>OY783228.1:83731532-86682782 GCA_963678685.1 Patella ulyssiponensis
GAAATGCCCTAGTTAGTGTCAAGTGGAAATGTTAAACCCCGGCCCATCTCTCTCTATCTCTCTTTCTCTCTCCTAGATGTTAAGGTTCTCCTTTCATTCATGTGTCCCGGTCCTGACTGATTGGCAACTTGTCAGGTTTATAATGAGTTTTACAACAATGTTATAAGTGCTTCGTTATTGAGGGCAAAAAACCCCAAAATTTAAAAATTGATAATAGAAATAGTCTGCGAATAAACAAAATGAAACTGAAATCGTATGAAGATGTGGAGGATCTTAGACTTATACTTCTACAATATGTTGATTATCATTTCTTTTCATTCATTATGAAATTCAAAAAAATACCATGCATTTATTTTATGGATTATTAAATTTACATAAAGGTAATCATCAGTTCTGTTCATTATTCAATAAATCATAATAAATTTTTTCCACAAATTGTTTTACTTCCAAGTTTCCATTTCAACATTACATGGGTTGTTTTAAAACAATAAATCATTGGACATAAATTCATACCACCACAGAGAATGATGAAAGTGCATGTGTTTTCTTTCATTTTATGACATTCTTTGATTTGAACGTAATCCTGCAAACTTGTTTTGTTTGTTTGTCTATATTAATTATTTATTTATATTTATCTGATTTAATCTACATACCAGTCAAAAGGGAAGAATTCTCAACTCATTACATACAATCATACGTTTATTAGAATTTTTTTGGGCAGAGGAGGGCGCGAATAGTTAACGCTTGCACATTGAACATTAGGGACTGTAATTTAGTCAAGTGGCGCGGTTTTGGCTATCCGGTTGTACGTGGCAAGGAGTAGAATCACCTGTCCACTCTTGTGGGTTTTCTCAGGGTCTTCCGGTTTCCGGCCTCTACTAAAGACCCCTACGTGTAAGCGAATTATTGAAATAAAATTGAACCATATGCTAGTCCCAAAATGACCTCGTTTGTGTATAGTGGACATTAAACCTATTTCTCTGTCCTTCTTTTTTATTAGAATTTGTGCAAGAAAACTTTAGCATCAGTTTTAGAGTCAGATTGTAAAAGAAAGACGCAAATGGCTTTCAGATTTTGTCAAATTTAAAACCGTGGTTACACACAACAATATAGGTGTCAAAAATAGAAGCATGTATAAAAGAGTTGAGGATTTTGCCTTTATGAATGAAATCATAAAGAGAGATTGAGAATAATTTGTGAAGGATTTTGTTGCAAATATTTAGCTGTATTTTGTATTGATATGAGAGCTCAGAATTGAAAAACAAATAATTTAGATTTATGTTTTTTGGATGTTCTGATTGTATTTTTCATTGAGATACTTGAAATGTTTGCAAAAACCTGAACACTTTCTCTACAGTCTCTGTTGAACTGTTTGAATCAAGAGATCATCACACTGAATTTTGAGTGGCATTTTCTATTAATATACAAGCATGAGAATAAATGAAAACTGTCAAAAACATCGCGATATCACAGACTTCTAGGTACTTTAGCTAATTATATAATAATAATCTCAGTGAAAGATAATACCAGCTTGAGACAAATCACAATCCCAAACAAAATTAAGTCAATCATACAATCTTCAACTACATCCAGGCCCCGAGTTCACAAAGCATTCTCAGACTTAAGTTTAGAATTTACTCAACTTTCAATCACTGTTTATAAGAAATATCTTTGATCAAGAAACACATAGTTTCTTATTGATGTATTTGATACATTTAAACCACAAAAGTTTTTTTAAGGGGCTATAGTTGAGTTAAAATAAAGCAAATAATTTTGAGTAAAATCTCAACTTAAGTCTGAGGAGGCTTTGTGAACTCGAGTCTGTGCTCTGATTTCAGTCTTGACTGACCTGCAGTAAAATTGATAGATTTGAAAACTTAATTAAAATTTCAAAGAACTAGTAGTAATTCGCAATAGATATAGTTGAATTTGTAGTTTTTATTTGTAAAAAAACAATTAAGAATATTTTTAAAATTTGGATAGTGCAAAACATATCTTTGGAAAAAATATCTGGTAATCTGAAGTACCGTAAACTTTAAGTCAAAAAATGAATGGCTGACAAAATGTCATGTAAAATGATGTCACACAGTGACATTGGTAGGTGGGATGCCGCAAAAGTACCATGAACAGCCTGATATGCTGAGGCACACTGAAGTTGATCCAACGCAGGTGTAATTTTTTACATGATTGTAGATTAGGCATAAGACAATCAACAAAACCCATGTACTTTGAAGTGAAACATCAGAATAAGGCCTAGAAATCAAAACTTCACTAACTTACGAGTTCACCTGCTGCATGGATAAGCCACTAAAAGGCCACTTCTCTCTCATGGCTCTGGTAATAATACCGTCAGCAATTAAAGCAATAGCACCTTTTCAGTGTTCATGTTTAAACTGTGGCATTCCATCCTACGCAGAACTGTACGTGTACTGACCCCACCTTCATTCGTTGGTTTCTAGGTTTTACGTCCACTTGCAGACAAGACCCCAGCTTTTTAAAATCCTTTTTTTATACCTCTTATCAGCACCATGAAACCGTCATTTTCAACATACCCATTCTGTTGTGTTCAGAATCTGTGTTTAAGAATTTGAGAATTGATCTTTTGTGTGTTATGCTATTGTATTATTGTTGTGATGTGATGTCACATTCTGATACAAGAGGTTAACGATCAGCCATGGTGCAACTTAATTGTGTCTCAGTTTATATAGTAGCTGGTTATCGACAATTCCCTTCTCTTTTTTTTATCTCTTTCTTTTTTTTTTGACAGTTTTTATTTCATTATTGATTATATTTAAATTATTTTCATTGAATGTTATGATTAACTTTTGCTTGATGTGCTCTCTAATTGCACGTGCATTTTGCTTTTTTTTTTGTATTCTCCAGTCGTTTGATGCACTTCCTCCGTCTGAAGCAGCACCATCTTCCCCCGACCTTGTGACATCCTTCACTGAGCAGCTCCCAGAATCCTCCACTATCACCATTTCGGCCCATGAATCGTCACTCAACATGTCCGAATCAAGCCATTCAAGTGAGAGTGACAACAAGTCCAACCTGAAACGTAAAGATAGTTTTTACGATAGTGACGAGGAAGATATCAAGGCACCTCGTAAAGCATCACCGCAAAAATCAAACGAGACCTCGCCAGAGAGACTCGCTCTGTTAAAGAGCATGACACCAGCAACTAAATTAAATTCATTTGGAAAAGAAGCGAGAGACATACACGTTGAGAAAATGGTAGAAGTACAACATAAGTTTGATTATGAAGATATTGATGCACTTCCGTCATATCAGGAGGCAACGTCTGGCTCCATCCAAACCACCACCACCACGACAAGTTTCACGAAAAAAAGGGATGTGAGTCCACTGGCACCATTAAGGATAGAAACACATTCTCTGGATATCCTACAAAATGTGCAGCACGAACGGAAAGAATCGGATGCAGTTTCGGACCAGGTATTTGGTTTAGACATTCCTGATAGTTCGGAGGCATAAAGCAACGCTGTTTTAACACCCATTAACATTATTCCACTGTGTACTCGACAGACTCATTTAAAAACATGAAGTGAAAAGCATACTTTGTTATTTTAAAAACATTCCGCACAATTTATTATATTAAAGATTAAACACTAATTTATTAACTTTAATTTGTGGAGACGTAAAAGTCGGCCATGACTGTGAAATATATATGTAACTTCTATATATAGTAGCAACTAATCATTTACATGTTTTACACCAGTGTCAAACAATTTGTGGACTTTTCAATAAATTTTTGCAACGAATCTACAAATGTGGTTTATATTCCGTTCGAATCCAAATGAAACACTCACACTATTGATTCCACTGTAGAATATATTTGTTATTGAAATTATTCCGACGTTTTATTTTTTTGTTATTTTTTTTTTTTTTTGTAATTGTTCAAGAGTAGTGACACCTAGTAATCTGTATTATTATTATTATTATTATTATATTATTATATATGCTTTGCTTCATGTTTTGGTGACCTGTTCAATGCACATGTTTCATGACACATCTCACATGGTTAGTGTAAAACGCCACTTAAACCCGTCTGCCACACAAGCCGTTAAACTAGGAAAAAAGCCCGAACCAAAAGCCCGAACCAATTCGGTTTTATATCTTCGCTGTCTCAATAAAAAAAACACATGAATCCCATGAAGAGTTGTTTTGTTTCAAATTTCAAAACTTAAAAAATTGGAACTAAAAGCTTTTAAGAAGTGCAACCTAGACCTTTATTTTTTTTTGGGAATATGTTTCATTCCCGTAGAAAGTAAAAGCATATGTATGACCCACTCACTTGGCTTTATGTATGGTTCGAGCACAGTCGTCTGCTAGTTTTAAAATATGGCTGGGTTTGCATGAATTTCATTGATTGGCTCTTTGAGGGTAGAGGTGTTTAGTGGTTGTTTTATTCTTTCCTTACTTCACAATATTACACAACACTAAAATATAGACAATAGCAATGATCGTATCTTGTCAGAAATCACTGCTTTGTCCAAGTATTATGCTTTATGTTATAACACTCAGTGCTATCAATAATTTAGAAATCTTTTAACAACTTCTTTACACTGGATTCAAATACAAAAGAAACAAATTATTGATCAGAAACACAACTACATCTGCCATTAATACAGTAGTTGTGACACCCTGAGGAAGTTGATTTCTCATTATTCGGAGTCAGCACACTGTTGACTTTAAAAAAGTGCTCTAGTCCTTAGTGGGATTTCTCATTATTCGGAGTCAGCACACTGTTGACCATTAACAGGATGCTCTAGTGGGATTTTTCATTATCTGGAGTCAGCACACTGTTGACCTTGAAAGGTGTGCTCCAGACCTTACTGGTGAACCCAGAGGTAGCTGGGTTTCACAAAGTCGATTTTGCATTATCTGGAGTCAACACCCTTAAACAGCCTTTCGCACCTCATTATGACTTCGCTTTCGTCATGAACACAAGAGAAATGTAGGGGTTATTAACTGTTTTTAACATTAATTTAAAAAAATTCGTACATTACATGGGTAATTTTGTCTTGCATGATGCTTTGTTGGTTTGTGTATGTTGTGCTGTATTTATATATATCTATATATATATCTCTGTTTTTACATTATTTTCATTTCTTTCAATATATGATCGGCTTTGTGTTTGGTATCGCAAATGATTTACTCAATTAGTTGCCAAGGACCAGAAAAAACAAACCGTGTGCCATATAATTAATAATTTACTTATTAATTATTTTCTTTTATGATTCAAAGTTGAGCGTATTTGTCGAAAACTTTAAAAGTTAAAACCAATTATTGGTTATAATAACGTAAACTATAATTCAATCAGATACAAGTTTTAGACGATCAATATTTGGAGCTGAGATTTCTAAAAGATTAATTAATCAAATTCCCTTAATAATAGTGCAGATTTATTTTGATAAAACAGATAATTATCTTTATTGAATTATTTTAGAGCCGATAAAAATAATAAAGAATTGTATATTAAGTAAGTTCAAGAATATAATTTATCAAATTTTTAATTATGTCTATGCCAATTAGACTTTTAAGTAGATTTTAAAATTTTATATATAATGATAAATATATTTTGTTTTTCTTTTTTTTTTTTTTAAATTTTTATAGCTTAAAATCAAAACTACGTACTTTGTAGGTTGTGAAAATTGTATTCTTAATAAAGCAATGATTTTGTCCCAGTTTTAAAACCACCTATTATCAGTGTGTAGAACATTGTACATTTATTTTTTTAATTTATATTAAACGAATCTCACATAATTTTAATATATATAATACATCGAATATATTTAATATTATTAAGCAGAAGAAATATGTTGTGATTTTTTTTTTTTTTTTAATAAGATTTTTTAAATTTAATTTTGATTATTGTTACACATATTATTCCACCTTACCCTCTAAGCCCTCCCAAATAAGATTTAAAATATTTTTTATATATCAAATAATTAATTCCCTTTATCTTTTAACCTAAGTTATTATTATAGATTAAATTTAACAAATTTACCCTCCACACTATAGCTTGTTCTTTTTATTCATTTAATCTCCCTAATACACATACTTGTTATAAGACTTCAAATTTGCCTTTTTAAAACTTCTTTCTGGAAAAAGACCCCATATTAATTTAAGAATACAATTTTAAGATTCTGTCGTGTTTCACTTGTGTGAATAATGTAATTTGTATAAGTTTTTGTTAGGAATTTTTTTTTTTTTTAATTTAAAGAGAAGAAACTCTTGGTGTATAGTGTCATCCTTTGTTCCTGCAAAGGTTGCTAATAAAAACATTTATCTTGTTACATTGATTATCGTTAATCAAACTATTTATTGAGTAATATCCAAACCAAAATAAACTTTGTTTGTGATAATTATAGCTAAATTTATTGACTGAATTAAAACCCATTGAGTTGGATCCAATTGTGATTTGTGTAAATATACCACATATTCAAATCTAAGTTATGTGATTTACGTTGATTTAATCTGAAGCCATTTATGACTGATGATTAAGGGGAGACAACTAGATTTTTGCGAATGTGCTCTTTTTTTTGTCGGTCATCTTTGATACATGTGTCAAAACATATCATAAGATGCGAAAGGGTAAAGACTTACTCAGAGGGTAAACCTGTTCGTTTATTACTTATTACAATCATGTCGTCATTGTCCCCTGTCTTTTGAAGAAAGCAAGCGACTATTAAAATGGGTCTGCCCATCTGTCAGACTCTTTAGGACACAATAACTTGGAGTATACATCACCCTCACTCTTAGCTTGTTTTAGTGTTTTTATTAATGTCTTGGTAATGGGGACTGCTTCATTCCTGGGGCAATACTAACTAGTACCAACTAATAGTTTGGAGGGCTGCAATGTTTTTACCTTAACCTTTTAATGACCTTTGTCTGCTGTTGACAATATTTTAGCAGAAGTGCAGCCCCCCCCCTCCACCCTTTCCCTCTATATCTAATTTTCTAACTGTTTTGACTAACATTGATTTTGTTCTATAATTAACAAGGTTTCTAACAATGGTAGTGGTCTATGTGGTAGTCGGTGTCTACAAATATCCAATCATAACAATCCTGAACATCTCATTTTTTAGACATTTAAGACCGTCATTTTTTAAAAATTTAACTTCTTTCTGTTGGTTAGACTTTAGTTACTCTGTTCTGAATTCATTAGTTTCTGTCAATTTATGTTTTACGGTTAGAATTTCATTAATGATAACATTGTTTCTAGTCAAATATTTTTACATACGATGCATTTACATATTGACACGACGTACTACTGATTATAAAGAATTGCTCATAACTTTCAAAAAAAATTTTTTGTATAATACATGTGTAAAATTTAATTTGGGGAATAAAGCTTAAAAAGATGTGTGTCATGGAAATAAAGAACAAGTTGAATTGGTTTACGCTTTGTCCTTTGATTGATTTTACAGAAAAAGGGAAATAACTCCTTGATGTCTCATGACGCAAAGGCAAAGACAAACTCATTCATTCATTTATAATTACCCATGTTCACAGGCATAAACGATCCTGACGCCTGCCAAATTACACCATGAAAATTGTGAATATTGTTTATAAAAAGCCTATGTTCAATTTATATTATAAGCGTGTAGATTTCGGACTGTCTTTAAATTCCTACATTTGTTTCCATGGACACAACAAAAAGCACATCATGAATTTTTTGACCGTTAATTATGAGCAATTCAACAACCATGTGTCAGTTTAAGACTAGTATTTTATACTTCTGATAATTTTAATAATTGATTATAATGTTTATATTACATAAATATATAATATTTAATAAGTGTTTGGTTTGTTTATCTCCGCAATTCATAGGATATTATTTTTAAAGGGGAGTTACAGTAGTGGCATGCATGATTGAAGGGGCATTGTTACTTTTATCAATTTGTTTCGATTGAGCATCATCTTCTGTAGTGGCACGCATAATTAAAGAGGCATTGTTACTGTCATCAAATTGTTTTGATAGCGTCATCTCCAGAGAATCTCTTTATTCACAGGATTTTTGAAAAAGATCAAAATGACTTGCTTAAAGGGGAATTATCGTAGATTAAATAAAGAGCTGAAAGTTTTTGCTGAAATAGTTTTTAAAAATAGATAGCGTAAAGGGAATATGCTGAAAATTTCACTCCAATTGCTCTACTCTGAACCAAGATATTAGAAATTGAATTTTAGGCTAGCCTTGATCGTCATTACTAAAGTTGGTACAGTAAAAAACATAGTCTTGATTATCCATTATTTATTAAATCCCCAATGAGCATTTAGCAGCAGATCGGATTCAAATCCAGTAAATATCACAGGCTAGCGATGACATCATGAGTTGATTATGATTGGAACAATGACCCGCTCTTTGTCTAAATCTCCCGTAATGCATCATTAACTTAAACTGTATTGTTGTTATATTGTGAGCATTACATCAATTGCGATCCATATTATGACGCCCCTAGCAGATTCATCCGAAATTGAATAACAGTTTAATTTGAAACCAATAACGTAGGTCTAATGTAACTGTACAGTTAAAGACAGTCTAAGTTTTTTACTGATCGGTAACAATCCCCAAAGTAACAGTGCCTCTTTAAAGTCCTTCAGAATCCTTTTCAAATTTACAAATACTTGAAGTAAATTGGTTTTGTTTCTATTGATGTAGCCAGACTGATCCTGCATGTCACACTTCAATCTTCATGAACAGTAGTCTGGCTTTCGCGTAGAAATATGGCGGTGTCCTTGTAAAATAATCCTATTGTCGGAGCAAAAAGATAGATGGATAGAATAAGGGGCAACATTGAGCGTATTGATTTTGGCCAAATTGCATGCAATCTGATTAAAACACAAATCTTATTTCGTTTTGTTTTTTATAGTTCAAAATTTCGTTTTAGTTGTCTTTACTACATTAGGATCTGGAAGAGTTGTTATCATTGACATGTTTTGGATGGTGGGAGGGATTAGCCAATGAAACGATCTGTTACAGCGAGCTTTTGTCATATTTTGCACGGAATTCTGGGTAATCCACTAGAAATATCAATGCCGATTCGTTAATCAAATGTCTGACATCATAGGTCAAAAGCCACTCGTATAACCTTTGACGTGACCTATCGCTACAACTGGTCAGATCTTCATGTATTGTATAGCCATCGAAAGTATAAAAAAAACCAAACGAAATATAGATGTGTATTTTAATCATATTAAATGGCATGTTATCTGTTAGAAGAGTTCGAATGCCGTGTTCTGTATTTTTTTGTATGTGTTGCTTATTCCTAGTTGTCACCTGCTAACACCTCCCGAATAATAGACGAAGAATTTGCAGACATCTTCAAGATATCTACTCTTGAAAAACCTTCATCTACCACCACGTCTAGTGTTAAAGCCACTCCTCCCCCAATACCCCCAAAGCCACGCCTACTACCCAGAGTTGCGCCAGAACCAAAATTTAAAAAGGTAACTTACAGTTAATATTTCTTGTCACATATATGTTCACACTCTCAGCACATGAAAATACACACGGGAATAGAGAGAGAAGTAGGGTTTAATGTCCACTCAACACAAATTTAGTCATTTCAAGACTAACATATGGTTCAATTTTAGGGATTTTTGGCAGTGGGAGGAAATCGGAGAACATATGGAGACCCTACTCATTGTCACATACAACTGGGGAATCAAAATCATGGTAGATTACTCAATGACACAAGCTGGAATGAAAATGTCTTAAGACTTGGTAATTCATTTCATGCCATCTTGTGAATTCTGATTTAAACCATATTGATTTAATCACAAAAAAAGAAATCCTGTTTATCTAGAATTTGGGTACTCGTGGATGGATAAACGAATGAATTTTACAGTGAATCCCTTATTTATAGAAAGGGTTGTTGGCAACATTGCCGTTACCTGCCTTTAATCACCTTAAATTTAAAGGACACGATCTTTTGTTGATTTGGAAAGTCCGGATGCTCAATTCAATAAAAGCAAAATTGATTGTATTTAGGCTTTCGTATATAGGTCCTATTAGACTGGCCCAGTCTCTTTTTTATTTATTTTACATTTCGATTTATATAAAAGTATTAATTTTTAGTAAACCAACACTTTCGTTTCCATTTGTATAAAAAAAAAATTTGAGTAAACCTGTAACCAGCACCAGAGACTGGACAATTTGCGAGCTTCACAATAAAATGGGCGTTCCTTTTCCTGTTTTACGTTGTTCCTTATTTGGAATGATTGACAGTTGTCAAGCAAGCCCCGAGTCACGTGACACGAATTTGTAAATAAAGTCTCGATTTCAGCTGTGAGTTAGAGCCATTGTTTTAATTATCATTTCAATCTAATTAATACTACTGACGGTAATGTCTAAGATAAATAAGTTCGATATTTACCTTCATGAATCATGCGTCTCGAATGGAGTGCAAAGCAGTCATGCTGAAACCGTCTGCGGGCTGATGTCACGTTTTTGTTTAAATTCGCCATTCGGCTTCGTCCCGATACGCATGAACTGGCTTTGTTAAGTTGTTATAATGATGTCGTGTGTAATTATTTATGTTCATTCACCTCATCCCATACGTTGTATCCGTTCATTCGACAGATATTGTCCGTCAACAAAATTCTTAGATCGTTAAAGTATCACTAAATAACAATGATGTTAGATATGTCGTGATCACGTGCAGGACGTCACACGACCTACATAATGCAGATTGACCTACTAGATGAGAATGAAGCTCTATTTGCCCAGTCTCAAGAGATTACGTTTTTTTTTTTGAGAGGATTGGCCAATTTTTGGTGTGTGGAGAAGACTGGCCACCAGTCTAAGGTCCTATTAGTGTGATTTGGGAGAACTCAGGAATTGGGCATATATGGAGATTATGATTTATTTATATATACCATACAAAAAGGACGTTATTTTCTCGACTGCTGAGTTCTCGATCCATTAATGAAAGAATTGATAGTGTTCGTACTGAACTGACCTAGTTATGTTAAATGGATGTAAAAACTCATTTCTTCGTCGCTTTCTATTTTATTAAAAGTGATTTGTCTGTGATGATTTCCTTCCTTATCAGACTCTAGGGACTTTTTTTCGGTTAAAATTACATGGTATCAAAATACCTTTTACGTGAGAAATAATGACCAGTGAACAGTTTGCGTACTCTCTTCCATTGATCAGAGTAATAAAATCAATTCGGCTTTACTTGGAGATTTTCGATTAAGCCTGGAAACCTGAGCTAATGGGTGTGGTCTCTACTAATACCTTGAAGCTTGAACCTCAGATATCTATTCGATCAATACTTAGTACAGTCATATAACAGAAAATGCCGATGGTGTGCATTTGCCACATATGATATCTCTTGCCAGGAAGGACACTAAAAATTAGGCCTGATATCTGTATAATTGAAGGGTTGGATGGCCGAATGTTTAGGTCTGTCATTGAGTCAACTGGCATGGTTTTGTTTCCTCAGTTGTACGTGACAAGTAGTATGGTTGCCTGTCCAAACTCTGGGTTTTCTACAGGTCCTCCGGTTTCCTCCAACAGCTAAAGACCCCTACGAGCAAGTGAATTATTGAAATAAAATTGAACCATTTGTTAGTCCCTAAATTACCTAATTTGTGTCGAATGATAAACCCAATCTCTCTCTCTCTCTCTCTCTCTTTCTCTCTCTCTCTCTCTCTCTTGAATCTATGAAAAAATCACATCCAGAGTTATTGCCCTTCTTCTCTTTGTAAAATCTGATGAACATACTAGTGACTAAAGCTATATCTGCTTATAAAACTTCTATTGTTTGCCCAAGGAAAAGAGCATCAATTAAACTTGTTGTCCTTAGTGCTGGATATTGCCACTGAAGTCAAGATACAATTCGATATGATACAATTCGGGTGATACGATACAATTCGGGTGATACGATACCATATGATTTGTATCACAATTCATAACCAAGTCAATACTTACCAACAAAACAGCAAGATAAATGAATAATGAAGAATATTTTTAGTCCTGCCAATGTGAATGACATTAAGACTTTTTTTACACAATGTTAATGTGGATCAAAATAAGGACCAAAATAATATAAGAGTGTTTGTGTGCCTATGGATAATGTGTGACATAGTTAATTAAGAGCAACAAAAATAAACATTATTAAGAATAGCGAATCATTGATTCAACATGTAATGAATCATGAGAAAGCGAACAGTGATACATTGATTCAACAATGTATCATGCCAGCACTAGTTTCCCTAGAAAATAGCACTCGCTCACTAAATACCACTTTCCAATATATATTGTGCCAGTACTAGTTTCCCTTCAAAATACCTGTCCAACCTCGTGAGTTTTCTCCGGGTCATCCGGTTTCCTCCCACTGCTAAAGACCCCTACGCCCAAGCGAAATTATTGAAATAAAATAAACCATATGTTAGTCCCGAAATGACCTAGCTTGTATCGAGTGGACGTTAAACCCCATTTCTATCTCTCTCTTTCTTTCTCCCCTTCAAAATACCACTCCCTCACAAAATAGAACTTTCCAATGTATTGTGCCAGTACCAGTAGTATCCCTACTAAATACCGGTCCATCACTGTTGTACACCATACAAAATGAAAGTTGACTAACCTATTTCTTTTTATTCCAATATATTGATAATTACAAGTAGTAGATCTTTGTCATAGGATTATTGATGAGCTGTTAGTTAATATTTATCTTATGTATCAAGGATGTAGGGACACCTGCATAACCTACTGATATTTCAACAGATTCTATCGACTTTCCCAGGAGGAGGGGGAAGGCGCGAATGGTTAATACGTGCTATACTGTTTATTGGAAATAACCACCCTATAAATACTTTCGTGAGATGTATCTTTAAATTCACAGCTATCAATGAACAGAAACCTTTTTGTTGGACCCGTTAGATTTTCATTTCAGATTTAATGTTGGTTTAAATGTCAGTTTTTATCTCCCAGTAGAGGATATATAGACATCCTAGTATGACAATGTTCTTATCAATTGAGCTGTCATTAGTTTGGCGTGGTGATATTTAAATGGGAGTAAAAGACAGGACAAGAAAAAGTAATAATAATGGCCGCTATAACACACTTCATAGTCTCAAAACGTAGTTCAGAAACAATCAAATATTATTGATAATGTTTTTTTTTATTTGATGGTTAGACCCCTTGTCAGTGATGCAGGATGAAGGGTCTGACAAGGATGGGTCAAAAAAAAACTTTGGTCCTGTGTACACATTGGCGGGCACGTAAAAGATTTCTTAACAGTTGGAATTCGATTTAAGAGTTGGCCATAATGCCGCTGCCCAGGCAAAATTTCCCTCATAGCACACTGTATGAAGTATGCCCATCTTCATTAGCCCAGTTCAGAGTAGGACGTTGAACCCCATTTCATTTCATTTATATTGGATGGTAAGAATAAATTGATTAAGTGTTAAGTTGCCTCATTATCCATATCTATTGGATAAGGCCACACATAAATAAATAGCCTTGTGAATCCCATGAATGATACATAGTTTAGAATATTAGAATTTGGAACTAGAAGTCCTGGAGGTCAGGTGTTCATCAGGACTTTAGAGCTTTGTTTCTACCCTTGTCAGTGGTGCAGTCGATCAGATGGAATGAAAAACTGAGGTCCCGTGTATACATTGGTTTGCATGTAAAAGATCCCTTAGCAATTCGAATTTGATAGAAGACTAAGCCATAGTGTTGCTGTCTGGGCAAAATTTCTATCATAGCACATTTTATGGCATTAGCCCAGTGGGTGCAGAACAGTAGGACGTTTAACACCGTTTCTTGTCATTTCACTTCAGTTCTTTTGAACAACGCAATCAGGTACCTTTTATTGATATGAATTAGTTTTTCCCCTAAGTAATTTTTATTATCGGGTGTACGTGAAGACCAGACGATCAACTGGGTGTGGTCTAATGGATCATTAATTTTTGCTGGTCCGTTTATTTGTTCTTTCTGTTCGCAGCTAATGATCTCAATATTCTTCCTTTCTTAATTATCATTCGTGTTGGCCTCCGAGGCATCAACAGTACTTGAATAGTAAAAGGGACTTGTATGTGTGTAGTTATAATACTTGAGGCTCCAAGTATTTCGATCTTTCAACATTTTCGTGAGGAAATGTGAGTCAGCTATATCAAGTTTCCAGAATTATTCGGGAATTATTCAGTTCTTATGAATTCGAGGAAATATTTTTTTAAAGGGAGTTTTATTATATGGTCAGTTTGAATGGTTTGTATTATTTGTATCATAGCATCCCGAGCAGGTGCTTGTTGAATATCACAGTTTAGCTCATTACAACATTTATTCATTTTATTTTAAGTATACATTCTTTTTATAATTCTGTCATTGAGTCAACTGGTGTGGTTTCGATTGCCTGATTGTACATGACAAGGGAGTAACGTCACCAGTCCAACCTCATGATTTTTCTATGGATCCTTCAGTTCCCTCCCACTGCTTAAGATCCCTATGGGTAATAAAATGAACTATTGAAATAAAATTGAACCATATTTTACTCCCGAAATGAACTAGTTTGTGTCGAGTGGACGTTAAATTCCATTTCTCTCTCTTATTATTATTCAATAGTTTTTCAAATGCTGGAATTGTTCTTTAGAAATGTTATTGGTTTTTAAGACAAAATTCAGGTAGTTTGTCCCTTGACTCGATCATTCCACTGTCTAAGCTACCATAAAACATTTATTTCTTGAAATGCTAGTTTACAATTATTGTTAGACAATCTTTTTTTTCATTCATTTGATTTTAATTTATAAGAAACTAAATAACATTGATTTAAAAACTAGTTTCATACTAAAGTTATTGGTGGTCAGTCAAGTCAGTTTGACTAAGGAAGAATTTGTGTGGACGGGCTTGAATGACTTTATGGTCACGACTGGTTGATTAAAGCCCAGGTATGGGTTTATAGCTCATGAAGCATTTATGTAGAAATAATTGAAGGTGTAATGTAATATCATACAGCTAAGCATGTCACTTAAGATAGTCATGAAGAAGGTTAAAATCATTAGTGCTTTTGTCATTGCGGGGACTTGAAGTAGAAGTTTGATTAATATCCGATGTTATTCAAGGATTAGAGGATCTGATCTTTATATATATCTTGGAGTTTATTCACTGTTTATATATTTCTTTAAGGTTGTCGTTCATTCAATACAACTTTGATATATGTTGGATATATTAAACAAGGAAATTAAAGTTGTGAAGTCGTATATTGAATTTAGTGTTGAGTTTCTCAAGTTTCTCATTCATTCAATATAAATTTGATATATGTTGAATATATATATTTAACAAGGGAATTAAAGAAAGGCATAGTAAAGTGGTGAAGTGGTATATTAAATTTAATGTGCATTATTTATTTATGTATTTATTTATTTCATACTGTGAATGGTTATATTATATTTGAGACGTTGTTAATCAGTATTAAGGAAATTAAGGACAGGCATAGTAAAGTTGTGAAGTAGTACTAGTATATTGAATTTAGTGTGCATTATTTATTTATTTATTTTTGCATATCTTACTGTGACTGGTCTATATTATATTTGAGAGGTTGCTAATCAGCATTAAGGAAATTAAAGAAAGACATTAAAGTTGTGAAGTGATATATTAAATTTAGTGTGCACTATTTATTTATTTATTTTTGCATTTCTAACTGTGAATATATTATATTATTTTTGAGATGTTGCTAATCAGCACTAAGGAAGTATTTTGAGGCGTAAATCATTATTAATTAGCATGCAGGTATAAAAAAAAAAGTGATAATATGATCCAGGCTGAATTATAAGGTGGTCATCAAATATCAACTATAAGTATTAAAGGCACAGTTATTATCTTCTGCTTCGATGTGCCTGATGAGTGTTTTGTAGTTTGCCAATATTCCTCAAGAGTATTTTGTATTTCATCAATATTCCCCAGGAATGTTTAGTTTGATTTGGGGATAATTAGCACATTTTAAGGATATTGGATTGATAATTGCTGAGTAACAATTGTTTTTTTTTTATGATGATGTTCGGCCGTTGACAAATAATAATGATTTTCTTCGATGATACGCGAGTTTCTTCCCTCTCGAGTATTAGTTGTGATATTTGGACATGGCGGTGTATTGATTACGATGTTGTTAGGATATTGGATTGTGTATGTAAATATAGTGATATATATAATAATTGTATTGGCTGTCTGGTCTCGGCAACTTATAATTTGATGACAATTCTATTATACTGTACAAGATCTTTGCTGTTAAACTCGAAGTCACGTCAAGATGCAATAATAATGACGAGACTGTGGCTGGAAACTTACAGTATTAATTCTTTATTTTATTATAAAAGCTTGTTTTGTCAATGTGATAAATATACAGCGCATGAGGGGGGTTGGTTGGCCAAATGATTAGCGTGCGTGCACTGTATCATACGGCCTGCCATTGAGTCAACTGGCGTGGTTTCGAATGCCCGGTTGTAGGTGGCAAGGAGAAGGGTCGTCTGTGGGTTTTCTCCGGGTACTCCGGTTTCCTACCACTGCTAAAGACCTACGCGCAACTGAAGTATTGAAGTAAAATTAAACCATATGTTAGTCCCGAAATGAACTAGTTTGTGTCGAGTGGACGTTAAACCCCATTTTTCTCTCTCTCAATGTGATAAATATACAACCCATATAAAGGAGTGACGTAGGAATAGGACCTATCATTCCCTTCTCAATGCTTCTTGTCATTTACTTTACTTAAAGATATATAGTTAAGATTTAGATAAAGGGCTGGCCATTCTTACTATAATAGTTCGAAGATAGATAATATAAAATGAAAATATTGAAAATTTCAATCAAATTACTTTATTCTGAGTCAAGTTATCTGTGTTTGTAGTTTTGACAAAGATGTGTGCATTGTGGTCACAAGGGTATTGGCATATCCGACACTCGGCCTCGTTTTTCAATGTTTAAATTGAATTTTTAAATGGTGACCGTTCTAATCAAGTTAAAATCTTGAGTGTCTGATGCCATCGAGAGTTGATTATGGTCTTGTTTTGTTAGTAAGTGTCTACCTAATAATTTACATAACATTTCAGGCCTAAAGAAATACCTGCAATAGGCAGATTTAGCTCTTGCATAATACATGTATATGTTTAATATCATTGTTACCAACAATAGATCTGGTCTAAAAGTATATTGTTGATTAATTTCGTTTGACTTACACAAACCAAATTATAGGGGTGGCTGGGTGGTCTAACACATGCACTTCAGGTCATAAGATCTTTCATTGAGTAGAGTGACGTGGTTTCGATCTTAGGCTTGTATGTAACTTATGGCTTTTCTCTTGATCCTCTGATCTCCTCCCATTCCTAAATTGTGAATCATATAAACTTTACAACTTCTCACCCCATTAAAACCAATTTTTAAAAGTTGCTCTATGGATTTATGCAGTGAACGAATAGCTTCAGTCAAAGTGTTGTTACGCCACAAAGCAAATGATGGTTTAAAATCATCTAGAATTTTTCTCAGCCAATACTGATCTAATTTTTTAGCAAAAATAAAATTTCCAAATCTAATTGAATTTGGATATATCACGATTTTGAATGAAATAAATAAAGAAATGGACTGTATTGAGTAAACATTAATTTCAGCGTTGGAACTATATTAGTAGTGCAGTAGTAAATCAATAGTTCTATACAGATAGTATTGTTATAATTCTAGAGAGAACGTCATAACCTGACAGTATTTATCTTCCAGGAAGCCATAATCAAAGGTCAACAATCCTTCGGACCGTTATTATGCTCTTTGATAATATTTTATGGTTATGAAAACAATGGTCTTAGAGCTACTATAGTATTATGAGAGTAACTTTTTAATAAAACAAATATTTAACAGAACACAATCTTTATGGGAAACAATCACTGGTTTTATTCTAAAAGCGCGACGTTTCGACAATGTGTTTCCCAATTGCTAAATGCCACATAAAGATTAAAAACAAATATTGCATTTAATACTATTAATGGTTGGTTTCTGAGTAACTTTTTATCAAAACAAATATTGTATTTCATACTTGTTATTTTGCGTGGGATTGACATAAATTGGCAATATATGGCAATAACTCCATTAACATCATCATCATTCTCAGAGCCTGGGTGGCTTTGTGGGTTTGGATCAGGTTGGACTAACTCTAAAGTTAACAGATAAAATTTTCGATTTCCCTGTTGTACGTGGCAAGAAGTAGGGTCGCCTATTCAACCTTGTGGGTTTTCTCCAGAACCTCTGGTTTCCTCCCACTGCTAAAGACCCCTACGCGCAAGCGAATTATTGAAATGAAATTGAACCATGTGTTAGTACAGAAAACCATATGATAGTCCCAAAATGACCTAGTTTGTGTCGAGTGGACGTTAAACCCCATTTCTCTCTCTCACCAGAGAAAATAGCCTGTCAGTGGTAAAGGACGCTGGTGGGGACAATAACTGCTATTCAGATCCTGGTTATTGTTGCACTAATATGGAGATCACCATAGTAAATTCCCTGTCAGTAGTGTAGGGAACAGTCGGATGGGTGCGAGATATATGGAAAACCATCTAGGTTGTTCAGACGAGAGTACAAAAAAAGGAGGTTACAGTGTTTAACCATTTAGCAGCATATAAAAAATCCCCTAATGGTTGGTTGTAGTTTCTGTTATCTGGTTAAAAGTTTCCCTTATTCAATACTGCAAGTGACTGTATTTGTCTTGATTAGCCCCTTGATGCCGAACAATTTCATCAAATTAAGAGGGTAACATTTGATTTAAAAAAATAACCTTCGTCTGGTGCAGTTTCGTGTGAAATCTACATAAACAGAAATAATTCATCATCAGAAAGTTTCTAATAATTTGAAGAAAAAAAACAACGAAAGCTGATATATTGGACTCTTTTATCATAACATGTCTGGTAAACAAATGGATAAAACTCTATTTTGTCACGTTTCTTGTAAATTCTTCACAAATACTGGCTCTTAATATTCTTGAGATTGCTGTTTTAGATGTTAGAGCCCCAATAAGTAGATGCAAGCCTGAATAATTTATCTGGATTAGAATTAAATGGGTGCACATTGTGTCATAACTGGCGTGGTTTCGATTTCCTGGTTGTAGATGACAAGGAGTAGGGGCGCTTGTCCAACCTCGTGGGTTTTCTACTGGTCCTCTGTATTCATTCAACTGTTAAAGACCTGTCCACGCAATAGAATTATTGAAATAAAATTAACCATTTATGAGCCCCAAAATGACCTAGTTTGTATGGATTGGACGTTAAACCCCATTTCTCCCTCTCACTCACTTATTCCATACATAGACATATTGGTAAAAATACTAGAATTACATCGAATTCCGTTGTTTAATGAAAGATTAACAGAACTTGAAAAAGTCGAAAAACAACAAATCCATCTTTGTTTCCTGCACACAATGGGCATGTGCAAGGTGTCTGGAACATTCTTTCATTACGAAGCCTAATTAACAAAAGATACACAACATCGTTGTGTCAATAGACCCAGAGGTCACAAGTCAATAGCCATGTTTACAGCAAAAATCGAAGAATTCTTCAGTTTGTTTAAAAACTCCAACAGAAAAGAAGATTATTTACGCAGTGATTGTTGCGTTTGAATATGTGAAAATTTGAAATTGTTGTTTGAAAACTTGAATTAAATTATTATTTGAAAAAGTTGTTAGTAAGACAAAAATGTTTTTTTCAAAAAGAATTTTATTTGAATGATGTAAATATGTTTTTGAATGATGTAAGTATGTTTTTGTATGGAAATTACGAGACTGGAAAATTTTGTTTAATGATTAAGTTATCTGGTGGACTTTTTTTGAAAAAGGAGATTTATTATGATTTAAAATCTACGAATTGATTAAATGAAGTTGATTCCATATTCCACGCAGGTTTATTTCTAGTGAAATTATGTTTTATATTCAATACAGATCTATAATTCGTTTTTTTTATACTATTGGTTGTTGCGATAGGTCACATCTGAAGTCATACGAGAGGTTTTTGACCCTACGATGTCAGACTTTTGATTGACCAATCAGTAGTGATGTTACTGGTAGATTACCCACAGTTCCGTGCAAAACATGCCTAATGCTCATTGTAACAGGCCGTTTCATTGACTAAAACCTCACAACATTCAGAACACGTCACTAATAACAACTCTTTTAGATTTTAGTGTAGTAAAGAGAAATAAAACGAAATTTTGAACGATTAAAAACGAAATGAAATAGTATCTGTGTTTTAATCAAAATGTCTTACATAGCTATGATTTGTTTTGCTTTGAAAGTTTCCCTGGTTGACAAATTTGTTTTGATGTGTGTGAAAGATAAGCTTCTGCAATTGCCTCTTTTATATCCCACTTAGTAGTCCTATCTTCATTATAAATTGATTAATACAATGACATTGATTTATAAGGGTGACGAACATCTAATAAAAACACATTTATCAGTAAAGAGCCGATATTCTGTCACGATTTTAGTATCGATTCTATTTGATGATAACGCCTCGGAAATTTTAACGAACATTGACATGTAAATAGCTGAAGAATAGAAGGACAGTATAATGCTTACTTTTTATGTTAAATTTTTTTGGATAGAAACGATAAAATCTGCCTGGCAGTTAAAAGGTCTGACATCGATTATGCAGTGGACTGTACTAAATTAATTATTGACTATCGCTTACATAAATTGTTGAATTTTTCGGGGGTTATAAACATTAATTAGTGCTAAATTAATTAAGTCTTTGTCATCTTTTGTTGTCATTAATGGAAGTGTATGTTCAGATCGAAATTGGGTTGTGAAATATGACAAAAAATGTCAGTCCTGTTGTGTGCATATAATCTGAGATGTTGATCCAGTGGACTGTATTAAACTAATAATTGAGTATTGCTTACAAAATTGTTGAATATTTCGGGGGTTACAAACATTAACTAGTGCTAAATTAATTTAATAATTCTAAGCCATCTTTTGTTATTGTCATTAACAGAAGTGTACGATGAGAGCGAAAATGGATTGTGAAATATGACAAAAATGTCAGTCTTGTTGTGTACATATTGTCTGGAATTATAGATTGGATTGAAATATTAGTCGGATTTCCGTTTTATTTACTAGTGACGTGAAGTATGAAAGAATTGATTAGCGAGAGGGTTGATTAAAAGGGTATAGCATGGTATACTCTCTAAACTGGTTATATGACATGCATGATTACATTTGTTATGAAGAAGGACAATATGACTTGATGGCTGTCATTGATTTTGTCTTATTTTAATGTACATATGATATACCATATCGTTATTAGTACTTATTGGGGAGTTTAGTACAGCCCTTGGTTATATATACGTGATTTAAGGTCTAGAACGATTCTCAGTTTCAGTATTAGAGACAGAGAAATAGGGTTTAACATCCACTCGACACTAACTAAATTATTTCGGGACTAACATATGGTTTCATTTTAATTCAATAATTCGCTTGCACTTAATTGTTAGTAGTGGGAGGAAACCGGAGAAAACCCATGAATTTTAAATTCTGAATTTTGAATAGTGTAATTAGAAATATTCAGAGTTATATAAATTTCTGAATTTATGATTCTATCTTCGGTAAAAAAAAGATTTTAGATTCCCGAATTTCGATTGAATTACATATTATATTGTTATTTATAAAGTATGTTCAAAATTATATAAGTTTGTGAATTTAAAATGGTATCTATTTAGTGTAGTTCAGGTGTGAAAATACATGATGATGATGGATAGTTAGGATGTCCGAACGATTAAACGTTAAATAACATTTCTTGCACTTTATTCGGTACGAAAACAAACACTAAAGTACTTAATACTAGTGATTTTTCAATCATCTGGATGTATCAGTCAACATTCGGTACAGAAACAAATACTAAAGGACTTAATACTAGTGATTTTCCAATCATTTAGATGTATCAATCGACATTTAGTAACATCATTGCAGTATGAGATATAGGTGTTGATTATTTATGTAAGATTTGTTGGATAGCTTCAGGCATGTCATTCATACAACATTATATTTAATATTCGCCATTTCTCAGTTTCACAATTTCCAATTATCTTGGTGTGATATTTTTGATGAGTTTGAAACTTCTGGATTTGGATTGATTTGTATTGTCCGGTTTGTTTAGTGTCTAGGCTGTGTTGTCCAATGTATAGTTATAATATTTTGGATTGAGCTGTGTTATACCTACGGAAAGTTATATTACTTTGGATTGAGCTATAAATGTTACAATGTATATCAGATTTGTTTAATGTTCTGTTCAACTCCTAGACTGCGTTACCAATGGATAGTTATAATATTTTGGATAGAGCTATATTGTCCGGTTTGTTGAACTCCTAGGCTATGTTGTCCATGGTTGGTTATGATATTTTGGATTGAACTGAATTTCATGTATGTCACTTGAGAATGACAAGAGGAACTTGTTGAAATGTAGTGTGAAATAAACTCAGTGATTGTTTTCCATATTATGTCCGGTTTGTTTAATGTTTAGTTCAATCCACGGCTGTGTTCTCCGTGGCTGGTTATAATATTTTGGATAGAGCAATGTTACATGTATATCCGGTTTATTTACCCATCGAAAGTTATAATATTTTGGATTGAGCTATGTTACATGTATATACGATTTGTTTAACCATCGAAAGTTATAATATTTTGGATTGAGCTATGTTACATGTATATACGATTTGTTTAACCATCGAAAGTTATAATATTTTGGATTGAGCTATGTTACATGTATGTCCGATTTGTTTAACCATCGAAGAAAGTTATAATATTTTGGATTGAGCTATATTTTTCCATTTGTTTTATGTTTTAGTTGAACTTCTCAGCTGTGTTCTCCATGGATGATTATAATTTTTGTTAATGATTATATCCTAATGAATGTTTGAATACCTGTTGGTCTAATTAAGCAAAAATTAAAAGTTGCAGTTATTATTATCTTGATGATATACAGTAATTCTACGGAGAGTGATCACAAAATAAACAACTGGATTACCTGAGATTTCTTTCCATTGTATTCAGATTTTGAAGATTGTTTTAGAAATATGGAGTTCATGATCATATAAATTTGGATGAGTGTTCCTCAATAACTGAGACGAGTGTTCCTCAATAACTCGGATGAGTGTTACACAATAACTCAGATGAATGTTCCACAATAACTTGGATGAGTGTTCCACAATAATTCGGATGATTGTTCCACAGTTGTAGCTGGTGAATATAAAAAAGTGAAACACATAAACAGTTCTTAATGTCTCCGATACGATCAATTTCGTATTACAAATAAACGATCTAATTCATATATGAGGCTACAACAAGCACCGGTATGCATGCATTTTGTTGTCGCAAACCACGGACACTAAGTATAATTAGTCGACAAGGAACTTCTACATACAGAAAAAAACAAAAAAAGGTAAAAAAAAAAAAAAAAAGAAGCAAATTAGATGGCTTGATTTTATGCATGATTTTACTATTTTAATTGTTGTGTGTGTGTGACATTTTTTTCCGGCATTGAATTAAACATATATTTTTATTCAGTAAGTGAAAACTAAATGTTTTAACAGATTTTATATGGGGATGGTTTTAAATTTATTTTGTTAGATTTTTTTATTGACATCGAATATTTTTTATATTTTATTTTAATGTGGAGGGCCTTTAGGGTTTTTTTTTTTGTTTTTTTTTTTACTAATAAGATGTATAGAAGATAATATATACATTTTTCCTGAGATAAAAAAAAACTATTAAAGATTGATACATATTTATGTTTGATAATATTCAGAATATGTCCCTGTCAAATCATCTTTATTGATTTGAGATCAGAAATTATTTACTACGATTGGTATTTTTGTTATTCGACCCCGAGAGGTCAGGTCACATTCCTTGCCATAATATCCACAGGGTGGATGAACATAGAATGAATATTGATAGATTGATGCACAGTCTTTTGAACGAGATAGTTGGGAGTAGGTCATAAAATCTCATTCTTCAAAGCATGGAAGATCCTGAGTGGACCTTTACGTATGTGTGGGGAAGGGTCTGGGTGATTCTCACACTTTATTAGATGAGAAATTGTTGATAATGTGTGGGGGAGGGGGGGATTCTGGGTGATCTCACTCCTTATTAGATGAAAAATTGTTGAAAATCAGACGTTATTTGGAACTGTTAACATTAGAAGATTAAAGGAAAGACAGAACCTTTGCCGAACTCTTATTTCCATTGTTATAAAGACTTACACCACAAGCATATAGATACATTCACTTAACTATAAGAAGTTATAAAGAATTACACCATTCATTTAACTATAAGATGTTAGACGGCCATAAGCTAAATCTCTCAATACTAGTTGATAACGACTCCTGTTATACAAAATTACTTCAAATGTGATAAGAGTCTTTAATAGCTTCAAGCTTATTTCTTTAATATGAGATAAACCCTTAGTACGGTTATATATAAATGTGCATGTTGATATAAACTATAACTAGTCAAGTCAATGTCGTCCAAGGATGAATCCCCTACGATCATAAGTAGGGGTTTTATTTACCAGGTTAAAATTGAAAATATCTTAATCCAAAAAAAAACAATTTCCTAAAAAAAATGATTGCCTACCCCCCCCCCCTAACCTATTTTACTAAAATTTTCTTCTTGACATACGTCATAAAAACATCAATAAAAACACAGTAAATAGAATAGTGTCTGACAAAGCCTAAAATTGTGCCAATCAAATTCTGTGACAGAGAAGCCTTATTTCCAGGCATGTATTTGGCAAAATTGTGACCCTAGAAATATTTATAGCTCCCCACCTTCATCTGCACCCATCAGTTGGAGTTTTTTTTTAAAAAGAAAAAAAAAAGGGCAATAGATAATATAAACACATATCAATATATTTAAATGTTAAATGAAAGAAAGAAAATCTGGGTCCATCAGCAGTTTTAAAGGGTTTCTATTTTTGTTGGTGTTAACTAGAGCATTACATATTTTTAGTTTACACTATTACAAACAAAAGATATAGGTTCATCTCAATCCAGTACCCATTATTATATGCTGGAGCTTGTACTGTAGGCTCCTTCGTTTTACCGTTACCTGCCTCCGTGACATCCAAATATTACTTCTTAGGATAAATAAAATAAATCTGGATTTAATTTAGATGTCTGAAAATGTCCAGGTATAGTTCAATATTACTTGTATTGTGAATATTGTTGTTATGGTCAGTCAGTGGATGACCTTCGGGGGGTTGGATGGCCGAATGGTTAGCATGAGCGTGCTGTATCATAAAGCCTGTCATTGAGTCAATTGGTGTGGTTTCGAATCCCCAGTTGTAAGTGATAAGGAGTAGAGTTGCCTGTTCAACCTCGTGGGTTTTCTCAGGTCCTCTGGTTTCCTCCACTGCTAAAGACCCCTACATGCAAGTGATTTATTGAAATAAAATTAAAACCATGTTATTCTCGAAATGACCTAGTTTGTGTCGAGTGGATCTTAAACCCCATTTCTCTCTCTCTCTCCCTCTGGATGACCATCACCAGATAGCCATCTTGTACCTCTTAGTTGTATATTTTTTTAAGGATGAGACTCCTCCACCACTACCAGCATCAACACCTCCAGTACAGTCTGCTTCTTCACCAAAATTACAGTCTACACAATCCACCATAGATTCACCAGATGTCAAGGTAAGACAAGAAATCTCAATTTTTAAAATGAAAAGGATCTGTGTTCAGGAATTCCAAATTTCTATTCTTAAAATGAAAAGGATCTATGTTCAGGAATTCTAAATATCAATTTTGATTTTTAAAGGGAAAATGAGCAATTGTCAAAGTCAACATATCAGCAGTATTCTCTTTACAAAAAGAGAAGACACTGATTGAGCAAAGTGTATTTGTCTTCTGCCCAGTTTCCAGCATGCTTAACTTAGTGGAATGCTCTCGTTGTTCTGGGGCCAGTTTCACGAAATTTTAACTAAGATGAAATCCAATTTTAGTAATTTGATTGGATAATATTAGATTTATTTTAGTGCTTAGACAATCAAAATTGAAGTATCTACTAAAATTTGGATTTTATCTTCAGTTAAGATTTCGAGAAACAGAGCCCAGAAACAAATTGACAAGTGCATATGTACAATAACCTAGAAGATTGCTCAACTCTGTATTTAAAATGGTTAATTTGATACAATTTAAAATGATAAATTTCTTTAAAGTAATGTATAATATTTATAATAGAATAGAAAATATGATAGAAACACAATAAAATGTCAGGCACTAATGAAATAGTACCTGACATTTTCAACTTAGTGCTGGACATGTATTTATGATATCAATAAAAACACAAATCAGTGCCTGACAAAATGACAGGCACCAGACGTGCTGTACCTGACAAAGCTTGAATCTGTGCCTGACATTGTCTGTGACAGGTGCCTTATTTCCAGGCTTGTTCAAGGTCAATATTTCCCTGTTTTTGTTTTGCAGCCCAATACAAGATTTATTGTTGCTCATAGAAAATCTGAGAGTGCCGATAGTTCCGTTTCATCTTCGTCAGAACATTTTACCACAAGTGACCTTAAAGTGATGCCCTCACCACCCCTATCGCCACGAACGATGTCCCCGGGGTTGTCAACTTCACCAGGCATGTCTCCTCTAGCTTCACCGAGTCTGATGCGTGGGTCGTGGATGAGTGGTATTGATATTATTCCACAGAACTATGAAAAAGTTATAAAGATCAAAAAGGGCAATGATCAATTAGGTGAGTATTTCATTTCCACAATGAAGCAGAGGGGGTGGGGATCATGATGGATAAGTGGGTAAGAATCTGGCTAGCTTGTCTGGCGGGAGTGTGTTCGATCCCTACATTAATCGAGAAAGTTCATCCAGATTTTCCAGCGTGGTGCCCCCTTGTCAGTGGTTCAGGATAGAGGGCCTAATAAGGACAACTGTTTAGTCATTCAGATAGGACAAAAAACTGAGGTCCCGTGTGTACATTGGCATGCACCTAAAAGATCCCTTGGCAGTTGGAATTCGATATAAGAGTAGGCAATAGTGCCTTTGCCCTGGCAGACCTTCACTCACAGCACACTTTATTAGTCCAGTCAGAGCAGAACAGTAGGATGTTAAACCCCAGGAATTTCGTTTTATTTCAAATAAAACCCCTTGTTTAAGTTTCGCAGCATCGGGTCTATAAAAGACATTGAGGAATATTATAAGACAACTGGGAGAATTGAATGTCAACTTAAATCCAGGACTGGCAGCATGATAATAACGCTTTAAAACCACTAAAGTTCATCGGCATTTTTTTACCATAAGCTGATTTTTTATTACTTAATCCACGCTAAAATGTTCTCAAATGGATTTTTAACAAAATCAAAATGTCAAAGGGGCTATAATCGCCTAGCTTGGTTTCATTTAGATTGAAATAAAGTCCATCTTTTGGTTTTAGTGAAGGTGGATGGTATTAACCCATCTTCAATAGAAGGCTTGATCTCGCCTTAACTACATACATCTTATCAAGCCCTTCCTGTAATACCCTGTAAATTTCGCCACTAAGTTCGATTGTCACAAGCCCAGCTTGGGAACCTATCAGATTCATCGGTCGTCGTGAATACCAAGTCCCCTGCTTTATAGCTAAAATGCCTACATGTGACAATCGAGTTGCAAAGTTCAAAGATCGATCAATGTCACAGTTGCTGTTTTCCCACGAGTTTCTCAATTTAAAAAACCCTGTTTGTTTATAGTGTGTTTGGTGCCACGAACTCTGATTGGACAATGCTAATTATCACTTGTAAAAACAACTAGCGCAAAGTTCAGGGAATTGCTGAGTATTCAAGCAACGGAGAGATGTTGTATAACTCGCGAACGTTGCTTAAGGAACATGGTATTAACCATATCATCTGTAGAAATGAAATGGGGTTTGACGTCCTACAGTTCTGCTCCGAACTTGGGTAATGAATGCGGACATACGGCATACAGTGTGCTAATAGGAAAATTTTGCCCTGACAGCAGCACTATAGCCCACTCTTCTACCGAATTTCAACTGTCAAGGGATCTTTAACATGCACACCAATGTGTACACGGAATGACTAGACGACTGTCCTTGTCTGGCCCTCCATCCTGCATCACCGTCAAGGGGAACCACGTCGAAATCCTCTGTAGAGGATAATGATTGGTTAGAGATTCTCGGTTCATCATCTGTGAAAGAATACGGAAGAGAATTGAGACATTTTTGGATTGGTAGTCCTTTTAGACATCAGGTTAGATGACCGAGAGAATTTAGCGATTGAAAATACTAAAGTCGGGACAATAAAAAACATAGTCTCGATTATCAATTTTTGGATTTAATCATCAATGGGCGTTGAGTAGCAGATCGAATTATAATCCAATAAATATTACAGGCTAGCGATGACATCTGATTATGGTCTGGATAAGTTAATTAATGTGTAATCAATAATTTAGATAACATTTCAGACCTAAAGAAAGACCTGCAATAGCCAAATTTAACTCTTGCATTATGTATGTTTAATGTAAATGTGTAACAATGAATTTAAATAAATGATTTTACCAGGAGTGTATCAGATCCACCAACAATACTGAGACATAATCCAATTTTTCCCTTTTCTATTTCTAAATATGTTTCACGACCTGCTGCTATTTCACAAGTGGTTGTTATTGAGATTTAGCCCTTGCATAATGTATGGTTAATTGTTGAATTTATTTTTTTTTTCAGGGATGACCGTTGAGTCTGTAGATAAAGGTGCTAATGGAACTGTTATTAGAAGTATTACTAAAGGCAGTGCTGTCTCTAAAGATGGCCGTCTATTACCGGGTGATTACATTGTCTCCATAAACAACGAAAGTATGAGAAAAATTACGAATGCTCAAGCTAGGGCCATTCTCAGAAGAGCGTCACTACTCAGCACGGATATCAGGTAAATATTTATTTTAGCAATTAGAGTAGCCCCAAACAATCTTTCACGTGTATCCCATTTCAAACCAGAAAGGGTGAATGATCATAGTTATTATTGTGTTTCCAGGGAAACGAATTTGACTTGTGTTTCAGGTATATCTTTTTTATTCCGGAGCATATCTCACAAGCCATTGAAGATATCTGCCTGTGATTTTGTACACATCAACCTGTTACAGAAATTGTGCCCTTTTTCTAACTAGAAATATCTTGGATTTAATGATTTTTCTGTTTCCAGGGAAACACGTTTGACTTTAGTTTTGGTTAGTTTCAGTTGCGAATGAGGCTGTGGTTTATCTTTACAGAAATTGGGGGGGGGGGGGAATGGGGGATTGCCAAATGGTTAGCGTACTCGTCATATCATAAGGTCTTTCATTAAGTCAGCTGGTATGGTTTCGATTCCCCAATTGTATGTGACAAGGAGTAGGGTCCCCTGTCTAACATCGTGGGTTTTCTCAGGTTCGTCCAGTTTCCTCCCACTGCTAAAGACCCCTAGGCACAAACAAATTATTGAAATAAAAGGCTTGATCTCACTTTAACTGTGTACATCTTTCCTGTGTACGTAAAAACGATTGGGTATTTATTCAGCTTGAGAGCCTATCAGATTACTTGATCATTTGATCATTGCAATTACGAAGTCTCACGCTTTCAAACTAAAACGTCTACTTGTGATAATCGAGTTGCAAAAGTTCAAGGTTCGTTCAATGTCAAGGTTTCTGTAGAGGTCGCTATATTTGTTTTGAGTGTGTTTGTGTCACAACCACTGATTGGATGTTACTCTACATGTGTCCAGTAAATGGAGATTACATAAAATAAGGTCCTGTGGCAGTTGGAATTTGATATAAGAGAAGGCCATAGTGCTACTGCCTGGGAAAAATTTCCCTCACAGCACACTGTATGGCATATATGCCTGTCTTCATTAGCCTCGTTGGAGCAGAACAGGAGGACGTTAAAGCCCATTTCATTTCATTTTATTTCCTTAGCCTTTTAAAGTTTCCAACCGTGTGGGTTTTCCCCCCTCTGCTAAAGACCCCTACGCGCAAGCAAATTATTGAAATAAAATTAAACCTTATGTTAGTCCCGAAATGACCTAGTTTGTGTCGAGCGAGCGGACGTTAAACCCCATTTCTTTCTCTCCCCCTTTTAAAGTAATTGACTTTATATAAGAATGGAGCAGGTTGTATTTTACGGTGACCAGACGACAAGATTTACTGTCAATTAGTTGATAATATTGATGTGACAGACGTAGTAACCTAGTGGCGAAATGACATAGAAGCCGAGAAGCTGTTAAACAACGACTTACTAAACTACCAGCTGAAACCCAGCACTTGTCGAAGCCCTGGAAAATTGAATTTGGTTTATAGGCTGATGTTACTCAGTGCTTTAACATGGTCACGTTAATTGGGCCTTCTGTATAGTGAATGTCCCTTAGTAGTAAATTACTGACCTTAAAAGTCCTACAAATGCAGCACAAGAGACTTGGTTTAGAGTAGAAGTTTTTTTTAAGAACATGGCAACAACGGTTGACATGACTTGTGAAATATTTCTGGCCCCTTTCTTCAAGTCTCTTGTTACAAATGACGTTTCGTGTACCAATGGTAAATGGGTGGTGGATGGTTAGCATATGTGTCCTGTATCATAAAGCCAGTGATTGGGTCATCTGGCATGGTCCTCCAGTTTCCTCCCACTGCTAAAGACTCCTGTATGCACAAGTGAATTATTGAAATAAAATTAAACCATATGTTAGTCCCAAAATGACCTAGTTTGTGTCAAGTTGAGGTTAAACCTCATTTCTCTCTGTCTCTCTACCTACCTAAGGTAAAATGGTTATTTTGACTTAACTTTTGGATATCAGAACCCTTGTTTTCACTGTAAGATAACATCATTAATGTTTGCAATGTCGAAGACTGTGGATGATTTTCAGTTCAAAACTTAGCTTCTTTAATGAACCCAATTTCATTTTGGTTGTGCATTTTTATACGCCCACATTTTCATGTGGACGTATATTGTCGTCGCCCCTGTTCGTCCGTCCGTCCGGACGTCCGTCCGTCCGTCCACAATTGTTTGTGAACAGTCTACAGGTCACAATTTTTATCCGATTTCAATGAAACTTAAAATATAGGTTTATCACCCTAAGATCTCGGATCCTTTCGATATTGGCATGTATCGGACCGCAACTTCATGGGTTATGGCCCCTGATTGTACGAAAAATCACGTTTTTTAGCTTGTGAACAGTGTAGAGGTCACAATTTTGAACCGATTTGGATGAAACTTTATATGCATGTTTATAACCCAAAGATCTTGGTTCCTTTCGATATTTGCGCCAATCGGATCGTAACTTCCTGAATTATGGCCCCTGATTGTCCGAAAAATCGCCCTTTTTAGCTTGTGGTCCCTCTGGAGGTCAAAATTGTTATCCGATTTAAAAAACCGTTTGATTATATCACCGTCCCATGGTTATGAAGGTTGAGTTCGAATTTCGTGAAAATCGGACCAAAATTGACGGACAAAATGGCCGCCGTTTGTACGCGAATAGTGTGAAAATATGTTATATCAAGGTTGTGGACCTTATAGAGGTCACAATTTTGAACCGATTTTGATGAAACTTGACATGTATGTTTATAACCCAAAGATCTTGGTTCCTTTTGATATTTGCGCGCATCGGATCGTAACTTCCTGAATTATGGCCCCTGATTGTCCGAAAAATCGCCCTTTTTAGCTTGTGGTCCCTCTGGAGGTCAAAATTGTTATCCGATTTAAAAAAAACGTTTGATTATATCACCGTTCCATGGTTATGAAGGTTGAGTTCGAATTTCGTGAAAATCGGACCAAAATTGACAGACAAAATGGCCGCAGTTTGTACGCGAATGGTGTGAAAATATGTTATATCAAGGTTGTAGACCTTATAGAGGTCACAATCTTGAACCGATTTTGATGAAACTTGACATGTATGTTTATAACTCAAAGATCTTGGTTCCTTTCGATATTTGCGCCCATCGGATCGTAACTTCCTGAATTATGGCCCCTGATTGTCCGAAAAATCGCCCTTTTTAGCTTGTGGTCCCTCTGGAGGTCAAAATTGTTATCCGATTCAAAAAAACGTTTGATTATATCACCATTCCATGGTTATGAAGGTTGAGTTCGAATTTCGTGAAAATTGGACCAACATTGACGGACAAAATGGCCGCCGTTTGTACGCGAATTGTGTGAAAATATGTTATATCATGGTTGTGGACCTTATAGAGGTCACAATTTTGAACCGATTTTGATTGAAATTGACATGTATGTTTATAACCAAAAGATCTTGGTTCCTTTCGATATTTGCGCCCATCGGATCGTAACTTCCTGAATTATGGCCCCTGATTGTCCAAAAAATCGCCCTTTTTAGCTTGTGGTTCCTCTGGAGGTCAAAATTGTTATCCGATTTAAAAAAACGTTTGATTATATCACCGTTCCATGGTTATGAAGGTTGAGTTCGAATTTCGTGAAAATCAGACCAAAATTGACGGACAAAATGGCCGCCGTTTGTACGCGAATGGTGTGAAAATATGTTATATCAAGGTTGTGGACCTTATAGATGTCACAATTTTGAACCGATTTTGATGAAGCGTGACATGCATGTTTATAACCCAAAGATCTTGGTTCCTTTCGATATTTACGCCCATCGAATCATAACTTCCTGAATTATGTCCCCTGATTGTCCGAAAAATCGCCCTTTTTAGCTTGTGGTCCCGCTGGAGGTTAAAATTGTTATCCGATTTAAAAAACCGTTTGATTATATCACCGTCCCATGGTTATGAAGGTTGAGTTCGAATTTCGTGAAAATCGGACCAAAATTGACGAACAAAATGGCCGCCGTTTGTACGCGAATAGTGTGAAAATATGTTATATCAAGGTTGTGGACCTTATAGAGGTCACAATTTTGAACCGATTTTGATGAAACTTGACATGTATGTTTATAACTCAAAGATCTTGGTTCCTTTCGATATTTGCGCGCATCAGATCGTAACTTCCTGAATTATGGCCCCTGATTGTCCGAAAAATCGCCCTTTTAGCTTGTGGTCCCTCTGGAGGTCAAAATTGTTATCCGATTTAAAAAAACGTTTGATTATATCACGGTTTCATGGTAATGAAGAGAGAATTTGAATTTTGTGAAAATCGGACCAGAGTTGACGGATAAAATGGCCGCCGTCTGTACGCGAATTGTGTAAAAATATGTTATATCAAGGTTGTGGACCCTATAGAGGTCACAATTTTGAACTGATTTTGATGAAACTTGAAATACATGTTTATAACCTAATGATCTTGATTCCATTGCATATTTGCCCATATCGGATCGTAACTTCCTGAATCATGGCCCCTGATTGTACGAAAAATCACCCTTTTTAGCGTGTGGTCCCTCTGGAGGTCACAATTATTATCTGATTTAAAAAAAACGTTTGATATCACAGTTACACCGTAGTTATGGGTGAGTTTGAATTATGATTTTCTGATGATTACTTAAAATGCAACAACTCTTGTTGACTGCCCGGACGATTTGGCTGCTGTGTGGGCGTATGTTTCGTTGCCTGGCAACCTATTTTTTATTTCCAGACAGTTTGCTAATTATGCATTTTTCAGTTCAATGACTTTTTCGTTTCTATGGAAACAAATTTGACTACTTTGTATAAAATTTTTATTACTACAGAGCATATCTCAGAAACCGTTGAATATATATTATTATGGAACTTGGTGCAAACAACCTATTATGATAGTTTAGGTCGCTACCTACCCACATATGCTGGTTTATCTTGCAACCATGAAAATGTCAAGAATTTGCATTTCATTTCCATTTGTGAGAAATTTCATTATTCTTTGTGAGAAATTTGCTGTTTTCAAGATTGGATATGTGTATGCATGCATAATTAACTAAAAATCTTTCTCCGAAGCTGTCAAAACAAATAAACTGATTTTGCTTATACTACTTGTGAATGCTACACTGAATCGGCTTTACGTTTTTTAAACAATTACATCTATTGCCATCTGAATGGTATATTAGATAATCTTTCCTGTACCTCGCCGTGACCATTATTGACATTTTGATCCTTTCCAAGAAGTAATGGTTGAGAGGGATTGTGATTGATTCGCAAGTTTTGAGAAATTAGATTAGCTTGTGTGTATTAGTTACATGTCGTATTGCACAGAAAGTTGCACAGAATGTAATGAAATTCGGTTCAACATACTAATCTTCTGCACGTAACCTGGGCTAATGGAAGACAGGCATACGCCATACAGTGTGCTATGAGGGAAATTTTGCCCGGACAGCGACGCTACTGCCTACTCTTATATCGAATTCCAACTGTCAAGGGATTTTTTACGTGCGGGCGAATGTGTATACTGGACCTCGGTTTTTCATACAAACCAAAGGACTAGACAGTTGTCCTTTGTCAGGCCCTCCATTCTGCATCGCTGACAAGGGGAAACCACGCCGGAGAATCAAGATGAACTCTCTCGGCCAATGCAGTGACGAACACCCGACCTCCAGGCTGGCGAGCCAGCGCCTAACCCACTTAGCTATATTAATACCATGTGTAAAGACTGGTAATACAGTGTATAGCCAGCCTACTGGTGCTATTACATTATGGATTGAGTGCATGTCATTGCCTTCATTGATTTTGTTGAAGACATATTTTATTATGGTTCATTATCGTCAAACGCTTTTCTCTTGCTTTAATCCTTCATCACTTGGAACATCTAAATATTGACTACTCTGATTACTAGAAAAAGTTAAAGGGAGATTAGGTAATGAGCTGTGCAGTTCTCACTATAATAGTTAAATACTAGATAATGTAAAGGCAATATGCTGAAAATTTCAGTCCAATTGCTCCATTCTGGACTGAGATATTAGCATTTTAATTTTAGGCTATCCTCTATCATCATTATTAAAGTCAGTACCATAAAAACAAAATCTCAATTATTCATTCTTATGTTTAATTATTTGTCAAAATATATTCCAATCCGCTAAATATCGCAGGCAAGCGATGGCATCCAGAGTCTGGATAAATTAATAAATGTCTAATTAATAATTTAGATAACATTTCAGGTCTAAACAAAGACCTGCTATAGCAAGATTTAGTTCTTGCATAATGCATGTTTAATAGTTTAGATAACATTTCAGGCCTAAATAAAGACCTGTATTAGACAGATTTAGCTCTTGCATAATGTATGTTTAATTCAATTACAGTTTAGCTTGGAAAAATACCTTATAACACATTACTGTTTTTAGACATTCAATTGTATTGAAAACCATTTCAATATCTCTCTGTAAATTAAATGTACAATTAATTGAGGTTGAACAATGTGGGCCACGTATAGATGGTCTTGAAGCGACCTGCGTCTAGAAGCAGACATAATTCGTTTAGTCCAATAAGACATGGTACAATTGGTTTCTGATTACCCCGGTTCACCAATCATCTGGTCCTTCCCATAAGGCATTCTTATTACTAGTGAAGGAATTTGTCCAGGACAATTTAGACACTTTCAGCTTCCTTTCAAACCAAATGTATTGATTTTTCACATCAGACTTTGAATAAGGAACCATTCTATGTACTGGTCATGCAGTCAGAGGGCGTAAAATGTTTAGAATGTTTATAGTGTCTATATAATTTCCAGTTATCATTCATTTACTCTTCTGCTATTTTCTTCTTCACCTTCGATATTGTTGGACATAATTACCATCTATTATGGTTAAATTTTGTTGAAATTGTGTGGTGTTCGACACAGACTAGGATTATCGTCTGTATGGAAGTATTAGCATAGGATGTGTTTACGTGTATATGTGGATTTATATATATATAAACTAATATGATAAGTGTTCTTGGATGATCTAGAAGGAGTAAGCATATCCTGCCACAAGCACCACATCATCACAATAGCTTCTTTCTTTCAGCAGGTGTTTTTTTAAATTATCATATTTAATTTTGAAACCAATATTTTGGTACTCTGAATTGACATATAGTCAGCAATGTGTAATCTTATGGAAAAAAAACAAATTAAGATTTTGTTTCAATTGTTTATGAAGGCTTCCAGTTCAATATTTTGGTACAGATATGGGAATTTAGAAATAAATTGACTTATTTTGTTTCACTTGTTTACGATGGCCTCCAGTCCATCTAGATATGACCATTTTGATACAGATATGGGAGTTTAAAAACGAATTGACTTCCATCCAATATTTTGGTACAGATATGGGTGTTTAGAAATGAATTGAGTTACCGGTATTTTGTTTACAATGGCCTCTAGTTTGTATAGATCTGACCAGTGGTCATATAGGTGCACTTTGAATAATGTGTTGTTGACTAATCATATTTAACTTTCATTTTGTTCTGGGGGGTTTGGTCGAATAGTTAGCAGATGTTCACTGTATCATAAGGTCTGTCATTGAGTCAACTGGTGTGGTTTCGATTCCCCAGTTGTACGTGACAAAGAGTAGAGTCGCCTGTCCAACCCCGGTTTCCTCCCACTGCTAAAGACCCATATGTGCAAGCGAATTATTGAATTAAAATTGAACCATATGTTAGTCCCAAAATGACCTAGTTTGTGTCAAGTGGACGTTAAACCCCATTTCTCTCTCTCTCCCTTTCTCATTTTGTTCTGTCTGCGAAAAATTCAAAAGAGACGAGTTCTGAGATTAATCCCCCACATCAAATAGAATTCAATTTATTTAAAGACTCTCCAGATACTTGTATGGAGTTGACAGTATGAAATTTGAATCTGTGATTTAATCAAATAGGTTTAAATTTTTATGATTGATCAAATTGGATAGCTGCATGGAAAGATTAAAAATTCTAGAATACAACATAGACAGTAGACTATAATTCATAGATAGAAGATACGAAATTGACATGAAAATGCTTGTATTTATCCATCAAAAGAATCAATTATTGATTGTTAAGCATCAAGTATTTTAAAATTAATGATTCTTGTGCGACTGTACAACGAAATTCAAGATAAGATTTTGTAAGATTCTTGTAAGTATGAAGAAGTTTGAAAAATGTCACATAGCTTGGAATTAGTTGTATTTGAGTGTAATTCAGGAATATGTTTTGAATCATTTGTATTTCTCTGTGTAATTTACGACCCGATATATTTTAAATTGTTTGTATTTCAGTATAACCTATATATCTGGCCCTGATGCGGCTAATCATCGAGAAACTATGAGTAATCAAGGAACGGCTAACAGTCCATCACATCATTCCAGTATGCCTTCACCAAAGTAAGTTTCAACTTTTATTTACTTATCAAATAATGTTGATCTGACAATGGGTTCAGGAATGACATTTTTTCACAGAACGTGACAATTGTTACGATTATGGTATGTGTTTTACTTGCCTGTCCTAAGCAATTGCAAATTAATGGAATAACGTTTTTATCAGGTTATGGCAAAAATGATTTGAAGTGTTTGGTAAACTTCATTGCACTGTTCATCATGATCGATTGATCGTACTCATTATCGTTACTGAAAAGTGGCGTTGGATGGTCGAATAGTTAGCATGTGCGCACTCTAGGGGGGTGCTGTATTATAAGGTCTGTCATCGAGCCAATTGGTGTGGTTTCGATCACCCGGATGTACATGACGAGGAGTAGGGTCGCCTGTCGAACTGCGTGGGTTTTCTCCAGGTCCTCAGATTTCCTCTCACTGCTAAAGACCCCTACATGCAAGCATTATTGAAATAAAATATAACCATGAGTTAGTCCCGAAATGACCTAGTTTGTGTCAGTGGATAAAAAGAGATTTAATGTCCTACGCTTTTGAATGAAGCAGGATAATGAAAAGGGGTATACATCATGCCCTGTTCTATGAGGGTAATTTTGTATGTACAGGATGCTTTCAGACTATTTTTCCTACTATCACGATTCATTTACATGAATGCTGACGTATACACAGGGGGGGGGGGGGATGGCCTAGTGGTCTAGAGTGCTGGCTTCAACCTCTAGCTGGCCGGTCACCTCTGGCTTGCGGCTGTGGTTTCGATCCCTGGTGTGAGCATATGTGGCATGGAGATAGGGACCCCTTCTCAACCTCGTGGGTTTCTTCCGGGCACTCCGGTTTCCTCCCACTGCTAAAGACCCCTACGCGCAAGCGAATTATTGAAATAAAAATGAAACCATATATGTTAATCCCAAAATGACCTAGTTTGTGTCGAGTGGACATTTAACCCCATTTCTCTCTCTCTCTCGCTCCCTTCCAACCGCCTAGCACTTGTTCGTTGCCAGCCAGACCCTCCATCATGTGGCTCTGACAAGATGAACCCAACTCAATCCAGTAATTTCTCAATATCCTCACTATATATGAATGGTAATATCGACTTACGAGAGGTCAGAGGATAACTCTATTAATCACTCTCCTTTTGAATTCGGCAATGTCCGGTCAGCTCAACCCTGATAAATACTATTGATAATCATAAATGACAATGAACAATTGTAAATTGGCTGAGGAATTGACAGCCATCGATTTGTCTGCTTAGTTTTTAAAGATTGTTTTCGTCCATTCTTTGATGGATGATAATTATTGTGGGAACTACATCTAGTAACGAGAACAAAATCACCGATATAACAATCCATGGTGATGGGTGAGAGAAGGAGCTGCGTTCACATTAAAACTACCAGATCTCTGCTTACATCCATAAATCATGACAGTGACTACTTGTCACTAAACTTGTATTATATTTAAATGTAGGTCTACTGTAATTGTAAAGTTTATCTGCATAACCACCGACTTCATGGGTTTTCTCCTGGTCCTAGGCTTTATTCCCACTGCTAAAGACCCCTACGTGCAAGCAAATTATTGAAATAAAATTGAACCATATGTTAGTCCCGAAATGACCTAGTTTGTGTTGCGTGGACATTAAACCCCATTTCTCTCTCTCCCAAGATGGATTATCTATAGTAATTAAGTTAACAGTGGTCAGCTATGAGACAATAAGAGTAATGAGATAATCCATCAATAAACAGCAGGTCCATAAACCCTGGATGATAAAATTCTCCAATGAAGAAGATAGATTTATTTCTGTGTCAATCATTCTCGTCATTCAAATCAATAACAAACTGTCTGTTTTTATTAAAAAAGAAATCCCCAATATTAATGAAATTTCAGTGGAGGACATTGGCCTTAGTAGAATAAGTTTGGTGTATAAAGACCATAGACCTGCAGCTGTCCTAGTTAGCAATTCATTTTAATTTAGCTGAAATGAAATGAAATGGGGTTTAACATCCTACTGTTCTGCTCCGAACCTGGCCTAATGAAGACGGCCATACGCCATACAGTGTGCTAAAGTGAAATTTTACCCTGGCAGCGGCGCTACAGCCTACTCTTATATCAAATTCCAACGGCCAAGGACTCTTTTACGTGCATGCAAATGTGAACACAGGACCTCCCTTTTTGCATCCCATCCGAACAATTAGACAATTGTCCTTGTCAAGACCTCCTTCCTGCATCACTTACAAGGGATAACCACGCCGGAAAATCGGGATGAACTTTCGTGGCCAATGCAGGGATCGAACACCCGACCTCCAAGCTAGCGAGCCAGCGTTTTAACCACTTAGCCACGGCGATACTATTTTAATTTAGGTAATCAAACTATATTGTGATGGAGGACGGGAAGATAGGAATGTATTGATTAATGTTTGAATTCATCATGCTTTTATGATTCTGTCATTTATTTGCTCCATTTAATTTGTTGATTTTGGATAGGTTTATTCATTCCTTGCTGTAGGTTCTTTTAACGTTAGATTATTTTAAAGGGACTATCACTGATTTTTTTGTAGTGAATTTTATTTTTCAACACCAGAAAAGTTTTTGCTTGTTATTTTTATAATTAGAGGCAAAAATAAAGTGTAACAAAACTTTTAATAGTTGTAATCGCACAAACAATCTAAAATTCATTCCTTGCTGTATGTTCTTTTAATGTTAGATTTCTTTAAAGGGACTATCCCAATTTGAACATAATCTCAAAAATAGAATCTGAGTACATATGAAATTAAAATGCCAAAATATAGAGGAATGATGTATTTACCCTGTCTTAAAATTTCAGCTCAAAATATTGAGACGTTTGGACGTGAACACCAAACTGCTTATCGGACACGCCAAACGCCAAACTGCTTATCGGAAACGTAATCTTTTTAAGATTTTGGTTCAGTTTAATCGTTGGGTGATTTGATAGTCGATTTCCATTCCTTGAGAGTTCTATACATTGCATGGTAAATTTCACCCACATGTTACGTAAGGGAGGTTGGGTGGCGGAATGGTTAGCGTGCGCGCACTGTATCATACGGCCTGCCATTGAGTCAACTGGCATGGTGTCAAATCCCTAGTTGTACGTGGCAAGGAATAGGGTCACCAAGCAAATTATTGAAATAAAATTAAAAACCATATGTTAGTCCCAAAATGACCTAGTTTGTGTCAAGTGGAAGTTAAACTCCATTTCTATCTCTCTCTCCCACAAGTTACTTATATACAATAAAAGTCTGGTTTTATCCAGACACCACATAATATAGCTTGGGACACCGGTCTCCATTTCCAGATGAGACTGACAGGTTTAAGTTGTTTGAAAACGCATGACATATACATGTATTTAGTTAGTTGCTTGGCCCTAAGGTAGAGGGTTTCAAGGGATTTTAACACAAAATTAAGCAATTTTATTTTCCAAAATATTATCAGGATTGGCCCTTTAAAGGACAATTTTTTGCTTGTTATTTTTAGAATTAGAAGTAAAAACAAAATGTTACAAGCAAAAACTTTCAATAGTTGTAATCACACAAACAATCTAAAATTATTACAACATTTTATTGCGTGTTGCCAAATGGAAAAGAATTTGATCGTTTGGATCTTTGCCCATTCAACCACCTCTTGTTCATAAATGTGTATTTTATGGGGTTCTTGCATTTAATAATACTGTAAGCATCGTTTGATAAAAAAATACCATGGCAGTACCCGGTTGTTTTTTAGTTACGACTGAGTAAACAGTGAGAAATAACCCTTTTGCCTTCTCAGGCAAATAAAATTTGAAATAAAATTGAACCGTATGTTAGTCCCAAAATGACTTAGTTTGTGTCGAGTGGATGTTAAACCCCCTTTCTCTCTCTCTCTCTCTCTCTCTCTCTCTCTCACACACAGATTGTCCATCCCTGTGCATTGAAAACATATCCAAAGGTGTTTTTGGTTGCAATTACAGTTGTTTAGAGAGTTGAATCCTGATGCATGTTTATATTCATGTACCGAGGAAGACTATTAGTTAGATAATTAGGTTCGAGACTTTTTTTCTGCATCCATTGATTTTGAGGGAAATGATTTAGATAGTTTGAGTTGAGATATTGATTAAACCTTCAAGCACCACAAATTATGATGACATCGTAATAGAGAGGAAGGTTTACGAAGGCAATGATCCCATGAACTGGGGGAACGTAACCCCGATGACCTTTCAACTGTGAGCAAGAAAATAGATTAAGTTTATAATCTGAGTGGGTCCTAAATAACACTGAGGTTTAATTTGAAATATGATATTATCACAATTACAGGCATCAAAGCTTGTTGTTTTCGTTGTTTTAGAAGATATATGTAGTCTAGACATTTTAACATAGTCTAGTAAATTGATTCATTCTACTCTAATCATATAACAGTTACATCATACAGTATCTAATGTTTGTTTCTTATTCTCGCTGATGATAATAACGGTGGTGAGCCAAGCATTGCGTCTGGTAAATCAATGATTTCTGACTCGAGTGTAAATAGCTGAAATCTTCATAACTGGGTCTTCCTTATTCTATATTATATATGTGTAAGATGGATAATTTGTTAGCGATGTGATCTTCTTAAACAAAAAGTGATATCGAATGTTCTTTCTGGGTGTAGGTATAAAAGTACTAAGGTATTTTGTTACCTATGTGAATTTTGAAGGTTAGAATTATTAGGTTTTCCGTATTATGGACATATTGTTTCATATCTAAAAAGTGTATATAAGTAGATTGGAATTTGTAATATGCTACTTGAAGTTCTTATATAAGAAGGATGGTATATTGGTTCACAATTTAAGTCTATATGAGAAGTATGGTATAGACTTATACTTATTATGGTATAGTGTGTAAATGATGTGACATATAGTTTATATACAAAGTATGATTTTATATACAATGAATGGACTTACAGTTTATATACAATGAATGGACTTACAGTTTATATACAATGCATGAATTTATAGTTTTATATACAAAGTTGGGATGGACGTGCAATCTTATATACACCTATGGATTTATAGTTTTATATACAGTAAATGGACTTACAGTTTATATACAAAGTATAATTTTTAAGTTTCATATAGTGTTATATGTCCATATAAACATGCAGTTTTATATATTCATGTCAAACATATAGATATATAGTTTTATTTACTGTTGTGTTATATGCCCATATCGAACATATTGACACAAGGATTGAACTACTGTATAAGTGTTATAGTTTTAAATATGATAGGGGGTTGGGATGGCCTAGTGGTCTAGAGTGCCGCGCTTCGACCTCTAGCTGGCCAGTCACCTCTGGCTTGCGGCTGTGGTTTCGATCCCTGGTGTGAGCGTATGTGGCATGGAGATAGGGGAGCCTTCTCAACCTCGTGGGTTTCCTCCGGGAACTCCGATTTCCTCCCACTGCTAAAGACCCCAACGCGCAAGCGAATTATTGAAATAAAATTAAACCTTATGTTAGTCCCGAAATGACCTAGTTTATGTCAAGTGGACGTTAAACCCCATTTCTCTCTCTCTCTCTTTAAATATGATGTATGATATGGACTTACAGTTTTAGTGTTTTATATACAATATTATGATATGCACATGCATATTAACAGTACATATAATAGATACAGTCGTCAGATATGGACTTATAGTTTAAAAAACTCTTCCAGGTCCTTGTCCCTTCGAAGCAAATAAAATGAAATTTGAACAGCAAGAAACAAAGAGATGTAGAATATAAGTTTTATTATATAAAAATGTTCTTTTAATAATGTTTCAGTCCATCTCTATCACCGTCATCAGCTATGTTAGTATCCACCCCTCCAACGTCTCCAGCTAAAATTATCATCCCACCACAAGATGTGACGGTGAACCAGGATGACTCCAAAGAACAGATTTCACCGAGACAGAAGTCCCTGAAAGCTGATGGTTCTCCAGCAGTACAAGCATGGGGTTCCCCTCGTGCCGTACAATTGGTCCGAGAACCAGGAAAGAGTTTAGGCATCAGTATTGTAGGTAAGAAAGTATTTAGACCATTTCTTAATGATATAGTGGTGTAGGGGGGTGGGGGTGTAATCGGTTAACACGTTGGATCGAAATGTCTGTCATTGTTTCGATTTCCCGCTTGCTCTTGACAAGAATTAGGGTTGCTCGTCCAACCTTGTGTGTTTTCTCTGGGTCCTCCTTTTTCCTCTGGTATTGTAGGTAAGAAAGTATTTAGATCATTTCCTAATGATATAGTGGGAGGGGGGTGAAAATGGTTAATGTGTAGGATCGGAATGTCTGTCATTTTTTCAATTCCCAACTTGTACGTGACAAGAATTAGGGTAGCTCGTCCAAACTCATGCGTTTTCTCCGGGTCCTCCTGTTTCCTCTGGTATTTAATCATTTCTTAATGTATAGTAGGGGGTGGTGCAAATGGTTGGTGTTGAATCGGAATGGCTGTCATAGTTTCGATTCTCCGCTTGTACATGACAAGAATTGGGTTTCTCTGGATCCTACGCTTAAAAACCCCTACACATGAGCGAATTAATGAAATAAGATTGAACCATATGTTTGCCCAGAAACTACCTCATGATCCAGTTTGTCTCAAGTGGTCATTTAATCCCCCCTCTCTCTCTCTTTCTCTATCTCTCTCTAAAAGAATGAACTTATGTTGTTTCAATTAGTGAGAAGGAAATCTCCTACTATGAAATTTTATGTTTTAATTTGATGCCTCTGATCTGCTGTTTCAATTAGTGATCAGGTATTCAGAAACCTCCTCACGACATTATATATATATTTAATGTGAAAGTGATTTAGATGAAAACTGTACTAGATTAAAATTAAATGAAAATCTGTAGCATTATCACTTCACGTGTTATGGTTTTTATGGCTGAATGGTTAGCATGTGTGCTCTGTATCATAAGGTCTCTCATTGAGTCAACTGGCGTGGTTTCGATTCCCTGGTTGTATGTGACAATGAGTAGGGTCGCCTGTCCAACCTCATGTGTTTACTCTGGGTCCTCCAATTTCCTCCCAGACCCCTTTCATCATTAAAGATACATAATGGAGATTAGATACAGAGCTGGCAGTTCTCACTATAATAGTTAATAACGAAATAATGTAAAGGGAATTTGCTGAATATTTCGGTCAAATTGATCCACTCTGAATTGGGGGGGTTGGGATGGCCTAGTGGTCTAGAGTGCCACGCTTTGACCTCTAGCTGGCCAGTCATCTCTGGCTTGCGGCTGTGGTTTCGAGCCCTGGCGTGAGCGTATGTGGCATGGAGGTAGGGGCGCCTTCTCAACCTCGTGGGTTTCCTCCGGGCATGGAGGTTTCCTCCCACTGCTAAAGACCCCTACGCGCAAGCGAATTATTGAAATAAAATGAAACCATATGTTAGTCCCAAAATGACCTAGTTTGTGCCGAGTGGACGTTAAACCCCATTTCTCTCTCTCTCTCTCTCCACTCTGAATTGAGAATTTAGCAATTTAATTTTCGACCTAGCCTTGATTATCATTACTGAAGTCGGTACGATAAAAAACATAGTTAAAAACTAGATAATGGAATATTTCAGTCAAATTGATCCACTCTGAATCGAGAATTTAGAAATTAGATTTTCAGCCTAACCTCATTCATCATTACTGAAGTCGATACAATAAAAAACATTATCAATTTCATGATTATATTATGAATGAAAGTTGAGCAGCAAATCGGATCCTAATCCAGTAAATATCTGAGGCTATCAATGATATCGAGAGTTGATTATGGTCTGGATAGGCATAATGTGTGCACATGCCACAAAACTGAACTGAACTCTAAAAACATAAAGAAAGATATTCACCCTACTTTAAGAAACTTTACACATCACATTCAATTAGAAAAATTTACCAGGAAGTAAATTTGGTAACGAAACACGAACGAAAAAAAAAACCGTCATAACTCTAAACATGCATGCCTCAGAATAAACTGAAGCTAAAGACATGAAGGTTTTTTTATGTTGAGATATTTTTAATCTACTCCAATAAATGGAACACATCACATTCAATCTGTTTTCTTGCTTATCAGTAATTTTTCAAACATATGAATGGAAAAAAAAATTAAATTTGGTGGCTGCATAACTAACACAAAAAAAAATCTTAATAGAAAAAGAAAATAAATAGAAGAGAATGTCAAGATGTTTATTTTTACGACAAATTATGATTGATGATAAATTTGTTGACCTGTCAAATAGGATAAAGCTTTTCTTAAATGCCACAGTGCTTGATCCAGTGGTTTTCCTTATCATTGGCCAGGAACTTAGAGAAGTAGACATCTTCCTTGTACAGTCAGTGAGTCTCTAGTTATAAAAATATTGATAATATTTGGAGTGTAACAGTTCTAAACCAGTTTCAAGTGTTTTTGCAAGAAAGTTAAATCTTCGATGGGATTGTGGATGATCTTATTGTGCGTTTTTGTGGAGTTGTCCTGTTTTATTTCAGTCTCAGCCTATCTGTGTTTTCCTCTGAGGTAGACTAGATACATCTTTGTACAGTTATTGGTAATGTTGTACGTATTTGTATTTAGGCCGAGAAAGTTCATCAAGATTTTCGGACATGGTTTTCCCTTGTCACTGGAGTAGGAAGGCCTGACAAGGACATCTGTCTAGTCATTCGGATGGGATAGAAAACTGAGGTCCTGTATATACATTGGCTTACCCATAAAAGATCCCTTGGTAGTTGGAATTCGATATAATAGTAGGTGATAGTACCACTGCCGGAGCAAAATTTTGACATATGCCCATCTTAATTATCCCAGTCGGAGTAGGATGGTAAACCCCATTTTATTGTATTTAGACCTTTAACGGAAATCTTGTTGTTGTTATTTCGTCTGTGTTTATTATGCTGTTATCCCAGTCAGGTTGGGGGGTTGGATGGTTTGGTATGTGTACCATTGAGTCAACTGGCGTGGTTTCGAATCCCCGGTTGTACGTGACAAGGTGTAGGGTCGCCTGTCCAATCTCAATGGTTTTCTCCAGGTCCTCCGGTTTCCTCCCACTAAGCAAATTATTGAAATTAAAATTAAACCATGTTAGTCCTGAAATGACCCAGTCTTCTCTATATTGTAGCTGGCTTAACAATTATTTTGTCTGTGCTTGTTGTGCAGCTAGCCAAGTCTGCTCTAAATTGTAGCTAGTATATATAACAGTATATATGTTATATATCCGTGATGCAGCGAAGGATCCAGGAATTTTTGCAGGAGGGGGTTTGCCAGGTTCCAGTTAAGGAAATCTGCCATCATCATCTCTAAATTACATAAACATGCATACAAATTGAGCTTTTTAAAGAGAGAAATCATTTTTATAATGATGTAGGATCACATTGTGATTTAATTTCATTAATTTTTTTATGTAGCTGAGCAGGGTGGGGCTTTGGACCCCCCAAAACCCCCTCTGGATCCGCCCCTGTTGATAATAAGTTTAAGTGATGTTTCTATCCAACAGTTTAAAATGTTTAACATTTGCCAGTCATGTTTATTGAGTTGTATTATCTGCACGATGGGCTGAAATCAATTTTTCGTTTTTTTTGGTTCAGTTATTCTGCAATGTCTTAATTACTATTACTTCCTGCTGCTATACAGCATAACAATCGACAAAGTTTATAAGTGTGTAGTTGTTTAAAAACATAAAAAAAAATATCAACATATATTTAAAGCAAAAGTTGTTGAACCACTCTGTTACCTTATATAATATGGTGTAAAATCGTGGATAAGTTAAAGTGTGTTTATACACTGAAATAAAACAGACTTTAATTTGTTTATCTTGAACCAGGTACTGGAATCTTCTTGTGGAATGTGTTTATAATTGTCTCTGTGGTGCTCATATATCATTTGTATTTTCTCCATTTTATTGTGCAGTTAGCCCATATACCGCTTGAATTAAACCAGAACATTGTTTTATAATACAGACTCGTAGCGTAACGTGTGGCAATTACAAAACAAAACTACTGACATCCTATATAATACGGCATTGGCATGGTAACGATCTGTGAAATCATTGGTACTTACAAAATAAAACTACTGCCATATGCTTGTATATAGGTACATCAACTGTGACTGCATGATTTAACTCATAACATCGCTTCATAATACGACATCATAACAATGTGTGAAATTATTGATGGTTGTAACCACATGGCAGTTAAAAAATTAAACTACTGCCATAGGTTTGTTAATAGGTACATGAACTGTGACTGCTTGATTTAATTCATAACATCGCTTCATAATACGGCTTCGTAACAATCTGTGAAATCATTGTTACTTGTCACCACATGGCAGTTACAAAATAAAACTACTGGCTTACCTTGTATTAATACGTACATTAACTGTGAAAGAATCAAGTTATTTCTGTGTTATAAATGTAATGGATATCAATACTTGAAATTGTAGGTGGACGTGTGGATTTGTTTAATTTGCTTGAAGATCATACCATATCTGGAATATTTATCAAACATGTCTTAGAAGATAGTCCTGCTGGCAGGAATGGAACATTAAAAACCGGTGATAGAATTCTAGAGGTAACGTACATAATATTGTTATTTATATATAAATGTATGTGGTCTCCATATAATGTCTGATGATGGAATTTTAGAGGTAATGTATGAATCAAACTGTCTATCATCGAGAGTCAAGTGGTATAGTTTTGATTCAACGCTTGTACATGACAAGGAGTACTCAGTAGGGTCACCTGTCCAACCTTGTGGGGTTTCTCTGTGTCCTCCGGTTTCCTCCCACTGTTAAAGACCTTTATGCGCAAACAAATTATTGAAATGAAACTGAACCCTATGTTAGTCCCAAAATGACCTAATTTGTGTCAAGTGGATTTAATAACCCAGTCTCTCTCTCTCTTTCTCTCTCTCTCTCTCTCTCTCCCTCCCTCTCTCTCTTTCTCTCTTGGGTTAGCATGCACGTGTTGTATAATACCGCCTGCCTTTGAGTCATCTGGCATGGTTTGGATTCCCCGGTTGTATGTGACAAAAAGTAGGGTCGCCTGTCTAACCCTGTGGGTTTTCTCCAGGTATTCCGGTTTACTCCCACACGTAAAGATCCCTACGCGCAAGCGAATTATTGAAATAAAATTAAACCATATGTTAGTCCCGAAATGACCTAGTTTGTCGAGTGGACGTTAAACCCAATCTCCCTCTCTCTTGTATTGTTAGTGTGGATAGTTGCATAATTAGACTCCTGATTGTCCAAAATAATGTAATGACTCAAATTGAGAACAAATTGATATAGAAACAGGTTTTGTTTTTAATAATGCCAGGTTCATGATAAACTCAAACACCCTCATAAACGATTTGGAAACTACTTAAGAAATTCTTAAAAACTGAACTGGTTTAATCTGATACCTAGACAGTTTGTTCAACAGTTCTAATCTGTCTGATAGATAAATCAATTTATTGGAAAGTTTACTGAGTTTTGTTTCTGTTGTTTTACAGGTTAACGGTGAAGATGTGAGGAATTCTACACACGATGAAGCGGTAGAAGTTATACGACATGCAAAATCACCTGTAACATTTGTTGTCCAAAGTCTTTCTGATTCAGCTTGTGTAAGTATTTAATCTAATACAACTTAATCAAATCATTCTCTAAATGTGGGGGTTGAATGGCGGAATGTTTTGCGTATGTGCGTGATGTATCATTGATTCAACTGACATGCTTTCAATTCCCTGGTTGTATGTGGCAAGGAGTAGGGTCACCTGTTCAACCTCATGGGTTTACTCTGGGTCTTCCAGTTTCCTACCACTGCGGAAGACCCCTACGTGCAAGCGAATTATTGAAATAAAATTACGCTTAAAAGTTAGTCCTGAAATGACCTAGTTTGTGTCAAGTGAACGTTAACCCCCATCTCTCTCTCTCTCTATTCTGTAAAGTGGTAGAAATGTGGTCTGAGAACGGTTATTTACATGACTAAAGTAGATTTGAAGTTGGTAAAATCTCTTGTATCAAAATTCACATCACAGTGCGTCCATGACTTCATATCAATCAATAATGTCCCTAACGAATAATTCCTGATAGATTTATGGTCAGTGTGACCACCTCTTAAGATGTTATTAATATAGACTGACACAGAGCCTGGTCCAGTATTTGACGAGCTGTGAGCACGAGTGGTAGATAAAACATCTTCTCGCTACTAGACAATATTACTACCGTTATTAATAACGTCTTGATTCATTCATCAACTGTTATTCGTGTTGTCAATATAGTCTGACCAATGATAGAGTTACCATTATCTTAATTGAACTAAAAGCTTGGTCGCCATATTTTATGTGTGAATTGGATTTATTTAGAGATTTTAATGCTGATAGTATATAGACGAAGGGAGTAGAATCTGAATCCCCTATTCTCCTTAAAAGGTCCTTTTATGCCCATTTTTGTCTCCAGATGGAGGGGTTGGGGGGGCTGAATGGTTTACAGGTTGGATCAGATCTGTCTTTGAGTCAAGTGGCATGGTTTTGATTCGCGCTTGTACGTGACAAGAAGTAGAGTCGCCTGCTAAAGATCCCTACGCACACATGAATTATTGACATAAAATTTGAACCATGTGTTAGTCCGAAGGTAACCTAGTTTTTGGCGAGTGTACTTTAAACCCCATTGAACTGACCTAGTTTGTGTCGTGTGGACTTTAAACCCCATTTATCTCTCTCTCCCTCTCTCTCTCTCTCTCTCTCTCTCTCTCTCCAATGAAATAAAATTGATCCATATGCTAGACCTGAAATGGCTGAGTTTGTTTTGAATGTATGCTAACCCCTCTCTCTCTCTCTCTCTCTTTCTCTCCCTCCCTCTCTCTGTAATGATATAAACCAGTTGAAGCAGTTGTTTATTGTGATAGAATGATTTAATTGGCCATGGTGGGAGGATAATTAAACACTGTATAGCATGATACCAATCATTTGTTGCATATTGGCTGTCAAAGACCAACATTATTGATTGATTTTTTTCTATAATAGAAATTCAGTAGTTTAGCTTTCTTTTGAGCATTTAAGCACAAATTGCAACATGGAAGAATTGAGACGCTTGATTAATATTTATGTCACACTAATCTGCGTTTAGTTGTCATTCCGAAATAACAAATATTTTGTTTCATGATAAACCCGTCCTTGAAGTTGTTATGGAGACTCACAAAGGGAGATCAATGAGCTGAAATAATTAGGAGTTCCCTGCACTATACTCCCCTTTTTAAAAACCAAAAAACTGTTCTTTTAATCAAATAGATGCATTTCCAATTGGATTTTTAAATATTTACAATTTTGGTTTTTCATCAAATTTGGTGGGCACATCTCAGGTTTGATTTGTTTGACCTATATCATTGACATTTTAAATAACCCATAAGATCAGTTTCAGGCAGTCTCTAGTTGTGTTTCATTTTCTTCTACGGGATCTCAACGATTTACTAAAACCCAATTGATTGTAGCCTTTGATTGATTAATTACTTGCTTCAAATAAATAAGAGTAAAAATTCTGGTCAGATCCTAATATGTGGTGTGGTTTCCAAACCCCGGTTGTACGTGACAGGGAGTAGGGTCTCCTATCCAATCATGTGGGTTTTCTCTGGGTTCTCCGGTTTTCTCCCGTAGCTAAAGACTCCTGTGCGCAAGCGAATGATTGAAATATAGTTGAACCATATGTTAGTCCCAACATGACCTAGTTTGTGTCCAGTGGACATTAAGCCCCATCTCTCTCTCTCTCTCTCTCTCTCTCTCTCTCTCTCCCTCTCTCCCTCAATATGAAAATTGATTTTAAACTTACATAGAATCTGTGTGTGATTGAGATTGATCAGCTGATTGAAATAAAATTTATCTGTTTTTATTTATAGCCTGGTGACCTTGAATCAGCTGAATTAAAATCAGTCCATTCCTTTGAAGAAGTCCACAGTTCAACTGTGAACCCAGTGCAAAGTTCACAAGCACCTGTTAAAAATCCTGTACCGGTAAGCCTCATTGCATAGAATCTTTGTATTACAATGCTGGAAAAACAACTAAATATGCGCAGAAAGATTGGATTGAAATGGTGTGACTGATTTCGAAATGAAAATGATTTCAGTTTAGGTAAAAGAATCATTTTTAATTCCACAGTTCATGTGGGGAAATATTAGCACCAATCCAAGTGTTGATGTAAAAATTACATTCCATGATTGTTTGGCTAGTGGTATGGCGCAATTTAATTTTGTGTGAATCTTGAGTCCTGTTATGAAAACCTTTTGTCACATGCTAATTATTGCTTCTTGGAATGAGTAATATACTGTCACATCCTTGTGGACCTTCACAAAGGATCTGTGATTTAATCATATGGTTCATATTGCCCAAATCATATTAGATGAAAAAGATGTGTACATTTACATTTATTTAATCACATTACAGCAAGCTGTTAGTATACCCCAACCAATGGAGGCAGGTAGTGAAAGTGATTCTGAAGATGAATTCGGATATTCTTCTAGTAAGTCCCTTTTATGTACTTAGCCACTTTTTAAGGTTTGTCTCGCACAATCCCAATGTTGAAAGTTACATGTGGGCCTCCCGACTAGCGTGTCCTTGTACAACTAAATTTACATCTGCAGTCATTTCTAATACATTTACCATTGGCTTGTATATATATTTTTTCCTCATTTAGTTTGGCAGAATATATCCTAATATTTACAGTGTACAGATAGTATTTAAACAAGATCTATTATTGAGTCAGCTGGTGTGGTTTTGAATTCCCGGTTATACGTGACAAGGAGTAGAGAGGCCTGTCCAACCACGTGGGATTTTTCTGGGTCATCTGGTTTCCTACCACTGCTAGAGAGAGAGAGAGAGAGAAAAATGGGATTAAACGTCCTTTCGACACAAACCAGGTCATTTCGGGACTAACATGGTTTTAATTTTATTTCAATAATTCGCTTACACGTAGGGGACTTTAGCAGTGGGAGGAAACCAGAGTGCCCGGAGGAAACCTAAGAGGTTGAGAAGGTGCCCCTACCTCCATGCCTCATACAATCACCAGGGATCGAAACCACAGGCGGAAGTCAGAGGTGACCAGCCAGCTAGAGGTCAAAGTGTGGCACTCTAGACCACTACCCCCCCCCCCCACTGCTAAAGACCCCCACGTGCAAGCGAATTATTGAAATAAAATTGAACCATATGTTAGTCACGGAGTTACCTAGTTTGTGTTAAACCCCATTTCACCCTCTCTCTGTTTCTAAGCACTTTCTATTTAGCATGAAACCTATGTTTTTGTTGTATAATTATATAACAGGAAACTGAAATGTTTACAGACAATTAACTCTACATTCCAGTTTACATTTCATTTCACTTGAAAAAAAATGTTTTTTGAAAAAAAAAAATAATTACTTATATCCAAGTTCATTTAAGAGGATTACATACACATATCTATCTGTGAGTGTAAAAAAAAGGAAAAATCAATGTTTTCCAATAATAACTTTCATGCACCTAACATTTATATGAAGATTGTACAGTGGTAGCTTTTACATATCACAGAATACTTGATATTTGTTGTTATACATAGAAATTATATCCTATGTCAGGTTTTTAAAAGTATGCAACATTTCTTACTATAATTGCATGTCGTTTGGTTTAACTACTGCTCCAACCATATTTCAGCGGTTGATGAGTGTTTTACATCTTAGAGGATATGGGATTGTTTTGGGTTAATCATTTCAAGAGCATATAAAATTCACACTTTACATATTAGAAATATTATATTTAACTCTCCAGAACAGATATTAAAAAATTACTACTACCATATATTACAAGGATATAAGTCAATAATGAACTAGAAGTTTACAATGTTTCCTGCATTCATTCATAGAAAAGAACATGAATATCTGTCAACTTTATAGCAGTCTTATATTGATAATCAAGTGATGGGGTATTGCATCATGTCAATTTGAATATTTAGGGGTGGTGGGCAATTTGAACATGATGTCGATAAGAAAAAAGAGAGAGAGAGAAATGGGGTTTAACTCGACACAAACTAGGTCATTTCGGGACTAACATATGGTTTAATTTTATTTCAACAATTCTCTTGCGCGAAGGGGTCTTTAGCAGTGGGAGGAAACTGGAGTGCCCGGAGGAAACCCACGAGGTTGAGGAGGCGCCCCTATCTCCATGCCACATACACTCACACCAGTGCTCGAAACCACATCCGCAAGCCAGAGGTGACCGGCCAGCTAGAGGTCGAAGCGCGGCACTCTAGACCACTAGGCCATCCCAACCCCCTCGATAAGAAAAAACTTAACTTTAAATTTGCTATGTTTAAGTGGGGCATGGTATAAAAAAGGTTTGGAACCAATGCTTTACAGTTTAATTTGGTTATAGGTATATTGAAATGCTGCTTTCTTGACAAAACTTACCTCACATTAGCATAATTTTATACTGACAGTACAGTAGGATGTTTAACCCCATTTAGCACATGATATTAATTAATCAAAATTTATTTGTTGCAAACTGTAGAACTGTCATGAGTAATATTCCAGGTATTGTTTTTGGTTCATTTGAGACGTTTTTTATTCCAAAATGTCTGATGATAATAGATAATTAATACATTCTTCCTTATCCCATATGGTGATAATAAGTGGCTGGTACTATAAATAGAACAGAAGGGAAGACACCTATTGATTTGACGGTGAGGAAACAATTAATGCATCCGGGTCTTATTAAATACAAGTTAAAGAAACTATGTGATTTTACAAGTGTCAATGAATATTTGGAATAGTGTCAATTAAAGATAGCCAAATGTTGGTAAATGTTCTGAAAGTGCTCTGTAACAGATGAAGTCACACTTTGGAATGCAGAAGGGAGGGGGTGGGGCTGGATGGCTGAATAGTTAACGCATATACGCTGTATCATGAAAGTCTGTCATTGAGTACATTTCCTCGGTTGTACATGGCAAGGACTAGGGTTGCCTGTGCAACCTCGTTGGTTTTCTCCGACTGCTCCCGTTTTCTCCCACTGCTAAAGACCCCTACGCTCAAGCAAATTACATGTATTGAAATAAAATTGAACCATATGTTAGTCCCTATTTGACCTAGTTTGTGCCAAGTGGCCGTTAAAGCCCATTTCTCTTATTTTTATGTAGGGTTTGTAGAAATGCCTGTAGGTGAATACACTGCTCTTGGCATCTTCATTACCTCGGTTGGAAGTGGAACAACAAGATGTTCACCCAGTTTCATTTAGAAATGCCATCATATAACCAGCTAACTAATGATCCATATTTAACATCAAGGGTTCTTAGCGAGCTCCCTGTCATTGATCTAACAGCTCGAACCACTACCATTTTACACATGGTTAACTTACATTAAATAACATAATCATCATCTTCATAGCTTGAGTTAATTATTTCATTACCGTAATTTAGTAGATTTGTTTTATTTGTCAGTAAATGTAGTCACATTTTTCCAGTGAGAATGTTATCAGTTAATAATGTTCATGTATGCCTTTAGGCTTTGATATTGAATTCTGCAAGTTAATATCTGATATTTGCTTTGCAGCGTGAATCAGCAAATATATTAATGACATTGATATCACTATTTTTTCGTGAAATTTTACAAGCAGCAATAGATAATGATTTGTGTTTCTGAAAACACTTCATACCACTTTTCCATTATTCAAAGTTCAAATAGCCAAGAGGTGTTATAAAATCTTAATTTTACTTTAAAGGGGCAATATGGGACATTAGATAAAAACTAGTATAATGTAAAGGGAAATTGCTGAAAATGTCAGCCAAATTATTCCACTCTGGACCAATATTTTATTGATTATATTTTGAGCCTCACTTCGATTATCATTACTAAAGTTGGTACAATAAAAAACATAGACTCGATTATCCATTTCATGATTAAATCATGAAATAAACTTGAGCAGCACATCGGGTCCTAATCCAGTAAATATCTCAGGCTGGCGATGGCAATCTGAGTTGATTATAGCCTTGTCATACATGGTAACAAATGTCTAATTAATAATTTAGAAAACATGTCAGGCTTTAAGAAAAACCTGCAATGGGCAAATTTAGCCCTTACATAGTGTATCTTTAATTTTACTTAAAGTTACATTATGGGAGATAAGATAAAGAGATGGCAGTTCTCACTATAATAGTTAAATACTAGATAGTGTAAAGGGAATTTGCTGAAAATTTCAGTCAAATTCTTCAACTATTAGCCGAGAAAAAAGCATTTGAAATATTCACATAGCCTCGGTCATCATTACTCAAAGCATTAATATTAACAGCATAGTCTCGATTATCCACTTGATTGATTTAATTATCAATGGCCATTAAGCGACATATAGGAATTTAATCAACCAACATCGAAGGCTAGCCTTGACATCAAGAGTTTATTATGGTCTGGATATGTTAATTAATGTCTAATTGATTATTTAGATAACATTTCAGGCCTAAAGAAAGACCTGTAATAAGCAGATTTTGCTCTTGCATAATGCTATTTTAAAAAGTAGCTAAATCGCTAACATTTGGGGCCTAGAAATTGACACAAGTTGATCGCAAGGCATATAATACTGTAATATGAATGTATATAAAGTGATCTACATTCAATGGTTTCCGTTTTCACTCTTAATTTCAAATCAGTTATGTTTGGCAAAGTAAGTCAGTAGTCTCAATCGAATGCAAATTTCTAGCATCTGGTTATTCCAGTCTACATATGCCATTTCATTTAGTGCAATGTTTGTAGCCTCGTTCCTCGAGTCTCTTACTAGAACTGGGGCTGAAATGCATCATTTTGGTACACAATACGTGTACCAATAATGTACAATGTTTATTTTGTCTTAAATATTGGATATCAGAAGCCCATTGTTTTCCGGGAAGATCACAGCATCAATGTTGATTTAAATTGACCAATAATTCGTGTTTTCAATGTTGAAGATTTTGGATGATATTAAGTTAAAGACTTAGCTACTTTAAAGAAAGAATTTATATCATAGACTCGATATCATTATAGTGATGTATTGTATGGCAGGAAGAAAGGCTAAAAGTAAAGTTGTCAATCATCTATGGTAAATAGGGTATAGGTTATTCCAGCCTCTGTTGGTTTAATGTCCCCTTACTTGTCTAGTTCTAGTTATAATGAACTCTTCTTTTAGCAATAAGTAAATACTATCCTTGTCTTTGCCTGTTTGGACTGATTGGTATTGAAAATAACTGAAAATTTTTCTGTTAATCAATTTATAGGTCATAAAATTGGCATTTTAAACAAATTTAATGATAAAAAAAATTGAAATACTGTTAAATTTGTAGTTTTAAGCTAATTTGGGTTTCTTCCCACTGCTAAAGACTCCTACGCGCAAGCGAATTATTGAAGTAAAATTAAAAACCATATGTTAGTCCCAAGATGACCTAGTTGTGTCGAGTGGACGTTAAACCCCATTTCTCTCTCTCTTGAAGCTAATTTGACTATCAACTGAAAGTGGAATCCATGGTTGTGCGTGACAAGAAGTAGGGTCGCCTGCCCAACCTCATTTTTTTTTTTTTTTTCAGGTTTCCTCCCACTGCTAAGGAAACCTACGCGGAAGCGAATTATTGAAATAAAATTAAACCATATATTAGTCCCAAAGTTCTCAACATACTAGATCAAACTGGTCCACCACACTGAATTTCAAATGAATATTATTATAAAGTGTGTCGAGTGGATGTTAAACCCCATTTCACTCATTATAAAGTGGGCGGTTGGATGGCTGAATAGTTAGCACATGTGTGCTGTGTTATAAGGTCTTGTCATTGAGTCAACTGGTGTGGTTGTATGTTAGTGTTACAAAGGAGTAGGATGGCCTGTCCAACCTTGTGGGTTTTCTCCGAGTGCTCCAGTGACCTCCCATTGTTAAAAGACCCCTTGAACAAGCAAATTATTGAAATGAAATTGAACCATGTGTTAGGCCTGAAATGACCTAGTTTGTGTTGAGCGGATGTTAAACCCCATTTTTCTCTCTCTCTCTCTAATGAGTAGGGTTGCCTGTCCAACCTCGGGGTTTATCACTGGGTTCTCCAGTTTCCTCCCACTGCTATAAGACTACGAACAAGTTAATTATTGAACCATGTATTAGTCCCGAAATGACCTAATTTGTGTCGCGTGGAAGTTAAACCCCATTTCTCTCTTACTATAAAGTATAAGTTATTTAAGACATATTGTATTCCATTATATGGTTGTCAGCTGTAAGATTTCCTGATCGAAAGATTTGACTGTGCGCATGTGCATTCAATTCATAGGCTGTGGAATATTCCACATTGAACACCTAATGGCCTTAATTCCCTTAATTATTCAAGATTTATCTGCAGGGACCCAGCTGCATAAACGATTTGTAAAACAGTTGATTAGTTCAATTGAAAGTGATAATGAATGTAATGTGCCAGTCATGATTTAATTGGAGTCATACCTGTAACAGATACAGTGTCTCTAGGTACGATTTATATAATAAATAAATGGAATAATACCCATGTAAAGGAGTATTGTTGCCTGTCCAACCTCATGGGTTTTCTCACACTTCTAAAAGAGCCCTAAGGGCAAGCAAATTATTGAAATAAAATTGAACCATATGTTAGTCCCAAAATGTCCCAGTTTGTGCCATGAATGTTAAACACTCTCTCTCTCTCTCTTTCTCTCAGCATTAAGTAAATGTATTTATATAAATATTATAAATATTGTAGAGAAGTGTACACTAATGTAGGAATGAATGTGAAATAGATATTATTTAAAAAAAAAGATTCATTATATCCTGCCGGATTTATCAGTTTGATAGATATAAAATGATGAATTAAAAACAACAATTTCCAGCTGATCTTGTCCCACGAATTGATAGCTCATTAGTTACTAGTATGCAAATCAGAAACGTTACATTTGATCGTGAAATCTGTAGAATACGCAGGCGGCATTTCTTGGTCACGGTCATAGAAGATTTTGAATACCAGTACAGATTTTAAATTTGTATTGTAAATGTCTGGGTAGTTTGGATGTAGAAGATTTTTTTATTGACACGGTACAGACACATTACGGCTACTCCGTTTGATTTTATAGATTCCTTCGCATCAATCCATTACACGAGAGATCCACACAATTAGAATTATAACAACGGTCCTCATTGTTTTAATCTTTATTGCGTTGAAATTGGAACAGAGGGCAGACAGTTATCGAAATACTTATAAATATACGATACACGATGCGTGAAGAACTTAAGAAAATGTAAAGATTTGAAAACTGTAATGATTTTGTCTGATTTGGATATAGAAAATCAATAGTCTGCAATGCTGACATAATATTTATACAAGCGAATTGGAGGAATGCTGGTGGCTATATATGTTTTATAACTGATGACAGGCATATCTATGAGTGTATATTTATATGTGTAGCTGTTTTATCAATTGAGTAATTAGTTTTTGAGCGTAGTATGATTAGATTGTTGTGGAATATATCGTGGTGGGTTGTACCGCATATGCAGCTATGATCGTATTTCATCCAGCTTTATACAGTGCTGTGTAATATCCTATTGAGTGAAATATGTTGAATATGGATATATTGACCACACATGGTTTGTAATATTTATTTCTTAATTTGTAATATCAGTAAATGGTGGATAGTTTTTATGTAATGGGCATTCTTTTTAATGTGTAATTTCAGAAAATGGTGGACAGTTTATTTGTAATGGACAATCTTTTTAATGTGTTGTGTCAGAAAATGGGGCAAATTTATTTGTAATTGGCGTTCTTTTTAATTTGTGATGTCAAAAGATGGAGGACAGTTTATATGTAATGCCCCACCTGTCCAACCTTGTGGGTTTTCTCCTTGTCCTCCGGTTTCCTCCCACTGCTAAAGACCCCTATGCGCCAGCAAATTATTGAAATGGAATTAAAAACCATATGTTAGTGACAAAATGACCTAGTCTGTGTCCGGTGGACGTTAAACCCACTTCTCTCTATATATGTTATGCCAATTCTTGGTAATTTTTAATATCACCAAATGAAATGATTTTACATGGTTTATATATAATGGTCATTTTTGTTAAACATACATTAGACAACAGCTAAATCTGCATATTGCAGGTCTTTCTTTACTAGATTTGGATGATCGAAGCTAGGCTTAAAATTCAAAATCTTATAAATCAGTTCAAAAAGGATCAATTTGATGCATTCTCTTTCTGGATTTGGAAGTTTGATTGCTCAATAGTTTTAAAAAAAGATACATGTGTAATTAATCAATGTGTGTCATTTATTTATTTTGTGATTTCGACACAGGACATCAACCTCACTGTTGGCATATTTTTAACTATTGATGGTTTAAATGCGAATAATGGTATTTGTTTTATAAAGAGTGGTTTGTTTAGATAAGTACAATGGTATTTCGGCGGGGGACATGAGTCTCACTGTTGGCATGTTTTTAACTATGGATGTGTTAAATGCAGATAATGGTATTTGTTTTATAAAGAGTCGTTTGTCATTCCATTACTGGATATTGACTGAAGGTGATTTAGCATATTTGATGTAATTTGTAATATGGAAATGAGTTCTTTATAGCAGCGTTATCTCTTGGGGCAATATTCCTTCATTCTGAGCTTCCAACATTACCAGAGAAATCGTTTTTATCGCTGTTATTATTTTTGCTCGACCATCATCTTGCTGTTTAAATGGGTTAAGAGAACGTAAAAACTTTTGGAATTCTAGGAGTAGAAAAAAAGTTGATCCCATTGCACATTGTCAGGGAAGAATAAAATTTGCTAATAGTTAGCCTTGAAGAAGCCTTGTCTACGATAATACCCTTGGTGGAAGTGGACGTTAATTTTGCCCGAATAGCGGCACTACGGCCTACTCTTACATTGTATTCCAACTGTCAAGTGATCTTTTACGTGCACAGCAATCTGTACACAGGACCTTGGTTTTTCGTCCCATTCGAATGAGTAAACAGCTGTCCTTGTGAGGCCATGTGTCCTTCATCACTGAAACGGGGATACTTTGATTTAAATAATAGTAAGTGCAGAAGGACCACACTAAACGCAAAACAAAAATCTACAAGATAAACCTGCGGACAAGACAGATAACAGACACTGCAAAAAATAAACAAATATCAAATTAAGTGACTTGACTGTTCTTGCTATAATAGTTCAAAAATAGATAGCGAAAAATGAATATATTGAAATTTAATTGAAATTACATGATGGCTGAATGGTTAGCACATGTGCGCTGTATCATAAAGCCTGTCATTGAGTCAACTGGTGTGGTTTCAAATACCTGGTTGTACGTGACATGGGTCCTCTGGTTTCCCTTTACTGCTAAAGACCGAACATGCAAGCAAATTATTGAAATGAAATTAAAACCATATGTTAGTCTCGAAATGACCTAATTTGTTTTGAGTGGACATTAACCCCCATTTCACTCTCTCTCTCTCTCTCTCTCTCTCTCTCTCTCTCTCTCTCTCTCTCTCTCTCTCTCTCTATTAAGTTTTTGATTCTTGCTAGTGTTTTAATCCATACCATGATCTATAACAAGTTAATTATCAGCTTCTCATGTGAATAAATATCTAAATAAAAGTTATTGTATTACATTTTAAGCCTAAAGAAAGTTCTACAGTAGAACGATATAGCTCTTACATAATTCATCTCCAATTACACAGATTTAAAAAAAAAAACATGGTTAAGGTTCAAGATCAGTGACAAAAAAGTTAGATTCTAGAATTTATAGAGACTCGAGAGAATTGGCAAATATTTTATAATCTCTTGCTTAGCCGAAAAACTCGTCTCGACAATATCCAGCGCTTGTATCCCGTTTCTGATTACTGGCAGGCGTCTGTACACGAAGGCGTCTGTATATCCCTGATTTAATTTAACGTGATTTCCCCATGGTCAATCTGCCTGATGTAAAAACAGTTATTTATTAAATTGATTTATGTATTCGTTTTTATGTCTATATTGTTATTCTCCGTTACAGTCATATAATGTTGATTAATTCTGTTGTATACGTGGAAATACACTTTGGTTTGACTGTATAATGGCTGCTGTTTGGGTCCGCTCGTGACTTGACTACCCATATACACCGGCATTATCTCTAGACTCTTGATTATTATATTACTGTTAGTAGCCATGGCAGACTGACTTTCCGTCTGTCTGAACGTCACACTTTTTGGGACACAATAACTCTCTTACTAATTGAGCTAGAGAGAGAGAAATGAGTTTTAAGGTCCACTCAACACCCCTTGCGCGTAGGGGTCTTTAGCAGTGGGAGAAAACCAAAATGCATGGGGTTGGACAGGTGACCCTACTCCTTGCCACGTACAGCTGGGGATTCGTAACCACGCCAGTTGACTCAATGACAGGCTTTATGATAGAGCACGCACATGCTAACCATTCGGCCATCCAACCCCCCTAATTGAGCTAGAATATTCAAAATTGGTGTAGCCATGGCAGGCTGACTTTCCGCCTGATACTTGCATTCACAGTGTAGATTAATCATTAAAGATACATTATGGGAGATTTACTAACGAGTTGGCAGTTCTCACTATAATAGTTCAAAATTAGCTAATGTAAAGGCAATTTGCTGAAAATTTCAGTCAAATTGATCCACTATGAACTTAGAACTAAGCAGATGAAAGTTCTGCTTAGCCTCAATCATCACTACTGAGGTCTGTAAGACAAAACTAATAGTCTTGATTATCCATTTAATCGTTAATCACGAAGAAAAGTTTTACTGCAAACCTGACTATAATCCAACAAATATCGTAAGCTAGCCTTGACATCGAGAGTTGATTATGGTATGGATAAGTTAATTAATGTCTAATAAATGGTTTATGTAACAATTCAGGTCTAACAAAAGACCAGCAATAGGCAGATTTAGCTCTTGCGTAATGCCTGTTAAAATTGTTAAGCAAAGAATTTCCCTGTCAAAGCTAATTGGGGCAATTCATTTCAGTTGCATCATAAAGAATTGAATATAGGTCAATGTCCTCAAAATCCAGACGTGCAGAATAGTTAACACCGCCATGCCATTTGCAATTTGTAACCATTTGTTGATATTTGAGTCGAGGGTATGCCAACAGTCGTTAATCAACTGAGTTGCATAACTGACATGCCATGACCTAACTATTTCTTACAAATAAAAGAAATATAATCATTATTTGTCGGTGTAATATTCTAGTTCTGCTTCAAACTAAAGAATCAAAAAAGTTCCTAATAGAGAAGGAATGTCTCCATAGCAACATGGGTGGAAAGTCAAAATATTTAAAAGAGCTGACTTTGAAGAATTGTCTTTGGTTTTATCTCAATTCAATAAAGAAGAAGCATGTAGGCTTTAATACTAATCAGGTGAAAAGTTAGAGAATTATATATAACACAAGTCATTCATGATATAGAATACAACATGCTTATACATTAACAAGTATTACAATTTTCTCCTTTACAATTAAATCTTCGTTCAGAAAGATTTTAAGTCTGCTGACATCATAGCCAATTGGGTCAAACCCCATGGTTTTCTCTGGGTCCTCTAATTTCCTTCTGCTACAACAGAACCCCACATGCAAATAAATTATTGAAAAAAAATTGAATCATATGTTAGTCCCAAAATGACCTTGTTTGTGTCGCGTGAACCTAAAACTCTCTCTGTCGATTCTGAATGTTGAAAACCTTCAGTTCGTTATATTTTTGTGACTGATATTTATTATAGGGATTCAACTTATTGTAATTTACAAGGGTTAGAGAGAAATGGGATTTAACACCCACCCAACACAGGCTAAGTCATTTTGGGACTAACAATAATTCGCTAGCTCGCCGAGATCTTTAGCAGTTGGAGGAAACTGGAGAACCCGGAAAAAAATAACAAGGTTGGACAGGCGACCTAATCTTTGTCACAGGGAGTCAAAACCATGCCAGTTGACCAGTGATGACCTTATGATACAGTGCGCACGTGCTAACCATTCAGCCACCCGATCCCCCTAATTTTACTATGGATTCAAATAACAATGAAATGTTGTTAACATTTCTGTTTATATATAGGCTAGCTTAATATGTGTCATAGTCACATCACCATGGGCCAAATACAACTCGTGTAAAACTACTACTATAACTCCTTATTTAGAAATAAAACAAAACTGAAGGGCATCCCTTAAGCCAAATAGTCCTATAATAGTAATACATTATTTATGCCTATTTACAACATGTAAAATATTACCGTATACACAACGACTTATTATTTGTTATTTCATCTTCGGTTTATTGTCTGTGATGTTTGTTTTTATTTGCATGTATAAATATCTGTGATATTGTTTTAATTTGTCTCGTTAAATTCACTTTATGTTTGGCGCAATATAGCCCAGTTGGAGCTGACGTGCCATATAACCACATGTCGTTCATTGATTATTTCATCTTCGGTATCCAAACCTTCCATTTCATTTCTGATCTTTTCACTGTCACCAGTTGTACCTTTATATTATCACACTGACTTATGTCTCGACCACTATTTACCATCACATCACTCGACCGCTTTTTCCAATATACCGTCACATGTAGGCATAGCTTACCAGGCACTTTGAAATAGCCACACTGATCAGCAGTGAATATTCGCTAGGCCGCTACAATCACTGATAAGGATGACATCGGCGCAACTTAATCTTAATGAGTCCCCGTATTAACTTTTTCCTCAGACAAAATAAATTCTAAAACATTTTTTTGAAGTATAAGAAAAATAAATAAAGACGTTTGAAGTATCTGTAGTTAAAAAATATTTCCCATTTAGTGTAAATGGATATTAAAATGAGTAAAAGGCATGTAAACAATGCACGAGCCATTGAGCCAATGACTGACACCGCGTGAAGTCAATGGAAACAGTCATCTGTGACAGAGATAATTCATAAGTAATAATTCTCTGAAACAGATTGTGAAATAGCATGTAGTTTTGTGTGAGGTGGGGGTGGGGGTAAATATCACCAAAAGCATATGGGAGAATGAAAGTTAGTGTAACAAGGTGTCAAATAGACGAAGGATTTACAGAAACGTTTGACACAGAACTAGCCAACCTGTTTCAATGACATTTAGTAATTGAACTAGAGAAGCCTAGCTTCATTCACAAAGCGTTCTCAGACTTTAGAATTTATTCAACTTCCAGTCACTGTTTATGAGGAATATCTTTGATCCAGAAACACAAAACTTATTGATATATTAAAACAAAGGTTTTATAAAAGGCTTTATTTTAGTTAAAATAAGGCGAACAATTTTGAGTAAAATCTTAACTAAAGTTTGAGAATGCTTTGTGAACATGGGGCCAAGTCGAAAAGTCACTCAGTAATAAGCAGTAATTGTATTCCAAAGAAATGTATATACAGAATTAATGTGCTGGGATGATTTCTTTAATCATGTTGAGGTCATGTCATTACACTAGTTGCCAGGATCGAGGTCAAATAATCGCCTATCAGTGTCTGGATGGTAGTGTTACTGAAGTACAGTGCGATCTCTTTAAACTTTTCAAGCAGTCGTGATCAATTAATCAAAAAAGACTCAATGCAAGTTGAAGTCTTTTAGTGGCCGCTCATTCCAAGTCCTTTCATCTTCAAAGTGGAACAAACTAAGTAGTTGAAGACACAATCATTTCAAATCGGCCTTGAAAACTCATCTGTTTCAAATGTATTATTAAGTGCTAGACTTGCTTGCGCCATGAGCATATTTTTATTGATTTAGCACTCTATAATTGATTAAAGATACATTATGTAAGATTTAGATAACGAACTAGCCATTCTTGATATAATAGTTCGAAAATAGATATTGTATAATGAATAATTTGAAAATTTCATTCAAATTATTCTATTGCAAGCGAAGATATTAGCCTTTGAAGGTTTGACAGACATCGAAGCTAAGTCTCAGTCCTCCATATTTGATTAAATCAAAGTATCACTGAATTGTAATAATCTATCTAATATCGGAGAAATCTGATGCCATCCAGAGATGATTAAGGCCTGGATCAGTTTATTAATGTCTAATTAATACTTAAGATAACATTTCAGGCCTAAAGAAGGACCTGCAATAGGCAGATTTAGATCTTGCATAATGCTTGTTTGATTTATTTGTATGGATTTAGCACTCTATAGTTCGTTTTTTTTTTTTTCAGAAAAAATTCAACGAAAATATGGTGATTTAAATGGTGATATACATGTAATAGATTTAAATCGAGGGGGAAATGAATTAGGATTAAGTTTAGCGGGTAATAAAGATCGTAGTACGATGAGTGTGTTCGTGGCTGGTATTAAACCTGATAGTGCCTGTTATAGAGATGGAAGAATTCAAGTGGGAGATGAAGTTTTAGAGGTAAAAAATTATTTTTATGTAGCAGTGACCGCCCTAGACATTCGCCAATTCGCCAATGACGACAAATATTTCTATTGGCGAATAAAGTGATGATTCTGGCAAAAATTTTGGCGAATGAATTATTTTGTAAATCTGTTAATATTAAAGTTGAAATCGTTTCGTTAAACGCTTCTTTCGATCATTCAATGGAGTGTCTATTTTTAGTACATTAATTTCTCTAGTCTCAATCGTACAAGTCGCAAATCAGTCAATGTCACAATGTCACGCATTAAAACGACTGAAAGGTCGAGTCTAGAGACTATACAACACAGTTTCGCCCAATTTGTGTGGCACTGCACTGTTTACATATGCTCGCCACTTGCCGAGTGTACATTCGCTTCACTACACGTAGCGATGTTCCGATATGACACCTATCGGTTTTACCGATATCAGATATTGACAGCGAAGTATATCGACCGATACAAATAAATTACCGATACTGGTGGATATAAAACCATTACACATTAAAATGTCTCGAATGGCATGATGATCTATGTAGATATTTGTCTTTATTTTAGTCGGGAAACGCATGGTACTCTACTATTTTACTGCGGGAATCAACATAAACCCTGTGTTGTTGAAGTAATAATTGGGCCACGCTTCTTACGCAATCAAAAATATACACCATCCATTATGAATTAAATTATTTGCTGTATCATTGATGGTCGAGATTATCATATTTTAAGTGTTAATTACTATATAAATCCTTACAGTAATCGGCACGGCATCTGTACATGTATATCTTTACGTGTGCATTAGTTCATGCGGTAATGAAATGATACATCAAAGCGATACCTTCATGACCCGTTTGTCAACAGTGGCTATCACGTGACATTCGCCCGCCATTTCTGGAACTATTGTTAAAAATAAAACATCTAATGGGAACCTATTTGTTGATAATATTATTAATTAAAAAAGGATGATCTTTATTATGAGTTTTTAATTGTCGACAAAATAACCATAACAATATAAATCACTAAATTATTTCTAAATTTATATCGGCATCTAGAAGACGGAATGTATTAGACAGTGATTACGTGACATCAAAGGAATATCCCCCCTTTCATCCTTTATTCCACCACGCGCAAACCACGTGATATTTCCCACCTTTTCCAAAACTTCTACTCATATATAGACAGACAATATAGTGAAATAGATAGAACGAAGTAAAAAAAAAATACGTAGCAATTTAGATAAAGGATACTCATAAGAATTTTGTACTGTTTATTATTTCCTTTCTACGGCTGCTATGAGTCTTGTATTACCGGTACGTTTAAAAAGCAACAAGCACGTAGTTTCATTTTTAATTAACAAACATATGAATAAAAATGATATAAAATATTTGGCTAAAACTTTCTGAATTGGCTAATAAAATTTTGATTTGGCTAAAAATTTGGCTAATGGTTTTAAGGGTCTAGGGCGGTCACTGATGTAGGGTGGATGGCCAAATGGTTACGCGCTCTTGCATAAGGTCTGTCATTGAGTCAACTGGCTTGGTTACAATTCCCCGGTTGTACACGACAAGAAGTAGTGTCATCTTTCTAACCTCATGGGTTTTCTCTGGGTCCTCTGGTTTCTTCCCACTGCTATACCTCTACCCACAAGTAAATTATTGAAATAAAATTGTACCATATGAATTTCATTTTTTCTTTTGACTTCTTTGAAAATAATGCAAAAATACGCCCTCCAAGAAATATCATGATCTGGGTCCCATCAATATTAGATTTAGCCCTGTATATATATACACATAATGGCCTTATTATTTTCTTCCATGTTCACATTGGTACATTATTATAGAGAGTTTGTCACAAACTAATTGCAAGAGCAATCGTCAGAGATGACGGCTTTCGATGTTTTCACAGTGTTTGAGCTACCCAGAGCACTCCTTCCGGCTACTATTCAGGATGTTCGAGCCACCCGGAGCAATCCTCCCGGCTACTATTATATATACAACCTCTCATTATTTTATGTACTTCCAGGTCAATGGTCATGTTTTATATGGCAGAAGTCATCTCAATGCTTCCTCCATCATCAAAGCTGTTACAGCACACACAGTTAAAATTATTTTACTCAGGTAAGCAGGAGTTATCTCCCATATGATGGAGTAAGAATTGGTGTATTTACAACAAGACATTTATTTATCCAGTGGAACGTTATAAACATTATCATGTTGCCACTTCGAATAATAAGGCTTTAGTTCTTTGAAGATCATTGTCGTCTATCAAGGAACAAATAGATATTGTTTCAAATTATTTTTATATATAAAAACAAATATTTCTTGTTGCAGACGGGAAGATTTCTTGGATCATATGGCAATCAAACCGTTACGTATGGGTCCACCACCAACATCGATGGAGGTAAGAAAATAAGTTTAATATCACGTATCATTGGGCAGTTGGAATTTATTTAAACACTGTGTAAACAAGGTTTCATTCAATCTTGTGTATCTAGTAATTTCTTTCGTATTCCTTTAATATCAAATCATCGTTTTAAAATTCATAAAATTGTCTAAAATCATTTAATTTGTACCCGGTTGTATATAACAAGGAGTAGGGTTGCTTATCCAGTCTTGTGGGTTTTCTCCAGGTCCTGTGACAAACCCCTATGCACGAGGGAGTTCTTAAAATAAAATTCAACCATATATTACATATGTTTGAATTACAGCATCTTTCTGATGTTATGTATAGGTAGTGATGACAAATTTTCTCGACAAATACAGGGATCGAAAATGCGACCTCCTCTCTGGCAAGCCGTTACTGTGGAACCTCATTTTTATCTCCCAAAGACCATAAAACAAGAAATTGACATGAAGCATGCCACTATATTTTTATTAACTTTAAGTTAATAATGTTCTTTAAAAACGACAAGCCAGAATACCAGCTTCTAGATTTCATTATTCTACTTTTAGACTGGTAATATCAACTTGCTCCACATGTTCCAAATTACGTAATTTATGAGGAGTTTCCCCAGACATTGTTCGCTTCCATGGTTGTAGTGACAAGGAGCAGAGCCGTCTGCCCAACCTCATGGTTGTCTGGTTTCCTCCCACTGCTAAAGACCCCAACGTGCTAGCGAATTATCGAAATTATTGAGATCAAATTGAACCATATGTTAGTCCCACAATGACCTAGTTTGTATTAGTGGACCATAAACCCCATCTCTCTCTCTCTGTCTCTCTCTCTCCTAGCCTGGAGGTCGGGTGTTCGATCCCTGCATTGGCCGAGAAAGTTCATCTCGATTTGCCGGTGTGGTTTCCCCTTGTCAGTGATGCAGAATGAGGGACTGACAAGGACAGATGCCTAGTCGTTCGGATGGGACAAAAAACCGAGGTCCTGTGTACACATTGGCGTGCACGTAAAAGATCCCTTGGCAGTTGGAATTCGATATAAGAGTAGGCCGTAGTGCCGTGGCGCGGGTAAAATTTCTCTCATAGCACACTGTATGGCGTATGCACGTCTTCCATTAGCCCATGTTAGGTGCAGAAGAGTAGGACATTAAATCTCATTTTATTTCATTTCATTTCTCTCTCTCTCTCTCTCTCTCTCTCTCTCTCTCTCTCAATAACAGACCTTATGATGCAACACACAGACCTTAACCATTCAACCATTCAATCACACAACCCGAGCCCCCCCCCCCTCTCTCTCCCTCAATGACGGACTTTAAACGATGCAACAAATTTTGAAACCGATACCCTGTCAAGAACAGTTAATACACTGTAACATACCCTGTTATTTCTATCATATATTGTTTACTAAATATATCAATAATATGATGGTTCTTCAAAATGTCATTTTGAACGTTCAGTTTCCATGGTTATCCTGTCTGTGATTTCTATTTGATCCTAAATAAATATTCGACCTTGATATAGAATCATCAGAGTGTATGTCTTGAACGAACGCTAGAGACTGTCTCTAACTTGAGGCTCTTCTTATATTCTATCAGATACTGTTTGTAGCTCAGTGGTGCCTAATAATTGATCGCCAAATAAATAAAGTGAGAGACAAATAGGGTATAATGTCTACTGTACACAGTATATGGTTCAAATTGAGTAAATTCTTAACTCAGGAGCCTGAACTATTTGGCTACTATCAGAATTATCATACTAAAATAATGATCAGAGCAGAAAAGAGAGAGAGAGAGAAAATAACTGTACTCTACACAAATGGGGACTAAGGTCTACTCTACACAAACTAGGTCATTTCGTGACTAACGTATGGTTCACTTTTGCTTGCGCGTAGGGGTCTTTAGCAGTGGATGAAACCCAGGGACTTGAAGAAAACATACTGAGAATTGAAACCATGCCGCTTGACTCAATGACAAACCTTCTGGTTTCTCGCGGATGTGTTACACCATTCGGCCACCCAACCCCTCTGATTCGCCAGATAACTGGAGATTAAATGATATTGATGTTATTATATAATGCACAAGAAATCTAAATCAAGATTACCAATCATAATTATACCGACGTCAAGTTCATTCGTTTTGTTTATTCCATGTCAGAAATTTCTTTCAGCCATGTTTGGTAATATAATTGATCAAGCTACCAATTGGTACACTGTGATATGTGAAATTCTGGTAATTCTGGGGTTGTTGGTTGGCCAAATGGGTAGTAAATGCACGTACTATCATAAGGTCTGGCGGGGTTAAATCAGGGGTTATTGGTTGGCCGAATGGGTAGTAAATGCACGTAGTATCATAAGGTCTGGCGTGGTTTTTATTCCCCAGCTGTGCGTGACAAGGAGTGGGGTCTCCTGTCCAAAGTGGTGGGTTTTTCTCCCAGTCCTCTGGTTTCCTCCCACTGCCAAAGACTTATATGCGCTGTGAATTATTGAAGAGAGAGAGAAATGGGGTTTAACGTCCACTCGACACAAACTAGGTCATTTTGGGACCAACATATGGTTTCAATTTTATTTCAATAATTCGCTTGCGCGTAGGGGTCTTTAGCAGTGGGAGGAAACCGGAGTGCCCGGAGGAAACCCACAAGGTTGAGAAGGCGCCCATATCTCCATGCCACATACGCTCTCACCGGGGATCGAAACCACAGCCGCAAGCCAGAGGTGACTGGCCAGCTAGAGGTCGAAGCGCGGCACTCTAGACCATTAGGCCATCCCACCCCCCCGTGAATTATTGAAATAGAATTGAACCATGTGTTGGTCCCAAAATGACCTTGTTTGTGTGAAGTGGATGTTAAACCCCATTTCTCTCTCTCTCTCACTTTCTCTCTCTCTCTCTCACTTTCTCTATGTTAAATCAAAGTTTAAACATCCTATTACAATGTCTTAACATGTCCAAAACCCAGATTATCTTGTATGTCTTTGAAGGTTAATTGGGTAACCAAGCAATTAAACGGAATACAAACAACAGCTAGTTTTAATTAGATTAGAAGTGAGATCTTTGGAGACACTTCATGCACGTTTTTGTTATATCTTTGTATTTACTATAACCATTACTGGAGCCAACTGTTCCATGATTTGAAAGACCTTGAAAATTACCTTTGAATTACTGGTTATATATGCCATCTTTAAAATTTATGTTTACCACAGCTGTCAGTGTCTTTTGTCTCATAGTGTCTTGTATATCATTTGATTGACATGATATTCAAGGACAATGTTTATGTTCATGAGAGGAAGAATCCTATTGATAATTATTGTTAAAGTTGCAGTAATTTTTCAATAATGGAAGATCTTCTGGTGAATTACAGAGGCATCATTTCCATAATTACAGAAAAATGACGTTGGCTGAGGCTGACGACCTTAGATTCAGTATTGTTTCCATTAAAGAAATGTCAACTTTTCAATCCAAGTTGATTTAGAGGTTGGAATTCTGTCCTTTAACCAAGTTTTAATTTAACTTGAACTAATTTGTAATTGAGATAAAAGCTAGAGAAGAAGCACATACATGTTTGCTGGACTCTCCTCTTCTGTATTGATTATTTTCTCTGTGTGTGTGCAAGGCTTTCTTGATCGACAATTCTTATATCAATGTCTGCTACTGCTGGGTTTAGCTCCACGTATATATACACACGTTAAATCGAGTCATTGATTGAAAGACTGAACCGAGGAAAAACTTGAGGGTGGTTTTAGTGTAGTGAAAATAGTACTATTGATTATAAGTGCTTCGATCTCGTCTGACTCCTTGATACCATCGCTTGATTATTTTCCTTTGATTGTGACTATCGTAAATGTCGATATATTACACGATGATATCTTAGACGTGTTAGAAGATCGTAGTGTTGATGTCACTGTAATACGGTATGATTAGAATGGGATAATTTTAAACTGAGAAACGTCGATAAATAAATCGGATATTATTTTTACGGAGAAACAAGAATGTGGGTTGATTGTTTTGTGTTGACTGAAATCTGTTAGATGAGGATTAAACTAAAACTTTGTGTTGATATTTCCTGGTTAGCTGTGGTTTATTCTAAATAACTATGTGTTTGTCAGGTATAAACGTGTGTGTGAATAAACAAATTATTTTGTAGCTGAATCAGCTTGTGATAGTTCTATAGTTATGGTGTTGGTATCGTTCACTGTTGAAAGTTACATAATAATGTCAATTTCTTATTTTATTTTGAGGAGGTTGGATGGCCAAATTGTTAGCACGAATTGGTATCGTTGATTGTTGAAAGTTACATAATAATGTCAATTCCTTATTTTATTTTGAGGAGAATGGATGGCCAAATTGTTAGCACGAATTGGTATCGTTGACTGTTGAAAGTTACATAATAATGTCAATTTATTTTGTTTCGGGGAGGTTGGATGGTCGAATGGTTAGCACATGTGCACTGTATCATAAGGTCTGTCATTGAGTCAACTTGCGTGGTTTCAATTCCCTGGTTGTACGTGACAAGGAGTAGAGACACAGATTCAACCTCATGGGTTTCCTCCCACTGCTAAAGACCCCTACACGCAAGTGAATTATTGAAATAGAATTGAACCATTTGTTAGTCCCTAAATGACTTAGATTGTGTCAAGTAGACTTTAAACCCCATTTCTTTCTCTCTCTCTTGTTTTAAATATTGCCACTGGTGTACACATTGATATATATTGCTATCTTCTATTTCAGAGAAACACGCATGAGCCTCATGAATCACCAATCCATGTTGTGACACCAAAACCAAAGGATGTAGAAATTGTACCATTATTAGAAGAACCAGAAATTGTTGTTCTTAAAAAGGTGAGTTGATCCCTGATACAATTTTTTGCTTCTTAGTCCGTAGAAAAAAACCCATCTTCTACTTTGATTTTGTTTAATTCACTATGTTTATGTCTGATTCAGAAGTGTTTTTCTTTCTTGTCCTTCCTATATAAACCACATTTCGATACTTCAGGCACATAATTTCAGCAAAGATGGTATTTTTAAAAGGTTCCATCATCAGATGGAGGATGGAGGAGGGGGGGGGGGAGGATCTAAAGTAGTTGACGTTTCTTGTGGTTTACCCAAGGTTCTGTACATCAAAAGGTCAAGAACTCACCGTAATAGACCGATTCATTGGCTAATCACACACATCATCCAGAACACAGGTTATATAACAACTCTTCCAGATCCTAGTGTAGTAAAGACAAGTAAACCAAAATTTTGAACTATAAAAAATTAAACAAAATAGGATCTGTGTTTTAATCAGATTGGTGGTTCTATGATTTACAAATGGTATTTCTTTAAACAGGGTCCACAAGGTCTCGGGTTTGGTATAGCGGAAGCAACAGTTGAAGGTCGTCCAAGCCTTTTTTATGTAAAAAGTATAACACCAGGTGGCATTGTCGATCAGGTAAAAAGCACTTTAATTTTTTTTAATCGACTTGCTTGATTGATTTGAATTTAGTGGAGATGTCATGTGACAGTATTATATAGTCAATTTCAAAGTACTTTGACGAGTTCGTTAAATGCTCCGATTAGCTGTAAACAATTCTTGTGATTGGAAATGTGATCACCTGATCAAATCGCACCTAGATTTGATATTTTATATATGGTAATCGCTTCGGAAATCATTGTCGTTGATTAGGGATAATCAATTGAAATAGATTGATTTGATTGAATGCTAATCCCTTTGACTAATCAGTGGTTGATAATTATAATTACTAAATTTATATCAATGATTTTGAAAAATTATTTCTTGGGCTTTTTGGGGTTGGATAGTCGAATAGTTAGCACTAGCGTACTGTATCATGAAGCCTGTCATTGAGTCGACTGGTGTGGTTTTAAATCCCAGGTTGTACGTGACAAAGAGTAGGGTCACCTGTCCAACCTCTAAATTTATATCAATGATTTTGAAAAATTATTTCTTGGGCTTTTTGGGGTTGTATAGTCGAATAGTTAGCACTAGCGTACTGTATCATGAAGCCTGTCATTGAGTCGACTGGCGTGGTTTTAAATCCCCGGTTGTACGTGACAAGGAGTAGGGTGACCTGTCCAACCTCTTGGGTTTTCTCTGGGTCCTCCGGTTTCTTCCCTTTGCTAAAGACCCCTATGCGCAAGCAAATTATTTAAATAACATTAAACCTAAAATGACCTAGTTTGTGTCGAGTGGACGTTAAATCCCAATTCTTTTTCTTTCTCTCTGGGTCTTTTACAATTTGGATTTATATCGATATGGAAGGAAATAAAAATGGTTACATAAATGGAAAGGTTCAAATCAAATGGAATTCATCGCATTATTTAGGAAAAGGGTTCTTCATCTGTCTGATGATGTTCAAATCTGGATTGATTCAGTCAATATTTGCATTGATCCGTGTAATCATATTCAACACTTCAATTCAATGAAACATTGATATTTGAGAACGGTTTTGGAATCAGTCCACTAAGATAACTTAACTCAAACCTTGACCCTTGTTTGGTGTTAAGATAGTATTCTGAGATTTGTGCGTATTTCAGGATCGAGTAGTCGCTACACATAAAGAATTGATTTAAGATATTAGATTGAATATGCTGGATGGAACGGTACTGTTATCATAAGGTTTTATTTTCAGGATGGTCAGCTATCAGTTGGTGATCGTGTTTTAGAAGTTGGTGATAAACCCCTCTCAGGTGTAACATACGAACAGGTTAGTCAAATATATATATATTACAGGCACAATTTCTGGCGTGGTTACCCCTTTGTAAGTGGTGAAAGACAGGGCCTGACAAGGATAGCTGACTAGTCATTTGGATGGGATGAAAAAATTGATGTCCTGTGTGCACATTGTCGTGCATGTAAAAGAACCCTTGTTATTGATAACTTAACTTTATTTAACTATATTTATATTTAAATAAAAGTACTTTTATTGAGGCCTATTGTGACTAAAATGATCACAAACAGCTTTTAATTTATAATAATTGAAACATGACACAAACATCGTGAGTTGATATATTTATACTTTCTGCTTACAGGCAATAGAAATTCTACGCACAATTCAGGGAAGTGTTCGATTAAAAATCCGAAGACTAAAGAAAACAGAAGAAGTGAAACCTGTTATGCAATTATCCAATATGACAGGTATGTTAAAGTAGTTCTTGTGATTTTTTTTAATTCACCATGGGACACTAAATCATGAGATTTATGATGTAATCAGTCACAGTGTGAATCTATCAACTGTTGAGACATTAATCAGTCACAGTGTGAGTCTATTGATTGGTGGAAATTGTAATCAATCACAGTGTGAATCTATCGGCTGCAACGATTGGTTGAGACTGTAATCAGTCACAGTGTGAATCTATCGGCTGTGACGATTCGTGGAGATGTAAACACTGTCAGAATCTATCAGCTGTGACGATTCGTGGAGACGCTTTACGATTCAGTTACTGCATACATGGGGGCTTGCAATCGTCAAGTTTAGTAGATAAACCACAGGTTGTGGGATCAAAAGAATTGAATTCCAGAGTAATTCCATCTCATGGATTTATGGAAGGGGGGAGGGGGAAGGTGGCCGAAGGTTTAATGCATGCATGTTGTATTATAAGGTCTGTGGCATGGAGATAGGGGCGCCTTCTCAACCTCGTGGGTTTCCTCCGGGCACTCCGGTTTCCTCACACTGCTAAAGACCCCTACATGCAAGTGAATTATTAAAATAAAATTAAACCATATGTTAGTCCCGAAATGACCTAGTTGTGTCGAGTGGATGTTAAACCCCATTTCTCTCTCTCTCTGTCTGTCATTGAGTCAAGTGGTGTGGTTACGATATCCTGCTTGTCCAACCTGGTGGGTATTCTCACGATCCTCCGATTTCCTCCCACTGCTAAAACACCCAAACGCACAAGCGAATTATTGAAAGAAATTTTAACCATGTGTTAGTCCCGAAATGACTTATTTTGTGTCGATTGGACTTTTAAACCCCATTTCTCTCTCTCTTTATTTGATATGGTGTCATTTTTTTTATCCAGGTGAATCATCTACAGATCCAGTCGACTCAAAAACGCACGTAACAGTTGACCCCTTGACCTGTGAAATAGCAGCAGGGCGTGAAACATATTTAGAAATAGAAAAGGGAAAAACCGGATTAGGTCTCAGTATTGTTGGTGGATCTGATACACTACTGGTAAAATCATTTATTTAATTCATTACACATTTACGTAGCTAAATCTGTCTATTGCAGATCTTTCTTCAGGACTGAACATTATATTAATTATAAATTAGACATTAATTAACTTATCCAGACCATAATCAACTCTTGACTTCATCATATATGTCTAATCAACTCTCAATTTGATGGTTGGATGGCCAAATGATTAGCAGTGGGCGCTATATATCAACTGAGTCAACTGCCATGGGTTTGATTCTCTGGTTGTATGTGACATTGAGTAGGGTCGTTTGTCCAACCTCGTGTATTTTTGCTGGGTACTCTGGTTTCGTCCCTCTGCTAAAGACCCCTATGAGATAATATTGACATAAATTGAACCATGTGTTAGTTCCGAATTGACCTACTTTGTGTTGAGTGTACATTAAAACTCATTTCTCTCTCTCCCGTTTATGGAATAAACTGTGTATATGATGTAACTGTTTAATGAATATTTACAGGGGGCTATTATAATACATGAGGTATATGATGACGGTGCTGCTGCTAGAGATGGAAGATTAGTGGCTGGAGATCAGGTTCTAGAGGTCAGTAGAATTATTGAAATACTGCCATCACATACACCCATATTTCTTTTTTAATGTGAAATTTAATCTGATTTATGACTCCGATTGATCGTAATTATGATGAAGCTGTTAGTATTCCTGTTAATGTCAAAGATATTGATTCTAATCTGCAATATGAACAAGTGATGTGAAAAATGCCACCGTCTCGTCCAGATTGTTCTCTTTGCAACCAAATAAATAAGATTTGTTATTTTTAGTGAAGCCTCTACCATAACAGGTCCGGGACTGTACAGCGCAGTGGACGTTTACGGCTGGCCCCCGGATCCATTCACTTGATTTGATATTTTCCGCAGGTTAATCTTATAGGTTTTTGTTTTTCGTGTAGTGCAGTCCTCCTGCACTTACTATTAGTCTCTGAATGAAATATAAATGTCACATGTGGGTATAGGAAGAGCATCAAAAAGATCTAATGTCGGTCCCCAAAATGTTTTTCTTGTAATTGTATCCATATAAAATAAAAAAAACTCCTTCTGTATATTTATTTTTGGGAGCCACTGTGACTCTGTGGGTATGACGTTGGCTCACTAGTCTGTGTTTGATCCTGAGAAATTTTATCAGGATTTTCAAATGTGATTCACTCTTGTCAGTGGTGCAGGACAGAGGGCCTAGCAAGGGACAATGCGTAGTCATTCGGATGGGACAAAAAACAAGGTCCCGTGTACATCTGGACGGGACAAAAAACAAGATCCCGTGTACACATTGGCTAGCAAATAAAAAATCCTTTGGCAGTTGGAATTCGATATTAAGAGTAGGCATTAGTGCCACTCTCGGGCAAAAAATCACAATGTATGGTGTATGTTCTTCTTCATTAGCCAAGTTCGGAGTAAAACAATAGGACGTTAAATTTTATTTCATTTTGTTATTTATAGGTGAATAATGAAGATCTAAGGGACGCAACTCATGATCATGCAATACAAGTATTACGTCAGACACCGGCTAGAGTTGGTATGGTTATATATCGTGATGATAATCAAGTACGCGAGGAAGATATTTACGATATATTTACGGTAGATTTGATGAAACGACCGGGTAAAGGATTAGGATTAAGTATTGTTGGTAAAAAGAATGATGTTGGAGTCTACATATCTGATATAGTAAGTTTGTTTTATACAATATTCTTTTAACCTCGTGGGTTTTCTCCTGGTGTGGTTTTGATTCCCCAGTTGTATATGACAAGGAGTAGGGTCGCTTGTAGGTTTTCTCTGGGTCCTCCGGTTTTATCCAACTGGTGGGATGGAAAATCAACGTTAACCAGTGTATGCATGTAGCTTGCACGCAATAGAATCGTTTTTGTCCCACTGGTGTATGCATGTAGCTTGCACGCAATAGAATCGTTGATAGTTGGAAATTAGTGAAGATTAGAGAGGAAATGGGGGCTATTCTGGCAAAAATCTAATTATGGTATAGAAAGGTTTGTCTTGAAAATGTTAAAGAATTATTCCTTTTCACATTGTTCGTAAAAATACAGAAATGAAACGAATGGAAGGACAGACAGGCCTCAAATCAGTGAGATGTTACATTGAGAGAGAGAATGCATTCCCTGCCTTGTGTTTTAAACGAGATGTTAATTTATTTTACAGGTGAAAGGTGGTGTAGCTGAAACTGATGGTAGGTTAATGCAGGGGGATCAAATACTAGCTGTAAATCTAGAAGATATGAGGAATTCAACACAAGAATATGCAGCTGGTGTGTTAAAGGTAAATTATCCATTGTTTATAGGGGTAGAAAATATTGGCGATTATTCTTATAAACAGGCATTATGTATAGATTTAGATAAAGATAAAGAGCTGACCATGCTTGCTATAATTGCTCAAAAATAGATAATTCCCAAACCATACAATTTCTTTTGGATGTCTCTGTTCATTTAAAATTATTACCCTGCCACAGTGGTTCTCAACCTTTTTGGGCCAACTGCACACTTTGGAACCCGTGAAAAAATAGTGGCACACCTGATGGAATTAATATGTAAAATATTTGAATTTTGAACCTATCATCCCGTATATTTAATTCTTTTTCTCTTAATTTTTTAGACTTTAATGGGAAAAGTTTCAATGACAGTTGGTAGATTAAAAGCAGGTTCACGAACATCATCGAGAAGAAATTCCAATTCACCAGGTCATGCTCTGAAGAAATCCGAATCCACAGCTAGCAGTCGTTCAAGAGGAAAACATACAAAAAGTGAGATATTCAATATTTTTATTACCTATGATACTTGACGATTGTTATTTTAAAAGTAGAAATGGGGGAAAAATAAGAAAAAGTAATTATTTATAAAAGAAATGGATTTTTTCACTTCACTGAATGCTGAATATGTACATCGAGTTGAATTAGAATTTGTATATTAGGTCAATCATTGTGTATATGTCAACAAGTACGGTCCTTTTCCTGACAGGATGTGTTTTCTCCTTAATGATACCAGACCCTTCTTTTTTAATCCTTGTATATAAGACAGTAGATTTCTATTAATTACGGTTCAAAGCTGCTGCTTTCTTTGCTTGGTTCAGGTATTTTATCCAGGTCGTTCCTGAAAATTCTCGCTTTCGCTTGCCTTGTGAGTTCCACTCTGGTTGCAGGTGGCTCAAGATAAGTCAAATCCATTGCCACAGAGTTAACTAAATGGATTTCTAGTTTACCCCGATGACGTCAAACATTGGATTAAACAATCAGCATTGATGTTTCTAGTGGATTACTGTAACTGTAACAGACCTTTTCATTGGCTAATCCCTCAAAATATCTTGGTGACGTTTAATCCTAATCGATTCATACTAATTCTAATTACATGTACATGTCTTCTACTTCTTTCAATTTATTTAAAATATCACAACCACAATATTTTTTAAGATAATGTCTTAAATTCTCAATACCTTTTCTTTGCTTTTTTCACAGGTCTGCCCTCCTCCAAAAGCTACTAGCCCCCTTTTCACCCCTATTCTTTAATTATTTTTTTCTTTTTTGGTTTTATTTCTTTTTTTATGTTAATTATATTTATGAATTTATTTGGGCACCTCTGACTTGTAAAATCCATTTCTTCCAGTAAACCGTTGATGTGACTGTATATTGTATTGAAACAAGATGTATATTGTAATGAAACAAGATGTCTTTTAAGTATTTTTGTATGGAGTAAAACTATTGTTGTGCACTGTTGACGCGTTTTTCTAACCTTAAAAAAACCATCATTCCATATGATTGTATAATATCGTTTTGAAATCTAGTGCTATTTCAAATTAGTATCGTATCGTATCCTATAATGTACATGGATTGACATATAGACCACCAAATCTTTCAAACAAATCTCTATTAACAATGCTGGACTAAGTGTATAATTAATTCAATTTGAAGGCTATGATTAATTGTCTACAGCCGTTCTGATAGTTAGGAAAATAGGGCATGATTTTTTTCGTAGTATAAGGAAGTTGAAACAATAACTTAAGCCAAACAAATTTGAATTTTACCTCTACGGGAACACCTATTACACCTTCACTTTATATTCCCTGGAAGAAATTACAAAAACGAAATTACTTGAAAAAAACGAAATTACTTGATTGCTCTTCCCAAAGACTCATATATATAGTTCCAAATTTTAAGTTTTGAAATGGTTAGCATGTGCCTGTTGTATCACATTGTCAGTTATTGAGTCAACTGGCGTGCTTTCATTTCCCAGCCTATACGTGACATGGAGTAGGGTAGCCTGTCCAATGTTGTGGGTTTTTCCCGGCCGGGTCCTTTGGTTTCCTGTCACATTAAATCAAATGAGAAACATATTTATCTTGTAACAGCATTGGCAATCTCTCTATAAAAATAAATGTAATCAATTACAAATAGAATCACTTTATATTAGAAATGTGAAGCACAAACGCACTCAGCCATTGGTAAAATCCATGAAATTCAACGTATCATATCCTTCAAACAATTATATTTGAACATGCCCGTATAAACCAGCAAATCCTTCAAATTAAGACATTTTTAAATACGAAACTACCAATACATAGAAAGTTGAATCATATTTTCAGGTTTTCAGTTGTCATTAAATTAGCAGAATGTAAAAATATAACCCTTTAGACTGTTTTTTTATACATTATTTTATTTCACCTTTAGAGCTGAGTTTAGAATATTTTAATTTGATTAGGAAGTAAAAATGGATTTTACAATTTGCATTTTGAAAAAGAATGCAGGCATTGAACTTTCAATATCTTAAAAAAAAAAAAAAAAATCTAAAAGAAAGAATTGTTTTTACAAATTGGTTATTCGATTTTAAATATGGTACATGTGGAAATGGTTAGTAGCTTTATAGGTAAGGGCCATTTATAAATTACGAGGTTAGAACCATTTCCGGATTATTTGCATGCTGCATTTTTTTTCATATTCTTTTCCTCCCTGCATGATTCCCCACCCTATCCCCTACCCACAATGCAAAGGAAATTATATTACATGTACTTTTATATCGATTATATTGTCTATAAAAATGGGAAATTTTGGTCTTTTTTTCGTCATTAATGAATATATGGAATTAAGGGTTTTTATTTAAATAATGTAAATTTATTATTATTGATGTTTTTAAGTTTCATCTTAAGTGGAATGCATGTACAGAATTGGAACATTTTGGTCTTTTTTTGTTTCATTGATGATAAATTTAAATATTAAATTTCATACATAAGTTTGAAAATAATGTTTATTTATTTACTCAGTGCTATATAAGTTTGTCAGAAAAACAATGTTATATTTGATATGAACTCAATTGCAATATGCTGAAATTATTATTAAATTTACTGTAGTCTTGCGATGATACTTTCATGTTTCGCGAAACAAGCCCTAAAGTCTTGGATCGTCATTTCAAGGATTTTGAATCCGTTGCAAACACAATCTGAGCATAATACAAATCTTTATTTCGTTTCGTTTTTTTATACTTTCGAAGGTCTCTACCACATGAAGATCTGAACAGTTGTACTGGAAGGTCGTGTCATGGGTCATAGGAGAGCTTTTTGACCCTATGTTGTCAAAATTTGATTAACTCATCAGCATTGGTGTTTGTAGTGGGTTACCCACAGTTCAATTCACTTCATGCCAAAACCTCGCAGTAACTAACCGTTGCATTGGCTAATCCCTCACATCATCCAGAGCGCGTGTTATATAACAACTCTTCCAGATCCTAGTGTAGTAAAACGAAATTTTGAACAATAAAAATAGAAACGAAATAGGATTTGTGTTTTAATCAGATTGTGTGAAACATGAGTCTCTGAAATAAATACCAGTTCAGAAATGGTTAAATTCTATTTACAAATTGATGATACATTAAAAAGTGTCGATTATCCAGTGGCTTTAAATAACCCTGACAACAACATCTATTGTGCAAGAGCTCAATCTGCCTATTGCACTACTTTCTTTAGGCTTGATATTTTCAAATGATTCATTTTCGAGCTATTATAGCACGAATGGTTAGCTCTTTATCTAAATCTTACGTAATGTATTTTTAATAGCCATATCATGCATCAGAAATGTTCGTATTATAAAGCAGTTCTGTCCATCATAGAGACCGATATGCAACAAACAACTATAAGGACAGATGCAAAAGTTATTAATTGCAAGTGCAAGTTTAGATGCAAGTTTCAAGAGTAATGAATAAAAAAATAAAATTGTTTGTTAATGATTAAAATGGTACTAACGGAAATATTCTAAGGACTTGAAATCTCTGTTAATTTTTTCATTTCAATTGTTATTCACATATATGCCAGTATATTGATTTTAAATTTACCCGCTTACGCAACTGGAGTTGGCAGCTCCTTTGCCCTCTCTCTGATTTTTTGATAGCCATGAATATTACTGATTTAGAGACGACAATGCATGATATAGTTTTCCCTTAATGCATTTGAGCACTGTGTTTTTTTGTCTGGTTAAGTTATTTGTTTTATTACAGCCACTTGTCTGCTCATGTACTGTGAATGTTTCCCCAGTGAGTTGATCAACAGCATGGTGTGATATTATATACATAGACATTTACAATCCGCAGTTGTACTATTGGGGGGGGGGGGGGAGGGAAATGACCAAATGGTTAGCTTGCGTACATTGTAGCATGAGATCTGTCATTGAGTCAACTGACGTGGTTTAGATTCCCCAGTTGTACATGACAAGGAATATTGTCACATGTCCAACGTTAAACCCCATCTCTCTCTCTCGAAATTTATTACATGGATGGACTGGGTTTGGCTGGTCTCGATCACACCAGTCTCGACCAGTCTCAATTGTCCTACTGTTCAGTTCTGACTTGTCTAATGAAGATGGCAATGTGTCGTTGTCCCTTGCCAGGCCCTATGTCCTACACCACTTTGCCAAAGCAGGGATCGAACACAGGACCTCCAGGTTAGATAGCTAACGTCTGACTCACTGGGCGACTGTGGCTGTCAGATTGTAGGTCTGGACAAAATAACATCCTGTGTTAACTGGCTGGCTGTTTATGTAGACCGTTCACCAGTGATGTTCATGAAATATTATGTCATTTTCCCTTTCAGCCACTCAACCAATCTCTGTATGATGATCCCTGACAGTCATCAGGGATTTCAATTCCTGAATTGGTTGAATTTAAAACCCCTTCACCACCTTGCCATGGTTTCCTTATAAAATGTTGATATCAAAACCGCATCTACAAAAATATTTTTTTGGCCTTGGATTCTTCTATGAATGGACTCTGAATGATGTTCCTGTTTTTACATGGTGGGTTTGGCCACTTGCAATTGCTACGAGTAGATCAGTGGTGCAAGGTTTAAACTTGACTAATTTTGTTTTTTATTAAAATTTTTATATGAACGTTTTTTGTATGGGGGCATGAATATGGCAGGTTATGTTTTAAGTTGTTATTATTAGAATCATGCTTGAACATGACAATACAGCAGGTTATAATTTGCGGTACAGTGAACCCCTAGTTTTAATTAATGAATGCTTTATTTAATTAGGGACGGCATCCAGTAGTGAAGATACTGGTTTAAGGCTCGTGGAAATAAAACATGATGAAAGTGGATCATTAGGTTTAAGTATTGCTGGTGGTGTAGGAAGTCCTATGGGTGATGTACCTATCGTTATCGCCAACCTAAACCCTAACGGACCAGCAGCAAAAACAGGGAAACTTAGGGTAAGTGCGTTTTTTTTTTCAGATCTAATAATTTGTGTCCCTGACACTTTCAACCAGAAGAAAGTACTTTTTATTTCCTGTGAATTTGAGTAACTTCTTGAAACATTATTTTTTCATTGTGGACTATTCGAATCCATCGGAATGTATATCGTCTTAAAACATTACTTCCAACATCGTGGGTTTTCTCTGGGTCCTCCGTTTTCCTCCCACTGCGAAAGACCCCAAGGCGTGTGCAATAAAATTGAACCATGTGTTGGGGGGTTGGGATGGCCTAGTGGTCTAGAGTGCCGCGCTTCGACCTCTAGCTGGCCGGTCACCTCTGGCTTGCGGCTGTGGTTTCGAGCCCTGGTGTGAGCGTATGTGGCATGGAGATAGGGGGTTTCCTCCCACTGCTAAAGACCCCTACGCGCAAGCGAATTATTGAAATAAAATTAAAAACCACATGTTAGTCCCCAAATGACCTAGTTGTGTCGAGTGGACGTTAAACCCCATTTCTCTCTCTCTCTCTCTGAACCATGTGTTGAGTCCAAATGACCTAGTGTGCTTAAACTCTCTCCTTCCCCCTCCCCCTCTCTCTCTTTCTCTCCCTCCATCTCTTTCTCTCTCTCTCTCTCTCTCTCTCTCTCCCTCTCTGGCTCTATTGATATATTTGGATGTATTTTATTTACAGACTGGTGATAAGATATTAATGATAAATGGTGATTCTACTGATGGTATGTCACATGATACAGCTGTTCATATACTCAAGTCTTCCACACAACTTACACTTCAGGTTCTTCAAGGTAAAAACACAGAAGTTTATCATCATCAAATCAAAATTTTAGCTGAGATTCAATTTTTAACCAAACTTTGATTGCTTGGAGTTAAGAAAAAAACTTTCTTGTATTTAAATGCTCAGGATTATTTCTTCCATTTTTTTTATGTCCAAAATCAGTTGATCAGGACGCTTGATTCAGTTAACATTACAATTAATAATTTTTAAGGAGAATGTGTGTTTTCACTAGTTCAGATGAGTTCATTTCGATTTTCCGGCTTGATTTCCCCTTGTCAGTGATGCAAACCGGAGGGCCTGACAAGGACAGCTGCCTAGTCGTTCGGATGGTACGAAAAAGCTGAGGTCTTATGTACACATTGGCATGCACGTAAAAGATCCCTCAGCAGTTAGAATTCGATATAAGAGTAGGCCATAGGGCTATTGTCAGAGCCAAATTTCCCTCATAGCCCACTGTATAGCGTATGCCCAGTCGGAACAGAACAGTAGGACGTTAAACATCATTTTATTTTGTATGTAATAAATCTGTGTTTTTGTTATTTACAGGAGAGGAAATGACTGTTAGTGTAAATGGTCATAAATCTAAACAAGTTAGTATTGATATATCACAACAAGGCAGTATAGATATATCGCAAGGTGCAAATTCAGCAGCTGGTAAAACAGGAGATGCGGATGCTGAAAGGTACAAATCCATTCTCTTTCTTAAAATATTTAAACTTTAACGGAAAAATCACGAGGGGGGTTGATGTCTGAATAAATATTTAAATTTTAACTGACAGGTCATTTATCATGATGGGAGGTTGGATGGCCGAATGGTTAGCTTGTGTGCATTGTATCATAAGGTCTGTCATTGAGTCAACTGTTGTGGTTTCGATTCCCCTGTATTAAGTGACAAGAAGTAATGTGTCCTCTGGTTTCTTCCCACTGCAAAAGACTCCTACGTGAAAGTAAATTAATGAAATAAAACTGAAACGTATGTTATTCCCGAAATGAGATAGTTTGTGTCGAGTGGACATTGAACCCAATTTCCCTCTAGTCTCTTGTACCACACTAAATGGTGTGTGTGCCCGTCTTCGTTGGCTCAGTTGTTTTCAGAAAAGTACGACGTTATACCCACTGCATTTGTTACTCACCTCTGAAAGAAACATTCGATAACCCTTCTTGAAATGTTTTAATAAAATCTTTGTTTAATATTTCAGCCAACCTCCTCAATATAAAAAGATAAATCTAACCCGTGGTGCTGACGGTCTGGGTTTTTCTATTGTTGGAGGTTATGGTAGTCCTCATGGAGATTTACCAATTTACGTTAAAAATGTGTTTACTAAAGGTGCTGCTGCCGATGATGGACAACTTCAACGCGGTGATCAAATTCTGACTGTTAACGGACAAAATTTGGATGGTGTTACGCATGAAGAAGCTGTCAATATTCTGAAAAATGCTAAAGGAAAAGTTATAATGAACGTCATATCTTGATGATTTGATGATACAGGATTTTTCATTGGCTGTTTACTTGATGAAACAGACTTGATCATTGGTTGTTATTCGATGATAGAAGAAACAGACTTTATCATTGGTTGTTACGTTTTATCTGTACATATGACGACATATTGATTATGATATTAATTAATTCAACTATTGAGTTGGCAGTTGTGCTGCTAGATGGGTGTGCTATGGACTTGGTGTACCCATCTTTAGTGTGTGACAAGTCCAGTTGTGTTGCTAGAAGGGTGTGCTATGGTCTTGGTGTGCCCATCTTTAGTGTATGACAAGTTCAGATTTGTTACTAGAGGGATGTGCTATGAGCTTGCGGAACTCATCTTTCGTGTTTGACAGGTCGAGAAATGATGAATGTAGGAAAAATATATCAAGTTTGGAGAACCAATTGGCAAAATCCCGCATATTCTTTTGTGTGTTAGCCTAAATTTCTACTGCCATTTTTTGAAACTATACAATTTGACGATTACATGCATGACACAGACAACCATGAACCGTCAGACATCAGCATCAACTTGATCAAATTAATTACTTCGTTATCGTGCTGTGATTTAAACTATGGCAAGGGTTGTGATTTTTGTTTTTCTTTCAATCTGCTTTTGATCTGTTAAAGTGAGTTATCGTCTCACGAACAATGTATATTTTTAATCCGAGTTTGATTCGTTATATGTACATAAACTATGAGTATTATTATCAGAGATGTATCTTAAACTTTTGCTCAGTTTATAAGTTAGAACAAAGAATACTTTTATGTGCCATTAAATAATTGTAATTCGAAACTACCTTCTAGCATTCCAAGTAATATTGTAAATATTTTGAAATATGATTGGTAGATTGTATATTTAGTGAATAATTATTAATGAATGAAATCGTTATATCCTATTGTTACGGTAAAACTGCGTATTATAAGGTTTTATATATTTCCGTTTATTGTATTTAGTATATCTCTCTAGTTTAGAATAACTTAATCTCTATAGTATCAATGAAATTATTAAAAACCGCATAACCTTATGACAGGCTTTTATTTTGAAAATATATTGCCTTGATATCTATTAAAAAATTCCTTATTTTAAAATAAAAATTTCATCCTAGAACATGTATTATTAGTTTTTGTGTTTAGTATATATCTCTAGAATAACAATCGCTATAGTATCAATGAAAATTATTAAAAACCGCACAACCTTATGTTAGGCTTTTATTTTGAAAATATATTGCCTTGATATCTATAAAAAAATTATTTATTTTAGAATAAAAATTTTATAGCCGTTTCAATTTATGAAAGAATAAAAATATGTTAGTCATTTGAAAAATATTTAATTGGTTTTAAATGGCAGTTTGTTTTAAAGGTTATTTGATAGATCACTAATTTCTTTTTATTGTTTTTTCGATGAATAATTATCATTTGTTAATATGCCATATTTTTATTATTACAAATTATTGACCTATATTAAATAATCTCTTAGTTTTTCAGACATCATATAACATGCACTTTAGGCTTCAACCTTGATCTATATATAACAAGTAAAACCGATTGTAAGTTAAAATCGGTTTGTTATAGTTGCCGTTAGTTACCATGTACATGTAGTAAGCTGTCGTTATTTTAATCATGACTTGAGTTACAATCAAATATCATAGGGGAACTTATTGGGTTCAATGATTGAAGGTCTTTCTTTAAAAGAAAAGATTTTGCTGGAAAGCGTCATTTATTCAATATGGCCTTATTTATCTAAGATGTAGAGTTGGTTTTTTTCTTTATTATTTGAAATATTGTAGAATATCTAACAGTCATTCTTTCTTGAGATTCGTAACAAATTTCTTGATTCTTACTGTTTTTACCCGTTATGTTAATATCTCTAAATGAATATAAATTTTAAACAGGTTTTATTTTTACAGTGTATTCTGTCTTCCTTTTACTGTGAACTCTAACAACAGTACGTTTACATGTCACATGCTCTGGGTATGATTGTCCCAAATCCAATAAAAACCTCTTTGAATACAGAAACCATGGAGTTGTAGCCTAATTTGAATCTTTGTACTTAAGTGGAAGAAGTCAAGTGGTTAAAGCGTGCAGGTTGTATCATAAGGTCTGTCATATTGTCAACTGGTGTGGTTTCGATTCCCCAGTTGTACATGACAAGAAATAAGGTGGCCTGTCCAACCTCATGGGTGTTCTGCAGATCCTCTGGTCGCCTCCCACTGCTAAAGACCTGTATGCACAAGCGAATTATTGAAATAAAATTAAACCATATGTTACTCCCAAAACGACCTAGTTTGTGTCGATGGACATTTAATCCAATTCCTGTCTCTCGTAGTATTTTAATTCTTGAAGAAGGATCTGCTTCATTGGTTGATTTATGGAGGTCTGGACAATCATATGCTGAATATAGGACATGTGGTATACGACTGCGCTATTATTATTGTATATAAGATTATATGTATTATTGTCATCCATAATTGTATATTGCACATGGTTTATCATTGAGTAGTGAATAGCGTTTAGTGGTTGCACATTATTTTGTATGGTTTCCCCCTATGCAAATCGGCGTTCAAACATCTAGCTCCCCTGAAAATAGGAGCTCAATATAATAACATCAAAATACAGGTAGATGAAAAGTTATGTTGGGTTACCAACATTTTTTTCAGGATATTTTAGCTGTTTCAATATCAATAAATGTAAAATTGAAACAAAAAATTACATGACTTTTAATGAAATTTAAATTTATAACAAAGCAGTCCAGGAATCAATGTATAAAATGTTCATTTGATAAGAAAAACATTTCCCAGCCAATTAAAAAGATAATATATGCAAAAATAAAAGCAATTCTTCTGTTTGTCAGCTGAGAAAAATATAGTTGAGATAAAGATCGATAAAGATAATGTTCTTAAAACTAAATGAAAATTGTCCACCAGTACACGCGTTTCAATCATTAGTACTGGCAGTGAAACACAGACCGTTTGGTAAACTCTTGTCAATTCGTAGTGGAAAACTCTTTCAATTTGTAGTTTTTATGCCTAAAAACCATTAAAAATAAATAAATGAATTATAGTCATTCATTGGAAAAATATCTTATTCAAAGTCAACAACACATCATAAATTGACCGTTTGGCTTGTGGCGAAATGTTAAATCCCTGGTCGCTGCTTGTTGGTCAGTACATGTATTTCAGAAGCAGAAGCTATCTGATAATTCCTGTGCAATAGCCACCAGGAGGGACAAAATCAGCCTTTAAATTAATTATAGACCCTACATGTAAATTTGCTGCAATGGCCACCAGGAGAGTCACGAGACAAAATCAGCTTTTAAATTACAATGTAATTATAAGCCCTACATGTAAATTTGTATATATATGTAAAGTTCTGTTATGTATGTTGAAAACCTGACAAATAGTGAAATATTATTCTTCACTTGAAAATTGTTTCGACTGAGTTATATCTCTAACTTATATAATATCTTTGTACCTAATATTTTTGGGGAGGGGAGAACATGACATTGTAGTTGTGGGCTTTCTGCTTATTATGAGCCCAAAAAATACTAAAATAAGTCTTTTTCTTTTATACATATTAACTGTAAACATTTAGACTAATTTGTAGGCAACAAATATGATATCTTGCATACTTATGGAAAACAGCTACAGATTTATTTTGTGGACATGTTGACCAGTCTCTTTATTGATTTTATCCGCTGCTGTTTTCCATAAGTATATGTTCTACATTTAGTTTATTAATCTTTCCAGATACTAAATGCCTCTCAAAAGATTAAATATATGAAATAAACTCAAAGTGGGCTTGGAAAATTGCATGTATATTTTCAAAGTCATTTATTTAAATCAAATGGCATGATTGAATTCATTTTAATATTTTTTTTTCCTTTCATTTTCTGTGTTATTTAGCAGATAAACACTTCCTTTTTCCCAGGAAGTGTTTATCGACGCTGTAACATGCTATTTTAAGATTTTAAAAGAAATTACTAAAACAAATTAAAGGAGTGTTATTGTCCAATAGAGTGTCTAACTGACCAATCAAAACGCTAGATTTACCCATAAGCATGTTACAATAAATGCGAGCGTGTACATATTGTAGACTTCTCTTTATATACTCATTGTTAATTCATAATTAGTAGAAATTATTAATTGTACAGTATATATACATAGATAAAAAGATATCGAGGCTTTTATCCATGAATTACGGCTATAGAATATATCTATTAATATATTATTTCAGTCAATTATCATTATCCAAGATTTATATAAAAAAAACTATAATAAAGGTTATTTACAAAGATTTATAGCGTTTGTTTCTTTTTAGGGTTTCAACCGGCGACAGTGCGAAATGTCCGAAATCACGAAGTTGTTGTTTTTTTGAAATATTGCCCTAATATTTACAATAATCCTCGGATTTTAACGTTTGTTTCTTTTTTAAATTGATTTGTTTATCTGGCCCCATGAGTTCACAAAGACTTGAGTTAAAGATGAGTTCCCAGGAAAGTATTTATCGGGTGGTTATTGTCTATAAGAGTATGACAATTTTGGTATATATGGAAAGTAGAGATATCCAATCTTATTAGAAAAATACTGGATTCCCTGAAAAACACTCATAGACAAAAATGTAAGGGTTCCCTTTAGTCAGCCTGACTATTAAGACTATGCACATGCGTGACGTCGAAGGCTGCACGCTTTGTGTACATGTTGATAAACTGTATGAAGAGTTAGATGTACAACACTTTCTGGGATAAAAATCACGGAAAAAGACGCGGGCAGTGGATAATCCGAGAATTTAATTGGATTCGATATTTGTAATGAAAAGTCAGCGAGTAAGATACCAGCTTGGGTTCATCAGAGTATAAGGTACCAGCTTGTTTATAGTGTTGGGTAGCCTATTACATGTAGTTCATTAGGATTTTCGAGTGTGGTTTCCCCCTTGACAGTGGTGCCATGTACACACTGGTGCGCACATAAAAAATCCCTTGGAAGTTGGAATTTGATATAAGGGTAGGTCGTAGCGCACCTGTCTAGGCAAAATTTACCCCATAACACATTGTATGGCATAAGCCATTCTTCATTAGCCCAGTTTAGGAGCAGAACAGTAGGACGTTAAACCCTCCATTTTAATTATGTCTTAAAGGGACAATCCCGATTTGAACATGGTTTCAAAAATGAAAGTAGGTATGGAATTTAAACGCCAAAATATAGAGGAATGCTGTATTCATCGTGTCTCAAAATTATAGCTGAAAATATTGAGTCGTTTGGACGTGAACACCAAAACTGCTTATCTGGACACGTAACCCTTTTAAGATTTCGGGTCATTTTTTTCATTGGGTGACCTAATAATCAAATCCCGTTACTTTAGGGCTCTATACAATGAATGGTCCATGTGTTGTGCTGGATAACGAAAGGTTAATTTCACCTACACATTATTTTTATAAAATAAAAGCTCGGTTGCATCCAGACACCTTGTAATACAGCTTAGGGCAACGGTCGTCTTTTCCAGATGAAGACTGGCAGGTTTAAGTTGTTTGAAAACGTATCACATACACTGAGTTAGTTGCCCGGCCCTAAGATAGTGGATTTTAAGACAAAATAAAGCGGTTTTATTCTCCAAAATCTTATCGGGATTGGCCCTTTAACAGGCTTAAATCACAAATGAAAGTAATAAGGGGCTGGTTCACTGACCAGGAAGTTCAGACTTCGATCCAAATATTTCCTCAGGATTTTCCAGTCGGGTTTCCCCTTGTCAGTGATGTAGGATGGAGTGATGTCCCCTTGTCAGTGAACAGAATCTACTTGTTGTTAGGATGGGACGAGAAATTAAGGTCCTGTTGGCAGGATTGCTGATGTGGTTGTATACTGCATAGAACACACTATATGCATGTCTTCAATAAGACAGGGGGGATCACGTGGGTAAGTGGGTAAGGCGCTGGCTCGCTAACCTGGAGGTCGGGTGTTTGATCCCTGCATTGACCGAGAAAGTTCATCTCGATTTTCCGGTGTGGTTTCCCCATGTCAGTGTTACAGAACGGAAGGTCTGACAAGGACAGCTGTCTAGTCATTCAGATGGAACGAAAAACAAAGGTCCTGTGTACAAATTGGTGTGCACATAAAAGATCCCTTGGCAGTTAGAATTCGATATAAGAGTTCGCCATAGTGCCGCTATCCAGGCAAAATTTCCCTCATGGTACACTGTATAGCATATGCCCGTCTTCATTAGCCCAGTTCGGACGCAACAGTAGGACAGTAAACCCCATTTCATCTTATATCTAGCAGAAAGATCAATTTTAAACAGCTAAAAACTAACTGATATTTTAGGAGGGGTTAGGTGACAAGTAGTAGGATCACCTGCCTAACCTTGTGGGTTTCCTCTGGATCTTCTGACGGCTAAAAAAAAAAGACCCCATTGTTTGTGTCAAGTGGACATTAAACCCCATAGATCTCTCTTTCTTTTTGAAGGGATGGGGTGTGTTTGTGCATCAGCAAAATATTCTTTGAGGAGTTGTCTCTCTTTAATGTGAAGATGTTCTTTGAGGGATCAAAATTGAAAAATAAAATGGCAATAAGGAACACCTTTCGCATTTATTGACTAAAGTAAAACAGAATGATAATGGACACTGAATTGTATATATTTATAACTGTATGATTTGTAAAATATGTTGGTTATATATGTTTACATTTAACAAGTACATTAGCTGTATTTTCAAGGATCCTGCCTGCACTAGATGCGTGAAAGCTACAGCCTACACGCATCTATTCTTGTTCATTGATTCTATTGTTATTAATACTATAGAACATACTGGCTTTAACTTGTATAAACACTAGGTTTTTAAGCTTAAGAGATTTAGCACTTGGAGTAAATATTTCAATACAATATAATTAATGGGAGTGTCGTACCTCTACAATATGACATCAATATGAACGATGTACACGTATGAAAACCAAAATGGAACTTGTGTTACAGTTTGTTAGCTGAATAGTGAAAACACGCCACAAATCCTTAATCATATTACAGTGTGTTAGCTGAACACAATCTGTTTCACAGAGAATTACGAATTATCTCTGTCACAGATGACTGTCTTCAACACGTGCAATAACATCATGCAGCATCAATCATTGGCTCAATGGCACGTGCATTGTTTACATAAGACGTTACTACTTCGGGAAAAATGATACCAATTTACTCATTTTAATAGCCATTTACACTAAAAAGGAAATACTTTTTAACCTACAAATACTTCAACGCCTTTACTTATTTTTCTAATACATACAAAAAATGTTTTAGAATTTATTTTGTCGGAAGAAAAAAGTTAATATGGGGTCTCATTAAGTCGCGTCTTTGTCTTCCTTATCAGTGATTGTAGCGGCCTAGCGAATATTCACTGCTGATCAGTGTTAGCTGGACAGTGAAAACACACCACACATTCTCCATCCTATTAGCATTTGCTCTAATCCGACCCAGATTATCTTATAGCACCTGCAGAAATCAGATGGTGATTTACAGGGTTTTTCTACTAGTTTGGGGACAGATTCTGAAATAAATCTTTAAATCCCTATTTCTTTTTAGTGTTTCTCTTCTGCGATGAATTTTTCAATTTCGCATTGAGCTTGGTTTTAGAATCATTTTTTGTTTTTTTATCAGTTTTTGTCCGTTTTTGGGACGAATCATTGTTCCCCATGTCCAAAGCTTTGGTATGAAAATCTGTCATTTTTTTCCTTAATCGTTCCTGTTTTTGAGCGATGACTTCTTTTCTATTCCACAGCAGAATATTTACACCCATTCCTGAAGCCAGTGCCTCTCCGCTGTGGTTGAATTTGTTTAAAGACACTATTCCTGGAGCACTTGGGTCGAAAAGTTTTGTGACGATCTCTCCTGTTTCGGAATCAATAATATCGATGGTTCTTCGTTCCCCAGATTTGTATCCAGGGAAATTCTGATCAGGATAACGCCCGACAACAATCAGATCTTGTAATGGATGCCATGACGCCTTTATTGGGGTTATATGTTGAAAGAATCGATGAGGATGGGGAATGGTTCTTTCTAATCTCCAGTCCGGGGCACTGAATATCTTTATATCACTATGTTGATCTGTGGTTAAAAGACGGCAGCCATTAGTCAGGCTAAAATAGGCAGAATTAACCCCTTTACTGTGTTGAAGAACAGCGAGGCTACTTTTGTTATCTTTGATCATTCTGATGTCCCAGAGTCGTACCGTATGATCAACAGACCCTGAACAAAACAACCATCTTTCTCGAGGTGAAAACTCCACGTGTGTTACTTTCTGCTTGTGTAATTTCTTATTCCAAATCTTTTGTCCTTTTTCTGATACACACAAAACATTACCCACATTGTCACCCGTCAATACGGCACTATGTGATGAACTAACATCTAACGAACAGTACCAAAAATCCATACAATTCATCGTGTCGGATAATATTTGACCATGACGTCCTTCAAAATCATGTAGTGTAAGTTTTCCATTGATTGATGCAGTGCAGAGAAAAGAATTATTCCATGGCCAGAATTTCATGGCCTGAATAGATCCACCTGCTCCATCGCCTCCAATAAATTTATCGTTATTAACTGTTCCAGAATCCCACAGTATAATATCGCCTCCTTTCGAACCAACTGCTAATAAGTTGGGATTGGATGGATGCCATTCCATTGCCGTTGACCGTCTATCAAATGGAGTAGCACAGCGACAAAGTCCAAATTCAGACAGTTGATTTACAATTGGATTTGTAAGGGTATGTTTTAGTTTTGGTGATACTTGCATTCCATAATTTGTTTTATACAACAGATGGAACATATTCATACTTTTACTCATTATGGAAGGAACTGAACTTTTAACAACATTATCAGATTTACGGTTCTCAAAGTTACAAATAAAATCGGCCTTTTGTCCAGCAATTTGTAGGCCTAATGATTTTGTAAGACCCTGATCTTTTCCGCAACTGGTAGCTTCTATACTCTTACACTTTTTAGAACAATTATTTTGAGATTCAGAATCACTGCAGTTTGTGGTGTTTTTCCCACAAGGCGAGTCACCCTTAATTGTATTCATGTTCAGGTCTGTCAACATTCGTTTACGTAGTTTTGATGCTAAAGTAACCCCGGTCTCACTAATAACAGTTGAAGAATTATCTTCTTCAACGCGGTCTTTACATTTTCTGGGCATTGCCGATCTTCTCGAAGAAGTCCTATTAGTATTACCACTTGCAGAAGACATTTTAGTAAATACACCGCTTCTTCGAAAATGTTTTCTTATGCAATTACACAATTTCAAATAAAACTAAGCTTTGCCATCAAAGCTATTATGGTTTATTTATCCAAATATCAATCACTTTTAAGATGACAAACTTCAGTTGCAGTATAATACACTGTTAAATTACAACCACTTTTTCCCGGGTATTTTTGACGTTATATAACGGGTATATAACCACGTTCTCGGGTCTATGCAGAAGAGACAGCATTTATCACCACAATGCGCATGTCTACTACCGCTAGTTCATCATAGGGCATAGGGGCGTCTGAGTTTCAGCATCATTCCCTCTAGTTTTTCTTTAGTATCGGCATTTAAGATTGACCCAATTTGCTCAAAATTCTCGTTGGAAAAATGAATTGAATTTACTTCAACCTTCGAATTTTGTATAATGGTTTTGATTGTTAGTAATTGGTTTTACCTTTTATTTTATCCAAACCTTCTTTTTAAGTGAATTTTTACTGCGAATCAGTTTGAGTAATAACCCACAAATTCAGACCTAGCGCGTTTTGGAAACATACGATGCAAGGGAGCTAACTCTTGTTTTGTTTATGAACACAAGGGACACGGAATGTCATTCACCCACTCCTCACTTATGTATTTGACAAAAAATGTAATGCACACCTCTGATTCGAGTAGTACGGAACAGCACTAATAAATACTACAATGTCTAAACAATAGACTGCCTCAGCTGTTAATGATTTTGGATGTTTTACAAGTGTTTATTCAGGTTGATGAACACCAGACTAACTATTGTGATTGTAAGTATCATGTTTGAATGACGATGTTAACCAGAAAATTGTAATGTTGATTTTATCGTGGAGTATGGAGCCGAATCATTGTCATGTTTAAATATTATAAGAGAATCAGAGAGAGAAATGGGGTTTAACGTCCACTCAAATTAAACGGTAATTGGCTGATTTTTGGTGCATGTCGGACCCCCTGGTCCCTAGCCACGCCCAATGTTTTTATGTCTTGTGTTCGCCTACAGGATGCAATTCTCAACAGATCCTTTTAAAACTTTGCATACCTATTCCTTATACCCTAAGGATGACTCCTATTGTTTTTGGTGATTTCCTAACCCCCAGGGGCAGATCAGAGCCATGCCCATTTTTACGTTGTGTCTGTGTGTGTTGTCTACAGGCCATGATTCTTAATGGAGCTTCTTTAAACTTGGGATATGTATTCCTTATAGCCTAAGGACGACAACTGCATGTCCCGACTCCCAGAGGCAAGCCACGCCCAATTTTTGTGTTTGTCGTTTATAGGCCGCAATTCTGAATAAATCAGCTTGGTACTTGGCATATGTATTCCTTATAGCCTGAGGGCGTCCACTATTGATTTTGGTGAATTTCCCGACCCCCAGGGGCAGAGCAACGCCCACGTTTGGCTTTAGCGTCTGAAAGCCACAATTCTGAATGTATTATCTTGGTATACTTATTCCTTATACTCTAAGGACGGCAACTATTGATGTTGAGGCACGACCCTCAACGCTAAACAAATCAAAAGCCTATTATAGCCTTCAATCAAAGCAGGAATGTGGATGTATATTGTAGCGTTAGCATTATGGTTATTTTTGTTTTATAATACATGTAATGTAACATAGATAAATACTGGTAAATATACACTGTATATAATACATGCAGCATAATACATGTACAAGATATGTGCACAAACAATAAACCAGTACCGGTAATTGCTATTTTTGACAACCGAACTGTTTTGTTTGATCGGCACCAGAAAAAAATTAGACAATTTATCTATTTGTATTTTATAGGGAATGGTAATTAAACAGCTGAGTGGTATTTCAAGTTTTTAACGATTAATTTGATGGATTTGAAGAATAATTATCTGTCAACAACCAGAGTTTTTTATGTCATGGTTTAATTGATGTCTCCATTTTCCTTGATTGATTGATACACATTATTTATTCATTGTTGCTGCAAGGCCTTGCGTGTGTGTTCGTATGTTGTTCTTCGTGTGGAAACAATTACATTGTCAACTAGTAGATATTTGAAACAGCAGCCAGAAAGCTGTATATATATTATACTACATACACCCTATGTAGTTAGCAGCAGACGGATTATAATCAACTTGTTGTGAGATGTTGTGTGTTTAAGTAGAGAAGCATTATAGTTAAAAGGTAAGAATAATAATAATTTAAAACTACATTTTAGGTATAACAATCTGATCCTATTTCTTTTCGTTTTTTATAGTTCAAAATTTCATTTTACTTGTCTTCACAACCCAAGGAGCGTGGGTAAACCCTGAAGTTTGGTGTATAGGGGTAGCTCGGACCGGGCAGTAACATACATGTATGTATGATGGCAATGGACTACTCTTTCAGTTTGAGAGTTAATTACATGAAAACTATTTCTAGTTTCATGAAACTCAGAATAAGGAAGCGTCAGAAGTCAGAAGGTGTTTTGGTCCCCGGTGGAGCTGAGTATTTGCTGTAATGTTTATGTTTATTAAATTTGATATAGCGCTCATTAATTCATCTTTGATGTATTCAATGGCACTTTACATGAACAACAGATATACACACACACCAGCACACAACACAACACACAAATTAAATTAATAAATACATAATAAAAGTTATTTGCAGAAAGTTCTTTGATATAGATGTGTTTTTAAAGTCTTCTTAAAACTTTCCAAAGAAGAACACTCTTTTAGATTTCGCGGTAGTCTATTCCATAGTTTTGGTCCTGCTATACTAAAGAATCTGTCAGCAAAGGTTTTATATTTGGTTTTTGGAACATGTAAATCCTGGGCGATCGACGATCATGTGGAATATCGATTCGGGTTATTAATTAAAAGATCGCAAAGGTAATCTTGAGCATTATTATTCAAACATTTATATACCATGAGTAAGGTTTTATATTCAGCACGGACATGTATTGGGAGAAAATGAAGTTGTTTTAGGGCGTCAGATGAACTGGAGAATTTGGATTGTCCAAGAATCATTTTGGCCGTAAGGTTTTGCACTCGTTTAAGTGTGGCAAGCGTTGTTTTTGGTAAATTCACAAAAAAATATATAGTTCTAGTTTAAAGAGAGGGAGAAATGTGGTTAAACATTCACTCGACACAATATAATTCAATTTTATGTCAATAATTCGCTTGTGCGTAGAGTGTTTTAGCCATGGGGCGAAACATGTGATAACTCACGAGGGTTGGTAGATTATTAAGAGGCTAATTAAGGTGTTACCTCCTGGGACTACAAATAGTGCCCCTCACTGCCAAGTTCTTGAATATCAAGTCCTCCCAGAGTGACTTGTTATTCAAGACTATCTTTGCGAGTCTAACTCATAAATAATTCCCCCCAACCTTTTTATATTCTAATGTTTTAAACTATATTATTATATAATATTCAATGTTTACAATTATGTAATTGAATATTATGTCACATTTTGTTATGAAAGTTATTTATTACTTTTATATGATAATAAACAAAAAAACATTACATTTCACAATACAACTGATGTTGTTCTCTCATTTAAGTTTAATGTATCCAGAAAGTGAGGTATAAACGAACCTTCACAGATGCCTATGTAATTTAGAGACGATGATGGCATTATGCATTGTCAACTGTCAGATTTTCTTAACAGGAGACTGGCAAATCCCCTTCTGTGCAAATTCCTGAATCCGCCAGGAGCTTGATCTACATGTACATGTCATGTTTTACTAGATTGATTCAACGAGCTTGATCCACATGTCATGTATTATTGATTGATTATTGATCTGTCAGGTTTTCTGATCAAGTGACAAGGAAGGACACTTAGTCTCTATACATGTAGGGGAGACACTATCTGTTTCACAGAGAATTATGAATGTCTTCCTATAATATCTCTGTCACAGATGACTGTCTTCAACACGTGCAATGACATCACACGGCATCAATCATTGGCTAAATGGCACATGCATTGTTTACATAAGACGTAACTGCTTCGGGCAGAATGATGCCTTTTACTCATTTTAATACCCATTTCCACTAAGGAAATATTTTTTAACTACAAATACTTCAAACATCTTTATTTATTTTTATAATACGGTACATAAAAAAAATGTTTTAGAATTTAATTTGTCGGAGGAAAACAGTTAATATTGGGGACTCATTAAGTCACATCGATGTCATCCTTATCAGTGACTGTAGCGGCCAAGTGAATATTCACTGCTGATCAGTGTGGGGTAGACACGACACTAGTTTGTCTGTTGTACCTAACATCAATTTTTATTAGCCCAGTCAAAGCAGAATAGTAGGACGTAAAATCTCATAAAACCCATTTCATTTATCATTCCATTTCTATACCTGCCATCTTTTCTCATTAAGTGACGAGGAAGGACACTTAAAGGAGCTAAATCGTTAACATTTGGGAGTTAGAAATTGACAGAAGTGGATCGCAGCGCATACATGTAATACTGTAATAATATGAATGTATATAAACTGATTTACATTCAATGGTTTTCATTTTTACTCTAATTTCAAATCAGTTATGTACGTTCTGCAAAATAAGCCAACAGTCTCAATCGAATGCAAATTTCTAGCGTCTCGTTATTCCAGTCTACATACGCCGTTTGATTTGGTGCAATGTGTCTAGCCTCGTTCCCCCCGAGTCTCTTGCTAGAACTTCGCCTGAAACGCATTATGGTACACGATTTGTGTACCAATGGTAAAATGTTTATTTTGTCTTAAATATTGGATATCCGGTAAGATCACAGCATCAATGTGGATTTAAATAGACAAATAATTTGTGTTTTCAATGTTGAAGATTTTGAATGATAGTGAGTTAGAGACTTTAGCTACTTTAATCTCTCAATGAATGTACATGTAGGGTAGACAGCTTGGGATACAAGTTCGTCTGCTATACCAAAAGCCCATCTTTATTAGCTCAGACACTCAGAGAAGGAAGTTAAACCTCATTTCAGACATCATTTCATTTCTTTTATACATGTCACATGTCACCTTGTCATTTACAATTATCGAATTCTCATTTAAATCTTGCGAGAATAATAGCAACAAGAAAAGACATTGATAACCATGGTGAAACATTTATTATAAATGGACTTTATTGTCATGTATCTACATGTAAGGCCAAAAACGCGTGTCTGCGTTTATGGTTACCTGAAGGAGTCTGTTTTTAGAGCTAAAATTCCTGACTCTAAAACTTTATCTTCACATTTCCTTGGGCACCGTTTCTCGAAATTTTAACTACCGTCAAACGGGGTGAAGTTGGCCATTTTTTTTAGTTTTTCAAATATATTCTGGTTATTGCTCATACCAGTCTGGAAATAATTACCTGTAAGCTTATAGACTGATTAGTTAATGGAATGTAACAGTTACTTATAAGACTGTTATATTCCAAATTTTCAGAATATGGAAAAATGTATGTGGCCAAGTTGACCCCACACCATGGGGTGAACTTGGCCGGACTCTAACCCTGCAGTTTTTGATGAAGGTTATGTGGGCGTGCATGAAAGAAATTGTAAAGTCCACTTGATACAAACCAAGTTATTTGGGGACTAACAAATGGCAACCCTGGACTTACTTATTTTCATGTACCAGCTCGAGTTAGTTAGAATACGTGCCAATCGATTCAATGACCGACCTTGTTATCTATATTTCCGGATTTGAATACAAAAGAAAACTGTTTCAATAACTTTTAATAAAATTAAACATTTTTCATAAACAAAAAAATAAATTTGTTACATATTATTTCATTTTTGGCACTTTGGTATTTAAAAAATAATGTTGATAAAATCTGAATAAAAATTGAATTGTTACATATTTCATTGTTAGCACTTTGGTAGATTAAAATTAATATATTATTATATAATTTAAATGTAAAATGACTGTAACAGTGCGATTAAAACAAGTAAAACGTCTTCATTGTAAATTATATCCATCAAAATTAACTTGAAATTTATGGTGATTTCTTTTTGATATGGTTGGGAATGGCAACACTTTAAGGATATCAGCCCACTTAATAGTATCAATGTCTTCTTTTATTGGTGGCACAAAGGTATTCGCAACTCTCTTTGACTTTCGCAGGAAGCTTATAACATAAAACAGAATTTCATTTTCTCTGGATTCGTCATCATCTGATAAAGTGGTATCAATAATACGACCAATGTAATGGATACATCGGGATTTAACAAGATATCGAACGATGACCCATTTGCCAACAGCGACCTCAAAATTATCATCAGGAGCGACAGAATCATTTGACGATAGACTAGAACAAGATGATTCGTCATCAGAGGATTCAAGATTACTGGATGCAGGTTCTTCTAAAACATCCTTTGTTTTCTTACATTTGCTTGATGATGGACCACCAGTTTCCAGATCATCAGCCGATATACTCTTTCCAGGTTCAACGGATACACGTTTTCGGCGAATAGTAGGTGTTTCTTGGCTGTAACGAAGATTATCTAATGAATTAAGGAATACATCAGAAAAAATATCAACACGAACAGTATTATTGGTTGTATTTGGTAGTCTGTCAATTACTTCTTCTCTGTTAAGTGGGAAGATGCCAGTTTTTTTGAATCCACTAATGATATTGGATGACATGGTAGTGTTTCTGTCAACTAGTTTCTTTAGAAGTCTGGGAAAAACGTCTTTTGTTATACATGCAGCCTTACGTCCAGGCCCTTCCTTCCATTCAGTGAGAATTGACCTCCATGCAACCTTGACAGATGAAAAGACACTCACATCTAGTGGCTGACACAGGTGAGTACTATTAGCTGGGAAACAAATGAACTCAATGTTATGTTCTTTACAAAGTTTTAAAACTTCAACTGAAAAATGGGATGACAAATTATCCCCAAGAACAACTTTTTTCCCTGGAAGATCCTGTGCCCATGGCAGGACAACACTTTTAAACCAATCTGTAAAACAGACATTATCAAACCATCCAGACTTGGACCGGTTATATCTGGCATTTTTTGGACCTGATTCTGTCCAAGTGTTCATCAGATGCTTGGATCTATAAACAACATATAGTGGAAGTAATCTACCAGAGGCAGTGGCAGTAAACATAAGTGACGTCGAGGATTTTGTTGAATTCATAATCCTTTCAGGATATTTGGATCCTCTACGAAATATACATTTTTTTTTTCCAGGGTCATCTGTCAGATTCGTTTCATCATAATTCAGAATATTACTACTTGGAACATCAGCTAAACTAGCCTCAAGATTGTCGAAATATTGATTTAATGACTCTGCCGACACCTCTGCTCGCTTAACTTTTATATTTTGGCAAAATCGAGAAGTAAGCCTGCCTTTGTGACGTTTCACAAAGCAATTCACCCAGTCACTGCTCGGCAAGTTGTTCTTAAACCTCTTCTCAGTTCTCTTACATTTATCAAGATATGACTTTACAATGCAACGGAAATCAAATGCATCTAAGGGGAATCCCCATGTGGACAACAAAGTTAGATATTCAGCAAATATTAGTTCTTCTTCGGAGTCGAAGACAGTCTGTCCACCATGTTGCTTATTGAACCTACCAGCAAGTCGATTCTGAAGTGTGCCTCTTGGTATTCCGAATTGCTCACAAGCCTTTCTCTGGCTGAGAATCCCCCTCTCACAGGCTACAATTGCTGTTTGAAGGCTCTCGGCGGAATATTGGCAGAGCTTCCGACTTTCTGGTTTTGGGGTATATCGTCGGGGCATTTCTGAAAAGAAAAAAAATGGAAATTACACATGTACAGCACACATGAGAGAAATCTGATATAAGAAAACTCAAAATTTATACATAAATTATGTATTGGGGTGAAGTTGGCCAGGTCGCCAAGGGTGGCCAACTTCACCCCAATTTGTGGCCAACTTCACCCTGTTGCACTAAATGACCCACGTGTCCTTGACCTTGGCCTAGTCAGTCACAACATAACTCTTGTTTGTTCAGGCATTGGACCCATGATACAAACTGTGCATTCAAGCTAAAGCACTGGCTTTTATTATTATCCCTAGGTCTAATTATAATCTGTCCACATAAATCCACTTTTTTAAATCATTTTCTTAACTAAACATAAATCTTACCCAAATTGTAGAATAAATTTCAAAATTGGTACACAGCAAACTTCCACTGTAATCTTGTACTAAATAACCTTGAGTAGATTAAAATTCTGGATTGGCGAGAAAAAAAAGAACCGAAAAGAAATATACCGAAAATGGCCAACTTCACCCCGTAGGCCAACTTCACCCCGTTTGACGGTACATGTAAAGATAAAATCCAAATTTTAATAGTTACATGTACTTCCATTTTATTGGCTAAGCCCTAAGAAATCAATCTAATACATGTATTATCCAATTGAATTTATCTTAGTTAAAAATTCGTGAAACAGGCCCGAGGTCCATTAAATGGATCATGGAATGGTTTTCTGTAGGCTAATTCCACCACTGGGACGCTAGAAATTTAAATAGTGAAGACCATATCCTATTAAAATGACAAAAGCTACAGAATACAAGTATCGATGAGAGAGAGAGAGAGAGACAGATGGGGTTTAACGTCCACTTGACACAAACTTGGTCATTTCATGACTAACATATGGTTTATTTTATCATAGATCGTATAATAATGGATAACTGACCCTGCAGTATCTGTCATTGGACGATGAATTATGTTGTTCATCGCATGCGCGAAGTCAACAGAACCTAAGTTACTTCCGGTCGAAGGCTTTGCTATTGTTTATAATGAAGCGGAGTCGTGTGAGCTGATATTAATGTTATTAATTTGTAATAATTGTAATTGAGATAGCGACTGGAAATTTTGAGACAACGTTCCTATATTTATGAAGCTAATAATAACACGAAGACCGTATTTTTTACTTCGGTATTTATATTTTTAAAAAGTACTTAAATATAGATCCCATACTATGGGCCATATAGCAGTAGATTGCAAAGCCTATGCATGCGTGAACTGATATTTGATGTTTTTGTTATTATTTTGTAATAATTTTGAAATAGCGACTGGAAATTTTGAGATAACTCTCCTATATTTATGAAGTTAATAATAACATGAATACTGTATTTTTTTACTTCATTTTTTATATTTTATCGATCTACAGATTTTCTTGAATTGTTTTGTTTTGGGTCCATTATTTGAATTTAAGGATGTTATGTAAATATCATGTGTATTTTTGTAACCAAGCTGATTCTTTAAATTTATTTTCACAGAGAAAAAAAAAGATGCACTTAAAATATTTTCGTTTATAAATAATTTTTTATATTTTATCGATCTGCAGAATTTCTTGTAAAAAAAAAACTACTTTTTTGTTTTGGGTCCATTATTTAAGGATGTAAATATCATGTGTATTTTTGTAAGCAAACTCATTCTTCAAATCTATTTTCACACAAAAGAAAAGATGCACTTAAAATATTTTCGTAGCAAAAATAAAAATCTTGATATTAGAATCATTGTCTTCATACTTAATCTTTTTAATTCAAATTGATTCATTATAATTTTTTCCAAAGAAAAAAAATACCAATCTGAATATATAAGGATTATGTATGCTGGTGTTATTCAATAAAGTTCTCCAGCATTTTGCAGCATGGTTTCTACCAGTCGGTAGTGTAGGAGGGACAACATGGCAAAGAACAGTGTCTAGTTGTTTAGATGGGACAAAAAACACAAGCTCATTGGTACACATTGGCATCATAATTTTGTAAACAAACTGATTCTTCAAAACAATTTTCAATGAAAAAACGGAAGGAGAGTTTTGCCTGGACAGCATCTGTCTGTCCATGCTTCTTCAATTTTGAACTACAGTATATGGAATTGGGTTTTAACATTATCTTGTCAACACATGCAATCCTTCAGTATTTCGTTACGATAACATATGGTAGTCTTTATTCTATGACTATTTGCAAAATCCAAGGAAGGAGAATTTTGCCCGGACAGCATCTTCCTGTCCATGCTTCTTCAATTTTGAACTGTTGTTCTTAAGAGTTAAACGACAACTTCCACCGAAGGTGATATAGTAGACAAGTCTTATTTTGCATTGTTATTATCAAAGCGCACACGCAGGTGTCTTTCGTGTGGGAGTAACCCATGAATTTGAGAAGGCGCCCCTATCTCGAAGCCACATACGCTCACACCAGGGATCGAAATCATAACAGCAAGCCAGAGGTGACCGGCCAGAAGAGGTTGATGCACAGCACTCGATACTATCCCAACCCCCCAATTTTGAAGTACATATGTACAGGGGTCTTTTCTTGTTAGAAGAATATTACTAACAAATATTTCAACAACAATAAGATACATAAAAAAAAGAACCCCTTTATTTATTTTAACAATTACAGACATTAAAAAAAAATAACCTGAAAACCTCTGAATAGCAATAGAGGATCAGTTTTTTCTGAACACGATAGAGGCTGCATATTTAACAGATGGAGGTTTATCTCCTATTTTTCTGCATGGTTTGGCAAATAATGACAAGTGTTTGTCATACAGTGTGCTATGAAGTAAATTTTGTCCAGACAGCAGACTAATTAATTACCTACTCTTATTTCGGAAATTGTCAAGGATTCTTTTACATGTACTCCAACGAATCGAATAGACAATGTCCTTGCCAGGCCCTCTTCCGAAATTACTGACAAAGTATTTTTCACACTTTATTATTTATGGAAGGTTGTAGCAGTGAAGAGCTTATCTTATATTCAGAGGCCTACAAAAGAAAGAAAGTACAGGGTAACTGGTATTAACATTTTCATAAAGAAATTGAGGAGTTTAAAGGGGTATTAATAATAATATTTTCAACATAATCCTAACAGACAGTTTTCAGATCCAATAATTATGTATCATTAAATAAATATGGTGTAAGAATGGAAAAAAACATGACACTATCTGACATTTAGATTTACATTCATGCAAATTTTATAATGTCAATACGACCAATATTTAAAAGAATTATCCTAATTTGAACATAGTCGGAAAAATAAAGGTCTGGGTACCTATGAAATTTCAACGTAAAAATATAGAGCAATGGTGTATATACCTTGTCTCAAAATTTGAGCTAAAAAAAATTGAGTTGTTTTGACTAAGAATGGCTAAGTTGCTTATCCGGACACTTAACGCTTTTAAAATTTCGGGTCATTTTTTTTCGTTGGGTGACCTGAAAATCGATTCCCTAAGGTCTATAATACAGTGAATGGCCTATGTGCTGTACTTGATAGCGATCGGTATTTTTCACCTACACATATAATGTTTTCAATATTAAATGAGGGCTTAGAAACAGAACATCCATTCAAATGATTTTTTTTTAAAAGTTTACCTTGAAATTTCAGTGTGCAAAATATTGTTTTAAAATACTGATAGCACATTTGAATTTGACAAAATGCCGAGACCATTCATTAAAGTCTAAATTTTATAGAAAATTTCCTTAGGATATTATTTGATTTTTCCTACATCTTTAATTGATAAAGACAGATTTTTTATTTATTTATACACGTAAAGACGTATACGGTATATCTAATTATCAAAACAGTTTTTCTTACAATCTAAAACTAAAAGGGAAATTTTAGCTATTAACTTACTTTTTTTGAAGGGGGGGGGGGCTATGAAGACACCTTGAAGTAATGAATATTGATACACCAAAAAAAAAAACGTAGGCCTAAAGTAAAGATAAAACAGGACTATAGGCCTTCATGTATACAGGCCTATATAATTAGAAAATTGTAGATTCTAGACTAGCTGCATAGTTTTTATTACGTTTGACGAAATATTATTATATCGAATAGAAACAAATTGAGGTTTTATAATACAATAGAATGCGTCCCTGGCGCATTCTCACTGAAAATGATTATTCAATAACTTATCATACTTTTTATGTGTTAGTGTTATTGTTGTAGGCCTGTGTCGGCTGGGTACCGTAGTATCCTTTTAATTTTTATACGAACGAAACATGTACTGACAACTAACCGTATTGATACAAAATAACTTACACATGGTTAAACATTAATTTCGGATATATCTTGGTAATTGGAAGTTTTGCAGACGATGTTTTTTTCTTATTTTATTCCGAAGCTCACAGGACTCCATACGCATTTCTTTAGGGTTTTGTTTAACCGGAAGTAACTTAGGTTCTGAGACTTCGCGCATGCGATAAATAACATAAACCACCAGTCAGACTTCCTTTCTAGTACAGTTCTATGATTTTATTTTAATAATTCGCTTGCACGTACATGTAGGAGTCTTTAGAAGTGGGAGGAAACCGGAGGACCCAGAGAAAATCCACGAGGCTGGACAGGCGACCCAACTCCTTGTCACGTACAACTTTGGATTTGAACCCACGCCAGTTAACTCAATGGCAGGCTTTATGATACAGCATGCACATGTGGTGCTAACCATAATGTGGGCGTATCCTGCCTGGCAGCTGTGTGTTACCTATTGAGAACTGTCAGCTCCTTATCTAATCTCCCATAATGTACATGTATCTTTAATCTTACCTCACATACTCTACATGTACATGTACATGTACCATAGAAAAAAGTTTTTTGACCCACGTTTATTTATTCGGGCCAAGTGTACAGAAACAAAGGTATTACTATTTTTGGCCTAACTTGTATAGATGTATTTCATTATAATAGCAATATTAGATCATCTTGTGGTCTTCATCAATCATTCACAAGTCTGTTGAGAAAATATTATCCACTTGGGTCTTTTATTTCTATTTTACCTGAATACAGCATCGGTGTGCTAACTAGTCAAGCAGCAAGCTACATTGTAAATAGGTGATATATTTTATAACTTATTGGTGTGCTAGCTTGTCAAGCAGCAAGCTAAATAGGTAATATGTTTTATAACTAATTGGTGTGCTAGTTTGTCAGCAAGTAAGTTAAATAGGTAATATATTTTATCACTTATTTTACAGAAAATGTTCTCTAAAATTTAGTTCCGTTGAATAAGCTTTGGATGGGGGTAGGTCTGTTATTCAATCAGAATAGTTCTATAGGTCTCAGAATAGTAAAAGACTACATGTACATGTATGTTAATCATTGTTTGAAAGGTTTGAAAAAACAAGGTCTTGTATACACATCGGCATTTACATAAAAAGTAAAAGATCCTTGGCTGTAATTTCTCTCATTTGCCCATCTTCATTAGACCATTTAAAATTACATTATGGGAGATAAGGTAAAGAGATGGCAGTTCTCACTATAATAGTTAAAAACTAGATAGTGTAAAGATAATTTGCTGAAAATTTCAGTCAAATTGATCCACTATTAGCCGAGAAAAAAGCGTTTGAAATATTCACATAGCCTCGGTCATCATTACTCAAATCATTAATATAAACAGCATAGTCTCGATTATCCACTTGATTGATTTAATTATCAATGGCCATTAAGCGGCATATATGAATTTAATCTGCCAACATCGAAGGCTAGCCTTGATATCAAGAGTTTATTATGGTCTGGATATGTTAATTAATGTCTAATTGATTATTTAGATAACATTTCAGGCCTAAAGAAAGACCTGCAATAAGCAGATTTTGCTCTTGCATAATGCTATTTTAATTACGATGGCTGGCTGAAAATTTTTTAAGTCTAAAAAGGACAGATAGATTGAGTTGGACAAACTTTTGAAACCAACAAGTACAATCATTGAACTGTTGTGTTATTATAGACTTAGTTCTGACCTCCAGTTTCTTCCCACTCCTAAAGACCCCTTTCCTGAAGCGCATTTTAATTTAATTGAATCATGTGTTAGTCCCAAAATGATCTAGTTTGTTTGGAGTGTATGTTAAACCTAATTTCTCTTTGTCTTGTATCAGTCTATCTTATGAACCTACCCATTGAAAACACCAGAAAACGATAAAATTGGCTACATGTATAATATTTATTGCTGGTTGTTGGTCAAGTGGATACCGGTACACATGGTGTGTTTCCAATACAATTTTGGAAATATCAAAATTTCCTTCAGTGGGTTTTTAAACGAACCTTAGAATAACGTTTATTGCAAATTTCATTGCTAGTTGCTGGTCAAGTTTATACATTGTAATATACCTGGAATACATGTCCTATACACATAACATGGTACATGTAAACTTGAAGATATGATACAGGACAGTACTTTTATTATTTCAACATTGTATGTCATTTCCTGTGAACTTGATACTAATATTCACCACTGGGGATGTTACATGTATATATACATGTATATACATGTGGTGGACTGATTCCCTGTTTGTACGTTACAGGGAGCAGGGTTGCCTTTCCAACCCTAATGGGTTTTCACCAGTTCCTCCAGTTTCCTCTGATTGATGAAAAAAAATTAAAATCAAATTGAACCATATGATAGTCCTGAAATGACCTGGCGGTTAAACCCTCTCTGTCTTTCTCTCTCTCTCTCTCTCTCTCTCTCTCTCTCTCTCTCTCTCTGCCAGATGTGAAACAGCCAGTAGAACCCATTACAAAACAGTAAACGAATTTTGGATATGGCAGCCATTTAGTCATTTAGTGCACAGATCTGTGTGTGTCCAGAATATTGGGAATACTTGATTCACAGTCCAGAACGTCGCGAATTGACAGAATTGCAATCGAGTGACGCGGAATTCAGTCCTGTCACATTTCTGCCAGTCCCGACAGCTGAGGTGGAGTGAGTAGAATCGTGACGTACATGTAGGTCACATATTCCAAGTAAAAAATATGTTTCAGCTGTTATGATTGATCTAGATACAGTCGGCAAATGCATTGTACTCCGAAATTCTCCTTTTCACTCAATTGACACCAGTTTTGGAATTGAGAGAATTTAATTCCAGAACTGTGAATCAAGCATCCCCATTGATACAGACTAAACTAATTAACTTCCAAATATTTCTGATTGAGTCTTCTGTCCGTCGCCCCCCCCCCCCCCCCAGCTCTCTCTCTCTCTCTCTCTCTCTCTCTCTCTCTCTCTCTCTCTCTCTCTCTCTCTCCCTCCTGTCATTGAGTCAGTTGGATTAGTTTGGTTGAGGAGATGGTATGTGGGAAGAGTGGGATCATTTGTGATTCTCTATCTATATATGTTAATTTAACTCTTTTTTTTTGCTGGCTCGCTAGCCTGGAGGTCGGGTGTTCGATCCCTGCATTGTCTAAGAAAGACCATCTAGATTTTCGGCATTGTTTTCTCTTGTCAGTGATGCAGAACGGAGGGCCTGGGCTAAATTCTCTCATAGCACACTGTATGACAAATGCCTGTCTTCATTAGCCCAGGTTAGGAGCAGAACAGTAGGACGTTAAACCCCCATTTTGATTTATAATTTAACTTTTTTTAGATATACAAACCTAGTCCTACATGTAGAATTACTTAAACAATGCACTTTTGTTTCTTTAAACCTGACAGGCCGAGTAATTGAATGCATAAATCATAAATAAAAATAGGCTATTTTGTGGGGGTTTATCTCCAAAAATCTATTTTCAAGCGATAAGACCCTACATACATGTACCTTCTTTTGACATATTTTTTTGAAAATTTGTGATTTAATCCTGTTTTTCACAAACCCTGCATACATGTACGAAGACAACTACATGTAACATTTTCTGTGTATTAAAAAAGATAATAGAATACAACACATATGCCTCTGTTCTTGTATTATGGTCCCCTCCTCTTGTCACTGATGCAGGACGGTGGGCCTGACAAAGACAGCTGTGTAGTCAGTCGAATTGGATGCAAAATCGAGGTCCCGTGTACATTGGCATGCACGTAAAAGATCCCTTGATAGTAGGCCGTAGTGCTGCTGTCTGGGAAAAATTTACCTCTTAGCACACTGTATGGCGTCTCTAATCCTGTCTCTATTAACCCAGTTTGTAGCAGAACAGTTGAGCGTCAAAATCCATTTCACTCCATTTCACTTCATTTCTGTTCATGTATTAAACAGGATTATTCTATAGAAAACCAGCTACCGTGTGTGATAGATTTTTTAACGTGAAGATTTAAATTGTTTTCTACTAACAGATCTTATCTGAAAGTACTCAACCATCTCTTGTTAAGGATTAATTTAAAATTCACCGTTATTGTTACAGCTTTCACTGATATTTGAATTTGAATAGTTTTTGAAGGTTGTTTGAATTGAATTTTTAGTATTCGTTTTCGTCATCAATTAAAACTAATTGAATTTGGTTTCCTATGAAATATTTACCAAAATTTGTTCCATGAAGTTAAACATACTATATGCAAGAATTAAGACCTGCAATGTTATATAAACTATTAATTAGACATTTATTAACAAAACAAGACCATAATCAACTCTTTATGGCATTGGACACTCCATTTAAAAATTTTAATTTTTAAAAAGGGAAAGTGAGGCTAGGTCTCGAAAATACCAGTGTCCTGGTTACCACAATGTACACATTTTGTTAAAACAATAAACAGTGATAACTTGGCTCAGAATGAAGTAATTTAAATGAAATTTTCAATATTGTCGTATAAATAAATGACTAATTAATAGATTTATATATGTAACATTTGAGTCAACTGGCATGGTTTCGATTCCCCCGGTTGTATATGACAAGGAGTAGGGTCGCCTGTCCAACCTCGCGGATTTTCTCAGTTTCCTCACCTTCCATTATTGGGGAATTTTCTTTTAATTTTGGCCCTGAAATGATGTTTGTGTTGAATGGACGTTAAGCCTCTGACTGTTGCTAAGTGATGTGTTTCTCATGTCATAATGGCATTATTTATGGATTGATTGTTTCCTCTCCGTGTGGATATCAGTGGTTATGTACATTCTGTATGTGTCATACTGATTGTTAAAGAAATATCTGGGTGTATTCAAATCAGTGTTCCGATGGAGAATGGGTTCTTGTCCATCTCAAACAGCCTGGAATGCGTTTGCGAAACATATTCCCGTTCTCAAATCCCCCACTACCTTGTTAACTGGTGTGAGGCGAGAACAAACATGACAGCATTGATTGATTTTAAAATTTAATACCGTTTGAAAACTACATGTTCTATGTGGCCAGTATAACATCAATTAAAAGGCGATGTAATCGCAACCGAAATAATTGAAAAGAATTAAAACAAAGTCATTTATGCGTAACACAGTACTTATCAAGTTATAGTAATAAATTGTTACTATGGATACTGTTCTCTCATGTTCGAGACTTGTGAACGGGTTTTAAGATTCTCGGGGGGTTGGGATGGCCTAGTGGTCTAGAGTGCTGCGCTTCGACCTCTAGCTGGCCGGTCACCTCTGGCTTGCGGCTGTGGTTTCGAGCCCTGGTGTGAGCGTATGTGGCATGGAGATAGGGGCGCCTTCTCAACCACGTGGGTTTCCTCCGAGCACTCCGGTTTCCTCCCACTGCTAAAGACCCCTACGCGCAAGCGAATTATTGAAATAAAATTAAACCATATGTTAGTCCCGAAATGACCTAGTTGTGTCGAGTGGTCGTTAAACCCCATTTCTCTCTCTCTCTCTTTAAGATTCTCCCATCCTTCACGAACCTGCGCGAACACTGTTTCGAATACATCCCTCTGTGTACATGTATCTTCAATAATATATTTTGTGAGGTTCTGTATGATTTATTACATGTATCCGTCTATTTAGTTTTGATTATGCACCATTATGGTTTGATTTATGTTTCAACGAGACATGGTGATTCATGTTTGTCTCTCTAAATGTCACAGAAAATTAAATTATTGGAATAATTCAAGTCGCAGTTTCAAATTAATTTATTGCAGTCCTAAAAAAAACCCAACACAGTTTATATGGAAACAATCACTGGTTTAATTTATACACAAATAGTACGACATCTCGACAAGTTTTCTCTCAATGTTTTCAGCTCTGCACTGACAATTTATTTATTTTATTTTTTTTAAGTGTTTATCCCGCATTTAATTAAAGGACTATGACACTGTTTATCCATTTAATTAAAGGACTGACACTGTTTATCCCACATTTATTTAAAGGACTATGACACTGTTTATCCCGCATTTAATTAAAGGACTATGATACTGTTTATCCCGCAATTAATTAAAGGACTATGATACTGTTTATCCCGCATTTAATTAAAGGACTATGATACTGTTTATCCATTTAATTAAAGGACTATGACACTGTTTATCCCGCATTTAATTAAAGGACCATGATACTGTTTATCCTTCTTGTAATTTAAGGACTATGATACTGTTTATCCCACATTTAATTAAAGGACTATGATACTGCTTATCCTTCTTATAATTAAAGGACTATGACACTGTTTATCCTTCTTGTAATTAAAGGACTATAATATTGTTTATCCTTCTTGTAATTAAAGGACTATGACACTGTTTATACCCCATTTAATTAAAAGACTATATATGACACTGTTTATCCCCTATTTAATTTGTTCATTTACCATATAATTAAATGACTATGGCACTATTTATTCACAGTGTTCGATCCCTGTATTAGCCAACAAAGTTTTTAGGGATTTTCCAGCGTCGTTCCCCTTGTCAGTTGTGCAGAATGAAGGGCCTGACAAGGACAGTTATCTAGTCATTTGGATAAGACGAAAAATGAGGACCCATTTACATATTGGCAGACACATAAAAGATCCCTTCGCAGTTGAAATTCGATGTAAGAGTAGGCCATTTTGCCGCTGCCCGGGCCAAATTTTCCTCATAGCATATCATACATGTATGGCCGTCTTCATTAGCCTGTTCATTGACAATATTATTAAAGTACTATGATAAAGGTTCATTCACAATAATATAATAAAACAGTCATGACAATTGTTTATTCACCTCCTAATCTAATTACAGCGACACTGTTTATTTACGAAAAAATTATTTACTCAACATATATTTAAAGGACTATAATATACAGCTGTGTTTAATGTAACTAAAGCTGTTATACATTCATGTAGATGCCAAGACCCCAAATATAGAATTTCATTTGTAGGTTTCATATTCTATTTCCAATCACAATCATGAGTGATTTGTTGATACGTGCACATGTTGACTATACAAACCTGGAAATAAGGCACCTGTCACTGACAATGTCAGGCACAGATTCAGGCTTTGTCAGGCACAAAACCTCTGGTGCCTGTCATTTTGTCTGGCACTGATTTGTCTTTTTTTTATTGATATTATTAATACATGTCCCGGCACTGTTGAAAATGTCGGGTACTACATGTATTTCATTAGTGGCTGAGACATGTTGTCAGGTACATGTACATCTATTTCCAGGCCTCTTGCACAATCTGATTTAGATACAGATCTATATTCTAAAATTGCATTCATAAAAACCTGTAAATCTGAGATTATGTAAGGTTAGCGTGACTGTGAGTGTGACACGTTTATACTAATTAATTTTGTATGCTTCCAGTGGTATAACCAAACATTACAATACAATGCTTGTATCATATTTCATCCTATGATATTTCATTCGAGAGTAAATATTGACATTCTTTAATGGTATTATAAAAAGTCTACACAGTCTGGGGTTTATCTTCCTGCTGTTCTGCTCCTACTGGACTAATGAAGACGGGCATACATGTACACCATTCAGGGAATTTTGCCCGGACAGCAGCACTATAGCCTAATCTTGTATAGAATTCCACCTGTCAAGAAATCTTTTACCTGCCTGCCAATGTGTACACGGGACTTCGTTTTTTTGTGCCATCCCAACAACTAGATAGCTGTCCTCAACAGACCCTCCGTCCTGGCCTTCTGTTATATCGAATTACACCTGCTAAGGGATCTTTTACGTGCATTCCAAGGGGTCCTCAGTTTTTTGTTCCATCCAAAGGACTAGATACCTGTCCTTCTGCACGACTGACAATAGTTACAAACCCACTTTCATTATGATCAGTAATAAGAGGACGAATTAATATGTCGGTTTGGGGGGGGGGGGTTATTTGTGAATCCTCACTTTAAAATGAATCTTACCAGAATAAAATATTCTGTTTAAACAAACTGCTTGTTCAGTGTTTTTATTGATTTAACAGTATTTACATCTAGCATCTTGATAAGCTACCAGTATTTAAACCAGAAATATATTTTTGAGACTTTTATTACATTTTCATATTCCAATCTATTTTTCTGAGACGTTTATTACATTTTTATATTCCCATGACAACATATATTTCTTCTACTTCAGATTCATGTGGTCAGAGTAAAAAATGGATAGTTGGGTACCGAATCCTAGAGCGAAACCATACATACCCAAACACAAACTATTTGGATCACGATCAGCCGGTTCTAGAATCAGGGAATTCAGTAGCAGAAGATGTATATCAAAAATATTCCAGGTATGTCGGGTTGTCCTTTATCAGTATTAACCCTGTTGTGTTGTCCTTCATCAGTATCTACCCTCTGTCTGTCATGTTGTCCTTTATATCAGTATTAACCCTTTTGAGTTGTCCTTCATCTGTATTAACCCTGTTGTGTTGTCCTTCATTAGTATTAACCCTGTCGTGTTGTCCTTTATCAGTATTAAAACTGTTGTTTTGTCCTTTATCAGTATTAACCCTGTTGTGTTATCCTTCATCAGTATTAACCTTCATCAGTATTAAATCTCTGTCTGTCGTGTTGTCCTTTATCATAATTAACCCTGTTGAGTTGTCCTTTATCAGTATTAACCCTGTTGTGTTGTCCCTTATCAGTATTAACTCTCTGTCCTTTATCAATATTATCCCGGCTGTGTTGTCCTTTAGCAGTATTAACCCTCTGTCTGTCATGTTGTCCTCTATCTGTATTAACCCTGTTGAGTTGTCCTTTATCAGTATTAACCCTGTTGTGTTGTACTTTATCAGTATTAACCTTGTCGTGTTGTCCTTTATCAGTATCAACCCCCTATCCGTCGTGTGATCCTTCATCAGTATTAACCCCCTGTCTGTCGTGTTGTCCTTTATCAGTATTAACCCTGTTGAGTTGTCCTTTATCAGTATTAACCCTGTTGTGTTGTCCTTTATCAGTACCGGTATTAACCCTCTGTCTATCGTTTTGTCCTTCATCTGTATTATAAAAAGGTCATTACTAACTTTGATTAAGCACATTTATGTTAAAATGTTTTCAAACTAACTCAATATCATCCCAAATCTTCAATTTCTAGGTCCTAAATGTTAGCGATTTAGCTCCTTTAATGGTGGTATGATGGTTTAACAATGTATGTGTTATATATATTTCAGGGTGGCTTGCTTCTTGTATTAATAGTCACAGTTGTTATAAACATTACATTTATCATGGACACCAATAAAAAACTTCATACAGATCCACAAGTTTCAGGTAAAATATTTACTAATTATTAATCTGATTAGAGGACAACTGTCTAGTTGTTTGGATGGGACAGAAAACCAAGGTCCTGTGTACCCAGTTGGAATTGGATATAAGAGTAGACCATAGTGGCGCTGTCTAGGCAAAATTTCCCTCACATTATATGGCATAGGCTATGCCCGTTTTCATTATTCCAGTTCAGAGCAGAACAGTAGGATGTTAAACCCCATTTCATTTCATTTCCACAGAAAAACAAGTAATTATATCACAACATTCCACTCTATTCAGATCGCTCAAAGATCTACTATTTTAACATTCCACGATTATCCGTCGTTTTGTGATTGTTATTAAAGGAAGACAACAATGAAGTAATTTCCTTTACCTTGATTAGAAACTAATGGAAAGTATTGATTTTATAGAATATCTATTGAGTGTACATTATTTATATTACAAATAGTTTAATACACTATAATGTCAAGCGTCACCATGGATTCCAATATTCCTTTTTCAAGAGAGAGAGTTTGTTTAACGTCCAGTCAACACAAACTGGGTCATTTCGGGACTAAAATATAGCTTTATTTTTTTTTTTCCAATAATTTGCATGCATGTAGGAGTCTTTAGCAGTGGGAGGAAACCGGAGTACCCACAGAAAATCCATGAGGTTTGACAGGTGACCCTACTCCTTGTCAAGTACAAGCGGGGATTCAAAACCACGCCAGTTGACTCAATGGCAGGCTTTAAATGATACAGCACACCACACATGCTAACTGTTCGGCCGCCCACCCCAACTACCACCCCCTTTTGAAGACCTTGTTAGTATTATTTACATTAGGGAGACACGTACAGTAGGTCCTACCTCAAGGCACTGGCTCACGAACTGGGGTTGGCCGAGAAAGTTTTCCTTTGTCAGTGGTGCAGGATGGCGAAGGGGGGGGGCCTAGTCAGGAACAGTAGTTCGAGGTGCCGGTTTCTCTCCTGGGGTTGCTTGATCAAACTCCCCTGGATTCTTTTTGCTCGGTTTCCTCTAGTCAGACTGAAAACGCAAGCTTATTCATAACAAACAGTACATCAATGCATGTTTTCTCCAAGCCTTGCTAGCTCAGTTGTTAAGATGTTCTCTCTCTACCCTAGCTGCACATCACATGTTCGATCCTTGCATTGGCTGAGAAAATTCATCAGTGGTGCTGGATGGAGGGCCTGACAAGGACAGTCTAGTCTTTCGGATAGGACACAAATAATGAGGCCCTGTGTATTAATTGGTGTGCACATAAAATATCCCTTTACAGTTGGAATTCAAAAAAAGAGTAGGTCATAGTGCCGCTCCCCGGGCAGAATTTCCCACATAGCACACTGTGTGCTGTATGAGTATGACCATCTTCATTAGTCCAGTACATGCACAGGAGCAGAACAGTAGAACAGTAAACCTAATTCATATAAGAGTAAACAATAAAGTGGAGACTAGATCTTATTGTAAATGCCATCCGGTGGGCCTTGTCTACGATGTCACCCTTGGTGGAAAAGGACATTAAACTCCAGAAACGAATGAACGATCCTGTGCGAATGTTCTTAAAGTATAAATCCATCTAAATTCATTGGCTTTTTTGATGGCATTGTTTTTTGCTATTATTTGTGTCAGTTTTAGATAGGTCTATAATTTGAATCGTACCATTTCTACTTGTATTTCTTTTTAAATTGAAGTGTATTGTGACTAGCTTAATCCTGCTGTGTCTAATATATTACATGTAGTTGGCTGGACAGTATACTCGTATGTCCTTTTAAATTGAAGTGTATTGCTGCGACTGGCTTAGTCCTGTTGTGTCGCCTGTCCAGCCTCGTGGGTTTTCTCCGGGTACCCCAGTTTCCTCCCATTGCTAAAAACCCCTACGCGCAAGAGAATTATTGAAATAAAATTGAACTATATGATAGTCCCGAAATGACCTAGTTTGTGTCGAATTGACGTTAAACTCTCTCTCTCTCTCTCTCTCTCTCTCTCTCTCTCTCTCTCTCTCTCTCTCTCTCTGTGTTGTGTCTAATATTACATGAACACTATACATGTGTTTTGTTAATTAATCTATTAAAACTCTTATGATAAGAGTGACAGGCATTCTAATTAGAGCCTGACCTTTGACCTCGATTGTCAGTGACTGATATGTAACAGCTGATACAATTACCTATATAATTGTGTTCTGGAGAACATTAATCCTAATTATACCGCGGTACTATACAGGTGTTATAATACCTGTAGCAACTAGATGTTGTATTTTTGTGTAGAGTAATGTTGTGGCAGGTAGTTTTAGGTTTATCTGTAGATTTGGTGACCAGCTACGTCTGTTCTAACAATAATTACCAAACATGCATAACAGGTACTTTCTTTATAAACTAGCATTTTCTATTAACCACGTAAAGGGGGGTTTGGATGGCGGAATGGTTAGCGTGTACGTGTTATATCATAAGGTCTGTCATTGAGTCAACTGGCGTGGTTTCAATTCCCTGGTTGTATGTGACAAAGAGTAGGATCGTCTGACCAACCTCTTTGGTTTTTTCTGTGTCCTGTTTTCTCCCACTGTTAAAGACCCCTACGCGCAAGCAAATTATTGAAATAAATTTGAACCATATGTTAGTCACGAAATGTCCTATTTTGTGTTGAGTGGATGGTAAACTCTATGTCTCTCTCTATCTTGACATAATTAAAGTTCAATATTTCCCAAACCCAATTAAACATATATTTCTTTGTTTTATTGATATATCGTGGGCTTGGAAAATCAATTTCAATGAAGAAATTAACGATAGAGGAGAGCCTAAAAAATGTTTGCGGTAACCTAGTAACTCTGTGACGCAAGATTTTTGTACAGAGATTGAATAGATCATTATTTTTCCATATGCTATTTGTATACATATAGGTAAAAAGAATTCTCAATCAATAATGGACTGATCATGATTTCCCTTTAAATTTAAGAATTTTTAGAAACCTGCTCTAAATAACGACATTAAAATTCTTGTGTAGTGGTTAATGCGTGTGCATGAAATCACAAGGTCTGTCATTGAATCAAGTGGCATGGTTTTGATTCCCCGCCTGAACGTGACAAGGCGTAGTGTCACCTGTCAAACTTTCTACGGGTACTCGTGTTTCCATTCACTGTTAAAGACTTATGCACCAGCAAAATATTTAAATAAAATCGAACCCTATGTTAGTCCCTAAATGCCATTAAACCCCTTTTCTTTCTCTCTTTGAACCTGTTCAACCTCATGGGTTTTCTACGGGTTCCCCTGTTTCCTTCCATTGCTAAAATTGAAATAAAATTGAACCCTTTGTTAGTCCCCAAATGCCATCAAACCCCCTTTCTGCCTCTCTCTAAACGTAGGTTTTGTGAGAGAGACAGAGAGGAAGAAATGGGTTTAACGTTCACTCGACACAAACTAGGTCATTTCAGGACTTATATGTGGTTAAGTTTTATTTCAATTGTTCGCTTGGGCTTAGGGGTCTTTAGCAGTGGGAGGAAACCAGAGGACCAGGAGAAAACCCACGAGATGGGACAGGCCATTGGTTTTGTATTTAGGTACTTGACTGTTAATAAATATATATCTTTATAATAAGTTACTTAATAAATAAGTATTGATATTTAACAATGGAAACAGATGGTATTGTATAAAATTATATACTTGTAATCTGTCTACCTATACCTGTAGGCAATACAGGTTATTAACAACTTACCTGTGATAGGAAAATACAACTTTACGTAATTTATAGGTGTCAGATATGAATTATATTTTTATGTGAAAATGACAAATAATTTTTGGATATAGAGTATAGATGTTCAGATATGTCATAAGTAAATTATATTTTTATGTGAAAATGACGAATAATTTTTGGATGTTATAAGATGATGATGTGGACTGTAGAAGAAAAATGTCCATAATTTATCAAGTTTTAGTTTGTTACTGTATTATAAATATTGTAATATCGGCCTTATTTTGTTCCTATGACGACAGTAGTTGTACGAGTCAATCATCTTGTAAGTTACGATTTAATAACTATTGCTGACATTTATTTATATTCTTTTTAATTCTATTTTTATGGCATGTAAAATTGACAGACTGGTAACTCCTCCAGCTTCTGGCCATTTTGGGGGTTCAAGGTGGCTAAATGGGTAACACGCTGGCTCGATAGCCTGGAGGTTCGCTTTTCGATCCATGGGATGAAATACTGAGGTCCTGTGTACACATTGACGGGCACGTAAAGATCTCTTGACTGTTGAAAATCAATATAAGAGTAGGCGGTAGGGCCACTGTCTGAGCAAAATTTCCCTCATAGCACACTGTCGACGTCGTCACTGTCTGGCATATGCCCAGTTCGGAGCAAAGCAGTAGGATGTTTAAACCCATTTCATTTCTGGCCATTTTCAAAGGTTAAAGATACATTATGTAAGAATTAGATACAGAACTGACCATTCTTACTATAATAGTTTGAAAATAGATAATGAATACTGAAAATATTAAAATTTCATTCATATTACATCATTCTGAGTCAAGTTGTTACTATTTGTAGTTTTGACAAGATGTGTGCATTCTGGTAACCAGGGCACTGGTATTTATTGGAGAGTTAGCCTCGCTTTCCCATTTTTAAATTAAATTTTTAAACGCTGAACTGTTCTGTTGTACTTAGAATCTCAAGTATCTACTGCCATCGAGAGTGGGGTGGGTGGGATGGCCTAGTGGTCTAGAGTGCTGAGCTTCGACCTCTGGCTTGCGGTTGTGGTTTCAATCCCTGGTGTGAGCGTATGTGGCATGGAGATAGGGGCGGCTTCTCAACCACGTGGGTTTCCTCCGCGCGCTTCTGTTTCCTCCCACTGCTAAAGACCCCTACGCGCAAGCGAATTATTGAAATAAAATTAAAACCATTTGTTAGTCCCAAAATGACCTAGTTTGTGTCCAGTGGACGTTAAACCCCATTTCTCTCTCTCTCTCTCTCGCCATCGAGAGTTGATTATGGTCTTGTTTTGTTAATAAATGTCTAATTAATAATTTAGATAACATTTCAGGCCTAAAGAAAGACCTGCAATAGGCAGATTTAGCTCTTGCATAATATTATATGTTTAATGAAAAAGTTGAAAATAGTGCCTATAAGATAGCTTGGGATTGAGAAATAAATTCACAAAATAATTGATTGGCCATTTAACAATGGTAAATTGAAATGATATAACAGATTTCAGTTAAATTTGTTGATGTACGACTGTATTTTACCGATTGAAACCAAAAAAGAAAGATGTTACGCCCCATATTTTATTTCATTTCATTTGTTTTTAAATGAGTCAGTTTTTTCACAAACATCCTGTTGAGTTTTATGAAGCTATTTAACGAGTAGGTCGTCTGTAGTTGACATAGATGTAGGGTTATGTCAATGTAACAACCATTAACATCTCAGATGCATGCATTTACAAACGAAACAAACTCATTTATTTCTGATTCCTTCAACCGAACATCGTGTAAAACAAGTTAAACGACTTGTTGATAACTAGACTTGAATCTTTGATTGAATTGTTGGGAATTAATGTAGTATGTAAATATTTGTGTAAAGTTGGATTGAGGCCAAGTTATGAGTCGAGCAACTTGTGCATCAACAAAGATGGGCTGAGAAAATAAATCTATATGAAACAAATGAAGAGAATTAAGGGAGAGAGAGAAAATTGGGGTTTAACATCCACTGGCTCAATTTTATTTCATTGATTCACTTGCGCATAGGGGTCTTTAGCAGTGGGAGGAAACCGGAGTGCCCGATGAAAACCTAGGAGATTTGACAGACGATCCTTATTTTTGTCACGGGGGTTGGGATGGCCTAGTGGTCTAGAGTGCCGCGCTTCGACCTCTAGCTGGTCGGTCACCTCTGGCTTGCGGCTGTGGTTTCGATCCCTGGTGTGAGCGTATGTGGCATGGAGATATGGGCACTCCGGTTTCCTCCCACTGCTAAAGACCCCATGTGCAAGCGAATTATTGAAATAAAATTGAACCATATGTTAGTCCCGAAATGACCTGGTTTGTGTCGAGTGGACGTTAAACCCCATTTCTCTCTCTCTTATTCTTGTCACATACAAGCGGACGAATTGAAACCATGCAAGTTGACTCAATGACAGACCATATGATGCAGCACGTACACACTAACCGTTCAGACATCCTACCCCCGGAGAATTAAGTGACCAATGAGTTACTTGAAAATTTAAATTGATGATATAAATGAAATGAAATTAAATGAAATACGATTTAGCGTCCTGTTGTTCTGTTCCGACTGGGATAGTGAAGACAGGTATATAAAGGGATTTCAAGTTTTTGTCATCAATTTAGGGGCATTACTTGGCAGAATGGTCTATCGTTGAGTCAACTGGCCTGGTTTCGATTCCCTGCTTTTGTTTGTGAAAAGGAGTATGGTCGTCTGTCCAACATCATGGGTTTTCTCCGGATGCCCTGATATCCTCTCATTATTGAAATAAAATTGTTCCATATGTTTGTCCGTGGAATGGATGTTAATATCTCTCTCTCTATCTCTCTCTCTCTCTCCCTCTCTCTCTCTCTCTCTCTCCCTCTCTCTCTCTTTCTCTCTCTCAATGTAATTTTTACTAATTTGGTTTTATTTAACAGATAATATAATGAAGATACCATCGGAACGGAATCATCTTGGAATTGACTCAGAAAGAAAACCTCAGATTGTTAATCTGGAAGTTATATCCAGTAAAGAATTGGTCTTTGTTTCATTTGATGGAACTACGGTAAATATTTTAGTTTTAAAACAATATGACAATTCTGCTATAAAAATCATGTTGGTTATTTATGAGACATAATAAAGGGACAATAAGTGTATATATATTTTGTAATTTATTGCCTGTAGTCGTCGTTGGTTGTCAGGTTGTATTTTTATGAATTACAATCAATGACGAATTGTGCAAAATTTATCACTAAACTATCTTTCTAATATTTTAAAACAGCTAAAGGAAAATTTTAGAATTTCATGTTATTAAAAACATCGCAGTATTTAACGATTTAATTTTACCTTAAAATAAACTGATTTTATGCTTATTCCACTCTGGTGCGGGATTTTTCGAATGTCATCCTCGGTTACCCAGTGTACTCATTCCGTTCTACTGGGTTAATTCGTAGGGTTTCCACGATTTCAAATTATCTGTCCAGGCGGATTGTGATATCGTCCAATCCCATAAAGCATTACTTGGAAAGGTAATAGGCGAAGGGAAGTAACTCTCAACAAAGAATTCCCCACACATGGTGACCTCAGTCTGTTCTTGCTCACTTTGCAAATATGTCATTTGGAAAAATACCTACCGCGTAGTAGAAAAATCAGTGTCATATAAGAATTTTATGACAGAACTTCCCCAGCCATCTTTTTGTGTGCATGTCAATTCTTTTATATTAAATCTTTTACAAACTTGCTCATAATCGATCAAACCAGCCGCCATATTGTTTTTAAACAATGTAGTTCTATGAATTAAAAAATGACGCTAAAGAGTCTACGTAAGACTGGTTTTTAAACTGTTTTTTGATTGGTTCGTACACTCTAACTACAATCAGATAGTTTGAAATCGTGAAAACCCTATGGATTAACCCAGGCTATATAGGAGTAGAACGGAATGAGTACACTGGGTGACCGAGGATGGTCGAATGTATGCCATCTGGACCATTAGATGTAGTTTATTTTGATATATTGTTTCAGGTATTACAAGATGAAGGTTTTGAGACAAATAGAGGTGTTCATGTATTAGTTCTAAATCAAGCTACGGTAGGTAAAAAAAAAATATTTTTAGCTAAACCTCTTTAATTTATTTCAAAGTTAAATATTGATTAAAAATTGGGTTTATGTTTTGAAAAATGAATCTGAAGTCAGCTTGTTTATTAATTTCTGGTTTATTGTGTTGGAGATCGGTTATACTGTAGCAGTGGTTTTATCTAAAGACGTAAAATTCCAGTCAAATCAAAAGGATTACACATACTTTAATTAACCATGGGACAAGATATTTGTTCAGAGTGGATCAATTTGACTGAAATTTTCGACAAATTCCCTTTACATTATATAGTTTTTAACTATTATAGTGAAAACTGCCAGCTCTTTATCTAATCTCCCATAATGTATCTTTTATAATTTGCAGATTTTATTTTTATTTGTAGGGTAGTGTAATGGCTAAACGTGTATTTGACACATATAATCAAAAAGAAGATGAAGCTATGGTTTTATTTCTAAATATGATCAGTGATGGGAGAATTATTATCTTTACTATTAAGGTAATCCTTGTTTAATCATGGGTGGGGGGGTGGATGGCCGAATGGTTAGCACGTGTGTATCATAAGGTCTTTCATTGTGTCAATTGGCGTGGTTTTGATTCCATGGTTGTAATGACAATGAGTAGGGTCGTCTGTCTAATCTTGTGGGTTTCTCTGGGTGCTCCGGTTTCCTCCCACTGCTAAAGACCCCTACAGACAACGAATTATTGAAATAAAATTGGACCACATGTTAGTCCCAAAATGATTGGAAGCAGTAAATACTCAATTTTTGATACCCCAATAGGTACACGATTTTCAACGGTTGCTACCTGTTGTGTTTGAGTTTCCTGTGCTAATTAAAACTAACAAACTTAATTTTTATTTTTTATCTTTTTAATATTAGGATGAAGGATCATTTCAACTTAAAACAACAGCTCGACATTATTTAACGAAGTTAGGTAGTGAAAGCATTACAGATCTGGGTTGGAGAGATACCTGGGCTTTTGTAACTGTAAAAGGAGGTAAGAATAATTTTATTTTTTAGAATTAGCAGGGATGATTTCTTTGGTCATGAGGAGAGACTTCAACAAAATTCACAATTTTCCAATACCACATCATAGAGTTACCTCCCCATATACCTCTGGACTTGTTAAATCTTGTGAATGCCGTACAGAACCAAGATGTTGATAGATTTGGGGATTGTTTAATAGGGTGTGAGGAAGAATCCTATTGAATGTTAATTTTAAAACTTATGGAAGTGATACAGAACAAAGTTAATGATAGAATATTTGAAGACTTAATGGAATTGTTCAGTGATGGCCCGATGGTTAGTTCTTGTGTGCTGTATCATAAGGTTTAATCCTCGCTTGTATCTGACCAGGAGTAGGTTTGCCTGTCCAACTTCGTGGGTTTTCTCCTGGTCCTCTTGTTTTCTCTCACTGCTAAAGACCTCTACTCGCAAGCGAATTATTGAAATAAAATTGAATCATACGTTAGTCCCAAAATGACTGTATTTCTTTACTAGAGAATTACATTGGTTCTAAAGTATATATTTGCTGATGACTAGCATAAACATTTCTAATAAGAAAAATTCTCTCAAAATGAATCAGTTATTTAATGCTATTTATTTATAGGAAAGAAGATAGGTGAAGCTCATGGTAAATCATCAAGTTTATCAACATGGGGAGAAAAAGCTGTAGTTCATGTTCAAATAACTTTATCACCATCTTCAGGTATGTCTTCCATACAATCTGTTTGTGTCCTACATACACGCTGTTTGTGTCCTCGATACAAGCTGTCTGTGTGTCCTCCATACAAGTTGTCTGTGTGTCCTCCATACAAGCTGCTTGTGTGTCCGTCAAACAAACTTTTTTAGTGTCCTCCATACAAGCTGTTTGTGTCTCCTACAACCTACATGTATATGTATGTCCTTAATACTAGCTGGTTATGTGTCCACCACACAAGCTGTTTGTGTGTCCTCTATACAAGCCGGTTGTGTTTCGTCCATACAAGTTGTTTGTGTGTCCTCCATACAATGTGGTTGAAAGTCTTCCATACAAATTGGTTGCGTTTGACTGTTTCATCCTTACACAATCTGGCTGTTTGTGTGTCATCCATACAATATAGTTGTGTCTCCTCCATAATGAGATATTTACTTAGTAAGCGATTAATAATGAGTGTGTATTTATTGTTGTTTTAGATTCTAAATGTAAATGGACTGGTGATGATGTAATTAGTACGAGACGTCAATCGTTCTGTAGTAAGGTGGAGGGATACGGTAGTGTCTGTAGTTGTACTGATCCAGCTCCAATAACCTTTCCCCGTAAACAGGTAAAAAGGCATTCAGTGCTGAGACAAGGGGCCCCAAAGCACCCTACAACTAGGGTATCCACTGAATATCAGGGGGGTTGGATGGCTGAATGGTTAGCACATGCACTCTGTATCATAAGGTCTGTCATTGAGTCAACTGGAGTGGTTTAGATTCTCCGGTTGTGCGTGACAAGGAGTAGGGTCGCCTGTCCAACCTTGTGTTTTTTTTTCCGGTCCTCCTGTCTCCTCCCACTGCTAAAGACCCCTATGTCCCAAGTGAATTATTGCAATAAAATTGAATCATAGGTCAGTCCCAAATTGACCTAGTTTGTATTGAGTGAACGTTAAACCCCATTTCTCTTTCTCTCTCCACTGAATATCACATTTTAGTAGCTACAAGACTAACATGATTTTATGATGGACATTTATCTTCATATCTCCCTTGCGAACCATGGTGGCACTGGCAAACAAACTAGGAGGTCCTTGGTTCCTTCATCAAGATTTTCCAGCTTGTTTTCCCTGGTCAGATAAGACAAACAACCTGTGTGTACTTGTTGGAGTACACTGAAGAAACTTTGGCAGTTGGCGTATTTAATTTCACAAACTGAGAAAGCGAAGCTAAGTCTTGAATATACCAGTGTCCTGGTTACCAGAATGCACACATCTTGTCAAAACTACAAACGGTGAAAACTTGGCCCCGAATAAAGTAATTTAAATGAAGTTTTCAATATTTTCTTTTTAAGTTATCTATTTTTGAACTATTATAGCAAGAATGGTCATCTTCTTATCTTGGTTCAGAATAAAGTAATTTGAATGAAGTATTCAATATTTTCATTTTACTCTATTTTTGAGCTATTATAGCAAGAATGGTCAGTTCTTTATTTAAATCTTACATAATGTATCTTTGAGTAGTATGTATCTAAATCTTGCGTCATGTATCTTTGAGTGGCATTTATCTAAATCTTACGCCATGTATCTTTAAGTTGTATTGATGTGGTTTTTTTTCAGTTAGATAATAATAAAATATCAGAGATACCAATAGCAGTGATTGCTAGTAATCGTCCACATTATCTTTATAGGTTCGTATTATATCGGTCACAGTCGTTATCAAAAATCATTGTCTAATATCAGTCTATTTATATAATAACCGACACGTTTAGTTAATACGTAAAATCTGGGTCATGGTGGCTAAGTGGGTAAGACGCTGACTCGCTTGTTTGGAGGTCGGGTGTTCGATCTCTGCCATGGACGAGAAAGTTCATCTTGATTTTTTTGAGACGTGCTACCCCCTTGTCAGTGATGCAAGGCAGGGAGCTTGACAAGGGGAGCTGTCTAGTCGTTAACACAAAACAAAAAACTGACGTCCTGTGTACACATTGGTGTGCCTGTAAAAGATCCCATGACAGTAGGAATTCGATATAAGAGTAGGCCTTAGCACCGCTGCCTGTGCAAAATTTTCCCCTCATAGCACACTGTATAGCATAGGCCCCAATTCAATAGCCCAATAGGATGTTAAACCCCATTTCATGTTATATTCAATTCCTGAATCAATTTCTGTTTCTATATTTATACAGGATGTTAACAACATTATTATCAATACCAGGAGCTAATCCTAATATGGTCACAGTCTATATTGATGGGTATTTTGATGTGAGTAACATTCACAATTTGTTTTTTTAATGCTAAGGGCAGACAAGCATATTTTTTTTAGCCTAATCGCACATTGCCTTTGCTCTGCTGTCTTCCCTCTAGTTGTCTGCCCTTTAGTAGGCACATTTAGAAAATGTTTTTATGATATTTCTCAGGATGGAATGGTATTGTTCAAAATTATTCTTTAAATGTCTTACAGTATAAACATATGATTTCTTCTTGCAGGAACCATTAGAAGTAACCAAACTATTGGGTTTACGAGGAATTCAACATACTCCTCTTGGTATTAAAAATGCCCGAATATCACAACATTATAAAGCAAGTTTAACAGCCACATTTAATTATCATCCTGTAAGTCAATTACATAATCTTATAATATTCGACTACATGATGTAGGGCTAATTGCTTACAAAAATCTGGGTCCCCATGGTGGGTAGTCAGTTTAGTGAGATGAAAAACGTGGTTCTGTGTAACCATTGGCGTACACTGAGAAGATCCCTTGGCAGTTGGAATTTGATATAAGAGCAGGGCTTAGTGCCGCTGTTTGAACAAAATTTCCCTCACTGTTTGGTGTATGCACGTCTTCATTAGCTCTGTCGGATCAAAATAGTAGGACGTTAAACCCCATTTCATTTCTTATGTTTAGAATTTCAAATTTTCAATCACTGTTTATGAGAAATTAAACAACAAAAAGTTTTATAAAGACTATATTATAGTTAAAATAAGGCCAACAATTTTGAGTAAATACTTAACCTAAGTCTGGGAATGCTTTCCCCTTGTCATTGCTGCAAAACGGATGGAAGGAAAAAATGTCTAGTCATTTGGATGGGATTAAAAATTGAGGTCTGTCTGTGAACATGAGAGAACTTTTTGGCAGTTGGAATTTGATCTGCAAACAAGATTCTCCTACTTTGCGTAGGTAACCATAGAAGTAGAACTGACCAGAAGTGATATTTTAATAAATGATTTTTTCTCCTCTATTCTTTTTTTACAGAAATCCGACTTTGCAATAGTTATTGAGGAAGATTTGGACGTTTCTCCCGATTTTTTGAAGTAAGTAATATTGAATTATAGAATTAAATGGAGTTAGGAATCGACGTGGCAACTTTTGTATTGTTTAAGTAGATCTTTTATCTCTTAGGGTGGGGGTGGTCAACACATGCGCATTGGATCAGAAGGTCTGTCATTGAGTCAAGTAGCTTGGTTTGGATTCTGTTCCCTACAATCTTGTGGGTTGTCCCCATGTCCTCCCACTGCTAAAAACCCACATGTTCAAGCGAATTATTGAAATAAAATTAAACCATACGTTAGTCCAAAAATGACCTGGTTTGTGTCGAGTGGATGTTAAACCCCATTTCTCTCTCTCTCTCTTTATATATTCATTTTGCATGTGTTTTATATATCTTGTCTACTGGGTGTTTATCTACTAGAGGTGGGCTGGACGGCTGTATTGTAGCATAGGTGTGTCAATGAGTCAACTGGCGCTGTTTCCATCGCCCTGTCCAAGCACCTGAGTTTTCTCCGGTTTCCTCCGACTGCTAAATACCCTTACTCTGAGAGAGTAGTTTTTAATATTTTTTAATTTATTTATTTTTCAGTTATTTTAGTCAAACGAAGCATTTATTAGAAGAAGATCCCAGTCTATATTGTATATCAGCGTGGAATGATCAGGTAGCTATATTGAAATCAAATCAAATCAAATTTAACTTCACTATTCAGGCTGTGTGGGGAATAGCTTTATTTAACGTCCACTTCCACCAAAGTGGGGGAATACCTGAATGTCAGCGAGCTGTATCATCAGTTCTGTCGTTGAGTGAACTTTTGTGGTTTCGATTCACGGGTTGACAAGTAGTAGGGTGGACTGTCCAACCTCGTGGGTTTACATTGGTTCCCACTTCTAACGATGTTTGCGTTCAAGCGAAATAATGGAACAAAAAATGGAACAATATGTTAGTCCCATCACTCTGTCTAACCCCCTCACCCAAAAGAGATATGGCAGACAATTAGGCTTAAGAAAACAGGCAGTGTGCTATGAGAGAACCATCACTTTGTTGACCAGATCAGTCTAATGGAATTGTTCAGAACATCTGTAGATGTAACTTGGTATGATCAGTTGATTGAGAGATTAAAGTCCTAACTAATCTTGTTTCCATTTGTTTATTTCAGGGCTATGAACATTCTTGTAAAAATGAAAGTTTATTGTATAGAGTAGAAACGATGCCGGGACTTGGTTGGTTACTGAGAAAAAAATTATATAAAGAAGAATTAGAACCACAATGGCCGACACCAGACAAGGTATGTATTGTCATATTGTGGTATATCTATATTATTGTGGTCTGAATCCTTATATTTAAGTTGACACAAGTTGTCTCCCTTATGTTTTAGTTCTTCTGCCTTTTTGAGTATAAAGAAAGAGTTTGGAATTCTAAAATGGAGAACGGTTGTTTTTCCTTTTCACCCACATGTAACTGTAACACCCTAGGATCGGAATATAACAGTATTCCAATTTACACTGAGGTATTCTGAATTATGGTAATCCAACTGAATATCCTGTGGACATTGGAATGGATCAGATCGTTTCGGTTTTTTTATACTTTCATTGGCCTGCACTACATGAAGTATTGGAACGTTGTGTCAGAGGTCATACGATTGTCTTTTGACCCTATGATGTCTCGCATTGATTAATGCCACAATCTGGACATTTCTGGTAGTTTACTCACAGGTCCACTATAAGATTAAAGGGGCGTTAAATGGTCAAATGGTTGGCACATGCGCGCTGTACCATAAGGCCTATCATTGAATCAACTGACATGGTTTCGATTCCCTGGTCCAACATTGTGGTTTTCTCTGCAAGCGAATTCTTGAAATAAAATTGAACCATGTGTTAGTCCCAAAATGATCTAGTTTGCGTCAAGTAATTGTTTAACCCCATTTCTCTCTCTCTCTCTATAAGATTATTTTTTTTATTTTAGCAATGGGATTGGGATATGTGGATGAGAAACAACGTTGTACGTAAAGACAGAGAATGTATCATACCAGACGTTTCTCGCACATATCATTTTGGGGCTAAAGGTCTTAATATGAATCCCTATTTTCAAGAAGTTTATTTTAAGAAACATTCCCTAGTCACAAAACCTAACGTAAAATTAAAAGATTTAGAGAGGTAAGTAACTTAATCACTTTAGATTTAAAAGGTAAAAAAATCCAAAATACCCCTCCCCCCAACATTTCTATGGTTTATATAAACAGGCACGACATATTGTCACGTATAACCTGGCCCCAAGTTCACAAACCATTCTCAGACTTAAGTTGAGAATTTACTCAACTTTCAATCACTGTTTATAAAAAATATCTTTGATCCAGAAACACAAAACTTTGCACATAGTTTCTTATTAGGGTGTTTGATACATTAAAACAAGAAAGGTTTTATATGGGGTTATATTTTAGTTAAAATAAGGGGAACTATTTTGAGTAAATTCTAGAATTAAGTCTGAGAATGCTTTGTGAACTCGGGGCCAGGCCTCACTGTTTAAAAATGATAGGGAGTCATACTCTATCCTCATAAGAAACAAGATTTACAGAAAAACAATAATAAGAATTTGTCTGCTAAATGCAGTCGTTTTGCTGCGGCGAAAGCGAACTCTGTTTGCGAGGTTACATGACATAACGCTAGTATCGAAGATCTGTCATATGACATGATATTGATATAAGTGGCCCAGTTTATATGAAATATTTTCGGATGAAGCAAAGGATCTACTGGTGTTAATAGTATGTATTAAATATTTCAGGATGAAACAGAAAGAATATGAATCTGTTATAGTAGAATTAATTAAATCTGGTGAAGTTTTATCAGATAAATCAAATCCTTGTGATGATAAATTTATTCCAGACACAAAGGTTAGCTGTTCATACATTTATATTTTATAAACGGATACAATCGAAATGGACTCACACTTTTCTTTGACACACCATCGAAGGGGTTAATGGGTGGGTGCACCCACAAGTAGCAGCAGGAAATAAATTATATTGGTTTTATGCACATTAAAATATGCGTTATCCAAGAGCGAAATCTGCCTGCCGATTGCAGGTCTTTCTTTGGGGCCTGAAATGAGGTCTAAATTATTAATTATCCAGACCATAATCAACTCTTAATACTATCAGATGCCTATGGTATTTAGTGGATTTGAATATGTTTTGTGATGGAAAATTTAACGTCAAAATGTATAATCGAGACTTTGTTAATTATCGTACCAACGTTTAGTAATGAGAGTCAAGGCTAGCCTAAAATTCAATCGCTAATATCTCAGTTTGGAGTGAAGCAATGAGACTGAAATTTTCAGCACATTTTAATTTCATTATTTATTCTTTAACTATCATAGCAAGAACCGTCAGCTCTTTATCTTATCTTACCTAATTTTCCTAATTCTCCTTTAAGAAGTATTTTCATAGGAAAGTAGTTCAATCTAATCGGTTGGGGGGTTGGGTGGTCGTATGGTTAGCACATGCTTGCTGTATCTTAAGGCCTGTCATTGAGTCAGCTGGCGTGATTTCGAATCCCCTATTGTACGTGACAAGGAGTAGAGTCACCTGTCCAACCTCGTGGGTTTTCCCCGGATCCTCCAATTTTACCTCCCACTGCTAAAGACGCCTACCCTCAAGCCAATTATTGCAATAAAATGAAACCATATGTTAGTCCCGAAATGACCTAGTTTGTATCAAGTGGACGTTAAACTCAATTTCTCTCTCATTGTTATTACAGGATATAACGTATATATTGTACATAAAAATGAATTCTCCGGTTGATTATACAACATGGAAAGTTTTAGCAAAGGTAAGGCACACCATCACTTATTATACTAGAAACCGCTGGGGGGTGGATGGCCGAATGGTTAGCACGTGTGTGCTGTATCATAATGTCAGTCATTGAGTCAACTGGCGTGGTTTCACATCCCCGATTGTATGTGAAAACTTTTGGGGTTTTCTTTGGGGCCTCCCACTGTTAAAGACCCTTACGCGCAAGCAAATTACTGAAATAAAATTGAACCATAAGTTAGTCCCAAAATGACCTAGTAGACGTTAAACCCCATTTCTCTCTGTAATCATTTTTGGATCGTAGTTTATAATGGATTCCTATAAGTGAAATCATGCTCATTTAATTTCAGTGTTTTCATATCTGGGATTTAGATGTTCGAGGTTTTCACAAGGTTAGTAGTATACCATCTTTATATCATATTGTTTGGTGGCTATCCAAGGTTAATGACTACACCAGGGCTGTCCGAGGTTAGTGCCTACACCAGGGCTGTCCGAGGTTAATGACTACACCAGGGCTGTCCGAGGTTAATGACTACACCAGGGCTGTCCGAGGTTAATGACTACACCAGGGCTGTCCGAGTTTGGCAGCTACACCATGATTGGCTATCCAAGATTGGCAGGTACACTGGGGCTGTCCTAGATTGGCTGCTACACCAGGGCTCTCCAAGGTTGAAATTTTGAGTATAAGGACAGCTGGAGCAGTCTGGTTGAATTGCATTACTATTTCTATGGTTATACTACTTCAGCTTTTGGTACAACTCATGAAACGCTTGGTAAACTGATGTTTATTTTATTTTTGCATTGTTTATTTGCAGAGTATGTGGAGAATGTTTTTAAAACAAAATCATTTACTAATAATAGGTGTACCTGCATCTCCATATGCGTAAGTATTCTCTCTCTCTACCAGTAGGGTTGCCTAGCTAACCTCATGGGTTTCCTCCGGATCCACCAGTAGCCTCCCACTGCACACAAGCGAATTATTGAAATAAAATTGAACCATGTGTTAGTCCTGAAATGACCTAGTTTATGTCTTTTATAATAACATTAATAGTAACAAATTTTTTTTTAAAAAATATGTGTTTGGATTTTGGGGCAACTTTTTACCCTTAGTCCTTAGCCTAGACGTCCCATCTTCAATCCCTGCATTGGCTGAGAAAGTTCATCGTGATTCTCCGGCGTGGTTTCCCCATGTCAGTGAAGCAGGAAAGACCCCAGACCAGGAACAACGTATAGTCGTTTGGATGGGACGGAAAAACCAAAGTCCTGGGTACACATTGGCGTGCACATAAAAGATCCCTAGGCAGTTGGAATTCAATATAAGAGTAGGCAAAATTTGCGTCATAGCAAGAGAGAGAGAGAGAAATTGGATTTAACGTCCACTCGGCACAAACTAGGTCATTTTGGGACTAACATGGTTTCAATTTTATTTCAATAATTCGCATGCGCATAGGGGTCTTTAGCAGTGGGAGGAAACCGGAGTGCCCGGAGGAAACCCACGAGGTTGAGAAGGCGCCTCTATCTCCAAGCCACATACGCTCACGCCAGGGATCGAAACCACAGCCGCAAGCCAGAGGTAGAGTGGTTCAGGCTAAAAATGTTTTATAACAAACAGACACTATTTCGAGACAGTAAAGACATTATATGATAAGACTTACTATAAAAACTTCATTGATCAACAATGGAAGTCTGGCCACTTCTGAATTTTGAGGATATATAATCATTTGGACATATATTATAAATGGCTCAAAATCTTCCCGGCTTCCATAATCAAAGGAGTTATCTCTTAGTGAGAATAAGAGCTATGTCCCTTGGTTGTACTAAAAAAAATATGCTCCAAGCTACGCACGTCCCGGAAACGAAATAACTTGATCGCAGTCGGAAAATATCGTTTATTTCCATACTGCAAAGTAACCGAATACACTCTATGAGACGATTGGATTTGACATATGTACGCATGCGCGAACGCTTCGTTGTTTTAACAGTAAACCCGCGCCTTCAAATGTCTTTATATTAACTGTGTTTATAATGCTACAGTAGAAATTAAAATACATGTTAAGCTGGAGATGAAAAGATCGGCATTTGACATGAATTATTTCAAGATTAGCCTCATTCATATATTAAAATGAACAGTGCGTTTACTTATTTATACCCAGACACTGGCCTATTTATAACGGCATGTTATACAGAGGGAGCGAGGGAGAGAGGGCTCTATAAATCTAATAATGTAACATTTTAATGTTTATCTCAAAGATAACTAAATATTATATTGTGCAGTACGATGTTTGTTATGAAAAATAAATTGCCGGGTAAAGTACGAAGAAAATATAATGACATGTAATACGGGGAGTGAGAGAGAGGGATAAACACCCCAATAAAACTATTAATTTAAGACTTTATTTTTTGTCCCTCAGATAAATAAATATTTTGTACTGCATGATGTTTGTTATGAAAAAAAACCACATTGCTGGGTAAGTGGCGTATGCGCCGAGCCAGCGATTATTGCGTATGTACCGAATTTAGAGCCAAATTTTGTAGTTTCTTCTGTAGGCCTATAAAGGGTGGTATTTTTCGCCGACTTCAAGGTTTCCTAAACATGTGGACACCGACGCGCTCACATGATATTCTTTGAACTGTAGATTTTGATGGAGTGTAATTATATTTTTTTTTCCGCGAGAGCCAAACATGCGGTTATAACCACTGCTACGTTACCATTGGAAACGTTTGGATTTTTAAGTTTCATGACCAAATTATGGCATTCTGCTGTGTATCTTTGATTTTTGACATCATACTAAATTCCTTCGTTCATCTAAAACGGTTTGGACTTGCAACCATTCTTTTTACCTGCCAATTGTTTTTTATTTTCATTATTAGCCTTCATGCGAATCATTTCTTTTTTAGTCTTCGGAAGTTGATTTTTTTTTAAACTTGGTGATTGTGCTTTTATGACAATCGCCGCAAATACTTTTCTTTCTATCTAAATCAGTTAAGGTCGCATCGGCAGATGTCCGAGTCTCTCTGTTTATTAAATTAATTTCACTTGTGTCTGCCGCTGGAATAACGTAAACTATCACGGAAAAAATGGGGTGTCAAGAAAATCATCGTATGATTTCATACATTTTAGTGGACTTAACCTTACTTTTACTCACCTTCCTAGTCTTTGTCGTCAGTCTGACCAGTCTATTTTGAATGTATTTGTCACCAAAAGTCACACAGTCGTCATGTAAAGTAGTCATGACTCATGATAGACCGATGCTCCGAAGTTGTCGGGAATTTATTAACATTTGTCTAGCATAAAGCCTATTTGTGATTTTTGTCATAGGTAGTTTGTTACAGTTCCCAAATCATAGGGGTACTTGTCCAATCCAATGCTGGATAGCAAATCATCCGTGGACGATATCTTGCAGGGCTCAGTCTCAAATCTAGAAAAAAATAAGTCCGTCGATCAAAGCCTATGGCTACAGGATGGTTAGATAATATACTATGATTATAAAAATAATTTACACCATGTTACCGAAAAGGGTCTGGAAAATAAAGACTACAAAAGTTTGTTTCGGTTATTTTCCGGTCTCAAATAGTTCTGCGTATTTAGAGCTAACAAATATTTATTTCCTAACCACAATAGTCGCCAGCGTAAACCAAGAATGTAGCCACTTAATAAAAGTAAATCTCGAAAGGTTGTAGTGAATTTATCTGGGCGATTTCACCTACTTGAAAGTTAGAAATGAAACGAAGCTATTATAGCTAGTTCTGTATTAAAATCACCAAAATCGCCAAAATCAAAAATCAAATCAAGGAGTGAAATCGAAATTTTTGCTCATGTTCGCTATTAAATAAACACGTAAGTCGAAGCCCGTAATGAGTGTATTTTTTACTCGGCGTTATATACCAATACATGTTTGTAAAAATACCTCACGTGACGTATATTTGCTGCGACTTCCTAAACCACGTGCGCGGCGCTAACTTCTGCTCACTTCAGAAGATTTCTCGACGGAGCAATCACACAGATAAGCGGGTCAGTTTTTATAAGGACAAATACTGTGTCTCTGAACCACTCTACCAGAGGTGACCGGCCAGCCAGAGGTTGAAGCTCGGCACTCTAGACTACTAGGCCATCCCAACCCCCCTTGCGTCATAGCACATTGAATTTTATTCAAATCTTATCTGTTCTTTTATGCGATTGTGAAATGCTTAAATACGACTTTCTTTAACATTTTCGTGTGTTTTTGTTGGGAGAGAGAGACACAGAAATGGGGTTTAATGTTCACTCGACACAAACTAGGTCATTACGGGACTAACAGATGGTTTAATTTTATTTCAATAGTTCGCTTGCGCATAGGGTTCTTTAGCAGTGGGAGGAAATCTGAGTACCCGGAGAAAACACACGAGGCTGGACAGGTGTCCGTACTCCTTGCCACGTATAACCGGGGATTCGAGTTTTTGTTGGGTGTTTAAAGTCATGAGACAAACTATCTAAACTAATTCTAATGATTTCTGATAATTACTTAATGAGTTATTACTCATTTTAAGATTTTTATGTGTTGTAAATGTTTTCCTTACTGACAAAAGAAAAAAATGTCACTGCCCGGACAACTTAGCTGTTTTGTGTGTGTGTTTTGTTGCCTGGCAACCTATTTTTGTGTGTTTTTGTTGGGTGGTTATTAACAAATTGATTTTATATTTCAGAGAATACAAACCGGAAGATATAACACCTTTATTTCTAAATACGACAGTAACGACACAGAAAACAAGGAGATAGCAATAAACGCATAATTTATTATTAATCAGCTGACATATAATTACATCCATTTCATTTATTCATATTATACATTTTATCTTATTTATAATCTGATTCAAACACAGATCCTATTTCGTTTAGTTTTTATATTTCAGAATTTCATTTACTTATCTTTACTACACTAGGATCTGAAAGAGTTGTTATATAATAGGGGCTCTTATTGATGTGAGGAATTAGCCAATGAAACGGTCTGTTGCCGCGAGTTCATGGCGTCCTCTGCACGGAACTATGGGTAAACCCCTAGATACGTCAACGCTGATTGATTAATCAAGGGGGTTGGGATGGCCTGGTGGTCTAGAGTGCCGCACTTTGACCTCTAACTGGCCGGTCACCTCTGGCTTGCGGCTGTGGTTTTGATCCTTGGTGTGAGCGTATGTGGCATGGAGATAGGGGAGCCTTCTCAACCTCGTGAGTTTCCTCCGGGCACTCCGGTTTCATCCCACTGCTAAAGACCCCTACGCGCAAGCGAATTATTGAAATAAAATTAAAAACCTTATGTTAGTCCCGAAATGACCTAGTTTGTGTCGAGTGGACATTAAACCCCATTTCTCTCTCTCTCTCTCTTGATTAATCAATGCCTGACGTCATAGGGTCAAATGCCACTCGTTTGATCCCTGATGCGACCTGTTACCACAGCCTGTTAGATCTTCATGTAGTGTAGGCCATCGAAAGTATCAAAAACATAACGAAATATGGATCTGTATTCTAATCAGATTATTTTATTTATTACTTACTCGTGATATACATGATACATATTTTTACATATATAAAACTATTTATTTTCTAATCAATCATGTATCATACATTGTTGTTATATATCATTTTCATTATCATTGAAAGTCCCTTTTTTCATTTTCTATTCCCCAGTTGTACGTGACAAGGAGTAGGGTCGCCTGTATAACCTCGTGGGTTTTCTCTAGGTCCTCTGGTTTCCTCCCACTGCTAAAAGACCACTACGCGTAGGTGAATTATTGAAATAAAATTAAAACGTGTTAATCCCGAAATGACCTAGTTTCTGTCAAGTGGACGTTAAACCCCATTTCTCTCTCTCTCTCCTCTTGAATCTAATTGCACCCAACCCGAGAGATTATCTGTTTAATACAGCCTTTGAAAACTCTATATCCTTGAAATATAATAAAATACAGTCATTATATATATGTTATTTGTATATATATTAGTATTTTATTTTACATGTTTATTCACATTCTCTGGTTCTAGTGTGCATTATCGTCACATTTCATGGTCTTGACTTGGGACTGACCATCTGAGAAAGCGCAATCATGATGCCAGAGTTAATTTACCCTTAATCAGTGTGAAGTCAGTTCCTAGGCTCCGCCCCCAGTGACTACTGATTGGCAGGATTTGTTAGAAGGAAATGCTACCGATATCTCGACTATTGGACATTGGTTCGTTGCATGAGTTACATATTAATGATTATTGGAACATTTTCCAAGTCTTGACATCAAAGGTTGCTTCGAAAAAACAGCCAATTTCATGATTTACCAGGAACTATTTTTAGCAAACAATGTGAGGGATGCGGCTAAGTATGTGAAATTTCTGAAGAAACGCAAGTTTGAGCCGCCATCTTGGATCTTTGTGAAGCGACCGACGGAATAATACATCACATGACATTCAAAATGGCCAGCGAGTTTTCCCAAAGATAAACAGAGGGTAAACTTATCTCTGGTATCGAAGTTAGAGAAAGCCTTCAGTCAATTTACATTTTTTGAAGTCCTCTATTTCAAAGAATCCAAACACAAAATACCATTATATTGTAGTTTGGTTTAATTAAAATTTTAAAATTGATGTACAACTAGAGAAGGAGGCCTAGACATAGCCCCTAACTACTGAACTAGAGACATACAGACGTAGACATACTTTCAGCAGAAATGTAATTGTGTTTTTTCATATCCTTTTTTTAACCGCTCAAAATTATGTCTGTGAATTATTTTTACAATTTTTATTTTACCAGTGTTCATTCCGTTAAATTTTGTGTTATTGGGGCCAGGTTTACTGGGGAACCCTCAAAGAGGGAGTCCCCATACGTCCTTTGTATAAAAATGTTATAATAAAAATAGTTTTATTATCGGTACTTTTAAAAAAAACCTTATCAAATGTGTCGTTTAGTGCACGTTTTATTTGTCATGTATTATAAGTTCTATGTTAATGTTTCCCCAAGACGCTGATTGTCTAAATCAGTGGCCTGTTTCACGAAATTTTAACTAAGATAAAATTCTAATTTTAGAAATTTGATTGGATAATATTAGATTTATATTAGTGTAAGGCCAATCGAAAATTGAAGTATCTACTAAAATTTGAATTTTATTTTTAGTAAGATTTCGAGAAACAGGGCCCTGGCCCTCTGTGTTATATAAGGCTCAAATTTTGCCATTTTTTTTACTGATTTGGAAACGGAAATTCGTTACCAAATTTACAATCTTATTAAAATTTATATTTTTTGCTAGATGTGTTATGACAACTATAATAATAGGCATTTTAAAAAATCAGTCAAGCAGTTATTAGTTTGTTTACTAAAAAAAAATAGTTTAAAGATACATTATGGGAGATTTGATAAAGAGCTTGCTCACTATGATAGTTCAATACTAGATAATGTAAAGGGAATTTGCTGAAAATTTCAGTCAATTTGAACCACTATGAACCAAGAATTTAGCGATTGAATTTTTGGCCTTGCCTTGATCATCATTACTGGAATCGGTAGATAAAAAACATAGTCTCAACTCTCCATTTCATGATTAAATCGTGAATGAAAGTGGAGCTGCAAATCAGGTCCTTATCCAGTAAATATCGCAGGCTAGCGTTGATAGTGAGAATAAGTTGATTAATGTGTAATTAATAATTTAGATAATATTTCAGGCCTCAAGAAAGACCCGGCCCCGATTTCACAATGTATTCTCAGACTTAAGTTAAGAATTTACTCAAAATTGTTTGTCTTATTCTAACTAAAATATGGCCCTTTATAAAACTTTTGTTGTTTTGATGTGTCAAATACACCAATAAGAAACTATGTGCAAAGTTTTGTGTTTCTGGATGAAAGTCTGAGAATGCTTTGTGAACTCTGGACCAGGACTAGACAGATTTAGCTCTTGCATAATGTATGCTTAATGTAACTATAAATATTATGTATATGGATGAATTATAGCATGAAGATAAACACATGATATTTTAATTATTATATTGTCTGTATTGTTATAAACACGTTTTAATCTCATTAAAATACACTTTATACATCTGGTTGTTTTTCTTGTAAATCGGCCTCGTCTCACCTCCTGGCTTTCCTCTGGGCCCTCCGGTTTCCACCTACCGCTAAAGACTCCTTAGGGGAAGCGAATTATTGAAATAATTTTGACCCATATGTTAGTCCCGAAATGACCTAGTTTGTATCGAGTGGACGTTAAACCCCATTTCTCTCAATGTAGATCTGCCTAGCCCGTATCCACCTTTCATCCACAGTTCTGACAAGGATTAGGTTCTCCTGCCCAACATTACTGGTTTTCTCTGAGTGTCTGTTTCATCCTGCTAAAACAAATATCCCCTCAAGAGAGTTCCAACCGCAGTCCAACCTCGTTGCTGATTCCCCGTGACCTCCAGTATTCCTCCCACTGCTAAAGACATCTACGCCCAGCTAATTATTGAAATAAAATTTCCATATGTTAGTCCTGAAATGACCTGGTTTGTGCCGAGTGGACCTTACACCCCCCCCTCTCCCTCTCAACAGGCCCAACAAATTATCGTTCGTTCGTTACTGGAGTTTAACGTCCATTTCCACCTAGGGTGATATCGTAGACAACCCTACAAATTAGTTCTATTTATCTTTTTATACTGAAATATGATGATCCTCGTAAAATTGTGTTTTGACAGCGACACCCCAAAAATAAATTATGAAAAGCTGCTATTTTGGGTTTAGAAACGGAGCGTGACTCTAAAATAGAAAACATTCATTGAACAAAATACATATTACATGGCATACGAACCTTTCATGTGCTTACACTGCTCATCATATGCATATTTATAAAGCTGTATCTAATTCATTATATCGCCTAATAATCTTAGTAGGGTATAACCATAGCTGTTTTAACATCTTCTCCACGGGCACCTAGATAACCATTATGATTTGATACACTTAGTAACACTGGTCCGGTTGCTCAAAGCTCCGTTAACTTTTAACGATCCGTTAACATAGAGATAACGGATTGTTAACTTCAACGGAGAGACAGATTGTTGCTGGAAGCCCCATTAACTTTAACGTGTCGTTAACTTGCCATTATTTTAACGGAGGTGTTGGGCTCCGTTATCTGTTTAACGATGGCATTAGTGGGCTGTCAGTTGAAGTATCCCCTCAGCAAATAGTCATAGATTACTTGTGTAATTTTCTGTAGAACATTTTAGAGGGTTGCGCGATGAGAGCTATTCGATTTTTTGTAGCATGAAATTGTATAGTATTCTACAGAGATTGGGGGGCCTGTAGGAACTACTGCCCTAAATATTCTGTGGTGGAAATTCCATAATTTTTCCAACAGATTTATGCTAAAATTTCTAAAGGAAAAAATAATGTGTTCAAAAGTGTTTCCTGTAGTACGGCTATCATTTTGTCTTAAATCAACTTTGGTGAACTGACTGCACACTGCACAGTTGTCCCGCTGTCTTCAGTTTCTTGTTAATACTAACTTCTATGAATATATGTATATGTACATTGAATTTAAAAATTTAAAATTCAGCCGATGAACAAACAGTTTTCTTGTATTAACTTTAATCATTCCGTTAGCTAACGGATAATGAAATTGACTTTCCAGCTACAGAAATTTTACGGGCCGTTCACAAACGATCCGTTAGCGTGCAGTAAGTTGAAGGCGGACAAGTGCGTTATTTTTAAATAAGATCATTTAACTTTTTCAAATAAATCCCCTTTCAGCAGATTTTCTTAACTTTTATCATTCTAATTCCTCTTATCACAATTTTAGTCTGATATTGGTACAAAAATATGCAGAAATACTACTTTTGGCAGATTGTTTGAAATGGCACTCATCCATCTTGTTGTACTTAAAGCTAGAATTTTATATTTTTAATGTATATTTTTAAAATGTATTAAAATAAAGCCTTAAATAGATAATATCTATAAACAGTCCTATCATGTTAAAGAATAATCCTATTAATCTTATAATTCACTATTGCCAGTTGCGGAATTGACAAAAATATCATTTTCAACTTCAAATTTAAACGTTTGAAGATAGCCATGGAGGGAATAGAAAAACAAGGGGCGTAATTGTGTTTTTATTTGCGGTGTGAATGATTTTATAAGAGAGAGAATGATACCTATAATCATATAATAATGAGTTGACAACCTATTGAGCAAAAGACATAGAAATAATTATGATTTGACTTTCTTCGAAAATATGAAATTATCGCTTTAAGGATGTGATAGCCAATGTTTTTTGAAAACGTTAATTTTATTGTACGCTGATGTTACACTGATATTTTCTCATAATGTTAGTGAATAGAAAGTTATTCTTTCTGTATTTCATAAGCGATGTTGGTGGTCGACGCTTGGGGACACAATAACTTTGATCCTAATTGAGCGAGAGTGATGAAACTTGGTGTATAGTTTTACTACAGCAAAACCTTGAATACGTTCGATTGTTCGACGTTTTACAAGTCATCAGTCTCGCGGATTGCTTGTTCTATATAGGCCTACATCAGTCTGATTAAAACACAGATCCTATTTCGTTTCGTTTTTTATTGTTCAAAAAATATTTACTCTTTGACTAGGATCTGGAAGAGTTGTTATATACAGGCGTTCTAGTTGATGTGAGGAATTAGCCAATGAAACGGTCCGTTACGGCGAGTTCTTGGCGTGTTCTGCAAGGAAATATTGATAAACCCATAGAAACGTCAACGCTGATTGATTAATCTATGTCTGACGTCATAGGGTCAACAACCGCTCGTATGACAATACCTGAGGCGTCCTCCTAGTACCACTAGTCAGATATTTATGTAGTGTAGGTCATCGAAAGTATAAAAAACGAAACGAAATATAGATCTGTATTTTAATCAAATTGGACCTACATGTATATTCTATCCATGGTATTGTCATTTGTATTTGCGATTATGAACACGTAATACCGCCATGTTAGGTAGATGAGAGACAGTTTGTTATATGTTTAATTATATTATTATGCTTTCTTCATTGTTCTTTTCTCACGTGGCTAAGTGGGTAAGACTCTGGTTCGCTAGTCTGGAGGTCGGGTGTTCGATCCCTGCATTGGCAGAGAAAGTACATCCGGATTTTCCGGCGAGGTTTCCCTTTGTCAGGACAGCTGTCTAGTCGTTCGGATGGTATGAAAACCCGATGTCCCGTGTACACATTGGCGTGCTCGTAAAAGATTCTTAGGCAGTTGGAATTCGATATAAGTATAAGAGTATAGGTTGTAGCGCCGCTGTCCGGAAAAAATTTCCTTCATAGCACACTATATGGCGTATGCGCGTCTTCATTAGCCCAGGTTAGAAGCAGAATAGTAGGACGTTAAACCCCCATTCCATTTCATTTCTAACCAACAGGGCGCCCTCTATCAAAAGGGACATATACGAGTGAAAAGTCTGTGGGATTTATCCCGAATACATATAATGTCTATAAAAACAAACAAAACGACATCTTTATTCAAATCTATGTCGCTCCAGTTAATCTTATTCTTAAATTTCTAAGCAAAAACACAAGTGAATATTGAGGGATCACGTGGCTAAGTGGGTAAGACGCTGGCTCGCTAGTCTGGAGGTTGGGTGTTCGATCCCTGCATTGGCAGAGAAAGTTCATCCAGATTTTACGACGTGGTTCCTCCTTGTCAGTGATGCAGGACGGATGGCCTGACCAGGATAGCTGTCTAGTTGTTCGGGTGAGACGAAAAACCGAGGGCCCGTGTAAATATTGTCGGGGCAAAATTGTCAGTGATGCAGGACTGAGGGCCTGACAACGACAGCTGTCTAGTCGTTAGGATGGGGCGAAAAACCGAGGTCCCGTGTACACATAGGCGGGCACGTAAAAGATCCCTTGACAGATGGAATTTGATAAAAGAGTAGGCCGTAGCGCCGCTGCCCGGGCAAATTTCCCTCATGGCACACTGTATGGCGTATGTCCGTCTTCATTAGCCCAGGTTAGTAACAGGGACGTTAAACTCCATTTCATTTCATTTCACAAGTGAATATCGCATTTCACCGTCATGCATTTATAAAACCCGAATTACGTCGAAGAAAACGCCTCCATGTTTTAAGTGTTATTTGCATAACTGTCTCCCACAAAGGAACTGCGCTGGCTCGATAAGCAAGGTACTGGTAGGGCGGATCCAGAACCCTTTGCTTTTGGAATTCAGTTGCTGTCCTGGCACATTTAGGCTAGCGGCCATGGCCCCCAAAGGGACTTAAATGACGAGATACCACTACCCGATGTGGAACAAGAACTCAGAACTGGATCTTCATCGTTGATGATGTAGACAATATTAATAGAATTGTGGAAAGACCGACTATGCATTTGGTTGTGGATCATTAGAATCCACTTAACGGAGCCTTTTAACATTGGAGCTCTATACGAGTATTCCCGCCATCAACACCCGAGAATTTAGATTCTACGTAGATACGTTGTAATAGCCTTTCAAAATACAAGGCCCTCGTAACACTGTCGCCGTCAGCGATACCGGAGAAGAGAGATTCCACGGAGTACCCGGTTCTGAAATCTGGTTAGATTGTCTACCGATAGTGGCAGTCTGGCAATTTTGAGTGGCGAGAGCCCCCCGCATGGAACACTGTTTGCTAAGTTTATATTTTCGGGTACACTGATACCACTTGAGTGCTGTGGCCAATCCCCATCTCTTAGATAACTTTACCCCTCGTTTACTTCTGGTTAAGGGGGTTGGGATGGCCTAGTGGTCTAGAGTGCCGCGCTCCGACCTCTAGCTGGCCGGTCACCTCTGGCTTGCGGCTGTGGTTTCGATCCATAGTGTGAGCGTATGTGGCATGGAGATAGCGGCGCCTTCTCAACCTCATGGGCTTCCTCCGGGCACTACGATTTCGCCCCACTGCTAATGACCCCTACGCGCAAGCGAATTATTGAAATAAAATTGAAACCATATGTTAGTCCCAAAATGACCTAGTTTGTGTCGAGTGGACGTTAAACCCCATTTCTCTCTCTCTCTCACCTCTGGTTAAAAGCGCCAGCCATGCTGAATGTCGCGTAATGTATCATTCCGTCGGTCGTTTCACAAAGATCCTAGATGGCAGCTCAGAAAACTTATTAGCCAAATCATTTACTTTGTGCGCTAAAAATAATTCCCGATAAATGATCAAATCGGCTATATTAGAATGAACTTTTAATGTTCCAAGGATCATCGTCTACGATTTCACCCCTGGTGGAAGCTAGGGGACGTTAAACCCCAGAAACGAACGAACCCCAAGGATCATTAACATGTAACTCATGCAATGAACCGATGCCTGATTGTCAAGACATCGGCAGCATTTCATTCAAACAAAGCCAGTCAATCAGGAGCCACTGAGGCGGGGCTAAACAACCGAATTCGCGCTGTGTAATGGCCGGCGAGTTTGACCAGAGATATACGAGATTGCACTGTGGCATTATGTTTTTAACAATTTCTCATTTGGGTTGTCCACTTTGATTTTCATTCTGTTTATTTATTACGTACAATTGGGGGACTCATAAATTGTTTGTACCCATGCGCAATGGGTGATACTGTTCACCAGGTGCTGTGTGGTGAAAACATAGCCACGAACCAAAGTTGTTTTATACACAGGCACAATACTTCAAAATTTTCGCCAATGTTCCGGGCTGGTCACCCATAAAAAGTCATGCACATATATAGTTGTTGTCCATTCTCTGATTTAGCTAAAGTTACTTGTTCCTGGTATTTTGGTGTATTTAAAAGTTTTGTCATTATCGCGCAGGCGGTTCAGTCGCGTGAAAGAACAAAAATATTTAGTTTCGAATTGTGCTGCTTTGTTTAAAGTTGACAGCATATGTTACACAAAATGTATCAGTGACGGCTGGCTGCACAAAAGACGTTTTAATATTTTTATTCCTCTCAGAACGTTGTTAAGGGATGGACATTGAAATGGTGGCAACAGTCCCGATTTTTTCCAAGAGATCTTCAACACAAAATAATCTATTACAGATTTGATAATGTCTGTGTGCCGATGGAAACAAACTTGACGTTTTGAGGAGCGAGGTCGCTGGATGCTGATGACTCCGTCTTCCTACTGAGTTAGCTGTTTATGGTATAGTGTTAAGTTTTAAAGGGCATTTAAATCACTTTAATTTGTTTTAAATACATCCACAATCCGTCACATGTAAATTAGGGATGTCGTATTTTGTTAGAACTCCATGGTTGAGTAGTAGAACTGACTTGTCCGCGAACGCTATGGGAGAGCAACAAGGTTTTAAAATTTTCTTCATAGTTACATTTACGTTCAGTTGTGGATTCCAGCGATAATTCTGGATCATAATGGTATGGTTGTTGTAAGGTGGGAACGTCGGGTCTGAAAAAAAATAATAAATGTACGCATTAAATAAAAAAAAAAGAAAAAAGAGTTATAACACGTACGCTTAAAATTATACGGGTCATTTCGGGACTTACATATGGTTCAATTTCATTTCAATAATTTGTTTGCGCCTAGGGTCTTTAGCAGTGAGAGGAGACATGAGGACCCGCAGAAAACCCACAAGGTTCGACAGGCCACCCTTTTCCTTGTCACGTACAACCAGGGAATCAAAAACCACGCCAGTTGACTCAATGACAGACCTTATGTTATGATACACGCTAATCATTAGGGCATCCAACCAATAATTTAGAATTTAAAAAAATAACTTTTAAAATTGTGATTTCATGCTGACTATTCAATTTGACGCCCCACTTAAATGGATTCCCGAGCCCCGTCCCCATGCTCCTCTTTGAACACCACGCAAGTGATACTGAACCTAAAATCGTGTTTCTTCAGTGGCGAATTCACTAAAAACAATATTAACGTGGAAATTTGAGTTTTTTGTTTGTTGGGCGGGGGGGGGGGGGTATCTGATGAAATTGAATGTTATATTTGGGTCCAGAAATACACCACACATCACCAATCATCCATTAACTACCCGAGGGTTTATTTTTCACAAATGAATTGGGAGGAGGATCTCATGGGGTGAATTGTGAACCCCTGCGACCACCGGACCCCTCTAATGAAGTGTCCGCCACCAGCCAGGTCTCCGCGCACCTGCTTTATCTTAACAGTACATATGAACTGATAAACAACCATATTAATTCAATAAACAATTTTTTGTGACATCAGCTGTAAACATGAATTCTGGCATCCATGATTAAAAGATTTCTGGCAAGTTGTTCAAGGTCATCTCGATATTAGACTTAGGATGTAAACATTAAAGAGACAGTGGAACTTTAAATAAGAAAACATATATAATAAACACAAAGGCGTATTATGGAACACATTTACTACTATGCTTTTGTGTATATTACGTACGTCAATTGCAAAATGCCGCTCAAAGAAGAAAATATAATCATTGCATTTATCAATTTAATTCAGCTCTGAACGTAGGTCTCATTACACTCGCCCTGTATGTTCAGGAACCGTCCTGATCAATCCTTGTCGAAACTAAAATCGCCCCCCCCCCCTACCCAAAAGTCAATTTTACTAGGCAACATTTTACTGCTAAACGGTCGTGTGTCAGTCTCTAGGAAAGCCTGAACAATGTCAAGGAACATTTTAGTGAGAAAATAAGATCTTGCTTAACTCGCTATCGTCAGTCTGTGCAACTGTGCAACACAACATGCGTATAGGATTTCATTTCAGGCGCCCGTCTTCCATTAGCCCGTCTTCCGTTACAGGGGCGGATCCAGGATTTTCAGAAGGGGGGTGGGGGCGTGCTGCACCCACTTGGGAGTGCGAAGCCCGGCCCGTGATTTTTGAGTGGACAAAAATGCCCACAAGGACTAATTTCATACTAGTACTGTAAATTACGATTTCCAACCTAAACTGTTTTTGTTCTCCTTTTCCGCGAGAATATATGGAGCTAAGAATTGTTCGTCACCGCAAAAAAATAGAGGGGCCGTGCGCCGGGTGCGCCCCCTCTGTATCCGCACCTGCGTTAAACCCCATTTACATTTCATGCGTTAAAATCAACATGGTCAACAACTTACCGTTGCAAGATCCAGTACAGTACGTCATGAGAAAACTTCGAGGCATAACAATATTTTTAAAAAATTCTCTTGATTCGGCGTGAAAGGATTTTTTGCAACATGTCACTTGTCCGACACGACAATTCGTGTCTCTCGTTTTCGAAGGAGATAATTTAGAATCCATTTTTATCACTAAATTCGGTTTGTGGTCCGTTTTGAAACCCAAAACATCATTGTAAGGACCGCTGCATTCTTTACATGTGCGTCTTCTTGCACTACTGCAAGTCTTGCAGCTTAGTCCAAACGCCCGAAGTGCACCCGGCTTCCCCTGCAACGTTGTAATTGTCTTCTTCACGTCGAACACAATCCACCGAGAGGTGTTGTCTTTAATGTCTTTTTTCATAAGGTAATTGGCGTCCTTGAAAGTCCCTCTCTGATTCAACAGATACAGAATTAGTGTCTTGTTTGTGGTGTTCACGTTAAGGTAAATTGTCAACTCTGCTGACAAGATCCGGTTGCTCTGAATTTGTTTCACTTCGGCAAATCTCATACAACCATATATGAATTTACGGTCACAATCTTTCGACACTGAAAGAGAAAATTAATGTAAAAGCTCAATACCACTCTTGTTGTAACCGAATAATATGTCCCAGTCTTTATTCTGGTCAACAAATTGTACTATTTTACAATATTCCGATTCTGCATCACTGACAAGGGAAAACCACGCCGGAAAATCGAGATGAACTTTCTGGGCTATTGTAGGGATCGATAGTTCTTCGGGAATTTTTCGGGCCTTGTTTCCTCTAGTCAGGGTCTGACAAGGACATTGTCTAGTCGTTCTGATCATAGGCGTAGGAGCCGGGGGGGGGGGGGGCAGGGGGGGCATTTGCCCCCCTAAAAATTTATTTTCGGGCAATGAAAAATTCGACGACCTTTTTTTTCTATTAATGTTTAGAGAAAAAATATAACTAACTTATATGAGATCCACACTGCCCGAAAAGTATTTTCTCGTCTTTTTCTTGTCCACTGCATGCCCGAAAATATGCCCGAAGCTCTCTTATGGTAGGTATGCCCGAAAAAACGGTATTGCCCGAAAAACGGGCATCGGGCCGGAAAACGGCAGAGGAAACGAGCCAAATGGAAAACTGCTAGGAAACATGGCCGTGCCTCTCACTTTTTCTAAAAAGACTATTGGACTACTTGAGAAACTGTACGAAATTGATGAACATTCTGCCGTATGGACGTGCCTCTCATATTTCTAAAATGTTTTACTTTTGTTCCTGAGTCCTGATTTGTACGATCAATTTGGTGAGACGATGATCTCTGAATATCAAAATATTGTTTAATTTTTTAGAATTATATTGATTTATATTATATTATATTGATTATATATAATCAATATAATATACTATAGATTGATCATATTGATTTCGATATATATACTATATTAATTATATTATATTGATTTCGGGCAATTTTCTCTTATGCCCCCCTGAATTACTTTGAGCTCCTACGCCTATGGTTCTGATAGGCCCATAACCGAGGTGCGTGTACACCCAAAGGAGCTAAATTGCTAATATTTGGGACTTAGAAATTGACCCAAATGGGTCGCAACGCATACAAAATGTAATGAACTGATTTATATTCAATTGTTTCCGTTTTCACTCTAATTTCAGACCAGTTATGTCCAGCGAAATACGGCTTAAGTCTCAACCGAATAGAAATTTCTAGTGTCTGGTTATTTCGGTCCATTGGGCATGCTCTCCAGATAAGCTACGGCGTCGTCGTTTTAAATGAGTTTGGAATATGTCTAGCCTCGTTCTTTCTGGTCACTTGTTACTAATGACGCTGAAACACACTATGGTACACGATTCGTGTACCAATTGTAAAATGTTTATTTTGTCTTAAATATTGGAAATCAGAAGCCTACTTTTTCAAGGTAAGATAACAACATCAATTTTGATTTGAATCGACAAATAATTCGTCTTTTCAACGTGTAAGACTTTGGATGATACTGAGTTAGAGACTTAGCTACTTTAAATATTGGAAATCAGAAGCCTACTTTTTCAAGATAAGATAACAACATCAATGTTGATTTGAATTGACAAGTAATTCGTCTTCTCAACGTGTAAGACTTTGGATAATATTGAATTAGAGACTTACTGACTTAGCTACTTTAACATGAGCCTTCATTATTTCCAATTGGGGCAGAAAAACAGAACGTTAAACCACATTTCGTTATAATTCACTTACTGTCCGTTGCATATGTAATATGTCTACTGTCGACAGCGGTAAAACTGTTTCTATTATTCTCCACCGGTTCATCTTTTAGCATCTCTCTCCAGTCGTGCATGGGAGGTAATATTGGAAAGGGTTCGACCTCGTTAGAAAGATCTTCTTCGGCAATACCAATTTTCATCAATACGTGCCGTTTGAATGCCTGTAAGAACATTTCTCTATTTTTAGCTTCAATGTCACACACAGTCGTATTCAATTCAATATCACCCGTAGAGTTAACAGTCGTAACATCCGTCAAGTTTGTTTCCACAACACTCTCAACTCCTGAGATCACTTCGATGGACTCGATATCGGTTTCGGGGTTCTGGAGAACCTGCTCAAAGACCTGCTCCAGAAGCGAATCACGTAAAATGTCCCCTTCACTTCCATTAGTAGGAGGCGTGGTTATTGTCGATGGTATAGATATTAGCGGAACTTTTGTGACGTTTTCAATTTTCGAGTTCTTCTTGCAATTTTTTTTGCAATCCCTGTACTTCATCTTGCAATGATGTTGACAACGGTTACGTTTCCCAGCAACGCCTTCATTCAGCGAGCAGGCGACAAACACTATGAATACTAGGAACCTAAGATAATACATCGTCTTGAGATCCGCTTCAGTCCACCAGCACACATCTCGCGAAAATATGTCTTAGAATTTGTGTAATAGACTTCACTCTAATTCATCCCCTTTATATATATATTATATGAAAAAAAATTTGTCGAGTTTGTAAACATAACAGATCTATGGTGGACTATGGCTGCCATAGCAAATACATATTATTTTCATGAAATTTTGATATTTTTCTCTCTTTTTTTTTATTTAATTCTTATTTTCTTTCATTTAAAAAATCAATTTAAATTTATATTTATTTTAATTTTCTTTTTATAAATTTTTAAATTTTTTTTATAACTTTTTTTTAATTTTGTTTTAAATTTTTTTTTATAAATTATATTTTTTAATTCTTTTTTTATTTATTATACTTACATTTTTTTTTCATTTATATTATTTTTTATTTAAATATCTTTTATTTTTTTTATCTTCTTTAAATTTTTTTTTCTAAAAACGATTTTTATTTATTTTCTTAAAATAAAAAAAAAATCATGTAAAACTTTTTTTTTTTTGATTCTCCGAAGAAAAAAAACCTGATCTCCAAAAAAGATTTTTCTTTTTAATTTCAAAAAAAAAAAAAAAAAAAAAAAAAATTCATGTTCCGTGCTTTGCCATCCATATTCCGTGTTTTGCTATAGTCCGTGATTGTGGGTTAGGGTAAGGCTTAGGTTTGGCCCAGGGTTAGGGTAAGGACTAGTCCCGTTTGCATCTCGAGACGAAATCTACAGGTGCTAGCCCTTACCCTAACTCCCACAATCTCTACATGACGTCATATGTACTAAAATGCGTAGGACCGTCTTCGATCTAGCGCCAGTGTTGCCACGCGTAGGTTTTTTACCCTACGGTAGGGTAAAAATCCATTTCGTAGGTTGTAGGTTAAACCTACGGGTAAAACCATCAAATCGTAGGTTATCGTAGGGATTTTTTCACAGCATTGGGCACAACATAAAATAATGGTGAGAAAACTAAAGTTGACGTATATTATTCATGTAATCAAACAAAATCGTAAAATAATTTGGCATCATTTTAAAGAGCAACGGCCAATGAGACATTACGATCTGGGTGTTGTGTTGCCAGATAATTTGTGAAAAGTAGGCTAAGCTTGTGGGAGGAATCTGTGACGAAAAATGGATTCGGCCGAGGCCTTGCACCGAAAATGAAAGTAAACACATGCTAAAACGAGACTTCACGCGAAACTGAAAGCGTAAGCTTCCTAGAAAAGTTTATATAATCTAGTCTAGCCTAGCTGATTTCAGTTTCACAGCCCCCATCAGTCGTTTCTTGTGAGCCTGCTTGTTCTGTTTCCAGTTTAACCTTAATTTCACATGGTACATAGAGGTTAATGGTAGAATCCAAGCGTAGGTTTTTGTAGGTTAAAAACGACACAGCCGTAGGGTGGAAACAGAGAGCCAGTGTGGCAACACTGTCTAGCGTTCTCTTGCTTTGCCACAGTGTTTCGCTTTTGGGTGTTTTATCAAATGTTAATATTTAATCAAATCGGCCAGGAAAAGGAAAACCAAAATCTCGACCTAGAAGAGTCAATGTAAATGAGTACATGATAGACTAGCATTGTACTAAGTAGACCTAATCATCCTTATGACAATATGTCGTCTTATTTTACCATACAGTTACAATAATTAATTTGATTATGTTGTAAACTCTAAGATAAGGTTAAATTGTGTTGTATGAAGAATAGTTTGACAGGATTCCAGAGTCATGAGAGCGTGGTGGTGTTTATTTTGCCGCTGAACTGAACGGACCAACACACAAATATAAAAATAACCGGTACCGTATTTAATTGCGGGATTAGGACAAAAACGGTTAGGAAGTTAAAATTGCTAAGTCTCTAACTCGGTATCATCCAAAGTCTTCGACATTAAAAACACAAATTATTGGACAGATGACCCTACTCCTTGTCACGTACAATCGAGGAATGGAAAAAACACAAGTGGACTCAATAACAGACCTCATGTTGCACGCGCTAACCATTCATCGCACCTTCCCCCTACCCCTTAAAGATATGACAGTAGGTCGCTGTCCTGTTGGTCCTGTTTTCGATCCTGGTCTTGGTTCAGGCATAGATCGTATATAATACAGTTCTATGGTTCAGGACGAAGGGCCTGGCAAGTGGTGCAGGGCGGCGGGCCTGGCAAGGGGACATTATATGGTCATTCGGATGGTACAGAAAATCGAGGTTCCGTGTACAGATTGGCATGCACGCCAAAGAACCCTTGACAGTCATATATTATGTACTTATAGTCAAGATCGACTCTTCTAGGTCAATATTTTGGTTTTACTTTTCCTGATCGATTTCATAAGATATTCATACTTACTTGTGAAAACGGACATCCTGTGCTATCGTCGAAGGTGTTGATAAAACACCCGCAAGCGAAACACTGTGGACAACGAATTTTGGCCCTGCTTTATTTGTCCATACCGGCGCATACCGAATGATCATAGTTCGGTTATATTAGCGGCGAGGTCACTTGATTTAACCGGACGTATGCAAAAGTTGGGCTACAGGGGTGGCGAATATTACTTGACCGGCGCAGGCCGTATAAAAACCGGCTCGCTCAGAGGCGGATCAAGCCTCTGATTGGCCCCAGGCAGCTCGATCAGCTGGGGTCTTCACGGAACTGGTTTGTCGAAGTAAAACTAAGACTGGAGAGAATTGCCGAGGATATATTGAAGGAATAATAACAATCACTTAGTCAAACATTATCATGTCATTCGGTCAGTAACAATCATTTAATGCCCAGGGTAGCATAGCAATACCCAATTGCTAGATTAAATGAAAACAAACCTAATTTATTATTGCTTAAAAGAAGAGAAATATATTCTGTAATTCCCTTACACATACATGAATTGACTTTCAAACATCTGAATTCACTTAAAATGTAAAACATCAAATTTAAATAGGTTGTCCAAAATTTTATGGGCCCTTTTTTCTTGGACCCTAGGCTGCTGTCTATACTGCCTATAGGATAATCCACCTCTGGACTCGCTTATCGGCGGAGAAATTAAGCAGATTGGTTATACAGCAGGTAGAGTCGACTGGTGATACGAGACAAGAATAAGGACGAGAGATCGAGTTTTTGATTTTCCTTTTCCTGACCGATTTCATTAAATATTAACATTTACTTGTGAAAACTAAAACCCCGTGCTTTCGTCAACGGATTTATGTTGATAAAACACCCAAAAGCGAAGCACTGTGGAACACGACCATTGGTTTGCACTATGGCAAAGCAAGGGAACGGTAGATCGGAGACGGTCCTACACATTTTAGCACATATGGCGCCATGTAGAGATTGTGGGAGTTAGGGTTAGGGTAAGGGCTAGCTCCTGTAGATTTCGTCTCGAGATGTAAACATCAAAAAAAAAAGTTTTACATGATTTTTTTTTTATTTGAAGAAAATAAATAAAAATAGTTTTTAAAAAAATTTTTTTTTAAGAAGATAAAAACAATAATAAAAGATATTTAAATAAAAAAGTATAAGTATAATAAATAAAAAAGAATTAAAAAATATAATTTATAAAAAAAATTAAAAAAAAAAGTTTTAAAAAAATTTAAAAAAAAATTTATAAAAAAAAAATTAAAATAAATATAAATTTAAATTGTTTTTTAAACGAAAGAAAATAAGAATTAAATAAAAAAAAAAGAGAAAAATATTAAAATTTCATGAAAATAATATGTATTTGCTATGGCAGCCATAGTCCACCATACTGATTCGTCGACCTCATAAAACTGTGGACGTTGATCTGTTCGAAAGGCAGACTTGTAATAATAACAGCACGTGCTATTACTGTGGTGGCATATCTAGTGTGGTGTATATTGTATAAAGTTAAATGAAATGGGGTTTAACGTCCAACTGTTCTGCTCCGGCTGAACTAATGAAGGCGCGCATACACCATACAGTGTGCCATGAGTGATATTTTGCCCGAACAGCGGCGCTACAGCCAATATTACAATGGATCTCAGCTTTTCGTTCCGAATGACTAGACAGTTGTCCCCAGCTGTCAGTCCCCCCACCCTGCCAATGGCAATGACTAAGGGAAACCGATGAAAGCAGCCAATGCCGAATATTTAGCATCATGTATGACCAATATTTTAATTGACGCGTCAAGGGCTTGTGTCAGGTTTGTCAGAATCAAAAAACCAACTAAAAAACATAAATGGTTTGACAAAGACTGTAACAGACTACCAAGGGACATGTTAGAGGCTTAACTTAATTTCAATAACAACCCTCAGAATAATTACTTAAGAGAAACTTACTATAGCCGAAAGAAAATTTATAAAAAGGTAACTAAATATAAAAGCTGTGAAGCTAAAAATTCAATTATTAAGAAGCTTATCTGAGTTAGAGACACATGACCCCAAAATTTATTGGAACCTGGTAAATTCTTTATTAGATGATAACAACAATAAATCTAAAACAGAAAGTGACATTCCTATTGAAAACTGGCATCAGCATTTTTCTAAATTATTCCAAAATAATAATATAAACGATTCTGACTCTCAGGAAATAGATAATTCAATACACAATATACAAATATCAACTAATATAAACCTTGAACTAAACAAAGAAATTTCAGCCTTAGAAGTCAGAAATGCATTCAAAAAGTTAAAACCTGGGAAATCAAATGGCCCTGACTTAATTCTAAATGAAATGCTAAAAGCTTCCTCAGAAATTCTAATAGATCAGTATTTGAAATTTTTTTATTTAATCCTCGCTTCCGGAGTAATACCTTCAAGCTGGAATCAATCGTACATAGTACCAATACATAAAAAAAGGCCCAACAGAAGACCCTGGGAATTACCCAGGGATTGCTCTGGCTAGTTGTCTTTCTAAATGCTTCTTCTCCATTATTAATAATAGAATTATATACTATTCAAAAAAAGTAGGGGATATTTGATTTTGGGGGCATAATACTAAAATATGCAAATGACTACGAAAAAAGTCACTATAGAACCTAACAGAAGAAACATTTCCAGTTACATGTGACGCCCAAACGCACCAATAGCTACCGCATGGAATGCAGGTGATGCTTTGGATCATCATGGGGGTCCAACCCAAGATTTGCACGACTCTGACTTTGAATGTTACAGTCATTGTGGCATTGAATTCCAGGGTGGAAACATCAGTTTAATTGTTTTAGTGACCAGAAAACAAATTTTGATATGCGTCGGCTTACCCAAAATGAAAGGTTACGTGCCCTTGGCATGCTACAGATCGGCACAACACAGACGATGAATGTTTCTCAGTCTGTCATAAGCAGGCTATGGTCCAGATACCGTGATACACAATCTGTACAGGACAGACCACGCTCAGGTCGACCAAGGTCGACAACTCAAGCCCAGGATCGATTTATCCGTACCTTGGCCTTGAGAAATCGTGTCATCACAGCAAATCAGATCAGCGCTCGTCTTCAAACAGACACTGGTGTGAGAGTGAGTGGCCAGACGATTCGGAATCGACTGCATAGGGGTCACCTTCGCGCCCGACGTCCTCGTGTGATCCCTTGTTTGAGAGATCATCACATTCAGGCAAGACGTCGTTGGTGTAGAGGTCGTCAACACTGGGATAATCGACGCTGGAGCAATGTGATGTTTTCAGATGAGTCAAGGTTCACTTTTGATTTTTTGGACAGACGTAGGAGGGTGTGGCGTCGTCGAAACGAGCGCTTCCAAGACGTTAACGTCATCAGACATGATCGATTTGGGGGTGGTTCTGTTATGGTGTGGGGAGGCATCACTGTTGCTGGAAGAACGGCTTTACATGTTGTTGCAGGGCGTGTTACAGGCCAGTACTACCGGGACAACATCTTGGCAGTCCATGTTGTGCCGTTCGCACGACGTCATGGCCGCCGTTTCATCTTCCAGGATGACAACGCAAGATGTCACAGGGCCAGTATCGTTACAGGTTACCTCCAACAACAGAACATCACCACATTACCTTGGCCAGCACTGAGTCCCGACCTCTCCCCCATCGAGGATGTCTGGGACATGCTTGGACAGAGGTTACGTCAACGTCAACAACGTCCTGCCAATGTCCAAGAACTTGCTGCTGCGTTGCAACAGGAATGGGACAATCTGGACCAAAATGACCTTAGACGTCTCATTAGGAGTATGCCACGTCGGATCAATGCTTGTTTGGCAAACAGAGGAGGATTTACCCATTACTGACTTTGTTGTGATGCTGTGGTAACTTTGCTGTTTGACCCCGGGTATCATTTTACCCTTATAATGGTCAGTCTGTGCCTTACTTAGTCTAACGATCATTTGGAATAAATCGATGAATGTGAACTTCATTTCATTTTGTCATTTGTTTCTTCGTCAGTTTCATTAGGTGACTTTAATAACACTTAAAAATCAAATATCCCCTACTTTTTTTGAATAGTATATATTACTTGATTCATATCATTATCATACATTGTAATAACGATGCAAAGTCTTCTTGACATCTATGTATTTCTTATACTCATGCATCATAATTGTATTGACATGGACCCGGTTGACGTAAATTTTTACATTACACATAATAATGCTGTCCTGTTAGTAAATCTATATGTTATTATTATATTATAAGCTATATGAAAATTACCATTGTCTTATACATGAATGTTAATATTATTGGTCATATTGTTATCAAATGTTCATCTTTATATTGTATGCTGTCCTAAATGGACGTTTCGATGCAATAAAATCTTATCTTATCTTATCTTATCGTTGTAAACATTGTAGTAGCGTGTGTTTGAGAGAGGGAGAGAGAGAGAGAGAGAGGTGGAGAGAGAGAGAGAGAGAGAGAGGGAGAGAGAGATGGGGTTTAACGCCCACTTGACACAAACTATGTCATTTCGGGACGAAAATATGGTTTAAATTTATTTCAATAATTCGCTTGCGGGTAGGATCTTTAGCAGTAGGAGGGAACCAGAGGACCCAGAGAAAACCCACGAGGTTGGACAGGCGACCCTACTCCTTGTCACGTACAACCGGGGATTCGAAACCACTACATTTGACGCTTTAAGTAGTAGTTTGCAGGGTAAAAATATTCCAGCGGGGTCTAACACGTGTGTTTTAGATCGTGAGGTCTGTCATTGAGTCAAGTGCCATGGTCTTGATCCCAAGTTTATATGTGTCATGTGTGGTCGTCTGTCCATCCTCAAGGGCTTTCTTCGGATTGCTAAAGAGATCCACACTCACTAGCGAATTGTGGAATTATTGTTAAGTATCTGTTTGGGAATTCTCATAAATTTCCCGATGCTGACAAAATAGGGCACTGTTTCCGGTTAGTCTTACTCGAAGGTGCATTATGTCTGTAATAGTTAAAAAAAAAAATAGATAATGTAAAGGGAATATAGTGAAAATTTCACTTCAAACTGAGCGAAGTTATTGCCGTTTTATGATTGTCATTGTTACGATAATAAACAACAAAGTCTCAATTATCCATTTTTTAATTACATTCTTAACTGTCGATCTTGTTTAAATCCGTTGAAAATCACAGCCATCTGATAATGTAGAGCGTTGATGATGGACTTGACACGTGAATAAATGTCTTATTAATGAATTGTTTAACAACTGAGGCCGAACGAAAGATCTACAATAAGTGGATTTAGCTCTAACCTAATGTATCTTTAAAAAAGGAGTGGCCCATCCGGAATGGTTTAGTCTATTTTCAGGTTGATTGGAGGGGTCATTTCTATATAAAAAAAACTCCCATCCATATATATCAGGTATTCTGTCTCGTCAGTCTGAAAATAGACTCACCTGTTCTGAAGTTTCAGGGCAATGCCCCCGATTAAAGATACAGACGTGTCTTGTTTTACTTGTGGTAGAAAATTTAAAGATACAGTTTCAAATTTTACATAGATTATTCATTAGGCATTTATTTACACGATAAGCCCACATTATTTTCTTAAAATAAACGTCTTCTTTTCTCCAGACACCGGTCTTTATTACCAGGTGAAGACTGACGGGTTTAAGTTGTTTGAAAACGTATCACATATATTGAGTTAATTGCTCGGTAAGGGATTTTAAGGGATTTTAACACAAAGTTAAGCAGTTTTATTCTCTAGAATATTATCGGGATTGGCCCTTTAATGATAACAGAGATCAGTAGGGTTTATTTACATTGGGTTTATTAAATAGCTGCATTAACACAACAGGAACTAAACTACATCGGGAATATAACATTAACATGGTACATTAAGCCAACCATTCCGTCCTCCTGGCGTGGCTGCGAATGAACTCGGGCGAGTCCATATGCTGGCCTCTCCATCTCTCGTCTCGTCTCTCTAACTGTCACCAAAGTCTTGGTTATATAGTCTCCAGCAATAGGGAAAATGGATAAGACTCGTGGTTATTTATATGGAATTGTCTATTTATCATGCCATGGTAAACTAACTGACCAGTGCGTATTCCTTTGAAGTCATGCGGGGCTTGACGGGACCTCGGTTTTTCGTCCCATTCGAACGACAGCCATCCGTCCAGCATCACTGACAAGGCGAAACCCCGCCGGAAAATCTGGATGAACGTTCTCGGCCAATGCAGGGATCGAACATTCCAACTCCAGGCTAGCGTGCCAGCGTCTTACCCACTAAGCCATCGTGACCGCCGAATGGTTAGCACGTGCGTGCTGTATGATAAAGCCTGTCATTGAATCAACTGGCGTGTTTTAGAATCCCCGGTTGCACGTGACAAGGAGTAGGGTTAAGTCTGTCCAACTTCGTGGGTTTTTTCCGGGTCCTCCCACTTCTAAAGACCCCTACACCCAAGCTAATTATTGAAATAAAATTAAACCGTATGTTAGTCCCGAAATGACCTAGTTTGTGTAGATTGGACGTTAAACACCATTTCTCTCTCTCTCTCTCTCTCCCTTGTATGCTAATAGACGTAATTAAACATGCATTATGAAAGAGCTAAATCTCCCTATTATAGGTCTTTCTTTAGGGCCTTAATCACCTCTCAATGGCTTCAGATTTCTCCGATATTAAACATATTAGAATGGTTCAGCGATCCTTTGATATAATCAAATATGGAAGTCCGAGACATAGCTTTGATCAAACAGTACCGTGGATGAAATTATTACACACTGTCAAACCTCCAAAGGCTAATATCTTTCGCTTGCAATAGAGACATTTGAATGAAATTTTCAAATTATTCATTTTACATTGTCTACTCTCGAACTATTATAGCAAGAATGGCGAGTTCTTTATCTAAATCTTACATAATGTATCTTTAACTGTTTTACGGGGACGATACCTGAAAACTATCCATCACTCCTGCATATTTTATTTTTAGCTGAAATGTTGGGGGGAGGGGGCTAATTCGTGGCTACGGGCCCCTTAATAGACAAATCAAAATGATCATGGCCCGGTTATATATATATATATATGTACAACCAATCTGATTGTATTACAAATCAATCTTTTGTTTCGTTTTTTTAATACTTACGATGGCAAAACACTACATAAAATCTTACCGGTTGTAACGATAGGTCAGGTCAGGTCATACGAGTGACTTTTGACCCAATGACGTCAGACATTTGGTTAACCAATCTGCACTGATGTTTCCAGTGGATTACCCAAAATTCCGTGCAAAACATGCCTAATTAAAACTTGCCGTAACAGACCGTTTCATTGGCTAATCCCCACATCATTCAGAACACGTCAATGATAACAACTCTTTTAGATCCTAGTGTAGTAAAGACAAGTAAAACAAAATTTTGAACTATAAAAAAAACGGAACGAAATAGGATCTGTGTTATAATCAGACTGAGAAAGTACATAGGGTCCGAGAAATGGTTCCACTTCTGATGTCTTCCATCTTACTCCAGGCACAGTTTAAAGGAGCTAAATTTCAAACATTTGGGACCTAGAAATTGACACAAGTGGGTCGCAAAGCATATAATACTCTAATATGAATGTGTATAAACTGATTTACATTTAATGGTTTCCGTTTTTACTCTTATTTCAAATCAGTTATGTTCGGCGAAATAAGCCAGCAGTGTCAATTGAATGCAAATTTCTAGCGTCTAGTTATTCCAGTCTAGGTGCACCGTTTGATTTGGTGCAATGTTTAGCCTCGTTCCACGAGTTTCTTGCTAGAACTGGGGCTGAAACGCACTATGGTACACGATTCGTGTACCAATGGCAAAATGTTTATTTTGTCTTAAATATTGGATATCAGAAGCCCATCTTTTCCCGGTAAGATCACATCATCAATGTTGATTTGAATTGACAAATAATTTGTTTTTTCAATGTTGAAGATTTTGGATGATATTGAGTTAGAGACTTAGGTACTTTAAGGTTAGTATAGTAACTAATGTGGTCCCACTAGAATGAAAAGATGGACATGTTCCGGTTATAAAGCTATTTTTACTTGCCTGGAAGAATAAAATTAATTGAAAAGCCAGACAAGGCTAGTAATAACAGAAAACCATGCAAGAAAACCCAGATGCACTTTGTAGCCAACCCCCAAGTCCTCCTGGTTCAGATTTCAATGAATATTTTGTACATTTTTAATTGCGTTTCATGGCTTTTTGGCACAAAATATCCCCCTGAAATGCCGTTTGAATAATTTCCCAACAGAGCTGAAACCTTTTTCAATTTTTATTTTCAGTTACTAGCAAGATTTAATTACAAAAAAGTAAGGGAGAGAGAGAGAAATGGGGTTTGACGTCCACTCAACACAAACTAGGTCATTTTGGGACTAACAAATGGTTTTAATTTTATTTCAATAATTCGCTTGCGCGTAGGGGTCTTTAGCAGTGGGAGGAAACCGGAGTGCCCGGAGGAACCCCACGAGGTTGAGAAGGCGCCCCTATCTCCATGCCACATACGCTCACACCAGGGCTCGAAACCACAGCCGCAAGCCAGAGGTGACCGGCCAGCTAGAGGTCGAAGCGCGGCACTCTAGACCACTAGGCCATCCCCCCCCCCCCCACAAAAAGTAAGGAGTTACCATAAAAATGAAATTAAATAAGTAAATATCACAGTTTTTAAAATCAATTTTTTTTTTTTCAACTTTTATTCTCAATTAAAATATACGTTCCCATGTACAAACTGTGATTTGATTATTGATTCGGACTAGAAGCATTTTCAAGCCAATTCATCTTTCCAAAGTTTGCTGCCAATTTCTCTCAAAACATTTTAATCGGAAGAAACTACCCACCCCGAGCTGAAAATGTGTCATATGACTTGAATGAGGGGAGGGTCCATTTTAGCTTGTGCAATTTGCCGTCACTCTCTGTGGATTTACCATAAGTATTGAAGCATAAGTAAATTCTTGGATTACCCTCCACCGTTATAGCAATGTCAGCAGCATATTTAACAAAACCAATCCAAGCAGACAAAATGAAATGGTTTTTAACATCCTACTGTTCTGCTCCGACTGTGATAGTACGCCATATAGAGTGCTATGAGAGGAAATATTTGCCCGGGTTACTCTTACATAGAATTCCAAATGGCCAAAGTAACCTCACGTGCACGCCAATGTATACACAGGACTTTGTTTTTTCGTCCAACTCCAATTCAAGCAGATAAACGAACAGGATGCCACTTACGGATGCCCTTAAATTTTTGATCTGTGCACAACTAATGGGCGTTTTTGGTTGAATCTCGTATTTTGCTAGTTAAATTGGATGTATCTACTTTCCATAAATACTGGATTTTTTGGTCCATTAGGTGCACTTCTTTTATGAAAAATATTTTATATGCTATTCTTCTAATGGAAATAACTATCGGATTAATACCGGAGATATATCTTTAATATCATGTTCTGATTATGTATAAAGTTAAAGCCCCAATAACACTCTTGTTGTAACTAAATAATATGTCCCAATCTTCATTCTGGTCAACAAATTGTATTATTTTACAATATTCCAATTAATTGATGATATAAATTTCATCTTAACACACCTAATTTAAAAAATTGGAAAAATTCAACTTATTGATTTGAAAAGTCTAACGTAAACCTTTTCAAATGTGACTTTGATTTAAAATATTTTCGAACCCTCTGGACAAGTAAAATAGGATGTAATGGATACTTTACACAACAGGTAGGACACTTAAACATCTAGTACTTAGAATAAGGCTATTATTTATTTTCTGGGGCTGCCAAGCCAGCAAGAGTGTTATTGTCCCTTTAAAACATGAAAATAAATTCTATAAAATTAAATATGTAAAAAATGATTGTTTAGACACCACAGTTTTGAAGAACGAGAATCTAAGATGTGTGACATTAATTTACTATAGAACGATAGCTGGCAATATGATTAAAATACAGATCTTTATTACGTTTTTTTTTTTTTTCATAGTTCGATGGCCTAGTGGAAGTTCATGTCAGGGGTCAAACAAGTGGTTTTTGACCCCCTATGACGTCAAAACAGTTCCATGCATCAAACGCCAAAAGCTCGCGGTAAAAGACCATTTCATTCGCTAATACCTCACATCATCCAGAACTCTTCTATGATAACAACTCCTCCAGATCCTAGTGTAGTAAAGGCAAGTAAAACGAAATTTTGAAGGAAAAAAAAAAAAGGAAATAGGATCTGTGTTTTACTCAGATTGCTGTACTATTGTTTCTACACATTTATTCACATAAAGCCAATAATCAACTCCACCAGAATGTAAACTGTTTCAATGGCACCAGAATGTATTTTGATTTATTAACCCTTTATCCCCCCAAATGTGTTCTGATTTATTAACCCTTTATCCACCCAAATGTATTTTGATTTATTAACCGGTTATCCGACCGAATTTGTTTTGATTTATTAACCCTTTATCCAACCGAATGAGTTTTGATTCATTAACCCATACGTGTTTTTATTAATCCATTATCCACCCAAATGTGTTTTTATTTATTAACCCTCTATCCACGCCAGGGTATTTTGATTTAATAACCCTCTATCCACCCAAATGTATTTTGATTTATTAGCTCTTTATCCACTTGACTGTGTTTTGATTTATTAACCCTCTGTCCCCCCAAAGGTGTTTTAATTTATTAACCCTTTATTCACCAGGTGCTTTGATTTATTAACCTGCTATCCAACTAAACGTGTTTTGATTTATTAGCCCATTATCCACTGCGGCTGTGTTTAAAAATAATATAATTTTATTCAAGTGACAGGTTTTCAATAAAAAAAAGCACCATTAGACTGAAAAATATCAGATTTAGTTCTGTTCGTGTTCAGCCATAGCTTCCTCCATCATAGTTGTTGCCTGAAAATAAATAGGAATATACAGAAATAAAAAGAGAGAGACTCGACACAAACTAGGTCATTTCAGGACTAACATGTGGTTTTAATTTTATTTCAATAATTCGCTAGAGTATAGGGGTCTTTAGCAGAGGGAGGAAACCTGAGGACCCGGAGAAAACCCACAAGGTTGGACAGACGAACCTACTCCTTGCAGAAATAAAATAAAATGTGGTTTAAGGTTCTGCACCAACTGGGCAGGGCTAATAAAGACAGGCATACAGAATGCAGTGTGCTATTTTCAATTGCCAGGGGATCTTTAACATGCACTTCAATGGTTAAGACAGGATCAGATTTCTCGCCCAATCCAACCAGGTGAAATAAGCTGAGGAAATTTCTTAGAGAACACTTGGACAGAAATGAAATGAAATGAAATAGGATTTAAAGTCCTGCTGTCCTGCTCCTAAACTACGCTAATGAAGAGTACTGTGAGGGAAATTTTGCGGGGGTAGCGGCACTACAGCCTACTCTTATTTGAATTCCAACTCGGTTTTTCGTTCCATTTGAACGACTAGACAGCTGTCCATGTCAGGCCCTCCGTCCTTTTTTCACTGACAAGGGGAAATCACGCCGGAAAATCTGGATGAAGTTTCTCAGCCAATGAAGGGATCGAACACCCGACCTCCAGACTAGTGAGCCAGCTCCTTACCCACTTAGCCCCTCTTTCTGCATCACTAACAAGGGGGAAGCACGCCGGAAAATCTGGATGAACTTTCTCGGCCAAAGCAGGGATCAAACACCCGACCTTGAGGCTAGCGAAGCAGCGTCTCACCCACTTAGCCATGTTATCCCCCACGTTTCTATGGATTACCTACCCATACATAAAAGGTGGCAGCACCAGCTGATACGTCTCTAACCGCATCCAGTTCGTATTTATCTAATAATGTTTTCACACGTTTCGCTACAGGAAGTGGTATCTTAGACGCCTTTAACTCCAGACATCTTCTTTTTACACTCTCTTTACCAGTCTTACCCACCAACGCTTGTACGGCTTTCCAGTCCTTTAATAGATAATAACAAAAATAAAATCGTTATTTATCAAGCGTGTTCATCACGTGCATTTTGCATACCGATAGTCCATGCTATTTTATTGAGATTTCGTCTAATAGTTTGGATGCAGCTATGGCGGATGTGGCGCCAGGCAGGGTAAGCTTACTCTTCCGGACACCTGTTACCACTGTTTGTTGTGTATTTTGTACACGGTGAACAGTCCATTTGCTGATTACACTATTTTGCCGTAACCGTTTTTTTTAGGACTTCGAATTTTGACTAATGGTTTGGATTGTTTGTACTTGGTTTTATTTTATTAATATTGAAGAACTATGTCTAAGGGGCTGTTGATTGTTATATTCACCGATTATTCACATATATTATGAATTGGAAGACCATATATAGGAATAAAAGGATATATGCTGCATACAAGTGACATCTATGGTTTTTGCTGAAATCTTCTGATGGGTATCTTTTCAAACATGTGTATGGGTGGAACTCGTTTTTTGTCCCTTCCAAATGACTATAGTGGAAAGGAAAAGAATACACAAAAGATGATTGAAAGCATTCTATTTTTCTGCAGCAACTGGGCCAACTTTTTAGACATTGTCGAAATCAAACAATTAGGGTTCTTTAAGTGCACGCTTATGTGTACACAGGGCATATGTTTCTCGTTCCATCCAAACGACTATATGCTATTCATTGCCTGGCCCTCTTTCACGCAACCATTGAAAAGGGATACTATGCTAGAAAATCCAGAGAGACCATGATTGAACATCGTTAGTGAGCCAGAGAGACTGGGCCTTAAATGAATTATTTGAATTAGTTAACATCAACCTACCTTCGTTTCTTTCTCTTTGTGTCCAAGAACTAAGAAAGTTGCCGTCATGACTGTATGCACTATCACTGGTGGGTTTTGATAACTTCGTATCTCTGCCACAGTTGACTGTTTTAACTCTAGAATCTCGTGGCGGATTCTCTCGAGTCGTTTCAGCCTCGCCAGCATTTTATTGGCTTCCATCATTTCACTGATCAGCTGTGGTTCAAAGCCATTTTTCTTCACGAAGTTCATGGCCTTTTCAAGTTCTTCTAGTTCTCTTTTCGTCATGGCCTTTCGTAAATCTGAAATTATAAATTAAATCAGAGAATAATTCTTTGATGAGTTCCTTTTCAACTCGACCGTATCAGTGGTGCAGGATGGAGGACCTGACATGGACAGCTGTCTAGTCCTTCGAATGGGACAAAAACCAAGGTCCTGTGTATACATTGGCATGCATGTGAAAGATTCTTTTGAATTTGATATAAGAGCAGGTTATAGTGCTGCTGCCCTCATAGCACACTGTGTGATGTACCTATGCCTGTCTTCAGGTTGTTAGGACATTGTTAAACCGCATTTAAATTTCATTTCATTTTCAAGATACTATTAATTTTTAGTACATTTTAGCTAAATTGAAATGCTCCATAAAATGCTAAGAGACAAAAAGAATATTGTCCTACCCATTTCAAACAGAAGTTTTTTTGATAATTTTTGCTATTCACTTAGGAATTGGGCTGGATCAGTTTTTATCAAAGACTCATTTTTTACCTATTTGTAATTGTATTATCTGGTTACCCCTGGTGCAGGAAATAGGGTCTTGACCCAAATAATGCCTTTTTGGGACTAACATGGGGTTCAATTCTATGTCAGTAAGGGTCTTTAGCTATGGGAGGCGACTGGAGGACCTAGAGAAACCCCATGAGGTTGGACACACGACACTACACTACAGCTGGCAATCAAAACCATGACTCAACGACAGACTAATTGTTAGACTACTCATCTTTCTTGTAACCAAAAAAATAAAATTTACATGTTAATCTCAGACTTTTCTCAATGACATGCCTTATACCATTCAACCACCCTATGACCCAGTGCAGCCTACTCACTTTACACTATAAACAATATTAAACTTTCAGCACATTTTTTTCACCTTCGAAGACAATAAAATAAATAAATTTGTGTAAACTACTTGGATGACAGCCAAATAAATATTATTCCTGGAAGCATCAAATTGAATCAGCTGTTGAATGAACTTGTACTGGTAACATAAACAAAGTAGACAAAAAGATTAATCTCCGCTCATGATAAGAACTGGTAGTTGGTGGTGGTATATTTATAGACATAACGAAATCAAACAAATTATTCTTGGTTAAAGATACATTATGTAAATGAAATGAAATAGAGTTTAACATCCTACTGTTCTGCTCCGAACCTGGCCTAATGAAGACAGACATACGCCATACAGTGTGCTATGAGGGAAATTTTGCCCGTGCAGCAGAGCTACGGCTTACTCCAATATCGAATTCCAACTGCCAAGCAATCTTAAGTGCATGCCAATGTGTACACGGGACCTCGGTTTTTCCTCCCATCTGAACAACTAGACAGCTGTCCTTGTCAGGCCCTCTGTCCTGCATCACTGACAAGGGTAAACCACGCCGTGAAATCTGGATGAACTTTCTCGGCCAATGCAGGGATCGAACACTTGACCTCCAGGCCAGCGAGCCAGCGTCTTACCCACTTAATAATACCCTTTAAGACATGCTGAAATCAAAACTTACTGTCTCCAGCCGTTAATTCTTTCAATAATCGTTCTGCCTTGGCTAGATCCATCTCATCATCACTCAAATCTGCTTTTTTAAATTCTGTAACTGAGTACTCGAGTTGATATTTGTCACGAGATTTAATAGCTACCTTCAATTGGTATCGTATTCGTTTATTCTTACTCTCTGAAAAAAACAACATACAACATCTGGTAAATATAAGATAGGTTGCCAGGCAACAAAACATACGCCCACACCAGCTAAATCGTCAGAGCAGAATGTATATTGTATCAAAAATGCCATTAGAATTTGTCTAAACGTTGAGAGATTGCGTGTTGCCACATACCAAGCGTCCGACTGGAATATCAAATCATTTTTTGTTCACCTTTATGTAATAATTTCGCTTTTTTCTCCTCTTCTTCCAGATCTTTCTTCTTTTTGCCATCATTTTCTGCTTTCTTCTGTTTCTGTAGTTTCTTTAACGCTTCTTCAGCATCTTTTTCTTCCTTTTCGGCAATCTACGAAAAAAACAACGGAAAAAAAATGCATTGCCAGACAACAAAACAGCATTGAATCAATCAGAGACACAGCACCTAGTTCTGATCAAAAATAAAATAAAATGCTTTTTCTGTTCCGACTGGGCTGTTGAAGATGGGGTTCTGATCAGGGTTACATCACCGAGGTCAAGTAGCAGACATATTGTGAAACAAGAGAAAATTAAATTGGATCAAAATTCAAATGATTTTTACCTCTTTCCATTTATCAGCATCTTTATATTTCTCCTCTTCTTCTTTCCTCTTTCTTTCATTTTCTTCCTCTAATTTCTTCACTCTCTCCATTTCTTCCTGAAATAAAATGGAAGGGGGAAGGGGATGTTTAATGTCTGATCAACACAATACTCCAGACAAACATTATAATGTTTATTTTTTTTTTGACACATTGGAGAATTTGATGTTCACATGGTTGACCCTGTATTTTTCATCTCATCAGAATGGCTAGACTTTTCATCCCATGGCTAGACTTTTTATCGAATCCGAATGACAACTTTTCATCCCATCCAAACGACTAGACTTTTCATCCCATCCGAACAACCAGACACAACTTCCTTGCTAGCCTTGCAAGAGCCAGCCCTGACAAGCGAGGGACAGGAATGGCAAATAAATCACAAATCATATAGAAATTGGAATGCCAGACATGCTCCCGACTTTCAACAAAGCCTCATATAAAATACTGACCTCTTCTTCCTTCCTTCTTCTTTCCTCCTCGGCCTGCTTTTCTCTTTCTAGAAAAAAAAATACTATCAATATTATATGACAGACACTCCATACTGCAGCACAGACATGGGAATACATGGCCAAAAATCGAGAAGTACTTTGTCTATCAACACCAGGGTTGAATCTCAGACCTTCAACTCACACTAATCAGTATCGAGATCCCAGACCCTGTTTTTAACCACGCAGAGATACATCTACTTTATACCCCGAGAATAAATCTCTATCCTGAATGACCACCACATCCAAATATCAGACTAAATAAACTTTTTCAATTTTATTAAATGGACACAGAATAAATACTTCTCAAAATTCTTGACGTATACTTAGGACTTAAAATGTTGGTCAACTAGCTTCGGGGATGCTCGATTCACAATTCCGGAATTAAATTCCAAAACTGGTGTCAATCGAGTGAAAAGGAGAATTTCGGAGTACAACGCATGCGTCGACTGTAAAAAAAATATCTCAACCAATCATGACAGCTGAAACATAATTTTTACCTAGGAATACATCACGATTCTACTCACTCCACCTCAGCTGTCGGGACTGGCAGAACTGTGACAGGACTGAATTCCGCGTCACTCGATTGTAATTCTGTCGATTTGGGACGTTCTGGACTGTGAATCGAGCATCCCCTTAGTGTCTGTTCTCAAATTGAGCTAACTGTAGACAAACAGCCTAAGTTTAATATGTGGTTTTCACTTGTCAGTGTAACTTCACAGCACCAACTGGGACAATTCACTTATCTTTGAAGGACATGTTGCTCCGACAGCAGACAGTGGAGATGTTTTACCAACTCTCAAATATTTACACAGGACCTCCGCTTTTTCCATCCGGTCTCAACAACTACATGGTTGTTCTTGCCTTCAGTCCCACGCCTCCCACAAAAAGAAACGCCGGACTGGAAATTCCAGAGGAATTTTAATTACCCACATCCATATCGAACCCGGCACCTCCTGGTTAAGAAGAGAAGTTTCTTACCATCAATTTCTCTTTGTCTTCTTCTTCGTTCTTCTTCTTGTCTCTCTCTTTCCTAATAAAATAAAAATAAAACCAGAAGTTATACTTCAAAATCAAACTTTTTGAAATTAGTTCTTTGTAGACGTAAGGGTCATCATATTTGCAAAGGTCAAGGGTCATTGAACGGTTAGGTCACGAGTGAGGAAGTCAAAAGTCAAAAAAATTTCAAAGTGAAAGTGGAAATAAATCAAATTGAAATTCAAAAATCGGCATTCTAAAAATTGTTTCCATTTGGAGAAGATTCAAAACGAAAAAAGGTTTTCGAAAAATGGAATCAAAATGGCAGCTGAATATCAATTTGAAAGTTTTTCGTTAATTTCAAAAGGTTGAAAATACTATGGATCAAGGTCTCTGTAAATTTAAGATAATATCTGGGGTAGCACCACCATATGTAATTTTTGGTCTTTTTTTAAAAATGGAGAGAACTATTCTTGTTCAGGAAAGATCAGAAGGCCTCATCAAATTCCGGAGGCTGTTACAAAACATGAATATGCAATTTTGAAGTCCTCTGTGTCTTCCTAATTCCTACCAAGTTTCAACTTGGTCCTTCAAATAGTGACAGAGATACAACATTTTGAATATAGAAAAAATACTGAAGAAAATTTTCGAAAATCTATGGCAATCTCTAATGACAATACTAACCCAATTCCACACATAGATGGAGGGTGGAACTGTCAGTGAGTTAGTCTAAGAAAGTTGCAGAATAATGAAAGGTACCTAATTAGCCTAGTTCTGGTTGTCATTCCTCGGTAGGTAATCAACTTCCATACGTTAAGCAGACCCCCTTTCATAGAAGTAAGAACTAAAGTAACCCTTAGAGACATATTGTATTAAAACTGTATATAAACACTGAGTATAAATTTGAAGGTTATCGGATGATAAATAGAGTCTCTAGAGAATCCACAAGTTTTTAAAAGAGTGATTAAGGGCCGAACTTTGGCAATAACTAATGGAAATCCTTAAGTTTTTTTTATCTCAAGAATGTAAACATCGTATATAAATTTCAGCACAATCGGATGATTACTTTCACAACATTTTTCAATGTGATCAAGTGCCATAACTGTGGCAGTTGTTACCGGAAATTTCTCAGTCTGATCATTTCTCATATCTTTTTTAACTTTAATGGCCTAATAACATATCTAATGCCCCATGAAATAAGCCAAAATATACATAAAACCGAAACATTATTAAAATAATTATTCTTGTTAAGATAATCAAATCACAAACCCTAATAATCCTGAACCAACAAAAACTCAATAAAATGCAAATGTCCCGTAAAGTACAAACATAAATTCTTGAATAAATAAAATACTCACTTGTTCTTGTTTTTCCTTTTCTAATTCTCGTAATTTAGCCAACTTTTTGGCATGAAGATTTTCCGCTTCTTCCAGCTTCTTCTGTTTCTCCAGTTTTTCTGATGAAAAAAAACAACAGAATAACATCATAAATAGAAACGACTTGTCTCCACCAATTAATTTTTAAAAAACATGAAATCAGAGAATTTTCAAGCTTGCATTAAAATTCAAAGTAATGCCATTTATCTAACAATCTAATTCAGCTGTAAGAAAAGGTATAAATAAACAAATTAATGTCTACTTTTTTGGGTAAGACACATAACACATGTTATGTAAATTGTGCAACATTTCCGTATTTAATTCACATACGGGTTTAAAGTTCATGTCAATTGGGGGAGTTGGATAGCTGAAAAGAGAGAGAGAGAGAGAGATAGAGAGAGAGAGAGAAATGGGGATTAACCTCCACTTAACACAAACTAGGTCATTTAGGGACTAACATATGGTTTTAATTTTGTATTAATTATTCGCTTGCACATAGGGATCTTTAGCAGTGGGAGGAAACCGGACCTTGAGAAAACCCACGAGGTACTTGTTGGCACTTGCCACTTACAGAGTCCTCATAGCCTTAGATAAAACGTATCTACATGGAGGCTTTAGCTCTCGGTTATAGTGTGTTTGAAACAGATCAGTTTTTAAATGAAATGGGGTTTAACGTCCTACTCTTCTGCACCGAACGCCATACAGTGTACTATGAGGGAAATTTTGCCTACTCTTATATTGAATTCCAACTGCCAAGGATCTCTTATGTGCTTCAGTTTTCCGTACCATCCGAATGACTAGACAGCTGTCCTTGTCAGGCCCTCCCTTCTGCATCACTGACAAGGGGAAACTTGAATGACAATAATGAGGTACATTGACGGGGGTTAATATGTAATGAATTCAACTTTCTACCAGGAGTAGATCAGTAGGAGGTCAAACCAGGGTTCTTAATCCATTTTGAAATAAACCGGCCACGGGCACCCCTAACGGATAGTCGTCTTTTGAACAACAGACATGTTGGTTTATGCATACTTTATTCACGTCAATAATTGCATAACGTCACGGTATTCCGTATAATATTATAATAATAACTTCTAATAAACAAAGCCTGTGTTGTTATTCCATACTAGTGTTCATATATCCATACATTATCGAAAGTTATAGTCAAATTTTGGCAACTTGCATAATGCATAATCTACTTTTGCTTTCATCCAAACAAACGGAAGTTAGAATTAATTTAGTAAAAGAAAAACTACAAGCAAATACAAATAAGTTCCTTTTTAATTATTTTATACGTAAACACTTGTCAATATATAAAAGTATATATGTAAGCATTGTCAATAATAAAACAATGTAGCAAAAATTATTTTCCGTGAATAGTCGGGGCTTGGAAATATGCCGTACGGGCGAAAGGTCACATGGCCAATTGTTATTCAGATTAGTTTATTTTTAGTGTTACCCGTACTCGCAAAAAGTAGACTTTAATAACTTATATGAGACAAAACATTTTCTGTGAATTTTTATCAAACGAAAGACGTTTGAAAGGAGCTAACTATTCGGATCTAAAATATCTTCTAGTCTTCAACTTTGGGTGACCTATTGTCATATAGTAATGTCACCTTTCATGGAAGAGTTCTCTCCCCTTTGTTATTGACTAGAGTACTCGAGAGTTACCTCCCATATGTAGAATCTTTAGTCTTGTAGAGAGGTTGAATAAAGCATGGCCTATCTAACATGTGGTTTTTAGAGTCTATATATTTTAATCCATGTCATCCATGGTGAACCAGAGAACTAACCCCCACAGAGCATGATGGAGATGCTAAACTAGTGATCCATCCACAATATTAGCTGATATTTTTTTGGAAGAAGTGGAGAAATTACCAAAAATACACCAAGATCTACCACAATTGTGAAATTTTACAATGAGTAACATTTTTCTTAAATATTCATTTTAACTTATTTTGTTAAAAGACTCTGAAGCTGTTATTCAAATTATTGTGGAATTTAGCCCATGCAAGCACCCAAAGAAATTTAATTTGACATCATTTTGCCTAAATGATAGTGGCTTTTAAAATGAGACTCAAGGCTAAAATCTGAAACTGAAGAAAGGCCTTAAGCTAGTTAGCAGTTGTTCCTGATTTTGAGTGTTATATAGTGTTCCAGTGCAATTTACAACATGATCAAGTGTTCCAGAAAAGCAGTAATTTTTTTTTCAACAATAAAAGTTTGAATGTGACATGAGACTTTGTCAAGAAATCATGACGTGTTTTTTATTTCAAATGTAACCGCTCTGAAACTTTTTTAATATCGACCAAAGAGCCTAAAAGACAAACATTTTGATAACAAATGAGAGCTAGCAGAGTATGTGATAATTGGATCTATAGAAGAACAAATGTTGTCTGTGCTTTTGATTTGTTGGAAGTCCAGTGGTGTAGACAGGCCTGTTGTGTGAATTTTTAACTGATGATCAGTATTTGAGACTAACCTTTAAATAAGGCCTAGCCTATTAGACTGAAATTATTTTTTTATTGATAATTTAAACTGTGTTTTCATTTTTTTTTAAATTTTTTTAACTATTGTGAATGTATGTAGTATTTTTTAAATTCCTTTGAAAGTGTGTGTATGGGAAAATTTTGTTTTATTGTGTTTTCATAATTTATTTAGGCTTATATTTAAAATAAGTTATGTTTTCCAAGATAGTAAAAGTAAATTTAATATTTTCATTATTAGGCCTACTTAACCATTTGTTAATTTTGCATTTTGAATATGTCTTATTAATATAATTAAGCATTTTCAGTATTTGATTGCCTAGAATTTTTCATACATAATGTCATATATATTGATCTTACATGACCTGTCTGAATCCAATATTGTCCATAAATAATGGAGTTACTTCCCTTTGTGTTTTTGAGGGTTACTTCCCTTAGATAATAAATGACCTTGACTGAGTTAGGTTGGAGGTGAAATCCAAAGTTGGCTTTGTCATTTTTATGCTGATTATAATCAAGCGACATCCATGCTCACAAGAGACACAGACAACACAACATGGTGGAGAATGCCTAAATGATCCCTCTCATCGTTTCTGACAACATATTTTTTATAAAGGAACAAGATAATTGAAGAAAAATGTAATTAAAATATTTTTATGCCATTGCCATGCTGAAAGCATGCTACCACGTGGTCGCCTGTTGGTTGTATTGAAGTGTTTTCAGTTGACAGTTACATGCTAATAACTAATAATTTTAAAAGCATAATCTTTGATCACAGACTTCCGCTGTTGTTTTATAACTTTGTTCCTGTGCTGTAACAGTGTAATACTGACTACTGACGTAGTGTAGGCCTATGTAGGCAGACTCAAAATAATTATGATCCTGATACATGTAGGTCTTATTATAATGTGTGTTCCTGTAGACTAGTATTTGAGAATTAGTATCAAAGTGTCATCTACAACTGTTACATGAATTTGTTCCTGACCCGAATCCCTGTAAAGAAGACTCAAATGATGTGTTCCTGTTTTAAATTTGTTCCTGTATCCTGCGTGTAGACTCAAACAATTATAATGTGTTCCTGTTAATTAATCAACTGCTCTGCTGTCAAGATTCGTTCCTGCATCATCACTCCTGTAGACTTTAATTTAATATTATACATGTAATTTGTGAATCTCATTGTAGTTGTACAGATTAAAGACATTTTGCAACTAATTGTAATAATTTTATATTTATTATAATTATGATAGATATATTCAATTAAGTTTAGCCTCAAAAGTCTTTTCATAAAATGAAAAGTGTATTATTTCATGTTATTGACTTCGAATATTATATATTATTATGTCAAGTTGTCATGTAGGCCCATGTATGTAGGCCTATGTTTTTAATTACCGTAGTTTTGATAATGTTTCGTATTATTATTAGAGAATGTTTATCTTCTTTTCATTATTAGTAGTCCTAATATTAACATTTAGTATGGCTGATCAAAACAGATTAGGTATTGATAGATTTGAGGGTGCAACACCAAATCGAGACCAAGCTCTTGCACACTTTTTGTCATTTATGGACTACCTCGAGTTCAATCAGGAAGAAACCGAACCTATATCTGTTGCCGAAATTAATCGTACTGTTAATTTATTTAAACAGACACTTAAAGGTCGTGCTAGGTTGTGGATTGAGGGTTGTGTTTTCCGAAGTATTGGGGACCTAAAGGGACAATTTGTTGATAAATTCTCTCAAATCAACACAACTTTTGGTTTGCATCAAAAGTATTCCGATTTTACTTATGATTCTACTGTCTCTCCTAGTGATAACCTTGAACGGTTACACAAACTTGGAAACCGGTTGGACGTTGGTGATGCACACCTTAAGCATAAATTTATTTCTATTTTGCCCGAGGCTTGTCAGAAGACAGTGGTAATGACTACTTCTGAAAATACAACATTATCACAAATTTGTGCTAAAGCACAATGTTTTTTTGATCTGAATTCTAGCATTGTGTCAAAACCAAATGTATCATTTGCTATAAATAGTGATTGTAATGCTATTAATGACATTCGCAATCCTAATCCTAATTCATATCAGAGAAAACGGTCACCAAGTCCTAGTCCTAGTTCTAGTTATTATCATCGACGTGATGATCGTCCACATCGAAGTCGAGATATGCAAAGTCGTAGTCCTAGTATGCGCTCCTATTATGGGAATAAGTATGTATCTGGTTCACAGAACCAACGTAAAATAATATTCGACAACACAACAATAATTTAATTCAGGTCATCATTTTGTTCATGTTATTCATCACACATGGTTTGTTTTTCTGTAACGTTAATAGGCCTTCTTTTTTACCTTTTTCTATCTGGTTCTAATTTTGCAATCATGGCTACATTTAATTCATCAGATAGATTTGACGGCACAACTCTATCCAGAGATAAAGCCTCTGCACATTTTCTGTCATTTATCGATCACTTAGAGGCCAATAATCTTGATACAGAACCAACAAGTGTGCAAGAAATGACACAATTTTTAGTAAGGTTCAAACAAACTCTTAAAGGTTCAGCACGACTTTGGATCGAGGGACGAGTTTTTCGAAATTTAGAAGATTTAAAATCTACATTTATAAATAGATTTTCAGAAGCCAAAACTTCATTCTCATTACACCAAGCTTATCAGAATTTCACCTATGATATGCAAATTTCTGCTCAGGAAAATCTAGAAAATTTGCAAAAGTTATCCAACCATTTGGGTTTCAGAGATCAGCAAATCAGACATAAGTTTATTTCTATATTGCCAGAACAATGTCGTCAAGCCGTGGTGATGTCTTTAAATGAAAATGTTCCGATTGATAGGATTCCACAAAAGGTTCAATGTTTTTTCGACGTTTCAAAACCGAAAGAGGTAACTTTTTCCCATTCTGAAGTAGACTTTCTTCCTAATCAATTGCAATCTTTGGACATTAATAATTCTTCGAACATGTCCAAATCACGTTACAAGTCGCCTAATAGGCCACCAAGAAATTTTCGCTCAAATAGTGTTGATACACGTCATACATATAAGCCTGAACGTCGTGATCCGAGTCGGGATAACAATTATCGCCAAACTCGCAGTTCTTTTGATGACCGTTCTTCACAGAATTATTATCGACAACGTAATGATTCTTTTAATAGCCGTTCTTCTAATTATTACAGAAGAAGATTATTTTGTGATTTTTGCCTTAAACCAAATCACACTTGGCGCAACTGTTTTCAACGTGAACGTGAGTTGTCCTGCAGACGTAATAGACAATCTAAAAGATCTGACAATGCCGGTCAGGATTTTTGAGTAAGGGAACTTGTGAATCTGCTCCTCGTGAGTTCCCTGAAACTAATTCCAAACCAGTTGTTATTAAGTTGGATAAACGCAACTATTGTAAAGGCAGTTTTCAGGATAGAAAACCTGCATTAATTCTTTTTGATAGTGGTGCATCCAGATCACTTATTTCATCGTCAGTTATTCATTCTTCGCCTTATCTTAATAATTTGCCTGTTAATAAGTTAAACAAAGCCCTAAAGTTTCGTATGGGTAATGGAAATTGTTTAGTTTGTTCGTATTTTATTCGTTTTGAGATGAGTATTCAAGGTCATATTTTGGAAGTTGAAGCATACATTGCCAAAGACTTAGTTGGAATCGACATTATATTAGGTCAAGAAACTTTATCATCCTTGGAAGGTAATCTCAGTTTTCGTGACAATATCTTTCAGTGCAAATCACGAAAAATTTGTTTTTCAACTTGTCACAGTATTCATATAAAGCCTAATCATAGTCGTTTCGTTACTGTGTATGGTAAAGTTCCAGCAGTATTTAAGAATAGAGAAGTGTTACTTTATTGTAACAAAACTGTTTCGGATGCCTGTCCTTCGTCAGTTTTAGTAAAACTAAAGCGTAACAAGGCTGTAATACCTATTAGCAACACAAGCGATAAAACTTTGCATATTCATGCATCGACACCTATTTCTTTTATGTCATTGGATGACATTTTTGTTTGTGAAAATCCAGATTTATCTAGTCATGACCAGTCTAAGAGTATTTCAAACGAAGCAATTCGAGATATTTTCAAGCAGAACATTGATTTGCCTTCAAGTATTCTTACTAATAATGCCAAAGATGGATTTTATGAACTTTTATGCGAGTATAAAAGTGCTTTCAGTTTACATGGCGAGATTGGTCATTGCCCAAATATGTCAGTTGACATTGAAGTTTCAAACGAAGACCCATTCTATATAAGACCCTATCCTACTACTGAAGCTGAGAAGCAAGTCATTGACGCAGAGTTAAATAAATTGGTTAAACTTGGCATATTGGCTGTAGGTCACCAATCCTACACTTCGCCAGTTCTTGTAATTCCAAAGAAAAGCACAAGTGAAAAGAGAGTTGTTGTGGATTTCCGATACCTTAACTCAAGGATTAAACGATTAAATCATCCATTTCCTCTACTCTCTGATACTTTAAAGCGAATTGGTAATTCTAAACCCAAGGTTCTCAGTTGCATTGATTTAAAATCTGCATTTTTTACTTTACCTTTGTCTCCCAAATCTCAGAAGTACACAGGTATATCGTCATACTATGGTGGAAAACATTATTATTTCAAAAGACTAAGTCAAGGTCTAAGTGTCTCACCTGCTGTTTTCCAATCTAAGATCGACGAAGTGTTATCCGAAGTTAAAGATAGTTATAATTATTGTATTGCCCATCATGATGACATCATTGTCTTTAGTAAAGATCAGAATTCTCATAAACAACACTTAGCCCAAGTATTTCAAGCCTTAATAAACAACGGTCTAAAAATATCGCCAAAGAAATGTTCTTTTTTTCGTAGTAATGTTGTTTACATGGGTCATCAAATCACTATTTGCAAAAACGGATTGGCAACAATTCAGCCATTATCTGATAGATGTCATGCTATTCAAAATTTGGCTCGTCCAAAATCAACTAAGGATGTTCGTAAATTCATTGGTGCTGTGAATTATGTATCTAATTTTCTCCCTAAACTACAGCTTGTATTACAACCGTTGCATAAGATATCCAATAAAAGAGTTCAGTTTCATTGGACAGAAGAACATGAATCTACATTTAACGAAGTAAAGAAACTTCTCATTCAGCCACCTGTTCTATACATGCCATCTGGTGATGGTAGATTCACGTTATACAGTGATACATCGAGAACAGCAACCGGTTCATATTTAACTCAGGTGATTAATGGTCAAGAAAGGTTATTAGGTTATTATTCTAAGCGACTTCCTAAGGCTTGTGAAAGATATAGTGTAACCGAGTTAGAATTATTTGGATTATTAATCAACATTACCAATTTTCAGTATCTACTAAAAGGTGTTGAATTCGATGCATATGTCGACCATTCTGCAATAGTCCAATTGTTCCAGTCTAAACGTGAACCATGTACTAACCGTTTAAAGAAGCTGTTGGTTAAATTATCTCATTATGCATTAAAAATAGGATATAAGAAAGGTACCGAATTGGTCTTAGCCGATTTTCTTTCTCGCAGTCCATTAGAGGACGATTCAGAAATAGATACCGTTGTCCCAACTGCATTTTCTACTGAAGAAATTAATCCTGTAAGTGAGCGACCAGTTACAAGACAATGGGCTAAACAACAAAACATTCAAGTTCCGGATGTACATCCAGTTATAAAGCCCACTACTTCTTCATCATCTACCGCTCATGTTCCTCATATAACTAACGATAGTAATGACATTCCAGTCCCTATATCTAATTCCCAGACATCGCATGCTCAAAATTCTAATAATTCTGAACCTAGACTAGTTGATAAACCTCTAGTATCTGAAGATGAGGAAATCGAAGTTCCTATCGAATTGTGTATTCCTCCACGACCTGTTGTTCATAATTGTGAGAACATTATTCAAAAGAATTTTCCAAAACAACAAGATTTGGACAAACTTCTTAACGTTATTAAAAGGAAAATCATCAGAGATTATAATCTTTCCATAGATGCGAATAAATTACGCATCGAACAGGAAACCTCACCATATTTTAAGCCAATTTACGATTATTTAAGTCATGATATTTTGCCAGCCAATAAGAAGTCAGCAAAGACAATTCAATTAAAATCTGAAGAATATCTTTTATGTGATTCAGTTTTATTCAGGCTTATCATTCATAAAGACGAAACATTCACTTTGCAGTTAGCCATTCCTGAATCAATGTGTCATAGCCTTATCAATATCTACCACGACAGTCAACTTTCAAATCATCAAGGTATTGTTCGAACTTATCTGACCATGAGAAAATTATTTTACCTTCCTAATATGTTTGACACTATTTCTTCCTATATCAAATCATGTTTTAAATGCCAGCAATTTAAAGGCAAAACGGACAAAGTTCGCATATTTCATAACAGAATTCCTACACATTATAGAACTTTTGATAGATTAAGTCTTGATTTCAAGAGTATGCCATCTTCATCAACCGGATTTAAAAATCTAATGGTTGTTTGCGACGAAATAACAAGATTCGTTGTTTGTGTTCCTTTAAAATCTCTAGACACTGAAACTATATGTGAAGCAATCATACAGAAGATAGTTTGTACTTTTGGTCCACCTTCTGTTCTTATTACAGATTGTGCTGCATCATTAACTGGTAAACTTATTAGTGTACTTTGTCAAGCTCTAGATATTGATCAGAAACTTATCAGTGTGGAAAATCATGGAAGTTTACTTGTTGAACGACATATCCAGTCTATTTCTAATTTTCTCAAGTACAATTTAAATCAGTTTGGTACAGATTGGGTACGATATGTTTCAACATGCTGCTACGCATACAATTCATTTGTTTCCCCACAACTTGGAAACTATTCACCATATGAGTTGGTTTTTGGTAAAGAACCAAAGAATCTAACTTCCCTAAATTGGTCATTTTCCGGAATATGTAAATCTTATGATGAGTATATGTCACACCTTAAATCTAAATTTGATGCTATTTCATCAACTATTCTTAATCTACAGAAGAGACAACAAGAAAGTCAAAATACGAGTATTGCTCATAGTCTTAGCAAAAATCCAATTTATAGTCTTGGACAATTGGTTTTTGTGTTTAAGCCTTCATCTTCAGCATTGACTGCTAATTCCCGGAAGATCAAAGCAGATTGGTGTGGTCCGCTAGTAGTTCATCAAATATTAGATAGGACACATTACATTCTATCTACCCTTGAAGGAAAGGTATTGCAAGAGGTCTTTTCTATAAATAGACTCAAACCTTGTTTTCTGCGATCTCATGAACCTAATAAACAAATAACTCATATAGATGCCTTAAGAAAGAGTTTAGGTAAATCAGATGATGAAAATGCTCATATTGTTAATTGCAACAATTTATTAAAATGTACAGATGAATTAGGTAATGTTTTGTCTACATTTGATGATAGCAATGTTATATGTAATAGACTTACTACGCCTGTAGATATAGCTCAATGTAAAGTAAATATTATTGAGAATAGAAACATTGCATCCTTAAATAAGTTAAGTTTAGGACAAATAGAGCAACAGTTCCATCACATAGTTGATCTTACTAATGAAGATTATATGGAAATAAAGAAAGCTCGATTCAAATTTGGTTCCTTAGAACTATTAGTAGAGATTCCATGTCAAAAGAATAAGGAATTTACTTGGATTAATGTTAATAATTATCCTTATTTGTATCCAGTTGTTGAAAACTTACAATGTGATCCAACATTCCATATTACAGGAAGTTTAAGAAAATACAATAGATATTATTGTTAAAGCAAGTTTATCATAAACCTAGTGTTTTGATGTTATGATTTAATCAATCAACAATCGTTTTTATAGGTAAACCTTATTAATGCCATATCATCTTCCTATTTATAAACTTTTTGAAGTTGTATTCAAATCGGTATTAATCACGTATTTGATGTTGGAAAGTATATGTACTTGCATATAATTTGTGATATTAAGCATTGAGGTTGGAGCAATACTTGTAAAATCAATTGGTAATCAAACATCTTTTGATAATTTCATACTTGCAATCTATTTGATATTGTGGAAAAGTTTTAGCTTGTTTAAACATGCTGTAACTGTATATATGTTTTTGAAGATTGTTACTAATTATTTTTATGTCAGGCTATTTTTCATTTCACAAGTTTGATATGTTAATTGCTATTTCATTGTGTGTGTTTGATTGTTTCTGTGAGTGATTCACAAGGAATTTTTTTTCTATTTTTCATTATGATAATGTAAACTCTAATTTATCAAAGGGAGTACACATCTTTCAAGAGAGGGGGATGTCATATAGTAATGTCACCTTTCATGGAAGAGTTCTCTCCCCTTTGTTATTGACTAGAGTACTCGAGAGTTACCTCCCATATGTAGAATCTTTAGTCTTGTAGAGAGGTTGAATAAAGCATGGCCTATCTAACATGTGGTTTTTAGAGTCTATATATTTTAATCCATGTCATCCATGGTGAACCAGAGAACTAACCCCCACAGAGCACTATATTGGACGTGGGAGGATCTCCAGCTTTTGGAACTTCCAAATACAATGCCTACGTGCAAAACAGCCGATTAAGATCCCTGGGTCAAACCCCATTTCATTTCATTTTTTATCAGTCTGGAATACTTGACGTTTCGCTCACCTTGTCCATATAAATAAAATACAGAATTATATTTTCCTTCGTTTTTTATACTTTTGACAATCTAATTAAAATATAGATCTATATTTCGTTTCGTTTTTTATACTTTCGATGGCCTACACTCATGTAGATCTAACTAGTTATAGTGGACGCTCACGTTCTATGACGTCAGGTATCAAGCACGGGACATTTGACCCGATAACATCAGTCATTCGATTAACCAATTAGCGATCCCCATGCTTTTCAAAATCCACTTGTGTTTTGTTATGATTTCTATCCGCTGGTGTTAGTATAGACGTCGTTGGCTGGTAATATCTACCCACAGTTCCACGCATGAAAAGGTCAAACGGTCGATTCGACAGACCATTTGATTGGCTGACCCCTCATTTCAGGGAGAACACCAGTTAAATAACAAGTCCTCCAGATCCAAGAGTAGTGAAGACAAGTAAAAACGAAATTTTGAACTATAAAAAACGAAACGAAATTGGATCTGTGTTTTAATCAGATTGACTTTTGATGACCTACACTACATGAAGATTTGACCGGTTGTTGTGATAGGTCAAGTATGAGATCATACTTGACATTTGATTAACCAATCAACATTGATGTTACTAGTGGATTACCCACAGTTTCGTGCAAAGCTTGCTGTAACAGACCGTTTCATTATCTTATCCCTTATACCATTCAGAACACGTCAATAATAACACACTGAGTTATTTTGGTCTATCATTTCATTTCATTGTTTATTAGTGTGGAATACTTGATGTTTCACTCACCTTGTCTCAGTTTATTTTGTTCTACCATTTCTTCTTCCACTTCGAGTCGGTTGGGGATATCACATAACATCACTTCAATCTCCGGGAAACTAACACCACTACCTGGTACCAGACGGCCTCGTACAAAATACTCCCATTTCTTCTCGGAGAAATAATCACGATGTACAGATCGTGTTAACCATCTTGAAAAGTAACGAAAACAAATTTGTTTGAGCAAACGGGAGAGAGAAATGGGGTTTAATGTTTAATTGAAAAAAAAAAACCCCAGGCCATTTCGGGACTAACATATTGTTCAATTTTATTCCAACAATTAGCTTGATCATAATGGTCTTTAGCAGTGGGAGACAACCGGAGGACCTGGAGAAAAACCCACGAGGTTGGACAGGTAACCCAACTCAATTGTCACGTACAACTAGGGAATCGAAAACCATGTCAGTTAACTCAATGACAGAGCTATTGATACAGCTCGCACATCCTAACCATTTGGCCATCCAAGTTGGATGATCAACCTCCCAGCAGTGGGAGGATCCCAGTTGAATCAATGACAAGACCTAGCTATCTGAGTAATAGAATATAGACATGTATAGAATAGAATGGAATCGGTTTTAATTCCTCTACAACAGAATACTTCAGTCATTTTAAAATTAACATATGGTAATTTTCATTTGACTGCAAATATCTGCTGGGGTTGGATCAACTTTTATTCAAGCTTAAATATGGCTGTGAGGGGCGCCCTACCAGTTGTCCATGTGACATGGTATAACTGTGGCTGTGAGGGGCACCCTACCAGTTGTCCATGTGACATGGTATAACTGTGGCTGTGAGGGGCACCCTACCAGTTGTCCATGTGACATGGTATAACTGTGGATGTGTGGGGCACCCTACCAGTGGTCCATGTGACATGGTATAACTGTGGCTGTGAGGAGCACCCTACCAGTTGTCCATGTGACATGGTATAACTGTGGATGTGTGGGTCACCCTACCAGTGGTCCATGTGACATAGTATAACTGTGGATGTGAGGGGCACCCTACCAGTTGTCCATGTGACATGGTATAACTGTGGTTGTGAGGGGCACCCTACCAGTTGTCCATGTGACATGGTATAACTGTGGATGTCCATGTGACATGGTTTAAAATTGATTATGTGCAGCACCCTACGACTGGTCCATGTGAATTGGTATAAATTTGGCTATGTGCTGCACCCTACAACTGGTCCATGTGAATTGGTATAAATTTGGCTATATGCTGCACCCTACGACTGGTCCATGTGAATTGGTATAAATTTGGCTATATGCTGCACCCTACAACTGGTCCATGTAAATTGGTACATATTTGGCTACGTGAGGCACCCTCAACTGGTCCACGTGGCAAAGAATGACCTATCAACTTACTTTGCTTGCTCTTCACTAATTGTGTCGGTCTTGTCTCGGTCTAAAAACGAAAATTCCCAGCGTAAGTCTTGAACGAGGAAATATCGTCTATCCAATTCACGAAGTAAATCATACAACTCTGGTAAATCACATGTCTCAGTGGCACAAACATATTTCATGGCAGCTTTTACCTGTTAAAAAAACAAATCAAATTTCAGGCAGTAAACAGTACCTTTAGCATTTAACTCTTACCTGACCCAAGTGCACTTGTCGACACCTATCTACCGTTAAGTAAACACAACGACTTTTAGCGACAAAACTGGTTAGACAAATGCAAGGTTCCTAGTGTAATAAGAGTTACTTCCCTTATAAATAAACATTTTGACGGTTAAAAATCGTAATGCTACTTCTTGTAAAATGATAATAAAATGATGATAATTTCCGTACTAACATATAGTTAAATCTTATTTCAATAATTCGCTTGCACATAGGAGATAGGAGTCTTTAAGAATCAGAGGAAACAGGAGGACAGGGAGAAAACCAACAAGGTTGGACAGGCAACCCTACCCCTTGTCACATAGAAGCTGGGAATCGAAACCATACCACTTGACTCAATGACAAACTAGGTCATTTCGGGACAAACACATGGTTTTGATTTTATTTCAATAATTCACTTGCATGTAGGGGTGTTTAGCAGTGGGGGGAAACCGGAGTACCCAGAGAAAACCCACGAGGTTGGACAGGCGACCCAACTATTTGCCACGTACAACGGGGGATTCGAAACCACGCCAGTTGACTCAATGGCAGGCCGTATGATACAGGGCGCGCACGCCCTGACATGCAGTAGATCAGTTTGCCTCCCCCCTAATATTCTAAGAGAAATCCTGCTATTACCTGTGGTAAACTGATTCCTCCTATCCTCAAATCAGCATGAAGAATCTGTAGTTGTTCAAGAGTTAATTCCCCTGAATTATCTGTGACATATTGATCGAATACATCTTTAACGACACCTGGACGATTCTCAACACCAACTTCACCCATTTTTATATACTCAATGTTTTACGTCTTAGATATCTGCAAATATAAAGGTGTAAAATAATCTACGTTTTGTGACAATGAAACATCAAGACATCTAGGGACTGTGGTGCATCTGATTTAGTGAGTAAATTAGCATGTTATGAAATTAAAATTTTAATGAATTTTTCCTTAAATTAATAATAATAATAACATTGTTATTTATAAAGCGCGTATATACTGAAGAAATCAGTTTCTAAGGTGCTGTCCGTTTTTATATTCACTGATTATTTACAGATCAGGGATTTGAAATAAGAATGTTTTAAGTTGAGATTTAAAATGGCCCATAGACAGTAATTATTTCTTTGACTGTGGTAGTCTATTCCATAGAAAAGTGCCTGCATAAGAAAAGGCACGTTTTCCAAGTTGTAAGTTAGTGGCTGGAGATTTTAGAAGATGTTTTTTCTGATTTAAATTTTATAGAGCTTTTTGTTACTGACCTTGACAGGCTGCAGAACTTATCTGTCAGTCAATTACAATTTATAAAATTAAAACAGTTAAATTTCAAAGAGGCTTTTTTTTTTGTAGGGTTTAAAAAAAATCATTTAACTGAAAAAAATGATCAATTCAATTACCAAAATCAAATACTTGTACGTAGGGGTCTTCAGCAGTGGGAGGAAACCAAAGGACCCGCAGAAAAACCCACGAGGTTGGACAGGCCACACTAGTCCTTGTCACATACAATCGGGGAATCAAAACTATGACATTTGACTCAATGAGAATGACAGACCTTGTTAGAGCACGTGATAACCATTCGGTCATCGAACCCCCTTGCGAAAATAAAAAAAAAACATGATAAATATCAGGGCTGGATAAACTATTAAGAAAAATATGCAGGTACTCTGGGAATCCTGGGCAAGGGGGGGGGGGACCACAGAATTTCTGCTTTTTATTTAGCTGTCAAATTCAAAATATTTCATTTAGAATAGTTCATATACACCACTCTTGTTTTAACTGAATAATATATCCCAATCTTTATTCTGGTCAACAAATTGTATTATTTTACAATATTCCAATTAATCGATGAGACAAATTTCATCTTCTTAACACACCTAACTGACCTAATTTTAAAAATTGGAAAAATTCAACTAAATGATTTGAAAAGCCTAACGTAAACCTTTTCAAATGTGACTTGATTATAAAATATTTTCGAACCCTCTAGACAAGTAATTAATTACACAGCAGGTAGCTAGGACACTTAAACATCCAGTACTTTATTAGAATAAGGCTATTATTTATTTTCTGGATCTGCCAAGCCAGCAAGAGTGTTATTCACTAGGCCTAGTTATTGTCCCTTTAAAATTAATAAAGAACTAGGCCTATTTAATTAAATAATTTAATTATTTTTAATTAGTTTTTAGGCCTAATTGTTTTTTGACTTCTAGGCCTATACGAGAAATGAATGTGTTACGAATAGGAAGATCAGTAATTAAAGATGTTCTTCTAATGTATATTTAATTTGAGTAAGTAAAAACTTACACACAAAAAATCAAAACAATCGAAATACCTTCCGCCGCCATTTTGAAACAAATCATCTCCAACGCGCACCTGTCACACGAGCAAGGATTAGCTGAACTTTGACGAATGAGAAATACCGTTATATTTATTAAACCGGAAATGACAATGTTGTGACTGGAAGAATAATGTTTTGATTAGGGAGGAAATTTTTAGAATATTAAATACTACAGCCAAAGAATAACTTTATTGAATGTTTTTAATTGCTCTGTTTTCCTTTGAAATATGTCATTCACTGAAAGTTGAAAATGAATGCTGACGTCGAAAAACACATAAGGCAGAACCATCAATGGTCAATTCTGCCAGCAAATGTAAAACAGGTAGTGTGTAGTCATTGATATCCAGCCATTTTCCCCTATTGACATTACATAAATTGACAGATTTATCTGCTTCATGTGATATAATTAATATGCTTCAAAAAACTTCTAATTGATTGATGTTGACACTTTAAACATACATTATGCAAGAGCTATATCTGATTATTGCAAGTTTTTATTTAGGCGTCAGATGTCATAGAAATGATAAATTACTGTCTAAGTCTAAGCCATGGTAAATAATAAACGGATTTCTTCGATTATGAACAAACTAGTTAACTTTGGTTAGTGTTTGAAATGAACTCCCGTTCACTTTTTATATGATTTGAAAAAAATTGACCGAAGACTATTTCTCAGCATTAAATTGCATAGCATATATAGGGTCTGCAGCATGCAAAAATAAGACAAATTTAGTTGATTTACGTCAAAAACACTTTAATTTTATATCATTTACATATGGACCTCAAATTTTGAGTATTCCACATGCTGACGGAATTAAACCTTAAAGTATATCTCAAATCATGTTTAATTTTCTACACTAATTTGATTTTAAACACTTGTCCAGGTCGTCACGTGTGAAGTGCGCTGTCCTTCGGCTTCTCGAGCTCCATCGTTCATATAGGTGCCTATTTAATTTTCCTCCGCAATCCCCAAAATTTGTCAGAAATTTATTCATGTTTACTTATATTAATTTCCCATTAATTAACTGTAAAAAGCATCACACCTTATTTTTGTTTATTATCATTTTCTTTCGTAAGAATCAGTCTGTCACATTCACTGGCCAACTAAATGTGTATAAAACTCCAACACTTTTGCCTACCCAACCGAAAGCACTCCAAATTATTAAACATACATTATGCAAGAGCTAAATTTGCCTATTGCTTGTCTTTTTTTAGTCCTGAAATGTTAGATAGATAGATAGTTTATTACATAAAACACCAATTTCGGGCAGCATGTAAATAGTACATATTATGCATACAAAACAGACATACATGTACATAAAAAAAATGTTATAGAAATTATAAATTAGATATTAAATAACTTATTCAGACCATAATCTACTCCGATGTCATCGCTACCCGTGATATTTACTGGATTAGGATCCAATTTGCTGCTCAACCTTCATTTATGATTTAAACTTGAAGTGATTAATTGAGACTATGCTTTTTATTGTACTGACTTTAGTATTGATGATCGAGGCTAGGCCCAAAATTAAATGGCCAAATTCTTGGGTCAGAGTGGATCAATTTGAATGGATTTTCCACCAAGTTCCCTTTACACTATCTAGTTTTTAACTAGTATAGTGAGAACTCCCAGATCTTTATCTAATCTCCCATAATGTATGTTTAATGTTACTGTGCACTGTCCTTTCCCGTTGATATCTTTACAAGAATTGTATAAAGAGGGAATTTTTCATAATTATGTACCTTGGCCATTTGTATACCAATTTCCTTATTTATTTTCAGAGCTTGGGTAATACTCAGAGAGAATATGAAAAGGCAATTTCTAGCTTCAGTGTTAAAAATCAGCTTCGATTTAAAGGCAATTTAGGTATGTGTGAAATAGCTTTATTTAACATCTGCTTCCACTGATGTGATATCACAGTTGTGTAATAATTCTTGTCGGACAATGTCTGTGACAGATGCCCGATGTCCAGACTCGAAGAATAACTATTACTACATTATAAACAGACAAACCAAAATTTGGTTTCTTGATGTTGACTTTTGTAAATTGATATAAGTAAGCATATGTCTACTACATATTTTGAAATTGTTAAGTACATGTATTTAAATGATAATAACACATTCACAATAATATATGTCCTAGATGAATTTATATAAGCTGCAATGGGCATGGTTTTGATTCCCTGGTTGTATGTAAGGAGGAGTAGGGTCGCCTTTCCAATCAAGCGAATTAATGAAATAAAGTTGAACAATATGTTAGTCCCAAAATGACCTGGTTTGTGTCCAGTGGACATTAAATCTCAGTTCTCTCTCTCTCTCTCCATGTGTTACGTATTTTTAATCAAGTTCATTTTAAGAGTAAAAATAAGATTTAAAATGTATTTTATTTTTGTGTTTGTAGTTCGCCAAATAATGAAAGATGAGAGAAGATACTATGAACAAGTAATAAGTTATAGTCGTGAACATTTGATGTTATATCCGTATCATTTAGCAGACGTCATTGTTAAAGGATTGAGATTAACTCCCTTTGCTTATTATGTCAATATGATGCAGGATATTATGTCACAGGAGAAATCCTACGATTCGTTACCAAATTTTACTGCTGCTGATTGTGAGTATTACCTCCTAAAACAAGCAAATAAACTGGGGTTTTATTTCAAACTTTTCTTGGGGGTTGGATGGCCAAATGGTTAGCCTGCGCATGCCATTGAGTCAACTGGCGTGGTTTCAAATCCCCGATTGTACGAGTGTTTTCTCTGGGTACTCCGGTTTCCTCCCACTGTTAAAGACCCTCTATGCGCAAGCGAATTATTGAAATAAAATTGAACCATATGATAGTCCTGAAATGACCTAGTTTGTGTGGAGTGGACGTTAAACCCCATCTCTCTCTCCCTCTTTCAAACTTTTCTAGGGTAATGAAGACGGGCATATCATGCATTGTGATATTAGGAAAAATTAACAGATTGGGTCAACCGTTTGTCCAGTACAGCTCGTTTGACCCCTGATGTGAACTCCCACTATAGCCTGTCAGATCTTCATGTATTGTTGGCCACCGAAAGTTTAAAAAAACGATACGAAATATAGATCTGTATTGTAATCAGATTGTTGTTTGTCTTCAACAAATCCAAGTTAAATAGTTTAACAGGATTATGGGGGATCACGGTGGCTAAGTTGATAAGGTGCTGTTCAGTGATGCAGAAGGAGGGCCTGACAAGGACAGCTGCCTAGTCGTTTGGATGGGACAAAAAACCGAGGTCCCGTGTACACATTGGGGTGCACGTAAAAGATCCCTTGGCAGTTGGAATTCAATATAAGAGTAGGCCGTAGCGCCGCTGTCTGGGCAAAATTTCCCTCATAGCACACTGTATGGCGTATGCCCGTCTTCCATTAGCCCAGGTTAGGTGCAAAAGAGTAGGACGTTAAACCCCATTTCATTTCATTTAACAGGATTATATGAGTCAGATATTTGTCTATAAATTATCTGTCACAAATCAGATAGCAGTGCTTTGCATCAATGGAATTAAATAACAATGTGATCCTACTCAATATGTATATATATAAGCCAAAATGATAATATAGACAGTGTATTTCTCAAAAATATTTTAAGCTGAGGCGGGGGTTCTCTCCGAAGATACCTTTCTCAGGTACAGGGCTACACCCCTCCTGCAAAAATTCCTGGAACCGTCCCTGATAGAAATGGTCTTTTCACGATAATATGAACGTCTGAATTTGTTATTTTTCTTGTATTTAAAGTTTTTTGTTTGTTTTATATCCAGGTTTACGTTTATTAGGAATTGGGAGAAACCAGTATATAGATTTAATGAATCAATGTAGATCGTCAAAGGTAATCTTCATTAAATAATATTTATGAAACAAATCTTTGAACTTTTAAATGGCTGGGATGTTCGAATCTACTTTAATCAGGGCCATTTGATTTCACAGACAGTTGATTATTGACTTCTCGTGTTAATAAATGTTTTAATAAAAATTAATATAACATTTGAATCAGAAAAAAAAATCCCCGGATAATTCGTCTCATGAATATTCATCCCCTAGGACAATTCGTCCCCTGGACGGTTTGGCCCCTACCGAGGACAATTTGACCCCCGACAACAGTAATGGTGGTTCAATTGTTGGGGTATGAATAGTCCAAGTGGATGAGTTATCTGGGGATGAATTGTCTCGTACCCGCCTAACAGATTGGGGAGAACTGACGCTGAAGCAAATTATGCATTTTCCAGATATTGTCTTATTCAAGATAGTAATATACATCTATATAGCGCAACAAAATGAAATCAATTTCATTCAATTAAAATTCAATTTTGATAATGAAAAGAGAAAATTATTTCTGAGGGTAGACTTTAGTTATTCTTAATTTCTTTATCTTCGCTTTTAGATAATTTTAGTATTGAAATAATTCTCATTCAGATATTTCTTGTATTTTTATACGACATGTTTTGTATTTCTTTTTTATTTCTATCATAGAAATTTTTTCGCAAGAAGCCAGTACGCGATTTATTACCCATGCAGCCAGTAGAGGGCGCTTGTATAGAAAGTTGGTGGATTGTTAACGTGGGTTATATAACAGAGGATGATATTAAGGTTGGTATCCTCCAGCAGTTGAATTTAGGTCGGTGGGGTTGTAAGGCATGTTTATTTATTAATAAGGAGAGGGACTTCCAATTTTTTAAATTTATTTATGGCTTGGGTAACTTTATTCAAAAAACTTTGATGGAATATTTGCCAGGATACCGGTGCTACAGATAATTCTTATTCCAATTTTCAACTGCCAATGGGACCTCATTATTTATCCCATACAAAGGACTAGACATTGTTCCTTGTCAGGCCATTGACATAGGGAAACCAAGTTGGAAAGTGAGAGAAACCTTCTCTACCTACATGTGCACCAGGATCGCACAATTAGTAGGCCATACTCTCGAACCTACCACTGCTCTGACATCAATCCTCGTATTGTTTCATAATGATATGGACATTTATGAATTTGTGTTTTGTGTAGACATTATAGCTTTGACCATAACTGAAGGAGAGAGTGATTGAAATTGGACTAATATATAATTTTGTGTATATATGATAACTTTGATTATAATTGATGAAGAGTGATGGTATATTTTATGTTTTGTATAGATGTGTCCGCAAGTAGAGAAGAACCTGATTGATACAATAATAGACAGTGGACCACAACCAGCTGGTGATCTCGATAAAGATTTAGTCCTGGGTAAATACCAATTTTACAATCATTATATTGTTGTGTTTTCTGGCATAGTTTCTCCTTGTCAGTGATGCAGGATGGAGGGCCTGGCAAAGACTGTTGATTTGTTGTTCGAATGGGACGAATAGCTGAGGTTCTGTGTACACATTGGCGTGAATGTAAAGGATCCCTTGACAGTTTGAAATCGTTGTAAGAGTAGGCCGTAGTGCCGCTGTACAGGCAAAATTTCCCTCATAGCACACTGTAGGGTATATACCCGTGTTCATTAGCCCAAGTTAGGAGGAGAACAGTAGGATGTTAAACCCCATTTCATTTCATTTCTTCAAATAGAGAACATTACATATGATTGCACATGTCATTAGGCCGCATTCTCGAGTAGAAAAACCTGTCACCTTCGCTCCCGCTAAACGGGTCTAGAAATCGGACTATTGATAATTGTACAATCAACATGTCAACAAAGTTCTCCAATATATTTTGTTAATTTAATAGTTTAAGCTCGAAATTGGCCAGAATCCGTGACCTATTTCTTTATAGTGTGGAGCCATATTTGCGTATATGTGAGTTGGATGCTGCGCAGGTATTTCAAATTTGACCAATTACTGGTTGCGCTTGAGGGGTCGCGGTCGAAAGTTATGGGGTCAAGTGCTAGGTCATAGCATTTGTAAACAAAGTCATGTGCACGATTCACCTTACAGATTGCTCGCGGTCGGTCCGAACAGAGATCCAGTGAACCAAATAAAGGATCCATCCGTCTAGGGAAGTGGTGTAAGAGAGCCACAGAAAGATATTTTGATCACATTGACACAAAATGTGAGAGTCAGCTCAGTTTTTTTCGACACGGACTAAGGATATTATAACGAATTTATATTTCGTTCGAATGATTAATTCATTAGAACGAAATACTAATTCGTTTAAACAAAATATTTCGTTATAACGAATTAATATTTCGCTATAACGAATTAATATTTCGTTATAACGGATCAATCATTTTGTTGTAAGGAATTAATCATTAAACGAATTAATTATTTCATTATAACGAATCAATCATTGTCAATATCGTTGGTGAATGAAATATGGGTCATTTCTTTTCTATTGTTGTGTATTGATTCTATATCTCAAGCAACACCTGGACAGGTCAATATATTACAAGACTTTAACTGGCTGATCAATATCTTTGTTAAAGATTAATATAAATAATAAATACATATCCAATGAGAAGAATAAGTTAAAAATGATTTAAATACATTGACCGTTGTTATCATTAGAGGGGAGTGGAGGATTTATTGATTATATAATTCAAGCAGTTTCTGGGTGCTGAATATCTTGGTTAAGAATTAATTAACTGCATTAAGTAATATCCAATGGGAAGAAAATGTTAAAAATTATTTCGATCATTGTCCTCAATTATTAATTATGAAATACAAGCAGGATATATCTTGGTTGAGAATTAATTATATATCGAATGACTATTTGTGGGAATTTGAATCCCTTGTTAACAACAATATTGTGCAAGGTGAATCTCTATATAGGATATCAATCCAAAAATAGTTCAATTCTGTTCATTTTTTAAAAAGATTTGTTGAATTTAACTTACATTGATCTTTATCGGTACACTATTCAAGATGTAATATTGCCTGTTGCAGGCCTTTCTTTAGTCCTTAAATGTTATATAAATAATTATTTAGACATTTATTAATATGACAAGACCATAATCACCCCTGGAAATAACAGTTTTAAATGTACCTGATAAAATGTCAGACCGTAATGAAATATTGTACTTAGTGCAGGACATGTACATGTATTAATAATATCAATAAAAAGACAAAACAGTGCCGGACAAAATGACAGCCACCAGAGGTTTTGTGCCTGACAAAGCCTGAATCTGTGCCTGACAGTAAGCCTTATTTCCAGGCTTAACTATCATCAGTTCAGCCTTTAATGAATTAATTTAAAAATGGGTAAGTTAAGACTTGGAATATTCGAGTACCAGGGTTGCACATCTAACAGCTAAAGCTATCATGCAATGGCACCGTAGACAGTTATAAATATTAAATGATTTTATTTATAGGTTTATATCGTAAAGGTTTGATATATTTGGATGTACAGCTAGGTGATGAAGATTGTATTGTTGTACCACCATTAGAAGGTTTTGTCATGAATCGTGTACTCGGAGATTACATCGAGACATTGTTATATAAAATATTTGTTTCTATAGACGAACATACTTCAGTTACAGAGGTAAATAAATGATTAATATTTACAGAGTAATCAAATATCTGTATGTGTTCGAAGTGAGATAGTCTTTGTGATTATATAATATTATGGAGGGTTGGATTGCTGAATGGTTAGCATATGCGCACTGTATCATAAAGCCTGTCATTGAGTCAACTGGCAATGCTTCGATTCCCCGGTTGTATGTAACAAGAAGTAGTGTCGCCTCTCCACACATGGTTTCCTCCCACTGCTAAAGACCCCTACGTGCAAGCGAAATATTGAATTAAAATTGAACCATGTGTTAGTACCGCAATGACCTAGTTTGTGTCGAATGGACATTAAACCCCAACCCTCTCTCTATCTCTTTCTCAGATTAATTATACTAGGTGCCATGGAAACAATTTCAGGATAATGATGACTACTTGTTATTTTTGTTTTTAAGCTATCATCAGTTTTACAGATAGATTTACAACTAGTCAAGGTAATATAGACAACTTGTTGATATCAAATACTGTATTTATTATTCAACTGGCCGATTTTTAAAGTACATATATAAAGAATTTGCTTTTTATTCCCCAACATTTCTGTATTGGTGCATTATGTCGTCACCAATGTCCATCAGTCCTTTGAGATCAGACTCCCTCTTACTGCTAAAGACACAAAAGTGCAAGCGAATTAATGAAATAAAATTGAACCATATTTTAGTCTCGAAACCTACTAGTTTCTCTCTCTCTTCTCAGGTTCCTCCCACTGATAAAGACCCCCTAACACGCAATTGATTTATTGAAATAAAATTGAATCATATATTAGTCCCGTAATGACCTAGTTTGTTTTGAGTTATTTTTTATACAATATTCAATCAACAGAATGCTGTCTCTATGTATTGTCGTCTGGGTTTCGCCAAAAAGAAAGGAGTGGATACAAACGACCTTCATCCGTCTTGGCTTCAAGGTCATTCACCAAAACATACAGAGATTATTAATGTGAAAAAGTAAGTGAAATGAGTCACATTATAGTGTTTAGCCACATGATTGATGGTTAATCCAAGATAAATACGATTAGAATTTTCAAAAAGAATCGTCAGTACCGCAAGATTTTATCACCAAGATTTTCGTCAAAATCAAATTTAATCGCCATTTCATATTTTATTTCAAATTGCGACTTTGACGACGGTATCAAACTTATCTGCATGTACCAGAGGATGAACTGAATAGGGAAAATCGTATTAGATGGAACTTCAAAATTAAATAGCGACCGTTGATCGTATCGAAACATTTGCAAACTTATCTGCATGTACCAGATTGTGAACTCAATAGCAACAATCCTATCAGATGGAACTTCAAAACTAACTAGCGACCGGGAAGTGATATTCATAAGCTTGATGCTTGTTTTCCTATCCTTTAGACTGTGCAATTGTACGATTATATATAATTATATTGAATAAAATTTTGTTTAAACTAAACGGTGACCATTATCAAGTGTATTTTGTTTTGTTATTTCAGAAGCCATGAGGAGAAGTTATTAATAGATTTAAATAGTGCCTTGAATGTTGATATAGGAGAACAACCTGATTTCTCACCTGATATTAGTAATAATAATACAGATCTTCATACTGATATAGATATTAACATAGGTAGGTTATATACACCTGACATTATATGACTACTACCTTATTCGATCACTATGCTCTCAAAATAAATTGTTGTTACAAGATATAATTTAAAGTCATATATGGGTTATAGAGTATAGGTCCTTCAGTTCAGCTACTCCTAGATTATGGAATGAACTTCCACAACAGATCAAGAATTAACAGACTTTTAATGAATTTAAATCCGCACTAACGACTTTACTGTTTTGACAGTTTTACCAATAGAGCCATTACTAAGCGCATTTTGAGCTTTTGTCAATATGGAGAAGACGCCATATAAAACCTCATCATCATCATTATCATCATCATCATCATCACAAATTATACATCATCATTATAATATATTTCCAGATGCTGTTGGTCAAGCTGCTGGTGGAAGTAAAAGAATCGCCTTTTTGTTTGATTCAACTTTAACAGCATTTCTCATGATGGGAAATCTATCTCCGGTAATTGTTATATTATTATAACTTAACATTATTTTCTTTTTACACCCTTTCAATTAATCTGTCTGAATGGGGAATCTTTCTCTGGTGATCATTGTATTACTATAACTAAAAGATATTTTTTATTTCCGCCCCCAGTAGTACATGAAAGGGGTTGGATTTCTCCAGATCCTCTGGTTTCCTACCACTGCTCCCTTACGCGTACACGAATTAATGAAATAAAATTGAACCATGTGTTTGTCTGAGATCACCTAGTTTGTGTGGAGTGGACGTTAAACCCAATTTCTCTCTCTCGTCCTTAGACCTTAATCGATATCTAAATAATTAATTAGACATTAATTAACTTATCCAGACCATAATCAACTCTTGATGTCAACGCCAGCCTGCGATATTTACTGCATTAGGATCTGATTTGCTGCTCAACTTTCATTCATGATTTAATCATAAAATGGTTAATCGAGACTGTTTTTTTTATCTTTAAGGAAAGGAATTTCTAATAGATGTGTTTGTACAAATATATAGTTGATAACATATAATTATTTTCTAGGGTTTAAAAAGTCATGCTGTAACCATGTTTGAAGTAGGAAAACTAAGTGATGAATCAATGGACAGTTTTCTTACAGAGTTAGAAAAAGTAAGTTGTTCGAGGAAATTTATCACCATCATCCATTCTTATTAGGGTAGCCAACCATTTGCATACATTTTAAAGTACCCAACCAATTGCATACATTTTAAAGTACCCAACCAATTACAAACTTTTAAAAATACCCAACCATTTGCATACATTTTAAAGTACCCAATCATTTTGAAGTACCCAATCATTTGCATACATTTGAAGTATATTTTAGGCCATATCTTGCCACAAGTTCACAAAGCATTTTCAGACTTAAGTTAAGGCTTTGCTCCACTTATTGACGTATTATTAAAACAACAAAAGGTTTTTAAGGGGCTGTATCTTAGTTAAAATAAGCCAAACAATTTTGAATAAAATCTTAACTAAAGTCTGGGAATGCTTTGTGAACTTGGGGCCAGGAATTGAAATGAAATGGTGTTTAATGATATGGCAGCTTGTCGGTATCATCAACATTAAATAATTTTTAATGAAACTAACTTTTTATCTTCTAATTTATTTTAGGTTGGTTCTGATGCTGAAGGGGAAGCTAGACGATATTTTGACCACGCCCTCACTTTACGTGACACCATACAATTTCTACGTCACAATAAGAGTCTATGTGCGGATCTAGAGCAGACGACAAATGGACTAGGATTAGATTTGATACGATGTGAGAGTATGCTTAGTTTAGATCCAGCAACAAGAGCCAGGGTTTTTAATAAAAATTACAGGTAGACATTTATTCCTTAGACTCTCTATGCATCATTTTCCACTAAAATATCAAATTTCCCACCGCTTATTGCACGCCAAATATGTACACAAGATTGATTATTTAACATTTAATCAAAATGAACAGTATTCTATTATTGTAATTGTAGTTTCTGTCTAGTCATTCAGATGGGATGAAAAACCAAGGTCCCATGTACACATTGGTGTTTACGTGAAAGGTCCCTTGGCAGTTGGAATTCAATATAAGAGTAGGCCGTAGCGCCTCTGCCCAGGTGAAATTTCTCCCATAGCACACTGTATGGCTTATGCCCATCTTCATTAGCCCAGTCGAAGCTGAGCAGCTCGACATTAAACCCCATTTCATTTCATTTATAGTTTACTGTATATTTATATATATAATGTACAGTATTCTGTTGTTGTATATTTAGTTTACTTGTGTAATGGTATATATCTTATATAATGCACAATACTGTTGTATTTGTAGTTTGCTTGTATCTATGGCCCCATTAAGTAATGAAATACGTCCTGTGAGTAGTTCAATACCACCACATATAGGACCCGCCATACCAGAGGTAAGTATTCAACTCCTTACTCTACCACCCTGTAAGAGTTTCAACCTGTGTCCATACTGTGGTATCGGTGCGCACATTGGCAACAAGATGGCCATCAGGGCTCACACTGACTTTCAATTTTTTTCGGCCAAAATTGATGATAATTTCTATTAAAAAATTGTTCAAAATAGAATAATACAAATTTCAATTATATTTGTAAAAGATGTTTACAATTATACCTGTCGTAAACTTTAAGAGCATTTTGGCGACAGCAATATGATATAAATGGCGGATTGTTTTCTCGCTCAAGAATCGTTGCTATTCAACTGTTCTTACGTTTTCTACCAGTGATGAAAATATAATTTGAAATAATGATATCCAATAGGCATGAGTGTATTTTTACATGCCGTATATAAAGCCACAGTAAATAGAATTAAACTATTAAAATGTTTAATACGTGGCAGAAATTAGGCTGTTATTTTTCATTTGTGCTTCGATAATTGACGGTATTAATAAATATTACAGGTCAGCTCTATTTGTTTATATTACAGGTTAACTCTGTATTGTTTAAACTCTATCTGTTTATTTATATTAAAGGTTTACTCTGTATGGTTTAAACTCTGTTTATCTATATAACAGGTTAACTCAGTATGGTTTAAACTTTACCTATATTTGCTGACTGGTTGTGGACCACCATCTTTATTATTGGTTAAGGGAACAAAACTTAAACGATTACCGCAAGTCTTCCAGGTTGGTTTTTACTATTTGTCATCCCTACTTCTGTGAGTTCAAGGCCATTGGATTGCCTTTTGTGATCCCTGCTCTTGTGAGTTTGCTGGGCACGAAAAAGGTTCAAACCTCATGACCGTGCGAGACAAGATCATAAAATCCCTGCTTTCATTGGTTCAAACCCCATGACAGTGTGCAGAACAAGACCATTTCATCCCTACTATCATGAGACTTGATGATGTCATCCATTTTGAAATCATTAGAAAACGTCAAGGCTAATTGATTAATCAATGTCTGACGTCATAAGGTCAAAAGTCGCAACCTGCAATAAATGGTCAGAATTTCATGTAGTGTGGGCCATCGAAAGTATAAGAAACGAAAAGAAATATAGAACTGTATTTTAATCAGATTATGTGAGATCTATAAATATTATATTATTGGTAAGGATATGATCTGTACTATATTATTATTTGTAGGGATTATTTGTAGGGATTATAATATTATTTATAGGGGTATTATCTATAATATATTATTTATAGGGATATGATCTATATTATATTATTTGTAGGGATATGATCTATAATATATTATTGGTAAGGATATGATCTATAATATGATATATTATTTGTAGGGAAATGATCTATATTATATTATTTGTAGGGATATGATCTATAATATATTATTGGTAGGGATATGATCTATATTTATATTATATTATTTGTAGGGACATGATCTATATTATATTATTTATAGGGATTTGATCTATAATATATTATTTGTAGGGATATGATCTATATTTATATTATATTATTTTTAGGGATATGAGAGACTACTGGTAACCACATGGGGTCATGATCCAGGTGTGATAGCTACTTCCAATATTCTACTCACTTTAAATGATGCTCTTTCACATTCACCAGTATTCGTTCAAGTAAGACACCAATATCGTTTTGTTGTTACATCACAAATTTTATTTATACTCGACGACTATATAAAGAGAACATCCACACGATATCATTTAAGCAGGATGAGTTTGAAATAAACGAAACTAGTCTCTTCATGAGGAGAAATCTAGGACGGCTACTCGCCATTCACAGATTTTCTAATTTTATTGTTAATGTCACTGGGGCTGAGTGAAGACCTTTTGCACCCCTTCAGTTTTTGGCAATTATTCAAATTCATTGAGAATCATTGAAAAACCTTGGGTTCCTACTGCCACCCTTGATAGTTGGAAATCAATAGCTGTTTTGGTAAAATTTTCCATTTTCGATAGCCCAGCCAGTTCAGAACAGCAAGATGTTGAATCTCTTTTCCCCTGTTTAATTCTTTGAAATAAAAACGTAATCGTATAGAGTTCTAAACAAATGGAAATAACACGCACATTGGATCAATGCAATAGATTACTTTATTTGGGTCTGAATGAATGAGCTTCAGATGGTTCAGGTTTATTTACGACTAGATAATCACAATATTATGTTTTTGTAGGGACATGGACGCCATACTGATGGAGAAACTGTACAGATACCCTTCCCATTTCAATCTGAGGTTTCAGGTAGGTGATCAAGGGTCATAACTATAACTCAGGCAGTTATTATCGAAAATCAATAACTGAAAATCAAGAGCCTCTCATTACTTTAAATACTGCTGTGTAAGTCAATCTGGTAATAACTTTATCCTCTAGCTTGCTGGATGGGGTGACGACAAAAACTAAGACCACATTCATTTTGGGCTGATAAAAAGGACTTCATAAAGTAACTTTTTTTTAAAGTTTTGTATTGGAGTGTGGGGTAGGATCAATTTAAAAAAGAGACAATTCTCATTGATTATTGATCGGTACAAAAGAACACAAATGCACAGAACAGTTCCTGAGAGTGTCCAGTAATTTCTACCTGCAAAATTTAAATGAATTTCTGTAAACATATGGCCACAGAATTTTTCACCCTGGTTTTCCCTTGTCATTGATGCAGGACAGAGAGTGTCTAGTCTATTAGAAGGGACCAAAAACCAAGGTCCTGTGTACACATTGGTGTGCAGGTAAAAGAGGAGAACAGTAGGGCATTAAACCCCATTTCAATTCGTTTTATTTCTCTTGTACACATTGGCATGCACGTAAGAGAATGCTTGATGGTTTGTGGTGTCTGTACAAAGCTTTGCAATAGTACACCTCGTGTGTTGTATACTGGCCATCATCATCCAAGTTGGTTCAGAAACTCCCATTTTTTTCTGTATTTCAGGTGCATTTAGCCGAGGTCATTACCGGTCACATAAAGCTGTACAGAAACTAGAATCTAGCGTAGATTTACTGCACACATGTGGTTATATCACCTTACTAACCACAGGTCAGGGTTCAAAAGGTCAAAGTTCATCCAGTACTGACAGCACAGCCAGCACTGACAGTGCTGACACTCCTTCCATAACCATAGATACGACAGAACTGGATAAGCCTGCTAATGGCATTAAAAATGCTGAGTCGGCACACATGTTGGAGAAGGAACTCGACTCCTTGGATTTAGACGCAGATATTTGTCATGATCAAACGAGCAAGGACAGATTTACGTTAGATTTAAGTCATGATCCTAGATCACATGATCAATTAGTGGAAGACGATTGGGTGATATTAGACTGTTTTTTCGGTGTTCCGTTATTCGATACTGTGTTAAATAAGACAGTTTGTCAACGAGTTTCGACAATGGGATTGTTTAATAAAGAAAGGTAGGTACTCAGGGGTATTTTCTTCCATTTGCTCTTCCATCTTCTGTGGTTTGTATCATAAGGTCTGTCATTGAGTCAGCTGGCATGGTTTTGATTCCCCGGTTGTATGTGACAAGGAGTAGAGTCGCCTTCCAGCGTCATGGGTTTCCTCCCACTCCTAAAGATCCCTATGTGCAAGTGAATTATTGAAATAAAATTGTACAATATGTTAGTCACGAAATGACCTAGTTTGTGTCAAGTGGACATTACCCCAGCCTCGTGGGTTTTCTCCCGCTGCTCAAGACTCCTATGCACTAGCGAATTGTTGAAATAAAATTGAACCACATGTTAGTCCCAAATTGACCAGCCTCATGGGTCTTCTCCCACTGCTCAAGACTCCTATGCGCTAGCGAATTGTTGAAATAAAATTGAACCATATGTTAGTCCCAAATTGACCTAGTTTGTGCCGAGTGGACGTTACCCACCCCCCTCCCTCTAAGGTACACTGATCTCAAGTGACATGGTTTGTTTTGATTCCCTGCTTTAACGTGAGAAGGAGTAGGGTCGCCTCCTTGAGTCAACTGACGTTTCAATTCCCTGCTTCAACGTGAGAAGGAATATGGTCACCTGTCCAACCTCATGGACTTTCTCCTAGTCGTCCGGTTTCCTCCTACTGCTAAAAGACCAATTGCGCAAGCGAATTGTTGAAATAAAATTAAACCATATGTTAGTCCCGAAATGACATAGTTTTGTGATGAGTGCTCTATCTCTCTCTCCTAATGCATTTTTAATTTTCCTATTTCAGTTTACACAATTTACTAGAATCAAGTCGACTGCTGTCCCTTCAATTATTAGAATTTATAACACAATGGCAGGTAAGGCAGGTTAAATTATATTTCCTTCTGTTCGATATGATATTCAACCAATTATTTCAGTTGCCAGTGGCAACTGAGCCAGAATAAGGTCTTTCATTGAGTCAAGGGACATTGTTTCAATCCCAAGCTTATATATGGGTTTTCTCTGGGTCCTCCACTCCTGTTTCCTCTCACTGCTAATAAAGACCCACACACGCAAGTGGATTATTGACACAACTGTCTAGAAGAAATTTCCCTATAAGCTCACCATTTTCATTAGAAAAATTATGAGCTATTTTTGTTCTCTGTCTCTTGGAAAATCTGGGCATGTCTTAGATGGCAACCGCTTGTTGTTTTAGGATGATCATGTTATCGTATGATAAATTGTTTTGTTTTTGTGTTTTAGGATAATTTTGTTATTGTATAATAAATTGTTTTGTTTTTGTGTTTTAGGATGATCTTGATGTATAATTGTTTTTTTTTTGTGTTTTAGGATGAAAAGGTAAATTGTTTTGTTTTTGTGTTTTAGGATGATAGTGTTATTAATGAATTAGAGAATTCTGGTGTGCCACAAGATAAAGAAGAACATTCATCACTGTATCCAACTATTAACTTATTATTCACTGACGGTTCCATACAACATTGGTCCAACAGTTAATACACTCAACATATAGGCTTGACAGAGTTATCTCCTCATAGCTTCTATTGTCAAACAGAGTTACCTGCTCCTACCTTCTATTCTCTTAGTGACAATTGAATGAAAATGGGAAATTTCGGCTGTATGCATTTATCATAAAGAGAATATCTGAACCAACCAGGCCAGTTCAAATATATTGGTTGTGTTTGACTACGTCACGATTACGTTGTCGGGACTAACAGAACTGTAACAAGACTGAATTCCAGTTCAGTCGCTTACAATTCTGTCAGTTCTGGACCTTCCGCATTGAAGAATCGGAACATTTGCTTACATAGAAGAAAATGCTGCTGATTCAGTCTAATTTATATAAGACAAGCTCCCGAGTTCGCAAAGCATTCTCACACTTCAGTTAAGGATTTACTCAAAATGTAGCCCTTTATAAAACTTTTGTTGTTTTAATATATTAAATACATCAATAAGAAACTATGTATTTCTGGATCAAAAATATTTCTTATAAACAGTAATTGAAAGTTGAGTAAATTCTTATATTAAAGTCTGAGAATGCTTGTGACCACTAGGCCTAAATTTGGTTTCATGTCATTTATAGTTACACTACAATAATAAGATCCAATAACCACCATTGTTTAAGCAACAGCATGGTCTAACAACCATTGTTGTTTAAGCAACAGTGCAACAGTATGGTCTAACAACCATTGTTGTTTAAGCAACAGTGCAACAGTATGGTCTAACAACCATTGTTGTTTAAGCAACAGTGCAACTGTATGGTCTAACAACCATCTTTGTTTAAAGATACATTATGGGAGATTTTTGCGAGGAGTTAGCCATTCTTGCTATAACAGTTCAAAAATAGATGCTGAAACAAGAATATATTGAAAATTTCAGTCAAATTACTTTATCCTGAACAAAGTTGTTACCACTATAATTTTTTACTAGAAATGGGAGTTAAATTCATCGACACCCTTTTCCCATTATGGCCGATTGTTGATTGACAGGCGTTAACTCCACCTATATAGTCTCGATTATCAAGTAATGTTTACAATGACTAGTACTGATAGCGTATTTGGTTTGAGACAGGACTGCAATTCAATTCGTATACATTTATTTTTTACTATAAATTAGAATTAAGATTTTAATATATAGATAAGAAGAGAAAGTCTGCGATAGGATATTAAAGTTTGAAAGGAATGGGCCAAATCAACGAGGCAGTATTGTAAATAAATTATAATAAATAGCCGACTTCTTGCGTTGCCTGCGTGTACTCTTTTGTACTTCAGGTAGGCCTAAGCGACTCGCTAAGCAGACGAATATAAAAAAAAACAGTCCGGAAGTATGATGACGTCAACGTCACGGAGAAGCCCCGCCCACGACGCCATAGTGATTAAATCAGTCAACGAAATCCTGTTTTAATCCGAGCCCAATCCAAGCCATCCGTGGGCCTACAGAGTTCATTTTAGGCTTGTTGTTTAAATAAAGATCTAATTTATAATTTCTATGACTTCTGAGGCCCAAAGGAAGACCGACAAAAGTCTGTTTTTGCTCTCCCATAATGTATGTTTAAGCTACAGTATGGTCTAACAACCATCTTTGTTTAAGCTACTAAAGGTATTTCTGAACAACAAAGAATCAAACTGGTTTGACCTTCAGATACAGGAATTGCTTTCCATAGAATTGTTGTGATTATTTTAACATGCTTAAAAGAATATAATGTCTAAACTTTTGTCAACATCTTATGAAATGAGGACCTATTTGTTCATTTTCTTACTTGATCATTGCCATAAAATGATTCTCTTAGTTTAAAAAATATTTTTATAAATATGTGTAAGGTATATATATTTCATTCGTCCCTGAATTATTCTCATTAACAGGAATTTCAAAATGGAAAATACCATCATATGAGGGACAGACACAGTTTCATTTGAAGATATTGCACAGATGCATAAAAGCCAAAGCAATGGATTCAAAATAAACTATTTCCAAACTTTTAATTCATGCATTTATTTAGCACCAATATCTTGCCTACTTACTCAGCTTAATATTTTGCCCCATAGATCGAGCCATGGAAACTAAATTAACTATTTTAGAGATATTGTCTTTTCATTGGTTGAGAGTTTAAATTTTGAGCTCTTGGCCAATGAAAGGTCTGTATTCTTAAAACATTTTAGATTTTAAGGTTCCAGAGGCATCCAATCTGATTAAAACACAGATCCTATTTTGTTTCGTTTTTTATAGTTCAAATTTCGTTTACTTGTCTTTACTACACTAGGATCTGGAAGAGTTCTTATAAGACCCCGTGATCTGGTTGATGTGAGGGATTAACCAATGAAACAGTCTGTGACGGCGAGTTCTTGGCGTGCGATGCAAGGAACTGTGGATTAACCACTAGAAATGTCAAAACTGTTCCACTACAACCGGCCAGATCTTCATGTAGTGCGGGCCATCGATAGTATAAAAACTGAAATGAAATATAGATCTAAAAGGCATCATTACTTTAGACAATATGATATTAAAAATAATCCTAGTCCCTCCTAATTATTGAAAGTCCAAGCTCTAGCCCTCTTGAAGCAATTTTCACAGGTGTCACAGTGGGAATTAAGAAACTCTTTACTTCATGAGATACTGTATTATAAAAAAATCTTTTATATGCTTGAAAAGTGATATTGTGTCGTTCTACTCCATTAAGCTCTAGTCTATTCACAGGGTTTTGCCAAATTCAGATTATCTGCCCTTTGATCGTTGGTTGATTTCTACAAACCAATCAAAAAACAGTTTACATACCAGTCATAGCGTCATTATTTATGTTCTCCAGAATCTTAGTTGCAAGAAAGTGACAGTTAATTACCTTTACACACCCGATTGGTTGATTAAAATAGTATAAGTATCAGCGGTAGATAATTTGACTGCCTCCCCATGAATTGACTGAGGGCTTAGTGGAGTAGAACGGAACGTTACCACGTGGGATACCAAGGATGGGGGGGAAATGGGACACTTCCATTTTATCGCCATTAATGAATTCTAGTCTTCTTTATAGTTTCTGTTATATAATCGTTCTAACCATTGACACTTTTGTTAGCGTTTATTATTTACTGTATATTATTATCAGGGGAAAATATAACTAGTATAGTTAAATATATATTCAAAGGTAACAGTAAGAAAAGACAAAAAAAATGACAGGCTAATTAAAAATTCTTAATTTTTATATTAAATATTTTAAATTTGGCATCAAATAATGCAGAATGCAGACATTTTGTTGTGCACCCCATTCCAATGATGCCCTAATCAGGCACTGATTTTGCTTGTTGCTTATCCAGCTCTGTGCAGGATATAATATTGTAACATTAATAATCCTAAATAGTAGGTACGTTATGAGTGAGAATAGAGAGCACAGTTTGTAAAGTTAAAAGCGGGAATACAGAGCACAGTTTGTAAGTTATCAAACTGTATATTGAGATACGAGTAAACCTAGACATGATTATATATGTATCAGAGGGGGATTTAGGAAATACGAAGCGGGCTGCAGTCATCGGTTTAGTCTGGTACTGAAGTTTTGAAAATAGTTTTAAATTGCACTCAGTAATGTGATTTCGCCTGCATATTCCGGACATGTCCGATGCTATTTTCCAAACGTCCAAAGTTGTCAAACCATAAATATGGTTTGATTTGGGTTGAAGTACAACCAAACCGGGGGAGGGGCAGGGAGGAATATGGTGGAGGAAGGGGGTGGTCGGTCTTAACTGACACACAGTAAATCGACTAGCTAATATGATTTTCATATTTACAGGCAGTGAATTGACTAGATGAAGAAATTTAATGTCTGTCAATGTTTTATGCCAAATAATTTAAAAAATCTTAAAACACAATAAATACATAAGTTTATAGATTGCTTGTGTAATAACACTGAGAAATATATTTTTAAAGATTTGGGATAATACTAAAACTCAATATGTGAAAAGTTGATTGGCTGTTAGCCATGATTAGATCCACCACTGACACTTTATAGTCTATGTTATGTAAATTATTATTATGTTAAAGAAATGAATTAAGTGATTATTGTTAATTATTTTCTAAGACAGTGGAACCTGGTGGAGCTGATTTAATTTAGTGTCTATGGATTCGAACTTCAAATTTCTTTATAACGTAAAGTTCAGAGAAAGACATTTGGTTTATATAAATGTGACAGAATGCTGATTTTTGGGAATCCAACCCACAACCCTAAAATCCACACACCTCTACTGAGTGAGGCACAACAGTCACAGGACAGGTTGTTGGTTTTAATGAATGTTGCCAGATAATACAGGTGTCACTGATGTGGTCACATTATCCAGGTTTCACTGTTGTGGTCAGATGACCAGGGTTCACTGATATGGTCAGATTAGCCAGGTTTGACTAATGTGGTCAGATAAGCCAGGTTTTACTGTATTTATAATTGTTTTATGTATATTGTTACTGTTATCATTGTATTTTAATATATTTATTATGTGTAAATAAATAAAGACATTGTACAATAAAACCTGACTTAATTACATCAATCAGTTTGTTGCATCTAACCATGTTATACCCAGATTTATTTGGACAGCCACGTTGTCGGGTGGGTATGGCGTGAGCGCTCGACATACTAACCGCAATGTCCAGGGTTTGATCCTGTTGTTAGTCAAGTAAAGTGTCGGGATTTTCCACCCTGGTTTCCCCTCCATGCCAGCGGTGCAGGACAGAATCTGGTTCCTCCTCCAGGTGGGCCGTGCAGGACAGATGTCCTAGCAAATAAAAGCCTCAATAACTTAAAAGCATAGATTTTGTTGACGTATCCCAAACCCAGCTAATAAATCCGAAGACTTTTGTCCTAAAAATTGTTATTTTTGTGACACATAAACACTTTCAAGTGTAAATAATTTAATTAGATCTATCTGTCCATAATATCATGTATAATGTATTGGACGTTAAATTTTTAATAAACAATAACAACAACTTTAAAATGCTCCCATAATTATATAACGCCAGCGTCTGATGACGTCATAGTGTGTTTTGAAGTTCCCCATTCACTACTTTTACAACCCGCCTTTACTATCCTTATGTCGTTTTCTAAACAAATGGCGTCTATCAAGGTATGTTGGATATGTTTAGCTATGTTCTTACTTTCAGTTTCTGGCAAAACACAAAACATTACATCATATCAAAAATAGAAGCCTGTCAATTAGCCTAATGCGCAATTGTTAAAGAAACAAGCATGTCAAGTTCCACGTCGATCGTACATGAATTGGCGTCGACCTCAAGAACAGGAAAAAGAAGAATGGCGCTTGGGATCAAATTCTTGATTCAGAAATCAACTGTCTCAAATACATGGATGACAATTCAAATCGTAATTTCGACTTTCCACTTAAACGACAAACAATACTTTGTTTATGATTTGGTATACGTGTGAAAGATATTGATTCATACCAACTTAATTTTTGTGCACATTTAAACACACCAGATGTTACTCTGTGTTTGTCAAGCGCTTCCCATAAACACAATCTGAACGGTTCACCAGTTAACTCGGGCTTCCTGAAACAACAAGAATTAATATTTTAGCTGGTCTCCATCGAGAACAACCACGTGGATTCCGTCGAGCTTCATCAAGAGGTTGTGACTAGAGTCTTAATCCTCCGTCATGAACGGAGCTTGAATACTGGAGGGTCAAGGGTTGAAATCAAGATTTTACGCCCGTTAATGCTTTGGGAATGTTCCAAAGTATGCCCGTGTAAAATTCCATCTAACTCCTTCTGCAAAAGGCCGAGATAAAAGACTTTACCGCCTTTGAAACCGTTGACCATAGCATCCTAATTTCTCGGTTACAATCTTATTTCGGTATATCTGGCTCTGCCATCAACCTACGCAGATCCTATTCAACTGATAAAAAACAATCTATTGTTGTCAGTGGCAAATCATCTGAAGATGTTGGTCTTTTATACGGTGTCCCACAGGGCTCTGTTTTGTTTCCTATTCTATTGAGCTTGTATACCTGCCCTTGGGTAAAATAATTAAAAAGTATAATATCCAGTATCATCTGTATGCAAATGATACGCAGTTGTATATCTCGTTCAAACCAATTGATAAAGATGGTTTTGTTTTAACTAAGCATATTTTAGAATCCTGTATCAATGAAATACGACAATGGATGTCAACCAATTTTTTAAAGCTGAACGATGATAAAACCGAGTATCTTTTTATTAACTCACCAAGAGTTCAAGCAAAAATTTCAGATAACATTGATATTTCTATCGGCGATGTTTCTGTGGAGCCAGTAAAAACTGTCAAAACATTGGTGTAATGTTTGATAGTCACCTAAACTTAGAGTCTCATGTAAATAATGTATGTAAACTATGTTATTATCACCTACGTAATATTAGTAAAAGCGCCTTAATTACCTCCAGACTGGACAGTTGCAATTCCTTACTGATTGGCCTTCCATGTCGCATTGATAAACTCCAAAAAGTGCAGAATTCTGCAGCAAGAGTGATCACGTGCACGAAATATAATAAGCACATAACCCCAGTTTTTTTTACAACTGCACTGGTTGCCTGTTGTTTTTAGAATTAAATATAAAATACTTTTATTAACTTTTAAATGTTTTAATGGTATGGCGCCCTTTTACGTTCATCTAGAGATAACTTTTTATTAACGGAAAAAAGAGCCAACCTTACAAGTTATGGAGAACGACCGTTTTCATTTCAAGCCCTAAAGCAGTGGAATCTCTTGCCTTTTAGTATACGCAGTTGTACCTCCTTAACAACTTTTAAATCTAAACTTAAAACTTTTTTATTGTATTGAACACGTATGTGGAAGTTAGCGCTATATAAGTGTTGTATAATAATAATAATAAAAAATATTCCTGTGATACCCGACTAAAGATGAAATGAAATAGGGTTTACGTCGTCTGGCTAGTGATACGGATATATGTCATACATTATGAGGGAAATTTTGTCCGGACAGCTAAGGGATCGTTTACGTGCACCCCAATGTGTACACGGGATCTCGGGTTTTTTGTTCAATCCGAATGACTAGACAGCTGTCCTTGCTAGATCCTCTGTTCTCCACCACTGGCAACGGGAAATTGTGTTGGAATACCTGGATCGATCACGGAATCTCCAAGCCGGTGAGCTAACGTCTTACTCACAGAACCACAACGTCTCCCCGATTAAAGGTACCAGAGCGTTCACAATAAACTATATTTTCTATCAAAAATGCCAAACTTACAATGGCTCACCCGGCATCTAACGTAAAAAATCTATATCATACAATATTGAATGTTAGATTCATTTGGAATGTATGAATTAACAGGGAGCTGTGGACAAACGGACGGTGGACAAATTACTTATTCTGGACACGCTATTTGTTTTAAAATGAATAATTTCATAACGTGGGGTTCTTTATCAACACGCATTGTTGAATTTAATTTTCGACACTGACTTCATTATTCTGATCGAATGTCCAATGTTTTTGCCGCATAACTTTGTTTAAAACTGTAATTCTAATCAGTTAGCCACCACCTTTAGCCCCATTTAACAGGACCACAGTGGTTAAGTGGGTAAGACGCTACCTCGCTCTCCTGGGGGTCGGGTTTTCGATACCTGCATTGGCCGAGAAGTCCAGATTTTCTGGCTGGGTTTCCCCTTGTCAGAGATGCATGATAGATTGCCTTCAATGAGAACTGTCTGGGCGTTGTAATGTTGTAATTTGATATAAGAGTAGGCCGCGGCCCGGGCAAAATTTCCCTCATAGCACATTGTATGGCATATGCCCGTCTTCATATAACCCAGTTCGGAGTAGGACGTTAAAAACAATTTCATTTCATTTTAGAAACCATATACGTTATAACATATAAAATGTAAGGGGCCGAAACATAGGATAGCATTTTTTAAATCCCCTATTGTTTTCGGATATTTTTAAATAAAAAAACAAATAACTTATATCAGCTCTTAACTGAGACTTGATTTTCACATTTCCGTCAACCATTCCCTTGGTTAAAGTCATTTTTATTATTGAGGTTCCTTTATTCTGGATCCGTTTTAAAAATAACAGTCACGGCACACTCAGGGTTGTGCACAAAGCAGTGTATGTTGTTTTCTTTCCAATGCTCTTGCTGTCACTTTTCACTGGATCGAAGCTCACTTTGATCTTGTTGTTGTCCTGTGTGGTTTCAGGAATTGTTGTTATCTATTACTGCACTAGCTTGATAACGTTGAGAGAATACAAATGAAATGAAATGGGGTTTAACGTCCTACTCTTCTCCACCTGACCTGCGCTAATGGAATACTCTTCGAAACGTCGCCTAAATGAATTATGTAGCTGTTATTCCATAAGTATGTGTTATAGTTTATTCATATTGCTCTATCCAGTTAATAAATGCCACTCAAAGATTATATTCTTACAAACAGTATTTAATTGTTTCACAGCTTAAAACACGCCAAATTCTTCTCAAAATAAATTTTTAATTCAATTCAAATCGTTTATTTTCTTTCAGCTATCCAACTTCGGTTACCATGGATACACGCGCTTTCTTTAATTTTTTTGTGCGCGAACGAGGAAACGTTTGATAAACTTAGTACGTCTAGTTCAGAATGGCGACTACATGTCGGAAAGAAAACAATATATAACACATATGATGTACTATATTCAGTTCAAAAAGAAAATGTAATCGGCTTGTTTAGTTTATTCTATTTTTATTGGTTTTAACCCAATTCAGGTTAGGTCAACTCGAGTTAGTTAGAATTAAAGCGTGCTTTAAAATCTCATATAAAAGAAATTTTGGAATTAAAGTAACTTTTAAAATCCATTTCATTCAAATCATCATTTGCAGACACGGATAGCCTTAAAGCGGAAATTTCATATTTTCTAAGAAAGTCAAAACATAATTATTTCTATGTCTTTTGCTCAAAAGGTTGTCAACTCACTATACGATCATGGGCAAAATTTTTGGGGCATTAAAATGTGTGACACAGGTTGATTGAGGAAATAGTTACGGTTGGCTGACATCTCGGAGTATTGGTACTCCTTGGCTGACATAGCTGTCAATCGAGACGAGTTTGAGGTGACAGCGAGGACATGCTTCTTTTTAAATTTGAAATAAACAAATTATTGTACTCTATAAGTTTTAGGCGGTTTGTTCAACAAAAATGACGCATAATGAAGAAAGAACTCACTGGATTAAAGAAGGCGTCATTGGTCTTGGAGGTGTTTACTTTTGCCAGTTCTCTACTTTCGGTTTATCATTTGTACCTTTCGATTATTATTGATTATTTTAATACCGTTTTTAAACCTGAAAATGAAAGTTTTGGAAAGCTATAACCCCCATGCTTTCTTGTCTTTAAAATCTTGTAATCTTCGTGACTCTTTATCCCTTTGTATTTTCTGATGACAGGATTTTAGAATTTGTCAAGACATATTCGACGATATGTGATTGATTGCATGTCCAGCTTCAATAATATTCTAATGTTCTGCTCCAACTGGGCTAATGAGAGAGAGAGAGGAATGGGGTTTTAACGTCCACTCGACACAAACTAGGTCATTTCGGGACTAACATGGTTTAATTTTATTTCAATAATTCGCTTGTGCATAGGCGTCTTTAGCATTGGGAGGAAACCGGAGTGCCCGGAGGAAACCCACAAGGTTGAGAAGGCGCCCCTATCTCCATGCCACATACGCTCACACCAGGGATCGAAACCACAGCTGCAAGCCAGAGGTGACCAGCCAGAGGTCGAAGTGCGGCACTCTAGTCCACTAGGCCATCCCAACCCCCCTCTGGGCTAATGAAGATGGGCATACACCCGGGTATTAGCGCTGTGACCTATGCTTGTATAGAATTCCAACTGACAAGGCCGGGTTCTTTTACATGCATGTCAACGTGTACATATGATTTTTCGTCCCCTCCAAAAGACTATACACTGTACCTTGCAACACTAACATTGACAAGGGGGAACCACATAGGTAATCTGGATGAACTTTCTCAATAACACCTGGATTGAACAGGGCTGGACCTTCGGGTAAGCGAGCCAACATCTTACTCACGTCTCCAATTCAAGTTAGAATGAAGTATAGGTTGAGTTGTGAGATGCTGTGCCTGAGTAAAACTAGCCTTTGCCTAAAATTCTGTGTAAAATGAAATGTCAGGGATGCAGGGTAGAGGGTCTGACAAGGACATCTGTCTAGTCATTTGGATGGGACCAAAAAACGAGGTCCTGTGTACACATTGGCGTGCACGTAAAAGATCCCTTGACAGTTGGAATTCAATATAAAAGTAGGCTGTAGTGCCACTGCCTGGACAAAATTTCCCTCATAGTACACTGTATGGCATATACCCGTCTTCATTAGCCCAGTTCGGAGCAGAACAGTAGGCCGTTACACCCCATTTCATTTCATTTCATTTTGCAAAGTTGAACCTAATTGCAATTTCTAGAATATGTAATTTAAATTTTCAGTTGGAGTTCTGTATGGGCTCACCAATGTTTGCGTCGGACATCCATTCGATACACTTAAAACTAAGATGCAGGCAGAGGCTGGGTTCGAGAAGACAAATATGGTGCAGACTTTCGCGAAAACCTTAAAACAACAGGGATTAAAAGGGTTGTATAGGTAACAACATCTTTATATTGTCACACAAAGCAGTGATTCAGCATTAAAGGTGCTGGCACAATAACCAAAAGGTTCCAGGTGTGATCCTTGGTCAAGAAACTTCTTTAGAATTTTTCAGCATTGTCTCCCTTGTCACAAACTAGGTCATTTTGGGACCAACATATGGTTTCAATTTTATTTCAATAATTCGCTTGCGCGTAGGGGTCTTTAGCAGTGGGAGGAAACCAGAATGCCCGGAGGAAACCCACGAGGTTGAGAAGGTGCCCAGCCCCTATCAGCCCATGCCACATACGCTCACAACAGGGATCGAAAGCACAGCCGCAAGCCAGAGGTGACCGGCCAGCCAGAGGTTGAAGCGTGGCACTCTAGACCACTAGGCCATCCCAACCCCCCTACAAGATTGGAAGACGTAGCATGGAGTATTGTTTAGTTGTTTGGATAGGTCCTGTGTACACCTTGGCCTGCACATAAAAGATCCCTTGGCAGTTGGAACTCGACGAAGATCAGGCAGAAATTCAACTGTTTGACAAAAATTCCCTGCTTAGCACACTGAACAGCGTATGCCCGTTTTTTTTTGTAATAGTTGTAAAAGCTAATTGTCATTGTGATTTTTGCCACAAGGAATATCCAAATAAGAACAGATTGAAAGACAGTCATATATAATGTTATTTGTATTTATTTTGTAGGGGTTGTATTCCACCATTATGGGGATCAGGGATATACAGATCGGCACAGTTTGCTGTTTTTGAAGCTCTGTAAGTTGTAATATACATGTATCTTGGATCACAATACACATTGCTCAATCTCATAATTTAACTGAAAGCTCTAACTAAAGTTAAACATGTGTATTCCAAGACGGTGTCATGTTTTGGTAATGAAACAGTATCATATGAAATTACAAAGGTCCTAGAGATCAGGCAAGTGATAATTTATTGGCCGAAAGTAGTTGGTTTCGGAGAAAATTAAGGGGGTGGTATACATATATTCAGTATTTATTGACAGAGAGACTCAGAGACTGAGATTAGATTTTCCATGTTACAAGTTCCTGGGCTTCTAATTAAACAAGAACAAGATATATATTAGGGTTGAAACCCGCAATATAAACAATGTTCCATAATTTTTGGTATGTGCACCCTAACATACAATTATTTACTATAACTAATAAATGTATTTTTGTTTATTTTCTGTAGATATACCCAGCAAGACAATAAAATCGGAAAATACGAATTACCAGGAACAGGGGGACTTCAGCTGTAAGTGCTAGGACTTTTTTACAACTTTCTATGCAACCTAATTCAGACAAAATGCCAGGCACCCGAGGGATCACTGTGACTGACAAAGCCTGCATTTACACCTTACATTCTCTGTGTTATTTTGTCCCCGTGTTATTTTTATACGCCCACATTTTTATGTGGACGTATATTGTCGTCGCCCCTGTTCATCCGTCCGTCCGTCCACAATTGTTTGTGAACAGTCTACAGGTCACAATTTTTATACGATTTCAATGAAACTTAAAATATAGATTTATCACAATAAGATCTCGGTTCCTTTTGATATTGGCATGTATCGGACCGTAACTTCATGGGTTATGGCCCCTGATTGTACGAAATATCACGTTTTTTAGCTTGTGAACGGTGTAGAGGTCACAATTTTGAACCGATTTGGATGAAACTTGAAATGCATGTTTATAACCCAAAGATCTTGGTTCTTTTCGATATTTGCGCCCATCGGATCGTAACTTCCTGAATTATGTCCCCTGATTGTCCGAAAAATCGCTTTTGTTAGCTTGTGGTCCCTCTGGAGGTCAAAATTGTTATCCGATTTAAAAAACCGTTTGCTTATATCACCGTCCAATAGTTAGGAAGGTTAAGTTCGAATTTCGTGAAAATCGGACCAAAATTGACGGACTAAATGGCCACCGTTTGTACGCGAATAGTGTGAAAATATGTTATATCAAGGTTGTGGACCTTATAGAGGTCACAATTTTGAACCGATTTTGATGAAACTTGACATGTATGTTTATAACCCGAAGATCTTGGTTCCTTTCGATATTTGCGCCCATCTGATCGTAACTTTCTGAATTATGGCCCCTGATTGTCCGAAAAATCGTCCTTTTTAGCTTGTGGTCCCTCTGGAGGTCAAAATTGTTATCCGATTTAAAAAAACGTTTGATTATATCACCGTCCCATGGTTATAAAGGTTGAGTTCTAATTTCGTAAAAATCGGACCAAAATTGACGGACAAAATGGCCGCCGTTTGTACGCGAATGGCGTGAAAATATGTTATATCAAGGTTGTGGACCTTATAGAGGTCACAATTTTGAACCGATTTTGATGAAACTTGACATGTATGTTTATAACTCAAAGATCTTGGTTCCTTTCGATATTTGCGCCCATCGGATCGTAACTTCCTGAATTATGGCCCCTGATTGTCCGAAAAATTGCCCTTTTTAGCTTGTGGTCCCTCTGGAGGTCAAAATTGTCATCTGATTTAAAAAAAACGTTTGATTATATCACCGTTCCATGGTTATGAAGATTGAGTTTGAATTTCGTGTAAATCGGACCAAAATTGACAGACAAAATGGCCGCCGTTTGTACGCGAATGGTGTGAAAATATGTTATATCAAGGTTGTGGACCTTATAGAGGTCACAATTTTGAACCGATTTTGATGAAACTTGACATGTATGTTTATAACCCAAAGATCTTGGTTCCTTTCGATATTTGCACCCATCGAATCATAACTTCCTGAATTATGTCCCCTGATTGTCCGAAAAATCGCTTTTGTTAGCTTGTGGTCCCTCTGGAGGTCAAAATTATTATCCGATTTAAAAAAAACGTTTGCTTATATCACGGTTTCATGGTAATGAAGAGAGAATTTGAATTTCGTGAAAATCGGACCAGAGTTGACGGATAAAATGGCCGCCGTCTGTACGCGAATTGTGTAAAAATATGTTATATCAAGGTTGTGGACCCTATAGAGGTCACAATTTTGAACTGATTTTGATGAAACTTGAAATACATGTTTATAACCTAATGATCTTGGTTCCATTGCATATTTGCCCATATCGGATCGTAACTTCCTGAATCATGGCCCCTGATTGTACGAAATATCACCCTTTTTAGCTTGTGGTCCCTCTGGAGGTCACAATTATTATCTGATTTAAAAAAACGTTTGATTATATCACAGTTACACCGTAGTTATGGGTGAGTTTGAATTATGATTTTCTGATGATTACTTAAAATGCAACAACTCTTGTTGACTGCCCAGACGATTTGCCTGCTGTGTGGGCGTATGTTTCGTTGCCTGGCAACCTATTTTTCTCTTTGATATTCTCTGTGACATTCTCTGTGTTATTTTTCTCAGGGACATTCCCAGTGTTATTTTTCTTGGTGTTATCTTTTTCTGTGACATTCTCTGTGTTATCTTTTTCTGTGTTATTTTTCTCTGAGTTTTTTTTCTCAGTGACATTCTCTGTGATACTTTCTCTATGACATTCTCTTTGCTATTTTTCTGTGTAATGTTTTGTAAATTTGATTGTAGTCGAGTATTAACAGCTGGAGTATGTGCCTCAACTGTTCGAGCGATTATAGAAACACCGTTAGAATACGCCAAGGTATGCAAATTTCAGCTTTTAATTGTTTTTCAGGGGGGCTGTATCTGAAAAAATTGAATGCTATATTTCGATATGCAGCACTCATCATCATTGACACGCAGATATTTCAAGTTTCTCGGAGAACGATGCCAGACTCCAAATCCATTATCAAATATCCTGTGACCACGATCAGGCACAAGTTTCAAAAAATTACGTTAGCCTTAAGTAATTGTTTTGTTTTGAAATACTATCTTAAATTAGTTTTGGTTAATCTATAATTTTTATACATGGGTAAATTAGTTTCTTTACATTCTATCTCAATATATCTTCTTTTAACAGGTCAGGGGTCAAACCAGTCAAAAATGGCAGCTATCAAAAGTTTACACAGTAAATATGTTTCATTAATTAAAAGGGAGAGAGAGAGGTTTCAATTTTATTTCAACAATTCGCTTGCTCATAGGGGTCTTTAGCAGTGGGAGAAAAGCGGAGGACCTGGAGAAAACCCACAAGGTTAGACAGACGACCCTTCTCCTTGTCACGTACAACCGGGGAATCGAAACTATGCCAGTTGACTCAATGACATATCTTATGATACAGCATACATGCACTAATCATTTGGTTTCGATTCCCCGGTAGTACTTGACAAGGAGTAGGGTCGCCTGTCTAACCATGTGGCCTTTCTCTGGGTCCTCCAGTTTCCTCCCACCGCTAAAGGCCCCTTCATGCAAGTGTTAATTTTGAAATACAATTGAACCATATGTTGGTCCCGAAATGACCTAGTTGGTGTTGACTGGATATTAAACCCCATTTCTCTCTCTCTCTGCCTCTCTCTCTCTTAATGTATGATAATGATTATCCAGTATCATTTAGGAATGCAATTAACATGTATCAGGGTTGTGTGAATGAGTCTATGGATTCATTCAATTTTATTTTATAGATTCACTTCATGTAACCAGGATAATCAGCCTTGTTTTATTTTTCATTTCTGAAATAAAGAATTTGTCATTCAGCCCTTTTTGAAATGATGCAGGTTTTTCTGATAATCGCGATATATTCTTTAAATGGCCTAGTCTGGAATGTTTTGAATTAATAGAATTGTAATCTAGTAGCTCGAAATTGAGTCCCGTCACAGTTATGGTTACTTGTTGCTCGATTGTCACTATTTTTAGGATTGGGAGAATTTAATTACAGAGTGTTCAAAGGAGTAAACCCCAACTTTTTGTTGTTTATTGCAGGGTTTTGGAGTAACGTGGTGTAGAACTATGGGATTGATGTGTACATTTTTTATACTCGTTGACTCAGGAAGACGTCATTTTCCAGACCATTTCAAGCGCCCGCTTCTTGGTCCTTTTTTAACATCTGGTATTGCGGCAACATTAGCCTGGTGGATCGTCTGGCCGTTAGAATATATGAAATGTCAAGTTCAATGTGATTATGGACGGTAAGCAGAAACCTTTAATCTGATTAAAATACAGATCTATATTTTGTTTTATTCTTTTATAGTTTCGATGGCCTACAGGACATGAAGATCTGACAAGTTATGGTGGGGAGTAGTGTCAGGGGTCATCCGACACCCCAACTAGGCTAATGAAGACAGGCCTGCGCCATATAAGGCCTGCACCATACTATGAGTGAAATTTTGTCTGGACAGCGACACTATGGCCTACTCTTATATCTTCCAACTGCTAAGTGATCTTTTATGTGCACTCCAATGTGTACACAGGACTTCAGTTTTTTGTTCCATCCAAACATCTAGACAGCTGTCCCTGTCAGGTCCTCCGTCCTGCACCACTGACAAGAGGAAACTTGCTAAAACTAAAATATAAATTTTGGAAGAGTATTTTTTACCTTTATTACAGGAAAGTGTCGGTTATACAGAGAATGAGAAATATCATACGTGAACGGGGCGGATTCTTCGCTTTATATCGTGGACTGATGCCAGGAACGATTAGAAGTTTCCTAGCAAATGGAACGAGCATGGTTGTCATGGTAACGGCTCAACGAAAGGTGTCTGAATGGGGATTGCGTGGAAACTAGACCTGTTACATCCGATAAAATTGCCTCATAATTATTTTAAATTACAAGGTTTTGTAGGCAGAAAGAGCTAAAAGATCCATTTTTGCAGGGCACTAGGACAGTTAATATTAACATTAGCCAGATACTAAAGGTCCGGGTTTTCCAAACAAGAGAAAGAATTGGGATTTAATGTCTGTTCAACATTAACCTGGTCATTTTGAGACCAGTCTGGTATATTATTATTTTGATCAATTATATCTGTACAGGGATCGTTAATTGTGGGATTAACCGAAAAAAAAACCATGAAGGTAGGCAGATGATCCTATTCCTTGTCACATACATGCCTGGGATCAAAACCTCGCTATTTGTTTCAAAATGACACACGGTAAAGGAGCTTAACCTCAAACTGAATATTTCCCATAAAATTTGAAATTAAAATTCAATATCGGTCCATTTCAACCAATATTGATGTTATTTTGCCATGAAAACAAGATCCCAATATCAAATATTTAGATATAGACATAATGAACATTTAAAAATCAAAACACAAGTCGTATATTCTGTGTTTTTGGGTGCGTATCCTACAAGACAATGCAGTAGTTATTAGTAATGGTTGATTCACAAATGACAAAATAATAATTAAACCATGTAGAATGGACTAAGCAAGGGTAAAAGACTGCTGTTCAATTAGAACAGTTAAGTATTGGTTTACAAATTGTATCTGATATTTTGTTAACTTTTTCTCTACTCGGGTATTTTTACAGCTGAATTTGTTCAAAATTCATTTTGCTCAATTTTTTATAACTTTGTTTACGATAAATGGAATTGAACCAGTATTATACTGGGTGTCCCCCTAAAAAACCAGAACCCATAAAAATTGTATTTAATCCTACAAAGGTCCAGCAAATTTCAGTTATCTTGGTTGCTTTACATAAAAGTCATGTTCTTTCCAAAATATGCTCCCAATGGCCTCCATGGAGTTGGACGCAAACTTGTATACGTCGCACAAAATTGTCAATTACTTGAATACATTCCTGGTTTTCGCTGTGATTGCTGCCTTCATCTGTTCACCAATTGTTTGTGGATCATTCTAATACACAATGTGTAGTATTCATTATCCTTGGGGTAATGAGGGAAATACCCAAAGAGGAGTGTGTAGAATTTAATACAATTTTAATGGGTTCTGTTGTTTTTTGGGGTCATCAGTTTGCTAATAATTCCTCAAATGATGTTCAGAGACTTTGATTCCATGTTATGAAAATTATTATTATTATTATGTAGGCCTACTCTTGCCATGTTATTTTATATAGGTCTACTACATTGGCTTATTATCATATATAGGCCTACTATTGGCTTATTATTATTATATAGATGTAAGGCCTACTATTGGCTTATTATCATACATAAACCTACTATTGGCTTATTATTATATAACATAGGCCTACCACATTGGTTTATTAATATATTTATAGGCCTACTATTGGCTTATTATTATATAGGCCTAATATTGGCTTGTTATTATATAGGCCTACTATAGGTTTATTAATATATTTATAGGCCTACTATTGGCTTATTAATATATAGGCCTACTATTGGCTTATTATTATTATATATAGGCCTACTATTGGTTTATTATTATATTTATAGGTCTACTATTCGCTTATTATTATATAGGCCTACTATTGGCTTATCATTATATAGGCCTAATATTTGGTTGTTATTAGGCCAACTATTAATTCTCTATTTTTATTATATTTTGTTGTATCAGGATTCTTTGTTCCTAGGCCTACCACATTGGTTTATTAATATATTTATAGGCCTACTATTGGCTTATTATTATATAGGCCTAATATTGGCTTGTTATTATATAGGCCTACTATTGGTTTATTAATATATTTATAGGCCTACTATTGGCTTATTAATATATAGGCCTACTATTGGCTTATTATTATTATATATAGGCCTACTATTGGTTTATTATTATATTTATAGGCCTACTATTGGCTTATTATTATATAGGCCTAATATTGGCTTATTATAATATAGGCCTAATATTTGGTTGTTATTAGGCCAACTATTAATTCTCTATTTTTATTATATTTTGTTGTATCAGGATTCTTTGTTCCTATTTTTAATTTTACTAACAATTCTTATTTTCGATTTTTAATTTTACTAACAAGTCTTATTTTCTATTTTATTTTGTAATTTTATAAGATATAGATGAAGTGTCATAATATTGTTATTGTTCCATATGAATATCGAGAAGAAACATGTTTGTTGGTAATATTACAATGATCTGAATGCATTTTTAAATTCTTCTTTGTTCGAAGTTTAAAACAATCTGATTAAAATACAGATCTATATTTCGTTTCATTTTTTTATACTTTCAATAGCCTACACTACACAAGAACTGACAAGTTATAAAGGGAGTTCACGTCAGGGGTTGAATGAGCGACTTTTGACCCTATGACATCAGACATTGATTAATCAATCAGCCTTGACGTTTCTAGTGGTTTACCGACAGTTCCGTGCTTTAAAACGCCAAGAAGTCGCCGTAACAGACCGTTTCATTGGCTAATCCTTCACATCATTCAGAACGCATTCAAGATCCTAATAGGCAAGTAAAACGAAATTTTGAACTATAAAAAATAAAACGAAACAGGATCTGTGTTTTAATCAGATTGCTAGATAAAAATAGATATATAAATATCTATTTACATCGAGGAAGAATTTGGAGTTTATATATTTACCGAAGAGATTATTAATATATATATATATATATATATACAGAGATTTTATTAAAATTACCTGTAAAAGGGATTGCCTTTGATGTTCTCTATATCAAGTTCTTTTGTACATGTAACCAGGGAGGGAAGGAGGAAGGGAAAGGGGGAGGAAGACAGAAAGATTTTAATATTTACTTGATGCATATTAGGTCATTTTGAGAGTAACTGTACAATATTGTTTCAATAATTTGTTTGCGTGTAGATGTACTTTAACGGTGGGAGGAAACCGCAGGACCTGGAGAAAACCCACGAGGCGAGACAGGCGACCCTACGATCCTACTCTGTGTCAGGTACCGGTGTGGGACCGAAACCACGCCTGGCACTGGACTCATTGACATACTTAGACCAATCGAATATTCTCCCTCCACACTACAACTAGTTATTTGGAGACTTACATACTGATTTCTACACTCTCTAACCAGTAGGACCTGCATTTCCATACCAGTATAGACAAAATATGGCTTCTCAGGATTTTCCAGTGATGCATTACAGAGAGTCTGATAATGAACAGTGTCAGGTCAGTTGGATAATCAATGCAAATTTTGAGATCTAGTGTGCATGTTGGCCATGTCCGTAAAAGAAAAAGAGAAATGGGTTTAACGACCACTTAGTTATTTCAGGACTAACATGGTTCAATCAGTGGGAGGAAACGGTGAAAACCCACGAGGTTGGACCATCGATCCTACTCCTTGTCACATACAACTGGAGAATGGAAACCATGGCAGTTGACTCAATGGCAGACCTTATGATACAGCACGCACGCGCTAACCATTCGACCATCCACCTCACCTGCACGGAAAACAATCTTTGATAGTTACTAGGGTAGACATGGCATCTCTCTTGTTGATGCAATAAAGTAAACATTTATAATCCATTTAATTTCTGTGGTCACATGTCAAATATATGGGAGAAGAATTTGGCCTGGACAGTGGCATTTAGCCTACTCTTCCTCACAATCTACTCATCAAGGGCAGGGTACCAAAAGATTGGGGGTGGTTCGTCGGCTTGTGTGTCTCTCTTCCCCCAGCGCCTAGAAAATTTTGAAATATGTAAATTCCGAGAACGCCGTTTAGACCACCTCTATCATTCCTAATTCCGACATAAAACCTTTTAAAATACATGATAATGAAAGAGACATTTAAAAATGAATCGACTGGTAAGAAGGTTGAAAACTCTCATCATTTATACGTATGGGTATAAACCCCAGAATAGGGCAAGGTACCATTTGTGTACCCGTGTTCCCTGATCAAGGGTTCTTTTACTGTCGAACCTTGATTTTTTCATACAAATAACTAGACAAGTGATAACCAGGCTGGATAAATCCTTTACATATTTCTAGGGCTATGCTGGAAGTGAACCAGTTCCCTTAACACACTTGACTACCATAGCAGCCCCTCGACTACCAAAGCAGCCCCTCAACAACCACAGCCCATAGCCCTTTGACTACCACCTCAACGACAGCCCATAACCCTTTGACTCCCACTACCACAGCTCTCCAACTATCACAGTCCCCCGTCTATCTCAGCCCACAGCCCCTTGACGACCACAGCCCCTTGACGACCACAGCCCCTCGTTGACCACTGCCCCTCGACTAACACAGCTCACAGCCCCTTGACTTTATTAAACAACCCCTCGACTAATCGTATGGATATTTTATCACAGTTTTTTATTTTCCGGTAATAATTTTGTATATTTTACAATTTGATATACTTTACATATTCTACAACAGAACCATAACATTATACTAAAATATATAGGGACAAAAGCTGATAAAATATGAATGTTTGTGATTTCAGCTCAATATATTATCTATCTTAAGACTAGCCACCTGTTTCGATTCATTTTCATTAAAATTCTTGGTGCCCACGTTCCAAGTACAACCTTTATTTAATAATATTATTATCTATCTAAAGACTGGCCACCTATTTTCATGAAATTCTTGGTGCCCATGTTCCAAGTACAACCTTTATTTAATATTATTATGAGTCATTGTATAGCGCAGCTTATCAATAAAATTGCTTAAGGTGCATAAATTGATTACCCCCCTTCAGGCTTAAAATTTCTTGGTGCCTATATTCTATTTACTATCTTTACTTAACTCTTCAAATTTAAAATTCATTTGTTAAAATGTATAAAATCAAATATTGTACAATCACTTTTAATTTACAAACACAATACCCTGGACCCTGTTTCTCGAAATCTAAACTAACGATAAAATCCAAATTTTATTAGATACTTCAAGTTTGATTGACTAAGCACTAAAATCAATCTAATATTATCCAATCAATATTTGGATTTAATCTTAGTTAAAATTTTGTGAAACAGACCCCTTGATATATATAATTCTGTTTATAAAAACACCTTAAAACAATAACAAACAAATATTAGTTCTCAGATTTGGGACATTAGCAAATCCATTGGTGTTTTGGTTTCAAATAACAAATATTTTATTATATTTTTGTAAATGAAGATAAGTTTTAACATTTGTAATACCCCCGTCAGACTGGGGTGGTGTTCTTACTGCGCTGCTACAGCGAGGGTATTTGATCTTGGAATGTGTCAAGATTGCCATAAGCGTGGTAAGAGCTTGGTGGAAACACTAGATATTGTTCTGAGGTCTCCATGGACGCAATGATTGCTGAGTCACGGCGTTTACTTTGACAATGTTCAAAACGAATGCAAAGGTTCTTCGATCTGATCTGGAAAGCTGTGATAACTCAACCTTTTACAGTTTGTAATTTTTGGGGACATTTTCTCGCGTTGCGTTCATGTTTGCTGCCGACCTTGCGCATTTTCTGGTCACTGTACGGTTGCAGCAGCACAGTTAGGGTGCCATCCCGGTCTGACGGGGACATAAGGAGCAAGCAAATATCAAAATTTTTTAAAATGAAGTCACTTTAACACTTATGCAAGGGAGCCAGCAACCATCAAACCACACATATTCAATTTAGTTTTGTGTTTTATTTAATGTGTGTCTAAACCCAATTTCATTTTATTTACTGTGACCAATTCCTAAAATGCCTCATCAGCAACTCAAAATATTTGAAGTCAATATGAATGCCAACATTCACACTTGTCCATTTCAGCTCTGAACACCCTTTCATACAATTTATTGTTTCCATGCATGAATACAATTTGAAACAAACCAGACAGAGGTCAGAATTAGGTCATAAGAGGTCATTGTCAACTGTTGGAAATAGGGTAATTGCCGGTAAGCTCCCATTCCCTTGAATAAGACTTTAATTTAACACCGTCAATAATACTTGTGCCGACAGAGACGGAATTTGGTTGAATTCTGATGGAAGGAATGACAAATAACATGTGTGCCGACAGATAAATCATGGATGAATTCTGATGAAGGAATGACCAATAACACATGTGCCGAACAGACTGTCTTCAGATGAATTCTGATGAAGAAATGACCAATAACATGTGCGCCAATAGACGGATTTCAGATGAATCCTGATGAAGGAATGGACAATAAAACGTGTGCCGACAGACGGACTTCGGATGAATTCTGATAAAGCAATGACCAATATGAGTGTAATGACCAATGATAGCCAAAAGATGAAAGTCTTTCTTTCATTAGCTAGGAAATGATGAATGACAACAATGATGATGTTAGCTGCTTCATTCATTTATCACAAATCATCTTTTTCTAGCCTTCGATCTAGGAACGGTTTTACTGTTACTTGTTGACGTTGTAGTTGGGTTGGTAAATAATCTGAAAGTGCTGACGTCAAGGAAATAATGGATAATTATTTGTTGAAAATATTGAATAATTATTTGTTGAAAATATTGAATAAGTACTTGATGAAAATATTGAATAAGTATTTGTTGAAAATATTGAAATATTGGATAATTTGATGAAAATATTGGATAATTATTTGTTGAAAATATTTGATAATTATCTGGTAAAAATATAGGTGAAAATATTGGCTACTTATACCTTGGTAAAATAAAGATTGTGTAGGACCCTATAAGATGCATCATGTAAGATTTAGATAAAAAAAAAAAAGCTGGCTGTTCTCCCTAAAATAGTTTATCAATAGATAATGAAAAGGGAATATATTGAAACTTTCAGTCAATTTATTTTATTCTAAGCAAAGTTATGAATGTTTGAAGTTTTGATAAGAATAGCGTAATCTCCATTTTCATTGCTACAATTATTAAATGGCGATCATGTTTCAATCCATTATAAATCTCTGCCATCTGATGGTCTAGAGAGTTGATTATAGGCTTGTCATGGGCATAAATGTCTAAATAGTAATTTATATAACATTTGAAGCCTAAAGAAAGACCCGCAACAGACATATCTAGCTCTTACATAATGCATCTGATGTTCTACAGAGTTCATTATGGGCTTCTCATGTAAATAAATGTCTAAAAAATAGTTTAAATAACATTTGAAGCCAAAAGTAAGACCTGCCAAAGATTTATTTAGCTGTCACATAATGCATCTTTAAGTAGATTATATAACAAATTATTTTAAAAGGATATGATTCAATGTCAACTTTTTGTCGTAAAACTCCTGTTAAAATAAATTCTGATGAAACAACATCTATCCCTGCTGTTACTGCTGGTTGACATGGTTTCTTGTCCTCCTCACAAGATATAACAATTATATTACCTTCTTTCTTCTTCGGTAATGTTTTTATATACTGTAAATAAAAATAAATGGGGTTGAACATTGTACTTTTCTACATGAAACCATTCTTTTGAGGGGTTGGGTGGCCAAATGGTTAATGCATGAGCGTTGGATCATAACGTCTGTCATTGACTAAAGTGGCGTGGTTTCGACTTCCCACTTGCATATGGCATCTCGGGACTAATATATGGGTCTATGTCATTTCAATAATTTTCTTGCAAGTAGGGTTTTTTACCAGTCGGAGGACCCATGGAAAATCCATGAGGTTGGACAGGCAACCCTACTCCTTGTCACGTAAAACTGGGGAATCGAAACCACCACAGTTGACTCAATGACAGACTTTATGATACAGTGCACACACGCTAACAATTCAGACACCCAACCTCCGCTGCTCCATGCTAAGAGCAGCTTAAAAATTCTACTAGGTTTATTCATAAAGTGTTATCTTCTTGATTTAAAACAAGTAAAACATACCTCGGCTCCCGCACATTCTAATATTTCTGAAAAACAAAAACAAGATGACTCAATTATCAACATCCTGTTCCCATTTATATCAAAAACTAAACAAAATTTGTTTCCATGGAAACACATACATTATCCAATTGAGAAATTATTACTAACAGAAAAGTGTTTTGTCCCATTTAAACGACTAGATGCTGTACCTTGCCAGGTCCTCCAATTTACACCAATGTTAGAGCGAAACCATGTTGGAAAATCCTGAATAAGGCAGGGATGAAACCCCTAGCTAGTCACCATGGCTCCCAGTAACCAATCAACAAGCTGTGATGAGTCAGTTAACTGTTAGTTTATGATAAAACATTTTATATCAGGTCATACAATCACAAGACCAATTAGATTAAAATATAGATCTACATTTCGTTTCGTTTTTTTATACGGCTTAATTTGGCTTAACAGAACGTTTCATTGACTAATCCTTCACATCATTCAGAACGCTTCAATGATAACAACTCTTCCAGATCCTAGAGAGGAAAAGACACATAAAACGAAATTTAGAACTACAAAAAACGAAATAGGATCTGTAATAACGTACCTTTCATGGTGTCTGGTCCTGGTTTGACGGATTTAGTAACATGTATTTTATAACCTTGTAACATCGGATGTGTTGAAGCTACGTCCAATGACTGATGTAATAAAAACTTGTATTGTTTCTCGGTGGTTTTATCACTAACTATATATTTACTGCTGTCTATATATATAATATACAATATAATTATTATAATATATAAAATACAATATATATAAAATACAATATAACTTCTTATTATATATAATATATTATTACAATATAACTATTAACATTCATTAACATATACATTTAATGCTGGTAATAACAAATTTACATGATAAGAGAGAGAGAGAGAGAGAGAGAGAGAGAGAGAGAGAGAGAGAGAGAGGTCATTTTGGGACTAATACATGATTCAAATTTATTTCAATAATTTGCTTGTACAAGTGGTCTTTAGCAGTGGGGGGAAATTAGAGGACCCAGAGAAAACCCGTTTGACAGGCGACCCTACTCCTTGTCACATCCTCCATGTGTACCATATGTTAGTCCCAGAATGACCTAGTGTTGGGTGATTGTTAAACTCCATTTATCTGTGTCTATATTTACGTCTTTGTCCTTCAAATTTTTAATAGGAAAGCAATTTGAAAAGTTACAACAACTTACCAAGAAACATTCCAGCTGTTTTGCTTTGTTCTAACCACTGGGGGCTAACAATCTGTACTCCGAGACATAAACCACCTAAAAACTTCACTGTTCTTCGTATCTATAAAACATAATCAACCTTTTTTTCGACTCACTTTAGACCTTAAAATCTTGATATCTTTTTGACTCACTAACAATTGCAATAATCTGGAAATGTGCAGAGACAATTAGTTTTTTAAATCTTAGGCCTCATATCAAATACATGTAAGTATCTACAGAGCTTGCATCATCACCAATAAAGCTTGCGTCATGACCTACAAAGCTTGCGTCATCACCTATAAAGTTTGCGTCATCACCTACAAAGCTTGCGTCATCACCTATAACGCTTGCTTCATCACCTATAAAGCTTGCCTCATCACCTATAAGCTTGCATCATCACCAACAAAGCTTGCGTCATCACCTATAAAGCTTGCGCCATCACGTGTAAAGCTTGTGTCATCAATATGGTGTAGGTCTTATCACATCAATATGGTATACAGCCTGCCTCATAACATATCAATGTGGTATACAGCCTGTCTCATCATATATTAATATGGTATACAGCTTGCCTCATCACATATTAATATGGTATACAGCCTGCCTCATCACATATTAATATGTTATACAGCCTGCCTCATCACATATTAATATGGTATACAGCCTGTATCATCACATATAAGTATGGTATACAGCTCCCTCATCACATAAGGAACTAGAATTGCCCAATCAGTATGGTGTTCAGATATCCTTGATAAATCAAACTCAATATTTTAATGTTAATGAAATAGAATGAATTAGTACCTTATCTGTGACTAAATGAGAACATTCTTGTATAGAATTGGCCAATGTACCACCCAGTTCTTTCACAGTCTGAAATAAAATAAAGTCAACATCATCTACAACATCAGCTACATATCTTGCCTGGCAACCACTGTGGTTTTTTTTTATAGTAAATTTCAAACTACAGTATACTAGTCTAGAAATTGAAATGAAATTAACGTTTTTTTTTAGGTCCTTATTTTCGCATGTACCTGGCTAATGAAGACAGGCACCCACCATGCAGTGAGCTATTGGGATAATTTTGTCCGGGCATCAGTATTTCTATCTACTCATCAAACTTTTAACTGCCAACAGTTCTTTCATTTGTGTGCCAATGTGTACGGAACGGAAGGACCTGATTTATGTCTCATCCAAATGTTCCTTGTCAAGCCCTCCTTCCTACACCAATGACAAGGGGAAATTATATGAAACTGGATTTAATGTCCTAAGGGGAGTTGGATGGCCAAATCGTTAGCACGTGCCACTAGGAACCGGGTATCATTCAGATTTGATGAAAAAAGGAAAGAAACTGAGCTTACCATCTATAATATAATACACATATTCAGTTAATAGATTGCTGTCTAGAAAGTGTTAAATACCATCAAGATTCATCAAATAACGCCCAGTTTGTGCTACCGTTTAGTTTGACATCGATTGTCTAGTTTATAAAACTAAATGGTCATAAACTGGATGACCAATATCAAAACTAAAGGGTCATAAACTAGATGACTTGATGTCAAAACTAAACGGTTTATATGGCAAGCTCAGTTTCGTTCCTTTTTTGATCAAATCTAAATGATACCCGGTCCCTAGTGTGCGCTGTATCATGAGGTTTGTCATTGAGTCAGTGGCATGGTTATTCATGACAAGACGTAGGGTCGCCTGACCAACCGCATGGGTTTTCTCCGGGTTCTTTTACGTACGTGCCAATATATCCAAACAAATCTTCCTTGCCAAGCCCTCCTTCCTATACCACTGACATGGGGAAATTATATGAAACTGGATTTAATATCCAACTTCTCAGCAACAATAGGGCTAATGAAACCGGTCTTAGAGTGGGGATTTTACTGTATTTGGGGGAGTAGGGGGAAAAACTGCAGAAGAGTGAAGAAATCGTAAGTGAACAAACCTTTTCTCCCTGTTCATCAACTACCCCTGTAAACATAACTCGTGGTTTAGGATCTTTTTTCCGTAATGTAGGGGATGATATCGTTTCATCAAGGTCTGATCGTATTCTTGATGGTGTTATGCCTCCACCATCTCCTCTTCTACTGATTTTACTGGCTGATGCTGATAATTCCTTAAATACACACAACATGGTAAATTAATCATTAAACACACAAAGTCTGGGTCCTGTTTCATGAAATTTTAACTAAAATAAAATCCAAATTTTAATAATTTGAATGGATTATATTTGATTGATTTTAGTGCTTAGCCAATCAAAATTGAAGTATTTACTACAATTTTGATTATATCTTAAGTTAAGACTTCGAGAAACAGGGCCCTGGCAAATAAATCATAAAAACATTAAAATCATGGTACCATAAATCACAAAATGTGGTAAATAAATCATTAAAATACACAAATCCTGGAAAATAAATCATAAAAATACACATAAAAAAGAATGCTTGGTCATCAACATCATATATAATGCGTGTGCACTGTGTACAAAATTTCATACAAATGTCTTGAACAGTTTGAAATGAACTGAAATGGGGTTGAACTTCCTACTCTTCTGCACCTGACCCGGGCTAATGGAAGACAGGCATACGCTATACAGTGTACTATGAGGGAAATTTTGCCCGGGCAGCGGCAATATAGCCTACTTTTATATCAAATTCCAACTGCCAAGGGATCTTCTTTGATTGGCATTTAGTAATTGAACATGGTACAATTTTATGGATACACAATTACTGAGTTTGATACTAAGCGACGTTTCAAGTATCATTGCTTGATAAAGACGAGAGTATCCTCGTCGAAACATCGCTTTGTATCAAACTCAGTAATTGTGTATCCATAAAATTGTACCTTGTGTCAAGGGATCTTTTGTGTGTATGCCAATTTGTACACATGACCTCGTTTTTTTTGTCCCATCCACAGGACTAGACATAAGTCCTTGTCAGGCCCTCCGTCGAGCATCACTTACAAGGGGTTATCACACAGGAAAATCTAGATGAACTTTGTCTGCAAATGCAGGGATCAAATATAAGGCCTCCAGGCTAGCGAGATTGAACAGTTTGAGACATGCTCTAGTATAAAAATTGTATATGCAAAATTAATCCAAATTGTTTGCAATTAAATCCATGAGATTTCTAATTATTAGCAATAAAAATTTTTTCCTTTTTTTTTTTTGTATTATGTCATTTCGACAACAACATTAATTCATCAATCATACTAACCTCCTCCTGACTTTCATCTCCCTGGCCCCGACGTTTTTTAGCTTTTGGGGTTTGAATTGATGTGAGATCTGTATTATTGTCAACATCTCTACCAGATGACTGACGTCCCCGACGATTAGTCGCCGATGTGTGACCCGATTCTTCAGGGCTCGTTTTTTGAGAATTTCGACTTGTAGGAGATTCAATTGCATCTTCTAAAATCGATTTTCGACCTCTACGGTTGGTTTGTTTAGGACTTGAAGTAGCCGATTCCTGAGAAGATGTTAATGCTGTATTTCCCTTCTTGCTAATTTTTTTAGCTGAAGTGGACGGTTCCTGAAATAAAAATAAGACACAAATCAAAAACTGAACCAGAAAACTGTATCAATCCATCCATGTGCACAATATCTAGAAACATACTGCTATGCCAGCTGAAGTTCTGGCTACCCCAATTCCCTAAAAATCTGAATCGAAATGAAATGAAACCTCGTTTTTTTTTGTTCCATCCAAACGACTAGACAGCTGTCCTTGTCAGGTCCTCCGTTCTGCATCACTGACAAGGGGAAACCCCAGCGGAAAATCGAGATGAACTTTCTCGGCCAATGAAGGGATCGAACCTCCGACCTCCAGGCTAGTGAGCCAGTGTCTTACCCACTTAGCGCTAAAAAATCTAGGAAGAAGTAATTTTTGTATTCTTTGGGTTTTGAAGATAATTTTTGAAACTGCCATTAACTACCGTACTGCTCAATTTTCCGTCTGTATACAATGTTTACATGGTTAACAGTACAAGAACCAGATGGCTTGAGGTACTAGAAAGGGAACAGGAGTTCCTGGCAGTCTACAGTGCTAAAGATTTAGTAATAACTACAGGCACACAAGATTAACATCAAAGTGATCACATGAGTCAAACCAAAAAGACCAGGTTGAAGCTTAAATCAAGAACCTTGACCAAGAATTCTACAACTAGAACTAATAAACGGACGTTTAAAAGATACTAAAAGAGAGAGAGAGAGAGAGAGAGAGAGAGAGAGAAATGGGGTTTAATTGTCCACTCGACACAAACAAGGTCATTTCGGGACTAACATACGGTTTATTTTTATTTCAAAAATTCGCTTGCGCGTAGGGGTCTTTAGCAGTAGGAGGGAAATGAAGGATCCGGAGAAAAACCCACAAGGTTGGACTGGCGACCCTACTCCTTGTCACGTACAACCAGGGATTCGAAACCACGCCAGTTGACTCAATGACAGGCTTTATGATACAGCGTGTACATGCTAACCATTCAGCCATCCAAACCCCTGATACTAAAAGAATTTGGTAATTTGTACTCACAGTAATTTGGTCTTCATTATCCTGACCTCTTCGTTTTCTACCTCGAGATGGCTGGGAAACCTCACCTTCACCAACAGTTTGATCTTTACCAGAGGCTTGACGTCCTCTTCTACCACTTACTTTCGACCCTGTAGTCTTTGATTCTGGAGATTCATCGTCTGTTGATTTTTCACCTTTTGGACACTCAGGACCAGGTAAAGAACTTGCTGATGTATCTGAAACTTCATGGGTAATGGGAGTTTTATCCACCATTGACTTTCTTCCTCTTTTATACACCTGTTTCTGTGGAACTTCTGGGACAGTTTTATTTGCTTCCGAAACTTTTACTGTCTTGCTTTCATTTGATTTACCTGCCATCGATTTGCGTCCACGTTTACCATCTGATGCAACTTCAGTCACAGACTCAATTGGTAGATCTTCTGATTTCTTTGTACTGCTTGATTCCTCAGGTTGTTTTTCTATCGGTAGCACAGATCTGCTGCCTCTTCTAGATGTCGGAGCTTCAGGAGCTTCAGCTACAGACTCAGATGATGCAGGTATTTTTTCATTCTTCTTCAACGAATCAGAACTGGTTCTTTTTTCTGCAAGAGACTGACGACCTCTTCGGGTTGGCAGTTTCTGTTGGACTTTTTCAATAGGCTCTGCAGATTCTTCTTTAATTTCCTTCTGTTTTTCGACAACAGATCTTCTGCCCATTCTACCAGACTTTGGACCAACTGCTGAATCACCTGGCTCTGGAGACTCAGTTAACTTTTCTGGTGTCAATACTAATTTTGCTTTCTGAACTGACTTCCGCCCTCTTTTCGTTATTTTTTTCTGGGGAATTTCAGCAACAGGTTCTGATATTTCCGGCACTTTATTAGTGTCTTTCGCTTTTGTTTCTTCTGTCTCAACTACAGATTTCTTGCCTCTTCTCACAGTTGTTGATGTTTTACTGGTAATATCTTGATCAGTCTTACCGACATCCAGTTCTACCTCACTACTTCCATTTGCTTTAGCTCTCCGTCCAGTCTTTTTTATAGGCTGTTTAATATCTGAAACAGATTCTTCTGAACTGTTGCTACCTTTTTCAACAGCTTTGCCCCTCCGACTTCTTCCTACTGCTTTAGTCAACTCCTCTGTTAAATTTTTTCTTGGTGATGGTGTTTCGTCAGTTTTCACTCCAGCATCACCAACAGTGGCCTCATTTTTAGTAATTTTTTCATCTGGTGTCTTAGTTTCAGGAGTTTCAACAGAAGTAGGTCCCTTTCTTCCCCTACCCCTTGTCCTCCCTGGCAGACTTTTCACTTCTTCAATCGTTCTCTTGTCTTCTTCTGGTGGTGTTTTTTTGCCCCTCGCTCTGCCTCCTCTCCTCGATGTTGTGCTTTCTTGAGTATTTTTAGAGTGAGTATCAGAGTCCACTATGCGATCTATCACAGGACTCATTAAATCATCATCTTCATCTTCTGGTGTTTGACTTTTCACCTAAAAAAAACCCAATCAAGTGCTACAATATTGGGAAACTTGAATATCTAAAAAAAATATCAGACCAAAAATAGTTCAAGTCTATTGTGTAAATTTCAAAAACATTTGTCATCCTTTACAAATAATATGAACATGTCAGTGCTGGAAAAAATCTTTTGGTGGTCCTCTTTTTGACCTTATTGAATTCATTACAGCTGAATGTTCAGTGCTATTGAAAATGATTATTATTATAAAACTTACCCCAACAAAAGCAACACGTTTAGGTGATGGTGATGGACTTCGTTTTTTAGGGCTGGCTAAAGCTGATTTATGTGGGGAACGAGATGGTATAGGTATCATTGGTGGTCGATCATCTTCAGGACTTTCACTATCAGGTACAAACTACAAAATGTAGAGAAAGATTTAGTGACATCTCATCTTAAATCCCTGAAAGATACCTACTGTTAGGAAAAGGAGAATGGGTGGCTGCATTGTCTAATGCTTGCCTTCTAGGTCATACGTTCTGCTATATCACCCTAGGTGGAAGTGTATAATAAGCCCCATGGGAGAAGCGTGTGGTCTTTCTCCAGTTTCTTCCTACTGTGTCCAAGTGAAATAAAGATACATTAAATAACCTAGTTAGTTTTAAAGGGAATTTAAACTCCATTTCTCTCTTAAAATGGATGGGATATATTCAATATTTTAAAACCTATAAAATACATGGAATACTTATTGTGTTAAATAATACCCGCTCCAACTAAAATACGCTTTAAGAATGATTAATACCTCAATATCTTCTACAGGTAAAGTGTCACCATCAGACTCAGATTCATCATCAGCAGCAGCAGCAGCTTCCGTTGAATCTTCTTTTTCTGGAATCGTCTTCTCAAATTCTCCCCTTTCCAAAGAACCTTTTACAGGAGAACCATCACCATATGCCTGGGTAGCATCTTCTATGACCTGATCTAAAGGAACTGTAGATGCTTCACTGAGTTCTTGAGTAGCATCTTCAGATTCTTGAAATCTTTTTAATTTCTTTGGTGGAGATTTTCCATAAGGTTGGGTAGCATCTATATCTATTCCATCCCCATCATCCGTACAGTCAAGTTTCAGTGGAGAAATTTGGCTGGTGAAGGAATCTCTTGGCTTTTCGGGTGACTTTTGGGGAGATGCTCCATAAGCCTGTGTTGGTTCCTCATCTAAGTTTACATCTTCATCTTGCTTTAACACTTCTAATGGGACAGTTGCATCAACTGTGCTGATATCTTGGCTTTTGTCACCCCTGCCTCTTTTCTTAGGCGCTCTTTTAGAGGCTCTACCATAGCTCTTGGTGGCTTTCTCTAATCCAACTTCATCTTTAAGATTTTCAATTGGGATTGTTGCTGTATTATCTAGTTCCCCAACTGCAAGGGTGGCATCATCATGTCCAGAACCAGCTTTGACTTCATTTATGGGAATGGTTTGATCTGTTTCATAAATTTGTGTTGCTTCTTCTGAGCTTGTTTCTGGCTTATCTTTTGTTTCCGGATCAAAATCGACTGTACCATCAATCAATTGTGTTTGATCCTCACAACCAACAGGAACTGTTTCCGCGACACAAAGTGTGGCATCTTCATTTCCAGCAACTTGAACAGTGTCTGTAAAAACTTGAGTGGCTTCATTGTCCTTTCTTGTTACACCTTTGCTAAATGGAATAATTTCTGAGATTGCTTGTGTAGCATCATCTTCTTTCTGATCCTCACAAGTTTCTGCTTTGGGAACCAGTTGAGTTGCATCATCATCACCAGAATTCTTTTGAACAGGTTCTTCCATAATTTGCGTGGCTCCATCATCTATAGGTTGGGTTGAACCATCATCAGTATTAGAGTCAGTTGTATCTGCAGCCAGTGGTGCTTCTTCAGAATCATCTGGTTCGTCCATATCACAAGCCAGGGTCGGCATCGCGAACAGGTGACTGACATCTCTCTCCTCAGATTCATCTTCTTCTTCCTCTAAAACTTCATCTTCTTTAGAAATTGGTGAATCAGTGTTCCCAGTCTTGGGACTGTCTGAAGAGGCACTCTTTGGAGTTTCTAAAGTCTGTATCTTCTTGTTAGGGATAAGAAGTTCTTCATCATCATCGTTGGCCATAAAACTTTGAGTCTCAGCAACACCGCTGATATCTGCATCCATGGTGTAAGGTATTGTAGCCGCTGTCATTTCAGGAATTTTCTTTTTTGAATTCTTTGATTTAGGGATGGGAGATAATTTGTCAATACCAGATTTCGGTTTTCTACTTGTTTCAGTATCCATGGTGTAAGCTACTGTTGCACTAGGTCCTTCCTGTAACAAAAGACACAAAAGTTGTAAATATCAACTATTGCCTAAATTCATTACATGTAATTCTTACAGCAAAAATCATTTTATTTGATTCTAGTATTTTCAAATTGTTATTTTTTTATTTTTTTTCAGATTTTTTTTTCTTGTTCTGGGGCTGAGGTCATCATACCTACTTTTGTTTAGTAATCATAAAGTTAAACCTTTATTTCGTTTTATTTCACGTAAACAACTGCAGCAGTTATTTTTGTTTGGAATAACTTCTGTAGCATTTGTAGTACCACCAACAAAGACTTGCTCTAGGGCATTTAAATTGACAAAGACCAGTGGAACCCCATTTGAAGTAAAAATAATTATGTCTAAACTTACTTCTGTATCTGTATCATCTGTAGTATCAGCAACACCAGGACATCCTTGTGTTGGAGCGTTTAGATCAACAATAGGTTCGTTATCTTCTTCTTCTTCATCAGATTCTATGACAGCTGTAGCACATGCCTGAGTAGCTGCAGTCAATAAATCTTTCCTTCTCACATCGTCTGTTGATGGTAGAAAGAGAATGAATTGAAATTAAATGAGTTTAACATCCTGATAGAAAGAGAGAAATGGGTTTAACGTCCACTCAACACAAAATAGGTCATTTTGGGATTAACATATGGTTTAATTTTATTTCAATAATTCGCTTCGCGTAGAGGTCTTTAGCAGTGGGAAGAAACCGGATGACCCTGAGACAAGATGTGTGTTCTGCTCTGACTGGGTTAATGAAGACGATGAGAAGAAAAGAGAAGGTCATGGAGAACATGAGAGTTACTTCTACAAGGTTATTTTACTCACTGCCAACAAACTAATTTGTTAATTAAAGTCTATGATAGTTTTCACAGCTTAATCCAAACCACATACTATTGGCTTAGTATTAATAGTGTTTGGAAAAATGTTTCACGCAGGCTTTCACTTAAATTAGTACGATTTCAGCATGTTTGTAATTACACCAGCGATGAACTGGTTCCATACACTTGGTTGGTAGCTTCTTGTACTTCATGGCAAGACGCCCAACAATCGACTATTATCTACATGAAACTTGGCATGCTCGTTCTTCAAAATTGCACATCAATTGAAAGACTTTGATTTTCAGTGGAATGTTAAAATTCCAAGATGGCTGCTTTGAGACCAAAGTTTATACAGTGAGATAGAGAGAGAAATGGGGTTTAAGATCCACTTAACACCAACTAGGTCATTTCGGGATTAACACATGGTTCAAATTTATTTCAATAATTCGCTTGGTCTTTAGCAGTGGGAGGAAAGCAGAAAACCCGGAGAAAACCCACGAGGTTGGACAGGCGACCCTACTTCTTGTCACGTACAACCAGGGACTCAAAACCACCCCAGGAGACTCAATGATACAACACGCTTGAAATCCTTTTTCTATATAATCTAATAATCTACCTTCTTCGTCTTCTTCTTCCGTTTCACTTTCCATTATACACGCTTGAGTTGGTGCGTTCAATATTCCACGTGGTATCTCCTCGTTGTCTGTCTCTGATCCACTTTCAGGCAGAACATGGTCATCACTTTTATCTAATAGAGAAAGAAATGGGGTTTAACATCTGCTCAAGATAAACTAGGTTATTTCAGGTCTTAGGTATGGGTCAACCTTATTTCAACAATTTGCATGTGCATAGGGGTCTTTAGCAGTGGTAAGAGAGAGAGAGAGAGAGAGAGAGAGAGAGAGAGAGAGAAGATCTTACCTAAATATTTTCTTGACATTGGTGTATCTTTTACTGTTAAATTACCTCTAGTTGTATTATTACCTACAACAAATAAAACAATGTTATCAGATGTTCCGTTTGATATATACTTGGAGGAGTAGAATGATTACTGTCATGTTCCCGACGCAATGACTGGACGTTGCTAGATTACTTTACAATTCCTTAACTTACAGCTATTTTATCTGTGTGTTTTACAACATTTGGATGTTGCTAAATTACTTTACAATTCCCGAACTTATAGCTACGTTATTTCCAGACACAGAAATTTTGACATTTTGATGTCTTTATCTAAATTTGAAGAGACAAGCAATCCAGTAAATCAAGCTGCCACTTGACATACCACAGTTTGGGGGGACTGAGAAGGTTTTTGAAATAAATTAGCAGACTAAAAATAAAAGAATACACCTACCACTGACAAAACTGTCATCATCGGAATCAGCAGCATATACTCGTGACCTTGATGCCTTTAATACTTTCTGTGTTGGTTCATAACACTGCTATCAAACAATTTACAAAATAATCAAACACCAATAAAACTATTGAATACAGGGTAATCATTACATGGGTTGGTCATGTGATAATTAATAGAAATGAAGCATGTGTTAGTCCCGAAATGATAATCCAAACCAATAAAACTATTGAACGCAGGAGGATGGTAACGATTACATGCGTTGGTCATGTAAAAAGTAATGGAAATGGAGAGAGTGAGAAGAGAGAATAAGTAGGGTTTAACATCACAAACTAGGTCATTTCAGGACTAACACATGCTTCAATTTTATTTCAATAATTTGCGGGCATGTCAGACGACCCTACTCCTTGTCACGTACAACCGGGGAATCAAAACCACGCCATTTGACTCAATGACAGACCTTATGACACAGCATGCACATGCTAACCATTAGACCATCCAACCAACCAATGATTACAGACATACGGATATCGAACAACAGTGCCCCAACTACTCGATTAAGCCTCCCCAACCCACCCCCTGATTCAAGAGCTGACTGCTCCATTAAGCCTCCCAACCCCTCCCCCCCCCCCCCGATTCCAAAGCTGAGTGCTCCATTAAGCCCCACCCCCCGATTCCAGAGCTAACTGCTCGATTAAGCCTCCCCATTGACCGATTCAAGAGTTGACCGCTCGATTAAGCCTCCCCATCCCGATTCAAAAGCTGACCCCTCAATTAAGCCCTCCCTACCCCGATTCAAGAGCTAGATGTTACCTGTGTTGGTTGTAGTATATCACTGCTGGCATCACTATCATCATCATAATCTTCCTCATTTATAGTCGGTGATGATAGCTTGACTTTATTATTATTATTACCACTAACGGCATCATTTAACATAGACTCGGATCCTGTCTCCGATCCACTCTCATTTGTAGGCTAAAAGCAGTTAACACACAAATCTTAAAATGTGATTAAGATTTACAATTATAGTATACACATTTACATATCAATTTGAACAAATCTAAAAAAAATAGGTTGCCAGGCAACGAAACATACGCCCACACAGCAGCCAAATCGTCCGGGCAGTCAACAAGAGTTGTTGCATTTTAAGTAATCATCAGAAAATCATCATTCAAACTCACCCATAACTACAGTGTAACTGTGATATAATCAAACGTTTTTTTAAATCAGATAATAATTGTGACCTCCAGAGGAACCACAAGCTAAAAAGGGTGATTTTTCGTACAATCAGGGGCCATGATTCAGGAAGTTACGATCCGATGTGGGCAAATATGCAACGGAACCAAGATCATTAGGTTATAAACATGTATTTCAAGTTTCATCAAAATCAGTTCAAAATTGTGACCTCTATAGGGTCCACAACCTTGATATAACATATTTTTACACCATTCGCGTACAGACGGCGGCCATTTTATCCGTCAACTCTGGTCCAATTTTCACGAAATACAAATTCTCTCTTCATTACCATGAAACCGTGATATAATCAAACAGTTTTTTAAATCGGATAGTAATTTTGACCTCCAGAGGGTCCACAAGCTAACAAAAGCGATTTTTCAGACAATCAGGGGACATAATTCAGGAAGTTATGATTCGATGGGCGCAAATATCGAAAGGAACCAAGATCTTTGGGTTATAAACATACATGTCAAGTTTCATAAAAATCGGTTCAAAATTGTGACCTCTTTTAGGTCCACAACCTTGATATAACATATTTTCACACCATTCGCGTACAAACGGCGGCCATTTTGTCCGTCAATTTTGGTCCGATTTTCACGAAATTAGAACTCAACCTTCATAAACATGGAACGGTGATATAATCAAACGTTTTGTTCAATCGGATAACAATTTTGACCTCCAGAGGGACCACAAGCTAAAAAGGGCGATTTTTCGGACAATCAGGGGCCATAATTCAGGAAGTTACAATCCGAAGGGCGCAAATATCGAAAGGAACCAAGATCTTTGGGTTGTAAACATACATGTCAAGTTTCATCAAAATCGGTTCAAAATTGTGACCTCTATAAGGTCCACAACATTGATATAACATATTTTCACACCATTCGCGTACAAACGGCGGCCATTTTGTCCGTCAATTTTGGTCCGATTTTCACGAAATTAGAACTCAACCTTCATAAACATGGAACGGTGATATACTCAAACATTTTTTTCAATCGGATAACAATTTTGACCTCCAGAGGGACCACAAGCTAAAAAGGGCGATTTTTCGGACAATCAGGGGCCATAATTCAGGAAGTTACAATCCGAAGGGCGCAAATATCGAAAGGAACCAAGATCTTTGGGTTGTAAACATACATGTCAAGTTTCATCAAAATCGGTTCAAAATTGTGACCTCTATAAGGTCCACAACATTGATATAACATATTTTCACACCATTCGCGTACAAACGGCGGCCATTTTGTCCGTCACTTTTGGTCTGAATTTCACGAAATTCGAACTCAACCTTCATAAACATGGAACGGTGATATAATCAAACGTTTTTTTCAATCGGATTACAATTTTGACCTCCAGAGGGACCACAAGCTAAAAATGGCGATTTTTCGGACAATCAGGGGCCATAATTCAGGAAGTTACAATCCGATGGGCGCAAATATTGAAAGGAACCAAGATCTTTGGGTTATAAACATACATGTAAAGTTTCATCAAAATCGGTTCAAAATTGTGACCTCTATAAGGTCCACAACCTTGATATAACATATTTTCACACTATTCGCGTACAAACGGCGGCCATTTTGTCCGTCAATTTTGGTCCGATTTTCACGAAATTCGAACTCGACCTTCATAACGACGGGGCGGTGATATAATCAAACGTTTTTTTAAATCGAATAACAATTTTGACCTCCAGAGGGACCACAAGCTAAAAAAGGCGATTTTTCGGACAATCAGGGGCCATAATTCAGGAAGTTACGATCCGATTGGCGCAAATATCGAAAGGAACCAAGATCTTTGGGTTATAAACATGCATTTCAAGTTTCATCCAAATCGGTTCAAAATTGTGACCTCTACACTGTTCACAAGCTAAAAAACGTGATTTTTCGTACAATCAGGGGCCATAACCCATGAAGTTACAGTCCGATACATGCCAATATCGAAAGGAACCGAGATCTTAGGGTGATAAACCTATATTTTAAGTTTCATTGAAATCGGATAAAAATTGTGACCTGTAGTCTGTTCACAAACAATTGTGGACGGACGGACGGACGTCCGGACGGACGGACGGACGAACAGGGGCGACGACAATATACGTCCACATGAAAATGTGGGCGTATAAAAACTCCAGAAAGTGAGAGAAATGTGGTTTAACGTCCACTCAACACAAACTAGGTCATTTCCGGACTAACATATGGTTCAATTTTATTTCAATAATTCGCTTATTACCTTATATCAACTTACACATCTTTATATATAAACACATACTATAACAACTTACCTTTACATACAGTTTATAAATACATTCTATATCAGCGAATATCAACTTATTTTCATGTTTTAACTCGTATCTCACATCAGGTTGTAGAAATAACTGAAATACAAAACATTTAAACTAACATACCTCAATCATGATAAGAGATTTGGAAAATCTCATTCAATTTACATGGATAAGGAGACAGAATTCAACAATAGAAATGAAAAGATAGGCTGGCACTGCCAGGCAGGATACGCCCACATTTTCGAGAGATGGATAGAGAACAAGCAATACCGAAAGTGATTTTTCCTATGTGCAAATATCGAAATGAATTAAGATCTTTGGGTTATAAAGGTTCATTTCAGTAGGCTTCAAATTCGACTGGGGATCATGTTGCTAAGTGGGTAAATGGGATAATAATTCTGACCCCAGAGGGGCCAAAAGCTAAAAAAAAGGTCATTTTTCGTACAATCAGGGGCCATAATTCAGGAAGTTACAATCCGATATGCACAAATATCGAAAGGAACCAAGATCTTTGGGTTATAAACATCCATGTCAAGTTTCATCAAAATCGGTTCAAAATTGTGACCTGTATAGGGTTCACAACCTTAATATAACGTATTTTCACACTAATCGCGTACAAACGGCGGCCATTTTGTCTGTCAATTTTGGTCCGATTTTCACGAAATCTTACCTCTGTCTTCATTACCATGTAACGGTGATATAATCAAACGTTTTTTTAAATCGGATAATAATTTTGACCTCCAGTGGGACCACAAGCTAAAAAGGGTGATTTTTCGTACAATCAGGGGCCATAATTCAGGAAGTTACGAATCAATGAGCGCAAATATCGACAGGAACCAAGATCTTCGGGTTATAAACATGCATGTCAAGTTTCATCAAAATCGGTTCAAAATTGTGACCTCTATAGGGTCCACAACCTTGATATAACATATTTTCACACTATTCGCGTACAAACGGCGGCCATTTTGTTGTCAATTTTGGTTTGATTTTCACGAAATTCGAACAGAGCCTTCATTACTATGTAACGGTGATATAATCAAACGGTTTTTTAAATCGGATAATAATTTTGACCTCCAGAGGAACCACAAGCTAAAAAGGGCAATTTTTCGGACAATCAGGGGCCATTATTCAGGAAGTTACAATCCGATGGGTGCAAATATCGAAAGGAACCAAGATCTTTGGGTTATAAACATACATGTCAAGTTTCATCAAAATCGGTTCAAAATTGTGACCTCTATAGGGTCCACAACCTTGATATAACATATTTTCACACTATTCGCGTACAAACGGCGGCCATTTTGTTTGTCAATTTTGGTCCGATTTTCACGAAATTTGAACTCAACCTTCATTACCATGTAACGGTGATATAATCGAACGGTTTTTTAAATCGGATAATAATTTTGACCTCCAGAGGGACCACAAGCTAAAAAGGGCGATTTTTCGGACAATCAGGGGCCATAATTCAGGAAGTTACGATCCGATGGCCGCAAATATCGAAAGGAACCAAGATCTTTGGGTTATAAACATACATGTCAAGTTTCATCAAAATCGGTTCAAAATTGTGACCTCTATAGGGTCCACAACCTTGATATAACATATTTTCACACTATTCGCGTACAAACGGCGGCCATTTTGTTTGTCAATTTTGGTCCGATTTTCACGAAATTAGAACTCAACCTTCATAAACATGGAACGGTGATATACTCAAACATTTTTTTCAATCGGATAACAATTTTGACCTCCAGAGGGACCACAAGCTAAAAAGGGCGATTTTTCGGACAATCAGGGGCCATAATTCAGGAAGTTACAATCCGAAGGGCGCAAATATCGAAAGGAACCAAGATCTTTGGGTTGTAAACATACATGTCAAGTTTCATCAAAATCGGTTCAAAATTGTGACCTCTATAAGGTCCACAACATTGATATAACATATTTTCACACCATTCGCGTACAAACGGCGGCCATTTTGTCCGTCACTTTTGGTCTGAATTTCACGAAATTCAAACTCAACCTTCATAAACATGGAACGGTGATATAATCAAACGTTTTTTTCAATCGGATTACAATTTTGACCTGCAGAGGGACCACAAGCTAAAAATGGCGATTTTTCGGACAATCAGGGGCCATAATTCAGGAAGTTACAATCCGATGGGCGCAAATATTGAAAGGAACCAAGATCTTTGGGTTATAAACATACATGTAAAGTTTCATCAAAATCGGTTCAAAATTGTGACCTCTATAAGGTCCACAACCTTGATATAACATATTTTCACACTATTCGCGTACAAACGGCGGCCATTTTGTCCGTCAATTTTGGTCCGATTTTCACGAAATTCGAACTCGACCTTCATAACCACGGGGCGGTGATATAATCAAACGTTTTTTTAAATCGAATAACAATTTTGACCTCCAGAGGGACCACAAGCTAAAAAAGGCGATTTTTCGGACAATCAGGGGCCATAATTCAGGAAGTTACGATCCGATGGCCGCAAATATCGAAAGGAACCAAGATTTTGGGGTTATAAACATGCATGTCAAGTTTCATCACAATCGGTTCAAAATTGTGACCTCTATAGGGTCCACAAGCTAAAAACATGATATTTCGTACAATCAGGGGCCATAATCCATGAAGTTCCGATCCGATACATGCCAATATCGAAAGGAACCGAGATCTTATGGGGATAAACCTATATTTCAAGTTTCGTCAAAATCTGATAAGAATTGTGACCTGTAGAGAGTCCACAAACAAATTGTGGACGTCCGGACGGACGGACGGACGTCCGGACGGACAGGGGCGACGACATAATACGTCCACATGAAAATGTGGGCGTATAAAAAGGTATCTTCTTTTAAAAAAAATGGAATTAAGCCATTTTTAGACTGATATTCCCGATTTTAACATGCTTAAGGGTAAATCTTGCATTTTAATTGGTCAATTAGACACTGCCAATTGGACTATAAGACCCCTCTGTTTTAGTATTTTCTTTTAAAATCCTAAAATAGTACATGTATGTTGCAATGTCGATAAACACTTCCTAAATAGAGATTCAATTTTCACAATTTCTCAAATAAAGATCTGGAGGTCAAACCCTCTAATCTCATTGGTTAATCTTATTTAATCTACAAGGACAAGGAATGAAATTATGAGGTTTAACATCCTACTTTTCTGCACCGAGGTGGCTAACGAAGATAAACAAGGCAGAGGGGGAGAAAAATGTCGTTTAATGTCCACTTGACACAAACTAGGTCATTTCTGGACTAACATTTGGTTCAATTTCATTTCAATAGCGCTTAGGTGTCTTTAGCAGTGGGAGGAAACTGGAGGACTCAGAGAAAACCCACAAGGTTGGACAGGTAACCCTACTCCTTGTCATGTACAACCGGGGAATCAAAACCATGCCACTTGACTCAATGATACGCCGCACACAAGCTAAACATTCGGCCATCCTACCCCAGGAAGGACACAGAACTCAACAACATAAATGAAATGAAATGGTGTTTAATGGCACGTCAGTACCGACGGAGCAAAACAACAAAAAGAATTAACATTTTATTAATGCTTACCTTTTCCCTGCGAGTTTTATTCAAGCTTTTTTTATCGTAGAGTAAATGACTGTCTCCTTTTACTTCAATACAAGCATGATGTTTAGATAACGCCTAAAACAAAACAATGGTGAAAATATCAAATACAATTATTGACACAAGATAAAAATAAAATCAAATTGGGTTTAACGTCCTACTGTTCGGCTCTGAACTGGGCTATACAGTGTGATATGAGGGAATGTTTGAAGTGCCATGGCCTACTGTTATAATGAGTTCCAACTACCAAGGGATCTTTATGTGCACTACAATGTGTACAAAGTTTTTTTTGTCCTATCCCAACACAAGACAGCTGTCTTTGTCAGGCCCTTTGGAAACCAGTTAAAAATTCAAATGGTTGTAAAATAGGATTGACCAATTTCATGTTGTTTTTTTGTCTGGCTGTAATGAAGGGGCAGTTTTTATTAAAGACTTACTTTTGTTGGTATACAGATATTACATGATTCGTCTCTGCCGATGACATTTTCTCCTGAAAAAAACCATAGTGATATAACAGGTATCTGTAGATATTCATTTTGGGATGTGGTAGTTGAGTGTTAAGTAAACTAGTCTCGACTATCGAGTTAGAAAATAATAATAATAATAGTTCCATTCATAAAGCGCTATATCCAGATAACAAAACGTGTTCACGGTACATAATACACAAGTCTCTAATAATACAATTCAAACAGATAAGTTTTCAAGTCAGATTTCAATTTATTTAGTATAGGACTTCCGTGAAGGTTTAATGGTAGTTTGATCCACTTTGTAGATACAGTGACTTGGAAAGAGCATGAATCATTAAAAACATCAATATAAGCCAACCTTCATAAAGTGGATATTCTTTTTCTGGTAAATCTTTATATTTTAAAACCTTCAGATAGGATACCTGAAAATCAATGTTTATTTTAAGTTGAACAACACGCATAAAACAGAAAGACCCAGGCTTAAAATTCTACTTTACTTTATCAACCAAGCTAATGAGTAAGAGAAAATGGGGTTTAATGTGCAATCAACACAAACTAGGTCATTTTGGGACTAACATATTACTTACATATTCGCTTGATGTTTTTTATATTGAGTTTTGTAGCCAATTTTGGAAATTGACCAAAACGACTGATCCCTAGGGCATCAAACTAGTATACTATTCAAAAAAAGTAGGGGATATTTGATTTTTAAGTGTTATTAAAGTCACCTAATGAAACTGACGAAGAAACAAATGACAAAATGAAATGAAGTTCACATTCATCGATTTATTCCAAATGATCGTCAGACTAAGTAAGGCACAGACTGGCCATTATAAGGGTAAAATGATACCCGGGGTCAAACAGCAAAGTTACCACAGCATCACAACAAAGTCAGTAACGGGTAAATCCTCCTCTGTTTGCCAAACAAGCATTGATCCGACGTGACATACTCCTAATGAGACGTCTAAGGTCATTTTGGTCCAGATTGTCCCATTCCTGTTGCAACACAGCAGCAAGTTCTTGGACATTGGCAGGACGTTGTTGACGTTGACGTAACCTCTGTCCAAGCATGTCCCAGACATGCTCGATGGGGGAGAGGTCGGGACTCAGTGCTGGCCAAGGTAATGTGGTGATGTTCTGTTGTTGGAGGTAACCTGTAACGATCCTGGCCCTGTGACATCTTGCGTTGTCATCCCGGAAGATGAAACGGCGACCATGACGTCGTGCGAACGGCACAACATGGACTGCCAAGATGTTGTCCCGGTAGTACTGGCCTGTAACACGCCCTGCAACAACATGTAAAGCCGTTCTTCCAGCAACAGTGATGCCTCCCCACACCATAACAGAACCACCCCCAAATCGATCATGTCAGATGACGTTAACGTCTTGGAAGCGCTCGTTTCGACGACGCCACACCCTCCTACGTCTGTCCAAAAAATCAACAGTGAACCTTGACTCATCTGAAAACATCACATTGCTCCAGCGTCGATTATCCCAGTGTTGACGATCCCTACACCAACGACGTCTTGCCTGAATGTGATGATCTCTCAAACAAGGGATCACGCGAGGACGTCGGGCGCGAAGGTGACCCCTATGCAGTCGATTCCGAATCGTCTGGCCACTCACTCTCACACCAGTGTCTGTTTGAAGACAAGCGCTGATCTGATTTGCTGTGATGACACGATTTCTCAAGTCCAAGATACGGATAAATCTATCCTGGGCTTGAGTTGTCGCCCTTGGTCGACCTGAGCGTGGTCTGTCCTGTACAGATTGTGTATCACGGTATCTGGACCATAGCCTGCTTATGACAGACTGAGAAACATTCATCGTCCGCGCCACAACCGCCTGTGTTGTGCCGATCTGTAGCATGCCAAGGGCACATAACCTTTCATTTTGGGTAAGCCAACGCATATCAAAATTTGTTTTCTGGTCACTAAAACAATTAAACTGATGTTTCCACCCTGAAATTCAATGCCACAATGACTGTAACATTCAAAGTCAGAGTCGTGCAAATCTTGGGTTGGACCCCCATGATGATCCCAAGCATCACCTGCATTCCATGCGGTAGCTATTGGTGCGTTTGGGCGTCACATGTAACTGGAAATGTTTCTTCTGTTAGGTTCTATAGTGACTTTTTTCGTAGTCATTTGCATATTTTAGTATTTGCCCCCAAAATCAAATATCCCCTACTTTTTTTGAATAGTATACATCATACGTGTACAGATATTCACATAGCTCAGGTGGTTAGATCTGCCAGATGGAGTCGTAAATTTGGCTGGTTTCAGAAGCTCCAAGTGCGAAAGGATTAAAGTCATCCCTCCATTAATAATGTGAACATTTCAATACTGGTAGCGCTATTCTACATAACAATGTCTGTATATTCTATCATAGTGAATGAAAAGAGTTCAATACTTGCAATTAAAGCATCATTAATTTCCATCATTACTAAAGTCGGTATGTTAAAAACATAGCTCATTTATCCATTTCTTGATTTAATCATGAATGAGAGTTAGCGTTGACATCCAGAGTTGATTATGTTCTGGATAGTGAATACGTTAATTAATGTCTAAATATTATATTTGATAACATTTTCAAAGCCTAATGAAAGACCTGCAATTGGCAGATTTAGCTCTTGCATAATGTATGTTTAACTTACTGGTGTCTTAGAAGAACTATTATCTTTGTCATCTGTTTCATCTTCAAATGATAACTGTATTGCTTGAGTCTGGTCGAAATCCATTGAATTTTATCCACTTTAAAACCTGAAAAAATTAATCAAAATGAACTTAAAAATATGCATTAACAAATGCATGTACTGAAAAAAAACAAAAAGCTTCCGGACAAAATGACACCCTTAAAGTAGCTAGGTCTGTAACTCAGTATTATTCAAAGTCTTCGACATTGAAAACACAAATTATTTGTCAATTTAAATCATCATTGAAGTTGTTATCTTACCAGGAAAAGATGGGCTTCGGATATCCAATAATTAAGACAAAATAAGCATTTTATTATTGGGACACGAATCGTGTACCATAATGCGTTTCAGCACCATTTGTAACAAGGGACTTGAAAAACAAGGCTAAACACATTCCACAAGTAATGTCGATCAGGGATGCCATATTCTTTGCTGGAGAGCATGCGCAAAAAATACTACCGGTGTAGATGCTAGTGATTTCCATTCGATTGAGACTTCTGGCGTATTTCATCGAACATAAGTGATTTGAAATTAGAATAAAAACTGAAACAATTAAATGTAAATCTGCAGTTTATATTACATTATTATAATCACTGTGACCCATTTGTGTCTATTCTTGGTCTCAAATATTAGTGATTTAGCTCCTTTAAATTCAATATGAATTTATCAAACCATCAGGTTTTGTATGTTACAGACCAATTTTTCTTGGGGGTACTGTATCATATTTGCCTGAAAAATATGGAGACAGTGCCTGAAAAATGAACATACATTACTTTAACAGCTAGTGTACGTTCAATCAGCAAGTAGGCCTAGTCACCTAGTGCCTAGGTAGGCAGCGGAGCAAATTTTCTAGAATTACTGACTGTTTGAGACTAAACACCCTGAACCAAGATCACATCTGTTTGATTTTTTGAAATTCAGAACTCTGATTGGGAATTGTGCCACCCCACCTACGTGACCTAGCGGCTAATGCCCACAATGGCACGAAAAAATTCTTTTGCCTGATTCCGTTGCGGTGCAGCACCCCCACCTCCCCTTTGCTCGTACGCCTAATATGGGTTTAACCATAGAACTAATGGTTTAACCGCAGAACTATCTATAATATCTATTTCTATGGTTCAACGCCCTACTTAGTACTTCTCTCTCATATGATGAACACTTGCATAGATCTAATACTAAGTCGCAGAGGAATTATAAAATAAAAACGAATTAGAAAAACTTTGGATACCTGACCTGTTAAAAATAATCAATGTGCTCAAAATTTCATACTGATTTGAAATCTTATATCTTTTTTCGATGATAACATAAGCAACAAAAGTAAACAACAGATACGTCTTCGTAGGTCGGCAACTTCCCGCAAAATGAACTGCGCAGGCGTAATTCCGATCTCGTAAAGCGAGAGCTGTTCGTGACTTCCGGTAGCAAGTGCATTTTAAGACAGAAATTGTGTTTTTATTATTGTTTGTGTTGTGTTTTAGTGTATAAAAATGGGTGTAACAATTGACGAAATCAGCCCAGGGGATGGTAGGTAGAACGTTAGTCAGTGCTGATTTATTTTCAAGTTAAAAACTGTGTTTTGTTTGTGAGAAAAACGGTCTTAAAACGTAAAGTTCATCGTAACCTGAGATCGAGTGAAATGACATCATCATCGACATCATTATTATAGAATCTCGATCAAGGCCTATTTTTGCTGCTACTGAGTGTTGTCTTAATTTGAAAGTTATTTTTATACACTGTGCAGTTTAACCGAAATAGAAATATGAAGACAGGGGAACCTGATATTCCTCACAGATGCAGAGGGTTTCGTTTGATAAATCTCAAAATCTGCATGTTGCATAATATTAAAATTAAAATACCTTTGGTCACTTTGACTCCAGGGTGCCTTGAAGTATAGCGTTGCACACCTGTACCTTTAGGTTCCTCAAGCAGGGAAACTCCAAATAAGTTCCAACTTAATAAGTTAATACCCTCAAAATGAAAGGTGTCAGTTGGTAAATTTGACGAATGCGCCAGTCAAGTCGTCCACAAGCAATGTTGTCCACACGAAAAACCTGGTGGAGTCGTCCACACCCGTTGGTGGAGTCGTCCACACCCATTGGTGAAGTCGTCCACACTCGATGGTGGAGTCGTCCACAAGACTTAGTTTAATTTGAAGATATAGTAATACGTTGGTGGAGTATGTCGTCCACAAGACTTAGTTTAATTTGAAGATATAGCAATATTGTATTATTGTATTATTATTGTATATAATGGCAAGTAAATATTTTTGTTAACGTGAAAATATTCCTTATTGTCCCCCGCCTTTCGAAGAAAGTTGGGGGACTATTAAAATGGGTTCGTCCGTCTGTCTGTCCGTCTGTCTGTCCGTCACACTTTTTGGGACACAATATATCTCTTCCTAATTGAGCTAGAATGTTCAAACTTGGTGTATGTGTTTATTAGGTCAATGCCTTGATGGAGTTCGAAGATGGGCATTTTCCGCTTAGGGTAAGCAGAGATAAGCAATTTGATAGGTTAATGCTTTGGGACACGATAACTTTAGTTCTAATTAAGTGAGAGTGATGAAACTTGGTGTATAGTTTCATTACAGTAATACCTTGACTAAGTTCGATAATGAGCATTTTCTGCTCAGGGTAAGCAGAGTGATACGCAAATTTGATTGGTCGAGACTGTGGAACACAATAACTCTCCTTCTAATTGAGTTAAAATGTTCAAACCTGGTGTATATGCTTATTAGGTCAATGCCTTGATGGAGTTCGAAGATGAGCATTTTCCGCTTAGGGTAAGCAGAGATAAGCAATTTGATTGGTTGATGCTTTGGGACACGATAACTTTAGTTCTAATTAAGTGAGAGTGATGAAACTTGGTGTATAGTTTCATTACAGTAATACCTTGACTAAGTTCGATAATGAGCATTTTCTGCTCAGGGTAAGCAGAGCGATACGCAAATTTGATTGGTCGAAACTTTGGAACACAATAACTCTCCTTCTAATTGAGTTAAAATGTTCAAACTTGGTGTATATGCTTATTAGTTCAATGTCTTGATGGAGTTCGAAGATGAGCATTTTCTGCTTAGGGTAAGCAGAGATAAGCAATTTGATTGGTTGATGCTTTGGGACATGATAACTTTAGTTCTAATTAAGTGAGAGTGATGAAACTTGGTGTATAGTTTCATTACAGTAATACCTTGACTAAGTTCGATAATGAGCATTTTCTGCTCAGGGTAAGCAGAGCGATACACAAATTTGATTGGTCGAGACTTTGGAACACAATAACTCTCCTTCTAATTGAGTTAAAATGTTCAAACTTGGTGTATATGCTTATTAGGTAAATGCCTTGATGGAGTTCGAAGATGAGCATTTTCCGCTTAGGGTAAGCAGAGATAAGCAATTTGATTGGTTGATGCTTTGGGACACGATAACTTTAGTTCTAATAAAGTGAGAGTGATGAAACTTGGTGTATAGTTTCATTACAGTAATGCCTTGACTAAGATCGATAATGAGCATTTTCTGCTCAGGGTAAGCAGAATGATAAGCAATTTGATTTACCGAGACTTTGGAACACAATAACTCTCCTTCCAATTGAGTTAAAATGTTCAAAAATGGTGTGTATGCTTATTAGGTCAATGCTTTGATGGAGTTCGAAGATGAGCATTTTCTGCTTAGGGTAGGCAGAGATAAGCAATTTGATTGGTTGATACTTTGGGACAAGATAACTTAGGTTCATCTTGATTGATGATTTTTATGCCAATACAATGACTGCATTTTCATTCAGTAATGGATTCGACAGTAACAGTGTATAGAAACGATTGACTCAGACACGAGGGCCCTTTCCCTTGGCCAGAGGGGCCCTTTTGTCAAGCGTGGGGGCCCTTTTGTCTGCCTTTAGGGTCCCCCTAACTAGGGTACATTTTCATTTTTCTCATCGGTTTTAGCATTTTTCTTTATAAAACACTTTTGGATGACACTTCGTGTACAGTTTGATTGCTTGATACGTTTGAAAAAAATAAATGTGCGATTAATTAATATGTGTCATCTATTTATTTTGGGATTTCGGCGGGGGACATCAGCCTCACTGTTGGCTTGTTTGTATTGTATATTAGGGAAAACTAGGTTTTGATCGTTGAGGTTATCGATCCAACCATTATTCTATAAAATATGCAATATGCAAATAAGATGGTTTGATTCGTGCATGCATGCATGCTGTCATCCAATAGTAACTGTAAATTTTCCCGCGGTTAGACGCCTATGACCAATCAAAAAAAAATGTTGTTTGATCAGTACACCCTTTGATCTATGATTTAACTGTAAGTGTTGTTTTAATGGTTTCCAAATAAAAAAGAATTTACATAAATAGAAATAAATATGACTCTACCGTTAAAGAAATGTGTAGAATTCAGATTCTAAAATATCGGTATAAAATTGAATGTCAAACACGACGTTGCACCTGTACTTGACACTATTCTAATCACGCGCAGAGGACAGCAGATCACGCCCCCCCTCGAATTTCTTTCTCACATTCGACTACTTTACTCTAACTTTATTACAAAAACATCGTCAATACTAATCAAACATTCAACAATAATCATACGATCAAACGAACAATACAATTAACTTTAATACAAAAACATCCCCGATTCGATCTGAAATCAAACAACACAATAGTCAACGAGTACTAATCAAACAATCAACAATAGATAGTCATACGATCATACAAACAATTCGATTAACTTTAGTACAAAAACATCGGTGATTCGATCTGAAATCAAATAACAAAATAGTCAACGAGTACTAGTGGACGACATAACCAATAGTTGTGGACGACATCACCAATAGTTGTGGACGACTCCACCAATAGTTGTGGACGACTCCACCAACGGGTGTGGACGACTCCACCAACGGTTGTGGACGACTTCACTGTGGACGACTTTGCTTGTGGACGACTTGACTGGTACCCAATTTGACATGCATACGTATATTGTTCAAGACTATTTACAAATGCATGGGAGCCCAGGTAAGGATGACCAGTGTTGGTTGACGAAGTTCATCAAGATTTTCAGATGTGTAGTTGTTCGGATGGTACAGAAAACTAAGGTCAAACATAGCTGTGTCAGTCTTCAAATTCTTTCTTTATATCTCCGGTTGTTTGTGACAAGGAGTAGGGTTGCCTGTCCAACCTTGTGGGTTTTCTGCGAGTCCTCTGGTTTCCTCTCACTGCTAGTGACCCCTACGTGCAAGCGAATTATTGAAATAAAATTAAACCATATGCAAGTCCCAAGATGACCTAGTTTGTGTCGAGTGGACGTTAAACCCCATTTCTCTTTCTTCTTTAAATATGAATAGAAAAATATCTGAATATGGAAATTTGTAAAACCCTCTGTAAAACTATATGTACATGTGCCCGAATATCAGATTTTTAAAATTTTACAACTTCAGAACTGTGTCGTCGGCCTTTGTTAAAGAAAGCTTTTTGAATTCTGTCTTGACAGAGTGATAGGTGTATATATGCAGAGAAAAATACCCATACATGTATGTTAAAACTATATGTACCTGTCCTGAATGAGTGGGAACTCTACATGTATGTACCATGTTCTCAAACATCATGATCAGTTCCTGTTCCATAGTACGCTTATACTTGTTTTTCACAGCATTGTCTTTAACTATTTCAAAATTCAAGTAAAATTAATTTGAGACAATCTGCTTTATAAAATATATTTTCATCTTTTTTTTTAGGTCGAACTTTTCCAAAGAAAGGACAAACAGTAGTCGTTCATTACACTGGTACGTCACAAATTATGTTTTCTTTTATTGTTTTAATACTTAACCTCTGAATAAAGTGTGTAGTAACACAGCGTTAAAGGTACTGGGACGATATTGATTTTTTGTGTACTAAGCATTAGCATGGGGCAAAACTAGAAGCCTAACAAATTCTAAGGATTCTGATAATTACTAAATGAGTTATTACTCTTGATCAAATTTTAGTGTATTGTTTCATTACAGACAAAAGAAAAAATATTTTGAGTGCTCATCTCAGTCTGAATAATAATTTGTACATATTTCAGGTACATTAGATAACGGAAACACGTTTGATTCATCTAGAGAAAGAGGTGTTCCATTTAAATTTCATTTAGGAAAAGGAGAAGTAATTAAAGGTATATTGTCTATGTATTCACCACTTAATTTGATATTTGTTGCTTTTTTCTTGCAATGTCTGTGTACATGTTGTCTTGTTTTGCTCGTATTGTGGTCGTCCTGGACAATCTCCGATACGGTGTCATGCTTTATAAAGATTGGGATCATGATGAGATAATCGGTGTTCCGCAACCTTTTATTCTCCCGACACCTCCCTTTTGCCAGTAACCTATTGAATGCGATAAGAGGCTATAGTTTATGTCTTCTCCATTGTCCATCCGGATGACTGTGTGTCCATTGACATTTGTTTGTGGGCACTGTCAGATTTTGATAAAACTTAAAATATATGTTCATATCATAAAGAGCTTGTATTTTTTCGATTTTGGCATGTATCAGACCATAACTTCATTGATTATATTAGTGCCCCTGATTGTACGAAAAATCCTGTTTTAGCATGGTAATAACAATATAAGTAGTCAGGGCTCACACTGTTGAAAGCCAAAGTCACCATTTGCAATGGAAATATGACAGAGGCAATTAAAATTTGATTTCGAGATAATTTGGGGGTATTGGCGATTCTTTTTGAAAACTAGATTAACCGTTACATCAAGTGTCAATCACAGTCACTTGTTGGCATATACTATAAAGTTGTCTGTTATGTAATGTTTATGTTTTTTATTTACAGGTTGGGAGGAAGGTATTGTAAAAGTAAGTTGTATTTTGATATGGATGATTGTTTAAAATTTGGGAGCCACGGTGGCTCAATGGGTGAGAAGTTGGCTCACTAACCTGGAGGTTCCGTGTTCGATCCCTGTATTGGCCGAGAAAGTTCATCTGGATTTTCCGGCATGGTTCCCCTTGTCACTGGTGCAGGACAGAGGGTGTGACAAGTAACAACGTATAGTCATTTGGATGGGAAGAAAAACTGAGGTTCTGTGTACACATTGGCATGCACTTAAAAAATCCCTTTGCAATTGAAATTTGACCGAAGTGCTGCTGTCTAGGCAAAATATCCTTCATAGCACACTGTGTGACGTATGTCCGTTTACATTAGGTTAGTCGGAGCAGAATAGTAGGACGTTAAACCTCATTTCATTTCATTTGTGTTAAATTTACTAACTTATGAGAATGAAAAAGCAGGTGCCTGATAAATTGTTTCAATGTCAATTAGTAATGGAACTGGAAATACACAGGTCACAATTCTATGGAATATAATTACTGTTTATTACTGAGCGATGTTTCAACTAGGCTTGAAAGGTTGGATGGCCGAATGGTTAGCATGTCACTGAGTCAACAGGAATAGTTTCGATTCCCCGGTTGTAGTAGGGTTGCCTGTCCAACCTTGTGAGTTTTCTCCAGGTCCCCTACGCCCATGTGAATTGTTGAAATAAAAGTGGACCATATGTTAGTCCCCAAATGACCTGTTTTTTTCTAAACAATATTGTATTCATTAAATCTGACCTTGGATTAGGGTCGAGTGGGCGTTAAGGCTGGGAATCGATATGAAATTTCAATATCGATTATCGGCAAGAAATTTTCAGCGATTATCGATAATAATCGATTATCACTTTACCGGAAAAATCCGAACTTTACCGACCTGTTATTTCATTTGTGTTAGTCGACACAGGCTACCACTATTTTGTTGTATTTGTTCTTCAACAGTCATGTTTAATTGTATAATAAAAATATTCGAAAACATCTTCAGTCTTTATTACTGTTATATAAACACATCATATTTATTAATATTCTGATACAATCTGTCAATACTCGATCGTAATAAAAAAAACAAACGAAAGTAAATTGAAGTTGTTTATCTTCATTACTAGAGAGTCCGTGAAGGTAACCGTATTAGGTCAATATTACGGTCGTCGGTTCCATAAAAACCAAAACAATTCCATACTTCGCTTTTTGCCTATCCCGGGAAGTCAAAAACGTGTATGAACTGTATCTGACATGATTTAGTAATTAAAGCTGAGTTGATCATTAATAATACAATTAGTTTTATTGTGAAAACAGACGATTTCTCTACAAATCAATCAAGAGCAAAGAAGGGAGATAATCCTAATTTTATTATATCACATGCGATTGTCATTGTTCACAAAGTGCGTGACCTATTTTAGTTTCAACTAGTAGAAACAACAAAAACAACGAAAATATTAAAATAATGTATTTAATCTTAAAGTTTAGTTTTTTTACAATAATATATATTTAAAATGCGCCAGTTTGTAAGCAGAGGGGAAAATAGTTGTTGTCTTGACGTCGTGTATTCATTCATTCGTCTTCTAATGACAGACTACGGCAAGTTTATTCGTGTGAAAGTGACGTAACTTGCCGTCAGAAGGTAAATATTTATATACCGATAATCGAAATTTGAATTTCATTATCGATTATCGTATCGCTAAATAACTTCTACCGATTATCGATTATATCGATATTTTTGCACAGCCTTAGTGGGCGTTAAACCCCATTTCCTTCTCTCCCTTTCAACTAGGCTTCTCCAGTCATTATTGATTCCATAGAATTGGGTGGCTGAATGTTTTAATGTGTGCATGTTACATGTAGATCATAACGGTTGTCATTGAGTCAACTAGCATGGATTCGGGTCACCTGTCCAATCTTGTGAATTTTCTCCAGTTTCCTCCCACAGCGCAAGCAAATTTTTGAAGTAAAATTGAAGCATGTGTTAGTTCTGAAGAAATCACCTAGTTTTTGACTTGGAGGATGTTAAGCTCCATTTCTCTCTCTTCTATACAATTGTGACCTTTGTAAAAAGGAAGTGACCTTACTGTGATTTATTTGGGTGTTTTTTTTTGTTATATTTTGATAGATGAGTGTCGGACAGAGAGCCAGATTAACATGTACTCCTGATTATGCTTATGGTAACAGAGGACATCCAGGAATATATCCTTTTTATACGCCTTCACCGGCAACCTATCTTTATTGTTTCGTACCATATAGAGAGGGTTTGGCTTGGTTAAAGAACTAGCTGAGTAAAGATAGAAGCGTTTCAAGTTTTGAAAAGAAATAGTCTTGATTGTCAGGACTTTTTTTGAGTGACGTCCATTTTAACGGAGGGTCAAGTCCATTCAGTATCTCAGCCATCCAAAGGATCAAAGAGTTAATTATGGGCTTGACATATACAATTATGAATCCCTGCAGATTCCCTTGGCTGGGACAAACAAAAGGTCTAGGCGAGTTGTAACTGTAAAAGGATCAGTGATGGGAGGAGACAGTGCTTTCCACTTTCCTGGTAGAATTATCCCCCCTTGCATTAGACACATACATGTAACAAGATATGTCTAGATCTTGGCAAGGAAAGGTTTGAATAAATGTAATATCATCAGTGATAGTCCGAGAAGGTAATTTCCGCTGTCGGAACAGAATTCTCCTCTCATGCATTAGCCAAACCTAAGATTAAAAATAAAACTATGTAAGTCTCAGAATAGATATATCGGAATCTGAATAAATACATAGTAGTCTCAGAATAAATCCATGATAGTCTCAATATAACCCATTCCACATTTCAGTTGACTGTTGAACTCTTTAGCACCTGGACTGCCTTGAACTACTGCTCCCTCCATCCCCTCACATTGCCATAGTGAGACAGCGCCTTAAACACCGAGCCACTGTCACTAACTGACTGGGTGCTAAAGATTTAATTATAGTTGATTTATTTAGCCTAATTAATTAACGACCTTAACCTCAGTGAACTATACCACCGAAATCAACTTTACGATTTGATGTGGAATTACTACGGTTAGAATGAATGAATGGGTGTTAGATCTAGACTGGATTAAAAACAATTTCAAATATATATATATATATACAAGTACGTTGATAGGCGATCGTCGTGGAAACGAAATAACGGAAGACTTAAGTTAAACAACAACAAAAAAAAACTGTGATAATGGACATATAAAGAGTGTGGAAGGATTGAAACTGAATGTTTACTGTTTTTAATTGAAAAAGGATCAATGTGTTAAAAAAGGAGAAATATGGAAATCTAAGGAGAAACTGTAGCCTAAGTCGTTTCGGAGATGACCTTTTTAGGTCTTGACTTATTATACGGCTTTAGTGTAACGTCACACAAGATAAGTGTTGGTATAGATTTGATAAAAGGAAATCTGTTTAAGCCACTGACACGTCGCAAACTACAATATTGTGATAGTTGTATGCCTATAAAAGGCATGCAAGTGTATCAGCTTCAAAATCTTCAATTTCTGTTCATGATTAAACAGATACGACGGATTGAAAATTTCACGACATTCGGCATCCTCTGCCAGTGCCACAAACTAGAGTTGGGTTTAATCTTTGGATGGATGAATTGAAAATTTCATGACCTTTGACCTACTCTGCCAGTGCCACAAATTACAGTTTGGTTTAATCTTTGGATGGATGAATTGAAAATTTCATGACATTCAGCATCCTCTGTCTGTGCCACATTTTACAGTTGGGTTTAATCTTTTGATCGGCCATTTTTTAACCCGATTATCTGTCATTGATATTTGATGTTTTTTCGTTATGAAATGTTAAATTATCAAATTGAGTACCTTTAGCATGGATTAAGTCACGTAAAATTTGATTTTGTTCGAAAAAATGCAAATGGCCATCAATGGCTTGTATTAAGATTAAATCTGTTAATGTATGAGTAGTATAGGAAAATGCTATATCATATCCCAGTCCTGGGAACTGGAAAGATTTTCCTTTCAGTATTGAGTAATCTCCACTCGGTAGAAATCTGACCGATGAAAGTGAAACTTTGAATAATGTTGACCAATCTAATTTTTTTTTCTCATGAAAACCTATTAAAATGTTGTGTTCTATTTGTCTATATAGTAGCTGTTTATTTATCATGATCCGAAACTAAAAATTATATTGATTGGCATAAAGCTCGACCAAATAGATAATTTGATCAGCTAATAATTTTAGAAACAGATTATACAAAATAAATGATATTTGAAAACCAAACGAACTTGGATCTTGGTTTTAATTAGTTCTGTGAACGGAGAACATTTAAAAAGTAATGGTAATGTAATTAATTACATTGGCAATGTAATGGCCCCAGCCCTGCGGAGAAGTGGAGTAAAATCCACATGAAACATTTGATTTTATGATAAAAACAATCTGATGATGGTACTTGAAAGGACTCAGTCATTTAATTTGAAAGCCACAAGGCACTGGATATAATACAAACTCTTTCTCGACTCTTTAACTCTTGTTTATATCATGATTTAGATATACAGGACATAATTATTATGTCAGGTAAAATTGCATGTTCTTTATCATTGGTTAGAAATTATGCAGTAGTCATTAATTAGCAGGTGGGTAATTAACAAGCTGTAGAAGATGTCACCTTTAGTGTGAACATGTGACTATTTCTTATACACATCACTATTGAATACACAAACCTGGACAATAGTGGTGTATATTACTCAATAGTCACACTTTTGACACCTTAGTATAACACCTACTTGATGACTACTGCCTCATTACTAGCAATATTACTGACTAGTACTCATTATGCACATAAATTTACGATTTAGTTTGTGGCAAATATTTTCATTAATAAAGGTCATTTGTTCATAATGAACAAAATCGACTTGCAGTGTTGGTTAAGTATGGGACACCATTCTATAAAGTACATAGATAGAACTCAATGACCATTGAATACAGCTCGGATTATTTTCAATGGTCTTTGAGTTCTGTTTTTATTCTATAACTACTAGCAAATCTCAAAATACACTGTACTATCCAGATTATCAAAAAAAAAAACATCACCAATAACGTTAAAATTCATTTACGTTCCTTCCTTTTTTCTTTCTTCTTTTTCAAAAATTGGGGTTGCCTAGTCTTGACGTCATTACAGTTTGACTTAATTCTGAAAGTGACATCATTCTGGACAAAAGTTGTAAGTGTCCAAGCAATTGAATACAACCATAGGTTATTGTAAGTGTCCAAGCAATTGAATACAACCATAGGTTATTCAATGATACATGTATTTGCTTGTATTTGCATGTAGTTATAGAATAAAGTTGCTGTTTGCTTATCATTGCTTGATAAACACAAGATAATCCGTTGAAACTAATAAAATCGTTTTATTCCATATAATTTTGTCCAGTTATATACAAAAATTAAGTGACAAATTTATTTTGCAACATTATTAGACATTAAGTTAAATTCTTTCTTCAGATTTCTAATAGAACCACATTTCAATTTTGTTATCAATTTTAAGTCTTTTAGAGATATATGATTTTCTTTTTACAATTATATTTTAACAAGTATTTTTACAATGTTTTAGTTTGAACCTTTCATTGAGGTAGAATTTACAATGTTTCACAAATATCGAGAGAGAAGGGGGTGGTATTAAACATCTGCTGAACATGAACTAGGTCATTTCGGGACTAACATAATTCGCTTTGCGTGTAGGGGTCTTTAGCAGTGGGAGGAAACCGGAGGTCCCGGAGAAAAGCCACGAGGATTGACAGGGGAATAAAAACCACGCCACTTGCTCAATGACAGAACTTATGATACACATTAAACCACTTGCCCTGCCAAAACCCCGATCACCAATATCATTCTGGACTAAGACCAGTAATTGAATCCCCTGATTTCAGGATAGTCCATCGATTTATAGCAATTCTTTCTTTCTTTGCTTTTCACCCTTTTGCAGGGTCATTTTTGTTGACATTTTAATTTTCGTTTTGTGCCATGCTTTAATGAACATTCATGATTTGGGGGATAAAGTATCAGAAAGAAAACAGACGTGAACTAGGGAAACCATGTACGAAAATAACGTCAAGGTTTATAGATTCCTTTGACTAGGCCTAGAAAAAAAACAGGACACTCAACCCCCCCTTCAATATTTTTATCAAATGAGTGTTACATATTGAACTCTTTATGGTTTCAACTGTATTTGAATATAGATCATCGGAATGTTCAAAAATTTAATAGGCCAAGAAGTATATTGGAGTCAATGGGGATAGAATTACCATATTTTTCGGTGTATTAGGTGCATGCGTAGATAAGGCGCAGAGCGAGTTTTGCAGAGCTATCTCAGGAAAAAATAAAAGCCCTGAATTCTGCGTCGACATGGGAAAAGCCTGGATTTGCTTAACGTTGTGTATTAGACACACGACAAACCCCTTCTAGAAAAAAAAAATATTTGGTAAAAAATGTGCGCCTAATACACCGAAAAATATGGTACTAGTCTAACCTAGGGAAAGGCCCATGGCTGAAATTGATGGTTTAAGGGCAGCATGAGGGATCTAGAGTTTGTCTCTTCTGGTTTCATGTAACGCTTATAAGTAAGCATGGCGAGACTCTACCCTTACAATGCTGAGGCAAAAGCTAGTATATTAACATAAATGAAATAGGAACAGGTAGTTTAATTAATGGTTAATGAGTATGGTTGAATTATGTTTCAACATGCAAAATGTCTGTAATGACTATTTGATTGGAGAGCAGGGAACAATGGTGGTCAGTGCTGTCTATTTCGAGGATGGGTTTGTGAGGAGATAGGCCAGTTGGGAGGTAGGGGATCGGGACATTTGGGGGGAAATTGAGCCAGTAGGGAGAGATCAGGTCTGTTGGGGGAAGATCAGACCAGTTTTGAAGATGTTTCCATATATAAAATTCTTCTATTGGGAATTCTGAGTGAGGGTTATATAGTTTTAGGATTACCATATTTTTTGGCACATGTGCAAATAAGGTGCAAGTGGAATTTGTAAGAGCTTTTCCTGGAAGAAAAGAAAGCACATGGGTTTTGGAGGACAGTTCTACATCTGCAGGTACAACGTGAATCGTACCTTACATCAAAATTCCACAACCGCTCTGACAATAGATCTGCCCCATGTATTTTACCTCTATCCATGGTGTAGGTCGAAAAATTTTAAAGCTTATAACAAACTGGATTCTCCTCCATTATGATATTGTATGGATCAGAAAGTTGTTTTTACTGTGGTTACCATGGTATCGGTTGAATCAGTTTAGAGCTTATTTAAAACTGGATTCCCCTTAATTATAATATTATATGGTTTCAAAAGTTATATTTCCAGCACAATTTCAATGCAATTCATAAATGTGGTTGGTGTCGCTGATCATGTATTTGCATTTTTCAGACAATACACAATAACCAACTACAATATTCTGAATGTTGAATCTCTAAAAGAATATATTAGTACAAAAATAGTTCTATTCCTTTCCAAATTTACACAATCTGATTAAAATACAGATCTATATTTCGTTTCATTTTTTATGCTTTCAATGGCCTACACTACATAAAGCTTCTGACAAGTTGTACTGGAAGCTTGTGTCAGGGGTCTTACAAGCGGCTTTTAACCCTATGACGTCAGACATTAATTAATCAATCGGCGTTGACGTTTCTAGTGGTTTACCCAGTTCTGTGCATGGCACGCCAAGAAGTCACCATAACAGACTGTTTTATTGGCTAATCCGCCAGTAATACAACAGCTCTTCCAGATCCTAGAGTAGTTAAGACAAGTAAAACAAAATTTTGAACTATAAAAAACGAAACGAAATAGGATCTGTGTTTTAATCTGATCGATATAAACAAACCAGCAGCATCTATTTGCTATTTTAAATCAACTTGATGTTGTGATCTTACCATGAAAAGATAAGCTAGACATATTCCAGAAGTCATTCAAACAGTGACCTCATATTCTTTTCTAGAGAGCATACGCAATAAATCTCTCACTGTAGATTGGAATAACCAGATGATAGAGATTGCCAATCAGTTGAGACTCCTGGCCTAATTCGACGAACATAACTGATGAGAAATTACAGTTGGTGGGTTTCTTTTTAATCCAACACGGGAGATTATCTACGGTTGATGTTCTGGTTTCTTTTTATTAAAAAGGATTTAAACGAAATAATGAGATATTTTCTAAAAAATGCAAACGATGATAGCCAGCCGTAAATTTTAACCCTAAGTATAGTTAAATTAGTTTAAAATTTACGTACCGGTAGTTTTTATTGATCTGTGAATCAATTGTAGAAAAAATATGATAAATGAAGACTACCTGGTACCCTAGTAATGAAAATAAAACTATTACTTAATGTTTTACTATGTAAGAATCAATGTCTATTATTACATGTAATGTTTACTATGTAATAATCAATGTCCATTATTACTGTAATGTTTACTATGTAATAATCAATGTCTATTATTACTGTAATGTTTACTATGTAATAATAAATGTCTATTATTACTGTAATGTTTACAAAATGTAATAGTTGATATATATTTTTACTGTAATGTTTACAATGTAATAATCAATGTCTATTATTACTGTAATGTTAACTATGTAATAATAAATGTCTGTTATTACTCTAATGTTTACAAAATGTAATAATTGATATATATTATTACTGTAATATTTACAAAGTGTAATAATTGATATATATTATAACTGTAATGTCTACAATGTAATAATTTATATATATTATTATTGTAATGTTTACTATGTAATAATTGATGTATGTTATTACTGTAATGTTTACAATGTAATAATTGATATATATTATTACTGTAACGTTTACTATGTAATAATCAATGTCTATTATTACTGTAATGTTTACTATGTAATGATCAATATATATAATTACATGTAATGTTTACTATGTAATAATCAATATATATAATTACATGTAATGTTTACTTTGTAATAATTGATATATATTATTACATGTAATGTTTACTTTGTAAAAATTGGTATTGATTATTACTGTAATGTTTACTGTGTAATAATTGATATGTATTATTACATGTAATGTTAACTTTGTAATAATTGATAATATTATTACATGTAATGTTTACTATGTAATAATTGATATATATTTTTACATGTAATGTTTACTTTGCAATGATTGATATTGATTATTACTGTAATGTTTACTGTGTAATAATCAATATGTATTATTAATGTAATGTTTACTTTGTAATAATTGATATTGATTATTACTTTAATGTTCAAAATATATTATTACTGTAATGTTTACTATGTAATAATTGATATATATTATTATGGTAATGTTTACAAAATGTAATAATTGATATATAATATTACATGTTTACTATGTAATAATTAATGTATATTATTACTTTAATGTTTACTATGTAATAATCGAAATATACTACTACATGTAATGTTTACATGTTATAATATATCTATGTATATTATTGGTCCTTTTTAAAATGATTTTTCTGTGGAGAAGAAAGTGGAATACACCAGATCTGAAAACATACTAAATATTTCTTGTTTTTGTGATTCCCAGTTCCTACTTGTTGGATGGGCCTAACCCGAGATGTTTAGAGCTCAGTGTCCTTTCCTCTTTACTTTATCAAATGATATTTAACATCCTACTTTTATCCTCCAACCAGATTAATGAAGACAAGAGAGAGAAAACAAGAGTGAGAGAGAGAGGGAGAGAGAGAGAGAGAAAGAGAGAAATGGGGTTTAACGTCCACTAGACACAAACTAGGTCATTTTGGGACTCACACATGGTTTAATTTTATTTCAATAATTTAGCAGTGGGAGGAAACCGGAGTACCCGGAGAAAACCCATGATGTTGGACAGGTGACTCTATTCCTTGCCCTTGCCACGTACAACCGGGGATTCGAAACCATGCCAGACGGGCACATTAACGCGCACGTTAACCAATCGGCTACCCAACCCCCCTAATGAAGACAAGCATACTGTTCCACCATGCTGTATGTTATAAGGGAAATTTTTCCATAACAGTGGTGCTACCTCTTGGTCTAATTTCTAATTCTGTCAAGGGTTCTTTTGTTATATGAAGGCCAGTGTGTACAGGGCACCTGAGGGCACCAATGATTTCATCCCATTCGAACAACTAGATGTTGTTTGTTTTTCAAGGCCCTATGTTCGGCACCACAGACAAGTAGAAGCTAAGCTAGAAAATCTCAAGAACTTTCTCAGATACACTGGTATTGAACCAAGGATCTCCAGGTTTGTGGGCCAGTCTCTTACTTCTGATTGCTGGAGGGAGGGGGGCAGGGACAGCATACAATGGCAGTCAATGTTTTCTCCTGATCGAAAGATTTAAACAAAATATAGTGAAATTAGTAATATATTGATAGAACTAATAAACTGCCGAAGGGCAGTTGTAAAAAAAATAGAAGTTTTGTGGCCACAGTAATTTTCTTCGGTGGTGTGACTCCTCATCTGTATCACATTAGTGAAGAATGAGTTATCTGCTCCAATTTGAAAGGTGGCGCAGTCATCGCTGCAGAAGCAACCGGCTCATCTTCCATCGTCCCTGTCTGCTAATTTGCTCTTTAAAAAAATATTTCGTGGAGTTTTGCAGACAAGAGACAAAAAGATGGATCCTCAAACATTTATGGAAGTTGCCACAGTGGTAACGAAACTGAAAATGTACCCGTATTTCGACATTGCGCATTATTTATTGATGTGCATCTCTGTTCGAGATGACATGCCGCAAGGTGAGTCAGTCAATCTCCATCTTCATCTTCTTACAACTTATTCATTTCGACGGCAGCTATTTTTATCTGCCAGTGACAAACTTCCCTAGCATAATGGGACGTTCTTGATCACTAGATATACATATTTTTGTTTTGATTAATAGCAATACCTTCGTCTTCTCATCCTTATCTTATGATTAGCGACCGGCAGCTATTTTGAAATATTATTTTTTTCTCTAGACGCTTGATATTTTCTGAAAGCTGTACATCTCAGTATTGTAACAACACCAAGTTTATCAAAATCGGCACAGAATTGACTGAGTTACAGTCCGTTTAGTAACGCGAACTGGCACACCCCTTGTTTGCGAAATTGGCCATTTTGCTTCAATTTTCAACCCCACTCCATATCTCAGAAACCAAAAGTCCTACAGACATAATTATTTCACCAAAATTAAGCTTATGCACTCACCAACACAAACATGCAAACACTTTACATATAGGTCTTGAAGTTTATTTTATAATGTTTGTAATAGCGGTACAGAAGATTAAAAAATTACGTAAACTTTAACTTTAGCCACTTTAGGGTATAAATCATTAACAATTATACAATGGAATCAACATATTTAAACAAGACTTTTGTTTCTGAGTATTCAAATACTAAAAATAACAGATAAGTACATGTTAACAAAATATTTAAAAAAAGAAAGAAAGATATAAATAAATACATAAAAAATAAAATTATTTATCCACATACCCATATTTCTATATCATAAAATTTATAATACTCTCCACCTTGCCAAAATTTATAATACTACCACCCCATAAAATAAAAATAATTTAAATAAACTTGAACTATTAAAATAAAACTATTTATCAACCATTTATGTAGTTAACTAACAGTGTCATAATATTAAAAATACCATTATATAATAATATTAATAATACCCCCCTCCCCAAAAAAAAAAAATAAAAATAAAATAAAATAAACAGATCAATTCAATGTAAATAATGTAAATAAAAACAGATTTTTCTCCAAACCAGCACTCTCCTGAATACCAAAATATAGGTCTACCATACTAATAACTCTTTGTCAATTTGTGCTCCTTTTAGTTTACTCTAAAACTCTTTCTGAAACAAATAGATATATCTGAGTAGAAGTACAACCAAGGTAGTGTAATCAGATTTTTTTTTAAACCAACTGGATAATACTTCAGGCTTCAGAAACACTTCTGTGTATAGCATGAATGTACTTACTTCAGTTTCTGAACCAATGGTTAGATGAAAGCTATCATCTTCAGAATCTGATGAATTAGCATTCATTATGGAACTGTAATGCTCTCAATTAAAATGGACTGTATTAATTATACTTTCAAAAATAGCATCTGCATTTCAAATTACACTTATAAGCCTAATAATACACACTAGTCACTCGATGACATTTATCTTGTCAAAGTCAGTCAAGCTATTAACAGTGGTCTGTACCCATAATTTTGGTGGAGTTGCGTCCCTTTTGAACTCGACACGGTGCAGATTTCCAGGAATTGCCCATTTCCACGGGGGTTTCCGTCCCCAGCAATATTTTTTATCACTAATTTAATGTTTATATTCACGATTGTAAGCAACACTTTGAGCGTATATGCGCGTATCGGACAATTTAAAAATAAAAGAAAACTTCAACAATAAAATAAAAAGCAACTTACCGCATGTCATCCGCCATAAACCATATATACAGGCGCGCTTGACCCTTGTCTAAAATAATCATGTGTTTTCCGACTCGGATTCCGATGCAAAAGTCTGTACCAGCTCCGCGAATATATGACCCAAAAACCGGTGCAATGGGGTTGAAAATCGGCCATAGCTGTGTACAGCACTGTCTGAGCCCTCTAGCGGAGGCGCCGGTCGCTATTATGATCGTCTCATCAATATTGTGACTGATTCAGATTGTATCAAATTAAACTTTTAATGAAGTATGAGTAGTATGACTGAAAAGGTTGTTTTTATTCTTTATAATGTCTTTATTGCTCAATGAATGTTCACACATACCTTGAGAAACAAACTCTAAACTTTCTATAATATTTACAGGACTTTAAAACTATTCATCCAGTTTTAGACTTGAAATAAAAAGTTTTTTGAGAGTTTTTTTGTAGTGACCTTTAAAAAGTGTATATAAGGGCTTTTCTATATACCAGAAAACAAACGAAAAACACCATGTTATACTTATACTGAATTCCGGAAAACACAGGAAAAACCTTACCCTGGATTGAATCTGGGTCACTGAAAGAATTATGTAATTTTGATTTGTGTGAGAAGGTTGTATGAGCTCAGTTGCCTGGAGTAACAGATGGTTAATCCATTCATTAGTAATACAGTAGGTTATTGTATAATGTATTTAGTGCTACAGTCCCAGTAGGTTAATGTGTTAAATTATCGGTACTAGTCACTGTGCTTTAATTAAGGTGCTTAATCAAGCTCAGCAGTCCCTAATTAAATCTTTATTGATGTTTTTTTTTTTCCGAGCACCTTACAATTGAACAGCAATCCCCCAAATGTAATATTTTATATTATCTTTTTAACAAATGGTCAAAAGTCATGGTGTAATGTGTGTAGAATTAAGTCATAAATTTTGATTGAGGAGTGAATTTTATTTTATTTTGAACAGCCTACAGTTGAACATAGATCCCCATACATGTAATTTATTATATGATTTTACATTATTTTACAAACACACTTACATATAAATTAAGTGAATGGGGGCCAGCTGTAAGCGTCCACTGCGCTGTTATTCGGTCCCTGGCCTGTTGTGACACAGATTTCACTCCAAATTAAAAACAAGAAATCATGAATATAACCATTGTGTGTAATGCCAGCATGAATCCTGATCTGCTATATGTTACATGAAATATAAATGTAAGCATATTGAAGTAAGAATTATCTATACAAGTAACCATATCAGTGAAATGTGTAAAAAAACAGGTAATCTCAAATCTAAATGTTCTAGGTTAAGTGAGAAACATTTTAAGTACTCAATAGAATCGTGATATAGTTCGGGCAGGGATCGAACATGGGACCTTTTGAATGACCCAACATCTTACTCACTGGGCTTGATCACGCTTTACATGAAACTACAAACATCCTAACTTCACAGTTTCACGTAATACTTGCATATTTCAGCACTAATTTTGATCGGGTATAAGCCAAGTTTGTAAGTCTATCCGATTCATGGATCATCGCAAATATCAAGTTCCGTGCTTTCAAACTAAAATGTCTACCTGTGATGATTGAGTGGCAAAGTTCAAGGTTCAATGTCAAGGTTTCCGTGGAGGTTGCTATGTCACAACGTCTGATTGGAAGCTACTGTTAACGTGTCTGTAGATAACGTAGCTATAATTTCAGGAATTGTGGAGTAATCTAGCAACGTCCAGATGTAAAACTCACAGTTGTTGCTTCAGGAACATGCCATTGCTCACGGTATGCAATGTATGTATACAATGTATGTAATGTATAATGTTGTTACTGGCTGTTATAGTCTGCTGATAGTACAGGTGTTAACCTGGCTCATTACTTTAGTAGACTAATAATAAACCTATTCTGCTATCTATACATGAACACACATCCAGTATCTACATGTGGTAAGGTTATGAGTAGTTATGACGATTACAAAAATCTTGAATCAAATAATAGGCAGGTGAAAATTCAAATTGTTTCTGTTACACTATAAACCTCAGAATGCCTCGTTCGGCATTTCTGTCCAAACGAGGTAAAAAAATGCCTCGTTTGTCTGGCGTTCCAAAACGAGGTATTTTAAATTGCTCTGTTTTTGGAACGAGGTATTTTTGTTCAGAACAAGGTCTCATTGTCTGGTCCGTGGGGCAAGGATAGAGGGTCTGGCAAGGGATAAAGTAATACATGTATTATGGTTTGAAAGGGACGAATAACCCAGGTCCCATCGACATGCACATGAAAAAACCTTGAAGTTCGATTGATTGGACAGTAGCGCAGCTGTCCGCGCAAAATTTCCCTTACAGCACGCTGTATGTCGAAAACCGATTTCTATCAGCAGGAGCAGGAATTGAATAGTAGGATGCTAAACCCCCATTTTATTTCATGTACATCTACCTGTAACACTTTCATTACATATCTACTAGAAAATGATCGATATTTAACAATGCTTTGTAATAGATATAGATTTGAATGTAGATCATGTATCTATTACGGCTGGTCAATTAATCAATATACATGTATCACAATAGAATATGTAAATTTTATTGACAATTTTTTTTGAACCTTTAAAAATACAGCAGTCATCCAATATATCGTTTAACCCATCTCCCTTTCCCTAATAATATTCTCTGAAAGTTTGTTGAAACATAGTGTAAGCTTAAAACTTGACCATACAATGATTCAAATTTACTTGCCTCTCATTTTTTTTTAAAATATAAAATAAAAATAGACTATTTAATTTCTGCAGATATATAAATATTTTACCATGGTAACAGGAATCCTGGCAAAAATGTACTGTAGTCTCATTTATCAAGTGTGCAATCCTGACAGTGATAAATAATACTGGATAATTATAGAATAAACAATCTGACATGATGTTTCTAAAAAGTATTTTAGCCCAGTGTATTCGTTTGACAAAATGAAAATTCTAAAATAAAAACCTACATCAGGTCCTAAGTTCACAAGACATTCTTAGGCGTAACTTAATAATTTATTCAAAATTGTTTGCGGTATTTTAACTGAAATGAAATATAGCCCTTTATAAAACTGCTGTTGTTTTAATGTATCAAATACCCTAATAAGAAACTATGTGCAAAGTTTAATGTTTCTGGATCAAAGATATTTCTCATAAAAAGTGATTAAAAGTTGAGTATATTGTCAACTCCAGTCTGAGAATGTTTTGTCAACTCAGGGCCAGATGTTTTGAAAGGGTTGTCTGATTCTGCGACCTTATAATGATGTTTTGTTTGTTTTTGTTTATTTCAGCTCAACCCAATCAACAGCCTTTCTGGAGAAAACATCCCCTATCTACATGGATATCCAGTATGTTGATATGTTTTGCTGGTAGTTTAATTGCTAATCTTTTATTAGGTGAACCAATTATAACACCATTTAAAGATCATAGAAGTATTTTAACATTTACTATCATATGGTAAGTTAAGTTAATTAGTTGTTACTTGTCATGAAATGAAATGGAGTTTAACGTCCTACTGTTCAGCTCTGACAGTGCTAATGAGGATGGGCATACGCCATACATAGTGTGCCAAGGGATCTTTTACGTGCACTCCAATATTTACGCGGGACCCTCGTTTTTTTGCCGCATACAAATGACTAGACAGCTGTCCTTATCAGTTTTTCCGTCCTGCACCACTGAGATGGGGAAACCATGTTGGAAAATCCTGATGAACTTTCTCAGCCAATGCAGGAATTGAACATGTTACCTCCAGGCTAGTGAACCAGGGCCCTGTTTCACAAAATTTTAACTCAAGATAAAATCCAAATTTTAGTAGATACTTCAATTTTAATTGGCTAAAATTTGGATTTTATTTTAGTTAAAATTTCGTGAAACAGGCCCCAGCATCTTAGCCACAGTGACTCCTTTGTGTCACTGCAAATAAATACAATAATTTAGATTTGAAAGATAACATGTTTATTATAAACATTAATGGTCAGAGTACGAGATGGAGACTTAACACAAACTAATTGATTTTGGGACTAACACATGGTTAAGTTTTATTTCTATAATTTGCTTGCAGGTATTGGCTTAGTTACATTTATATATTTTTCTTAGCTCTCATAAATTTGTTTTATTTTTGTTTATTGCAGGTATTTAGTTTACTACTCACCATTTGATCTAGTCTACAAGATAGCCAAGTTTTTACCAGTGAAGATAGTAATATCAATGTTAAAAGAGTGTCAGAGAGCACATAAAGTGTATCATGGCGTGTACCACACAGCTAAAATCTACCCCAACTCTCTATTAGTTATAATTATTATTGGAACTGTTAAAGGTAAGACATACATGCTCTTTAGATTATGTTTGTAATGTCTGACTCATTGAGCTGGGGGACATGATTGCTCGGCGAGTAAGACATTGGCTCGCTGAGTTAAGAAGTCGCATGTTCGACCCCTACATTGGCTGAGAAAGTTCATCAAGATTTTCTGGTTGGTTCCCCCTTGTCTATGGTGTTATGTACGATGGAGGGCCTGACAAGGACAGCATTCAAGTCATTCGGATGGGATGGAAAAACAAGGTCCCATGTACACATTGGAATTTGATAAAAGAGCAGGCTGTAATGCCACAACCCGGGTCAAAAATGTTCATGATAGTATGGTGTCTGCCCGTTTTTATTATCCCAGTCAAAGCAGAACAGTAGGATGTTAGACATAATTTCATTTCTATAATAGTATAAGGATCGTTTGTCCAACCTTGTGGGTTTTATCCAGGTCCTCGTTTCCTCCCACTGCTAAAGACCCCTACACTCAAGCGAATCAGTGAAATAAAATTGAACCATACGATAGTCCCCAAATGATGTTTAACCCCATTTCTCAGTATATATTTTAATGAAAATAAATGGGATTTAAAACAATTTTTCTTTTAATACATTAGGTGCTGGAGGTGGATTAATGAAGAATTTTGAACGATTGGTTCGAGGTCTGTGGATTCCAGGAACTAATGAAATTCTACAACCATCTTAGTAAGTCGGTATTGCATAGTTTTATAACACTGTACGCTGGTGCTGACCGAGATAGTTCTTCAAGATTTTCCAGTTGAAATAAGAATAAGTCTTAGTACCTCGGTCAGGCCACACGATTTCCTTGTTGCACAAAGGATGTAATATGCTCGTTTTCATTCACATGATTGGTAGGACATCATTTTATTCCAATGTCCCCTGCATTTCATTGGCGTGTCAGATGTGTATAACACCTCTATGAACACAAACACACCGCTTCTAATTGAGGTAGAATGTTCAAACTTGATGTAGATATTCATTAGGTGAATGAATTGACAGATTTTATTCATGCGTTCTGTCTACAGCTACAATTTATTTCCTTGTTTCTTCTTTCAGTACAACAAAAGCTTGTTGTGTGGCCTCGACGGTTTTCTTGTTAGAACGATTAAACTACATCACAGTACCACACGCGGTTATTTATTTCGGTGTTGTTATTTTCTTCGTCTATTTCAAACTCTCATCTATACTCCTGGGAATTCACGACCCCTTCTCGCCCTTCGAGAACCTCTTCTGTGCCCTGTTTATGGGAGGAATGTGGGACGCGATGAGAAGGGCTGTTAGTAAGGAACCAAAGAAAGAGGAAGAAAACGACATCCGCAATGATGTCATCAAGAGCAAGGAAGAAAAGAAGAAGGATTAATTCTTTTGAAGACGGAAAAAATTTTGATAAGATAAATGACAGTATCGTGAATGAGCAAAATGAAGCCGGATAAAATGAGGGGTGGAATCGTTTGATGGTGCCAAATTCAATTTTGGGACAATTTAATTAATTTTTACACCTGTATTTTAAAGTTAATGTTCGTGATAAAAAACCTATAATTTTACCTGAATTAAGCCTTATTGATATTTGTTATTTGTGTTGTATGTACGTATGATTGAATAATGAAGGATAAATGTTTTTATGTGATTGTATATGATTTAAGAAGATAGGGCTAGGGCTACATTTCACAATGTCAGTAAGTCATCAGGACTTGTAAATCTATTAAAACATGATCAGTTTTACAGTAAAACCACATTTTATTCGACCAATCTACCAAACATCTGCAGAATGTTGGCAAATAATGTACTGTTCTGGGAATGTATAGAGAAACCCCATTGTAATGTAGATGAAATAAAAAGCAAGGTCATGTGTACACTATGGTGTGCACCTTAAAGAAGAGTGGCCAATATATTCCTCGTAGCACACTGGACGGGATGCAAGCCCGTTTTCATTAGTTCAGTTGACGTTAAACCACACACTATTCATGTTTTTTTCACCACCGAAAATAAAATACTGGCACTTGTGATTAATTACAATGGTGAAATGCAGCCAAAAATTAAAGTCAGTGATCGTCATTTATGCTTTTTGGGACAATGTCTAATTTTACACGCCTTAATTCACGCTAAAATGTTCTTGGATCAAAGTATGCTAACAAATTCAATATATTAAAATTAGATATTCTGGAGACTTGGAATCAATTTGGATTAAAATCCTAAGACTGTTAGCAATGGTTATAATATACATATAGGTGCTGCTGGCTTGATTCTAAAAATCATTGGAGCTACTGAATGTTGTAGCAACATATTTGGTCTGATAATCCTTTTAGAGATCAACTTTCAGTTTGTAGAGCCTTCAAAATCCCTCGAATGACGATCACCGCCTTTAAACAATATAAATCAGCATTATAAAAGTTATTAACATAATTGATGTTTATGTAATTGCAAATAGTTCCTGAATATTCTTCAGTACATGTGTATATGGTTATTATACGTTTTATGTCCTTTTGTGATACTTACATCAGCTTTCAAATATTGAGTTTAGCAATTTTAATGTTTGTACCATAAAATGGGTTTATAAGAATTTTAGAATTTCATCGTATGTGTTAATTCTGCACTATAATACAGGTCTGTTCGTGTGTTCGACCCTCGCAAATAACAGCTCCCATTTTTACTCTGGCAAAATCAGAATGTCAGGCACTGGTACCGACATTTCGAATTTGCTGCTGGACATGTATTAATAATACTGATAAAATTACGAAAAAAGGACTGGCCTGGCACCAGAGGGAGTGTGCCTGATGTATTATGAATTTCTGCCTGACAATGTCTTGTGTCCAGGTGATGTACACGTCCGTACATGTTGATTTAGAATATGTATTTATCTAGTTTGAGAATTTGCATTGAGCACTTGAAAAAGTGCGGGTTAGTGGTGGGCGTAATGCTACAATTAAAGAAAAATGTTTCTCGTTAGAGCAGGGGTTGCCATCCTTTTCATCCCGTTTACCTGAGGTACAGTAACTTTTTCGAAGAGTAAATTTAACCTTTACAGTTTTGAAAAACTTTTTACGTTTATGCAGGACGAACGACTGAATAACTGAGGTCCTGTGTACATTAAAAAAAAAACCTTGACTGTTGGAATTTCGTTTAAGGTATGTTGAAAAGCTCTCTTGGCAAAATTTCCATTTATCGCATACTGTATTCCATCTTGATTAAGCCTGTTGGTAACCCTTGCCTAATCAAAAAACAACTTTTATTAACCCTGATGGTAACTCTTGCCTAATAAAAAAACAATTTCTATTAATTGTAGCCATGTGTAATAATTGTTTTGATGGAAGCATTCCCTTTGGTCAAACTACTTTGGACATTGATTCCATAAGTGACATTAATCCTAACTTTTATTTATTAAAAGCTGGTTAAAATTTTCAGGGGCAGGGATTGGATGGCCGAATGGCTAGCAGCGTGTGTGTTATATCATGCGGTCTGTTATTGAGTCAACTGGCGTGCTTACGATTCCCAGGTTGTGTGTGAGAAGGAGTAGGATCGCCTGTCCAGCCTCGTGGGTTTTCTCTGGGAATGTCGTTGTAACCCCTCTCGTTTCCTAATTTACTAAATTATCAATTTGATACACCGTATAATGTGAATCATAGGATAAAGGCAGCTTAATGTGCGAAATTATTTACCAATTTATAAATATATACACACACACCCCTTCACCCGCCCCCATATCATAGTAGTCAATATTTTTGATATTATTGATTGGTAGATCAGTTATGTATTTTAGTGTAATGATGGATGCATGAGTCATGTTTGTATTTTTTTTTATAATAATATTTCGAAAATTAATGTTTCATATTTCTGTTGTTTTTTTTCAAACAGATTTTATGTTTAAGTTGAGGAATTCGACTTTTGTTTATTTATTGTTGTGGAGTAAATTTTGTAAATTTTATCAGCAGAAATGATAATTTAAATACCTTCATTCGGTGCAGAATAAACCCCCAAAGAAACTACAACTGGAAGGATTATTTATCGAATACCCTAATCAACAAATGTATGACACCGATTTCCGAAGCAATTACCAAAAATTGCCAAATCACCTCATTTTGATGATGTTTTGGGTTTTTTTCGACTATGATTAACCACAAGAATTGATCAGAGCTAATCGGCACATTTAACAAACTTGCCAAAGTAAGTTGAGTGGAGGTTAAACCCCTTCTAAATGTATCTCTCTATGTTCTGTTTATAGTTAACCCATATCATTATTTGTTATATTAATGTTAATAGTCTAGTTATCTTATTTGTTTATTGTTTCATATATTATGTATTGTATTTATGGACTAGTCTACTTACCACCTTGCCAAAAATAAAACCCTTTAAGAATTACATTTATTGTAGATTTTAGTCCTAAACGGTGCATTTAGTAATCTCTGAAACCATTTTATGATTTAAGTAATTTTATTAATTCAAATGTTATATTTTTTTTACAACCAAAAGATCATTTAATAAATATTAATTATAAGTCTATGAAATGAAAGAATGTGACCTCATGTAGGGCCACAGTTACTTTCACTTTCTAATATGGTAATGAATATATGAATCTGAAATTTTAGTCACAGGTCGATGGAAAAGATACAGTGGTGTGAATCCTGGATTATTGTTGGATAAGTGGATTTGCCTCCCTTACACACCTTCGTTGCCAGACTATTTCGCTTCTATATTCCCATTGTCTGTATTCTGATAATTGAGAGATGTGTTCTAATGTTATTTGAATTGAACTGTTTTTGTCTTCCTGTTTGTTATTAACCATTATTTGTATATTTTAATTTTGTTAAATGTATTTTTTCTTTAGAAAATTTAGTTTAGTTTAGTTATTTAATTGTAATGATCATTAGTGAAACCATCGCAAATTTTATTAATTTCCAATACCTTGAAATTACTTCTGTAAAAACATATCCATGATTTGTAATGTCTTGGGTAAGGAACTCAATCAACAGAAATTTTAGCATTGAAACAGAAAGTGGCAAAATTAGATTACGAGGCATGGCTTCCTTTGAATGAAAAGTACAGTACATACATAAACATTTGAATTTTTTCTGAGAAGGGGCAGCACGATCAAGATTTGACCAGTCTTAAACTGAAATCTTTTTAACTAGAGAATAGACATTTTGGTTGGACTTCTTGCAATTAGAAAGAGAAAGATTTGGCTCTTGAAACTTTGAACAAAAATTGCATAATAAATATTAAATATTTAGCGGGGAGGGGTGTCACCACTGAGATGTTATAAGAGAATTGACTTGTTGTCATGGAAACGAAAAGGAGGAAATAATTTTGATATGGAATTGTCTATAAATAAGCAACTTACTATAGTATAGCAGTATTAAACCACGGAAAGTTTATTATAAATAATTTTACAAATTATTTCTTTTGTGATGTGTTGAAATAAAATTTCAATTTTAAATCAAACTTTGTCTGTTCTAACATAGGGAGCCATGGTGGCTCGCTAACCAGGAGGTCTTCAATCCTGAAGTTAGCCTAGAAAGTTCTGAGGTATTTTCCAGCGTGGTTTCTCTTCATTAGCTCGGGTCACTGAAGAAAAGTAGGACATTAAACCCCCATTTTTATTTCTTTCCATTTCATAGTTCTGCTCCAACTGTCCCTAACAAAGACATGCTGAGGGAAAGGTGCACGCTCGCTAGCCTGGAGGTCGGGTGACTTGAGTAAGTTCATCAGGATTTTCCAATGTGGTTTTCCCTCGTCAGTGTCCGTAGTGCAGGATGGAGGTCCCATGTTTTTGCAAACTTCTTAATAATTAAGATGAATTCCCATGCGTTGTAGGGGGTGGGAGGGTGGATGGTCGAATGGTTAACGGCACGCATACGTGTTGTATCATAAGGTCTGTCATGGAATCAACTGGCTTAGTTTCAATTCCCTTGTTGCATGTTACCAATCTGTTTCACAGAGACAATTACTTATGAATTAACTCTGTAACAGATGACTCTCCACAACAAGTGCATTGACTGCACGCGGTGTCAGTCATTGGCACGTGCAATGTTTACATAACACCTAACTGCGTCGGGCAAAATGATGCATTTTACTCATTTTAATACCCATTTACACTAAATAGGAAATATTTTTTAACTACAAATACTTCAAACGTCTTTATTTATTTTTCTTTTACCTCAAAAAAATGTTTGAGAATTTAATTTGTCGGAGTAAAAAAGTTAATATGCCGTACTTATTAAGCCTCGTCGATGTCATGCTTATCAGTGATTGTAGCGGCCAAGCGAATATTCACTGCGGGATCAGTTTGGCATGTTACAAGGAGTAAGATCATCTCTCCAACCCCGTAGGTTTTATCCGAGGCCTTCCCGATAATTGAAATAAAACTGAACCATGTTTTTCCCAAAAAGACCTAGTTTGTGTCAAGTGGACGTTAAACCCCATATATCTCTTTCTTCAGGGGAGGGTGCATCAGTTGGTCTCATTTTTGTTACCCCCACCCCCAACAAAATTGATATGTATGCCCCTGCCTTTTAGGTGGATATACTTCCAAAAGATGATGCAAGCAAGTACACGTATTTAACCCTGACCTACAGCCCCTACTACCACTCCATAATCTGCCCTGACATTACAAGTTGGTGTATAATCTACCATACAGATAAACTTGTAATCAAAACCTTGCTTTGTTATGCATGAGATTACATCATACTAGTTTATATTACATTGTATTGTTCACCTATAGTTTGTAAGAATATCAGTCTTATTTATAGTACATGTAAGTGGAGTGCAGGGGGACTACACTACACATAGTTCACACAAAAACAAATCTACAGTCAAAACACAATACGCAGATATCACAAACAATATGAATAAAGTGAATGGATCCGGGGGCGAGCCGTACAGTCCCAGGCCTGCAGTGATAGGTTACTCGGAGTTTGAAAACAAACAATCAGTGCTCTATTTCTCAAAATCTTAACTAAAGATAAAATCCAAATTTTAGTAGATACTTCAATTTTGATTGTCTAAGCACTAAAATGAATCTAATATTATCCAATCAAATTACTAAAATTAGAATTTTATCTTAGCTAAAATTTTGTGAAACAGGCTCCAAGAATATTACCCAGAGAAAACCATTAATACCAGCAGGAGTCATGATCTGCTGTAATGTTACATGATAGTAACTATATTACATGTACTCTAGAATTTCCAGGGAATATCTGTATAGTGACCTGACGGTATTACTCTGGATTGCATCATCTTAAATTATTTCATTGAAATTTAATAACTTAAGACCTGACTAATGCATATTTTTTTTTCTGTGAATTTATATTCCTCAAGAAATAATATTGTTTATTTTTCAACTTCAAACATAATCATGTATTTTGGCATAATAATAGGCCTATTACTGTATGTTTTGGTGTTGGTTAATGAAGACGGGCATACCTCATACATTGTGCAATGGTCTCGGTTTTCTATACCATCCGAACAACTAGACAGCTGTCCTTGTCAGGCCCTCCACCCTGCAGAAGATCTGAATATAACCAACTTAATGATAGGTCCTCACTATTACGATTTGAGCCTGGAAAACGTGTTTATGGTCGTCTAATTTTCAAAATATTTTACTGGGGGGGGGGGGACTGGGGAGGTGTTGGCACTAACATCTGTAATCCAAGCATTTCAGGGTTCAGCCCATCGATCCTGCCCTATACACCTATCTATACATTTGTCTCAGCAAAATAAAGTGAGGGCTGCATAATAATTCTACCCATGAATCTTGATTTTGAGGCAGGCTAGCACCAAGCCAAGATAACAGCAAATTCCAGTAATAAGTATATATAATGAATTTTAAATTTTGTATGTTTATTTTTTTTTCTTTAAATTGTTGAATTGTTTTTTTTTTCGTTTATTTTACAAATTTCAAACTTTTATATAGATGTACAGTGCAGTTGTAATAATTAGCCTTTATTTTTTTATATCAATATCATCAATTCTCTCTTCATATTTTCACAAACTTATAAACATGTATGCAGCAGCCAGTGTCTAATCATAGGTCCAATTCAAACACAAGATTTAAATTGATTGACCGATGATACTGTAGTTGGAGGTTTAGTGAAGGTTTTAAAAGGTACATGTTTTATCCAATCAATTTTCAATCATTTGATGGAATTATTAATTCAAGTTGAATTTTCATATCTTTTTATTTTCCTTTTGTATGAACTATCCAATAACCAAATTAATATTATATTTTTACTCATCATGCATTTTCCTTTAATGATCAAAATATCTATTAAAAATATAAACTAAATTCCATCGCTTCCAGTTTTTGCAATAATTAACAAAATTAACAATGTCTTAATAAACATGATCCAGTAGAATTAATTTATCTATTCGTGCATTTTTCTTTAATAATCAAAATATCTATTTAATATATAAACAAAATTCAATCGCTTGTAGTTCCCAATGTGGTAATTAATTAAATAAAATTAACAGTCTTAAATAAACGTGTGATTCAGTAGCTTTTAAATTTTATCACCTTTTAGTCAATAACACCTTTTTCCACGTCTCATTTACCACTGATAACACTACACCTTCATATTGTGACATTTTCAATCCACAAATAAATAAATTAAGTATCTTAATTGGGATCAATTCTGCCAACAATTAACGTTTTCAAAAGTTTTCAAGGAGGAGACTTGTTGGTTAACAAAACTTAATAAAATAAATTATTTGCTTCCATCTGATGGTGCTTCATCTGTCTTCTCTGGACCTTTCTGATCATCTGGTTTCATGGCCGGGAACAACAGAACTTCTTTGATATTATTGGAATCTGTGAGGAACATTGTTAACCTATCAATACCCATACCCCAGCCACCGGTAGGCGGTAAACCATATTCAAGGGCCGTGCAGAAATTTTCATCGACAAACATAGCCTCTTCATCTCCAGCCGCCTTGTCTTGTGATTGTTGTTGGAACATCTTTCGTTGGACAACTGGATCGTTCAATTCTGTGTACGCGTTACAGATCTCCTTCTTCATAACAAATGCTTCAAACCTTTCAGTCAGACCAGGTATAGTTCTGTGCCATTTGGCGAGGGGACTCATAATTTGCGGATGATCCATGATAAAAGCTGGATTGATTATTTGTTCCTCTATATATTCCCCGACCAGTTTGTCGAGTAATCGAGCAGTGGTTCTCGGTGGGGTGCACTCTACGTCTAATTCTCTACACAGCTTATCTAGAAATTCACGAGCTTCAGGCTTATCAAAAGTTTTCGGGTCTGGAAATTTACGTTTTAAGATCTTTTCTAGTTCCGATACTAAACTGATCCTTCTAAAAGGTGGGGTGAAATCAATTTCAAGAGCCTCTCCTTCCGGTCCATCGGGATGAAAATTTACTTTATATCCCCCAAAGAGAGACTTGACTAATCCAGACACCAAACTCTCTGTAATATGCATTAGATCATGGTAATCTGCATACGCCATATAAAATTCGCATGTCGTAAATTCTGGATTATGCGTCTGGTCAATTCCTTCGTTCCTGAATTGTTTTCCGATTTCATAAACGCGATCCAAACCTCCGACAACTAGCATTTTAAGATATAACTCCGGAGCAACTCGCATGTACAAGTCCATATTTAGATCATTGTGATGAGTAATAAACGGCTTGGCTGTGGCTCCCCCTGGGATCATATTCATCATGGGCGTTTCAACTTCCAAAAATCCCATATTGTCCAAAAATTTCCTAATGTAGTTTATAATCTTAGCTCTCGTTATAAACTTATTTCGAACCTCTTCATTTATGATCATATCTAGGTATCGCTGTCTGTAGCGAGTCTCCTTATCTTTAACACCGTAATACATATGCGGCAATTGATGGAGACACGGGGAGAGTAACACCATTTTGGTTGGTATGATACTCAATTCACCTTTCTTGGTCTTCCCAGGTTTCCCTTGGACACCGACAACATCACCCCTCTTCAATTTGTCATTAATAGCCTCAAATTCTTCTTCTGGTTGGTAATGTTTGGAATTTGCCATTATTTGAATTTTTACCAGCTCGGCCCGTAAATCGTAGAACAGTAACTTGGCTCCAGCTTCTCTTTTGGCATGGATTCGGCCCGATACGCTGACAACTTCGTCCAAGATATCACCTGGTTGTACATGATTGTATTTTTCAATAAATGTTGTCAGTGACGTATCCACGTGAAATTTATGAGGGTAGGGATGAGCGTTTGTTTCTTTCAATTGAGCCACGACATTTGAGCGGTAATCGAAGTAAGCGGTCTCATCCAATTCTTCTACTGCGGGTTTGGCTTTAACTTGATCATTCGCCTTGCTGGGAACTGCAGCTGTCGCTTCTTTTTCCGCCTTTTCCTTAGCCTTTTTTTCGGCTTTAAGACGTCTCTTCAGTTCATTCTTACTCAGACCTTCTGTTGTCTCAGCCATGTTGAGTTTCCCACACGTGTTCCAGATTGAGAACGAGGTCGAACTTGACGCAATAATGGGAGTTATAGCCCTTCTGACCAATTTCGATAAAATAGCAGACGTCTTTTGCATTGCTTTCTTTTATCATAGTTGGATTTCAGCAAGTGTTTCATGTATTGCGTAAGCCTTTTCTTTACTTACAAAACAATACATCATACATACTGCTATTGAACTCGAATCACATGATAAAATCCAAACTACAAGTATTGGCTGGAGAAATCGCATGCAATGACTTTTTGTAATGCGAGTTACTTTCCTTGAATTACTCTTTTGTCATGGAGGTAAAATTATGCATGTAAACAAAAGTAGATAGACGACAACAGCCTGCGCAGGTAGAATGATCTAGGCCTAATGATCATTAAATCATATAATGATGATCTAGTTTCCAGACATGGTTGGAGGTTGGCCATGACTTGGTGTAAGAATGACATTTTTACACTATCGATTTGAATACTGTAATGCATATTACATTATATTGTTTTGGAATTTTCTACATAAAATCAAACACTCCACACAAGTTCACATTCACAAGCTCTTCAATGTTGAAAATTATCTCATATAGTCACTAGAAGTCATTTCCATTATGAAAGATAATCAATCTATTAATCACACTTTAGGCACAGATGCAGTAAATATTGTAAATGATTTTGTCAAATATAGTAATAAAATTAGTAGAGGACTTGAAATTCCTTTCATAAACACCACTGTTAAAGGGACAATAACACTCTTGCTGGCTTGGCAGCTCTAGAAAATAAATAATAGTCTTATTCTAAGTACCAGATGTTTGTCCTACCTGTTGTGTAAATTATCAATTTCATCATATTTTACTTGTCCAGAGGGTTCGAAAATATTTTAAAATCCAAGTCACATTTTAAAAGGTTTAAGTTAACCTTTTCAAATCATGTAGTTGAATTTTTCCATTTTTTTTAAATTAGCTTTGTTACGATGTAATTTGTATAATCAATTTATTTGAATATTGTAAAATAATACAATTTGTTGACCAGAATAAAGATTGGGACATATTATTCAATTACAACAAGAGTGTTATTGGTGCTTTAAATAAGTGGATGTCTCTAAAGCAACTGGCCTCAATAATGCTAATCCTAAATTTATTAAGCTCGGTCCAAGGGACCGACGTTTGTGTCGAACACTGGTCCCAAATATCGTTTATATTGAGTCCCAAATGTCGTTTGTGTTGAGTCCCAAATGACGCCAATGAAGTCCCAAACGTCGTCAACTGGGTCCCAAATGTCGTTTGTGTTGAGTCCCAAATGACGTGAGTCCCAAATGACGTGATACCGTTTTTATGTCCAGTAGTCCACATTTAACTTTCATTTACATACTTTGTGTATAAGGTTTAAACAGTAAAATTATGTGCAAATATGTGTGAGTATGATATTCAAGTTATGGGAAGATCATTTATAAATATTGAAAACAAAAGAGGCCCTAGGGTTGAATCTTGTGGTACTTCATATTCAATTGATTTGAAAACAGATCATGAACCATCAACATAAGTAAGTTGCTGCTTTCTTTCAGTGTAAGTAAAATGTCATAAAATCAAATATGGAGTACCACAAGGTTCAATCCTTGGCCCTCTTTTGTTTTCAATATTTATAAATGATCTTCACCAGATAATAGATGTCCTACTGTTTATACACAAATTCCAGTTACATGCAAGTCAACGTTTAGAATATTTTATTCTTGTTATTTCTTCAGAATGTAATGAGACAACTAGGATTTCTACATGACGATCCTGCCCACACTTCAAGTATATTTTTTAATACAGTTCCATGCTTGTGTGAGAATAAAAGATGGCTGCTTCCACCACAAAACACATGACCAGAAAACCAAGCGGAGGAGAAGAATTTAATCACAGAGTGTTTAAAGCAAACAGAGTGTCACATTTTATCGAGTCTTACCCGCAATTTTTATTAAAGAGACTCTCTCTACTGTGGAAGGAAGAATTATACTGCGATGTCAGTATCATCGCCAATGGCAAATCCTTCAGTGCCCACAGACATATCCTGGCCGCCTCAAGTTCATTCTTTAAAGCCATGTTCACATCAGGCATGGTGGAAGGCAGTCAGAAGGAAATTTATTTACACGATGTTGATGAAGATATTATACAAGAATTGTTGTCTTTTATATATACAGGTGAGTTATGGTGATTACTAGAGAAGGGGTAGGGGTAAGGAATCTGGTTTATCATCCCCTTAACGTAAACCAAGTTATTTCGGGACTAACATATATTTTGATAACCACAATGTATTTGACTGCAAAGATTGTTATATTCCACTATGGGATCATCAAAGCTATTGATATTCAGAATTCAGTGCTTACCTCTACTCCTCCCCCCTGCTAACCAGAGGGGGGGTTGGGATGGTCTAGTGGTCTAGAGTGCCGCGCTTCGACCTCTAGCTGGCCGGTCACCTCTGGCTTGCGGCTGTGGTTTCGAGCCCTGGTGTGAGCGTATGTGGCATGGAGATAGGGGCGCCTTCTCAACCTCGTGGGTTTCCTCCGGGCACTCCGGTTTCCTCCCACTGCTAAAGACCCCTACGCGCAAGCGAATTATTGAAATAAAATTGAAACCATGTTAGTCCCAAAATGACCTAGTTTGTGTCGAGTGGACGTTAAACCCCATTTCTCTCTCTCTCTCTGCTAACCAGAGACACTTGTAACTAATACATCAAAACTATATCCAAGCTGGTCTCCTGACTCTCTATAAGTCATAGTTCAAATTTGGAGCCATACATTGATTTTTAACAGTTGTTGATTCCTCAAGTTTCCTTTGCAGAGTCCCTAATGGGCATATTTCCATTACCTTACATGAGATGACAAGTTGTGTTTATATTTTGGGTCAAATAGAGATAACAAATCTCTATATATAGAGATAACAGATTGTGTGTATATTTTAGGTGTAAAGAGATAACAAATTTTGTATATATTTTAGATGTAATTGAGATAACCAATTGTGTATATATTTTAGATGTAATAGAGATAACAGATTGTGTATATATTTTAGGCGAAAAGAGATAACAGATTGTGTATATATTTTAGGTGAAAAGAGATAACAGATTGTGAATATATTTTAGGTGTAAAGAGATAACAGATTGTGTATATATTTTAGATGTAATAGAGATAACAGATTGTGTATATATTTTAGGTGTAAAGAGATAACAGATTGTGTATATATTTTAGGTGTAAAGAGATAACAAATTGTGTATATATATTAGATGTAATTGAGATAACCAATTGTGTATATATTTTTGATGTAATTGAGATAACCAATTGTGTATATATTTTAATTGTAATAGAGATAACAAGTTGTGTTCTATATTTTAGGTGTAATAGAGATAACACTGGAGAATGTACAGGATCTATTGTCATCCTCTGACATGTTGGGTCTAGTCGATGTAACAGAAGCTTGTGGTCAGTTCTTACAACAACATTTAAACACAGAAAACTGTATTGGTAAGTATAGTACACTATCATTGCAAGGTGGCCCAGAGGTTGTATGTGCGATCCTTGCATTGGGCTGAGAAAAATCATTGCGGTTTTTCGATGTGGTTTCCATTTGTCAGTAATGCAAGATGGAGAGCTTGACAATGACAGTTGTCTAGTCATTTGGATGGGAAGAAAAACAGGTCCTGTGTACACATTGGTGTGCACGTAAAAGATTCCTTGGAAGTTGGATTTCGATATGAGAGTAGTAGTGTGTAGCTTGGGCAACATTTTCTTCACAGCACACTGTATAGTGTATTCTTGTCTTCATCAAGCCAGTCGGAGCAGAAGAGTAGGACGTTAAACCCCATTTCATTTTATTTCCTTCCTAAATACACGATCATAGATTTAAAAGGGTTTGTTGTGCCTGAAATTGTCAACTCAATCAGACTTGTAGTTTCTGAGATACCAGCATGTTTTCGATACCTCATTTATCCACAAAAAGCCTTATCTCCGAAATAATCTAGTTTATGTTGAGTGGAGGTTAAACACACCCCCGACTACCACCACCCCAAAACCCCCTCCCCCCCACCCCCTCTCCCTCACTCTAGTGTATTATTTGTGTTAGCTTATGCTGAGAAATTAATTTTGATATTTTCAGGAATTTATCTATTTTGTGATGCCCATTCCTGCCAAGATGTAAAACAAGCTGCCGAATTATATATCCAGAAACATTTCCTTCAGGTATAGTTATCTCCCTTGGATAAATATGGCTGTGCTTGATTCATAGGAAAAGTGTTCAGATTTATTATTTAATGATATATAGTGTCAATGTGGGGAAAGTTGAAACCATAAGCGTGGAGGCTCGATGACTGCTAGGGGAGCAGAAATTTCGGGTTACAGACAGTGCTGCCGGTCTCCTCGACAGCAGAGGAGTGGCGCTTTCCTTGTAGGGACCACCCATGACAATTTGGTCAAATTTGACAGCCTCAAACCCGAAAAATGAAGCCCTAATTGTTTTATTCCATAATCCATTCAGCACAAATTCATGGCATTCAATTTTAGATACATTCCTGGGTACAAACTGGGTGATTTGATGATATATTTGGCTTAAAACATATTCAAACTAATTAATTTATCATAATCGTGACTAAGTTCAATAATGAGTATTTTCGACTTTGGGTCAGCAGAACGATTAGCAATTTGACTGGTTGAGACTTTTGAACACGATAACTTTGGTGAGAGCAATGAAACTACGAGTATAGATTCATTATATCATTACATTGACTAAGTTGAAGGATGAGAATTTTCTGCTTAGGCCAAGCAGCGATAAGCAGTTTAATTGGAACATTACAACTCTGCTTTTAATTGAGGTAGAATGTTTAAACTTGATGGAGATGTTCTTTAGGTGAACGTCTCGAATGTTCAATGATTTACATTTCCCGTTAAAGCTTACAGTCTTACATTACATACAACTTTTAGTCTTCAAAGGAATTGTTATTGAGCAGAAATTCGCCCATGTATCTATTATCACTCGTCACTTCAGTCAGTTTCATAGAAGAATAACTCATGTTTTTCTTTTGCGTTCGTCACTTCCTTTCATTGAAACCTTTATTACTAATCTATCATAGCAATGATCTCTGTGTTAAAATTATATTTGGAATGTGTTAAACCAGTTCTATCACATATGTGATAATGGCTGACACCAATATTGTCCTTTAATCCGGACAAGAAATGTATTCAAATTGATTATTTTTCTCACTGCAGGTGTCAAAAACAGAGGAATTTTTACAGCTGCCAAAAGACGAACTGATACATTTTTTATCTAGTGAAAACTTACGTCTCGAGAATGAAATTCAGGCGTTCAATGCCGCGATTGTTTGGATCAGCCACGATTTGATTTCCAGACGCAAAGAAATATTTGATGTCATGAAGCCAATAAGATTTCCAATTATTCACGAAAAATTTTTGGAGAAATTTCAAGAAGATTGTACCGACATAAGCCTAAAAATTGCTGTGCATAAAATAATTCAAGATTACAAAATGACACGTAAATTGTGCCTTGAACTTCAGTTGAGTCGAATAGATCCCACCATGCTTCAACCCCGTTTATGTGCTCGAAAAAATATTTACGTTATCGGAGGCTATAGTCGAAAACGGGGGGACAGATGGAGTGACATGCATACGCTAAAATCTGTGGAACGATTCGACACATTTCATAAACAGTGGCATAAACTTCCGAACATGAAGAAACCACGCAGTGGGCTTGGTGCGGCCGTCTTGTGTGGAAAAATTTACATCGTTGGCGGGGAAAACGATTCCTTGATTCATGATTGTGTAGAAATGTTTGATCCAGACGATGGAAAATGGATGGAACTGGGAAATATGACAGATCCTCGTTGTGGTCTGAATGTTTGTGCGTTTAACAATTGTATTTATGCGTTTGGTGGGTGGGTGGGGTCTGTGATAGGAGATACGGTCGAGAAATATACAGCGGAGATAGACGCCTGGTGTATTGTGGGTACAATGCCGACACCCAGGTTTGGAATGGCGTTGGTAGAGACACAAGGTATGAATCCAGCTTCTTTGTCTACTTTTGTCCTTTCTGTTCACATGGTTCTTATCACTCGGGATCAGAAGTCCCGGGTAGCTCCCTGCTTCTTTGGTCGTTGGTTGAGAAAGTTCCTCAAGTTTTTCCAGCCTGGTTTCCCCTCAGCCTTATCAGCATTGTTAAAGATCCTCTGACAGTTGGAAAATCAAATAAGAGTAGTCTGTAGCACAATTGCCGGAAGAAACTATGCTTCAACAACGGGGGTGGGGTGGGGTGAAGAGTAGTAGGGAGGAAGAGGGAGAGAAATTGAGTATAACGTCCACTTGATACAAACTATGTCATTTTGGGACTAACATATGGTTCAATCATATTTCAATAATTCACTAGAGAATAGGGGTCTTTAGCAGTTGGAGGTAACCAGAGGACCCGGAGAAAACCTATGATGTTGGACAGGCGACCCAAGAATAGTAGGACAATAAACCCTATATGATTATTTATTTATTTATTTATTTTTATAGGATTGATTTATGTAATAGGAGGACTGAGTGAGATGGGAACGGAATTAAAGTTTATTGATAGTTTTAATCCAGTGACGAAGGAGTGGGTTCGACTTACTAACATGCCAGCTAGGAAGGCCTATATAGGAGCAGCAGCCGTAGATGATTTTATATATGTAGTTGGTGGATGGAATGAACACGAAGGGCCTTTAAACACCGTCCATAAATACAATATCATAACAGTAAGTTACCATCACTTTTACCTTTAACTGGGCCTTTTAACTTTAACTGACCTTTCAATTTTATCTGAGAATCTATTATCAGGTCACCCAACGAAAAAAATTGACCTGAAATCTTAAAAAGGTTCAACTTGGTACCTGGTTTCACTTGATACCTGGTTCGACTTGGTATCTAGTTTCACTTAATACCTGGTTTCCCTTGATGTCTGGTCTACTTGGTATCTGGTTTCACTTGATACCTGGTTTCACTTGATGTCTGGTTCGACTTGGTATCTGGTTTCACTTGGTATCTGGTTTCACTTGGTATCTGGTTTCACTTGGTATCTGGTTTGACATGGTACCTGGTTGCACTTGACACATGGTTCAATTCGGTACCTGGTTTCACTGTTTTGTATATATTTTTAGGATGAATGGAGTGATGTATCGAGTCTATCAATGAGAAGAGCAGGACCGTCTGTTATCAGTGTCGATGGTTTGTTATACGTTATCGGGGGGCGATATTACTCAGATCTCTATACAGCACCAGTAACCACGGATACCATGGAATGTTACGATCCTAGCGCCGATAAATGGACAGAGTTTCCCAGCATGTTTAACAGTCGATGTGAAGCTGGTGTCATTGTTTTATGACATAAACAGGAAACTGGTGCCATGGTTTGACTCGGTACCTGGTTTGACTTGGTACATGGTTTTAACAGGGCGACCTGGTTTGACTGGGTACCTGGTTTGACTCAGTTCCTGTTTTGACTCAGTATCTGGTTTGACTGTATACCTGGCTTGAATTAGTTCCTTGGTAGCTGGTTTGACTTTGTTTGAATCAATGCTTGATTTGTCTCGATATCTGGGTTGGCTTGCTACAGGGTGTCAATGGATACTGGTTTTACTCAACAGCTAATTTAACTGAGTACCGTGTTCGACTAAGATTCTTTTGAGTTACAAGGAAAGGAACCCAAGGCAGGCACCCCAGTTTCCTAGTCAAACTGGGTTTCAAGGCACCCTAGTTTCCTAGTCAAACTGTTTCAAGACTACCCAGTTTCCTAGTCAAACTGAGTTTCAAGACATGCCAGTTTCCTAGTCAAACTGGTTTTCAAGGCACCCCAGTTTCCTGGTGAAAACATATTACTGTAAGAAAACTTGTTTTGGGGCATTAATTGTTGCAGTCGACTTTTAATTTTAATTCTGCAGAAGGCATTCACACTTTTTTTTTAAGTTGATAATTGTTTTACATTTAACATGATATAGAATTGCAAATATTGCTATGAATTGACGCAATGGAATCACAGGACCTTATGGGATATTGGGAAGTCCCATTTTTGTGCTACATTAAAATCAACTTGCACTATCAAGGTCCATCCTATCGGTAAACAATTTACACCTGTTGGGACTGAAAGACAAAGATAATGTGACATATTGAGACTGGAAAACAAGGATAGGGTGACGTTACTGAGATAGGAAGACTTTGCCCTCAATATCACCTCGGTGGAAGCGGACGTTAAGTAAAGCTATTTCACACACACACCGGAAGACAAGGATAATAGGAGACAAGGACAATGTGACGAATTAATATGTAATATATTTTATTTACACATATTTAATGAATGGATTCCTACTCAGCAATATATGCCGGTCCTGACCACTTGTTTTAAAAATTGACAGAAATTTCTTGGAATGGTCAATGTATATGCCGTAAATCGAGCATATTTTTCAAAAACCTTATTTCAAACATGGTTACGATTGGCCTCTGCTACACCACTATAAAATATATGGGGCTCTACAGATTATTGCAAACACATGCAGACGCCAAAACAGAAAGTTGTATCTAATTTATTTTAATATATAAGTGCATTTAAACAAGAGATTTTTTTAGGGCTGTGGTGTCAAATTTTTGAATCTGATTAAAATACATATCCTATTTCTCTACGTTTTTTATAGTTCAAAATATCGTTTTACTTGTCTTTACTACACTAGGATCTTGACGAGTTGTTTTATAACAAATGTTGGGATGATACGAGGGATTAGTCATTGAAACTGTCTGTTAAGCGAGTGATTGGTGTGAGGTGCAGGGACCTTTGGGTAAACCAATAGAAAAGTCAACGTTGATTGATAAATCAATGTCTGATGTCATTGGGTCAAAAGTCGCTCATATGACAAATGACGTGACCTTTCACAAAAACAAGCCAGACATTCACGTACTGTAGACATATCGGAAGTATAAAAAAACGTAACAATAAATAGAGATTTGTATTTTAATCAGATTCTCTTTTTGTTGCTTTTTGTTTATTATAATAATAAATAATTTAATATTGTTAACTGTAATGCCGACTTGCTAGCCTGAAGGTCGCGTGTTTGATCCAGTCATTGGCCAAAAACGTTTATCAGGACACTCCGGTTTCCTCCCACTACTAAAGCCCCCTACGCACAAGCGAATTATTGAAATAAAATTAAACCATATGTTACTCCCGAAATGACCTAGTTTGTGTCAAGTGGACGTTAAACCCCATTTCTCTCTCTCTCTCTCTATTGAAGATGCACCAACCAAGACTCTTTCTATGTGTTTGTCAAGAAAAAAGGGAAAGTCGTCTAGTTGTTCGGATGGGACAAAAAATATAGTGCCATGTTTACAATTCACAGAAAAGTAGAACATTAGAAACCCACTTTCATTTTTGAGCGATATGGATATCTTCTGAAAACAACGTTATTGGGACAATAGAATCTCTAGAGGGAATGTCAGTCTAACAATGGCTGGAATCTGTTCGGTATTTACAAAGATATGTGGAATTGACTTTCAAACATCTGGATAGGTACGTTGAGGACCTTTCCGTATAATCAACGGGAGAGAGAGTGCGGTCACACTAATTCCGCTGATTGGCGGCTAGACCTATTGACTTTGCATACCTTCTATGTTAAAAGTACATTTTACGTTTTACACACCCACGTTTTCCGCTATTTACTTGATGGGTCTGTTATAATGTCGATTAAATCCAAGCCGGGAGATTTTAAAACTAATATTGGTACCTTATTTTCTTATTTTACTGTGTACATTACCAGCGTGGATTAGGCCGTGAGAAACTTGACATTATCGCAAATATGTGAACCACGCATAGTTACTTTAACCACACTATTTATTGTTATTTCTATTAAAATATATGAAAACAATTTAAGTACTCACGACGTTCAAATAATGGTCCGAATGAGTCTTGTCATGATCCGAATCAGCCAGATCCGTATCACCCATGGCCCCAATCAGCCTGGTCCGAATCGGCCGATTACCACTTTAAACAGTATGAAAGACCAATGAAAGATCCGAGAATTTAAAAATCACAGCAGCGTTTATTCCGACGTCGGTCATTATTTGAGTTTCATGATATTTTGCAGAAAATATATTCAATATAAAAAATATGTTCAAATTACATAGACCAGTATAATGCGTACGACTTTCAAAATGACCGTGTATCTGATGTTTTTGAATATTTTTCTTAAATTTTGAAAGTAATCTAACCGTATTCAATTCAATCGCGCACGGCAAATAGATGATCGGGCTGAATTTCTTATTTATTTACATATTTACAGAAAAATGTCACGTATATGACCGATTTATTTATTTCACGTCCGACGAAAATGAAATTAAATGGTCTATAACGTCTTTCTTTTCTCTTCCGATCTGGGTTAATGGAAGACGGACACACTCCATACAGTGTGCTATGAGGGAAATTTTGCCCATACAGCGGCACTACTGTTACCCGCACACCGTCAGTCTTAAGAAATTATATTGTGAATATTGAATATTCGTTCGGTAGGGGTTTAGCCAGCAGCAGTTCGGGTAATTCGGAACGAATGGGACGGGACGTCTTGCCAACGTCTCTAACAAAGTAGAAAAGCAACGTCTTCAACAATTCAGTTTAATAAAAACACCAGGTAAAATCAACATCAAAAATTCTCATAATAAAAATCCAATCAAGACATTATGTCTTCAAACACATAAAAAATTAATATCTTCTACGAATCAATCTTTTAAGTCAAGCCACATAACGTATTGGACAGTCAGACCAGGGGCCAGTTGCTCAAAGCTCTGTTAACTTTTAACGATCCGTTAACATGGACTAAACGGATCATTAACTTTAACGGAGAGAAAGGTTGTTGCTGGAAGCCCTGTTAACTTTAACGGATAATGAAATTGACTTTCCAGCAACAGAAATTTTACGGACCGTTAACAAACGACACTTTAAAAATAACGATCCGTTAGTTTAACGGATCGTTAAAATAACTTTTTTTTTCTAACTTAGTTTTGAGCAACCAGCCCCAGATCAATTCCTCCCTATGCGAAGCCATAGATATTTACATTGAGTTCCGCAAAAGTAAGTGGCGTACTTATATCAAACAACATACATAAATAAAATAACGAACCCCCACCTCAACTAAAACAAAATACGGGCGACGACAATACCATATATCCTAAGTTTTGGAACAATAGAATAATACAAATTAGAGAAATTGAACACATACAAACAAAATTACAAAAATAGTAAATCTTACATAATCAAATTATCTCCTTTGGATCAACCTACATTCACTCAATAAGTAAAATGCAAAAATGATTATAATTTCCGGCACGATTTAGGTACCATAAAAATACGAATAGGCACTGATCCGGGAAAATATTCCAAACAAATATAGACAATAAAATCATGAAAATCATCTATATACTGTCGATTCTTGTCGATGAAATCAAAATGCTCTCATGCTAAACAATGGGATAAGTACATCACATATATTTACTCGGAATCATTAAACATAATAAGGCACATATAAAATTTAAATTGGTAATGATTCCAAATTAATCATAGAACAAGATTAAATAAAGATAAATTCATCAAATAGGACTTGTGCCTATACGAAAATATAATGAATTACGAAGCTTACACATAAAATGAAAGTATTAAAATCTAGCTGTTCCGGCCACACTACGGCCTACTCTTACATCGAATTCCAACTGTCAAGTGCACGCCAATGTGTACACGGGACCTCAGTTTTTCGTCTTATCCGAACGACTATACGCCGCCACTTGTCTATGCCATGCCAACCGTGATTATCGCTGAAAATTCTACACATGGGATTACGGTTGTTTTTTTTTTGTCCCACTCGGGATAATAAATACGGACACGCGCAATGTAACAAAGCCGAAATGATGCCCTAATAAGCGTGTGCTTATTTTGATGTATGATTGATCCAGACCTCACCTTGGTATAGACGGATGATGAAATTAATGAAATAAAGAAGTTTTATTATTATTAATAACCCCCGAACGGTAGTCGCTGTTACCTTGATCCGCGTTATGCCCTGTGCACATAGGTTTAGGAGAACATTTTTATAGGTACGGCTGCGTATCTTATGTAGGTGGGTGTAGGGGTGGGCTGGTTAGCACGTGCGCGCTGTATCATAAGGTCTGTCATTGAGTGAACCGCTTTGGTTTCGATTTCCGATGCTGTACATGACAAGGAGTATGGTCGCCTGTCCAACCTCGTGTGTTTTATCCGGGTCGTCCAGTTCCTCCCACTATTATAAAACCCTTACGCGCGAGCGAATTATTGATATGAAATTGAACCATGTGTTAGTCCCGAAATGACCTAGCCTGAGTCGAGTGGACGTTAAACCCCATTTCTTTTTATATAAATATTGGTGTATGATGAATCCGTTTGCTGTTGAATAGTCAAGACATTAAACCCGGTACAGTACTGTTACATGGGAAAAGGTGCAGTGGTGTTAGTACCGTATCAAAGTGGATGATGAAATTCGGTCTAACTTGATGCAATACCGTGAAGTACAAGTGGCCTTAGTAGTTTTTCTTACACTGCCGTACAACATGACGATCATTTCGACCCCCATCCAGTAAACACGTTGTTTTCCACCACAAAACACGGTGAAAATACGTGATCGTTTTTTTACTGAAACGATCTTTACAATTATTATTTATTTTCTTTTCATGTGAAGCCTGGATCGTCAATGGATACCTGTGATCGCCGCCCCGTTTCGTTAATCTCTCTATTCTCTGAAATCAGATCGTCAAGCCATGAATACACAGTCAAGTGTTGGGCATTATGCCTGTATTTAATAAGAATTCTTTGTATCAAATGAAATATAAACGTGATTATGGTATTTTGAGTTGGACTTTAGACTCTGGGAAAAAACCGGCCTTTTTGACATGTGCTTTTTCATTGATACAATATACCGGTAGTGGTGTTCGCGTTATACTTGTGCAGTCGTGTTTCAAAATGGAAGGACGTGTAGTAACGTTGGTGATGATTTCAATTTCAATTCAAAATATTTATTCGGAGTTAAATTGGACAAGGACGGAAATGGATTCTGTGGTGGATAATTCCACGATAATTAGAAACATTAATCAAAGTTTGAAACTGTTATCGGAATCTTTATCGGGTGTCAGTTCCGATATCCCTAAAAACAGTTTTAGTAATTTTAGTCAGCCGAATTCCACTATTAATACAAAGAATGTAAGTTTTCTAGAGACAACTGCCACGCCTATAAAGAATGGCACTTGGTATGTTTTTAAAGAAAGGACTCCCGATAAAAAAGCGCGACATGAAAGGAAAAAATCCAAGAAAATGGACAAAACTTCGGATAGTTCCCAGCATTCAAAAAAACGAGAAAGAAAACATCGACGTCGACATCGATGCCAGGAACAGAATGGAACAAAATGCAAGGACACCGAAACCCGGAAAAAGAAGCATCATCGCATCGATAAAGACGTGCCTACTATACAGGGAACAGTTTTTAATGAAGAAATCCACAAGATAAATGTTTCTGAGGAGAATCACGGTCCCTTCCAGAAACCAGAGGAATCTGAGACTATTAAATGTATGGGTTGTAATCCCAAAGATACAGCTAAACGAATCGAGTCTTTCCGAAAACAACTACTACAGAAATTTCGACTGGATTCTGTTCCATTAAGTACCCCTCCTCCACCCCCGATCCTGCCACCACAATATAATCCGGAATATATGCAAGACGATCACTCCGATGATCCGGACAACAGTTTCTACGCTAAAACAAAGGAGTTGATTATCGCCGCATCCGATGGTAAGCACTTTTATTTTCTCGGCGTATTTCCTTCCTGAGTGGGTGCTTCTGTGTGGGTAGGGGTGAGTCTGGTTATTTATCGGCGCAACAGAGTCGGGGGAAGGGGCGAGTCGGGGCGAGTCGGGAGAAGGGGCGAGTCGGGGGAAGGGATGAATTCGACCATGTTCTCCAACTCCCACCACACTTGTAGAAATTATAGAAATGTTTCTGTGTCCCCCCTCCACACACACACGCTCAATCCCACTCAATCGCACATGAAAATTATGTAACCGTCACTGAAAATGAGAATTTGTGTAGTTACAAATGTTTGGATTTGACCCAGGGAGTGGTGTTTCTACATATTTTCTCGTGAAATCCGCAAGCGTTGCCCCTAGACAATACAATTTTCAGTTTTCTGAGAAACAAAATTTCTATTGTAACGATATTTCAGAGAACTACAACTAGTATGCTGCAACGTCTCCCTAAGGGAGGTGGCGACCGGACTTTAAAAATCGCAAAGATTCTTCTCGGCGCACATTGGAAATCTAACTATCAACTCTGTAGTCACGATTCCTTGATCTCTTTGTCTCGTGATCAATACCTAACGGAAGGCAATGTTGGTAGAATTTATCCAGAGCAGTGGTGTATCCGCCCATTTACCCAAACGTGTGCTAAAAGCGAGTGGTACATATCGGTTTTACTGCAAAATAAATTTGTGTTAACCGAGAATGATGATTGAGATCTGTCAGTCAGGTTTCCCATAGTCCCTCGGATGGCACAAAAAACACGGGGTTTCGCGTGTACCATTGACTGTACGTTAAAGAACCCCTGACAGTTGAAAACGATACATGACAAGGGGTGGGGATCACGGTGGCTAAGTGGGTAAAACGCTGGTTCGCTAGCCTGCATTGGCCGAGAAAGTTCACCCAGAGTTTCCGGCGTGGTTTCACCTTGCTAGTGATGTAGGGCGGAGCGTCTGACAAGGACAGCTATCTAGTCGTTCGGATGACACAAAAACGGAGGCAGTTGAAAGAGAAGGCCGTAGCGCTGCTGGTCGGGCAAAATTTCCCTCATACGGCGTGTGACCGTCTTCATTAGCCCAGTTTAGGAGCAGTACAGTAGGACGTTAAACTTTATTTCATTTCACATGACAAGGAGTAGGGTTGGGTATCCAGGTACTCCGTTTTCCCCTACGCGCAAGCGAATTATTTAAATAAAACTGAACCATTTGTCAGTCCCAAAATGACCTAGTGTCAAGTGGACGTGCTCTCTACGAATTCCTAATACGGCTCTTGTCGACGCCAGAATCACATTTCTGATTTTAGATTCTTCATTTGCATGAATGCTGACTCACTTATCTGTTTATATAAAAAAGGAAAACGGTTTTGATATTATTTTTATTGCATCAAAAAAAAAAAAACCCAAACCCCTGAAATGACAAGAATATATAAGATGGCAATATTAATATTCAATTTCTAATATATTTACTGTTAGGTCAATCATTCTGAACCGTCGGGACAGGGAAAAGCGGTAGTCGGTCATATTCGATATCAAAAATAGTTAACGCTTGGATAATGAATTCCAATAGCCAAATGCAGAGTCACATTTCCGTCCTCATTTGTCAGTTGTTGCAGAACTGTTGGACGTTAAACCCAATTTCATTTCATTTATTAGGACGTCACTTAATACTACGGAAATAGATGATATATTGATATTTAAAATGGCTCATAGGTTATCATAAATACGTCATTTATTCTCTCATGTTTCCGACGGTGTCATAGGCTGTCTGTCAAATTCAATATGAAATAATAAACATTTGGATAATGAATTCCAATAACTGAATTGCCCAATAAAGATTGCCCTGTTCCTAATATGGTAAATCTTACTAAAGAGAGGCAGGGGGCAACTGTTCGTTGAATTTCAAATATCAAGGGTACACTGTGAGCTATACGCTGGATTGGACCTCAATATCGTTTGTTTGCCCCATCCGTACAACTAGATTTTTAAACTGTCCGTTAGTGAGCCAACTGTCAAAGGTTCTTTTATGTACGCAGGACCTCGATTTGTTTGTCCAACTAGATTTGTAAACTGTTACAAGGCGACCGTTAGTGGACCAAATGTCAAGGGTTCATTATGCAATGTGCACGCCAACATGTAGCCTACGAAGAACCTTAATTTTGTTGTCCCATCCGAACAACTAGATGTGTAAACTGTTTCAAGGTATCTGCGAGTGGAAAAACGTTCGGAACCACTGCTGACTTGCCTGAAATTTAAATAACCTCAAGGTCATCAGATTCGAGAATAATCCTGTTTGCTTTCTGCACTTAAAACATCTTACATCGCCCTGGGATATCTGTACCCGCGATATATTTTAGATATTTTGATTGGGTCGAGTTTCCTACTTCCTTGATCAACATTTGGTAAAGTCCAAACTTCAAGGCCACAGACAGACTCGATGATTCATCGTCACATATTGATGGCCCCCTAGAATTTAAAGAGATACCGAGCCAAGAAATTCATCTTTGAAGGTTAAGGTTTGACAAGATGTGTGCACTGACTGTAACCATACAGCTTGTTCGAAGCTAAGCCTCACTTCACCATTATTTAAATTAAATCATTAAATGGCTGAACCGTTCTAATCTACTTGAAATCGGACCTACCAAATGATCTAGAGAGTTAATTATGTTCTTGTCATGTTAATAAATATCTAATTAATAATTTATGTAACATTTCAGGCCTAAAGAAAGACCTACAATAGGTAGATTTAGCTGTTGCATAATGTTAATCTGTTTCACAGAGAATTACTTAAGAATTATCTCTGTAACAGATGAATGTCCATAACACGTGCGTTGACTGCACACGGCGCCAGTCATTGGCTCAACGGCTCGTGCAATGTTTACTTAACACCTAACTGCTTCGGGCAACATGATGCATTTTACTCATTTTAATACCCATTTACACTAAATAGGAAATATTTTTTAACTACAAATACTTCAAACGTCTTTATTTATTTTTCTTTTACCTCAAAAAAATGTTTGAGAATTTAATTTGTCGGAGTAAAAAAGTTAATATGCCGTACTCATTAAGCCTCGTCGATGTCATGCTTATCAGTGATTGTAGCGGCCAATGTATTGGCATAATGTATGTTTAATTTCATACACGCGCCACGTATTAAGCCTTGATCAGGTGCTTTAAATAACCTGACGTCATTCAATAAAAACACTGACATCATTTTTCCGATTAAATTCACAGAGAATGATGAGAAACTTATTTTACTTTAATACGTCAATTCACGGTGCTATTAGTATATCTGATGAAGAGATTATAGAATTCCTTCCGCCCATTTTATCATATGTACATGTATATTGAATTACAGTGCGGTTGAAACAAGTGCTTTCTGTGCAGGGCTCACACTGGCTCTCATTTTTATTCCTCCAAATATTGGATAATGATTTTTATATACAAAAAATGTTCATATTTTTTTCTTACGCCATCGGGAATATTTTTATCTGCCAAAAAGTTCTGATAAAAAGACAATTATTGGAAAGATTTTGTTTATAGAGATATAAATGTGACAATATCGTAGATTCGTAGTTTACACCATGTTCATTGGTCCAGTTCGGGGCAGAAAGTAGAACGGTTTAAAAACCCTATTTCATTTCATTTCGTAGTTTACAAGGAGTTAGAATCCCCCAAATCACAACCAAGGGAATTAAATTGGGCTTGCCTTTGAATCAAGGAAAGTGAAATTCAAGAATATTTTGGATACACTGGGTAGTTGGAACCAAGGTGGTCCGCTAACCTGGGGATCCAGGTTTTAATGCCGAAGTTCCAAGCGTTGGTTTTCCTTTGTCAGTGATGCAGGAAAGAGCGTCGACAGGTACAGTGTCTAATCACTCATATAGGGCGATAATCCGAAAACCTTATGCGTGTACACGTGAAAGAACGAAATGGGGTTTAACGTCCTATTTTTCTTCTAATAAAGAAGGACATACGCCATACAGTGTGCCATGAGGGAAATTTTGCCCGGACAGGAGCACTATAGCCCACAATTATATCAAATTCCAACTGCCAATAGATTATTAACGTGAACGCTAATGTATACACGGATCCTCGGTTTTTCGTCCCATCCGAACGACTAGACAGTCGTTGTCAGACACTCCCTCCTGCGCCACTGACAAGAGAAAACCACGCCGGAAAAAACCCGATGAACTTACGTAAGAGAACGCTTTTGTACACTGCCAGTAAAATGGCGTGCACGTGAAAGAACCATTGGAAGAGAAGAGTAGACGGGTCGATGAGAACGTAGGCCCTAATTAATGAATGCCATCCATAAGTTTTGGGATTTATTTATTGTTTAAGTATTTCATAAATTTTCTTGTATTTTTCAGTTTCAAGACATTGCTCTCACCGACATGCTACTGGTTGTTTTTATCTTGATCTGCACGGAAAGGTCAAAGGCCACGTCGTCTCGGCAAAACTATGGGTGTTCAAGAACAAGGACTGGAACGACAAACAACAGTCGTTTACGATTTCAGAGTTGGACCAGGACACTAGTTACAATTACACAAAATTACGGCCTAAAAATATCGTGCAGCGAATTGAGACGGACGTCAAAACCGGATGGTTACAGTTTAATATTACGGCTACGATCAGAAAATGGCTGGATAAACCGCACATAAATCATGGCTTCTCGATAAGATGTAAGACGTGTCATACAAGAAATCATCGAGTTGTGTACGGTTCCAAAGAGGGTTATCGCCCTTTGTTGATTATACATTTTGGTAATGAGAACAGACGACGTGGAAGACGAAGCATCGATTGTACCCCCGGAGAAACATTGTGTTGCAGGCAACAGTTTTATATTGACTTTGGGGCCATAGAAGATTTTCTACAAATTCTGCAACCCAAAGGACTCTGGGCCAATTATTGTACTGGCTCTTGTTATGGTAAGTGTAGTTCTGGTTGGGAACCGCGTAGAAATGGTTCCACTACTGATCAGGGGCGTGGTGAGAATGAGTTCATGAGTAGCCATACTCATGCGCCAAAAAGTTTTTGCGCCAAAATCACAATCAAATTACTCAAAAAATGAAAAACATTTGTAAGTGGAAAAATTGTTTCATCTGACCCAATTAAAAAAATTTTGAAAGAGTCAAGTTGGAAAATTTAATCATATTTTATTACCGTATTTCTTGTCTCGGATTGCTGGAGATTGCGTTTCTGGGCTTCTAATTTTCGAAATTTTCCCGGGCTCGGCGGTCAGTAAAAGGGTTTTTGTGCCAAAATCTTTTTTGTTACTCATAATTTCTTCTCAATAATTGCCCTCACCACGCCCCTGCTACTGATGTCTTCCGTCTTGCTGCCGCCAAAGTTACTGGCCTATAACTTCCGCAATTTCCAATTATACTGACTCCAAACTGTACAGTAATTAGCTTAATATATGATAAACCAATTCCCATTGAAATATAGGCAAAACTTTGCCGTATAATTATATGATTTGATTAAATCCAACTGCAATGCGAAATTTTTGTTCATTTTAAAAAGCCCGCCGAACCAGAATCACGTGGTTTCGGGTCACTCGAAAATACAGAAAAACTGTTCGGTAAGATAAGATTATGGATGCAGTGTTCCATTCTTCGCTATTTGTAATACAATTACGTATTTCCATGCAAATCGTGATGTTATGTGTTGAAAATTTTGCAATTGAACACAATTTTACATGCTCAAAGCCTAGAATGGTGTATCAATTGAAGTCGTAAATAAGAATTATCACCGCTACAAATTGCAGCTATATAGGAGCCAGGGCGGGGGGAGGGGCAGAGGGCCTGGTAAGGAATGACGTCTAGCCTTTCGGATGAGACGAAAAACATTGCCTGCCCGTGTACTCGTTGGTTCATTTTTATTTCAACAATTAGTTGCGCGTGGGGGTATTTAGCTGTGGGAGGAAACCGGAGGACCCAGAGAAAATCCACGAGGTTCCCAGAACAGAATCCTTAATAGTTGGCATTCAATAAAGAACATGCAGAAAAGCCACTGCCGGTGTAAAATGTTCCTCATAGCACAAATCATGGCTTATGAGAGTCTTCATTAACGTGGTTGGTGTAGAAAAAAAATGGACTTTAAACCAGGGCCGTAGCCTACTTAGCGGGGCGCCCATACGGGATTACTAGCTATAGTTTATGATTGCGGCAGTCCCCGCGCTCAGTAACTTGGGCATTATATTGTCGCCTCACCACTCTACTGCACCCCCACATTTAGAATCCTACATACGGCCCTGCTTTAAACAAAATTTCATTTCAATTGCTTTTTTTTCTTCCTTTTTTCAGATGGAACGATGGCCCATAACAACCACACGACGTTAATGCAGGCCTTGAGGTGGAGATCAACCAGCGTCAATGATAGTTTTGCGGAAACTCTCATGCCTTGTTGCGCCCCGATCAGCTACGCAACAAAATCACTGCTAGTTATAGACGAGCACGGGGACATCAAATATAGTGAAGTCCCAAACATATCGGTTCATGCGTGCGGATGTATTTAATTCAAGAAAGGAATACACTGCCGATACACAATCTCGTGGACGATTAAAAAGATTTCCCCGAAATAGTCTGTTAGAAATAATTACTAAAATGAGCGCTGTTAAGAAATTTCAAGTAGGGCCCATTTTATATACCCCTGCATAAGATGTCAGTCAGTGCGTGTATTTAAAAGAAGTTAGCTACGAAAACGTCGCTAAAAACATTTGTCTGAATTGATTGTGTTCAGTTACGATTGTGCCCTGTTAATTTCACCATGTTTAGTTACGATTGTGGCCCTTAGATTTCGTTACGTAAACATGCTTGGCATAAAAAAAAGATGGAGAACCACTGTCGTAAGGCATCAGTAGTGGAACCATTTCTACGCGATGTTTAATTTTGTGTTTTAGCATTTTATGTATCTGTTAATTAATGTCTTTATGCCAAATGTTAATCAAGAACCTTTCTCAATGCAATTTGTTATAAATATATTATTTTATTCTGTATTATCTTTATAAAAATAAAAATATGTGCGGTATTAAATAATAAAAAACCTTTTTACCAAAAAGATAACTTTCTGTTCAAATAAGGCTAGTGTCAAGCAGGGCCGTCTCAACAGCAGGAAATGCCGAACCATAAAAAGTTAAACCGCATTGTGATTTATAAAGGTGGGTGAAGTGTTGGGTTATAATGTCGTTGCCCTGTCCGTCCGTCAGCATTTCGCTAGTGAAGGCGTGAAGAATCGTGATCATGAGAGACCGAACCCTAATGACTTTCCGACTTGGAGTTAGCCCTCTTTTCTTAAAAGCTTGTGAACGTACTAGGGGTCATCTTCTTTTTCTTTAAAAACATCATTTTGCGGCGTTCTGCGTTGTGGAGTTCTTAGCACTCTTTTCCGAAAATCTCATGAACGCGCGAAAGGCTACAGTTTTTGCCCCTTTTACCAAATTTTATACCGTGAAGTATACCAGCAGACGGAGTCTTATCATGTTCAGAATTGCGCGAAAATAAATTCAATATAAAAATATGTTCAAATTACATATGCCAGTATAGCCTAATGTGTACGACTTTTAAAATGTCTATATATCAGATGATTTTGAATATTTTTAATAAATTTTGCATATAATCTAACCGTATTCAATTCAATCGCGCATGACAAATAGATGATCGGACTGTATTTCTTATTTATTTACATATTGTTCATTTTAACTTATTGTTCTCGGCTCTACTTTTCTACGTTTCGCATTTTATTGTTACAGCGAAAATACAACAACCAAAGGCAAAAATGTCACGTATATGACCGATTTATTTCTTTCACTTACGGCGAAAATGAAATAGGGTTTAACGTCCTACTGTTCTGCCCCGAACTGTACTAATGAAGACGGGCATACGCCATACAGTGCGCTATGAGGCACTACGACCTACTCTTATATCGAATTCCAACCGTAAAGGGATCTTTTACGAGCACGCCAATGTGTACACGTCTTATCCGAATGACTATACGCTGCCTATGCCAACCGCGATGACCGCTGCAAATTCTACAAATGGGATTACGGTTTTCTGTCCCATTCGAATAACTAGACAACTTCCCTTGCTTTCTTCTCACTGACGGGCTTTAAAATGCGAACTGTAGTTATAATATAACAAAGCCGAAATGATGTCCTAAGCATGTGCTTAATTTAGTGTATGATTTAACCAGACCTCATCTTGTATCTGGGGGATCACGTGGGTAAGGCGCTGGTTCGCTAGCCTGGAGGTCGGGTGTTCGATCCCTGCATTGGCCGAGAGGGTTCATCTAGATTTTCCGGCATGGTTTCCTCTTGTCAGTGATGCGGAACGGAGGGCCTGACAAGGACAGCTGTCTAGTCGTTCGGATGGGACGAAAAACCGAGGTCCCGTGTACACATTGGCGTGCACATTGGCAGTTGGAATTCGATATAAGAGTAGGCCGTAGCGCCGCTACCCGGGCAAAATTTCCCTCATAGCACACTGTATGGCGCATGCCCGTCTTCCATTAGCCCAGGTTAGGTGCAGAAGAGTAGGACGTTAAACCCTATTTCATCTTGTATCTAGACGGATGGTGAAATTAAAAGATGTTTTATAAATACCCCTCGAAGGTAGTCGCTGTTACTTTTATCCGCGTTATGCCCTGTGCACATCGGTTTAGGAGAACATTTAGGTACGGCAACTAGCATGTCTTATGTAGGTGGGTGTGGGTGTGGGTGTGGATGGCCGAATAGTTACCACGTGCGTGCTGTATCATAAGAAGGAGGGTCGCCTGTCCAACGTCGTGGGTTTTCTCCGGGTCCCCTAGTTTCCCCCCACTGCTAAAGACCCTACGCCCAAGCGAATTATTGAAATAAAATTGAACCATGTGTTAGTCCCGAAATGACCTAGTTTGTGTCGAGTGGACGTTAAACCCCATTTCTCTCTCTATATATATAGGTGTATGATGAATCCGCTTGGTGTTGAATAGTCAGACGTTAAACCCGATTTGATTTGATTTCAGTTTATAAATAACGTCCGTGCGATATTCGCGTTTGGTTGGATCGAGTTAGTGGAACATCTTTATAGGTGAGAGAGAGAGAAATGGGGTTTGACGTCCACTCGACACAACTAAGTCATTTCGGGACTAACATATGGTTTTTAATTTTATTTCAATAATTTGCTTGCGCGTAGGGGTCTTTAGCAGTGGGAGGAAACCGGAGTGCCGGGAGGAAACCCACGAGGTTGAGAAGGCGCCCCTATCTCCATGCCACATACGCTCACACCAGGGCTCGAAACCACAGCCGCAAGCCAGAGGTGACCGGCCAGCTAGAGATCGAAGCGCGACACTCTAGACCACTAGGTCATCCCAACCCCCTCTTTATAGGTACAGTAACCATTATACTTTGTTTAGGTTGATGATGAAATTTGTTTGATGAAGAAAATCAAGTTGTTTTAAACCCATTTCATTTCCGTCTGTGTGTTTGGCTGAATCAAGTTCGTAGAATATCTTTACGTACAGTATAACCGTTATACCTTGGTTAGTTTGATGATGAAATATGTTTGCTAAAGAAAAGCAAGATGTTTTTAAACACAATGTCATTTCCATCCGTGTGATATTTTTGGTTGGTTTGATTGGCTATAGATACAGTGGTATACCTTGTATAGTTTTGAACATCTTTAGGTACAGTACTGTTATACGGTGGGTATAGGTGCAGTGGATGATGAAATTCGGTCTAACTTGATGCAATACCGTGAAATACAAGTAGCGTTAGTAGTTTTTCTTACACTGCCGTACAACATGACAATCATTTAGATCCCCATCCAGTAAACACGTTGTTTTCCACCACAAAACACGGTGAAAATACGTGATCGTTTTTTTACTGAAACGAGCTTAACAATTATTATTTATTTTCTTTTTATGTCAAGCCTGGATCGTCAATGGATACCTGTGATCGCCACCCCGTTTCGCTAATCTCTCTATTCTCTGAAATCAGATCGTCAAGCCATGAATACACAGTCAAGTGTTGGGCATTATGCCTGTATTTAATAAGAATTCTTTGTATCAAATGAAATATAAACGTGATTATGGTATTTTGAGTTGGACTTTAGACTCTGGGAAAAAAACCGGCCTTTTTGACATGCGCTTTTCTGTTAAATATCTCTTCATTGATACAATATACCGGTAGTGGTGTTCGCGTTTTACTTGCGCAGTCGTGTTTCAAAATGGAAGGACGTGTAGTAATGTTGGTGATGATTTCAATTTCAATTCAAAATATTTATTCGGAATTAAATGGGACAAAGACAGGAATGGATTCTGTGGTGGATAATTCCACGATAATTAGAAATATTAATCAAAGTTTGAAACTATTATCGGAATCCTTATCGGGTGTCAGTTCCGATATCCCTAAAAACAGTTTTAGTAATTTTAGTCAGCCGAATTCCACTATTAATACAAAGAATGTAAGTTTTCTAGAGACAACTGCCACGCCTATAAAGAATGGCACTTGGTATGTTTTTAAAGAAAGGACTCCCGATAAAAAAGCGCGACATGAAAGGAAAAAATCCAAGAAAATGGACAAAACTTCGGATAGTTCCCAGCATTCAAAAAAACGAGAAAGAAAACATCGACGTCGACATCGATGCCAGGAACAGAATGGAACAAAATGCAAGGACACCGAAACCCGGAAACAGAGGCATCATCGCATCGATAAAGACGTGGCTACTACAAAAGTAACAGTTTTTAATGAAGAAACCCACAAGATAAATGTTTCTGAGGATAAGAGTAGAAATGGATCTGATGAAGACGGTCCCTTCCATAAATGCATGGGCTGTAATCCCAATGATACGGCTAAGCGAATCGAGTCTTTCCGGAAACAAGTACTACAGAAATTTCGCCTGGATTCGGCTCCGTTAAGTACCCCTCCTCCACCTCCGATCCTGCCACCACAATATAATCCGGAATATATACAAGACGATTACTCCGATGATCCGGACAACAGTTTCTACGCTAAAACAAAGGAGTTGATTATAGCCGCATCCGATGGTAAGCACTTTTATTTTCACGACGTATTTCCTTTCTGGGTGGGTGCTTGTGTGGGCGGGGGGTGTTGTGAGTCGGGGGTAGAGGCGGATCCGACCATGTTCCCCAACTCCTACCACCACCCACTTGGAATCGGCTACTTAATTAATATACAGTGACAGTACGGAAACGGAATCTAGTTATTTCATATCACCCCCACTGAATTATTTTGGCGTGGTTACCCCCCCCCCCCCCAAAAAAAACGGATCCGATTAGCATTTACGAAATGTCATATTTCCGTGTCCCCCTCCTCCTCCTTGCCATACGTAAATGATGTATAAGTCACTGAAAATGAGAATTTGTTGGTTACATATGTTGGGATTTGGGCCAGGGAGTGGTGTTTCTACATATTTTTCTCCTGAAATCCACAAGCGTTGCCCCTAGACAACACAATTTTCTCTTGTAACGAAATTTCAGAAAACTGCAACGTCTCTCAAATATCAGGGGTACACTGTGAGCTATACGCTGGATTGGACCTCAATGTCGTTTGTTTGCCCCATCCGTACAACTAGATTTTTAAACTGTCCGTTAGTGAACCAACTGTCAAAGGTTCTTTTATGTACGCAGGACCTCGATTTGTTTGTCCGATTCGTGCAACTAGATTTGTAAACTGTTACAAGGCGACCGTTAGTGGACCAAATGTCAAGGGTTCATTATGCAATGTGCACGCCAACTTGTAGCCTACGAAGAACCTTAATTTTGTTGTCCCATCCGAACAACTAGATGTGTAAACTGTTTCAAGGTATCTGCGAGTGGAAAAACGTTCGGAACCACTGCTGACTTGCCTGAAATTTAAATAACCTCAAGGTCATCAGATTCGAGAATAATCCTTTTTGCTTTCTGCACTTAGAACATCTTACATCGCCCTGGGATATCTGTACCCGCGATATATTTTAGATATTTTGATTTGATCGAGTTTCCTACTTCCTTGATCAACTTCAAGGCCACAGACAGACTCGATGATTCATCGTCACATATTGATGGTCCCCTAGAATTTAAAGAGATACCGAGCCAAGAAATTCATCTTTGAAGGTTAAGGTTTGACAAGATGTGTGCACTGACTGTAACCATACAGCTTGTTCGAAGCTAAGCCTCACTTCACCATTATTTAAATTAAATCATTAAATGGCTGAACCGTTCTAATCTACTTGAAATCGGGCCTATCAAATGGCATCGAGACTTGATTATGGTCTTGTCATGTGAATAAAATTCTAATTAATAATTTATATAACATTTCAGGCCTAAAGCATGATCTGCAATAGGCAAATTTAGCTGTTGCATAATGTATGTTTAATTTCATACACGCGCCACGTATTAAGCCTTGATCAGTTGCTTTAAATAACCTGACGTCATTCAATAAAAACACATCATTATTTTACTTTAATACTTCAATTCTCGGTGCTATTTATATATCTGATGAAGAGATTATAGAATTTCTTCCGCCCATTTTATCATATGACATGTATGTTGAATTACAGTGCGGTTGAAACAAGTGCTTTCGGTGCAGGGCTCACACTGGCTCTCATTTTTATTCCTCCAAACATTGGATAATGATTTTTATATACAAAAAATGTTCATATTTTTTTCTTACGCCATCGGGAATATTTTTATCTGCCAAAAAGTTCTGATAAAAAGACAATTATTGGAAAGATTTTGTTTATAGAGATATAAATGTGACAATATCGTAGATTCGTAGTTTACACCATGTTCATTGGTCCAGTTCGGGGCAGAAAGTAGGACGGTTTAAAAACCCTATTTCATTTCATTTCGTAGTTTACAAGGAGTTAGAATCCCCCAAATCACAACCAGAGGAATTAAATTGGGCTTGCCTTTGAATCAAGGAAAGTGAAATTCAAGAATATTTTGGATACACTGGGTAGTTGGAACCGAGGTGGTCCGCTAACCTGGGGATGCGGGTTTTAATGCCGAAGTTCCAAGCGTTGTTTTTCCTTTGTCAGTGATGCAGGAAAGAGCGTCGACAGGTACAGTGTCTAATCACTCATATAGGGCGATAATCCGAAAACCTTATGCGTGTACACGTGAAAGAACGAAATGGGGTTTAACGTCCTATTTTTCTTCTAATAAAGAAGGACATACGCCATACAGTGTGCCATGAGGGAAATTTTGCCACAATTATATCAAATTCCAACTGCCAATAGATTATTAACGTTAACGCTAATGTATACACGGATCCTCGGTTTTTCGTCCCATCCGAACGACTAGACAGTCGTTGTCAGGCACTCTGTCCTGCACCACTGACAAGATGAAACCACGCCGGAAAAAACCCGATAAACTTACGTAAGAGAACGCTTTTGTACACTGCCAGTAAAATGGCGTGAACGTGAAAGAACCATTGGAAGAGAAGAGTAGACGGGTCGATGAGAACGTAGGCCCTAATTAATTTAATGAATGCCATCCATAAGTTTTTGGATTTATTTATTGTTTATTTCGATAAGTATTTCATAAATTTTCTTGTATTTTTCAGTTTCAAGACATTGCTCTCACCGACATGCTACTGGTTGTTTTTATCTTGATCTGCACGGAAAGGTCAAAGGCCACGTCGTCTCGGCAAAACTATGGGTGTTCAAGACCAAGGACTGGAACGACAAACAACAGTCGTTTACGATTTCGGAGTTGGACCAGGACACTAGTTACAATTACACAAAATTACGGCCTAACAATATCGTGCAGCGAATTGAGACGGACGTCAAAACCGGATGGTTACAGTTTAATATTACGGCTACGATCATAAAATGGCTGGATAAACCGCACCTAAATCATGGCTTCTCGATAAGATGTAAGACGTGTCATACAAGAAATCATCGAGTTGTGTACGGTTCCAAAGAGGGTTATCGCCCTTTGTTGATTATACATTTTGGTAATGAGAACAGACGACGTGGAAGACGAAGCATCGATTGTACCCCCGGAGAAACATTGTGTTGCAGGCAACAGTTTTATATTGACTTTGGGGCCATAGAAGATTTTCTACAAATTCTGCAACCCAAAGGACTCTGGGCCAATTATTGTACTGGCTCTTGTTATGGTAAGTGTAGTTCTGGTTGGGAACCGTGTAGAAATGGTTCCACTACTGATGTCTTCCGTCTTGCTGCCGCCAAAGTTACTGGCCTATAACTTCCGCAATTTCCAATTATACTGACTCCAAACTGTACAGTAATTAGCTTAATATATGATAAACCAATTCCCATTGAAAAATAGGCAAAACTTTGCCGTATAATTATATGATTTGATTAAATCCAACTGCAATGCGAAATTTTTGTTCATTTTAAAAAGCCCGCCGAACCAGAATCACTTGGTGTCGGGTCACTCGAAAATACAGAAAAACTGTTCGGTAAGACAAGATTATGGATGCAGTGTTCCATTCTTCGCTATTTGTATCACAATTACGTATTTCCATGCAAATCGTGATGTTATGTGTTGAAAATTTTGCAATTGAACACAATTTTACATGCTCAAAGCCTAGAATGGTGTATCAATTGAAGTCGTAAATAAGAATTATCACCGCTACAAATTGCAGCTAGGAGCCAGGCGCGGAGCCAGGGCGGGGGAGGGGCAGAGGGCCTGGTAAGGAATGACGTCTAGCCTTTCGGATGAGACGAAAAACATTAGTTGCGCGTGGGGGTCTTTAGCTGTGGGAGGAAACCGGGGGACCCAGAGAAAATCCACGAGGTTCCCAGAACAGAATCCTTAATAGTTGGCATTCAATAAAGAACATGCAGAAAAGCCACTGCCGGTGTAAAATGTTCCTCATAGCACAAATCATGGCTTATGAGAGTCTTCATTAACGTGGTTGGTGTAGAAAAAAATAGGACTTTAAACCAGGGCCGTACTTAGCGGGAGCGCCCCTACGGGATTACTAGCTATAGTTTATGATTGCGGCAGTCCCGGCGCTCAGTAACTTGGGCATTATATTGTCGCCTCACCACTGTGCTGCACCCCCACATTTAGAATCCTACATACGGCTCTGCTTTAAACCAAATTTCATTTCAATTTCTTTTTTTTTCTTCCTTTTTCAGATGGAACGATGGCCCATAACAACCATACGACGTTAATCCAGACCTTGATTTGGAGATCAACCAGCGTCAATGATAGTTTTGCGGAAACTCTCATGCCCTGTTGCGCCCCGATCAGCTACGCAACAAAATCACTGCTAGTTATAGACGAACACGGGGACATCAAATACAGCGAAGTCCCAAACATATCGGTTCATGCGTGCGGCTGTATTTAATTCAAGAAAGGAATACACTGCTGCTACACAATCTAATGGACTATTAAAAAGATTTAGAAATAATTACTAAAGCAAGTAATGTTCAAGAAACTTCAAGTAGGTCCATTTTATATGCCCGTGCATAAAATGTCAGTGTGTGTATTCGAAAGAAGTTAGCCACGAAAACGTCGCTAAAAATATTTGTCTGGATTGATTGTCTTCAGTTACGATTGTGCCCTGTTAATTTCGCCATTAAGTGTAGCACCATGAGTCTTCTGTCTGACGTGGAGAGCGTGTGTTGTCGGTCCGGTCGCCACATCCTACGTATGACCCATGCATCCTGTTTTTGCTACATATTACCGTTAGCCTTGTGATCGTCTAGGATTTATCTCAGATCGTCTTTTCTTCTCCTTCACGTTGTGTGTTTCTTCTTACTGGTTTCTTAAGACGTTTGTCTTCTTCAGTTATAACAATGCAACAGTTCGTTTTTACCTTTTATGTAGCATAGGTATACATACAAGCATATTACAATTACAGTCAATGCTAACTAAACTCTTTTCAACCTAGACACCTCGCGGTGTCTAGGAGTCTTAGATGGTAACCCTCTGGAATCTAATCGAAGTCTGCTGAATTCTCACGAGTATCCTAATTTTGTATCAACTGGTTTTGGACATTATCTAATTGGTCAAACATGATGTAAATAATTAGAGGGATTGGTTAATTGAGCCCAATGACGTCAAAACTCACCCTTATATGGTTATGGAAATTTACTCTAGAAATTGCGCATGAGATATCTGTTATCATGTTGTTGACATGTAGAACCAGCTATGTTTTGTTTCTATAACCCTTTTTTATATAACAATATGTCAATCAAATGTTAGTTGATTTCAGTACACACCTGCATATATGTGAATATGTTAGACTATATCTTATCTCCTCATTCCTTGTCTATAATCTTTAAAAACAATGTTACCACGACTATATTGCTACATTAGTTACGATTGCGGCCCTTAGATTTCGTTATGTAAACATGCTTGGCATAAAAAAAGGTGGAGAACCACTGTCGTAAGGCATCAGTAGTGGAACCATTTCTACGCGGTGTTTAATTTTGTGTTTTAGCATTTTATGTATCTGTTAATTAATGTCTTTATGCCAAATGTTAATCAAGAACCTTTCTCAATGCAATTTGTTATAAATATATTATTTTATTCTGTATTATCTTTATAAAAATAAAAATATGTGCGGTATTAAATAATAAAAAACCTTTTTACCAAATAGATAACTTTCTGTTCAAATTAGGCTAGTGTCAAGCAGGGCCGTCTCAACAGCAGGAAATGCCGAACCATCAAAAGTTAAACCGCATTGTGATTTATAAAGGTGGGTGAAGTGTTGGGTTATAATGTCGTTGCCCTGTCCGTCCGTCAGCATTTCGCTAGTGAAGGCGTGAAGAATCGTGACCATGAGACAGGGGCGTGGTGAGAATGAGTTCATGAGTAGCCATACTCATGCGCCAAAAAGTTTTTGCGCCAAAATCACAATCAAATTACTCAAAAAATGAAAAACATTTGTAAGTGGAAAAATTGTTTCATCTGACCCAATTAAAAAAATTTTGAAAGAGTCAAGTTGGAAAATTTAATCATATTTTATTACCGTATTTCTTGTCTCGGATTGCTGGAGATTGCGTTTCTGGGCTTCTAATTTTCGAAATTTTCCCGGGGGAGGGCCCCCCGGACCCCCCACCGCGGGCTCGCGCCTTTGGCGCTCGCGGTGGCCGGCTTCGCCGGCGACAGCTCCGCGGTCAGTAAAAGGGTTTTTGTGCCAAAATCTTTTTTGTTACTCATAATTTCTTCTCAATAATTGCCCTCACCACGCCCCTGCCATGAGAGACCGAACCCTAATGACTTTCCGACTCGGAGTTAGCCCTCTTTTCTTAAAAGCTTGTGAACGTACTAGAGGTCATCTTTTTTTTCTTTAAAAAACAATATCATTTTGCGGCGTTCTGCGTTGTGGAGTTCTTAGCACTCTTTTCCGAAAATCTCATGAACGCGCGAAAGGCTACAGTTTTTGCCCCTTTTACCAAATTTTATACCGTGAAGTATACCAGCAGACGGAGTCTTATCATGTTCAGAATTGCGCGAAATTTGGTCCTAGAGTTTTGTGAACTCGCTAGATACTACATGTTTTAACTTTATTTAAAATTTGGTGTGAACCACTGAGATTGGAGATATTGACCCCTGTTAACGTTCCCCATTCTAGGATTTTCTGTTCTTAGGCCTGCAGCCAAAATTTCTAGCTAGCTTAGAAACACAACTCCGCTACACGGTCTTGCCTAAAAGAAAAACTATACATTTTTGGAAAGCTTATGACGCCACGAACACAAAATCCGGGAGTTCCAAGCAAAATGTTTGCAATTTATTGATTTAGGGCCAGATGAAATTCGTCAAAATTGTCAAATAAATGCTAATTTTGTACTAACAATTCTGAAGTTGACATAAAATTAAATATTTGCTAAAACACATCATGCCTTCATCCTTGGCAATGAACAGTTTATTGGATAGATTTTGATGTAAATAAAAATGTTCAAAACACAAATGTCATGGGTGAATAAAGAATTCTGGACACCCATTAACGGTGAAAAAGAGTTATCTCCCTTTCTGTCAAATGTCTGTAATTGATAGACAATCAGGTATATGGTGACTGCTGGTTTTGTATGACGCACAAGACCTGGTGTGGGCACACAAGCCTAATAATTATTTTGTTTCTTGGATCTCAGGGGCCTTTGAGGGTTGATTGTTGGATGTTTGCTCAGAAATTATTGCTTGTATGGAACATGCTAGAGTCGATTTGTAGCATATCCTAGCCATACCAGGGGATATGTTTGACAGTAGTTGAATGATATGCTTTTGAAATAATGGAGATCAGTAGCACTTTATAATGCATTGAACCACATGATTTTTTTCAACTAAGATAAACATTCTAAACCCACATACATGTTCCCTTTCAATTAGCCACTACAGTATTTTTACAACTGTACATGTACATGTAGCTGTGAACAACTATTTCGGATATGATTAATGGTCAAATTACAAACATACATGTAGATATAAGTTAAAAAAATAATTCTGGGCTGTTATGAAGGCAAAGGTTAGAAAACAGGATGAACAGTTGTGAAATTATTTATTGAAGTGAAACAATCATTGAAAATCATAATTAAACAGTACTCTGCACATCAAATGTCATCAAAGTTAATCTTCGTCATCATCACTGTCACTAAATGTATTAACATCAAATTTGGTCATTTCAGGACTAACATGGTTTAATTTTATTTCAATAATTTGCTTGCACGTGGGGGTCTTTAGCAGTGGGAGGAAACCGGAGTACCCGGAGAAAACCCATGAGGTCGGACAGGGGACCCTACTCTTTGCCACGTACAACCAGGGTTTCGAAACCACGCCAGTTGACTCAATGGCAGGCGGCAGGCCGTATGATTTTACATTTGAGCTAAATTGAAAACAATACATGTATTGAAAAATTTAATGTAAGGCTCAGTTTAATTCATTCCAAATTGGTCCCTGAACATTGCATTGAGAAAATATGCCCTGACGAGCCATATGCAAATTGCTCAAATTACACAAATCTGTAGGGTAAATTAGGTAGACATGTCAAAATTGTTGCTGGAAAAATATCTTAGGGGATCTAGTGACTGGACTAGTCCTAGTAAAAGCATTCAGCAGCTGACATACATTTGGGTGTACCAAGAAGCAACAATGATATGCCTTAAAATATCTTCATCCTCTTTCAATTCAGCAGCTTTCAACAGTTGGCCTACAAACAAATTTGCAAACAAATTATACACCATATAGCGTTGAATGTTGAGTGTGCTCAAGGGTGGGGGGGGGGAATGTCACTTTGAGGCCTACATGTACCTGGCTGTTCAACTCTGGCATGCGGTTGTGGTTCAGATCCTTTGTGTGACCGGAAACGGTCTTGAGACAGAACGTCTTAGCAGGGCACCTGCAAGTGGGCCAAGAAAATAAAAAACAAGTTAACTTCTCTGTGTTTCATCCCTTGTGGAAGAGATTACATGTCATTTCGGCCCCGCGTCATTTCGGACTCCAAAAAATATGGCCTCGACGTTTCGGACTCGGGTATATGACATTTCGGACTCAGGTAGGTGACGCTTCGGACTCAGGTAGGTGACGCTTCGGACTCAGGAATAAGTTGAAAGGAAAGGTTGAACACAACTGTCAAATCAATATATAATACGCCGCACGTGGCTATTCTTAATAGCCCAACAAAAAATAACATGCAGGTTAAATTATATAATTTACCGCTCGCCATCAAGTTGAAGTAGGCCTTCAGCATGTGGAGTCGTGCATAACGAACATCCCGATGTTATTGTAGTATGTGCATAGAAATCTTGCGGTACTTTGGTGGATGATGAAAAACGTGAGAGTTGTCAATCATTGATAATGGCGGCCGTGTGTTGATTGCAATTATTCCGTTTCACAAAAAAAACTTTAGCACTAGCAGTGATCGGTCAATCAAGCTCGTTTACTATTTGACAAAAGAAAAACAATGAAGTATTACTAAGTATACACAAATTTTTCAACAATATTTTAATTGCCAAGTTCAATACAAAACAAAACAAAAGAGAACAAGCAGTGTTAATCGCGACATCAACAATCGCTGATCGATTAAATAAGACAACTATCAGTCTCACATAAATTTACATAAATTATCTACGGTCCTTTAATTACTAATCAGAGTCCGAAAAGTTGCTTGACTGAGTCCGAAACGACGCCAAGTAAGTCCGAAACGACGTTTGTGTTGAGTCCGAAATGACGCGGGACCGAAATGACGTGCTACCGTGGAAGCGAATGCGCAACACTCTAACCAATGACTGCGCCAAATCAACAAATGGGGTAAAGGGCTTTACTGGCTAGCTTCATAACAATTTTACAGTGATCCCAGTAGAACTTCTGATTCCATTTACAACAAAACAATAATTAAAAACTGTAAGACAGTGTATGATGAATATATTTCATATTTATTAGTAATGATTATAAATTTGTAAGTAACATTAACATTAGGCCTACCTGCTGTTTGGCTTGTAGCCGGGGATTTTAATTTTTCTTTCTCTATACGATTACGGGCAGACACAATTCGGAATTTGTCTGTAAAACGCCTGTAGCATGTTGGGTGAAATACAGTATCTTTTGGCGCGTCGATAAATAAATTCCTTGTTGATTAATCACTCGAAGTAGTCGAAGTCGCCTGTTGCCTGTTCAGCTATCCATTTCCCTCGCCCATCAAGTTTTAGCCATTCATGGGCACATTCACGGAATTTATCCCGGCGAGATTTTGTAAATAATTGTTCTCGTTCGTTTCTTAATCCTTAGAAAGGAACAATACAGCGTAAATTTGATGAAATATCAGTCAATTCACGTTCTTTCATGGGCGCAGCCATTACATGTGTGTTGTTGTTTACAACTTTCAAGGTCGGGTCAGCAGTTCACAATGCGAGCTACTGATTGGCCCATGGTGACCAATCACTAGTTATTTCCCTACGCTTTATAACAGCGCGAGTCAAATAAATCCCGTACGAATAAATTTATATCACCCTTAAATTGCGCTGCCGAAGCTTGGACCACTAGTAAATTTTCTTTAAAACATGATCATCTACTTTATAATGATCGCAGATTATTTTATGGTGGACCGTGTAGCGGAGTTGCACGCTAGAAATTTTGGCTGCCGGCCTATCTGGAGATGTAATGCGTAGTCGGCAAAGCTTTCGGAATAGCTGCTGTGTGGACGTATTTTCCAGCTATTACAACATAGTAATTATTCAGTGATTCCCCTGTTAAATCGACGGACATTAATAAGATAATTACACGCCGTGTACCCTAGTTTCTTTGAGATTTTTACTTTTTCATCACTCCCAAATGAACAACACCACAAAATGCGGCAATCGGGCGACAAGCGAGAACTTTACCATTTATGTTGGGTTCACAATATTATGATGAAATGAAAGGAAATGGGGTTTGGCGGTCTACTTCGGCTAATGCACCATCGAGGACTCAGCTGGTGTGGTTTCAAGTCCCCCGCTTGTACATGATTAGTGTTGCCTGCCCAACCTCCTTGGTTTTCTCCGGTTTCCTACCACTGTTAAAGATCCCTACGCGCAAGCGAATTATTGAAATAAAATTGAACCATGTTAGTCCCGAAGTGACCTGGTTTGTGTCAAGTGGACGTTAAACCCCATTTCTTTATCTCTCTGCCTCAGCACCATGCGGACCAATGAAGAACTCATATGCCATGCAGTGTTATGTGCTGTAGTTGACCATTTGCCCAAATAGCGGCGTTTACTACATCTGTCATCGAATTCCAACCCACAATGGTTTTAATGCACATAGCCATGACTGGACACATTTCTAGCAATGTCTTCTGTGCAGTGGCCTGTTTAACGAAATTCTAACCAAGATCAATTCCAAATTGTAGTAATTTGATTGGATAATATTAGATTGATTTTAGTACTTAGCCAATCAAAATTGAAGTAATTTGATTAGATAATATTAGATTGATTTTAGTGCTCAACCGATCAAAATTGAAGTACCGTATCCACTAAAGTTTGGATTTTATCTTTAGTTAAGATTTCGAAATACAGGGCTCTGTACTACTGATCATGCCAAATCAGACTAGAAAATCCCACAGACTGCTGTCCAATCAATGTATTACCAAAACAACCCCAGAAATATACGGGATAATCCATAAATCCACAATATACATCTGGCCCCGAATTCACAAACATTCTCAGACTTAAGTTAAGCATTTACTCAAAATTGTTCACCTTATTTTAACTAAAATATGGCCCTTTATAAAGCTTTTGTTGTTTTAATGTATCAATTACATCAAAAAGAAACTATGTGCAAAGTTTTGTGTTTCTGGATCAAGGATATTTCTTATAAACAGCGATTGAAAGTTGAGTAAAGTCTGGGAATATTCTGTGAAACCGGGGCCTGGGTCAGGCGTGGATACAGAGGGGGGCGCACCCGGCGCACGCCCCCTCTATTTTTTTGCGGTGGCGAACAATTTTTAGCTCCATATTTTCTCGCGGGAAAGGAGAACAAAAACAGTTTAGGTTAGAAATCGTAATTTGCAGTACTAGTATGAAATTAGTCCATGTGGGCATTTTTGTCCACTCACTGGCCGGGCTTCGCACTCCCAACTTGGTGCAGCACGCCCCTCCTTTCGGAAGATCCTGGATCCGCCCCTGTGGGTATCACCGTGGCCCCGGTTTCACAGAATATTCCCAGACTTTACTCAACTTTCAATCGCTGTTTATAAGAAATAACTTTGATCCAGAAACACAAAACTTTGCATATAGTTTCTTAATTGATGTATTTGATACATTAAAACAACAAATGTTTTAAAAAGCGCTATAACGTAGTTAAAATAAGGCGGACAATTTTTGAGTAAATTCTTGATTTATGTCTGAGAATGCTTTGTGAACTCATGGCCAGAGCCTTTCTCACTGAGTCGTACGAGAATGCTTTTTGAACTGGTGGCATGGCTATATAACACACAGGTCAAAACAACCAAAACACATACCACATATATTATTTTATATAACAATTTAAATTTAGATATGAAATTATAACAAAGTAGAGGTGAATTATATCCGGTTATATGAGGTAGAGAATAATATAAAAATCTCAAAATCTAACAAACTTGTCTTTTGAACAACCGACCGACCCTTCCCCAAAGGCCAGAGATGTTAAATGTCCTTTATTGGTTTTAATCCATTTCAATGGAAAAATACAAAATTATTTTTGGATAAATTACATTCTTGATGTAAAATTACATTAAATTTTAAGTGCCAAAATATAGAGGAAGGGTTAGCTGATAATCGATTCTCTAAGGTAGGGGGATTTAAAGTGATTTTAACACAAAATTGAGCATTTTTTTTGCCCTAAATATTTTTGCGGAAGTGCCCTTTAATACGTGTATCTTGTTATTTATATTTTATTCATTTGAATGGCCACTGAGAAGCCCAGCAGTGCAAGCCTTAGCAGTTAGTTTAGCGTCCGAAAATATAACAAATATTTTGCTGGTTGACCATTGTAATCTTTGTAGGAGAAAAGTACTAAAGATTTCATTTCTATTCGATTTGTATAAAGACATCCATGTTTGATAGATACTTTTTATACATTCCTTAATTACATTTCTTATTAACAAATTTTATTATTATATTTTTCAATCTTCCATCATCTGGTCCGAAGTTCTCAGACAAAAGTTAAAAATTTTTTCACCTTTTACCTTATTTTAACTAAAATATAGCCCTTTGTAAAACTTTTTTTGTTTTAATGTATCAAATACCCTAATAAGACAACTATATGCAAAGTTTGGTGTTTTTGGATTAAACATATTTCTCATAAACAGAGATTGAAAGTACAGTAAATTAATAAACTTAAGTCTGAGAATACTTTGTGAACTTGGGACCTGATTTGAATTTTATTTGAGCAGAAGTATAAAAATAATCAACATTCAAACAAAAAATGCTTCATTTTGTAAATGTCAACCATTTTCTAGGATTCTGCACCAATATTTTATCAATGTGTTGTTGAGTTATCCCCCTTCTTTTCATATGTGGTAGAACGTAGATGTGAATATGTGAATATCCATGACCGCCATATTTCGTCTGAAAAACATGATACACAGATAAATGAAATCCAGATTATTTTCTCCAAGTGTTAGAAATGGCCAATAATCAATATAGGGAGAGAAAGTGAGAAATGAGGTTTAACGTCTACTCGACACAAACCAGGTCATTTCGGGACTAACATATGGTTTCAATTTTATTTCAATAATTTGCTTGCACATAGAGGATCTGTAGCAGTTGGAGGAAATGGGAGGTACCTAGAGATTACCACGACAGGCGAAGGCGACCCTACTCCATGTATTATTGAAACCTTGCCAGTTGGCTCAATGACAGACCTTATGATACAAGGCGTAAGTGCTAACCATTTTGCCATCCAACCTCTCAATTAAAAATGTAGCCAACATCAAAGTTGTGCTGCCCACCCCTCTACTTTCAACAGGGAATAGCAAATAATGTTTTGAATTTCACTCACCAGTCTATGTTTAGTGTGAATATCATGAGCTATCAGAATTTTATCTTCGAAACCGTTATCTATCAGACATCGGATAGCTTTTATTCGTTGAGCATCACTTGGCATGTCGACTGTAGGACAGAGTTGATAGTCCGACAGTTCTATACCAAATAAATCATATTCACAATACATCCCCTGATTCGCAAAATCTAGTAATCTCGATTCATCTAATAAAGTCCCTAAAATAAATAACAAATTATTTAACATCCGATTCAAGATAAACAAAAGCTCTTGTCCTGTTATAACAATAACTAAGTCACATTTGTTTCCTTGGAAACAAAAATAAATGTTAAATCTGAGAAATTTCTTGATAGCAAAAGGCACAACATCTATATTACATTATGGGAGATTAGAAAAAGAGCAGGTAGTTCTCGCAATAATATGTTTATGAAATCATTTAAATATTGGATACAACATATTATTGTTCGTCACTTTTTTTGCAATACAAGGGGCAATATTGACAAAAGAAACTCTCTTGTCGATGATGTTCATCACATAATAATGGTAGGGCGTTACATTTAATTTCATTTGATTTCTGCTAATAACAGTTATTCTTTAAATGTGAGAAACTGAGTTTTTCTGTCTAAAATTCCTCATTCCAACTTACTATCAAGATGTGACATAACAGCATGTTCAACTTTGCCGCCAGCTTCTGTAAATATTCGTAGAATTTCAAATGGTGCTTCCTGATTCCTACCTGGATGGAAGATGACGGGTGCCCCATGATCTTGTTGTGAGATAGCCGCAGCACGAATTGATCTCTTTTCAAAATCTGAAAGTAAGAAATAATTAATGTATTTTAAAGCCTTAAACATGCATTATACAAAAGCTAAATCTGCCTTTAGCAGGTCTTTCTTTAGGCCTGAAATGCTATCTCAATTATCAAGAAGACATTAATTAACTTATCAGGACCATATTCAACTCTAGCCTGCAATATTTACTGGATTTGAATACATTTTGTGATGGATGAAATAACCATAAGAATGGATAATCAAGACTCTGTTTATTAATGTAATGACGATCAAGACTAGCCTTAAATTGAATCGCTAATATCTTAGTTCCGAGTCAGATTTGACTGAAATTTTCAGAATATTCTCTTTTCATTGTTTATTTTTTAACTATTATAACAAGAACTGTCAGCTCTTTGTTTAATCCTACCTAATGCCCCTTAAATAAAAATGATATGTAAAACACCATATCAATCAAAAACACTTTCCTTAATAGAACATATTTGTCCAGAATTACATAATATTAATAACATCGGTTTTTAAGTTAAAACTGACTTTAAGAAAAAAAGAGAGAGAAGTGGGTTTTCACATTCAAAGTAGGTCATTTTGGGACTAATATATGGTAATGGTTTAATTTTATTTCAATAATTCGCTTACTCGTAGGGGTCTTTAGCAGTGGGAGGACCCGGAGAAACCCCACGAAGTTGGACAGGCGACCATACTCCTTGTCACATACAACGGGGGATTTGAAACCACGCCAGTTGACTTAATGACAGGCTTTATGATATAGCACTCACATACTAACCATTCAGCCATCTTGAGCGACAGTGAATCTGTCTGCGACCTACACTATTTTACACATAGACTTCGGAACATCCAGATGGCAACAGTGAAATATCCTGGGGAAAGAAAGACTGAAGAAAATAACCTGAGAAAAAGAAAAACGAGGCCGGTAGGACAGGGTTTTTCCTTCAAGGTTTTTTTTCTGAAGCCGTTCTTCTCCAGCATAACCGAAGTCAAGGACTTCATCTTGCATACAAGCCTTCTATGTTAACATGAATGTAAAACGGGAATATCCCAGAATTCTGGTAAGAAAAACCTTGTATCATGTTTCCTTACTAAAAAAAACCTACTCAGGAATGACAAGCCAATATAGGTTAAAGAAAAACTTTCACAAGAATAACCCCAAATTCCTTTCTACATATTGAGACTGCAAGTTATTCCAGATATACTTTAAAGATCAAAGAGATTTACCTGATAGATTTATAAGTTACAGGTAAAATGTGTATTTATTTACCTGATAATGGCCAGGTACAACCAACTTCACCAATTACACCACATTTAATACCTGTACCTTTCACACCTTGCGTTAAATCTTGCTGTATTCTATCACACAACTTCTCTATTGATAGCTGTTTTATTTCTTCACTTTGAAAACTATCAACATAAAAACCTTCAAAATAAAATTACACAACCAAAAATTCAAAATATATAGATCCTAAAATTTCTGATTCATGATATAAAATCTTAAAAATACATTATGGAACATTAGATAAAGAGTTGGCAGTTCTCACTATAATAGTTAAAAACAGGATAATTAGACATTTATTAACATGAAAAGGCTATAATCAACTCCTAATGCCATTTGCTATTCAAGGCTGTTGATGATTAAGCGTAAAAAATGGATAATCGCGACCCTTGTTTATTATCGTAGAAGTGGTAACAATGACAATGAGGCCACAGTGTTTTTGAAATCCAGTTTTTTCAACTCCATGTGAAGTTATTTGACTAAGATTTTCAGAATACACTCTTTAAGTTATTTTTAATAGCGGGTATTGTCAGTGCCTTATTTAATCTGCTATAATGCCCCTTTAGCTTTCATTTCTAATATGGCATGATGGTGTGAGGCTGGGTGGTCTACTGTGCGTCATTGTGTCAAGTTGTGTGGTTTTGATCCTGAGTTTGTACATGGCAAGGAGTAGGGTGTCCTGCCTAACCTTGTGTGTATTTTCTGGGTCCTTTATGATTCTCCCAATACTAAAACTTGTGGTCTGAAACAGCCTGCTTAAATAATGATAAGAGTTATGCCCCTTTATTTTAGGGAAAAAATGTCAGACAAGAAAAAGTTTGATAGCCACACAAAGCATGGAAATACCCCCAGATAGCAGTTTTGTCTTGAAAAAAATCTGTGGCCTCTATCACATTCAAAAGCTTTTCAGAAAAGAGAGCACAACTTCAAAAAATAATGGCACAGAACACTGAATATCACAAGGTTCATTTTCTCATGACCTCCACCCTTCACATCAAATTTGCAAATTTGATTAAAAATCTATTGAAAACTTTGCCTGTATGGCATTAACAATGTTTTCTGAAAAGGGTGTGGTTTTGGGGTGCAGGGGAGAGGGATTCCATAGTTATATGTAAATCTTTTACTGACCTGTGGAAGCAATAATTTTTACACCTGTCTCTTCGGAAGCACGTTTTAAAAATTCAACATCAGCATGTAAACCTATTGATGAATTCTCCACCATTGCATCGCCTCCATTCTCCTGTTGGAAATACAGTCGATATGCAGAACTATTTTTCTTCATTTTTTTTGCAATTTTTTTTAATAAACAGAGAATTAAAGATACATTATGGGAGATCAGATATTTTTAGAAAAAGGGACAAACTTGGTCAGTTGACAATTCATTATCTAATTGTTCTGCAATCTGACTAAAATACAGTTCTATATCTCGTTTCAATTTTTTTTAAACTTTCGATGGCCTACACTACATGAAGATCTGACCAGTTGTAGTGAGAGGTCGCATCAGGGGTCATACGCGCATCTTTTGGCCCTATGGCGTCAGACATTTGATTAACCAATCAGTTCTGTGCATCTTACGCCAAGAACTCAATGTAACAGACCGTTTCATTGGCTAATCCCTCACATCAACCAGATCACGGACAATGTAACAACTCTTCCAGATCCTAGTGTAGTAAAGACAAGTAAAACGAAAGTTTGAACTATAAAAAACAAAACGAAATAGGATCTGTATTTTAAACAGATTGATGCTACAGCCTACTTTTACATCAAATTCCTACTGCCATGGGCTCTTTTACATGCACACCAATATGTACACAGAACATCAGTTTTTCATCCCATCTGACCGACGACATATTCTACCTTGCCAGGCCCTCTTTCCTTCACCACTCAACTGACGCAGCAGAACCACACCGGAAAAACCTGTTGATCTTTCTTGGCCCACACCGGGATGGAACACTATACCTCCTCTTACTCACTGAGCCACCGTGTCTCCACCATCCAGTAATGGTATAAAACTTACTTTGAAATATTTGAGTTCATGTAAAACTGTTTGTTCTTCAGGTGTGTCTATCTGTAGATTAGGTTTATGACTGTAACTGAAAAACACATTTCGATTAGGCTTCTCTCGTCTTTATCAAACAGTGCTAGTTATAAGCAGTAATGGTATTCCATAGAATTGTCACCTACACCTGTATACTCCAGTTCAATTACTAAATGCCATTGAAACAATTTAATACATAATAGTTTCTCAATCAAAGTTTAATATTTGACGAACGGTAAAGCTGAATGGCTACTGAATTGTTCAATAGTTACACTTCTATATATATATTGATATAGAATGTCAATAGCCTAGTTGCCAATTGCTGAGTTATAAATGGGGCTTAACGTCCACTTGACACAAAATAGGTCATTTCCGGACTAAAACATGTTTCAATTTTATTTCAATAATTCGCTTGCACGTAGGGGTGTTTAGCAGTGGGCAGAAACAAGAGGACCCAGAGAAAACCCACAAGGTCTGAACATGTACAACCAGGGAATCGAAACCACGCCAGTTGATTCAATGACAGGCTTTATAATAAAGCACCCAACCATTCGATCATCGACCCCACGCCCCCATTTTCATTAACCAGGTTGGGGCAGAGAAACTAGGACATTAAACCCCATTTCATTTGCTTTATCCTATTTTATTTATTAATACAGTATTTAATTCAAAATAAATAAAAAGTTCAACTTTCTTACGGGTTATGTTGGATCCACCCATAATTCTCCAGTGTGAAAGGCTTGTTGATGTTGTCTTTAAATCGAGGTTGACAAGGATCAACGAAGAAAGAACTGGCATTGATTGACAGATGTTCATGGGTTAAAGTCTGACCTAATTCTTCTGGTGAAATTAGACCAGTGACTGTGAAAGAAATAAAACACATTTTCAACTTCAAATTCAAACGTTTGAAGATAGCTATTGCACGAGGGGTAAAGAAAAACAAGGGAGGTAATTGTATTATTATTTAATGCCTATGATCGTATAATAGTAAGTTGACAACCTATTGAGCAAAAGACATAGAAATAATTATGTTTTGACTTTCTTAGAAAATATGAAATTCTCGCTTTAAAAGAAAAATATGATAATTGTTCTGACCAATTAATGCCATTATGATTCACGATAGCTTTTTCCAGATAAAAAATAAACCATAAACCTGATGTCAAGGCATGGAGGGTCAAGAGATGAAATGCCCTACTTAATATAGTTTTACATTTTAAGTGACAAGTTAACCTATGGCTATACCATATGCCGACATATCTATGTATAATGTAGTGTGTAACGTACATACACGAACCCCCTCGCCCAATCGTTGCAATCATAATACATGTATGTACATATAAATACATGAATAAATTGCTACTATAAGGTCACATTGTTATTTGGGCTTCGCGTGACCGTACATCTAAATTGGTAACTCTACTATCGCAATCAATGAATGCTATCTATGTATCCATCATACTATACTATAATACTCTAATCCATATAGAGAGTTCGTACCATTTTCAGTCATAAAAAAAGACAATGTTTTATCCTTATTTCTGCAAGGAAACACATTAAAATTTAAATTACCTGTTTGAATTTTGTTGACACGATTGGAATCTGACATTTTGAAATGTTGTCAGTTAACAGAAATTAAACAATTCTGAAAAGAAACACACGGAGAAATACAAACTTTGTGTTTTTATCAGCAGTCCACCATATTGGATTTAGAGTTAATTCCCTTGATTTTCTGTCTTGTCTGTCCAGTACTTGTTGATAAACGGCAATTCAAATTCGGGCCTGCTATAAAAGACTACAAATAGACCGTTTTGATTGGCAGAGGTAATAAATAAGATAAACAGGTGGCAAAGAAGGAAATTTAAAAAGAATATAATTTAGTTTTATTTTAGAATAAGAAAAAAGTTGTAAGTAAAACGTTAGCGTTCATGACTTTAGACTTTAAGAGCATTTTTGCCATTCAGTAGATCAAATCTGGGAGTACGATTATAAAATGAAGGAGACAAGGGATAGGCTAAATCATGGACCTTATAATATTATAAGAATTAGAATCTAGCCTAGATAAGGTCCATTGCTAAATAAAGCCAAAAAAATGGATTTGTTTTTATTTCAATATTTGTGTGACTCACTGACTGTCCTGTCGCTTAATAAATTACTAATGATTTATTGGTTATCTTGCGTATTTTCAATCAGTTCTAATGAAAAAAAGCGTGGTATCTGATCACCGGTTAGTAAGAAAATTGAGAAGGGTAAAAACACTTTAGATAAAATAAAAAGCTCTTGTCAATATCTTAAATCTTACAAATTACAATCACTTTAAAACACCGTTAGTTTTAAAAAAATCACTAAAATATACCGGTAAAGAAAAGTCCTTTTAAAATCACTGGTACCATATTTTATATAATTTTTGTACCGGGTACCTTAACTTGTATCTTATCTAAAAGATTATCACAGAAACAATAATAATTACAATAATTTTTTTATCGATTTACAGGTGGAAGAAATATAATCTGCGGCTATCCAACATCAAAGAGTCCTACATCTATATTTTTAACTTGTAATTGTGTTAATTACAAGTTATAAAAGAATGATGATGTACTTATGTTGTAATAAAATAACTGACCAGACAGATCCTGAAGAATTATTGAGAAAACAACTCAATGATAGAAATAGTGGTAATGATAATAAAATAAAAAAATCATTTTTCATGGGAGTGTACATGGTTTTTCGTACCAGCCTTTCTTTGTCAGCCAGGGGGGTTTGATGCACCATAAGGTCTGTCGTTGTGTCATCTGTATGGAACAATAAGCTTATATTGTTCAAACGTAGTGTAATGCTGGGATATTGGATGGTCCAAGGTTAGTGCATGTGCGCTCTGTATCATAAGGTCTGTCATTGAGTCAACTGGAGTGGTTTTGATTTCCTAGTTGTATGTGACAAGGAGTAATGTTGCCTGTCAAGTCTCGTGGGTTTTCTTGAGGCCCTCCGGTTTCTTAAATTGCTTCACTCTACATGTAAGTCGAGAAAAATTCATTTTTAATAACATCGTAGCATGTACCATTGTAACAATAATAAACAAAGTCTCGATTATCCATTTTTGCGGTTAATCATCAATAGATGAACAGCAGATCAGATTCAAATCCAATGAAAAAATCAAACTCATCTGATTGCATCAAGAGTTGATTATGGTCTTTTCATGTTAATAAATGTCTAATTAATAGTATATATAACATTTCAGTCAAAAGACCTGCAATAGGCAGATTTAGCTCTTTCATTATGTATGTTTAATTGTTGAATTTTATTTGATCTTTCAGATAATTCCTACCAGACAGTGTTAATACGAACATCATCAGAGAACATTGACGATTCATTAACCAGACATCCAACTATCCGTGAATATTTAATCCGACTGTGTAGAGAATATAAATTATTAGCCAATGAAAGAATAACCATTTTATCAACTACTGATTCATTATTAGCTGTTCAACTCTGTCTGTCATCGATTGGAAAGGTAGGTTACTCCGTTAGTACCGTTACTCGGTGCTGCCACCACCAGGAATGAGTTAAAGATTAGATCAAGATGACAAACAAAGTCTGGATTATACTTTTTAAAATTAAATTGTTTAACGGGGATTGTGTTTCAATCCATTACGAGTTTATCAATGTTGAACTAATAGTTTATGTAACATTTAGGGCAGATTTACCTCTTACATAACTCATCTTTATTGGAACTGAGGAGGCTAAGTGGGTAAGGCGCTGGCTCGCTAGCCTGGAGATCAGGTGTTCGATCCATGCATTGGCCGAGAAAGTTCATCTAGATTTTCCGGCGTGGTTTCCCCTTGTCAGTTGTGCAGGTCGGAGAACCTGACATGGACAGCTGTCTAGTCGTTTGGATGGTACAGAAAAAAACTATATCCCATGTACACATTGGTGTGCATGTAAAAAATCCCTTGACAGTTGGAATTACGATAGAAGATTTCCCTCATGGCACACTGTATGGTGTATGTCCGTCTTAATTAACAATGAAATGATTATTGATCGTTTGATTTATTTATTTTAGGTGAAAGACATAATAACAATCGATAAAATAAGGGAAAATCATGATTTTATAAAAAATTATAAAATGATGTCTGATGTGGATTTATCTGAACTGAATGAAGAGAAACGGAAAATATTAGATTCTTACAATGATTTACTGAAAACTATGAATCAATTAGACATCTACGATATTTATTCACGAATAAAACAAGAATTGCAATCGACAGACGTGGAAGAAGAATCAGATTTAATGAAAGATCTCAAGAAATGTAAAATATTGTGTTATGGTGAACCAACTACAGAATTAGAGGTTTGCTCTTATTTTTACTAGTGATGGCACGAGGTATCATTGAATCAAGGTATCCCACAGAATTAGAGTTTTGGTTTTATAATTGCTTTTGCATTTACGGTACTAGTGTGCTGGCACGATATATTATTGAATCCATGTATCGCGATTCACCTTCCCACAGAATTAGAGTTTTGGTTTTTATCGTGGCAGTACCAAGCACTCTAGTCTTTACCTGCATCATTCAAAGATTTTTTGTCAACAAATTGTTTATTGGGCTAAAACCTTACAAATATTCAGACTTTATGATTGTAAAACATTGAGTTATTTCCCAACTTCCTCTCAAGAAATCCAGTTTCCTCTCACTGCTAAAAACCCCTACGCGCGAGCGAATTACTGATATAATATATTTAATTTTAAGTGATATTTGATGTACATGTATGAAAGACTGATATTTGAAGTATGGAAAAGTGTACTACAGATAAGAATAATTCCCTTGTATTGTGTTTTATAGAAAGCCATGTTAAAACTGTTATGTATAGATGGGTTGTATGAAGTAGACTACGACTTCACAACCGGTACAGTAAGTCATCAGTCAAGGGAGACAACTTGGATTGATAATCTCATCTATCAGGAATCATTATCACAAGACACAACACCATCTACAGTTCAGGTAAATATTGTTTTTTATCGTACCAACTAGAGTAATGATGATCGAGTCTATGCCGAAATTTCAATAGCTAAAATTTCAGTTTAGAATAGATCAGTTCGACTTAAATTTTCATCTAATTGCTTTTACATTATCCAGATTGTAACTGCCAGCTCTTTATCAAATCTCCCATAATGCCCCTTCAACTTGATCCACTAAAATATATCTGGTAAATCTCCATGATCAGTTTTTCTTGTAACTTTATTTGAAATTTCAGTTGTATATACAGAGAGTGTTTAGATGTTATCTAGAGTTATTGTTGAATACGCGTAGTGAGCTGGCATTGGCGACTATATTCAACGTCCCTGACAGAGAATTAGGTCATCAGGCCTTCACGGCTTTAAAACATACATCACAAGCGAAAAGACTTCCAATGTATCAGGTAATTATTTGACATTTATAGAGAGAGAGAAATGGGGTTTAATGTCCACACAACACAAACTAGGTCATTTCGGGACTAACATGTGGTTTAATTTTATTTTAATTATTCTCATGCGCGTAGGGGTCTACAGCAGTTGGAGGGAACCGAAGGACCCAGAGAAAACCCATGAGGTTGGACATTTATTTCAGCACTGTAATATTCATGTTAGTAATATTCCCTAAAGAATTACATGAAATGCCTACCATACTTGCTTCAAAATCGTAATATTCCTCACAAAGTTTTGGTTTATACGAAAGAAAATGAATACAGAAAACCATTTTTTTATGATCAGATTTTTTTTTTATTACAATTTTAAGTGAAGACTTATTATTTGTTTGATATTTTAGACGGCTGTATCACATATAATAAAACTACGACTCGGTGGTAAAGCGTATGCTCCAGCTCTAGGTTGTGAGTTAGCTCCCTTTGTAAAAGGTCTAGGAGAGTTAATTACCTTTGTACAGAAGTTACAGTCTATAGTAGAGGAAGAAACAGACATCAGGTAAATGAAATGGGATTTTTGTCCCAAGGAATCTTTTCCGTTTTGTATTTTATCCAAACGACTATTGGGATGCTCGATTCACAGTCCAGAACATCCCGAATTGAGAGCATTGCAATCGAGTAAATTCAGTCCTGTCACAGCTCTGCCAGTCCCGACAGCTGAGGTGGAGTGAGTAGAATCATGACGTTTTCCTAGGTAAAAAATATGTTTCAGCTGTTATGATTGGTTGAGATATTTTTTATACAGTCGACACATATGTTGTACTCCCAAATTCTCCTGTTAATTCCGGAACTGTGAATCGAGCATCCCCTCTATGTTGTCCCTTGTCAGACCTCTGTCCTGTACCGCAAGCAAATTATTTAAATAAAATGACCAAGTTCGTGTTGAGTGGATGTTAAACTCCATTTCTCTCTCTTTGTGTGAATTGGTTTTTGCAAACAGTTTATATTGTGTATTTTTGGTTTTTATATTTAGTTTTTGTTATCATATTTCGATAATAAATGTATTTATGTATTTATTACGTATTTATATTTTGTAGAACTGCGTGTAGACAAGTTATATGTAATGTGTTTATATTTTGTAGAACTGCATGTAGAAGAGTTATATTCAATATAAGAACATGTATCAAGAAATGTAAAACAAAAAGATTAAAAGATGAAGATGTAGAGACCACTGCTGATTATTTACACATGAGACTAACACAAATAATAGAAGATAGAGAAAAAACTAACCTTGTTAGTCCCGACAAGGTAGTTTATTGTTGCTTTGTTATGAGGGGAGGGTTGGATGGCTGAATGATTAGCATGTGCACGCTGTGTCAGAAGGTCTGTCATTGATTCAACTGGCGTTGTTTTGATTCCTGGTTGTATGTGACAAGGAGTAGGGTCACATTTCTCTGGGTCCTCGGGTTTCCTCCCACGGCTAATGCACAATCACATGATTGAAATAAAATTGAACCATATGTTAGTCTGGAAATGACCTGTTTGTGTCAAGTGGACGATAAACCCCCTTTCTCTCTCTCTCTCCCCTTACCGTATCCTTTGTTACTATGACAATGTTTGTGGTGGTTGTGGATCTATATTGTGTTTGGGGGATCACATGGCTAAGTTGGTAAGACGCTGGCTCACTAGCCTGGAGGTCGGGTGTTCGATCCCTGCATTGGCCGAGAAAATTTATCCAGATTTTCCGGCGTGGTCTTCCCTTGTCAGTGATGTAAGACAGAGGGCCTGAGAAGGACAGCTGTCTAGTCATTCGGCTGGAATGTTTAACCACATTTTATTTTGTAGCCTGCTAGTGATGGTGGATCATTATTGGGGAGAAGAACTGTTCGTGTATTACGTCAGCTACTAGATTCTGAAGTAACCAGTAAGGGGGATAACTCTGAATGTTTTTTAGAAGATTTTGCTCTGAATCCTACTACACCAACTAGAATACAGTGTATTTTATCCCAGTTCAGGTATGTTTCATATTATCACAGTTTACATAAAATAACACAGGTTTTACTTCAACACTCCCGTTGATAAGGGAGGTCACAGTTGCTACGTTGGTAAGACGCAGGCTTGCTAGCCGGACGTCGGGTGTTCGATCCCTGCATTGGCTGAGTAAGTTCATCCAGATTTTCCGGCGTGGTTCCCCCTTGCTGTGCTGGTGAGGTAGGATGGAAATCTGACAAGGACAACTGTCTAGCTATTTGGATGGGACAAAAAATCGAGATCCGATGTACACATTGGTGTGCACAGTAAAGATTCCCTGGCAGTTGGAATTCGGTAAGAGTAGGCTGTAGCACCATTGTTCAGGCAAAATTTCCCTAATAGCACACTATATGGTGCATGCCTGTCTTCATTTGCCCAGTTCGGAGCTGAACAGTAGGACGTTAAACCTCTTTTCATTCCCCATTGATAGAAAAATACACATGCAAGGGATTTATTGAATAAAGTTGTATTATATGTTAGTCCCAAAATAAACTGGTTTGTGTCGAGTGGAAAATAAACCTCAATTCTCACTCAGCACTATATGAAGCCAGCTTATAACTGTATAATTTGTTGTGTTTGGGTTTTTTATTTAGATCACCCGAGGTTTGTCAAGATGTAGAAGTTGTCGTTGACGATCAGATGAAAATAAAGAGACGGGGACTACAGGATAGACATAATATTCAACACACCTACAGCTCAATTCCTGTACCAAAAGATGTTCGAATTTCAAAAGAAGAGAAATTGTTGAGAGAAAATTTAAATTCTGTGATTGTTATCCCCAGGTAAATATAACTGAAGCATGTAATGGTCTCAAAATGACCTAGTTGTGCCAAGCGGAGGTTAAACCCTTTCTCTATCTCTCAAACTATTGTCAAGTAGGAATATTCACACCTTCCATTTTCCCCCTTTTCCCCAATATCTTATGTTATTCCACTGTTTTACGCATTTTTATAATTTACTTATATCTTACTTATTCAGATCCTTTAGAACCACTTTACTTATTCAATGTCAAGGTCATGTCGATGACGGTTGTTTATGTTCGATTAACCAGACACTTTGTGAGGTGATAATTATGCACTGGGAGATCGAGAATAAAGATGGCACCTTAAGGATTGATGTTATTTGTTCTTCCTATATTTCAGTAAAACGATCGTCCATGCTGCTCCAGGAAATCACAGTCTTCATCTTGGATTGAAACACTCCGACACAAATAAACGCAATTCGGCAGCCTTTGATAAAGAAAATATACAACTGGACGATCAACCAAACAAACGACAGAAGACGAACGTTGAAACCAGTGAAATAAACGTAGAAACAAAATCCAAGAAAGGAGAAAAACCTGCCAAGAAAATTTCTTCCAAAAGTCAAGAGAGTAAAAAGACGAAACCCCAAGCCAAATCTTGTCGTAGAAAATTACTACCACAGGTCAAAGGTCAACAGAATATCACTTCATTTTTCAGGTTATAGACGAAAATATTTTATTATTTGAATGAAATTTGAATTATGTATTTGGTATAACACTGTTAATAATCAATGAAATGGGGTTTAACAGCCTACTTTTTTGATACAACTTAGCTTATTCTTTTGGTATTCATCACCGTGTGCTGCTGTATCATACGGCCTTCCATTTAGAATCCCCGGTTGTACGTGTCAAGGGGTAGGGTCACCTGTCCAGCCTCGTGAGTTTTCTCTGGATACTCTGGTTTCCTCCAACTGCTAAAGACCCCTACGCGCAAGCGAATTATTGAAATAAAATTAAAACCATGTTAGTCCCAAAATGAGGGGTTTAGAATCCCTGGTTGTACGTGGCAAGGGGTAGGGTCACCTGTCCAGCCTTGTGAGTTTTCGCTGGATACTCCAGTTGCCTCCCACTGCTAAAGTCCCCTACGCGCAAGCGAATTATTGAAATAACATTAAAACCATGTTAGTCCCAAAATGACCTAGTTTGTGTCGAGTGGATGTTAAACCCCATTTCTCTCTCTCTCTCTCATGGTGGCTCACTGGCCCAGAGGTCACATGTTTGATCCCTGCATTGGCCGAGAAAGTTCATCAGCTGTCTAATCGTGAATGTTATAAACATCTAATAATAATATGCTGATTATGAAATAACAATGGGAAGGGGGAGGGGCGGTGAATGTTATAAACTTCTGATAATAATCTGCTCAATATACCTATCTTATATTGTGGATATGTGCAATAACAAAAACAAATAAATTAGTCTAATTTTAAAATTATGTAATTATTAACTTATATATATTTTTCTGGGAATGTTGTTTAAACTAAATTAAAATTGTATCTATGTGTTGTATACTATAACGTTATTTTAATGTTGTTTTATTAAATTTTATTATTTAAATCAATGTATTGAGTTTTTAACAGCCTATAAGAGAAGATTTAATAAATTGGCACTACACAGGGTTATGTGGTTTGAATCCAGTCACGGGTTAAGAAGGGTCTTTGGGATTTTTGAACCCTGTTTCTTATTTAGGGGGGGGGGGGCGAATGGACGAATGGTTAGTATGTCCGCGCTGTATCATAAGGTCTGTCATTGAGTCAAGTGGTGTGGTTTTTGATTCCCCAGTTGTATGTGACAAGGAGTAGTGTCGCCTGTCCCATCTCATGGGGTTTCTCTGAATCATCCGTTTTCCTCTCACTGTTAAAGAACCATAACGGCAAGTGTATTATTGAACTCAATTTGAACAATGTTAGTCCCGAAATGAACTAGTTTGTGTTAAGTGGACATTAAACAGCATCTCTCATAGACACACTCACTTCCACTCACACACACGTTGGGAGTGACACCTAAAGGGCTGGCAAGGAAAGTGTAAGTATCATTCAAAAGACGGTTGTCGGCGGGGGGAAAAGACACATCGTGTAACGTGCTGCCTGTCAATAGTCTATAAGCTAGAATGGTTTGGCATCCTATCCGAACGATCAGACGCTTTTTCTTGCAATGACTTTCATTCTGGATCTTTTGCAAACGGAAACTCGACAGAAATTGTCCGAGGAACACGACAAACACCGGGCTAAAACCCATTCTGATTGAAGGGTCCCGATGATATTTCAGCAAGTGACCCCTTAGCAAGCTTAATCCGGTTGTGCCTTCTCGGCTGGTAAGTGGACTAGTTTGAAGGGACTACCCAGATTTGAACCGAATGAAATTTAAACGCCAAAATATAGAGGAATAGTTTATTTACCCTGTCTCGTAATTTCAGCTCAAAATATTGATTCGCTTGGACGTGAACGGCAAAACCGCTTATCGGACACGTTAATCTTTTTAAGATTTCTGGTCATTTTATTTGTTGGGTAACCTGATAATAGATTGCCGTTCCTTTGGAGGTCTATACATTGCAGACACCGGATAATACAGCTTGGGACACCGGATTTAAGTTGTTTGAAAACTTACCACAGATTAGTTGCCCGGCACTAAGGTAGGGGATTTTAAGGGCTTTTAACACAAAATTAAGCATTGTATTCTCCAAAATATAATCGGAATTGGCCCTTAAATAAACTGGGATGAGATACAGCATAATAAGAAATTTGCAACCCCGTATTTGTTTATTTGTTGCTAGGTACACTGAAAAAAAACTTGTGTTGGGTCACAACACAAGTACTTGTGTTAAAATTATTCAACACAAACTTGTGTTGTTTTGCATTGCATCAACACAAACTTGTGTTCTTCTTAATGCTTTAACACAAACTTGTGTTGATTTATAAAATCTTGTGTTTTTGTCATAAAATTAACACAAGTAATGTGTATACTATCGTCAATAAATATTTTGTGTTTTTAATTTTAAAAATTAAACTCCGTAGAAAGTCTTAATTGTGGGGTCCGCAAGTTATAAAAAGGGTATTTTTATTACATAGACAATATAGCCAGACAGACTTGAATGTTAATTGGTGTTTAGATGTCTGTAGTTAAAATAAAGTTGTTGATTTTTTTATTGGCCCAATAAACTGGTAGATTAAAGGAATACCTAATACACCTGGTGAGCATTCCGGTGTGGTTTTAACAATTGACTCCAAACGCGTTGACAAGAAAATAGGTAAAACTCTTTTGTAATGTAATTTGTTAATAAAATCAACGTAATCTAAGCTACATTTTCCTCGGTGGAAGCGGACATTAAATAAACCGATTTCACACACAAACATTTACCATTAACAGCGTGCTGAAATGATTTTTGAACAGTGATATATTGGTCACCACAGAGAATACAAGACCGCAGGTTTGTAAATATTTATAAAAAAAAATACCATGTATTTATTTCCTTTAGCATCGATATTGTTTCTTTGTATATATTAGTATTTCGTTTCCTTTACAAAAATCCAACCATTCCCCCGGAATTATATACGGTCATACTTTTCTTTCCGTATCGCCTTGCTCGTACTTGTAGCAAAAAACTGACCGTCGCAAAATTCATTAAAATGGCTTATAATACTAAGGCAGTGATCCATGGTGAATACCGATTAAGATTAAGCGAATTATCATCGCAGTAATTCACTTCGCGCGAGCAGATTACTCAACGGAAATTAGGACGGAGATCCGCGCATGCGCGGTGATAATTTGTTATTTACAATGGCGGGGACCGTGAAAATTTTTTTTTTTTTCGCATGATAATATTGTTGAATCTGTCTCATTTTTCTGATATCTTGCTTAATGAACATTAGTTGTTCGGTGCCACGATACGTTACAGAACCACACTGATCCAGAAACGACTCGAGTTGAGCCAGTAGGTAAGAATCTGTTATAAAATAATACCTTGGGCGGTTGGATTGGTATTTGGATTGACGGCCATCTTGCTTGATAGCTTGATTCTTGTTTCATGTTTTTTTGTTGTTTTTTTATAAAAAACATTTTGGCAAGAGTAGACATAAACCCGGGCACGGACTAGAAAATAACTTTTTACACTGTTGTGTTTGTTGAAATGTAATCTAATTTATGTAAAAAAAAAAAGATCCTCTCTAATCAAATATTTTGCACACAATCCGTCCAACCCCTGTGTAATTATTTCACTGATTCAGTCAATAAAAATGATAGAATGAGTCTTTGGAAGTTTCTCTTTAGTTTCATTTTATTTTTCAGTCAATGCTGCAATGTGACTCCTTCCACCACCAGCTTTTAAGCCATAATTGAGAATTTACCAAGTACTCCAAAAAGAAAAACTGGTAACAATTTGAATTTCATTTAATCTTTATAATTTATATTTTCTTCTTCTTTTTTTTTTTGTTTACCAATGTCCTACAATTATAAGTGTATGTGAAGACACAATCCCACATTAAGTATTTTATATGGCACTTATATGCAACAGAGAGAGAGGGGGATTGACATAAACAAGGCCTATATGTACTTGTTTTTGCCGAATCAAGTAGTCCAAGTTATCCTATGTCCTACTCGAGTTCCTACATGCATAGGCTACCGGTAAGCAACTAGAACCATTAGCCGACTTCCGTTTTATTGCCTCATTCAACTACATTTAACATGTATTCAAAATTGGTTTATTGTGCAATATTAATTCTGCATGACATGAACCCAGAATTGTTGTAGACGGGTCCTTATCTACTTACTACTGGCTCTAGGTCGTTTTGGGACTAAGGTATGGTTAGATTGAATATGAATCTGGCGCGTTTGGGTATTTAGCAAAAAGAGGAAACCGTAGAACCCACAGAAAATTCAAGAAGTTGGACAGTCGATAGCACAACATTTTGGTCCAACGTCATTTCGGACTAAACACAGCCGATCTGTTGGACTCGGTATGACGACTTTTGCGGATTTTCTTGCCAAATTTTCGGACTCCTGAAAACTGTTTTGAATTGCTCTATTTCTGATAAATTCATCAGCAACTTTTTTTTATATACATAGTACGTAATATATAAAAATAAAGAAAACATTCTTTTCGTAAACATTCAAAATGTACGTGCGTGATCAAGGTGCTGTATATTGATGGTGAGCGGTAAATTTTACCTGCATTTTTTATAAAAAAATCGTTTTTGGCTTATTATAAATTGATTTGACAGTCGTGTTCAATCTTTCCTTTCAACTTATTCCCAAGTCCGAAATGTAACCCACCCAAGTCAGAAATGTCACCTACCGGAGTCCGAAACATTGAGGCTGTAGTCCGAAATAATGACATGTAATTGGACAGACGACACGACTCCTTGGCATCGAAACCATGCCATGTTCATGTATTAAACCACTAGTAGACCATTCACCCCACCCTATATCGAAAAAAAACATGGCTTATGAAGATATTTGCTAGTCTTACTAGGAAAAAAATACTGGATTACCTGTAAGGAAAGGGGTGTTAGTCCTACAGTTCAGCCACGACTGGTCTAATTCAGTGTGCTAAGTAAACATTTTGCCTGGACATTATACAATGGCACTATGGCCTACTCTCATATTAAATTCCAACTGCCAATGGAACTTTTATTTGTACGCCAATGTGTAGATTGGACGTCCGGAAAAACCATGCTACAAAATACGGAGGAGCTTTCTCGTTCAACACCAGGAGGTAACCTGCGGTTTCCAGACTAGTGTGCAAGCACTTAACTCACTCAGTCGCCATGGCCATCTTCTAATTACTGCGACAGTTAACTCATGTGACAAACAAAGATTATTGAAATAGCTTTTTACGACTTAGGTAGTTCCTTGAGATTACAACTTTTGATACGTATAGATACATTAGTTTCAATTTCATATCACAGAGTTTGTGAAATGAAACGAAACCGGGTACAACGTCCTACTGTTCTGCTCCTAACCTGGGCTAATGAAGACGGGCATATGCCATACAGTGTGCTGTGAGGGAAATTTTGCCTCTAAGGCCTACTCTTATATTGAATTCCAACTGCCAAAGGGTCTTTTACGTGTACACGAGGCCTCAGTTTTCCTTCACATCTAAATGGCTAGACAACTGTCCTTGTCAGGCCTTCCGTCCTGCATCAGTGGATACCTGACCTCTAGGCTAGCGAGCCAGCATCTTAGCCACATGATCCCTCACACAGTCTGTATATGGTAAAGTATCTTTAATAGTTAAGTACATGTCATCTATTTATTTTTTCAGTTTCAATAAGGGATGCATATGAAAATCACCCAGAGAAAGATCATACAATAAAAGAAATTAAAAAAGAAAAAAAATGGAAGAAGAAATGACTGAATAAATGATGAAAGAGCAGCTTGTTCTTGGTGGGTAACTATTCAATTCTAGTATATTATAAAGCCTTCAAATGCACGAATTTGTAAAATATAAATAATATCATATTATATTACAGTATACAATACTGTATTCACACTTGTCTTAGTGGAGCAGGGGATCATGTGGCTAGGTGGGTAAGACTCTGACTCTCTAGCCTGCAGATCAGGTGTTCGATTTCTGCATTGGCCGAGAAAATTTATCCAGATTTTCCGGCGTGGTTTTACCCTCGTCAGTGATTCAGGACGGAGGGTCTGACAAGGACAGCTGTCGAGACGTTCGGATGGGATAAAAAACCGAGGTCCTGTGTACACATGGCATGCACAGCAAAATTTCCCTCATAGCACACTGTATGGCGTATGCCCGTCTTCATAAGCCGAGTTTAGGAGCAAAACAGTAAGACAATAAACCCATTTATATTGTCACTTTTTCAAGAGATTTTTTCTGGCTTCTTAGCCATTGAGGCTTAATCACCTGCCTAGGTCTGTAACTAAAAAAGGCATAATAAGTATTATGCAAAGTTAAAACAAAATAGAGACCCCACGTGTGGTAAAATGAGTTGTTTATTTAAACATTCTGAACCAAAGAAAGTATATTTATTGCCTACTATAATAATGTATAATATTTTTTTTCAGACTGGAGAGCATTTGATGTATGATTCCAGCAACAAGACAGCTCAACCATATACCTTTTGAATATTAAGCCATCAAATTGTTTTATTATTTTGAAAAAGAATGTAGTGATTATAAAAGCTAATAGATCATCCGTTGCATTTGATCTGATTTTATTTTTGTTTTTAATGTTAAATATCCTTTGGAAAAAACAATTATTTTGTAATTCTCTCCAGAAATTTGTGTAAAATATAGAATGTAAAGTGACTTTTAAATCACTCAGATTTGGTCGTCAATCATGAAGTATTATATAGGGCACTCTGGTTAAGGTGACTTTCCCTTGCTTATTAAATGAAGGGGGGGGGTAGGACGTGCATGCTGTATCATAAGGTCCGTCGTTAAGTCAACTAACGTAGTTTCGATTCCCCCTGTGTTCATGATAATGAGTAGGGTCGCATGACCAACCTTGTCAGTTTTCTCCAGGACGTCCAGTTTCCTCTCACTACTCACTGCTAAAGACCCCTACTTGCAAGCTAATTATTGAAATATAATTGAACCATATGTTAGTCCTGAAATAACTAGGTGTCGAGTGGACATTATACCCCATTTTTTTTCTCTCTCTTTAAAAGCTGAAAAGGGGTTTAACATCCTAGTTTTCTTTAAGGGGGGCGGGGGTATGGCCGAAAGGTTAGTGTTGGCGTTATATCATACGGCCTGCCATTCTGGCGTGGTATCGAATCCCCGGTTGTACGTGGCAAGGGGTAGGGTTGCCTGTCCAACCTCGTGGGTTTTCTTCTCCGGGTACCCCGGCTTCCTCCCACTGCTAAAGACCCCTACGCGCAAGCGAATTATTGAAATAAAATTAAACCATATGTTAGTCCCGAAATGACCTAGTTTGTGTCAAGTGGTCGTTTAACACCATTTCTCTCTCTCTCTCTGCTTTTCTTTGTTATGTAGGCCAACATGGCTCCCCCTTGCTTATGACTTGTATAGAAATATTTTGTACATGCCTCTTATATTTCATTTGTAAGTAGTTTTTCAGTTTTTGTGCATAATTTACTAGTATGTCTTTAATGCTTGTTTTGACTGGTATGTAATTTAGATATACAATGTATGTAAATCCTGTTTTAGAGGGCATGGAGTAGGAATATTGTGTACATAGCGTTTAAATTATTATTTCTTTTTTAAGAAGGTAACTTTAAAAAAAAAAAAAATGGTGGGGATGGGGGGAATAAATTGTTATTATATAACACAATTTTATTAGCATTGGAAGTAACTTTGTTTATTTGTATTCCAAATGTCTCCGTGCTTGTTTTGAGGGGTTTTTTTTCAATTTAAATAACTATGCTTATTTTATGGTTTCTTTATTTTTTATTTTTATTTTCTGTGGAGTGGGGAAGGGGGCATTATATACCACAATTTTATTAGTATTGGATTTTCTTTGTTTTTATTATCCATCAAAATGTCTGTCTAGTTTTGATTTGGCATTAATTTAATTGTTCATATAATTTTATGAATAAATGATAATTTTATGAATAAATGATAATTTTATTTATAAATGATAATTTTATAAATAAATGATAATTTTATGAATAAATGATAATTTTATGAATAAATGATAATTTTATGAATAAATAGTAATTTTATGAATAAATAGTAATTTTATGAATACATAATAATTGGTGTAATTTTATGAATAAATAGTAATTTTATGAATAAATAATAATTGGTGTAATTTTATGAATAAATAATAATTGGTGTAATTTTATGAATAAATAATAATTGGTGTAATTTTATGAATAAATAATAATTGGTGTAATTTTATGAATAAATAATAATTGGTGTAATTTTATACATAAATAATAATTGGTGTAATTTTATACACAAATAATAATTTTATGAATAAATTTTTAATTCTATGAACTAAATTGGTGTCATGTCATTTATCAAACATTACATTTAAAACAGAATAAAAGGAGGGTCTGTTGGCGGTTATACACAAGTTTGTATGAAACAACACAAGTTTCAGAAATTTCAACACAAGTTTCAGAAATTTCAACACAAGTTTCAAAAATTTCAACACAAGTTTCAGAAATTCCAACACAAGTTTTAGAAATTTTAACACAAGTATTGTGTAGATTTTCACACAAGTTTCAACACAAGTTTGTGTTGTTTGATCAATTTTAACACAAGTCTTGTGTTGTTTCGACATTTAACACAAGTTTGTGTTGTTTCAACACAAGTTTGTGTTGTTAAATAGTAACACCCAACTTGTGTTGAAAACAACACAAGTTTGTGTTGTTTCAACACAAGTTTTTTTTCAGTGTAACATGTCAACAATATATAAAATAACATATCATAATTCTATCAAATATAATATCAATATTTATAACAGTTATCACAGAAAAACAACAATTAAAATAAATTGCCTTAAATACAAATATTTATGGATATTTCTTCTCCAACCCTTTTCAGATGAAAGACTAAATTGCATGTCCACCAAAAGGGGTTGGGTTTTCTGCATAGTCCAATTTGTACACCCTAAAGGGGGTGGTTATAGGCCTAATGCGCGCAAACCTGTTGATATGTGATAAATTAACTACGATTTTGATTACCAATCAGAGTGTGACGTCAACAGGCATACGTGGTCAAATTGTCAATGCGTCAGTTTCATCTGAGGAATAACGCAAGTATTGTCGCGTTCCATAAGAATGATGATTCGTGGGTTAAGTCGCAATGATGTGATCGTGTTCGCGCTCAGTATAAATGGACCTTCAGCGATAGGACTTTACTTAACACTGTTCTTGACGAATCTGACAAGTATTTATAACAACAATAGTAAATGACAAAACATGGAAATTGTAAGTCATAAGAAAAATCAAATCGAGTTAATCGATCCATAAAACGACCGTAGTCCAAGCACTCATCGTGCTGTACAAACTCTGTTAATGTATTCGAATGGATTATTTATTATTTGATTAAGAAAATTAAACTCAGACATCAGTTATAAATAACCTCCGGACAGGATTTCATCGTATTGAAATAGATAAGGTTTCAATTCATCATATCTTTGTAAATAGAGAACAGAAATGCACCATTTTTTGACCGATATTCATTCACCCCTTGACGATCAGTGAGAACATCTTTTTTCCATTCATTATTCATCCTCGCCAGCTGAATGAACTATTTCAGTTTAGTTCGCACTGTAAAATGCCCTTAGACCGCTACCATATCGGGTGTGTTGGGGTGGAAGGGGTAATAATACGCGTCCACATTTTGATATATTGCAATTTCAATAATGTCAGGTCCAGATTAAGGCCGCACTGGCACCTGGTCTATAATTCAAACATCCTCTTTTTAGAGAAAATATAAAAATATCTTTGACGGAAAGTTCATCCATTGAAATTCGAAATTTACAGTCAAAGAAGAAACTTCTGTCGACCCTATAGCATGAAACATGATCTTAGTATTATAAGGTCTAGTCTATATCCCATACACAATCGGAATACCCCCTCTTCTCCACCTAGGAGGGTCTAGGTATGAATTTTATTTTACACACCAAAAAAATTTTTCTGTTAAATAAATTGAGAGTCCCCTAAATATCAGAGACCCTTGGCTTCAGCCCTGTCCGCCACGCTCTCGACCCACTATAGTAAAAGGTAGCCATCTTTTTACTAGCCGAAATTCTCCATTGCAAAATTTCCTTTTCAGTACCTGATATACCGCCATTGCAAGAATCTTTAAGTGGGTCTGTGACTAATACTGCCTTGTTTTAGAATCGGTTTAACCGGAGCAGACTTGGCGGGATGACGTGTATATTTCTTTCTAGGTCGAGATCGAACCAATTGATGACGATCATCGTCTGCCCAATGCACGTGATGTTCTCTGCTTGATGCTCGCGATGACGATAATGAACCACCTTTGTGTTTATGTCCATCGTGAAAATCATAGTTAGGTTTAGAACATCGCGAGCAGGTTTCTGTGTTAGACCAATGATGGTCACCGTGGAAAAAGAATTCGTCCACGTGATGCTGTTCCATTGTATGTTCTAAATCCATCCCACACTCATTGCAAGCCGGATCCTTCACGTCGTCATCATAGTCGTCGTCAGGGTGATCACGTAACGAACGGAGTATTTGTTGAAATATATGAGATGGTGGCGACGCCATATTGCCGCTTGTGTCTGGTTGTTGAGATTTATGACGGTGTTTATTAATATTGTAAAATCTGGCTGAACCAAGTTTATTTTTGAAACTTGTCTTTCACAATAAAATCTATATTGTCTTCAATGTTCACACGATCCTTTAATTTTTCCAGTTATTCTTTAATCCGAAAGTTCAAAAATCCAGAACTGGCTCCAATTCCTATGCACGAGCTATTTAAACAGAATTTATGGAATATCCATAATCCCTTCAAGAACTGCGGCTGATAAGTACGACTGTTGAATATCCTTAGTAATTCCGGTGATTATTAACTCAGCGATCCCTTCCAACCCTAACCCAAACTGATCTTATTGTCCTTGATATGTTGCTTATGAATAATCGGAATTATCCTTTGTGAGTAAATCAAATAAACTCATAGTTCACCAAGTTTTTAAAAACAAATTGTTTCTCCTCATGAAAACTGTCCGTTATTCAAAATACAGTGATCCATCGGCTCCAAATCCTCGCTATTTTTCGAGTGGTTTTTGAATTACTCAATTTAATAGAATCCAATACGGATGAATATCACAGAAGTTTCGGGGATCGTAACCACTGCAACCAACGCCTATCATTGAATGTTATCCTTCTGTGGTGTTTGGGTAAGTGACTTAAAAAGCTACCGATATTTTTTTTTGTTTTAAGACTAAGAATTCGTGATTTAATCTTATGAATAAACATGCACCTCTAGGACCTTTGACAAAATGACGCAAGCTACTACTGTGTTTTACGTCAATGATAAGTGTTTGTGGATATTGGGTAATTTTACACTGTGAATCAGATCAAGGCTAGCTGATAATAAAACAAGTAGGCTTCTGTCTTAATGTAGGCGTCGAGTTAAATCATATGTAAACACTAAACACGTACGACTCCGCCGGGAGCAATCCCGTAGTTTGCAGCGTGTTTTATCAAGTTGCGGTCATGAATGGCCGATTGCGGTCACAAACGAATTGTCCGCAAAAGGAGAAAACAATTTTATCAGTGATTGGTACCCGTATGGTGCTAGCACCGCTGGGTAAAACTACGACCTAGTTTGGATCAATCTGGTTCAAGAGAGAGTCCTCCTTTACATCCAATGAAGAATCTCTGCCGAACTCCTGAAAAAACAAACAAAATCTCGTAAAAATCTTATAAAAAAATTCTGTAAAAGTTCGAACGCCCTTTCATTGATGGATTTAGAAAAAATATATCTGCACTTTTCGGTTGGACATTAGAGATCCCTTGACAATTGGAAATCGATGAAAGAGTAGGCCGTAGCGCTACTGTCGGGACAATTTGCTACCGCCACCCTAGCTACAGAAATTCTACATTATCCCGGTTTGTGGAGAAAAGTAAGACGTTTTCGATGGTAGCTCACAAGAGAGAGATTATCAGTTGATCACCAAGCAATTCCAATATTTAAACGCTAAAAGAATTTCACCATTGACAACAAGCCTAAAGACACAACGTTTAAATAATTCTCAGTGACGAACGCACGAAAGGTTTCTAGAAATGTATGAGAATATTATTGGAGAATTGAGTCTTTAACAGAATTCATCGTCACGGTAACCGCCCATTCTTCGGTTCTTCTGGCATTAGAATTTTACAGCTTCATAAAACTAAAAAGTAAGCCCCATAGTGGACGAAATGTACAATTTTTGACAAATATTTTTTTATGGAAATAACAGAAATACACTTCTTGGGATTTATTCCCGTCAAGTTTCAATAATATGACAACTTCCGACTCTTACAACATAGTTTTATGATAAGAACCGCAAAATTATTCCTATCCAGAAAGACCTTACAATAAGTCACCACTTTAGTAAGAAGAACGCAAGTGGGAAACCATTCCTATTCTGTCAAAAAACTATCAATTTAAAGTTTTATAAAACACAACATTAATATCACTATATGAATCTCCGAAAGCCTCGTTTACCATACACTTCTACTTCTCTTAAACAGTTATTTATTAACAAGAACCGCCCAGAACGGATAATTCTCGAAAACTATCCCTGTCTAGAATTAAACTACATAGTTTCACGGAGCTGCTCCTGTCCAGATATACGAATATAATTTCGAGTTCTATAAACTCTGCTAAACACCAAACTGTTTTTCTTCTTTTTTAAATAAAACCCCACCGAAACACCCCACTATTCCCGCCAAAAACAAACTTACAATTTAGAGTGTAAAACTTTAGCAGACACCACACTTTCATTACGTACAGGCATCCAACAGATGTAACGATAATTCTTGAAAACTAAATCCGTCCAGAAATAAAAATACAATTCCGAGTTTTATCAACTTCGGTAAACACTTTTAACTTTTTAATTGAGGAACATGTTCCTTCCCAAAAAAAAATAACTTACAATTTAGAATTTTATGGAACTGTGGTAAACACCAATCTTTTGAAAACCAGCCAATTATCTGTTTTGAATAATTTAGTATTTCTTCACACGCTAGTATCCCGTTAGGCGAGTGGCGATGATAAACTTCAAGTATTGTCAATGAAATCACCGTTTACTATCGATGGCTTCTAGATATCGATTCGTTGTAATGAAATACACGAAGTTGTTTACCTGTGTATTCGTCTATCTCTGATGAAATAATCCACGTAAAATGTTTGGCGATTTGCCCGTAATCTCTTAATATAGGGTCTTATGATGTAGATAAAACATAATAACAATATCGTCACATATTTTTCACTCCTTTTAACGTAAACAGGTTACAATGTAAAAAAAACAAAGGAAAGAAACGTAAACGGTTCACATATAAAAGAAAGGGGTAAACTGTTATAATGTTAAAAAAAAGTCGCCATAAACGGTTATAATATAACGCCCACCCCCCTCCCTGAAAGGAATGAAATGAAATGAAATGGGGTTTAACGTCCCACTCTTCTGCACCTAACCTGGGTTAATGGAAGACAGGCATACGCCATTCAGTGTGTTGTGAGAGAAATTTTGCCCGGGCAGCGGCGCTACGGCCTATATCGAATTCCAACTGCCAAGGGATCTTTTACGTGCACGCCAATGTGTACATGGGACCTCGGTTTTTCGTCCCATCCATGGCAACGGTTCTAATACAGAAAAACACTGTTATAATGTAAAAAAGATCAACATAAACTTAAAATAAAACTTCTTACTACTGCTTGACTTGTAAGAAGTTTTATTTTAATCCCTTCAAGTGTTTTTGTTCCAGACATATTGTAACAGAATCCTAAGGAAATCTCCGGGTTAATACCGGAATCCAATCTGCGACATCCTTGTTAGTGTACGATAGCTATTTATTTTAACAGTGTATTTTTGACAGTGTGTGATAATATAACGGTTAATCCAGTGTGAGTATTCTATTACAGATATTGAACCGTTGATTAAATCGGTTATATGTAGGCTATTCGCAATCTTCAACATGTGCAATCACATCAAGTGGTGTCAATCCATGGCATGTGCATTGTTTACATAAGACGTAACTGATTCGTGCAGATTGGTGTCTTTTACTCATTTTAATATCCATTTACACTAAATAGGAAATAACTTTTACCTACAAATACTTCAAACGTCTTTACTTATTTTTCTAATACATACAAAAAATGTTTTAGAATTTATTTTGTCGGATGAAAAAAGTTAAGGGGACTCATTAAGTCGCATCGATGTCATCCTTATCAGTGACTGTATAGCCGCCTAGCGAATATTCACTGCTGATCAGTGTGGGTTATTTGACGGGAAATAAGGTCTTATTGGGCGTTTATTGCCGTAGTGTGGGACGTAGGATTTTTACAGGGTACACGTCGGAAGGGTGTAACATAGAAATGGCCCTCACAAACGTTTTGGACATATGCCCGGGGCGACACTTCTTGGGGGCGGCAAATTTTCTAAATGCATACCAGTCAGACAAAGCATTTTTTTTTCGGGCGACCATCAAATTTTTCGGACAGTGGCCGAATGGTGAAAAAATTTGTACGTGTACTGATTTCGAATCTTATTATATATATATTATATATACAGTAGATGAGCACTAATATATGCGTAGGCCGTTGTGACGCTCGCCGGTAAAATTGTATAGCGTATGCCCGTCTTCAGCCCAACCGGAACCGAACAGTAGGACTTAAACCCCTATTTCATTTCCAATATACGCGGGACAAATGATCTTACGGACCAATGGGCGTAGGATGGATGAATTATGTGAACGGTCAAACCATCGAGCGTTGGATCAACGACGTTCATCAGTAAGTTCTCAACAAACTTGAAATAAAGTCATCTGATTAAAATACGGATCTAAATTAACCATACATGGAGACCTGACAAGTTGTATTAGAAGGTCGTGTCATGGGTTGTACGGGCGGCTTTTGACACTATGACGTCAGTCATTGATTAATCAATCAGCATTGATGTTTCTAGTGGTTTAACCACAGTTCCGTGCATCGCACACCAAGAAGTCGCCGTAACAGACAATTTCATTGGATAATCCCTCTCTTCAACTAAAAAGACGGTAATATAACAACTCTTCCAGATTCCCGTCTTCATTAGCCAAGTTTAGGAAGTAGGACGCTAAACACCGCTTCATTTCTTCCAGATTCCAGTGTAGTGTAGACAAGTAAAAACGAAATTTTGAACTGTAAAACACGAAACAAAATGGGATGACCCGTGTTTTAATTAGATTGGAAATAAAGCGACGTGGTTTCATTTTGCACACAGAGAACTACCAACTTAAAGAAAAGATCCCTGGCCAGAATTTCCGCCACATTGAAAAAATAGTATAGGCTGCTAGTATTCTGTAATGCAAATGCAGTTCAATTCTATTGTATACCTTTCATAGACACAAAGACCAAATAAACAGTTTCAATTTTATTAAATGTGAAAATGAAACCAGATTAAATACTTCTCAAATTTCCCTTAATGTTTTGGACTGAAATCCTTGATAAAGGAATTAGAATGTCGATCGGCTATCTTCGTGTATTTTCTCTAGCAAAGTTAATTGTATATAGTGTAAGTTTGGTTTTTCAAATCGAATAACACGGGAGAAATATTCAGCAATCATAGGATAAACCTCTCCTTTGGCTGTTCTTTTTGCACTTTTCGTTCGATCCTATGAACCTGATCATTTTGTACTAAACTATAGACATCTTTTGGCCTATATATAGGTAGATAAATAATCTGATCAGTGACCTAATTAAACCGTATACCTTTAAATATAAAATATATTGACAATAAAGAGACAAATCACCAGAATAACATCACTTATTATTACGCGCGTTTCGGGTTTGTTCATGACAGGGAGTAGCGTTACCTGTTAATCCTCGTGAGTTTTCTCCGAGTCCCCTGGTTTTCACTAACTGGTAACGACTCCTACGAACAAGCGAATTATAGAAATAAAATGGAACCATATGTTAGTCCCGAAATGAGCTAGATTTGTAGAGAGAGTGTTAAACCCAATTTATCCCAATGGGGACGTTCGGGAATATATCTGGAGTAAACAATGGCCGCTTTATAGAAATTATAATTTTGGGGAATACTATAGTCCCTTTTTACTACATCCCAGAATTCCCTCTAGGATCAAACCATATCCTCTTTAAAAGGGGTAAAAGATAAATTGGATCCGACATTTTGAAAAAGATGAAATGAAAAGAGGTTACAACGTCTTACTGTTCTGCTCCGAACTGGGCTAATGAAGGCGGGCGACGCCATACAGTGTGCTATGCGGGAAATTTTGCCCGGCAGTGGCACTACAGCCTACTCTAATATCGAATTCCAACTGTCAATGGATCTTTAACGTGCACGCCAATGTGTACACGGGACCTCGGTTTTTCGTTCTATCCGAACGACTAGGCAGCTGTCCTTGTCTTGTCAGGATCTCCGGTCACTGACACATTTTGAAAAAGGCGCGGGATGGAGGCAGGGGTATAATATAATGTCTGTGACTGACAGGAACGGATATTTAGCCCAGCTTTACTCAGTGAAATGTCTATTTAAGTTAATATTCTGATATCTTTATGAACTAAGACCATATCGATTGATTTACCAATAAATCTATCACATTGACGTAGATACATATAAATAGAACAGAATTCAATCATTCATTGTGTTTCTAATCAATAAAGGTTATGCCATGCCAGAGTAAGTCCATTACTAGATGAATTATATCACCGATTAATGTACTGGGGCCTATTTCACGAAATTTTAACTAAGATAACATCCCAATTTTAGTAATTTGATTGGATAATATTAGATTGATTTTAGTGCTTAGCCAATCAAAATTGAAGTATCTACTAAAATTGGATTTTATCTCAAGTTAAAATTTCGTGAAACAGGGCCCTGGATTTAAAGGGTATTAAAGGTAATCAATCCCTTTATTTAGAGGATTGTTATAAATAGTACATTTGTGTTTATTAGCAATGCGAGAATGTCCACAGTTTCGTACTAGAAATAGGTCAGAGATATAATAATCGAAATATTTGTGTCAATTGAAATCTCCAGGGGGTTGTATCTGGTGGAAATAGATCAAACTATTAATTTTGTGATATCAAATTGACTACATTTTTTATTGCTACGACGAGAGAGAGAGAGAAATGGGGTTTAACGTCCACTCGACACAAACTAGGTCATTTTGGGACTAACATAATGGTTTCAATTTTATTTCAATAATTCGCTTGCGCGTAGGGGTCTTTAGCAGTGGGAGGAAACCGGAGAGCCCGGAGGAAACCCACGAGGTTGAAAAGGCGCCCCTATCTCCATACCACATACGCTCATACCAGGGATCGAAACAACAGCCGCAAGCCAGAGGTGACCGGCCAGCTAGAGGTCGAAGCGCAGCACTCTAGACCACTAGGCCCAGGGGCGGATCCAGGATTTTCAGAAAGGGGGGGGGGGCGTGCTGCACCCACTTGGGAGTGCGAAGCCCGGCCCGTGATTTTTGAGTGGACTAAAATGCCCACAAGGACTAATTTCATACTAGTACTGTAAATTACGATTTCCAACCTAAACTGTTTTTGTTCTCCTTTCTTGCGAGAATATATGGAGCTAAAAATTGTTCGCCACCGCAAAAGAATACAGGGGGCGTGCGCCGGGTGCGCCCCCCTCTGTATCCGCGCCTGAGGCCATCCCAACCCCATTATTGCTACGGGCTATAATAGATTAATTTATACTTGGATATTTGAATCTATCTATATAAATAAGTCAATCTGATTAAAATACTGATCTATATTTCATTTCGTATTTTAAAACTTTTATTGCTACATGAAGATGTGACACGCTGTAGTGGGCGTTCACGCCGTGGGGTTAAAACGAGTGGTTTTTTGACCCTATGACGTCAGACATTGATTAATCAATCAACGTTGGCGTTTCTAGTGGTTTACCCACAGTTCCCTGAAACAAAAAGCCAATAGCTCGCCGTAACAGACCATTCCATTGGCTAATCCCTCGCATCATCTAGAACACGTAAATGAGAACAACTCTTTCCGACAAGTAAAACGAAATTTTGAACTATAAAAACGAAACAAGATAGCATCTGTGTTTAAATAAGATTGTGTGTGTGTACGTATGTTTGAACGTATGTATCCAAAAATATAATCCCAACCGTATAGCTGTACTAGTACTACTTTGTTTCACGGTAAACGACGAAAGGATAAAAAGTATGTCGAGACAAAATTGTTTAATAACATTTTAAAGTACTTAGGACTATTCACAAATAATGTCACTACCTAGAGATGGACAGTATAATATATTTATACATATTTACATACAACACTGTGGTTTTAATTGGCTAGAGTTGCTATTGTCTATGGTTACACGGTATATATATGTAACGATCAAAGAACAGGTATACACGTGTGTTAATCTGTTGTATATGGGTATTATTTAGCAACAATGAGTAGAAAATAATCTCGGGATAGATTAAGAAAATTTGGTAAATTAATGGCCCATTGTTACTTATGGAATATAAAGTCGAGGAATATATTTTTGTTTAGGATTTTCCATTAATTTTCTTTTCGTCATGTCACCGACTTTTATTTTCTAAAATGGGAAAATTTACTTTGCCTATTTACAAATAAGGACTCATTTTCGATGTTACAATCCTGTCGACAACTCGATGGTTACGTACTTTATCTATGGAAGCCTATTGCGGCCATTTCAGAATCTCGTCCCCTCGCCGCGAGAAGTCGAGGGCGAGAACACGAGAAGACGAGAAGTCGAGGGCGAGAACACGAGAAGACGAGAAGTCGAGGGAGCGAGAAGTCGAGGGCGAGGGAGCGAGAGAACGAGAAGACGAGGAAACAGGGCGAGAATACGAGGATCTCGCCCCGAGAACACGAGATTACTTTCACCTCGACTTCTCGTCTTCTCGTCCCTCGACTTCTCGCTCCCTCGTGTTCTCGCCTTTGAAAAACCTCGTGTTCTCGCTCCCTCGCCCTCGACTTCTCGCTCCCTCGACTTCTCGCCCTCGACTTCTCGCCCTCGACTTCTCGTGTTCTCGTGTTCTCGCCTTTGAAAAACCTCGACTTCTCGCTCCCTCGCCTTTGAGTCAATCTCGTCTTCTCGTGTTCTCGCTCCCTCGCTTCGTCACAATCTCGTCTTCTCGTGTTCTCGCTCCCTCGCCTCGGAAGTGCAGTTATTACGCATGTCCACTGACTACCGTATCGGCATTTGTATTTTGACATGGATTATAATAAACGAAAATGTTTGAAGTTCTAGAAAATGTAATAGTCCTAAACAAGTTTAATCTCTTCTTGCACAGATAGTATTGTATTCTGTAATTGATTTTAAGTCTTCAGTCAAATCTTTCTTTGCTCTCTAAAAATATTCATCGGGAGTTTTCACTTGATGCGTGGTTTTGTCAGTGCTGCAGGATGGAGAGCCTGACAAGGGAAAATGTATAGTTGTTCGAATGGGATTTTTAAAAACCAGGTCCGGAATCGAAATGAAGTTCGTTCTACGGTGGCTCACTGCGTAGGAGGTTTTCTCTCTAACTTAATCGAAGTTCATCGCGATTTTTCTGCCTATGTCCACCCTTGTCACTGGTGTAGAACAGAGAGCCTAGCAAGAGACAACGTATAATCGTTCGGATGAAATAAAAATAACCGAGGTGACGTGTCCGGAATCTAAATGAAATGAAATGAAATAAAATGGGGTCTAACGTCCTACTGTTCTGTTCCTAAATTGGGCTAATGACGACGGGCATACGATACAATAATACAGTGTGCTATCAAGGAAATTTTGCCCGGGCAGTGGCGCTAAGGCCTACTCTTATATCGAATTTAAACTTCCAAGTGATCTTTTATGTGCACGCCAATAGGTGTCCTTGACAGGCCCTACGTTTTGCATCACTGACAAGGAGAAATCACGCCCGAAATAAAATCTGGATGAACTTTCTCTTCCAATGCAGGGATCGAATACCAAGTGGTGTAAGTGGTGTAGGACGGGGGGCCTGAGAAGGGACAAAGAATAGTTGTTCGGATGGAATACAAATAACCGAGATCCCGTGGCCGGAATACAAATGGAGCTACGATGGCTCAGTGAGTAGGATCGACGTTTGCTCTTTTACTTTATCAAAGTTTTTCAGGATTTTTCGGTCGGGTTCCTGCTTGTCAGTGATATAGGACTGAAGACCTGGCAAGGGACAACGTATAGTCGTTTGAACGGTATATAATATATAAAATACGAGGTTCTTTGTCCGAAATCGTAATGAAGTGGTGGCTACAATGGCTCAGTGTGTAGGACGTTTGCTCTCTCGCTTCATCGAAGCGCATCGGGCTAAATTTCTGGAGATGTCCTCCCATGTCAGTTGTGTAGGATGGAGGACGGAGGGCCTGGCAAGGGATAACGTGTAGTCGTTCGGTTTCGATTCGTCGTGTGGGGTTTTTCCGGTTTCTCCCACTGTCGCATACATTTCTTTTCCGATGCATTGCACAATACGTCAGCACTAGAATTACGCCTCGAACTACATTTGTCAAGTGTAACCATACTGGGGTGAAAAAATCAAATTCTAAGACAATATCAGAAACCAAAAATCAACGTCATAGGGTCACGGGTCAATAGCCATAATTAGACCATGGAATACCTTTTACGAGACGGAACACGTTGGTTTGTTTCCATTTGTCAGAGAGAATTTTTCTGAAAATATCACAGGTACATGGGGACAGGAACGCCCTTATTAGACTAAGGCACACCAGACCTATAATATAATAATACTAATAGAGTCTATGTGATTTTTCAAAGTTTTTGAGTTTCTGTTATTTTCTGAACATATTTTAAATTTTTGATCTTATTTTATCCATATTTGATGCTAAATGATATAATATTTACTATCAAACATGTAATTCATATTTAAAAAAAAATACCATCTGATGTATAGATCAGGTGTGCCATAGTCTAATAAGGGCGTTCCTGTCCCAATGTACCTGTGGAAAATATGCCGGGATTACTGTATAATACCACATATTAAATGTTGCAGTGACACGATGAAAACGACTAATCCCAGGTCTGTGGAATAAATATGGTCAACAGTAGAGAAATAGCACCAATGATTGAAAGAATCTGTTATTTACTGGAAACAAGTATTTTTTATAAAAAACTATTTCAGTAAAACAATATCCAAGAGAAATACATACTTAATACACATGAAAACGATTTTGGCAAAAATAAACAAACGCAATAATATAAATTTCCTCATACACAACAATACCATACACTACTAGTAAGAGAAATGAGGTTTAACGTCCACTCGACACAAATTTGGTCATTTCCGGACTAACATATGGTTTAATTTTATTTCAATAATTCGCTTGCGCGTATGGGTCTTTAGCAGTGGGAGGAAACTGGAGTGCCCGGAGGAAAACCCACAAGGTTGAGAAGGCAACCTATCTCCATGCCACATACGCTCACACAGGGATCGAAACCACAGCCGCAAGCCAGAGGTGACCGGCCAGCTAGAGGTTGAAGCGTGGCACTCTAAACCACTAGGCCATCCCAACCCCCCCACTACTAGTAAATGAAATGAAATGGGTTTTAACGTCCTACTCTTCTGCACCTAACCTGGGTTAATGGAAGACAAGCATATGCTATACAGTGTGCTATGAGGAAATTTTGCCCGGGCAGCACCGCTACAGCCTACACTTATATTGAATTCCAACTGCCAAGGGATCTTTTACGTGCACCCCAATGTGTACACTGGACCACGGTTTCCCATACCATCTTAACGACTAGACAGCTGTCCTTGTCAGGCCCCTCAGTTCTGCATCATTGACAAGGGGAAACCACACCGGTATATTGAGATGAACTTTCTTGGCCAATGCAGGGATCTAACACACCACAAGTATTGATGAAAAATGTATATAATAATTATAATAATATCATTGTTCTGGAGAACGGTTTCTAATCTGCTGTTCAGATTGTTATATTCACAGAATACACACAGATCAGGTCTTGTGCCCATTTACACTGTACAAGATATATACCAGTAAATAAAAATAAATATAAGAGAAAAACAAATAGTTATCTTAATGATTCCAGTAAAATGAATTAGAAATGAAATGAAGTTTAACGTCCTACTGTTTTGTTCCTATACATGTACTGGGCTAATGAAAACAGGCATACACCATACAGTGTGCTATGAGGGAAATTTGGCCGGGTATTGCACTATTCCCTACTCTTCTTTCGAATTCCAACTGCCAAGGGATCTTTTTATGTGCACACCAATGTAAACAAAGGACCTCGGTTTTTCATCACATCCGGACGACTAGACAGCTGTAATTGTACCTTTTTACATGCACACCAATGTATACAAGAGACCGCAGTTTTTCGTCACATCCAAACGACTAGACAGCTGTCCTTGTACCTTGTTAGACCCTCCTTTTGCACCACTGACAAGGAGAAACCACGTCGGAAATGAAACAGAATAAAAAAATAAAATGGGGTTTAACGTCCGACTGCTCTGTTCCTAAGCTACACTAATGAAGATGGGCATATGCTATACAGTGTGCTATCGAATTCCAACTGCCAAGGGGTCTTTTTACGTGCACACCAATGTATACAAGGGACCTCGGTTTTTCGGTACATCCAATCAACAAGACGGCTGTCCTTGTACCTTTTTACAGGCACACCAATGAATACAAGGGACCTCAGTTTTACGTAACATCCGAACGACTAGGGGGGTTGGGATGGCCTAGTGGTCTAGAGTGCCGCGCTTCGGCCTCTAGCTGGCTGGTCACCTCTGGCTTGCGGCTGTGGTTTCGATCCCTGGTGTAAGCGTATGTGGCATGGAGATAGGGGCGCCTTCTCAACCTCGTGGGTTTCCTCCGGGCACTCCGGTTTCCTCCCACTGCTAAAGACCCCTAGGCGCAAGCGAACTATTGAAATAAAATTGAACCATGTTAGTCCCGAAATGACCTAGTTTTTGTCGAGTGGACGTTAAACCCCATTTCTCTCTCTCTCCGAACGACTAGACAGCTGTCCTTGTACCTTGTTAGACCCTCCTTTTGCACCACTGACAAGGAGAAACCACGTCAGAAATGAAACAGAATAAAAAAATAAAATGGGGTTTAACGTCCTACTGCTCTGTTCCTAAGCTAGACTAATGAAGATGGGCATATGCTATACAGTGTGCTATCGAATTCCAACTGCCAAGGGGGCTTTTTACGTGCACACCAATGTATACAAGAGACCTCGGTTTTTCGTCACATCCAAACAACTAGATGGCTGTCATCGTACCTTTTTACATGCACACCAATGAATACAAGGGATCTCGGTTTTACGTGACATCCGAACAACTAGACAGCTGTCCTTGTACCTTGTTAGACCCTCCTTTTGCACCACTGACAAGGAGAAACCACGTCGGAAATGAAACAGAATAAAAAAATAAAATGCTGTTTAACGTCCTCCTGCTGTGTTCCTAAGCTTGACTAATGAAGATGGGCACATGCTATACAGTGTGCTATCATGGAAATTTTACCAGGGCAGCGGCGCTACGGCCTACTCTCATCACATCAGAACGACTAGACAACTGTCCTTGTACCTCGTCAGTCACCCCCTCCCCACGGCCTGCACCACTGACAAGATAAACCACCTCGGAAATGAAATAGAATAAAAATAAAACAAAACCATACAATATTAATCAGCATAGTGACAAAATATAACATGAAAATTTATTGTCATATACAGTACATTTAATTAAAACATTTTTTAAAATATGTATTAAATGTATTTAAAAACTGCTTAAAAAATACATGTACATGAATACAGGTTTAAGCCTACTCATAAAAAATCACATATTTCATAGATATCATCATCAGTATTAAAATCAATGTCACTGTCGAACAATTTACACAAATCCATACAAGAAAGTTTTCACTTGTAACAAGTACATCTATCTGTAATGCAGCCTGATTTGTATCCACAGTGAAAATTTTATTTGGTGCTTGATCTCTAGTTACCCTAACCCTGTCATTTTAAACAGTAGTGTTTAACAAAAGGGGCAAAAAATTTTGCAGCTACAGTAAGGCAACCCGGGGGGAATGCGCCAGAATAGGCCCCCGTTTTGATTGGTGGTGCAAGGGACAAAGCAACATTTTCATCCAGGGGACACATGCAAAGTCAATCTGGTGTGGAATTAATTCACACATATTTTTTTCATAAATAGGGCCTAACATGTGCTCTTGTACCAACTCATCTATTTTGGTTCTCTTTTTCTCCATAACATCTTGGGTATATTTCTTAAAGTACTGTGCATGGTGTTTCACCTCAATGGTGACAGTCTTCACCATATTAGTCCTTATTGGTCTGAGTGGTCTTGATTCGAGTAGTCCTTACTCCTTGGTGACTGCGCGTTGTCAATAGTTGTCATGCATTTAGGAATAAAAGAATATCTATCTTTATCAATCAACTTGTTAAATGATCCCCTTAACAAATTAACCAGACCAATTATTCTTTTTTTGTTGGTAAAATTTTAGCTGCTTGCTTCTAACATCACTTTCAAACTTTCGTCAACAAGTTTGGAATCGTGATAATGTTTCATACACAGTTGTTTTTTTTTTTAAGTTGAAATGTGAGAACTCTGTATTATTAGTATACCCCAATGATTGAGAACTTTGTCTGCACATTCCTGGAGTTCTTTGTCTTACAAATCAGCATTTGTCTCCGGCACAAACCTGCCATTTCCATCTAATTCGATCCAATGGTTAGCCAATACCTAAAATTGTTCCCAGCTTGTCGCATTGAACGGTTTTAGCTTAGTGTTTTTAACAAAATATTCACAAGTATTCAGTTTTCGCTATCCTTCCGCCATATTTACTATCAACACAGAACGGTAACCTTTGACTCTACTCGACCTTCCATTATGTGTGTCTGATTGGCGAGCTATGTCACGTGATTTGTTAAAACCAAATCACCGCGGAATTCAAATACCATCGCACATTAAGTAAGCCTGTATTTATTTTACGGCTTCTGTCAAACGTCAAAGAATGGATAACAGAAAAGTCGCGTGACAATGAAGTAATACTAGAAGAATTAGATCATGTACCTTTTTTTACCCGAAACTTGCTAGGACGGAAAACAGAAGCAGGCTAGCTAGAAATTTCTCACCACGGCATATAGGCTATATGTAGGCCTAAAGTGGAGAATTTTTTGCCTGGACGTATTTTTTCTATTTTTTTATACATTGTCTACCGTAAACAAAGAAGTACTTGTAGCCTACTTTATCTACTTTAATATATATATATTATAAATAAAATCTAAGTGTGTATGGGTGTGTTTATGTATGTTTGTATACTCCACCTACACATTATTATGTGTTATTAAATTAACCAGCATCACAACAGGAATGTTTTAGGTCAGTGAATTCGGGCCCAAGGCGAATTACGCTTCGTCGCCGCGATTAACCCCCACATATCTCGTATCAAATTGAAAAGAACGACCACGTACATGTATTTTAGGCCATCGAATCTGTCCTACAGGCAAATTTGGGCCACGAACGAATAAAACCTCGGGCGAATTTAGGTCCCGTGGGAATTTGAGCACTGGGCGAATATGGGCCCCTAGCAAATTTGGGCCATGGGCGAACTTGGACCCCGGGCGAATTTGGGCCCGTGTATAGGCGGGTAAACTACGAGTAGTTTATTTGATAATATTAGCATCATAGAAAGAAGCGGGTATCGAAACCGAGCCCCCCCACACACACACACACGCACGCCAATGTGTAGCCTATACGAGACCTCGCTGTTCCATGTCATCCGAACGACATGCTGTCCTCAGGCCTTCCGTCCTACACTGATAAGAGGGTACCTCGCAAGAAAGGCTAGACTACGCATTGAGCCACCGCAGCTCCAACTTATTTCGAATCTGGACACATGACCTCGCTCTTTTAACCCAACCCTTCCTTCTCCACTGATATGGAAAAAACCCGCTAGAATATTTCCGATGAACTTTGATGAAATGAAATGAAATATGGTTTAACGTCCTACTGTTCTGCTCCGACTGTGCTATAAGGGAAATTGTGCTCGGAAAGCGGCACTTAGGTCTCCTCTTATATCGCATCCAGGCTGCCAAGGGATCTTTTACGTGTACGTCAATTTACAGATAAGGATTTTCATCCCATCCGAACAAATAGACAACTGTCCTTGCCAAACCCTCCGTCCTGCACCAATGCAATGACATGGGGAAACCACATCGGAAAACCCGATAAACTTTCTTGTCCAATGCAAGGATCGAACACGTGACCTTCAGTTTAGTGAGCCAGCGTCTTACCCACTTAGCTGCCGTGGCTCCAAACATTTACGTCCTACTCACTGAGCCACCGTAGCTCCCACTTCATTTTGATTCCGAACACGGGACATTGTTTTTCTATGCCACCCGAACGACTATACGTGGTCCCCTGTCAATTCTTTCCTCCTACACCACTGAAGTAAGAGAGCAAACGTCCCACTCACTGACCCACCGTAGTTCCCACTTCAATTAGATTCCGGACACGAGGCCTCGGTTATTTTTATTCATTCCGAACGATTATACTTTGTCTCTTGCTAAGCTCTCCGTTCTACAGGACTTCGGTTATTTTTATGCCATCCGAACTATTATACTTTGTCTCTTGCTAAGTTCTCCGTCCTCCACCACTGACAATAGTGAACATCGCCAAAAATCACGAGGAACTTTGAAGAAGTTACAGAGCAAACGTCCTACCCAGTGAGCCCCCGTAGAACGAACTTCCTTGCGATTCCAGACACAGGACATCGTTTTTTAAAATCCCATTCGAACAACTATACATTGTCCCTTGTCAGGCTCTCCATCCTGCAGCACTGACAAAACCACGCATCAAGTGAAAACACCCGATGAATATTTTTAGAGAGCAAAGAAAGATTTGACTGAAGACTTAAAATCAATTACAGAATACAATACTATCTGTGCAAGAAGAGATTAAGCTTGTTTAGGACTATTACATTTTCTAGAACTTCAAACATTTTCGTTTATTATAATCCATGTCAAAATACAAATGCAAATACGGTAGTCAGTGGACATGCGTAATAACTGCACTTCCGAGGCGAGGGAGCGAGAACACGAGAAGACGAGATTGTGACGAAGCGAGGGAGCGAGAACACGAGAAGACGAGATTGACTCAAAGGCGAGGGAGCGAGGGAGCGAGAAGTCGAGGTTTTTCAAAGGCGAGAACACGAGAACACGAGAAGTCGAGGGCGAGAAGTCGAGGGCGAGAAGTCGAGGGAGCGAGAAGTCGAGGGCGAGGGAGCGAGAACACGAGGTTTTTCAAAGGCGAGAACACGAGGGAGCGAGAAGTCGAGGGACGAGAAGACGAGAAGTCGAGGTGAAAGTAATCTCGTGTTCTCGGGGCGAGATCCTCGTATTCTCGCCCTGTTTCCTCGTCTTCTCGTTCTCTCGCTCCCTCGCCCTCGACTTCTCGCTCCCTCGACTTCTCGTCTTCTCGTGTTCTCGCCCTCGACTTCTCGTGTTCTCGTGTTCTCGCCCTCGACTTCTCGCGGCGAGGGGACGAGATTCTGAAATGGCCGCAATAGGCTTCCATATTTATCCCATAGATCGGTAGATGTGTGCCCAAGAAGTTTCTTGTGTGTGCCCGTCTCACCGATGAAAAAATTTCGACAAACCATTACCAGTCAAGACATATATGAGGTTTTGACAAAGGGGTTCAATTGCCAATTACCGACTTAATCTGAGAATTTAAAGGACAATATTGGTGCCAGTCATTATCACATATGTGATAGAACTGATTAAACACTTTCCAAATATAATATTAACACAGAGATCATCGCTACCATAGAGGAGTAATACAGGATTCATAAATCGGAAGTGACGAACGCCAAAGGAAAACACGAGTTATCTCTCCATGTGAATGACTGAAGTGGCGAGTGATGACAGATAAACGGCCGAATTTCTGCTCACTAATAATACCTTCGAAGACAAAAAGTTGTTATATGGGACCGCAAGAGGATATCTGACGATTCAATAAAGTAATTAAGTGTCATAAGATAAGAGAACACGGGAAAAATAGAAATACTCCGTACAGCCCCTTGTTTTTATTCGTTCTATAGGGGAGACCGGGGCTCATTGAACCATTTTGTTCACATACATGTTTGCCATCATTTCATATCAAATATTTTATTAGAAGATCTGATTAAATGATATATAGTCTATAATTCACTAGGGAACATTGAACCATGGTTCAAAGTACCTCGCTGACAGTGGTTCAATCTGCCCCATCACAGTTTCGTGATCAAAATTTTAAAAAAATCAATATGCCCTCTTATATGGATCAAACCCCGGTTTATCTGGATTGTATATTTTAGACATATATGAACTGATTTTAAGTACAAGAATTTCCTAGGCTAAGAAGTTAGCATGTATGGAAAAATTTTCTCTTTTAAGCGCTTTTTTGAAAAATTCACTGCCTAAGAAAATAATTGACAGCATGTGGCTTATTGATGGAGAAATGGGTCTAAGAAGTTATCTCACTTCTGTATAGTGTTGGGTTGTATAGTATTATTTATAAAGGATAGATCCATGGTGGTTCAATGTGCCCCGGTCTCCCCTACCTTATAAAAACATGGTAATGCACGGACATTTTTTTCTGTTTTTCTTTCGTGTTCTCTTATCTAGTGGCAGTCAATTCTTTTTATACGCCCACATTGAAATGTGGTCGTATATTGCCGTCGCCCCCGTCCGTCCGTCCGTCGGTCCGTCCGTCCGTCCGTCCGTCCATCGTCCACAATTTCTTGTGAACGCTCTAGAGGCTAAAGTTAATATCCGATTGACTTTAAATTTATACACAGTGTTTAAGGTCGTGCGACGAAGAAGCCTATTGATTTTCAGCAATATCCGATAATTACTGCCAGAGTTATGACCCTTGATCACTTTGAAAAACCCTGTGAATGCTCTAAAGGTTAAAGTTAAAATACCCGATTGACTTTAAATTTATACACAGTGTTTAGGGTCATGAGACGAAGAATCCTATTTGATTTTCAGTGATATCTGATAATTTCTGGCACTTGATCACTTTGAAATATCTTGTGGACGAAGGCCTTAAGACAAACCATCAAAACTATTCTAATCATTTCTGATAATTACTTAATGGGTTATTACTCCTAATAAGATTATCATGTGTTGTAAATGTTCTCCTTACTAACAAAAGAAACAATATGCAACAATCCTTGTTGACTGCCCGGGCGTATGTTTCGTTGCCTGGCAACCTATCTTGCATTCTGGTAAAAAGGTGTGTTAAATAAACATTAAAAAAGTTTCCTAACCTTTTAAATGCAGATATTAGGATGAATTAGATTTTCCAAACTTCTCTGCTCTGCTAACATGCTGATGATCAATTTATTCTTCCTCAAAACTTTTCTTGGCTAAGTTGTTCTTGTAATATTTTGAGGTGTCCGTTATCAGTCGGCATGAACACTATTGAATAAACTTGGTTTTACTGCTTGAATTACTAAGAAGTCAGTGTTTCTAAAATTGGTGAGTAATATTTCTAGTTTCCTTGTGGTTATATCTGCAAGTGAAGTGACCCAATTGTCTAGATATAATAATTTCATAAAAAGATGAGTTGTGTAAGTTTGATGATATTTGAAATGCATGTTTATAACCAAAAGATCTTGGTTTCTTTCGATATTTGCGCATAAGAATCGTAACTTTCTGAATTATGGCCCCTGATTTTACGAAAAAATCGTCTTTTTTTAGCTTGTGGTTCCTCTGGAGGTCACAATTGTTATCAGATATAAAAAAACGTTTTAGTATATCACCATTACACCGTAATTAAGGTCAAGATTGAATATTCGTGAAAGTCAGACCCAAACTGTCAGAAAAAATGACACCCCTTGTAGGTCGTACGCTGAAAGGGTAAACATGTGGTATATCAAGGTTGTGGACAATCTGCAGGTCGCAATTTTGTGCCAATTTTGATGAAACTTGAAATGCAGGTTTATAACCCAAAGATCTTGGTTGTTTTCGATATTTGTGCACGTTGGTTTGTAACTTCATGAATTATGGCCTCTGATTGTACGAAAAATCGTGTTTTTACCTCGAGAGGTTACAATTTTGATCTGATTTTGATTGGACGTGAATTGTCGGTGCCTTAGGCTTTTTCGAAGAGTGTCACCCCAAGAAGAACAAGATGAGTAGCGGTAAGCGACCAGTTTTGGTCAAAAAATTAACTTATCAATCCAGTATTATACATATTTTTCAAATTTATAAATATAACTGACTGAGTGAAAGTTAATACAAAATCAGAAAAGGAATAATTTATTTAATTTTTTAATCATGTTCATATTACACTAGGCTACTATGTACACAGATGTAAGATGCCCTTGCCAAGGGTAACTGATATGGAATAAGGAACACATCTCAAAAGAATATAATAATGATAATAATTAGAATGATATGATAATGTCCTAAAATCCAACCGAAGCTATATACAGCATTGATAAAAAGAGGGAAAAGTAGCTTATGAAGCTTGGTAGTTTGTTTTTTTTACATCTGTTAGTGAGTGGGGATGTTACAAACTGAATTTACACACTGGACCCTTTGTTCCCACTCGGGTGTTCAAGTTACTGACCAACCTGTATCGTGTTGTTTTAGCACGTGCACAGGTGATCATTTGAGGAAAAGTGAGTGTTCATGTAAATGAACACCCCAACATACTAACCCGGTGATTGTCAAAACAGACAACTGCGCATTTTTGTGCGTGCACTGTGTATTAGCAATAACAAGAAACACCGTGTTAATTTTAAAAAGATAAATACATGTACATGTAGTTAAAACGACAAATAAATATTTTTTCACAGTAGATTGTGAAATAATATCATTAGCTAGAAAACGCAACCAACAGTATAAGAAACAAATGCGCGAAACCTAGCGAATTGGGCTAAATTTCTGTTTGAACATTTTTTTTAGATAATTGTCAGCTTGTAAAATACCAATCCTACATCATCACACATGATATTTTTTTTTCGCACATGGATATTTTGTGGCTGACAATTCGCGAATGTAAAACGTATTCCAGCCAATGCAGCATACCCCATTCGCACGAAATAAATATTACAGTGAATAAGGGGTGTTGCATATTTTTTCTTTTGTCGATAAGGAGAGAGAGAAATGGGATTTAACGTTCACTCGACGTAGTGGTCTTTAGCAGCCGGAGGAAACCGGAGGCCCTACACCTTGTCACGTACCACCGAGGAATCAAAACCACACCCGTTGACTGAATGGTAGACCTTATGACACAACGCGCAAGCGCTAACCATTCGGACATTTATCCATATACCAATCCAACTTTCTTAAAATTGTTTTTCAAAAACCTGACATTTGAATAATCTGATTTCTATGCATCGTAAATAAACCGGTATACACATATTCAGTTATTTACCCACTCCCCAATTTGCTGAGTAAACAACAATATATGACGTGCAAAATAAAGCATATTGGTACCTGTTTTTGACGAATTGATAAAACAATTGTGTGTGATAAAAGGTCTGAGATAATAATGCGTCTCTCTCGTATTCGTCCATTTTCATTCACTCGTTCAACTTCTCACACAAAGAATCCATTGTGTAAGTCAGTTATCAACCTTGACCTCGGGGTCAAGTTAGATAAACACCCGCGCCCGTGCATTGAACACTTCGAACGCTGCGCGTTCTCAGTGTACAACTTTGCACGAGCTCGGGTGTTCATCTAACTTGAACCCCTCTGTCCCAGTTGATAACCCTTACTTATACAATCTCATTCAAACACAGATCCAATTTTGTTTCGTTTTTTATACCGGTAGTTCAAAATTTCGTTTTTACTTGTCTTCACTACTCTTGGATCTGGAGGACTTGTTATTTGACCTTTTCATGCGTGGAACTGTGGGTAGATATTACCAGCCAATGACGTCTATACTAACACCAGCGGATAGAAATCAAAACAAAACAAAAGTAGATTTTAAAAAGCATGGCGGTCGCTAATTGGTTAATCGAATGACTGACGTTATCGGGTCATATGTCCCGTGCTTGATACCTGACGTCATAGAACGTGAGCTCCCACTATAACTTGTTAGATCTACATGAGTGTAGGCCATCGAAAGTATAAAAAACGAAACGAAATATAGATCTATATTTTAATTAGATTGGAATTTATATGTAAAACTGCATTCTATTCTCTGGTGGAAATAAACAGAAATCAATTTAATCTTTTTTTATGCACTTAATTTTGCAATGGATTATATTTTAATCATATTTAATAGTTGGATATATTACTAGGTGGTCACGCGGGCAATCTATCAAATCATCGTTGTTGACTAATTTATCAACATTTTCTATTTTCCTTATAACCTTCAATGATTGAAAATAAAGCCTATTATCTCTGGGCTTTGGAAGGCACGATTTCATTTCAAATTGTTTAGTAAAGCATAATATAACAGAAGTTAAAAACAATTTTTCCTTATATTTATAACATGAAAGTCTGGGTTCAATGCCGCTGAGTCTTTGTGTTATCTTTTTCAATATAGTTGAAGCATCATACATTTTATTGTCGTCGGGAATGACTCCGATATCAGTTAAGATTCCAGTGAAATTGATCTTTTGAAATAAATCCAATCCTTTCTTGAAGTATAGATATTCATTCCCCGTCTCCTTGACTGGTATCGCACAGGTTCCATGTTTTGACCATTCGTACCCCCAGAATGTATCTCTGGCAGTATCACTGTGTAGATTTGGCCAGTAAGCATCCAGGTCAGGCAGAAGTTTCTCAACAGCTGACTCGTTGAATTTATAAGAATTATTACAAAATGTTGGTCCCCTTGACATTCCTACACTTGGCCATAGACCATGGATTGTCCATCCTGTTACATTTCGACTGATATGACACCTTTGTCTGGCGGATCGAACTTTGAAACAAACAACCATTGGCCAAGCTTGGGTGAAGGTAAAGAAATTAAATTTATTGGATCTTGTCTTGCAAGGTGCCAACTGTACAGTCAATGACAATGTGACAACCAAAATACATATCTTCAAGAAAATCATGATCAGGCCTGCAAAACAGAACAAAATAAAATATAGTGCTTTCACAATTAATAATTTTGAGACAAACTGCACTTTTTTGGCGACTGACTATTTTTTCCCCGGTGCGTACCCTCATCGCCTCACTACCACCCAACATAGCCGGAGATATTTACTGGATTAGGACCTAATTTGCTGCTCAAATTTCATTCATGAGTTAATCATGAAATGGATAATCAAGACTATGTTTTTATCGTACCGACTTTGGTCATCCACTACGCTGTGGGGTGTGATGTATAAGTACATATATGTATTGAATTATTGTCAATTGTCATGCATATGTCACATATAAGTTCGAGTAATTAAAAGATTTTAAAACCATTCATGACTTACTAGTTATTGAAGAACCTGGTGGTTATAGCTCTTATAATGCAGCTTTAATACCGTCGTCTCAACTCGGACACACAGAATTCCAAGTCAATCATGAGTAGGATATACATGTAACATATACATGTAGAAATATGGTGAATGATAAACAGTTTGTTTTCTTATCAGTTTATTGCATTTGGTTAATATTCCTCTCAATATGATTGGTTGAAATTAAATTTTGTGTTAGATAAGATATGATTTATTGCATCGAAACGTCCATTTATAGGACAGCATACAATATAAACATGAACATTTGATAACAAAACAATATGACCAATAATATTAACATTCATGTATAAGACAATGGTAATTTTCATATAGCTTATAATAATAACAATAACATATAGATTTACTAACAGGACAGCATTATGCGTAATGTAAAAATTTACGTCAACCGGGTCCATGTCAATACAATTATGATGTATGAGTATAATAAATACATAAATGACAAGAAGACTTTGCATCGTTATTACAATGTATGATAATGATATGTATCAAGTAATATAATATGGAAATGCAGAGAATAATTTGATACAAGAGAGACAGGCTACACATATTATGACCTTAGATTCATTGCATGAAAAACAAAGGCACAAACTGAGTTTGCAACTGTTTTAGGTGGGTTAAATAGGTTTTCTAGGGAAAGGGATAGATAGTTATCTGTAAGTGTCGGGTATATGTGTACCGTGCGCAAATCTTCATATAGTGGACATTCAAGTAAAAAATGAGCTTCATCTTCAATTTTTTGCATAGAGCATTGTTGGCATATTCTTAGATCTGGGGGGACATTTTTGTATCTACCCATTTCAATTTGCAGTGAGTGGGAACTAAGTCAGAATGCAGTCATGGCTATTTTAAAGTTCTTATTATGTACATGACAGAGATATTCAGTGGGTTTATAGATTTTGGTTTTAAATAAGCCAAAAGTCCTGAGTTTTGTAGTTTTAGATGGGCTGGAGTGGCACGATTCAGTGAAAAGGGAGTTGAATTTTGATTGAAGTGATAATTTTATATTAGTTTTTGTGAGGTTTGACGGGTTTATATTGAAATAATTTATTAAGTGAGTTATAGAAGCAGTCCATGAGAGTTTAATATTAGAGTTTGCTATTTTAATATCATCATTATACGCTTCAGCCAGTATCGGGTTTGAATCTTTCATGTCAGGATGGTTTAATCTTTTATAATAGAGTAGCATTCTATGATATATATCTAGTTGCAGTGGGAAAATTACTGAATATAATATCAACCAATCGCATGCTTTCAACCAGATATGGGGCAGTAACTCCCAACAATAGTAATAATCATGTCCAAAATATTTGTCTTTATCACAGAGCTGGGGTAATGGAATGTGTATTACATTTTTATACGCCCACATTTTCATGTGGATATATATTGTCGTCGCCCCTGTCTGCGCTACAGGTCACAATTCTTATCCAATTTTGACGAAACTTGAAGTATAGGTTTATCTTTAAAAGATCTTGCTTCCTTTCGATATTGGCATGCATTTGATTGAAACTTTGTGGATTATGGCCCCTGATAGTACGAAAAAACAAGGTTGTCATGATTGGTCGCATTATTTCTGTTACGTCTTTTTTCTAAATCTTTTTTTTTTTTGTCATTGTTAGTGAAGCATGTACTATAACAGGCCCGGGACTGTACAGGACAGTGGATGCTTACGGCTGGCCCCCGAATCCATTCACTTGATTTGATATTTGTTTATTTTTTGCAATGTCTGTTTATCTTGTAGATTTTTGTTTTGCGTGTAGTGCCATAATCCTGCACTTACTATTAGAAGTCACAATTTTTATACGCCCACATTGAAATGTGGTCGTATATTGTCGTCGCCCCCGTCCGTCCGGCGTCCACAATTGCTTGTGGACGCTCTAGAGGCTAAAGTTAATATCCGATTGACTTTAAATTTATACACAGTGTTTAAGGTCATGAGACGAAGAAGCCTATTGTTTTTCAGCGATTTCCAATAATAACTACCAGAGTTATGGCCCTTGACGACTTCAAAAAATCTTGTGGACGCTGTAGAGGCCAAAGTTAATATCCGATTGGCTTTAAATTTATACACAGTGTTTAAGGTCATAAGACAAAGAAGCCTATTGATTTTCAGCGATTTCCGATAATTAGTGCCAGAGTTATGGCCCTTGATCACTTCAAAAAATCTTGTGGACGCTCTAAAAGGCAAAGTTAATATCCGATTGATTTTAAATTTATACACAGTGTATAAGGTCATAAGACGAAGACGCCTATTGATTTTCAGCGATTTCCGATAATTAGTGCCAGAGTTATGGCCCTTGATCACTTCAAAAAATCTTGTGAACGCCCTAAAAGCCAAAGTTAATATCCAATTGACTTTAAATTTATACACAGTGTTTAAGGTCATAAGACGAAGAAGCTTATTGATTTTCAGCAATTTCCGATAATTAGTGCCAGAGTTATGACCCTTGATCACTTCAAAAAATCTTGTGGACGCTCTAAAAGCCAAAGTTAATATCTGATTGACTTTAAATTTATACACAGTGTTTAAGGTCATAAGACGAAGAAGCCTATTGATTTTCAGCAACTTCCGATAATTAGTGCCAAAGTTATCTCCCTTGATCACTTCAAAAAATCTTGTGGACGCTCTAAAAGCCAAAGTTAATATCCGATTGACTTTAAATTTATACACAGTGTTTAAGGTCATAAGACGAAGAAGCCTATTGATTTGCATCAATTTCCGATAATTAGTGCCAGAGTTATGGCCCTTGATCACATCAAAAAATCCTGTGGATGCTCTAGAGGCCAAAGTTAATATCCGATTGAATTTAAATTTACACACACCGTTTAAGGTCCTGAGACAAAGAAGCCTACTGATTTTCAGCGATTTCAAATAATTACTTCCAGAGTTATCTACCTTGATCACTTCAAAAAACCTTGTGACGCTATAGATGCCAAACTTATCATCCGATTGACTTCAGATTGATACACAGAGTTTAAGGCGTTAAAACGAACAAGTATTTTGATTTTCAATGAATTTTGATAACTGAACAGCTAAATCCATGATGTTAAATGTTTCCTATACTAATTGTTAGCTTGGGGCAAAACTTTATAAAAAGCAAACAAATTCTAATGATTTTCAGATAATTACATAAAGAGTTGTTACTCAGATTTTAGTGTATTACAAATGTTTCATTACCAAAAAAAAGTAAAAATATGCAACAACCCTTGTTGACTGCCCGGACGATTTAGCTGCTGTGGGCGTATGTTTCGTTGCCTGGCAACCTATCTTTATGAATTGTAAGATATTCTCTCACAGTGTTTAAGGTCATAAGACGAAGAAGCTTATTGATTTTCAGCAATTTCCGATAATTAGTGCCAGAGTTATGGCCCTTGATCACTTCAAAAAATCTTGTGGACGCTCTAAAAGCCAAAGTTAATATCTGATTGACTTTAAATTTATACACAGTGTTTAAGGTCATAAGACGAAGAAGCCTATTGATTTTCAGCAACTTCCGATAATTAGTGCCAAAGTTATCTCCCTTGATCACTTCAAAAAATCTTGTGGACGCTCTAAAAGCCAAAGTTAATCTGTTATCACTAGTCACTTCAGTTAGTTATATAGAGGAATAACTCGTGTTTTCCTTTGGCGTTCGTCACTTCCGATTCGTGAATCCTTTATTAGTCCTCTATGGTAGCGATGATCTCTGTGTTAATATTATATTTGGAAAGTGTTTAATCAGTTCTATCACATATGTGATAATGACTGACACCAATATTGTCCTTTAAGAATAAATTAAGTCAAGCCATTATGTTTGTTTTGATTATTCGAGCTTCATGGTGCACGAAGTGGGTAAAACGTAGTTCCTTTTGGAACTGTCCTTGAGCGAACGATGTCAGCGAAAGTTCACTAAAAGACAGTTCTGAAAAGAACTAGGTAAAACGCTGGTTCGCTAGCCTTGAGGTCGGATGTTTTATCCCTACGTTGGCCGAGAAAGTTCATCCAGATTTTCCAGTGTAGTCCCCCCTTGTCAGTTATCAACGTAACTAAATGCCACTTAATATCCCAGTGGTCAAACTAACACAAACTTTGGAACAAAGGAAAGACAATGTGTTACTCTGCCTGTAGTGAAAAGCGTTCAGAACGACGAAAATTTGGAGCCGGGCAAAGAGACATGGAATAGATTACCAATTTCTATTCGTAATGTCAATACTATTGCTACTTTTAAACTAGACATATTTTAAAGGTGTTTTGTTATCCAGTGATCCTTTTAATAGGTAGATTATTCAGAGCTGTTTTAATTTCTAAATACATATAATTTTATCAAGAACTGAATCGGCCCATTGCAGGTCTTAATTTAGGCCTGATCTGTTATCTAAATTAGTAATTATACATTAACTTATCCAGACTATAATCAACACGCGATGTCACCACTAGCTTGGGGTATTTACTGGATTAAGAGTCGATCTACTGGATCATAGTGAGAACTGCCATCATTTTATCTAATCTCCATAATGTATCTTTAATTACGTATTTTATCAAGTATGCTCGTTGCTGTCTCTTTTAGTTATGTGAGTGTAAAATTGTCTTGCTCGATAATACGAGGTTGTAAAACGCACATTTATGTGGCAGTTGTGCGCTATAGAAATATGTAATAATAAATAATACCGAGTATTAATTAATAATAAAATTGATGGTGGTCTGCATCCAATGGGGATATGAAGTTGTCTCCCTTTAATGCACAAACTTATTTCATGTGATTTATTAGTGAATAAAAGGAATGAAATAGGGTATAAAATTTGATTATTGCTTGAATTGATTTGAGACTTAACTACATTTATTTATTTTGTTCTGTTCAAATATGCAATCTAGGCTCAGGGGTGGAGAATTCAGGCAACAAATCTACTTTGTATGGTTTACATTCATCATGTTTGATACGGTATTGTGCCATTTTCTTAATCCAGTGGCCTGTTGTATGGTGCATGCAGGGTATTTGATTAGGGGTGGGGTTTGGTGGTGTGTGCAGATTGGCAGTTGGTGTTTGGTTAGGGGTGGGGTTTGGTGTACACACTGGCAGCTGGAATTCGAAGAAGAGTAGGCAGAATAGCCACAGTCCAGACAAAATAGTTGAGACTCCCTATATAAAGTCATCATATTGATTTTGTGTTCCAAGCGAGCAAGTCCCTAAAAACATGAAATTAGGTTTAACCACCTGAAACCACCCTAGATAGGGCTCCTTAAACCACCCTAGACAGGGATCCTTTGACCACCCCCTCTCCGGTTTGTTTGTAAATAAATAAAGAGAGAAATCAAGTGAATTTGTAATTTATTATATAATATAGAAACAGTAACAATTAAACATTTATTCTCCATTAAAACAATTTCATTTTAGATTATTTAAAAGTTTACAAGTATCTTCACCATGCCACTGTTCAAATAGATCAGTGTTTGTTTTTTCAATAAATAATCAAGACTAAGGCTAGGCTTCAGTATTAAACACAATTATTGTCTTGGTAACAAGTCGTCATAATGCCTCTTTTATCCTGTTGTCATGAAGGTCCACTTGCCTAAATTTTACACTCAACATGAAGTATTTAAATATTGGCAGAATACAGAACATGTTCTGGGCTGTGAATCGAGCATCCCCATTGACAATGGTATAAAGGGAGATAACTCCTGCATTTCAAACAAACAGTGCTTGCTGCCTATTGCAGATCTTTTTTCTGGCTTCTAATTATGTCATATCAATTAGACCGTATATTTATTCACATGACAAGCTTATTATCAACTCTCTAGAACATTGGATGGCCTAGATTTAAATGGATTTAAACACTTGAGAGATTTAAAAATTTAACAATCAATTGGATAATTGAGAGTTAGTCTTGGTTGTCAAGTACCATTGCTACGATAATAAATGTACATCTTCAAATACTCATAACTTTGTTTGAATAAAGTAATTTGAATGAACTTTCGAATATACAATATGCCAGATTATACAGCAATTACACAGTATGTTGGGAATATTATTGTACCTTCGAATACCCAAAATATTACTATAATGCCCCTTGAATACCTATGATAAAATATGATAAAGCTTTCTGAACATTCTATACCATCACACTATAATGATAGTGGTTCTTCATCTCGGCAATTTATATATATATCACTGCATCAAATCACATACCAATTGCTCTTGTACAAGACAAGCAATCACCAATCAATTATCTGTGAGAATTAAATGTGTTGGTCTTTGTTGATTATCTCTTGTAGAATTTGTTAACATAAAGTCTTGAAGTGTAGAATTTAATGAAAACATTCTAAGTCCAAGGAAATATTCATCCACACAACATGTTAATCGATCAGTCTACAATATAATTTATACTTCTATACTTTGTGCATAAACTAAATTTGATATTTTTAATGATATAACAGTATAAAAATAACAGGAGGTTTCTCTTCTATAATCAGCACTTATTTCTTATTACATACCAGGCATGGAATATTAGTTATGTCTGACAAATATCAGGCATTATAAAACTAGTACTTGACAATTTGTGCCATACATCTGATGTAGATCAGGCTTTATGGAACTAGCACTTAACAGTTCGAACCATTGTGTCAGACATTTATTCAAAAATATAATTAAAAAATTTGACTTTTGTGCCAAATATTTGACAAATATTGGGCACTACTGGACTAGTACCAGATCGTTTGAACTTTGTGTCGGAAATATATTAAAAACATTTAAAAAATGAAATGCTATACAGCTTAAATAGGCCTCTTAATATTTAAGGCCTATATCTTCAGCATTGGCCCATATCTTTAACTTAATATAAGGCCTACATGTATTTCTTTGTACTTATTTTTTTCTCACAGTTTCACATCTCCCTCTCTCTGTGGACTAGTTCAAGACAGTTTGAACTTTGTGTCAGAAATATATTATAAACAACAAATGCTAAACACAATCTCCGATACAAATTAAAGCCAGAATTTCTACCGGACAATGTCAGTGACAGGTTCCTTATTCCCAGGCTATTACAAATATTATACCCATTTTTTAAAAATAAATAATACCGTAAACAACATCATCCTTTTGCTGAATAAACCTAAAACAATTTCTCGCACATTTTCTATATCTAAAGCACACAACAACCAACGTTACAAGGAATATTGTGTTTATACTGATGGTCCATATCCTTGATAAAACACAGTCCATACCTAGAGAATCTTGTGTTTATAAACGATGGTCCATCACTCGGTCCATTTCCGCAAGGACGAACATAATCAACAGTTCATCTATTCTGTTTCTCGGTATCTTCAGCTTTAGTCTTTTTATCTTCAACTTAGGCCTATATCGTTATTTAAAAGTTATATCTTCAGCACAGGCCTTTCGTTATTTAAGGCATATCTCTTCAGCACCGGCCTTTCGTTATTTGAGGCCTATATCTTCAGCTTAGTGTTAGGCCTCTCTTTATTTAATGTCTATACCGTCAGCACAAGCCTTTCGTTATTTAAGGCTTATATCCTCAGCTTAGGTCCATATCTTTAGCCAAGGCCTATTTGTCACAAAGTTTCACATCTGTCCTCTCTCGCTCTCTCAATTTATCACAGGGAATTGGTGAATCAACATAATACTGAAAATAAATTTTATCACATAACCACGTCAACAAGGCTTCTCTAGTAATTGTTTATAAATTATCTCTAAAACACACATCACCTCAAGAATCACGATCCTGTTTTGATTTCTTTTTAACTTTCTTACTACGTTCCCATCGAACCGTTTCAGCCTCAAGGGCAGATAAGTCTATCAAACGTTGTTGAAAGGAAGCAGGTGCGGCTATGGCAGGATCTGTGTATTTTGGTTCAACTAAAAAAAAAACAATAAACAAAACATTTCAATCTATGTAAATACATTAAACGGTTCTTTATCCTACGGTATGTTTTTATTTCCATATTTTGCCTTGACACAAACTAGATCCTTTCATTTTAATAATTTGCTTGTGCGTAGACGTCTTTAGCAGTGTGGGGAAACTGGAGGACACAGCGAAAACCCACGAGATTGGACAGGCGACCCTACTCCTTGTCACGTACAACTGGGGAATCGCAAACACAACAGTTGACTCAATGACAACTCGTGCGTGTTAACCATTCGGCCATCCAACCCCACTTGCAGTTGGCAGAGTAAGTTCCTCAGAATTATGAAGGGTGATTTACCCACGACATTGATGGGCAGGTGACAGAGAAATAACGTGCGTTACTTACCATCACGTGATCGGGAAGCCCCAGTACCCATACTAAATCTTGAAGTTGACGGACCACGTCTTATTGGTGCAGCACTAGAATTCGTCGCAGAATTAACAGAATAAGGTTTATTTAATGATAACATAGAGTTCTTAGCAACGGAATTAGGATTCCATATCGTTCCCATAGCAACTAAATCATCTTTCTCTATTCCTGCAATATAAATATGATAAAAGATTAATGGGGTAGTTACTTCCAAAAGACATGAAACGAAATGAAATGAAATGGGGTTTGATATTCTACTGTTCTGCTCCAAAACGGGGCTAATGAAGACAGGCATACACCATACAGTGTGCTATGAGGGAAATTTTGCCATGGTATCTTTTACGTAAACACCAATGTATACACAGAACTTTGTTTTTTTATCACATCGAATGAGTAGACAGCTGTCCTTGTCAGACCCTCCGTTCTGCACCAATGAGAAGGGAAAACAAGGGCCAATGAAGGGATTGAACATGCGACCTTCAGACAAGCGAGCCAACGTTTTACCCACTTAGCTACCAGGGCTCCTCCAATGTTGGGCAAGGATGGTTTAAAGGAGGGGTACCCAATCTTACTAGAAAGATGCTGGATTGCCTGAAAAACACCCATAGGATGTATACAAGCCCAAACTGAACGGTATGACTTACTGGCAAGTTTTCGAGTTTGTTGTCTGCTCAAGCAACAGGGAGCATTTAATATGTTGATCATAACCAAATCGTTAGCCGCTGCGAGAACAGTAAAAGTACTAAAAAACAGTTCCGCGATTAAATTACAGAATAGATTTTTACAGCATGGGGCTAACCTTTGATAGATAAATTAGTTTGAATGTTTTATAAATCCAAACTGGACATTTTGGACTATAACATATGGTACTATTTTATTTCAATAATCTGCTTGCATGTATGGGTCTTTAGCAGTGGGAGGAAACCGGAGGACCTGGAGAAAACTGACAGGGTTGGACAGGGGACCCTACTCATTGCCACGCACAACCAGGGAATAAAAACAATGCCGGTTGACTCACTTGCTAACATAAGGGTCATTAGCAGTGGGAGAACCTGGAAAAAACCCAAGAGGTTTGACAGACGATCCTACTCCTTGTTACGTACAAACGGGGAATCAAAACCACGCTAGTTGACTCAATGACAGACCTTATGACACAATGCACATGTGCTAACCATTCGGCCATCCAACCCCTACCTATCTCCAGATAGAAAAGGACAGAAAACAGGATCTGTAAAATAAAATCTTACCATGTGATGAGGTATTTATTTTTGGTGTAGAATTGTTAGAATGATATTGTTCTCCACGTAAATATGACTGTCGTATACCCGCGGGTCGGAAGTGGTTTTGTTTAGCTGCTGTAGCCGAGTTTTTGATTGGTTGTAATTCATCTTTATCACCGTTTATAGACACTGAAAAGACACAGGGAATATAAACACATAGTCAGTTATTGTCTATAAGGACACAGGGAATATAAACAAACAGTCAGTTATTGTCTATATAGACACAGGGATTATAAACACATAGTCAGTTATTGTCTATAGACACAGGGAATATAAACACATGGTCAGTACTGGCTATAGACACTGAAATACGCACAGTCAGTTATTTTCCATAGACACAGAAAATACATGGGAGTATAAACACAGTAAGTTATTGTCTATAGACACTGAAAACACACAGTCAGTCTTTGTTTTCTAGGGGAGTAAGGGCAGTCACAGAGGCTAAGTGATTAAGATGCTGGAATTCTCTCAGGAAATATAGGGAGCTTTGCTTTGATAGAAACACACTTTTGAAAGGATAAATTGGCTTGAATATGTTTGTAGACCGAATATATCATCAAATCACACAGTTTGTACATATCTAAGAGAAAAAGAGAAATGGGGTGGTAACGTCCACTCGTCACAAACTAGGTCACTTCGGGACTAACATAAGGTTCAACTTTATTTCAGCAATTCGATTGCGCATAAGAGTCTTTAGCAGTGGGAGGAAACTAAAGGACCCAGGGAAAGCCCACGAGATTGGACAGGTGACTCTACTCCTTGTAGGGACATATTTAAGAAACATATTTAATCGTACCTTTTTCTAAAGACAACGATCGTCTAGAGTTATTCCTACTTGTTGGCCGTCGTATATCACCATCTCTTAATCGTGTAGATTTATCTTTATCAAAATAGACTAGATCTTTTGGTGAATAATCTTCAGCTAGTGAAGATCGACCAGTCTCTCCATTATATAATATATCTGTGGTTGAATATGGCACTGACGGTGAACTGGAAGAACTGAAAGTAGAGAAAAATAAAACATTAATAAAACATTTCAAAACACCAATTCCACCAGCTCTCCTATCTGAGGAACTTCAGATGATCGGAATAACCTTTTCCATGTTAACTGCTATTTTACCTACTAACGATGAGTTCCTTGATGCATTTCCACAATTAGAAAAGCTGTATTTTCATTGGATATTTTCAGTATCAAGATACAAGATACATTATCATTGGCTGTTTACAGTACATAAGTAAAAGCATAACACAATGATAAAACCTGTAAGATGTAAAACTTAATCATGCCGAAATTAAAATATGGAACATAAAACCTGTCTTTTATCCATATCTTTATTAGAAAAATATTTAAAGAGCTAGATAATATCCGAGCCTCAGAATCAATAGCTAATTCCATATAAATTGTCTCAATGAAATTGAGTAATTCAACATGGAAATAAACAGGTCCCAACTGGAATACAAAATTAATACGGAGTGACATTTTGACTGGAAATACACTCGTCACAATTCTATGTGGCCATTAGCTTACAGTCTCCTGATTTCATTCAATAAAAATAGTAATTATATTCCATAGGATTGGTACCTGTCTATTTCCTTGTGAAATGAACTAAATTCTAACTTTATCCAGTATCTAAAACCAATTATAAAGAGTCTATCGATGTCTCTCTGTGTTACTAACAATTGTTGTCTTCTGTCTTGTACAGAATTCGTACATGTGTGTTTTTATGTGAAATGAACTAAATCCTAACTTTATCCAGTATCTAAAATCAATTATAGCGTGTTCTGTCTTTTCTCTGTATACAGAGTTTATATACCATATTCTGTCTTAGTAATCTCCATGTAGTCAACAAGTGTTGTCTTCTATCATTCCTATACAGAGTTAATGTGCCTAATATCTGTACATTGAACAAGTGTTGTCTTCTGTATTTTATCTATAGAGAGTCTATGTACAACAGTACAATATTCTGTTTTACTAATATCTCAATATACTGCAACAAGTGGTGACATGTTTCACACTTTCAGTGTTAGATATTGTTCACTATATATATTCGTTGACATGTATCCTTTATTAGGAGATATAACTTACCCTTTTTAGAACGTTATATATCTGTACGATAAAACACACACGATATCTTATACAAATAACTGAAAGCTTTATTTATATACAAACTTTCTGCACTTGGTGGTTTCAAAACAAAACATCAAATATGATTATTATTTTATTTTGAGACTAACAATTAAACATACGATAAATCTACCTATTGTAGGCCTTTCCTTGGGCCTTAAATGTTATCTTAATTATTAAATCTGCTTATTGCAGGTCTTCCTTGAGCCTTAAATGTTATCTCAATTATTAATCAGACATTAATTAACCTAACTAGGCCTTAACCAACTCTCGATGTCATCGCTAGTCATCGATATTTACTGGATTAGGATCAGGATCAGATTTACAGCTCAACTTTCATTCATGATTTAATCATGAAATGGAAAATCAAGATTACATTTTTTATCATACTGACTTTAGTAATGATGATTGAAGCTAGGCTGAAAATTCAATTACTAAAATCTTGGTTCAGAGTGGATCAATTTGACTGAAATTAATACACAATATGGTCTCACTCACCCGATGATTTTTATTTGAAGACTGATTAGTTTTGCTAGAAATGGCTGAAATGACACAGAAATATGTAAGCTTCTGCACTAATCAGTGTTGAAACTTTTATCATCAAATAATGTATGTGAGATATATACATGTACATTATTTGTATCCTCCTTGATGGGTTTCACATCAGTATGTTAATCTCTCAAGATCTCAAATCATACCTCAAGATCTCAAATCATACCTGAGATCCTCAAATCAGTATTGTTAATATCACAAGATCTCAAATCAGTACTCTTTATACTTCGAGATCATCAAATCCGACTTGATGTCTAATGGTTCCAAAAGATACTATTATCCAAGTTATTTTTAAAACAGCACAAATACATAAACACTTTTACACTCTTAAAACTGGTTTTGGCTTGTCAAATCAATACTAAATTTAATACGAGTGAGAGTAACCCATTATTATCTGAGTTGTGTTTGAAACCGCACAAATACATGAACGTTTTAACAAATATTTTGCACTTGGCGTTGTCAAATTTATACTAAATTTAATACAAGGTGATATGTGAGAGTAAGTATGTTTATAAGATTACTCTAGTTGTATTTTTATTCATAGTTTTGTCTACTCATGACAATAATAGTCGAGATATTAATATTGGATTTGTATGTACACAGGCTATCTATCTATAATATATACAAGCCATTGACACCAATAACAAAGATTTCAATAGAATAAAATCTGTATAACATACTCTTAATCTAAACTATAACATATCTAGCGAAATGAAATAAAATGAAATACAGTTTAATTTCCTACTGTTCTGCACACCAACTGGGAGAATGGAGACTGGTATATATTATACAGTGGGCCAGGGTCCTGTTTCTAGAAATCTTAACTGAAGGTAAAATTCAAATTTTAGTAGATATTTCCATTTTGATTGGCTAAGCACTAAAATCAATCTAATATTATCGAATCAAATTACTAAAATTTGAATTTTATCTAAGTTAAAATTTCGTGAAACAAGGCCCAGGACAGTGGCACTACAGCCTATTCTTACATCAAATTCCAACAGCAAAGGGTTTCTTTTATGTGCACTCTACTATGTGAGAGAGAGAGAGAAAGAAATGGGATTTAACGTCCACTCGACACAAACTAGGTCATTTTGGGACTAACATATGGTTTCCATTTTATTTCAATAATTTGCATGCCCATAAGGGTCTTTAGCAGTGGGAGGAAACCGGGCACTCTTCTATGTACACGGGACCTAAAATTTTTCCCCCGTCTGAATAACTAACTATATGTTGTCCCTTACCATGACATCCGTCCTGCAGTACTGACAAAGGGGATCCAGGCACGATGAACTTTCTAGGTCAAAACCGGGATGGAACATGGGATCTCCAAGTTAGAGAGTCAATGCCTTACTCACTGAATCCCGTTACAGTTTGAAGTTTGGGGTGCTCGAAAAGTTGTAATATTTGTCCTACAAGGATCTGTGGAAGCTTGTCCTTGTAATAAATATACTGATATATGTTTCAATTAAACAAAATATTTGTATGATGTGACATCACAATATTTTTATGATGTGACATCACAATATTTTTATGATGTGACATCATAATATTTTTATGATGTGACATCACAATATTTTTATGATGTGACATCACAATATTTTTATGATGTGACATCACAATATTTTTATGATGTGACATCACAATATTTTTATGATGTGACATCACAATATTTTTATGATGTGACATCACAATATTTTTATGATGTGACATCACAATATTTTTATGATGTGACATCACAATATGATATTTTGTTCCATTTGTGACTTGTGTCAATATTTCATTTTTCTATAAATTGTGCGACCACAATGCCTTTCGAACGGAGTGAGAAAAATGGGGTTTAATGTACACTCTCCACAAACTAGGTCATTTTGGGACTATTTTTATGATGTGACATCACAATATTTTTATGATGTGACATCACTACATCACAATATTTTTATGATGGCATATCACAATATTTTTATGATGTGACATCACAATATATTTTGTTCCATTTGTGTCAAATTTTGCGACCAATGCCTTGTTAGTCATTACAAACGCCTTTCGAAGGGAGTGAGAAAAATGGGGTTTAATGTCCATGCTTCACAAACTAGGTTATTTTGGGACTAACATGGTTCATTTTATTGACAGGCGTCTCTTCTCCTTGTCTTGTACAGGCAGAAAATCGAAACAACGCCATTTAACTCAATGACAGACGTTATGATCCAACGCGCACATGTTAAAGCATTCGACCACACACACTCCTCCCTACCCATCAAAGAACCCTAAACATTTGTTATTTATAATGAGATCATATACAACACAATATATAAATACCTTTTACGACATGATCGAACTGATCTTGGAATGGTCCAATTCCAGTCTGGATACGCTATATTCAGTTCTAGTTTTTTCATAATTTATTGTCAGCCTTCGTAACTAGTGAAATATACTTAACTCATTATAACCAATCAGATTGTCTCGGTCACTATCATTAATATACTATTACAAACAACGGTCACAGATAAATTATCTCCTTTAAATACTCCTTAATGTATGCTCACAGATAATTCCTCGATCTTTCAAGTAAATATTCTATACTGTACGTTCACATATAACTACTATATATAATAACAGTAGATAAATACTCAATCTTTTCTCTAAATATTCTATATTGTACGTTCACACTAGATAACTGCTCGATATTTTTGTAAATAGTCTATAATCTATGAAGATTTATTGTTATATCATCATCAAATAAACGCGTTGTCTGTTAATTCTCTCACAATAATCAATAAATTTATAATGCCTCTCAACAAACCACATCATGGCGCTTCCCAAGATAAGCGGGACAGTATTTGATTTACGAGTTTCTTATCCCATATGTAGTATAGTCTCAAATCAATACACTATCACTTGGTCTTGCAAAACAATTTTATGATTTCCAAATATTTAAGTCTATACTTCCTAGGCTTTTATGAAAAATCTAATGTACACTCATGAGTTCTTTAGTAATAAAACTTGACTGGTGCCATGCACATTGGAAGCTATGCTCTTTCTAATTTATATTAATGAATTTCACATGGCTAACAATTTTCAATGTATCTTTATTTATGTGATTTTTGGAATTGATCCTGGCTGATCTCACCAGGCATACTGTACGTAGTTTCTTGATCAAATTCTATAATTCCTGATTCACGAACCACTCGTCATTTACGAACAGTAAATATATTGGTCTAGTATTTATGGAACACACAGAAACATCTAGATAGTTGGGTATAATTGTAGTACCACGATCCATAAAGCAGAATCTTAATATGTTAGTCTGACTCCGGTATAATTTAACTCGGACAGATGAAACAAGACCTCAACGTTTTCTTATTTTTCATGATAAACCACATCTGAATACGCTAGCCAATTTAATATAGTTCGTATACAGTTTAACTCCGACCGATGCAACAAGATCTCAATGTTTTCTTATTTTTCATTAATAAACCACAACAGAATACGCTAGCCAATATTGTTTGTGTAAATCCTACTGCGTCCAACAACTGTCCACCATGACTGACCTGTTTTAGTTGACTAATCTACAAGTTGTATAATATCTATTGGCTTATTGGTTCATACCAAGATAAACCTCTATTAGTTACACTTCATTAAACATCTAATAATAAACTCTCTATAGACCCAACACACTAATCTTTCTATTATATATAGTAACTAAACATGTGTATATCATGTAGCTATGTAATCAAAGGGCAGATAACTCTATAATGTTATAAAGTTTTTGTCATTAATTATCTAGAGACTGTTGATAAATCAATAGTTTTTCAGACTAAAAGGGTGATAGAACAACTTGTTCTAACTTGTTATTAGCGATTAGGCCACTATTAAATGCATGTTTGTTTTAATGACCTGGACCAGGTTTTTCGAAATCTTAACTAAAGATAAAATACATATATATAGATACTTCCATTTTGATTGGCTAAGCACTTAGATTACAATAAAGGAATACCTGATGCTATATGTGTGTAAAAATCAATGACTATTTTCTGGGGTTTTAGGGGGATGCCCCCAGGAAACTTTTTAAACTAAAGACCAAATATTTGCAAATTACTGGGGGACTGTCTGCCAGTTCCAATGCACCCAACTTTTCGAGATTAGGGTATCAATAATAAAAAGGTTTACTCTGCAATCATTAAAGTATTGGCCTGATGAACATGAGCAAGCAAATTTCACAGACCAAGGGAAATAACTCTACAACAATGACTGATGCGACGATTTACAATCAATCAATATAATTGCCTGATACGACCTGATTAAATCAGTGTTATCTATTTTTCTTATATTTTTTTAATGAAAATCAATGAATGTATCACGATGGATTAGTTTTAGGTATTTTGTAGACAGTATTAGAACATTTAAAAACAAATTTGACACATAATTATCCTTGACATGAAATGAAATCTTCTACTTAGAGTGTGCTATAAGATAAAATAGATGTGGGTATTTTGCAGAAAATTAGACCCTTGAAAAAGAATCGGACACTACACACAATTACACTTGTCATGAAATGTAGGCCAACAGTCGAAGTTACACAATGAAACTGTTTATTTTACATGGTGAGAGAGAGAGAGAAAAGGGGTTTAACGTCCACTCTACACAAACTAGGCCATTTTGGGACTAACATATGGTTTAATTTTATTTCAAACTGAAGTACCCGCAGAAAACCCCACGAGGATGGACAGACAACCCTACTCCTTGCCACGTACAACCGAGGATTCGAAACCACACCAGTTGACTCAATGGCAGGTCGTATGATACAGCTGGCATGTGCTAACCATTCGGCCATCCAAACCCCTTTTTACATGGTAATAAAGAGAGAGAGAGAGAGAAATGGGGTTTAACGTCCACTCGACACAACTAGGTCATTTCGGGACTAACATATGGTTTTTAATTTTATTTCAATAATTCGCTTATGCGTAGGGGTCTTTAGCAGTGGGAGGAAACCAAAGTGCCCGGAGGAAACCCACGAGGTTGAGAAGGCGCCCCTATCTCCATGCCACATACGCTCACACCAGACCTCGAAACCACAGCCGCAAGCCAGAGGTTACCGGCCAGCTAGAGGTCGAAGCGCGGCACTCTAGACCACTAGGCCATCCAAACCCCTTTTTACATAGTAATAAAGAGGGAAGGTGGATGGCCAAATGGTTAGCACATGCCCGCTGTATCATTTCATAAGGTCTTTCATTGAGTCAACTGGCATGGTTTTTCTATTCCCCGGTTGTACGTAACAAGGACTAAGGTCGCCTGTCCAGCATCATGGGATTTCTTCGGGTCCTCCGGTTTCCTCCCATTGCTGAAGACCCCTACGCGCAAGTGAATTATTGAAATAAAATTAAACCATATGTTAGTCCCGAAATGACTTGCGCGTAGTGGTCTTTAGCAGTGGTAGGAAACCAGAGTACCCAGAGAAAACCCACGAGGTTTGACAGGCGAGGACACCAACGAAGTTGGGCATACATCATACAGTGTGTTATCAGGGAAATTTTACCTGAACACCAGTTCTACAAGTATGCTGTACTCTTATATCGAATTCCAGCTGCCAAAGGTTCTTGTATGTGTACATCAATGTGTAGGCATAGGACCTCTGTTTTTCATTCCATCCAAACAACTATACATTATCCCTTGCCAGGACCTACTTCCTGCACCACTGACAAGAGGGGAGCAGCACTAGAAAATCTAGACGCACTTTCTCTTTCACCACATGGATCAAATACAGGGACCTCCCGATCTGTGAGCCGTCCTACTCACTGAGCAACCCTGGCTCCCTGTTCTGGAATAATTTATCTTTAAGAAAAATTCACACAAATGCCTACCTGTATAAGTTTATAGAAGAGTAAGGTCTGGACTGAAAATTCAAGTATTCCTCTTCCCCTAATAAGGTTATTGAACATTTTCTGCCGTAAATATTCCGTAATGATGAATGTCTCAACAGTCTAGATTGGTTGTTTTTACACGCTACTGTTTTAGGTCGAATGTTCAATGATGTAACTATGATGCTGCCATCCCGACTCATCGTAATAATTCAAACGTTAATACACGTTACTGTATCGGCTGTTCTACACTACAAGGAATTGAACACAGATTACTGATAAACTCAGAATTTTGTCATGTTTTTTTTCCTGTCAAATCAGTCCACTGTATCAAAATATTTAGCGTAACTTCATATGTTACATCACATTTTCAAATCAATTCAACATTAATTCCACGCAATCTCCCACCATATCCCAAATTGTTCATTAAGAAGAATTGCCTGTATGTTTCAACTTCACATTGTGAAATAAAATCTTGTAACTAATTCTATGCAATCTACAATGTTTCCCAAAATAACTGTTCAATTATACATGTATGTGTGATATGCTTCAAATTAATTTAACCATACATTCAAATAAAATTAACCTAATGCAAACTGACATGTTTCCCTAAATAACTTTTCGTGATTCAAGTGAGCGAGTTTAAGTAATCAGTTCAATAAATTATCCTTCCATGTTTTCTATAAGATCAATATCTCCGTCTGTAAATCAAATAAATCCGATCGCTACCTTTTCTATAAAACACACTTCAATGTAGACATAAACTGGTTATTAAATCATCACGATAAATCATAAAGTCACGTTTTATTTCAATTGTTTCGTTTAAGCACCATTTTAATCTGAACACATCTAAAATGACATTAAATATTTGTCATAAAAATCAGACCAACACAGGCACAAAACATGCCCAATAAATCACAAAGTCACGTTTCATTCTATTTCTCTATCAATTCAATCTGACCAAACAACTTGAAAACCGCTAAAAGATCATCACGGTATCCAACGGTAAATCCAATAAGGATCAGAAATCAATGTGTACAAATTATTTCATTAAAAGAAAAAAACATAAAAACCACTAAAATATCGTCAAAAATTTGATATTCCCCGGTAACGAATAGAATATCAAATCAGAATCAGAAATCAATATTTAAATTCATTCCTCGTACAGTCACCAATAACTCTTAGTACACCAACATGCCTGGCAAAAGTAAACAAAATTTTTGTCTTGAATTAATCCGTTCAAACAAATCAAGTCGACTTCTGTCGGTTGTTGATGTACAATAAGTCCATTGTAAGTTGGTTGGCTAATTGTTCTTACTCCATGACCAGTCACAAAACTTGACAAGCTTGAAAATCTCTGGCATGTCAAACAAAAGTAAATGAATTAAACGTCTCAAATTACACTGATTAAACAGTTCTCATGGCGTATTATTAACAACTCTATTGTAGGTTTGTTGGTTAATTCATCTTATAGTTGAGTCGTCAAAGTTCTTTAACATATAATACGATATAACCCCTAATTCAATTCCCTTAAAACACTCCTTTAGTTTTACCAATAACAAATTCACAATCAGCTGATCTTAGAGTATATCCAGTGCCTTTACGAGTTCAGTTGCATTTAACAAACCCTTTCAATAGAATTATAACATGACATAACATATAGCACATATATCCAGTTCCCTTCACACACACCTTTTTAAACCAATACAAAATAGGGTTAAAACTATATAACCAGTCAAAGGTCACTTGTGATTAGTTAGGGGTCAGTTACAATCTCTTTAAGGGAATTAAAGGATCATAAACTAGGCCCACACAGTTTAACGTTTGATTTATATTGGGTAAGAATCTATCATGTTGAAACACAGTGATCTGTGGGATTTGGGGTGTCAAACAAACTCTTAGCTCTTGATCAACTGTACGAATAAGATCAATACAGGATTAATAACATAGAGATTACTACTTTAGTCTAAGCTCACTGTGTTTCAAATTCTGGGACAGAAATAAACAAAGTTTTTATCTTCCTTTAACATACATTATACAAGAGCAAAATCTGCCTATTGCAGGTCTTTCTTTAGGCCTTAAATGTAAATTAAATTATTATTATTAATTAATTTATCCAGACCATAATCAACTCTCTGGTCCATCGGATGGGTACAAAGTTAAACAGAATTGAATCTGATCTGCGATGATTCGGCTAATGTGTCACAAAATTGTAGTTTGCTTTAGGCATCAGAATTGACACAGAAATTGAAGTTCACATATATTCTTTAACTTTCAAAAAAATTTAAGTTTCAAGTCTTCATCAAGTCTCTACAAAATCAACACCTGACATTCAACAACTATTTAAAACATTAACTAAACCATGTTCAGGTATCTTCAAAGACTTCATATTTGTTAATAGGTACCCATAGTACCCATACTATGTTCATAGGTACCCAGTACTGTATAAGTCTCAACAAAATCAACTCCTCACATTCAACAAGTGAACAACTATTTAAAACAATAACTAAACCATGGTATCTTCAGACTTCATACTTGTTAACAATAACATTGAACAATTATGTACACAGGTATCGGGTACCGAATTAAACTTTACCCCCCAAATATTCGTATATCGTTAAAGACTTCATTATCTTATCATTAAACCTCCAAAAGTAACAAGTACACTCGCACACTAAATATATAATTTCATTATTCTCACGTTCAGTTTCATATTTTAAGCAAGCTCAGATTTATAAATCTTGTAACGCCACAACAACAGCATATTATTCTACCATTAACAATCCTGACTGTCAAATTTTTAAGAGATTATACAGAATTTAGTGACACTCGGAAAAAGGATTATATATCTCCTGTCAAGTTGATCCATTGTGTTGTGGGCGTCGATCATATATTTATTCTTAATAACAATAGATGAGAAAGCTATGTATTAAAGTATAGATTACACCCCTCCATGAGCATGGACAAAACCCTTCACGGATATCAATTATCTACTAATACTTGACCATATTCTTGTCAATAATTCTGTTGATATCAACATGACTATTGTCATGGTGTGGATCACGAATTTTTACCAATGGAAGCCTTGGGGATCAACAATCTTGTCAATACATTAGTATTGTACAAACTATTCCGAGGATTTTAAAGAAAAGATTATCAATGGACCACCTCAACTCTTAGACTATTGTCCTCATGTAAGCAGTATAGGCCAATGCTCAGAATTTTCAACGATTACAAAAATGAAATTAAAAATGGGGTTTAATGTCCTACAGTTCTGCTCTGATGGGCATATGACATTCAGTTTTACCCGGACGGCTGAGTTACAGCCTACCCTTATATCGAATTCCAACTGCCAAGTGTTCCTTTGATAACGACAGGATTGTTTATTATCAGCATTATCTCTGGAATGGATAGCTATAAAGTAAACACGAAAATGTATGTGCATTGGCATTTATTCAAAAAAACCTTGGCAGATGAGGAGAGAGAGAGAGAGAAATGGGGTTTAACGTCCACTCAACTCAAACTAGGTCATTTTGGGACTAACATGGTTTCAATTTTATTTCAATAATTCGCTTGCACGTAGGGATCTTTAGCAGTGGGAGGAAACCGGAGTGCCCGGAGGAAACCCACGAGGTTGAGAAGGCGCCCCTATCTCCATGTCACATACGCTCACACCAGGGATCGAAACCACAGCCGTAAGCCAGAGGTGACCGACCGGCTAGAGGTCGAAACGCGGCACTCTAGACCACTAGGCCATCCCAACCCCCCTTGGCAGATGGAGTTCAATATAAGAGTAAGAGTAGGCTGTTGAACCACTGTCAAGGCAACATTTGCTCTCAAAGCACAGCACATGCCGTATGCCTGTCTTCATTAGGGCAGTCCGATCAGAACCGTAGGAAGTTAAACCCATTTCATTTTTCTGTACTCGCGTGTAATGTCATCTATCCAATGCATTTTCATTCATGAAGTTTAAATTGCATGACAAAGTTATTGTCAAGGACTAAGTGACAAGGTGATTGACTTCTTATTCAACATGTAATAATCAACTCTTTTTAGCAGAGTGTAAAGTAGATCAATTTATGATACCCTAGTGGAGAGTTCATTGAGTGAGAGAGAAAGAAAGAAAGAGAGAGAGAGAGAAAGAGAGAGAGAGAAATGTGATTTAGTCCACTGGACACAAACTAGGTCATTTTGGGACTAACATATGGTTTCAATTTTATTTTCAATAATTCGCTTGCGCGTAGGGGTCTTTAGCAGTGGAAGGAAACCGGAGTAAACCCACGAGGATGAGAAGAGGTGCCCCTATCTCCATGCCACATACGCTCACACCAGGGATTGAAACCTCAGCCGCAAGCCAGAGGTGGCCGGCCAGCTAAAGGTCGAAGCACGGCACTCTAGGCCACTAGGCCATCCCACCCCCCACCCCCAAGAGAGGGTTTAACTTTATTTCAAAAATTCACTTGCGCATAGGGGTCTTTAGAAGTGGGAGGAAACCGGAGTACCAGGAGACCCACGAGATTGGACAGGAGTGACTCCTCCTAGTCACGTACAACCAGTTGATTCAATGCCCGACCTTATGATACAACACAGACGTGCTAACCATTCGGCCATCCAACCCTCTCAAAAATTTACAAAATGAAATGTGGTTGAACATCCTATTATTTACCCTAACCAGGATCATGAGAACAGCTTTACACTATGCAGTGTACTAGAAGAGGAATTTTGACAAGACAGTGGCGTTTTCACCTTCTCTTCACTAGATTTCCTTTTTGTTTCTCATCCAAACAACTGGTTAATCAATTAACTTTTTCTCTTTGGAAATCTGTGAATTTGTCACACTGTTATTGCAAAGTACCCTTGGGACTCAAGAGGGTCCATTGAGGGTCCACAAACTTGGCGTATATTTTAGATTTTGGGTAAAAAGCAAGACTTGACTTATTAATTTTTTCTTTTTGCAAATCTGTAAATTTGTCTCACAGTTATTACGAAGTCCCCTTATGACTCTAGAAGGTCCATGTATGGTCCACAAACTTGGCACATATGTCACATTTTTGGGTAAAAAGCAAGGGAGATAACTTACTTAACCTCCAGACTAGCAGGCCAGCATCCTACAAACTTAGCTACCATGACATCCCTTTTGGGTAAAAAAGCAAAGGAGATAACTTACTTGACTTGTGATATACCCATTGGTACCCATGAATACTGTTTATATTGTGCTAATCGTTTCTCCTCTAAAATAGCTTGAGCGTTTGACTCCAGTATACAATATTTCACGTTTCTAGTGCCACACCCACATGTAGCCGACGAACAACTCTTATCTTTACGAGCCGAGGTCGTGTTAAAATGTCTAGTAAAGTTGATAAGATCTAGGTCTATTAAAAAGTCTTTACTATTACTCAATGAGGGCAACATATCCACCATGGGAAATATACCAAGGTCCAGGGCAGGGTGGTCTGATTCCGATTTAAATATCCTTTATGCCTGTATATATTTGTGCTTCATTTTATTTATCATTTTATGTCCTGGAGCCAAGTTTTTGATAAGAATTTTGCAACGAATGTTCCGAAAGTACTCTGGGTTACTCGTCTAAAACGCTCAACCGATCTTTCTTCTCCAAAACACTAAACATATCTTTTTCTCTTAAACACGTGCTAAAACAAATCTTCTCAAAATAAAATTTATTTACATTTCCAGAAACACAATCAAATTCTGTCATTTATCTCCTTTACAATTCAAACATAACAACATATCATCCTCTTTATAAAGTTTCATTTCCTGACCATCATCAAATCCATCAAAGTTTATGCAGTTTCACAAGAATGCTTACAGTCAATATTTCATTTTATTTGCATACATGATAACGATTTGTGAAATCTTGTTGATATGTTGCAGTGAAGTAAACCATAGTAATTGTTATCCATAATTAGTGTTATAACCCACCTTCATTCGACAACTGATTCACAAATAATAATACTAAACTTCAAAAGTCAAACCAATATCTATATTTCCAGCAGGAACCATATTGGTTAAGATATCTGTTGTGGTCAATCTTTTATATTAAAAGAAACATAACAAGATTTGGTATCAAGTCAAGCGTCTGTTGTTTTTTTTATTAAAAATAGATTCGGTAAATGTACATCGGCATACAAAATGGATCAGTACATATCGTACAATTTAAGAATCTTCTGTATACATCAACGGAAAACATTCTGATATGCCATCATTTTGTTTTTAAATGTACATTATGTATCTTTAAATAATCAACAAAGCGAAACTAGAATCAGTCACTAATAAATAAATACGAACATATCTTAAGTCTTAATTAAAACACCACAATTTTTGAATAATCCACAATCGTCAAATAATCCACCAGATAAACATATCTTTAGTCTTAATTAAAACACCACAATTTTTGAATAATCTTTCACCAATCATCAAATAATCTACCAGATAAACCCGAGTTCGGTCTAGTCACTAGATGACAAACCTATCTTCGGTCTAAAAACACCAAAGTTTTTAGTCACTATGGATTCAGAAATATTTCAAGGTCAGAGTTAACAACAATTTGGGAGATAACGAACCAACCAATGACATGAAGACCACATGGCTAATCTAGCAGCAATATAAATTAATACACACCCTTATATAACTAGCTTTCTCTTTGGTATAAGGCAGATTAATCTCTTCGTAAAAATACAAAATTAACATTTTTCTCGCTCCATTTTTTTTATCCCGTTGTGCAAGTTCAAGGGTCCAGTTGTCACACGTTATTTTTTTCGTGTTGTGGACATGGTTGTTTGTGAGCTGTTCATGACAACAACTTGATAAAGTCCACCTGGAACTACATAATTGTTCTAGACGTATTATAACTTGTCTAAACAAAAATTAAAACAAATTTCTCAATGTAAAATGCTTTTCCTGAATCTTATTCCAATATATGAGCTTTGATACAATCTTTTTACCCTGTGGTGCTAGCAAACATATACAGTCTTATCGCTGCTTGTGTTCTCTTCTCTGATCTACTCTACACTTGAGGACATTTTGTTTGAGACCAGAATCATCCATTCATGACCACAATTCAACATAGAACGCTCATTGTAACTGCAACCAGTCCACGCTCACTGAAAATAAACTTCCAAACGATATCCAATTCAAATCACTTGTAAAACGTTTTCCCTACGGACATTTTAATCTTGACAAAGCTCCATGAAAACCATGTTGGTCGTTCTAGATGTTGTCGAACTTGTTTAACCAATAATCAAATTTCTCGTAAAATATTTATACTGCGAACATTTTAGTCTTTGTTATGGTTATCTGTCCCATGAGAAAAGTTGAATCTTTCCAAATAATACTTGCGCCATAATGTAAACTGCATTTCTATCATTTATTTTAGTTTCCAATAATTGTTATACTGACTGATAATTCAAAAATGATGTCAACAGAACATTACATAGTCAGCTCTTTTAGTCAAAAAAACCCCCAAAAACAACATGTTAAGGAAATAAATCATATTCTGTGGCAGCCGTGATTTCATCCATCTTTTAAATCCCTGAAATATTTCAACTTTGATCTTGTGATTTCCCAGTATTAAATCAAACGTATTATCCCCAACGAAAACAGTTCTGGTTGTCAAAAGACAAGGTTATATGTATGTTATGACCAGGAGAATCTCTACTATGAATTTCCACACAAGCCATGCTTTTTGAGTTTTTACGAATGCTTTCTCTCAAACAACAAAACCTGACAATGATAGAATGAATAATGGCTGTCCTTGTTGGTGAGTACCGTTAATAATAATATCATTAGTTATACAAACTTTTATTCGAAAATGACACGGAACAAACATAAGAGGGTAGAATTAAGTGATTGTACGGCCCCAACTTATTGAAGATCTTTCTTTTGCGGTAACAGAAAGCAATGTTCACATCATTGTCCCAGCGTACAAAGGATATTTCTTTGTAAATTCTAAATGTCAGGACCCGAATTTACTAATGAATTTATTAATGATCAAATGGGTCTTCATAAAAGTGAAAAAGCAGGTTCGTGGAGTATAAAATTAGCCATAAAATTGACAGGCCTTAGAAGTCTATCACAAACGATTATGCACGTTTTCTTTAGAATGGTTTTTATTTCAAGTCAATGAATACTGTTTGAAGTGAAGTTCTGTTTTGACAACATGTAAACACCAAAACAGATTAAGGATAAAAATTAAAAAAGTTTAAAATGGGAAGTTAAATACAACTCATTTCATGTCAATTGTGACAATAAGCTACACTGGGACTTCACAATAACATGGATCCCAAAAAAGCTTCAATGGGACCTTACTCTAGGTGAAAACATGGCTCCCAAACAAGCTAAACTGGCATTTCACTATACGAGATAACATAGCTCCCAAACAAGCTACACTGGGACCTCACTATAGGTGAAATCATGGCTCCCACACAAGCTACACTGGGACCTCATTATAGATGATAAAATAGGTTGCCAGGCAACGAAACATACGCCCACACAGCAGCTAAATCGTCTGGGCAGTCAACAAGAGTTGTTGCATTTTAAGTAATCATCAGAAAAACATAATTCAAACTCACCCATAACTATGGTGTAACTGTGATATAATTAAACGTTTTTTTTAAATCAGATAATAATTGTGACCTCAAGAGGGACCACAAGCTAAAAAGGGTGATTTTTCGTACAATCAGGGGCCATAATTCAGGAAGTTACGATCCGTTATGCGCAAATATGCAATGGAACCAAGATCTTTAGGTTATAAACATGTATTTCAAGTTTCATCAAAATCAGTTCAAAATTGTGACCTCTATAGGGTCCACAACCTTGATATAGCATATTTTCACACTATTCGCGTACAAACGGCGGCCATTTTGTCCGTCAATTATGGTCCGATTTTCACAAAATTCAAATTCTCTCTTCATTACCATGTTACGGTGATATAATTAAACTTTTTTTAAATCGGATAATAATTTTGACCTTCAGAGGGACCACAAGCTAACAAAAGCGATTTTTCGGACAATCAGGGGACATAATTCAGGAAGTTACGATCCGATGGGTGCAAATATCGAAAGGAACCAAGATCTTTAGGTTATAAACATACATGTCAAGTTTCATCAAAATCGGTTCAAAATTGTGACCTCTATAGGGTCCACCCACAACCTTGATATAACATATTTTCACACTATTCGTGTACAAACGGCGGCCATTTTGTCCGTCAATTTTGGTCCGATTTTCACGAAATTTGAACTCAACCTCCATAACCATGGAACGGTGATATAATCAAACGTTTTTTTAAATTGGATAACAATTTTGACATCGAGAGGGACCACAAACGAAAAAGGGCGATTTTTCGGACAATCAGGGACCATAATTCAGGAAGTTACGATCCGATTGGCGCAAATATCGAAAGGAACCAAGATCTTTGGGTTATAAACATGCATTTCAAGTTTCATCCAAATCGGTTCAAAATTGTGACCTCTACACTGTTCAAAAGCTAAAAAACGTGATTTGTCGTACAATCAGGGGCCATAACCCATGAAGTTACAGTCCCATACATGCCAATATCGAAAGGAACCGAGATCTTAGGGTGATAAATCTATATTTTAAGTTTCATTGAAATCGGATAAAAATTGTGACCTGTAGACTGTTCACAAACAATTGTGGACGGACGGACAGGGGCGACGACAATATACGTCCACATGAAAATGTGGGCGTATAAAAATGGCTCCCAAACAAGCTACACTGGGACCTCACTATAGGTGATAACATGGCTCCCAAACAGTGACGTCTTTTAATCTGATATTTTAAGGAATAAATATTACTTGGGGTTTAACACTCTGCTCTCACTGGGCTAATGAAGATGATATTTCCAACAACAGTGTAATAATAGATCCCTTCAGGGTACTATATAGGCTATAGCCATAGGGGATTTGCTATGTAATAGGTTTGGAGAGCGATAGCAAAGCCATTAACAGAACACTATTTCTACAGGAAATGATCACTAGTTTTATTCTAAGAGCAAAATGTTTTAACGAGTATCCTCTTATCGTTATCAAGCACATTGTGTTCTGTTAATGTGTTTCGCAATTGCTAAATGCCACTTAAAGATTATGATATCGAAACCTCTCAGTATAATATAGGGGACTGCTCACTATAATAATACAGGCAAGTATATGTCTGTTACAAAGTACAAAAGTTTCCAATACAAATGAACTGGGAAATGGGGTTTAACGACCTACTGTTATGTTCCTAAACTGGGCTAATGAAGATGGGCATACGCCATCAGGGCCGACGGAAGCAATTCTTGAATAGGGGGCCTTCCATCCTAGGTCCTTATAGGCAAGGTCCAGGGGCTGCAATAACCTGAAGAAAAGTGTACTTGCGGCCAAATTATTAGCCCCCCCCCCTAGCCCCCTACGCCGCCTGGCCTTGCCATACAGTGTGCTATGACGGAAATATTGCCCGGACTGCAGCACTACAGCCTACTTTTATATCCAATTCCAGCTGTTATGGGATATATTACGCGTACACCACTGTTTACATGCGACCTCAATTTTTCGCTTCATTTAAATGAACGCTGTTCTTGTCAATGATGCAGGACGGAGGACCTGACAAGGGGGAATCATGCCGGAAAATCTGGAAAAACTCAGTAGTCCTGATATTTTGTCTTGTAAATTAAACTTGTTATTTCCATGCCTGGTACAAACAGTTCTCAACAACAATCCTACAGTTTTATTTGAAAACATTTTTTGCTGAGTCATGACAAGTCTAGATCTGCTAGGAGATATATTGTGGTTTTTATCTGTACTGTGGATCTACAAATCTAAAAATCTTTCTCACAGGAAATAATGCCATTGATATTTATATAAATTAGGCATTCCCAAATTATTGTCAATATAACAAAAAACATAGCCCACATTTTCAGATTACCAATTTATAAATTTAATATTCATATTAATAAAACGTCACGCATGTTCCCTTTTCCTGGTGTACCAATACATTTTAGAATTGAATATAAACCGCATTTTAGACAGCAGTCAGGTTAAACCCCTTTTCATCTCATCTCATTTCACGGGGGGTTGGGATGGCCTAGTCGTCTAGAGTGCCGCGCTTCGACCTCTAGCTGGCCGGTCACCTCTGGCTTGCGGCTGTGGTTTCGATCCCTGGTGTGAGCGTATGTGGCATGGAGATAGGGGTGCCTTCTCAACCTCGTGGGTTTCCTCCGGGCACTCCGGTTTCCTCCCACTGCTAAAGACCCCTACGTGCAAGCGAATTATTGAAATAAAATTAAACCATACATGTTAGTCCTGAAATTACCTAGTTTGTGTCGAGTGGACATTAAACCCCATTTCTCTCTCTCTCTCATCTCATTTTACACAATTACCATCATAAGTGAGTGAGAGAAAGAGAGAATGAGAGAGAGAGAGATGGGGTTTAATATGGTTCAATTTTATTTCAATAATTTGCTTGCGGGCAGGAGTCTTTAGCAGTGGGAGGAAACCGGAAAATACTTAAGAGGTTGGACAGGCGACCTACTCCTTGTCACGTACAACGCCATAAGGAGTAGGGTGGCATGTACAAACGGGGAATCGATACCACGCCAGTTGACTGAATGACATCTTATAATATAGTGCGTACATGCTAAACTTTCGGCCACCAAACCTCCTTTATTAGGGGACGTTTGCCTGTACAGTAGCATTTCCATGATCTTCCGGCAATTCCAACTATAAGGGGTTCTTTTTTCTTTTATGTACATGCCAATGTGTACACAAGACCTCTTCTTTTTAGACACCTTGTTTGTAAACAACTAGATGCCGTTCCTTGCCAATCCCCCTTTGCTGCACAACTGATAAATCCTGAGAGTACTGAGACAAACCTTCAGGAACTCCTGGTTAGTGAGCCAGCACCTTTCTCACTGAGCCAGCACTGAGCCAGTGTCTTTCTCACAGGGCCAGCGGCTTCTCAATGAGCTAGGGACTTTCTCATTGAGCCAGTGTCTTTACCACTGAGCCACTGCCTTTGTCACTGAGCCAGCGCCTTTCCTATTTAGCAGGCACCCTCCCCACTGAGCCATCGCCATTCTGAGTCAGCGCCTTTGTCACTCAGCCACCGTGTCTTCCTCAATATGATCGACACAGGAACATAAATACCAAAGTAATACTAACCTTTTGCCTAATACGAAGGGTCCAAATAATTCCCTGGTTGGCGTAGATCTAAAACGGAGTTTAAGGCTATCGTACGGAACCATTTCAACATACTGAAACTTCTGACACACACATGGTAGTTGAAAGGGCATTATTAATATATTTCTATTTTAATAACATAGACCAGAGTGACATAAACTATCTCGCGAACAATTCATTAATCTGTATTATATGTCTCTTATTGTTGAAACATGTAATAAAAACTATTATAACACAAGGTCGGCCATTCAAAATAATAACTCCCTTTCTCACTACAGATTTCTTTAACCGAGGTCAAACGGTGAATCCAGATAATATTCTATTCTCTTTCAAATATCAATTAAATACTGAACAATTACAATTATTCCAAAGCATACAAAGTTTCAGCAGTTTTTTTCATACACTTTCTAGAAGAGATTTTACCAACTGAGATTTAATTTCAGGAACAATTAAATTTTGAACAATTACTTGTGTTTCAAAGAATTTGGCATACAAGGTTTCACTAGTTTCTTCATAGCCTTTCTAAAACAGAATATATACAGCGACTTCATTTCAGGAACACACATATACAATTCTGTAGACAAGAATATAACCATAATTTTATCCCAACACTTTCTTTCGGGTCCAGATTCCGAATAAAGCTAAGTTTACAATTGATTTTAAATACTAAAAATAAAATTCCTGTTCTTCTCGCAATTCAGTATCCCTATTCGTCACTTTGTCCATAAATCATTTTCAAAAGAAAACAGATTTCAACATGTTTCAGAAATTAGTCTTCAAATATAACTTGGGCTTCGCTATGTCAATGAACTTCACTAGTATGGCATTTAGATAAAGTCACATCCATAATCTTTAATTCATTCTAAATTTGAATTATTGCCATTCTTTCTTATTCTAATACGAATATATTAAACAAACTGAATTGGAATTCACGCCAACTCACTCAGCTCAAAGTTTTATTCAGCGTACTATCTCAAATCAATTTAAACATTAATTCATTCTGTTTGAGAATAGATCTTATTAAATTTTGTTTATATTACCACTACACCATGGATTATGTTTTCAGAGTTTTAATTTTTATAGACAGACAAATCGTTGTTCAACAATATATAATTTAATGTAATTGAAGTTTGGTGTATTTAACTTTCTATCTGTGCGTTTGGTTTATAAAGTCTTTTGTACTTGAAATCTTGACATGTATTATATTTTTATGCAAGCTAGAAAAATTTGTCATTAATCACTCTTTTATCAGACTATCTGTTGAACACAAATTTAGCAATTCAAACAATATAAACAGCGATATTTATTTCCATTATTTATCTCTCTAATTTATATTTCGGTTCCAAACCACAGTGATATTTCCAATGTTATTGAATCATTCCAATTATTCATCTCTCTATTCTATATTTCGGTTCCAAACCAATATTCTGATACCCAACCAATTCAAGAATTAGAATTATCCAATGTGGTATTTGAGAAATGGCTGAAACAGGATTTCACAGGCAAACAGTAGAAAAATCTAATTTTGGTACCTTATTAACCAATTAAAGAATTAAGAGTTATCCAACCTTGTATTGGAGAAATATGGACGTTTATTAGGATTAATTTGACTCCTTGTTCACTCCTTCCGTATATTTCGATGTATTTGTGTGTTATATTTATGCGGTAATAATTTTCAATTATATATAATGCATTTAATCCATCGAAGGTGCATGCTCTAAGTGCAGTAGTAAGTCAAGAACATAATGTCGCAAGTCTCGATTCAAACTGAGCAATCGATTGTGAACACTTTATCACATTAATTATATTCCTTTTCTATAAATTCACATGTTGATCTGTATACTGTACCCTTTGTAAATATTGCAAAACAACATTAAGACGGATTTAATTGGAACTGTATACAATTTATAATATGCTTGTGAACCTAGACATCACTAGGGTTGGTTTGCTAATAGTCTGTCTTTTCTATCCAAGTCACCATTTTTGAAATGGTATATATGGGTATGTAATTCCATATATCTTTAACTCCAAACCATTTGATAACACTTTTCCTTCAGTCCAACCTTCACATTATCTAGTAACACTTCCCTTTAAGAAGTCCACATAACTAACAAATTCCTATATCTTTATAGTTGAACCTTCACGTTATTTGAGTTTCTGCAACTAAATAAAAGATATCCTAAGTTGGTCGTAGTTGGTTTTCTGTATAACAAAAGACTATTTGATAACCCTTCTCATAAGAAGTCTATGTAACTAACAGTTCTAAATGTTTTTTAGTTCTTCACGTTATTTAAGTTCCCATCACAACAAACTAACAGAAACCCTTATTATAGGTAGCATATTATACCTTTCCCATACCTCGTTAGTCAGTATACCTGTCTCTACTGCTAGGTGTATTAATTATATAGGTGTTTCTAATCTCAATTAATGTCGACAAGATTGTTCAATTATTCACGGACATGTTTCGGGATATCACGTTACACAATCCATTCACTCGATTTGATGTTTATCGTTTATTTCTTGCAACATCTGTGTAGTTTGTTTTGTCTGCAGTTCTCCTTCAGTTACTATGATAACATTAATCTTACATCCAATTTGATTAGAATACAGATTTATATTACGTTTCTTTTTTTTTGTATTTTCGTTGGCCTACTCTACATGAAGATCTGACTGGTTGTAGTGGAAGGTCATGTCAGAGGTCAAACGAGCGGCTTTTAACCTATGATGTCAGACATTTGATTAACCAATCAGCATTGATGTTTCTATTGGATTACCCACAGTTATGTGCACCTCACTCCAAAAACTCGCCGTAACAAGACCGCTTCAATGGCTAATCTTTCACATCATCCAGAACTTGTGTTATGCAGAAACTCTTCCAGATCCTAGTGCAGTAAGGACAGGTAAAACAAAATTTGAACTATCAAAAACGAAACAGGATCTGTGTTTTAATCAGATTATCTTACATCTTGACTATAATAAACTCTCTGATCGTCATTTAAGGGATTTAAAGGATTCTGAATCCCTTAAAACTATAATTTTTGGTAGTTGAATCTCTATAAGTTCAAAAAAGGTTCAACTCAGTTTAGTATTTATAAAGACATGAGGAGCTGAAAATTTCCCAACATTTGTTATCCACAGCAGTGCTGTGTATAGACACCATCTACTGCCACATAATGGACACAACATCAAGACTGTGTTTTTTTTTGTGCCAATGTTACTTGATTAACGAAACTATTTCTTTTTAAAACTTCAAACATTCAATACTTAGCCAGGAATAAAGTAATTTAACAGAAATTTTCAAAATTTTAATGTTTCATTATATATTTAAACTATTCTAGCAAGAACTGCCAGCTTGCTATCTAAATAACTTAGATTAAGAAAAATCATTAATTCTAGGAAGTAAATTTCAATGTTTGAAAATGACAGTTCTCTATCAAAAAACTCACATCTAACTAGAGACCCCAAAAAGTAAGTCAAATGTGGTTTCCTACTAATCTTATTCTACTTTAGAAACAGGAAACCACAGACGGACAATTAACGGAGGACATGAAAAAGCAATATAAAGTCTGTCATTTTTTTTCATTTTTTATCTCTGATCTAGACACAATCTTTTATTAATTATGCCATAGATTGACGAATTAAATATTATTCTGTTTGCCACTAAAGCTTTTCCTATTTAGAATTTCCTGCAATTATGGGATCTTATTTCACATCAATTTCCCCACAGCATTTGTTTTTGTTACCAAGGTACTAAATTACCTCTACGAGGTTAAATTATCTGCAATTTTCCGATCAATTTCTAAGAATTATAAAATCTAAAAGCCTGGTTCGTAAAGATTAGATTCAGTGCCCAGGAATAATTGTTTCAAAATCGTCTAATCACAGTGCAATCCACTTCAGAATTCCGATTTCCTCACACCATTTTCCGAAATATTGAATTCAGCCAGTGACAGAATATATAATTGAAAAGCTAACGCATTTCCTTCTAGTTAGCACAGTAGGTTACCCAAGACTGGAGTCAATCAGGAATGTTTAAAATCAATTTATAGCAGTTTCAAATGCTGTACTGTAGACAAAAAAATCTTTTCTTGGTTTCACCTTAGTTCATATTCATTAATCATTTCTTAATGCTGTACATAAAAGGATCTGCATGTCATTTACATTTTTGGGAAAAAATATCAAGTATATATATACCACGCCTTATATCCATATTTAAATTTATGCATTTTGATTACTTAACACTTGAAATGCGGAAGTCAAAAGTCTTTCTGGTTTTTACCTTCACCTTAGTGCTGATCCATTAATCATTTCTTATTCTGTACATAAAAGATCTGTGTGTTACTTGAAGTTTTTTGAAAAAATCAAATATTCCAATTGATTGTATAACATTTAATTAAGAAAATAGAGGGAGAGAAATGGGGTTTAACGTCCACTCAACACAAACTACATTTTTGGGGGGACTAACATATGGTTCAGTTTTATTTGGATAATTCGCTTCGCTACTGGTTTTTTAGCAATGGAAGTAAACTGAAGAACCTGGAGAAAACCCACTAGGTTAGACAGGTGACCCTTACTCCTTGTCACGTACCAGCTGGAAATCATATAAAAATTTGAATCTTATGTTAGTCCCAAAATAACCGAGTTTGTATCAAGTGGGCAGGAAACCACATATCTCTCTCTGGACTGATATTCCTGTTAGAGATTGATAATATTGTAGTTTGCAAAGGATCATAAACATCCCTCAAAACATGATCAGGGACTTTAATATATATCACAAAGCGGAAAGTTTAAAACACATCCTATTCCTATTTCATTATGTTTTTGTAAAGTTCAAAATTTCATTATACTTGTCTTTACTACACTAGGATCTGGAAGAGGGCTTCGGTTGAAGTGAGAGATTAGCCAATAAAATGTTCTGTTTCGGTGCCATGCACGAAACTGTGGGTACAGTAAACCACTAGAAACATCAACACTGATTGATTAAAAAGTCACTCAAACGATCCCTGAGACACAACCTTCCAATACAATTTGTCACATTTTCATGTAGTGTAGGACAGCGAAAGTGGGTTTCAGAATTTGGAATCACATACACAGGAAAATGTGTCACGGATAACGCTCATATACTGGCGCCCCATTAAAACTGTCTGGTAAAAGCACTATTTCCATGCAATGAACTCTCAAAATTCGAGCTCCAGTAACGGAACCTGAATATATTTATGATAAAACAACTGTATAAATTCCAGTCTTTATAATAAAACTAACACTGATATACAGGTGTCCTTTCTGTTCGTATTCTTAATGCACAAAGTTAAAAAAGTCTGTTAATTCTCAAAACCTCTGATCTAGCCACGTTCGCTGAATCTTATACTATGACTGTATCTAAAAACACTTACAATCTTTTTAACGACAGTTTCTAAACAATTCCAACCTTTCTAATAAAACCTCAACAATTTCATTCCATATACAGTAATAAAACTAACATCGATCAGCAGACAATAGCCAACTATTACATAGTAATATATCCTTACAGTAGCTTATCGAAATAATATTCTAAATTACTACCACTGGATCAATCAAAGCCACTAATTTAGTTCGGATTATTATATGGGTGATATTATCAATAATTCTTGGGCTTAATAATCTCTTGTAAATTTGATATGTTTCGAGTTGGGGTCGATTCTGTATGGAGAATTATTAACGTTTGACCTCTAGTAACCTTATGACTGTGTCAAAAGAAATATTGTTATTACCTATGTGTAATCTATTTCTTTTGATGACCATGTAATTGTAATAAAGGCCCCTACCCCACCCTTAATAATAACGTACTTCGTGATGTTAGAAATCATGTGTACATTTGAGTTTTCTATGACGATTATGTATAAAAGTAATTATTAAGATTTCTGTGAACATTTGAGTTTTCTATGACGATTATGTATAAAAGTAATTATTAAGTTGAACATGAAAACTTATAATAAATCTTATAAGATATTTCTATGATAAGAAATGAAATGAAATAGGGTTTGCTCTCCTACTTTTTTGTACCATCTAGGTTAGTGATTCTCAACCAGTGTGCTGCGGCACACCTGTGTGCAGTGAGATCCTCCTAAGTGTGCCGCAAAATATTGAACGGCACACTAAGGAAATGCCAAAAACCATGTGATTCCAATTAAATATTCACAAGTGTCTGCTGGGAAGTTCATAGCTGTGTTTTTCTTTATTTAGTTTGAGACATTCTATGTGTCTATGACTAGTCTGTGTCTACGATTGTATGCCGTCTGTGATTTGCCATGTTGATGCTTTGTAAAATTCTAACGTTTTTTACATATTATTTAGCCAAGTGTGGCACTATTTTTCATGTGTACCGAGGAGTGCCGTTGACCAAAAAAGGTTGAGAATCACTGATCTAGGTTAACGACGAGCAAACACCATGAGGTGTTGGCCGTGAAAATTCCTCAGGTTTTTTCCAGCAGAGGGTTTAACATCCACTCCACTGAACACAAACTAGGTCATTTCAGGACTAACAACATATGGTAAATGTTGATTTCAATAATTTGCTTGCGTGTAGGGGTCATTAGCAGTGGGAGGAAACCAAGGGACCCAGAGAAAACCCACGAGGTTGGACAGGCGACCCTACTCCTTGTTACGTAGAACTAGGGAATCGAGACCCCGCCAGCTGACTCAATGACAGGCCTTACGATACAACACGCACAAGCTAACCATTCAACCACCTTACACCTGTCTTGATTGGATGGGAGAGAAAACTGAAGTTTACTTGTGTACTCAATGGTGTGCATGTAAAAACCTTGATGATTGGACTACAATGAAGAGAAGATTCAAACTCTGCTTTCCAGGAAAAAATTACGCTCATAGCACACTGTATGGCGTATGGCCATCTTAAATAGCCCAGTCGATGCAGAACAGTAGGACATTAAACAGGATTTCTTTAATTTGATTAAAGAACATGTATTCATATTGTGATGATAAATCAGCAATTTTGAAAAAATTTGATTTTGGACACTCGCCAATCAAAGTCTTAGATATTTGGTTGATAATGTATATTAGACTATATTATATGGGAGACAACTCCCTTTTGCATACTTCTAACTTTATCAATATATTAACGTGTTCATGGTCTCATGGCTGAATGGTTAGCGTGTGTGCGCTGTATCATACAGCCTGCCATTGAGTCAAGTGGCGAGGTTTCAAATCTCTGGTTGTACGTGGCAAGGAATAGGGTTGCCTGTCTAATCTCAAGGGTTTTCTCTGAGCACTCCGGTTCCCTCCCACTGTTAAAGAGCCTCTATGCGCAAGCGAATTATTGAAATAAACTTGAATCATATGTTAGTTCTGAAATGACCTAGTTTGTGTCGAGTGGACGTTAATCTTTAAAAAAAAGAAATGAATGAAAGGATTCACTAGCTCCGACTGGGTTAATGTAGACAGGCATACGCCATACAGTGTGCTATGTGGAAAATTTTGCGCAGACAGTGCCACTACGACCTACTCATATATCGAATTCCAACTGTCAAGGGATATTTGTGAACACAGGACCTCTCATAAAAAGTAGAAGATAATTAAGTGTAAGGAATTAGTTTCTGGTTCAGAAATCAATATCTATACCTGATAAAACAAATATATAAATATGACAGACAGGTAGGTCTTTTATGAAATGATACTAATTAAATATAAATAACCTGTAAGAATATCAATATTTACACCCGAACTATAACAAAATCTATAAATACCCAATAAAACCAATATAAATAAATAGTATTGATCTGATCGAACGATAGATGTTAAAATATCTTGTTAATCTGTTAATGGGAACCACGATGGCTCAGCAAACAGGGAGCTGGCTTGATATCGGCGTCGGTTTGGAGAGATATTGCATAGGCTTTGCCTGTTGTTCAATCCATTTCAGTTTATTGAATAAAATATTGTTTAAGGTTGTTTGAGGTGCAGGAAGGATGGCCTAGCAAGGAACAGCATCAAGGCCGAGTGGACGTTAAACCCCATTTCTATTACATACACACTTTCACGGTCTTTGATGTTCCATAAACGATAATAGAGATATCGTACCGAGGAACGGGTGATCAGAGGGTGATTTGTGATCCCATATCACCCCCCTCCTCCAATGACGTCATATTAAGCAAACACGGCAAATAAATATTATTTAGTTATTTCATTTGGCCATCTAAACCTGGCGAAATTCTTCAAATTCGCTGTTTTTCAAAATATCCAAGTTGTTCTTACATTTAAGATATAAATAAGACGTCAATCCCATTATTAAACTGAATAATGAATTAAGTGGGTATTTCTTGTCGTCCTTCTTTCTAACTTCAACCACAAAGTGTTTTAACCTAAAGTTTAAATCACAATTGTCCACGTGTTCAAGATCCTTAGTTATATTTCTTTCTTCATCATTGTGGTGATTGTTCCGCCATATTGACCATGCTTGAGATTTATTAAACGTAAAGTATTTTTTGGTACAGCATTATTTGCTATGTTTAAAATTGTTTCTTCGTTGGCAATATGAAAACATTTATCATTTTCAGATTGATTTTCCTCAACATCTTAAATATCGGAATACAGCGTTGGATTACCGACATCCATATCAATAATATACTTTAATTGTGCAACACGCTGACTTGCTTCAATTTCAATTATTCCTCGTACGAATTTTCATATAAATTCAATTTGCTTTCAGCAGTCTGGCTGGCAAGAAGGAGTTCTTCGTCTGACTTAGTCATTGACAGCATTTTACTAGTGAACTGGTCAATGTATGACTAAAATAACACAGGTGTATTTTGAGCAGTGGTTGACAACAGTTCACTAATAGTATACTCATTCCAGCAGTGAGTAGCCCTACAATATGCTAAAACAATACAGGATGATATGGATATGTTTATGTTGCTATATGGGGGTATGCTGACTACTCTGTTGTCAATGTGTATGTTAAATAATACCCAACTAACCCTTGGTTTGAAATTAGAAATAGCCCTCGACCTTCGGTCTTGGGATATTTCTAATATCAACCTCGTAGTAGGGTATTATTCATTACATAAAGTATCTTTAATGTGTTAAGAGACCTGCATTCCATTCCTATACTTTCTCATAATTTAACAAAAGTTTGACTTCTTTGTACTAAAGTTATCTGGACTGGGGTTTAATATGAATAATTGATTCAGCCGTTTCGATGATTTATTTAAATGGTTTATTTTTGGATAATGTTTTTAATACAGAATTCTTCCACTGGATTTTGTATTTGACTACAGGCTACAATTAATTTTTTATAACATGTTGATTAAAATCTATCATACTGACTATTGATCAGAGAGAGACGATGGTTCAGTGAGAATGAGCAGTGTATGATTAAGACGCACTTGAGTAAATGGGGACCCCTGTAGAGCCCACTTGAAATTGAATTATATAAAAGATTGAGAAATTATTCATGAACAGAAATGTTTGATAGCAATAGTAAGTGCACTATACCAACCAGGAAACGATCATAATTCATCGTCATTAAATAATAAATAATGCAATTTAATTCAACAAAGCAGATGGCCCACTTATTTCTGTAATAAAATTGACCTGGCTATTTGCTAATAATTAAAGACAGGCATTTGCCGTTTCTACTTATTGTTGCCATTTTTAAAGATTTATTACTATTAACTTCACTAAGAAACAAGAGAGAGAGAGAGAGAGAGAGAGAGAGAGAGAGAGAGAGATGGGATTTAACGTCCACTCGACACAAACTAGGTAATTTTGGGACTAACATATGGTTTCAATTTTATCTGAATAATTCACATGCGCGTAGGGGTCTTTAGCAGTGGGAGGAAACCGGAGTGCCCGGAGGAAACCCACGAGGTTGAGAAGGCGCCCCTATCTCCATGCCACATATGCTCACACCAGGGATTGAAACCACAGCCGCAAGCCAGAGGTGACCGGCCAGCCAGAGGTCGAAGCGCGGCACTCTAGACCACTAGGTCATCCCAACCCCCAACTAAGAAACAAGAGAGCGAGAAAAATGGATTTTATCCTCCACTTGACACAAACTACAGTAGTTCATTTTGGGACTAACATATGGTTTAATTTTATTTCAATAATTCCCATTCATGTACGGGTATTTAGTAGTGGGAAGACCGGAGAAGACCTTAAGATACAAAGTGCACGTGCTAAACAAACAAAAATAATGAAAGTTACAAAATAAAACAGATGAAGTATCTCCTATAATATCTGAAGTTTATTTACTTACCGATTGCCATAGGGTGACCAATAATCGGAATACATTCCGGATCTGGCAGATTCACGGAATCGACTTCTAATTTCGATCATTTTACGGCGAAAATTGTTCACATAATCCGGAAACGAGGTATTCATGCTATTGCACATGCTGCACAAATTCAATTTTCATTAATTAAAGGAAAAATTATTTCAAAGGAAAACTAACTTTTCACAGAAAGCAAATTTTTATCAAACCATTTTTAAATGTTTTAAGAAGTGTGCACAACTCCAGTCTGAAATAAAATAGTCACTAATCAAAACAAATGATATTTTGGGGTAATTGAAGTTTTAAGAAATTTTTCACAGCTCCCAGAAAGGAATTGTAAGTCCTTTCACAGTTCCTCATTAATTCCTTCACTCAACTAGCTCCCTAAATAGTTTTTAGAAAGTCTTCACTGCTTCTTTCACAAGCTTATGGAATAAATAAATTGGTTATTAATTCCGTCCACCCCGCAAGCTCTCACACTTCAGAAATAATCTTAACTGAATAAATAAGATTGTCAATGCAGCAAATGATTTGTTTGGTATTCAAAATTTTGTCACTTCACAGTTTCACCTCAACTCATCTCAATCCTACCAGTTCACAGACTGTTTGAATTATTTAGAATTTTCACAATCCAAACAGTATGAATAATGTGTTTACCACAAATCTAGCACTCCGGTTAATGTGTAACTTTTTTGCTCAATCATCCATGCCATTGATTTTTTCATTACTGAATCAGTTCACAATTAAAAGGTAAACAATCCGCACATATTTCAAATGATTGTTTCCTCTGACATGTTTTTCTCTTCGATCTAATAACATTTCAGATCTATTTTATCAAATGCCATGATTTCAAACAGTTTCCAATTCTGTGATCCTTTCTAGAAAATTGCTAAAATAATTAGGTATCGGTCTATGAGAACAAAATCACTGATCAGCTAATAAATTATTTACGTTAAAGGATTGAACAGCTTCAGAATTGAGGATGATCACACGATGTCCTTTAACCATTAAATCAGTTCAATATGTCCACTCTCACCTAGGGCGATATTCCACACTGTTCAAGATATAATTATACAAATGTGATTGTGGATTGTTGTTATGAACACTGAATGCTATATACATACATATATATATAAAGATTAACAATATATAAGTTCAGGATGCATACATAAATGTGACACAATATTCAAGCAAACCCTTGTGGACTATGTAATGTACCTGACACTTTCCAACTGTTTATGAATATCAAAATGTTAAAAATTAGTCTTATTAATGACAAATCAACAAATTTCTATGTCAGAAGACAGATGTTTTTTACATAAACTAAACTGTAAACACAATACTTTTACTATCCCATATTTCTAAAGGACAAAACCATTCCCTATCACCACTGATACTAATAGGATTATATATATACCATACAACTGATAGAACTTATTTTGTAGTCAATAATAATAAACTAATCCATATACTTAGAACTATTCAACACAATGTATAAGTAAGAACCAGTTAATATATGTATGATAAGCAAGCTACCAAATAACATAATGTAACCATAATCTTATTCAACACATTGTACAAGTCAGCTAATACATTTGTGATAAGCAAGCTGCCAAATAAAATATTCTGATTTGACAGAAGAACCATGTTCTTGATGCAACGACTGCTGCGAGTTTTACAACATCTGGACGTTGCTAGATTGCTGTACACTTCCTGAAATTATAGCTAGGTTATCTCCATTTACTGCACACACAAGAACCATGTTTCTGAAGCAACGACTGTGAGTTTTACAACATCTGGACGTTGCTAGATTGCTTTACACTTCCTGAACTTACAGCTACATTATGATCTTGATCAGATGTACAAAGTCAAAGCGAGATCAAGCCTTCTATTGAAGATGTACAAGAACCAGCTAATGAAAGTGACACATAAAAGAGCACCCGATACCAACTCCAACTTTATACAAATTGGAACTTCACAGAGGTATAACATATACCATACTCAATACATATAGTGTTAATAGTAATAGATGCAAAGACTCAAACATGTGAATCATTCAAGAATTTTCAAGAATTACTGTCATCAAAACAAAAAACTTTAGTTGATTGGAAAACACCTCATTTGGATGACAAGACCCTTGAAAATTGCTGTCAGAAGAATCCTACTGATTTTGTGGCCAAATTGTGTCCAACCATTGAATGCCAAAAATGTCACTGTCTGTCATCAAAAGAAAAGAAAAAAGATTGCTGTCGAGAGAATTCTAGAATGAATACTGGTGAATACTTTGACTTTCCCTAAACAGATCAGATATTATAGAACAAGAATAACCATTGTCCCAGCATAATAAAACTTAAGGCTAGTAGAGGATTTAATCATATAATTACAACTAATGACTGTTGTGCTATTTCTATCATATCCTTTACAGATTATCTATAATTCTTAATCAATACGAAAACTTCTTGATCGACTAACATCAATTATTTGAAGTACCAATACATCATCATTAAATGAGAGAGAGAGAGAGAAATGCAGTTTAACGTCCACTTGACATAAACTAGGTCATTTCGGGACAAACATATGGATCACTTTTAATATCAATAACTCGCTTGCGCGTAGGGGTATTTAGCAGTGGGAGGAAACCGGAAGACCTGGAGAATACCCACAAGGTTGAATAGGCGACCCCACTCCTTGTCACATACAACCTGGGGGAAATCATGAAATGATCTTGTTGAAAAAAAATTTTGCTTGCACAACAGTGTTTCCTCTTCAAATTCCGATGTCATGGATTCTTTCATGTGCACGTCAATATGTACATGGGTTATACCTTTTTTTGTCAGTCCCCAAAAAGGCACCTCTGACAAGTGAAGATCTCATCCAGACAAACCTTCTCTGCCAATTCAGGGATCAAACTGAGGAGTGAAGTGAAGTGAAAATCTGATTCAGAGAAACTGTCTCGACAAACTCAGGGATCGAACTGTGGTGTGCAGACCTACTGCTCAGTTAGCCAGTGCTGTACATACTGCCCCACTAGCAACTCTACAATCAATCCATTTAAAACAGTTGTCATCCATCAAATCGTATTGAAAAACCATCCATATTGTAACAAACACTGATGTTACATGACACGTTTTCAAAAAGTGAATTGATTAAATCTCAGGTTCAATCAGTGCTATTTTTCGAGAGATTTTGAAAAGATACTTTGAACAATTCAACATTCAAGAGAGTATGATATTTAAAGATTTTTTTCCAACCTCGACATTTCTATTGCTTGTAATAATGAAAACAGTTCAATATTAATACAGGATTTTAAACAATTCGAACATTTCTTCGCTCAGGACAGAACACTTCAAATGTTATTAATCATCATTGCCGTTATTGGATTTATGATTAAAATTTCATTGATATTATTGGAGTTGAAAGAATTCTCTGTGCTGTCATACTAGTTATTTATTGCGATTTGATTATCTATGAACACAATTGACAATAGCAAGGTTATTACATGTATTATAGGCAATATGTCACACTAGTCAATGACTGGATTCACCTTTATAACGCAGAGGGGATTCGCATAAAGGGGCTAAATGTACCATCAGACTTAAAGAGTCTTTAAATCCCATTTCATTTCATATTTTTAAATAAGGTGTGAAACGATATTTTGGAGATCTTAAATATTCTTCATTCTTCAGGATTACGGTAATAACACACCATGAATTATACACGACAAGACACTTCAAGGAAGAATAGCAAATGTCACATAAACATCAAGTTGGGCCTTAGGTTTTAGCACAGCGCTCTAGTATAAAAAAATGGTTCAGTTCCGTTAAAATTCAGTTGAACAAAGCATTTTCAGACTTGCATTAAGAATTTACTCAACCTTGTGAATTTTCTCCAGATTCTCGGGTTTCCTCCAACTGCTAAAGACCCCTACATAAAAAGCGAATTATTGAAACATAATTGAACCAGTTTGTGTCGAGGTGATATTAAACCCCATTTCTCTCCCGCCCCCTTAATAAAAAACTTTGCTGATATGTGTCTACGCCCACAGCTAAGAAAACAATGAGGACTTGAGGACTATATAGTACTAAAGAACAAGACATCCATTGACTTTTACTATGATAAATCACTGTATAGCAATCAGCTTGGTGAAATAAAAACGGTGTTAAGTCAGGATTATCATGTCATATGTCAAAATATTACAATACAAGCTCTGATTGACTCAATTTCTATACCTTTGTCTGGTTTAGTCTAATATAGTCACCATACTAATATGACCATGTAATACACAGCTTTTTACACGATTTGGATAGGTACAAATTAGTTATTACCAAAGAGAGAGAGACAGAGGGTTTAATGTCCGCTCAACACAATCTAGGTCATTTCAGTACTAACAAATGGTTCAATTTTATTTCAATAATTGGCTTGTTCATAGGGATCTTTAGCAGTGGGAGGAAACTGGAGGACCCGGAGAAAACCCCCAAGATTGGACAGGCGAGTCAACTCATTGTGACATATTACATGTACATGTACCTAAAACAAGTAGGAGATATCAAGTTTAATCATTCTTAGAACACTCGATGTCACTTCTTATGTATAGCTATGAAGTTGACAAAGTTGTTTGAAGTGCAGTACAGTCAGGGAACACGAGATATTTCTGGAAAATGTAAACGACAGACCGATATTTCAAAACAACCAAAAACAAATTCGAATAACCATACAATTAAAAATACTGAACTTTGTATACAGTTACACAAATATTGATATTACTGAAAGTGTCGAACTATCCTATTATATTGGTGTTAATTATTCTCAACTAATGGTAAATCAACAGTCAAGTGACTCAACATACTTGATTCACACTATGGACAAAACCCCTTATAGAAACTGACCTTATTTAATAATAAACCAAACCCCTTACCAACCCTTCCTTTCAAGCTAAGTAAATCAAATATGCAAAAACTTCTCAATGGTTAATTGAATACAATCCCTTTGTCAGGCAAACAACATTCTTCCAGTGTCAGAAAAAAATAAGTCCTGGAGATCAATAAATTGTAAAGTTTTTTGTAGAGGTTAAATAAACTTCATTTAATAAAAGAAGTTGATGTGTGTACAGAGTAGTTTCGTAACGATATTTTGAATGATTTATAAGAATATACTTAAAAATAAATTCTAGTTCAATTATCCCCCTTTTAATTTTGTTCGCTCAGAATAATAAACGACCAGACAGGTGCCCTTGTCAAGTCCTCCGTCCTGCATCACTGACAAGGGGACACCACGCTTGATGAACTTTCTCGGCCAATGCAGGGATTGAACACCCGACCTCCAGGCTACTGAGTCAGCGTCTTACCCACTTAGCCACAGTGATCCCCTGTTAGGTGTCAAATAACCTGGTTAATTTCAAATGACCATTTAATTACAATCGCTCGCTCCCTGCTTACTCTTTCAAATGGACATTTAACTCTCCAACTCTATCTCCAATAAACAATCAATTGAGTTAAATTTCCAGAAGTTTTTTCACTGTAAACAATTGTTTTTTCCCCACCACAGAACAAAATTGAATGACTAGTAGTTATGGTATATATCCAGTATATAGGTGGTTATAACACAGTATGGTGTGACGATAAAAAATCTTAACACCTATAATAACCAATAACTTGTATAATTATATAATACACACATTTAAAGGGATACAGCCACAATAATGGCTAGCCTTTCCCACATATTCACCACAAGCACAACCAAACCGCATTTAAAGGGACACATCTACAATCAATAAAATCATAACTAGCCTTTCCCACATATCACAGATTCACCACCGTTGGATAAAATGAACACAACTAATAAATAAATATTTTCCCATTTTTACTTTACAAGTTTTTACCATGCAGAACTAATACACATATTAAACACACACATTAAAAGGGTTACATCCACAACTAATAAAATCATGGCTGGTCTTTCCCACGTATCACTGATTCACCGTTGGATAAAATAAACACAACCAAAGATAGGTTTTCCTAGTTTTACTTGACAGAACTCCCTCACATTAAAAGGGTTACGACAACAATTAATGAAATCACTACCATCACTTCAAGTTTCCTGGGAGACTAGGATATCACTCTAGGAGGAAGTGGACATAAAGCTTGGATAGAATCAAAACATATGTTACAGCAACACAAAATAAAGTACAGTCACATGAATTTCAAATAGATAAATTCCAAATGTTATGGGTTCTTTGATGTACATGCCAATCTTCACACGGATCCTCGGTTTTTGTCTAATTTAAACAACACTACGTTGATCTTTGCCAGAACCTTCGTGCTCCACCACTTACAAAGGGGGGAGGGGACCAAGTTAGAAAATCCAGATGAGCTTTCTTAGTTAACGCAGGAATCAAACATGGGACCTCCTGATTAGCGAGCCAACGTCTTACTCACACCACCACCGCAGCTCCCTATGACATCCATAAAACTTCTTTTAAAATGGTTGCTCTATTAAACTATGACATGTATATTAATCAGTTTCCAGATTATATAAGAAAATAATAAGTGTGAAAATCAGTGCCTATAATATTATTACAATCGCTATTAGGACTATCATTATGCAATCAAAATTAATTCTATTACGCAACTAGGCCCCCAGAATAAAAAAGTAGAAAACTTCAAGTAAATTTACCTACCACCGCAAAAAAACAAAACAATACACAGTAAAAGCGAAGACAGGATGTAAAATAACAAGAAAAATACAAAATCTTTAAAACTGAACGACCCAAAACCACTGGATAGTAATGCCCACAAAAAACAGATATTATTACACTAGAAACTAGGACAGAATATAGTCAATTGATAATGAAATAAACAAAAAACCTAAAAAAATCTTTAAATTAAATGCACCCAAATAACCAGGTTATAATGCCCATAAAATCAAATGTTCCTAAGTCGATTATGAGTGTTCTCTCCAGATTCTCCAAGCAAATACTGGTACATGCACTTTACAATTAACAGAAAGGCATATTAACTTTCTATATGACATGGGGTTTACTCTGCTGTTCTGCTCTTGACTGGGCTAAGGAAGATGTGCATTCGCCAAACAGTATGCTATCAGGGAAATTTTGCCCGGGCAGTGCCACTATGGCCTACTCTTATATCGAATTCCAACGGCCAAGGGATCTTTTACGTGCACTTCAATATGTACAAGGGTCCTTTTTTTCTGTTCCATCCAAACAACTAGACAGCGGTCCTTGTCAGACCCTCGATCCTGCACCATGTCGAATAATCCTGATGAACTTTCCGGTAAATACGAACATAACAAGCCAGCATATTACCCACTTAGCTCCTCCATATAACTATTAATTTTTACTCTGTAAATAGACTGTGGGTATATTAGCCCAACAATTATCAACAAGTTTTATTACAAATTATAGGATTAGGGTAATATAACCATAATAAATACGAACACCTGGTCTCGGTTCAGTGTACTAATACGATTTTATATCTGGTTTTACTGCAGAGTAATTATACTGTTTATATTCCTATAATCCTCACTTAACCTGGCTATCACTCTTAATATTATAATCAATAATATCTGTATTCATACACAAACTATTCATTATTCTTCTCAACATAATAGGATATATATCAAAATATATAACGGTATATCATTAGAGTATAAAAAAAAACAAGTACACTATATTAAGGGGGATAACTCTATATTACACGATTCAGACAGAGGAGAAATGAAATGGGGTTTAACGTCCTACTGTTCTGCTCCAGCCTACTCTTATAATATTGAATTCCATCTGTCAAAGGATCTTTTACATGCACGCCAATTTGTAAACAGGAAATTGGTTTTTCTTACCATACGAATGACTAGACAGCTGTCCTTGTCAGGCCTCCCGTCTGCATCACTGACCAGTGGGAACCACATCGGAAAATCTGGATGAACTCTGGGCCAATACAGGGATCGAACACCTGACCTCCAGGCTAACGAGCCAGCGTCTTACCCACTTAGCCACTGTGATCCTGAGGTGTGAGAGAGAGATGGGGTTTAATGTCCACACCACAAACTATGTCATTTTGGGACTAACATATGGTTCAATTTTAGCAGTGGGGGTAATAGGAGAAAACCCACAGGTAACTTCACTCCTTGTCATGTACAAGCGTGGGATCGAAACCATGTCACCTGACTCAATGACAGAACTTATTCGCCCACCCAACTCACGCACAGGCAGATCAACATTAATTCCCCCATATTTCTCTATATAACAGCACAGTTAAATCATTATTCTATAGAAAGACCATTAAAGGGACAAAACTCCACATTACAAATTTAATGAAAAATTCTGAACCAACCAGTCCAATCTGATTAAAACACAGATCCAATTTCGTTTCGTTTTTTATAGTTCAAAATTTCGTTTTTACTTGTCTTCACTACTCTTGGATCTGGAGGACTTGTTATTTAACTGGTGTTATGCCTGAAATGAGGGGTCAGCCAATCAAATGGTCTGTCGAATCGACCGTTTGACCTTTTCATGCGTGGAACTGTGGGTAGATATTACCAGCCAACGACGTCTAACACCAGCGGATAGAAATCATAACAAAACACAAGTGGATTTTGAAAAGCATGGCGATCGCTAATTGGTTAATCGAATGACTGACGTTATCGGGTCAAATGTCCCGTGCTTGATACCTGACGTCATAGAACGTGAGCGTCCACTATAACTAGTTAGATCTACATGAGTGTAGGCCATCGAAAGTATAAAAAACGAAACGAAATATAGATCTATATTTTAATTAGATTGCAACCAGTCTATTGAAGATGGGCACACAGCATGCAGTGTGATATGACGGACATTTTGTCTGGAAAACGGTGCTAGGGTGAAATTTCCCTTGTAGCACACAGCATGGCCCATGCCCTTCTTGATTAGCTCATTTTTCATGAAGTTATTTTAAATTTGCAGAATAAAAAGAGTAATTAACTCGCCACATTGATATTAGCGGCCAAGTGAATATTTACAGCGGATCGGTTTGTATCGAATCTACACACAAACAACCATGCACCAAATATATGGATTATTGTTTTCATTTTAGTTTAAAGCAAAACTCAGATAATGTAAGTTAATTTTAAAAAAAACATATATGACCATTCGCTATCTTAAGACTAATCACACAAAGAATTATCTAATTCAGGAATAGACCTCAGTCTTGAATACCTGCTATATCTAAAATTAGTAATAGTATACTATTTTGTAATGCATCTTTACTCCATACAAAGACTAAGAGTGAGTGAGAGAGAGAGAGAGAGAGAGAGAGAGAGAGAGAGAGAGAGTGAGAGACACACACACACAGAGAGAGAGATGGGGTTTAACCTCCACTTGACCCAAACTAGGTCATTTTGGGACTAACATATGGTTTAATTTTATTTCAATAATTCGATTACGGGTAGGGGTCTTTAGCAGTGGGAGGAAACCGGAGGACCCGGAGAAAACCCAGGCGACATGCGACCCTACTACTTGTCACCTACAATCAGGGATTCAAAACCACGCCAGTTGAGTCAATGACAGGGTTCATGATACAACACGCACATGCTAACCATTTGGCCATCAAACCCCCCAAAAGACTAAGTAAACCTTTTCAATTATTTTATTAGTATGTGGAATAAATGCTTCTCAAAATTCCCGAAGTATACTTTGTTTTTTTGGAATAAAACAATCACTGCTTTAGGACTTAAAATGTCGGTCATCTAGCTTAGTGTCATGTGTAGACCGACAGCTTAAGTTTAGTATATCTAGAGTAATCAAGGCTTTAACCTGGCACAGGTAGTTGACAATAACAGAAATTTATAAATAAACTTACCTTCGGCTTCTATCCTCATTCAGTGTAAAATTTGTACCGATTAACATCAAATCTGGTATCTGATGATATGACCTCGCTAATCTTCCAGCGGTCATTGTTAAAAATTGTATCTTTAAATCCCACTATGATTAAAATCTAACACATTATCCACCACATTTTAAAATAGAAAGTCAATAATAACAAGAAATGAAGCCTCAGAAAATTCAACAACTATTCAACATATATCCAGTCAGTAGTATAACTTCTCAAAGTCAAATTTGAAAATAGGGATCAAGAAGCTATCTAGATAATCTTCAAGCAGTGATCGTTAGAAATTAGGTCTTTAATTCACACTTTGATTTAAATCTAAAATACTATTCACCACATTTTAAAATTGCAAGTCAGAAATGACAAGAAATGTAGCTTCAGAAAATGCAATAACTATATATTCAATATCGACGTATGCAAGTAGCATAAATCTTTAAATCAAATTTGAAAAGTCTAAATCAGGGTTCAAGTAGATATGTCACTTTTTAAAACCAACATATCAACAATTCAAGACTAAATCCACCACATACAGAAGTCCTGAAGTCTTTACAAGTGAATGCTGTCACATGATTCACTGACAATTTTATTATACTATAAATTTAAAATTAAATAAAACTGGTACTCTGGAGATCGTTAAGTAATAAATTTTGATTGTTCGATTATCTCGTTAAAGACAGCTTGAAGTGAGATGGTGTTTTGTTTGCATTATAAACGAGCTAATTTAGGAAAATCTTTTTCAATAATCTGATCTCCTCGTTAAATTAATTGTTTAATTGTAGCTCTGTCAATTCAGAATTTTTCTGAATATTTCTAATCATTTCCATAGATTTAATCAGTACAAAAAACTTATTAACAGAAAGAGCTTTATTTTTATTTTTAATTATCAGCAATTTAGGGTAGTAGTTTTATTTTGACTTTTTCTTGATTATATATTCAATTATCTCACTTTCTTCACAAGAATTGAATATGAAATAGACACAGAAAGAAATCTGTTATTCGAATTGAATACGAAATAGACGAGTAAGAAATCTGATATTTGAATTGAATGCGATATAGACACAGTTAGAAATCTGCTATTCAATTTTCCTTATATCTTTTATTGACTATCAAGTTTTAAAAATAAAAGTTGTATGTTTTTAACGACTACAGTTTTACTTTTGTTGATTGTTTCTTAATCAACATCTTCAATTCTATAAATCTATCCACTAAAGAAAATTTTTAACAGGGTCATAAAAGGTGTACTTTTTAAATTACAGTATTAGTGAAAGGTTTTATATTTTATTTCACTTTCCATATTTCACCTTGTTCACAATGATTTTATTAATGCGACATGGATTACGCAAACCTTGTGCACATCTGTATTTATGATGCCACTTTTTCAACAATTTTAAATTAGACATGCAATAAACTGGGATATAACGTCCCACTGTTCTTCACCGATAGGACAACTGAAGACGACAAACAAAAAGAAGAATTATGTAATTGCAGTGTTGAAATTCTGAAATGTGTTTTTAGCACTTTGTAGGCGTTGTTCTGGAACCCTGCAACAGTCTTTGAAACTGTTTATTATTTTCCACTATTCAATTACGAATGCCGCTTGCACTTTATTTCGAAATCACAAATCTCTCGTCATTAACAAGAACATTTAACACATCTTAAACCACTTTTTATAATCTAAAAGATTAAAATATCCTTTAAAAACAGTGTTTATCATCCAAATTATTAAAATCTCTTGAAAAACAGTTTTTATCACCCAAATTATCAATTCTCATCTAAAAACAGTATTTATCACCCAAACTATTAAAAACAGTATTTATATATATAATCCAAACTATTAAAATCTCTTTTAAAGACAGTTTTTACCATTCAAACTATTAAAATCGGCTTCTAAAAACTCATCCAGATCATTAAGTTGTTGCGTTAGGAACATATTTTAAACAGAGTTTTATTGTTTGTCATCGATTTGAAATCAATATAGTCGTCAAGACGACTTGTCTCTGGACTATGTTATATACAATAATATACATGATAAAAGATGAACGGTGGAGAATAGAACAAAAGAACTAATAATAATAATAAAAGATAGGAATGTTGTAATATTTATTTATCTCGGTGTATGACTGAAGACAATACGTGATCAATATTAAACGTGCTGTAAATATCCTTGACAGACGTCTCATGAAAGTAAAAGACATGACATGGGGTTTAACGTCCTACTGGTCTGGACCGACTGGGCTAACAAAGACAAGCATACGTCATACAGTGTACGGAAAAAGGCACTACTGCATACTCTTATATTAAATTAAAACTGCCAAGGGGGAGAGAGAGAGAGAAATGGGGTTTAACATCCAGTCGACACAAACTAGGTCATTTTGGGCCTAACAGAGGGTTTAATTTTATTTCAATAATTCGCTTGCGCGTAGGGATCTATAGCAGTTGGAGGAAACCGGAGTGCCCGGAGGAAAACCACGAGGTTCAGAATGCGCCCCTATCTTCATGCCATATATGCTCACACCAAGGATCGAAACCACAGTCGCAAGCCAGAGGTGATCGGCCAGTTAGAGGTCGAAGCGAGGCACTCTAAACCACCAAGCCACCCCCCCCCTCCAAAAAACTGCCAAGGGATCTCTTACATCCACGTCAATGTGTGAAATGAAATTGGGTTTAACGTCCTACTGTTCTGCTCCGAACTGGTCTAATGAACACTGGCATACGCCATCCAGTGTGCTATGAGGGAAATTTTGCCCAAAAGTGCCACTGCAAATTTCAACTGCCAAGGGATCTTTTATGTCCAATGTGTACATTTTTGTCACATCCAAACGACAAGGCGAACCAGGTCGAAAAAACCAGATGAACTGTCTCAACCAATGCAGGGATCGTACACATGACCTCCAGGTTAAGAAGACAACATCTTACAGGCCGAATCACCCCGGCTACCAATATAATAAGTAGTAAATCCATAGAGATGTGGTATTATGCAGTGTGCTTTATTTCTTAGGGCGTTTTCAATCAACACCAGCATATCTGTCTGGGCTTTATTCATCAAATACCAACTGTCAAGTGTTATTTTATGTAAATATACGTCACATGGCCTGGTTTCAATTCCTCACTTATACAAGACAAGTAATGGGTTCATCTCTCCATCCGGCACGCACCCCCCTGCACCACTGACAAGGAGAAACCACACCGGAAAATCCTGATGAACTTTCTCGGTCAATGCAGGAATCGAACATGCGACCTCCAGGTCTTACCCACTTACCTTGGTTAGAATTCACAACTCACAAGTAATCAAATGGTTTTTAGTTTTGTTTTAAATGATTAATTACCGTATACCTAAATCCCACAATACCAAGAAAAATAGAACCTAATTGCCGATTTATACTTCTCATTTTCCGTAATGTTTTTTATTGTTATTTTTCTACAGTCATTTATTTGTTTCATTATCTATAAATGACACTTTATACGCTATCAAGATATTTTAGTTGATTCTTAGACTGAGGCACACAAAAACTTAATCTTACCTTAAGATGGGTAGGCCTACTGACATAAAAGGCATGGTCTGACGTCGATGGTTCTGGGTCATATTCAAACGCATCATCTTAGAACTGAAGAAATGTACATCAGATTTATCTGTCCTTGATTCCACATTCGGTCGATCTCGGTGGGAATACGAGAGAAAATGGGGGAATCCCCTAGTTCTGTGTGCGGATGATAAACAATTTAAAACAGAGTCAACTGGTGCACTTATGACTTTAACTTCCTTCATTCTTTTCTGATTTTCTGTGTTCGACTGTTAATCCTGGGAGATTAGGCTAATCTCATAACCAGCTGATTTCAAGGCTTAATCTCAGGTATTTAGGAATTGACATGTCACATAATATAATCAACTGTAAGCAAGTCAGATAAACACACAATGGCCGCTTTCCAATCAATTAATCTCCAACAGGTTGCATGTCATTGTCCTGCAGATTTCAATTCTAATTATTCCATTTCTTGTCTTTCTTTTAAAGCAGTGGTTCCCCAGGAACCACACGGTTCTTCAAGGGATAAAACTTAATATTAAATTTTCATTTGTCCAAAATGAAAACAAATTTCCTGAGGATACTGGGGTAAGAAACAGAACAGGTTAGAGTTATGTACTAATTTTAAGCATGTCCAAGCCTGGAAATGAGGCACCTGTCACTGACAATGTCAGGCACAGATTCAGGTTTTGTCAGGCCTGAGTATTCCATATACTGGTACTTAATCTATTGAAAGTATTTTTTTTTAAATATAAAAAAAAGCTCTCTCTTCATCACCACACAATTTGCGGTTCTTAAGGCAAAAAAACCCCCATATGTTCTTACGAATAATGTCACAAGGTTCCACTGTCAAATAAATTAGGGAACCACTGTTTTAAAGTAACAGACTTATGTAAATATGTGAAATGCATCCATGATAATACCAACAAAAATAGTAATAGATATTGAACAAGTGTAATTAATAGCAGAATTTGACTAGTAGTAACAGGGGAAGTTTTTCAAAATATGTAATAAATTAACATTTTTTCAACATTTTTTATATTATGGTCTGCTGAAAAATTTGATTTGACAGCAATACTGGATTTGGACTAGAGGGGAAAATGTTCAAAATACAGGAAAAATGTTCAAAATTGTCAAAAATTTCAAAAATATCAACGGTAGATAAATCAACAAAAGGGGCTACAATAGGTAGATTTAGTTCTTATGTAATGTATTTTTAATCTTTTTTAGTAATTACCATTTATTTAACAGCTTGTTTTGTCTTATCCCATATCCATGAATTATTCTTACTTTGAATTATTTCACTAACAATAAACAAATGAACTTTATTTTATAGATAATTATATGATTTAATAATTGATGACCTATATCGTTGAGTACAGATAACTATAATAATACCTCAATATGAATGTCTCGATCGGTGTCAAGAAAGTCACAAAAGTCAAGATATTATTACTCATATACATTGAGAGGTGAAATAAACTACCTTTTAACTATGATCCTTAATAATCTCACATATTGTCTGGAGTCCTTGAGATCAAATATAGGACCTTATTACCCAGTAAATACATGTAGAGGGTAGAAAACACCCAAAATATGTGTATTTCTTAAAAGGAATAATATCTAATAATTCATTAAAATCAATAGGTTCTATGGAAAATACATATGTAATAATTTTTTCTCCTTAATTTCTGTCTATCCTTAGGGTTTTTTTTTCAAAATTATTTCAGTGTTACAAAATTGCAAAAACAAGATAAAAACTTAATCCTATTTACGAAAACTTGCCACACTTATTCTCTTCTATTTATTTAATCCTCGCTAACATGTATTCAAACTGATTATTTCATATTTAATTAGGAAAACCAAAGCAACATATCAAGGTTACACAGAAAGATCGAAATGGGGTTTAATGTCCACTTGACACAAACTAGGTTATTTTAGGATTCACTATTTGTCCGTGACAAGGAGTAGAGTTACCTGTCCAAATCCAATCTCATGGGTTTTCTTCAGGTTTCTCCGGTTTCCTTCCACTTCCCTAGGGTTGATTGATTGAAATAAAACTGACCAATATGTTGGTCTCGAAATGACCTAGTTTGTGTCGTGTGGATGTTAAACCCCATTTCTCTCTCTCTCTCACTAACAAGTTTATCCTAATTTTGCTGTAACTACATGGATACACATCACTTTTTTTTTTAAAACACACTACAATAATGAAATCCTGGAATTTTCACAACATTCATAGATTTGTCCATCATAAATAATCAATCAATTAATCACCAAATTTGTTGAACTGTCATACTATGTTCAGGATATATGATTAAATTATTTAAATATTGTCACTATATAAACACTAGTAAATAAAATAATGTTACATATGGTAAATATTGGTGTCAAGTAACTTGATTTAATCGAGATTGTTTTCATATCATATCGTGTTCAATACATACAGATATTCAATATATCCAATAATCTCCAAGGTCTCTACAGTAAAACAGCTAAAATTTGACCATTTTGACATTAATAATCCCTTAAAGTGACAATGAGCCTATCTATGCAACCAGAATAATTTATTGTCATTTGTCAGCTTTCAATCTTACTAACAAGTCTGGAAATAAGGTATCTGCGTCACTGCCAATGTCAGACACAGATTCAGACTTTGTCAGGCACAAAAAATCTGGTGCCTGTCATTTTGTCTAGCATTGATTTGTCTTTTTTATTGATATTATTCATACATGTTAGGTACGATTTCATTAGCGCCTGACATTTTGTCAGGTACATCTAAAACTATCACTTCCAGGCCTGCTTACTAATTATTAAAACATACATTATGCAAGAGCTAAATCTGCCTGCCATGATCAACATTCCATGTCATCGCTAGCCTACAATATATACTGAATAAGAATTCGATCTGCTGTTCAGGGCTCATTGATGATTAATTCCAAAAATGGATAATCGAGACTATGTTTTTTTATTGTACCGACTTGAGAAATGAAGATCGAAGCAAAGTCAATCCCTAAATTATTGGTTCAGTGTGGATCAATTTCACTGAAACTTTCAGCAATTTCCCTTTACATTATCTAGTTTTTAACTATTATAGTGAGAACTGCCAGCTCTTCATATAATCTCCCATAATGTAACTTTAATTTAGAATATACTAACAGTACTTGCAATAATCTCCATAGTTACGTCTCTATGTCGTCACAGATATAAACAAATGTTAATTTCTACCAGAATTAAGAGTTTTCTAACATATTTGAAGAAACCGGGGTATCCGGAGAAAACCGACTCAATAACAGACCTTATGATACAACGTGCACGCACTAAGCAATCGGCCACCCCAACCCCCCACTTTAACGAAATATAATCTTCTTGAACTATTGATAGAGGCTGAGTTTTTATTCTATAAAGTATATCATAATGTTTATCCCAGTGTACACAAGAGAAATATTGATTAACAAGATCAAAGAATTAGGAATATGGATCAGTTTTAGAGTTGCTTCCCTTTATTATTGAATCCATCGCCATCAGAGATAACACAACTTCCAGCTGTCGCAGCTTTCAAATCAAACCTCACCCTGAAAAACTTCAAACTGTCAGCTTTTAAATCAAATCTCAACTAAAAAAACTTGCAACTTCCAGCTGTCGCAGCTTTTCAATAAAATCTCAACTAAAAAAACTCGCAAATTCCTGCAGGTAATGGGTCATTTACTGATTTCAATAAGTAGGTCTGTTCTAGAAGGTTTCTATAATAGCGCAATAACCATAAAGGTGTCGATTTCATCTTTAAATATTGCATCCAATACATAATAAATATAAACATTAAATTTCTTGAAAAATATGGTAATAAAGAACTTATTTTAAAATTCATAAATTCATCTGTTTGGTTTCATATATAGCGAACCCACTAACAAACGAACTTTCTTTTTTTGGCTAAATAGATAGATCCAATGATGACAAATTATTTTTTAATAAAACCCGTTTGTTAAAATAAAAGAAATGTAACAGTAGTTTTACTGGGTATATCATAAGATAAAAGATTATTGTTTTTAATACTTTTTAAACCAGTAAATATATGAAATATAGTAGTTTTACAGTAATAAATTATACGATTTTACTTACTATGTATATCATAAGATAGATACACCAGTAAATATAAGAATTGTAGTGGTCTTACGGTAATAAATTTGAAGATTTTACAAGATAGGACCGATCCATTGGTATAAGAGATTATTTTTTTATAACCAGAATAAGAAATAGTAGTTTTACTGTACTAATAGTGTGTATGTATGGTATAAACAAGGTATATTCTATCAGTGTTCTAGTCAATAACCATGAATCAAAGAACATCTGATTGACTATTGAACCATTAACAATCTATCAATACATTTAAATTATTATTTACTATGGTACATAAAACACCTCTAATTTAATCTTGTTGAGCGTGTGTGTGTGAGACAGAGAGAGAGAGAGAGAGAGAGAGAGAGAGAGAGAGAGAGAGAGAGAGAGAGAGGGTTTAAGTCCACTCAACACAAATTAGGTCATTTTGGGACTAACATATGGTTTTATTTAATTCAATAATTCTTTAGTGCGTAGGGGTCTTTAGAGAAAACCCACAAGGATGGACAGGCGACCCTACTCCTTGTCATGTACAACCGGGGATTCGAAACCACATCAGTTGACTCAATGACACAGCACGCTTGTGCTAACCATTCGGCCATCAACCCAACAAATCTGGTTTAGACAGAGAGAGTTAAAATTTTGCATAAATTTACAATAAATTGTTTCTCCAGTCATACTATTCTGCAACAACCAGGCTAAGACAGGTTTTCAAATAAATAACTTTGTTTAATCAAACCCAACCCACAATGTATGAAAAGAGGAAATCGATGCAGGAAAATTCTGAGGAACTATCTGGGTCTACTCTGTAGCTCCCAGTCACCAGTGGTTTAAAAAGCTTATACAAGTCCATGATGTAATAACATATTGTTTATACTTGGTAATTATAACAAGTTAGAATAATAATATATACACAAGTAAATTGCTTTTTAATGTGATTTAGTAAGTGAACTGGAATGAACAGGTCACAATTCGATGGAATAAGATTACTGAAGCCTAGTCGAAACGTCACTGAGTATATTACAATGGTAGTAGATTAATACATGTTTGTCAGTACATTTTATTATAAGAGTCTACCTGACTTTATGTCTATTGGTAGAGATAGACTAATATTGACTTCATATTATATAATTAATGTACAAGTTATATCATAGCTTTATTCAACAGTTATATATTGATAAACATACTTATTCACCCAAACCTCATATTTCATCCTTGTCAGTGGTGAAGGATGAAGAGTCAATTAGGATTGGTTTAGAGTAATTAAAAATACATTTTGGGGTTTCAAATGTGATTTTTTGGAGTAATTTAATATGTTATGTTTTCAAATGAATTTTGTAGGAGCAGCTGATTATATTTTAGGTCTTCAAATGGGAAATATCAAAGAAATTAATTAAATTTCAGGGTTTCAACTGGGATCTATAAAAGAAATTAATAATTAAAATTCAGGTCTTCAACTGGGATTTTCAGGAGAAATTAATTAAATTCATACCTTCTCAATGCTTCTAGAAGTTCTCGTTCCTTTTCTTTCTCTTCCAACAACTTGTCATGTTTTTTGGCCAGTTCATCAATAAGTTGACGAACTGTAGGGTTCTTCTTCTGCTTGTGGGGATTACGTTGTAACATGCGAATACGAACACCCTGATTTCCGTATAGTTTATTCAGTAAATCACAGTTAGTCGGAATACGTATCATTCCGTTTCCGTCTGGTTTTAAATCCAAACTGTTAGCCATTGTTTAAATTATTGATCCTACACATCGGTCGTTCATCTAGCTGAAAGTTGACTTCCACCAACAATGATATCATTGACTACTTCATACACATGGTACGAACTGTTTTATTAATGAAGATCCCAGGATTTTTTTATAAATTCAACAATGTATGATATATGCAGTCCCTTGTGTCTATTGTGTAAGTCTTTCAACTGTTGTCAACAAAGCTTAATATTGTGATTACATGAACAAACCACTTAAAACAACCTCACAAATTGTTAAACAATCTCACAAATCGTTTAACAATCTCACAAATCGTTTAACAACCTCAAAATTCGTTAAACAACCTCACAAATCATTGAACAACCTCACAAATCGTTAAACAACCTCACTAATTTTATCTATTCTGTAAGTCTATAAACATCAGCTGTCCGTCAACAAAATTAAATCAGATTACACGAACAAGACCATTTAAAGCCGACCTCACACGATACTATATCTTGTTCATTTGCGCAAATCGTGGTATATCACAGCTAATCATGGTATATCACAGTTAATCGTGGTATATCACTGCTAATCGTGGTATATCACAACTAACCACTGTTGATAGTGGTATATCACTGCTAACCGTGGTATATCACTGCTAAATGTGGTATGTCACAGCTTAGTGGTATATCACAGTTAACCTTGCTGTATCCATGCTATATCAAAACTAATCGTGGTATATCACAGAGTTAAAAACGGTGTATCACAGCTAATCGTGGTATATCACATCTAATCATGGTATATCACATCTAATCGTGGTATATCACTGTTAATCATGGTAACTAGTAGGCATCCTTACATGTCCTATCGCAGGTTATCAGACACTGCAGCATGTGAGGCCGAATTTATGTTTATGTGAATATAAAGAGCTGAATGATCCAATTTGTTATTTCAATATGTGATCATCAAAGCTCTGTACCAATATGGTTTCATTTTGGCAAAGTAAGCGTAAAAGTTTGTGTAGTGATTTTAGTAGAAGTTGAAAACCTATTCAATTATATCTCGACAGAGGATCCATAGCACAAAACAAAAACTAATTGAATCAAATCAGCACTTCCTCTTCACACTTAAAGGTCACGTTCTTCTAAATTTTAACTTCTAAATATCAAAGCTAAACTGAACACTACATAAACCTTTGTTACACGATTTTTGCCAGTCTATTTCTTATTGGGATTTATTTATTAGCAAATATTTGATCATGCCTGAAAAGCCACAAGATATTAAATTAGAATTTCCTTTGTCCTGGTCGTGTCTACAATATAAATCAACCCAAACAAATCATTTGGTTGGCAATGTAGTTTGCAGAGGATTTAAAATCCCTCAAAATGAGAGAGAGAGAAATGGGGTTTAACGTCCACTCGACACAAACCAGGTCATTTCGGGACTAACATATGGTACAATTTTATTTCAATAATTCACTTGCGCGTAGGGGTCTTTAGCAGTGGGAGGAAACCGGAGTGCCTGGAGGAAACCCACGAGATTGAGAAGGCGCCCCTATCTCCATGCCACATACGCTCACACCAGGGATCGAAACCACAGCTGCAAGCCAGAGGTGACCGGCCAGCTAGAGGTCGAAGCGCGGCACTCTAGACCACTAGGCCGTCCCAACCCCCCTCCCTCAAATGAAAATCAGCTGCTTTAAATAATCCACTAAAACAGAGATCTCTAGATTAAACAATCAGATTAAAGGGACAATAACACTCTTGCTGGCTTGGCAGCTACAAAAAAAAATAATAGCCTTGTTCTAAGTACTAGATGTTCAAGTATCCTACCTGTTGTGTAAATTATCCATTACATCCTATTTTACTTGTCCAGAAGGTTCGAAAACATTTTAAAATCCAAATCACATTTGAAAAGGTTTATGTTAGGCTTTTCAAATCATTTAGTTGAATTTTTCCAATTTTTTAAATTAGGTGTGTTAAGATGTTAAGATGAAATTTGTATCATCAATTAATTGGAATATTGTAAAATAATACAATTTGTTGACCAGAAAAAAGATTGGGACATATTATTCAGTTACAACAAGAGTGGTATTGGGGCTTTAAAATACAGATCTATTTTCGATGGCCTACACCACACGAAGATCTGATCTCTTATTGTGGAAGGTTGTGTCAGGGGTCGTACGAGCGGCTTTTGACCCTATGACGCCCAACATTGATTAATCAATCAGTGTTGACGTTTCTCCTATTTCTAATTCTAGTGGTTTAACCACAGTTCTGTGCACCGCATTGTACTAAACACCGCCCTGTTAACTCATCCACTAAAATTATCCTTCAAACGGTGTCCCTCGAAACTTAAAATACAAATTTCATCCACCAAAACCGTTCTGCAAACCACTGTGTCCCTTGACTAAAAATAGATATTTCAATCCATATTAATAACACACAAAATACTGAAAATATGTCAAGTCATTAAAAATTTGGCATAATATATATAAAGTATAGCATAATTATTACTATTCTATTCAGTGAGTCAAGTCCTCTTATAATATAAACCAAAATATCACAGTTAAACTATATCCATCGAACTAAAAATACAGATTTTAATCCACAAAAATCACTGTGACTTAAAAATACAGGTTTTTAATCCAGTAATAAGACACATAAGTTATTAAAAATTTATCATAGTGATTACTATTCAGCGAGTCACGTCTTATAAACTGAAATATTAGAGTTAAAACTAATTTGTAATACAGTAAGACACGAAGTTAACAGAGCAACCAATATTGAATAATTAGTGTACCGGGTCTTATCTCCATGTTTAACTGACAAGTTAGTCTCTACAATAAACATTACTTTAGTATTAAACTTCAAATGATTTTAGCCACAAAAACCATAGTCAAGTTTCATTGAAAGTCAACACTGATTTTAAATCAGGTTTGTAAATCAAGAATGTTTTATTAATAAAATTTTGAAGAGGATCCACTTTCGTTTTATTGTCGAAAGTGGTTTTAAATTGTAAAGCACTTGTTTTGTATTGATCTTAAAACTTATGTGACATATATTAGAATAGTTAATCCAGATTTTAAATTATTTGGGCGACGTTTCAGAGTATACTATATCCACTTTTAAATAAGAATATCATAGCAAAAAAAACCTTTTATCAAAAATTGTCTGTGTGGCTTGTATTAAATTTCGTAAATACATTTAATATCGTGATTTAGTAACAAAATATCTTTTTTGTTTAACAATTTCCCACCTCTCACTCGCTATGTCTATCGTTCTATTCAGTTTCACGGACAGCCAATAATTTGTTTGGATCTATTGTTGATATATCAATTTAATCAACATGATGACCATGCCCACAATAGACCAGATTCTCTCGATAAACACACAGTTACGTATGGATAACAACTAGTGTGGTTACCAAAGCGACATTTCAACAAGACTTCACAAATCGTTATCAAGAATATGGTTATACATATAGATATACAACAGCAGAGCGAACCCTCCCATGGGATGCAAAATCTTTATATATAGCTGTAAGTTGAAACATTCTGACACTGACAAGAATTACGAGAGGAAAAAGACAATAGATATAACTTGTCCCAATCAATGTCTCCGAGCTCGTAAAATCACAACTAAAACTTGTTGAGTAGAATACTAAATATTGTTAAGGAGGACAGCAAGATAATGTTTATGCTATCTATAAAAGAGCCAGAGGACTAAAATACTCCATTCATACAATTTAAAAAGCATTAGAATAATGCAATGAAATGTGGTTTAATGTCCTATTTTTCTACACCAACCAAGCTAGGAGAGAAAAAATGGGATTTAACATCCACTTGAAACAAACTAGCCTAGGTCATTTTGGGGACTAACCTATGGTTCAATTTTATTTCAATAATTCGCTAGCGCGTTGGGATCTTTAGCAGTGGGAGGAAACCAGAGAACCCGATGAAACTCAGAAGGTTGGACAGTCCACCTAGGTACTCTTTGAAAGTACAACAGGGGAATCAAAACCATGCCAGTTGACAAAACAGAAGACCTAATTGATACAGCGTGCACATGCTAACCATTCGGCCATCCAGCCCCCTTACACAATATAAAAGAAATGCTAAGAGATTTTTTATATGCACACCAACAGGACCTCAGTTTTTCATCCCATCCAAAAGACTAGACATGTCCTTGTCAGGCCCTCCATCCTGCACCACTGATAAGGGAAATTCACCTCAGAAAATTCTGACCAATGCATGGAATGAACATGTGATCTCCAGGCTAGCAAGCCAGCGTCTTACCCACTTAGCCACTGTGTCTCCCTACCATGATAGGGTGTATATAAAGGATAACTTCAATCACTGTGTCTCCATACCATGATAGAGTTACCAGGTATATAAAGTATACCTTCAATCAGTAAACAATCACCTTTCAAAATCTAACATAGATAACATATACTGGTGTACACTGTTGTATACCACAGTTGTTACACAACATATTATATTTATATCACGATCATAGAGTAATTCTGTATGGTATACATCAATCAATAATTATTTCATAGTCATCATCATTTTCTTGATAGAGTCGAGAGAGAGAGAAATGGGGCTAAACGTCCACGTGACACAAACTAGGTCATTTCGGGACTAACATATGGTCTAATTTTATTTCAATAATTTGGCTGCGCGTAGAGGTCTTTAGGAGTTGGAGTAAACCGGAGGACCCAGAGTAAACCCATGAGGTTGGACAGATGACCCTACTCCTTGTCACATACAACCAGGGATTTGGAACTACGGCAGTTGACTCAGTGACAGGCTTTATGATACAGCATGCACGTGCTAACCATTCGGCCATCTAGCCCCCCAGAGTAGAGAGAATCCTCAACAAAACATCACTATAATTAAAAGATTAATTGTGTTCCATATTATGTTTTTGTATTCATTACACGTGTCATTTGCTAAATGTCGCTCAATGAATACATTAATCAATTATCAAAATCTACCCAGCTATATTATTAATCATATAAAACGAAATGGGGTTTCACAGTTCTGCACTGACTGGGCTTTTTAAACCGGGCATACATCATATCATATGGTATGTGCGAAATTTTGCCTGCTACGACTTTTATATCAAATTCCAACTCACTTGAACTGCCATGAGTTCTTTTATTAGCAAGCCAATGTGTACACTTGACCTCAGTTTTCTGTCCTATCCATACAACTATACGGTGTCCCTTGCTAGAGGGAACCACGCCGGAAAACACAAGGATCAAACACAAGACCTGCGGATTAGCAAGCCAACGTCCTACTCTCTGGGCCACTGTGGTTCCTTCAATAATCATATAATAGACATGTGAAGAGTACAGGGGAAGAACAATCTAAGTCACATTTTTGTCTTTTTGCATAAAAGGCAAAACAAACTTTTGGACGAGGATGCTTGATGCGAACAGAACGAGGAGTGGGTATAATTACAACTTCAAAATTATGTTTATTACGAATCATTATACCAGTACAACAAGTGACTTCAACTTTTCAGCCAAATTGAGGTCAAATAAAGGGTACGATGGACGTATTTGTCCGGGGGGCATTTCAGAAGGGCCTTGATTCGATGTGACTCTGATCGTTTTTACCTGAAATAAATTGTTCCACCGAAAGCTTACACAATTTGCTACCAGATGGCTTCATTAACTGGGATTCGTTGAAAAAGTGACTTGGATCGTTTTTCCCCTGTACTCTTCATGTAATATAATATAAATCAATTTATGCCATTTCATTTATACTCTTTGAAGTACATGTATATACATGTAATGACTTGAAAACGACATCGAAGTAGATTTATCTAAATCTCTCCTTTCTAAACTACTTTAATATACAGAGTACGGCATTAATACAATAAAGTCTATTCATTCAAACAAAACTTTAAAAACCCATATCAAAGGTTTCTAAATCTTCATATGCTTGAACAATCTTTTTGATGAACTTCTTTTACTTTTAGTTTTAGAGTATTTAAATAAACACCCAACGAACTTTAAATTTCTTTACGAAAATTAAAAACATGTCTGTCATTTAGCCTATATCACTGTCAAACTAATCATGGGGAAGATATTTTTAAATCTTTTTATCACTGATAATTGTCGCATAGATGAGTGGATTAATATGTTAAATCGTCCCTTGAGTAAGATAAGGTCGTAAGTGACAATTATTTCATTTCGAGATAATCGCATTTAAAGGTTTCAAAATAACATCACTAAATGATGTTTTAATATTTTTTTTAGCTTTTTGAAAAATAACCATATGCACTTACGACCTTATTACAGGGAAGTTATGGTGAACTTCAACACTTACGACCTTTTCTTAATTACCCATAATGCACTTAAAAAAACCTTTGATTGTGACCATTTTCTAGTGTAAGATTTTTTTTAACAAAAAGTGATTTTTCAGATTTTGTCACTTACGACCTTATCTTTTAGTCAAGGGACGAAATGTCTTTATGGAAGAACAATTACTAATTTTAGACAACGTTTTGAAAAGTATTCTCTCAACGGTTTCACTTGCTTGAAAATGTTGAGAGAATACTCTTCAAAACATCGCCTAACTAAATCAGTAATTGTTCTTCCATAAGTATTTGTTATAGATAGTTTTTTGCTCTATCCAGTTACTAAATGCCTCTAAAAGATCATGTTAAATATCAAGTAAAGATCTTATTCATTTCTGATAAATTCAATCATAGTATTGCAACATATCTTAATTATCTTTTTTAAGGTATACCTCTATATCTCTACAACAGTTCTTGATTTTCCGGCGTGGTTTCCCCTTGTCAGTGATGCAGAAGGAGGGCCTGACAAGGACAGCTGCATAGTCGTTCAAATGGTACGAAAAACCGAGTTCCCGTGTACACATTGGCGTGCACGTAAAAGATCCCTTGGCAGTTGGAATTCGATATAAGAGTAGACCGTAGCGCTGCTGCCCGCGCAAAATTTCCCTGATAGCACTGTATATGGTGTATGCCCGTCTTCCATTATCCCAGGTCAGGTGCAGAAGAGTAGGACGTTAACCCCCATTTCATTTCTTTTTCTCTACAGCAGTACAGTAAGTCTCCTTCAGCTAAAACTTAAAGGGAGATAACCCATATTCAAATTTTCATAATTTCCATCCACACAATAAGGTACTTTCAGCAAATGGTCATAGATTTAATAAAGACTAGGCTCATGAAGACGGGCATATGCCATGCGGTGTACTATGAGGGAAATTTTGCCCGGGAAGCGGTACTATGGCCTTCTCTTATATCAAACTGCCTAGGTATCTTCTACATACGCCAATGTATACACCGGATCTCGGTATTTCGTCCTATCCAAATGACTAGATAGCTGTCCTTGTCAGTTTTTCCTTCCTGCTGCACTGACAAGGGGAAACCACATCGGAAAATCCTGATAAACTTTCTCGGCCAATGCATGCATCGAACACGCAACCTCCAGGCCAGCAAGCCAGTGCCTTAGACACCGTTCCTTGCCATGTCCCCCATCCAGCATCCAGCACTGACAAGGACAAAATCACTGAGGCTGCAATGCTGATTTTCTCATAAGTGAGCCGGCACATTTATTGCTAAGCCAACCTGGAACATGCTAAATGTCATTTAATAACCTTATTTATTGAGTCAATGTTTGGTTAGCCAGATCCAATCACGTGATCTGATGTGTACGTTTGATGTTTGTGGTGTCTGTGTATTGTGTCAGTCCATAGGCCTGTCTGGTGTAAGAGTATTGTGTCATGTCCAAAAATTGTCTTGTGTAAGTATATTGTATCCTGTCCATAAATTGTCTTGTGTAAGTATATTGTTTCATGTCCATAAATTGTCTTGTGTAAGTATATTGTATCCTGTTCTTAGGTCTGTCTTGTGTAAGTGTTTGTGTGTGGTGTGGTTTCCGTGGGTATACTAGTATAAACATGATTGACTTACCGATCATTTTCATCACTGTCATCAGCTATTTTCATCTGTTGAAGACTGATTTCATAACCTTTACCACGTAAAGACACAAGACTTGGACAATCATCAACTGCAATAACAAAATATGTTGTGAAATTGTATCTAAGTCCATTTCATTGTTTGAAAAAAAAAATAGATTGTATTTGCGCTAGGCAAAGCAATAATTGACTGCAGATTCAAAATTTTCGCCCTCGCGCATGCTTACCAAATTTTCATTTCTTGCCTAGTTACGTAAATTTTGTGCGTTTAACTTTATTTAAACTTCAATGGCTTCTGTCAAGCTGTTTAACAGAAGGGGACGTATTTTCAACAGCATGTTGTGTCAGACGACATACTGACTCTTTCTCACTAAAATGTTCCTTTACATTGTACAGGCATTCGTAGGGACTGACACACGACCGTTTAGCAGTAAAAACTTGCCCAGTAAAACTGACCAGGAATTAAAAACTTCTTCGACAAGGATTCAATAGGACGGTTCCTGAATTGAGGCTACAGACAGGGCGAGTGTAATGACTAAATGAGACCTGCATTCTGAGCTGAACTGTCTGCACCCTTGCATGATTGGCAGACTACAGTAGACTATAATACCTATAAAAAATATTACCCCTTCCTTGAGATCGTGTTGTGGATTTAGATTTCACCTGCTGGCTCGTTCGTCGAGGCGTTTGGTTCGGAAGAGTTGTCCCCCATACTGACATGACCGGGTGATTATTATCCGAATTCACCACATATTCCACAGAAACAACTGGAACAATTGGCAGACAGACGCCAGCAGGGGATTCATTGCCATCACTTTTCAAAACTGACAAGAAAGATGCGTGTGTTTTCTTCATTTCGTTAATGTGGTTAATTGGTGGTAATTTTCGTTTTTTTCCAGCATGTTTTGGAGACTTTTTGATGTCAAATCTCCCACCATTGAAACCGGAAGTGTAATCCTGGACGACCAAATTACCGAAATCTAAAGGATATAAAATATAGTTCTGAGCATCATTGTAATAAAATGAGAATAAATGTGAATTAAGAAATGTTTTTGGATTGTAAATGAATCAATTAGATTTTATCTTGAAATTGAATAAACAATTCTTCTCCAAGCATGTACGTATCAATAAATAACCATGTGTCGTCTGTTATATAGTATTGATATGCATTACCGTAAATACCCAAATTATGCAGTTATTGGTTATCTCCCTTGACGCATTGAAGGGAGATAAACCTGTGGGAATTTGTCCGTGCAATTTGAACTCTAGCTGTGACATTTGAGACAAATTGTTAAAAGAGCATATCGTGTACTTACTCGGTACCATCTTCATTTTCGAAGAAAATTTTAAAAATAATTATCCACAAATGTTGTGAATGTTGATATGCTTTTTTTCACTTTAAAATTGGCTGCCATGCAAAATAATTAACGTTGTACAAATAGACCTACTGTGTCACTCAAGTAATAAATTCCTTTGATACAAGCTCTCATAACCAACCAAACTATGTAAGGAAAATAATATTACCAATATAATCGGTAAAAAGAAAAAAGTAAGGAGCAGACGAAAAATCAAGTTGAACCCTTATAGATAACACAGTATCGATTGTTTAAACTACATAAAAAATACAAGACTACCAGAAAACACGATGGTATACACATTTAGATTTTAAAATGAATAGCAAACAAAATGACAACCCATACAGTTCCAGCAGTGGACTTTCAAGGACGTAACTACCAATTCCACAATATAATTACTTACTCAACAACACCGTAATCCATGATTCTAGAATACTGTCAACAAATTCTCACCAAACTATACACAATCATCTCGTCAAATTGGATCACAGCAATAAAGATCAATCTTATTTCATCGAATAAAATACTTCACATATCTGCTACAAGTACCCTTTTAAATCGTCATATACAGGGACAAAACGCCCTTGACATAAAATACCCATACTACAGACTGACAATAACAGTAAGTTCTATTAATATAGAAATAAAGAAGTAAGTCCGATATTCATTCAAAGATAATAAAATGACCACTGCCCCTGAAATTATTAATTTTTTATACACAAATAGAAAATATGACCAACACTAATCCTGGTGAATAAAATGTCCATCGAGCGAACAAAACAGGTCAAGATTATCCCACAACAAATAAAAACTTGATCAATAATAGATTCAATGATTTTTTTATGTTTTGAGAGATATCAAAGCACAATAAATAATATACCCCGCCTAGTTAATATTATCTGTATTCTCAATATTTGATAAATAAATCATTGCTAACTGAACTGATAAATGTGCATTTTGAACCTTTTGACAAACAGGTACGGACATATTTGTTTTTCAAAATAAATGAATATAAGTCATCGTCGTAGACACTGCAAATGAAAAATATAATGGACTAAATTCTCGCCATGTGACGTATATTTTTCTCCGCGGTGGGGGGACCAAGGAATCCAGTTGGGTCTGGGGCCCGAAACTTACCAGTCCGTCTCAGATTGACAATATTGTGAAAGTTGTATATCTGTGCAAAAAGGGTTTAATTCCGTATTTTCAAAGAGATGATGAACGGAATCTTCCAGAATATTCAACCAATGTGGTTTAATGTCCTGTAGTTCAGCTCCGACTAGGGTAATGAAGGCGGGTATACGCCAGACAGTGTGCTCTGAGGGCAATTTATATCGAATTCCAACTGCCAAGGGACCTTTTACATGCACGCCACTGTATACACAGGACCTGGGCTTTTCGTACCATCCGAACAACTATAGACAGCTGTACCTGCCAGTCTCTCCATCCTGCACCACTAAGAAGAGGAACCCAATGAGAACTCGCGGACAACATAAACAGGAATATAAAAAAGCCAGTACCACCTGTAAGCGTTGGATACATTCTTTTGGTGGGCTTCTTTGTTATCCGAATGAATCCAAGTCTGTTGATATTCTGTGAAATTGACATTTCTTCTGTGATCTTAGTAAAATGTAAAATAATGAATACGAGTACATTTTAGGATGCAATAAGCCGTAAAAAAGATTACATATTTTGTCCGAAAATACACGATCTGGATCCGCGTTTACACTCAAATAAGGAACATTTCAATACACACAGCATGAGACATTTCTAATCTCTACAGAAGATACAAGTATTCAGACAATAATAGTTGATTTTATTAATAAAAAAAACCACCTCAACTTATAAACATTCCGATGATTTAAGAAGAAATATTTCTCTCTTCGCATTTTCAATTTCATAAAATTACAGCCTGCAGTTAATCTTGATGGATCGCCCTCGCTACACTGTCATTTAAAAAAGCAGCTCGACACCGATGAGGTAACATAATGACACCACCGACAAAATAGTAAAACAAAAAAAACCCAACAGAACAGATCAATTCCTATTAATATGAACACAACCAGGTCTCAACAACTTCATAAACTTCGGCTCAATTACTATCAGTAGAGGTAGTATAAAATTCCACACAATTACACTGGAACAACTTTTAAAAACACCGAGAAAAACTAAATTCATTCAATCGACGCCTTTGTTCCTCCACCCTAAAATTCTAACTTTACTTTCAGAATAAACACATTCTCAAACTTTCAATATAATTACTATCAGTAGATGTGTGATTCCACACAGCTTTAAAACATCGCAAAAAAAATAAATTCGTCCAATCGACGACTTTGTTTCTCTACTCTAACATTCTTACTAACTTCAGAATAAACATATCCTCGAACTTTCAATATAATTACGAATCTCTAATCGTAAACACTCAACAAAACTAAATGAATTCGATCGAGCACATAGATAATCTACTCTAACGTTCGAATACTAACTGTCTGTAGGCATGTTCTGAAATTTTCAATTCTTAACTTTGACTATTATCTCTTCTATATTTATTATATTGTAGTTAAATTATAGTTTTTGTGTGTGTATGGGTTGTCAATGGCCTTTATATTATAGAGAAAGTAAGGCTAAGTTTTATTACAGATCAAATAACTGGTATATAGGTTAGAGATAAAAGCAATAGACTGTTTTTTAATCTCCCGGTGAAAAGACGTACTTAATCAAAAATCTATTCATCATTAATGGACTACTAGTAGTGGAGAGAGAGAGAGAAAGGGGGTTTAACGTTAACTCGACACAAACCAAGTCATTTCAGGACTAACATATGTTTCAATTTTATTTCAATAATTCGCTTGCACGTAGGGTCTTTAGCAGTGGTAGGAAACCGAAGGTGCCGGAGAAAACCCACGAGGTTGTACAGACGACTCTGCTCTTTGTCACCTGCAAGGACTGACACACTTAAGCATATAGTCCCCCCCCCCCTCATTACAACAGTTTATTATATAAAATATATGAGAATAGTTTAAAACATAAAATATATTACAGTAGTTTAAAACATTAAATATATTACAATAGTTTAATATTACAATTAAAATTAAATCATTAAATATATTACAGTTAAACTATTAATCTGTCAGCTGCCAATCATCTGCCAAGTAATGTGACGTCAAAAGCTTAACGCCTAATATAGGCCTACGGATTAAGATAGTAAATGGAAGCGAAGTGAAATGAAATGGTATTTATATATATATAACTTCCTTTTTGTCTGCCCGAGGGCCCTTTGCCATGCTCTTATTTCAATTTTCCTCTGTCAAAAATTAAGGGTTGTTTCACGGGCACGCCAATGTGTACACGGGACCAGTGGTTTTCGTTCCACCCGAAAGACTAGACACTGTCCCCGCATTCTAAACTGGAATAGCATATATGTCCGTCTCCATAATCCCGATGTGTGCAGAAAGCAGCTTGTCAAACCCCATTTCAATAATTTCCTTATTCATTCGTAACACTTATAGATCACATTTTCAAAAATATATAGGCTATATGCTAGCTATAATGGCACGATCTTCTTTCGAGTTTTCGCACAGCTTTATGATTCTTATTGGTAAATAGAATAAATTTCTAAATACAACTAAAAAGCAGATTGCATTATTTGAAACTTTTATTGTTGATGATAAGTATTGTCTATCGGGACCCGAGGCTAAAAATTTATTTTAATTAGCACCCAAACAACAATAGGACGCACAATAAAAACGGTGTTTATCTTGGGACTTTACGGTTTTAGGAGTCACGTGATACCGGTTAAATACTATTTCTGCCTTCTTTTGTACAGTTGGAGAGCCATTGTAAAATTATCAGGATGGCGTCGGAAGGGAAATGGGAGACTGTTCCAATGAAAAACAAACCCAACAGGGTTGAAAACCAGAAATCTAAGAAGAACCAAACCAAATCTTTTATAGAGAATATGCCAAGAATTGACCCAAACCGTGAGTTTTTGTGAATTTCACCACAACATGAAACGTGCCGAAAGTGTTCGTATTTGCCACTGCATACGTCATCAATTTGCTAATGGTGTTTTTGTGTGACACATGTTCGGCTCGTAACAAGCAGATTGTGATCAACATGTGGTTGTTTGACGAGAATCTTGTCAGATTTATCAACATCAAATCGATTATGATCAAATTTTTGAATACTGTTCAATATTATTTTGATTATAACAAAGATTACCCGGGCCCAATGTAATGGCATTTAATATGTCCTGGTATCGGTAATTTAATAAAAAAAAGTGTCTATTTTTACGTAAACCTAATGAATATCCTAAAGGCTATTTTTACGATTTAGGGAATTTTATTCACGTATATGTAACTACAAAAAATTTGAGGCTATTTTAATTGGTGTAAACAAAAATCTTTGGCTATTTTGGGGGTTAGGATTAACTTCCCATTGTTTTTTTTAGGTCAAAATATCCTTAAAATTGAAAAAATTAGAAGCTTACCCTAAGAATAACCCAAAGATTTTTGTATACGGCACTCGCATACGACTGCACTATTATGATTTATAATTTATGTACGTAAAATTGCCCAAGTCGAATATTTTCCTGATTTGCTGAAAAATTAGCCTACCAGTAATTCATTACAGTTTTGTAAAAAGAGCCATTTTTAATATAATACTTGTGCCTATGGTAAAGAAAACTGTTGAATTTGCACTTTGAAAATGAAAAGTATGGTAATGGGATATTTTTTTGTTCAATAACAAATTGTCAGATTGAAAATAAGACACTGATTAAACCTCCATCTAAAAAGAATTGATGCACTTAGCTTAAAGTTACATTATGGGAGATAAGATAAAGAGATGGCAGTTCTCACTATAATAATTAAAAACTAGATAGTGTAAAGGTAATTTGCTAAAAATTTCAGTCAAATTGATCCACTATTAGCCGAGAAAAAAGCGTTTGAAATATTCACATAGCCTCGGTCATCATTACTCAAATCATTAATATAAACAGCATAGTCTCGATTATCCACTTGATTGATTTAATTATCAACGGCCATTAAGCAGCATATTGGACTTTAATCCGCCAACATCGAAGGCTAGCCTTGACATCGAGAGTTTATTATGGTCTGGATAAGTTGAATAATGTCTAATTAATAATTAGATAACATTTCAGGCCTAAAGAAAGACTTGTAATAAGCAGATTTTGCTCTTGCATAATGCTATTTTAAGTGAAGTTTACTAATTAATGAAAGATTACATGATTTTCAGAACATAAACAATCAAATTTTATTTCTAAAATCCATCCATTTCAGAACCACTGAAAACTTCCAAGACAGCCTATGATGCATTTATAGACAAACAGAAAGACTCAGGTAAAACCACAACAACTTTAAATAACAACCAGGTCGAAAATAAAAAAAACAGAGAAAAGAAAGAAAAACCAAAAACATTTGAAGAAGCCAGTAAAAAGGTATCATACATTGATATTACTAAGCCACTGTTGCGATAGGAATCCCGGTTGTACGTAACAACCTTGTGGGTTTTCTCTGGGTCCTCACCCTACGTTGTATCATATAGTGGGTCATTGAGTCAACTGGCAGGGTTTCGATCCCCCGGTTGTACGTGACAAGGAGTAGGGTCGTCTGTCCAACCTCTGGTATCCTCCCACTACTAAAGACTGTAAAGCGCAAAAGTGAATTATTGAAATAAAATAAAACCATATGTTAGTCCCGAGTGGACGTTAAACCCCATCTCTCTCTGTTGAAATAGTTTGTAGATGTGAGTTGACTGATGTTTGACTGGTCGAGGTTCAGGTGAAGGTCATATGAATTAAATGGTGTACACTTAACATGCACGTAAATGAACCCTCGACATTTTGTATTCAATAATTAAATTTACCCTTACAGCGCACGGTATGGTGTAAGCCCGTCTTTATTAGCCCAGTAGGTGCAGAAACCCCATTTCATTTCATTTCTATTGATTTTATTTGTCTGTTTGATTCATGTGCTTAAAATTTTGTCAGACACCCCTTCAAAGTCTTCATTTCCAGATCTGATTTAAGGGACATATGTCAGGAGATAATTGTCAGTTCTTGCTATAATGGTTGAAAAATAGATAATGTATGAAGAATATGCTGAAAAATTATGTTAAATTGCTCCATTGATCATTTTGACTAAAGTTGGATCAATAAAAAACAAAGTCTTGATTATCTATTTTAGCATTTAATTATTTTTGCAAAAAATGTATGCCAATCCGCTAAATATCGCAGGCGAGCGATGGCATCAAGAGTTGATTATGGTCTGTTTATATTAATTAATGTTTAATTAATAATTAAGATGATTTTTAAGGTTTTAAGAAAGACCTGAAATAGGCAGATTTAGCTCTTGCATAATGTATGTTTAATAATAAATTTTTGTTAAATGTATTTTTTCAGTTAGAAGTAAATGATATTAAGTCTATGGTAGAGAGATCACAGGGAGTTAAATCTACTAATCCTGATGCATGGATTAAAGAATTAACGGTGGTATTCAACAGCCATTTTAAACATCTTCCACAGTCCAATTTACTTCTCACAGACAAACCAAAAAGTAAGTTCTTTCATCCTTGTTTGATTCATGCATTCGTTGAGGTAGTTCCTCCAGATTTTCCGGCATGGTTGCCACTTGTCATTCATGCAGGATGTGAGGGCCTGACAAGGACAACTGTCAAGTTGTTTGGATGGGTTGAAAAACTGAGGTGACATGTATACATTGGTGTGCACGTAAAAGATCCCTTAACAGGTGGAATTCGATATAAGAGTAGGCGATAGTGCTGCTGATAGGTCAAAATTTCCCTCCTAGCACACTATATGGCGTATGTCCGTCTTCATTAGTCTAGTTTGGAGCAGAACTGCTCAAGGGAGATTGGGTAGTCGCATTGTCGAAGGTGTACACTTTAGGTCATACAATCTGTCATTTAGTCAAGTGACCTTGATTCCTAGCTTGACAAGCAGTAGGTCCGGTAACCTGTCAAACCTTGTCATTAATATTTATTTTTTTGTTTTTCAGATTTTCCAGTAAGTGCCTTAACGAGAGAATGCAGTGATTATTTACTATCAGTGTTAAAACAGGCCTCGACGCAAACCCTAGAACAACTCTATTTTCTTACAACACAGAGTATGGTCAATGATTCTAATAAAGGTCAGTTATTTATTGGTAATAATACACCACAGTGACTGAAGAGTTATCTTCTCTTGATAATAACAAAACATCTCCCAAGACGGTTTCTCTACTGGTAATAGGAGAGCCACCATGGCTATGTTAGTTAAGATGCTGGTTCACTAGCCTGGAGGTGTTAGCCGAGGAAGTTCATCAGGACTTTCCGGCATGGTTTCTCCATGGCTGGGTGCAAGACGTAGTACATGTCAAGGACAGCTGTTGATTTGTTTTCGGATGGGACAAAAAATACTTGGACCTAAAAGATCCATTAGCAGAATTGCTGCTGCCCAGGCAAAATCTCCCTCATAGCACATTGTCAGATGTATGTCCATCTTCATTAGGCCAGTCAGAGCAGAACTGTAGGACACAAAACCCTGTTTCATTTGATTCATTTAATCTACTGATAATAACAAAACATTTGACCGTAGACATTAAAGTCTCTTTCTCTCTCTCGTGGGTTTTACTGTATATCTTTTGGTTCCTTCCTACTGCTCAAGACCCCTATATGTAAGCTCAGAGTGTACTGAAGTACCCCAACAGACAAGCTCATAATGGCCTAGTTTGTGTTGAATGGACTTGCTGGGTTGGGGGCAGTATAGCTTTACACTAAATCATGCTCATCAACCATCAAAGGTGTAGCCTGTCAATTGTTTTTTATTTACAAAATGAAAATAATATGTTGTTTATATTTTGACAGTTTGTGTGTATGGTTACCAGATAATTCTACAGTTATTGGCTACTGATAATCCAAGAATCATCGTTCCACGACTTAATCAGGTAATACATACTATATTATTTAAAAAAATTCGACTAAATTAGGTTACGTAAAAAAACAGTCCCTTTATTTGATAAGAAGGGGAGTTGAGTGGCCGAATGTTTCACGTGTGGGAGCTTTGTCATTGAATTAACTGGCATGGTTTTGATTCCCGGGTTGTACGTGACAGGGAGTAGGGTTATCTATCAAATCTGTTGTCAGACATGTAGTTTTGGTGGGGATGGATGGCCGAATGGTTAGCAAATGCATGCTGTATCATAAGATGTGTCATTGAGTCAACTGGCATGGTTTCGATTCCCCAGTTGTATGTGACAAGGAATAGGGTTGTCTGTCCAACCATTGTGGGTTTTCTCTGCGTTCTCTGGTTTCCTCCCACTGCTAAAGATTCCTACATACAAGCGAATTATTGAAATAAAAGTTTTCAAACATTTGGGTCTCGTAATGACCTATTAGTTTGTGTAGAGTGGACGTTAAACCCCATTTCTCTCTCTCTCTTTTATGTAGTTTAGTATAATATTATTTTGGTATTTCACAAGTCGTGTTTTTTAATCGTGTTTCAGTATTTAGAGATTGTGTTTGCTAACAAGAACAAACAGAAGCAATGTGAACTGGTTTTATGGTCCTTAACTCAATGTTCGTCACTCGATATGAAAGTTGGATTAAAAGGTAAAATTATCATTATATCACGGCGAATGCTCCTCATTTCTTTGTTTCAGATCTTGACGAATTGACAGTTAAATTCACCAGCTATGGAACTTACCCAGCACTCAGTTAATGTACATGTTACGTAATTGGAAATTTAAAGAATTTGACTTTAAAGAAATAATAAAAACAGTTAGATTTATATATTTATATAATAAATTAGGTCATCTGTCCAACTTTGTGGGTTTTCTTGGGGTCCTATGGTATCCTCCCACTTCTAAAAAACCCTACGCACAAGCAAATTATTGAAATAAAATTAAACCATATGTTAGTCCTGAAATGACCTGGTTTGTGTCGAGTGGATATTAAACCTCATTTCTCCCCCAACATATTTTATTTATGTTTTTTTTCTGCAGCAATTGTTGTTGATTTCCTACCAGCAATGAGAGTCAAGATGGCAGCTTCATATTCTATACAATATATAGAGGAATTCTTCAGGTTTGTTCTGTTTAACAATTTCACCATGTGGGTTGTATGGTAGTGATCACCATGTCGGTTGTATAGAGGTGATCACCATGTCAGTCATATGATGGTGATCACCATGTCGGTTATATGGTGATCACCAGGTCGGAAAAATAAATTGGATTGTTTATTTTTTAAGAGTGACCAAGAAATTAAACGCTTGTTAATTGGACGCTCATTATCAAATTTGAATGGTCAGCTTTCAACTGGACACAAGTACATTTTAGACAATTTTTGGTGATTTTAAACAATTTTTAAGCAAAGATTTGATATTAAACAAATGTGAAAGAATTAATGCTAGATGCACAAGATTAAATGATACCCTGGTTACAATGTGTTATTTTAATAAAGGGTGTTTATTTTGATATCTTTATCTTTTGTTATTTCAGACGATTTAGTAATTTATCGGAAGGATATGGTGAGATTTCGATTAAAGATTATTTCCAATCATTAGATTTGATATTCAACAATAAAACCCAGATAGAATCAGAACATCAAGATAGGTTAAATATACAGTTAAACAAAATCAAGGTAACATTTGATACACAAAAATTTGTCGCGTTTCCGGTGATCGGACGAATCTGGGTCATGTTTCACGGAATTGTAACTAAGATAAAATCCAAATGTTAGTAATTTGATTGGATAATATGAGATTTATTTTCATCCTTAACTAATTGAAATTGAAGTATCTACCTAAATTTGGATTTTATCTTTAGTTAAGATTTCGAGAAATAGGGCCCATGTATATTTAAGTTCGAAATTTGTATTCTGTTGATATCTCTGTGGTCATTAAATAATAACATTTATTTGTGATATAATATTTCATACATATACATCAGGACACAGAACGCCATTTATATAAACGTTATTATTTGATGGACATAGAGGTAACAACAGAGCGCATATTTCAGAAGCATAATTGTCAATATTAAGATATATCAGAACACGGAATGGCGTATGTCCATCTTCATTAGCACAGTTGACACAGAAAAGTGGTTAATCCCATTTCAAGAAAATAATTATTTCTTACTATAATTTAAAGTTGGTCCTCAAAATAGAAATTCATCTGAAGTAAAGGAATTGATTGAAATTCTGCAAGAAAACTTAAATTCTTCAATGTATTTATTTTCAGGTTTTGGCGTATGGAAGTGATCCAAAAAGTAATTTAAGAAACTTTTTCCCATATTATCTGAGTCGTATTGACAGCTTTGCACCATCAGCTCAACAAAATGAGGTATGTGATTACCATATCATATCGGGGTCATTCCATAACAACTGGACCAATGGTAGGAACATGGCCCCCTCCCAAAAAATTACCAAAAATATATGTTATAGTATATGGCCTTAAACTAACAAATCCGAAATTTTACATCTCTAGGTCAAAAACTAAATATTTGGGAGAGGGTTTTAGTAAGAAATAATTTGAGAAATATGTGTGGTATGTCTGTTAACAACAATTAACAATCAGAAAATAGACTATGAAAGTAATAGAGTATTAATATCATATTGTCAACACTTTACTTCGGACCAGTGATGCAGGACCGAAGACCTGGCAAGTAACAAAGCATAGTCATTCGGATGGTATGGAAAAACGAGTTCCCATGTGCCCATTGGCGTGCGCATAAAAGAACTTTTGACAGTTGGAATTATGTACAAATTTGATTATATTGTTGGCGCATGATTTTAAACTGTAGTCGGAAACCGCATGTGTAAATAACGATAAGAGTTATGCCCCTTTATTTTCGGTAAAAATGTCCCACAAGAAAAAAATTGAAAATCCAACACTGGCTCAGCACCTCTTTCAAAGCAATGTTTCCCTCATAACACACTGTATGGCGTATGTTCGTTTTCATTAGCCCAGTAAGCGTAAGATGTTCATTTTGATTTGATTTATTTTCAGTATTTATCGAGTATTATCACATGTTTAAATACAGATAAACAATGTTTTCCTGCTTGGTGTCAACTTTATACAAAACATTTACTACAATCCAGGTAATATAATTACTTCACTACATTTCACAGGTGAACCACAGTGGGGAAGACGCTTTCTCGCTACTCTGTAGGTCGCATGATTGATCCCTACATTGTCTGAGAAATTTCATACAGATATCCTGGCGTGGTTTCCCCTTGTCTGTGGTGCAGAAAGGAGGGCCTGACAGAAAGGAGGGCCGATGAATACTTGGCAGTTGGAATTTATATAAGAGTAGGCCGTAGTGCCGCAGATTGGGCAAAATTTCCCCTATAGCACACTGTATGAGATATGCCTGTCTTCATTAGCCCAGTTAGGAGCAGGACAGTAGGACGTTAAACCTCATCTTATTTCATTCACATTACATTTCATGTGCTATGAAAAAAGTATTCATTAAAAATAGATTTTGTGGGAGTATGGCAAGCCCCGAAATGACCTTAAGTCTTTGGAAGGGCCATAAAGGTAATACACATAACAGATCACACCTCAAATATTCCCAAAAAAGATTTTATTGGTTTTTTTTCAGTGTTGTATTACAGTACATATTAGAAAAGTATAATACCGTGGCGAAAAAACTACCACGAAAAGTTTTACAGCAAACTATTCGATCTTTCTCCCTCACTAACGAGGAATTAGCTCACGGAAAGGGAAAGAATAAAAAAGAGGGTTTAGAGAGGTGTACAGAAGTTTGTAAGGTAAGCTGTGGCCCCTGCCCTCTGAGCATACTATTTTGTATGAGCTTGGATCTAGGTTTTATGCTTCTTTCTGGTAGTATGGTCTGGGGTTGAAACATTTTATGACTTAACACCCTCATACGGCCTAATATTGAGTCAACTGGTGTGGTTTTGAAACCCCGATTGTACGTAACAAGGAATAGGGTCACTTGTCCAACCTCGTGGGTTTTTTGCGGGTACTCCGGTTTCCTCCCACTACTAAAGACACCTACGCGCAAGCGAATTATTGAAATAAAAATTAAATCATATGTTAGTCCTAAAATGACCTACTTTGTGTGGAGTGGACGTTAAACCCCATTTCTCTCTCTCGCTCTCTCTTTATGCTTCTTTGTGGTAGTATGGTCTGGGATTGAAACATTTTATGACTTAATAACCCAAACTGTCAGTTGTGGTCCCTCCCAGCATGAAATGAAATCAAATAGGGATTAACAATCTGCTGGTCTAATAAATTTTTTAATAAAGACAGGCGTACTCCATACAATGTGCTATGAGGGAAATGTTGCTTGGACAGTGGCACTATGGCCTACACTTATGCCCATCTCCATTAGCTGTTCGGAAGAATTTGAACATTTAACTATGGTGGTTTGTCACATATTCAGCTAGGCCATGCCTTGTCGACAGGAGTTCTCTTCTTTTCTCAATTGACATATTTTGAGGGATTGACAGAATTCCAGTCTGGTATGTTTGATTGAGTATCCCCCTTTATCTAGTTAATTACCAGTGTAATGATAGCGTATGTATATTTCATATTTTACTAGGCTCTACAATTGAAGATAAGCCAGAGTGGGTTTCCATGGAAACTGTTGCTGTTTCTAATGGTAACTGTTGTTGGGTGTGTCATAGCATATGATATTAATACTAGTCCAAGTCTAAAGGGTAAGATATAACTTTCAAGAGCTGGCTGTTCTTACTATAATAGTTCAAAAATAGATAATGTAAAATGACTATATTGAAAATTTCATTCAAATTGATTTATTCTATTGGGGGGGTTGGGATGGCCTAGTTGTCTAGAGTCCCCGCGTTTCGACCTCTAGCTGGCCGGTCACCTCCGGCTTGCGACTGTGGTTTCGAGCCCTGGTGTGAGCGTATGTGGCATTGAGATACACTAGGAAACTGGAATCGTTTAATTTGGGGTTTTTTGACTTTAAAAAATGCTATAGAGTTTAATTTCAAAACATCGTTTGATAATTGATTATAATCGTTTGAAAATTACAAAAATGGTTTAATTAGTACTATGGTTTAATTTAATGATACAGCGTTTGATTTCTCCGAGAGGGGTTTAGAAATGGACGGACCCTTTAATTATTTCAAGCGTCTAATTACTAGCCGAGTACTTTAATTTCCTGAGATGCATTTATAAATTAAATATTAGACGAAACTTTTAATTTCCCGCGAGTCGTTTAACCGATCGGCTCATTTTGTTTACGATTATTTAAATGTGAAGTACGAATGAAAAATATGAATATAAAAAAATAATGCGCATCAAATAATTGCTAATCTTTTAATTTCCCGCGAGTCGTTCAACCGATCGGCTCATTTTGATTACGATTATTTAAATGTGAAGTACGAATAAAAAATATGAATATAAAAAAATAATGCGCATCAAATAATTGCTTATCTTTTAATTTCCCGCGAGTCGTTTAACCGATCGGCTCATTTTGATTACGATTATTTAAATGTGAAGTACGAATAAAAAATATGAATATAAAAAAATACTGCGCACCAAATAATTGCTCATCTTACCTTGGTCGTAGTATTTTTATCCATTATCGATTAAAGAATGATTCCACCATTGACAAACATCAAAAATCGGTAAATCACGCCCAATGTTATTATACAATCGGGAATCGGTAAAGCACATCCCAAAAAATGAACATAGCCTTCCACCTGTACGCGTCGCTATTTGTTGGAAATCGGTAAAGCACATCCCAGGTAATGTATTTTCTTTAAATCACAAATGAATGAAAATAGTTTTCCACCTGCATGCGCCGCTAGAAGACATCACAATGTACGTTATCATGGAAGAGTGATAATCTCGCGAGACTTTTACGTTGGCGCCAAAAAGAAGCTATTACTATTTGTCGATCTCTATAGACAAGCTGTCGATCATTTTTAGACAGGACTATAGAATGGCTTCAAACAGTATCAATGACTGATCACAGCCTTGATGTTACGTAATCACTTGGGACAATAAAATGTTGACTGCAGAAGAACGATATCAAACGATATTGCTAAATCAACATTTACTCCCTCAATATATAAAAAATAATGTGTGTTGGTGAGGTATCGGTGTTTTTTTTTTGTACTATTCAAAACAAAATCTACATTAGATCTTTATCCCACGAATGTTTCACCCCCCAAAATTACGCGGGTCGTTTCATCCCACAAATTAAAAAAAAACCCCAATTAATACGTATTTTTAATCTTTTATTGATACATTAATAACAAGATGATATCAGTGCTTCGCCTCAAAATATGAGAGCTTTTTATTGCTCTTCCTCGAGGATAAAAGTGCTCGTCATATTTTACATATTTGTCAAAAAACGAACCCCCAAACTGCAAATAAAGCCCATGAAATACAATTTTCGAATAATTGTCGAATGGAAATTTCGGTATTCGCCTGCAGAAAAATATCGCTAAATTTGATTCTGGGTGCTGGAAACATGACGCGTCAAGTAAATATTTTTTTTCCTTTGTTTTATCTAGTTCACTATATTGTCTGTCAGAAGATTTGGACAAGGTGGGAAAATATCACGTGTTTTGCGTGTGGTAGAATGAAGGATGAAAGGGGGGATATTCCTTTGATGTCACGTAATCACTGTCTAATACATGCCGGCTTCTAGAAGCCGATATAAATTTAGAAATAATTTAGCGATTTATATTGTTATTCTTGACTATTGTGTTGTCAAATAAAAACTCATAATACAAATCACACTTTATTAATTAATAATATTATAAACAAATAGGTTCCCATTAGATGTTTTATTTTAAACAATAGTTCTAGAAATGTCGGGAGAATGTCACGTGATAGCCACTGTTGACAAACAGGTCAGGAAGTTATCGCTTTGATGTATCATTTTATTACCGCATGAACTAATGCACGTATAGACGTGCTGTTACTGTTAGGAATTATATTGTATTCAACACTTAAAATATGATAATCTCGACCATTGATGGTACAGCATTTAATTAAGTTCATATTGGATGGTGTATATTTTTGATTGCGTAGGAAGCGTGGCCCAATTATTACTTCGAAAACACAGGGTTCGGATATGATTCACGCAGTAAAATAGTATTATGCGTTCCTCGACTAATAAAGACAAATATCTACATAGATCATCACGTCATTCGAGACATTTTAATGTGTAATAGTTTTATATCCACCACTATCGGTAATTTATCCGTGTCGGCCGATATGTTTCGCTGTCAATATCTGATATCGGTAAAACCGATAGGTGCCATATCGGACCATCACTAGTTATTAATGTATCAATAAAATATTTAAAATACGTAATAATTGTCTTTTTAATTTGTGGGATGAAACGAGCTGTGTAATTTAGGGTGGCGAAACGGTCGTGGGATGAAAGATCTAACGTGGATTTTGAATAGTACAAAAAAAACACCGATACCTCGCCAACACACATTATTTTTTATATATTGAGGGAGTAAATGTTGATTTAGCAATATCGTTTGATATCGTTCTTCTGCAGTCAACATTTTATTGTCCCAAGTGATTACGTAACATCAAGGCGGGATCAGTCATTGATACTGTTTGAAGCCATTCTATAGTCCTGTCTAAAAATGATCGACAGCTTGTCTATAGAGATCGACAAATAGTAATAGCTTCTTTTTGGCGCCAACGTAAAAGTCTCGCGAGATTATCACTCTTCCATGATAACGTACATTGTGATGTCTTCTAGCGGCGCATGCAGGTGGAAAACTATTTTCATTCATTTGTGATTTAAAGAAAATACATTACCTGGGATGTGCTTTACCGATTTCCAACAAATAGCGACGCGTACAGGTGGAAGGCTATGTTCATTTTTTGGGATGTGCTTTACCGATTCCCGATTGTATAATAACATTGGGCGTGATTTACCGATTTTTGATGTTTGTCAATGGTGGAATCATTCTTTAATCGATAATGGATAAAAATACTACGACCAAGGTAAGATGAGCAATTATTTGGTGCGCAGTATTTTTTTATATTCATATTTTTTATTCGTACTTCACATTTAAATAATCGTAATCAAAATGAGCCGATCGGTTAAACGACTCGCGGGAAATTAAAAGATAAGCAATTATTTGATGCGCATTATTTTTTTATATTCATATTTTTTATTCGTACTTCACATTTAAATAATCGTAATCAAAATGAGCCGATCGGTTAAACGACTCGCGGGAAATTAAAAGATTAGCAATTATTTGGTGCGCATTATTTTTTTATATTCATATTTTTTATTCGTACTTCACATTTAAATAATCGTAATCAAAATGAGCAGATCGGTTAAACGACTCGCGGGAAATTAAAAGATTAGCAATTATTTGATGCGCATTACTTTTTTTATATTCATATTTTTTATTCGTACTTCACATTTAAATAATCGTAATCAAAAAGAGCCGATCGGTTAAACGACTCGCGGGAAATTAAAAGATTAGCAATTATTTGATGCGCATTATTTTTCTATATTCATATTTTTTATTCGTACTTCACATTTAAATAATCGTAAACAAAATTAGCTGATCGGTTAAACGACTCGCGGGAAATTAAAAGTTTCGTCTAATATTTAATTTATAAGTGCATCTCGGGAAATTAAAGTACTCGGCTAGTAATTAGACGCTTGACATAATTAAAGGGTCCGTCCATTTCTAAACCCCTCTCGGAGAAATCAAACGCTGTATCATTAAATTAAACCATAGTACTAATTAAACCATTTTTGTAATTTTCAAACGATTATAATCAATTATCAAACGATGTTTTGAAATTAAACTCTATAGCATTTTTTAAAGTCAAAAAACCCCAAATTAAACGATTCCAGTTTCCTAGTGATAGGGGCGCCTTCTCAACCTCGTGGGTTTCCTCTGGGCACTCCGGTTTCCTCCCACTGCTAAAAACCCCTACGCGCAAGCGAATTATTGAAATAAAATTCAAAAAAACCCCAAACCATATTATGTTAGTCCCGAAATGACCTAGTTTGTGTTGAGTGGACGTTAAACCCCATTTCTCTCTCTCTCTTTATGCAATTGGATCTTTATCTAAATCCTGCATAATGCATATTTAATAGAGTAAATGCAGATGTGTTGTGTGTTTGTGGGGGCGGGAATTGCTGGGAACCTATCATCTGCATAAAGGTTGACAAAAGCAAACCAACTAATTTGATTAAAACACAGATATTATTTCGTTTTGTTATTTTATAGTTCAAAATTTTGTTGTACTTGTCTTCACCCGCGTTCTGGGTGATATGAGGGATTAGTCATTGCAACAGTCACTTACGTCGAGCTTTAGGCATGTTTTGCACGGAATTGGGGGTAATCCACTAGTGACATCAATGCTGATCAGTTAATCAAATGCCTGACCTCATAGGATCGAAAGCTGTTTGTACCATCCTGACATGACCTGGTCGGATTTTCATGTTTTTCAGCATCAAGAACGATGGTTTTATTAGAAGATTATGGGGTGTTAGCGGTGACCAATCAGGCGTGGAAAAGAATACAAGTATTTACTAAACAGACTCAAGCGTAAGTTTACACAGAATTACCGTCATAGAGATTGAATGCGATTTTTTTGTAATTCATTGGAAAATTCTCATCATATCGATGGTTGAATATAAATGTGTGGGCATCACGCTGGCTAAGTGGGTAAGACAATGGCTTGCGATGTTCGATCCCTGCATTGCCGAGAAAGTTCCTCCAGATTTTCCTTGGTTCCCGCTTGTCAGTGATACAGGGTGGAGGGCTAGCTGTCTAGTTGTTCAAATGGGACAAAAAACTGAGGTCCTGTGTACACATTGGTCTGCACGTAAAAGATCCTTTGTATGTTGGAATTTGACATAAGAGTAGGCCGTAATGCTGCTGTCTGGGCAAAATTTCCCTCATAGCACACTGTCTTCAATAGCCCATTTTGGAGCAGAACAGTGGGACGTTAACTCCCATTACATTTTATTTAATACAAAACCCCCGCGTTTCATTTCATTAAATGCTAACGCTACAGAGATGATATTGTACTGTATGGAGTAAAATAGCTCATTTATTTATCTAGCATGGAATAAAATCACTCACTTATTTATATAGCATGGAATAAAATAACTCGCTTATTCATCTATCATGAAATAAGATAACTCATGTGTTTATTTATATTATTCCAGTTGGTTGAATGTAAACGCTCCACTATACAGAGATAACATTGTACCGTATGTAACTCTAGCGTGGAATAAAATAACTCAGATGTTTATCTATATTGGTGATGTCACACGACCATATATATTGTTGTTAGGTGATAAACTAGCACAAGCTTTACAATGGGTAAGTCAATTTATCCAATAGTCTTTTGTATTGATTGGAAGATTTTGACGTAATCCATTGTATTCACAATTAGACAGATGAGTCTTTAATTTATGGATAATATTCACCATAGTAATCTTGATGATCCGTGATCTCTCTACGCTTTATTAGGAGCCATGTAGTGGCTAAGTCAGTAAGTTGCTGGTTGGCCGAATGGTTAGCATAATATGTGCTCTATATCAACTGGCATGGTTTCAATTCCCTGGTTGTACGTGACAAGGTGTAGGGTCTATCCAACCTCAGGAGTTTTCTCCGGGTCCTCCGGTTTCCTCCCACTGCTAAAAAGTAGTCTAATACATAGTACTCTAATGTTTATCAATATCCTAATGTTTATTAAAATAGCATTATGCAACAGCAAAATCTGCTTATTACAGGTCTTTCTTTAGGCCTGAAAAGTTATCTAAATAATCAATTAGACATTAATTAACATATCCAGACCATAATAAACTCTTGATGTCAAAGATAGCCTTCGATGTTGGCGGATTAAAATCCTATATGCCGCTTAATGGCCGTTGATAATTAAATCAATCAAGTGGATAATCGAGACTATGCTGTTTATATTAATGATGACCGAGGCTATGTGAATATTTCAAACGTTTTTTTCTCGGCTAAAAGTGAATCAATTTGACTGAAATTTTCAGCAAATTACCTTTACACTATCTAGTTTTTAACTATTATAGTGAGAACTGTCATCTCTTTATCTTATCTCCCATAATGTAACTTTAATATCCTAATGTTTTTCTATATAAATGTTTTTTTCAGTTTAATACACAGTACCCTAATTTTTGGACACAGTGTAGTGAATATATTACGATAGCCTGGACATTTATAAAACATCATAGTCTGTGTATGTGGAACTGTATAGTCAACTATACTTTACTATCGTATGCCTGGCTCGAGAAAAACGTCCTAGTGTAAGTATTTGTGTTTTCGCTGAGTTGAGTGGCGGTGTGGTCGAACGTAGGCGCTTTAAATCGGAAGTCTGTCATTGAGTCGAAGTGGCGTGGTTTCGATCTCATACTTGTGGTAGTTTCGTCTGCCTAATCTCATCTTGTTTACTCCTGGACTCACTGTCCTATGCCTGACTAGAGAAAAATGTCTACGCATAAGTCTAAGGCTGAATTTTCACTGTATGTGGGCGTCATATGGTCTAACGCAGGCGCTATAAATCATTGAGTCAAGTAGCTTGGTATCAATCGATCCTAGGATTGTATGTGACAAGGAGTAGGTTTGCCTACCTAACCTCTTGGGTTTATTTCCCCGGGTCCTCTCCATTTTCTTCCCACTTCCAGAGATTGCTACGTGCAAGCTAATAATTGAAATAAAATTGTAGTTTGTACAATATTTCTTTCATACCACAATGCAAGATGTATCCCTGTCTTCATAAGCCCTGTTTGTGAAGAAATGAAGAAAAGTCAGATGTTAAACCCTATTTCATTTCCCTTAAATAGAAAGGGGAGCAAGTTCGTGCTGTATCATCAGGGTTGTCATGGCGTCTACTATCATGGTTTCGATACACCACTTGTACGTGACAAGGAGTAGGGACGCCTGTCCAACCATCTACGCTTGAGCAAGTTATGGAAATAGAATTGAACCATGTGTTAGTCCCCGAAATGACCTAGTTTGTGTCAAGTGGATGTTAAACCCCAGTTCTCTGTCTGTCTCTGAAATAGGAATAAAAAACCCTGACTAAATGTATTAGAGAATAAAATCTAGTGGGACCCTAGAATAAAAATATAATCTAAATTATTATATTATTTATTCCTGTAAATCGTAATTTGTGAAAAATTCTTGGTATATATATATATTTTTACAGAATTGAAAATTGTTGTTCCATTTCTGCTAAAGAAATTCTGTCGTTGTTTAAAACTGGCAACTCTAGTACCCATGATAAAACTTGATCAATATTAGAAGGTACTGCACAAACCATAGCATCTATTTCTTGGCTTCAATCATTCCTCCATAACTGTCCTCCGGTTTCCTCCCACTGCTAAAGACCCCTAATCGCAAGCAAATAATTGAAATAAAAAAATGAACCATATGTTAGTCTTGAAATGACCTAGTTTGTGTCGATGGACATTAAACCCCATTTCTCTCTCTCTCTCTCATTCCTCCATAAATTACGTTGTACAACACCCACAGTCCCCTCGGCCTTAGAGTTGAATGTTTCTTTTATGAGAATAAAAATTTGAAACTTTTTCCATCACTTTAAATGCACCTTTAATGAACGTGCCAGACGATTTCATCTGTCATCAATACAGCTCATAAAGGTGCTTAAATAAATTGGTTGAAATTTATGCAGTCATAAAATAAATCAAAATTCAAAAGTGTGCGTTGAGAAACATCTTCTCTGAACACGAAGTATAAAAAAACGAAATGAAATATAGATCTGGGCCCTGTTTCTCGAAATTTTAACAAAAGATAAAGTCCATATTTAAGTAGATACTTCAATTTTGATTGGATAAGCACTAAAATTAATCTAATTTTATCCAATCAAAATACTAAAATTCAGATTTTAACTTAGTTAAAATCTGGTGAAACAGGCCCCAGTATTTTAATCAATCAAATGGGCAAATAACAAGTTTGATGAAATCTTGTTTATTTTCTTTATTGTATTGCGGTCATGACTCTATTTTCGATAGTCTGGTAATTGTTTGCTTTATTTTTACAGTGGTCAATTGTCACCTGAAAATATTCAGAAAACGGCGATTTGGAGTCTACAAGTGGCGCGGAACTACACCCTGTCGGCAGTAGCATGGTGCCAAAAAACATTGGTATCGGTCACGTCTTCCTAGATGGCCAGGATGGATATATTGTCTCATTTTATCACAATAATAAAATAAAAACGATCAGGTTTGCTTCTTGACCAAAGTATACAAAAATATTTTGTGCAGTTAATGTTTTCTTTGTTGTTAAACGCTCTTCTTAATTGGCAAACGTCAAAAATCGCTTTCTACTCCTAAAATTGCTCTCCCATTTTGAAGAAGGTGAGGGTTATGAAGAGTATTTAACCAGGACTTTGTTATACGGTAAATAGAATTTGTCAATAATATAGAATAACAAGGAAATTACTGGGAGGGGTTTACAGCTGTAAGGGGCTTGATTAAAAATTTGGAGCACCTTACAGATCAGTGATTTACTCTCAATTTGTTTACTTTTCGTTTAATTTTAATCAATCAGCAATGTGTACAGGTAAATTTACAACTTTTTGTGTAAAATTACCTAAAAATATGTCTAGAAATAATTATGTTATAATGTTTAGAAGTTACACCTGTGAGAAGCTATTATGTATGAAGTATGCTCATTATTCACAAGTTGACTGGAAAAGATTTAATTGTTTAGTTGAAATATTGATATGCATGTGTTACAAACAATTGGGGTGTCGGCCCTAAATAACTTTTTGTCTAAAACTTAATTAATTATTATTTAACTGATTAAAGTATGTTTATTATTGAATTGTAAAGTAATTACTTTAATATGCAGTATATTGTAAATATTATATGAATGAACTAGCATTATCGTTAAGATTGTTATTTTATTTTTAAGTTTTACTCATCTGAAGAATGGACGTTTGTCGATAATGTTGTGGTGGCGGTCGTCGTAAAAATATCCATGTTCATATTTTGTTCACGGATGTTTAATTCATATTTATTCAAATTGTACAAATTAATTATATATATATTTCATTCATAATTATTGGAAACTCTTTGGGGGCCACAGTGGACCAGTAATTAAGGTGTGGGTTCATTGGTCACGGGGTCCTGCGTTCGATCGTGATGGCGGAGGTTAGCCGAATCATAAGGTCTGTCGTTAAGTCAAGTGGCGTAGTTTAGATTCCCTGCTTGTACGTGACAAGGAGTAGGGTCGCCTGTCCAACCTTGTGGGTTTTCTCCGGGTCCTCCCACTGCAAAAGACACCATGCACAAGCGAATTGTTGAAAGGAAATTGAACGCGCAAGCGAATTATTGAAATAAAATTGAAACCATGTTAGTCCCAAAATGACCTAGTTTGTGTCGAGTGGACGTTAAACCCCATTTCTTTCTCTCTTTCTAATGAGTTAAGAGAGAGAAAGAGAAATGGGGTTTAACGTCCTCGACACAAATTAGGTCATTTTGGGACAAACATGGTTTCAATTTTATTTCAATAATTCGCGTAGGGGTCTTTTGCAGTGGGAGGAAACCGGAGTGCCCGAAGGAAACCCACGAGGTTGAGAAGGCGCCCCTATCTCCATGCCACATACGCTCACACCAGGGATCGAAACCACAGCCACAAGCCAGAGGTGACCGGCTAGCTAGAGGTTGAAGCGCGGCGCTCTAGACCACTAGGCCATCCCAGCCCCCCTTAACTCATTAGGGAAAGAGGGGTTAAAGAATGAGAACACCATTGAGTTTCTGACACAACACAATCCTGATGTAATTTGTATATAGATCATAAGTAATGTCTGCTTGTCAGCAATGGTGGCAGTCATTATTATGCTTTAAAATGTTGACATGATTACAGCATCTTCGGACGTATGAAATTGTTGTTAATGTTTTGAGAGAAATTTTAACGTCAGAATGTTTCATTTCTTTCTTTCATGGCCAGATATTAATTGATGAATCAATTGTTTATTTTATTTTTGAAAAACATAAATCAGCTACTTAAAACTAACCTTTTCAGAGCCACGAACCAATTGGGGCATAGAAATAGTTTTTCTCATTCAGATTTTTGAAATCTGCCCATGGCACCTGTCCTTTTTTTTTCATCGTCACAAAGACAAATGTTGTTTCACCAAAAGACAAAACTGGGACCTTGTTTCTCAAATACTCAATGAATGATATTTTAATGATGTTTGATTTTCATTGGCCGAGAGCAAGAATCAGCTTTGTTTAATTTTAGCCCATCTTGTCCATAACATATTCAAAGTGCTACAGTGTTGATCGTAGTTTTGCGAATCGTAGTGCAGGTTAATGATATTAAAGGGCCGATCCTGATTATATTTTGAGACTGTTAAAATCAGGATGGCCCCTTTAATACTGAACATACAAGTGCTTATCTGTAAAATTTTCACTTAACGCCATCTTCAATAATAATAATTATGTATTATTGACCAAGGCACCTGTAAAATTACAGGGTTAACAATTAAATGAAAGGATGCAGTCACACCTGTATTTAAAGCGTCTTTAGAAGCCTGAATCTGTTATTAACGTATTTATTTTAGAAAAGATCCCAGATTTGTGAGAATGATGTTATGTTAATTATGTAAATATTGATTATGAATATCAACAAATTTCATCGAAATAAATATTATAAATGATGAACTTACTGACTTTATTTTACTAAAATCGAATAGTAATGAGGTTGAAGGTCTTACTTTTGTTTGGGGTGGGTGGTGGTGTTTGGTGGGATGGCCAAATGGTTAGTATGTGCGCTGTAACGTAAAGTCTGTCATTCAGTCAGCTGGCGTGGTTTCAATTCCCTGGTTGTACGTAACAAGGAGTAGGGTCACTTGTCCAACCTCATAGGTTTTCTCTGGGGCCTCTGGTTTCCTCCCACTGCTAAAGATGCATACGTGCGAGTGAATTATTGAAATAAAATTGAACCATGTGTATGCTCCGAAATGAGCTAGTTACGTGTCGAGTGGACGTTAAAGCTCATTTCTCTCTCTCTCATGAGGGAAATTTTGCCTGGACAGCAATGCTATGACTTAGTTAGAATTCCAACGGGACCTCAGTTTTTCATCCCATCTGAATGACTACACAGCTGTCCATGTCAGGCCCTCCCATCTTCACTATTCAACTTTCCTGACTAACACCGGGTGCGTACCTGCACCCTCCAGACTAGCCAGCCAGTGCCTATTCACTTAGTTACTGTAGTCCCTTTAACTATTGCACAGAATCCCTCCCCGAATATTGTTTACTACAACCGGGAGCAGAGTTGCACCCTCCGACTAGCGATTGAGCGTCTTCCTCACTTAGCCACCGTAGTCCCTCCCCAGTATTGTTTACTAAAATATAAGAACTTGAAACAAGTAGCAGAGATTTATTTATCAATAATATAAATAATGAATAATATATACATCATGAACTATTATCTCCAGAGAAAAATAACTTAAGTGTATTCTGATACATCGTCTCAGCTAACTCATTGATATCTTCATTTCTAGTAGCTGCCATTACTTCCAAAACTTGTCTGAAAATGAATCGAAGAAGGAGAGTTGTAAAAATGAAGGCCTGAAATGTAATCTAAATGATGAATTAGACATTAATTAACTTAGTCAGACCATAATCAACTCATGATGTCAATGCTATTTACTGGATTTGGATCTGAATTGCAACTCAATTTTCATTCATGATTTAATCATGAAATAGATAATTGAGGCTATTTTTTTAGCGTACCGACTTTAGTAATGATGATCGAGGCCAGGTAGAAAATTCCATCGCTGAAATCTCAGTTCAGAGTGGATTCATTTGACTGAAATTTTGAGTAGATTTCCTTTACATTATCTAGATTTTAACTATTGTAGTGAGAACTGCCAACTCTTTATCTAATCTCCCATAATGTATCTTTAAAGCCCCAATAACACTCTTGTTGTAATTGAATAATATGTCCCAATCTTTATTCTGGCCAACAAATTGTATTATTTTACAATATTCAAATTAATTGATGATACAAATTTCATCTTAACACACCTAATTTAAAGAATTGGAAAAATTCAACTACATGATTTGAAAAGGTTAACGTAAACCTTTTCCAATGTGACTTGGATTTTAAAATATTTTCGAACCCTCTGAACAAGTAAAATATGATGTAATGGATAACTTACACAACAGGTAGGACAATTAAATATCTAGTACTTAGAATAAGACTATTATTTATTTTCTAGAGCTGCCAAGCCAGCAAGAGTGTTATTGTCCCTTTAAGCAAATTCCCTTTACAATGTCTAGTTTTTAATTATTATAGTGAGAAGAGCCAGATCTTTATCTAATCTCCCATAATGTATCATTAACTACTTACATGATGTGAGCTGGTTCATTTCTACCTTTTACACACAATCCTTTCTCCCATCTTTCTTTCTTCTTACATGGAAAACTAGTTTTTATCAGTTTATGTCCTACATGAGTTGCTTTTATTTCACACCAGGGGGCATCTAAAATAATATCAATTCAATTTCATAGTCAAGTACAAAAAACAACTCACTAAACCCGTTTACATTACAAATTTTAAGCACGGCACAGTTAATTTTTTTGTAATATAAACAGGTCAAACATAAGCATCCCGTAGTGAATACCATGCCGATTTGTACCACTACGCCAAAATGAACCTTGACCTATATGTATTTTACCACAAACTTTGACAGTTTTGTCATCAATTTTGTCAAAATGGCTGCCCAAACTAAATCAACCGCAATAATTAATTTTTGTGTGAAGAGTTTCACATTTGGCGAGCCTGGCACGATTTCAGGACTGGTTAATGTAGGATAATGTAAAGAGGTCAATTTCTTAAAATTTATAGCAACCTGCTACCACGGCCAAGTGTTAATGGTCAATAGACTCATTATGGTTTAAACCGCATGCTTTAGACCCATTGGCCACTCGGAAAGAGATAAGACTGTACAACTATTATGTGTATAAAACTAGTGGATAACCCGACGCTGCTCGGATTGTGCACTATGTTACCCGCTGGTTCGAGCTACCCGCATACACCAAATTTCAGCCATGGGACAGCCCCAGTGTTTCCGCTAGCCCAGAACAGACAGACAAAAATATTGAAGGAGTACATAGAGAGAGAGAGAGAGAGAGAGTGAGAGAGCGTAACTGACCTGTTTCTATCATGAGCCTGTTGGTTGGTATAGAACACATAGTGTCAACATTCTCTTGGGTCTTTAATGAACTGGAAAACATAAAACAACATAATATATAAATATTCCTTTTACACTTGGACCTAAGTCTCAATCCAGCAGGGGGATTGGATGGCAGAATGATTAGAATCTTCATGTTTTGTGTGATAAGGAGTAGGGTCACCTGTCCAACATCCTCGGTTTTCTCCCACTGTTACAGACCCCTACCCACAAGCGAATTATTGAAATAAAATTTAACCATCAATAGTCCAGAAATGACCTAGTTTGTGTTGAATGGACGTTAAACCCCATTTCTCACCCTCTCTCAATTTTTCACACCATTGATAATTTCAAGGAAATATTTCAAAGTCAACTTCAAATACAAAGGTCTCCCGTAATCTTGAAAAACCTAGTAACACTATTTTGTTTCAGAATGAATATAAAACCAGTTTTATTTTGTCTTTTTAGATGAAGATAATTAGAAGCCTTTTCAGTGAAGGAGAAAAAAAAGTCCAAATATGGGTCTAACTCAATTTTATTCAAAATTTGACTTGCTAGGTTTTTCCAGATTACGGGAGAGGTTCCAGAGCCTATGGTTTATACGAATATATAAATCCATGAAACAAAGGTTCCTTTACGCCTATGATTTATACCTACCAGCCGTTAATACCAATATATAAATCCTGACTTAAAATGGTTGCTGCTTCTTCTTTACTTCCAGTAAACGAATGAACCTACAATATAATATCAATAAAAAGAAAAATGACATTTATATCTAGTAGGTTTTTTGTCCTATCTGAACAGCTAGATGCTTTGCCATGGGGAAACAGACGGAAAAATATCATAGGAACTATCTTGTCCAACACTGGGGAAAAACCTGAGAACCCCTCTCGTTAATGAACCTACAGTATAACGATCGATACAGCAAAAGTCTTTGAAATGAAATGGGGTTTGACGTCCTACCGTTTTACAATGACTGGGCTAATGAAGATAGGCATACGTCATGCAGTATGCTATGAAGAAAATTTGCCTGGATAGCTGTACTACAGCCTACCCTTATTCATTCTGAATTTCAACTGTCAAGGATTCTTTTATGTGCATGCCAACGTGAATGTGGAGCCTCAGTTTTCCATATCATCCGAACGACTATACACTGTCACTGACAAACTGGAACCACACTGGAAAATCCAGATGAACTTTCTCAGCCACCACAAGTTAGCAAGCCAATGTATTAGTCATTGAGCCATAGCAGCTACCCTCTCCTTTAACTGAAAGTTACTTTGCAATTGTTGAATAGAAGTCTTTTGTTGAAATTCAGGAGCGTCCAGGCAATGCTAATTTTATAAAACAAATAAACTCACAACTCCCCCAGTAAATCGATCTCTATTTCTCTTGATAATATCTATAAAATCATCCGAACAATTTCTAGAGTGTAAAAATAACGGTAATTTGGCTGTTTCAGCTAATTCCATTTGTTTCTCAAAATATCTGAAATAGATTCAAATGGACACTAAGAAAAAGAAATTCTGTGCGCATAGACTAAAACTTATTTCTTTGAGAGAGAGATATTGGGTTAAACGTCCATTGGGCACAAACTAGGTAATTTTGGGACTAACATACGGTTCAATTTTATTTCAATTAAGAGTTTTTAAGGAAGCAGCAATTGAAATAAGTTTTATTAAATAAATGAAATGGGGTTAACGTCCTACTATTCTGCACAGACTGGGTTATGGAAAAAAGGGTTCTTTTACGTGCACACCGATGTGTACAAAGGAGCTCAGTTTTTCTCGTTATCGAAAATTACCAGTGAGGTTTATGGGAAAACATCAGAATGTCGATGTCGATGTCTCTGTTCTTTCTTGGTGTAGCCAGTTCAAACAATAAAACGATAATGCAACTGAAACTTACTTTAATTGAGTTTCTTTTGGACTAAAATGAAGGCGATCATAATCTACAATGAAAAGTGTATTATTAATAATAACACGGGATATGCCCATCTCTGGTTGGTCAGCATTAATCAAGTATTGTCGTTTATTTGTATATATTGTCTTGTTATATTCATATCTTATCATTCTTTGAATGGCATTTAGTAATTGGAACATTATCAAAAAACACACTTTTATGGAATGACAATTACTATGGTTTATTTCACTGCAGCATTTCAACATGATTTCACAAGTTAACGACTTGTGAAATCTTGTTGAAATGCTGCATAGAAGTGTGTTTTTTGATATATCATTGCTTGATAAAGACTAGAGAAGCCTAGTCGAAACGTCGCTTAGTAATAAGCAGTAATTATATTCCATAAAGCAGGACGCGACCAAAACTAAAATGACAATTACGTTTTTTTAAAGTATATACACAATGTAAGAAATAACGTACCTAAACCAAATTCTCCGACGGCAACTATTTTATCCCGATTACTTAGAGCTAGTTCAATCAGATCTGCTAAATATTTCTCCGGGTTCCCACTTTTCTCGAAATCGCTTGTCCTTGTTGGATGACAGCCAACAGTACAATATAAAGTGTCTGAAATAAAATGAAATGGAGTTTAACGTTTTACCCTTCTGCTCTGAACTGGGCTAATGAAGATGGTCATACGTCATATAATGTGTTATGAGGGAAAGTTTGCCTGGACAGCGGCAATATAGCCTACTTTTATATCGAATTCCAACTGTCAAGGGATCTTTAAACTGCACACCAAGGTGTACATAGGCCTCTTTTTTTTGTGCATTCGGACGACTAGACAGGCTCTCTGTCTACAAAATAACACAGAGACTTGAAATGTGCTTCTCTGACCGGGCTAATGAAGACTGGCATAAGCAATACAGTATGCTATGAGGGGAGTTTTGCCCGGGCAGTAGCACTATCTATGGCCTACTCTTATATTGAATTCTAACTGGTTCTTTTACACGCTTGCTATATGTGTTCACGAAACCTCTGTTCTTTGTTCCACTGATGAACTTTCTCTGTCAACACAGGGATCAAACACAGGACTTCGAAGTTAGCGAGTCGGTGTCTTACTCACTGAGCAACTGTGGCTAACTAATGTGGTTTAAAGGGGAAAGGGAGAGAGAGAGAGAAATGGGGTTTAACCTCCACTTGACACAAACTAGGTCATTTTGGGACTAACATATGGTTTAATTTTATTTCAATAATTCGATTGCGCGTAGGTTCTTTAGCAGTGGGAGGAAACCAGAGTACTCGGAGAAAACCCACGAGGCTGGACAGGCAACCCTACTCCTTGCCACGTACAACCAGGGATTCGAAACCACACCAGTTAACTCAATGGCAGGCTGTATGATACAACGATTTTCAACAAGGTTTCCATAAATCTTAAATATATATTGATAAATAATTTCCACTGTTAGACAAGCAAAAGGTGTTGGAAGCACGAAATTTATTTTTATCAAAACCAAAGTGACACAGTTGGTTCAACACGCTCACTGGGCTCTATAGTAAGCATACAGATTTGGCATAAGTTTACTGCTGTATTGTCTTCTCGCCTCATCCTTAGGCCAAAAATCTGATCAAATGTGCTGTTTATCTGGATACTTTAAACACGAATTTATGATTTTTTAACGTTTAGAAGACAAAGCCGTTTCGTAAATTCACTCATACTACACAGTGTGCTGTAGCATTACATTTGCACTAGACCGACTGAAAACAAGGCAAAAACATGTACATTCAAAACAGGTCTTGGAGCCTTTAATGTATTGCAAAAAAACAACAAATGAAATGGAATTGACTTTGTAACTTTACCGTCTTGTTTTGCAATCTTCAAGGCTTCTTTAGATTCTTGTAAATTACCTCCAGTTATTATCATCTGATAAATAAATAAAAATATCAAATAATTCATACATGGAGAGAGAGAGAGAGGGAGAGAGAGAGAGGTTTAACTTCCTCTAGGTCATTCTGGGACTAACACATGGTTCAATTTTATTTCAACAATTTGTTGGCACGTAGACAGGCAATCCTATTCCTCGCACTTCTATTTCTAAAGACCCATACATGCAAGCTAATTAATGAAATAAAATTGAACCATGTTAGTCCCGAAATGAAATAGTTTGTGCCGAGTTGACGTTAAACCCCTTTTCTCTCTCTCTCTCATCAGAGGCTGACGTCTGTTGCAAAATTGTCAAAAGATAAAATCTTTGTAAACAATGAATGGAAATGATATTTGTTTTACCATTCAACTGTCACAATTATCCAACAGGAAGAACTTATTATCTTTTAAAGATGCAGTATGGCGGATCTTTATCATAGTCTCAATTGCTATTTAAATATGGGGGGTTGGATGGCCGAATGGTTAGCATGTGCGCGCTGTATCATACGGTCTCTCATTGAGTCAACTGGTTGGGTTTCGATTTCCTGGTTGTACGTGGCAAGGAGTAGGGTCGTCTGTCCAACCTTGTGGGATTTCTCCCGGTCCTCCGGTTTCCTCCCACTGCTAAAGACCCCTACGTGCAAACGAATTATAGAAATAATATTGAGCAATGTGTTATTTCCGAAATGATCTAGTTTGTGTTGACCCCATTTCTCCCCCTCTCTCTCTATTTAAATAATTAATTACTGGTTTCAAATGACAACAAGCCCATACTCAAATCTCTTAAGGGCTTGGGGTGAAATTACAACCATCCATTTATTATGGGTTTGTCATTACTATTTAATGAGTAGTAAAGGACAATATTGGTGTCAGGCATTATCACATACGGTATAGAACTGGTTTAACACTTTCCAAATATAATTTTAACACAGAGATCATTGCTACGATAGACGAGTAATAAAGGTTTCAACAATCGAAGTGGCGAAAGGCAAAGGAAAACCTGAGTAATCCCACTATATAACTGACTGAAGTGACTAATGATAACAGATAGATGAGCGAATTTCTGCACACTAATAATTCCTTCAAAGACCAAAAGCTGTTGTGTGAGAATTGACTGCCACTAGATGTAGCTATGAGAACACGAAAGAAAAACAGAAAAGTCTGTGCATTACCATGTTTTTACAAGGTAGGAAAGACCGGGACACATTGTATATATGGGTACATTGAACCACCATGGATATATACTTTGTAAATAATAATAGACAACCCAAGACTATACACAGGAGTGAGATTACTTCTTAGACCCATTTCTCCGTCAATAAGCAGTAGCCACATGCCGTCAATTAGTTTTTTTAGGCAATGATTTTTTTTTCAAAAGAGTGCTTAAAAGTGAAAATGCACCACTTCCACTTATCATTTTCCATGCATGGACATTCTTGTGAGAGAGCGAGAAATGGGATTTAACGCCCGCTCGACACAAACAGGTTTAATTTCATTTCAATAATTCAGTCAGTTATATAGTGGGATAACTTGTGTTTTCCTTTGGCTTTCGTCACTTCCGATTCACCTATGACGACACCAATATTGTCCTTTAATACTTAAAGTTACATTATGGGAGATTTTTATAAGAAGTTAGCCATTCTTGCTATAGCGTATAATATCGACAGTGTGTATTTGGGAAGACAACGTGTTGACCTAATTACCGGTACCGTTATCGTCAGACATCAGAAAGTTTTAATACTATCAGAATAGTCGCTTGTCAACACCTTTGGATGACAATTTTTTGTGGGTTTGTATGGTTTTGTATATTCCCTCTCTTTATAAAATGTTGATGTCTTTTTATACAACTTCCCTTTTTATTACGATCTGTCTGATGTCATCATATCCGAATTTGTGTTTTACCTTTTTGGATTTTTATAAACATAGGACAAAATGACTGAGAAGGTAAGTTTTCATTCCTACTTGTATTTTTGTCATGCATTAAATCAGTTGGATATAGGACATAATATTATAATACAATTATGATAAATCTATAGGTGTACACCAGTGGCGTCTTGCCTATTTGGGAAATAAAAATATTTTTATTGATATTATTAAAACAGAAGACCTTCCCATCTGTCATCACACCGTCTCCAGGAATTGTATAAATTGTCATTATCTGTGTTTAGTTTATTGCACTTTAAATAGTTTAGATGGCATTTGTTAAGGTCTCGCTCAACAGCGGCCTCGCTTTGTACACTCTATCATTTAGTCTTGATCTAAAATTTCCCGGAGTATGACGTCAACTTAACGGTTAATCTCCGCTCACGACGCCAATTAAATATTACATCAATCAATGAAATCCGGTTTAAATCCAAGCCATCCGTGGGTCTGCAGAGTTGATTTTATTCCTGTTTTTTAAATAAAGATCTAAATAAAGACTTAGCTCTTGCATAAGGTATGTTTAATTTTAAAGGGATTGGGGTGAAAATCGCATGTATCTGGGGTTCTAGAGAGTTCATTGTGATCTGGATAAGTTAATTAATGTCTAATTAATAATTCAGATCACATTTCAGGCCTAAAGAAAGACCCGCAATAGGCAGATTTAGCTCTTACATAATTTATGTTTAATTAAATTCATTACACTGACCTTCTGCATTCCAATTTTCTTGGCTCGCTCCAAAACATCTTCAAAATCATCTGAATTGAACAGGTTTTTAAATGTATCGTTATTTCAAGTTTTGTATGCTGGTTGGAGGGGCTGACAAGCTGTTCGGATTGGATGGAAAACCGCTCAGGTCCCTTACATACATTGGTGTGCACCTAATGGAGTCCTTGGCAATTTGAACTTGACATAAGAGTAGGCTGTAGCGCAACTTTCCAGGCAAAATTTTTACAATCGCACACAAAACAGTGTATGTCCGTCTTTATTAGCCAATCGGAGCAGAACAGAAGGATGTTAAACCCCCATTTCATTCCATTTATTATAAAATGAGGATAAAACTAGAACATACCTGTGTGTTTGTCAGATCCATGATATCTTCCTCGAAAAACAGGATCTGTTGTTAAAAATAAATAAATAAAACAAGTATTTCTGTTTTAGTGAAATGACTTATTGTAAATGTCCAGAATGACTTTATTTTTAAACCAAAAATCTATGTGCAAACATAAAAAAACAAAACATTTATTGAAATGTCTAAAATACTGGGATTAAGAATTGTAATGCATCATTGTCGCATTATGTGATGGGCACATGCAGCACTCTTTCAACATTATGCGATGGGCAGGTCTGTTTTAAGATTGTGGTCTGACACCTGCAATGTTTATAGTTTATACACAAAAATACTGACAACTGAGTGAAAAGGAATATTTTGGGCTACAACCAATGCGTACATTGAATAAGAAAATATCTCAACCATCCATGCAGCTGAAACATATTCATTGTTTAATAACTTCACGATTCTACACACACCACCTCCGTTGTTGGAACTAACAGAACTGCGACAAGAGTGAATTCCCCTTCTCTCGATTGCAATTCTGTCAATTCTGGACAGACAATCGAACAGCCCCAATGCAATTCACCATTTCACCTATTCCTCATTAAGGCAGGTAACTCGATCTGCAAATTGACAAAAGGATGACTCCAACTGGTGATGTTTCATTTGAAGCAAATCAATCAAAGTTCAGGGGTCACGATGGCTAATTAAGTTGGTAAGATGCTGGCTTGCTAGCCTGGAGGTCAGGTGTTCGATCCCTGCATTGGCCATGACAGAATTTCCTGTGTGGTCCCCTCTAGTTGTCAGTGATGCAGGATGGAAGGCCTGATAAGGACAGCCGTCTAGTCATTCGGATGCGACGAAAACCCGAGGTTCCGTTCCGTGTGCACATTGGAATTCAATATAAGGGTAGGCCTTAGTGTCGCTGTCCAGGCAAACTTTCCTTCATAGCACACTGTATGCTCGTTTGCCTGTTTACATTAGCCCAGCTCGGAGCAAAACAGTACGTATAAGGATGTTAAACTCCATTTCATTTCATTTCACTTCCAATCAATCTATATTTTCTTTTAACAATAATCATCCTATCTACCTATCAAATTCACTCCAATATCTGAAATAGAAAAATAAAAAGAGGTTGCCAGGCAATGAAACATACGTCCACAGTAGCCAAGTCGTCTGAGCAGTCAACAAGAATTGTCACTTCGTTTTGTTAGTACCGGTAATTAAAACCTTTATCAAGTAACAACCCATGATTATCAGAAATCATTAGAATTTGTTTTGATTGTTTGTCTCATATGACAAGTGGGTTGGATGGCCGAATGGTTAGCTAATCTCATCGGCAGTCATGACTCTTCACAAACTGATCCCGCAGTGAATATTCGCTTGGCCACTACAATCACTTCTTCTTCTTCTTCCATTTAATTGACCAACTTCAACACTTTGAAGGTACTGTCAATGGGGGGGGGGGGTGCGCGAGGATGTTAAAAACAGTTTAGACGGAGGGTTTGGCCAGTTGAGTTTTGAATGACTCAAGAGACCCAGCAGTAGCTATATCTGCCGGTAGGCTGTTCCAATCTCCCACTGTTCTCGGAAAGAATGACCACTTCCTGTAATCAGAGCAGGCCGAGAGAGTTTGAAAGGACTTGGGGTGCATGTTTCTAGAGAGACGACGGGGAGGGACTAGTCTCTGATTGTCAATGGCTACCAGCTGCCTGTCAATCTTATACATCATGACCAATCTCGCTTCTCTACGTCTTTCCTCAAGGCTCTTCCACTGATAAGCATGACATCGACGAGGCTTAATGAGTTCGGCATATTAACTTTTTTACTCCGACAAATTAAATTCTCAACCATTTTTTTGAGGTAAAATAAAAATAAATAAAGACGTTTGAAGTATTTGTAGTTAAAAAATATTTCCTATTTAGTGTAAATGGGTATTAAAATGAGTAAAATGCATCATTTTGCCCGAAGCAGTTAGGCGTTACTTAGTAAACATTGCACGAGCCGTTGAGCCAATAACTGACGCCGCGTGCAGTCAACGCACGTGTTGTGAACAGTCATCTGTGACAGAGTTAATTCGTAAGTAATTCTCTGTGAAACAGATAGGACTCTTCAGACTCTTCTTTTATCAGAATTTTAAGGAAAACTTCAAAAAGTCCCTATTTTATTTACAACATTTAAACTTTTTCAATACCTATAAATTTGTGTGTACTACCAACAGTCGCCATCCTACAGAATCTAACTATTGTCAGCAGCATCAATTAGCATAACTAATCTATTCTTGATTCTTCTTATTTATATTGCACCAGTTTTTGTAACATTTCTTGTTTGTTTACAAAATAACGTGGAGTGGCAGGGAGATAACTCTGAATAAGAAGTTGTTATTATATTCAAGGGAGAGAACTGCAATTAGATGTGAACAAGGTACATGGAGTCAAACCACTATTAATGACGAATGAATGAAAAAAACATTACCAGGAGAGAAATTAAATTCAAAGACCTCTTTTTTGTCCTATCCGAACAACTAGGCGCTTTGGCTATTCTATGAAGGGTTTATATTCAAAATCCCAAGAATTCACTAATTTGGTCAAACCCGTCTCATCATCGGGGACAAAATGTCAACGATCAAAGCTCGTTAAGCGAAAATCTGCAACTGACGGCGTGCTTATAGAAAAAAAGGATTAGTAAAAGATTTAAAAAGTCACGGGTAACAAATATTTTATATTAGTTGGTTAATTTCCGTGATTTTCGATTTGAAATAGCTTGAAAGCCACCGGGCATTTTTTGAAGGGGGTGGGGTGATGGTGGGATCAAAGTTTAGAAATATCCTACGGTTAGGTTCTCAGCTATACATTTTTTCTAGTAAAACACATATATACGCTCAGCTAACCACACACAAGCAAAAATAGTCTTTACGAAATAATAAGCTTTCATATGAAATAATATAATAATGTTACTCTGCCTAATGCGGGACTAACATATGGTTCAATTTTTTTTCTGTAATTCGCGTAGGGGTCTTTAGCATTAGGAGGAAACCGGAGGACCAGAAGAAAACCCACGAGGTTGGACAGGCGACCCTACTCCATTGCCTAATACAATCAACTCTCCTTTTCCCGTTGTCGGAGTAAAACAGTAAGATTTTAAACACCATTTCATTGTTTTTGTTCTAAGTGTTTAACGTCCGCTTCCACCGAAGGTGATATCGCAGACAGGTTGTCTTATTTTCATTTTTATTATCTTTCCTGTGGGAAGAAACCGGAGTACCCGGAGTAAACCCATGGCGTTGAGAAGGCGTCCCAATCTCCAAGCCACATACGCTCACACCATACATGGAAACCAAAACCACAAGCCTGAGGTGACCGACCAGCTAGCGGTCGAAACGCAACACTCTAGACCACCCGGCCATCCTTTTCAACTACACTTGCGTTAGTCAATATTTTATTGTCTTGAATAATATATAGAGAGAAATTGGGTGTAACGTCTACTCAACACACACACTAAGTCATTTCGGGACTAACACATGGTTCACTTTTTTTTCTATAATTCGCGTAAGGGGGTTTAGCAGTCGGAGGAAACCGAAGGACCCGGAGAAAACCCACGAGGTTGGACAGATTACCCTACTCCTTGATGTCACGTACAACTGGGAATTGAAACCACGCAAGTTGACTAAATGACAGACCTCATGATGTAGAGTCCATCCAGACCCCCCCCCCACCACTTGAATAATAACCAAGCAAAAAGTTGAATGTATTAGACAATTATGTAAATTACACCGTTTAGACTCAAACCGATATCTTAGTTCATACTTTGATTACCTAATGATTCACAAAACTAGAAATTCATGGTATACAAAGGTAACAAAATTTGTAGAATCAATTAATTTAGGAGAATTGATAAAATTTAATATAAATTCTGTCAAATATGCTGTAAATGAAGCTAAACTCAGATTTGATGAACTTGACTCCCTTAACTGGTCAAATGATATATATAATGATAAAAACAATGTTAATGGAAATAAACTCAGAACCTACAGACAATTTAAACACATCCGAATAACCGAACCATATGTAACAAACCCTAAGATAACTCGTCACCAACGACGGTTAATCAGTCAGACCCGTAGTGGCTCGTTACCAATTGCTATAGAAACGGGTCGTTACAGTAAACCTCCCATACTGTTAGAAAATCGGCTATGTAATTATTGTGACCAGAAAGAAATTGAAAATGAATTCCATGTGATAATGAAATGTAAAGCATATAATGATATCAGACGTGAAATCCTTGCAGACTTTATAAACAATACAAGTCCAAATTATGATGAATATTCATATGAGCTCTTTTTGATGATCATGTCCGATGACTACGCACAAACAAGTTTAGGTAAATTTCTAGAACAGATGTATTACAAACGAAAACAGCTCTCCGTCTAACCGTAAACATTTCCCCATACCGTATTCTATGATATATTTGTCTTTGATTTTGTTTTATAATAAGCGATTTTTCGAGTCAACATACCCTGGTTGTTGCACGTTTTAATTATGTATATTATGTATTTTATTATGTATGTAGAATAATAGACCTTAATATATTTTATGTATAGTGTAGAGTATCTTACAGTACATTGTTTTTACTAAGTTTTAGTATGTCCGGACATTTTACACTTATTATAGTATTTAACTGCAGTGTCTCGCAGGCCAATATTGGCCGGAAATCTTAATGCACCATGTACTGAATTTTATATATTGTTATATTTTATGATTTGTGACACTTTAATAAATAAATAAATAAAAAAAATAACTATATCTAATTAGAGAATGGACAAGGATCATTGTCATTAATTTGAAATATAAGAAGCACTAATACCCTACTTAACGCCCGGGTTATCTTTCTGAATCCCTACTAATGACGATCAATTAATCGGCAATATTAACCCTTTGAACACTTAAATAATCTAATAATACGCAAGAAATGAAAGCCGAATTAATTGGTCTGCTACCTAACTATTAGATCAGTAGACCTTGACCTATGTACAGATAATCGACTACAAGGGGCCTGTATACAAACATTGTCACTTCTTGCTAGCATAAACACGCTATGACTATGACTATGAAATATATTATGTATATTTATTTACATTGAATGTATATATTGTTTACATTGAGAAGTCGATATCACACTGTATATACATAGCAAGATTTAGAATATGTTTTTTGGACAATTGTGTTTAACATAATATGTGAATTTATTTTCTTGACTCTTTCTTCAAACGATCAAAAAAAGGTAAGTATATGCGCAGTTTCTGGAAAATATCTTTTTTGTGTGGAGATTGTGAAATAACGATTGATTGAATTTAAGAGTATGTTATTTTGTCGTCCCTAAAACCATATTCATTACAATATTTTAACGACATAACACTAAGCTTGTTAGAAATCTAATTTCCGTTTATCGCTATATTATTAAATTTAAATTATTGAATATGCAATTTGATCCTAATTCGTTTGTTTTTTATAATTCAAAATGTCGTTTTATTAACAAAAAACGAGGCGAAATGAAGATCTGTATTTAAATTAGATAGTTGGATATGTGTAAAACAAAAACCTGAGAGAGAGAGAGAGAGAGAGAGAGAGAGAGAGAGAGAGAGAGAGAGAGAGAGAGATGGGGTTTAACGTCCACTCGACACAAACTAGGTCATTTCGGGACTAACATATGGTTTTAGTTTTATTTCAATAATTCGCTTGAGCGTAGGGGTCTTTAGCAGTGGGGGGAAATCGGAGTACCCGGGGAAAACCCATGAGGTTGGACAGGCGACCCTATTCATTGCCACAATTATGTTTCTTGTTAATTTAAAATATATTGTCTTTCTGAAAATAATAAATGTCATTTTATTAGGTTGTATACATGTATTGCTTACCGACGTATTTAATTAGTTTTAATTCATATCGCGTTAATCTGTGAAATATTGCAACCATAGATATATAACAATTTTGTTACTTTAAAAGTTTTTATATTGCTTAAATTACGCAATATTCGCATTATCAAACGCCTCTAACATGATTTATTAAAGATATGTTCTGGGCTTGGTACATTTTATATAATCACCCTTGGAAAATTACGCAATATTCGCAATATCAAACTTCTCTATGACATTTTAAAAGGTAATATTCTTTATTGCGTATTAATATCAATTTATAGAACCAACTTTGGAAAATTTCGATAAACGTTTATCTCTTGTGTGGTGGTATATTTTGGGGTTCACAATGCTAAGTGGGTTAGATGCTGGCTCGCTAGCCTGGAGGTTGCGTGTTCGATCCCTGCATGGCCGAGAAAGTTCACCCAGATTTTCCGGCTTGGTTTCCCCTTGCCAGTGATGCAGGACGGAGCGCCTGACAAGGACAGCTGCCCAGTCCTTAGAATTGTACGAGAAACCAAGGTCCCGTGTACACATTGGCGTGCACGTAAAATATACCTTGACAATTGGAATTCGATGTTAGTAGCCACAGTGCCGCTGTCCGGGCAAAATTTCGCCCATAGTAGGCCTAAACTGTATGGCGTATGCCCGTCCTCATTGCTCCAGTTCGGAGAAGAACAGTAGGACGTTAAACCCCATTTCATTTGGTAATATATTTACGTGATGTCACGTAGGTCACAGCGCCGGTGTCCGACTGCAATAGGCCGGTTGGAGCAGAAAGTGGGGCATTAAATTTCACTTGATTTCCGTGGAATTGGGAATGCGCCTGTATCCAACCCACCCCCGCTTTAAATGGTCATACTTCTTGTATTGAGATCAAAATCGAATCTACCAATCGCTTTGAATATAATTTCATTTTTCTATTATTCCTGATTATTGTTTCCCTACATTTAATTAAAATAGTACTTTTGTTCCATATTATGTTTTTGACATTGTTTGTATGTTACAATGAGAAGGATCACCAGACTTCTAAAAACGATTTATTGGAATTAAATTGCCACGTATGCTATAGTAGTCCCGTAATGACATAGTTTGTGTCTCGTGAACTATGAACTATATTTCTATATTAGAAATTAAAGTAGCTAGTCTCTAACTCAATATCATCCAAAATCTTCAACATTGAAAACACGAATTATTGGTCAATTTAAATTAACATTGATGCTGTTATCTTACCGGAAAAAGATGGGCTTCTGATATCCAATATTTAAGACAAAAACAACATTTTTTCTTTGGTACAGACCCAGTTCTATCAAGAGACTTGAGGAACGTGGCTAGAAACAAACGGTGTATGTAGACTGGAATAACCAGACGCTAGAAATTTAACTTATTTCGCCGATCATAACTGATTTGAAATTAGTTTAAAAATGGAAACCATTGAATGTAAATCTGTTTATATACATTCATATTACAGTATTATATGCGTTGCGATCAACTTGTGTCAATTTCTAGGTCCCAAATGTTAGCGATTTAGTTCCTTTAATCATGAATTCAATAAAGAATGTCAATTAGCGGTTATTGTCAGCTAGTTTGTCGTAGAACCCCGTGGCATTATTATTAGCATCATTGAGACGTCCGACGGACAACGATATAATATAATGAACAGTTAATGTCTGTGGATCTCCATTGAGAATTATATAATCTAGCTGGTTTACTAATAGACGTCACTACGGGGAATATTACACGTTCCTGAAGCAACGACTGTGAGTTTTACAACATCTAGACGTTGCTAGATTACTCCACAATTCCCGAACTTATAGCTACGTTATCTACAGACACGTGAACAGTAGCGTCCAATCAGATGTTGTGACATAGCGACCTCCATAGAAACCTTGACATTGATGTACCTTGAACTTTGCAACTCGATTATCACAAGTAGACATTTTAGCTGGAAAGCGCGAGACTTTATATTCGCGATGACTGAGGAATCTGTTAGGGTCACAAGCTGGATGAAAACCCAATCGAAATTAGTGCTGAAATATGCAGAGTATCACGTGATAAGATTAACGTAGTTTAAGCGAAATCAAACCTTCTATTGAAGATGGGGATGTTACAGATCAGACTATCGACAAACTTAAACAACCATAATTTGGGCAGCCACATTGACTCAGTTAGTCAAACGTTGACTCGCAAACCTGTGTTCGACCCCCGTGTTGACCAAGAAAAGTCATAGGGATTTTCCGGCGTGCCCCCCCCCCTTGTCAGTGGTGCAAAAATGAAATGAAATGAAATAGGGTTTAACGTCCTACTCTTCTGCACCTGACCTGGGCTAATGGAAGACGGGCAAGGGCCTTACAGTGTGCTATGTCGGGAATTTTGCCCGGGAAGCGACGCTATGGCCTACTCTTATATCAAATTCCAACTGCCAAGGGATCTTTTACGTGTACGCCAATGTGTACACAGGACCAGTGGTACAGAACAGACGGTTAAGTGTTAAGGGACAATGTATTCTCGTTCGGATGAGACAATTGGAATTCGATATGAGCACCACTTACCAAAATGTTACGAAAGGAATGAGAATGCTTTTTCTGGCCAAATTTAGGAACACATTCCCCACACTGGCAATGCTACACGAACTTTCTCGGCCAATGCAGAGATCGAACACGCGACCGCCAGGATAGCGAGCCAGCATTTTACCAGCTTAGTCACTGTGAGTCCCAACAAATATCTAAACCAAAATATAAAAGATATTGACACAAAACGCTACCAATAAGTAGGCGAAAATAATGAATCCGTTCTGGGGAGACTTTTGGGGCTTGGTCTTAGTTGTGGATGTATGTTTCCTAAAAGTGTTATCAGCAAATTGCAATCGTTCGGGGTTACCGGCTCCATCACCAACCTCGGCTATACCCCACCCACCCCCATCCACAACCACTCCGACATCTGAAATCAACATACATATTCTGATTAAAACACAGATGCTATCTTGTTTCATTTTTTATAGTTCAAAATTTCATTTTACTTGTCTTTTATTTTATTCAGAATGTCTGAACGGGATTGGGGAACAGGCTTAGCCTATGTAAAACCCCTCTCCCTAGATAATATACATACATAATCTTAAAACAAAGGAACAAAATGGGTGTATATACAGAGTTAAAATGGCAAACACATACCTAAATACAATAATACATATATAATAGGAAAGATAGCAATGTATAATATATTATGTATTATGGGTTAAATCATCACATTAATTAAAATTAATACTATAAAATGAAGCTGCTAATGAGCTAGTTTTAAAATCTGTTAAAATCTGTTTGACATCTCAATAAACTTGTGGACTTGATTAAAAATGTTGTTGTTTACATCAATGCTGTAATTTGTGGATCCGAATAAGAGACAGTTTATGTTTTTATGGTGATATTGTAATTTGTCTATGGTTTTCTTTCGTGCATTTGAATGTAAAGAGCATTGCAAAAGGTAGTGATCTTGATCTTCAAAGTACTTGTCTTTACTACACTAGGATCTGGAAAAGTTGTTATATTACTGGCGTTCTGGTTGAAGTGAGGGATTAGCCAATGAAACAGTCTGTTACAACGACTTCTTGGACGGAACTGTGGGTAAAACCACTAGAAACGTCAACGCCGATTCATTAATCAATGTCGGAACGTCATAGGGCCTAAAGTCGCTCGTACGACCCTTGACACTACCTCTCACTATAACTTGTCAGATCTTCATGTAAGTGTGGGCCATCGAAAGTATAAAAAATCGAAACGAAATATAGATCTGTATTTTGTTCAGATTGGGAATCAGTACAGAGAGAGAGAGAGAGAGAGAGAGAGAGAGAGAGAGAGAGAGAGAGAAATGGGGTTTAACGTCCACTCGACACAAACTAGGTCATTTTGAGACTAACATATAGTTTCAATTTTATTTCAATAATTCGCTTGCGCGTAGGGATCTTTAGCAGTGGGAGGAAACCGGAGTGCCCGGAGGAAACCCACGAGGTTGAGAAGGCGCCCCTATCTCCATGCAACATACGCTCACACCAGGGATCGAAATCACAGCCGCAAGCCAGAGGTGACCGGCCAGCTAGAGGTCGAAGCGCGGCACTCTAGACCACTAGGCCATCCCAGATAGACATAAGTAATACAAAAGTAAACATGTGACCATGCACGTATTGTATTTCGTACTTTATAACTTTTAACATATTTACGACCTCGAGCTTTCTGTTCATCTGAATACAAGATAAACAACTATAATATCTACAATCACGTGATGGCATACAAGTTACTATAATTAAATCAGATCTTTTGTTAGACTATTATGAACAATTCCCCCCGACGAGGAGTGAAATACCAGACGATATATCCCAAAGAAAGAGGTATAATAGCTCCCCTGTAAATATCAAGATATAGGTATGTCAGTTATTGACAGATTATAATGTATTTCAAAGAAAGGTTTTAATAGCTTCCCAATATAAACCTGTTATTGATAAGTCATAGTGACGAGCCAATTTATAATAAGATAATGTAAAGGGAATTGGTCCACTCTGTCGGTACGATAAAAAGCACAGTCTCGATTATCGCAGGCTAGCAATCAATGACATCGTGAGTTGATTATGGTATGGATATGTTAATTTATGTCTAATTAATAATTTAGATAATATTTCAGACCTAAAGGAAGACCCGCAACAGGCTGATTTGGCTCTTGCATAATGTATGTTCAATCGTCATTTTAGTAGACTTGTTTACAATCGTCAGTTCAGCAGCCTTGTTTATGTCATTGCAGTATAGCCTACTATTTACGTAATTGCAGTAGATTTGTTAACGCCATTGCAGTAGAATTGCTTACAATTATTACTGCAGTATACTATAATATATAAGACTTGAACACCAGCTTAGAAAATAATAAAATCCGTGATTACGTAATCTGAGGCAAATCGTTTCCATATTATTTTTCAGATGGAATTATTTAACGTCCGCTGTACAATAAATGATAACGCAGTGGTTTATTACTTTCCGAGCAGACGTCGACATAATGGTCATGAAGTTTACCTTTTTTTGTTGTCTATTTTCAGATAGAAAAAAAATGGGATTCAAGTTTAGCAAAGGCCCAATTAGTATTCAGGAAATTAAGGAATCGAGGCTCCTATCTCTGAGAGACATCCAGAAATGGGAGGAAGAATTTTTGGTGCGCAGCAGAGGGAAAAATTATTTCACAGAAAGCGAATTTGTACAGACGTACAGACAGACATTTACAAGCGGAGACGCAAAGACGTTTGCGAGAAACGTGTTTCGTGTAATGGACCTGGACGGAAACGGTTCCATCGACCTAAGAGAGTTCGTACTGGGAATGAGCAGCTTGACAGGCGATGACGTCAATAAAAAGATTGAGTGGGCGTTTCGTGTTTATGACGTCAATGGGGACGGTGTTATCAGTCCAAGGGAGTTTAAGAAAATTGTGAGGGTAAGTAAAACACGGGGCCCTTGGTCGATCCCGAGAATATTCTGCTCATTAGGATTAGAATTAAGCGAAGCCAAAGTGGCGACAATGATTTATTCACGCGATTGTTTGTTCGATGTTAGTTCAATGAAAGCGTATTTCACGAAATGTTAACTAAGATAAAATCTAAATTTTAGTAATTTGATCGGATAATATTAGATTGAGTTTAGTGCTTAGCCAATCAAAATTGAAATGTCTACTAAAATTTGGATTTTTATCTTTAGGAGAGGAGACAAAAATATGTATTTGATCTTGTCGGACAAGCGCCTGTGATTGGAGAAATTTATCACATACTATTACGTCACACGTCCTGGCAGATTATGATAAAAGAAATCAGATCTTGTTTGTTTCATAACAAACCTGCGGGCCACTTCCGACGTGGTCTCTCGTTGTCAGAGGTGCCGGGCAGACAGATTGACAGGGACAACTTATAGTAGTCCGGTTGGAACGGAAAATAGCACACTGTATGGCGTATGAACATATTCATTAAAGGGACAATAACACTCTTGCTGGCTTGGCAGCTCTAGAAAATAAATAATATTCTTATTCTAAGTACTAGATGTTTATGTGTCCTACCTGTTGTGTAAATTATCCATTACATCATATTTTACTTGTTCAGAGGGTTCGAAAATATTTTAAATTCCAAGTCACATTTGAAAAGGTTTACGTTAACCTTTTCAAATCATGTAGTTGAAATTTTCCAATTCTTTAAATTAGGTGTGTTAGGATGAAATTTGTATCATCAATTAATTTGAATATTGTAAAATAATACAATTTGTTGGCCAGAATAAAGATTGGGACATATTATTCAATTACAACAAGAGTGTTATTGGGGCTTTAACCCAGTCGGTTCCGACCAGTAGCACATTAAACCACATTTTATTTCATTTCTGCAGTATACATCGTATGTTTTGTGATGCCATGTTTTTTTATGAGTGATTATGTTTTATATTACAGGCAATATTTAAGATGCATGGACGCGGAGTTTCTGGCAAAGAACATATAGACAGACTGTGTTCAGATTTAATGCGATCAATGGACGCTGATCGGGATGGGACGATAACTCTACAGGAATTCAGAGAAGGTTGTCGCAAACACGAATTTTTACTAAATGCTTTAAAAGTTTGATTGGATATTGTGGTGAATACACAATGAACATGGTGATACCTATTTATCTTGAAACCGAATTGATGTAAAAAGTTACCCGTCAAGATCTAAATATTGCTGCTGAAAAGATCTGTGAAATTATCTAATTTGTTGGAAAGATGTATATACACTGATATATTTAGTTGTTAGACATGTGAATTGTGAACTGTCTGTTCCAGGAAATATGGTTTACGGTGACACCAAATATATCACTGAAATAGTCTAGTGAAAATGTGTAAACAGTGACGTTAAAATCTTTGATGTGTAAACAATGACGTTATCGTTGAAATGATCTAATGACGTTGAAAATGCGTAAAAAATGACGTTAGCGTTGAAATGACCCAATGACGTTGGACATTTTTAAATGGTGACGTTTATGTCGTTGAAATGATCTAATGGTGTTGAAGCCAATGAAGGAATTGGTGGTCGTAGGGAATTTTGACCCTTCGTTGAATTGCAACTGTCAAGGAATCTTTTACGTGCATATGACTCAAAGAACTAGTGTAGTACCATGGGTCGTCTGTCAGACGTGGGAAGAGGACATACCTCAAAACCGGTCGCCACATCCGGCGTATGACCCATGCATTCTTTTCTTCGTACATATTTTGGAACAGCCCTTGATCGTCTAGTTAGTTTCTTTAGTTTCAGTTCTGACATTCCACGTTAATGACAGCTTCACGCCAGGGCCGTATGTAGGATTTTAAAATTGGGGATGCAGGAGAGTGGTGGGCGCCATAGCCTCGGCGTAAAAAATGATGTAAGAAAATTTGGATCAGGGCAAACGAAAACATTGGCGTGTTGGCGCCCTTAACAACAACCAACTGGCCGGTACCTTAAGAGCATCACTGTGAGATCATAATCTAGTGTATTATTTTATAACTGAAAAGTTTGCAGATTTTCTTTGTATGGGGGCACCATTTTTTGGGACGCCTTATTGTTCCGGGGGGGGGGGTGTACCCCCTGCACCCCGCTAGATACGGCCCTGCTTCACGTTGTGTTTGAATAAACTGCATCTTAATTAGTATGATTAACATGAACAACAAATACCAGAGTTTCGTCATTACAGTTTTATATCAAGCTTAATAAACTACAAGTACAATGCTTAAAATTAACATGTCTTTCTCTCCACCCGATAATTTACAGTTCGGGTTTACTGACCATGTAAACGCCATGCCTCTGCTACAAATGAGTGGGGTCGACTTCATCCAGTTGGCGGAAATGGGGGGGAGGTCGAATGGCATTGGGTCAACCGGTTGCACGTGACAAGGAATAGTAATAGGGTTGCCTGCCCATCTTCGTGGGTTTTCTCCCATTCCTCCGGTTTCCTCCCACTGCTAAAGACCCCTACGCGCAAGCGAATTAATGAAATAAAATTAAACCATGTTAGTCCCAAAATGACCTAGTTTGTGTCGGGTGGACGTTAAACCCCATTTTTCATCCCCCCCCCCTAATCTATTCCACGAAATTGATTATTAAGATTATCATCACCAACGTTTCCAATACCTATATTAATAACCCCAAGTGCATAATATTGTTTCACTAAATTCGATCTCAATTCATCAAGTCGTCGAATTCTGAGATATATGCCAAACAAAAGTTTCTTTGAACTACTCCCACGTTGAAACAAGAAATAAACACATGTTTAAGGCTAAGGTTTTCGGTTCCCTTTAACCTCGCCAGGCCATATGGATATAATATAATGTTATATTATTATATTATATTACATTATATTATAACATATGGCTTGAAGAGGTTCAAGAGAACTTAACACGGTAGCCTTAAACATAACGTAATTTTCTATATATATAAAATATTTATAATACAATATAGGTAAATACAACTCCCAGCTAACATATATGTTTGAAATACAGATGTCACCGCATCCTTTGATGTTGGCGTACCATTATTTCAAATAACCGTACTTTATTCATACAAGTTGAAATAGTGTATCCGAGTGACGTATTTCACTGAAATGCACGTGCTGGATAGTGTCTGTATTTTAAGTTGTTTAATGATCTCGTGCAAGACATTTCGTATCGCACTCGTACAATACCAATATATTACTTAATATCTCACACTCGACCGTTAAACTACACATATATAAACCAAATTAAATAAAGACGCCAAAATACTCATTGAACGACTAGCTTTCTCTGCTCGTACCGGACATCTTCAGGCCATTTTTATTTATAACTTTCCATTATAGATAACTTTCCGTTATCGATAACTTTTCATTAGCTTTTACCAAGTATTAGGTTTTTACGCCTTTGAAGAAAACGGTTTCTGTTTCTACTTCCCTTTTCACTATCCTTCTGATTTGGTGGGAGATGTTGCCGTGACATGGTATTTCCACATCAAGAATATCAGCAGACGTCACTGCAGTTAACTAAATTTACGGATCTGAACGTGGATATATTTTTAAAGCACCTGTAATCTATAAGGATATTTAATGTTTTGGTTTTGATATCACGTCCAGTGGTTTGTTAATATTTTATTATAAAATCGGGGGTCACGGTGGCTAAGTGGATAAGGCGCTGGTTCGCTAGCCTGGAGGTCGGGTGTTAGATCCCTGCATTGGCCGAGAAAGTTCATCTCGATTTTCCGGCGTGATTTCCCCTTGTCAGTGATGCAGAAGGAGGGCCTGACAAGGACAGCTGTCTAGTCGTTCGGATGGGACGAAAAACCGAGGTCCCGTGTACACATTGGAATTGGAGTGCACGTAAAAGATCCCTTGGAAGTTGGAATTCGATATAAGAGTAGGCCGTAGCGCCGCTGCCCGGGCAAAATTTCCTTCATAGCACGCTGTATGGCGTATGCCCGTCTTCCATTAGCCAAGGTTAGGTGCAAAAGAGTAGGACGTTAAACCCCATTTCATTTCATTTTTATTATAAAATCAGTGATCACAATATCAATCTAACTAAAATACAGATCTATATTTCTTACTACACGAAGATCTGACCGGTTTTAGTGGAAAGTACCATTACTGTTCATACGAGTGACTTTTGACGCCATGTCGTCAGGCAATGTGTAATTAATCAGCGTTGACGTTTCGAGTGGTTTAGCCACGGTTCCTTGCATCAAACGGCTAGCCCTGTTTACATCTCGAGTTCTTGAAGAGAATCTGCATACGTTGCGTGTTCGATCCCTGCAGAGGCCGGGAAAGATCATCTGGGTTTTTCCGACGTGGTTTCCCCTTGTCAGTAGTGCAGGACAACTGTCTAGTCGCTCGAATGGGATGAAAAACCGAGGTACCGTGTTCACATTTGCGTGCACGTAAAGGTTCCCTTGACAGTTGGAATTTGATGTAAGAGGAAGCCAAAGTGCCGTAAAATTTAACTCATAGCACAAGGTATGGCGTATGTCCGTCTGGAATAGCACAGTAGGGTGTTTAACTCCACTTCATTTACGTATTGTCCCCATCTGGTGAGTTCGATTGTTTTTCTCATCTCATAGAATATGGTTGGGAAGAAGGCCGCTTCCTGAGATATTATGAAGAAATTCGTTGGGGAGGCAAGTCTAACGGGACAATCTGGTGAGTTCGGGTGTTTTTCTTATTTTGCAGAATCTTTCTTGGAAGACCATCTTGCGGATTGCGGCTACTTCCGCTGTTGGTGGGATTTTGTCTGCTGCTCTCACCGTTTTTAACTTTAAGGTTCAACATTTTCCGGAATGTATGTCGGAGCTCGGCTACTTTCCAGGCGTAAATCAAAGGGTTAATCAAACTGGTGAAGGCCGTCAGGTTGTACAAGGAATTCACAATGTAAAGAGTCACGAGACTGTTCTTAAGTTCCGGTTTAATGGCTACCACCAGGAAGAACACATAAAATGGCGTAGTGAAAACAATATACGGCAATATTATTATAGTTGTTGATAAAGCGGCCTTTAGGTTCATTCTTATTTCAATCACTCGTCTCTCCGTGCCAATAAAAGTCGGGATAATCTTCTGAATTTGCTCCCTAGCAGCGATATAAATAATAACATGACACACAACGGTCATCAGAATCATAACTAGATTGAAAAAGGCAAACACGATGTCTGTGTTTTGGTCGGTCACCAGTAAATAATTACACTCCTGTATTGGTTGTTTGTAGGGGAATGCCCCGCACACGACAATAAGGGGACACAACCAAGCCACCACCATGGCAGCTCCCATCGTCTTGCTGTTGACTATCTGTTGGTAGAGAAACGGAATCTTTAAGGCGAGAAGTCTATCGAATGATAAAATGGTTACGGTAGTTAGCGTAGCTCCACTGAGAAGGCTGACGAAGATGTATCGTATTCGACATTCGACCGCGTTATGTAAAATGTTGTAAACGACGGAATAGTGATACATGAATATTCCACCTAACAAGATATCCGTCACGGCCAGATTAATCAGGGATAACCGAATCGTTCTTTTTATTCCGATACATTTAACAAGCAGTATTAATGTCAGTAAGTTTCCAGACAGCACGCTAAACCCAAAAATAATTTGTAAGACTGCAACGACCTGGCTTACCTCATGAGTACAGATGATACACGATGTATTGGAAGTGACCAAAGATGAATTCAACACTTCTAGAGATGTGTTAGAGCTATTCATAGATGAATTCAATCCCTGTAAAAATGTATCAAAGTTATCCACAGTAGAATTTGAATCCCGTAAAAATGCATCCGAGTTTCCCAAAGACGAATTCGAAACTCCTGGTGATGTACTCATTGCGACAGATACTTCCGACTTCTCAAATACAGATCTTATAGATGTGATTCGTAGCTGGTGCACCAGACAGGGTATTCCTACTGGAACAACCTGTACCACTTCTTATTTATTTTGTCCCTTTGTATCTCAACCACCTGAAAAGACACGGACGTGATATTTTTACTTTCATTGTTAAACAAACTTAAAACATTGTAAGTTCCTTAAATGATATTTAGAAGTATTCAATTCCGGAACGGTCAATCGAGTACGGTCGACATTGGGATGACTAGGAACGGTTTCTTGTCAGGCCCTCGGTCCTGAAACACGCCCATAAATCCCAAGAAACTAATTCGGTTAACAACGGCGGGGGTGGAGCGGGGTATGTGTGTATGTGTGTGTGTGGGGGGGGGGCGAATGGTTGCCACGTGCCACGTGCGCAACGCCGGATTAACATTAGGGGGCCCCACAAAAATCTCGGTTGCACGCCTCGAGCATGGTCGGACCGAGGACTCCAACGGACGGTGACCTAGTGACGGGGCTCCTCCGATGCTCCGAGGGCCCTCCATCGGAAGTCCCTGGGGCCCCTCAATCCATGGTGTGTCGCGATCGACATCCGAGAATTTGGTGTAATCCGGTGATGGGTATAACACATAGTCTTTTATTGTCGTGAGATCTTCTATCGGACCGAACATCGTCTAACTCGAATTATCGTATAACTCGAACAAATTACTCGTCATCATCATTTCGAGTAGCGCGAATTTTGCCTCAGATTGACGTACGTAGTTGTTGTAGTTGTTGATATTTGTTGTGAGTATAAGCTGAATTTGATGAGATGCACATCATTATCACACGAAATATTCAGATTTCTTGATTAAATCTCGTATAACCATTTGGTACTTACAGTGTTAGACGTTCGTCAAAAATCGAGTCCGGCTTAGTCGTAACGTTACGGCCTCCATTCATCAAATCATCGCGGGGAATATAATACGATTCCGAATCAAGTGATCCCGTTATTTATCACTGAGCGACTTCAAAATTAGGTTTGATGTAGCTCTGCTCACTTACAGTGGCGGATTTAACGGGCTCAATGGCTCCAGCCCCTCCTCTAGAAATCCTTTCATAGCACTCGCATTGATTGGTCCACTGAAATAACGCCAGAATGCGCTAATTTGTGGCAGAATTCTTTTTTTTTCTGTGTGAGGTACTCTAAATGGCTCCGACACAGGTGCTTGAAATGCCAGGAAATCACGTTTCCGGCATCGAATTTCTGAAAATTTCCTGCGAGAGACCCCCCCCTCCAGACCCCGTTGCGGGGCTTCGGGCCTTCCGCGCTTGCGTTGACCATAGATCCACGATCGGTGCTAAGGGGCCCCCACCATGGTTAATCCGGCGTTGCACGTGCGCGCTGTATCATAAGGTCTGGCGTCGTTTAGACTTCCATGTTGTACGTGACAAAGATTAGGGTCGCCTGTCCAACCTTCTGGGTTTTCTCTGGAACCCCCGGTTTTCTCCCACTGATAAAGACCCCTACACACAAGCTAATTACTGAAATAAAATTGAAGCATGTGTGTTAGTCACGAAATGTCCTAGTTTGTGTCAAGTGGACTTTCACCTACTCACAGAGTCACCGGGGTTCCCGGCTTAATTAAGATCGACCGAGCGTTCTTTTAATGGCGTGGGTTGAAATGTTCTACTATGTAACAATATTACGTGTTCATTTCATAGGGTAATAACCCACAATCAATCAGCAAATCCTTAGAGAGGTCATCATAAATATTCGCTAATTGGCGTGTATATCTAATCAGGGCATTCCACTTATAGTAGACCGTAGCGCCGCCGCCCGGTCAAAACGTCCCTCATAGTACACTGTGTGGCGTATGCCCGTCTTCATTAGTCCAGTTTAGGAGCAGAACAGTAGGACGTTAAACTCCATTTCATTTCATTTCCCACATAAGCGTGGTTTTAAAGCCCCAATACCACTCTTGTTGTAACTGAATAATGTGCCCCAATCTTTATTCTGCTCAACAAATTGTATTATTTTACAATATTCCAATAAATTGATGATACAAATTTCATCTAATTTAAAAAATTGGAAAAATTCAACTTAATGATTTGAAAAGCCTAACGTAAACCTTTTCAGACGTGACTTGAATTTTAAAATATTTTCGAACCCTCTGGACAAGTAAAATATGATGCAATTGGTAGAACACTTAAACATCTAAGACTATTATTTATTTTCTGGAGCTGCCAGGCCAGCAAGAGTGTTATTGTCCCTTTAAGACCGTAGGCATATGATATTTTAGTAAAAAATCCAAATGACGCATCGTTAATTGAAGTACAGTACTGATGACGACATTGTTAGGCGTTAATTTGAAATGTCAAAATAGTATTATTAACACTTGTGGAGTTTATTATATATTTTTTTTTCTAAAATATCAAATGTCTACGGTCTTAAAACCGTTTATTAAAGCTGAATTAAGAGCTAAATCTATCTATTGCAGTATGTCTTTCTTTCGGTCACAAATGTTATATTATACAGTATATTATTAATTTAGGCAAATATTTACACGAAAAGGTGACCGTCGGATGATCGCGATTTTTACTGGATTGAAACATGATCTCCATTTAATAATTCCATTTAAAATGGATAATCGAGATTTTGTTTATTAACGTAACAATGGTAGCAATGACAATCGAGTCTACTGTGGTATATCAGCAAGGGGTATAAAAATACCGTAAAGCTGAATATGCAGGAACAAAATGATAATTCTATAATAAGTATTAGGCTGCAACACACCGGAACCGTCACATCTACACATCTACATAACATAGGGACGGGGACGGCCGAATACTCAACGCGTGCGCGCTGGATCATAAGGTCTATCAATGAGTAAAGTGGCGTATTTTTCATTCCACGCTTGTACGTTACTTTTCTCTGGGTCCCCAGGATTCCGTCTGCGACTAAAGTCCGCTACGCGCAAGCGAATTATTGAATTAAAATTGAACACCATATGTCAGTCTCGAAATGACCTCTTTTCTCTCTCTCTCTACATTATATCAACGTCCACTCGATACAAACTAGGTCATTTCGGGACTAACATATGGTTCAATTTTATTACAATAATTTGCATCCGCGTAGGGGCTTTTAGCAGTGGGAGGAAACCGCAGGACCCAGAGAAAACGCACCAGGTTGGACAGGCGACCCTTCTCCATGTCACGTAAAACCGGGGAATCGGGAAAATCGATACTCGCAAATATAAGTAAAGATGATTACTATTAGGCTACAACATAAAGGAAAGGCATAAACTGATATAAGTAATCTTCATTAGACGGACAATCACAAAATATTATCTAACAATATTAAGAGATGTTGAGATCTCACTGAATTAAAGTATTCAACAGCTAAATCTACCACAGGCACTTGAAGGGATTAAAATAAATCTACCTAAGGCAAATCTTTCGTTTGGACTCAAAAGCAAACGAAAACAAAAGAAATACATACGAAAACCTATGCGATATTAAACCCTATTCATATGTCATAGTTCCAATTAAATACATATAAATAGTACGTCCTTACCATATCACGGGTTTAATTAACTGGCTGTCTGTAGACTATAGATACATCCAATATCTTTGTTAGATAAAGGGAAATGTTTCTAATGTAAAATACTGTCTTCTAGCCTTTCCTATCACACAATAATTATGATTTTTTCCTTCTCGCAATCTCAAATCTTCTTTACAAATTTTCGCTTTGATGTCAAATTGTTAAAAATCCGCTAATTCCACGTCAACGATTTTCTGTTCGTATCTTTTTTTTATATAAAAGTGGTTGATTTGATGTGATATGATATATCCTTTTGAATTTAATTTCAAGCTTGTGTCCTTGTTTTAACGTCTAACCAAGAATCAATACCCAGACACACAAAGGTAATTTTCACAATTTCAAATATCTCTCATTTTAAACTCAGCACGCTCTTCAGCTTGTATCTCAACCCTTTATTCAGCATACATCTCCAATCTCCATTGGACAGTCCAGTAAAATCGACTTTAACCAACAGTAATAATAGATCAATCTTATGGACAAATTCTAAAACTTCACGCCCGCGTAGTCTTATGATATTAGTTATAGAATATATATTGTAGTGTGTTTTCGAGTCGCTAATTTCCTCGTTGTCCTTACAATTATAATAACTTGTGATATTGGGTTATCGGGTCTTTAAACTCCTCTCCGTTCCCTGTAATATCTTAAGTTGGTGCGATATTGGGTTTGTCGAGTTCTTAAACTCCTCTCCGTTCCCTAAAATATCATAAGTTAGTGTGATATTGGGTTGTCGAGACCCTAAACTCCGGGTTCCCCAAACGTCACATACACCACTGATGTTATATCCATATACATGTAATATATGTTGATTATTACGTTAATTGCCATTCCTTGTACAGCATGTAATTAATTAGCATCTTTAATTAGTAATTATCAGTTGTTGACTATTGATATCAATGAAATAAAATGGGGTTTAACGTCCTACATTCAGTCCATAAACTGGGCTAATGGAGACGGGCAAACGCCATACAGTGTGCTATGAGAGAAATTTTGCCCATGCAGCGGCGCTACGGTGTATACTCTTATATCGAATTCCAACAAGGGATCTTTTACGTGCACGCAAACGTAAACTGACGTGAACTCCAACTATAACTTGTCATATCTTCATGTAGTGTAGGCCATCGAAGGTATAAAAAACGACACGAAATATAGATTTGTATTCTAATCAGTTTGGATGACCAACAGCTGAGTGCAAATTACTTCCTTTCCAAAACTGTTCCATGCATTAATGATTCTGACATCAAATTGTGTACACGTGACATTAAAGACTGGACGACAAGAAAATATGTAGACATTTAATGACAGTAAAAAAGAATGTATTTTAATTGGCCCGAGTACACGTCTGAAAACTGCGGGTGGCAATGATGTGGTTGTTGGAGATGCAATAATTATACTATCTGCCACTGTGAAGAACTTAGGCGCCCTCTTAGAGTTGAATTTAAGTATGAACCGTCACATCAGTAAAATTTGTCGAAAATGTTATTTTCAACTCGGGAACATTTGTTATTTTAATCCTGTTCCAAATTATGACTGGTTAAAAATCAATCGGGATTAACCAGAGCTCTAAATTTGTTAACGACAATATTTCAGAAACTGTTGGGGAAACCCAAGAGTTTGGTTCAAGTACGTTTGAGTGACACGATTAAACCATCTCCAATATTAAAGGTTTGATCTCGCTTTAACTCTGTACTTCTTTAAAAGATTTGCAGTCGGTGTTTCAACAAGAGCACGTCATTAAATGTAATCCTGATTCATGTCGTCTCGTGTTACTATAGAATCAAAAAAAAAGGAGTGAGGCTGGAATTTAGGGCGGACAGATGTATGTTTATAAGTATGCTATTTCCAGTTTGAATATCTCAAGATCAGGGGTACCAGGGTATTCAAATGGTACCCTGCCATTTTCCGGGGTATACATGTTTACCCATGCCCTAATGATGAAGGGCTTCAATCTTTTTAAATGATAGATATGTCATTGCTCTCTGGTAGGTCACGAACCGGTTCTCGCACTGCAATTTCATTATCAGCTATCAATGCACACCTTGACCAGATGTCTATAAGTGGTTAATAGATTTCATGAGATGATAAAGGCAAGTGATTTAGTGATAGTAGTTTCTGTTTGAGTTATTAGCCTTTTCAATTACACAACTTGTTTATGCAGCTTATTCTATTTTCTTGGTGGAGACTGGTGTCAAATTAAAAAGAATTTTTTAAGAGATTATCTGCTCATGAAAAGAAAATTGTGATTAAGCAGACTTTTGTCTCTTTCATTATCATGTATATTTTAAAGGGTTTTATGTTGGAATGGCAGAGGCTTTCTCGGAATTGATAAAATTTTCTAGAGACCGGAGGGAGAGCCCCCCCCCCCCTTGGTACCCTTGCCCTCGCACCATTCCGACCCCCTTGCTCAAGATTTCCATGGCGAACCTCATAGGGAATGCTCGATTCACAGTCCAGAACGTCCCGAATTGACAGATTTGCAATCGAGTAACGCGGAATTCAGTTCTGTCACAGTTCTACCAGCTCCGTCAGCTGAGGTGGAGTGAGTAGAATCGTAAAGAATATGTTACAGCTGTCATGATTGGTTGAGATATTTTTTATGCAGTCGGCACATGCATTGTACTCCGAAATTCTCCTTTTCACTCGATTGACGCCAGTTTTGGAATTGAGAGAATTTAATTCCGGAACTGTGAATCGAGCGTCTCCTACACACTTGCGTCAGAATGAAATGGCGTTTAATGTCCTGTTGTTCTGCTCCGACTTGGCTAATGAAGAGGGAACCTCTGCATAAAAATGGAATGGGGTTTAACGTCCCACTGTCATAACATTAGCGGCAATAGTGAGGGAATTAATTTTGTACTTTGGACAAACCACTACTGAGGGAGTGGTCTCCCTTGTACCATACACTCTGGGCGTACTCGATTGAACGTTCCGGAATTAAATTCTCTCAGTTCCAAAAATAGTGTCAATCGAGTGAAAAGGAGAATTTCGGAGTACAACGCATGTGCCGACTGCATAAAAAATATCTCAGCCAATCATGGCAGCTGAAACATATTTGTTACTTAAAATACGTCACGATTCCACTCACACCACCTCAGCTGTCGGGACTGGCAGAACTGTGACAGGACTCAATTCCGTGTCACTCGATTGCAATTCTGTCAATTCGGGACGTTCTGGACTCTGAATCGAGCATCCCACTACTAAACTACTATCCCCTTTACGTGCTTTCGATACCCCGCTAGAACGCGACAAGGAGTGCGATAACTTGTTTAACCTCGCGAGGTTTCTCAGCACCCCCCCCCCCCATACCCCAGTTGCTTAAATAATAAAAAAAACAGCAAGCAGTATATGTTAGTCATAGTTTGCGTCGGGTGGTCGTTAAACTCCATTTCCTATCATTTTTACTTCCATACAGGGCAAGAATAGACTGTCTAGACTTGTACATAATATATAATAACATTATTATGATTATTCCTTACGAATAAAGAAAGCGGCCTGGATTCACCGACACCCTGAAGATAACTCAATTAAACGTTGATCCCTTTGAATTAGATCAATTTGGCTTTATTTAATATAAGAACAAACAGAAAAGATTAACATGTACTTCAAAACTTGTATTGAGTATTTCAGGTTTTAATATGGACATGAATGGAGACATAAACAACGAGGTAGACGGCCATAGTAGGTGTACGGACCGATTTTCCTGGGCGGGGGGGGGAGGGGAGCAGTATCATTTTTGCCCGAAAATATGAGATGGAGCCCGATCGACAAGTAATGCCAAGTGGAATGAATTTTCTAGAACTGCAATTTGATTTTGAGAACTACACACACAGAATTAAAATCAGAATTGTGTGATTTTCTGAAACTGTGAACTCCCATTGGGAATAGCATCGCCCCAACCAATGGTCAGTTAAGTCCCGGATTTTGGACATCACATTATACGGGATGGAATAATTTTCATATTTCGGCTTTCATATTGTCAAGCGTATAGGCGCGCGTGCTCGATGGGGTAGGCGGGAGGGTGGTGGTGCTTAAACGAAATACACCCTCAAAATTGTAGACGACAGCAAACGCATCATTAGGAAAACATCGCCTTATTTGTGACCAAGCAACCAAATCCCACTCAGCACCCACATGGATTCCAAGGTGGGAAATGATTTTGTGACGTGTTTGGTTCTTTGTTGTTACACAATGTTTTTAATACGTCATTGTTTAAAGACAACACCCATCCTAGACAATGCCCGGAGACAAGACTATTCACTTGTTGATAAACAAGATAGGTATTTTGTACGTGTCAACCTTGTAGTACAGTGAGATAAAACATCTTACATGATCCTTGGGTTATAAACTTTGATTATTTAAGACACCGTATCCAAACGACACGTTAGCGCCTTCTTTAGGGAAATGATGGTGATATACTTGTGAGGTGTTGGGATGGCCCAGTTCGTCTAGAGTATTGCGCTGTGAGCTCTAGCTCTGGTCGGTCACCTCTTACTTGCCGTCGTGGTTTCGATCCCTGGTGTGAGCGTATGTGGCTTGGAAATAGGGGTGGCTTCTCAATCCCTTGGGTTTACTCCGCGTCATCGTCACAACTCTCTCTACCACGTTTAAATTCCATAGCTTACTTATTTACTGTGGAAAAGGGTGGATCATCATCCCCTAGAGTGGAGACTATAGCCGGTTTTTCCCTTCCTGGTGATTTCAATACATGGGTGAACAAGATGGTCTAGTACGATAGTACGAAGACAATAATAACACTTCAACTGCAGTTCTTATGTCTATGATTAATTCAATGACTGTACTTATTGGTGGCAACAGTTTGTTTCAACCCAATTGATCCATCTTTTAGAGGTTGAGAACTGTTCAGCCAGACCGTGTATCTACTACGACTAACTCCTCATTTTATTTCTCCTGTTGCAAGCCCCCCCCCCCCGGTGTCAAGCAACCACAGTTAGGGTTCGAATTAGCCCTTTGAATTTAATCGAGGTACTGTCCCAGTCTGGCTTAACGTCCCATTCCACCAAGTCCTCTAGTCGGTTTGACCTCTGGTCTTCCATTGGTTAAATATGTGATGAATTGTTCTAATATGGACACCATGTAAGCAAGGAGAAGTCGACAATCGGCAATGTAATCTGGATAACTTTCTATTTACATATATACGTCTACAAACAAACTGCGAAATAGAAATCATAATTCGAAAACAAGTTAATTACGACATTTCTACAGCCTTAGCGGGGGGTTGGGAAGGCCTAGTGGTCTAGAGTGCCGCGCTTCGACCTCTAGCTGGCTGGTCACCTCTGGCTTGCGGCTGTGGTTTCGATCCCTGGTGTGAGCGTATGTGGCATGGAGATAGGGGCGCCTTCTCAACCTCGTGGGTTTCCCCCGGGCACTCCGGTTTCCTCCCACTGCTAAAGACCCCTACGCGCAAGCGAATTATTGAAATAAAATGAAACCATATGTTAGTCCCGAAATGACCTAGTTGTGTCGAGTGGACCGTAAACCCCATCTCTCCCTCTCTCTCTCTGTACAGACTTATTTGGTTAGACTGTATGTCTGAGATCCGATAAAATATTTCCCATTGTGTAATCAAAATTTCCAACACCTCGAAAAGCTTTCTCAGTGATCTAGTTAGTTTTCATCTATATAAACTGAAATGAAATGATTTAAACGTCCTACTATTCTGCTCCGAACTGGGCTAATGAAAACGGACATTATAGTGTGCTATGAGCGTAGTTTCCATGTATGGGGTAGCAGTTGACACAGAATCACAGTACTTTGTACGTTCTCGTATAATTCTTAATAAACATGCATTATGCAAGAGCAAAATCTGCCTATTGTAGGTCTTTCTTTAGTCTTTAGGCCTGAAATGTTATAAAACTAATAATTCAGACCATAATCAACTCTGGATGTCGAGGCTAGGATGAGATTTTCGTTGGATTGTAGTTCGATTCGCTGTAATATTCTCCTTCGTGATTTACCAATAAAAATGGATAACCGAGACTACTGGTTTTGTCTTACCGAATTTAGTAATGCTGACCGAGGCTAAGCGGAACATTCATTCGCCAAGTTCTAAGTTAATTGTGGATCAATTTGACTGAAATTTTCAGCAAGCTGCCTTTACATTAGCTAGTTTTTAACTATTGTATTGAGAACTACCAACTCGTTATCTAATCTCCCATAATGTATTCCCATGCCTAGTGCTCAACTTTACTCATGCTATAATTGTTTTCTGACAAAATCGTCCCTTAGTGTCCAGAAATGGCATTTCAGGGATTCTAGATTCAAAATTATCCGAGGGGGAGCATGGTCACCGGACCTCTAGTAAGCTTGCACCTGCAGTACTCGACTTGTTGCTGCGTCGTATTACGGGCCTGAGCATCAGTCAGTCGCATTTTTGCTAAACAGCAAATCCATAGGCACGCCCCTTGTAGAACGTGCTGCTGATTGTGGACCCCTTAATGCACCCCTGACCTATCGCATCAAACCGTACGCATCATAAAAACTAGCATTCTGTCAACTGATCTGTCCCTATTCACAAGAGGCATTTGGTTGGCCTGGCCCCGAAATTGTCACTATGGGTAACGCCAGTAACGGGCATACATCTAGCTGGTTGCCGCCACCCTTATTGAAATAGCAGACCACCTACGAAGACTTGATACCCATTCGTAGACCCCGCGTCACACCAAAAAAACAAAATTCATACTGCTAAAAATATGTGTGATTCCAAATATAAGGAGGAACGCCCGCCCTTTGATGGTCCGTGTTAAACATGTATATGCATAATAACAGATTGGTTATGCATGTTAAATATGAATATTAATCCTAGGTGTCGCGTGAAGTCAAACAGTGCTACTGGTAGTCAGACGTGACAAGTCACTTGCTTATTCTCTTTTGTTTCATGTTGATTGTAGACTCGAACAACCAGACATCTTTTCAAACCCTCCACGTAATACCCTGCATATGTCGGCACTAATTTCGATTAGTTATTCACCCAGCTTGGGAGTCTATCAGATTTCTCGGTCTTTGCAAATACCAAATCTCGCGCTTTCCAGCTAAAATATCTACTTGTGATAATCAAGTTGCAAAGTTCGCGGTGCCACAACGTCTGATTGGACGCGGTCTGCAGATAACGTAGCTGTAAGTTGAGAAATTGGAAAGTAATCTAGCAACGGCCAGATGTTTTAAAGCTCGCAGTCGTTGCTTCGGGAACATGACAACCAGGTTGCACGTGTTGCTCATTTTGGTTTCATCCCAGATTCGCCCTTGTCAATGGAACCGAACGGATGGTTTGGCAATGGTTTAAATGATACTGGAAGCATTCTTGTATTAAAAGGTGAAGCTGCTGTGGTTTGGCTCGTTAACTAGGAGGTCCCATGTTTTTTCCTTATGTTGGCCGAGAAAAGGTCACCGGGATTTTACGGCTAGGTTCACTCTTATCAGTGGTATAGGGCGGAGGTCCTGGTAAGAAACAAGGGGATGGGACGAAAAAACAAGGCCCCATGTACACGGTGTTGTGCATGTTAGAGAACCCTTGACATTTTGAATTCAACGTTAAAAAAAAACCTCGTCTCATTTTATTTCATTTGCACTTAGATTGTCAAGATGCAATTATTGTCCATTACCTGTGGGATATACAGTAGCTCCCACTTAAAAAATATTTTATTTCGAGTATTTTAGGCGGGAATCATGTCTGGGTAACAGAGACCTGACTGTCCACAATTAGTATTATAAGTATTTATGCAGAGCGTGTTATGTACTTATTGACTGTAGTACAGCTATGTCATATATCTGATTATCATATACCATCCGTTTCAAAACTAGCTTTACGTATCTGTTTACATGTTTGTTTGTTTTACAAAATACATCTAATTCAAATACAGATCTATATTTCGTTTGTTTTTTTTTATAATTTCGATGGTCTCTTCTACTACATGAAGATCTGACCAGTTGTTGTGGTGGTGGGAGGTCATACGAGTGGCTTTTGGCCCTATAACGACAGACATAAGATTAACCAAACGTAAATGTGATTTATGTAATTACTATTCGTTGTGTTGCAATAAAATGTATATTTCATATAATCACACCTTACACATATTATGCAAGAGCTAAATCTGCCTATTACAGGTCTTTCCTTGGGTCTGAAATAGTATTATGTAAATTATTATAGACATTTATTAACTTATCCAGAACATAATCAACTGTCGATGTCATCGCTAACCTACGATCCTTTGTGAATTATGACACGATCTACTGCATAACTTCCCTTCACGATTAAATCAATAAATGAATAATCGAGAATATACTTTTTATCGTACTGACTTTAGTAATGATGATCGAGGCTAGGCGGAAATTTCAATCGCTTAATTCTCGGTTCTTAGTAGATCAGTGTGACTGAAATTTTCAGCAAATTGCCTTTACACTATGTTTTTTTATCGATTATAGTGAGAACTACCAACTCTATATCTAATCGCCCATAACGTAACTTCAGTTCAAGCATTAAATATAGTCTTACCATAATTTCACGGATTAAACAATTACAAATATTACAATAATTTGCTTGAGAAATAGTAAAAATGTGTTCGGCCTAAAATTTCGATTGACGTAATGATTTTCCCATCGTTATACTCGTACTGACAAAAGGTCAAAAGGTAATAGTTTGGCCCATTAAAGGTCAATAATTATCAATATATTGTCTATCTGTGGTTAAAGTTGACCAGTAAAAGGTTCTGATTTCTCGAGTGGTTGATAACCGTTGGATCTCTGGTTTCTCGAATTGGTTTTAGTACTTGCAGGGCGGAGATGGAAATTGTCTGCGAGGACAGGGTTGATCAACCAGGAACTTGTTTAATACATTTTGTTGTTTGTTGAATATGCTTTGTTGTTGTTGTTGTTGGTTCAATATGCTTTTTTGTTGTTGGTTCGATATGCTTTGTTGTTGTTGGTTGAATATGCTTTGTTGTTGTTGTTCAATATGCTTAGTTGTCGTTGTTCAATATGCTTTGTAGTTGTTGTTGTTCGTTGAATATGTTTGTTATTGTTGTTGTTGATGGTTGAATATGTTTTGTTGTTGTTGGTTCAATATGTTTGTTATTGTTGTTGTTGTTGTTGAATATGCTTAGTTGTTGTTGTTTGTTGAATATGCTTTGCTGTTGTTGTTGTTGAATATGCTTAGTTGTTGTTGTTGAATATGCTTTGTTGTTGTTGTTGAATATGCTCTGTTGCTGTTGTTAGTTTAATACGCTTTGTTGTTGTTGAAGTTTATTCAATATGCTTGTTGTTGGTGGTGGTTCAATATGCTTTGTTGTCGTGGTCTCGGTGAGTAAAGACGTTGGCTTGGGAACCCGGAGGCCACCTTCATCGGAATTTTACAGCGTGGTTCCCACTTGTAAGTGGTGTAGCACGGTGGCTTGGCGAGGGACAGCGTAAATTATCCCTTGACAGTTGATATTAGATATAAGAGTAGGTCGTAGGACATAGCACAGCGTAATACACCTAGAAGCGGTTACTGATACCTGATTCCCTAGCACAGAGTAACACACCAGAATACCTAGAGGAGATTAATGACACTTGTTTCCCTACCTCCGATGACAATCACCTAGCCTAAATGGTCATCTCTACTGCCACCGACTTGACTTAAAACGATGGGTTCTCAAGCCAACCTACCCCGTTCCCTGATATCGCTGCAGTTACCAGCTTGACTATGTGAACGATGGGTTCTCAAGCCCTCTGTAACCCCCGTCCCTGACATGGCTACTGCCACTGACTTGAGTGTAAGAACGATGTAAAATGCCAGCTACTAGAATCCAGATAACCTATGACCTTCAGTTAGTGCTGTTTGATTAGACTTTATCAGGGGTAGATAACTCTATGTATATTTATTTATTGTCGGAGATTACAATAATCTCAACCTCGAGGCCACCAAGGCAATATATAGAATTTATCTCATGGTGCTTTACGCCAAGAGAGAGATCGAAGGAGGGAGAGAGAGAGAGAGGGGGGTGGGACAGAGAGGATAGAGAGAGAGAAGGGAGAGAGAGAGGGAGAAAGAGAGAGAGGTATGCCATCTTCATTAAAATGGGTTGAGCAGGAGAGTAAGAGATAGGGAAAGAGAGAGGGGGGGAGAGAGAGAGAGAGGGAGAGGGAGAGAGAGGGGAGGGGGAGAGAGGGGAGGGGGGGGGGTGAGCAGAAAAGTAAGAAGTTAAACCACCGCTTCATTTCTTTAATCAAGAGAGAGAGAGAGAGACGGGAGAGGGAATGATAAAAACCGAGGTCCCGTCCCGTGTAAACCTTTAGTGCACGTAAAAGATCCCTTGACAATTGGAAGTAGACGAACTGTATGCGGGAGCGCCGCTGTCCAGACAAAATTCCTCACACTGCATGGCGTATGTCCATGGTCATTACCCCGGTTGGTGCGGAATAGTAGGAGATTAAATGTAGTCTTTCGGATGGGACAAAAAATCAAGGTCTCGTGTACATATTGGCATGCACGTAAAAGGATACATGATATCGAAGTAAGAGTAGAACGTAGCACCGTTGTCCGGGCAAAACATCAATCATATCACGTTGACCCACTTCCATTAGCCCAGTCTGTGCAGAAAAGTAGGACGTTAAACCCCATTTCAATTCATTTTCACTTGACAACACAAATATATATAAAAAGATCCATGTAAGGTTTTTCTACAACAAAGTTTCTTCTTCTATAAATCTCACTGAATGCCATCTTTTATGATTTTTTGGTGTTGCAGGTGAAAGTTTTATCTCTGTGTGAGATATTCTGCACTTAAACACTGTTTGCAGCTGCACCTAGAATGTTTTTGAAGTGTAGTGTAGTGTATAAACCCTGATTACAACCTGTTAATCAACCAGTTGACAGTTTTTATGGTGTTTTGTTTAAATCTATTGTCTTATATTCACCAGTCTTTGGCACGGTTTAACCTTAGCTCATCAATTATCACCCGTATATCATAAACATATACATTTTCAGTACATACGAAACTAGCGCTGTTTGTCTACGACAAGCCGATCAGATACGAGGCTAACTCACCAACATTTTAAGTCCTATTTTGTCGATTTTAGTAGAAATACTAATATAGAAGAAGAAGAAGAAGAAGAAGAAGAAGAGAGAGAGAGAGAGAGAGAGAGAGAGAGAGAGAGAGAGAGAGAGAGAGAGAGAGAGAGAGAGAGAGAGAGAGCAATATGATGAAAAACCAAGGTCCCGTATAAACTTTTCGTGCCCGTAAAAAAAACCCTCGACAGGGGCTATAATGCCCACTCGACACAAACTAGGTCATTTTGGGACTAACATATGTTTTTAAATTTTATTTCAGAAGAAGAAGATGAAACTTTATTGCAAAAAAAAACTTACAAGATTATGTGCGTATACATATAAGAAAAAATAGAAATATACATGACTGAAACAAAGGATACACACACATGGACATAATTATACAAATATATAAGAGAGTTTCGAGAAGTACTTATTACGTTTCCATTTGCATAAGTATTGCATTTGAACTTATTTATTCCGTGTTTGTGTTCCTCTATACACTATCACAGGTACATGGGGACAGGAACTCCCTTTTCACTATAACTATGGCACACGGCACACCAGTGACCAGACCTAATAAATAATAGTCTATGTGACTTTTCAAAATTTTTGAGTTTCAGTTTTTTTCTGAACATTTTTAATCTTATTTTATCCATATTTGATGCTAAATGATATAATATTTACTATCAAACATGTAATTCATATTTAAAAAAAAATACCTTCTAATGTATTTATAAAAGAGAAAGGTAAGACACTTTTCTGTTGACGTTTCTTTTCCGTGAGGTACCTCTGTCGCTATTTACTTCAAAATAGTGAATAAAATTGGGTTACAATACAAATCAACTACCCAGTTCCTTTCCATATATATTTCTTTCGATAAAAACACACGTTTCAGATTTTTTAAAAAATGTAAAGTCAATTTATTTGCCATAAATCACTCGAGATTTTTTACATTTTATCGACATTTGAGTAGAAATGACGGAAGTGGTAATAAGGGAGACAACTCTGTCATCTGATCTGACCCGAATGACTCATTTTCATAAGGCCGAATGAAAAATACTTGAAAAAAAGCTTTGGCGCACAAATTTGAAATTTAAAAAAATCAAAATAAGCTTTATTCTGGGAGTATGTGCGAATTTAATCAAGTTTCTCTTTATAATTGGTTGCTAGGAAAGTTAGAAGTTTGTAATGGGAATGATTATGTTGATTTAACTAATCGACATTACGAAAAGGTAAGCCGAATAAAAATACGGGAAAATCACATGCGGTCAAAAATATTCTTTACTAAAAATGTCTTTCCAGTTCCAGCTTGACCTGTTATGACCAGGATGTGTCCATTTGCCACAAAATTGAACGCAAATTTTGGACATTCATCCTTTATTCAATATATTTTTGACCGCATGTGATTTTCCCGTATTTTTCATTCGGCTTACCTTTTCGTAATGCCGATGAATTCCAAGAAATCGTCAATAAAGGTGTGTCGAATGAGTCGTTCGGGTTACTTTAATTGACAGAGTTGTCTCCCTTATTACCACTTCCGTCATTTCTACTCAAATGTCGATAAAATGTAAAAAATCTCGAGAGATTTATGGCAAATAAATTGACTTTACATTTTTTAAAAAATCTGAAACGTGTGTTTTTATCGAAAGAAATATATATGGAAAGGAACTGGGTAGTTGATTTGTATTGTAAACCAATTTTATTCACTATTTTGAAGTAAATAGCGACAGAGGTACCTCACGGAAAAGAAACGTCAACAGAAAAGTGTCTTACCTTTCTCTTTTATAAATACACCGGAAGGTATTTTTTTAAAAAAATATGAATTACATGTTTGATAGTAAATATTATATCATTTAGCATCAAATATGGATAAAATAAGATTAAAAATTTAAAAAATGTTCAGAAAAAAACTCAAAAAATTTGAAAAATCACATAGTTGTCAGGTGTGCCATAGTCTAATAAGGGCGTTCCTGTCCCCATGTACCTGTGTACACTATTGGTCCGACTTGTCCTCTGTGTAAATCAGATATTGAAACCCTTCATCACTTTCTGTTCATATGTCCAAAATTGAACCATATACGATATCTATACATTCCGAATACTTTATGTTACGTTTTGGCTATATTAAACTTATACTGATCTGTCAAAATGTTAAGTACTGTTTATCGTATTGTGAGACTAGCCCTATGTTAGTTATTTATTATCTTGTAGTTGTGAGATTCCCCCCTTTACTTGATTTGTGAGTTATCTCCTCTTAGAAAATGAAGTCGGCGCACGACGAAATTATGATGTCTGTAACTTTTCAACGTTAATTGAGATAGAAAGGACGTGGTCGTCAACAATTCGTTAATCGTCACCGTCACTGTCATCGTTATTTATTATTGTTATCATTGGAATTAAAGAGATTATACTTCATGATACTAGTTTTTGATGAGTTGAGAGAACGGAGAATTAGATTGACGCATTATCGAATATTCAAATATTGACCTTGAGCCCTGAAACTACATTTCATTAACGAATTGACGAATTTAAGATGGAAAGTGAAGACAACGTCGTCGCTGGCTTGGATGATCATACCGAAGAGCAAAAAAGAACTAGGAAAATGACAGAAAAAGCTAGATTACAGAAGATAGAACAACTGGCTTTGAAAAGAGATGTGTCATTTACCAGAGTTAGGGGTAAGATGAAAGCTATTAGAAGCCATATGAATGAATACACATATGCACAAATGGTTGCAGATCACCGCGAGTGGCTCTGCCATGTAGAAGATTTCCTAACAGCCCATGATGATTATAGCAAAGTGCTAACTGATCCTGAGCGTGAAAAATATTTAAAAGATTGGTACATTGCTAGAGATGATGAGATTAAAGATTTCAAAAATAGACTTGAAGCCTGGTTTAACGAACATAAGAAAGAAGATGAAGAAATTCAACCTACCGATAGTATTTCACAGACAGGCGCCAAGAAATCTCGACATGGTTCACGGAGTTCAAGTTCGAGTTCATCTCTATCATCTGCCAAAGCGAAACATGAATCAGAAAAGGCTGCATTATTAGAACGACAGAAACGACTTAAGGCAGCTCAAGCTTTAGAAATAGAAAAGATAAATCTCAAACACAAAGAGGAACAATTGAGAATAGAAACAGAAATAGCAGTCGCCCAAGCAAAATCGAAAGTAGTCAATGATTTTATGGAACAACACTCTGATTCGAAACAACCAAAGGGACAACCCATAATATCGCAGGGCCAAAATGAATCAACAACTCCTACTAACCAAGATATAAGCCACCGACCTGGTGCTGAACAAGAAATGGAGCCTATCAACAATATAAATGTTTCGACTTTGAATAATGTCCCCACATGGAACTCAACAGAGTCTGAACCATTGACTTCTACAGTAATTAAGAAATTGCAAAGGCCTGTTATAGAGATAAAGAGGTTCAGTGGTGATCCTATAGAATTTAAGAAATTTCTTCGACAATTTGAAACAAAGATAGTAGCATACACCACTACAGATGATGAACGAATGGGATACTTGGAACAATATACCATAGGTCAACCTAATAGAATAGTGTCAGGATTCAGCTACCTTGATGCTCATGTAGGATATTCTGCTGCGATGAAGGCTCTCCGTGAAAGATATGGACATCCAGACATCATGTCAAGTGCTTTTTTGAAGAAAGCCTTAGGCTGGCCACCAATGAAGAATGATGACCCTACATCTTTAGATGAATACGGTATCTTCTTAGCAGAATGTGAAAATGCCATTTCGAACATTGAGACTCTGAAGTCATTAGAACACCCAGATAACATGAAACGCATGGTACAAAAACTGCCATATGGTTTGCACGATAAATGGAGAAATATATACTATAACACTGTCCAAAAAGAAGAGACTGTAAAATTTGGTTTATTGGTAGATTTTGTCAAGAAAGAAGCCAGGAAGATAGTTGATCCAACATATGGAAAATTAGCGATGATGGAATTAGATAAGAAACCACAGGTACACAACCTGAAATTGAGCGGTCGTACTAAAGGTAATTTTGCAAGCAATTCGAAGGATAATGGTCAGAGATATAGTACCAGTAGTCAAGAGAAGAAAGATTACGAGAAATCTAAATTCTGCTATTATTGTAAGGAGGCACATGCCATTGGTGACTGTACTAGACTAAGTCAACTAAAATATGAAGATAAGATAGGATATTTAAAATCTAAAGGAATCTGCTATGGTTGCTTAGAAAAGGGTCATATGAGAATTCGTTGTGGTAAAAGACTGACATGTTCTAAATGTGGTGCTACACATCCTACAGTTTTACATGATGAAAATAGAAGAAAGGATACAGACAATAAAAGAAGTGTAGAGAAAAAGGAAGAATGCACAATGACTGAACAAACCATACCTCTGAAGGTGAATGCGAATATGCTGGTAAAATCCCCCATGGGAGCCGGTGATTATCAATATGAACATTGTACATTAGCCATAACTGCTGTGAAAGTGAAACGTGGAAACAGTTTTTACCCTATCACTACATATGCATTCTTTGACACTGGCTGCAATATTTGTTTTATCAGTACAGGTTTGATGCAACAACTTGGAATTCAAGGGAGACAACTCAGAATTAAATTAGAAACCATGGGAGAAACTGTATGTTTAGACTCAGCTATAGTGAAGAAGTTGGAAATATTCAATTATGATTTATCTGATGGTATTATTATTCCAGTTTGCTATGCCAAAGAAACAATGCCTGTAGAATCGAGGGATATTCCAAGAGCTGAAGATGTAAAACAATGGTGTCATTTGAATAATTTACCAATTCCTGATCCAGATTGTTCCATTGGACTTATAATAGGAAACAACATGCCCGAAGCATACACACCCCTTGAAACAGTTACTGGTCCACGTGGTAGTCCTTACGCATCAAGAACAGCCCTTGGCTGGATACTATGGAATGTAATTAGAACAAATCCTGAACCATCTGAAGAATTTAAAGTTAATCATGCTGAAGTTGTAGCAGAACATGAACACTTGAATGAACTTGACAGAATGGTAAGACAATCGACATCCTTCGACTTCCCGGAGAAAACTATAGACGATAAGGATGAACATTCTGTGATGGACAAATTATTCTTTGAAAAAGTAGAAAAATCTGTAAGAATGGTAAATGGTAGATATGAAATTGGTTTACCATTCAAGAATGATGGAATGGTACTTCCAAACAATAGGAAACAGATATTAGATATTCTGAGAAGTTGGAAGTCACGATTAATCAGAAACGATGAACTTTATCAAGACTACAATGAATTTATGAAGAATTTGATTTCCAAGAGATACGCTGAAGAAGTTCCTAGTAACGAACAAAAAGTTGACAATAGCAGAAGGACTTGGTATCTTGCCCATCATGGAACCTACCACAAACAGAAACATAAGTTACGTGTAGTATTTAACTGTTCTCTGAAGTTTAATGGTATATCACTGAACGACACTCTTCTCTCGGGTCCTGACCTCGCCAACAATTTAATTGGTGTTTTAATAAGATTTAGGATTGGGAAGATAGCAATTATGAGTGATATAGAAGCCATGTATCATCAAGTTAAGGTTCCCAGTAAAGATAGAAATAACTTACGGTTCTTCTGGTGGAAAGATGGACAACTCGACACAGAGCCAACGGAATACAGAATGACGTCACATCTATTTGGCGCTGTATCTTCACCGAGCGTTGCAAACTTCGCTTTAAAACGAATCGCTTCAGATTTCAAAGATTTATTTGAAGAAGAAGTAAGAGAAACTATATTATTCAACTTTTATGTAGATGACTGTCTTCGATCACTTGACGACAAAGAAGCAGCAAAAGAAATGGTCCAGAAATTGACCGAGATTTGTGCCTTGGCTGGATTTAGACTACATAAATGGATCTCTAATGACACAGAAGTTTTGAACACTGTACCAGAATCGAGCAGAGCTACCTGTAAACAAGCATCACTAGGAGAAGATAATTCAATTGTCGAAAGAGCTTTAGGTGTTAACTGGGACGTAACTTCAGATTGCTTGACATTCAAGATTAACATTAGAGATCAGCCGACAACCAGAAGAGGACTCCTCTCTATCATTGCCTCAGTTTACGATCCTCTTGGACTCATAGCACCAGCTATGTTGCCACCTAAACTTCTCCTTCAAGATCTCTGTCAAAAAGGTTTATCCTGGGATGAAAACATAAATGAAGAGCAGAATAGATTATGGACAAAATGGCTGAAAGAATTACCGATTTTAGAAACAGTAAAATTGCCTAGATGTTTGAAAACACAAGATTTTGGAAAACAAATATCAGCTCAACTACATAATTTTTCTGACGCAAGTCAACACGGATATGGTATTGCTAGTTATTTACGACTAGAAGATGAGGAAGGGCGTATCGTCTGCACACTTGTACTCGGAAAATCGCGAGTTAGCCCATCGAAAAAAGTCACAATACCCAGATTAGAACTGACTGCCGCAACTACGTCTGTAAAGCTCAGTAAGAAGATTTCAGATGAATTAAGAATTAACATTGATAAGATATTCTTCTGGACAGACAGCACGGCTGTACTGAGCTATATAGCAAACACGGCCAGCAGGTACCAGACTTTCGTGGCTAATCGAGTCTCATTTATCAGAGAATCAACAGAACTTGATCAATGGAGATATGTCAACACACACGATAATCCAGCAGATGACGCCTCAAGAGGACTCACTGTGGCAAATCTTGTTAAACAAAGTCGTTGGTTTAATGGACCAGAATACTTAAATAAACCAGAATCAGAATGGCCCAATAATGAAGTTAATACGGAAATTTCAGAATCAGATGTCGAATTGAAAAAGATTAAAATATCGTGTGCTGCTGCTGTAATGGGACTTGAAGATCCAATCGAGAAACTTCTGAATTATTATTCTACATTTAACCGTCTGAAGAAAGCTGTGGCTTATCTACTATGGATCAAACGAGAACTAAGAATTAAATGTAGAAAATCCAAAACAAAAGAATCAAAGAAAAATCATTGTATATTGACCGCAAATGATTATGTTGAAGCTGAAGAATGTTTAATTAAACATGAACAACAAAAATACCTAGGTGATTTATCATCAAAGAAGATGAAAGAAAGGTCTATCCAGAAATTAGATCCTTATGAATTGGATGGAATTACAAGAGTAGGAGGACGTTTGGAGAGATCAGCTCTAAGTCTAGATTCCAAACATCAAATTATCTTGTCTAAACAATCCAGATTGTCAGAACTCATAGTAGTCCACACACACAATTTAGTTGGACATTTAGGGAAGAATTGCATCCTGTCTGAATTACGAAGAAGATACTGGATAATTGGAGCCTCTGCAATAATTAAGAGAATCCTGTCAAAGTGCGTGATATGCAGAAAATATTCAGCACGTACCAATGAACAAAAGATGGCGAACCTTCCTGCCACTAGAATAACTCCTGGAGGATTACCCTTTGAATATACCGGAATGGACTTTTTCGGCCCCTTTGAAGTTAAACAACGTCGAAGTCAAGTCAAAAGATATGGAGTTATATTCACCTGTTTCAACAGCCGTGCAGTTCACCTAGAAATCGCCCATACAATGGACACAAATTCATGCATTAATGCTATCCGACGCTTCATATCTAGACGAGGAAACCCCAAAATCATCAGATCAGATAATGGAACTAATCTAGTAGGAGCGGAGCGGGAGCTCAGAGAGGCCATTGAAAACTGGAATCATCAACAGATTAATGACGAGCTTTGTCAACAACATATTAAATGGGAGTTTAACACCCCTGCTTCATCTCATCATGGAGGAGTTTGGGAGAGAATCATTAGGACTGTCAGAAAGGTTCTATACTCGCTTCAAACAATACAAATGGTTAGATTGGATGATGAATCGTTAAATACACTTATGTGTGAAGTAGAATCAGTAATCAATAGAAGACCCATCACTAAGTCATCAGACTTGCCAGATGACGTAGATACTTTAACACCTAATCATTTACTTTTAGGGGGAGCACAGAATGAATTCACTCCTGTCAAAACTGAACCCAATAATCTTTATGTACGACACCGATGGAAACAAGTACAGTATTTAACAGATTTGTTCTGGAAGAGATGGACAGCCGAGTATCTTCCAGTACTACAAGAACGGAAGAAATGGTTACAGCCCAAAAGAAATGTTACCATTGGAGATATTGTAATGGTCTACGACAACAATTTAAGAAATTCTTGGACTTTAGCTCGAGTGATAGATGTTAAGCAAGATAAAACTGGTTTAGTAAGAACAGTTACAGTTAAAACCAAAACCAGTACTCTTGATCGTCCAGTTACTAAATTATGTACATTGTTGGAATGTGATATTTAAAATATTAGAAAAATCAGAATGTGATATGTGATGTATAATGGAAGAGAATTTATTTTAGGGATGTGCGTTGATTCTATCAGTTAGATATTATATTATCGAATAAGGAATTCGAAGAGAAAATTTTGTTTAGTGTAATTGCATACAAACATGTGCTGCAATTAGGGAGCCGGAATGTTACGTTTTGGCTATATTAAACTTATACTGATCTGTCAAAATGTTAAGTACTGTTTATCGTATTGTGAGACTAGCCCTATGTTAGTTATTTATTATCTTGTAGTTGTGAGATTCCCCCCTTTACTTGATTTGTGAGTTATCTCCTCTTAGAAAATGAAGTCGGCGCACGACGAAATTATGATGTCTGTAACTTTTCAACGTTAATTGAGATAGAAAGGACGTGGTCGTCAACAATTCGTTAATCGTCACCGTCACTGTCATCGTTATTTATTATTGTTATCATTGGAATTAAAGAGATTATACTTCATGATACTAGTTTTTGATGAGTTGAGAGAACGGAGAATTAGATTGACGCATTATCGAATATTCAAATATTGACCTTGAGCCCTGAAACTACACTTTATATAAACACTCTCTGTGTCCAGCGGCACTAATCAAAATCTGCACGTCAATTGACATTGGATTATTAAAATCTATATCTCAGTATATCGATGTCGCATTATCACATAGAAAATTGGAAATGTAAAGAAATGAATTGTTTTACTGTTATCATAAATTGTAAAATCTATCTACACTTGCTGTCGCCCACCTTTTTAAAGTGTTTGTTAAATTGTACTTTAGGTCTATGACCTTATTAATGAAATAAACATATTATATTATTATTATACACTATAAAGTACTCTGCTTTAAATTAAGTTTAACGTCCATCGCCAAAGGTGCTATCGCGGTCAAATGTTTACTAAGAAACTTGTCAATGAGCCAGCCATCATTGTAAACTTATTTCTATATATTTATTTATTTCCGTTCATTGAAAATTTCTAAGGATTTGAGAGAATTTCTAAAGGTTTATTTTTGTTAATTAAAAATTTCCAAATGTTTATTTTTGTTACTTGGGAATTTCTAAACATTTATTTCTGTTATTATTGAAAATTTACATGGATTTCTGTTAATTGTGATTTTTTTTTAATAAACTTAATAGATATTTGTTTATTGAGATTTTTAAATAAATTTCTGTTAATTGAAATTTTTATATATTTATTTATTAACTGATAATTTGTATTTCTTATAATCGAGAATCTCGGGAAATATGATTTCATATATTTCATATATTTCATATATTTCATATATTTACAACTTTCAATTAGCGGGTTGATTAGAGAATATCTAAATTAATATGTTTTTATGACCTTTGAACTGGTGAAGGGTATTTGTCAAAACATATTGTGGTATAACTGATGTATTGTTCAGCAGCTGACAATTTAAACAATAAACACAACCAATGGATAAATGTGATGAAATATAAAATGAAGTGGCGTTTAACGTCCTACCATTCAGCTCCGACTGAGCTAATGAATACGGGCAGACGCCATGACAGGGGTCACTGTGGCTAAGTGGATAAGGCACTGGCTCACTAGCCTGAAGGTCGGGTTTTCGATCCCTGCATTGACCGAGAAAGGTTATCAAGATTTCCGGCGTGGTTTCCCCTTGTCAGTGATGCAGGACGGAGAAGGACAGCAGTCTAGTCGTTCGGATGGTCCAGAATACACAATCCTAACCCTAATTCTTAAACCTAATAAGCATTCCCCCAAAGGAGAACGTCGCTGTTTTAAAAGTAGGGCTATAAAAATGAACAACTAAAAAACTACATGATTTATTCCTAATACGACGTCGTCCATGAAAACAGCAAAGTGGTTGAAATAGAATATCGTTGTCATTTAGTACACGTTTGTTTTCATTTTTGATTCGGTTCTCACGACATTCCAGGAGCAGGTCTGTGGAATTTCAAAGCCGGTGTTCCACCCCGTGTCGTCTTTATTGTTTATAAATTTACCAGAAGTATAATTAATCATAGTCCCGAATCACAACAATAGGTGCACAAGCATGAAATTAAAAAATGAGGGTCAAATACGTACTTATTTACAATGGGGTTTAACGTCCTACTGTTCAGCTCTACCGGACAAATGAAAATGGGCATACAGTGTGCTATGAGGACATTTTAATAATAATTTAAAAAAAAACTGCACGTTTTACGGACTTGAGGAAAATACAAATCAAAATGTTCGTATCAGTAAAACTGTTATTGTAATTAAGGAGTCACTGTCCAATCTCGTGTTTTTCTCCCGGTCCTCTGGTTTACCCCGACTGCTAAAGACCCCTACGCACAACTGAAGTATTGAAGTAAAGAAACTGAACCTAATGTTAGTCTCGAAATGGCCTAGTTTGTGTCGAGTGGACGTTAAACCCCATTTCACTTACTCACTATTTAGGTGAAACGGTGACTCAATGAGTAAGACGTTGGTTCGCTAGCTAGGAGGTCCCGTGTTCGATCCGGGTGTTGGCCCAGACAATTTTCCGTAGTGTTTCGCCTTTGTCGGTGGTGCGGGGCGGGGAACGTGGCAAGAGACACAAATATTGTCGTTAGGATGGTACATAAAACCGAGGTCCCGTGTACATATTGGCGTGCACGTAAATGAACTCGTGTCAGTTGGAATTCAAAATAAGAGTAGGCCGTATAAGACTTCATTTCCTTGTTCTTTAAACTCTCAGTTAACAATAACATAATTATTATGATATCAAAACTAATACCATGAAAGGTTCATAAAAAATAAATTAGATATCAAAACAGTAATATAACTGATTTCTACGAAGAAAAAGTTCAGTAATCATTTAAAGGGAATAGACCTCTAAATCAATATTTTCCATCGGAAATTGCAAACACGGTTTAAAATTCAATATTGGTCGATTTCAATCAATATTTATGTTGTTATCTTGCTGTGATGATATGAGATTCCAATATCTAATATTTAAGACAGAATGAACAGTTTATTACCACTACACGAGTCGTGTATCCTATGGTTTCGAGCGCCATTTGTAATGAAGAAAGAAAAACATATCTTACAAGACAATGTGGAGGTAGTTTGTAATGACTGATTTACAAATTACAAAATAATAATTATAAAAAAACGCGTAAAATGAACTAAGTGACCGAGGTTTAATTTGGAGAGAGAGAGAGAGAGAGAGAGAGAGAGAGAGAGAGAGAGAGAGAGAGAGAGAGAGAGATGGGTTTAACGTGCACTCGACACAAACTAGGTCATTTCGAGACTAACATATGGTTTAATTTTATTTCAATAATTCGCTTGCGCGTAGGGGTCTTTAATAATGGGAGGAAACCTTAATTTGGAGTGATCACGTATTTCACCAAACATAATTGATTAGAAATTGCAAATATTTTGTTTTTAAATTTAATATAAACCACTTTATATACAGTCCTATTTACCCAGTTTCGTGTATTAGGCTCCAAAGAAACGAAGCACAAGCCCTTTAATACAGCGAGGAATAACTAAATACCTGTACTATACATGTAGGTAAAATAACAGGAAATGTGACTGAATGACTGGTTTTATTGTGTCTGGCTGGTTTACAATTATAGGATAATCATCTTGTTTTTTCGTGTTACAGATTTAACGGCGATTACATTATATAAAACATGATGGAAAGTTAACGTCGAATACATTATATAAAATGAGTTAGCCCAGTCTGTGCAATAAAGCAGGACGTTAAATTAACTATTTTCGTTCTGTTCAAAACAGCAACACGCTCACGTTCGATCCCTGCATTGACCGAGACAGTTTATTCCGATTTTCCGGCGTGGTTCCACCTTATCAATGATGTAGGACGGAGGGCCTGACAAGGACAGCTGTCTAGTCGTTCGGATGGGACGAAAAACCGGGGTCTCGTAGGCTGTAGCGCTGCCCGGGCAAAATTTCCCTCATAGCACACTGTATGGCGTATGCCCGTCTTCATTAGCCGAGGTTAGGAGCAGAACAGTAGGACGTTAAACCCCATTCCATTTCATTTAATTTCAAAACAACAACACGTGTTGCGCGTGTTTAAATTTTCTAAAATTATCAAATGGTTCCCATAATCTTTAATTTATGTTTATTTTATGTATAACATATTTACTTATTATATGTATAACATATTTATTTATTATATGTATAATATATATATTTTATGTATTACATATATTTATTTTATGTATAACATATTTATTTTATGTATAATATATCTATTGTATAACATATTTATTTTATGTATAACATATTTATTTTATGTATAATATATTTATTTTATGTATAATATATTTATTTTATGTATAATATATATATTTATTTTATGTATAACATATTTTTTTATGTATAACATATTTATAATTATAATTACGTATTTAAATTATGTTATGTACATATGCTACTCAATTGGTTCAAATGTGTAACGTTGCGGACGGGTGTACTGACTGGGCGGCAAGTTATTTATAAGATTCCAATTTTTTTCTTTTACTATAACGAAGAAAGAAACTTCATTGCATAAAAAAACCTTACAAGGTTATGTGCATACAGATAAAAATAATCTCTCCCTGACCTATTTTGTTTCGAATGGACTTTAATCCCCATTTCTCTCTCTCTCTCTCCGACTATTTACCCCCCCCCCCATCTCACACTTACTCACGGATCACCCATGGCTCCCCCGAACAGAAGGAGTGGCAACCATAGATATAGGACAAGCCGATACACATCCTTTCTCTTTCATCTAGTCTTTCAGAAACATAATACAAAACAAAACAATAGACCTTGTATTACTTGACAACCAGTGTCTACATCACAGAAAACCTTAATCAACTTTTAACGAAGCGTTCAAGCCACGGTTCCGTCTCCGATAACCTTTAAGTTGATCTTATTATCAGTGCGCTTTATTCCGAGTAGCGATTTACTGGTAGAACCAAACGGGGCACGAACGTTTAATTGTCTGTGTATGTACTAACGAGGGAAGAATTAAGACGTCAAATGTTTGTACACAAGCTTGTAATTGCCGTAAACTGTTCAGGCAATTGTCCATGACATTGCTTTATGTCGTTTCGTTACACGTGAAAAACACGAATTTTAACAATCGGTTAAATTTAAAGCGACACGCGGAGATAAGGGGAGACCATTACCGGAGATTAATGACCCCTGTCGTTTTTATAGCCCGGGTTTAGTTTTCAGAAAGACAAACAAATTAGTTTAGTGATAGAACACAGCTTCCTCGCTCTCCAACTAGTTGGAATTTATATACCAAATTCTTTAATAGATAAAAACCTCTAGTAATATTTTACATCCTTGGATTTAGACCAGGAGCCCGGGGGGTTCAACCTAGCTGAAAAGCTAACCAATTTCCATATGTGTCACTAGGTTCCCTATGGGTCACTGTCACAGGATATGAACGTCTGCCGCGCCCGTTGTGGTGGGTGTGGTCAAGGGGGTCAAAATAAATGGACCCAAAAATAGGCTAGACTAGCTCATTCTATTAACCACGTAAAACTTGTTGCAAAATGTTAAGCATATCAAAATGTATTGGGAATGACCACCGCCAGACATTTTAGGTGGTGGGGCGTGTCCGCCAGACTAAAAAAACGGGGCCCTAAAACTAAGCTAGACTAGCTCATTTACTAACCGCATGAAACTTCTTGCAAAATGTTCAGCATATTCACATGTATCAAGAATTACCGATGCCAGACATTTTCAATGGTGGGGTACCCCCGCCAGACGTCCGCAATCGCCCCACCCCAAAAGCTAGGCTAGACTAGCTCATTTACTAACCGCATGAAACTTGTTGCAAAATGTTCAGCATATCCACATGTATCAAGAATCAACGATGCCAGACATTTTCAATGGTGGGGTACCCCTGCCAGACGTCCGTAATTGCCCCACCCCCAAAAGCTAAGCTAGACTAGCTCATTTACTAACCGCATGAAACTTGTTGCAAAATATTCAGCATATCCACATGTATCAAGAATCACCGATGCCAGACATTTTCAATGGTGGGGTACCCCCGCCAGACGTCCGCAATTGCCCCACCCCTAAAACTAAGCTAGACTAGCTCATTTGCTAACCGCATGAAACTTGCTGCAAAATATTCAGCATATCCACATGTATCAAGAATCACCGATGCCAGACATTTTCAGTGGTGGGGTACCCCCGCCAGACGTCCTCAATCGCCCCACCCCAAAAGCTAAGCTAGACTAGCTCATTTACTAACCGCACAAAACTTGTTGCAAATTGTTCAGCAAATCCACATGTATCGAGAATCACCGATGCCAAAAATTTTCAGTTTCTTTTTTTTTTATCTAAACTGATATTTTTGATACGTGTACATAATTGTTGGGGTATTATTATCATTATTAAAACGATATTTATACAGCCATTATCTTCAATCGCAGAGCAATGCTCAGAGGCGCTTTACAAAGACATAACTGAAACAATACAAAATTCAAATGTACAAAATAGTCTACATGATAAAATTACATGATAAAATTTTAATGATTGTTTGAATATTGTAATAGATTTTGCTGAGCTTATGAAAAAGGGGAGCTTATTCCAGAGCTTCGGTGCCTGGAAAAAGAAGGATCGTTCTCTAAAACAAGAAAGATTTACAGAGATGGGTTTAAGGAGAAAGGGGTCACTAGATGATCTCAAACATCTAGTTGGCGTATATACAATGATTAAATCCTTGATATAAAAGGGCGAAGTTTCATAAAAACATTTATAAAGTAGTAAAAGTATTTCAAAATTAATGCGGTGCTTTGTAAAAAAGCTAAAATTGGAGTTACGTGATCATGTTTTTGCTAAAGAGTTATCAATCCGGCAGCACAATTTTGATCTTTTTGAGGTTCCTCATACTTCTGAAGATGTCCAGTAACCACTGGATCAGAAAGATATGCCTCTACTTCCTTTGGGTTCAAAGGAACTGTGCTCATGACATGTTGGAACCACTCGCATTCCTCTTGGTCTAAGGTCATTAGAAATCTCGCATAGAGCTTCTTTTCCAGAACAGTTGCAAGGAGCTCATGAATCCTTGTGCAGCGGTTATAAAACTTGCCTTTGATGAAACCCATCATTGAGCCTTCTGCAAATACACCTGCCTCTGAAAGAACATATTCAATTCCAGATTCATTGATCAGGGTACTACCAACGCCCTGTAGAAGGCTAGCTCAATGTGAAAGTTACCTAGCATTACCAGAAGCTTATCAAACAGGGGTCATTCGATGGCTTGTATTGAATATGCCTTCAGTGCAACTGCTAAATCATATGTAACAACTGCATAGTTTTGTCCTGTTTCTTTTGCTACGTTCATGGTACGGATCATGGTCTCCCTCACGACATCGTTGTTGGTTGCCGATCTGGGTATTGGATCCATGTAGCAGATTCGTTGTAATGGTAAGGTGTCCCTGATGTACTTGCTGAAAAATTCAGCATACATTGGTGTATTTCCTTCCTCCAGTCTCCAAAACCAGTAGATATCCAATACTTTCAATGCAATTTTTATTTTACTGTCTCCAAAAGTGGGTTCAGGAGTACTTGACACTTTGTCAGCGGTTTCAGTCATAGCTGTAACGCAGGCAAATTGAGCTTTGTTGAGTGGCTTTCTGAATGAAGGTATACTATGATCTTGTCCCTGAAACGTTCGTCGGTTTCTTCCATCTCAAAACTGTATTGGACGAAAAAACTTAGCTGTCTGTGATCATTTAATACATTTTGGTAAGTGTGACCTACAGTAGCATGTAATGTTGCTTTGCCATCTAGGGTTTCAATATTCACGTCATTGTTGTCCCAGGCACAGGCAGTTCCTAAGCTTGGATCGAGGTGTATACCGTCAGGGGCGTCACATTGCTCAGACTGTACTGAATATGCAAATTCAGTCTTGAGACCCTTTGTTTCACTGTAATTAATGCAGTGTCCTGGATCTGGAGTCTTGGTCTTTTGGTAACTGCTTTATTAGGGATCGAAGATGCAGAGCTGCCCACCGTAACTTGTCGTCCTGTTTGTGTCGCTCTGCATCATTGTAGAGACGTGCCACAGCATCTTCTTCCGTCAAGCCGGAACAATAAATGATGTTACCAGTACGCTGGTCAACTAACATGATATTGACTCTTTGTTTGAAGTGGTCTCTGATCTTTCGCTATAGACTTTGAGTCTGGTAGGAGATGATATCAACCTCATCCCCACCATTGCTTGCATACTCAGCTTTATACATTTCAAGTAACGCAGTAACTGACACTGATCGCTGGTTTTCTATGACCTCTGTTTCGATATAGGTACATAGCGATGTGAATGCTATTTTGTGGTACTGGTGCTGTTTCAAGCCCTCTTGTGCTTGTGAAGAAGTTGATGGCATTTGATCAGATGTTTTAACAAGAAACTGGGCTCGACAAGATTTATGATATTCCGCTTCCTTTGCTATAAGATTGACGCCAATCCTAATAAGACTCTTTATGCGATCATTGGTCGATTCATTAGCCCGTTCAAGCAGGGACTGACAACCTGTTAACGTAGCAATCTTGACTAAGTTTTCTTCTTTTCCACGAATTTTCTTGCGTGTTTTTCATATGCATTCACCTTTCAGCAATCCTTATTGGTTTGACTTCGGTAGAGAACTACACTGTCTTGTCTCAATCTGGGCCTTTTTGGAAAGTACATCACTGAAGGGTGGGTCAGGATGTTAACGCTTCACCACTGCATATCTCTTCTGACAAGCAGGATGGTAACTTAAAATCCTACTTGTACTATCAGAGTATATACATTGGACTTAAGGTTTGTACGTGAGGCAGCAGCATTCTTTATTGCTGCCCATGTGTTTTCGACAAATTTCTTGAGTCTCTTGTCCTCTTCAGTTGACTTCTGACAGATGTAGCAGATGTTAGGTTCGACATCCGGACCCTGGAATTATAAAACAAGGCCTATAACAGTGCATCAATATATATATTTTTTTTTTAAAAAAGCATGACTATGTTTCATCATGAATATTTTCTACCAGTGTGCATGAAGTAGAAAACCCATAGACATGATGCACGCATTCGTACGCAATTGGCTTACCAAAATACGCTGTGAAGTAACAGAATGTTAACTAACTTACATGTACAATGACTTGATTGAAACAATCAGCAGAAGTATTTTGTTCTTGCGCTAAATCCTCCAAAACTTGCCGCTCCTCCAATGTCCTATCTTCACGATCCATATTAGAGCACGAGGTAGTCATCATTCAGGAAGTCTGAAAAGTTAAAAATCCGATATTTGAGGAATACGTTATTTTGATATTGAAAATACCTAAGATCGACAGTAATAACCCTCCATAAGTGATATCCTCAATTCAACCCAAAAACATAATTAATACGACAAATATTTTTATTTTCTTTCTATGTTTTATTCCCAATATGACAGTTCTTATGGTATTGCAATAATGTTAAAAAAATATAGAAATACTTACATTTTATCCTACTTATCTTTGGCATAAACAGCTCTGAGAATGACTAGAGATCAGCCAGATTTCAAGTTTAGGAATTTGACTCACAGATAATACAGAGAATCCTGTAATCAACTTCTCCAAGACAATAAATTGTAACCCAATTATTATCTATTCCATGGTATCATATATTACACTGCCTTTATATATTTAGAATGTACAAGCTAAATGGGTTTGGAATCAGGTATAAGAGAATAAGAAAAACTAATCAAATTAAACATATTAAATAAACCAATTTAATAACAATTTAATATAATGAAAAAATGATTCAATTATCGTGCGTTTAGTAAATGAGCTAGGCAAACTTTACTCAACTTTGAGTGTGTGTGGGGGGGGGGGGCAATTGGGGACGTCTGGCAGGGGTACCCCACCGCTGAAAATGTCTGGCATTGGCGATTCTTGATATATGTGAATATGCTGAACATTTTGCAACAAATTTCATGCAGTTAGTAAATGAGCTAGTCTAGCCTAGCTTTTGGGGTGGAGCAATTGGGGGCGTCTGGCTGGGGTACCCCACCACTGAAAATGTCTGGCATCGGTGATTCTTGATACATGTGGATATGCTGAATATTTTGCAACAAGTTTCGTGCGGTTAGCAAATGAGCTAGTCTAGCTTAGCTTTTGGGGGTGGGGCAATTGCGGACGTCTGGCAGGGGTACCCCACCACTGAAAATGTCTGGCATCGGTGATTCTTGATACATGTGGATATGCTGAACATTTTGCAACAAGTTTCATGCGGTTAGTAAATGAGCTAGTCTAGCCTAGCTTTTGGGGTGGGGCAATTGCGGACGTCTGGCGGGGGTACCCCACCATTGAAAATGTCTGGCATCGGTAATTCTTGATACATGTGAATATGCTGAACATTTTGCAACAAATTTCATGCGGTTAGTAAATGAGCTAGTCTAGCTTAGTTTTAGGGCCCCGTTTTTTTTAGTCTGGCGGACACACCCCACCACCTAAAATGTCTGGCGGTGGTCATTCCCAATACATTTTGACATGCTTAACATTTTGCGACAAGTTTTGCGTGGTTAATAGAATAAGCTAGTCTAGCCTATTTTTGGGTCCATTTATTTTGACCCTCTTGACCACACCCACCACAACGGGCACGGCAGACGTTCATATCCTGTGACAGTGACCCATAAGGAACCTAGTGACACATGTAGAAATTGGTTAGCTTTTCAGCTAGGTTGAACCCCCCGGGCTCCTGCTCTAATTCTACTCTAAATGTATGCTACATTTCTAACATGAGGCCAAATTATGTGACATGCACCCATGTGACAATGACAAGGACGGATTTTGACATTTTCTTAGAATTAAAAACAATATTAAATCTTTTTATTAAACATACGTTTACAAGATCTTTCTTTGGGCCTAAAATGTTATCCAAATTATTAATTAGTCATTTATTTACCTGAAAAAAAAGAAAACAAGATCTTTCTTTGGGCCTAAAATGTTATCCAAATTATTAATTAGTCATTTATTCACCTGAAAAAAAAAGAGAACATAATCAACTCTTGATGCCATCTCATGATGATTTTCAACGTTCAACCTTCATTGATGATTGAACGCAGACGTGGATAATCGAGACTTTGGTAATTATTGTGACAACGGTAGCAAAGCCAATCGGGACTATAGTATACAGGAATTTAAAAAGATTTTCTCGGCTTAGAGTGATTTGACCAAAATTTGACTGAAATCTTCAGCATATTTCTTTTACATTATCTATTTTTTTTTTAAAAAAAACCCTTTTATAACGGTAACTGTCAGCTCGTTATCTAATCTTCCATAATTCCTTTTATGCATTTTTTGTTACTCAGAAACTTTTAACAGTTGAAAGTCCACAAAGAGTAGGCAGAAATGCCGCTGCTCTGACAAAAGACCGCTAAATATGCATTGGATGCCGTCTACGTTGTCCCCTGTGATGCCAGCCCTTTAACTATTTTCAAAAAAGTTAAACAGTCAAAATTACAATGGAACAAAAAAAAAGTTGCAATTGCTTCTACAAATGAACAATATTCATGTTTATAAATCCAACATGGGACTACAGAATATTTTTATTCATCTATTTTCACGCAAGAGATGCTGTTTCTTTACACATTCATCTCTGTTCATATACAAGTCCATAAGTTGGAACTAGTCGTTCAGAACACAAAAAGAGCTAAATGTCTTTGTTAAAACTTTAACTTTATTTTAATTTGTTAAAAAGATAAAAATGTAATTAGTCATTTTTTTTCTAACTGGCTAATCAGTTAATTTCTCCCAGTCCTAGTCGTCTGTCCAATCTCGTGGGTTTTCTCCGGGTCCTCTGGTTTCCTTCCACCGCTAAAGATCCCTAAGCACAAGCGAATTATTGAAATAAAATTGAACCGTATGTTCGTACTGAAATAACCTAGTTTATGTCGAATGGACGTTAAACCCCATCCCCCCACCTCTCTCATACTGATAAAATTAGAAACCCCTATGAGCAAACGAATTATTGACGTAAAACCCCACCCTCTCTCTATCTTTCTCATAGGGTTTAAATAAATGGTGTTCATAAGATGATCTTAGAGCTCTCAATGTAAACTAGCTATAAAGACCCATGTTAATCCAACGACCTTTCTATCGCGGAGATATGTTTTTCTTCTATTATAATCGGAATTTTGTGACGTCCACTTAAATTGATACTCGCCAACTGCACCCAAATTCCAAGGTGTGACTTTAAAATAATTTTCTGAGAAATAATTGAATTTATCTAGATAAGTACCGGTAATACGCAAAACAAAACCCAACAAATCACCTGGAAGTTGAGAACCCAAAAAATATTCCAAATGAATAACAATTTAATATTATGTTTCTTCTAGATCAATTTAGGCCAGACAACCAGCCATCTAGTTGATTTTAGTCGTGATTAAAACTCAAGGTCCCGTGTGCACATTGGCATGATGTACGTAAAATAAGTCTTGGCGGTCCACTCGACACAAACTAGGTAATTTCAGGACTAACATATGGTTTAATTTTATTTCAATAATTCGCTCGCGCGTAGGGGTCTTTAGCAGTGAGAGGAAACCGGAGGACCCGGAGAAAACCCACGAGGTTGGACAGGCGACCCTACTCCTTGCCACGTTCAACCGAGGATTCGAAACCTCGCCAGTTAACGCAATGGCAGGTGGTATGATACAGCGCGCGCACGCTAACCATTCGGACCCCCCCCCCACCTCTTGGCGGTTAGAATTTGATATAAGAGAAGACAACATCGCTGCCCATGCTAATGACGCCTTGTAACCCACTGTATGGCGGATACCCGTCTTCATTGGCATCGTATGAGCACGACAGATTTAACCCCATTTCATTTTAAAGATGATTTTTTTTAGCTACGGCATGGCTAAGGTGGTAGGACGCTGCCTCGGTAGTCTGGATGTCGCGTGTTCGAACCCTGCATTGGCCGAGAAAGTTCTTCGGGATTTTCGGACGCGGTTCCCCTTTGTCAGTGGTGCTTGATGGATGGCCTGACAAAGGCAGCTGTCAATCGTTCGGGTGCAACGAAAACCCGAGGTCCTGTGTATACATTGGCAGTTGAACTTCGATATAAGAGCAGGTCATAGTGCCGCTGCCGAGGCAAAATGTCCCTCATAGCATACGGTATGTCCGTCTTAATTAGCCCAGTCCAAGAAGAGAGTAGGACGTAAAACCCATTTCATTGAATTTTGTCTCACAATGTAGTTTTTGTAACAATCAGAATGAAATATATAAAACACAGAGGATTAGTAAATGAATAATACAAACAGAGGACAACATATAATATACCAGCATGTCAATCAGTAAAATATTAGACATATCATTAATACAGTGGTGAGGTCATTGACATCACGTGTCCACATATCACCTCATCGACTTATTCGGTTAAACGTCATCAATATACTCGCAACATGAGAAATATGGGAGGGAGAGAGTGAGAAATGGGGTTTAATGTCCACTCGACACAAACCACGTCATTTCGGGACTAATATAGGGTTCAATTTTATTTCAATAATCCGCTTGGGCGTTGGGGTCTTTAGCAATGGGAATGTATATCAGAAAGAATAATTAAATCAAGTTGACGTTTTTTTGGGAACCGGACGTATCATTATATGTATGTATAACTTGCCAGCTGCACACGGATAATATTACGGGAACCGTAAAGCGCTTCGTCTGGGAAAGGGAGCTATACTGCGGAAGCCCTAAAGCATTTTGGCTGGGAGACAGGGACCCTAAGGCGGTTGAGCGGAGAGTGGGCCGTCCTACCTCTATGTTATGGGTCCACGCGAAGGCCTGATGACCACAACGAGTAGGCGTACATTTCATTGATAAACAGTATTGTATACTTTTGGTTTCTATGTTTTTCTGACCTTGGTCTACATAAACGTATATATAATATATAGATTATATACGAGTGTGATCATATTTAGTAAATATGCTACTAAAACAAGGATGACAGATAAGCTGTTATAGACGAACATATAAAACCTTTTTAAACGGTGGAATAATGAAGTGTTATTTGACAAGATTGAACGATGACATGTGAAGTACTGGGACAAGTGGAGGTGTTGAGACCACCGCCTTACAAATATACATCACTCTTCACACCTGACAAGCTCTTTCTTCACTTAAAATATTATATTAAAATAAATAGGGAAAATAGTTCGCAAGAATTTTTAAATAAAAAGCAAATGAAATGGGGTTTAATGTTCTACTGTTCTGCTGCTACAGGGTTAATGAAGACGGTTATGCGCCATACAAAAGCTATTAATATGAGGGAAATTTTGCCCGGGCAGTGGGGCTACGGCCTACTCTTATATCGAATTCCTACTGCCAAGAGATCTTTTACGTGCAAACCAATTTGTATACGGGACCTCGGGTTTTCGTCCCATCCGAACGACTAGACAGCTGTCCATGACTTTATCGGCCAACACCAGTTAATATCGCACTACTTTGGTTAATTTGAGACTAACATATGGTTAACCGTTTCCATGGCCACGTGTATTGTGTTAGCGAGAGTTCTTTTCACCGTTTCCGCCGCCTACTCATAGTTAATTTTCAAATCATCAAGATTTATTTCACGCGTACGCGAACGTGTAGACGAGTTGACATCGACTTTTGGTCCCACCCGAATGACTAAGAAAAAGTATACTTGTCAGTAAGACAGGTGCCACTCTTGATATGTGAGAACCGGATTTAAAATAGTCTGAGGTATGTTTCGGGTGGACGCCATGATTCAATCTTGTTTAGATTAATAAAATCGTAACTAATTTCTTTTTCCACATTCTCAGACTAATTTACTTCTAATGTATGATTCTGTGGGTAAGACTCTAGATACCCTCAAACTTACATATTTGGGATTGGTTAGGGCAAAAATACGTCACTGTCCACCAGTCAATAATGGACCAGATCTACCAAAATTATAAAAATATACTTAATATTTAACGAAATGAAATGGGGTTTAACGTCCTACTCTTCTGCACCTAACCTGGGCTAATGGGAGACGGGGAAATAATATTTAACAATTAAACATAAGGAAAATATTCTGTTTACGATTGTCCCACGGTAAGCTTTTAGAGTAGCCTATTTGTGTAAGATTTTCTTAAGTGTGGCTCCTTTTAATTCATTTTAATGAACTTTGCTTCCATATTGTTCCTCTCGGGACAAATAGAGAGTGCCAGTCACCCATTGAATGTCCAGGGTTAATCTCTAATAAATAAACACTTTATAATTAAACCACCAGTCACCGCCATCTTAAATCAAGTAAACGACGTATCTACGTAATAAAACCGGCGTACTACACAAACACGTCATCTACTACGACAAACTTAATGACGTAATATGTAAATATGGCCGATGCTACTTATGTTTTGTACACAATATGGTGTGAAATTTGTTTTTAAAGATATAATTAGATTAAAGGGGTAGAAATGGATCCTTGTTTAACTTGGTATAAAGTTTCTAGATTATAGATAAATTTGTTTATTGATCATAAGTGAAACTCTGCCTGGAACCACAAGTCATAAAACCGTTGGATAAAATAAAAATAGATTAAATTATAAACTAGGAAGCGAATATCATAAATGAAATGAAAATCAAATTGGTAAAGTTAGTTCAATATGCCAGTAAAAAGATATCCAAAAATATTCAGCTTTAAACACAAAAAAATTTCCAAAAGTCTGCACAGGAACAAAGTTGTTAAATGCTTTTTCCATGCATTGAAGCAAAGAACAAATATTAAAACACCCAACCCGAACGTACTCCCCGCTCTGCCAACACAAAAAACACAATAACAAATAAACACCCCCCCCCCTCGCCATCCAACAAAATACTCAGAAATTGAAAAGTAAACGTGAAAAATACAAAAACAACAACAAAACAGAACAAAACATCCGCCCTCCAAAACAAGCTACGACTTAGCAAATTTAGAGTTGAAATAATAATGTTTAATTCTACTTTTATTTATGATTTTATCAGTTGTTTCTACATAATCTAAAACACACAGACAAGGGTTATTTCAAATATTAAAATAAATCATGGATTTTAGGTTTTCAATGTCTTAACCTTGGATTTAAAATAAATTACTCGTTTTGTAAAATTAGACAGACTTTATTTACGCCGTGATCAAGATTTTAATAAAACGCAAACCGTTAGATTACGTGGAATAGCCATTAATTAATTTTCTGATAATATAAAAATAATTCCGAGTTTAGTAGAAAATGAAATCAAGGGAAGGGATCTTTACGTTTACGACGATGTACCCCCCCCCCCCCCAATAATTTGATGTAAAATTATTTTAATAAAAAGTATCTGTCGTGTACGCCGATGTATAATTTGATGTAATATTATTTTTAAAAAAAGTATCTGTCTTAGATTAATTATGACCAGCATAAATTACGTAAGACTGGTTTGAGATAACCGTTACATCAAATTATTGATGTCATCGCAATATACTTGACACTTATTAAAAAAAACTCTTTACAAAATTTAAATCAATAAAAATCCCGTATATGTGCAATTATTAGCATTCATTTTACGAAAGAAAAATATTATTGACAAGCATCTCGAAAACTAATTAGCGATGTCCATGATATTTATCATAAAAATAATTTACAATTTTGTTAAAGAATAATATTTCAATAAAAATCCCGATTATGCACATTTTTTTAATATTCACTTGATGGAAGAAAACTATTTTTGACACATATTTACAATACTCTAAACAAAATATTTGAGAAAAACCTAATAATGTATAAGTATTAAAAAACATACGTGGTGAATAGACACTGCTTAATACGGACAATTAAACATATAATGAAGCGCACAGGATAATGATAAATTATTTTTTAATTAAATTTGTGTATATTTCAATAAACATTTAAATAAATAAAAACAAACGCTTTTCTACATAAAAATTATCATAAAATACACGAGACAGCCGATTATTGGGTAATACTTTTGTATTTTAATTTAAGTCTCGATGAAAGTTTAAATACCAATTTAAAGACTGTTTATTCTACATTCGTATTACACGTTACTTCATTTTTCGTTTTAATAAAGTGGAATCTCGATGCAAGTTTCAATATATATTTTATATACACGAATTTGTGACTTTATTTTTTGTATTGATACTTTTTTTAATTTTAATATAAATCTCGGTGCAAGTTTGAATAGTAATTTCTTTCATAATTTTATATTCATGAATTCGTGGCTCCATTTTTCGTTTTAATACTTTCGTATACAGTGTACTTATGGAGTCTCGATAAAAAGTTTGAATACTTTGCGCTGATGATTTTATATTCGTAGTACATAAATTTGTAACTTCGTGTCATTTTTTCATAAAATACTTTCCTACTCAAACAAATTTGTGACGATAATTTTTAACGACACACGATAAATATTCAAATAAGATTTTTGAACCTACATATTAACAGACCCGTCTTATCACGCATGGCCGTACCCTGTATTCATATTATGACATTAGTTTTCGTCACTGTTATCAGAACTTTTGATTTAACCTAAATATATATTAATAAAAAAGTTGATATAATTTGACAACGACGCCAAAACATAACACAGTTTGGTGCCATTAACAGGTGCCCGTTTCACTGGGATCAATTACGGGTTTTCTACCGTGCATGTGATAAGGCTGATAATGTTTACTTAATTCATTAGCTGACCCCACTCATACATCAGAACAATTTAACGTACAACAACGACGTATCAGGTTACAGAATGGAATTCTCCTTCAATTGTTTTAATCGGTTGTTAGTTGTGTAGGTTTCTTCTATATAAAACTTGTCGTCCACCGACCGTCAGCTTATTCGTCCTGCCTCTTGACGTCGGTGGTAGGAGAAATTGGAGTCAACCAAGGCGCGGCTACTAGTCCCTATCTTTTCCTGACTTCTGCTGATGACTTGGTTTGTGTAAAGTTACTACATCTGTATTTACCTGTTGTACGACACGAAGTAATATTACCGGATTAATTTTATGTTTTTTTGAATTTTTTAAAGCCAAGGTTAGTCAAATTTTATTTTTTAATTAAATATTTTTTTTGATTATTGAAATGTTATATATATTTAAAAAAAAATTGTTGTGAATATACTGTTATATTTTATAAAGGGAATACATAGATATGTTTTGCTTTGATAAAGTGGAACGTAAATATATATTTAAGTAGAACCGGTATTATTTTTCAGCAATATTAAAACCCCAAAATGCAACACTTATATATCTTACGCCCGGTACTTTAGCGTGATAACATTAATTGAATCTTAAAGTATATTCTTTTCTCTCGCAGTAACGATTCTGCAGCTATTATTAAGTTAATTTATTTCATACATATTGTATTATATTTACTTTTTATCATTCAAGGTTTCAAATCCCCCACCCCACCCGTCTTATTAGCCCAGACAGAGCAGGACAGTAGGACGTCAACGTCCGTTTCATTTCATTTTAAATACTATTTTGGCCAATCTATGTACACCCTTAGTACATATCAATATTGATTAGGTCAATGTTTTAATTTAATTAATTTTATCATTCAGGTATCCATATACCTTTACATACAGCTGATGACAGTAATTCAATGATAAATATGTTATAAAAATATACTTCAACAAAATAATACCACCATTAGTTAAATAACTTTGATTTAATAATCTAATAATATAGATATCTTTATTAATATCATAATCATATCTATAACACATTTACAGCAATTCGATGAAGACCGCGTCATATAATTATGTTATAAAAACAATTTTGTAATAATATCGCGGTTATTCTATTCTTTTAACGGGTTGCGTTCGGTTTAACAATAAATATAGAAACCATTACAAAATTAACTAACGACCCGATTAGAGATATTTTACTTAACTAAAGTAAATTTAAAAGGACAATAACACTCTTGCTGGCTTGGTAGCTCCAGAAAATAAATAATAGCCTTATTCTAAGTACTAGATGTTTAAGTGTCCTACCTGTTGTGTAAATTATCCATTACATCCTATTTTACTTGTCCAGAGGGTTCGAAAATGTTTTAAAATCCAAGTCACATTTGAAAAGGTTTACGTTAGGCTTTTCAAATCATTTAGTAAAATTTGAAATTTTTATCATCAATTAATTGGAATATTGTAAAATAATACAATTTGTTGACCAGAATAAAGATTGGGGCGCATTATTCAGTTACAACAAGAGTTGTATTGAGCCTTTAATTCAGTTTCGGTGGCATTTAGTAGTAATACAGGTCACAATTCTATGGTGGAATACAATTACTGCTCTAGTCTACTCTTGTCATTGATTATCAAGCAATGATAAAATATGAAAATACGGAAAGCCCAAGTCAAAACGTTGATCAGTTATAAGCAGTAATTGTATTCCATAGAATTAATTCAGTTGGTTGTAGCCACAGGTCATTAAAAATATGTTAAATATTGTGTTGGTTCCATGTTAAATATTGTCACGATTGAATTTAATATTCAACCTTAAATAAACGTTGATTCCGTGTTAAATACATAGGATACTAATATAAGTTGTGTTCGTAACCACCCCCCCCCCCGTCCCCCTCCCCAAAGTATCTTTAAAGGGCTTATGTCGTTATTCTAAAAACGCACTTAATGGAACCTGAATGTATATAAAGTGATTTATATTCTATTTTTTTTATTAAAAAAGAAAATATTGCACTTTCTTATTTTCCTTGAAATACGTAAACAGTCCAAATTGAAAGGCAGTCGTTTGTGCTTGTTTCGTATTATTATTTTTTCGTTTGTGAATCAGACATTATTTATTACTCCCGCATAGGTTTAACGTGTTCATTACAAATTGTGTGTATAACTATTTGATAGTTATGATCCCATAATATTTCCATGAGCGGGGTTAGATGGCCGGATGGTTAGCACGTGCGTGCTGTATCATACGGCCTACCATTGAGTCAACTGGCGTGGTTTCAAACCCCCGGTTGTACATGACAAGGAGGAGGGTCGCCTGTCCAACCTCGTGGGTTTTCTCCGGGTCCTCCGGCTTCCTTCCACTGCTAAAGACCCCTATGTGCAAGCGAATTATTGAAATAAAATTAAACCAAATGTTAGTCCCGAAATGACCTAGTTTGTGTCGAGTAGACGTTAAACCCCATTTCTCTCTCTCTCTCCATATTTTCATGAACCAATATTGAATTCTAATTCATGTTTTTAATTTTGCGTAATGTGGAGTTACGGGTTTAGCGCCTTAATTGGTCTGTAAGATGAAATGAAATGAAATGGGGTTTAACGTCCAACTGTTTTGCTCCTAAACTGGGCTAATGAAGACGGAAGTTCGTAAGAGACTCGTTTATGTAATAAAATCTATGATTAATTTTGTTATGATATAATATAGACGGGTGTATATTGTTTTTCAAAGCGATTCATTTTGAAATGATATAATAGATTATATAAAGGATACACATGTACGCAATTAAAGAAGTAGACAGACGGAGTGACCTAAACTAGTTTCTGTTTTATTATGGTTTTTATACGCCCACATTGAAATGTGGTCGTATATTGCCGTCGCCCCCGTCCGTCCGTCTGTCGGTCCGTCGGTCCGTCCGTCGTCCACAATTTCTTGTGAACGCTCTAGAGGCTAAAGTTAATATTCGATTGACTTTAAATTTATACACAGTGTTTAAGGTCGTGAGACGAAGAAGCCTATTGATTTTCGGCGATATCCGATAATTACTACCAGAGTTATGACCCTTGATCACTTTGAAAAATCTTGTGAACGCTCTAGAGGCTATAGTTAATATCCGATTGACTTTAAATTTATACACAGTGTTTAAGGTCATGAGACGAAGAAGCCTATTGATTTTCGGTGATATCCGATAATTACTGCCAGAGTTATGACCCTTGATCACTTTGAAAAATCTTGTGAACGCTTTTGAGGCTAAAGTTAATATCCGATTGACTTTAAATTTAAGGGCATGAGACGAAGAAGTCTATTGATTTTCGGTGATATCCGATAATTACTACCAGAGTTATGACCCTTGATCACTTTGAAAAATCTTGTGAACGCTCTAGAGGCTAAAGTTAATATCCGATTGACTTTAAATTTATACACAGTGTTTAAGGTCATGATACAAAGAAGCCTGTTGATTTTCAGCAATATCCGATAATTCCCGCCCGAGTTATGACCCTTGATCACTTTGAAAAATCTTGTGAACCCTCTAGAGGCTAAAGTTAATATCCGATTGACTTTAAATTTTTACACGGTGTTTAAAGTCATGATACAAAGAATCCTATTGATTTTCAGCAATATCCGATAATTACTGCTAGAGTTATGACCCTTGATCACTTTGAAAAATCTAAAGTTAATATCCGATTGACTTTAAATTTATACACACTATTTACGGTACGGTCATGATACAAAATAGCCTATTTATTTTCAGCGATATCCGATAATTACTGCCAGAGTTATGACCCTTGATCACTTTGAAAAACCCTGTGAATGCTCTAAAGGTTAAAGTTAATATCCGATTGACTTTAAATTTGTACACAGTGTTTAGGGTCATGAGACCCAGAATCCTATTTGATTTTCAGTGATATCTGATAATTTCTGGCACTTGATCACTTTGAAATATCTTGTGGACGAAGGCCCTTATACAAACCATCAAAACTATTCTAATCATTTCTGATAATTACTTAATAATGGGTTAATACTCGTAATAAGATTATCATGTGTTGTAAATGTTCCCCTTACTGACAAAAGAAACAATATGCAACAATCCTTGTTGACTGCCCGTTGTGGGCGTATGTTTCGTTGCCTGGCAACCTATCTTTCACAATCTTTAAGGACATGTGGACCGGACCGTGGGTGGAGAAGTGGGGGGAGGGGGCGCTAGCTTTTGATCATCGGGTCAAGTGGCGTGGTTTCGATCCCAAGTACGGGACAACGAGAAGAGTCGCCGGCTCAATTTCTGTGTGTATTTTTCGTCTAGGTCCCCCAGTTTCTCCCAACTGCTCAAGATCCCTACATACATACGAACAATTGAAAAAGGTACTTATTTTATTCCTAAATGACTTAATAATATCAGTGTTAAATTGACGTTAAACCCTATTTTAGAATAATGACTATTTACGGAAAGACAACCTTTGTGGTACGTTTCGTTGCTTGGTTCGTAAATTTATGTTTCTTACCGTTGGAATGGAGAACAAAACTTACAAAGTCCGCTTTTTTTTCAGGAAAAAATATGACCGGAGTGATAGCCATTCCTATACCACACTATCCTCTTCCCCTTGAAACAGTCGCTCCCTCCCATCTTTCACACTGGCAGCCATTTCTCGTTCCCCCGTCTTACAATTTTCCTATTTATGAGCAACGTCTGACGTCATCATACAAGATGTCTTCTCCCAGTACTTCCTGTTGGAATCGAGCACCAGAGGGCGCTGTGATAGATCTGTCCATGACCAGTGGCGTATTACAATCACGGATACAAAGACCACACAGTAAGTAAAACGTGAAATGTTTTTGAAATAATGTTAAACAGTCGACATTTCTGAGATATATCGGACTTAAAAATCCAGATTTAACAGTTGTTGTTTAAATTAGATTTGATTTGTTGAGTTTTGACGGGTGAACAATATTTCCTGCAACTGTCCGAAGAGTGGCTAAGTGGGTAAGGCGCTGGCTCGCTAGCCTGGAGGTCGGGTGTTCGATCCCTGCATTTGCTCAGAAAGTTCACCCAAGTCAGCTGTCAGTCGTTCGGATCCGCGGATGATACGAAAAACCGAGTTCCCATGTAGCCTACACATTGGCCTGCACGTAAAAGATCCCTTGACAGTTGGAATTCGATATAAGAGTAGGCCGTAATACCACCGTCCTGGCAAAATTTCCGTCATAGCTCATTGTATGACGTATGTCGATCTGCATTACCCGAGTTCGGAGCAGAACAGTAGGACGTTAAACCCCACTTCATCTCATTTCTATGCTGTTTGTGCCCGAAAAATGGAAAAACATTGCCCGAGAAATGAACAGTTCACCGAATCTGGGGTAATGCACCCCCCCCCCCCCCCCCCCGCGGCTCCTACGCCTATGCCCCACTCACACCACAAACCCCAGAGTATATTCGAAGGATTCAATAGTGTTGATAAATATAAATATCCATAATTTCATGTCAAAATATTAAAAAATGCATGTATTACATTACAATGTATGTTATTTATTTTTAGGCAACAAAAATTCACCGACAATAAATAAAAGATTTGACTTTGCTCATCTTGCTCAGTCTATTTTAGAGGATGCAGACACGATGACGTCAGAGAAACACAAGTCACGTGACGCTAAAATAATCAGTAACGTGTTAACCAATTTACCACTCAGGTTGGTTTTACAAAATATAAAAATAAATATATAACAGTGCGTGTAAAAAAGACTTACGACGGCTGCAGACCCCATAGATCTTCATGCCCTGCCCCCCAGGGGAGCCACGGTGGCTCAAGAGTTGACAGGGACAGCTGTCCAGTCGTTCAGATGATACGAAATACTGCGGTTCCATGTACACATTTGCGTGCACGTAAACAGATTCCCTGACAGTTGACATTTGGTAGGTTGTAGCGCGTCTGTTGGGGCACAATTTTCCGTCATAGCATACTGTATGGCGTGTACCCTTCTGCATAAGCCCAATTTGGAACAGAACAGTAGGACGTTAACCCCATTTCATTTCCTAGGCTTCAGCCTTGCCAAACCTATAACTAAAACCGGCACTGAAATAAACCACATTGATAGAGATCAGGCTTTGTTAAAAAATAAACTGCTGGACATGCATATTTAATGTATTATATATTTATTTCGATTTACAGTATTCCACCAGGGTATAGTCACCGTTATCCAGTCTTTACTGATCCGTGTCAAGTTCCGGTTTTAAAGAAGAACAGAAGAAGTGGTCCAAGGTAAGGGTCTTTATGTCCCGAAAAATAAAAATTCAGTTGATACGGGAACTGTAGTAGCTAAGTGGGTAAGATGTTGGCTTGTTTATCAGGAAGTCTCTTGAGTCGCTCCTTCGCGACAAAGTTCCTCGGTAATTTTCCCTCGGTTTCCCCATGTCAGTTGCGCAGGACGGAGAGCCTGGCAAGAACAATGTCTAGTCAGTTTGGGGGGGGGGGGCAAACATTTGATGAACGAGCCAACATTATAATTCTGATTTTCCAGTCAGAAAGTTGGAAGTTACAGCACCTTTGACTGTCAAATGTACATTAATATGATACAGAAAAGACGAAAGTTAGCAAATCGTTTCAGGCATAAGACTTTCCCCGTGTTGAAAAACGATAAAAACCATACACAGAGCACCAACGAAATGAAATGAAATGGGGGTTTAACGTCCTACTGTTCTGCTCCTAACCTGGGCTAATGGAAGACGGGCATACGCCATACAGTGGGCTATGAGGGAAAATTTTGCCCGGGCCGCGACGCTACGGCCCACGTTTATATCTAATTCCAACTGCCAAGGTTGTTTTACGTGCACGCCAATGTGTACACGGGATCTCGGTTTTAATGTTACACAAGCTACGAACGGTCATGACAGCAGTCATCCAAATGCAGAGGCGAAAATGAACATCGATAAAATACGAAAATGACGTTAGATGGAGGGGGCGTTACTAACTAATTGATTGATTATTTCAGATTTAAGAAAGAATTTATTTGTAAATTCTGTGGTCGCCATTTTACCAAGTCGTATAATTTATTAATACATGAAAGAACTCACACGGATGAGAGACCATATTCGTGTGATATATGTAACAAGGCGTTCAGAAGACAAGATCACCTTCGAGATCACAAGTAAGTATCACCCACATATATCTTTCAGCTTAGATTAGGATTAGACATGCATTATGCAAGAGCAAAATCTGCCTGTTGCATGTCTTTCTTAAGGCCTGAAATGTCATATAAATTATTAATTAGCCATTAATTAACTTATCCAGACCATAATCAACGCTAGCCTGCAATGTTTACTAGAATTGAATAGGATCCAATTTGATGCTCAACTTCCATTCATGATTTATTCATGAAATGGATAATCGAGACTATGTTTTTATCGTATCGACTTTAGTAATGATGATCGAAAATTCAATCGCTAAAATCTCGGTTCAAAGTGGATCAATTCAACTGAAATTTTCAGCAAATCCCCTTGTCAAAACCCCAAACATTCCTAACTTCGCTCAGACTGAAGTAATTTGACTGACATGTTCTATATATTCAATTGGTATTATCTATTTTTAAATCTTACATAAATTGCGCACCCTATACAATTATAATGGACGATTCACGTCCCATCGTGCTTGTTTCTAAATATATTTATATATATGTCATCTATTTTAGATATATCCACTCTAAAGAGAAGCCATTTAAATGTTTGGATTGTGGGAAGGGATTCTGTCAGTCGAGAACATTAGCAGTTCATCGGGCCCTACATTTACAGGTATTTCATTACTTTATACTATATCTCTAATTACCCGACAGGTTGGAAAATATCTCTAATTACTTGACAGGTAGCAAAATATCTCTAATTACCCGACAGGTAACAAAATATCTCTAAAATATATAATTACCTGACAGGTACCAAAATATCTCTAATTACCCGACAGGCGACAGGTAAGAAAATGAAATGAAATGGGGTTTTACGTCATGCGTTTCTGCACGGCCTGAGATAATGAAGACAGACGTATGCCATACAGTGTGCTATGTGTGAAATGTTGCCCGGACAGCGACACTACAACCTACTCGTTATTTCAAATCCCAACTGTCAATGTGTACTAGTGACTTCGGATGTTCGTGCCATCTGAACGATTATACGCTGTCCTTAGCTAGAACTTCCGTTCTACACCACTAACCAGGGAGGGGTAGCCTGATAATCCCGATGAACTTTACGGGTCAACCACGGGATCGAACGACGTACCTCCAGGCTAGACCAAGCCTTACTCATCAAGCCAATGCCACCGCGGGTTACCTTTGACAAGTAGCACAAGACATCAATTTAAATCTGGGACGCAGTGGGTTGCAAAAAGCTCAGAAGACAGAATACAACTATTGGTATCTCTAGTGTGTGATGTGATGTGAGAGGGTGGGGACTGGGACCTGGAGGCTGGGACTACTCTTTTTCCAATCCAAGCTTCCATGTTGTTTTTACATGCACACCCGAAGACACCATAGAAAGAATAAGCATATCATGCCTTGTCACTCCAAACGAAATCAGCCAACCAATCAAATGCTTTGATAAGGACAATTTAAATGAAGGCATGAACGAAAGAACCACAGTCTGCTCATGACGCAAATCAATTTACTTTCGTTATTTCAGTTGACCACCACGAGTACCTCTACCACGACGACCTCCGGGGCCACAACCAAGACATCATTCACAAAACACAAGATGAAGTCGAACACTTCCAGCTGAAATGATAAAAATACCCCAAAACATGTTACATTTTATATTTTTACTTTATATCGTTTAAACCTGTGCTATAGTGGGCTAATATTTGAATTCCAATGCCAAATGTTTATTGTTATTTAATATCAGAAATCCACAGGGAATTATTAAGTTTTACTTGGTACGATGGCGCTATAATGGTCGTATTACGGAGCAATCCAACCTCTTGGTATTATGGTATTTCTAGCAATCCATCCGGGTCTTTTTCTACCCTGTACTAGTCCACAGACTACCCTTGGTACGATTGGTGCTATAATGGCCGTAATACTAGAAATCCATCCGGGTCTTTTTCTACCCTCCACTAGTCCTCAGACTACCCTTGGCACGGTTGGTGCTATAATGGCCGTATTACTACATGTAGCAATCCACCGGGTCATTTTCCCCCCTCTAGTCACTAGGCTACCCTTGGTACGATTGGTGCTATAATGGTCGTATTACTGGAAAACCACCCTTTTGGTACGGATGACGCTATAATTGTCGTATTACTAGAAACACCGATTTATCGCTGAAAGCAAGTTAACTATTGTGATATTAGCTGACGTAAACTTGTTTGTTTATATAATTAATATTACACATTGTCGGGGTTTTATGACACGTGATCTTCTGTTTTCTGTTATTATACCAACCTTTAACCATCGTGATGGTGTGAATTTATATCATATAACACTTCCACGCCCTCTAGTGGCCTGTAATAAAACAAGCACCCGTTTTAATGGGTATATAACAGTGTAAATTATATCATAATCTATATTACCGTATTCTTTATTCATTAAATACTAAACTCATTTTATTCGGATATGTGGTGGTATTCACAAGAAATTGTGGACGACGGACGGAAGCGACGGCAATATTATATTATATTGGCGTCGCTTCCGTCCGTCGTCCACAATTTCTTGTGAACATTCTACAGACTACATTTTATTAGCTGATCTTTATGAAATTTATATATGTTGTTTACATTGGTGAAACGAAGAAGACTACTTCTCCAGTGAACGCTATCATGACAAAAGTTATCACCCGATCTGTATTAAATTTATATGCATTACAGAGATTAGTACCACGAAGAATCCTATTTAATTTCAGCAATTGCTTTAATTCACTTATACAGTTCTGACCCTTGTTTCACTTTGTGGAACCATGTGAACGCTATAATGACAAAAGTTATCATCCGGGGCCTGTTTCACGAAATTTTAACTAAGATAAAATGCAAATTTTAGTAATTTGATTGGATAATATTTGGTGGATTTTAGTGCTTAGCCAATCAAAATTGAAGTATCTACTAAAATTTGGATTTGATCTTTTGTTAAGAATTCAAGAAAGAGGGTCCAGATTTGTATTAAATTTATATTCATTATTTAGATTAGTAAAACGATAAAGGTTATCTGTATGACATTTGTAAATGCTTCGACTACCTACAAAAGAATAAATATGCGACAGATGATTTAGCTGCTGTGGGCGCATGTTCCGTTGATGTTTAGAATTTAAATTATAAGAAATTAATTCCAAACTGCCCAATCACTAAACTTCTTTGCGTGGCATTTAGTAATTGAACAGTAACACACTGAAAACGTTTTGTTTAATATCAATTACTGGTTTATTAACATGCAATTACTTAATGACGTTTAACATGCAATTAATTAATGACACTGAAACAGCTATAAAACATAGTCTAAATAGATAAATTACTGGACATCCGTAAAGCTGTATATATTTCAAAATGTTGGGTACCTAATTGGCTTCCTATATAAAGGTATTATCAGATGGCCTGAGGAGGTTGTTAATTTGTAATTTATATTGATGATATTATTGTATATTGTTGTATTATTGTCATAAAGGTTTCCATTCCTTTATTATTTTGCCATAAAGGTCTCTATTCTCTATTATATTGTCATAAAGGTCTTTATTATTTATGATATTGGCACAAAGGTCTTTGTTTCTTTATGATATTGCCACAAAGGTATTTCCCTGTTATATTGCCATACAGGTCTTTATCCTCTATTCCATTGTCACAAATTTCGCTATTTCCCTATAATAGTGTCATTAGGGTCTTTATCCTGTATAATATTGTCATAAAGGTCTTTATCCTTTATTATATTGCCATAAAGGTCTTTATCCTTTATTATATTGCCATAAAGGTCTTTATTTCCGTTATATTGTTATAAATGACGTTATCATCTATTGTATTGTCATAAAGGTCTTTGTTTTTCTATTATATTGTCATAAAGGTCTGTATGTCCCTATTACAATACCATAAAGGTCCTTATTTCTCTATAATAGTGTCATAAAGGTATTCATCCTCTACGATATTGTCCATTTCATTCGGTTGTGAATTGCGTCTATTAGTTATTGTCCTAATGGTCTTTGTTTCTGTATCATATTGTCATTAAAGGTCTTTATTTCCCTGTATTGTCATATAGGTCTTTATTTCCCTGTATTGTCATAAAGGTTTTTATTTCCCTATTACAATGCTATTAAAGGCCTTTATTTCCCTATTAAAATGCCATTAAAGGTCTTGTCATAAATGTCTTTATCCGCTATGATATTGTCCATTTCAGTCGGTTGTGAATTGCGTCTATATAATACGCATGTGCCATATATGTGTATATACAGTATTATTATATATCAAATGTAGATATGTTGTTATAAACCAGTAAATACAAGAATATATCATGTACATATAGCTCAACCACTTATTAAATTTATATCTTATAAACCTTTATCATAATAAAAATAAAATACTAAAAAAACTAATCTTGATTTTATGTCAGAAATAATCAAAAAATGAAATGAAATGGGGTTTAACGTCCTACAGTTCTGCTCCAAACTCGTCTAATGAAGACGGGCATACATCATACAGTGTGCTATGAGGGAAACTTTTCCCGGACAGCGGCACTACGGCCTACTCTTATACAAAATTCCAACTGTCAAAGGGATCTTTTACGTGCACACCAATGTGTACACGGGGGATGTATCCAGTGACGGGACGAAGACAGAAATAAAATGAAAGGCGAGAACGGGGGGGGGGGGGGGCGGAGGTGTATTGGTACATGTAGTTTGATGCGTGCGCCTTGGATCATAAGGTCTGCCATTCTGTCAAGAAAGGAGGTTTAAACACACAAATTGTACGTGACATGATTGCCTGTCCAATCTCCGGCCCCTCCCACTATTAAAAACAGCTACGCGCAAGCGAATTATAGAAATAACATTGAACCATGTGTATTAGTCCCGAAATGACCTGGTTTTGTCGAGTGGACTTTAAATAAGCCATATTTCTCTCTCCCTCTCTCTAAAATGAAATATAGAACATCAAACCCGATTTCATTCAGTCTAGTCGGCTTATGCCATTTCAAACGGGAGCCACTTATTGACTTTTTTAGCTAGAGAGTTCAAGTAAGGGTAGTAACTATCAAACAGATTAAGATTATGAGTTGATATAGTGTATGTATAACTGATTGTAGGGAGTGGCCCTTATCTTGTAATCTAAACACTTACTTGGGATTATATCTCTATTACTTTCTATTTATCATATATATATTGTCGTGTATACTAATCTATCATATTGTCAACAACATCTTCAACTAAACTGACGTTACACTTGTTCATCGTTAATCTCTCTTTGTACCCGTTGACGCTTTCTACTAATGGGGTGGGTGGGGTGGGGATTTCGGTGCTCAACGTGACCAGTTCATGGTTTATCTCTCTCTTTCGTGGTAGAGGAGTCCCACATATCAATAATATAAAGAGAGAGTGGGAGAGAGAGAGAGGGGGGTATTGAGAAATTGTTCAGGAGGCCGGATGGGGTGGGGGCGTTGAGGAGTGGTTCGGTGCACACCAAACAATGTTCATTTTTCCTTTTCAGGGCCTCCAACCAACACCACTAACAGGTAGGGAACACGGTGGAAAGATCTGAAGAACTTTCTAGGACCGATGACGTGATCCCCTGTTTTATGACATAAGGGAAGGCTTTAGTTCTGCTGTCCGTGCAAAATTCCCCCATAGCATTAGCCAAGTAGGAGCGAATAGCAGGACGTTAAACCAAATTTCAATTGATTGCATTTAAATACCACAGCTCCTGAAAAATCTACGAACCAAAAGAAGAGCTTTTTAAATCTTTCTCTGTACAAACATCGCACTACTTGACACCTTAAGGGGAAGTAAGCGTATTTCAGACAACAAATTAAATTTATTCTCCGTCATGTTTCAAACGCACTAACAAGGGTGTGAGAGAGTAATAACGTCCACTGTACACGGTGTCGGATTACTAAAACGTAATGAATCGTGTCGTAGTAAACGTCGTGGTTGAAGTCAGACAGTCTAGAAGAGTTGGTGATCACACCCAGTTTAATGTACCTGTACGTGTTCTATCTATTATACATCTGTTACACCTGAGTTCCAATCAATCAGGTGTGTAACCAACTCATTTCATACCTTAAAACGCAAAGAAATTGTGTTTTTATCGTCATTTCAGTACTTACCTATATATAGTTAGGCAGCTTAACAAGTTCCGGATAAAAGCGCTATATATTCCACAAATGTTACTTACTTCCAATATGATTAGAACACAGATCCTATTTCGTTTCGTTTTCTATAGTTCAAAATTTCGTTTTACTTGTCTTTACTTCACTAGGATCTGGAAGAGTTGTTATATAACAGGAGTTCTAGTTAATGTGAGGAATTAGCCAATGAAATGGTCTGTTGACGTCATAGGGTCAAAAGCCACTCGTACGACGCCTGGCGCGACCTCGTTATGCTGTTATACAACTGGTCAGATCTTTGTTTAGTGTAGGCCATCGAAAGTATAAAAGAGAGACGAAATTTTAATGTAGATCTGTATTTTACTCAGATTCCCTTCAATTCAGCCAAAAATATAATGGCGGCAATTTTGGGTGTTTACGGTAAAACCCTTTATCTACCAATTATGAGCGCAATGAGAAATGAAATAAAATGGGTGTAACAGCCTACTGTTCTGCTCCGACTGGGGTAAGAAAGAAAGGCCTACACTCTACACTGTGTTATGAGGGAATCTTGCCCGGACATCGGCATTTTTACGGCCTGTACATTTCGAAGTCAATGATTCTTTGAGTTTGTTGCCATCCGAAGGTCTATATATTGTCCCCTGCCTGGCCCTTCGTCCTACACGCCGCCGGAAAATCCGATTAACTTTCCCGGCCAAAAAATCATCAAATAACAAGGCATACGTACACAATTATTGTCGACATTAAAATGGCGAATGATGTGATAATTATTGTAGACATTAAATTGGCGAATGATGTGAATATCGTAAGAATGTTAATTGTCGGTGTTTTGTTTTAGAGAAAATGTCACGACGTTAAAACAACTGTACCTCTGATATTATAAATAAGTTTACATTCTTCACGACCCTCGTCTTATCTCCTCTTGTCTCTTCTTATCACCCTACGTTTATTGTTACAACTAGCTTCTTGCGATGGTAGTCATCTTCGAACGCCGCTCACACACCAAGTCAGTGCAAAACTATGGTGAAACGAAATGAGGTTTAAAGGGACAATAACACTCTTGCTGGCTTGGCAGCTCTAGAAAATAAATAATAGTCTTATTCTAAGTACCAGATGTTTATGTTTCCTACCTGTTGTGTAAATTATCCATTACATCATATTTTACTTGTCCAGAGAGTTTGAAAATATTTTAAAATCCAAGTCACATTTGAAAAGGTTTATACGTTATGCTTTTCAAATCATGTACATGTAGTTGAATTTTTCCAATTTTTGAAATTAGATGTGTTAAGATGAAATTTGTATCATCAATTAATTGGAATATTGTAAAATAATACAATTTGTTGACCAGAATGAAGATTGGGACATATTATTCAATTACAACAAGAATGTTATTGGGGCTTTAACGTCCTACTGTTCTGTTCCGACTGGATTAAAGTAGACGACAAAACGGTGGTAAATGAGCAATCTGATTAAAACACAGATCCTTTTTCGTTTCGTTCTCATAATTCAGAATTTCGTTTTACTTGTCTTTACTACACTAGGATCTGAAAGGGTTGTTATATAACCAGCGTTTAGATGATGTGAGGGATTAGCCAATGAAACGGTCTGTTACAGCGAGTTCTTGGCCTTTTAGTGCACGGAGCTGTGGGTAAACCACTAGTAACGCCGACGCTGATTGATTAATCAATTTCTGACGTGATAGGGTCAAAAGCCGCTTGTTTGACCCTTGACGTGAACTCCCACTATAACTTGTCAGATATGTAATCTTTTAAAGGCATTTAGTGATCGAGAAAACACATTAACAGAACACAGTTTTTATGGGATACAATCACTAGTTTTATTCATATATATTGACCTCAAGTTTACTAAATTGTCATTTGTGCTTGATAACGATAAGAGGATACTTGTCGAAACGTCGTGCTTATAGAATAAAACTAGTGATTGTATCCCATAAAACTGTGTTCTGTTATTGTCAGATATGAATGTTGTGTATGCCATAGAAAGTATAAAAAACCAGAACAAGACCCTTCCCCCGATCATTTGTCTGCGCACGTCCCCAGTAATGCCACCCCCTCCAGTAAAAGACTCTGGTGAGCCAGCAATGATTTAAGTCCGAAATGACCTAGTTAGTGTCCACAGGAAATTAAACCCCATTTTCCTTTCCGCCATTTCCCATCTACGGGTGCGCGATGATGATGCCTCAATCTTAATACCATTAATCACGTGACTTCTGTTTTATTTTCACGACACCACTAGTCGACCAGACGAGATATTGTCCTCCCAGGAATTCCGATATTTAGTCATTTTAAAATATTTGTCATTCCAACTACCTCATAAATTTACTGGAATGATTAAAGAAAACTTTCTTTGATTAATTTCATAGTTTTAACAAATCCTGTCCCCGGTTTCACAATATATTCTCAGACTTAAGTTAGGAATTTACTAAAAATTATTCGCCTTATTTAACTAAAATGTAGACATTTATCAATTTTTTTTTGTTGTTTTGATGTATCAAATGCATCAAAAAGAAACTATGTGCAAATTTGTGTGTGTTTGGTACAAAGATATTGCTCATTAACAATGATTTAAAGTTTGAGACTGCTTTGTGAACTCCGGTCCAGATCCTTTCCCTGTGGTGTCTATAGGGATATATTTATCCGAAATGGTATCCCACCCCTCATCAAGACTAGCTGCGCCTTTCTGTATTTCTACTGAAGATATACATAGGAGATGGACATTTGGATTATCACGTCGGGCCATCACATCAAAATCTTCCCCAGAACTTCTTAATTCCCCACATAGAATTCCGCGCCAGACAGATCTCTTAACTGTACCCCCTATAGCATCAATATTACGTTCGCGTGTAGAATCGAAGGAAAGGGTTTGAAAATACATTTTCTGTTGGGTTTTGGTAAATGATCATAATTTTGAGGCGGAAGGAGACGAAAGTAAAGAGGTTGGTAAGGTTGAAATGTTGGGCGGATGCTACTTTCAGTTTGTGTATCTCAAGTTTTCCCGGTAGACAATGCTCAACCCAACGAATATTTGGGAAAAAGAGACGAGAATTAGCAATAAAGCTAATAGGGAAATAATGGGTGATCTATGGCCAATTATTCTCCAAGTTTTAAGCCATCATAACGGTAAAACTCAGGCATGCGCATGGATCATAAAATGATTGCAGGGTATCGTTGCCGTCACTGGTGTAGAGTTAGAGCGATGATTGTTTATTATAAGTACCGGTATATTAGTTCAAGTAGATGTTCATATTATAATCTTATAATCAGCAATAACAACCATAGATTAATCTGATATCGTCTTACTGAATATACTATATACTTATAACCCACTGGGTGGTCTACTATACATCCCTAATATAGCAGGGGTGGTCTTTAAAAGTGCAGAGAGCCGTGGTGGTTATAGATCTGTCATTGAGTCAACTGGCGTGGTTTCGATTTCCCGGTTTGTACAACTCCCTGGCAAGGAGTATGGTTGCCTGTCTAACCTTATGGGTTTTCTCCGGGTCGTCCGGTGTCCTTCTCCATACCCAGGATCGTTGAAGTGCACGTAAAAGAAGCCGATGCATCTGGAATTCCCAAAATGTAAGGGGAAACACCGGTCTTAATTATACTATTCAAAAAAAGTAGGGGATATTTGATTTTGGGGGCATAATACTAAAATATGCAAATGACTACGAAAAAAGTCACTATAGAACCTAACAGAAGAAACATTTCCAGTTACATGTGACGCCCAAACGCACCAATAGCTACCGCATGGAATGCAGGTGATGCTTGGGATCATCATGGGGGTCCAACCCAAGATTTGCACGACTCTGACTTTGAATGTTACAGTCATTGTGGCATTGAATTCCAGGGTGGAAACACCAGTTTAATTGTTTTAGTGACCAGAAAACAAATTTTGATATGCGTCGGCTTACCCAAAATGAAAGGTTACGTGCCCTTGGCATGCTACAGATCGGCACAACACAGGCGGTTGTGGCGCGGACGATGAATGTTTCTCAGTCTGTCATAAGCAGGCTATGGTCCAGATACCGTGATACACAATCTGTACAGGACAGACCACGCTCAGGTCGACCAAGGGCGACAACTCAAGCCCAGGATCGATAATCGTGTCATCACAGCAAATCAGATCAGCGCTCGTCTTCAAACAGACACTGGTGTGAGAGTGAGTGGCCAGACGATTCGGAATCGACTGCATAGGGGGTCACCTTCGCGCCCGACGTCCTCGCATGATCCCTTGTTTGAGAGGTCATCACATTCAGGCAAGACGTCGTTGGTGTAGGGATCGTCAACACTGGGATAATCGACGCTGGAGCAATGTGATGTTTTCAGATGAGTCAAGGTTCACTGTTGATTTTTTGGACAGACGTAGGAGGGTGTGGCGTCGTCGAAACGAGCGCTTCCAAGACGTTAACGTCATCAGACATGATCGATTTGGGGGTGGTTCTGTTATGGTGTGGGGAGGCATCACTGTTGCTGGAAGAACGGCTTTACATGTTGTTGCAGGGCGTGTTACAGGCCAGTACTACCGGGACAACATCTTGGCAGTCCATGTTGTGCCGTTCGCACGACGTCATGGCCGCCGTTTCATCTTCCAGGATGACAACGCAAGATGTCACAGGGCCAGGATCGTTACAAGTTACCTCCAACAACAGAACATCACCACATTACCTTGGCCAGCACTGAGTCTCGACCTCTCCTCCATCGAGCATGTCTGGGACATGCTTGGACAGAGGTTACGTCAACGTCAACAACGTCCTGCCAATGTCCAAGAACTTGCTGCTGCGTTGCAACAGGAATGGGACAATCTGGACCAAAATGACCTTAGACGTCTCATTAGGAGTATGCCACGTCGGATCAATGCTTGTTTGGCAAACAGAGGAGGATTTACCCGTTACTGACTTTGTTGTGATGCTGTGGTAACTTTGCTGTTTGACCCCGGGTATCATTTTACCCTTATAATGGTCAGTCTGTGCCTTACTTAGTCTAACGATCATTTGGAAAAAATCGATGAATGTGAACTTCATTTCATTTTGTCATTTGTTTCTTCGTCAGTTTCATTAGGTGACTTTAATAACACTTAAAAATCAAATATCCCCTACTTTTTTTGAATAGTATATTTATATATTTTGGGGCTATTATTATCATTAAGGGTGAGAATCGGAACTCATACAACAAATAACTCCCACCCACCCACATCAGTCTGTTAAAACTCTATCTGTGGGCCGCCACCCACCTCACTTGCCCATTCGTAAATTTCGAATAATGCAATGTGTGGTCCTTTACTCCGCTTTCATGTCTAACATATAATTATTATACATGTCACATCTCGAGTTATTTACCCCCTACCCTTTCTTTTTGTCTGTCGCAACATCAAAGAACTTCTTTCATTACACAAAAATAAAGATAAAGTTGGTCATTATTAATTGACAATCACGTAACGCACTACCCGCGATTCTAAGAAGTGGGATAACCCCGGAGAAGTAATTGAAGTGAATACAATAACGTGTTGTGTCGGGGTACAGAGTTTTTTTTCGCGTTCCATTGAGTTTTAGCAACCCGCATGAAATAGATTAAAAAATCGCGTAGTTAATAATGGCACGAAATTATGGCAGTTTAACGGTTCCCAAAAGCAAAATCTTTATTCTGTGAATTTCAATTGGCGCATTGCTAGTGTTTTACGAGCATTAACGAGGAATTTGGTGTCACCTTTTGCTGATTATCCATCCTGCTCTCTTTGACCGACTCTACCTTTTCCTTTTCCTAATTTGGGTTGAACTCTTCTTACATGTATGGAAGTAAAATACCGGTAACCTTGTAACTGTCCGCCATATTTATAAACGTAACCAATCTCTGAACTTTGTTATCCTTCCGCCTGAAAATCATGAATATTCACCAAAAAAGGTACATTGGTACCGGCAGGACGATTAACCAAATACTACCCAATACCACCCCAATACCACCTCAATATAACCACATACTACCAAGTACCATAACATAATGATGCAAAATAGATATTTGAAGTACATTTCTCGCGATATAACTCTCTGTTTGTTTTTGAATATCCATTGATATGTCCATTTTGCCTCATTATGTTCTAGTATGTAGTGATATTGAAGTGCTATTCAGGTGGTATTGGGTAAACCGTCCCGCCACATTGGTATATTTAAACCTTTTTCTTCGATTACATTCTAAAACGTCATCAAAATCGCCATTCACGAGGAAAAGGATAAGGGGAGATAAACACTATAAATAGAAGCGAATACAAACAGACGCAAGAATTTATTTATCACTTAAACAAAAAATTAAAATTAAAATTTAAAATAATTTGCTGTTCATAGTATTCTTTAAAGCGAGAAAGCAAATGATATAAAATGGGGTTTAACGTCCAACTGTTCTGCTCCGACTGGGCTAATAGAGACGTGCATAAGCTAACGATTTTAGTCGAAAACACTGTAAGTATATTGCGCAAATTTTAAAAGTATTTATTTCGCTTCTATTTAATAAGATGTAAAAGGTTTATTCAGTCTCTGCGTGTATGATAGATGGGAAATAGAGTAGAACTGGGCCTGTTTCACGAAATTTTAACAAAGTTATCTGAAGCAGGCCCCAGCATTATAAAATAGTATATTAATTTCTAGATAATGATAATTATGATGGTCATTCACTGTAGAGATCTCATCTGGAAGTAGATAAATCTCTTTGTACAGAATGCTATATCCCCTTGTTTCTATCTGGTGGGGGTGGGTGGATGGTCGAATGGTTAGCACGTGCAAGCTGTATCATTGAGACAACTGGCGTGGTTTCGATTCTCCGGTTGTACGTGACCAGGAGTAGGGTCGCCTGTCCAACCTCATCGTTTTTCTCCGTGTACTCCCACTCATAAAGGCCCCTACGCGCAATCGTGGAAATAAAATTGAATCATGTGTTAGCTACGTTAGTTTGTGTCAAGTTGACGTTACCCCCGCCCCTCTCTCTCGTTCTCTCCCTCTCTCTGTATCTCTCTCTCTCTCCCTCTCTCCTTGTTTATAGGCGTGTACTCGTCTTCGCTGGCTCAGTTGTTGCAGAAAAGTGTAACCCATTTTAATTCATTTTAATCATGCAATTAAACACAAACACAAACAGGATCACAATACAATATTTTATTTTATTGAATAATAATTTGAACAATATTTGGCAAGATATTCTAATCATGGGTCATTTCTTATATAAAAATATCAACCATTTGTAACAAATCTCGTTCAAGTCAATTATTTCATCTGTACAAAAACCCTTGGCAGTTGGAATTCTATATAAGAGTCGGTTGTCGCGCCATTGTCCGGGCAAAATTTACGCCACGTCATTCTTAACGAAGTTATGAGTCGTTGAAGAATATTGTCGCCATTTTCGCTGCTACCGTTTTTTACAATAATAAACAGAGTATCGATTATCCATTTCTAAATCATATCAATGTATGATGTATGCCATTGTCAACTACCGTCACCACACTCGTTACATACCCCCCCCCCCACCTCCTCTCCTTTCTCCCCTTTTCCCATGAAGCACGGGGTACAGTATATTTTTATACAGTGAAGTAATTTGGAACCAGAATATATGTATTTAGTCGAATGCTTAGGTTTCAAAATGAAATAACAAAAAAGTTCATAAATCATAACAAGTTCCAAAAAATTTACACACACAAAATAAGAATCAACATTACCAGCGCTATAGTCTATTTATTATCGCCGTTCACTGATGGGGAAGTCAGTTAGAGGGGAGATAACTCTAAATGGACTAATTCAGTTAATCCACATTAATGTTGAGAATAATGATATTAAGTTTAAAAATAGCACTAAAATACATTAAATATGCTACTGGTTTAGTATTATACTATAATATACGATATTAAAATCATATTGTAATAATCTCCATTCGTTATACATTCTCCATTGTTGAGCAAAAATGCTTTGAATGGGACAGAAAACCGAGGTCCTGTGTACGCAAAAGAACTCAACCCATAGGACACTGTTTAAAGCCCCAATAACACTCTTGTTGTAACTAAATAATATGTCCCAATGTTCATTCTGGTCAACAAATTGTATTTTTTTTACAATATTCCAATTAATTGATGGTATAAATTTCGTCTTAACACACCTAATTTAAAAAATTGGAAAAATTCAACTACATGATTTGAAAAGGTTAACGTAAACCTTTTCAAATGTGACTTAGATTTTAAAATATTTTCGAACCCTCTGGACAAGTAAAATAGGTTGTAATGGATAATTTACACAACAGGTAGGACACTTAAACATCTATTATTTATTTTCTGGAGCTGCCAAGCCAGCAAGAGTGTTATTGTCCTTTTGAGGTATACCGGTCTTCATTATCCTACTCGATGTAGAGAAGTGGGACATTAATTCTCATTTCATTTTATGAGCGAAATGACACATATTATAAAGTATTAAAGTTATATAACAAGATAATAAAAGTTAAATAAAATCTCTATGAAATATCACAGCTGTTGGATTAGATATTCTATATTAAAGTCTCCGTGCGTCACTTGTATGTTTAGCAAAATGTTAAATATTGATTTTTTAATCAAGACAATAAAATCCCTTTTTTCATTAACCCCTAGCCAGAGCAGAACAGCAGGTCATTAAAAACCCTATTTCATTCCAGTTAACCATTCGGCCATCCAACCCCCCTTTCAGAAAATAAAATCCCTGTTTTCATTAACCCAGTCAGTGTAGAATACCAGGTCATTAAAAACCCATTTTAATCCAGAAAATAAAATCAAACTATGAACGATAGATAATTCCCTAGGCTGGATTCAGTCAGATTTAAAAAAAAGGCCAACAGAAGATTTCATTGAAGACTACGGGTGGCGCTGCCTTTTAACCAGTTGGCAAGGATGTCATCAGTATCTCACGTGACGCTAAGAGACTTAAATAAATTGGTACGAGTATATTCTATAAAACTTTATAATTAATCACACTGTTTGCTTTTCCTTCTTTTTTCTAGGAGTTTATCGAGATAGCAGAAGAATGGCTGATAATCCCCGCCACCGTGTACGTGATGTTGATAATGTTTACGTGGTCCTCCCATTAGCTGCCAAGGAACAATTTTATCCATCCCATAAGGTAGATCGTAGCCCATGTGGTTTTCAACGAGCATGAAAATGAACGTAGGAACGAATACCATCCGAGTGAGAGGGTGGCTGTTGAAAACCTTGAGCGAGAAATTAGCCGAGAGAATCAGAATAATCCTTTCACTCACGGAGAGCTGGTTGGTCACGTGTGCATTCATGGTCTCGTGATCGTGATGTACGGCGTGCAGATTTTTGTACAGCCAGAAATTTTTATGAATGGCAAGATGAACACAGAAAAATAAAGCGTCGTACACCACAATGCTTCCAATTAATTGGAAAATTAACTGAAACAATGATGGCGCTTCTTCCGGTAGAGCTCGTGTTGTTTGTATCCATGACTTCCGCTTCTCATCCCATACTTCCGGTTCTATTCCGACATATTTCTTCACCATGAAGGTATCCATGAGCATGAGTGGTGTTAAATAGACAAATCCTTGAATGATCATACCCATAACAGTTTGATGGACGTAATTCACAGACGGTTCGATTTTATATTTATCAAATCTTTTAATAAAATGAAACGCAAATGGATAAATAGGTATTATCACAACGTAGCAAAATGTGGCGAAGAAACTCTCGAAGTACACAGATTGAAACCACCAAACGGAAGTGAGATATCGCCATGATAGATCTACTGGTACTTGTAAATAGTTCCTATAATAATATCCTAATATGGTAATTAATATAATACATGTCCGGATTCCATAAATTAAATTAGAGGTTTTAACTAATTTGGTATCAGTTGTTGGTTTAGGTGCTGCCTTGTCTAAATGTTTGGCCATTGCTGGGGTGTTGGTGGTGGTGACCGACTGTCCAAACGCTTTGGGTGCCATCTGGAAAGAGAAAATTAAAATATATGGTAATTAACATCATCAAAAATCTTATGTCTTCACCATATCATAAAATATATAACTTCTATATCTATTACTAATAAATGCAGGACGGAGGAAATGACAAGGACAGCTGTCTAGTCGTTGGGATGGGACGAAAAACCGAGGTCTCGTGTACACATTAGCGTGTACGTAAGAGATAACTTGGTAGTTGGAATTCGATATAAAAGAGAGTTGACCGGATTGTCAAGTTATGTGGTTTAACAGATGTCATCGTAGATTTATGGTCTGGATAAATTAACAAAATGTTTAAAGTGATAATTTCATATTTTCTAAGAGAGTCAAAACATATTTATTTCTATGTCTTTTGCTCAAAAGGTTGTCAACTCACTACTATACGATCATGGACAATATTTCAGGTGGATTAAAATCGCTTACACAGAAAATAATAACACAATCACCTCCCTTGTTTTCTCATTCCCCTCCATGCAATGGCGATCTTCAAACGTTTGAATTTGAAGTTGAAAATGATATTTTTGCCAATTTCTCAACTTGCAACAGTGAATTATAGGATTATTCTTTAACAAGGTAGGCCTGTTTATAGATACCATCTATTTTAAGGCTTTATTTTAATATATTTTAAAAAAATAACTAAAAAATATGACATTGCCGTTTTAAGTAATAATTTAGGCATAAAGAAAGGCCTGCAATAATAATAAGGCATAAAGAAAGGCTTGTAATAATAATAAGACATAAATAAAGGCCTACAATCGCAGATTTAGCTAATGCATAATAATGTTTGTTTAAAACTGTGGTCGATCCATGTTACCCGGCTGGAGCAGGAATTTAGAATATTAAATCCCGTGTCATTTCATGTAGTGTTTACGTTCATAGCAACTGCCGGAGGACTGCACTACACCAACAACCAAACCAATAAGACAAACCTGCGCACAAGACAAACTACACAGACTTTGCAAGAAATAAATAACAACAAATATCAAATCATCAAATCAATGGATCCGGGTTCAGCCGTAAGCGTCCACTTAAGTACGAGTTCGGGGCTAGAACATTACGTCATTACACCCAAATGGATCCTGTTTCAGCCGCAAGCGCCCTCTCAAGTACGAGTTACGCCATTACACTCAATTGAATAAATATTATTGAGGTTAACGCCCTACTTTTCTTGAGGAACCGGAATAATGAACACTGCAACCAAATGAATACCGCTTTTAAAATCCTGAACATAAAAATCACAGGTAAGAAACCCAGTGATGAAATTATTTTTTTGTCCTCTTGGCATTTTTTCTTGGTTCCCACCCAAATCATTTCTGCCTATATACACTTGTTGCAGTGCCATTCGAATCTGCTCGTACGGCATGCCGCATAATGAATGAAATTTTAGGATCCGGCGATAAGTGATTTCACAAAACACAAAGTACAGTTTATAATGTAAGAACCCCGCGATAAGTTATTTCACAAAACGCAACGAGAGTATATAATATTGGAAACTCACGATAAGTTTTTTTACAAAACAGAACGACAGTATATAATATTAGGACTTCACAAAACGCAACGACGGTATTAGTTCCTCGCGATAAATGATTCTACAAAACGCAAAGACGGAATAATATTAGAACCTCACCTTGTGATAGCCCAGTAAAAACTTAAAGTACACACCAAATCGCTCACTTCTCAGTACTCGTTAAAAGACATAGAAATATGCCGACTCATGATTGTTATTAAATATAAGATATAAGTATACCGGTAAGTATGTAGTATACTACTACTATATACTATATTATACTATATACTAAAGAACACTTCAAGCGGAACAATTGACTGACATCCAGTTCGCCCTGACTTCAATGTTCTGTCCACCAAGCTTTAACGTTTAGATATGGATCACAATATCTAACTCAATATACGAAGGTGTGAAATTATTGTACTGCGGGGATGGGGGTGAGGTTGCTGTGTATGGGGACGGGGTGTGGGGGAGTGGGGTTAACAGAAAATATTCATTTCTTGCTATATCGTTAGGACATCACACATGGCTTTAACTGTGTCATTCTAAACTTAGCCTGAATGCCTGCAGTTAGCTCCGCTTGAGATCAGACACTAATATAGTTAAGTCCTAAATCGACGATTTTAGTCGAAAACATTAAGTATATTTCGAGAACTTTGGGAAGTATATATTCTGCTTTCATTTAGTCTTTTTGTGAATGACAGATGTAAACTGTCCAGAGTATAAAATAGCAATATAAAACAGTATAATATAACTGCTGGGTATGGCGGCCATATAGGGCAGAGATCTATTCCCAAAGTATGGACTAGATGGACCTCTGTGTGTAGAATGTGACTACACGTATCTATGTCAAAAACAATAAAGTTACTTGGTTCTGGAACATCCTCAGCTTGCCTATGTGTAAAACTACCTCTCTGTGACTTAACGATACATTATAATATAAGAGTTAAATCTGCTAATAGCAGCTCTTGAATTGTGTTTGCTTCAAGCGTTTAGTAGAGTACATATTAATTAGACATTTATTCACATAACAAGCCTATAATCAACTTTCTAGAATATCGGATTGTCGAGAATAAAGAAAATCTAATATTTTGGATGATCGAGACTTAATCTCGTTTGTCTAGTATCGTTGCTACGATTATGATCAATCTAAGATACATATTGCAGCTTTCATAACTTCGCCCACATTAAAGTAATTTCAATGAAATATTTAATATATTAATGTTTCATTTTCTATTTTTTTAAACTATTATAACAAGATCGATCAGCTCATTAATTTAGCCATATACTGCCGATTAGCCACGGTGTCGCGGTAAGTAAGGTGCATGCACACCAATCAACCGGTAGACCTCAGAGTTGTCCGATAAATTACCGGAAGTAACGGTGTGCATTTTCCTTTGATCTTAATGCAGCACATAGGGCACAACAGTTTCCACACATTGCAAATTTAGTTGTCTTGATTGATCCTGGCGTGGTTTCACCATGTCCGTGGTGCAGGATATAGGGCCTGGCAACGGAAAGTTTATTGTAGATTGAATCGGACGAAAACTCGACGTCCAGTATAACACACCGAGGTCCCGTAGCATATGGAATTCGAGAAGGTGTAGAGCCATGTCCGGGAAAAATATAGCACTGCATGGTGTCCGTAGGAGCTGAACAACAGGACGTTTCAACAGTGTCTTCGTTGTTCGGATCGGGCGAGCATTTGAATGGTGTACGTTTTTGAGAGAGAGAGAGAGAGAGAGAGAGAGAGAGGGAGAGAGAGAGGTTTAACGACCACTCGACACATACAATGTCCTTTCGGTACTAACATATGGTTCAATTTTATTTCAATAATTCGGCTCCGCTTAGGGGAGGACCCCGAAGAAAACCACGAGGTTGTACGGGCGAACCTACTCCTTGACACGTACAACCGGAGATTCGATACAACACCAGCTGACTAAATGGCAGATCTTATGATACAGTTCGCAGTAATAAACGTGATTGATCCCATGTCATGTCAGCGTGTCACCACCAGCTGGTTTATGATTTCAATAGATGTTATCGAAACCAGTGAGCGTGTATTATAAACAGATTGACGTATCACTTGTAATATACTGGGTTATTTGAATGAGATTGATGTATCACCTGTAATATACTATATATTTACTGATTGTGGAGATATTTTATTGATCGTCCCATACTGAATACAGGTTAATTAATAAATAATTACAAATAACACCTGTAAAACTGATATATTGATTGTATATTTTTCTTGATCACTGTTCGGAGCTGTGCGGTGGCTCAGTGAGAAAGACGATGGTGCACTAAACAGGGAAGTATCTAGATTTTATCCTAGCGTATTTCCCCACGCCAGGAATATACAGGGCGGGACGCCTGCCAAGGAACAGATTGCCAATGAATCTTGTTCGTACACGCTCATGTATACACGGGACCTCGGGTTTTTCGTACCACCCGAAAGACTATAATAATGCTACTAATAATAATATCGTCATTTATAAATTTCGCTAATATACTGACGAAAACAGTTTCTAAGACACTGTTCTTGTCAAGCCCCCTGATCTTTATCCGGCCAATGCAGGAATCGAACACGCGACCCAGCGTCTTACCCAGTTAGCCACCGTGGCTCCATGATAAATCAAAGTTATTATTATTATTTAAATGACACATGACCATGATCGATATTAAATCATATGAATGATGGCGGCAACACGTGTACTGACAGGTTAAATCAAAAGTTTTTATTAATCAAGGCGGAGTCAATGGGGGGCGTAAGGGGCGCACCCCCCCCCCCCCAATTTTCGACAGTGCCCTTTTTTACTGCTGAAAGTGCCTTTTCTCAGACCAAATATGTCCGTTCCGAACGTTTACTTAGACGAAAATATCAGCCAATAGCTCTTGGAATGGCTAAAGATGCAAGGAAATGACGGATAATTTTCTTGCCCTCCCCAGCCCTCCTCTCAGCGATATGCCCCGCCTCCGTGTTCACTGCCCTCATTTTGCGGCGCCATCCCCCCTTTTCAAAATTCCTAGATCCGCCCCTGTTTAATATTATTCATGATACGCTATAAATCCAATCTGATTACAACACAGGTCTTATTTCGTTTAGTTTTTATATTTCAAAATTTCGTTCTACTTGTCTTTACTACACTAGTATCTGGAATGTTGTTATCACAAAATGTTCTGGATGATGTGAAGGATTAGCCAATGAAACGGCCTGATAAGGTGGAGTTCTTAGGGTCAAAAGCCGCTCGTACGAACCCTGACGCGACCTTCCACTCTAACTTGTCAGATGTTCATATAGTGTAGGCCATCGAAAGTATAATAACCGAAACGAAATATAGATCTGTATTTTGATCGGATTGAGTATAAATCGTGTGAATAATCGCTACACGTGCTTTGACAGGTTATTAATCAATCACAAGTTATAATATACTTTATTATTGTTTGGAATACACCTCCAGAAAATATCTGACAATGTGAATGTGTATCAGTTTTTAAGACCAAACTGAAAACATGGTTATTTTGTCGCTATCATTAACACTCCCAAGGTGGATTGAGATTGAATAGTTGTACAATATAAATATCATTATTATTATTAGTCAGCTTGAGTATGAACAGTGTGAATAATCGCTACATAGGGATTGAAAGGTTATTAATCAAATTCTAAGCTATATTTATTATTTAAATCACAGGCTGTATTTAATGTGAATCATGATAGTATCTAATAAATCATCAACACCCTGTAGGTCTATTCATCGCCGTATAAAAATAGAACTGTGAATCATTATAAAATATTTATCAATTTAATTGCATATGTTTGATAAGTAGAAAATGATTAGATACAAATAAAGTAATAAAATGAAATGGGGTTTATCGTCCTACTCTTCTGCTACGACTGGACGCATACAGTGTGTTGTGAGCTGACCTGAAACTGAAATAGGTATAACGTCCGACTGTTCTGCTACGACTGGGCGCATTTCGAGACGCCATACAGTGTATATGCCATACAGTGTGTAAAGAGGGACATTTTGACCGGGCAACAGAACTATAGCCGACTCTTGTGTAGAATTCCAACTGCCAATGTATTACGGGACGTCTGTTTTTCGACCGAAGGGCCAGCGTCTTTCCCACTAAATCATCCGCTACCCCCTCCACTCCGCCAACCCAACAAGGGCAAGCTTAAGCATCAGCCCAACATGGGCAAGCTGTCGATAGAGGGCTTTTACATCCCCCATCCGCCAACAGGGGCGAGGTGTTGACAGGGGGTTTAAGCACCCGCTGACCCACTCCTCCAACACGGGCAAGCTGTCGATAGCGGGCTTAAGCCTCTGTCCTCCCCAACAGGGGCAAGCTGTTGGACGAGAGCTAAACCATCCTCCACCCCAACAGGGTCAAACTGTTGATAGGGGCTTAAGCCCCCCCCCCCACGCCATTCTCCCAACACCACATACACAAAATGGCTGTGTCACCATAACACACCAAGCTTTGTACTGTTGTTGTAGTTTATTTGACAGCCGTCATGTAGAACGCTTTGATTTATTTATATTGAGTTATAATATATGTTATAGACAATCGACATGTAGAACGCTTTCATTTATTTATAATATGTTATTCTATTGTAACATGTATAGGTTATTATATAGATTCATATTCATGACAGTCACGTAGAACCAAATCATTCCATTTATTCACTTCAACCTACATATAGATTTGTTCTCTCTCTCTCTCTCCCTTTCTCTCTCTCTCTCTCTCTCTCTCTCTCTCTCTCTCTCTCTCTCTCTGGTATTTTACATCTATTGTAATGCATGTAATATTCTAAAATTTAAAATACATATTTTTTAAACACATAGATAGACCCAGATTGACAGTTGATATGTTAAAACAAGAATATATCGATTCTGTGTTTGTCCTAATGTTATGTTATAAGAGAAGGTCACAAGGTTAGGAGAGAGAGAAAGAGAGAGAGAGGGGAGAGGGACTGTTCTTGTCAAGCCCCCTGATCTTTATCCGGCCAATGCAGGAATCGAACACGCGACCCAGCGTCTTACCCAGTTAGCCACCGTGGCTCCATGATAAATCAAAGTTATTATTATTATTTAAATGACACATGACCATGATCGATATTAAATCATATGAATGATGGCGGCAACACGTGTACTGACAGGTTAAATCAAAAGTTTTTATTAATCAAGGCGGAGTCAATGGGGGGCGTAAGGGGCGCACCCCCCCCCCCCCCCAATTTTCGACAGTGCCCTTTTTTACTGCTGAAAGTGCCTTTTCTCAGACCAAATATGTCCGTTCCGAACGTTTACTTAGACGAAAATATCAGCCAATAGCTCTTGGAATGGCTAAAGATGCAAGGAAATGACGGATAATTTTCTTGCCCTCCCCAGCCCTCCTCTCAGCGATATGCCCCGCCTCCGTGTTCACTGCCCTCATTTTGCGGCGCCATCCCCCCTTTTCAAAATTCCTAGATCCGCCCCTGTTTAATATTATTCATGATACGCTATAAATCCAATCTGATTACAACACAGGTCTTATTTCGTTTAGTTTTTATATTTCAAAATTTCGTTCTACTTGTCTTTACTACACTAGTATCTGGAATGTTGTTATCACAAAATGTTCTGGATGATGTGAAGGATTAGCCAATGAAACGGCCTGATAAGGTGGAGTTCTTAGGGTCAAAAGCCGCTCGTACGAACCCTGACGCGACCTTCCACTCTAACTTGTCAGATGTTCATATAGTGTAGGCCATCGAAAGTATAATAACCGAAACGAAATATAGATCTGTATTTTGATCGGATTGAGTATAAATCGTGTGAATAATCGCTACACGTGCTTTGACAGGTTATTAATCAATCACAAGTTATAATATACTTTATTATTGTTTGGAATACACCTCCAGAAAATATCTGACAATGTGAATGTGTATCAGTTTTTAAGACCAAACTGAAAACATGGTTATTTTGTCGCTATCATTAACACTCCCAAGGTGGATTGAGATTGAATAGTTGTACAATATAAATATCATTATTATTATTAGTCAGCTTGAGTATGAACAGTGTGAATAATCGCTACATAGGGATTGAAAGGTTATTAATCAAATTCTAAGCTATATTTATTATTTAAATCACAGGCTGTATTTAATGTGAATCATGATAGTATCTAATAAATCATCAACACCCTGTAGGTCTATTCATCGCCGTATAAAAATAGAACTGTGAATCATTATAAAATATTTATCAATTTAATTGCATATGTTTGATAAGTAGAAAATGATTAGATACAAATAAAGTAATAAAATGAAATGGGGTTTATCGTCCTACTCTTCTGCTACGACTGGACGCATACAGTGTGTTGTGAGCTGACCTGAAACTGAAATAGGTATAACGTCCGACTGTTCTGCTACGACTGGGCGCATTTCGAGACGCCATACAGTGTATATGCCATACAGTGTGTAAAGAGGGACATTTTGACCGGGCAACAGAACTATAGCCGACTCTTGTGTAGAATTCCAACTGCCAATGTATTACGGGACGTCTGTTTTTCGACCGAAGGGCCAGCGTCTTTCCCACTAAATCATCCGCTACCCCCTCCACTCCGCCAACCCAACAAGGGCAAGCTTAAGCATCAGCCCAACATGGGCAAGCTGTCGATAGAGGGCTTTTACATCCCCCATCCGCTAACAGGGGCGAGGTGTTGACAGGGGGTTTAAGCACCCGCTGACCCACTCCTCCAACACGGGCAAGCTGTCGATAGCGGGCTTAAGCCTCTGTCCTCCCCAACAGGGGCAAGCTGTTGGACGAGAGCTAAACCATCCTCCACCCCAACAGGGTCAAACTGTTGATAGGGGCTTAAGCCCCCCCCCCACGCCATTCTCCCAACACCACATACACAAAATGGCTGTGTCACCATAACACACCAAGCTTTGTACTGTTGTTGTAGTTTATTTGACAGCCGTCATGTAGAACGCTTTGATTTATTTATATTGAGTTATAATATATGTTATAGACAATCGACATGTAGAACGCTTTCATTTATTTATAATATGTTATTCTATTGTAACATGTATAGGTTATTATATAGATTCATATTCATGACAGTCACGTAGAACCAAATCATTCCATTTATTCACTTCAACCTACATATAGATTTGTTCTCTCTCTCTCTCTCCCTTTCTCTCTCTCTCTCTCTCTCTCTCTCTCTCTCTCTCTCTCTCTCTCTGGTATTTTACATCTATTGTAATGCATGTAATATTCTAAAATTTAAAATACATATTTTTTAAACACATAGATAGACCCAGATTGACAGTTGATATGTTAAAACAAGAATATATCGATTCTGTGTTTGTCCTAATGTTATGTTATAAGAGAAGGTCACAAGGTTAGGAGAGAGAGAAAGAGAGAGAGAGGGGAGAGGGACTGTTCTTGTCAAGCCCCCTGATCTTTATCCGGCCAATGCAGGAATCGAACACGCGACCCAGCGTCTTACCCAGTTAGCCACCGTGGCTCCATGATAAATCAAAGTTATTATTATTATTTAAATGACACATGACCATGATCGATATTAAATCATATGAATGATGGCGGCAACACGTGTACTGACAGGTTAAATCAAAAGTTTTTATTAATCAAGGCGGAGTCAATGGGGGGCGTAAGGGGCGCACCCCCCCCCCCCCAATTTTCGACAGTGCCCTTTTTTACTGCTGAAAGTGCCTTTTCTCAGACCAAATATGTCCGTTCCGAACGTTTACTTAGACGAAAATATCAGCCAATAGCTCTTGGAATGGCTAAAGATGCAAGGAAATGACGGATAATTTTCTTGCCCTCCCCAGCCCTCCTCTCAGCGATATGCCCCGCCTCCGTGTTCACTGCCCTCATTTTGCGGCGCCATCCCCCCTTTTCAAAATTCCTAGATCCGCCCCTGTTTAATATTATTCATGATACGCTATAAATCCAATCTGATTACAACACAGGTCTTATTTCGTTTAGTTTTTATATTTCAAAATTTCGTTCTACTTGTCTTTACTACACTAGTATCTGGAATGTTGTTATCACAAAATGTTCTGGATGATGTGAAGGATTAGCCAATGAAACGGCCTGATAAGGTGGAGTTCTTAGGGTCAAAAGCCGCTCGTACGAACCCTGACGCGACCTTCCACTCTAACTTGTCAGATGTTCATATAGTGTAGGCCATCGAAAGTATAATAACCGAAACGAAATATAGATCTGTATTTTGATCGGATTGAGTATAAATCGTGTGAATAATCGCTACACGTGCTTTGACAGGTTATTAATCAATCACAAGTTATAATATACTTTATTATTGTTTGGAATACACCTCCAGAAAATATCTGACAATGTGAATGTGTATCAGTTTTTAAGACCAAACTGAAAACATGGTTATTTTGTCGCTATCATTAACACTCCCAAGGTGGATTGAGATTGAATAGTTGTACAATATAAATATCATTATTATTATTAGTCAGCTTGAGTATGAACAGTGTGAATAATCGCTACATAGGGATTGAAAGGTTATTAATCAAATTCTAAGCTATATTTATTATTTAAATCACAGGCTGTATTTAATGTGAATCATGATAGTATCTAATAAATCATCAACACCCTGTAGGTCTATTCATCGCCGTATAAAAATAGAACTGTGAATCATTATAAAATATTTATCAATTTAATTGCATATGTTTGATAAGTAGAAAATGATTAGATACAAATAAAGTAATAAAATGAAATGGGGTTTATCGTCCTACTCTTCTGCTACGACTGGACGCATACAGTGTGTTGTGAGCTGACCTGAAACTGAAATAGGTATAACGTCCGACTGTTCTGCTACGACTGGGCGCATTTCGAGACGCCATACAGTGTATATGCCATACAGTGTGTAAAGAGGGACATTTTGACCGGGCAACAGAACTATAGCCGACTCTTGTGTAGAATTCCAACTGCCAATGTATTACGGGACGTCTGTTTTTCGACCGAAGGGCCAGCGTCTTTCCCACTAAATCATCCGCTACCCCCTCCACTCCGCCAACCCAACAAGGGCAAGCTTAAGCATCAGCCCAACATGGGCAAGCTGTCGATAGAGGGCTTTTACATCCCCCATCCGCTAACAGGGGCGAGGTGTTGACAGGGGGTTTAAGCACCCGCTGACCCACTCCTCCAACACGGGCAAGCTGTCGATAGCGGGCTTAAGCCTCTGTCCTCCCCAACAGGGGCAAGCTGTTGGACGAGAGCTAAACCATCCTCCACCCCAACAGGGTCAAACTGTTGATAGGGGCTTAAGCCCCCCCCCCACGCCATTCTCCCAACACCACATACACAAAATGGCTGTGTCACCATAACACACCAAGCTTTGTACTGTTGTTGTAGTTTATTTGACAGCCGTCATGTAGAACGCTTTGATTTATTTATATTGAGTTATAATATATAATATAGACAATCGACATGTAGAACGCTTTCATTTATTTATAATATGTTATTCTATTGTAACATGTATAGGTTATTATATAGATTCATATTCATGACAGTCACGTAGAACCAAATCATTCCATTTATTCACTTCAACCTACATATAGATTTGTTCTCTCTCTCTCTCTCCCTTTCTCTCTCTCTCTCTCTCTCTCTCTCTCTCTCTCTGGTATTTTACATCTATTGTAATGCATGTAATATTCTAAAATTTAAAATACATATTTTTTAAACACATAGATAGACCCAGATTGACAGTTGATATGTTAAAACAAGAATATATCGATTCTGTGTTTGTCCTAATGTTATGTTATAAGAGAAGGTCACAAGGTTAGGAGAGAGAGAAAGAGAGAGAGAGGGGAGAGGGAGAGAGAGGATGGACAGACGACCCTACTGCTTGTCACATACAACCGGAGAATCGAAACCTCATCAGTTAACTCAATATTTAGACCAAACCCCACACGCCATGCAATTTGCCATGAAAGACTGTTTGCCGAACAACGACACCAATGCCTACTCCTATTTCGTTGGACAGCGGCAGTACGGCCTACTATTACTATTATTTTGATGGACAACGGCAACATGGCCTACTCTTATTTTGTTGGACAACGGCAACACGGCCTACTATTATTTATCTTACTTCCCCCGTCCTGCACCACTAACAAGGGGTAAAACTACGCCCCTGCTGTTAATTATGATCATATACTGAAACTGGGGAAGAAAAACAAATTACTGTACTGTACCTTCACGTCAAAGTTTCGATCAGTTGATCAAGATTATCTAAGATCAGTAATATATGTTACATCCTATATAGATATCCATGAAATAACCATTTTATATCTTATTAGTTCTTCAGACGTGACATGCACAATACCTTGAACTGGCATGACTTGATCAGGATATTCATCAATAGTTCATATACAGTAAATCCCTTCTTAAAGACCAGCTCAGTTTTACGGGCAACTCGCGTGTATACGACCATATCTTTAAAGTTCGAAGCTTATGTTATACAGCATACTAATCCTTCTCAAAATATTATATTTCACGGAAATCAGTATTTTTCTAGTAAGATTGCGGATTTACTTTCAATACACACCAAAATGGTCATAGTTTTATTTGAAATAACCATGCAATCAATACTTTTGTGGGAAAGTATCTTTTAAGGCTGCAATATGAAAGTACATGTCTATAGCTACCAAAAATCTAGAAAGACAACGTTTTTAAAAAATAATTTTCAAAATACTAATGTCATGTTGTAAAAATGAAAGTACACTTTTAAAATACAAAGTACAACTGTAAAGCTCTAACATTCGAAAATTCTGGTGTATTGTCATTGGAACTGTCACGTGATCAGCTACATATATATACGGAAAAAATAGTAGGAACGGTCTAACTGCGCTACACTGGATATTACATTGAGTAAACTATCTCGTAATATATTAACCATGTATCCTGGTATTAGGACCCCAACACCATTAGGGACAATCTATATCAGCCCTACCACTGGTCGTAATAACTGGGTTTCACTGTAATTTTAATATCCGTTATGAAATGAACACTTTACGTATATCTTAATGATTTCATCAAACAAAACATACACTGTAAAACAAAGTGGTTGTTATCCAATAACAATCCTCGTCCACAGGAAGGGCGGATCTAGGAATTTTGAAAAGGGGGGGGGGGTGCAAAATGATGGCACTTACCCCAAGACAATTATCCGTCATTTCCTTGCAACTGTAGCCATTCCAAGAGCTATTTTGCTGATATTTTCGTCTAAGTAAACGTTCGAAACGAACATATTTGGGTCTGAGAAAAGGCACTTTCAGTAGTAAAAAAGGGTACTGTCGAAAATTAGGAGGTTTCATGCCACATGAAGTTTGTGCACGTGGTTAAGTTTGACTTGTCATTTTGCCGGGGGTGGGGAGGGGCGTGCCCTACATTAAAGCAGAATGCTATTGAAAGGGGGAAAACCATAGCTACCCACATCGTGCCCACTAAATTCCGATATAATAGAGTAAAATAGCCGAATTTTTTTTACAGTGTACAACAGTCATCGTGTACGATGGTATAAATCATCACCATACCCGGATGTTACAAACTTGATTAATTTACACGTGTCACTGTACAGATATACTGCTTACATATACAAAGCTCATATTTCCTTCATCTAGCATAACAAGAGAGAGAGAGAGAGAGGGGAGAGAGAGAGAGAGAGAGAGAGAGAGAGAGAGAGAGGGAGAGAGAGAGAGAGAGGCCGAATAGTTAGGACGTGCGCGTTGTATCATAAGGTCTGTAATTGAGTCAAGTCAAGTGGTGTGGTTTCAATTTCCCGGTTATACGCGACAAGGAGTAGAAACACCTGTCCAACCTCATGGGTTTTCTCTGGGTCTTCCGGTTTCCACCCACTGCTAAAGATCCCTACGTGTAAGCGAATTATTGAAATAGAATTGAACCATATATTAGTCCCGAAATGACCTATTTTTTGTCGAGTGGACGTTTACCCCCATCCCAACCTGTCTCTCTCTCTGTCTCTCTCTCTCTCTCTGTCTCTCTCTCTCCTTTTGTGGTAACCTTTGATATTCAAATATAATGCAGTACATGTGTATTCTTGGCCTACCCAACGAATGCCCTATCTCGACGAATATACAATGGGATGTCGCACTGCAAAATCCAAAGAAACTTTGTGGGGTCGAATCCGGATCGCCGGGTAATTAAGCCAGCGTCTTGCTCAAAGAAAACCTGTGGTTCTCAAGTTCAACGGTGCAATTCGTGTAGGACTTAATGCGGGGGTCGAGTTAAACCTCGGGGATCACGATGACAAAGTGGGTAGGACGCTGGTACGCTAGCCTAGAGGTCGGGTGTTCGATCCCTGTATTGGCCGGCGTCGTTCTCCCTTGTCAGTGATGCAGGACGGAGGTCCTTACAAGGACAGCTGTCTAGTCGTTCGGATCATACGAAAAACCGAGGTGGTGTGTACACATTGGCGTGCACGTAAAAGATCCATTGACAATTGGAATTTGGTATAAAAGTACGTCGTAGTGCCTCTGTCCGGGCACAATTTCCCTCATAGCACACTGTATTGTGTATGCCCGTCTTCATTAGCCCAGTTCTGAGCAGAACAGTAGGACGTTATTTAAACCCCATGTTTTTTCATTTCACTACGTCCTCTATGGGTTAAATTAATGTGAGTAAAAAACGCTTAGTCATGATTACACTATTGATCGATTATCAACTAATCGATTGCTCAAGAACACCAACTTCAATAGAAATAATACAGTTTGCTAGAACGTATTGCTCAAGAACCAACTTCAATAGAAATGATACATGTAGTTAGTTAGAAATTATTGCTCCGGAACATTAACTTCAATAGAAATAATAGTAGGCTAGAAACTTAACATGACAAAGCAGTTTTAATTAAAGTAGCTATGTCTCTGACTCAATATTACCCAAAGTCTTCGACATTGAAAACACGAATTCTTTGTCAATTTCAATCAACATTGATGTTGTGATCTTGACGGGAAAAGACGGGTTTCTGATATCCAATATTTAAGATAAAATAAACATTTTACCATTGGTACACGAATCGTGTACCATAATGCGTTTCAGTCCCATTTTAACAAGGGATTCGAGGAACGAGGCTAGACATATTCCACAAATCATTTTTATCTGCACAGAAAGCGCAATGAACCCTACACAGGAATACGCAGACGCTAGAGATTGCCATTCGATTGAGATTTCTTGCGTATTTCGCCGAATATAACTGATTTGAATGTAAATCAGTTTATATACATCATTATTACATTATTATTTGCGTTGTGGCCAATTCGTGACAATTTCTAGGTCCTAACTAATAGCGATTTATCTCCTTTAAAGCTGCCATTGTTGTTTTAATTGCTACGTGTTGTCATGATCACCAGACAGTGATGCCGTGATGATGATGATGATGATGATAGTTTCGTATTATTGTAAATCAATAAGGATAATCGACAGAATGTTAGTATGTAGCAATATTTAAGGCGCCAACACCCACAATAAGGGGAACAAATAATATAGACAGATACCAGCTTCAAAATGCGACCTACATTACCCCTTCCCCCCCCCCCAAAAAAAAAAACAAAACAAAAACACCACAGGATTCTGAAGATTTAATCATGGGCCGTATACACGGTACATGGTTTTAACGATTAAAAGTTAAACTTTATTTTTTAATTTAAATGCATAAAGTTATGAGCCTCCACCACGGAAATATCACTTTTTAGATAAGATTGCCAATTTGGACAGGAATTCCAAGGGAATCGAAACCATGCCACCTGACTCAGAGACAGTCCTTGATATCTAAAGCGCATACATTACATACTCTGCCCCACGCCCCCTAAATATGAAGATGTTTGTACTCCGATATTGTTCATAATAACAGCCGTATTGATTTTGAAATATATCTGAAAACTCTTCCCACGGTTTAACGTATATTTGACACAAACTAGGTCATTTCGGGACAAACAAATGGTCAATTTGATTCCAATAATTCGCTTGTGGTAGGAGGCTTTAGTTGCAGGAGGAAACCTGGGGACACGAGGTTGGTCAGGATACCCCACTCCTTGTCACACACAATCTGGGAATCGAAACCACGCCAGTTGACTCAATGACAGATCTTATGCTCCAGAGAGAGATCGGTTAAATCTGAATCTCTAAATGGACTGACTGACTGACTGGTACGTTTAAGGTCCGCTTACACTAATGTGATATCGCAGACTATCTCTAAATGGCGTGTTGTGTTTATATTACGCCAGGCTGACACTTGCACGATTCCGTGGCACGCATTGGCACGACTCGAGTCGGCACGACACCGTCCGATTTGCGCAAACTCGTCGTGCCAATGCGGGAAGTGCGTAAAAAATGCGCAAACTATGCGTGAACTCGTCGTGCCAGTTCGTGTCAATGTGGACACTGATGGGCAGGACAAAATCGCGGCAAAAGTCGTGCCAGTGTCAGCCTGGCTTTATATTCTATCAAGGATGAATTAACACCTGTTATTTAATCAATGTCATAATCTATATAGATATCAATGTCGTGAAAAGCATTCACGTCTCTTTATTAGGAATACAATAACTATTCCCTCAGTTTCATTCATACAAAATAGACATTGTGGGTTGGGGGTAAGCACGATTACATCCAATTAGCAGCCATTGTTTCAGATTTCTGTAAATTCATTTGCTTGCCGGGTTGCTATGGGTGCACGCACTCAATTGTAACTTCTGTTGATCGTTTAGTTGTCACGGGTGCGCGCACTCGATTTCATTTTATTGATCTGTTTATGATTTTTCTGGCATGAATTTTACATGTCATGGCTTTCCACATACTATACGCACATGGATGGCATGGAAAACACTAGACTAAAAAAAACAACCGACGCCCTAACCCAAAGCACACAACCCCTTAGTAAATCAATTAGATCTAAGTTAAAATGTCGTGAAACAGGCCCCAGAGCGTTAATTATGGGCTAGTCCCGTTAATAAATGATAAATATTAATAGTTTAGGTAAGATTTGAAGTCTTTTCCGGTGGGGTTTGTCCCTTGTCTGTGATGCAGGGTGGAGGGCCTGACAAGGACAGCTGTTTAGTCGTTCGGATGGGACGAAAACCGAGGCCCTGTCTACATATTGGCGTACACGTAAAAGATTCCTTGGCAGTTGTGATTCGATCTAAGAGTAGGCTGTATCGCCCAGGACAAAATTTCCAACATAGCACACTGTATGGCGTATGCCCATCTTCATAAACCCAGGTTAGGACCAGAATAGTAGGACGTTAAACCCGGTTTCATTTCATTTCAAGATTATAAGCCAGGAAAGAGGAATGCAATAGGCAGATTTTGCTCGTATGTATCTTTAAGGTGCATTGTTATGCAGAGTCTTGATCAAATGTCAGATGTCAGCTCTCCTCGTGTTGTAAATACTTGATAATCTGGTTATAAACATTATAAGATGTTCATGTCAAATAAATGTCAGCGAGTCATCCCTGTTAATTACATTATCCACTCGCTATGTTTACATCATTATACTATTCCGTACTAAAAACACGTGTTCTCATTTTTTAGCGAATATTTGATAGAATTTTATAGAGCTAAAAATATTTGGTAGCGCCATTTGATAGAATTTCCCAACCTCGTGGGTTTTCTCCAGGTCCTCCGGTTTCTTCCCACTGCTAAAGCCCACTGAAAGCGAATTATTGAAATAAAATTAAACCTTGTGATAGTCCCGAAATGACCTAGTTTGTGTCAAGTGGACGTTAAACCACATTTCTCTCTCTCTCTTTTTGATAGAGTTTTATAGCGAGTATTTCATAGAATTTTTTAGCGAATTTCATAGCGAATATTTGATAGAATTTTATAGCGAATATTTGATAAAATTTGAGAGCTAGTATTATTTGATAGAACTTTAAGATCGAGTGAATGTTTTAAAGAACTTTAGATCGGTCGAACATTTGATAGATTGTCGATCTGGACAATAATTGATAGAATTTTAGATTTAATAATATGTGAAATAAAAAGAAAACAAAAGAATGGTACTCCTTTCTTGTCAATAAAATAATATGGCCATCTTTTCATTGTCTATTCTATTTATAGTGAAATGAAATATTTTACTTTTAACCTTGATATTATACGAGGTGTAATTTTATACGGTATTTGTTTCTATCTGTCACTTGTAGATAGTGACACATCACTTCCTCCTTGGCGTCTCACTACTTATACGATACTTATAGTCTACATTTAGACAAACTGTGCAAGAATGATTAACTAGATATATTAAGATGATGAAATTAGGTGAATATTACAAGTTAATAACTACTCAAGAGATCAAGAGAGAGAGAGAGAGAGAGAGAGAGAGAGAGAGAGAGAGATCGGAGTGTATCTACTTATACCATACTTATAATCTATACAGAGACAAACTGTACATTCAGCAAGAATGATAAACTTGATACATTAAAACGATATAATTAGATGAAATGAAATATTTAACTCGATGTTATAGTGAAGAAGAAGAAGAAGAAGAAGAAGAATTGTTTTATTAATGTGTCACACATATTATAGTCTACATATAGAAACAAACTATACATTCAGCAAGAATGATAAACTTGATTCATTAAGACGATAAAATTAGATGAAATGAAATAGGAGCTGTAGAGGCTCAGTAGTGAAAGAAATAAAAAGGGGTTTAACGTCCTACTGTTTAGCTTCGAACTGGGCTAATGAAGATGGGCATACGGCATACAATTTGCTATGAGGCAAATTTTGCCAGGACAGTGTTATTACGGCTTACTCTTATATCGAATTCTAACTGTCAAAGGGATCTTTTACGTGCGCGCCAATGTTTACTCTCTCAAGATTGGCAAGGTGCGAGTTTTGATATACATGTATAAGATAATCGATATTTTTAGCAAGCGGAGTCCCATCCGTATCACGCATCCCTATCGATACGTTGCCTTTATGTACTTTTAGGAGTTTTGGACGCTCTTTTTCAATGATAAAAATCGATACGGGCGCGTCATACGGACGAGGACATTCAGCTTGCCAAAACTCTGTATGCTCTTCATAAAAACATAGGGGTTTTTCAAAAGTTTCAGAATTGTCCGACACGACCCCACGATAAGTGCTCCACGATATACGATGTCATAGTTACTAGTTCTTATTTGTATTACACATGGTGGATTTTATTTGTTAAAAGGTTTATGGTCGAGTGATTTTGTCAGTTAGTTCGAAATTTGCCTTCTATAACTTCAGTTGTGCTTAGTCATTATCAAATGAACCAGATACACGGAATGTCGATTTTTTCTTTAAACCTATAACGGGTTATTCTTCCAGGGTAGGGGTTTTTGCCATAAGAAAACATGATATAAGGCTTTTCTTAGGGACTTCTGTGATTTTCTCATTGTACATACATGTAAACATAGACAGTTTATAAGCAAGATAAAAACTGCAGAAAAAAACCCACCGGCCTCATTTTTTCCTTTTCTCGGGTTATTTACATCAGTCTTTCTCTCTCCAGTATAAGCTCGTGCTTTATCCTATACATAAAGTCGCATTCACTTTCAAAGAGTGGTTAATGTCAATGCCCCCGGGGCCAGTTGGACTGCATGTAGCTAGCGGGGAAACGTTCACCGCCAGTTGCAGAAAACCAAAAACACTGATCAAGACACCTCTAATGACAAAACCATCCTCGCGTCACGTAACGTGGGATGGGATTGTGCACACCTTGCATAGATGACACTATGGTCCATCGCTAGTTTTATACGAAAAACGATGTAGCAAGCGATACCATACAGCATACGCCATTAAACAATTCATTTAGTAGGCAGTGAAGAAAAACACTTCATGTCATTTAATACGCATTCATGCTTGATTAATGATGTGGCTCCCAGTTTTGTGTTATAGGTTTCAATCTTAAATACCTGACCCTAACCCTAACCCTAATAGAAAGTAGGAAGTTCCATGTGGACACAGTACGGACGGCTAACCGCTAGTTTTTCGCTGTAAACTTGGTGGAAATAGAAAGGGGAGTCGCCCGTAAAGCCAACCAGTCCGTCACTTACCGTCATGTCATATTTGTGATAAACATGTGAAATATTTCTGTCATGAATAAACAATTTACATAAATTCTCATACCTTCAAAAATCTGCTTGACTCGGCTTACAACACGTGCCGGAACCTGCCTTTCACCTGTACGTCTACTGCAGGTTTTATTTGATCCTCAAAGCCCCGCCCTTTCAACTTAAACACACCGTATTACCAAGTTGTTCGCTCCTCAGTCAACCGGCTTGTCATGCCTCAATGATCACGCCATATGTTTGAAATGGTTTCTAACTGAATTTAACAAAACAGGTTCGTTTCGCCAAACAAAACCCTATTCAATACATTATCTATAAATACGAGTTGATCTTTCTGAAGATACAATATACAGTTCAACAGTTGATGGGTTTTATCGATCGGACATCCAGACGTCTCATTTCACGTAACAACACAGAATAAACACAAACGACTCAACAAACAAGATGATAATCCCGGTCAAACTTAATATGGGGTTATCCAGACACCCACACGATCTTCTATTAAGAGTGTTTAACGTCCGGTTTCACCAAGGGCGATATCGCAGCCAAATTGATTTTTTTCTATATACGAGACCCTGAATGCAGAACAAAAATATCTTACGCACGCCGCGTGACTAATTAATCAGTCAGAGACAAGTCAGTGATACACGCCTTGGGTAATAAAACGACTGGACTTGTAAAGGGAAATAATACCGTTATACAGATAGGATGCAGACCACTGACTACCATTGACGTCAATGTTAATTCCTGTCACTTAGCTCGACATTAAAATTCTTTTGGATCGAAGGTATTTTAGTACAGACGAGACACCGCCTGGCATTGTGTTGCCACAAAGAATAAATAATAATGACCTAGGAAAGTTTGCGATGTACAAATTGAAGTGGCATAATAACAGCTCTCTCTCTCAAGGAAAGTAATCGGTGTTCTACGTCTAATATAGGGATGAGACTGTAACTAATTTTTACGTGATAAAGAGTCGGGTCGCCTGTCGTGGGCTTTTTTCGGTCCACCTGTTTCCCCTCACTGCTAACGACTCTACGTACAAGCGAATTACTGAAAGAAACTTGAACCATATTATTTTAGTCCCGACATGACCCAGTTTGTGTCGAATGGACGTTAGATCCCCCGCTCTCTCTCTCCTCGATCTATTCATTTGATTTGATATATTTTGTTTAATGCTTGTAATAAGTGTGTAGTTTGTCTTATCTACAGGTTTGACTTATCCGGTTTTGTGTGTAGTGAGGTCCTCCTACAATCTACACGGAACATTAGAGCCAAACATTTATATTAGTATTGTCATAGAGTCAAAATGTCACATCGATTGACTCAAAATCCTGCAAGAATTATCTTTTTTTTCACCGAGGAGCGCTCCTTAAATGACAATAGGGCAAGGTCTTTTACCCAATACTACCTGGGGAGTTGTATGGCCGAATGGTTAGCGTGCGCGCGTGCTGTATCATACGGCCTGCCATTGAGTCAACTTGTGTGGTTTCAAATCATCGGTTGTGCGTGGCAAGGAGTATGGTTGCCTGTCCAACCTCGTGGGTTTTCTCCGGGTACTCCGGTTTCCTCCCACTGCTAAAGACCCCTACGTGCAAGCGAATTATTGAAATAAAATAAACCATATGTTAGTCCCGAAATGACCTAGTTTGTGTCGAGTGAACGTTAAACTCCTTCTCTCTCTCTGTCTTTCTCATCCCTCTCTCCAATACTACCTAATATTACTCAAACCCAATGTCTCGATGTTCCAGTTACCTCCCTTGATACCCCCCACCCGATTTTAACCCATATTATCAGTAACCTTTTTATTCCTGTAAAATAAAGGACCAATGTTATCTAAAGATGTGATAAAGATTCAGTTATAGAATAATAATACGTTTATTCCCGGGACCACGGTGGCGCTGTCTTATTGACGAGGTGTCTGGTTTTCCAAGCAATTTTCTTTGATTGTTCTTAGTAGCTTCCACACGTGAGGACCATTAATCGAGAAAGTTAAATGTCCTCTGGGTCTCTTGTAAGCAGACACAGATAATAGTTTAGTATCTGTGAACGAACGGAGATTTGATGGTTCCTGTTTGTAGAATGTGAATAATGTCTCATGTAGGAGGGAGCTGTATGAGGGAACTAAGCATTATTTGATAGCCCTTTAAAGTCGACCCGGGCTTTCACTGTCTCCATCTTAAATGAAATGAAATTAAGCGTCTTATTGTTCTGCTCTGATTGGACTAATGAAGACGGGCATATGCCTATAGTGTGCTATAATGAGGCAAATTCTGTCCCGTCAGTGGCGCTACTGCTTAGTCTTATATTAAATTCCAACTGCAAGGGGATCTTTACGTGCACGCTAATGTGTACACGGGACCCGGTCCTTTCGTACCATCCGAACGACTAGACAGCTGCCTTGTCAGGCCCTCCATCCTACACCACTGACAAAGGGGAGCTTTTTCGGCCAACGCAGGGGTCGAACACGGGACCTCGAGGTTAGCGAAACAACGTCTTACTCGCCTTTTCGTCCCTCACCCCCTTCTCGAAAAGTAACTCCACTGACTAAGGAGAACTTTGATGTTAGCGAGCCACGTATTACTCGTTTTGTTTTTGTCCCCCCCCCCTCACTCCCTCCAGAAAAGTAACTCTAGGGACTCGACAGATTACAATCTAATTTTTTTTTATTACTGAATAATATATTATCTACATAAATAATAAATTATAATTATTTTACAATAATTATATGGAATAATGTACACTAATAATTATACGAAATAATAAAATATATATTTTGGTAATTAGTGGCTATCTAAGCTGCTAGTTGACGATTTTTCCTACGACGAACTTTAAATGGTCGTTTCCTTGTCTTTGTTGGTGTTCCGAGGTATTCCTGAAAGATACATTAACATACACAACATAAGTAAGGTCATTTTGGGACTAACACAAAATTATACATGCTGATATAGGCCCTATAGTACGTCAAGCAGTTTAAAATATCAGAGAGCTACGGTAGCTAAGGGAGTAAGACGTTGGATCGCTAACCTGGGTGTCTCCTTATCAGTGGTGCAGGGTGGGAGGTTTTGGCAAGGGACAACGTATAGTCGTTCGGATGGGACGAAAAACCGAGGCTCCATGTTGAAAATCAACATCAGAGTAGGCCGTGGTACCGCTGTCCGGGTAAAATTTCCCTCATACCACACTGCAAGGTGTATGTTGGTCACCATAAGCCCAGTCGGAGCAGAAAACCTCATACCAATCCATTTCATTTTGTACAGTTCTTAATTTGAAACAAATATTTATGACCCTTGACCCACGCATGGTTATACATTGTCGCTTACATCATCGTCTAGAGCTTGCTTACCTTAAGATCTTTCTTGAATCCATCGACGTCAGTTTCATTTTTGGCTGGGAAATACTGAAAATATAAAATATTATCACATATTATATAATATACAAATTATTGAATATATATTAGTACAGCATCCTATATGTGAGATGGAGGGGGGGGGGCATATCATCAGCGCAAATGTTCAAAATATCTTTACTATGATGAACAGTGTCTTCAGTATACACACTTTCAAACGCTAAACCAGGTGCTTAGACCTTTCTGAAAATGCAACGACAGTGCTAATGGAGATGAGCATACGCCATACAGTGTGCTGTGAGGGAAATTGTGCATGGGCAGCAGCACAATATAGTATGGCCTACTTATATATCGAATTCTAACAGTTAAAGTTTCTTTTACGGTCAGGCCAAGGTGTACACGAGACCTCGGGTTTTCAGACCTTCACCCTTCACCACTGACAATTAGGAACCACACCTGATAATCCCGATGAACTTACTCGATCTTCTGAAAATGAACTAATCGTGTTAGAAGGGAGATAAGTCTCATGACAATATACTTACGACATCGTACATCTTCTGGAGTGATTCTTGTGTTGGTAGATAGGTTTTAGCCATGTTCTTCATATCCTGTATGTAAGCTTTGTACAAGTCCGTGGGTAGACGATCAAGGGAGGTAAGTGGCAAGGGGAGGTAAACATCAGCCTGGAGCTCTCCTTGGTTGGGGTTAAAATAGGTCACGTTCACACTGGGAATGAGGCTGAATTTGGCTTTGTATTTCTCGATTTCTTCTCGGATCATGTGTTTTAAGAGATCTTTGAATTGGTGTAACTGAAGTTTGACGTTGTCTTCAACCTGCCAATAACCGTAGGCCCATTTACCCTGGAAACATATACATATATATATATATATATATATACAATTAAACAAAGTAATATCAGTATTTCAAGTGGTCTGTCACTGAGTCAACTGGCGTGGTTTCTAATCCCCGGCTGTACGTGACAAGCAGTGGGTCGCCTGTCTAAACTCGTGGGTTTTCTCCGGGTCCTCTGGCCCCCGCGAATTATTGAAATAAAGATGAACCATGAGTTACTCCCGAAATGACCTGGTACAAAGGTTATGATCGTCAGTGAGTTCAATAGTTATTGTTCGAAAGAGTAATTAAAAATCTGGTACGAAAGATTATGATCGTCAGAGAGGTTATTGTTCGAAAGGAAATTACACATACCTCTTGATAAGCTTCATTTGCCATTGAATGTACATATTTGACGTCATCTCTCTTCATGAACTCGTCAAAATGGTCGTTAATCATGGAGTGTATGTTATTAATGGCGTCATTGTAATGTTCACCAAGTTTCATAGAACTAACATGATCACCCAGCTGTTGGCCGAGTCCAGTCAAATATTCTCCATAGTTGGCGTTTTTAATATCCTGTAGTTTCTGGTGTAACATTTGGACTCGTGGATGGTTGGTAATTTTAATTACTGCATCTGTAAACGATAATATAAAATAAACATACGGAAGAATACAAGAGTTATGTACCCTGTCACGCGACGATATACGAAGTCTGAAATCTTTAAAATAAGGTCACCAAAGCCTGTATTTGAACACCAGAAGTTGTTCCGTTTTTGATCATTTTCTTATATTATATTTGCATAGCTCATACAGTACGTTGACTCGCTAGTCTGGAGGTAGCGTTTTCTATCCCTGCATTGCCCGAAACAGTTTATCGTGATTTTCCGACTCGGTTTCTCCTTGAGAGTGCTCCAGAACGGACGATCCCGTGTATACATTGGCGAGGACGTAAAAGACGGAATGCGATATAAATGTGGACCATACTGCCTCTACCCGGGCAAAATTGCCCTCATAACACACTGTATAGGAGCATAACAGCAGGACGTTAAACCCAATTTAATTTATTTCACCTTGTCAGTGGTGCAAGACGGAGGACCCCCTGCACGTAAAAGATCCCTTGACAGTTTGAATTCGATATAAGAGTAGGCCATAGTGCCACTGCCCGGGCAAAAGCGCCCTCATAGCACACCGTATAGGAGCATAACAGTAGGACTTACCATTAACATGAGCTTGTACTATGTTTGTATGTTTTTCTACATATTGTCTGATATCAGCTATAATTGTTTCTATATATTCAGTTACATCTTCTATTATCCTCTCACTCATCATCTGGAGTAAATAATATACATCCGATTAATACTTCAGTAGAATAGAATAGAATAGAATAGAATAGAAGAGAAGAGAAGAGAAGAGAAGAGAAGAGAAGAGAAGAGAAGAGAAGAGAAGGATACAATGTTCATCCATATAGATAGCGCGACCAACGGACTTTATAGTACATGGTCGAATCTCGGAGTAGGTCTAAAGTCAGGGGCATCTTTTAGGCAACCAGTACTGATTCTTCTTATTCTATTAATGTTTATCGTTCGCCTCCACCGATGGTGATATGTGCTTTCCTGTGGGAGGGAATCGGGGTAAACTCAAAAGGTTGATAAAGAGACTCTATCCCCAAGTAACACATTATGCTCAGTGTGGTGATCAAAAAAAAAAACCCAAGGACGAACGGCAGCTAGAGGTGATCGGTCCGCTAGAACACGACTGTAAGTCAGAGGTAATCGGCCACCTAGATCACGACCGTAAGTCAGAGGTGATCGGGCAGCTAGAGCACGACCGTAAACCAGAGGTGACCGACCAGCTAGTGCACTAGGCAATCCTGACCCATACCCTTTAGGTCCTCCTTCAAAGCGCCCATCACCTGCCATCAACTCACCTCGGCTCTGTAGAGAGCTTCATAGTATTTTTGTCTGATTGGGTAAGCTTGGAATTTTTGAAGAGCTTCTGTAGCACCTCCTATCAACATCTCGTAAGATTGTTTGTAGCTTGTACCAATCGCCCTCAAATTGTTACTGTAATACACAAATAAAATGAACAGATGTTAGTTATGTTCAAACCTGTACAATGCCGCCTGTTTTTTTAAAGCTCATATAGAAATAAAATTAAGAAATGAAGATGTTTTTGTCTTATTTATTGCCGGATACCGGAGTAAGTTGTGTTCGGAGTTGGTGTCTGTTTAAATTCATGATGCGCTGTACTGGATATGTATTTATCAACCCAAACAGGTGGGTTTGATGACCGATCGATTAGTAAGTGCACACTGTATCATAAGGTCTGTCATTGAGTCAACTGGTGTGGTTTCGATTCCTCGTTCCAAGGAGTAGGGTCTCTTCAAGGAAAATTTGGATTGGACAGCGGCTCTATGGCCTACTCTTATATCGAATTCCAACTGTCAAGGGATCTTTTACGTGCAGACCAATGCGTACACGGGATTTTGGTTTCCGTACCACCGAACGACTAGACCGCTGTCCTTGTTCTGCATAACTGACAAGGGGGAATCACGCCGAAAAATCTGGATGAACTTTCTCGACCATAGATGAAAGCGAAGAGGACGTAAAGCTCCAAAGTAGAAATAGACAAAGGGATTGTGACTGACAGGACCTTTATTTGAATCTGACAGTATCTTGCCGGCTTTCCATGGACTCCCCATTCCGATTTATTTATTATATTTTAACATTAAACTTACTGGCCTATGACATAGAAATTCTGTATTCTGTTGCCAATATCCTGTATAAATAAATCATTTCTAGTATGCATTCTTCTCAAATCTCGTACAAGATATTGTAATTGTTGTTCAAGGAAAGCCAGTTCTTCTGACACCAAGGTAATGTATGGTTTTACTTCTTCCACCAGGTTTTCGGATATTTGGCTGTATTTGTGAGCAAGTTCTTGTCCAATTTGAGCCTTGGCTTCTTGTGACAGATGGTTAGATATCACCAACAGTTCTTGTAACTTCTGGTGTGAAAACGTCTGAAGCAAAATAAATGAAAATAAGATAAAATAGAGTTTATCCGTGTACAATACTGCACCAAATGGGCATACGTCAAACAATGTGCTATTGGGAAATATGGTTGGACAGTGATGCCACAGCCTACTCTTATTTCGAATTCCAACTGTCAAAGGTTTTTATACGACACTAATCTCTGTCGTCCCATCTAAACGAATAGACACTGAAACTTTGTTAAGACAGTGGCGTTACCGCCTACGCTTTATCGAATCGCAACTGTCAAAGATTCTTTTACACGGGTGGACCGCGCCATTTGGCCACAGTCAAGACCTTCATTCTGCCCCAATGAAAAGGTGAATCTCAAGAAACATCGTCCAGCACGGGTCACCGAGCCACCATATATAGATTTCAGAAGGGGTCAATTTGCAAATACTCCTACCTTTAATTCTTCCAAAATGGCTGGCCTCCATGTTATCCTAGAATGAAGAATTCTGGATGTGTTGAGCCGAGCTGACATCACGTTCTCCACAGTTCTTTGTCCATTGATCATTGTGTAGGCCTCGGTTCTAATGGCACTGCTGTTGACGTATTTACCCTCCAAATGGAAACTCTTTGACAGATCATCTACAAAAAATATCAAATTGCTTTGGTTAAGTAAGGTGCCTATAACTTTCAATTGATTTACAATAATAATACATCTAGTTGGACATCGTTTTACAAATATGGCTCTAGTTTTCTGGCGTTCAGGGGAAATTTATTCGTCATACGAACTGATAACATAAAGGCCATTCACACGACTGTCTGTTTCAGTGATGTGTCGTGTTGCTAGACAATTCACTATGCGAATGAACAATCAAAACTGTACGCCAGAATAACAAACAATAAAAAGGTCTATCGCGTTGGTGGACATTTAAAAATAAACTGTATATATACTCATATATATTCATCTGGACAATCAAGAATAAATCATATATTCTGTAATAAAACTTACTATTGTCATAGTTAGTCTGGAACTCAAATGTTTTCTTATTATAAGAAAATGCAGCTGAAACACTGGGCTTGTCGTCAATCGTGTTCTTCAGAGTAGCGTGGAATGGTGACATGCTTTCAACTTCACCAGATAATTTCATTTTCTTCAGTGGATTAATAACCTGCAACACAAACAGATGGTCATCCACAAATGACAGAATGATGAACAAACCAGTTAAAATGGGCGGGCCTAACCCTTTCCATGTCTTTAGAATAATTTACGTTATATCTTGTTTTTACTACTTTAGGGGTCCACGTTAGGGTTATTACGTTCTAAGGCTTTATGACTAGAATGCTACTATCCTTGTAAACGAAATGAAATGGGGGTTAGCATTAGTCATATAATGTGTCTTGTAAACACCACATCGACACTATAGATCTGACGTTTTATTTCATCACCACGTACCTCAATGTTGATCTGTCGTCTGAGTTGATCTATTTCTCCAAGAAGTACCATGTTCATTTGTCTTCGTGATGCTGTAAGGTACTGAAGTTCCACACCAGTGCTGTACCTATCAGTGGAGCGTCCAATGTGTGAAGTAAGCTGAACATCAGTGTCGGTGTATGGATGACTGATACCCAGAGACATGGTGTAGTTCTTGTGGGTTCTATCGTAAGATACATCCTTAACATTGGAGGTAAGGATAAGCGTTTTTCTACTATCTGGTGAATAAGATAACTCCGTCTTGCCGTCAAAAATTACTCGACCGCTATCAACTGTCATTTCAGAGCCAATTCGGATGTCCTGAAATAATGAAATACAGTTTTTGATACCATATTTAATGAACATAATGGCCTGACCTGATATCTTATATTTTTGTGTAGACTCTTCGTTGTGGGTAAAATATAGAAGTTTCGAATTAAGTAACTTTGGGCCTCGGGGTGCTTGGTGAATATCTGCCCGCCTTTAAAGATTCAGATTTTTTTAGATTTGGCCCATCGCTAATCAAAACATAAGTTCAGATTAACCAAATGCATATTCATTAAAAGTGAATGGGTTTTGCGAACGAGTATCTGATATTACTTTTCAAAAAATAGCCCTGTCTGCATTTTTGAACAGTAAAGGTGGCCTTCTATACACATAGAACAGCATATATACAAATTCTATTCATTTGGAAGCGTTTTAAATTAACAAAATTCATGTTTTGGACACACGCGGAAGTTATGACGATATCGCACGATTATAATTTAATTTTAGTTTAGCAGGAGAAATAAGGCATGACTTACCCTTTTGATAGATGGCAAGCTAAGCGTGAGATCAACTTTATTGGTTCTTTTTCCAGGTGTTAAACTGGCTTTAAAACCAAATTTCTTGGATTCATCTCGTTCAGAATCCCACATTATAGACCCATCTATACTCTTATGAGATGGAGCTTTAGTCGTTGATCCTTCTAAGGCAATGGTTCGCATGGGTAGTTCAATCTTCAGATCTCCATTGATTATATTGTGGTTGCGACGGTTTTTCTCATCCAAGTTCAGCTCGTAACCAAGTCTCTGTCCTTTGTGGTCGTTCCATATGATGGCTCCGTGGCTCTTTACGGTTTTGTCTGAGGTTTGAAGAACACCACTCACGCCCATAGTTCTTGCTGGGTGGATCAACTTAACGTTGAATTCCTTGTCAATGTCAAATCGACCGCCATTAGGAGTGAAAGAAGATTGGAATCTGAGATTATGCTCTGGATGTCGCTTGTTCCAGTTGACGTACACATCACCACCAATGATGTGATCCTTCTGAACGGTCATTTTCATTTCCATAGGATATGGTTTATTCATGTCAATGGACACTTCGGGTCGATCAGTTGTTATAACCTCCACGTCCATATCAAGGACTTGATTTTCGTTCAGTGAAGCTGAAACGGATTCGGCGTATTTGTCACCATTCTGTGTACTTTCCATATTGATGGTGGTTGTTTTGACAACTTCGAAAGGTGTTGATAAGGTAACAGTACCAGTGTGTGTTTCTGATGACCATCCTTCTGTCTTTTGATAAGAGCCATCCATTTCAATCTTCTTGTTGGGCTCCCAACCGACAAGGAAATGTGAATTAGCTTCACGACCGTTCTTTTCGTGTTTAGCATTGAACCTTAGTTCTTCCATGTGTGTGATTCGGCTGGTGAGCTCGGCGTTAGCTTCGAAAGATGTTGGTGAAACATATCGGAATTGAACCTCGGTATCTACCCGACCGGTTGGTTTGGAATCTAATGTAGCAGTGGTTTGGAAATCTTTCAATTGTCCCAAGTGAGTAAAGCTGATATCAGCGGCGTCGAATTCATCAAATGGTGTTCGGAGACTTAGTTTACCATTCATGGGAATGGCAGTGGTATCTAAATCTCCTTCGATGCTGTAGATCCTGTTTCTGCCCAACTTCAATTTCATTTCAGCGCTTGGACGTAGTTTGTCCTTTCGCATATTGGCGGATAAGGACATGGCCTTGTATCCACGGAATGGTGTTTTTACACTCCAATCAAAGGTGTTTAGGTTTGCAGATTTTACTCGCAATTCAGATACAATTTGTTGTTGATTTCCATATTCAGCACTGATGTTGGAATCGACAGAACTGCCATCCACATTATGTTTATACTCCATCTTTGTTTCCTCAAATCCACCGAATGGCGTGTTGACCTGGAGATTAGCCTCAACTCGTTTCCAATCCAATTGATAAAGACTTCCAGAGGCTGAAACGTCCAGTCCGTCCATATATCTCAAATTGGCACCTGCGTTATATCTGTTTCCCCGACGGTTATAGTCAACGTTAGCTGCCAAATCTGTGAATTTGTTGAATGGTGTATTGACTGATGCGTCTACGTGAACCTTGTCGGCACTAATTTTGTATGTGGCTTGAGCTAAGATTTCTCCTTCGTTGATCTTTCCAGTAGCGTGAAGTCCACCGTCTGTCAGTTCGCCACGTTTAACAACGTTGACATAAGCTCGGTTTGCTGATCCGTAGTATTTATAGTCACCGTCAAGTATAACGGTCATAGAATCATTACCATCTTTAATCTGTGATTCGTAACCAGCGGAAATCTTTGATCCCAGGGAAGCTCGAAGTTTGGTGTTGCAGTTCTTCAACGGAATTCCGGAATGTAAGAAGGACAAGTCAAGATCTTCCATGAACATACCTTGAAGACTAAGAGAGGAAGACAGACTTTCCTGTGGTCTGTACTCGTTATTGACGCTACCCTCGATGACTTTCTTTCCATCGTAGTTGAAAGCAGCCTTAGCGGTAAAGTCATTTAAGTCACCAGTCTTTTCGAAGGAGATGGTAGTATCCTTGATCTTATCAGAGGAACCCTTCATTGTGAATAGGCCGCTAGTATTTCCATTGAGTCTGAAGTTGGTAATGACTTTGAGAATTTCACCTACAACTTCAGCTTCACCCTGAAGCCTGAAATTTCGTACTTCGCCTTCTCCTTTCAAGATTAGTCGGTTTGTTGCATAATTCTCGAACGGTGTGGTAACTATGATATTGCAAGACATTGGTGCATTAGACAGGCTGATATCAGCTACGATTTCCTTGTTATAGCCGTAAGATGCTTTGGCGTGTCCTATAAGAGAAGTGTCGGTCATCTCGTGGTTGTATGCATAGCCCATTTGTTCATAACCTTGGTATGGAGTGGACAGCTCACCTGAGACACGTACTTGTTTCACGCCGTTATCATAGAAGTTTACGTTACCAGAGTAAGCTGAATCCAGATAACGGAGGTTGCCTTCGGACTTGAAGTTGTGCAAGGAACCATCGTGGCTGAATGATACAGATACGTCTTTGTCTTCAAAATATGGTGCCTCAATAGTTAGAGATCCCATAATGTTGTCCATAAATTTGAAGTTTCCGACGGCGGAGGCAACATGCTCGTCACAAGTGGCCTTTATTTCACCCCTCATATTATTCCATTCGCCATCTTTGTTGATTTTAATTCCGAATTTTCGGCCTTCGCCATCCAAAAGGTAATCGACATCACCGGAAAGATCAAGAGATGGGAGTTGAATATTGAATTTGGTCTCCGCTTCTACCATGTTGTCATGTCCCAAAGAAGAAGAGAGTTTTGTCTGGAAGTTAGTTGGAAGTCCGTAATGGTCCAAATCCAGTTTAAATGGAGCCGTGTAAGGGTTCTTGAAGAAAAGGTTTGTTTTTATTAATCCTCTTCTGATTTTGTTGTCCAAATTAGCTTTAATTTCTTTATTTTTTCCATAATTTAAAGACGATTTAAAGGTGAAATCATCCAGGTCTCCGTTTTTCGTCACGGATGCTTTCAGTTCTTCAAACCCTTCGTATGGACTGTGGAAGACAATATTCCCAGATGTTGTAGAATCATGGCTAAAGTTAATATCAGCATCGAATTTTTTATTGCCAATCTCTACGTCTCCACCGGATTGGAAGTTGGTCAGGATGCCGTTATGTTTAACTGTTGCTCTGCTCACCTCGTATCCACGGAAAGGCGTCTTGACAACAAGTGAACCATCAATACCATTCTTCATCGTTAATAAAAGATCGCCTTCAATTGTCTTGTATGGAGCGTACTTGATTTCAGCGTGGGTCTGGATATGATGTTGATTGTGCATATGACGAACACTACCTCCGACTTGTTTAAGGTGTTCGAAGGGAGTCTTTAGCGTAATATCGAAGGTATATGGTGAGTCCAAGTTGTAGAGGGTATCCAAGGTGATGACCTTTCTTGGGTAATACTCGATTTCAATCTTTGAATTACGTCCGGTATTTTCCAAACGGCTTGAAACATCGGCCTGGACGTAACGGAATTCTTTGAACGGAGTATCAAGTCGTAGTTTACCTGTGATATCTGATCTCCAGTTGGCATTTAGTGATGTTGCATATTTTCCAACAATGGGCAACAGTTTGAACTCGGCTTGGCTATTGATGTCGTACATGCCATTCGAGAAGTGGAATCCGGTATCCAGTTCCCGCATTTTATCAAATGGAGTTAAGAGTTTAGCCTTGAACATCTTCTGGTCTTCCCATCCCAAGCGTGTTTCAACTTCAACAGTTTTTCTGACATTGTATTCAACGTTGCCGGTGGTGATCCATATACCCCCCTCCTTTTTGTTGTTTGCTGTTACAACAATTGATCGTAATTGCTTGAACGGTGCAGTTATTCTGAGACTACCATCCAGTGTTGTTGGCAAATCACCAGAGATATAACCGTCGGCTGTTATTTTCATTCTTGGTGCCCACTGTAATTCCATACGGCTGGTGTAGGGTGAGTTAGTTTCTACGGACAGTGAACCGGATAGGTCTTCAGTGTATGGGTTTGTGGCCGCAACATCAAAGGTAACTTGCCTGTTGCCTCTTCTGTAATTCATACTGCTTGATCCAATGACTCTTCGATCGCTCTTGACGGTTGTGGAATGAACGATTATTCCACGTTGGAATTCATTATTAAAATCGACAGTGACATCACGAAGTTTGTTCCACGGGGTCTGGAACGTTATCTGTCCATTTAACAATGCCTTGGTGGCAGATGGAGAGTGACTTCCAGTCATGTCAAGTTGTATTCTGTATTTCCTATTCCAAGTGGTTGAGAAGTCAGTTTTGATGTCAGAGTCTGTTAAGACGAAGTTCCAGTTTGAGGTACTTCTATGGTAGGGCGCTGATACTATTAACTTTCCGGTATGATCCATGTTCCATCCAAAACCAATTGCAGTCATATCCAAGTCGTAAGAGTACTTTTTACTATTATGGTCAATTGAAACGCCTGCTGAGTATCTATCGCCATTACTTTGGTAGTTCAGTCTGGCAATGATAGATTCCATATCTTTGAAATTTGACTTGAAGGTAATAACTGCATCAGGGCCTCCTCGTCTGAAACTGCGGGGTTGGTTGACTTGGAATTCTATGTCAGCATATTGCTTCTCAAGTCCTGCTTTCAACGTGGCTGTGAGGGTGTTTGCAAATTTATGTGAAAATGCGGCAGACATGCTTCGGTAATTAACGAATGGTGTTTTCAATTCAATTTCCACGCTGGATTCGTCAGCTGTAAATGGTTTCACGGTGATGGCAGTTGTCATCTGTTTATTGTCAGCCCAGGAGACCGTTCCTGCAATCTTGGTGTCACTGGGGTTTTTATTGTAACTGAATACAGTAGATAGTTTGGGAAGGATTTTAAAAGGTGTGGTAATCATCAAATCGGTGTCAATTTTACCTCTACGGTTTGCATAAACCAGATCCATGTTGATTTTATCTTTTCTGTTCCACGCAACATCCACATGGGTACTGACGTCAGCATCTACTCCATTTCCTTTGTGGTTGGCGTTAACAGAAATGGTTCTTTCTGGATAAATAATTTTCAGATTTCCATTCATGTCGGCTAATGATTTGAAGTTCACACCACCATCTAGGACAACCTTGGTATTCGTGTTTGCGTTTTCGACATCCCAATTGACTGCGAATTTACCGCCATATTGTGATCCTTTCATTTTGGTATCGAGATCAGCGGACAGTTTTCGGTATGGACAGTAAACCTCCAGGTCGACAACGTGGTTATATTTGTCCTGGGATATTTTACTGGTTGTGAATCCATATTTATCTTTACCATGCTCCAAATCGGCTGCTGCTCTGAATTTTTTTAAGTTGAGGACGGTGCTTCCAGTTAAGGTGATTGGTTTTCGCATGTCTATATCGACGTTGTACTCTTTCATTAGGTCGACCAACATAGGTAATGCCATTTGTGAACTGATAACGTGTTTATCTTTGTTGGGTCGTCCATACTTAGTTGAAATGCTCAACTTCTGTTTGTTTATCTTCACATTCAGATTATGGGTGTACTCCTTCTTCACCTGGGTCAGATCCGTAATGATGCTAATTTGATTTTTTGGTAATACTAGATTAAAATCTCCTACCATATTTAAGACTTTGGATGACTTGCTGCTGAGTTTTAAGTTGGATTTAACCTTTTGACCTTTACCATATACCAAAACCAGGTTATTTTGTAGATCATTTCTGTCGTGTTTGTGTTCACCACTTAAGGTGAAATTTAAATCCTGAAAAAATGAAATAGAATATTTAAATGAATACGTGGAAAGCATCGAATCTGCAATGTAAGGCTAATTCAACATCACATGGACCAAAGCAAATGCAATGAAATGGATTTAACGTTCTACTCGTCTGCTCCGAACTGTGCTAATGGAAGACGGGTATACGCCATACAGTGTGCTATGAGGGAAATTTTGCCCTGACAGCGACACTACGGCCTACTCTTATATCGAATTCCAACTGTCAAAGGATCTTTTACGTGCACGCTAATATGTACACAGGACCTCGGTTGTTCGTCCCATCCGAATGACTAGACCGCTGCCTGCTCCACTGACAAGGGGGAACCACGCCGGAAAATAAGTCGGTCACCCAAATAGCCAAAGCGTATCAACCAGAATTATATATCTGGATAATATGACTTACAAGCATTGGCAGTTCGGTGATAATTTCATAATCAGCTTTGGCTGCTGCCTTGTTTCCCTTGTGGTTGAAGGTGGCGTCCATAAATACCCTCTTATCATTTGTCTTTTTGTTGAGTGTTTTACCATAACGAACGTCAACTGTAGCTTCGCTATGACGGTTGTTGTGAGACAGGTCCAGTTTGGTTATGAAGTTATATTCTGGATTCTTCTTCACATCAAAATTACTGAAATATTAAAATTGATCTTGGGTGAATGGGAAGTCTAGGTTGAACAACGCGCTTTTAATATCCGCGTCCGCTACAGTCTCCCAAGAACAAAAAACAGTAATAAAACTTTTCAGCGTTTCTCAAATACACATTAAACAACATAATAAATCTACAAATTCGTGCTACGACGATTGAAATCGTGGTTTTGATAGTGGAATAATATGTTGATCCTGCCAGGTCTTATCATAATATTGAAGTTAGTCGTAGCAATCGCATTGATCGTATCAAAACGTATCTGCACGTACCAGACCGTCAACTCAATACAGTATGCTATGAGGGAAATGTTGCGCTATACGGCCTACGTGTACATCGAATTCCAACTTTCAGATGCCGAACAATATGTACTCGGGGTCTCGGGTTTTCGTCCCATCCGAACGACTACTAATGAAGACAAACTTACGTGTTAAGTGAGTATTTAGTGAGTGATTTGGTACTTTTGTTACTAAATTTACCCATCATAATGATCTTATTCTTGGTTACTTTATGTATCGTATAGTCCAAAACAACTCGGGTAGATACGGCGCCACTTTTAGCTTTGTTAACAGTGCCATCTACTTTAGCCGTCAGCCATTTGGAGGCAATCTTAATATCACTGTCGTATCTTACAAACTTCTTCCTTTCAACCCTCACGTTATTGACTGAAATAAAGGAATGAATAAATAAAATGATAGTTATCCCCCTTTTTTCTTTCGGGATTGGGGTGGTGGTGGGGTTTGAGTCGCTGTCGATCATAAAGTATAGGTGTGCCTTTTGGTGGCTGGTTATTCGTAACCTGAAAAAATGCATTCGCTCTTAGCATTGGACTGAATTGTACTTTTACTGAAATAAATATACCCCCCACCCCGGCTGTTAACTCCTCGTTTTAACCCAAATTCTCCATCCCACACTTAGAGGAGTGGGCGGTGTCATTTTGGGTGGCTGGTTATTCATTTCATGTGAAAATAAATTCACCCTAGGCATTGGATTGGATTATACTTTGACTGAAATAAATACAGTCGGATTACCGAGCCAGATATTGGTATTAACTTACAGTTGATGCTGATGGGTTTTCGAAGCAGATCTTTAACTGTTACGGTTACGTCTCCCTTTAGAACTTTAGCCAGACGGTGTTCCATATTACCATCCACAGATATCAGATGCTCGACCGGTGTTCTTACAGCGAATCTTGGGATGATTCTCATGGAAGATGTCTTCTTGGTGCTAATATCCATCTGTAAAACGGCTTCCATGGTGTATTCACCTCGTTCATCATATTGAATACTACCGCGAATGCTCTTTTCTTTACTAGTATCAACAATGGCTCCTGTAAAAGATGACATAATTAGTTAACGGCTCTAACCACATAGCGATATTGCATAAAACCACGTTTGATTATTTCTTTATCGGTATCAACGATCTGTCCTGGAAGTTCCTTTACAATTACTTTTGTCCATTTGATTTGGGAAGTCCACGAAAAGTCTCAATCTAAGAATTAATAATGCATGCTACATATTCCCAAAACAAAGTAAACTTCATTTCCCCTCTCATAAGACATACAAGATTCCCCGCTTGACCTTTGATGTTGTACAAATTTAGTACTATTGTGTCCAGACAATGTTCGTTACAATGACATATTATAGACAGGCGCGGATCCAGAGGGGGGGGGGGCACCCGGCGCACGCCCCTCTATTTTTTGGGGTGGCGAACAATTTTTTAGCTCCATAATTATATTCTCGCAGCAAAGAAGAACAAAATAGTTAAGGTTGGAAATCGTAATTTACAGTACTGGTATGAAATTAGTCCTTGTGGGCATTTTTTCCACTCAAAAATCACGGGCCGGGTGCAGCACGCCTCCCCTTTCTGAAAATCCTGGATCCGCCCCTGATAGAACAGGTCCCATGAGAATACCGACGTGCATCTTACACATTAAAGATTCATTGGTAGTTGACATTCGATATAACAGTAGGCCTAGTGCCGCTGCCCGGGCAAAATTTCCCTCATAGCCTACTGTATGTCGTATACCCATCAGAACGAGAAAATATTCAATTTGCATAATACAACGAGGTAACGAAAATCATACAAAATTATTATTCAACTCTGGATTTTCTACCTTAAATGGGTCACACATTTCCCGTGTGTTTAAGTCTGGAATGATTGAAACTAAACATAGTTTTCAGTGTTTAGGGCTGGAATGATTGAGACTAAACATACCTTTCAGTGTTTATGTCTGGAATGATTGAAACTAAACATAGTTTTCACTGTTTAGGGGCTGGAATGATTGAAACTAAACCTACCTTTTAGTGAGATTGGGTGATCGATAACACCGGTCAAGGACAGATCGGTCTCAAATCGTTTCTTCCCTTCAATTTCAACAGATCCAGCAAGAACGATATCTTTAGCAGCTGGTCTCAAAACCTCAATTCGGGGTGATAGTTTGGTTAATTTTCCTTCGTTATTCACATCAACGATGGAACGGATCTCGTATCTTTTACCGTCTTTAACAAAACGTCCAATAAAGGCTTTCTTTTTTTCTTCTAAGATCGCATTTCCTGGAAAGTATAAAATTCTAGTTATCTTATCTTTTAATATAAACCAAAAACGAGAGAGACTTTATAACGGAAAACCTCTCCATATTGATCCTTATGTAAGTCCCGGAATAGCCTAATTTGTGTCGAGTGGACGTTAAACCCCATCTCTCTCTCTCTCTGTCCCCATCTTACCCCACACTCCCTATTCACCATTGCATTATAACAAATGTCTTACCTTTAAGAATCATTTCAGTCCATGGTGAAGTGGCACTGACTTCCAATTCCTTGTTTTTAAAATCAATAACCATGTCCATCGAGATTTTTCTTTGGACTTTAGATCCAGGCGTATCGAAAGCTAATTGTGCTACACTCTTTTCTTTTGTCTGTGAACAAAGTAAAGCGTTAGGTTATGTAATTTTATTATCCTCCCTCCCCACGGTTGATGTAAGGCCCCCCCAGTGACATTTAGAGGCATGGGCCATATACATGCTTAATCCCCCCACTGTCTCTTCTGTCCGACTACTAACAAAGACAACTGCATTATAGTCGAGCAAATACAACAATGCAGCCAACAGTATGGCTTATACACTTTCCATGTAAACGTGAATTGAGATGTTCATGTAATATGTGTTATTGGGGGAGGGATTTCGGCAAGGAGAATCCAGGTGTACTTTCTGGGCCAGCAGGATGGAGGGTCTGGTAAGGGACAGCGATTAATCGTTCGGATGGGATGAAAAACCGAAGTACTCGTTCGCGTGTACGGAAAATATCCATTAACAGTTGGAATTCGATACAATTTCCCTCAAAGCACACTGGTATGGCGTATGCTCACCCGTTACCTCAGTTGGAGCAAAACAGATGGGCGTTAAACCTTATTTATCTGGGCCATCATGCCCCCTGTCACGGCTATTAGAAGTGGATTAAGGTGTTCCAGAAAAGATATAGAACGAGAACAAACCTCCAAACGTTTAGCCATTAATTTGTATCCAGAATGAGTATCCCGTTTGTGAAGGATAAGACTCATGCTAACTGGTCCAGTGAATGGGAAATATGGAGCTGCATCAACCATGGAGGCGTTAGGATAACTCAATTCACCACACAGTTCAACACCAGTTATATCAGCCATCTTTTTACCACTACAGAAAGATCGAGTTTTATAGTTGTTTTTGATCATTTCCTGTTCTTTCTCTTCATCACCCATAATGGTGAAAAATGAGGATCTGAAAAACACAGAATAGCATGTTAAAAAATACAGTCTAGACAGGCGATACTAAGATACCAATTGGTGTATTATCTGCTGAACTCCTAAAAGTGTTAGCCTTTTATGTATTATCTGTTAAACTCCTGAAAGTGATATAGAAAATCATTTCACTTACTTGATGTCCAATACTTCCATCTTATCTTCGGGGGTATCAATATCAATTTCAAGAATTTTACCACGTTCGAGGATTATTTTTGCTTTAAGAGCCGTGCTGGAGTGAAGGGTGCTAGTCATCTTCATTCCACTCTTGGTAAACAAAGCATCAACACTCATTGATCCACTGATGGTAACAGCTCCACTGAAATAAGGGAGAGGAAGATGAGATGAGATTTAACGTCCACTAGACACAAACTAGGGACTAACACATAGTTTAATTTCATTTCAATAATTCGTTTGCACGTAGGGGTCTTTATCCGTGAGAGGAAATAGGAGGACCCATAGAAAACCCACGAGGTTGGACAGGCGACCCTACTCCTTGTCACGTACCAGCGGATAATCAAAATCACTTGACCCAATGGCAGACTTTAAAGCCATTCAACCCCAAACACTAATACTAATTGATCTACATGGGCGAAATAAAATTCCATCTTTCACGGCATTGTTCTTCAAGTGTAGAGAGAACCCCTTTTCTAAATCACATGATACAGTATGGGGGTAAACGATATCCGTGTGTGTCCATCTTGGAGGTCGTTGTTTTCAATTGAGCCCTACCTTGGTTTGATGATTCCATCAATATTAAGACTTCTCGGGCTGGTGGCAACTTTACGAAGATCGACTGATCCGGATGCTTTTAGGTCGATACTGGTGACTCCATTAACTGTCAGGTTAAGAGGTAGACCAGCAGCAGTTGGGATAACCATACTGGAATCCAGGAACATCATACTCTGACTAAAGGAATAGTCGTGATCTTTTGAAATTTTAATCAAGAATTCCAAGAAGTTGAAATCTTTTGATTTGAAATCATCGAAACCCTTGAAGTGGTTGTACATCATCTCGTTGCCAAATACTCTCATATAAACTGATCCTCGCATCTGTTCTAATTTGGATCGGCTCTGAAAGGATAACAAAAGACCATCTATTAAAACCGTTCAGATCATAAAAGGATATAATATATAATTTTAAAACATCAATTGCCCTCACAACAAACTTCAATACCCATTTAACCATAATAAACAATGTTTGTGTAACATTAACAAGTCATAATATGGTTAAGATCACATTTCTAATGACCCACCGTCTGTTTCTCTAATTAGTCCGGGGTTTGATGGCCGAATGGTTAGCCATTGAGTCAAATGGCGTGGTTTCGAATCCCCGGTTGTACGTGGCAAGGGGTATAGTCGCCTGTCAAACCTCGTGGGTTTTCTCCGGGTACTCCGGTTTCCTCCCACTGCTAAAGACCCCTACGCGCAAGCGAATTATTGACATAAAATTAAACCATATGTTAGTCCCGAAATGTCCTGTTTTGTGTCGAGTGGACGTTAAACCCCATTTCTCTCTCTCTCCTTCTCCCCCCCCTCTCTTAATTAGTCGCTTTTATACACATTATAGTGAATGACATACCTTCTCAATGCTTGTCTTTGAACTCTTTTCTCCAAAATAACCAAACGGTCCCAAGTAGGTTTCCAAAAGATATTCCAAGCCTTCAATACGTCCACCAACTTCAAACAGATTGACGGAGTTGCCGAAGAGATCTACGGTAAGATTGACCATAGCTGATCTTGGGATGAAGGATTTACTGGACCAGATGACGTTGCTTTCAACCATGGCACCAGTATTGAGTCTATCAAACATAAAAGATCCCTCGTAGTTTTTGGAAAACTTGACTTTTTCCAAATCGAATTCCTTTTTAAGAGTTTCGTCATTAACAATGGTTTTGAGGTTCTGTTTGTGTGGACAGTCAGTCTCCATTAAGTTGGTGAGATGGGACCAGATGAAAGATCCAACCTGGTTGGCTTCTTCTACGGCCAAGAGTGCACGGATTTCATTAAGGTTATCTTCAGTTGGGCAGATCATCACTGTCAAATAAGCAGCGATTCTAAGCTCAGAATCTTCATCTTTGTCTTTTAACACGGCCATGGCATCGCTTCTCTGAATTTAAAAATTAAAAAGATTATTTTCGGAAACAATTCGGATAACAAATTACAAAGTGCACATCGAGTGACTTTATTCGGCATTTTGTAAAAAGATTTCGAAATAATGATTATTGACAGTACTACACTTTGGTTTAAAAACGCCAACTTTGCCCAGATAGCGACTCTATGGTCTTCTCTCCTTTTGAATTCCAATTGTCAAAGGTTCTTTAACGTGCACACCAATGACGGGACCTTTCTTGGCAAAGACGATGGTAACGTAGTCGAAACGTTGCAAGTGTATAAACTAGTAATAGCTATCCCATGAAATGTGTTACTATCATATCACCAAATGTGACTTAAAGAAGTAAACCGTGAGGCTTATACTTACATCAGCTGAGCATGGCAGACGTCGGAATGAATCAAGGGCAGCAACTCTAACTTCAATTGGGTTTGATTGACGTGTAAAGCAATGAGAAAGAGGGCCAGCAACGCTTGAACTGTGACCAGCATTTCCAATAGCCCTTAGGGTCAGCAGGACCTGTAATGAAATAATTCATAATTAAAGATGATTTAGGATAACTGGGCAACACATTACAAACTAAACAACCGGTACTGAAATCCGTCAGCGATCGCACAGGACTGCTTTGAGAAAATAGATCGCAAGGGAATGAGACATACACCACACGAAGCTTGCAACAATCGTAGAAACTGAAATTGAAAATGTACTAAACGAAAACTAAAACTTACTTTCTGTAGGTTTTCATCCCGTACGTAACATCCGTATCCCAAGTTCCTTTCTAGAGCTGAAATGATTCCAGTGACCTCATGTTCATCAGCACAGTCTGTGTTCCTGCTACAGTAGTTGTTGACGAGAGATGAGATAGGTAGCATGGATTTGTCACCCAATTCATTCATATTCAGGATAGCCTGCACGATGGAAGCAATACGTTATCTATGGGCATCATAACATAATTACAATAACATTACAATCCTAAAGGCGTTAAACAAAATCACTAGAAATAGACCCATAATCATAATCACATGTGATACTAGATGATTTGGAATATGCGGCAGCCTTGTTTAAACAAATGTGGGGTTGGATGGCCTGTCATTGAGTCAGCTGGCGTGGTTTCGATTCTCCGGTTATACGTGACCAGGAGTATGGTTGTCTGTCCAACCTCGTGGGTTTTCTCCGGATCCTCTGGTTTCCTCCCACTGCTAAAGACCCCTACTCGCAAGCGAATTATTGAAATAAAATTAGTTATAGTCTTGACATGACCTTCTTTGTGTCGAGTGGACGTTAAACCCCATTTCTCTGTCTATCTCTGTTTAAACAAATGGAACGGTTTAAACCGCGGTCTTATAGTTTGGTAAATTGTAAATGCCTTACCTTGACCTCTGAAAGCATCTGGAGTGTCGGTTCTTGTATCAGAGCTAAAGACGTCAACCACATTTCAGCTTGGATTCCAGTCACTTCTTTGTTAATCAGAAGTTCTTTGAGAAGCTGAACGGAGCTGCTGGTTCCGACCATGGGAATAGCATCAAGGAAGAATTTCTTGGTCTTTTCGGTGTTTCGGGGACATAAGCTACCCCGAGAAACTTGTCTTTGGATGTTTCTTAAAGATGTTGCATCAAGTCCTCGCATCTGGAAGATCATGTCAGCGAAAAGTGTTGGGACTTCTGGACGGATGTCCTTGACAGTGACTCGACAGAGTGTTGTGAGTTTGTTCAAGACGTCTTGTTGTTTTCGTTCCATATCTTTGTGTCCATTGGAATGAGTGAAGAGAAGTGAAGCTCTTTTATCAATGTAAGCTATTTTAAAAACATAAAGAATGTCAATGAAAGGTCGATACTGGTTAAAATAAAGGTTGATATTTAAAATTTATATGTTAATAACAATTAAGAAATAACAACACAATTCGACATTATGTCTGTATTTCATACAATATGGCCCCGAGTTCACAAAGCATTCTCAGACTAAGTTAAGAATGTATTCAAATTGTTCGCTTATTTTAACTATAATATAGCACTTTATTAAACTTTTGTTGCTTTAATGTATCAAATACATCAATAAGAAACTATCAACTATTCTCTAAACCACCATGAACTATCGCCCTACTCTCTACGCCACCGTGGACTACCGCTTTACTTTCTAAGCCGCCTTGGAGCACTGACTTACTTTCTAAGCCACCGTGGACCATCGCCTTACTCTCTAAGCCACCGTGGTTTACCCCCTTACTTTCTAAACCACCATGGTCCACGGCCGTACTCTTTTAGCCACCGTGAACCACCGCCTTAATTTCTAAGCCACCGTGGACCATCGCCTTACACTCTATGCCACCGTGGACCATCGCCTTACTCTCTAAGCCACCGTGGACCACGGCCGTACTCTTTAAGCCACCGTGGACCACCGCCTTAATTTCTAAGCCACCGTGGACCACCGCCTTACTCTCTAAGCCACCGTGGACCACGACCATACTCTTTAAGCCACCGTGGACTATGGCCTTACATTCTAAGCCACCGTCGACTACCGCCTTACTCTCTAAGCCACCGTGGACCATCGCCTTACACCTTAAGCCACCATGGCTGTCCTAGTTTCCTTAAAAGTTTCACTATAATACTTACATTGTCTGGTGGTGATTCCGTTCATTTTATTTCTAAAGTTGAGTTTTTGAACAACTTTAGTGATGGAGCCATTGTTGTAGTGTGAGAATGGTCGGAACACGTGGGTTTCTTTACACACAGAACTTGTTATATGTCCTCGTCTGGTGTCAATCTCCTGATTACAAACATGGTCACTCTTCATGAGAGGTAACGATTGAATATCCTGAAAATACCACAGTTGTTACAGATACATCAAATGTGAAGGAAAATATGAGTTAACTTCCTACTGTTCTACACGAACTAGGCTAATGAACAAGGGCATCCACCATGTCTAAGAACAATTTGTCTCTCTTTTGAGAAAAGCACTGTACCGCACCACTGGCAAACATAAACCGCCCTGTAAAATCTCAAGGACTCTCTATATTACAATGGGTCTAATACCCCACCCCTTCCCCCATTACCTTAAGATAATAAAGACACATTTAAACATACCCACGCTAGTTTAATCCATATGTAATCAACGGAAAATTCCGTAATTGACCTATCAAACAGGAGAACGAACGTCGCGTCGTGATATTTAACCTGTTTTGTAGTTTCTGAGGTCCCCAAATGCTCAAGTATCGTGGAAAATACTCCAAATATTGTGACATTGTCGGAGAAACTTGGCTTACCACTTCAAGATTATCATTAACAAATTTTACTTACAGATGGAACTCTGTAGGGAGAACCATGCATAACGCTTCTCCATCCATGTCTGTCCATACAACCCAACAGATTCTTGGTCTTCCTGATGGATTTGGTATACCAGCCCTTGTTGATCAGTGTATATTCAGCTGGACAAGATCCAGTAACATCAGTCTATTAACAACAAAACACATAAAATAAACTTAAAAATACATTGAGACACTTAAAAATACATTGAGACACCATAAAGTCTGTCATTGAGTCAACTGGCGCGGTTTCGAGCCCCCGGTTGTACGTGGCAAGGAGTAGGGTCGCTTGTCCAACCTCGTGGGTTTTCCCGGATACTCCGGTTTCCACCCACTGCTAAAGACCACTACGCGCAAGCGAATTATTGAAATAAAATTAAAACCATATGTTAGTCCCGAAATGACTTAGTTTGTGTCGAGTGGACGTTAAACCCCATTTCTCTCTCTCACACACACACATTGAGACACCCCAAACGGAACGATATTAGTAAGTGCAGGAGAACCACACTGCACACAAAAGAAAACTCTACACGATAAACCTGCGGACAAGACAGAAAAGAGACATTGCAAAAAATAAACAAATATCAAATCAAGTGAATGGATCCTGGGGCCAGCCGTACGCGTCCACTAAGTTGTACAGTCTCGCGTCTGTTATGGTACAGGCTTCACTAAAAATGATTTACAATAATGCGACCAATCTTGGCAGTGATCGTTTCTTCAATGTCGATATGTTGTTGCGCTATTACATATAGTAGCTTTGCATAATGTCATTGATCTATTCACTTGGTTTGATGTTTGTTGTGTTGTGATGACTATGGTTTGTCGTGTCCACTGGTTTGTCGTATCGGGTTTATTTGTGTATAATGCTTACTATTGGATTCGTACATTCAAAGATCTACGTCAACTCGACCAAGAAGAGGGAGAAAGGTCTCAACTAAACGTCATCTCGACCTAGACAACGGAGAAGCATCCCATAAAAGTGTCAACTCGACCACGACGAGGGAGAAACATCCCAACAAAACGCCAACTAGACCAGGACGAGGGAAAAGCATCTCCACAAAAGCATAAAAGTTGTTAATTCCTTACCTCCTGAACAGTTCCGTCGTTTTCCAAGTTGTCCATAGCATTCTGGAATGTTGATAAAACACCTCTCTTGATGTTCAAACTCCAGTCAGTTTCATCCATTGGTGGACACAGATCCTCAATAGCACCATCTTGGAAGGAGAAGCGGAGGGCATTCTCTTCCAGTGATCTGGTAAACTGTGAACTGGATTGTGGAGCGAGGCGAACATTACTCAACTGAAAACAGAAAAATAGAAATTGAGTACAAGTGTGGCATTGTGAATTACCTTCACCGCTTTGTATTGAATGGACGTGTTACATTCTCCATCGAAGGTTTGGGTGGCAGAATGAATCACACCGTCTGTCATTGAGTCAATTGGCGCTGTTCCGATTCCAAACTAGTAGGTGATACAGAGTGGGGTAGCCTGTCCAACCTCGTGGGTTTTCTCTGGGTCTTACGATTTCCCCACGTGCAAGGAAAGTATTGAAATGAAAATTGAACCATATGTTAGTCTCGAAATGACATAGTTTCTCGCTCTCTCTCTCTGTCTCTCCCCAGAATATTTAAAATAACTTACTCTTAAAGCCATATCACAATTTGAGATGACTTCAACCTGAGCTGTAGCACTGATTCCTAGGACGGCCTTATCTTCAGATGCGCCTTCCATACCCGTTTCTGTCTGGACGTTATAGTCGAATACATACGTCGTTCCAGGTTCATATTTAAACTTTTTGGATTCTGGAAAAAAAGGAGATATAATTAGAACATGCGTATCGGAACCAACGTTAGATAATCGGCCAGCTTGGAAATAAAATGAAATAGATTTTTAAGTTCTGCTGTTCTGCCCCGACTAGGCTAATGAAGATGGGCATACCATAAAGTGTGCTACAGGGAAACTTTTGCACGGGCAGCGGCACTATCGTCTACTGGTAGGGGATCATGTACGTGCACGGGACCAACGCCATTTAAATAGCTGGTGTAGTTTTTATGAAAATCCACTCACAGCAGCAAGGTCATTCTAATGACTGGTACATTTGCTATATTCAAATAATATGAAATATCATAAACATCTAATAGTCAAGGACAATGTCCCTTAAATCATTCTTATAGTCGGATTTTTGTACAGTATTTGAAAAAAAAAACTTTCTCGAATAAAGAACTTTTCAAACTTTATTGCCACCAAATGCTTAAGTGACAATATCTGAACATATTTTGGATTTTAGAGTAAGTATTAAATATTGAATTAATTAAATCTGGTGTGTTATTCCGATTAGTAAGGTTTGGATTTTATTATTGGGGAGCTGGCAGGGGAAGGGGCTGACGTGAGTACGTGTATTGTACCTTATCGTGGGAGTTATGGTATCGTTAATGTGAGTTATGGTTTTGTTATCAGGGAGCTGGCGCGGGGAGGGGCTGACGTGAGTACGTTCATTGTACCTTATCGTGTATTAATGTTCCTCTTTTTATTTCGTTATCTTTGTTTATTGAAGATTGTAGAATTATCAATCAGTAAATATGCCAAGAATGAAAACATTACGAATTTTCTTCAAGTCCCATGCTTAATCCATCGTAGGTTATTAAACCCCTTTATCACATTACGTAATAATATCGACCTTTAACCTCTGCGATACAATTAAACAACTCCGGTTATCAATTAAACTTTGAGCTCGAGCGGATAGCACGAGCTAACAGTTATCATATCCTATCTTGACCTTATTTGGAGATGATTCGTCATTAATCGTCGATTTTTTTTAAACCGTGTTATTCGGTGGGTGTACTTGAACGCATTATATCCATTGTGAACTTTAATTAAATATATAAAAGCCCTAAAATGTAATACATTTAAAGGATCATCCACGTTCTCATTTTAGTGGTTCATCCACGCTCTCCGCAAGACTGTAATACATTTTAACGGTTCATCCACGCTCTCATTTCTAAGTTCCATCCACGCTCTCTGCTAGGATGTTATACATATTAAAAGACTCGTCCACGGCCATGTTATGTAATTTGACCATTGCTATGATGGTCTAATTCCGTCCAGTATTTGCAAAGCTATAATAAATCAAAAATTTCATAACAGTCGAAATCATCTGCTGACGATATAAACAATTAGTAGGTAACATACTTTGATGGGCCCCTTTTAATTCGATTAGGTCCAAGTCGGCCCAGAGCCACAGTGGTTAAGTAAGTAAGACACTGGCTCGATAGCCTGGATATCGCATGTTCGATCCCTGTAATGGCCAAAAAGGCAATCAAGATTTTCCGGCATGATTTCTCCTTGTCATTGGTGCAGAACGGAGGTCCTGGCAAGGACAGCTGCCTAGTCTTTCGGATGGGACGAAAACCGAGAACCCGTGTATACATTAACATGCACGTAAAGGATCCCTTGACAGTTCGAATTCGACAGAAGAGTAGGCCATTATGCTGCTGCTCGAGCACAATTCCTCTCATAGCACACTGTATGGCGTATGCCCGTTTTCATTAACCAAGTTCAGAGCAGGACAGTATGATGTTAAAGCCCGTTTCATTTTAAATAAATGTCGTAGCTGTAGAATATAAGAAAGTCTTTGTATGTATGTCTACAAGACATTTGTTCTCCATACATCCAAGTTAACCTAAATATAATCTATATTTCTATTTCCTGTTAAAACTCTCACATCTGACAAACATCTGAAATAATTCAACCAAGTTTCACTGTGCAATAACTGTTTAGTTCTATAAACCAGGATGGGGGTTCAACAAGGTCATGTCTCTTGCCCGACCCATTTCTATTTTTGACAAATTGAATCCTTCAAAACAGTTTTATTCGTTTTAGAAACGAAAGTCTGCAATTCTACAAACAGTTGTAGACCTATATTGAAAATTAATTTCACCGCATTTTTTGTGATATTTGTCAAGACGAAATGTTTACTCACCAACACAGCGTGTCGCACAAATATTTGGTTCATTAACACGTAAATTTATTGGCCCTAGAAAAAATAAAATAAAACAATTTGTAAAACATAAAAATCACAAAATATGTAAAAAAATAAAATAATAACTGGGCTACATAGTTTTTACACAAATAAGTCGGACGAATTTCTATAAAATTTCATTTGATTACCCCAACAAAGTGATGGTTCGCTATTGAGGCGCAGTGAGTTAGGTGCTGGTTCACTTGAGACTCCTGGTTTTAGTCCAGGTTGTGGCCACGAAAGCTGACCATGTGAATTCGATTAAGATCAAGTTGGCACCGTAGGTTTCCTCCGGGCACTCCGGTTTCCTCCTACTGCTAAAGAACCCTACGCGCAAGCAAATTATTGAAATAAAATTAAACTATGTTAGTCCCGAAATGACCCAGTTTGTGTCAAGTGGACGTTAAACCCCATTTCTCTCTTTCTCTCTCTATCACCGTTGATGCAGAAAGTAAGGCGTAAGAGAGAGAAAGAGAGAGCTTTAATGTTCACTCAACCCCTGGTGGGTCATTTTGAGACTAACATAGCATTCAATTTTATTTCAATAATTCGCTTTAGTAGCAAGCGCTAACCGGAGGGCCCGGTTACTTCTTATCACCTACCATCAGGAAATTTATGACACATCCCTGTCCAACACGTGGGGTTTCTCCGGGTCCTCTCGTTTCCCCTCGGGAGTTCGGTGGCCTAGTGGTCTAGAGTGCCGCGCTTCGACCTCTAGCTGGCCGGTCACCTCTGGCTTGCGGCTGTCGTTTCGATCCCTGGTGTGAGCGTATGTGGCATGGAGATAGGGGCGCCTTCTCAACCTCGTGGGTTTCCTCCGGGCACTCCGGTTTCCTCCCACTGCTAAAGCCCCTACGCGCAAGCGAATTATTGAAATAAAATGGAAACCATATGTTAGTCCCATAATGACCTAGTTTGTGTCGAGTGGACGTTAAACCCCATTTCTCTCTCTCTCGTTTCCCCTCACTGCTACATACCCATAGGTGCTAGCGAATTATTGAAATAAAATTGATGCATGTGTTAGTCCCGAAATGGCATAGTTTGTTTTAAGTGGACGTTAAACCCCATTTCTCCCCCTTTCCTTATTACATATGTATATATTGATGCACCCATTAAATGTCAAAGTTGAATCATTATTTACTTGAACACGTCCGAATATAACAACCAGTCAATTATTAATACCAATATCTATAAGACAGATGACGGAAGGATATATTGATACACCAATTTAATTGACTTGTACAAAGACATACACAATGATGGTGGGGGAATTTATGGTCAGAACGTTATCTTATATTTGGTTGATTTGAATTTAGCTGGACCAAAATGTTTTAATAAAAGTAATATTAATTTTGTACGACCTTAACCTATGTTCTGATAGATTGTATCTTTAAGTGGTAGTTCATTGATGTTCATAGAAATAAAATGGAGTTGAATGTCCTACTGTTCTGCTCCGAATGGGCTATTAAAGACGGAGATATAGCACACAGTGTAATATGAGGGGCATTTGGCCAGGACAGTAGGATTATCGTCTGCTCTCTGCACGGAAGTCAAATGTACTTTACGTACACGCCAACGTTCAAGACTAGCAACAGGAAACTACGCTGGAAATTCCCTCGGAAAGTTTTCAGTCAACACCACGATCGAACCAGGGACCTCCTGAAACACAACGGCTCCAGCTGATCACAGATTTAATAAACTTAAACACTACACCAACCCTTGTTAATATTACAACACAGAGTAACTTTCCAAATGATCCAGAAAAAAATGAAGATAATCCAAAGTATTTCTTACCTGCGAGAACTCCAGCCACGAGGGCAAGGAGCAGCATTATAGGCACCTTCATGTTATGACAATAGCGGTTCTTTATGGTCGACTCTCGGGTCCCAGGCCTCTTATATATCCACTATGGTATGACACTGGGTCCAAAGTTAATCATTTCAATGAACTGGGCAATCCAGTATCTCCGCACCGTTATTGATGATGATAATGAAAATATGCTCCTCCCGATTATAGATTGTGTCAACTCTAATTATACAGGTCATGTGATCAACTGTGTCAACCATTCGCTGTACGGATGTTGCTCTAAGTTGCGCTTAAGTGCTTGCGCAGTAACCTACGTTCAAATCTACACCATAAAAAACGCTGACCACATTCAGCGCAAAATTGATATGATATGATATGAAAGCTAGTTCTGTTATTCAGCACCGAATTTCGAGGGGTGTCCTTGACAATGAACTGTTAGCATCTCGGTTACCGGGCGTGTTTGTTATTTTCTCTAAGATCCTGCTCAAAGGTTCAAAACGCTTCTATTTTAACCAGTGTATATAACAACAAGATATGTAAGCTGTTTATGCTTTAAAATTGGTTTTCGGTTATCGTTTCCTTTGGCGGATTATCTTATAGTTTAGTTCTATCGTGACAAATGCCCAGGAGAAAATAATTCAAGAACAATTATAAATTTCAGCGATGATCTTATATACATGTAATTGTAAAAATATATTTTGACTAAAATCTAAGTGATCATAATGCCTGAATGTCTTGGGGTCAAACTCGAATGTGTTGCTCAGTAGTTCGGTGGGGACGACAAAATAAGATCTGTGCGTGTGTATACACATTAGCATGTACGTAAATAGAATCTTTGGCTGTATAAATTTAACGAAGAATCACCGGAAACGGTACCGCCCGAACAACACTCTCCTCCCTTGTGCTGCACTCGTGGCGAGAAACAAAAACAAAGTCTACATATGAACTTTTGACAGTTCTGAAGTCCAAAATATGTAGTTGTAAACTAAGAAATGACTGACGAATTAGATTGAATCTAACATCCTAAAGCGCTTGTTTACAAGAGTCAATTTCCTAACCGGGTTGAATCGCTAGGTCAGGCTCGTCTTAAAGGAATACAACCTTATTGATATAGGTCAGAAATACATCATGTTTTATTTTCGATAGAATAACCGACTTTTACTTTTGACTGTCAACAGAATAAATTCATAAAAAAGGAATCACTTTGGCGTGCTATTATTAGCCTTTGCAATTCGACAAAATAACGGAGCCACGATGGTTATGTAAATAAGAGGCTGGCTCGCCAGGTCTTGGCGTCGTGTGTTGGCCCAGGAAGTGGTTTCCACATGGATCGAACAACCGAGGTCCCGTGTACTCATTGGCGTGCACGTAAAAGATCCCTTGACAGGTGGAATTCGATATAAGAGTATAGGCCGTAGTGCCGCTGTCTGGTCAAAATTTCCCTCATAGCACACTGTATGGAGTATGCCCGTCTTCATAACCCCAGTCGGAGCAGAACAGTGTTACGTTAAACCCTATTTCATTTCATTTCGACGGAATAACTGGATTTTAGTTTCGACTGTCGACAGAATAAATTCATATCAAAGATGCGGGACTTTGGCAGGCAATAACCGATTTTTAGTTTCGACTGTCGACTAGAGGAAACCACGCTGGAAAAAATCCCGATGAACTTTCTCGGCCAATGCAGGGATCGAACATTTACCAACTTAGCCACCGTATCTCCCTGTTGACCCCCACCCCCTACCTTATCTATCTAGGGTGGAGAGTCTGGTTATTCGGATGGTACTAAAACAATAGATAAGAGATAAGAGGTTTATTAATAATAGAAAACAAAACCGCTACTTTGAAAGTCGAAACATATGCAGCGTCCACAATTCAATTATATAGACCCCAATTTTACCCCAATCATTTTCTCCTAAAACCAAAACGTGACGTCATTTTAAGTTTGTTGACGAGTGAAACAAATGCTGCTATGAAATATATACAAGACGATATTGTATTTAATCTGTGATAGAAATCTCACGGGTTTCAGTTCTAGGTGAACAAGTACAAGTAGGTGTTTCCTTTCTCTTTATACTTTACCCCCGTATACAACATTCAAATAGAAATGTATTGGTTTATTTATTTATCGTTTATTTTTCTTTGTTTATCAATCTTTTTTCTTTTTGACATGTTTTACTTTTTAAAGAATACTGAAAATATTGCGTGCCTTTCTCTTTTAAAAATTTGCTTAACGCGCTAAATGATATATGCGTATTTGATTATCAGTTTTTGTTCTCCGTTTCATTTGTACCATAAGGTCCGTCATTGAGTCAAGTCGTGTGTTTTCGATTCCTCGGTTGTACGTGACAAGGAGTACAGTCGCCTGTCAAACATCGTGGCTATTCTCTGGGTCCTCCGGTTCACTCCCACACTCAAAAGGAGTGTATGTTAGTCCCGAAATGACCCCTTCTCTCTCCCTCTCTCTCTATCTAGCATTTTTATATTTCAGGTTTTTTTTTTTAAAAAGAATAATGACCATATCAAACCAGATAATATAATATTTGTGTGTTCTCCTCCGTTAAACTGGTTCAAAGCGTCAATAATTATACGAATTCCTTTATCAGCTGTTGTTTGTTGGGTAATGAGCTGCTTTATCAATCCCTTTTTTCTAGTTGACATATTTTGAATTTTAAAAAAAATATATCAACAAGTGTTTTTCACTTTGTAAAGCTCCGGAATAATATACGCGTGTTTTCTCTGTTCAACTGTTGCTCTTTATCAAGATTTTTTTTTCCAGTTTGTGTTTTGTGTTGACGTATACATGTACTAATTTTTAAACAACTACGATCATACTAATTTAAAATATGTTTATATGCATTTCATTGTAAAAAGTTGGTTGAAAGTGCCAATATCGTTGCTGAGGTTGTGGCCATTTAAAGTTTTCATTGCTATCCCACATCCATTTCTTTATCTTTAGGCATTGGTCGAGAAAGTTCATCTAGATTTTCGGGCGCGGTTCCCCCATTCCAGTGATGCAAGACGGTGGGTCTGACAAGAACAGCTGTCTGTCGTTCGGATGGGACGAAAAACCGAGGTCCCGTGTACACATTGGCGTGCACGTAAAAGATCCATTGACTTATGGAATTCGATATAAGAGTAGGTCGTAGTACCGCTGTTGGGACAAAATTTCTCTCACAGCACATTTGCCCCACTTGGAGCAGAACAGTAGGACGCTAAACGCCATTTCATTTCTACTTTCTTTTTATGTTTTCACATGAATAAGTCCATACCTACGGAGCCCCTTAAGTGCACGATTCCACTCTTATATAATTTTTTCGTACATGATTCCACTCTTATATAATTATTTCGTTTAAACGAAATATTAATTCGTTTAAACGAAATATTAATTCGTTTAAACGAAATATTAATTCGTTTAAACGAAATATTAATTCGTTATAACGAAATAATTAATTCGTTATAACGAAATAATTAATTCGTTTAAACGAAATAATTAATTCGTTATAACGAAATAATTAATTCGTTATAACGAAATAATAATTCGTTTAAACGAAATATTATTTCGTTATAACGAAATATTATATCGTTATAACGAAATATTATTTCGTTTAAACGAATTAATATTTCGTTATAACGAATAAATTATTTCGTTATAACGAATTAATTATTTCGTTTAAACGAAATAATTATTTCGTTTTAACGAATTAGTTATTTCGTTTTAACGAATTAATTATTTCGTTTTAACGAATTAATTATTTCGTTATAACGAATTAACATTTCGTTATAACGAATTAATATTTCGTTATAACGAATTAATATTTCGTTATAACGAATTAATTATTTCGTTTTAACGAATTAATTATTTCGTTATAACGAATTAATTATTTCGTTATAACGAATTAATTATTTCGATATAACGAATTAATATTTCGTTATAACGAATTAATTATTTCGTTTTAACGAATTAATTATTTCGTTATAACGAATTAATATTTCGTTATAACGAATTAATATTTCGTTATAACGAATTAATATTTCGTTATAACGAATTAATATTTCGTTTAAACGAATTAATTATTTCGTTTAAACGAATTAATTATTTCGTTTAAACGAATTAATCTTTTCGATTAATCGAATTAATCAATGTCGATTGAACACGTCGATTAACCCCAATGCTCCAAACAACGAAGTTGAAAAAAAACTTAATAAAAACCAATCGTGATCTCTATCGTTATTGATATACGGGATATACACATGGTTCATTTTTATATCATTAATTCGCTTGTGCGTAATGCTATTTAGCAGGTAGACCCAGAAAGAACCCTTGAGGTTAGACAAGTGACCCTGTCAGGCCTCGTGTCCCCCAACATGATCCCCATTACGAAAACCTTATTAAACAGATAGCAGCAAATGTTTTAGCATATGTTTTGGGGTATCAACCGTTTGGTTTATAAGCGTATGTAGGAGCCACGGTGGCTAAGTGGATAAGACGCTAGCGCGCTAGCCAGGAGGTCGCTTATTCGCCCCAGTGTTGGCGGAGAAAGTTCATCTGGGGTGTTCTTCGTGGTTTCCAGTTGTGAGTGATGCAGGAAGGAGGGTCTGACAAGGGCAACTGTCTAGTCTTTTGGATGGTACGAAAAATTCGAGGTCCCGTGTACAGATTGGCGTGCGCAACAAAGATCCCTTGGCAGCTGCAATTTCATATAAGTGTAGGCTGTAGCGATTTTGTTTGGGCAAAACATCCCCCAAAGCACAATATTTGGCGTATGCCCATCTTCAGTAGCCCAGTGAAACTCAAAGCAGAACAGTAGGACGTTTAAGCCCATTTCATAAGGGTATACACCCTATCGATTTGTTAGTGTTACGTGACTTGCCGTTCCAGCGAAATGAATGTTGGGTGGTCTAGTGGTGCGCCATTGGGTCAAGGGGCGTTGTATCGGTTGACTGCATGTACGTGACAAGAAGTATGACTGCTTGTACATCCTCGTGGGTCTTCAGTTTCATCCCATTGCTAAATACACGTGTTAGTCCCGAAATGACCTAGTTTGTGTCTCTGTTCCAAGATTACCGACTCAAACCCACCGCAAATTGATAAAGTTTTTGGTTTTTTTTTTTTTTTTTAACATCTTTTATTTTCAAATTTGGTGTTTTGAGCATTTGGGTGTACACTGGACTTCGTTCGTTCGTCCAGTCCGAACTTGACAGCTCTCCTTTTCAGGCCCTCCGTCCTGCACCACTGACAAAAGCCAGATGAACTTTCTTGACAGTTCTCCTTGTCAAGCCCTCCGTCCTGCATCACTGATAAAAACCAGATGAACTTTTTCCGCCAACACCGGGAACGTACCAGCGACCTCTAAAGCTTGTGAACCCAATGGTTAATTCCCTAAAATATATGTTAAAAACTATAGGGTTCACAGGGTTTTCGTAAGGGGGATAATGTTTGGGAACTGGGTCTCTGGAGAAGTAGGTAGCGGAAACGATAGGATCCGTTCTCTCATTAACCCCTATGCTTCACACCAATATATGAAGAAAAAAAAACTGATTTGAAGTGTATCCTCACAATAGGGGGAGGAGGAACCCGGGCCATCTCTTTATGCCACCAATGCTTCATAGACTCAATATCCATCACATGATCCCCATTACGAAAACCTATGAAGAGAAAAAAACTGATTTAAAGTGTATCCTCAGAATAGGGGGAGGAGGAACCCGGGCCATATCTTTATGTCACCAATGCTTCATAGAGTTCATACCAATCACATAATCCCCAGTACGAAAACAGTGTAAACATGAGGTCTGTTATTGGGTCAAGTGCCGTTATTTCAATTAACCGCCTCTACGCGACAAGCAGCAGGATCGCTTGTCCAACCTCGTGGATTCTCCCCGGGCCCACTGCTACATATCCTTACGCGCAAACGAATTATTGAGATAAATATGAACCACGTGTATATCCCGTATATCGATAACGATAGAGATCACGATTGTTTTTTTTTAAATTTGTTTTTCAACTTCGTTGTTTGGAGCATTGGGGTTAGTCGACGTGTTAAATCGACATTGATTAATTCGATTAATCGAAACGATTAATTCGTTTAAACGAAATAATTAATTCGTTTAAACGAAATAATTAATTCGTTTAAACGAAATATTAATTCGTTATAACGAAATATTAATTCGTTATAACGAAATATTAATTCGTTATAACGAAATATTAATTCGTAAAAACGAAATAATTAATTCGTTAAAACGAAATAATTAATTCGTTATAACGAAATATTAATTCGTTATAACGAAATATTAATTCGTTATAACGAAATAATTAATTCGTTATAACGAAATAATTAATTCGTTATAACGAAATAATTAATTCGTTATAACGAAATATTAATTCGTTATAACGAAATATTAATTCGTTATAACGAAATGTTAATTCGTTATAACGAAATAATTAATTCGTTAAAACGAAATAATTAATTCGTTAAAACGAAATAACTAATTCGTTAAAACGAAATAATTATTTCGTTTAAACGAAATAATTAATTCGTTATAACGAAATAATTAATTCGTTATAACGAAATAATTTATTCGTTATAACGAAATATTAATTCGTTTAAACGAAATAATATTTCGTTATAACGATATAATATTTCGTTATAACGAAATAATATTTCGTTTAAACGAATTATTATTTCGTTATAACGAATTAATTATTTCGTTATAACGAATTAATTATTTCGTTTAAACGAATTAATTATTTCGTTATAACGAATTAATTATTTCGTTATAACGAATTAATATTTCGTTTAAACGAATTAATATTTCGTTTAAACGAATTAATATTTCGTTTAAACGAATTAATATTTCGTTTAAACGAATTAATATTTCGTTTAAACGAAATAATTATATAAGAGTGGAATCATGTACGAAAAAATTATATAAGAGTGGAATCGTGCACTTAAGGGGCTCCGTACATACCCGCCCAATGGTGACTACTATTTCGATTTCTGTTCTGTTTGTAGGGTGTTGAGCGTATGTGGCATGGAGATAGGGGCGCCTTCTCAACCCCATGGGTTTCCTCCGGGCACTCCGGTTTCCTCCCACTGCTAAAGACCCCTACGCGCAAGCGAATTATTGAAATAAAATTAAAACCATATGTTAGTCCCGAAATGATCTTGTTTGTGTCGAGTGGACGTTAAACCCCATTTCTCTCTCTCTTGTAGAGTGTTAGAGGGGGTGGGGGTGAGGTGGGGTGGGTGTGGGTGGGTGGAGGGTGCTAATGTGTGTACCCTAGATCATTAAACATATATTATGCATGGGCTAAATCTGTCTATTCCTGGTCTTTCTTAAGCCTGAAATGTTATCTAAAGTATTAATTACACATTAATTAACTTATCCAGACCATAATAAAGTCTCGATGTCATGGCTGGATTAGATTCCTATATGCTGCTTTACGGCCATTGATAATTAATTTTAAAACGTGGATAATCGAGACTATGCTGTTTATATGAATGATTTTAGTAATGATAACCGAGGCTAGGCGAAAATTTCACCCGCTTCGTTCTCGGCTCATAGAGGATCAATTTGACTGAAATTTTTAGCAAATTACTTTTACACTATCTTATTTTTATCTATTATAGTGAGAACTGCCAACTCTTTATCTTATCTCCCATAATGTATCATTAAGCCTGTCCCCGTCCCACCTCATTGGTTTCTCCGGTTTCCAACCACTGCAAGCTCATTATTGAAATAAAATTGAACCATATGTAAATCCTGAAATAACCAAATTTGAGACGAGTGGACGTTAAAGCCCATTCCTCCCCTCTCTATATATACAGTATACATTTAATCTGTGACTTAAAGTATGTTGTTTTGTTTTTGTTTTGTTTCTGTAGTTAGATTTTACAGTGTTGATCTTTTCTTACTGTATTGGTTAAAGACCCAGACACGAGAGATCATTTTTCCTTTTTTGAAATATGAAGAAACGTTGAGGTTAGCGAGTGGATCTCAACAACCAGCCATTATGTTGTGATGATATAACAGCGAGTTCCTGTTTTACTCATTGAACCAGTGACATCAGTACGACATTCTAATTCATCGGTAAAATATGGAATAGTCAACGGGTTAGATTTATTTTAAAACTGTCTAAGGCGTTAGCTTTAGATGGCAAGGATTGACATAGGCATAGGCGTACGGGGAAATTTTTGACTGGGGGGGGGGGGCGGTGGTGGTTGATGCCCAAAAAATGTAGTTACGTTCTTAGTATATTTTTTAGTTGTTTATCTAACTGTAACTCGTGGCTTACTGTACTCCAAACAATATATAGGGGGTTCGAGTCTTAAGATTTCTATTGAATTGCCTAACTATAGACACTCTGAATTTAAATTCGCTGTTAAATTGGACACATTCAAATACACAATATTTTTTTATACAACTTTTACAAAGTACAATTGTGTGCCCAAAATTTCCCAGCATTTGGGGCCCAAAATGGGGTGGGGGGTCGCCTCCAGCCCCCAGCCTCCCCTTCCCCCAGCTCGTACGCCTATGGACATTGGTGTGATTTGCATTCTCCGTTTGTGGTACGTAAGGTCGCATTCGTTGGTTGTTTCCGGGTGAATATAATGATATGCTTAATCCAGACTGGAATGAGTTCTGAATCATTTGGTGATTCAAGTACTGAGAGCCTGACAGGGAACAGCGTATAGTCCTTGCGATGGAACCAAAAATTAGAAGGTCCCGCGTACACCTGGATTACACACAAAAAGAAGGGTGTGTTGCCCTTCCTCACAATAGTACTGTTAGGTATTTGACAGATAGTAACACGTCCCTGTCACCATATAGAGTAGTTGCCAGCCAACACTAGCATAAGGGAATAAACTGATTTATCAGCTACTGTGTACAGATACAGGTTCATTAGGTTATGAGATAAGTAATGAAGATAGGATAGAGATAAATTAATCGGTGTTATCTAATAGTTTAATACCTTTTTATCACGGAGATTAGTACACGGTATATATAGAAACAGAATCTGAAAACACGACGTATGTACATGGTAGGCAAACTCTCTTAACTTATCTATTATTACAATGAAATTACGCAAACTAAGAAGGTGCGTACATTGAAAACTCTGTAATATTGCGATGAAATTACGCAAATGTTTAAACAGAAAGCTTTATGTGGTTTGTTTTAGGAAGAACTCAGGTAGTGACAAAGTCTTGCCGTATTTATTGTCAACTGTCAACAACAGTCATTAATGATTAGTAGAAATAATCAGTTGAAGTAGCTAAGTCTCTAACTAAATATCATCCAAAGTCTTCGACATTGAAAATACAAATTATTTATCAATTTAAATCAACATTGATGTTGTGATCTTACTGAAAAGATATCCAATATTTGTCAATTTAAATCAGCATTTATGGTGTGAACTCACCGGGAAAAGATGGACTTCTATGATATCCAATATTCAAGACAAAATAAACATTTTACCATTGGTACACGAATTGTGTATCATAATGCGAAACAGCGCCATTTGGGACTTCTGGCGTATTTTACCGAGTAATTGTGCATCCATAAAATTGTACCTTGTGTTAATTTGAAATTAGAGTAAAAACGACTGAATGTAAATCAGTTTATATATATTCATATTTCATTATTATATGCATTGCGACCCATTTGTGTCAATTTCAAGGTACTTAATATTAGCGATTTATCTCTTTTAAATTAGATATTTCCAACCATTTTGGCCTTTTTACTTAATGAAAGAAAATCTTGAAATTAGTCATCTGCTATTAATAGTCCTTTTATCCATCGTGGCATGGCAATTTTTGTTAACTCGAGGGAAATGGTTTGAATATGCGTTTTGGGTCAGGTTAATCCTTTTTTATAAGGCGGAATGATAACAGAGTGAAGAGGTTGATTACATTGAATTGCAGAGCGGTAAGATACATGTCGGGGGAAGCACTCCCTCGTCCCCTCCCTCAAGGCCACGTGGAAAAGGAAGAATCGGGATTACTAGACACGGTTTTAATCGATCGGCACGTTTCATTTTGTATGATGAATTTAAACTATGATCTCTCTTCTATTTTATTGATGTCTTGTGACCCTCGTACTTTGTAAGATGACGAATATGAACGTCATAAACATACTATCTATATGTTTGTAGTTTGCATAAATCTCTTTGTAGTACACCATATATATATAGATATAAACGCTGATTCATGTACTAATTGTTGGTTCCGCTGTTAGATTCCGGTGATGGCCGATAAAATCATCGTTGATTTTCTATCGTGGTTTCTCCTTTTTATTAACTGGTGCAGGAAGGGGAGCTGAACAAAGAACAGTGTCTAGTCGTTCGGATAGTACGACAAACCGGGGTGTACATATAAAAGAATCCGCGACAGTTGATATTCATCAGCTGTCCGGGCATTTAACCGATTTGCGCAGAACAATGGGACTCTCATTCATTCATTCATTCATTCATTCATTTCAGTTGGGCAGAGGATATCAACAAGTATCTTTTGCATAGGCGGATCCCGGAATTGTTGCAGGAGGGATTTCGCCAGGTTCCTGAAACAATTTATATATTTATGCAGCGGGGGGGGGGGGGGGTGCGTAGTTATCATGTAAACAATTTGTTTAAACAATTCTGATTGATTTTACTCCCCCTAGATGAATTTTGTAATTGATAGAGGATTATCGAGAGAAGATACAAGACACCACTGTGACACTTTTTTTAAAAACAAAATGTGTTGTTTTACATTTTTTTTTTATGTAGGTGAGCAGGGGATCCGACCATGATGTATAGTTGATAAAACTCAAAACGCTCACTGACTTCATCATACATACTAGGCTAGTTGACCGACATTTCCAGCCCTGGAATATACTTCGAGAATTTTGTAACGTATCTGTTCTGCTTCTATATAATAGAATATGGTTTCCTCATACAACTAAAAAGCCCTGCATGCAAGCGAATTATTTAATTATAATATATTAGTGCCGAGTTGACCTATTTTGTGCCGAGTGGATGTTAACCCCCCCCCATTTCGGTTTTCCCGGGTCCTCCGGTTTCCTCTCACTGCTAAAGACTCCTACGCGCAAGCGAATTATTGAAATAAAAATAAACCATATGTTAGTCCTGAAATGACCTAGCTTATGTCGAGTGGACGTTTAACCCCATTTGCCCCCTCTTGCTCTCTCTCTCTCTCCCTCTCTCTCTCTCTTGAGGTCGGGATGAGCTTCAGGTCAAAGACACCCCATCCTATGTTGATCGAATTCAGATGTCAAATTCCTCAGGTGTGGAAATGGTTATAACCTATTTGTGTAATCGATGTTGTTTCTGTTAAATATGTTTGACCTATATGATTATAGTTAAACTGATAATAATAGTTAATATTATCTACCAATCAACTAAAGTAGGACGATTAGTCATTTAAAGTATTTGATTTAATACTTCATCTCATCTGAACAAGTTCTAGAGGACCTACAAGAACCCTTGAAATTAACGCTTAGTAGTATCAGATATACACATGTAAAATATATATATATATATAAATATAGATATATAAAAGTACAGGCGTCCTTCAAATAATCACGACATCTGTCAATAATAAAAAAAAACGTGAATGAATGAATCATTGAATAGTCAAAATCATTTAATAAAAAAAAATAAATATAAATAAATATAAATAAGTAAAATAAATAAATAAAAGGGTGTATAAACAAAGCAGACCAAAACATCGGAAATCAAATGTTAATTAAATATATAAATGTTAATTAAATAAATAAACGTTAATTAAATAAATAAATGTTAATTAAATAAATAAATAAATAAATAAATATATTAAATAATTTATTATTATTATTTATTTATTTATTTATTTATTTATTTATTTATTTATTTATTTATTTATTTATTTATTTATTTTTTTATTTATTTATTTATCTATTTATTGTTAAATCTAGTTTCTGTCAAATATAATTGCTCTGCGAAATGAAATGAAATGAAATCTCAGAAGCAAGGTAATAATTAGTCACATGGGACTCGTTAAAAAACAGGAATAGTATTTCATAGAATTGTATTTCCCGTGTAGTTATAATTCCGTTACCATGACATCATTGGAACAATTCTGGATACATTAGAAACTGATTCGAAAGCTGGAAAATTTCAAGGGACGTAACTCCACTCAATGAACAAGGAATCAGACTAGCAATTATTTGCCCATTGACTTCAATGTTAATTAATGGCTGTAACATCACAGACTGTAGCTTTTTGCTCAACATTCCTTTGGTTCCAAACGTTATAGGTACAATGGGGATCATATTAGGCAATCTCGTCGTCATTTAGATTTTTTGCTACGGGGATTTGCTGTTGACTGGGGTCATAACGCACTTCCGACACAATGATTGCTCTACAAAAAGACACTTTACACCCCTATCCCTCGCTGTAATATCATCATTATTAAATAAGACTACTATGAAAAGAGGAGAAACAAAATTAAGGCAAAAAATGCTTATTATTGAAATAAGGGGAAATGAAATGAATAAAGACTAAAATAATTCGTCTATTTACGGTAAGATGGCGGCGCCGCGTATGTGTTTGGTGAGAGGGTGGGTATTCGATTGAAGATAGTGCCGTTGTTCGGGCAAGATTTACTTCATAAGCTCATTCCATGTCCAGTCGGTGCACATTTGTAACACATTGTACCCCATTTAATTTCATTTTCATTGGTTGGATTTATCATTAAGCGGGTCTTAAGTTATTGGCAGAACTCTCTCTTTTTCTCAAACCGGATATGACGTCAAACCGGTGTCCTTCTAGAACATCTGTTATCATATGAGAAAAAAGATGATGTATTGATTTGAAGTATTTAATGAAGGTTAACAAGTATGGGTTATCTTCTCCTAATCTAATTAGTTCAATCTCTAATCATCACGTGTTAATCAGAACAATTACAGGCACGTACAAACATACATACCTCGATTTATACATCAATTGCCTAATCACACCGGGAGGGTGATCTCCTGACCTTACAGGCGCCATGTTTGCCAAGTAGCCTATCTTTAATGGTATAATCTTGGGTTGATCCATTATCTAACAGCTGATTTCAACTGGTATACCTTTTTAAAGGCCTGGATATAACAGATGACAATATAGGCAAACGTAGGGCATACAATAAACAATCTCCCGTCTACTATTGGCAGCACAAGGGGGTGGGGTGGGGGTGGGGGGATAAAAGTGTGAGTTGTATTATAAAGCCTGTCATTGAGTGCCTGACAAGGAGTAGGGTCGCCTGTCCAACCTCATGTTTTTTTACGGGTCTTTCAGTTTCATCCCACTGCGGGGGGTTGGGATGGCCTAGTGGTCTAGAGTGCCGCGCTTCGACCTCTAGCTGGCCGGTCACCTCTGGCTTGCGGCTGTGGTTTTGAGCCCTGGTGTGAGCGTATGTGGCATGGAGATAGTGTCGCCTTCTCAACCTCGTGGGTTTCCTCCGGGCACTCCGGTTTCCTCCCACGGCTAAAGACCCCTACGCGCAAGCGAACTATTGAAATAAAATTCAAACCACATGTTAGTCCCGAAATGACCTGGTTGTGTTGAGTGGACGTTAAACCCCATTACTCTCTCTCTCTCTTTCATCCCACTGCAAAAGAGCCCTACGTGCAAGCGTATTATTGATATAAAATTGAACCATGTGTTAATCCTGAAATGAACTAGTTTGTGTCAGGTGGACGTTAAACCCCATTTCTCTCTCGAAACACAGCTATACTACTGAACGGACACTGAAACTGCTGTTAACATTTTCCAAGCTGTCCATTCATATTTCCACCTTACCACAAGGTTCCAGGACCAGCTTTAAAAGTACATTTCATAACTGATACAAATGATGTACACATCCATTTTAAATGATATTTTTACTTGTTTATTTATCAATTGTAAACATTTCGAACTACCCGAAGGCCACACGGTGAACTATGATAGCACATTTGTAAGCATTTCGAACTACCCGAAAGCTCTATCGCGAACTATAATTTCATAATTAGTGCAAATGAAGTACATACTCGTTGAAATTACACGTTCATTTGTACACTGTTCATTTATAAAATATAAATAGATTTATCCATATCTGATAAGGAGAGAGGTTTAATATAGGATATTGTTTAAATTTAAACACGCACACAGCAAGACAATCTGATTAAAACTCAGATTCTCTTTCGTTTCGTTTATTATAGTTTAAAATTTCGTTTTACTTGCCTTTACTACACTAGGACCAGGAAGAGTTGTTATATAACCCAAGTTCTGGATGTTGTGAGGGATTAGCCAATGAAACGGTCTGTTACGGTGGGTTTTTGGCGCGAGGTGCACGGAACTGTTGGTAACCCACTAGAAACGTCAACACTGATTGGTTAATCAAATGTCTGACGCCATAATATAGGATCACAATTCTATCGTATGACCTCTGACGCGACCTTCCACTACAACCGGTCAGATATTCATTACATGTAGTGTCGGCCACAGTAAGTATACAAAACGAAACGAATTACAGATCCGTACTTTAATCATATTGACAACAAGACGTTCCATGTGAAAATTGAAAACTGATCGAAATCATAATTTAGGTATAATAGAGAATGTTGTTAGAATTACAACAATCTAATGGTAGTTTTGACGAGAGAGACAGAGAGAGACAGAGAGAGACAGAGAGAGAGAGAGGGGTTGATCCATGATTCCAACCTTGTGGTTTGACTCTCGTACATCACAACATCTGTCATTGTGTCAAGTAGCCGTTGTTTCCATTCCCAATTTGAACGCGGACTGGAGTAGGGTCGGCTGTCCTACCCCGTGGGTTTTCTCCCAGTCCTCTGGTTTCTTGCCACTTCCAAAAGCCCATATGTTGGTCCTTAAATGACCTAGTTTTTGTCGAGTGGACGTTAAACCCAACCCAACCTCTCTCTCTTTCACTCTCTTTCCATCTCTTATCTCAGCAAATATTACTTATTTATATTATAGTAGAAGTACACCATGGAACAATTTCAACCTCATATAAATGAAGAAAATTAGTCGGTTGATTAATAAAAACATATCGTGCATCAAACTGTGCGTTTGGTTGAGAGCAGTTGTGGATTGTGTAGATTTTTAGTACTGCATTATTTGTATCTTTGTAACACAGAGTTGATGCATCGAAACTTGTCTGCGTACAGCCACCGCTTGCTGCTAGCCATATCTCAAATCCAGGAATTCTACCTGCCTTGGCTGGTTCTGCAAGAACAAAGAAATAAATGCCTACTTTTCACAAGATTATTCTCAGAAAACGAATATCTGGCCCCAAGTTTACCAAGCATTATGAGACTTAAGTTGAGAATTTCCTCAACCTTCAATCACTGTTTATAAGAACTATCTTTGATTACACTGTAAAAATTATATGTATAAAAACATGAAATTACTGTAAAATTTTACAAACTGTCCTGTTAGAAAACTATCAGATGTAAAATTACGTAAAAACTGTGTTTATAAACATTTATGTAAAAATTTAACTTTTAACATCCGAGATTGTGTATTGTAACAACATATTAAAGTTAAATTAGCAAATAGGTATGTAATCTAACAGATTGTGCATTTTAACAGAATATTCAAGTTAATTTACAAATCGATACACAATCTAGCAATTACTCTGTCGATCGTTTGAGCAATTTCAATGTAAATTTTTTTTAAATAAATACTTTAATTTGTCACTTTGTTTGTCCTATATTTATATATTCGCGGCGACCCCGGCTTCTTTCCGAACGTCTCTCAACGTTTGCAGTGTACCGGTCGCTCTTGTCCATTCCTATTAACAAGTATCAATTTTTTTTTTTTTTTTTTTTTTTTAGTTATTTGGAATTCCATGCTTGACCAGTTGCTTACTTTGAAAGTATCACTACTATCCTACTAAGACATGAAAATAATTTTTTCAATTTTATTATCAAAATCTGTAGTTCATTTTATATTCTCTTTTATTGAGACTTGACTGGCTTTAGACCGATATCAGAAAGGCTGGGGTGTCTCGCACCAAGATGTATGACATGTTTGACACTCGTCTAAAATATTTGTCATAACCCATGGCTGTGATTTTAGTTGCATTTCTGTAATATTACAGAAAATATGGTATATTAACGGCAAAATTCTGTTAATTCACATAGTTATAATCATGGATAGGGTTAACGCATGCGCGTCGCAGATTTAACGAATGTCGGTGACTGTTTGAATGTGCATTGACGATGCAGGATAAGAACAGTGGAAAACCAACAATAAGATGTGAAGGTAAGTCTTCCTAATAATAATGTATGTGCGAAGGCAAATCTACAGCATAAGACGAGACTGAGTATGTTATTGGATTTAAAGACACAGCTTCTGCACTGTCTATTAAGTTTGTTGCTTATTTATGTTTAGTATCTATGATCTATAATAAGGCCTACACATAGTGGCCATGGTATATGTTTTATTGTGAATTTGAACTCGACCATGTAAACAATATTAGAGAGGTTAAGATTTGACCCGAGAACGAGAACTAGAACGAGGTGACGTCGTTCTCGTTCTCGTGGGCCTCGACGCTAAAATGCGGTTAAGAAAAATTACGTCCGAGTTCCTTTGTTTGTAGGTGGAGCGCCGATTTGTAAACATAGCATTAGCACCAATATGCACCAAAAATGTATAAAAAGGGCATGATAAATAGGCTAAGTTGTTTAAAATGGTGTGTGAAATTTATAGTAATTTAAAATTTGTAAAAAAACACAGACAAAAAAAAAAGACAAGAAGAACCATAAACTGCCATTTTGAAACATTTTGGTCATTTTTGCTATGCCAACAAAAACATACGATATTTTCGTTTAACAACGCCTCATGTCCTTCAAACTTTGTACATGTGTTCGGTACATGTTTGGTAAACACGTAACAGTAACAAAATTTATGTTTATTGATGTAAAATACTAGTAATATAAACTCGGAAAGTACTTACGACTTCGGCGTCCCCAAGTCGTTTTCACGTCCGAGATTGACAGCAGACGTGGAGAAACCCCACTAAAAATGATGACGTAATGCACAGAATGACGTCACCTCGTTCTCGTTCTCGTTCTCGGGCCAAATCTTAACCTCCCTATTAAAGTGTAAGAAACGCGATGGTTCAGAGAATATGATGATGGATTATTAACCATTAGCAAAGAAAGCTTGTTTTGAAACTTGGCCTTCGTGTCAGTGGTGCAAATTCTAATTTATTCAGCTGGCGCTAACAACTGGGGCCATGTGTGCTACTGGCCGTACATGTTAAATAACCTTCAGCCCTAAAGAGTTATCTCCGCTGCCCTTTTGATTTCATTCCTGTATGTGTTTTATCATTTTGTTTCAGGTTCAAAGTAACAAAATTTGTAAGAAGTGGAAGAGACGACAGAAAGTAGTAAACCTGGCCTTCATAACACAAAATGTGAAGACATTTACGATCCCTTGCTTTTAATTTCTGTTAATTTTTAATATTTTATTTTGTACGTTCATGACAGAAAAATTAGATTTACAGAAAATAAATTATTTTTTTACAATGATTTTGTTTTATATTTAACCACGAAAATTATGTTAAAAAACTGAAAATCTTCTGGCAGAAGCTCTATTTTAACATGGAATAATTCTGTTAGAAACCAGAAAAAGTTCTGTCAGACGGTTTACCAGATTTTGTCTCTGTCAAAGAATAAACAGATTAAAAATAACAGAGAAAAAATACTGGTTAACCAACTGCCAGAACTTTTTCTGGTTTCTAACAGAATTATTTCTCACGGTGCAGTTAAATTACCAACAACCTGTTTAAATACAGGTCTACTTTATGCAACGTATGTTAAATTACAGCGTATATGTTATTTAACCCGCAACTGTAAGGGAAGCATAACATACAACGGTTAAATCACCAACTTCAAGTTTAAATACAAATCTACTGTTATTTAACATTATGATATGTTATATCATTTTACACAGCGTATTTAAAATTACAGGCATATGTTTTTTAACCTACAATTGTAAGACACGCTTAACATTGCATTGTTAAAATACATACTAATGTAAAATTACGAGAAAAAATGGCAACTTTTCTGCCATGATTTTCCTGTTAAAAAACATAAAAACTTTTTACAGTGTATGACTTCTTGTAATGCTGTAGAAGCAGTCCCGTAATGGCGATTTTAAAAGATAGGGGATTCAGATTAAAACAAAGACAATGTCGCCGAGCGTAGCTGACCTCAAATTTATTTTTTCGTCGTCAACTTTGATGTTGTAGTGCCATAATAGGGTATAAGGTTATTACCACCGAGATAGTTAAGGATATCTTTCCCCGATCATTTATAATGTTATGTTTGTATGTTTCCACGACTGTCATATAATGAAGTTAAATTCATTTGTGATGGCATGGCTTTATAGATTTCAGAAATTATTTTTGCTACCGCTAGTAGCAAGGCATGATCTATTTTTTACAACTTCTTCCCATATATACATAATCGGTAGTATTTATTTCGGTAAAATATAATGCAACATGAATATTTCGTACACACAATGTACCGTCAATGCCAGGCCTGTGAAAATCTAAATTGGAGGTAGTCACACAATATCTATGAATTTCTCAAATGATAGATTTACAAACAACACTGTATAATTTGTCCAGCCTAACTTAGAAGGCAAGAGTCATTGTGTATTGCTAATAATATGTTGTTTTCTATTCGCGTTATACTACTATTATTTATTGTAATCTATTGGAATGTTTTTGTTTTTTTTAAAAAGTCTACGAAAACAGCTGTTCCGACAAAGGATGCGCACTATCATAATTTATCCTAAATTATAATCATACTATTTTCATGGGTTACAATATAATATTTCGACAAACATTTCATGGTGATGTACACTAAGAATTTAATAGAGTAGAGTGATGCTCTTAAGGGGGCATAACTTGCTTGCAATGTTAGAAATTTTTGATTTTTGGGACTGGAGGATATTCCATAAATTGAAAAATTCATACTTTTTGGCGAATGTGAGTATTCCATAATTTAAGTGTGCAGTTAAGTTTTCACATAGCCAAGTATGTGTAAAATACAACCTTTGAATACCGATTTAAGGTAATACAGTCAGTTAAGAGGAGAAATTAAGTAATTTATACTTAACTTTTAGAAAACCTTTGAATACGGACCCAGATCTACACTAGCTACTTGCGGTCGAAAACGTTGTACATTGCCAACCATTTGAGTTCAAAGACACTTGAAAGATCGACGCACCACCAAGCGTTAACTTTAGTATGGAAAAAACCCGAGTTTTTAAGTCCATCCACACCCTTATATGACTGATGAACATCAAAAGTGGAACGTTGGGCGGTAGGTTTAAGGATGGCGATATTCTGCTCACCTGTAATACAAAACTGATTAATATAAATATAATACTTTATTCATTCAATGGACACAGGGAGATCTTGACTTGATTATCTTAACTCAAACTACATACGAAATCGTGCCGACGAAATCCTGTTGCGACGCAGTCATGATTCTCCCAAACGCAAAATGGAGCATGTTTGTGAATCTAGCAGGTGATGATCGATGCGGTAGATTATTGTTCACAAAAATAAAAGAATAGACCATATTAGGACTCAAAGGCCAGAGCAAAGAAAATAAAATAAAAAAATTAGTGAATTTCTTTTCAGATAAAAACAGACTAAATTGACCTTTCTGTCAACCAAGACAAATTCACAAAACAGCAGAGATTCGAATTGATTACGATTATCTCACGTGGTATGCAAATCAGATAGATAACGAATGAAGTCAGCACATATACTGTCGATTTTGTAGCTTGCGCAATCTCATTTACAAAAAGGCGCAATTACGGAAACGAAGGCGACGATGCCAAAAGCGTTAACATTGGATATGCGGGGACGCCAATAATTAAAGATAGGTAATCTGAATGTACCACTTGTGCAGCACTACGGCCTACTATTATATCGAATTCCAACTGCCAAAGGCTCTTTTACGTGCACTCCAATGTGTACACGGGAACTCTTGTTTTGCATTCCATCAGAACGAATAGACATCTGGCTTATTCAGGACATCAGTCCCGCACCACTGACAAGGTTAATCTACGTCGGAAAATCGCGGGAGCGAACCTGCGACCCCTAGGCTAACAAGGCAGCATTTTACAAAACTTAGCCACAGTCAGATATATGCCAACACCACACGGAAATTCGTCTAATTTGGATAAAAATTGTGACCTGTAAAGTGTCCACAAATAATTGTGTATGGACAGGGGCGACGACAATTAACATCACTATAAAACAGAAGACCACTTCAACAACAACCAGTTGTAGGAGGACGTGGAACTTACCAAATTCCGAAGTAAATGTTTGGAGACCCTCATCAACACTTGTGGAGTCTGCCGGATGAATAACTCTATCGTAAAGATAACATTGAGTTCTTCCTGGATGGTAGGCGTAAGAAACACAGGGATGATTTAGTTGACATGCTAGAGCACAATCTAATGAACTATCTGAATGTGACGTGGTAGTTGCAGCAAATGTAACAATCTTATCTGTATAAAGCTGTACGTAGTTTGGTGACACTATCCTTAAAATACACACCACTATAAACAACAACACTACAAGTTTATTCATATTATTAAAAGAAAAACACAATTTATATGGAAAACAATCACTGAGTTTATTTCACACTACGTTTCAACAAGTTCCTCTTTTAGTTCTCAAGTAAATTCACAAGTTTATTCATATTTAACTTTAGTTTTGTTCCACGCTAGTTCCCTTTTTTCGTTCTCTAGCAGGAAGTTAAATTCCATTTCATTTCATTTTCATTCAAATAAATCCTCAAGTCTAGTCATATATATTTATCTTTTGTTTTGTTCCATGCTAGTCCAAGAAACTCGTGTAATTGTACACTTTACATCTTCGTGTTAAAGTTATTGTATGTCTCACCATGAAACAAGAAGCACATCAGAAGATGGTCGCCACAGCCTTTAACTTCTATTGAACAGTGACTCCATGTAATATGCAGTTATCACAACGATCTGTAAACCCAGGAGACCTACCATGTACAAGAATGGCACAATAGTACAATGTTGTTGTATCACGTCATTGTCTCAACTCTCCCCATAGACACGTTTAAAAAATCTAAATATTTATACAAAACAATCTTGACTTAAATATCATTATTTATGCAGGAAGTTCCAAACCAGCATTCATGAAGCAGATATATATGTAATCAGCCGGTCGTAAAGTTAAACATACATTATTGATATGGTTTTTATAGACATTCTCCCAGTTCATGTGTCAAATCACGGCACAACGAGCCCATCACAATGCTCGAATTGATCAATAATGTATCAATAAAGACAATAAAGATATATACAGAGATTTTTCCAATATACCCCCGAGTCGCGTATTGATTACATATATATATGGTGTTGTTCCGAATAACATTTATATATATATGGTGCGATTATTCCTTTCTGTAACCACCTAAGAAAAGCGTTCGACAAAATAACCATTTTTTTTTAAAAAAAGAAACCAACAAAAAAAACCAAAAAACTAAGAGGATACTTAGAGAAACGTCGTGCTAGTGTATAATAAGCAAGTGATTGTTTTTCCATATAACTGTGTTAGTTTTGTTATATTTCCAATCGCTAAATGCCACTAAATGATTATCTTTTAATATATGTAGGTCCGGGACCGTGCTGGCACCCTAACCTGGCCGAAGCGTTCTAATTTGCTTAAAATGGGTGCCATCCGATAAGCTAGAGAGTTGATTATTTAAAGCCCAAACAAAAACCTGCAATATGCTGATTTAGGTCTTACAGAATGCTCCTGTAGGTTTGATGTCTCCCGGTCGAATTTAGAAATCCGATTCCTTGATATACAATTCATTATAGTTTACAGGTACATAATTATTAACATATATCACGCATTGATCTGGTTTTTGTCTGGTTCTTTCACTTTTAGTTCATGCTTGTACCTTTAAAAACTGGCTCGCTGGCTTGGATGTCGGGTGTTCGATCCCCCTGCAATCCAGATTTTCCAGCGTGCCCCCCCCCCCCCCCCCACTTTGTGAGTGATGTAGGATGGAGGGTCCTGTGTACACACTGGCATGCACGTAAAGGATCCCTTGACGGTTTGAATTCGATATAAGAGTAGGCTGTAGTGACACTGTTCGGGCAAAATCCCCCTCATCGCACACTGTGTGGCGTATAGCCGTTTTCATTAGCCCAGTTCGGAGCAGAACAGTAGCACGTAAAAACCCTTTTCATTTCATAGCAGTTATCATTTGCCGCCCCGGAGAACGGAATTGTTTGCCAGTAAATGATACTGAAAATACCTATAGAGCGTCTAATTTTCCTTGGAGGAAAACTGTGACGTCATAAGTCATAAGTGGTAGTAATTTATTGCATTTCAAGTGGTATCATGTGACGACGATAACTTCCAAACGGGAGTAGGTCCTTTACAAGTTGTTAAAAAAACCTTTTAAATGTTAAAAACTATTAAAAGAGACTTGCAAGACACAAAGTGTTCATTATCGTGCCATAATATAACACCTTAATCTCAAATAGTTTGAGAGAGAGAGACAGAGTGAGAGGGAGAGAGGGAGGGTTGAACGTTCACTCGACACAAAATAGGTCATACAAATGTCGAAATACGACAACAAATGAAGAAATAAGAATTAAGGACAATGAATTAAGAAATTAGGAGTAAGACCACTGAATAAAGAGTTGTTTGGTCTTCCATACATAGAGGTCTTTAGCAGTGGGAGGAAACCGGGGGGGGGGGGCGGGGCTGAAGAACCCACGAGGTCTGAAAGGTGACACTACTCCTTGTTACGTACAACCGGGGAATCGAAACCACACCAGGTGACTCAATGACAGACCAGATGTAGCATGAAAGCGTTAACCATTCTCATTTCAATAATTCGCTTGTGCCTAGGGGTCTTCAGCAGTGGGAGGAAACCCCAGAGGACCCGGAGAAAACCTGTGAAAAACTTCACATGACCAGCTATGGTGTGCAGAATATTTACCTGTTTGTTTGACAGGGGAAGCAACTCTACATTTCAACCGGACAGCAAATCCTATAAAAATACGTTTCAAAATTATATTGATTACCAATATATGAAATAAACTAAATATTTAACTAATATTTTCCCACCCCGACAATGACATAACGCACCCACCCAGTCAATGACCTAACGCACCCACCTTGTCAATGACATAACGCACCCACCCTGTCAATGACATAACTCACCCGGGGGTCACGGTGGCTAAGTGGATAAGGCGCTGGTTCGCTAGCCTGGAGGTCGGGTGTTCGATCCCTGCATTGGCCCAGAAAGTTCATCTCGATTTTCCGGCGTGATTTCCCCTTGTCAGTGATGCAGAAGGAGGGCCTGACAAGGACAGCTACCTAGTCGTTCGGATGGGACGAAAAACCGATGTCCCGTGTACACATTGGAGTGCACATAAAAGATCCCTTGACAGTTGGAATTCGATATAAGAGTAGGCCGTAGCGCCGCTGCGTGGGCAAAATTTCCCTCATAACGCACCCACCCTGTCAATAATGGGAAACTTTACAGTGCAGTGCTATGAGGGAAATTTTGCCTAGGAAGCGGGACTATGGCCTACTATTCTATTGAATTCCAACTGCCAGGGTGTTTTCCCGTGCACGCCAATATGTACATAGGGCCTCGATTTTTCGTCCCACCCGAACGACTATACCTTATCCCTGGGCCAGTGGGAGGGTCTGGGAAGGAATATAGTATAGTCGTTCGATTGAAAACCGAGTTCCGATGTACATATTGGCGTGAACGTAAAGGCCCACTGTCAGAATTCAATAGAAGAATAGCCCATAGCGCCACTATCCGGTCAAAGCTTAGGCCCACCTCATAGTAAACTTTTAACGCATGCGTGTCTTCATTAGCCCACTCGGAGTAGAACAGTAGGACGCTAAACACCATTTCATTTCACTTGATTTTCCTACTTGTTTCCGCCAATGGGACTGTGCAGAGTGTTGCGAGTCAGCGTCATACTAACTTAGTCACCGTGACTTACAATATCACAAATGATCTGCAACGGCAGACCGAAGATGAAGTATTATATGCGTGTCAGTAACGCAATACGCAGTGAAGTGGTTATTAAAACACCAGTATATTTCTATTAACAAACATATAGCTTAAAGCTGCAATTTCATATTTTTAAGTTATATTTTTTAAATCTATTAAAATAAAACCTTAAAATAGATGGTATCTATAAAAAATGCTACCTTGTTAAAGAATAATCCTATTAATCCTATATTTCACTATTGCTGGTTGAGAAATTGGCAAAAATGTCATTTTCAACTTCAAATTCAAACGTTTGAAGATAGCTATTGCATGGGGCAATAGAAAAACAAGGGAGGTAATTGTGTTATCATTTCCTGTGTTAATGAGTTATAAGAGTGGGGAATAATAGTATGATCATATAATAGTGAGTTAACAACCTATTGAGCAAAATACATAGAAATAATTATGTATTGACCTTCTTTGAAAGTATGAAATTATCGCTTTAATCCATGATATAAATGAGAATACAAAATCACAATAGCAATGCACCAACCATGTCCTGGCACGTAATAGTACAATTTTAACCTGATATAACTTAAGACAATTAGTTGAATTATATATAAAAACATATCGGGCTATGCTAGAAAATCTCCTGGATTGGATCCACGCGGATTAAAAACGGACAAATTTCCCCCATAGCACACTGTATGGCGTATGCCCGTCTTCCATTAGCCCAGTTTAGGTGCAGAACAGTCGGACTTTAAACCCCATTTCATTTACAGGTGAAGAGAACAACGCCTTCCTTAAACCTACTAAAATTAGCGCTTGGTGGTGCTTGGATCTTTCAAGTGTCTATCAACTCAAATGGTTGGCAATGTACAACGTTTTCGACCGTAAGTAGCTCTTATTGATCTGGGACCGGTTGCTCAAACCTAAGTTATTATAACGAGCCGTTAAACTATAACGGATCATTATCTTGATAACGTGTCGTTAGTTTACGGCCCGTTACATTTCTGTTGCTGGAAGGTCTATTGCATTATCCGTTAAGGAACGGATTGATTAAAGTTAATCCAAAAGAAGACTGTTTGCTCATTCGCTGAATTTTAAATTTTTAAATTCAATGTACATGTATAACAACTTCATAGACGTTAGTATTAACAAGAAACCGAAGACAGCGGGACAACTGTCCATTTTGTTCACAAAACTTGATTAAAGACAAAAAGATAATTTTCTGCAGAAAACACTATAGAATACTTTTTAGCATAAATCTGGAGGAAAAATTATGGCTATAGAATTTCATCTTATTGAAAATGAAATAGCCCCCCCCCCCACTTCACCCTACCCTCTAGAATGTTGTACAGAAAATTACACTGGTAATGTACATGTATGACTTTATGCTACAGGCCACTAATGCCACCGTTTAACAGATAACGGAGCCCAATACCTCCGTTACTACTACAGCCCACTAATGCCACCGTTTAACAGATAACGGAGCCCAACACCTGCGTTAACTATAACAGCACGTTACAACACTTTAAAGTTAACGGGGCTTCCAGCAACAACCTTTCTCTCCGTTAAAGTTAACGATTCTTTAACTCCATGTTAACGGATCGCTGAAAGTTAACGGAGCTTTGCGCAACCGGCCCCTGGTATGTACTTCAAGGTCACTGTGGCTAAATGGGTAAGACGCTGGCTTGCTGGTTTGGAGGTCGGGTGTTCGATCCTCTGCATTGGCGAGAAAGTGTATCCAGATTTTCCGTCGTGCCCCCACCCCCTCTGTTAGTGATGCATGGCGGGGACCTGACAAGGACAGCTGTCCTGTAAAAGATCCCTTGACGGTTGGAATTCGATATAGGAATTGCGTTTTTTACTTTGCAGCTTGCAAGTGGAGCCAGTTTACTGGCAAGGACAATGTCTAGTCATTAGGGTGGTACGAGAAACCGCGCCAAAGAAACCTTGACAGTTGGCATTGGGTGTTAGTCGTCCGGACAACCTGTCCCTTCGTATCATACTGTTTGGTATACACAGGAGACTAGCAAGGACGTTAAGGTTCATTTCGTTACAACATAAATACTCGGGAAACTCCATTTCAGGTTTGTCTGAATTCTCAAACTAATTAACTATGAAGTAGATTGTGGCGCTAGCATATTAACGTCTGCTATTAATGATTCGTTTCAAATTGGTTATTGTAATGGGATTGATGTTATTGATGTACAGCGCCATACAATTCCCGGTTGTATGTGGCAAAGGAGTAGCGTCGCCTGTCCAACCTCATGGGTTTTCTCCGGGTACTCCGGTTTCCTCCCACTGTTAAAGACCCCTACGCACAAGCGAATTATTGGAATAAAATTAAAACCATATGTTAGTCCCGAAATGACCTAGTTTGTGTCGAGTGGACGTTAAACCCCATTTCTTTGTCTCTTTCCCCATCTTCAAGTTGTTTTTGAATCTTTGAGGGTTTGTCAATATCTATGTTGTTTTGTTAATAAGCCATGATTATGTAAATTGTTGGAGTATATGTTTAACCGAGTAACTGTTGAGATGCGGAGTAGAATTATAACGTAATTATAAATAAATGGGGTTGAGCTGCACTTGTCTGCAACAACCAGGGAGAGAGAGATAAAGAGAGATAGGGAGAGGGGGGAGATTAAATCCACTTGACACAAACTAGGTCGTTTTGGGACTAACACATGATTTAATTTAATTTCAATAATTCGCTTGTGCGTAGGCGTTTTTAGCAGGAGGATGACCCGGAGAAAACCCATCATATTGGGCAGGCGACTCTATTCCTTGTCACGTACAATCGCGGGGACGAAACCACGTCAGTTATCTCTAAGACAAGAACAACTCACAAGAATGCTGTGCAGAACATTTACCAGGTTTCCTGACAGGGGAAGCAACTCTACATTTCAACTGGACAACATATAGGACACAGATCACCAAATATTCAAGGGCCAAAGTTATTTCTAGTCTTTCTCTGACATTCCCTTTAGAATCGAAGAAAAGGGTTTGAAAATACATTTTCATTTCCTAACGGGCACACCCCATACAGTGTGCTATGTGGGAAGTTGTGTCCGGACAACGGCCTACTCTGCTTTAGAATTCCAACTGCCAAAGGTTCATTTACGTATGTACATGGGCCCGCTGTTTTCGTCTTATCTGAACGACTATACATTGTCCCTTAGCAGGCCTTTCGCCCTACACAACTGACAATGGAGAACAACGCCGAAAATTCTTACTGAAGCCAGAGGACAGGTGGAAAAACTATTCGGTTGGACATGAGGCCATACTTCCCTTCTCGTGCATGCTTGGGCTCGACATTAAGGCACTTGACTCAATATGGCAGATGTTGTGTACTAGACTAGTCGACACCATCCGGGGTACAAGACTTTTAAATAATTAACAGCCATAACGCATACTTAACGATTCTAAAATAGATTGTAAAAGCTTGATATTCTCTCTCGCACTTAATAACGAACCATGTCTAATATAGTCCAGACAACCATTTCCCTTTCAACTAATTCACCAATTTACTCGGAACAAAGTGGAAGTTTTAAACAGACAACCTACAAAAAGATCGGTATGAGATTCAATATCATGTTAATGCGAAAGCCTCCTTTTGACTCTGTCGAAGATGGCCGACCACTAAGTTCACCTGTATTACATAATGTGAGCAGTTATTGATAGGATCCTGCGACTTTGACACATGAAAGTGGAATTGATTGAAATATCTTTATGTCGGCTATTGAAACCCATGGTTATACAGACTGCAATCATTAGTCCTTACCGTAATATAAACTTGTAAAATAATCTGTACTGACCGTTTAGGGTCGCCTGTCTATGGCGGTATATTAGATTCAAAATGGTAACATGCTATCGTCTAATTTCTTACTTCTATTCATGCAATTTCTAACGTCCATTCATGTAATTTCCAATTTCCATTCATGTATTTTCTAAATTAAGACAGTGTATAATCCAACTTCTTTATTTGTTCAGTGTAAATATCAATTCTGTTTCATCTTATGTCTATTATTGAGGCGAAAAATGTCTACTTCGTTGTTGCTTTACATGTTAAGCATGAACGGCAAACACATTTAGAATTTTGATACTTCTACCTCGCAACCATCATTATGACATCGTTTGGTGTCGCCACAATGTGCTCAATTTGGTGTTAAAATTGAAATCAACATCGAGGGAGAGAGAGAGAGAGAGAGAGAGAGAGAGAGAGAGAGAGAGAGAGAGGGGGGTAACATCCACTCGAGATAAAACAGTTCATTTCGGTATTTAAAACATGGTTCAATTTTATTTTAATATTCGCTTTCGTGTAGGGGTGTTTAGCAGTGGGAGGAAACAGGAGGACCCGGAGAAAACCCGCGAGGATGGACAGTCGATCCTACTCCAAGTCACGTACATCCGAGGAATCGAAACAACACTAGTTGATTCAATGACAGACCTTAAGTTACAGCGCGCACGTGCTAACCATTCGGACATCCAACCTAGCATTGAACGTGATATAAATGTATGGTTTGTAAGACGCTAGCTCGCTGGGCATTGGTCGAGAAAGTTCATCCAGATTTTCCGGCGTGGTTCCCCCTTGTTAGTGATAGTGTCTACTCGTTCGTTTTGGACAAAATCCATGAGGGCGTGCACGTAAAAGATGCCGTGACCGTTAGAATTTGATATAAGTCTAGACCGTAGATCCGCTCTACGGGCAATATTTCCCTATAGCACACTGTATGGCGTATGTCCGTCTCCATTAGCCCGGTTCGGAGCAGAACAGTAGGGCGTTAAACCCTCTTTCATGTCATTTCATTTTCTATTTCAAATATAAGCTAAACGGGATTTGGAGAATTTTATTTGATTTTTACAGTTGAGCCAATAATTAATATTTATATACTATTGGTCTATATTAACACAGGGTATAAATGTTATGGATAGGACTACACAGTTACTGAGTTTAATACTAAGCGACCTGTCGACGTGGAAACTCACTCTATCTTAATTTCATCACTCCTTCCAACCTTCAACCGGACGAATAATGGTCCCGATCAGGTGCGCAATCACCAATTGAGCACACAGTGTCGACAACAAACGACTTCATAATGATGGTTGCTAGGCAGAAATGGTGAAATTCTAAATTCGTTCATGTTAATGCTAAACGTATAAAGCATCTATTAAGAAGACATTTTTCTTTTAAATAATAGAAACATGATGGAACAGAATTGAAATTTACACTGTACAAATAAAGAAGTTGGGTTATACATTGTCTTAAATTAGAAATTACATGAATGGAAGTTAGATGTTACATGAATAGAAGTTAGAAATTCCACGAAAAGAAGTAAGAAATTAGACGATAGCATTTTAGAATTTTGAATCTAATATACCGCCATACTTGTCCAGCCTCGTTGGTTTTCCCCGGGTACTCCGGTTTCCCCCACTGTTAAAGACCCCTACACTATCCTTTTGATGGCTATTGTCATCCAATCCGTACTGACGGTTTAATCGGGTATATGATGCAATATAGCCAGCCGGATAATCGCTTCCATTATCCTTTGTCTAGAAAGGCGTTAAAGGTTTTAAAAGCAGGAATCAAAAGTAGAGGAGAGGAGGTCATGGGCGCCTTGGGTTAAGGCTTAAAAAAGGGTCATGTAAGTTAGTTGGAATGGGGACACACCAGTCTCGAATCTAGGCCAGGGAGCCGTGCTGGAAACTAGGCTACTACAAGACAAGGTTCTGGTGACTACGTATTATTCAAGAAGTCTTGTACGTGATATATGTTTAAAAAAAACATAAGTATTACATGAAGTCATCCAGAACCGAAACAAAGAACCTAAAAGTATAACATAGGTCTACGTGTGATGTCACATCATACGACCTCCACGTGCGTTATTACATCAGACTTAGTAACGCGCTAATGCTGAAAAGAAGAGTGATCAACCCTATTTCTTTAAAATTGCATGTCGGCGGAAAAAAAAAAATAAAAGTGTTGTTAGTTTGAAATCATGTCGTTAGATTATAATACTGGATGAGTGAATTCGTACCTTTGTCCTGCTCAAACTCTATGGTTTGATGGTTTATCAATAACGTGTTCGTTTTTAAAGGGGGTTGCTGGATAAATGGTTTAATGCAGTCTGTCATTGAGTCAAGTGTCGTGGTTTTGACTCACATCTTATAATAATAAGAAGTATTATTTCTTATTATACGCATTACATTATAAAAACCATCTCAATGCGTAGTACAAAAAACATATAATATGACATAAAGACATAAAAAATGACATCGCAACGGATCATGAAATCCTTTGGGGCTGTGTGGAGCATATCTAAACAACGGTATATTATGATACGAGTTAGGCTTTATGATCATAACGTTTTAGATCACCTTGAAACTATAATATGACATAAAATATATAAAAAAAAAACATATAAAATGATATAAAACATCACATAAAAACATATAATATCACTTAAAAACATATAATATCACATAAAACATAATATCACATAAAAACATACGATATGACACTAAAACAAAGTAAGAATAAAACCAATAGTAGTGTTAATGGATCATTCAGAGTAAAGTCCCGTGTCCAACCTCGTGTGTTTTCTCCCACTGCTAAAGACCCCTACAAGCAAGCCAATTATGGCAATAAAATGTAACCATATGTTAGTCCCGAAATGATCTAGTTTGTGTCGAGTGGACGTTACCTCCTCCCTCTCTCGTGAAATTTATAGTACACTTGATGACCATCACACCAAACGAACAATAATGTTAACTTATAATGAGAGTATTAGACATATACTTAAAGTAATGTAATCATTGCTGAGATCGTATTAGTACGAAACGTCCATTCAAGTTAATTGCTGTCTGGAAACTGGAGTCATTATTATCATAAACATCTACATATTTCATAACCTTGTCTTGTCTTGATGGTTTATATGAAAATCCAATGTAAATACAGAGCTAAAACTCGAACTTAATATTTTACATAAAATTCGAAATTAAAAATACGAATTAGAATTCAATATTGGCCCATTTCAATCAATATTGATGTGGTTATCGTAGGATTCTAGTATCGTATATTTCAGACGTATCGTGTAATTTTATGAAATGAAATGGGGTTTAACGATCTGGTTTTCTGCTCTAACTGGGCAAAAGCGATGACGGGCTTGCTCCATACAGCGTGCTATGACGGAAATTGTGCCCGGAGAGTGCGCTACAGAATATCGTCAAGATTTCTTTTGCGTGCACGCCAATGAGTACACGGGTTCTCGGTATCATGTACCATCCCAACGACTATGCGTTGTCTAATAGTCCGGCATCAATGTCAAATAGGAGCCGCGCCAGAAAATCCCGTTGAACTATCGCGTTCAATGCAGAGATCGAACGTGGGCCCTCCAGTAGTAGTAGTAGTAGGGACCTCCAGGTTACCGAGCCAACGTCTTATTCACTGAGCCACCGTGGCTTCCATGTGACTTAATAGACAATGAAAACAATGCCAGTTACAAACATCCCCTTTAGGAAATCCCCTAAACGCAATAGGGGCACCAATTTTATCAGAATTTTCAAGCTTGTGAACACGACAGAGATAATGATCATATTATTCACCGCTATTCAAGTTTTCTTTTCCGGTAGCTGTTAGGTGGGCATATTTTCACGCTTTGTGTGGCTTTCGTTTGTTGATTTCTCCGAAGACAAACGACTAGTGTTTCGTATTCTGGCGTCTTGCTAATGGTTTCAGTATTGACATTTATTTATTCTAGGTAAACACCTGTAGGACAAGATGGTTGTTTTTGGCTTCTCCGTGATTCATTTAAACCACAATCTTTGGTCTATTGACATAAAAATCTGGTAAAAAATACAAGAGTTCCCCCGAGGCATAATAAGATAGTTCTTTCTTGGCTTCTCTGTGATTAATTACCTCTACAAAAATATATCAGTAAATAACAATAACTATAGCAGGTCTCAGACGGTCCAGTACTTGTCTCCGTTCAATAACAATAACCGATAACTCTTCCTGTAGCAGGATTCAAACTAGTAATTCCCTACCCATTGACGTCCATGTTAAATAAATCGCATTTCTTGACCTTGCATATAATTATTTGTTCTAGTAATACCAACATGTAAACATGCATTATGCAAGAGCTAAACATGCGAATTGCAGGTCTTTCTTCAGCCCTGAAATGTTTTTCTAAAGTATTAATTGGACATTGATTAACTGATCCAGGCCTTAATCAACACTTGATGGCATCAGATTTCTCCAATATTAAATAGATTAGAACGGTTCAGCAATACTTTAATTTAATCAAATATGGAGGACCGGGACTTAGCTGCGATCGACTAGTACGATGGTTGAAATTATTGCACACATCTGTCAAACCCTCAAAGGCTAATATTACCGCTTGCAATAGAGTAATTTGAATGAAATTTTCAAATTATTCATTTTACATTATCTACTTTCGAACTATTATAGCAAGAATGGCCAGTTCTTTATCTAACATAATGTATACTATTCAAAAAAAGTAGGGGATATTTGATTTTGGGGGCATAATACTAAAATATGCAAATGACTACGAAAAAAGTCACTATAGAACCTAACAGAAGAAACATTTCCAGTTACATGTGACGCCCAAACGCACCAATAGCTACCGCATGGAATGCAGGTGATGCTTGGGATCATCATGGGGGTCCAACCCAAGATTTGCACGACTCTGGCTTTGAATGTTACAGTCATTGTGGCATTGAACTCCAGGGTGGAAACATCAGTTTAATTGTTTTAGTGACCAGAAAACAAATTTTGATATGCGTCGGCTTACCCACAATGAAAGGTTACGTGCCCTTGGCATGCTACAGATCGGCACAACACAGGCGGTTGTGGCGCGGACGATGAATGTTTCTCAGTCTGTCATAAGCAGGCTATGGTCCAGATACCGTGAAACACAATCTGTACCTGACAGACCACGCTCAGGTCGACCAAGGGCGACAACTCAAGCCCAGGATCGATTTATCCGTACCTTGGCCTTGAGAAATCGTGTCATCACAGCAAATCAGATCAGCGCTCGTCTTCAAACAGACACTGGTGTGAGAGTGAGTGGCCAGACGATTCGGAATCGACTGCATAGGGGTCACCTTCGCGCCCGGCGTCCTCGCGTGATCCCTTGTTTGAGAGATCATCACATTCAGGCAAGACGTCGTTGGTGTGGGATCTCGTCAACACTGGGATAATCGACGCTGGAGCAATGTGATGTTTTCAGATGAGTCAAGGTTCACTGTTGATTTTTTGGACAGACGTAGGAGGGTGTGGCGTCGTCGAAACGAGCGCTTCCAAGACGTTAACGTCATCAGACATGATCGATTTTGGGGTGGTTCTGTTATGGTGTGGGGAGGCATCACTGTTGCTGGAAGAACGGCTTCACATGTTGTTGCAGGGCGTGTTACAGGCCAGTACTACCGGGACAACATCTTGGCAGTCCATGTTGTGCCGTTCGCACGACGTCATGGCCGCCGTTTCATCTTCCAGGATGACAACGCAAGATGTCACAGGGCCAGGATCGTTACAGGTTACCTCCAACAACAGAACATCACCACATTACCTTGGCCAGCACTGAGTCCCGACCTCTCCCCCATCGAGCATGTCTGGGACATGCTTGGACAGAGGTTACGTCAACGTCAACAACGTCCTGCCAATGTCCAAGAACTTGCTGCTGCGTTGCAACAGGAATGGGACTATCTGGACCAAAATGACCTTAGACGTCTCATTAGGAGTATGCCACGTCGGATCAATGCTTGTTTGGCAAACAGAGGAGGATTTACCCGTTACTGACTTTGTTGTGATGCTGTGGTAACTTTGCTGTTTGACCCCGGGTATCATTTTACCCTTATAATGGTCAGTCTGTGCCTTACTTAGTCTAACGATCATTTGGAATAAATCGATGAATGTGAACTACATTTCATTTTGCCATTTGTTTCTTCGTCAGTTTCATTAGGTGACTTTAATAACACTTAAAAATCAAATATCCCCTACTTTTTTTGAATAGTATATCTTTAATTATTATTTGTTCTATTTGATTTCATGAGAGCCGCAGTTGCTCACTTAGTAAGACGTTGGCTCGCTAACCTGGAAATCCTGTGATATACCCCTATTTGTCCAAAAAGCTTATTGGGATTTTCCGGCATGGTGCCTCATTTCTGTGATTTTTGGACGGAGGGCCTAGTTAGTGGAAATCGATAGACTTTCGTATCACATTAATGTCAGTGGTGACAAACGGGTCTTTTATATAGCTTCCTAAATGGAAAAAAAGATGTGTCAATATTTAAAAGGTATTGTGCGAGGGCTAAATTCACCCACTGTCGGGTGTTTGTTTGGCTTTAATTATATATAAATGATTATTTAGACATCTATTCACATGAACAACTCATAATCAACGTTTTAGGTCACTGTGTGTATAGGGGAACTGAAGGTAAGTTAGTCTACCGAGAGAGAAAGAGAGAGAGGGAGAGAGAGACGGGGGGGGGGAGGAGAAATGGGACTTAACGTCCACTCGACACAAACAAGGTCATTTCGGGACTTATATATGGTTTAATTTTATTTCAATAATTCGCTTGCGTGTAGGGGTCTTTAGCAGTGGGAGTAAACCGAAGTACCCGGAGAAAACCCACGAGGTTTACAGGCGACCGTACTCCTTGCCACGTATAACCCTGGATTCGAAACCACGCCCCAATTGACTCATTGGCAGACCGTATGAAACAGCGCTCGCACGCTAACCATTCGGCCACCCCCCGCCCCCGTAAGTGTACCGTGGTAATATATGTTTTGCCTTAGTTTGGCCACACCTGTGCGATGCCGGTGTTGAACAATAGCGTTCATCGATCGGGATTATCCTGTTCGGTTTCGCCTTATCCGTGATACGGGACAGAGTGTCTGACTATAGGGACAACGTATAGCCATTCTGATAGGACGTAAACCGGGGAGTCGTGTACACATTGGCATGCAAAAATTCTTGACAGTTGAAATTGGAAATAAGAGCAGGTCGTAGTGCCGCTGCCCTGGCCAAAATTCTCCCTCAAAGCACACCTAACCTTCTTAGTTTTTCTCCCATCCACCTGTTATAAACTCCGCGGATAGACCAATTAATGAAATGGAAGAGTTTGTGTTGGGGACGCAAAGGTTTCTCTTCCCACCCCGCACCGTGCTTCTCATTATGTGCGAGATGTCCTAAACGAATAAGAATTTAATGTTGATTTCATTGTTTATAAAGTTGATAATCCGTGTTAAACCCCATAACACAATGAAAGGAAGTCATCGACGCACCCAAAGTTGCACTGAACAATAATTGAACCATTTTAGCAGTCTGATGTATAATTTGTCTCTGTTCCTCAAGACTTGAAAGCCACTCAAATGCGTAACTGCGTATGGTCAGTATGAATAGAGAGAGAGAAACGGAGTTTAAAGACCACTCGAGACAAACTAGGTCATTTCGGGAATAACATATAGTTTAATTTCATTTCAATAATTCGCTTGCGCGTAGAGATCTTTAGCAGTGGGGGGAAACCGGAAGACCCGGTGAAAACCCACGAGGTCGGACAACCGGGGATTCGAAACCACACCATTTGACTTAATGACAGACCTTATGATACAGCGCGCACACGCTAACCATTCAGCCACGAACGCTTTCCCAGACCGTTCCATTAGTTTATCTCTCACATCATTCAGAACACGTCAATGATAACAACTCTTCCAGATCGTAGTGTAGTAAAGACAAGTAAAACGAAATTTTGAACCATAACAAACGAAACGAAATAGGATCTGCGTTTTAATCCGGAGTTCTCTACTATTTTTGACATGGGCATATAGTTTTGCTCAACTGTGTTTAAAACACAAGGACATCTTTCTCTAGTCACGGGGATGGGGCATTGGGAAGTGACACATCACTGGAATAGCCTTAATAGGGTCTAAATTCTGCAGTGAGTATGAATATATGAAAACTGCTATATCTTTATTTAATTAAACAAATTTTTAATTGACAAAACAACATGTTATTACAACCCATGGAAACAAGTATATATCAAACTGTGAACATTAAATCAGTTGGGGTTTAACGTCCTGTTTTTACTAATGATGATGGACATGTGTCATGCTGTTGCTGTGAAGGAATTTTGCCAGGCAGTGGTGCTACATCATTACACAGAACCTCGGGTTATTGTACCATCGGAATGACTAGACTCTGTTCCTTGCCTTTCAACTCGAACGGCTCCACTGACAATGAGTAACCAGACGGGTCAGTCCACTGCGCGTGCGCCAATATAATAATAAAGAAAGGAAACGTGTCTGATGACCTAGCGATTTGATAATGGACTAATTTCCTGCGTGGCAATTTAACTCCACACCTTATTTGGTTTTGTTTAGTTACAAATAAAACTTGGCATTTTTGCAAGTAAAATGATAGCCATGCGAAGTGATGTGCCATGCACCTAGTGCTATTAATAATACGTAAGCTGATAAATATTTAAAAATGAAAACAAACGAAATCAAACTATTTATACATATACATAATATATAACAAATATTTGTTTACTAATAAAAACTATGTAGAACACGGTTTCATGAAAAAATACAATGAAAATGTGAATATTGCATTTTTTCATTCAATAAAAAGATAATTTCTCACTTCTTTTAAAGATGGGTTCCAAAGAGTATAATTGGGTCATTTGTTTACCCTGTAAACGAATTTCTATTTGATGTCGTAAACAAAGGTTAAATGACGTCATGTGTCTAGAGTTTGCGGGTCTCCTTTCCTTTGTGCCATCCCTGAGTTGACATACATCAGGTGCTTTCAAGGTGATCTAAAACGTTATGATGATAAAGCCCAACTCGCATCAAACATATACCGTTGTTTAGATATGCTCCACAACGAAATCACAACCAATGACTCAAAATACCAAAATATTGTTTATTTCTGGAAGCATTAGCCGAGAAAGTTCATCGGGATTTTCCGGTGTGGTTTAACAGTTGTCTAGTCGTTCGGATGGGAAGGACAACTGAGGTCCCGTGTATAAATTTGCGTGCGCGTAAAAGATCCCTTGGGAGATGGGGTCGCTGCCTGGGCAAAATTGTTCTCCTAGCACATTGCATGACGTATGCCCGTCTTCATTAATCCAATCGTAGCAGAAAACCAGAACTTTAAATCCCAGTTCGTTTCATTTCCTTTCCATAAGTAAGTGTTGATCAATAATCAGGAAAAGGATGGTAGCGGAATCTTGAAGTTCCAATTTCAGGAATTAAATACAAGGTCACTGTGGTAGAATGGCAATGTTTTATAATGTAAGCTATTGATCAGTTTCATTTAAAACCAAGTTATTTTACAGATATTTATACGATTCGAGCCACTATAGTTAAACGATAGGAGAAGACAGGAAACATTCAGCCATCTTATTACCGTCTTTGGTCTAGTAATTGATGTCTTAAATAGGAGAATCACGAATCAAACATCAAATATTGAACGACACATACATTTCCTTACAAATATAAACAAATACTGTAACATATATAGCGTGACGTGTTTCCTAGAACAAGCCATAGAAAAATAATACCATGATCCGGCGTGATCATCAATATAGAAAATAATGTCATTATATATTTTATAATTCAGGGATGAGTCTAAGGCATAGTTTCTCGGGTGCGATAAATTAAAAATTCAAATTACAAAACCAATGTTATGAAACGTCAGGGTTTAGTCTTATAACGTCAAAAAAAAAATGTTAAGCTTGTTATAGGGGCGAGTCCAGGAATATGAGCGCGAGGGGGCGGGGTCTGACGTATAGAATTACACCCCCCCCCACCACCCCTGGACACGTGCTTGGAGTCATTCGGATTGCTAGAAAGTTGACCAATTTGCGGTTTAAGCCTACACTTCCAACGAACTGATATCACCAATAATAACATAGTATGACTTTTTATAACAAAATACAACACAAAGTATATATGGATATAACTATTTCTCTACTATTTTATGTCTATATGTTTGGTTGTGTTTTGCTACGCATAATTAATCATGCTTCTATATGTCATTTAAAGAACTTATATTAGGGCTTGTTTATATTGTTTGTAAAGAATAACATATCTTTGTAAATACTAAATGATACGAAACCATTTTTGAATTGATATTCCTGTTCCAGATTCATGTTTCACAATATTGTAGTTTCCAACGGATTCAAAATCTTTGAAATGACGATCGACACATTCATATCTGACATAAGTACTCCAGTTTGACTAACACTCAAACCTTTAACACATCCTATGGTAATTGTTATTCCATAGTTGTTGGTCTGTGGTATTACAAAATACTACTGAAAGAAATATACATCCCACAGTTAATCACACATCAGATATACTATACGTCATATCCGTTCCTTGCGTCAGCACACATTTCTCAGTGGCAATCGTCGAGTTGTTTCCATCCGCGTGAGAAACTGCGCTGAAATATACAAATAAAATTTCGTTAATGAATGAAATATTACCCAAGATTGGGATTCAAAAATCGACAAATTAAAATATAAAATCATTATTTTCCCCTAGGGACAATTATCTTAGAATACTTGTTTATATTCGGGTCACTCTGACGTGTACCTGTTTTTAATAGGGGTTTCATAAGGCTAATGATGAAGCCGGAAGTACGCCATACACTCTGTTTTGAGGCAATCTGATTAAAAACAGATCTTATTTGGGGATCACGTGGCTAAGTGGGTAAGACGCTGGCTCGCTAGCCTGCAGGTCGGGTGTTTGATCCTTGCATTTGCCGAGAAAGTTCATCCAGATTTTCCGGCGTGGTTTCTCCTTGTCAGTGATGCAGAACGGAGGGTCTGACAAGGACATTTGTCTAGTCGTTCGGATGGGACGAAAAACCGAGGTCCCGTGTAAATATTGGCAGTTGGAATTCGATATAACAGTCGGCCGTAGCTCCGCTGCCCGGTCAAAATTTCCCTCATAGCACACTGTATGGTGTATGCCCTTCTTCATTAGCCCAGGTTAGGGGCAGTAGTATGTTAAACCCCATTTCATTTCATTTCCTATTTCGTATAGTTTGTTTTTTAGTTCGCGATTTCGTTTTACTTGTCTGCAGAACGCTATGATATGGAGGAGTTGTTATATAATAGGCATCTTTATTGATGATAGGAATTGGCCAATGAAACGGTATCTGCGTGCTCTGCTCATAGAAACGTCAACGTGGATTGATTGACGTCATGGGGTCAAAAGCCAATCGTATGACCAAGGCGCGACCTCCCATGGCCAATGGACAGATCTTTGTGTAGTGGAGGTCATTGAATTTCTAAGTTGAGAATGGATGATTTGAAGTTTTCTGTCACCTCGGGCGAACTGGGCCTCTGACCGTCAGCTCAAAGTAAATAAATGGGCGAACTGGTCAGCTTAATATAAATACTAGTCACTGTCGCATCGACTGTATATTACAATGGTCTGAATCCGAGGGGATACATGAGCTGTGAGCTTTGTTCTCTCGTTATGTAACGTATTCTTGACGGTAATGGCACCCTAAGGAAATCAGCTGACCCGTGGACACTGAGTTACCCAGTTAACCACTGCCTGTCACCATATTTAAAACGATTTCTACGATAAATATATATATTGAGCACAGGTCTCGAGATATAAATAGAGCTAGGTCACATGATTGGTAACTTTTTGACCAGACGCCCACCCGGAATAATAAAGATGGGAGAAAATAATGGAAGACAAAATATTTAATGTCTAATGGAATCCATTTGAAGGACTTTTGATATAAATTCCGTCTGTGACGGATATTCAGAAATACCTTAAAACACATTATCATCTGTGGCAAAGTTTCTAGTTGACTACAGCAATGCTACAATGTTAATCACGCACTACAATAATCGTATTTACTATATCAGTTATAAAATTCACCAAACGATTTCTAGTTTACTAAAACGTTTTTTTTATATTTAAACACTATTTTATTTACATGATACCGAAACAAAAGCCAATGGCTTCTCTAAATCGGCTTCCCAAAAAGCAAGATACATAAATGATATATCAAGTTTTAGCTATTATAGCATCAGGACCAAGAAGGGGTCGATACTCGATTGATGTGCTTAAGTTCGTTACCTTAAAACCATGGGCGGCTATTGTAACATTTAACCGAAGATGGTGGGTGGGTGTTTAAGAAACTCGACGCTAATGACCTTCAAGAATGTTTGTTTTTGGCCACGATTGGAGCTTATTTTATTTATTAATGCCCGCAGAATCTTATAAACAACGCCATTTTATACTGTTAACACTAATTAAGAATACACGGCCTAATGTAGCGACGCAGCCTTCGTGTAAGTGCAGACATTATCAAGCGCTTTTTTTCACATACTTTAACCGGTCCTGGCAGTTCAAGCATAGTAACACTACATTACCCATGCGCTGACCATATTAGTATGTCCACGCACGTCTTCTGTTTTAGATTTGAAACGACTTGGCAGCTTCGATTGACCAGACATGATTAGTCTTCGTGTCAGGTGGGATTATCTGTTTAATTGTCATTGGGAGTTGGGACAATAGGATGAATAACAATAAGTGATCGTTGGTCAATGTCGATATGATTCGCGACAGTTATTGTCAAATAGAAGTGTGTAGCTCCAAACCTCTTCTCTATGTACAGAGGGTCGACAAAAGAGATACCATTTCTATCATAGCAGTATTTAAAGTTCCAATTTCATTTTTTTAAGTTATATTTTTAAAATGTATTAAAATAAAGCCCTAAAATAAATTGTATCTATAAACAGTCCTACCTTGTTAAAGAATAATCCTATTAATCCTATAATTCACTATTGCCAGTTGCGAAATTGGCAAAAATATCATTTTCAACTTCAAATTCAAACGTTTGAAGATGTTTATTCCATGGAGGGGAATGGGAAAACAAGGGATGTAATTTTGTTGTATTATTTCCTGTTACAGCCTGTGTCAGTGATTTTATTGCCTATGAAATAATGCCCATGATCGAATAATAGTGAGTTGACAACCTTTTGAGCAAAAGACAAAGAAATAGTTATGTTTTGACTTTCTTAGAAAATAAGGAATTCCCGCTTTAAGATGTTGTATTTATTATGCATGTCTGCATTTGAAAGAGAAAGAAATGGGGTTTAACGTCCACTCGACACAATCTAAGCCATTTCGGGACTAACATATGGTTTAATTTTTATTTTAATAATTCGTTGCTCGTAGGGGTCTATAGCAGTTAGAGGAAACCGGAGTACCCGAAGAAAACCTACGAGGTTGGACATATCCCTGAGTATTATGGCATATACGCAGTGTCTCAATGAGTAGGACGTCAGATCGCTAAACAGGAGGTCCCGTGTTTGATCCCTGCATTGGCCGAGAAAGTTCATGTCGGAATTTTCCGGCGTGGTTCACCCCTTGTTAGTGATGTGGGGCGGAGAGCCGTACACGTAATATTGTATTGTCGTTTGGAGGGGAACGAAAAGCCAAGACCCTGTGTACTCATAGGCAAGCACATACAAGAGCCCATGACAGTTTGAATTCGAAAAAATAATAGATCATAGCGCCGCTGCCCGGGCAAAATTCATCCTCTTAGCACACTATATGGCGTATGCCTGCCTTCAATAACATAGTCGGAGCAGAACAATGGGACTTCAAACCCCTTTCATTTCATTGGTGCATGCATCAAATTACCATTTGTAGGTACTTGGCCGCTGTGCTTCAGTCTTTTGGGTATACAATCGAAGAGCTTATCCTGGACATCAGTAAACATGGTCACGTCGTAACCTATATTATAAACAAGTTCGTTTTATATCAAGTAGACCTGAGTAGAATCGAGAAGATGTGTTGTTATTCGTTTCTGTTTTTATCTGATGTGATGGTCATTCCAGTCAGTTGACATAATTAGTAAACTAGGCGACAAATAAACCAGGCTTTCGCGAACAATAGTTGTTGGCGGCCACCCCCACCTTTAGATCGCCAGCACACTGTAATAGGGTCGTATCCGACAACTTAGCCAGATATGATTTGATTTGCCGCTGAATCGTAATGAAAATGTAGATGAAGGAGGCACCATTAACTCCAGACGGCCATTATTCCTCGGTGATAATTGGTCTTATAGACACTCGCATATTAAGGACCGCTCATTGTGAAAATTACTCAAATTATATCCGCCGGCTAATCGCTCTGGTGGCAGATTACTGATGCAAATACTCATCATACTAACGGTACTTATATTAGAGTTTCATCACACTCAAGGTATCGTGTCAACAGAACACCAATGTACTTATAGTATAAACTGGTTATTTCATTGACTAGATTAAGTTAAATGGTTGACTTTATGGTGAATAGTAATGGTGAATCAGGATTAGATTTAGCTACCTTAGGCTGCTTGACCCACAAGACGATGATTTATCTTATTATATTCTACTATTTCTGAGATGACATGATAAAACTGGAATCGAATGTCTTTATTTTGAAATGGATTGGCGTTTAAGGCCCTACTTTTCAGTCATGGGCTAATGAAGACGGGTATACGCCCAATAGAGAGACCACTGTGGGCACTAAGTAAGTAAGACCTTTAGCTGGCTGATCTGGAGGCTCCGTGTTCCATCTCGGGGCTGATCGAGAAAATTCATCAGGGTATTCCGGCGTCTTTCCCCGTTATCAGTTGTGCAGCATAAAGAGCGGGGCACAATTTCCCTCATAGCGCACTGTATTCCGTATGTCGTTTGATGTTCATTAGTCCAGTCGGAACAGAACAGTAGGACGTTAAACCCCTTTCCATTTGATTTCCTGGCCTATGTGAGTAAATAGTGTGGAATAGTGCACTATAATAAATGACATTATTATTACTATTGTTTATGGTTTATACAAACCACGATAATTGGCAGCACGGTAGCCATTCTTCCGATTCATTAATTAACCAACACTGACCGCGTTCACCGACCTCTGATTTATTTACTGATCAACTATAAGCAATGAAACTAATTAGTTACCATACATTTATTAAAGTCACTTCGCGTCATTTTCAGATCAAATTTTCCACAAGCCTTAATCCGCGCATAAATCTTACCAAATTGATTATACCAACAAGACATACCAAAACCAGCAATGAATGAAATGAAGTTTAACGTCCTACTGTTCTGCCCCAAACTGAGAATCCACACCGGGAAATCTGGATGAACTTTCTAGGCCAATGCCGGGATCGAAAACCCAACCTTCAGACAGAATCAGCAAACACATTTAATATTACAGATAACATACACTAAAACAATGAACATCACATGCACATATCAAAGCTAAAAATTCAAAATGCGCATTACTAAAAAGCCCTGAAATCCAAAATGCGCAATACAAAAAGTCCTGAAATCGAAAATGCGCAATATGAAAAAAAACCCCGCTGAAATCTAAAATGTGTAGTGCAAAAAAAAAAAAAAAAAAAAGAAGAAAAAAAGAAAATGAAATGCAATAATGCGCAATCCAAAACAAAAGCTGAAATTATCGATGCGCAATATAAATAACAATAGTGTATTTTGGAATCGGAATTGATTGACTGTGTGAACTTGTCATATATGAGGCACGCTATCAGCGAATGGATGCAGGATCGTTGTATTGTAAACAAAAAGAGAGAGATGGGGTAAAACGAACACTTGACACAAACTAGGTCATTTCAAGATTAACAGAAAAACCTAACACCGGATTTATTTCGGGGATTGCCGAATGGTTGGCGTGTGCGCGCTGTATCATACGGCCTGCCTTTGAGTTAACTGGCGTGGTTTCGATTTTCCGGTTGTACTTGACAAGGAGTGTGGTCGCCTGTCCAACTTCGTGGGTTTTCTCCGGACCCTTCGCCCCCCCCCCCCATCGCTCTAAAGACCCTTACGCGCAAGCGAATTATTGAAATAAAACGGAATCATGTTAGTCCCGAAATAACCTAGTTTGTGTCGAGTGGACGATAAACCCCATTTTTCTCTCTCTGGTTTTATTTTGGTAATATCATGACGTTTGGACAAGTATTCTCTTATCGTTACCAAGCACAAAGACACATTTAGTGTGTGACATAGCTTTATTTAACTTTAACTGTTTTTTTAAAATGTCTACGATGGCGGGGGTGTAAGGGATATACTAGAACTATGGTTATCCCGAGTATAGATCATTTTCGAGAATAATATATATTGGTTATATGGTTAGTGAATTAACGCCTACGTCGTCGGGGGTACAGATATGGTTCTAGACGAATATACCATGGTAAGCGAATTAACGCTAACGTATAAATGACCTTCTCCTGTGTGGGCAGGGGTGCAGTTACTACAAGAATTCACTATGGCTATATGGATAGTGAATTAACGCCTATGTGGGTGGGGTGCAGTACAGATATGGTTCTAGAAGAATTCCCTTTGGTTAGTGAATTAACGCCTAGTGGGTAGGGAATTAATAAGTACAGATACGGCTCTATGAGAATATTCTATGGTTATATGGTAAGTGAATTAACGCCTACGTGGGTGGGGTGCAGTACGTCTTGATACGGTTCTATGAGAATATTCTATGGTTATATGGTAAGTGAATTAACGCCTACGTGGGTGGGGTGCAGTACGTCTTGATACGGTTCTATGAGAATATTCTATGGTTATATGCTAAGTGAATTAACGCCTACGTGGGTGGGGTGCAGTACGTCTAGATACGGTTCTATGAGAATATTCTATGGTTATATGGTAAATAAATTAACGCCTACGTGGGTGGGGTGCAGTACGTCTAGATATGGTTAGTGAACTAACGCCTACGTGGACAGGAGTGCAATAAGTATATACACGGCTCTACAATAATACAATATGGTTAGTTAATTAACGCCTACGTGCGCGGGGATGCAGTAAGTATAGATGTGGTTCTACAAGAATTCACTATGGCTATATGGTTAGTGGTATAAGCAGTACTCACTCTACGCCTACAGTTTAGTTCCTCTATAGTGAAACAAATCAAACAGGTCTGGAAGGAATAAAAAGCGTGTATTAAATGCTTACAATTAATTTAAATCTGTATTTACCTTTTGGAGGGGAAAGGTTCCAACTCATCTGCAAATAAACAAGAATTTGGAATAAAACACGAAAACAAAACTCCAATCCAAAATATATTTAAACTGCCTGAACGATCAAAACATAAAAAATCCATTGTGATTAATATGGTGCAAGATAAATAATATCTAAACTAAAATCAAAATATATTAGCACGAGTGTAGCCATGAACCGGAAGTAGCATAACTCCGAAACCGGAAGTGGTAGTCCATCGCCACGCAGGCCTATGATACGTCCGGTCCGGGCTATGTGTTACATCAAATTTCAGTCTTGGGGCAGCCCTAGTGTACCGCTTACCCCGAACAGACAGACAGACATACAGACCTAGGGACAGCCCTAGGATACCGCTAACCACAGACAGACAGACAGACAGCCGCAGGACAGCCCTAGTATACCGCTAACCACAGACAGACAGACAGACAGCCGCAGGACAGCCCTAGTGTAGCCACCATCCCTGAAGAGACAAACAGACAAACAAACGACAGTTGTAAGAGACGGAAGACACGCTGGAGGTCGCCGGGGTCGCTCCCGGTGTTGGCCGAGAAAGTTCATTGACAGTTGGAATTCGATACCAGAGGTCACAGCACCAATATCCGGGCCAAAATTCCCTCATGGCATAGGGCGTATGCCTGTAACTAAGTCGGAACAGATTAGTAAGACGCTAAACCCCACTTAATTTCATTTTGCCAGGGTAGCAACATCTCCGTCTAAAGTTGTTAGTTTACGTGATCTCCAACGTGTACATGGTACATAGTGGTTTTGCCCCAGGCGTACTCTACTGACAACGGGGAACACACCGGGGACATAGTAATCTAAAACTACGTACACCAATAGCAACAATCGTTTGCTAGCTTCAATGTCTCGTTGGTGTTACAGATAGGTTGCCAAGCAACAAAATATCACCCAATTCTTGCTTTATCTTTGTTGAGGTCACATGATTCTTTAAAATGAAACAAGAACATAAACACTAGCAGAAGTTGTTGCTTGGATCATTTCACTTAATTTGGAGGCACTGTGGTTGTTTCGTGCTTCCAATGTCCGTGTGTCTTGTCCACATGGTTGTCGTATTGGATTCCAGTGTTCAGTAGCCCGGTTGGTGCTGAACCGTAGGACGTTAAACCCCATTTCATCTCTCATTGGTTTCTGTTTGTTGATTGATGATGCGATTCTCGTGCAATTACCATTTCTGCGCGTATGCCATAAAATGCAGTATGAAGGAATTTTTTTTCCGGACAGTGGCATTGCGGCCTACTCATATAACGAACTGCACCTTGATTTATTGATGCACAGACGGACAGTTAGATGCGAGCACATTTAATGACAGACTATCAAAATAATCACCGCCTTTTGCGTAAACGTGGGTTAACCCACGACGTGAATAATAGATTTTCTGGTTTTTATGTAAGCTTTTTATTAGTTGAAGAGCGTTCGAGTGATCGGTTAAGTCCTTATAATGACATTAATGTCTAGGTTAAGACTAATAAAGGCACGATTTTCGGATATATTACGTCGGGTTTATTCAGCGCGGGACTATAATTTGGTCCACCTTAGACGAATAGTAAGCCGTTAATCAATTTGCGTCAAATCTGCTACGTTATTGTAAGGCTACATGAGTTCAATACATTCTAAATCTACACACGTGTCAACCATCCACTTGACTTCAATGTGTCCCAAAGGGCAGCCATGTTTATTTTTGCTGCAGGATTAGTATTCGTAATATTGTCATTGGTTATAATCAATGTCGACTTCAGACGGATAAATATTAAGAAGATAAACATTAGCTCCGTCAGAAAATAAGTTACTTGATGTCCATTACGATCTACTTTCGATTTTCCTATAATCAATTTGACTTCCCAAAGATGCTCTCATACATGTTTATTAAAAACACATATGAGGAAAAGGCTTGGCCTACATTACGTCACCACATTATTTAAGAAAACATGATTTCGGAACAGGCTAGGCTTTTTAAATAAACATTTTATTCAGTGAAAAGGTGACTGACTAGGCTTATCTTACCGACTGAAATAGGGTTTAGCATCTTACTGCTCTATTCTGAATAGGTTTATGAAGACGGGCATACGTCAAACAGGTGCTATGGGGGTCATTGTGCCCGGACACTACGGTCTACGTTTATATCGAATTACAACTGTCTAGTGATCTTTTACGTGCATGCCTATGTGTGCATGAGGCCTCGGTTTGTCGTCCTATGCGAACGACTAGGCAGTTGTCCTTTTCATTCCCTCTGTCTTGTTCCTACATTACTGACAAGGGGGAACCAGACCGGAAAATCTGGATGAACTTTCTCGGCCAATGCAGGGATCGAACACTCGAGCTCAAGTCCAGCTAGCCAGCGTCTTACCCACTTAGCCACCGTGACCCCCTCCTATATTACAACGGCCATACATAAAATATGTTATATAATGAATTTTGGTAGTTGGATCTGCCAGTGGTTTAATGTGTGCCCTTGAAATCATACCTTCTTTCATTCAATGAAGTGCCGCGGTTTCCATTCCCCAATCGTACATGATAAGGAATAGGATCGCCTGTCCAACATCGTGGATTATCTCCAGGTCCCCCGGTGTCCCCCCCACTGCTACAGACCCCGACGCGGAAGCGAATTATTGAAATAAAATAGAACCATGTGTTAGTCCCGAAATGTCCTACTTTGTATCGGGTGGACATTAACACCCCCTTCTCTCTCATCTCTCAATTCGCCCCACTACCCCCTACCCAGCACCCTACTGTGAATAATAAACAAGACGAACAAACTGAGTATGTACATATTAACGATGTCCAGTTTGAAATATTTATAATCTTATTTAATTTTAATTGAAATTTCAATTGAACCTTCCAGAGATGTCTGGAAACCTATGGAGTCTTGTTAAAACATCATAATGGAAATAGTGACATCGCCTGTAGTGTTTAATACTGTCTGCGTTTCAATAAAGTCTGCGGGTAAAATAAAGATTGAATGTTTACGTGATACTGGATGTAAAAGACAGCTCGAAAATTAATGATTGGTATTTTCTGAACCATGACCACGAGCACATTTAGAGATGTCTCGAATGTCTATGCCTCAATATAATTTTTAATATCAAGACCATGTCGAAATATCCCCCTTCCTCTTCTGCTAGTGTTTAACGTCCGCTTCCACGGAGGGTTATATCGCAGACAAATAGTCTTATTTTCGTTTTCATTATCTGAGCGCATGCGCAGGGGTATTTATTGCGAGAATAAGCCATAGTGCCCGGAGGAAACTCAAAAGGTTGAGAAAGTGCCCTTATCTCCAAGTCACATACGCTGACCACAATGAACGAAATCACAACCACAAGCCATAATAACATAATAATAATAATAATAATAATAATAATAATAATGTACATTTATATAGCGCTTAATCCATCCATGAGAATGCTCTAAGCGCTGTATGTTAATAGCTCTTGTGGATAATACATCGTGAACATATATGTCTTAAGTCTAGATCGAAATTGAGCAACTGTTTCTGAACATATTATTTTGTCAGGTAAGTCATTCCATAGTCATGGGCTATATACACTGAAGGCTTTGTGACAGGCCAACTGCTAGAGCTCAAAGCTCTAATTTATAGAATCTGTGAAAGCTATAATAGAAATTGCCGTGATCATGTGTATATGTATATACAAAATACTAAGGTCTGTGAGAGACGCTAGCTCGCTAAGCAGAGTCTCCTGGGTTGGACTCAGGTGTTGACCGAGCATGTTCAGCTCAATTCCCATTGTAATGGGTGCAGATTGGAGTTCCTGGTATGGAATATGATAAACACGAGCTCCAGTAATAAGGTCTCCCGGGATCTTTCCAAGTGGTGGCCGGGAACGTTTCGATTGGTTTCACATTGTTATGTACGCAGGAGGTTAAAACATGATTGTATTTCTATATATTAAGTAATTGTCCAAAAAAACACGTACAAGACTTGTAGTTCGGTGTCCTAGGCTAGAACGAATCAGCTCGCGCACGATACACAGGGCCACAATCAACAACATCACAAAGTTTTTAGAATCAATTTATTATCATAATTTATCGATATTTGCGTCACAAACGAACGAACGCAAACAATGTGTTTCTACAAGTGTCACTTTGTCACTTTGTTTACTGTTGCGTTTGGGTATTAGGATAACGTTTCTGGCAGCTGGGACCCCCCATCCGACCCTGGGACCCCACCCCACCCACTGGGACCCCACCCCACCCACTCCAACAAACATCCCCACACCAAGATATCAAATTCCATCAACATGTAAGGGCGTGGCATATTAATCTGAACCAGAGTATGGCGTCATTGCAGACATCTAAGACGTCAACAGAACAGTCGTGTCATTTTAACGTCGAAATGACCATGTTGGAGTCGAGTGGACGTTAAACCATATATTAGCTGTCAAAGTTTGCTAACGATATGATAATAATCCATTTGTAAAACCAATCATTGGTTTAATATAACAGCTTTTTAACAACACTATCAATTACTTAATCATTCATGGTGTCTGTTAATTCACCCTTAGAATCTAAGTACTAAGGCGAGAATCAGTACAATAGACCTGTCACTACCGATTAATTTATGTCCCTACACGCGCTCCATACACGGCTGAAGACGACATTGTCTGAGAACCATTAAGTTTATTAAATAACAATGTTTATGATGATATATTGCATCGTCTGAGAGTGTAATATGGTATTAGCATATTGCAGCACGGACAAGTCATTAATTACGAACATCTCTGGTTAGAGCTTGTCTGCGATATCAATTCCGTGGAAGCGGAGGTTAAATAACTCTATTTCAGCTACAGATCTCAGATTAGGGATGCTGCCATATAATATTTGCTGCATAACGTAATATGAATTTGGCCTCAAAAGTTGTTAATTTGATTTCAACTGTTTATAAACGCATCTGTCATCCCAGAATATCATTGGATATACGAGATCAGAAAGCGTCCCAGCTGTGCAGACCTATTAGCATAGCTAGTCAGTGACGATGTATCATTTACTTGATATATGGAGACGTATTGCTATTCATATTTAATTATAGAAAAAGTATTTTTCTAAGTTCCATTCCACGTTAATACACAGCGTGAAGCAAGGAATTATTTGTTTAGGTTTTCGGGGGTGGGGGTGGGGGTGTGCACGGTTTTGTTTCCCCGATCTTGTCCAATCTCGCGGGGTGTCTCTGTATATTACGGGTCCCCCACTGCTAAAGACCCCTACGCGCATGCGAATTATTGAAATAAAATTGAACCATATGTTAGTCCTCAAAATAGCTTGTTTCTGTTTGGGTTTTCGTCCCTAAGAAAACAGTCCATCTCCACACTGGTGTGTTACACGACTTACTGCCTTCGTTAATTTGACCTGGACAGTGGCGTTGAGGTCTTTCGTTTTTCCCAGATCAGAATAAGGTAATTGGATTAAAATGGTCCATATATTTATTTCTCGTTATCTATTATTAGACTATCCTAGCAAGAACTTCGAGCTCTTTATATCTAAAACTTACATGTTCATCTACTATGAAGGGCCTTAATTTTCGTTCTTTTACGTGCATGTTAGACTTCTATATTTTGTCCCATCCGAACGACTAGACACTGCTCGTTTCAGTCACGCCATCCTGCATGACTAAAGAGGATAATACGCGGGAAAATCCCGAGGAACCAGCTGGCCCCTAGATATAGAACCCCGGACATCCGGGTTCGCAAGTCAGGGCCCTCATCAGTGAACCATCGTAGCTTCAAAGAAGACAAGAACGTACAGGTTAGAATTCATCTATTAACTTTTTGACCCAACATTAACTTGTGTCTATTTTGATGTTCATGTATCAGGACTTTATTAATTAATCTGCTCCCCAACAATCAGATTGGTTGTGTTATTACCGTGCTTTCAGGCGTATAGTTACAAAATGAATTACAAAAACTCTCGTTTTGTCATGGTAATCCAATTTCTGCTAATAAAAAGGATGCCGTTAATTAATGAAACGAGAAAAAAGAAAATCCAATTACTGCCTCTATGTAGAATAATAGATGTATACTTACGGCTACCGTAATGACTTCCTTCTGTACGCCGTCGTCGGAAGCAACAGAAAAACGCTGTCTGAAATTCTTTCCTAAACTTTCCTGAAATGACAGTCAAATACATTAACATTACATTACATGCACATTCTTTGGGTGCTTTAAATTGGAAATAGAAAACATGTCCCTCTTCACAAAAGTGGTAAAAGCTCTACGATTTTTAATACGTATGACCCATTTCAAAATTTAGTAATGCTGCCGCCGTCCCCCACTTGTGCATGAGATATGTTTTTAATTTCCCTTTTCTGTCAGGTTTTGGTGAATATTCATGATTTATCGGGGAGGAAAAGAAATAGTCATGAATTTGGGTGTATATTCCCGTTGACCAGGCCTATAATGGTGAACCCCTTTCATATTTTTATCAGATAGTTATTGGTTTGAAGTCAATGTGGCGAGAGAGTTAGTGGTCTGACACCATTAAGGTAGTGACCGGAAATAATTTATTTCCTACGCTTCAATTATATCAATCCCAATCTGACCTCAACACGAGCTTTTACTGGAATACTAAATTTGTCCCTGCATTAGATAGAATTTACAGGAATGTATTCTTATCACCAGGGGGCAGCTATGTCTTTTATCTCAAGGCCATGTCTAGGAAGGCCAAGGCCATGTATGGAAATTGCTTACCCTATATTTACAGATTTTACAATATTTATTAGTTAGTTTTATGGGGCTAATTTAGAATTAAAGCTCCATCGACCGAGTGAATATGTTTGGGTTACGTTACAATTAAAGCTCCATCGGTGATACATACCACCCATAAAATTACATGTAACGTTTTAATTAATGATAAATCATAAAATTATATATAACGTTAAAATTAATAATAAATGATAAACTTATATATAGCGTTAAAATTAATGATAAATCATAAAATTATATATAACGTTAAAATTAATAATAAATCATAAAATTATATATAACGTTTTAATTATTAATAAATCATAAAATTATATATAACGTTAAAATAAATAATAAATCATAAAATTATATATAACGTTAACATTATTAATAAATCATAAAATTATATATAACGTTAAAATTATTAATAAATCATAAAATTATATATAACGTTAAAATCATTAATAAATCATAAAATTATAAATAACGTTAAAATTATTAATACATACCACTCATAAAGTTATATATAACAGGATTAATGGAACTGTTCAGATATATCAGCAGATGAGCTGTGTATCCGATTCCTGATACTTTTTTGTCGGGTATCCTGTTTATGAGGTCCAGATTCGTCATTCTGAAACGAAAGAAAAAGGAGGTGTAACTTCCTTTGAGGTAGTACTAAGGTTATTGCCAGGGTTTACCATGTTACATCTCGGTATACGATATCCCCCATCCCCCATCGCGTATTACCATGGGGATCAAATACCAAGAAGTTGTGACTTGAGGTAAATTAAGAAGTCTGCTCCAACTGGGCTAGTAAAGACGGACTTACGCCATAAATTGTGCTATTAGGGCAATTGTGCCAACTCTTACATAGAATTACAACTGCCAAGGGATATCTTACGTGCACGTCAATGTGTACATGAACCCTCAATTGTTCGTCCCATCCGAACGACTATATGTTGTCCCTTGCTTGACCCTCTGTCCTGCACCAGGATTCGAAATACAGGATATCCAGGTTAGAGAGCAAATGCTTATTACTAACTTAGTCGCCGCAGCTCCCACTCAAACAATATGGATGATATATATGATAGGATGAAGTTATTATCATATATTACTCAGGAATATAAGTTAATTAAGTCTAGACAACATCAAGTTGAAAATAAGTATAATGTATCATCACTTCTCGATTTATGAAATCGGGCCTACGCATTTATGTGCAATTTTGTGGTAGACCTAGTTAGACGAATTCAGAAATACACTGCCGGAAATCATACCACAAATAGAATCTCCGATGTTAAATAACTCGCTTTAATTGATCAAGAAAACAGGATTTTACGTCCAGTCAATTCAAACGATGTCATTGACGGAACAAGGTTTTTCAAAGGTGTTTAGCAATTGAAGGAAACCGATGACCGGAAGTAAATCCTCTAGGTTGTGCAGGTCAGGTTATTGAATAACCCTAGGATTGTCCAGCCACGTTTTCCCTGGTCAGCTGAGCAAGTTGGAGGCAAAGAAAATTATCTGTACGAAAAGCCGTTGAACAATTCGAAATCGAAATAGAAAAAGTTTTGGAATCTATCGCGGTGTTGTCGAGTGATTTCCTTTACATTTTTCAACGCGTTTCCCAGGGAAAGACACTAAGCTAGTTGACCCTACCTCGACGATTTTCGTGGAAAACACTAAGATGTACATCGATAATGTTGTGAAATATTTATTCGTCACACCCATTTAATAACGTTGAAAAGATTTACAGGCGCGGATCTGGGGCGGGGGGGGGGGGCAGGGGGGCCGGACCCCCCCCCCCCCCCCGCTCAGGCTTGAAAATTTGAAACTTAAATCTATGCGATTTTATTGGTGATTTTTAGACCTGTAATTTTGGAATTTACCTTCCGGAAATTCGTCAGAATGCACCAAAATGAATCTAATTTACCAAATTTTTCCCGTTAATTGGTTGAGCGCAATTAGTTAAGAAATTATCAAACCTAGACCCCCCCCCCCTGCAAAAAATCCTGGATCCGCGCCTGGTTTAGTCTTTGTGTGTATGTTACATAGGATATGGAGTAGAACTGAATTGCAAAACAGTATACTAATATTTAGATATGGAGGCCATTCAGGGCTGAGATCAATGGACAGGTAGCATCTTTATTTTCCCCCCATTGACTTAATGTTAATTCTCGTCTCTTTGACCGGCGCTAACTTTTCGTCAAATATTCGCTTTTCGTGGTGTTGGGCGCTTTCTTAGAAATAACTTGTGCAGTTCATTAGTAGGAATAAAGTTGAGTTCTGAGTTCATACAGTTGTCTTAGCGGAGAATATCTACATCAAAGAGAGAGAGAGAGAGAGAGTGGGGGTGTCTACGTACCTGAGAATATTCCAGATATAAACCGGTAAATAACATAATACAAACACGATGACGACAACAATCAACATCTTAGCTGCTCGTCGTCTTGATCTTAGTTGATATGATACCTTATCCTGCATACCCTGCATACCCTCTGAAATAATAATACAATATACCCTGTATACCCTCTCAAATAATCAGTTGTCATGGTAATAGTAACACAATATACTCTGGGACAAACAATACTTCCATAAACAACGTATCCTACATACCCTCCAAAATAGTACAGATATGTGACAAACTATTTATACCCAGACGTGTTTATATCGAGGAGTACTAATTATCCATCTTCAACTTTATAATACGACACAGTCATTATAAACACTAGTATTCAGACGTGACGTTAATTGTACCTGACACAAACCGGAAGTTTGATAAAATTCCGGAAACAAGGTGGTGTAGGTCTGACAAAGACTTCCCTGTTCTTCAAGAGATGGATTTCCACAGGATGAACCAAATGTCGTAAAAATCATCATGGTTAAATATATTGTTCAATTCAGATTTGTTACCGTGTTTCTGAGCAGGATGATTTCTGGCTATGTACAGCCAATATTTAAATTGAATTAATGGAATGGGGAGGGGGTAATATTCTCGTCTTCTGCACCGACTAGGCTAATAAAGGCGGTCAGACAGTGTACTGATAGGGAAATGTTGACCTGATATCGCCGCTACGGCCTACTGTTATACTGGGTTCCTTCGGTCAAGGGTTCTTTTACGTACACGCCCATGTGTTAACTGGGCTTCGGTTGGCTCCGCACCTCTGACACGATGGTGCCATCGACAACCGCCCGGAGTGCACACCAACTCCAAAGAAAGAAAGAACTACTGGGCTTGGGTTGGCTCCGCAACTCTGACACGATGGTGCCATCGACAACCGCCCGGAGTGCACACCAACTCCAAAGAAGAAGAGAACTCGAGAGTTGATTTGAGCGCAAGAACTACGAGATAAAAAATATTGGAATTCAACTACTATCCAGGAGCTCTATGTACACGACCACAAGAACTGGTTGGTTACAGGGACAGTGTATAGTCGTTCGTATGAGACAAAAAACCGAGGTCTCATGTGTAGATTGACGTGCGGATAGAAGGACTTTTGACAGTTAGAATTCAATATAAGAGTAGTTCGTAGTGCTGCTGTCCAGACAAAAGGTCTCCAAAAGCACACTGTATGACGTTTGGCCAGTCGGTGCAGCACAGTAGGACGTTAAACCCCATTTCATTTTCGATTGATTGATTACCTGTCAGTGCCTTGCCCTTTTTAATACTGGACCACAAACAGGAAGCTATAGAGAAATAGGCAAACGTCATCACTATCACTGGAATCACATAAAACACTACTAAATGGATTATTTCCTTGAATAACGTCGTCTGTTCGTACCCAGACGGTCGGCACGTCGTTAGTAAGATAGTCAGATTATCGGGAACCATTGCGTCCGGTACGGTGGAGAAGATAATGAGGGATGGTATGGAAAATACATTGGCTGCTATCCATATGACGATAAGCGTTATTATCACGTGACGTCGAGTTTCTTTAAAGGATAACGGATGACAAATGGCGAACCATCTCTCTATTGATATAGCTGTTAATGTTAATACAGACACTATCACCGATATATTCTGAAAAATAGCAAAACAAAAAATACAGATTAGCAAAAAAAGATTAATATATAAAACTAGTTTTCATACAGCAGACGTTAACAAGTAAATGGAATCAAATCCAATGGGCGTTTTCTGCCCCAACTCGCAGGAAGACGGGTAGTCTCAGCATTGTGCACACAACGGAAATTTGCCCGTATGACCTTTTTTGTGTCGAGTTGACGATAAACCGCACCCCCTCTCTCTCTCTCTCTCTCTCTCTCTCGCTCCAACGAACAAAACTTGGTAGATACAGACAAAAGTAAATTAACATTATAGCCAATGGGGAAATCAACCGTTATCTATGACCAAATATGTAATCGTCTCAATGGGGATGGGGTATCTATGAAGACAAGTAGCGTTCACGACGTCTAGTCGCGATCATTCCGGCCTATATTGGTTTGTGTTCGATAACAAAGAATATTAGTCGGTAGCTATGTCTGTCTCTAAGTAAAATGTCAATGTAAATTGCTTTGGGATCATGATTTTACTATTCCGGATCTTCTTGCAATTAGAGACGTTAAACAAATAAATATTTAATAACCATGGATGAAAACTCCACAAATTTCCTTTCCCAAATAACTCCTGGCATTTTCAGACGACAGCCAGGTTTCCGTCCGGGCAAACATGATGAAGTACATAAAAATTACTTTCAGTACAACTATTATATAGAAATTAGGTAGAGACAAAACACGCAGTGCTTTACTTAAGACATGACAGGTGCTATGGACGCTACAGGAGACGTTTCTATTGAAGCCAGACAAACATCATCGGATAGTGTATGTCAGCGAGAGAGAGAGAGAGAGGGGAGGAGAGAGAGATGGCAGGGAGAGAGAGGGAGAGAGAGGGTAACATGATTAGTTTTATTTCAATAGTTTTCTCGCTCATGGGAGTCTTCTACTCTGTCAGAGGAAACAGCACGGCGCAGAGAAACCCTATGAGACAGAGAGAGAGAGAGAGAGAGAGAGAGAGAGAGAGAGAGAGAAAACAAAATATTAAAACAAAACTCTAAATATAATATCAGATATCACCCCCAACATTAAACCTCGAAATCCATTATCTGAAAGAGATGAAATAAACTGAAGACTTTTGAGAGAGAGAGAGAGAGAGAGAGAGAGAGAGAGAGAGCGAGAGAGAGAGAGAGAGAGAGAGAGAGAGAGAGGGTTTAACTTTCACTCGACGCAAACTAGGTCATTACGGGACTAACATACGATTCAATTTTATTTCCATAATTCGCTTGCGTATAGGGGTCTTGAGCAATGGTAGGAAACCAGCGGACCAGGAGAAAACCCACGAGGTTGGACCGGCGACCCTTCTCCTTGTCACGTACAACGGGGGGAACCCCACGAGGTTGGATAGGAGATCCCACGATCAAGCGGGGAATTAAAATTACGCCAGTTGACTCAATGACCAACCTTATGAATTATGTTTGTGTTACACGACATTCTCTTCATAAATTCTTCATTTCATAACAGTCTTATTTTTATCCCAATATTTCAGTCGCGTCCGTTATTCAATAGTTCTACACATTGCCAGTGATAAAGTTGCCTTGATTGTGATTTATATGAATAGCCACATGCTGTGAATGAAACGTTTCAACTCATATAGACATATTTATTAGAATACTCCTGACATTTCCTGTTAAAACAAGAATAAAACCCGATGATATTATTTATTATATTTTCAGCCATATTGGTTTGATGTTGCTTTATAAAACGGAAACCCCAAAACGCGGTTATTGTTTTTGGTTTTAAAAATGTATTGCAGCTGTTTAGAGAGTTGATTATGGTCTTCGCATATCAATAAATTCCCCATTAATCGTTTATATAATATTTAGAGCGAATAAAAACCTGCACTAGGCAATAATCTATCTTTAAGAGTCACACCTCAATGATTCTATTTTTGTTCGGAATAGATTTATAACTTTTCTAAGAGCTAGAAATATCTTATTTAATGTTAAATTCTCAACGGTTTCTAATATTGTTGGATTTTAAACGTATTTCAGAACTACACAGATCAATAAACTTTGCTAATTAAATCGGTAGAAAGTTGTTAAAGTGGACGCATTAGTTAAACCCAAGACCGGCAATACTATATACCGGGAAACACCGGAAAACTACCGGAAAACACCATGTTATACTGAATACCGGAACAACACAAACTAAAATACACTAAATACCGGAAAACACCTTAAATATGTGTTTGGGGGTTAGGGTTAGGTTTTTTTCCGTTGTGGGTTAGGATTAAGTTTAGTTTTTTGTGTGTATTCCGGATGACAAGGGCCCGAGTTGCCTATTTAGGGTGTTTACCGGTATAAAGTGTGTTTTCCAGTATTTAGAATTTTTCCGGTGTTTTCCGGTATTCAGTATAACATGGTGTTTTCCGGTGATGTTTAGTAGCCCCCGGCCAACCAGGTCTATATCTGCATCTTACATACTGCATCTTTAACAAGAGAACAAACAGAAATAACTATTTCTTTCATATCATTTTTTCCTATTGAACACAACAGAATGTAATTATTTGTATAATTCATGCTATGAAATCGTTTCCTCTTACAACGCCCATATAATGCAGTTTGAAAAAGCTAAATGAACGATAAAAACTATTTGATGATATGATCACTCTAGGGGCTATTTGCTGTGAACATCGTCCCATATCGTGTTTTACTATCCATTATATGAAAGAGACGTATTAACTCAGATGACTAATTGAGTATAGACAATAGTAGTTTTATGATGTATTATACGTATTAAACAATAACGATAGTTTTACAAACCATTATAGACTATATACTATAGCTGATACAATAAAGCTAGTTTTACAAGCCATTATAGACTACAGACTATTCTACTTATTCTCTATTCTCTTTGGTTACCGCAACAGACACCATAAAACCCATATCATCACTTCAAAGGCTATCGAAAGTATAAAAAAACGAAACGAACTTGACTCAATGGCAGACTTTATAATCCACAGCCTACGTGCTAGACCCACACCACCCTCTTGCCGTTTTCCTCTCTAAGTTGTGCAGGACACTAACCAAAATTAAGCAAGTGTTAGACGCCCCCATCCATCCTAATAGTGACCGTCATTTGTAGTAGCTACGCTACACTAATTAAAACAAGCCAACAGTGAGGCTGATGTCCCCCGCCGAAATCCCAAAATAAATAGATGACACATATTAATTAATCGCACATTTATTTTTTTCAAACGTATCGAGCAATCAAACTGTACACTGCTTACCCCTAGCAGAAAATGCTCATTATCGATCTTAGTCAAGGTATTACTGTAATGAAACTATACACCAAGTTTCATCACTCTCACTTAATTAGAACTAAAGTTATCGTGTCCCAAAGCATCAACCAATCAAATTGCTTATCTCTGCTTACCCTAAGAGGAAAATGCTCATCTTCGAACTCCATCAAGGCATTGACATAATAAGCATATACACCAAGTTTGGACATTTTAACTCAATTAGAAGGAGAGTTATTGTGTTCGAAAGTCTCGACCAATCAAATTGCTTATCGCTCTGCTTACCCTGAGCAGAAAATGCTCATTATCGATCTTAGTCAAGGTATTACTGTAATGAAACTATACACCAAGTTTCATCACTCTCACTTAACTAGAGCTAAAGTTATCATGTCCCAAAGCATCAACCAATCAAATTGCTTACCTCTGCTTACCCTAAGCGGAAAATGCTCATCCTCGAACTCCATCAAGGCATTGACCTAATAAGCATATACACCAATCTAGCAGAAAATGCTCATTATCGATCTTAGTCAAGGTATTACTGTAATGAAACTATACACCAAGTTTCATCACTCTCACTTAATTAGAACTAAAGTTATCGTGTCCCAAAGCATCAACCAATCAAATTGCTTATCTCTGCTTACCCTAAGAGGAAAATGCTCATCTTCGAACTCCATCAAGGCATTGACATAATAAGCATATACACCAAGATTGGACATTTTAACTCAATTAGAAGGAGAGTTATTGTGTTCCAAAGTCTCGACCAATCAAATTGCTTATCGCTCTGCTTACCCTGAGCAGAAAATGCTCATTATCGATCTTAGTCAAGGTATTACTGTAATGAAACTACATGTATACACCAAGTTTCATCACTCTCACTTAATTAGAGCTAAAGTTATCATTTCCCAAAGCATCAACCAATCAAATTGCTTACCTCTGCTTACCCTAAGCGGAAAATGCTCATCCTCGAACTCCATCAAGGCATTGACCTAATAAGCATATACACCAAGTTTGAACATTTAAACTCAATTAGAAGGAGAGTTATTGTGTTCCAAAGTCTCGACCAATCAAATTGCATGTCGCTCTGCTTACCCTGAGCAGAAAATGCTCATTATCAAACTTAGTCAAGGTATTACTGTAATGAAACTATACAACAGGTTTCATCACTCTCACTTAATTAGAACTAAAGTTATCGTGTCCCAAAGCATCAACCAATCAAATTGCTTATCTCTGCTTACCTTAAGCGAAAAATGCTCATCTTCGAACTCTATCAAGGCATTGACCTAATAAGCATATACACCACGTTTGAACTTTTTAACTCAATTAGAAGGAAAGTTATTGTGTTCCAAAGTCTCAACCAATCAAATTGCGTATCGCTCTGCTTACCCTGAGCAGAAAATGCTCATTATCGAACTTAGTCAAGGTATTACTGTAATGAAACTATATACCAAGTTTCATCAATCTCACTTAATTAGAACTAAAGTTATCGTGTCCCAAAGCATCAACCAATCAAATTGCTTATCTCTGCTTACCCTAAGCGGAAAATGCTCATCTTCGAACTCCATCAAGGCATCAACCTAATAAACACATACACCAAGTTTGAAAATTCTAGCTCCATTAGGAAGAGAGTTATTGTGTCCCAAAAAGTGTGACGGACAGACGGACAGACAGACAGACAGACAGACAGACAGACGGACGGACGGACGAACCCATTTTAATAGTCCCCCAACTTTCTTCGAAAGGCGGGGGACAACAAGCTCACCCAACAACCCTAATAGTGGAGAGTACATGATGCAGCTATAGTAACTTAAACTGGTCAAACTTTAGATGCCCCCACCCAACTACTCTAAAAATAATGGAGAGTACTTAGCTAAAGTAATTACCGTATTTATGTGGTATAGACATATTAATATTAATTGTTATAAATGGTAAAACGATATCAGTATAATGGTATTTTGATTTAGTCCCGCAACAATCTCATTAAAATACAAATCTATATTTCGTTTCGTTTTATATACTTTATATACTTTCGATAGCATAGTCCACATGAAGATCTGACCTGTTATAGTGAAAGGTCGCGCCTCAGGCCATACGAGAGGCTTTTGACCCTATGACCAATACGAGCTTAACATTGGCAATTTTATATATCAATGGATAAAATGAAATGAAATGAAATGGTGTTTAACGTCCTACTCATCTGCACCCAACCTGGGCTAATGGCAAACAGGCATACGCCATACAGTGTGCTATGAGGGAAATTTTGTCCGGGCAGCGGCCCAACAGCCTACTCTTATATCGAATTGTCGAATTCCAAATGTCATGGATAAACCACCTTGACAGATATTGATGGATGTTGACGGGTTATTCCGATTAAACAGATCAAATATGTGAGTATTTGTTGAATAGTTCTGTCAGTATTTAATGATAGAGCAGGCACTATGTTGAAATGTTGATTACTGTACGTGTCTATGATTTAGCTGTCGTTTAGTTTATCGACAAACTAATGGAATAATTGGTGAAAACACGGGTAAATATAATACACGTTATACTGGCATCGTTGTTATAACAGACAACTTTCTACACTACCAGATAATACGTCAAGCAATCCGCTATGAGGAAAACTTTGGCAACAAACATTTAAAGTTTCTGTGCAGTTTTGGGGATCGTTGTGAAAACATTCTACTTTTTCTACACTAACCCAGAATACATCATGCAATGAGGGGGAATTTGGCAACTACAAATGTATAAAGTTTCTGCGCAGATTTTGCACTCGTCTAAAAGTTTAAAAATTTTCCCAACGCTTATTTAACGCTAAAATGTTCTCAAATTGATTGTTTAAACATGCAATGGAAAACACAAAATCGAAATATGTACCGCAGATATTTTCTCACTCGAGGTTAAGAGGGCGGCAACTGTAGGATTTAAGTGAAGATCACTGGAGACGTTCGTTGTATTAAGGGGGTATTATGTAAGATTAGGTAAGATCCGACAGCGCTCGTTATAATACTTCACATAATCGACGATGAAAGAAGACGATACTGGAAATTTCAGTCAGATTAATTAGTTCTTTCTAAGCGAAGTTATGAATTTTTGAAGAATGGTATAGTCTCGATTTTCATTGCTATACCAGTGTTACCATACTAAATAATAAGTCTCGATTATCAATTCTTAAATTAAATCATTAAATGACTACCGTGTTTCAATCCCTTCTAAATTAAAACCATCCGATGGTTTAGAGAGTTGATTATGGGCTTTCAATGTGAATAAATGTCTAAGAAATGATTTATATAACATAAAGGGCCAAATGAAAGAGCTGAAATAAGCACATTGAGACCTGTGTCTTTCAAGCAATGTTTTAAATCTAGAGGTATCAAAAGTCTTGGGGGGTTGGGATGGCCTACTGGTCTAGAGTGCCGCGCTTCGACCTCTAGCTGGCCTGTCACCTCTGGCTTGCGGCTGTGGTTTCGATCCCTGCAGTGAGCGTATGTGGCATGGAGATATGGGCGCCTTCTCGACCTCGTGGGTTTCCTCCGGGCACTGCGCTTTCCTCCCACTGCTAAAGACCCCTACGCACAAGCGAATTATTGAAATGAAATCGAAACCATATGTTAGTCCCGGAATGACCTAGTTTGTGTCGAGTGAACGTTAAACCCCATTTCTCTCTCTATATCAAAAGTCTTCAGTTTATTTCATCTGTTTCAGATAATGGATTTCGAGGTTTAATGTTGGGGTGATAATTGATATTATATTTAGAGTTGTGTTTTAATATCGTGGGCGATGATTAGAAAAATAAATATGAATCACATTACCTGAAGGAATTCAACAATTTTGCACATGGCGTCTCCTAGAAACCAGGTTTCCCAAAATGTCTGAGCAAACGTTGGCGGTAAACAGATAACTATGACCAATAGATCGGCGACTGCCAGGTTAACGAGAAAAAAGTTGGTTATCGTTCTTAGTTGAACGTTCCTCCAGACGGCAAAACACACGAGCGAATTCCCAGTTACACCAAATATAAACACGATAATGAACAAGACACAGAAAATCCATTCGTGTGGTTCCGGTTCCAGATGTTTGTTTATACTCCACAGTAGATGTTCGTCAGAATAATAACATTGTTCACCTTCCGCGTATTTACACTTGCGTATTTCCGTGACATTGGTCAGTGTTGATACGTTATCGGAACTGTTGATGACATTGTACGCCGCCATTTTGAATGTTGTTTTCCCGCCTTTTTATACTAATCAACTACCATAATCTGAAATGAAACAAAAATGAAATAAGGTTAAACATATTTCTCGTCTGCACTCACTAGGCTAATAAAGGCATGCAAACGCCATACAGTGTATTATTATAGGTCAATCATAAGCTATTACAGTCTACTCTTAATTCCAATGCCAACTGTCACGGGTTCTTGTCCGTGTACACGGGATCTCGTGTTTTCATCCCACCTGCACGACTAAACGCTAGGGACACAGCGCGGTAAAATAGTACTATCAGATCTTTAATCTTCAATCTTCACGCTGAATTTTCTTTCGTGACTAAGCTCAAGTTCTTTTCTTAAATATTTTATTTGATTAAAGTAGAAGTGTTCAACACAATTCTTCCTAGTCTCCAATAACTAATGGCGGGTGTGATTGGCGGCGTGTGAGCTCTGGCAAATGCTATCCTCCACTCTCTTTTATAGGTGCCTATTCGTTTGTCTGAGGTGTTTACGTAAAAGATTGACAAATATGGAATGGACGTATGCATTCCAATCTGTATATCAACTGGAATTGTTACCTGTATGTTTTAGAAGAAAGAAAAACATAAATAACTAACATATATTTTCTATATTTTGGGGTTATTAAGTAATAATCAATAATATAAAAGAAAACATTATTGTTAGAGCCATCATATTTCTCCATTATTTGTCCTTAAAATCAAGTCTTGTTATTACCACAATATTTTGTAAACATTCAATTTGCTGTTCCGAATAAACTTATACCATAGCTAATATTGTGACAATGGCGAATAGTTAATATAGCATCATGCAAGAGCAAAATCTGCTTATTACAGGTCTTTCTTTAGGCCTGAGATGTTATCTAAATAATCAATTAGGCATTAATTAACATATCCAGACCATAATAAACTCTTGATGTCAAGGCTAGCCTTCGATGTAGGCGGATTGGATTCCTATATGCCGCTTAATGGCCGTTGATAATTAAATCAATCAAGTGGATAATCGAGACTATGCTGTTTATATTAATGCTTTGAGTAATGATGAACGAGGCTATGTGGATCAAACGCTTTTTTCTCGGCTAATAGTTGATCAATTTGACTGAAATTTTCAGCAAATTACCTTTACACTATCTAGTTTTTAACTATTATAGTGAGAACTGCCATCTCTTTATCTTATCTCCCATAATGTAACTTTAATCAAGACCGTAATATTGTTTTACATATACATGTATGTTTTCTTTAGCAAAATCTCTGACACCCATATTACGACAGAAATCCCGAAACATCTTCTCGGTCACGAATGGGAGTGAACCCGGGACCGGCTGCGTAGCGTGCAAGTGTCTCAACCACTAAGCTAAAACGAGTTTCTAATCTGAAATAACTGAACAGGGTCCGTGTTTAAGGAACGTCGTAAAGGAGACAAATCTCTAACTAAATACATGTAATGATATTTGAAATACAGACGTGTCGTCATCCTTTGATGTTAGCGTACCATTATTTTCAACTTGCCAATCGTACATTATTTATACTAGATGAAATATTTGATTCACGTGACGTATTTCATTGAAAAGCACGTGTGGGGTACTGTCTGTATTTAAAGTTGATTTATGGTCTCGAGTTAAAGGACATTACGTAATAAACTTAATGTCTCGCTGTCGACCATTAAACCATACGTAAAGTAAGTCTTTGAGTATCGATATTAGGCGACATATTTAGTTAAGTGGAGAAAAGGTAACACACTTAGGTTAAGTGGAAACAATAAGTATGTTTACTTATTCAATTGAATATGGGCCCGGATATTTTACTAAACGACTGTTGAAATAAGTGAGATCTGAGAGGGTGGATTATTATCGAAAACCGCCAACTTTTATTCCCCGAGCCAGACGTCGTTAATAGATAGGTTCAGATGCACTCAGAGAACGATAACGAAGAGATTCTCTTTCAACATGCTACGTCATCAGTTCTCGAGAGGGTTTCCTCCTACGATGGCAGACGAACTTGGACCCTCTAAAGTCGTATGTGAATTCCGTGTTGGTCTAATTCCATCGCGTATATTATCCTGGGTTAGACACTATTTGACCGGTCGAATAAAAGCGAATGATAGGACGAATCGAAAAGTTCAAACAGTGCATTTCCTGCTTTATTCAATTTTCAAGATATGTGTTTTGTGCTGTACTTAATTCGTTTCTGGCTACGAAATTTTATTTTGATGACTGTATACACCGTAACGGTACAAACAACTTAGCTAAAGGCGTATCATCATTTGTTTGGGGGGTTGGATGGCCATATGGTTAGCACGTGCGTGCTGTACCATAAAGCCTGTCATTGAGTCAACTGGCGTGGTGTTGCATCCCTGATTGAACGTGGCAAGGAGTAGGGTCGCATGTCCAACCTCGTGGGTTTTCTCCGCGTCCTCCGCTTTCCTCCTACCGCCAAAGACCCCCACGCGCATGCGGATTATTGAAATAAAATTAAACCATAGGTTCGTCCCAAAATGGCCTAGTTTGTGTCGAGTGGACGTTAAACCACATTTCTCGCTCTCTCTCTCTGATTTGTTTGTTCATTCCTCGGTCTGGGGTATCACGAGGAGCTGTCAAGAATACGGATTTTTCTATAGTATGTGTTAGAATAATACAAACATCACGAATTATAGGTATTAAACCATATTACATATGTTATCATATTTATTCTATATTATGAAAAGTCACGATATAAAATTTTGCTATCTTCTTTTGTTTGTTAAAATGAAAAAGTCACGGCAGTTTTTATTTTTTACATTTATCCAGGCAACAAGTGTCTCCAGTGTGTTCAGTGACAAAGTGATTTATGACGTGCTGGCTCGTTATTCGTTATTTATTTCATTTCATTTCGTTATATGTAGTGTTACAGTTCTAATATATCTCAAAGACCCATTCTGGACTCGAATCGAAACCACACCATTTGAGTCGATGACAGACCTTATGATACAACGTGCACGCGCTAACCATTCGGCCACCCAACCCCTTCCCTCCATTTTTGTTATCAGTACCTCATGGAGTAAAACACATGTTGCATTTCATAACAAATATTTCAAATGTTAAAGATCGAAATTCTCCGGGAAGATACCCCGTAGTGCTAGACAGACGCTCTAAATATAAATTACGTGATTTATAATATGAATGTCAGTTTGAGCACTTAGCAAATTAGAATTTCCAATTTTAAAAGCAGAGTGGTCAGGAACCATATGATCCCCATTTCACATTTCAGGATTTCGTACAGCTTAAGAAAATATCTTATATTCGGAACGTAAACAGAACAATAAATTAAGGAATAATGGACTTTTAACTTGTAGAATCAACGATCGATAGTAACAGTTGGTTTTATAATCTATAAGCTGATCCAGTTGACAATAAGTTGACAATAAGAGAAAGGAAGCGAGAGGGAGGGAGAGGAGAAGGGAGAGAGTGGGAGAGTGAGAGAGAAAGAGAAATAGAGAGAGAAAGGTTCAGGAGTATTCAAATACCGTGGAAATATCCAATCAATATTGTCTATTGATAGATTCTGACACTAATATGGTGACAAGAAGCTTGTCTCGTCCATCAATTTTAATGAAAGTACAGTCCATTGAGAGAGGGAGAGAGAGAGAGAGAGAGAGAGAGAGAGAGAGATTACAGTGAGATTCAACGGATAGAGAAAACAAGCGAGGCGATACTATTCCTTTTCATGTTAACGTTTGGGGTGAAATTATTGTATTGAGTCATGGTAGATATCATAATTTAAAATATATACTACTTGAATTAATGCCAGACCGGATGACCTATAACACACGCGTCATACCAGTTGACCACCCATTCTCCCTGATTATGTATTAAAGACATGGTATCATCGGTCCCAATGCGCAATCATAGTCTATAAATAATACATTAGAAATCAGTGTAATTACTTGGAAAACCCGAGAGACCTTCTCAGTCAACACACTGATCAAGCTCAACTTATATCGCTAAGAAGATGATCATTCGACATTTAATACAACTCTGACTGGATTACTAGTAGAGCTTCAATTCGGTTGTATAAGACATTTATCTCAATGATCACAACTACTGCCCTGGAATGAAGTGGGACCATTGTATCTCAAAAGGTTGACAACCACTGTCCTGGAATGACGTAGGACAATTGTATCTCAAAAGGTTGACAACCACTGTCCTGGAATGACGTAGGAATGCCCCTTATCAGTACCACTGGACACTGTATCTCAAAAGGTTGACAACTACTGTTATAGAATGAGAGAAAGAGAGAATGGGGTTTAACGTCCACTCGACACATATGGTTTAATTTTATTTCAATGATCCGCTTGCGCGTAGCGGTCTTTAGCAATGGGAGGTAACCGGAGTACCCGAAGAAAACCCACGAGGCTGGACAGGCGACCCTACTCATTGCCACGTACAACCAAGGATTCGAAACCACACCACGTGACTCAATGGCAGACGGCTAACTATTCGGCCACCCTACCCCCCTGCTCTACAATGAAGTAGAACCGCTGGATACGCATGATTTTGTTTTTAACTGAGAAAATAAAAGAGATATAATTTCCTTCTCGCTGTGCTATTTTCACCGTATGCTAGATTCGTCCCTCGTGATTGACGACCGCGATTATCTCTATTTACAGCATGAATAAACGGAACTGCAATTTTTTAATCGGTTACTGTGGCCTGTTCATGGAATCGTGTGCCAAAGACTAATAGAAAGGGTTTCATGTTAGATCGATCGATAGAATAAAACTATATACATATATCTTCAAAGTATTGGATAATTTAAGCATTGGTCGAGGGTTTCGGAAATTCTTTCTGGTTTAATAAAAGGCAGCAGATGTATGTACTAAAATAATAATTATATGACCAATTACCGCTTGAAACGGTGCCCCCTCTTAAGACAGGCTCACTAAAATAGCTTGATTCATTATGGCAAAACCGTAGCAAATGTCCTAAAGGATAAGTAGCGTAGGCTACTTGTTTTTGTCGGTTTCAGTCCGGTGGAGAACAACCTCCGCTACTAGTCAGTTTCATCCCGGTGGAGAACAAACTCTACTACTAGTCAGTTTCAGCCTGGTGGAGAACAAACTCCGCTACTGATCAGTTTGTCAGTTTCAGCTGCTACTTTCAGTTTGCAGGGTGCACTCTGCATGTATATAAAATAAAATGTAATAGGTTTAACTTCCCACTGTTCGACACCGATTAAACTAATGAAGACGGTATATGAATAGGTCGTGTTCTATATACAGTGGACTCTGTCAAATCCGACATCATACGGATTTGTTACAATATGTCGGATCACACACAGTGTCGGAATACCAAGTTTTGTCATACCGGAAATATTGTTACTTCGAAAACCGGAAGTATTATTATAATGTAGGAACCGAACAATCTGTAATCTATAGGCTAGTTTTAGCCATTCACTCAAGATACATAACCGCCAGGTTAATCAACTAGTGTGACCAGGCCCTTACCGACCTTGGGTCAACACAACACGGACAGTGATGTTCTTATTGTTGATGGCATTGTGGGCATGCGTGGGGGTGGGCGTTCCAAGCGGGCGACGGCCCCGAGCATTTCATAGAAGGAAGGGTGTGTACCCAAAAGTACAATTAATATAGAGCGAAGCTCTAAAGCAACGCGCGTAGCGGTGCTTGAGCAAAGCTCTTTTCCGGTAACACAGGAGCGTAAGCAAAATGTCACCCACAGACTGTTGATTAAAAAAAAAATCAGACCGGAACCGGATACACTGGGCAAAATTGGCAATGCGCATGTCTGGCAATGCGCATGTCAGCGCATGTCAACTTACCGAATCTCGCCCAAGCGAGATTTCGCGTCTCTAAGAAATATTTCTATGACGCGTCGAATGAATGACGTCACATATTTTTGACGTCAATGAAAATTCTCACACTTTTTTGTTCTTTTTGCAAAAACCAGCTTCGCTCTACTCAGGCAAGGCCTGTTACATATTAGTTTCGAAATTTGAAATTATTGCTGCTAACTTTCTTGTACTAGCTGTCGCTTAATTAATTGGAATAAAAGTTTTTTTGAATATTTTGACATTGATGAGTAGTCATGGCATACAAGAAGTTTGCCCCGGGCTTGTTGTTTAGACATATGCGCATCAATCTAGGATATGACGTCATATTTCCAAGATGGCTGCAATGGCCTCCTGGTTTGTTCCTGGTTCATATAGACCAGTCCGTTTTAACCCAACTGTTAATCAGGTATGGCATTATCTAATGTCAATGTCACATGGATTTCTCAGCGTCAGTCACAATTTATTTAAGGCATGAGTAAAGGACCGGAAGTTGAACACAGGGGAGGTAATTCACATCTAGACACCAATGAAGTTTCATTCCACAAAACATGGAAATAAAAACGTAATAAAGATGGCGTGCGTGTTATTTATTGTTTTGTTTTTGTAGTTAGTCTAATGGATTCTCTTCAGTTTAGTTGATGTTATTGTGGTCTCCTGATTGGAAACTGGGACTGATGGCAAGACATAATAGTAATCTATACTTTCGATCTGAGCGAGGGAATATCAATGTCCCGTTTAAGAATATACTAATAGAATTTTACGGAGGGTTTTCATGGATATTACCATTTCACATTTCGGGATTTCGTACAGCTTAACAATGTACGATTTATAATGGTCTATAAGAAAATATCTTATCTTCGGAGCGTAAACAGAACAATAAATTAAGGATTAACGATCGATAGAAACAGTTAGTTTTATAATCTATGATATAAGCTGATCTTGTTGACAATAAGAGAGAAAGAGAAAGTTAATAGATTAATAGATTAATTCTCTTTTTCCTTGAAGCTTCGACGACTCAGTGTTGAATGCGCAGTTTTGCTAACACGGGTGTCCTGTGCGTTCTATTTCGAGGTGCCGGCTGGTTCTGCCGGATTTTCCGCGTATTATCCCCTTCAGTGGCGCAGGATGGAGTGGCTGAAACGGACAGTGTCTAGTCGTTCGCATAGGACGAAATATCGCAGTGAAACGAGCATGCTCTGGCATAGCCGAAAAGCTGCGAGACAAAACCCTTGCCAGCTGGTAATTGGATTATTTCATGAAATTATCTAAGGTTTATATAAAGAGCTGATGGTTCTTACTATAACATTCTAATAAATGGATAATGAGAAGTAAATATATTGAACATTTTATTCAAATTAATTCATTCTGATCTGGGAAAAAAAACATAGGCCTCAATGTCAATGTCCAGGCCAAATTAACGAATCTAGTAAGACGCGTGGGAGGAACCGCGTGACCCGCAGAAAACCCACTAGTATACTGTTTGAATGGCATTTAGTAATTGAACCCTGTATTAAAAATAAACACAAGAGTTCTATAGATAACAATTACTATATTTCTATTAAAGCTACGTTTCAACAATGATTCTCTTGTCGTTTTCGTGCTTGATAACGACAAGAGAATCATTGTTGAAACGTGGCTTTAATAGAAATATAGTAATTGTTATCCATAGAACTCTTGTGTTTATTTTTAAAACCCACAAGGTTGTACAGAAGATCACACTTCTTGTCACGCACAGTTGGGGAATCGGAACCACAACAGTTGACTGAATAGTACTTCTGGGAATCTGGTTCGTCGAGAGTTTCCAGCGTGATCCCATCTTGGCCGTTTGTGTTACAAGGACAGACGGTTTGGGTCAAGACATTAAAAGAGAGAGAAAGAGAAAGAGAGACTAACTAGGTCATTTCGAGACTAACATATGGTTTAATTTTATTTCAATAATTCGCTTGCGCGTAGGGGTCTTTAGCAGTGGGAGGAAACCGTAGTACCCGGAGAAAACCTACGAGATTGGCCTCTTGGCCGTTTGTGTTACAAGGACAGACGGTTTGGGTCAAGACATTAAAAGAGAGAGAGAGAGAGAGAGAGACTAACTAGGTCATTTCGAGACTAACATATGGTTTAATTTTATTTCAATAATTCGCTTGCGCGTAGGGGTCTTTAGCAGTGGGAGGAAACCGTAGTACCCGGAGAAAACCCACGAGATTGGACAGGCGACCCTACTACTTGCTCCGTACAACCGGGGATTTGAAACCACGCCCGTTGACTCCATGGCAGGCTAACTGCTCGGCCATCTAACCCCCCAACATTAAACGCACTTCTGTACAGAAAATCGTGATTCCGTACAGATGCGATACATTATTCAAGAGCTCAATCTACCAAATGCAGATCTTTCATTTTGCTTCCAATGTTATAAAAATCATTAATTAGATCGTTTACATGCCAAACTCTCCAGATAATCGGATAGTGAAGATGTAAACGAAATAAAATACTATCGACTCTAATGATTTGATTTAAAAATGGAGACGCAGGGCTAAATCTCGATTAACAAGTAACCAAATAAACGATCTATGTCAAAATTTCAACAGTAATATTTTGTACATGACAAGGAGTAGGGTCGCTTGTCCAACTTCGTGGGTTTTTTCCGGGTCCTACGACTCCCCCCACTGCTTAAGACTCCTACGCGCAAGCAAATTATTGAAATAAAATAAACCATATGCTAGTCCGAAATAACCTAATATGTTGCTGAGTGGACGTTAAACCCCATCTCTCTCTCTATCTCTCTCTCTCTCTATCTATCTATCTCTCTCTCAACAGTGATATCTTCGACAGAATTAAGTTATTTGGATAGAATTTTCAATATATTAACTTTGAGCTGTCTGTTTTGGAACTATCATAGCTAGAACGGTCGGGTCTTTATTTAAATCTAACATAAGGTATCTTTATGGTTTCCAGTTCTTATTGAGAAAACGCAGACATGTTTTGTTCCACATTTCAGAAGCATCCGTTACGTTATAGATTTTGTTTATAATAATATGTGTCTGGCTGTCGTCTGTTGGGATCAATATTCATAAAACAGTAATATCAAATTAATTAATGTTTTCTGCATTAAAATAAAATAGGGAATCAAAATGAAAATCTGGATTATTTCTATTTTTTAGTATTCATTTGATAATATTAATTATTTTTTCAAGCCATATGTATTGGCAAGGCCAGCGTAGGATATAGTCGTTAGGATGGAATAAAAACTAAAAACTTTGTGCGCATTGGCGTGCGTGTAAAAGCCCCTTGATTGTTGAAATTCAAATTATAAGATCGTAATGCTGTCGTCCAGGAAAAAGGGCGTATACGGGACGGTTTTCGGTTTTTCGTTCCATCCGGACGACTAAACAGCTGTCCCGTCAGGCCCTCCGTTCTGCACCACTGGTGGGAGGAAAACACGCCGGAAAATACCCATTAACTTTCTCGGCCAACATCGAGAACGAACCCACAATCTGAACAGAACAGTAGGACGTTAAACCAAATATAATTTACAAAATAACAGACCTAGTTGATTAAGAACTGGGAATCACGGTGGCTAAGTGGGCAAGGCGCTGGCTCGCTAGCCTAGAGGTCGGGTGTTCGATCCCGGCATTGGCCGAGAAAGTTCATCTCGATTTTCCGGCGTGGTTTCCCCTTGTCAGTGATGCAGAAGGAGGGCCTGACAAGGACAGCTGCCAAGTCGTTCGGATGGGACGAAAAACCGAGGTCCCGTGTACACATTGGCGTGCACGTAAACGATCCCTTGGCAGTTGGAATTCGATGTAAGAGTAGGCCGTAGCGCCGCTGCCCGGGCAAAATTTCCCTCATAGCACACTGTATGGCGTATGCCCGTCTTCCATTAGCCCAGGTCAGGTGCAGAAGAGTAGGACGTTAAACCCCACTCCATCTACAATAAGTACAAGAGACCTAGCTGCCTTGTTTGTTAATAGACAATGAAAATACAGATCAATTGTTCCTGATCCCATTGCGAGAACAAAGAAAGGCAAAGTATCAAATAATAGTTGATGAATACAGTCCCTTGAACGTTGATTATCAAATAAAAGAGACGGGTTATCCTCGTGGGGGACATCAATAAATAAAGATATGACGTAGTATTGGTTTATATGAATTGATAAGCATGTAAGACTGTGTGTAGATTTCTGACTATAGATTGTTGTTTTTCTGACTTCACCTGGTAAACTATAGAACAATCCTCTTGGGTAATAACTTGTCGATGTGTATTACTATATAATATTTCACAAACCCTCACAAATCACTAGGTTATTTCAGAATTGTGATCAGAGCCCACACTACCCACCGCGGCTTATTTGGTCGTCTGTGCAGACCAAAATAGGTTGTCCCACTCTTTGTACACGTATCATTAGGGCAAGGTCAATAAATCTATCAGTAACTACCAGAAATCGTTGTAATACAATTCGCCATTGCACTAGTCTAATCAATGCATATAAATTTCATCGACGTGCGTTCACAAGTCTGTGAAAAGTGAGCAAGGGCAATAACTCTTTCAAGAAGTATCGACAAATATTTTTAACCCAAGACCCCTTTTCCATATAAATGCTTCTCAACTCATGCGTTTGCCCCGCTAATCATAACAAAGTAAGACCATCGGTGGAAGCGGTCGTTAAACACTACTACAAGAACATTTAACTTTGATATGGGAAATTGACAAGATTGCTAAAGTAGTTAAACACCAACTCCAAGTAACGGATGTAACTAATTCATTAAGCCCCCAGCTCCTCAGATATTACATGGGAACATATCCTGAGATCAAAACCCAAATTCATTATTTGGTGATTTGCCAATCAAATAGTGCTTGCGGTAGTGGGTCAGTCACTCGGAATTGAATAAAGCTAAGGTGCAGCAATTTCATTACAAACACTGGCGTTTGAGAACAGGATGAAGCAAGTACACTACGACCACAAGGGTTTGGGAACAGGTGCTACAAAGTAAGATCGGGTGGGGGACACATTTTCCGAGGGCTTCCTGACTCAAGTTTTGTCATTTTCGGTTGTACCTTTTGACTGCATGACCACGCGCGAATCCGGGGGAGGGGGGGGGGGGGGGTAGGAGGACTGGTCATCACTGTTCAGAACAGCACCTGTAGCCAGCAATGGGATTCCAAGATTTTAGTTTCTGTTTAGGGTATGCCCCCCCCACCCCTCGACAAAATCCTGGATCCGGGCCTGATGACGATTTTAAGAAATTTTGTGTTGACGTGCCATTAAACTACATTTCATTTATTCTTTAAAAATATTCAGAAAAATTTGCTTTCCGTCATCGTATGCCCTCCGTGACTCGCGCATCAGCCTCACGGATACTATTATCCATCAAAGGATCTGACGAGTATGTAAGGACATAAGATGATGTGTCAATCCACGTTCAATCTGGGCTCGAACCAACGACTCCCTACTCACCGTGACTCCGTCGCGGATACCATTACATTACATCACCCAGATGATCTAAATAAATTGATTGCGAAACATCGTGCAGATTCACGTGCTGAAGGATCACGTGTGACAGCGTATCATATGGAGATAATTGATTGGAAAACACAGACTCCGCGCAGATTCACCTACTAAAGGATCCCCTGTGTTGGAACAGGATATATGGATAAAGGTAGAAAAATTATAAATAAAGGTCATTCGGTTTTCAGTTTACAATTTACTCGAAGTACCAGCTGCGAAAGACACGAAGCCATTTATTAACCCCGTTTATTATTCGTGTAACTGGGGATAAATTAATGGATGTTATATATAAGTAACAGATGGGTTGTCTTCCTCGGTAACAGATGACTATTGTGTTTTAATACAGTCTGTCTATTATTTATTAATTTGTGTAATAAAGTTTCGGATACCACGATGATTCTATTAGCACAAAGTTACAAAATAAATACCTATATAATTGTTGGGTTTAATGGAGATATCACAGACAGTCCTCGCTTTCTAGGTTGACTGCCATGTTCACCGATAACGATAGAAATAGGGGTGAGGGTGGATGACCAGATGGCCGAGTGTGCTCGCGCTGTATCATACGGCCTGTTATTGAGTCAACTGGTGTGGTTTCAAATCCCCGGTTGTACGTGGCAGGGAGTAGGGTCGCATGTCCAACCTCGTGGGTTTTCTCCGGGTACTCCGGTTTCCACCCACTGCTAAATACCTCTACGCACGAGCCAATTATTGAATTAAAATTGAAACCATATGTTAGTTCCGAAATGACCTAGTTTGCTTCGAGTGTACCTTAAACCCCATCTCTCTCTCTCTCTCTCGCTCTCTCTCTCTCTCTCTCTCTCTCTCTCTCTCTCTCTCTCTCGATAGAAATATAAATTTAGTAGGAGGTGTTTCCCTAAGAGTTTTCTGAAATGGAATAGATTGAAATGGGGTTTGTGGATCTTCTCTTTAGTGCTTTATCGGGCTAATGGCGATACAGTCTATACTGTTACATCGAATTCTAACAGCCACGGGACCTCATTTGTTTGTATTTGTGCGATTCGCACGACAGATGCTGTTCTTGTTAGGCCTTTCGTGCTGTGCTACTGACTAGGGGAAACTAAGCTGGAAAAACCCAGAACTTTCCCGGCCAAAACTGGGATTGAAGCTTGATCCTCTGGTTAGTGAGACAGCACCTTACTCACCGAGCCACGGCGGCCAATAAAGAGTTTCTCAAGCAACATAACAAGTGTTATATACATCATATAATAGAGTGAGAGCGAAACGGGAGAGATATAGAAATGGAGTTTAACGTCCACGGGACACAAACTAGGTCATTTTGGGACAAATACATTATTATGGTTTTAATTTTATTTCAATAATTCGCTTGCGCGTAGGGGTCTTTAGGGAATTTCCTGTTTATGGCTCTATGGCGGTATTTACAACGTAATATGCAATGATACATTAAACTGGAAGTTGGTGTATAAAAGGATAAAAGGTCGATCAGAAGATGGTCTATTAGTCTAGAGTGTCACTCTTGGAGCTATAGTTGGATTGGTTACATCTGACTTCTGTCGTGGTTTCGATCTTTGATGTGAATGCATTTTGCTAGGGGGTACTCTGGTTTCCTCCCACAAGACAAAATATTAATTATTAAGATACCAAACGAAGACGATTAACAACCATACAGCATAAAACTGATAACCGACCGGAACCGCTCAGGTAATAAGGAATAGTGGCGCCATCTTGATATTCGGCCGACTGATTACAGTCAGTAAGCCACATGCTCACTGTCCGGGGGATACAGGGTTCGATTCCCTGAAGCGGCACCTAGTTGTTCGGACGGGACTAAAACTATGGCTCTGTGTACACTTGCACGCAAAAGAACCATGAACAATTGGAATTCATTGGAATCTAGGGCGTTAATGTTCATTTGAACATACATTATACAAGAGCTAAATCTGCATATTGCAGGTCTTTCTTTAGGCCTGAAATATTATCTAAATATTATCAACTAGACATTAATTAACTTATCCAGACCATAATCAAGTCTCGATGTCAATGCTAGCCTGTCATATTTACTGGATTAGGATCCCATTTAATCATGAAATGGACAATCGTGACTATGTTTTTTTTATCGTACCGAAATTAAGTAATGATGGTCGAGACTAGGCCGAAAATTTAATCACTACATTCTCGAGTTTGAATGGATAAGTTTGACTTAATTTATCAGCAAATTCCCTTTACATTATCTACAGTTCTTAACTATTATAGAGAGAACTGCCAGCTCTTTATCTAATCTCCCATAATATATCTTTAACTGTAGAAGTGTCAGGTCACGTGTTAGGTTGTATCAGCAAGTAATGATTTAAATATAAGCTTGTGTAATATGATAATACCCCGGTGATTAGTGAGTAATATCAAGTTTATTATATTACATGCTGTGGATGTTCACTCTCTCCCAAACGTCGTTAAAAGACTTAATCAAGCGATTAATGATATTGTAAAGAAATTTAATCTCAGGCGCCATATCACGTCAATAACTCGTTAGATATACAAAGTCCTTAATTAGAAAATAACATGTAATGAAACAAAAAGGGCGGGGCCGGGCCCGGGTAACTTCCTGCTTTTCTGCATTAATGCGAAAAGAAACTCTGCAAGAAGTAAGCACATTAGTCTCGTACACAATCCCCGCGCCCGTAAACGACCCCTTAACAGTTGTAATTCCCTGGATGTCCCGGAAAACGTCCCTTCATGCCAGTCGGCGGAGATGTTAGGACGTTAAACCACATTTTGTTTTTTTGTAGTGATTTCACTGTAAAGTCTTAAGAATGGTTGCCAGTCAACGAATCGTACGTTTACATGCGATAAGCTGCCCGAAGTCCACAAAATCAGGTCGTTTTGTGAATCTTTTAAGTAAAGTAGAAGGATAATGTTTATACCGCATAGTATCATTGTTATATTAACATGAATTCTATGACATAATCAATGGCATTGTTTTTATTATCATTCGCCGTATTATTTGAAAGAGAAAATTTTTTGAGCATTTAGACGTTTCTACAAGGAGTTCAAGGGCCATATCTAACGGAAATTCTTGTACTTTGACAGGACTCTACGTTTTATTACTCTGAACAATGCAATTGGCGCCTACCACTGACCCCAAGATCCAGTCACTTTATGTCATGTCATTACCCTATTTATAAGAAAGAGCGCGATCAAGTTTACGTTAGACAATCAAGTGGCTCTTGTCAGGCTGAGAGAGAGGTCTGAGTTCTAGGCTTGTGTAACTTAGACCGCAAAAACACATTATTGGATAGGCGACACTACTTGTCACTTACAATCGCGAAATCGAAACCACGCCAGACGTTATAAATACAGCGCGGCATCCAGTCTCCCGATACAGATTCTGGGAGATTGTTTTTATATGTAAAGCTGCATCAAGATTATAATGGAGTATATACTACCTGAATAGATAACACACAGTTCGGGAGTTTTAATTGACTATTGCAGTAAAAACAAAACACAACGTGAAGTTCAGATAGCCCCGAGCGGGAGTACAAGGTATTGTGTCCCAGTGCAGGGACCATGATAGTATCACACATGTTGATCTAGAAGCCGTGTTACAGGATCGTGTCCCTAGTGTAACGCCATCATCAATCTTCGTTGTGTTTTAAAGTTTGAATTCAGTATATTTTAGTCTTACAATTGCATATCAAATGAGAACAACATCATCCGGGGAATGTTAAAATAATTCAAGGTAATTAATAGTTGTAACGGTTTAAAGTTGAAATTTAATAAACATGTTTGACTTAATGATGCATAATATTTATTAAAGCGATAATTTCATATTTTCAAAGAAAGTCAAAACATAATTATTTTTATGTCTTTTGCTCAATAGGTTGTCAACTCACTATTATACGATCATAGGCATAAGTCCCCACACCAATAAATCATTGACACAGGAAATAATAACACAATTACCTCCCTTGTTTTTCCATTTTCCCCATGGTATAGCTATCTTCAAACGTTTCAATTTGAAGTTGAAAATGATATATACTTGCAAATTTCTCAACTGGCAATAGTGAATTATTGGATTAATAGGATTTTTCTTTAACAAGGTAGGAACTGTTTATAAATACCATCTATTTTAATTAATTTTAAATATATAACTTAAAAATATGAAATTGCAGCTTTAAAATGAAATATCCAGTGAAGATGGTATTATTTGATTATAATCCCTCAGTATGTATAAGTTATATTATCATTGACTTTAACGTTAATAATACTAAATTTAATGTTTGTGCTTCACCAGTTGAGCATCAATTTAAAACTAGATATTCCACGACCTGACTACTTAGATTAAGATAGTCATTCTTTCATCAATCTACACCAAAAACCTATACCCCTAAGACACTAACTTAGATTAAGAGAGCCATTCGTTCATCAAAAGTCCCACAATAGATCTACACTAAAAACATACAACTCTAGAACACTAACTGCTCTTCTAAATCACGTTTATAAACATTAAATTAACAAACCAACAGTGAAGACGAAATCCCAACATTTATCTTTTTCAAAAGTATTGATCAGTTAATCTGATTATTCACGATCAGAGAGGGAAATAGGGTTTAACGTCCACTCGACACAAACTAAGTCATTTCGAAACTAACATATGTTTTAATTTTATTTCAATAATTCGATTGCGCGTAGGGGTCTTTAGCAGTGGGAGGAAATCGGAGGTTGGACAGGCGACCCTACTTCTTGTCACGTACAACCGGGGATTCGAAACTACGCCAGTTGACTCAATGACAAGATTTATGATACAGCACGCACGTGCTAACCATTCGGCCTTCTAACCCCCCTTATTCACGATCATATACAATCAATGACCTGTAGTACCTGGAAGTGAAACAATACACTTACGTTTCACCACTCTCCATCAGTTACAATCAATTGTATCGTGTCCAAAAGCATTGACCAATGAAATTGCTTAGCTCTGCTTGCTAAACTCCGATTTTCATTAGCGGAAATTGTTAATCCTTGAACCCAGTCAAGACATTCACCAAATGAACATCTACACCAGACAGACAAACAGACGGATCGACGAACGAGTCCATTTAACCGTCCCATGCTTTCTTCGAAAGTTGGGGACAACAGACATGGTCCATTAAAGCTGAAATATTACTTCTCTTCAAAATATAACGCAACAGAATGAATACATGCGACAAGCTAAAACACCTTACCTAATAAAATGATACGCGGTTAAAGGTTATTTTCTATTAAAATACAGATGTGACGTCACTTTTTGATGTTGGCGTACCATTATTTCAAATAATCGTACGGACAACTTGCCAATCGTACATTATTTATACCAGTGAAATATTGGACTACTGTGACGTATTTCACTGTAAAAGCACGTGTCTGTTTGTTAAGTTGTTTCAGACATTGCGTTATATTATTGTAAAATATGTTGTTACAATATATTACTTAATGTCTCGCTCTCGACCATTAAACCACGCTTAATGAGATTTGCGATCGTCTACCAAATAGAATTAACTGCTATCATCAGTGTTTAAACCATTACCTTTTAGCACCAACTTCCACCACAGCAACACAGAGGTAGTAGATAATGTGTTTACATTCATCCAACGTCAAATATACATCTTGAAAGAGCGAACTTTATCCCCGTCACGATTTGGCCCACGCAATTAAACTAAATGTCGCAATGGATCATTGAAATAAGTTTTAAAGGTGTTTTGGATCACGATTCACTAACTGATCGGATATGACGTAACCAGACTGTTCCTTTCATCACTTATGAATAACAACACATTAGAAGGTCTGCAACTATTGAGTATCTCTCCTGGTGATATTAAAGATCATATAAATGAATGAAATGGAGTTTAACGCCCTACTGTTCTGCTCCAAACAGGGTTAATGAAGACGGGCATACGCCATACATTGTGGAGTGACGGCAACTTTACCCGGATAGCGGCATTACGACCTACTCTTGTATCGAATTCCAACTGCCAAGGGATCTATTACGTGCACGTCAATGTGTACACGGGACCTCGGTTTATCGTACCATCCGAACGACTTGACAACTGTCCTTGTCAGACCCTCCGTCATGCACCACTGATTCCGCGCTTTTACATGACAAGTGTCGCTTGTTTAACCTTGTGGGCTCTCTATGGATCCCATGTGTTCCTCTTGTCAGTGCAGGATGCACATGAACAATCCAGTTGGAATTTGATAAAAGAGTAGTACAATGTATGGCGTATGCCGGTGCTTATTATCCCAGTCGGGGCAGAACAGCAGGACGACAAACCCCATGTCATGTCATTAAACAACTTAAAATGCATTTCAATATTTTGTCCGCACGTTATTCAAGTGATGACGTCACATCCGTATTTTAAATCTATATATCATGCAATGTCGGGCATTGCAATGAATTCGCCACGCGAGTCCAATGTTTCATCTAGTGTAAATAATGCACTGTTGGTGCGTTAACAGTACTGTTATTTGATATAATGCTACACCAACATCAAAGGTTGGTTGTTATAACAATGTGTGTTTTTCAATGGTTGAGGACGAGACATTGAGTAATATATAGAAACAACACGAGAGACGTCAGTTCGCAGTTGTTGTTTCAATATATTACACATTGTCTTAAGCTCGAGACCATTAAACAACTTAAAATACAGAAAGCAGCACGAACTTTGAAATGAATACGTCAACTACTTTAAATAATGTACCCGTGCCAATATTTGAAATATCGATACGCTAAAATCAAAGGGTGACGTCACACGTGTACTTTAAACATGTATATTAAAGTTTAATTTCAGTAAACATATTATTTTATCAAAAACTTCAAACGAGAATTTCATGACCTTGCGTTTCTAAAACCAGAACAGTATCATCAGTAAATTATAGATCTTTGAGTCTTAAAGTTTTAATCAAATAAACATTTTCGTCTTAATAATACATATTATATTTACAAGACAACAAATGAGACCTTCGTCTCGTCGTATCTTAAAATGAGGACAGGTTTAAAAGGGACAATAACACTCTTGCTGACTAGGCAGTCCCAGATAATAAATAATCGCCGTATTCCAAGTACTAGATGTTTAAGTGTCATACCTGTTGTGTAAATTATCCATTACATCCTATTTTACTTGTCCAAAGGGTTTGAATATATTTTAAAATCCAAGTCACATTTGAAAAGGTTTACGTTAGGCTTTTAAAATCATTTAGTGATTTTTTTCCAATTTTTCAAATAAGGTGTGTTAAGATGAAATTTGTATCATCAATTGATTGAAATATTGTAAAATAATACAAATTTTTGACCAGAATAAACAGAAGTGGTATTGAGCCTTTAATGGAGAAAGTTAAAGATAATTAATGGTTATTATATTGTAAGTGGACATTCAGTAAACAAGTTTGTCTTTCAATCTAATTAAAATACAAATCTATATTTCGTTTCGTTTTTTTATACTTTCCATGGTATTCCCTGCATGACGATGAAAGAAGTTATTGTGGGAGTTCACGTCAGTGGTCAAATGAGCGGCTGTTGACCCTATGACGTCAGACTTTGTTCAATCAATCAGAGTTGAAGTTTTTAGTGGTTTGTATCAAAAGGCCAAGAACTAGACGCAACAGACTGTTTCATTGAATAATCCCTCACAACATCCAGAACACGTCAATGATAACAACTCTTCCAGATCCTAGTGTAGTAAAGACAAGTAAAACGAAATTTAGAACTGTAAAAACGAAACGAAGTTGATAGGATCTGTGTTGTAATCAGAACGTTTGTCTTAATAATGCATATTATTTACTCAACCTCGTGGGTTTCCTCCCACTACTAAACCCCCCTACGCGCAAGCGAATTATTGAAATAAAAAATTAAATCATATGTTAGTCCCGAAATGACCTAGTTTGTGTCGAGGGTTGTTAAACCCCATTTCTCTCTCTCTCTCTCTCTCGCATATTATTTAAACACGAATTATGCAAGAGCTAAATCTGCCTATTGAAGGTGTTTATATACACTATTAATAAGAGATTTATTAACAAAGCAAGACCATAATCAACTCTCGGTGGCAGCGTATTCTCGAGATTTTAACTAGATTAGAGCGGTTCATCATTTAAAAATTTAATTTAAAAATGGGAAAACGAGGCTAAGTCTTGAATACACCAGTGCCCTGGATACCACAATGTACACATCTTGTCAAAATTACAAACAGTGATAACTTGACTCAGAATGAAGTCATTTGAATGAAATTTTCAATATATTTATTTTTGAACTACTGTAGTAGCAAGAACTGTCAGTATTTTATCTAAATCTTACATAATGTATCTTTCTTTAACCACAAATATATCAATGAGAGCAACATTAAAATCAGAGTGTAAAACTTATATTATAATTGAGATTTATATTAACAATACTGAATATAGTTTTTGTGTCATGTCACTTACCTAATTAAAGATACTCCACTTAAAGGATTCCTTATTCAAACTTAATGAAAACTTCTCTAAGCAACTCGCACGACGTGCAAAGTTAAGACCTGGCTTAAATGTTGAATAAAATCGATGTTCGTCAAATCTGGAACAATACTTTGACCACCAAATAAACACCTCCCAAACACTAACGCCTCTACTAACCACGCGTCAACAAACATACAATAAACAAGGTGGGCGCTGATAAACAAGAAAATTACTCCTCTTCAAAACATAACACGACAAAATGAAGACAGCATTTGTGGTGAAATTAAGGCCTATAAATAGCTGTAACGGCAATATGACTCCAGTAATTCACAAAGACGATTTGCGTAATAAAATGGTCCACGGACAAAAGTTATTTTCTATAAATGAGTTTTCCGATAGTCTACTAAATCGAATTAACTGCTATCATCAGTTTTCAGATCATAAATACCGTTTTAGCACCAAACAAGCTTAGATCATAACATAGAGGTAGTACATCAACACACAGTGTTTTAAATATAACACGCAACGTCTCATGGACGGCTTAAAAGAGCGAACTCTGTCCCCACCACTATTTTGCCCAACTAACTCAGCGTATTAATTGAGCATTCAAATAATTTTTAAAGACAGAGTGTCGTTCTGAGACCAGTAGATATCCTCCCTTGTGACATATATGAAATGAAATGGTGTATAACGTCATAATGTTCTGCTCCGACTGGGCTAATGAAGACGGACATACACCATACAGCGTGCAATGACGGAAATTCTGTCTGGGCAGCGGCGGCACATATAACGTCATTCAAATCTGGTATGTCACCGCATACCATCTTGAAAATGTCACGAAATATTAAACATTTGAAGTCAAGTTTCTTGACCAAGCGTTTGTCTTTGTTTGAAGATTGACGCTCCGAAGAGCAAACAAGTTGCTGCTGCAATAATTAGGAAAAAGGGCTGATTTTCTTTTTGTTGTTGTTTATACGGCTGGCCCGATGAAGTTTCTCGGCCAACACTGGGATCGAAGCGTACCTAAGAGTAAGTGCAGGGGGACCGCACTACACACAAAACAAAAATCTACAAGATAAACCTGCGTACCATACAGAAAAAAGACATTGCAAAAGATAAACGAATATCAAATGAAGAGAATGGATCCGGGGTTGTGAGAGAGGTGGTGGTGGCAAACGCGAAATCCGCCCAAGTGAACCATTATCTGTCTATGAATATCTAGAGAGAGAGAGAGAGAGAGAGAGAGAGAGAGAGAGAAATGGGGTTTAGCTCGACAGAAATTACATTATTTCGGGACTAACATATGGTTTAATTTTATTTCAATAATTCGATTGCGCGTAGGGGTCTTTAGCAGTGGGAGGTAACCGGAGGACCCGGAGTAAACCTACAAAGTTGGACAGACGACCATACTTCTTGTCGCGTACAACAGGGAATTCGAAACCACGCCAGTTGACTCAATGACATACTTTATGATACAACACGCACGTGCATTATGATACAGCGCGCACGCGCTAACCATTCGGCCACCCAACCCCCACATGAATTATCTATAATCCTGCGAGAACAAAATATGACGTTCCATTTCTGGAAAGGATAAGGCGATTCTGTTTTCTGGGAATGTGTTGAATAACTGGTTTGTATTCAAAAGCCAAACCCCCATAAATGTATGAAAATAGACGATGGACATGTCTATAACAATGGGTAGCCACGGGAGGATTAGAAGTATTAAAATACAATAAACAACACTACATTAGATTAACAAACATTCGATTCCTGTACAATTTTCATATTTAATATTAAAACTAAATGATATTCCAATTGGAAAATGTCATATGGTTGTATAAACACCACTCTATGATCTTTCACCACATTGCAGCAGATTCATTTCGTGAACAATGCATGTTTTTCATATTAAATAATTAAACTAAATGATATTTAAAGTGGAGAATGCCATGTGGTTTTATAAATACCACCCATCGTGATCTTTTCATACAGAAGAGACGTGCATCAAACAAACCACCGAGGTTCATAAACAAACTCAGTTTATCGGCCTTGTCATTACTCAGACATGATAAAATCATTTGTCATTTAGAAATTATTATTCAATGAGACCGGTCCCAAATGGTGAGGCTTTTTTCATAGTTTTTACAATGGGTCGTAACAATCTTTCATTAAATCCCGACGATTAAATGATCTGAAATGGAAATGGTTGAACGTCCTACTGTTCTGCAGCGTACTCGTAGCTCTATGATTTTTTAAGGTGTACGTTACATGCACAGGGAACCTTGATTGTTCGCACCATCCGATCGATCAGACGATGTTCCTTGTAAATAGCGAGATATCCTAGTTACCCAGGTAGTGTCTAACGTAGCCACCCCACCTCCCACAATCCCGACCATCGTTGTGTACCTTGACGAACAATTCTGTGAGTAAGTGGTGTCGATCAGGTCCTTTTAATGATTCGACCACAACAGGAACTGTGGGAAGCTCACGTTATCTACATTTAATGTAGTCACCCGCAAATGACTATTTCTGGTTGGGGACGAAGGATGGCTTAACGCGTTTCCGGTCTGGCATTGAGTAAAGTGGCGTGACAAGTGGTATAGTCGCCTGGTCAACAAAAGCGATAGTTGAAACAAAGTTATACCCGAAATGGCCGTGTTTGTTTTGAGCTCCCTTACTCTGTTTCTCTCTCTCAGTAGATGTTTTTGGTGTCATCAAAGCACCAGACCACCAGGACCAATTCCCCTATTTTATCACGGGTGATGCGCAGACTCTCTGACCAGTAGGTTCGATACGAATGGCAGGAAAAACTGTGACTAGGTGTACACGTGGTTTTGTACGTGAAACAGCCATTGGCTTCGATGAAATGAAATGGGGTGTAACATCCATGTAACATCCAACTGTTCTTCTCCGACTGGGTTATATATATTGAAGACCGACATACGCCATACAGTTGCTATGAGGAGAAATCATGTTCCGACAGCGGCACTATGGCCTTTTTTTTACACTGATTTCCAAATGCCAAGGAATGATTTACGCGTACATCCAAAGGATTATCCCTTGTTCCGTGTCCGGCCCTCTATCCTGCACCATTGGCAATCGAAAACCACATCGAGTTCGCGAAAAACGAGCTCGTCTTTTTTATTGTTGTTAAGTTGGCCCCGCGGTTCATGGCAAAAAGAAAAGATGACTTTTATGTCATTCGGAATTGAATAGATTTCGTATGTGGTCAGATATTATGTAATTATTTTTTGTATTGCAGACCGTTTAATTTTGTGTTACGCAGGCGTGCCATTCAAACGGATGTGAAATTATCTTTTCGTCACGTTAGGGGCCCCGCGATTCCAGTCAGGTCAAGGGCCCCGCTGCGGTTAAACTGGACTTCGATCCTTGTTGGTGATGGTAAGTCGGATGTCAAATCCCATTTCTATTTGGGGGGGGGATGACCTAGTGGTCTAGAGTGCCGCGCTTCGACCTCTAGCTGACCGGTCACCTCTGGCTTGCGGCTGTGGTTTCGAGCCCTGGTGTGAGCGTATGTGGCATGGAGATAGGGGCGCCTTCTCAACCTCGTGGGTTTCCTCCGGGCACTCCGGTTTCCTCCCACTGCTAAAGACCCCTACGCGCAAGCGAATTATTGAAATAAAATTAACCATATGTTAGTCCCAAAATGACCTAGTTGTGTCGAGTGGACGTTAAACCCCATTTCTCTCTCTCTCTCTCTCCCATTTCTATTTATGCCATTTCGTTTCTCACGGATTAGATTTATTTAAAAAAACTGTTTTGAAACCTTTTAATCCGCTGTTTTATAAAGACAGAGATTGTCGTCGCCACAGAAACGTATTCATAGCTAACTGCATAACGTAGAGCATGTCCGTTGGGACGTCTCCAATACATAATGTTGCATATCATTTCTGATTAACCATTATTGTTTAAATAAAACCAGTAAATATAATATTAGTTGTGAACATGTGAAGTATTTTCCCGGGAGATGGTTGATGTGTGTGGTAGAATATCAATTAAGAATAATGGACAAGGACTAATATTACACATAGTGTGAGGATAGAAAGAGCAGATTGAATCTTTACAGTAAAAAATATACAACCGAATCAATAACTGCGAGGTTGCGTAGTTCCGATATGCTGTTACATAACGATAGGTGCAGAAGGATCGCTGAAAACAACACAATAACAGGAAGTACAACAAATACAATATTCTACTTCATAGTGATATTCATGTGTGGTTCCTCATTATTGGGTGGGGGGGGGGCAGCAAAGCAAAGCGTGTAGCTGTTTGGATGGGACGAAAAAAGAAGTCTGGTGTACATATAGGTGTGCACGTAACAGAACCATTGGCAGTTGGAATTCGAAATAAAAGTAGGCCGTAGTGCCGGGCACAATTACCCTCATAGCAAATATGCCTGTCTTCATCAGTCCTGTCGGTGAAGAAACGCTCAATGTTGAATTTCAAAATTACAAACGCGAATTAAATTTCGATGTTTATCCATGTCAGTCAATACTGATGTTGATATCTAACCGTAAAAATATGGAATCCTAAGATCAAATATTTAAAACATAATGAACATTTCAAAATCAGGAGACAAGTTGTGTATTCTATGGTTTCGGACGCCATTTGTAATGAAAACAGAAAAACATTTCCTACAAGATATGAATTAGTAATAGCTGATTCATAAAAATAGGACAAAATAGGTGAAAACGAGTGTACTTCAATTCTGACTGTTCGCGGAACATAACTGATTATAAGATTTAGAAACTGAGAAAAATCACTTTATATACATCCATGTTACATTAGACTGATGAAAACACAGATCCTATTTCGTTCCGTTTTTGATAGTTCAAATGTCGTTTTACTTGTCTTTACTACACAGCGATCTGGAAGAGTTGTCATCATTGACGTGTTCTAGTTGATGTGAAGGATTAGCAAATGAAACGGTCTTTTGCAGTGAGTTCTTGGTGTGCGGTGCACGGAACTGTGGGTATCCCTATAGAAACATCAACGTGGATTGGTTAATCATATATCTGAAGTCATAGGATAAAAAGTCGCTCGTATGACCTCGGACGTGATCACCAGTACAACTGACCAGATCTTCATGAAGTGTAGACCATCCAAAGTATAGAAAAACGAACCGAACTATCTGTTTTTAAATCGGGGGGGGGGGAGGTGGGATGGCCTAGTGGTCTAGAGTGCCGCGCTTCGACCTCTAACTGGCCGGTCACCTCTGGCTTGCGGCTGTGGTTTCGATCCCTGGTGTGAGCGTATGTGGCATGGAGATAGGGGCACCTTCTCAACTTCGTGGGTTTCCTCCGGGCACTCCGGTTTCCTCCCACTGCTAAAGACCCCTACGCGCAAGCGAATTATTGAAATAAAATTGAAACCATATGTTAGTCCCGAAATGACCTGGTTTGTGTCGAGTGGACGTTATACCCCATTTCTCTCTCTCTCTCTTGTATTTTAATCATATTAACATTACATTAAAGGGCCAATCCCGATAACACTTTGGAGAATAAAACTCAATATATGTGATACGTTTTCAAATATCTTAAACCTGCCAGCCTTCATCTGCTGTCTCAAGCTGTATTATGCGGTGTGTGGATAAAACCAGAATTTTTTAAATGAAAATAATGTGTAGATGAAATTTACCTTTCGTTATCAGGTACAGCACATGAGTCATTCACTGTATCTATCTCTAAAGAAACGGGAATCGATTATCAGGTCTCTCAACGAAACAATTGACCAGAAATCTTAAAAGGGTTACGTGTGCTCATAATCAGTTTTGACGTTCACGTTCAAACGACTCAATATTTTGAGCTGAAATTTTGAGACACGGTAATTACACCATTCCTCTATATTTTGGCGCTTAAATTTTATACATACTGAAACTTATAATTTTGAAACCCTGTTCAAATCGATAGTCCCTTTAAGGCTTAGTTTCGTCTATTTTAAGAATAGAGTGATCATACGCCATTTAAACCTCATTGTATTTGATGGCAGGGATTATAAAATACATTAAGTACGCTCGTGTAATTAAGTTAATTGGGCAATTATGTTACTCAACCAAATACAAAATACATGTTCAATGGAATCACTTTCTGAAACACTTGCAGGAAATTGAGTCTCATGTTGCAAGTTTTTTTTAAGAAGTTAACCAACCACGGTGCCTCAGCGTGAATAAAACAATAGCCGAGTTCATTACGTATATATATATAGTCAGGCGTGAAATCGAATTTACTGTGTTCCGGTATAAAATAATCTAAATCACGTCACATACTACATCGTTTTAACAGCATAAAGTACTGGGAGTAAAGTCCTCTTCTCACACGAGGAAGACCTGACCATCGCTTAATACGTGCAAAAAAGCTATAGACTGTGGTAAGATCTCGGTCAAATGCGAACCCCCCTCCCCCCAAAAAAATTGCAGAAATGTGCTTACAATGCATACACCACGCACACACGCCCCCGCTACTCTTTCAGCACGCTGTCCCAAACATGCGCGGCCCGAGCCTTGGAGAGCCAAAACAAAAAACTTCACATATACACCATGACCCCAAACTTCTCCGAATTGTGTATAAGAGCAGCGCCAAAGTGGCGAGACCTTTGTGAGCGTGCTGGCGGTATTGTAGGAACGTAGAGAGCAGGATATACTACCAATCTGAACGTCAGACTCACCCTACCTGCAGAGAAGTGACTGCACAATGAATAGCCATGATATCCATATGACGTTATCTAAACGTTACAGGTCATGGGGTCACATCAACAAACAAATGTCAACACCATTATCAACATTACAAGACACAATGTTACATTGTAAACAATAATTTTTCTGCAGCCTTTAGGACTGTATATATAATCCGTATAGCCATAACGTCTTATCGCTTCTTCTAGTGATTTGTTTTCACAAAAATAACATCTACAATTCTAGAAGTCGGCATATTGGCACTATTTTGTGCTTCGGTCGTGTCTATTTCAGATATACACAATCAATTCTGTTAATGTTTTTAGCATGGGGATTGACTAATAGTTAATTTATTTCAGTTCTAAACTAAAATTTAAAACTTTAACGCAATTTTAAAAAATAGCCAAATTCTGGCTGGGATTACTGAAGAAAATGGCCATTCACTGTATACGTGCCCCCCAAAAAGCCAACTACCATTTAATTTTCGTACGTTAGTTGCGTACGGATATACTACATACGTCTTTGAAACACAGCGTCGTGGAAGCGTAATGAGAGCGACTAGCTTAGCGGTAGCGTTGGGCACACACAAATGAGTGTGGTTCGATCGGCAAGAAACTGACAACTCGCCCATCACGACCCTGAAACGACTTTGACACGGAACCATTAAGCGCGATCTGATTGGTCATAGAGACGGCGTAGCAAGGTATTTGTCAGCGTATGAAGAGCGTAGCCATGGGCGTGGTTTCGATTCCCAGGTTGCACGTGACAAGGAGTAGGCTGGCATGTCTAACCACGTGGGTTTCACCCCACTACCACGGCAAAATAGGATTGCACCATATGTTAATCCCGAAATAATTAAGTTTGTGTCGCGTGAACGTTACCCCCGCCCCTCTCTTAAACATGTATTGCCCGTATACAACGCTTACACCCAAAATATAACGATAGAACACGGTTATTAATGCGTGTCAAACTGGGACAATAGGTTATCAGATATGCAGGACACAGAGGAAGAGAAATAGGGTTTAACATCCACTCGTCACAAACTCGGCATATACATATGGAAAATGAAATGAATATATCGAATTCTAACTGCCAATTTACGTGCACGCCAATGTGTACATGGGACCTCGGTTTTTTGTCCCATCCGAACGACTAGACAGCTGGCCTTGTCAAGCCTTCCGTTCTGTATCACTGACAAGGAGAAACCACGCCGGAAAATCGAGATGAAATTTCTCGGCCAATGCAGCTAGGGATCGAACAACCGACCTCCAGACTATCGAGCCAGCGCCTTGCCCACTTAGCCACGTGATTCCCCATATGTAGGGGCCTTTATCAGAGGAACAGAATCCGTAGTTTGAAATGCGGCAACACATTTCCACATGCGTTTATATCTAAACATTTGAAATATATTGCATATTAATATACGTACCTTCAATAAACACGTGTTCCTCTGTATCAACTACGCATGCCCTAAACTGTTCAACATGGATGATAAACACCGTGCAATATGCCGCTTGACCTCGGAGTCAAGACGAGTTATATTTTATAAGACTACATGAACTCATAAAATCGTAAAATTCCTCTATAATATTATTAGAAATGATTATATGTTACGACGCGTTATAACACACGTTAATAATAAGTGTGTTAAAAATCATAGATTTATTTGTTTATATTGGCGTATGAATACATGTAAATAGTCGGGTTGAGTTACCATTTTTTGCACAATTAATATTTACAGCACATGGAATGCAATGTATCTGTTTCAAATGCACTTAAAATATGTTTATTTGATTCTTTGAATACTTTTAAACATAGTTTGGAATTTTATCGGATAGGAAATTGCATTTTATGGCTCATTGCCTCATTTGAACCCTCTGGGTGATAGGAGTGGCTGAGCGATAATTCAAACTAACCCAAGATATAAATGTTATGGTGAAAGGGGTCGATATGCATGAGTTCCTATCAATAAGCTACCCTTGTCGTACAGTATAACACTGATAACGTGAACGGTATTTGATTACCTAAAATATAGGGTATCTACAGTAAACAAATTAAAACGAGCGTTGCCAGCGGAGTTGTTTTGTCGAAATGTTAAAGTTTGGTTCCCAGATAAGTATTTATCTGGTGGTTATTGCCTACAAAAGTATGACAATTTTGGTATATATGGAAAGTAGAAATATCAAATGATACTAGAAAAATACTGAATTCCCTGAAAAACACTCATGGAGCGTATACAGGACAAAAATGTAAGGGGTTCCCTTAATAGTCAGTCAGCCCGACGATTAGGAATACCAGCACGCGTGGCTTCGAAGGCTGCACGCAAACGTGTGCGCTTTGTGTACATGTTGATAAACTTTATGAAGAGTTAGACGTACAATACTTTGTGTTGAAAATGTTAATGTATATCGCTGCGGAATTTGATTATTGTAAATTGTGGTAAATTTATATCAATTAACTGTGGCGTCTCTTTCATCGTGAACAGTGGGTGTTAAGACTTCATGGACGTGATGAAATTGATACGTTTTGAAATAGGGTTAATTTTAGTTAATTGTAAATGCTCGCAATTAAACATGCGTTATACAACAGCTAAATCTGCCTATTGCAGGTCTTTCTTTCAGTCTGAAATGTTATATATATAAACTATTAATTAAACATTATTTAAACATGAATTACGCAAGAGCAAAATCTGCCTATTGTAGGTCTTTCGTTAGGCCTGAAATGTTATAAAAACTATTAATTAGACATTAATTAACTTATTCAGATCATAATCAACTCTCGATGTTGAGGCTAGCATGAGATTTTTGTTGGATTGTAGTTCGATTCGCTGAAATATTTTCTTTCGTGATTTACCAATAAAAATGGATAATTGAGACTACTGGTTTTGTTTTACCGACTTTGTTAATGATGATCTAAGCTAAGCGGAACTTTCATTCGCTTAGTTCTAAGTTAATAGTGGATCAATTTGGCTGAAATTTTCAGCAAATTACCTTTACATTCCTATTTAGTTTTTAACTATTGTAGTGAGAGCTGCCAACTCGTTATCTAATCTCCCATAATGTATCTTTAACTTATACAGGCCATAATTAAATATCGATGTCATCGCTAGCCCGTGATATTTATTGGAATATAACCCGATCTGCTGCTGCTGATTAGATTAAAAAGTGGATATTCGAGAGTATGTTGTTTTTATCGTACCTTCTTTAGTAATGATGATCAAAACTAGGCCCAAAATTCAATTGGTAAAATCTCGGTTCAAAGTGGTTCAATTTGACTGACATTTTCTGCAAATTGCCTTCACATTATGTAGTTATTAACTATTATAGTAAGAACTGCTAGCTCTTTATCTAATCTCCCATAATAAGTCTTTAAAAAATTCGGTCGAATACTAATTGCTTCCACTGGTTGTACGTGACAAGGAGTAGGGTCGCCTGTCCAACAACATGGGTTTTCTCCGGGTCCTCCCGTTTCCTCTAACTTCTAAAGACCCCACGCGCAAACGGATTATTGAAATGAAAATTTAACCATATATTAGTTCCAAAAAGCCCCCCCCCCCCGCGATTCACACCTGTCTCCGGTATTTTTTGTTTAAAACTTTAAATTTTTTACTTATAAATTGTAATTAACGTCTACGGATTAAAGCATTTTGGTTACCATGGTATATTGTCTATATAGACGATAGAATTATACCTCAGGTAATTCATTGTGAATATATTGAAGGGAATGAGTGAATCGAGTGGCGGGGGATTTCCTAAGAACTTATCATTAGGAGATCAACCTTAGATCCAATTCCTAAAGCCAGACCTTATTTACCTGTATTTGGATGTGGCATGTTCATAACTCACACCTGTTTAAATTACTTAACACGCGCATCGCCATATTTCAAATTTGTTTGTTTTATCATCTGTCCGCCTTAAAATCTTGCATAATGGCCAAAAAACATGATAGAAAATATAAATTATATTTCCTTTTCATCGCCTTAAGATCAAACCATCCTTAAAAAAAGAACGGAAACAAGCATGTGTGTATATATAAAGCTCTTAGAACATCGGTAAGTGGCCTGGTGCCATAAATCATTTATCTCTCTATTGGCTTAATCTATTCGATACCTTAAACAGACATTATACAAGAACTAAATCTGCCTATTACAGTCCTTTCGTCTAAAATGTTATCTAAATTATTAATAAGACACCAATTAACTTAAGAAGACCATAATCAACTCTTGAAGTCATCGCTACCCTGTGATATTTATTGGATTAGGATCCGATCAGCTGTTCAACTTGATTTAATCATGAAATGGATAATCGAGACTTATGTTTTATATAGTATCGACTTTAGTAATGATGATCGAGGCTAGATCGAAAATTCAATCGCTAAATTCTCGATTCAGAGAGTTTCAATTTAACTGAAATTTTCAGCAAATTGCCTTTATATTATCTAGTTGTTTTGTTTTTAGATAAAACTATTATAGTGAGAACTGTCAGCCCTTTATCTTCTCTCCCATAATGTATCGATACGATGCCTTAATCGATTAAATACCTTAATCGATACAATATGGTGCTACTAGAAACAAACGGGTCAGCCTCGGGTTTAAAAATCTACTTGACGAAGCGTCGCTCTTCCCTACTGACCGTGACTCTAAAACCTGGAATATGACTGGCGGCGATAAAAGAATCGGAAACGTCTTTCGTAGGTTTGAACATTTGGCACTAAATCTTTCTTTATCAGTAACAGGCAACTACAGGCAATTTCCCGTTGTAAAAAAAAAATCTAATTAAGTCAACGAATGCATTTGGTAGATGCCACCATGCTGGCAATGCGTGCCACTGTGGATTTGCAGGAATTATGATTTCCGTCCGTCGTTTCTACCTTAACAACTAAAGTGAGAAACGCATTGGTATGTCTGATTTCTACAATCTCACAACGTCAGTCAACTAAACTTCTGATCGTGATGTCAATGAAATGTATTTTAGCGTCCAACTGGGCTTATTACGATGGACATATGCCATTCATTGTGTTTGTACATATTGCTCAATAACTCTATACGTAATTACATGTATCTATCGTAAAAATCAAAATTTGATAATAATTGTGTCTTTATTGTTTTTGTTTTTCTTATCCATGGCTGTACCGTTAGCTTTAAATTATTTTTTTTCCTATTTAACATTAGCTTTATTTGATCGTTTTAATACCGTATACCGATAATGCTAGCATTATTTGTTCTTGTTGTTTTTTGTTTATTTTAACTGTGGAGGTAAGGTTACCTCTTTTTGTTATGATTGGCGATAAAGTTACCCTTATTTGTTGGGCTTTTATTTTGCCATTTTACTACGGCAGTAAAGTTAGCTTTAGTTGTTGTTTTATATTTTTACTATGGAACTAAATTTTTATTTGATAGTTATACTGTGACGCTAAAGTTAGCTTTATTAGTACTTTTTTTATGTTTTTACTCTGTAGACTAATACGGTAATACTAACGTCATTTGTTGTTTTGCTTTGACGGTAATATTAACTTTATTTGTTTTGCTGTAACGGTAACACTAATTTTATTAACTTATCTGTATCGGTAATATTAACTTTATTTGTTTTCTGCAACGTGTTTTATGAAACTTAACAGGAACTCTGTTTGGTTTTCTTAGCTTTATGCTTTTTTTTTTAGTTGGCTTTAGATTTTCAAAAACCTATATTCATAATTTCCAGACGATAATGCTATCATAAATCAATTTGTTCTTTTTTAATTAATATACGGATCTATTTATACACGGAAAAATAGTTATTCGTCATGTATTCATATATTTATACACGAAAAAAAAACATTTCTATGATCAGGACTCTACTGTTGGGATGAGAAAAAGCAGCTTTTTTTAAAAAAAATTATTTCTTAACCATATAAGAGAAAATATCCAACTTCGTGACTACAACTATATATTACGTTTAAGAATAGATTGTTATTGAAACATGGCCGATAAACACGTTTATATCTAGATAGTGTTTAGTTTCTTCTAGGTAATATATAATCATAGATCTACCGGTAAACACGACATCTATCTTATAAAGTATGTTACAGGGGGTGGGGCGGTTTTGTGTTATCTTCATTGCACATAACGTAGCAGATTGCCAATGTTCTTCATTTGTAGTGGGAATCGGCAGAGCGGAATGTGAAATAGAATAGGGTTTAACGTCCCACTAATCTGATCCTACTGGTCCAATCAAGGCAGGCATACGCCATACGGTGTGCACTGAGGAAATTTGGCGTAGCATCCAAACGGCTATACACCCAGAAGGGTCGAACACGGGACTTTCAGGCTAGCGCGCCAGCGTCTTAGCAACTTAGGGACGTGATCCCGAAACCAACCCTAGGATGATACTGGTCGCATTAGTACATGTCATCAATAACTATCCTTTATCACTTCAACAAACTTAAAATACAACATGCGTGCTTCGCAAAAACAAATCCTTCTGGTCCTGTAAAGAATTCAACAGGCCATCATTTAAAAAGTTGTAATGGAACAATTAATCACTTCTGGGATTGGGGTTGTGGTCATATGAATAATGCTATACCAACTTTTAGAAGTCTTAGATTTAAAAACGTAAATGGAAAGGCAACTTCGCTGATTGCAAATGAAAAACTGAGCATTTCGACAACAGATTTACAACAAATCAGGGCTACAAATACAGTTAAAGTCCCCGGGAGAATTCATTGGAATCCACAATATAGTTAAAGTCATCGAGGGAATCCACAATATGGAGATGAAGTTGGATCTGTCTTGTAAAAAATGGTTCATTTCCATTCAGTATGTACAAATGATGAAATCAGCATTCTCTGTGGACGATATTAACAAGGTATTTCTAACCAGATATTGGATAAAAACTGGATTAGTTATTGTTGATATTTGGGATTAGGTTTTTTTGCCTTAACATTAATAATCAATTTGAATACAGTTTGGCGTGGGTTAATTTATTGTTGGTCAATTGCACGATCCGTCTTGTCGACGTTTAATAACTTTGATCTGATATATTTTATTTCCGATCTCCTCACTTTGTGACCTCACCTACTGAATTCTTAAGGCGATTAGTTATCATTCTCTACACTTCTTAAATACATCATTCAGTGTGTCTAATCACTGAATTAATGACACTGGCCGCCATCGGGAAGGGGTTAAGACTCGTGACTTGAAACATAATCAAAAATATCAGAATCGTCTGTCCAATCCTATGACGAGAATGCAAATTAACAAAAACTAACTAAACCAGGAAGGAAGTACGCACAGCAGTTTGGAGAACAGATCCCGGATTTCCTGTGAGAAAGTTATACGCTACAGGAATATCAACTTGTAGGAATAACACGATATGATTACTTGTATACTGTTCAGATAGATAGGGCATTAGATTGACGATAACCATATTTAGCTACGTATATATATTTTTCATTTGTAAATTTACATGGTGGTGAGAGAGGGACAAATGTCGTTTATCGTCCAATCGACACAAACTTGGTAATTTCGGGACTAACATATGGTTCAATTTATTTCAATAATAAAACCCAAGAGGTTGGACAGGTGACCCTGCTCCTTGTCACGTTCAGCCGGGAAATCGCAACCACGCCAGTTGACTCATTGACGTGCTAACCGTTCGGCTATTTACCACCACCACCACCACCCCTCGACAAAGGGGTAAATGTCCCCAATATCTGTCCCTCTCGCGCACTGGAAGCTGATTAAGAGTAACAGTAGCATATAAAAGCGGTATCATGTAAGGGGTTTAGATAAAGAGCTGACAGTTCTCCTATAACAAATTGACAGAAATGTCGCCACGGTTACAAGAACAATATAGCCTCGATTGTCATGAATACACTTGTTAGGATTATAACTTGTATGAGGTAGATCAGTAAGGTTAGTCTATGAGTCAAAAGGAGCGGTTTCGAATTCCCACTTGTTCGGAGTAAGATCGCCTGTCTAGCCTCCTGGTTTTTCGTCGGATCCTCTGGTTTCCTCCCACAGCACAATGTTAGTCCCGAAATGAACAGTATGTATCAAGTGGACCTTAACCCTCATTCCTTAGTCTGCTAAAAACCATGAACCCAATTACATTTGTTGACAATTTTTGATACACGCTAAGGGTGTTAATAAGAGTTCTTATGTGTTGTTGTTTTCATATCTCGGTTAACTACATAAAATCATACTGTTTCTACTAATTACCGCCAATTAACCATTCCACAGCCTCGCTGTAATTACAACATTGCTCAATAATTATATTAATAACACGTGATAATTACTACGCGGGTCAAAAGTTTCAAAGCCTGAGGACGACAATGGCAATGGTGATCATATCTGAAATTGTAAGGAAGCCACGACATACATAATTAATCCGTTTCCGGTTTGGTTTCCTAGAATCTAATCAGTTTCTCAAGGAAGATAACAAGTCTTGTGATATGAATGGTATTTGTGTCTTTAAATAATATTAATAATGAGGATTTACATCGCGAGTGAGAGAGAGGGAAAATGAGGATTAACGTCCACTCGACACAAACTAGGTCATTTTGGGACTAACATATGGTTTAATTTTATTTCAATAATTCGCCTGCGCGTAGGGGACTTTAGAAGTGGGAGGAAGCCGGAGGAGGACCCGGAGAAAACCCACGACGTTGGACAGGCGACCCTACTCCTTCTTATCGGATACAACCGGGGATTCGAAACCACGTCGGTTGACTAAAACACGTGCTAACCATTCGCCCCCCCCCCCCCCCGATTTACATAGCGTCTTCTCCGTGTTGACACATGCTCAAAACGAATGCTCTACTGGTAACACTGTCGATACAGGAAAGTATTTTGTGCGGATTTTAATTGATGTAAAGTCTGTTGATTCTTGATCTGTTGTGGAAGTTTGTTCCATAATCTAGACATGGTTGAACTGAATATGACTTTAAATTATGTCTTGGAACAACTAGTGACTGTTTATTTTGAGAGCGAAGTGGGAAGTATTAGGGAGCTGCCATTATATTTCCCCTTCTCCCGCTCAATGCTATAATTATAGAAGGCGAGGGTTGTAGAATGATTTAACGAGTGCGCGGCAGATCTTAAGGTCTTGGATGGAATGAAATGGCTTTGCTTGGGGTCGCCTGTTACACCGTTTCCTTCCATATCTAAAGACCCCTAGGTACAAACCAATTATTGAAATAAAATTGAACCCTATGTTAGTCCCGAAATAAACTGGTTTGTGTCAATGGACGTTAAATATCCCTATCTCTCTTTGTCTCTCTGTGGGTGCACAGGGAATATGTTGCAATATCCTGATTAAAAACAGCGATCAAATTCTCCTACCGGTTAATAGTTAATCGTTGTACTTTCCTGTTACAGCTTTCAATATGGACCTCAATTAATTACGACTCAAATAATTATCAGGCAGTATGGTAGGGCAGATATTATGTTAGAAAGGCATGAATTATATTACAAATTATATTACATAGCCCCTCGCCGAATATGTTAGATGAAATGTTTATTTTTATGCCAAGCAAAAGAAAATCCTACAACATTTTGGGGCAATAATCACAGTTATAATGGAAAGGTTCATCATGGTTCCGACTAATGGGTCGTGTATAACTGTACATATTTTATAAGATTTAGACAAAAATTTCCAATTATAATATCAACATAGAGATCGGTAACCACGATTGGAAAAATCCGGATGTAACGTGGAGAGCGACAATAGTCTCGGTCACCCAGAACCCCTAGTCGTCAACGTACGGAGGGTCTGGGTCGGTTGTCAATTTTTGAAGAACATTACTGGATAATCTACCACATAAAAAAACCAAACTCCCGGTTACGCATGGGCAATGGAACCTTTTGGCTAAAGTCTCGAAATATATCCCACAATTCACTTGGCACGTCTATTATTAGAAACAAAATAGAGACGAGGAATAAACATGAATCGCGATGAAGAATTACGAAGATTGTGAGAGAAGCCATACGCCCAATTCTTGACGAGAGAAAATTACCATTTCAATTATAACCTCTACAAACAAATATTTAGAGAGTGTTATTGTTCAGAAGCGAGATGTTTTGTAGATTCAGTACTTGGTGACATAAAAGACTGGATAATATAGACAATGACCTACTTTCCGTCAAATTTTGAGGACCCATCCAGACTAATATTCGTAGAATATTTGTTTGGATGATAGAGACAAGAGCGGTAACAGTTACACAGACGATTTCAGCTTGCCAACAATTATCTGTGGACATCCCTGGTTCCTTAATAGTTCACTGTTGCTTGCAGGTAGAAAATTACAGTCGGTAACTGTAATTGGTGTATTTGTTGATCAGACCCCGGTGTCCGATAAAATTATTTCAGGCGCCTGTTAAGAATTTACTCAAAGTTTTTTTTTACTTAATTTAATTAAAATACAGTCCTTTATAAAACTTATGTTGTTTAATGTATCAAATACATTAAAAAGAACTGACGTTTCTGGATCACAGATATTTCTCATTAACAATGATTGAAAGTTGAGTAAATTCCTAACTTAAGTCTAAGAATGCTTAGTGAAACCGGGGCCTCGAACGTGACTTCAACCACTACTTGTTCTTGGGAGCGTCGCTCTTCAATAAAAACCCAAGGCTCCATCAATTAATGTTACACAGACATGACACATGGCATGAATGGTACCTGGGACCACTGTGCATTATATGATGTCACAATTCCAAGACGGCGATGATAACGTCATATTTAGTTACATGTTAATAGCACTTGTTTATTTAAAAGGAAATACTTCTTCCACTCTTTCACAAGAAGTTGTAAGATTAGTTATTTTCAGCTGTAGTCAGGAGTCTCTGATGTATTATTAAACAATGAACAGGGTCGGGCGGCCACCGAATATCATCCCTCTCCGCTCTGCTATCAATCTTTCCTGTAACACACGTCTTTGATGTGCTAAGTAATACGACACAGATTAATACGACATACACATATAGGATCCAGTGATCAATCGACAGATCACGTTATCAATGACGCACAGATTGAACCTCATAATGTTTTTTAATTTCAACCCTTTACGTTCTCTTTTGATGTCTATTTATAGCCCAAATGATTTAATTATTGTCGATATTTTACAAATATAATATCTTCTCTATCAATTTACGGGTCCTGATTGAAGTCAGTAATTTGCAAAGAAAACCACTCAAAATACTAAACCAATCGAAATCAACAACATAAAATTGCGGTCTTTATTGAAGTCAATAATTTACAAAGAACAACACCGAAATATTGGTCTAAAGCCGGGATCGAGTTTAGGAGATATTGTTATATCTGCAGGTCAATGATTGAGTCGTGTGGTGGGGATTCTAACCCTCGCTTGTACGTGACAAGAATTAGGGACGCCTGTTCTACCACTTAGGTTTTCTCAAACAAAACCAACTAGTAATAAATAATATTAGCATCAACATTCATGTCAGAAGTCAATCTGATTAACACACAGGTCCTATTTCGTTTCGTTTGTTATAGTTCAAAATTTCGTTTTAGTTGTCACTAGTATCTGGAAGAGTTGTTATCATTGACGTGTTCTAAATGATGTGAGTGATTAGCTTATGAAGCGGTCTGTTTGCGTATTTTAAATAAATATAAAAAAATGAAAAGGGAGAATATATTTTAATTACATATTGACAGCAACGCCACGATAATTTGAAAATGAAAACCTTTCATTCTCAAATCATGAAATTTGAACATATATTTATACACCCGATGTAAAAATGAAAATTTCCGCACTGACTAGTTTCATTAAATAACATTACGCCTTTCTATGGAAAGCGTAACACTTTTCAATATACGAATAAAACCATCACATCTAGCAATACTGAGCATACGTAAGCTTGTAAGAAGTTAGCAGCCGTTTAAAATATTTACAATAGTATCATTTGACTTCGGTTTTCCGTCACATGCGGGCAAAAACATCAAATGAAAGAATGAAACCGTTCCTGAACGAACATCAAAATATACTAGATAGACGGTAATATTTAATCTTTGTTTTCCATCACACAGGGACAAAACTCATAATGAAAGAAAGACACCATATTTGAACTATTAAAAAATATACCAGATTCAACCCAAAATATACTAGATTTCACTAAAAATAATATTCAACCTCTGAGGTTCTCCATTGCAAGCGGACAAAATGCTTAATGAAAGAAGTCGTCCATGAAAGAATAATAATCTATTTAAAACAGGCAATATACTCGATTCGACATTGAATTATTACAATAGTTACTCTTCAGAATAAAACACAAAATGAAAGAAATTGTCCATGAATGATCCTCAATCTATGTTAAGATTCTACACCATCATTAAATCCATACAATTTCAAAGTGACAGAAATAGCCATTCTTCGCAACAAAAAACAATTAAATAGATTCTTTGGTATTAACGTGAATGATTCGTATACTATTATTTTTCAAAACATATCAACTCTAAATGCACTTAAAACTTGACAACAATATTAACAAAATACTTCAATTAAATCCCAGCAGATTTCAACCCAAATAAACACCACAAAAACGAGATGTCCGACAGCAAGTGCATTAATACAGGATTAAAAACGTTCACCAAATTCCTCGATTATTTCTCATGAAAAACTCTTTTCCTAAATGTGATAAACAGAATGTGAACATTGCTTACTTGAAAACCCATATCATTTGTTTTGCACGGAACTTTGGGTTATCTACCAGTAACATCAATGTTGATTGGTTAATCAAATTTCTGACGTCATAAGGCCAAAAGGCACTCGTTTGACTCCTGATGCGACCTATAGCTACAACCGTGAGATTTTTATGTAGTGTAGGCAATCGAAAGTTTTAAAAAAAAAACCGAAATATAGATCTGTATTTTAATCAGATTGTGTCAGAAGTCTACGACTAAATTTATTCTTAGCCAATCGTCTGACTATACGATTATTCTCGATTGTCAATGATACGACAAGTCTCGATGAAATGGCGCGGTTGTTTCAACCCACTTAATATCCAAGTCACCAGATTGTCTAGAGTTGATTATAAGCTGGTCATGCGAATAAATGTTTAAATAATTCAAATAACACCTGACGCCAAAGACAGACCTTCAAAGGAAGATTAGCTCTTACATGTTGTATATGACAATACCGCCATCATTCGTGTCAAACATCTCAGAACAGATAAAGGAATCAACTATACCGTTATAGGATCCACTGTGGGATATTTCAAGGCCACTGTATTTAACCTTACAGCGAGAATTTTATTTACTAATTAGCTAGTAAAATAGAAAGGACAATATGTTCATAATAAAACTAAGTACGAACAATCCTAATCATTAGTCTAATTTCGAAGACAAAATAATGTAATCAGCAAATGGACTGTTCACCATATACAAAATGCACGAAAAACAGTGGTACAGGTGTCCGGAAGAGAAACTTACCCTACGTGGTGCCGCATCCGCTATAGCTGCATCAAAACCATTAGACGAAAGCTCGGTAAAATAGCGAGAGAGAGAGAGAGAGAGAGAGAGAGAGAGAGAGAGAGAAATGGGGTTTAACGTCCACTCAACACAACCAGGTCATTTCGGCACTAACATATGGTTTCAATTTTATTTCAATAATTCGCTTGCGCGAAGGGGTCTTTAGCCGTGGGAGGAAACCGGAGTGCCCGGAGGAAACCCACGAGGTTGAGAAGGCGCCCCTATCTCCATGCCACATACGCTCACACCAGGGCTCGAAACCACAGCCGCAAGCCAGAGGTGACCGGCCAGCTAGAGGTCGAAGCGCGGCACTCTAGACCACTAGGCCACCCCCCCCCCGGTAAAATAGCGTAATGGCCAATGGAATATAGCAAGAAGAAATATGCTAACTAATAAGTTAGCAAATGGTGATCTTTAAGGACGATGATGGTGTCAGCCATTATCGGATATGTGATAGGACTGGTTAAACAAGTTCCAAATATAATTTTAACACAGAGATCATTGATAAAATAGGTGCGTAACGAAATTCGCCCGTGTATCTGTTATATATAAAATAAAGATAAACCGCAAATATCACCGTGGCCATACTAAAATGTCCAGGAGAGAAAAAGAAATGGGGTTTAACGTCCACCCGACACAAACTAGGTGATGTCGGGACTTAGACATATTTTAATTTTATTTCAAATATTCACTTGCGCCTTGGGGTCTTTAGCAGTGGGAGGAAACCCGAGGACCCGGAGAAAACCAACGAGGTTGGACAGGCGAACCTACTCCTTGTCACGTACAACCGAAAATATCAACGGGTATAATTGGTATTCCAATGGGAACTAAATTCGCCCCTTTACGTGTTGATCTATTTCTCTTCTCAACCCGTGAAATGTGACATAATATATACATGCTGATCTATTTCTCGACCCATCTCGTGAAATGTGACATAATATTTACAAAACGTTCATTATCAGTAACAGGTGCATAGACGGCGTATTATCACTGAATAATGCTCACTAAGTTATTTTAACGATCCGTTAAACTCTAACGAATCTTTATCTTGCTAACTAACCTGTCGTTTGTTAACGATCCATTAATTTTCTGTTGCTGGAAAGCCAATTTCATTATCTGTTACTTAACGGATTCATTAAAGTTAATCCAAGAGAAGACTGTTTGTTCATTTTCTGAATCTTTAATTTAGATGTATATAGCAATTTCATAGAAGTTAGTATGAACAAGAAACTGAAGACAGTGGGACAACTCACTGGGCGGTCTGTTCACAAAACTTGATTAAAGACAAAAAGGGAATTTACTAAAGAAAACACCATAGAATGTTTTATTTTTTCCATTAGAAATTTTAGCATAAATCTGTATGAAAAATTATGGGGTTTTTACTACAGAATATTTAGGGCCATTATTTTCTACAGACCCCCAAATTCTGGACAATGTTATAGAATTTCATTCTAAAGAGAAAAGGGAATAGCCCCCAATCGCCCAACATTCTACAACGTTCTATAGAAAATTACACTACATGTATGACATGCCACAGCCCACTAAAGCCACCGTTAAACAGATAACGGAGCCCAACACCTCCGTTAACTATACCGGCAAGTTAACGACACGTTGAACTTAACAGGGGTTCCAGCAACAACTCTTCGCTCGGTTAAAGTTTACGATCTGTTAACATGGAGTTAACGGATCGTTAAAAGTTAACTAAGCTTTGAGCAACCGACCCCAGGTGTGTAGACGACGTATTATCACTGAATAAGGCTGAGTTCATAGCTTTCATATATCCCCAATAGTTACAGATAACCCCGTTAGTCAGGAAGCTTCATATTGTTTTGTCTTTAAATATTAACCCCCAACCAGAAACTTTTCGTAATAGCAAATGGGCCCAATCAGCTAGTGTATCTATAATTGTATCTGAAATCCTGTCATTGGACTAAATCTAATCGGATTGAAACCATACCGGGAAATGATCTACATCTGATTTTGGTTTTTTTAAACATACGTTATGCAAGAGCTAAATCTGCATGTTGTAGGTCTTTCTTTAGGCCTGAAATGTTACATAAACTATTAATTCGACATTAATTAACTTATCCAGACCATTATCAGCTCTAGATGTCAAGTCTAGCCTGCGGTATTTGTTGGATTATAGTCCGATTTGGAGCAAAACTTTCCTTCGTGGTAAACCATTAAATGGATAATCGAGACTATCATTTTTTGTCTTACCGACTTCAGTAATGATGATCTAGGTGAATCAATTTGGCTGAAATTGGGCTGTAGTGTTTAACTGATATAGTGAGAACAGCCAACTCATTATCTCATGCCCCATAATGTTTCTTTAATTAAATGGTAAATTATCGATAAACAAATGGCGATCAGCTACATTAACTTCGTTAGGCTCGGGATAATAATAGATGACGTAGCTTGGTAGATGACGACAGTTTCTGAAGCTAGCTTTCAATCAATTAAGAAACATTAGAGATGTACAGTGTATTATATATTATTCCCCTATTAGCCTGGTCGAGGTACATATTTAGTGGGAAAAAATTCCTACCCAAGCGATTATTATTTCATATGAACAAGTAGGGTGAGTAGTCTTCCAGAAAAATTTTCCCCGTTGATCGGCCTTGGGGAAAATTTTTAGGGGGCTTTTTTGTTTGGACCCCGAAATCGCCCTAAAATCCGTAAATAGCTATGATAACTCGCTTAATATTCATATTTAGGGTTAATAGTGTACCAGAAGCCTATAGGAAATCGATACCAAGAAATTCAAAAAAGACGTCAAAAATGACGTCGAAATGGCGCCCAAAATTGTTCCTGTCATTTATATTTTTGATCAGTTTTAGTTTGTTTGCTAATGTGCTGTGCTGGGCTGCACTATACACGCCGATACCCGTCTGATCAGTATTGTTAACACTGCTCACTGGTCAGGCTCCGTGATTTGACTGGTATCAAAAGACCTTTCTACAAAGCCGCTGCATGTTTTCTGTATGTAATGATGAATGAAGATGACAGTAACTTTTCTGAATCTTGTTGTGTTATGTGTGAGGAGGGTTTTACTCACGAGAAAGCTACAAAATTGTACAAAAAAGGTCGGGGTATGTTTTTTCGCCTCACCGAGCTAAGTGGAGATTTGACGTTACAACAGCGGTTACTTACGGAAGGTAATCTATATGCTCATGAAAGCTGTCGTCGGCCGTATATCGACGAAAGAACATCGACATGTAGCACTGATGATAGTGGTGAACCACGCCCTAAAAAATTGCGATCCGAAGTACCACAGTTCGAATGGAAAATGCACTGCTTTTTAAGTGGTGAACCTGCTATTTCCGAGGCTTGTCATCCAGATCGCGATCGCATTAAACTGGTGGAGACGATTGAAATTAGAACCACGTCCCTGAAAGCGTCTGAACGGGTGTCCTCTAGCTTGACCGATGAAATACGAGCTAGGCTTTTAGAATGTCATGATCTAGTCGCTGTTGAGGCTCGATATCACTCTCGATGTTACCAGAAGTTGCTACTGGCTAATCAATCGGTCAATTCAGATAAAGCAGGACGTCCTGTTGATGAAAATAAACAAGATTCATTTCTGTTGTTATGTAGTTGGCTCGAGAGCGAGGGGGATGCAGAAATCTTCTCGATCAAAGAACTGCATCGCCAGATGGGGGAACTTGCATGCGAAGGCTCAGAAATATACTCAGAGAAGGCACTGCGCATGAAGCTTAAATAGCATTTGTGCCTTTTGCCCGTTAATGAAGTCATACGGATTTGGATATGCGCGTTTCTTGTATTCTCGTTGTCTAATTTCTTCGCGAATCAGTTTTGCGGCAGCGACCATTATGCGTTCACTATTGTCCAACTGATTTGCTTTTCTTTCCTGATACCAAGAGTCACTAATTATAAAGCTGGCCATGTTCCGAAAACACACTACTTCTTCCCTACTTCCACCAATATTTGCAAAATAGATATGCTCCCCGTAATGCGACTAGATCATGACAATCTAAAAGCCTAGCTCTTATTTCATCGGTCAAGCTAGAGGACACCCGTTCAGACGCTTTCAGGGACGTGGTTCTAATTTCAATCGTCTCCACCAGTTTAATGCGATCGCGATCTGGATGACAAGCCTCGGAAATAGCAGGTTCACCACATAAAAAGCAGTGCACTTTTCATTCGAACTGTGGTACTTCGGATCGCAATTTTTTAGGGCGTGGTTCACCACTATCATCAGTGCTACATGTCGATGTTCTTTCGTCGATATACGGCCGACGACAGCTTTCATGAGCATATAGATTACCTTCCGTAAGTAACCGCTGTTGTAACGTCAAATCTCCACTTAGCTCGGTGAGGCGAAAAAGCGTACCCCGACCTTTTTTGTACAATTTTGTAGCTTTCTCGTGAGTAAAACCCTCCTCACACATAACACAACAAGATTCAGAAAAGTTACTGTCATCTTCATTCATCATTACATACAGAAAACATGCAGCGGCTTTGTAGAAAGGTCTTTTGATACCAGTCAAATCACGGAGCCTGACCAGTGAGCAGTGTTAACAATACTGATCAGACGGACATCGGCGTGTATAGCGCAGCCCAGCACAGCACATTAGCAAACAAACTAAAACTGATCAAAAATATAAATGACAGGAACAATTTTGGGCGCCATTTCGACGTATGACGTCACAGTGACGTCATAGGTCATTTTTGACGTCTTTTTTGAATTCCTTGGTATCGATTTCCTATAGGCTCCTGGTACATTATTAACCCTAAATATGAATATTAAGCGAGTTATCATAGCTATTAACGGATTTTAGGGCGATTTCGGGGTCCAAACAAAAAAGCCCCCTAAAAATTTTCCCCAAGGCCGATCAACGGGGAAAATTTTTTCTGGAAGACTACTCACCCTACTTGTTCATATGAAATAATAATCGCTTGGGTAGGAATTTTTTCCCACTAAATATGTACCTCGACCAGGCTACTACGGGGGAATTATATTATTTCCCTATCTGTCTGTTACACTCACTGTTAAATAACTCGGTATGATTCTAAGATAAATTCCTGGCACAGTAGTCAGTAAAAACAACTTGGTTCATCGGGGTTTACACAACACACAGAAGTAATTATACAGATAAAGACATTGGGCGAAACTTCTCACAAGGCAAAGGAAAGTTATCTAGAGGTTAAGAATAGGTACAAATAAACACAAACCTTCCTAATGCGGTTTAAAGTGAGGGGATGTATTCAAATAATTGTTAATTATGAACTACAGGAGAGAGAGAGAGACTGGGATGTGACCTCTTGTCAAACACACGGGTGGTCTAAAATCGGCTGTCATGCAACGAAATGAAACGTCCTACTGTTTTGCTCCTAGACTAAGCTAATAAAGACGGGCATGTGCCATACAGTGTGCTGTGAGGGACATTTTGCTCGAGCAGCGGCGCTACGACCTACTTGTATATCGAATTCCAACTGCCAGGGGATATTTGACGTGCACGCGTATGTCTACACCTGACCTCGGTTTTTCGTATCATCCGCACGACTACGCATGGGGCATGCAAAGAAACATACGCTCACTATATGATATATTTCCTGAAATCAATACAGTGTAGTGTTTTGTAATTTAAGTCTTCACAATGTTCTGCCATAACTCTATCAGTAATTAACGAAAATTGCTGAAAAACCCTGATAAAAACAATTTCCCTTTACCTTTAATAAAAACACCAGGCATCGATTCAAACAACAGCTGCCTGTCAGACGTCATAACTTGAGAAACAATGTTTTTCTACATTTTGTTGCTTTTTTGTAACACGGTTGGCACGGAAACCAACGTCGTTAAATTCCATTTTATTAATGTTCCGTTCTGCAGCATGACTTTCTATAAGGAAACATTTACTCAATAAGAATTTGGGCAGGTGGGGGGGTACTCACTAGTCCACGGGCTCATTATTCAACCTATATCTATAATTAGAGTTAGGGTTGTGTTGGGTTGTGCTTATTATATAGTCCACCGATATCTATTATTAGGATTAGTGTTGGCTTTATTAGTCCACCGATATCTATAATTAGGGTTAAGGTTGTGTTGAGTTGTGCTTATTATATAGTCCACCGATATCTATTATTAGGGTTGGGGTTGGCTTTATTAGTCCACCGATATCTATTATAGGGGTTAGGGTTAGGTTTATTGATACCTATATTTATAGCATTCCTTATAGCCGCAGACTACTGCACCATTTGAAATCATAAAATATGACTAATGGAGAGTGAAATATGGCGCTGTAGTGACTCAGTGACCGAGAAAGTCATCGAGATTTTCTGGCGTGGTTCCCCCATGTCACTGCAGCAAGGCAGATGTTCTGACAAGGGACGAACAACCAATGAACCGTGTACATATTGTCATGCACGTAAAGGAGCCAATGGCAGTTGGAATTCGGTCACAGTTTCTCTCATAGAACACTGTATGGCATATGCTCGTCTTCATTATTCCGGTAGGGGCACAACAGTAGGACGTTAAACCCCATTTCATTTTATCTTAGAATTAAATATATTTGTTGATATCTTCAAAGGGTTATACACTTTACAACAGCTGTAATAATGCTAGGATTAGACACTCTGGTTGACAGCTATAATAATGCTAGGATTAGACGCTCTGGTTGACAGCTATAATAATGCTAGGATTAGAGTTTCTGGTTGACAGCTATAATAATGCTAGGATGAGAGTTTCTGGTTGATAGCTGTAATAATGCTAGGATGAGAGTTTCGTGTTGACAGCTATAATAATGCTATGTTGAGAGTTTATGTTAAAGTGATTATAAACGACGTAAGCTTTATATACTATAAACATGCATTATACAAGAGCTAAATCTGCCCATTGCAGGTCTTTCTGTAGGCCTGAATGTTCTCTAAAGTATTAATTAGACATTAATTAACTGATCCAGGCCTTAATCATCTCTCGATGCCATCAGATTTCTCCGATATTAAACAGATTAGGACGGTTCAGCGATACTTTGATTTAATCAAATATGGAGGACCAAGACTTAGCTTTGATTATACAGTACGGTGGTTGAAATTATTGCACACGTCTGTCAAAACTTCACTTCAAAGGCTAATATCTTCGCTTGCAATAGAGTAATTTTAAAGAAATTTTTTCAAATTATTCATTTTACATTATCTACTTTCGAACTATTATAGCAAGTATGGCTAGCTCTTTATCTAAATCTTACATAATGTATCTTTAAATGAGGAATACAGAATCTTCATTGATTTACCTCTACAGGCGGTAAGATCATTCCGTGCTATTCATTATAAATGACATGATGTGGTCTTATAATGTTAATTAAGATATGGATGATTCAATGAGAATTATGGTTATGTTTAAAGGATCTAAACTTCTAACTCAAAGAAAATCACGATCTGTAAGACAAGGCTGATTCACGAACGACAAATTTAATAATTTTAAAAGCATGTTCACGTATTTCACCGAAAATAACTTAATTTACGGTCAAATAGAACTAGTTAAAGATTTACATAAAGACCTTGCTATCATAAATAATACGAAATAATTAAATTGAAAATTTTACTCAAATTACTTTATTCTGAGCGAAGTTATCACTGTTTGAAGTTTTAACAAGATTTGCCTTGGGTTGTTTTATTATCGAAACATCTATGCTTGTTATTCTAGACTTAGCCTTGATTCGCTATTTTTATTCATTAAATTACGACCGTGTTTAAATCACCGTCGTCCGATAATCTAGAGAGTCGAGTACAAACTTTCCATCATATGTCTAAATAATAGTTTCTATAAGACTGAAAAGTCAAAATAAAGACCTACAATAAGCATATTTATTTAGTTCTTACTAACTGTTTCTCTGAAACCTTATCATCACCCGGTTATTGGCTGTAACCAATTATCTCTTCAATTTGGAAGCCTGCTAACTTTCAGATAGAGAAAGGTTTCTATTAGTACTAAACTTATGGGGTTTTGGAACTTGAAGATCCATGAAATAAATATCCCACTATTCATACAGTGACAACACGTGTCTCTCACGTCACGTGTTTCATTGTCTAACGGCCTATCAATAACTATAATCATACCGGATACCCAATAGAATTATTCTATTAGTCGATGATTTTCAAACTACCTTTGAACAACTTCTTCCCAGTAATATTACATAGTATAACAGATTTTCTAAAATAAATATTGATCAATGGCGTTCTTATGTCAACTTCATCCAGCTGATATACATGGAGCCAAATGGGGTTTAACGTCCACTCGACACAAACTAGGTTGTTTCGGGACGAATATATGGTTTAATTGTATTTCAATAATTCGATTGCGCGTAGGGGTTTTAAGCAGTGGGAGGAAGCCGGAAGACCCGTTGCAAACCCACAAGGTAGGACAGTGGTTAGCACTCCCTTGAGGAAACCCACGAGGTAGGACATGCGATCCTTTTTCTTGTCATTTTCGGAAATAAATGATTTTCTTTTTTTAATTATCCGTATTCGAGTTAATTAGGCATGGTTTCCACTTCTTAGTTCAAAGCAAAGTTTACAGTAGGTATTTCCAGATATGGTAAAATATTTGTTTCTTTGTAATAAAACCGGATATCCATTAATAACACCTTTAATAACCACAAGCTTGAAAGCCAGTTGTATTTCAACAAACAATTATTAAAACTTTTGTAATTTAAAGAAATATTTCTAACCGAAATCAACACAATATAAAAATTAACAAAAGACGACTGACAAACATTTTTAAAAATAGAGCGGAAACCGGGCTTGGATTATTTCTCCGTCTAGAGAAATGCCAGGCTATGATATAATGCTAAAACTGAATTATAATATCAAGACATATGTTTTATCTCTAGTATGTAACCGGAAGTTAAATATCAATAAAACATCGTTTATAACACTATGTGTGTGAGAGAGAGAGAAATGGGGTTTAACGTCCACGTGATACAAACTAGGTCATTTCGGAACTAACATACGGTTCAATTTCATTTCTCTAAATTGTTTGGTCTTTAGTAATGGGAGGAAACCGGACGACCTGGAGAAAACCCACGAAGTTGGACAGGTGACCCTTCTCCTTGTCACGAACAACCGGAGATTCGATACAACTGTATGTAATTCTGATTAGTTTTATGTTCCAAATGTTATAGACTATGAATCGGAATGGATATACCACAGATGTCAGTTTAGCATCGCAATACCGCTTATCTTTGTAGAAATACAATCTGATTAAAGCCCCAATAACACTCTTGTTGTAAATTGAATAATATGTCCCAATCTTTATTCTGGTCAACAAATTGTATTATTTTACAATATTCAAATAAATTGATGATACAAATTTCATCGTAACACACCTAATTTAAAAAATTGAACAAATTCAACTACATGATTTGAAAAGGTTAACGTAAACCTTTTCAAATGTGACTTGGATTTTAAAATATTTTCGAACCCTCTGGACAAGTAAAATATGATGTAATGGATAATTTACACAACAGGTAGGACACATATACATCTGGTACTTAGAATAAGACTATTATTTTTTTTTCTAGAGCTGCCAAGCCAGCAAGAGTGTTATTGTCCCTTTAAAATACAGATCTATATTTCTTCGTTTCGTTTTTTATACTTTCGATGGCCTACACTACATGAAGATCTGACGGTTGTAGCCAAAGCGTTGATGTTTCTAGTGAGTTACCCACAGTACCGAGCACCCCACGTCACACTCGGCAAACCTCGACAGATTCCGGGATCTACATCTAGTCTCGGCTCTATGACGACTTCCGCCATATCGAAACTACTTTAAAGGTCCCGGATGAAACATGGCTGCGCCCATGGTGTCTTGTTTGTTTGTAATAGTGTCATGGTTTCCTGTTAAAGTAAACCGGTAGCCGCATCGCAAATGTATGGGCGTAGGTACATATCACTTACTGTCATACAGCCGAGACTAGACGTAGGTTCCGGAATCTGTCGAGGTTTGCCGAGTGTAAACACTCGTCGTAACACACCGTTCCATTGGCTTATCCCTCACACCATCCAGAACTCGTGTTTTATAACAACTCTTACGGGTCCTAGTGCAGTAAAGGCAAAACGAAATTTTGAACTATAAAAAACGAAACGAAATAGGATCTGTGTTTTAATCATATTGGGTTGAAATACGTCTGATCTCGGTATAAAGTATATATAAGTACGTATCTTTAGGATTACGCTATACGTCTGTTGTTGTCTTTAATTCAATTCTATTAACACTGCAAAGAAACTTTCTATTTTCTATTAAGACATAACTCTCGTCTAAACAAATTAACAGTTTGCCAGTGGAAATAACAGGCTCGTTTTTTATCATTCATTTCTCGGGGCGCCTTATTTTTCTGGGAGTGCAATGTATCCACTACACCCCCGCTAAATACGACCAAGATTGATTTTAATTTGTGTTTGTAATTTATAGTGCTTTTATGGAAAATATTGAGTTTTTAGTTCCTTTAACTATAAACGCCTGATCTATACGCGTTTGTTTTTGCGATTAAAGTTTGTCTAAATGTCTGTTTATATATTATATATGATGAGGTAAGCAGGCACCTGTTTTAAATTTCTTTTTTATATCAGGTGCAATCGTATCGTTACGTTACAGCTGTCTGGATTGGCGATTGGTTTTCTGGATGAAAGAATAATCCCAGGCAGCCAAAATGGTTTAATAATCCCTGGCAAGCTTTAATTAAATGGATATCTGTCAATCTAATTAAAATATAGATCTATATTTCGTTTCGTTTTTTATACTTTCGATGGCCTACACTCATGTAGATCTAACTAGTTATAGTGAACGCTCACGTTCTATGACGTCAGGTATCAAGCACGGGACATTTGACCCGATAACGTCAGTCATTCGATTAACCAATTAGCGATCGCCATGCTTTTCAAAATCCACTTGTGTTTTGTTATGATTTCTATCCGCTGGTGTTAGTATAGACGTCGTTGGCTGGTAATATCTACCCACAGTTCCACGCATGAAAAGGTCAAAGGGTCGATTCGACAGACCATTTGATTGGCTGACCCCTCATTTCAGGTAGAACACCAGTTAAATAACAAGTCCTCCAGATCCAAGAGTAGTGAAGACAAGTAAAAACGAAATTTTGAACTATAAAAAACGAAACGAAATTGGATCTGTGTTTTAATCAGATTGGATATCTGTTGGCAATCACGAATTAATATTATTTAGAAATAAACAGGAAATATTGTTGAGGTCACTCTACTGTCTACAAATATAGGTGGTTGGGTTGCTAAATGTTTAGCGTGTGTGCGTTGTATCAAAAGGTCTATCATTAAGTCAACTGCTGGCGTAGTTTCGATTCCTTGGTTGTACGTAACAAGGAGTAGGGTCGCCTGTCCAACCTCTTGTGTTTTCTCCGGGTCCTCCGGTTTCCTCCCACTGCTAAACACCCCTACGCGCAAGCGAATTATTGAAATAAATTTTAAGCCATAAGTTACTCTCTCTCTCTCTCTCTCTCTATCTCTCTCTATCTCTCTCTAACTTTCTCTCTCTTTCTATCTCTCTCTCTCTCTCTCCCCCTCCCTTTCTCTCCCTCTCTCTACTAATATATACCAAGCTATAATTAAAACGCTAAAATTGAATCTGAATGTTGAATCTGAAGGTAAAATTGAATCTGAATGCTGAAAGTCAAGACATGTCATTGACCTCTTTAATAACAGCAATAATAACATCGAACTCATTATAATCTCGACTGACCTCTTTAATACCAGCAATAATAACATCGAACTCATTATAATTTCGACAATTATCTAGCAATAATAACATCGAACTCATTATAATCTCGACAATTATCTAGCAATAATGCTAGGTTCCCATTGTCGTGAGGTGCGCGACGGCAGAATTCACGATCTTGTACGTGAAGATACGTTTCGATACGTTCGAATACGATCAACAGGATTGCTACGACCGACGATAAGATCTGATACGATCACTTAGATTACTCTACGATTAAATCTACATTAGGTATCGTCAACATCTGATTCACTTTATGTTTACAACTAGAATATATATATACGGCGTCTTCATTAGTCCAGGCGGGGCAGAATATTGGGACGTTAAACGACTTTTCATCTCAGAACGTTAATGTACAAAGCCGAGTGTTCGACGTTTAGGTCACAATCAATTAGTGCTTAGTTAACCTGTGTAGAGATGAATTAATAGAAGATTTGGCTCGTGTCCACATGCCGTACATCAGTGCTTTATATACTGCTGCCTCACACCAGGGCTTTGTATATTCCTATCTCACATCAGGGCTTTATATGTATATACTCGTGGCTCACATTAGGTCTTTATACACTCGTGTCTCACTTCAGGGCTTTATATACTCGTGTCTCAAATCAGGGCTTTATATACTCCTGTCTCACATCAGGGCTTTATATACTCGTGTCGTATTGAAATAAAAAAGTTGTTTCAACCGACATCAGATGCTGAAACGGATTTCTACCGTATAACACCGCCAGCTGCTGAAACTGTGGTCTACCGTATAACACCCCACCTGTAAGAATAACAAAACAGGTACACGATTGGTACCCATAGGTACACCAATTACCGGTCATAGATCACTTTCTCATCCTGTTTCCAGTCTTGATACAACATGTATATATATATATATACATTACTGGCAACAGACTTTCTCATCCCATTCCTACTCATGGTACGACATTTATAATTCTATGCCCATCCTCTACGTAATGTTATGGATTTCAATTTTTTGTTTGGCATCAGAAGTAGAAATTCGGACTATTCTGCTTCAATTTATATAATTATTTGTATATTAGCATAGTTTGACCTTGGAATTAGATGTTGTAAAGTAGGTTTAATCGATAGACATCAGGTTTATGTATATACTAGTCAATTGTTTATTATTACAGAAGAAGATAGACCAAATTTAATGTATAACACATGCTAGGTACCTTGTATATCTGACTATCTATTCAGGCAAACGATACACCTTGTTTTTCTCGTTATCTATTCAAGAAGACAATATACAGATTTTTTATATTTAACAGATGATAGTACTCAACACACTCCTTGTATATCTACTAGAGCCATGTGGCTAGGTGGGTAAAACACACTACTTGTATATCTACTAGAGCCACGGTGGCTAGATAGGTAAAACACACTCTTTATATATCTACTAGAGCCAGGGGTGGGTAAAACAAACTCCTTGTATAATACTAGAGCCACGCTGGCTAGGTGGGTAACACACACTACTTGAATATCTACTAGAGCCACGTGGCTAAGTTAACAAGACGCTGGCTCGCTAGCATGGAAGTCACGGGTACGTTCCCAATGTTGACCCAGACGACTCATCAGGATTATCATGCGTGGTGCAAGATAATTATTTAGTTGTTCGGGTGTTACGAAATCCGAGGTACCGTGTACACATTGGAGTGTACGTAAAAGATATATTGACAGTTGGAATTCGATATACTAGTAGGCCGGGAATTATTTCGCTCATTCATAGCGCATTGTATGGTGTGTGCTCGTCTTCATTAGCCCATTCGGAGCAGGACAGTAGGACGTTAAACCCTATTTTTAAAAATTTCATTTCCTAGTTTTGAGCACTAACGGTGTTAATGGAGGGTTAAATACCGTGACCCAACGTCTTACAGTTATAATTAATGTCTGATTAATATCTTAGATAAAATGTTAGACTTAAAGAAAGACCTCCAATGGCCAGATTCAGCTCGCAAATGATGTAATTTTAATAATGTTTTACACTTTGATGATAGTTTTTATATACTAGGGGATCCATAGATCATACAGAGAAATGAAATCTAGTTTACCGTCCCAGTGTGCTATGAGGGGAATTTTGCCATATCCCATTCCAATTGCCAAGGGATCTTTACGTGCAAACCAATGTGTACATAGGGCCTTGGTTTTTGGTCACATCTGAATTGCCAATGCAGGGATTGAACACCCGACCTCCAGGCTTGCGGACCAGCGTCTTACCCACTTAGCTAATGTGACCCCCCCCCCAACACACACATACACATACAGAGAATTAGGGTGGAGAACGCAAACCCTTCATTAATTACCCCAATGATCAACATCGATTTGAAATTTGTTCATATTGGACAGGTAAAATTCAAATTGAAATATACAACTTTATAAAGCTTTCGTCGTTTGGAGGCCATTAGCTCCGGTTGATACTCAAAAGATAGGTCATTTTGGCAGTAACATATGGTTCAATTGTCCGTGGGGTCTTTAACAGTGGTAGGAAACCGGGGGACCCGGTAGAAAGCCTAACAGGTTGGACAGGCGATCCTACAATTGTCACATACAAACGGGGAATCGGAACCACAGGCCTTCCGATTTTTAAATACACGCCACCCCATCAATACGTTAAACTCCCTCCAGGTGTTCTAACCTGGATTCCCCTGGTCAATGGTACAAGATAGGAGAGGGGGGGGGGGCAAAAATATATGTTAAGTCGATTTGCAAAACACGTGGTGACCAATCAAACTGTCATTCTCTGGAATTGTCTGGCAATGAACGACCTGATTTTCTTAATAATATACATTCCGGACAGCAACAATGTCACTAACTATCCCATTAGTCACGAACATTCTATTACAATATAATTTACGTTGTCGCTATTTGTTATTGAATTCTACTGTATATAATAAAAACATTAGGCTTGTTCTTTTAGCAGGATTGTAAAAACATCCGGACTGGGATTTTAAAAAACAAAAAAAACATGTTCTAGAATTTACGGCGAGGATTCCCGCTGTGATTCAAGAGAACAAACCCGGTTTGTGTTGCTCGAGATAGAATTAGTCATATTACATAGACATCAAACCAAAGAGTGAAATTAAATTAAAGGAGCTATACCTCCATAATATTCGAATAAAAAATACAAAAGAAAAAAGTTGGTCCATTTCAATCATTATTTCCTTAATATTCGAAATTAAAAATACGAATAAGAATTTGACATAGGCCCATTTCAATCAATATTTGTTTTTGTGTTGCCATGGAAATATGGGATCCTAATATCTAATGTTTAAGACACAATGAACATTTTAAAATCAGTACACGAGTCGTGTTTGCTATGGTTTCGAGTACAATTTGTAATAAACAAAGAACAACTTGTACTACAAGACAATGCCGGAGTACACGTAATTAGTAATAATTGATTCATTAAACATAGAGTAATAATTCAAAACGCGTAGAATAAACTAAAGCAGGCATAATCCACTGATGTTCAATTTGAACTGCTCATGCATTTCACCAAAAAGACTTTATCAGGAATTAAAATAATTCCTTTTAAAAATTGTGTATAAATCACAATAGGTGCTTGTAAACTCATTTTTCATCTATTTTATGGTTGGAAATAAAATAATACATCCACGTGTCCCCTGTTGTACAAGCTGTCCATCTTACTCCATTTCGTCTGTTTTCACATATCGAAAATGTATACTTTTCTAACGTTTGCGGGAGATAGGACTAGTACTTGAGTGTTGGGAACATGTAATAAAGGAAATGGTCTTGGTCATCACAAACCTCTGCCGGCACTGAAGCTATAAGTGTTGGAGGTAGATCTAAAATTTTTACTTTTCTCACCTTTCTGAGTGATAGGCACAGTACTTGAGTGTTGGGAGCATGTTATAAGGGAGGTGCCCCCAAGCCAGGCATCACAAACCTCTGCCCGTCACTGAAGCTATAAGTGTTTGAGGTAGATCTAGACGTCGGTCGCAGAGCTTAAAAACTTGTTTCAATGGCATTTAGTAATTGATCTGGAATAAACAGGTCACGATTATATGGAATATAATTACTGCTTATTAGAGAGCGACATTTCCAGTAGGCTTCTCCAGTCATTATATATTGTCTTTATTGCTGGATGATTAGTGAAGCCTAGTCGTCGAAACATCGCTCTGTAATTGTATGTCATAAAATTATGACCCGTTTAGAGCTTGGTGTCAATAACCTCATGTAGCCAACTGAGCATGAGATATGAACAGCACTGTACATTGCCGTTGACTCACGAAATAGGCTGTTCAGGGTGTGATCTCGTTATTAGCGAATGCATATCATCCTTTGTCCGGTTGTCATTAATGGTTCCGATTCCTATCGTCGTTTCCCCTTGTCAGAGATACATGATGGAGGGCCTTACAAGGACAGCTGTCTAGTCGTGCGGATGGTACGAAAAACCGAGGTCCCGTGTGCACGTAAACGATCCCTTGACAGTTGGAATGTGATATTATTAGAGTAGGTCGTAGTGCACATTGAATGGCCCCGTTAGTAGCAGAACAGTAGGACGTTAAACCCCATTTCATTTCATTTCCGATTCCTATAATACGTAACTTATGCTATCTACAGACACGAAGCTAGTTGACCGACATTATTATTCCTATCGATAAATTTGACAAGTATTTAAAATTCTTACATTTAATAAGATTAAATATGTTCCCATTTAGTCTTGTGTGTGTGACAGATGTCAAACGGGGTAGAACTGAATTACAAAATAGTATACTTTAGCAGTGGGGGGACACCGGAGGAGCCGGGGAAAACCCACGAGGTTGCGCAAGCGACCCTACTCCACGCACCCTGACTCAATGACAAACCTTATGATACGGTGTCTCCGCACTAACCTTGTCACGTACAAGCATGGAAACATAACCACGTCATTTGATTCTGTGCTAGACCTTATGATCTAAAGCACAGACCTTGGACCATTCGGGCCTCTTCATCCCACCCCACCCAATATAACAAATGTGAAATCGTTTTGAGACGTCACCCTGAAATAAACCTTATTGCATTGTAATTGTTTTAACAATTACAATGCAATAAGGTTTATTAATCCATAAAAGCGTGTTATTTGATTATATTATCAATGCTTTCGGGGTAATCTCGGTTCAAAAATATAATATTTACAAGAGAATCTATGTTTTAAAACACTGGGTTTATCAATAATCCCGTTCTTACCTGTTTCAATTACAATTAGCATCATTACAGGTGTGTTGAGATCGATTTCATATGAACAGACAGAAGACTCAGGTACCGTGTCTAGTTAGGATAACATTTCATTTATCCGAACTGTCATTTAGTGAAAAACAATAATGAATAATAACTTCGGTCCTTTCATTAGTGTTATGCAAGATCGCCGTTAATAATATATCGTCGATACATAATGACGAACAACTCCTTTTCACATCCAAATATTGGATTTTAATCGATTTCTCGCTATCTTTTATACCAGTTTATCGAAACTATTCTATTAACTTGAAATTATGTTTTGCTGCATGGCGTTTATTGTTGCCATACAAAAAATGAAAGTTTCTAGGCATCCGAACAATTAATTATTGGACCGTTCTAGCAACTATTTCTTTGTTTTCTTTTCCTTTTGTTGGGGATTGTTTTTCTAAAATGCTGTTTTTTCTGTGTTTTGTTTAATGCCGTTTACAAATAACAAACGTTCCTGGGACACCGGACAATTATTATTTTAGTGTTTTTGTTTGCTAAGATGTTAAGATTTTGTTCTGACAAAAATTTATTCTTATCAACCGATTGCCATTATAGCAAAAAGGAGTGTAATTTTATTATTTCAAATACATAAAGAATGATTTCTTGTTAATTTGGGTTTGTTTCAAGTATTCAATATTCACATATATTTTTACCTTTAAACTATTTATGTATTATCTTTACAGATACATTTCAACGAAATAATTTAACGTGTAAATACTTCCAATGAAAGTATGGCAAGCACTAGGCACAGATGTCTTATTGTCTTCCAGCTTAGCTTAGCAAGCGGTTGGGTTTTTCTTGATCGAATGTGTAGGCTTTTGTGGGAACATTGCGGGGTTTAAGCGCACAATTAAAGGGCGGAAAAAGAAGTTAGCAGCATTTAATACTCGAATATGTATGGCAATTAGACATTAAGTAACGACAAATAAATTCTGAAAATTAAGCCACATGACAAACATTTCCTCGTGCAAACGATGTTTTGAGAGGGAATTCATGCAAATTTTTGACGGATTTGATTAGTTTGAATATGTTTTTCGTCCAATACATCATTATGTCACCCAGTTTTTATATGCAGGAATGCATCTTTAATTTGAGAGATTTAATTAGTTTGACTCCGTTTTTAGTCCGATATATCATCATGTCACCCAGTTTGAACACGGGAAGGTATCTTTAATAACGAACAATAACAGCCCGTTAGTCAAGCATGTGATATTATAATCTGGTTGTTAGCGATAAAATAAATCATGGTGGCCGATTGATATCCCATTGTAACCAGGAGGGATTTAATAACAATGGAAAAAACAAAATGTTGCATATCACCAGGTTATTAAATGTGCCCAGATTAGCATATTCTGCCATGGAGTCCTTAAAGCTATCGTACAGACAACGCGGTCCATTCGACAAGGATAGGCCTCCACGTTAGACCAAAACCCGCGGTTCGTTAGTCTCGGTCACCCAGAACCCCCTAGTCCTCAACGTACGGAGGGTCTGGGACAGTTCTCAATTTTTGACAAAAATTACTGGATAATCTACCCCATAAAAAACCAAACTCCAGGTTACGCATGGGCAATGGAACCTTTTGGCTAAAGTCTCGGTAAGTGCTAGATTCTATAAAGCGAGTCTGAAATATATCCCACAATTCACTTGGCACATCTATTATTAGAAACAAAATAGATACGAGGAATGAAGCGTGAATCGCGACGAAGAATTAAGAAGATTGTGAGAAGCCATACGTCTAATTCATGACGAGAGAAAATTACCATTTCAATTAAAACCTTTACAAACAAAAGTGTCATTGTTGACAAGGGAGATGTTTTGATAGATTCAGTACGTGGTAACTTAAAAGACTGGATAATCCAGACAATGACCTGCTTTCCGTCAAATTTTGAGGACCCATCCAGACTAATATTCGTAGAATATTTGTTTGGATGATAGAGACTAGCGGTTCGTATGTCCTGTGAAATATGACTTTAAACCCCGTCTTCCATTAGGCCAGGTTAGTTGAAGAGGTGTAGGACGTTAAACCCCATTTCATAAACGCCACTTCCTTTCAAGGCCTCTTCGCACAGAAAACGTGGTCTAATTTCAGATTCAACTTCAATAAACGGTTTTTACAGACACATTTAACCCGTTAACGTGAATAAATTAAGGTAGGTTGCCATACAATGGCATATGCGCTTAGATTAGCCAATACCGAGGTTGTCACAATAGACACCGCAGTCTAATTCAAATTGTCGCCTGCCCAACTTCATGGGTTTGTTGCCCCAGTGTCATCCTGCTACTCAAGTCCAGCTACGCGCAACCTTATTATTGAAATGGCCTGGTTTCGCTCTTTCTCTGAAAATGTCCCGAAATGACCCCCCCCCCGCTCCTTTTTACTCATACACATTTACCCGCGAATCTCGAATAACGTGCCAACGTCACGTTGCCCCTAAAAGCACCCAGTCGGTAAAGAAAAGTAAGACGTTTAACCACATTTCAATTCATTACAAAGTCCTGAGGTTGATGCTTGCCTGGTGCTCCAACCTCTCTCTCTCTGCCACTGTCTCTCTCCAATTACAACAACAAAAGTACGAATACACACATAATCTGTTCGCACGAGGTAGGCAGGCAGATATATCGGAAAACAACCGTTTACAGATTGGGTTTTCAGAAGGAATGACAATTATCCCTGATACTGATACACACCCATTTATTGAAGCGCACCATCCAAAATGAGGACGCCCATAACCCAAGACACATGCGTTTACTCGTTGACGTGCTCGTAATTGAATGCCAAAATCATTAGGCTGAAACGCCGCTGTTCGGGCAAAAGTCTACCCCACAGTACACTTCTTTATCCCAAGTAGGAAGTTTCATTTCTCTAGTAGCTTACGATTACTGTTACGAGCTCATTGGTGTGTGTGTGTCTGTTGGGGTGGGGGGGTATTTGTCTAGAGTGTCGCGATTCGACCTCTAGCTGGCCGGTCACCTCTGGCTTGCGGCTATGGTTTCGATCCCTGGTGTGAGCGTATGTGGCATGGCGATAGGGGCACCTTCTCAACCTCTTGGGGTTCATGCGGGCACTCCGGTTTCCTCCCACTGCTAAAGACCCCTACGCGCAAGCGAATTATTGAAATAAAATTGAAACCATATGTTAGTCCCAAAATGACCTAGTTTGTGTCGAGTGGACGTTAAACCCCATCTCTCTCTCTCTCTCTCATTGGTGTGGTGGTAGGATATTTTCTGTTGGGAGCCACAATGGCTCCGTGAGTAAGCGGCTGGCTCACAATCCCGAGAGAAAGGTTTTCGGGGTTTCTTCAACGTGATTTGCCCCGGGCGTCACAAATCTTGCAACCATATGTTTCGGAAAGGACACTCCGAAACAATCTGGAATATGCTGTTATTTGGAGAGCAAGTGCGTGTGCTTTGAAATATCATCTTGTGTTCAATAGAGTCCTTTATTGGTTGACACGGGAGCGTTTATTAACAAGATTGAATGGAAGCTTGAATCTAATTAATACCTGTCGAGATATAAAATAAAGCTAATATAAGATGCATTAAGAAAATAGCCAAGAGTACACCTAGCGGTTAAAGTAAATAGTGGTCCATGGAGCCAAGTAATTGAAGAAATATGTTGAAAAGAGCAAAGCGTGGTATACTAACAGTTATCTCTTCTCGTGATTAGTGTTCTTAAGATAAAGGAATGGGATTTTAATGTCTGTTTATTTTGAGGCTAAAAAACACCAACACGCCGGCTGGTGAATAGGGCAGTTTGGTATTACAATAACCATGGAGTACTTGAGTTCAAATGAGACAGAGAGAGATTAACATATGGTACAATTTATTTCATTCATTCGCTTGCGCTTGGGACAAAATTGGTTGGGGGGGGGGGGCGGTAGTAGTTGGAACACGCCAGAGAACACGTAGAAAACCCACGCGTCCACCCGTCTTGTCATGTACAAGCCTGGGAGTTGACAAACATTATGATCACACGCTAGACCAGTTGACCAAGAAAGCCTGGGGGGGGGGGGAATTTTAAAGTTTAAATAATTTATTTGGTTTTTATTCCTTTCCATTATTCATAAACTTCATTAAACTGTCATTGTTTAACTCCGTGTAATACATTATTCACGTTTTAGTTTTATCCATTGCATAGAATCACTTAGAGAGAGAGAGATGGTGTTTAACGTCCACTCGACACAAACTTTGGTCATTTCCAGACTAGCACATGGTTCAATTTCATTTCAATTCAATAATTCGCTTGTGCGTAGAGGTTTTTAGCATTTTAGCAGTGGAAGTAAGAGAAAACCCGCAAGGTTGGACGGGCGACCCTACTACTTGTCACGTACAACCGGGAAATCGAAACCACGCCAGTTGACTCAATGACAGACTTTATGATACAGCACGAACATGCTAACCGTTCGGCCATCCAACCCAACTTTATTTAACGTCCGCTTCCATCGAGGTGATATCGCTGACAAATATGGCAAAACACTATATTTTCTTATATATGTGTATATTACGAGATTGCCGTTTTAGGCGAATGTGTCACACTGTTGGGCTAATTAGTTGACGATTCTGGTGATGTAAATTGTTCTATAAACACTAACACGTTTTGACAAGGCTGAAATGTCAATCTCATCCTTGCAGCAATTATACGCATTTGGAAAAATGGTAAGTTAATACATAGAAGATCACACAAGGCGATTGTGGAGGTACAAAAAAAAAACCGCTATAAAAATGCAGGATGACATTTATGGCAACAGTGTTTTAAAGGGGCCACCCTTTAGTCTTTGGAGTCGTAAAGCACATATTAATGTAATATGAATGTTTATAAACTGTTTTACGTTTATCCTTTTAAAAGAATTATTGAAATTTCTAATCTATTATGCTCGGCGAAGGGCGCGAGGTGTCCATTTTGAATGACAGTCGTTTGCGTCTGGTTAGTGCAGCCTACATTGGGAGTAGATCTATTTGATAAGGCCAACTTCAAGTTTGGTCAAATGTCAAGAGATGTGAACAGGGCTGGCTCTAATCCTAACCCTGGACCTAGCCCTAACACTTACCTTAAACCTACATGTATCTAGAATCTCTTCAGCGACCATGACGAAAATTAAGTTGGCCTGGACAAACAGATTTAGCCCTGTACTGATGTTTGCCCCGTTTGTCAAGGCGCCTCGTTAAAACGACGTCATACACTACATGTAGTTTTATAATTGTTTAACGTGTCTTTAATTATAATATAAGATATCTGGAACCCATATGTCGATATTGATTTAAATTGATCAATATTATCAATATTCAATTCTGATTCTTGATTTAATGTTGAAGATTTTAGGACATATTAAAGGAGCTAAATCGCTAACATTTGGGACCTAGAAATTGACACAACTGGGCCCCAATGTATATAATACTGTAATATGAATGTACATTAACTGATTTACATTCAATGGTTTCCGTTTTTACTCTAATTTCAAATCAGTTATGTTCCGCGAAATAAGCCAGCAGTGTCAATCGAATGCAAATGTCTAGCGTCCGGTTATTCCAGTCTACATACGCCGTTTGATTTGTTGCAATGTGTCTAACCTCGTTCCCCGAGTCTCTAGAGCTGGGGCTGAAACGCAGTACGGTACGCGATTCATGTACCAATAGTAAAATGTTTATTTTGTCTTAAATATTTGATATCAGAAGCCCATCTTTTTCCGGTAAGATCACAACATCAATGTTGATTTAAATTGACAAATAATTCGTGGTTTCAATGTTGAAAATTTTGGATGATATTGAGTTAGAGTTAAGTTTCGCTACTTTAACAAAATGAGAATGACGTGATGAACAATTACTGGGTAAACGGTTGCACACAAAGGTCGAAACATTTTACGAGTTATTAAACTGTTATCGACAATATTTCTATTTGTATGTGAACTCTGTGTAGAGAGAGAGAGAGAGGGAAATGGGGTTTAACGTCCACTGGACACAAACTAGGTCATTTCGGGACTAACATATGTTTTTTTTAAAAAAAAAATTATTTCAATTATTTGCTTGCACGTAGAGTCTTTAGCAGTGAGAGGAAACCGGAAAACCTGGAGAAAACCCACAAGGCTGGACAGGCGACCCTACTCCTTGCCACGTACAACCGGGGATTCGAACTCTGTGTAGAACCACGACGGATTAGTGAGTTTGGGTCTGGCTTTCCGGCGCGGTTTCCACTTGTCAGTGGTATAGCACAGAGAGTCGGACGGGGACAACTGTCTAGTCGTTCTGATTGTGTGACACGCCGAGGTCCGGGGTACACACGTGCGTGCTCGTATAACATCCCTTGACAGTTGGAATTTGATACAAGCGTAATACCGCTGTGCGGGTATAATTTCTCTCATAGCACACTGTATGGCGTATGTCCGTGTTCATTAGCCCAGTCGGTGTTCGATATAGATGTTGGTTGAGATGAGATTGTCCCTGGGATTCCAGCGTGAGGCACGTGGGGGGGGGGGGCTGGCCATGAACGGTGTCTAGAGGTACCATGTTCTGGCGTTGGTGTGTACGTAACGGGAAAATGGAATGAAATGAGGTTCAAGGTGCTACTGCTCTGCCCCGACTGTGATAATGAAGGTGGGTTTTAACAGACACCTTGCATAGAGAGAGAGAAATGGGGTTTAACGTCCACTCGACACAAACTAGGTCATTTTGGGACCAACATATGGTTTCAATTTTATTTCAATAATTCGCTTGCGCGTAGGGGTCTTTAGCAGTGGGGGGGGGGGGAACCGGAAGTTGATAAGGCGCCCCTATCTCCATGCCACATACGCTCACACCAGGGATCGAAACCACAGCCGCAAGCCATTAGGTGACCGGCCAGCTAGAGGTCGAAGCGCGGCACTCGAGACCGCTAGGCCATCCCAACCCCCCACCTTGCATAGACGTAAAGGAACCAGTGACTGCCGTGGTACATGTTACTCGCTCTATTTCTCCCAAAGAGATAAGTGAATTGTATTAAAATTCTGCAATTTTTAATAGTCTCGAGACTTTATTCTTTGCAACAGCATTCTGCAACTTTTAAAACCCAACCTTCTTTGGTTGGATGCCTCACCTGCTTTGGTTGAACGCCCAGGAGACCACTCTTGCTTCCATTGTATAGACTTCGTTCAAAATGATCTGCTGGGTACCTTTATCAAACGCGTCTATTTTATTTATATTTATAAAAACCATTATTGTTAAGTACCACGGAGGCGTTAAAAATGAATGAATGCCCGACCGGAAAGGGTCCCAATGGACACCATTCCTTCTGCTTCCACTGTTCAGAATTATTTGTTTTGTACAATTTGTATCACGATCATTATTTTTAAGTGCCACGGGAGAGTTAAAATGGAAAGAATGTTCAGCGATACAGAAAATAAAATGGTAATTATCATTTTATGTGGCGCTTATTTAGAATACATGTCGGCCCTTCTCAATATTACAGTAAAAGCGTGGGAAAAATACATAAATCTGCTTTCGCTCTTTCAGCTGGTGGCAAGGTTCAATTAGCAATAAGTCTGTGTTATTTAAGAAACAATTTCGCTACTTGAAGAAGTCACGGTGGTTCTTCCATCTTTATTGACCCGGCTACTGCTCAGGACTCTGTTTCTTGTTTCTCGAAATTTTAACCCAAGATAAAATTCAAATTTTAGTAGATACTTTAATTTTGATTGGTTAATCACTAAAATCAATCTGATAATTACTAAAATTTGGATTTATATCTTAGCTAAAATTTCGTGAAACAGGCCCTTGAACTACTTAGCGACAATATCTCCAACTAATAGTAAGTGCAGGAGGACCGCACTACACGCAAAACAAAAATCTACAAAAAATAGACATTGCAAAAAATAAACAAACATCAAATCAAGTGAATAGATCCGGGGGCCTGTAAGCTTCACTAAAAATGGTTTACAAAAAAAAAGACGTAACAGAATGCGACCAATCTTGCAGTGGTCGTCTCTTCAACGGCGATACTCTGCCAGTTGACGCCAGGTGTCAGAACGTCAAACAATTTCCACAATAAGGGCGATAATCCGGATAGAATCTCGGGTTAGCCTAGGGTATTAAACACCATTTGGGTACATTGCTAGATAAGAATAACTATTGTGTTTTATATTTAACTGTAGGGTGTGTGTGTGGGATACGAGCGGTAGATACTTTTGTCTATCCTAATCTTGGTTTAACTCCACGCGCATTCGTGATTCTTGTTCTTGATTCACATTCGTTATCTCTGGACGTGTCTCTCCTACTCGTTATCTCTGGACGTGTCTCTCCTACTTGTAATGACCCTATATACGAGTTAATAATTGTAATGAAATAAACAACTTGTCCCACATTGGCCCAGGTCAGAGTTAAACTCAACTCTCTCAAGATAATACAGTCGAGTCAAATAGACTGTCCGCGGTGGCCATAAAGGGTCGTCGTTCGGATTGGGCGAAAAGTCGAGTGCCCAGCACCTCTCTCTCTCCCTCCCTCGCTCTTAAAATTGTTAACATGGACTCCCCGGTAATGCCTGGTAAGCACCTAAACGTCTATCTTGCTTTTTTTAAAAATTACTTTATTTATGACAATGACAATATAAAACAATACTGATAATAAATCAACAACCTGTTGTAGTGGCGTATTATTATTGTCAATAAGATCAGTACCTTTTGTAGTGTGTTATTATTGTCAACAAGATCAGTTTATTATAGATTACAGATCAAGATATTGATTCACCGCGTGAACATTCCATTTATTCTAAATTTATTGTTGTTTTTGTTCCGGAGATAAAATACTTACTTAAAGAACGGGACAATAAATACCTCACAGAGTTTTAATTCGCTGATTTGTGGTCAATAAATAGCTGAAACGATCCGCGACCTCCCAGGGCTTGTATATACCCAAAACAAAATATTCGCTGAGTTTTGGTCAATAAATAACTTCAATGATCCTCGACCGCCCCCGTCCCTAAACAAAATATGAAACCCTTGCTGTAATATCTAATAGCGAGATGAAAACTCTGGAATAAACTACCACACAATCTGAAAGAGTGGCTTTCTTTGGAAAGTTTCAAGACAACTTTAATAACTTATCTCTTTCAAAACGTATTCTGCAAATAACAATTCGTTTATGTGTTTATTACATGTACTTGGTGTATGCGTGTTTATAATTGTTGATGTGCATCGCTATTGAATACATTAAAGATGTATTAATGAGCGATATATTATATTCAATAAACATTAAACATAAAACTTCCAAATGAATAATGGACAGTTTATACAGTCCAGTCAACTATAAAGAAAGCACTTGGTCGATTAACTTTTGAATAAATTCGTTTAAACTAACAGCGAACGCGAACAAGACAGAAAGTTTGTGAATTATTAAAATAACGATGTACCAGATGTTAGTCCCAAATTATCCTAATTTGTGTAGAGTGGACGTTACACTATCTCTCCCCCGACCAACACCTCTCTCCCTAGTTTAGTTTTACTTTCTAACAAGACCGTTACCACAAGTAATAGGACGAGGTGATGGCACAATCTTACGACAATCGTACGACTAACACGAGTACTTTGTATCTTTTGACTGAGAGCGGTGGGATGAAGCATAGCAACCTACACATAGACATGTTAAATATTCTTATCCCCCCCCCCCCCACACACACACACTTTCGAGCGACCTGCACTTCGACATATTAAATATTGTAATCTTAATATCTCACTTACCTGAACAACGAGTTATTTAAAATAAATTGAATTATAAAGCATCTGCTAACAACCACTTGATGAAGGTATCAATCAATAAATCGGCACTGATGTTTACAAAATGTCCACAAAAGAAATACAAAGTTGATAACAATATCCGTTCCGTTAAAAGCCTACACAATCAAAAATCAATTCACATAAAAAAATCTTCTATAACTTAATTAACACTGTTTTAACACCGTGTTTGGTAAATAAACAACTAGATATGATAAACTCCAGAAAATAAAGTTTTAACTATTGTCGGGTTGAGACAAGATGTAACATCACTGTGTCTACTAACTGTTAACTAACGACTACTGTGTATAGAGTCTCTGGGTGTGATTATATCTCTAAACTAATGTGGTACCACCTCTACAACTGCAGGCATACATCAATTCGTATACATACAAATAGATATGTATATATGTAGTTGATTGGGAGAGCATATTAACTAGTATTTCAGCGTGTCGATCCATTAATAGAAGGCGGAGTCAGAGACGCCTGTTACAATCTTCGTTAGTCTTTATTCACCAGTAATATATACGTTCATCACACGACGATAAAGTAACAAGACTCCAACATGATGGTTATCTCGTTCATATTCAATTATATTGGTCAATTGGTCAGTTTTTCCCACGCCTACATATTTCCTCTTTGTGGTATTATTATTAACTTTGATCATCACATTTCTTGTTTAAAGAAAGAGAGTTATCCCTTTTGATCAAATTTCAAGAGACGTTAAGCAGGGGCGGGTCACCCTTGGCATAACGCGTGAGATGAACTATGAACACCAGAAAATCATTTCGCTAAGCACATTACATTCCACTACATTCTCAAAATTAAACATACATTATGTAACATTTAGTTAAAGAGTTGACCATTTTCGCTAAACAGCTCAAAAATAAATAATAGAAAACGAAAATATTGAAAATTTCATTCAAATTTGTACTTTTGACCAGATGTGTGCATTGTGGTAACTATATGGCACTAGTATATTCGAGACTTAGCCTCGCTTTCCCATTTTTAAATTAAATTTTTAAATGAACCGTTCTAATCTAGTTAAAATCTCGAGTATTCGATGCCATCGAGAGTTGATTATGGTCTTGTCATGTTAATCAATGTCTAATTAATAATTTATATAAGAATTCAGACCTACAGAAGACCTGCAACAGACAGCATTAGCTTTTATATGACGTATTCTTATACCAGTTTTATTACTAATGATTATCAATGGAGTCTCGGAGGCTAAGTGAGTAAGACGCTGGCTCGCAAGCCTGGGCGAGAAATTCAATCGGGATTTCCCCGTGTGGTTCCCCCTTGTCAGTGATACAGGACGGAGGACCTGACAAGGACAGCTGTCTAGTCGTTTGGCGTGCACCTAAACGATCACTTGACGGTTGGAATTCGATAGAAGAGTAGGCCATAGTGTCGCTGCTCGGGTAAAATTGCCCTCATAGCACACTGTACGGCGTATGCCCGCCTTCATTAACCCAGTTCGGAGCAGAACAGAAGAGGGTTAATCCCTATTTCATTCAATTTCATTTCAGTTGACGTGTGAAAGCAATGAGCTACTAAAACAACTGATGTACTTTGTCGATATGTAGTGTAAAAACAGCAACACATTGTTAATAGATGTAATCAACTTAAGAACGTTGAGAGAAAACAGTCGTATAAATTGACAGTGGATCTGATTCTCTGTGATTATTCCTCAGATTTACTCTCTTTTTGTACTTTTGCATGAACTAACAGTACTCCATAGATGTCACTATTAATCAACACAGTCGTACACACACAGGTTCCTCGAGGAACGGGTGCAGCTGTATGGTTTTTACCGCGAGCACTTCGCTTTTCTTAAGAAAGCTAGTGGATTGTGTTCCCCACGTCTTTTTTTCTATCCGCACTGACGACACCAAACATATGTCAGCTAGACCTCATGTTTTAAAATCGTTTTACTATGATAAAGAGATAAGATGGTTCGACGTCTCTTCTAAAGACAGCGATTTTATAAGTGTGTTTTTGTGTTTTACCCATTTTCAACCCATTAAGTGTAAATAATTGAATTAAATCAACCTGTCCATGATATCATATTTAATGTATTGAACGTTAAATCTGTAATAAACAACTCAGGCGCATGATTCTTTACTTAGGCATCTGTTTTGACAAAATGGTCGTCGTAACCTTTCTCAAAGCAGCATTGAAATGAAAATGCTCTCGAAAAGTTACATCTCCATGAAATTTAGAGGGCTGTTATACTCATTTGACATAACTGTTCCATCAGTTTCAGGTCTATTAACGAAGGCCATAATGCATATTTCCTCAAGGGATAGGGCAAGTGATTGTTGCCGAAGATTGCTAGGTCTTGTGTAAAGGGCAGCGGTAGCCCCGGCTACATTCCGTGAACTTGAGAAAACCTGCAGGTGGCCTACGTAAATAGATCTTCCCATAATTAGTGTAAAATTCTTATCTACCACATTCGGCTCTTGCCAAAACAGTTATTTTTTAACATCAGTACGCAATAACCACTTATAAAAATCTATTTTGGAATTGCTCGATATCTATTCTCAATTCAGTTCTCCACGCTTCAGCAAAATAATACAATGTAGAAGAAACGTTTGAATAAAATAGTTTAAATGCGATTTTCACATTTTGATGACGTAGTTTGGAAAGGCATAATTTAATGCTTTAAAGGCTTATTGTGTTAATGTTGTACAACTTAGATTCCATATAAGTTGATTTTAAACCTAAAACCGAGAACTCATTTTCGCAATAATATTTGACCCCTTTACTAGTTGTTAGTGTGTTAAGGGGAAGGGTGCGCGTGGGCGAATCATGACAACTGGAATTCGAATTAAGGGTAGGCCGTAGTGCCGCTGATCGAGCAAAAGCTACCCCGTAGACATACTCCGCGCAATATTTCGTTTGATTAGAACTAATCCCACTACTCACTGCTGTAAAGAGCGAATATTCTTGTTCTAAATTATGATTGGTCAATAATCCCATATAACAACCAGTAGCTGACTGCCTTACAAAGGTAAAACAAAGCGCCGAATTGGACCAAATATGTTTACATAACGTTACGTCATTGCTCACGATTTTATTACGCCCAATTAGCCAGTGCATAGCAGAATATTGCAGTAAAACTAATTGCGCGACAAACGAGGCTATCAAATCGAATAAAATGTAAACTATACTGTTTGGAAACGAACATACTTTCACCGTTTTAATACCTTAAATCATCACTGTCCAAAGTTTTAGGGAAGACCCAGGTTAAACGTAGGACTGTCATGTTGCTATATTCAAGTGATAGCTTTAATTGAACGGGAAGAATAGATACACTCCCGCAAAAGTTCAGGTATCAGATGCCAGTCCAGCAATGGCCAGAGAGGGATTTCTCGGGCCATTGCTTCAGGAATATGCCCCGTAGAACACTACACGACGCCAAACCGTTCGGCGTTAAACCCCATTTCATTTGTTCTCCCTAACCCAAGGTATTGGCAATATGAAGTCACTGTGGCTGGATTGAAAAGACCGGTATTGCCCGAAACAGTATCTCTAAATTATGTAGTGCTGTTTCCCTTGTCAAAAATGCGGACGGAGATCCTCGCATGGCATTTAGTCGTTCGGATGGTACGAAAACCGGTGCACTAGTAGGTGTGCACGGAAAATAACCCATTGCAGATGGAATTAGTGGATGAACACATAGCGGTCCTGGCGTAGGAGAGAAAGTAGGATGTTAAACCCCACGTCAGTTCATTTGGTTTTTGTTAACACCTTCGGCATGTATTATTAAAACAATAAAGTTGTACAATATTCTGACCTTATTGGTCAACACGATGCAAAAAATTTCTATTAAAATAGCAAAAAATTACACGAGAAACCCAATCACATAATGGAATCATTACGCCATCGAAGGTTATCTAATATATGGCTTTATTCTGCCATAGAATGCAATAAATAACGAGTCCAGCTAATTACCGACAAGAGCGATGTGTTAAAGATATTCACAGTCATGAAACCATATTCATACGTTAAATTACCTAATCCCCGTGTATACATTGGCATGCACGTTAAAGATCGCTTGACAGATGGAATTCGATATTAGAGTAGGCCGTAGTGCCGTTCTCGGGGCAAAATTTCCATCATAGCACACTGTATGGCTATGTCTATCTTCTTGTACGTGACAAGGAGGAAGGTCGCCTGTCAAATCTCGTTGGTTTTCTCCGGGTTCGCCGATTTCCTCCGACAACTAACGACCCTACCGCAATCGAATTAATGAAATAAAACTGAACCATATGCAAGTCCTAGTTCGTGTCGAATGGGCGTCCCCTCCCCTCTCTCTCCCTCTCCCTCTCTCTCTCTCTCTTTCTTCTTGTTTGTTACTTATTGCAAACAAGTCAGGCACTATTGACAAAAAATGGGAGACACAGCTGTCTTGTGATTTGGATGGGACGAAAACCCGAGGTCCTGTGTACACTTTGACGAGCACGTAAAAGATCCCTTGAAATTTGGAGTAGGCCGTAGTGCCGTTGTCCGGGCAAAATTTCCCTTATAGCGCAATGTATGGCGTATGTCCATCTCCATTAGCCCTTGTCCGGTATAAGTAGCACCTCAAATCAGTATAAATGACAACAAAGATGTGTATATGTTCGCTCATCACGCGTTGTCGACGTGGTCCAACACATATATTTGCATAGTCAAGCAGTAGTAAGAAGTTTTATTTTCATCTCTGCAAGTACCTGTGCAAATTAACTAGCATGATCCCGTGAATGTTTTGGCCCATCGAATTTGGGCCAAGGGTAAATTTTAGCCCCTGGTGAATTTGGCCCTGTGTATTCTGCTGGTATTTATTAAAATGAAAAATAGACTAAGCATCAAAAACATATTAGTTCACTCCACCCCGGGTGGGGGCTGTGTAATATCATTCATAATTATAATATCTTCACGTGTAATAATATTTCACTCAATAAACAGTTTCTTGGCAGTGACTGTTAATGATTTTAATAATACTCCTGGCAAAGGAATCTAGTTTGTCACTACCAGGTAGACCGATATGTTTTTGTAAACCATACGATTTTGATGTATCCTGTGGCTTTATATATAAACCAAGTTTGTGGGCGTTTTTATATTTTGGTGTTACTTTACAATCACTGGTAAAGTCTTTAGTAGAAAAGGTCGAAAACATGAAATATTTCCAACATTAGTCAAACGATTAACACCACGCAATGCATTAACCAAAAATGCTGAAATCTGCATGTGAATAATGAAGAATCATACCTGCTCATTTAGCTCCATACTTAACTCAGGCTGCCTGTCGACAGTTAGCTCCATACTTAACTTAGGCTGCCTGTCTACAGTTAGCTCCATACTAAAATTAGACTGTCTGACTGCAGTTAGCTCCATACTAAACTCAGGCTGTCTGTCTGCAGTTAGCTCCATACTTAACTCAGACTGCCTGTCTACAGTTAGCTCCATACTAAACTTAGGCTGTCTGACTACAGTTAGCTCCATACTAAACTTAGGCTGTCTGACTACAGTTAGCTCCGCTTGGGAACAGACACTAAGCTAGTTGACCGACATTTTAAGTCCTAAATCGACTTTTGTTAAGGGTTTGTTCTGCTTCCATTTAATGGAATGGAAAAAGTTTATTTAGTCTGTGTGTGTATAACAGCTGTGAAACTGTGTAGAACCACATTACAAAGAGAGAGAGAGAGAAAGAAAGAGAGAGAAATGGGATTTAGTCCACTGGACACAAACTAGGTCATTTCGAGACTAACATATGGTTTCAGTTTTATTTCAATAATTTGCTTGCGCGTAGGGGTCTTTAGCAGTGGGAGGAAACCGGAGTGCCCGGAGGAAACCCACGAGGTTGAGAAGGTGCCCCTATCTGCATGCCATATACGCTTACACGAGGGATCGAAACCACAGCCGTAAGCCAGAGGTGACTGGCCAGGTAGAGGTCGAAGCGCGGCACTCTAGACCACTAGGCCATCCCAACCCCCCTAGAACCACATTACAAAAAAGTGTACTAATTGTTAGACATGGCGGTCAATTAGGGCAGAGCTCTATTTCCGAAGAATGAAGTAGATGAATCTCTGTATGGCGAATGATATAGCTGTTGGCGTTAAAAACCTATGACCGCACACAGCCTTTTTTCAATTGAGCGGTTATATAAATAATTGAAGTCTTTTAATCGATGACTTGTACTTAGAACTCAGTCGTTGTTGTCATACGTTTGCCCCGGGAAAAGATAAACTTCCGATGTCCAATATTGAAGACAAAATAAACATTTTTCCATTAGTACACGAATCGTGTACCATAATGCGTTTCAGCACAATTTGTAACAAGGCTAAACATATTCCACAAGTCATGTCAAACGGTGACCCCATATTCTTATCTGGAGAGTATGTTGGACACTCAAATTTTCGTCCAATCCGAATGACGATCCTCTATGGCCACCACGGGCAGTCTATTTGACTTGACACCAAGGGCCTCTATATTATCTTGAGAGAGTTGAGTTTAACTCTGACTGGGCCAATGTGGGTCAAGTTGTATATTTCATTACAATAATTCACTCGTATATATCGGGTCATTAGAAGTATGACAAAACGGAAGAGTCCAGAGATAACGAATGTAAATCAAGAACCACAATCAAGAATACGCGTGGGGTTAAACCAGGATTAGCATAGATAATATTATCTACCGCTCGTATCCCACACACCCTACAGTTAAAGGTAAAACACAGTAGTTATTCTTATCTAGCAATGTACTCAAATGTTGTTAAACATCCAAAGTTCTCAGCACTAGTGGAGCCATGATGGATAAGTGGGTAAGACGCTTAAATGGGGTTTAACTATGTCAGTGTAAGCCGAACAAATGGTTCAATTATATTTCAATAAATCGCTTGCACGTAGGGGTTCTTAGCAGTGAGTGGGGGATGGCCTACAGGTCTAGAGTGCGGCGCTTCAACCTCTAGCTGGCCGGTCACCTCTGGCTTGCGGCTGTGGTTTCGAGCGCTGGTGTGAGCGTATGTGGCATGGAGATAGGGGCGCCTTCTCAACCTCGTGGGTTTCCTCTGGGCACTCCGGTTTCCTCCAACTGCTCAAGACCCCTACGCGCAAGCGAATTATTGAAATAAAATGAAACCATATGTTAGTCCCAAAATGATCTAGTTCGTGTCAAGTGGACGTTAAACCCCATTTCTCTCTCTCTCTCTCTCTCTCTCTCTCTCTCTCTCTCTCTCTCTCTCTTAGCAGTGGGCTAGCGACTACTCTCCTTGTCAAAGCGGGGATGAAAACCAGCACTTTGCGTCAATGCCAGAACTTTTTATCAAACGCGCATACATTAAACCATTTGCCCCTCCTCCCCTATTTGAGAAATAGAAGAGTAGGCTTTAATGGGTGGTATTGCTATATAGTAGGTGGCAGGTGGAGGTATTGACCGAGAAAGTTCATCGGGATTTTACGGCGTAGTTTCCCCATGCCTGAAACCGATGCACCGTGTACAAATTAGTGTGCACGTAAATATCATTGGGCAGTTGGAATTCGATATCACAATATTTAATGTATTGAACGTTAAATCTGTAATAAACAACTCAGGCGCATGATTCTTTACTTAGGCATCTGTTTTGACAAAATGGTCGTCGTAACCTTTCTCAAAGCAGCATTGAAATGAAAATGCTCTCGAAAAGTTACATCTCCATGAAATTTAGAGGGCTGTTATACTCATTTGACATAACTGTTCCATCAGTTTCAGGTCTATTAACGAAGGCCATAATGCATATTTCCTCAAGGGATAGGGCAAGTGATTGTTGCCGAAGATTGCTAGGTCTTGTGTAAAGGGCAGCGGTAGCCCCGGCTACATTCCGTGAACTTGAGAAAACCTGCAGGTGGCCTACGTAAATAGATCTTCCCATAATTAGTGTAAAATTCTTATCTACCACATTTGGCTCTTGCCAAAACAGTTATTTTTTAACATCAGTACGCAATAACCACTTATAAAAATCTATTTTGGAATTGCTCGATATCTATTCTCAATTCAGTTCTCCACGCTTCAGCAAAATAATACAATGTAGAAGAAACGTTTGAATAAAATAGTTTAAATGCGATTTTCACATTTTGATGACGTAGTTTGGAAAGGCATAATTTAATGCTTTAAAGGCTTATTGTGTTAATGTTGTACAACTTAGATTCCATATAAGTTGATTTTAAACCTAAAACCGAGAACTCATTTTCGCAATGATATTTGACCCCTTTACTAGTTGTTAGTGTGTTAAGGGGAAGGGTGCGCGTGGGCGAATCATGACAACTGGAATTCGAATTAAGGGTAGGCCGTAGTGCCGCTGATCGAGCAAAAGCTACCCCGTAGACATACTCCGCGCAATATTTCGTTTGATTAGAACTAATCCCACTACTCACTGCTGTAAAGAGCGAATATTCTTGTTCTAAATTATGATTGGTCAATAATCCCATATAACAACCAGTAGCTGACTGCCTTACAAAGGTAAAACAAAGCGCCGAATTGGACCAAATATGTTTACATAACGTTACGTCATTGCTCACGATTTTATTACGCCCAATTAGCCAGTGCATAGCAGAATATTGCAGTAAAACTAATTGCGCGACAAACGAGGCTATCAAATCGAATAAAATGTAAACTATACTGTTTGGAAACGAACATACTTTCACCGTTTTAATACCTTAAATCATCACTGTCCAAAGTTTTAGGGAAGACCCAGGTTAAACGTAGGACTGTCATGTTGCTATATTCAAGTGATAGCTTTAATTGAACGGGAAGAATAGATACACTCCCGCAAAAGTTCAGGTATCAGATGCCAGTCCAGCAATGGCCAGAGAGGGATTTCTCGGGCCATTGCTTCAGGAATATGCCCCGTAGAACACTACACGACGCCAAACCGTTCGGCGTTAAACCCCATTTCATTTGTTCTCCCTAACCCAAGGTATTGGCAATATGAAGTCACTGTGGCTGGATTGAAAAGACCGGTATTGCCCGAAACAGTATCTCTAAATTATGTAGTGCTGTTTCCCTTGTCAAAAATGCGGACGGAGATCCTCGCATGGCATTTAGTCGTTCGGATGGTACGAAAACCGGTGCACTAGTAGGTGTGCACGGAAAATAACCCATTGCAGATGGAATTAGTGGATGAACACATAGCGGTCCTGGCGTAGGAGAGAAAGTAGGATGTTAAACCCCACGTCAGTTCATTTGGTTTTTGTTAACACCTTCGGCATGTATTATTAAAACAATAAAGTTGTACAATATTCTGACCTTATTGGTCAACACGATGCAAAAAATTTCTATTAAAATAGCAAAAAATTACACGAGAAACCCAATCACATAATGGAATCATTACGCCATCGAAGGTTATCTAATATATGGCTTTATTCTGCCATAGAATGCAATAAATAACGAGTCCAGCTAATTACCGACAAGAGCGATGTGTTAAAGATATTCACAGTCATGAAACCATATTCATACGTTAAATTACCTAATCCCCGTGTATACATTGGCATGCACGTTAAAGATCGCTTGACAGATGGAATTCGATATTAGAGTAGGCCGTAGTGCCGTTCTCGGGGCAAAATTTCCATCATAGCACACTGTATGGCTATGTCTATCTTCTTGTACGTGACAAGGAGGAAGGTCGCCTGTCAAATCTCGTTGGTTTTCTCCGGGTTCGCCGATTTCCTCCGACAACTAACGACCCTACCGCAATCGAATTAATGAAATAAAACTGAACCATATGCAAGTCCTAGTTCGTGTCGAATGGGCGTCCCCTCCCCTCTCTCTCCCTCTCCCTCTCTCTCTCTCTCTTTCTTCTTGTTTGTTACTTATTGCAAACAAGTCAGGCACTATTGACAAAAAATGGGAGACACAGCTGTCTTGTGATTTGGATGGGACGAAAACCCGAGGTCCTGTGTACACTTTGACGAGCACGTAAAAGATCCCTTGAAATTTGGAGTAGGCCGTAGTGCCGTTGTCCGGGCAAAATTTCCCTTATAGCGCAATGTATGGCGTATGTCCATCTCCATTAGCCCTTGTCCGGTATAAGTAGCACCTCAAATCAGTATAAATGACAACAAAGATGTGTATATGTTCGCTCATCACGCGTTGTCGACGTGGTCCAACACATATATTTGCATAGTCAAGCAGTAGTAAGAAGTTTTATTTTCATCTCTGCAAGTACCTGTGCAAATTAACTAGCATGATCCCGTGAATGTTTTGGCCCATCGAATTTGGGCCAAGGGTAAATTTTAGCCCCTGGTGAATTTGGCCCTGTGTATTCTGCTGGTATTTATTAAAATGAAAAATAGACTAAGCATCAAAAACATATTAGTTCACTCCACCCCGGGTGGGGGCTGTGTAATATCATTCATAATTATAATATCTTCACGTGTAATAATATTTCACTCAATAAACAGTTTCTTGGCAGTGACTGTTAATGATTTTAATAATACTCCTGGCAAAGGAATCTAGTTTGTCACTACCAGGTAGACCGATATGTTTTTGTAAACCATACGATTTTGATGTATCCTGTGGCTTTATATATAAACCAAGTTTGTGGGCGTTTTTATATTTTGGTGTTACTTTACAATCACTGGTAAAGTCTTTAGTAGAAAAGGTCGAAAACATGAAATATTTCCAACATTAGTCAAACGATTAACACCACGCAATGCATTAACCAAAAATGCTGAAATCTGCATGTGAATAATGAAGAATCATACCTGCTCATTTAGCTCCATACTTAACTCAGGCTGCCTGTCGACAGTTAGCTCCATACTTAACTTAGGCTGCCTGTCTACAGTTAGCTCCATACTAAAATTAGACTGTCTGACTGCAGTTAGCTCCATACTAAACTCAGGCTGTCTGTCTGCAGTTAGCTCCATACTTAACTCAGACTGCCTGTCTACAGTTAGCTCCATACTAAACTTAGGCTGTCTGACTACAGTTAGCTCCATACTAAACTTAGGCTGTCTGACTACAGTTAGCTCCGCTTGGGAACAGACACTAAGCTAGTTGACCGACATTTTAAGTCCTAAATCGACTTTTGTTAAGGGTTTGTTCTGCTTCCATTTAATGGAATGGAAAAAGTTTATTTAGTCTGTGTGTGTATAACAGCTGTGAAACTGTGTAGAACCACATTACAAAGAGAGAGAGAGAGAAAGAAAGAGAGAGAAATGGGATTTAGTCCACTGGACACAAACTAGGTCATTTCGAGACTAACATATGGTTTCAGTTTTATTTCAATAATTTGCTTGCGCGTAGGGGTCTTTAGCAGTGGGAGGAAACCGGAGTGCCCGGAGGAAACCCACGAGGTTGAGAAGGTGCCCCTATCTGCATGCCATATACGCTTACACGAGGGATCGAAACCACAGCCGTAAGCCAGAGGTGACTGGCCAGGTAGAGGTCGAAGCGCGGCACTCTAGACCACTAGGCCATCCCAACCCCCCTAGAACCACATTACAAAAAAGTGTACTAATTGTTAGACATGGCGGTCAATTAGGGCAGAGCTCTATTTCCGAAGAATGAAGTAGATGAATCTCTGTATGGCGAATGATATAGCTGTTGGCGTTAAAAACCTATGACCGCACACAGCCTTTTTTCAATTGAGCGGTTATATAAATAATTGAAGTCTTTTAATCGATGACTTGTACTTAGAACTCAGTCGTTGTTGTCATACGTTTGCCCCGGGAAAAGATAAACTTCCGATGTCCAATATTGAAGACAAAATAAACATTTTTCCATTAGTACACGAATCGTGTACCATAATGCGTTTCAGCACAATTTGTAACAAGGCTAAACATATTCCACAAGTCATGTCAAACGGTGACCCCATATTCTTATCTGGAGAGTATGTTGGACACTCAAATTTTCGTCCAATCCGAATGACGATCCTCTATGGCCACCACGGGCAGTCTATTTGACTTGACACCAAGGGCCTCTATATTATCTTGAGAGAGTTGAGTTTAACTCTGACTGGGCCAATGTGGGTCAAGTTGTATATTTCATTACAATAATTCACTCGTATATATCGGGTCATTAGAAGTATGACAAAACGGAAGAGTCCAGAGATAACGAATGTAAATCAAGAACCACAATCAAGAATACGCGTGGGGTTAAACCAGGATTAGCATAGATAATATTATCTACCGCTCGTATCCCACACACCCTACAGTTAAAGGTAAAACACAGTAGTTATTTTTATCTAGCAATGTACTCAAATGTTGTTAAACATCCAAAGTTCTCAGCACTAGTGGAGCCATGATGGATAAGTGGGTAAGACGCTTAAATGGGGTTTAACTATGTCAGTGTAAGCCGAACAAATGGTTCAATTATATTTCAATAAATCGCTTGCACGTAGGGGTTCTTAGCAGTGAGTGGGGGATGGCCTACAGGTCTAGAGTGCGGCGCTTCGACCTCTAGCTGGCCGGTCACCTCTGGCTTGCGGCTGTGGTTTCGAGCGCTGGTGTGAGCGTATGTGGCATGGAGATAGGGGCGCCTTCTCAACCTCGTGGGTTTCCTCTGGGCACTCCGGTTTCCTCCAACTGCTCAAGACCCCTACGCGCAAGCGAATTATTGAAATAAAATGAAACCATATGTTAGTCCCAAAATGATCTAGTTCGTGTCAAGTGGACGTTAAACCCCATTCTCTCTCTCTCTCTCTCTCTCTCTCTCTCTCTCTCTCTCTCTCTCTCTCTCTCTCTCTCTCTCTCTCTCTCTCTCTCTCTCTCTTAGCAGTGGGCTAGCGACTACTCTCCTTGTCAAAGCGGGGATGAAAACCAGCACTTTGCGTCAATGCCAGAACTTTTTATCAAACGCGCATACATTAAACCATTTGCCCCTCCTCCCCTATTTGAGAAATAGAAGAGTAGGCTTTAATGGGTGGTATTGCTATATAGTAGGTGGCAGGTGGAGGTATTGACCGAGAAAGTTCATCGGGATTTTACGGCGTAGTTTCCCCATGCCTGAAACCGATGCACCGTGTACAAATTAGTGTGCACGTAAATATCATTGGGCAGTTGGAATTCGATATCACAGTAGTCCTTGGCACCGTGGCCGGGCAGAATTTCCCTCGTATCACACTGTGTGGCGTATGCCTGTCATCAGTTACACAGTCAAATCACAAGAGTAGGACGTTAAACCCCATTGCGATATAGCCATAGATATTTTCATGTTAATAGACCCACCGTACCATTATCGATGGTGTGAGACCGTGATAATATGTCTGCCGCGTCTTTATTGATGCCGTAAAATCAAATTATTAAAACCACTAGTAGACTAATAATAAATAATCAACACGGTTCGTCAACACCAATAATATCTATCAGTAGGCGAATCATCTCTTGATTCCACATTTGTTCTATAATCCTCGACCCACATAAGGAGTTGGTGATTGAAGCGCCGTTGTGGTACCTGAAACATATTGGTCATTAACGTCAGCGGTGTCAGTCGATGCGTAGAGACCTCGAAATTTGAAAAATAGACAGACGGAAATGCAATATTTCAGACACTGGTCGTCGAGATAAATAGAGCTTGCCAGATACCGCCTGATCACTAGTTTATCCGACTAGAGTAAAAAGTGTCAAACGAACGGACTAGGAGAATCAGAGTGAATGAGAGTATTCTCGCCGCGTAGAACCTATAGTCCCAAATTTTGAGAATCGTTAAAAACTCGTCTCAAGTAGTTCACGTGTTATTGTTTATTTATAAACATACGTTTACAGCAGGATCGGATTGTGTTGCACCATAGGTCTTTTTGTCAGACGTGGAGAGCGGGCCATTGTCAAAACCGGTCGCCACATCCTATGTATGGCCCATGCATTTTGTCTTACTACATATTTTAGTAGCCTTGTGATCGTCTAGAATTTATCTCTGGATGTCTTTGCTTCTTCACGTTGTGTATTTCTTCTTACTGTTTTCTTAAGACGTTTGTCTTACCAGGAATAACAATGCAACAGTTCGTTTTTACATTTTATATGGCATAGCTGGATACATAAAGACCGATACAAGAACAATATAGATGACAAGTCATCAAACACCAGCCAGTCAAACTCAGCTCATAGAAATTGCTACATCTTTCCCTTCCAGAATCTGTCTGCTGTCTTGTAAGGAACTCAGATGGTAACCTCTCTGGAATCTAAATGCGGTCTGACTTAAAGGCATAATATAGTTTCCTTGATAGCTTCATGGGTATGATGACCCTGAACCTGTGCAATGAACGATATGATTGGTTAAATTAAGCCAAATGACGCAATAGGAATATTATCAATCACATGTATTTTGTTGAAAGATAGAACCAGTTTGTTATGGTTCTATTACTTTTTGTACGTAACCATCTGTCACTCAATCGCTAGTTTGATTTAAGTACTTTAAGTACATTTATGTGAATCTACTGACTTACCAAAGATATTAATTAATGAAATATAAAGCCATCTTATTTCTCGAGCAACAATTCTATTAAAAGTGTGACACTTGTTAAGAAATCACCGTGTCTCTACAACATGCACGTCTATGACTGAGCGTGAATGTGAGATTTAATCACCGTAGAAGGTATTGATCACCGAAACATATCACAAATATTGTTTTTTATTTGGGTGGGGGGCAAACAGACGTGTCAGATCAGATTTATGCCTCCTTGCCGCCCCTCTTGGTGCCGCCACTGAGCCAGTGCAGGACAGTTGGACATTCAACCCAGATTTCATATCACTTTATTTTAATATCAGTCCAAATAAATACATACTTGAAATTGGTCTTAGCTGTTATATTTCCACCATTCAATATGTATCTCTTTCAAGCTAATTAAGACTTTGGTACTGTGAAAGGGGTTCAGTTCAGACCTTACGAAAACACGTCAGAGCATCGAAATGAAATGAAATGAGGCTTAACGTCTCACTCTTCTGCACCGACTTAGCTAATGAAGACGGACGTCAGTGTCCAACCTACTGCTCTACTTTCGATTGATAAATGCTGTATCTGGCGGGTAGGGTAATTACTGGTTTCAATCCAGAATGTCAACAATTATTTCTGAAGATCAGAATGTCCCTTAGCGGTCGTATACATGTATATTGATTTAAAATTTATATAATTTTTAAAGAAAAGCTGACGCGTTTGTATGGAATGCTTGGGGTTCTCAATCTAATTTGTATAGCGTATAGTAAAGGGCAGTCGAACCGCACTACAAACAAGGCAACGCCGATAAGACAAACAACATGTACACAGACATTTCAAGAAAAAAACAACAAATATCAAATTAAACGAATGGATACGGAAGCCAGCGCCCGTAAGCGTCCATTGCGTTATAGCAGTCGCAGGCCTGTAATTATGCAGGCTTCGCTCAAATTGTTTTACAAGAATGACGTAATAGCAATAATACGTCCGGTTAGGGCGTCATGAGTAAGAACGTGAAAAACTTTAACAAGGGCGATAATCCTGATAGAATAACAGACAAGGTGTAGGGATCAAAGCGTAAAGCCCAACATGAACAACATTGTGTAGTACGGAGGGCTGAAACTCTACTCTACCAATACGTGTGGGAGAAAAACACGACGTGGTTGAAGTACGTTCCAACATTCTGTAGCAGAAGAATACTTGTGGGAGAAGCACACGACGTGGTTGAAGTACGTTCCAACATTCTGTAGCAGAAGAACCACATTACATGGTTCAATGAAGTGTGATTTGTCCGTCTACTAATCGTGGCTAATCGTGCTTCAACGTGTTTAATGCATGTGGGCATTGTGTGACAGTATTCGTTCTTTAAATCAACTACTTGATGACAACTTCTAATAGTACTTTTATTCTGCTTCTTACATATCAAGTACAAACATTGTAATGTTACAGACCCCATAACTAACTTGTATTGAGGGAGCCATGTCCTAGCTTGGCACATGGTGCCAACTCTCAGACACTCTCTCTCGTTCCGTCTCGGCTCGTGCCAAGGCGCCCATGGCCTCCACTTTGTCCTGGCCGGGCCTGTCTGAATATGCCGTTTCCATTCTAGGTTTATATACCTCTCCAAACAAAGGAATCTTTTAAGGCATATGGCTAATGTATCATGTAACATTCAGTACAGTTTATCAGACAAAGAAAGTTAGATAAGACATGCCAACAACAAGTTAAAGTTACATAATGACATGCCAACAACAAGTTAAAGTTACATAATGACATAAGGAATGCTACCAAGATCTCCAATCGGGTGTCGATAGCGACAGGTTGATATTACAATCACTTTCACATGTTAATGTGGGCATATATCATGCATAATGATATGTGGGGAATTCTGCTACCTATCATTCATTCAATTCTCACTGTCACGGACTTAATAACGCACAAACTAATGAGGACAGGGGTGTGCCTACGTTTTTCGAACCATCCAAATGTCTAGTCCCTATTCCCTGCTGACAAAAGGGGGTTGGATAGCCGAAAGGTTAGCACGTGCGCGCTTTATCATAAGGTCTGTCATTGAGCCAACTGACGTGATTTCGATTACCCGGTTGAACGTTTCAAGGAATATGGTCGCTTGTCCAGCCTCATGAGTTTTCTCTGGGTCTTCTGGTTTCCTCCCACTGCTAAAGACCCCTTGTACGCGCAGACGAATTATTGAAATTAGATTGAACCATACATGTACATTGGTCCCGAAATGGCATAGTTTGTGTCGAGTGGACGTTCTCCCTCCCTTTTCTCTCTCTCCTTCTCTTTCTCTCCCTCTCTTGAAATAATGAAACCTCACTGATGATAAATAACGTTTGAATTAGATTGTCGATTATTTGCCGCCGACCAATGAAGGTTTTCTATCGATGCACGTTACAGATCGCTTTCACATCAATTCCGATTTCATAAATCAATATCTCCCCGAGCCTCACAAAATAAAATTCAAAGAGATTTTACATTTGTCTTCTGTTACAGACAGACACTTTGGAAATCTTTCATATAAATCGACCCATTTATTTGTCTTCTGTCTTAAACAGCCGCCATATTTCATTCTTAGACAAGTTTAATTTTCTGCTCGTTCTGTGAGTCAAGTAAAACATAATGTATATAATTTTATACCGTAGAGATTACAGTTACAGTCTAGCTTTTGGTAAAATTACAACTTCAGTAGAATAGAAATGAAATGAAATGAAATGGGGTTAAACGTCCTACTCTTCTGTACCTAACCTGGGCTAATGGAAGACGGTCATACGCCATACAATGTGCTATTAGGGATATTTGGCCCGGGCAGCGACACGGCCTACTGTTATATCGAATTCCAACTGCCAAGGGGTCTTTTAAGAACACGCCAATGTGTACACGGGACATCGGGTTTTCGTCCCATCCGAACGACTAGACAGCTGTCCTTGTCAGGCCCTCCGGCGTCTTACCCACTTAGCCACGTGATCTCCCATTAGAATATACTATGGGTGAAATTACAATCTCAGTAGAATGGGTGAAATGCTCATTAAATAGGTGATCACTGTCATGATCGAACCAACGTCTTGTATTGACGAAACATTAACCATGCGTTAGTCTCAAATAACCAAGTTATCGTGCTGACGTGACAACGTTAAACCCCATTTCAAGTCATGTTAACTTAAACTGTTAAACCCCAGTCACTTCGTTTACAGTTCGATTAAACGCGAAGGATCACGTGGCTAAGTGGGTAAGGCGCTGGCTTGTTAGCCTGGAGGTCGGGTGTTCGACCTCTGCGTTGGCCGAGAAAGTTCATCTCGATTTTCTGGCCTGGTTTCCCCATGTCAATGATGCAGAACAGAGAGCCTGACAAGGACAGCTGTCTAGTCGTACGGATGGTACGAAAAACCTAGGTCCCTTGTACATATTGACGTGCACGTAAAAGATCCCTTGGCAGTTGGAATTCGATATAAGAGTAGGCCGTAGTGCCGCTGCCCGGGCAAAATTACCCCCATAGCACACTGTATGGCGTATGCCGTCTTCCATTACCCCAGGTTAGGTGTACAAGAGTAGGACGTTAAACCCCATTTTATTTCATTTCGTTGAACCTCAGTCACTTCGTTCTATAGTTCGATTAAACGTCAATAAAAATAGCCGCTGTCAGTTCTTTTATAATTATGTTTGACTACAAAAGAAATTTATCGGTTAGCCGTTTGTGATGCGAGGCAAACAGATCTCTCAACTTTGACCAATAAGACACGAGTATTTATCACTTCTATCCAATTAAAACATCTGATTTATCAAACCACAAAAGATGGCTTATTCTTGATCAAGGAGCCTTTACTCGAGATATTTTATTGGATTAATGGGGGAAAAAGAATTGAACGAGATCAATAAAGGAGATTAAGAAAATGTTCTCCGTTTTTATTTTGATTCTGCCGCCAATGACTGCTAAGATCTTTTATACAGAGAGAGAAATGGGGTTAACTCCATTCGACACAAACCAGGTCATTTTGAGGCTAACATGGTTTCCATTTTATTTCAATAATTCGCTTGCGCGTAGGGGTCTTTAGCAGTGGGAGGACACCGGAGTGCCCGGAGGAAACCCACGAGATTGAGAAGGCGCCCCAATCTCCATGCCACATACGCTCACACCAGGAATCGAAACCACAGCCGCAAGCCAGAGGTGACCGGCCAGCTAGTGGTCGAAGCGCGGCACTCTAGACCACTAGGCCATCCAACCCCCCCACTTTTATATAAATCCATTTCATAAAATTACACATTTTCTCAAATAAAGTTATTATTTATAAGGTCTCGCATTGAGTCCTCGGTTGTACATGACAAGGAGTAGGTCGCTTGTCCAAACTCGCGGATTTTCCTCGGGTCATCCGGTTGCTAAAGAACCCTACGCGCAAGCGAATTATTGACATAAAATTAAACTATACATTAGTCCCAAAATGGCCTAGTCTGTGTCGAGTGGGCTTTAAACCCCATTTCCCCTTCCTCTCACTCTCCTACCCCCCATCTCTCTCTCTCTTTCAAATAAAGTTGAATTCCTTACTTGACATTCCGCTCATAATATCATTGCACATTTGTATTTGCGGAAATAAAGAAAGTTGATTTGAAATTAACTGACACTGAAGATAACCAGGCGTGATTACAGTTGATTCATAGATGAGAATTAACACGAGAGTCCTTGTGGACATTAATGGTTTACTATGTCCTTATCGACTAAACGTTGTATACTAGTATTCCCTTCAACAGAAATAAAATAAGTTCAAAGTCCTATTTCGGGAACAATCGTGATCCCGAAGCGCTACTCATATCGTTGTTCCTGGGGCCATTCGCTTCAAAAGAACCTTGACGGTCTTTGAGTTTTGATATGACGTCACATTCCGTTCTCGGTCCATAGAACTGTTGTACTTGTTCTGCACAAACTGGGCTATTGAAAAGGGCATATGCACGGACTCATCTACGATTCCCAATTGCCAAAGGTTCTTTTACGTGTCCACCACCGCGTACAAGAAGTCCGTTTTGTTATTAATCTGAACATCTAGACTATTTTACGTTCCAGGCCCGCTCTCCAATATCTTGTTGAACTCTTGCGGTAAAGAAAAACCCACCACAGACACTGTATCAACATTATTCTAAGTCCAAAATCTTGTGGATTGTAATTATTTTCTGAGGTACAATATCATGTGAAACTCTTGTGCTGTAAAGTTCCACACAAATACCCCCAAACCCTGTCATAGATGGTCCTGTGGCACAATCAGAAGTTGACCATGGTACAAGATCACTAACTAACAGATCCTGGTTTGTACTGGTGGTTTTGCAGCTCGTTCCCCTTGTTTGGGTGACAAGGGAAAGCATTTACCCACCAGTCGTCCGGATGACACAGCCGTGGTTCCGTGTATACGTGGAAGTGCAAATAAAAGAACCTTGATTTCTCGCATACCACATTGAATGGCGCCTTTCCGTCTACATTAGCACGACTTGCACTAAGACAAGTCCGAAGTTAAACACCATATCATTCTATTTCCGGATCTTCTAATAAATAATAATGCCAGTAACCACTCAGACAGAGACCATGGCTTCCGGAAATACGTCACTCGACGTTATAAAACACTTCCTTTAAGATATATTTCCTTTTCCGTGCTATACCCACAGGAGAACACTTGCAGACATATTTATACAAAATTGCAAAAGCAAATTGCTAAGATATATCCAATGATATCGACAGCACTATATTATTTGGAGCTCATGGAATGGAGTATTAATGAATTTATAATAACATAATTTATACAAATTCAATGTAGACGTGTATAATGTGACACAATTTAATGGATCCATATTGATATGAACGCCAATAATGAAGACGGGCATATATACGCTAAACAGTGTGCTATGAGGGCAAATGTGCCCAGATAGCGCAGCTACGACCCAATTGTTTTGATTTCCAAAGATATCAAATTAAGAAAATGTTTCTTTTAGCTAAGTATTGGAACGGCTGATATTATGTTCATATTGGTTCTAATGATGAACCTGCAGTGAGATAGATTCATTTGCATATTGGTTATACTGGTGAACCTGGGATATAATTATGATATACTCGCGTTATCCACGCTTCTAATCTATGTTCGAATATCCTGGCCTTCTGCATATGTTCAATAGGTCGACAACTATCTGATTCGTCTTTTCTTAGAACGCGCAAAAAATTGATTGAATGAGTAACTTCCTCGGTTACTAGTATTACCAAAATGACCTAGTTTGTGTCGACTGGACGAAAAATCTCTCTCACTCTCTCTCTCTCTTCCCTCTCTCTCTCTCTGTCTCTCTCTCAAGGATATTCAGTATATTGATCATAATACTGACAAAAACTAGCATCGTGTAATTACTTGTACTACGATCCGAAAATGATTTGATTAGCTGCATGCAAAATTTAGGATTTGACAGTTGTTTTCTTTTTACTTTGATGTTTGCTGTAATGTCTTTCAGTTTTTACATGGTTTAATCAGATTTATGTTTGTAGCGAAATCGAATCAGTTCAACTTTATATCTTTCAAAGAAATCTTGCATAATTGGTCGTCCTTTGAAAGGCCGTTCGTATGATAACATGTATTCGACCTCAGTGACTGATAGAATTTAATACCGTTAAATTATATCACAGGGATCCACGTTGGCTCAATAAACGGTGGTGTCCGTGATAGTAACTGTGGGTTTTCGAGACTTATTCCCGCCCGCAATTGTCGCAGAACGGATGCTTGGCTAAGGAGTCTAGTCGTTCGGATGATATGACAAACCATTACAAGATCTGCTAACTGTATAACGAGCCACGTTGGTCCAATAACCGGTAATGGTGGTAAATGTTTCTGTGGGTAATCCTGTCTGGTTTCGGCTCGCCATTGGTGCAGGACCGAAGACCTTGCAACGAAAGCTGTCCAGTCGTTCGGAATTTTGGTCTATATCTCTGATTTCCTTCCACTGCTACGCCCAGTTCATTCTGAAATAACATAGTTTATGTTTAATATTAATTGGGGGAACAATGTCAAGTCGCTTTTGCAGGTTCCTGTTAATTGAATTCACGTAAAGATGCTGTTTTATACAATTTCTTGACATTTAATATTGTTGGGTGGTGTTTCCGTACTTCGCTAAAAATGATATCTTTTAATTTTGCGTGTATTGTTGCTGGGCGGTGTTCCGTACTTCGCGCTATAAATGATATCTTCTTATTTTACGTCTACTGTTTCCGTACTGCACTATAAATGATATTTTACGTTTGTTGTGTGGTGTTTCCGTACTTCACTATAAATGATATCTTCTTATTTTACCTTTATTGTTGCTGCGTAGTGTTTCCGTACTTCACTAGAAATGATATCTTTTTACTTTACGTTTATAGTTGCTGTGTAGTATTTCCGTAGCTGAGTTTAGCTAGTAAGGTATGGATTCCAATAACGAATCTTCAAGATTCTGGGGCTTCTGGTGACAATATTACTTTATCAGACATTTTGAATCAGTTGAAATATCAAATTAAGAATGAATCCGCGAGAAAACCATGCAAAATTCGAAAAAAACGCCAAAGTACTAAGTTTGAAATTTTTAACCTTACTCTGGTTATTGGACCGCCTAAGCATTGTTATAAATGTCGTGAAGTCCCAGAGCCCAAAACCTACCCTGGAGCCTACAGCTGGAACAGTAGTTTTTCACTCGAAAATAGCCATTTTTTCATTGAATTTTCATTGAAAATATCAAATGTTTGAAATATCGTTGTTCATAAAATATGTTATGTACGGTAGTTGTCATGCTCTAATTGCAAAGGCCATTTTTCCGACTTTCTAACATGGGCACCATTTTTAGAAAATGATGTATTATGGGTATTTCAGAGCTCAGTCAAAATGGTATATCTTTTAAGAGGCAAAATACACCATTCCCAAAAATCCTTGTAGCACCTCCTTTGCAGGTATTTCATAGTAACTTATACGGTCGTTATGAAGTTCATACCATGCTTTATCAAAATAAAAAATAAAATTGGATGCAACGCAATAGTGGGATGAGCAGTGGCACCCGTAAAAATGTGAAAATTAGATCTTTATGATATTTTCCTTCACTGTTGATTCACTGTTTCAGGCCATTTGATTCTGCTTCATTCCATCTCTCAGTATTAAACATGGTGTCAACAGTGCCGACAAGACGCGTGCTGATCAGTGAGGTTTGGACTCCAGTCATGCAAGAGCCCCTGCCTTCAGAAAATTTCTAAAAGCATGCCACATACAACCGGTGATTCGAAACCACAACAGTTGACCCAATGACAGGCTTTATGATACACCACGCACGTGCTAACCATTCGGCCGCCCCCACATAAGCAAATGAAGGTGCCGTTCGTTCGTTCGTTCATGGGGTTTAACGTCCACTTCCACCTAAGGTGACATCGTAGACAATGAAGGTGCCACGCCCACTACTGTTTTATACAGTATCTAGTACGTTTTATACGACGAATCTGGTCAGTAGCCTATTATGGTTGGTGCGATATCCTCTACTCTTTTTTATAGCCTTTTACTTTTACAACGATAATACTAGTCCGGCAGCCAAGCTCCATTTTAAGCCTTAACGTGGAAATTTAGTCCACCTAATGTTTTTTGATGGATCATATATCTTCAGTATGTGTAGATTATGAATCCGGCGCCCTTGGGGAAATTTAAATATTCAAGATGGCTGCCATGAGAGATTTTCTGATTGTTGAGTTGGGTAAAATATGTGACAGTGTCTCTCGAACCACGAGTTGAAGATGGGTTTTACAAGAATTTGACCCACTGAATCCGTTAGGAGGCCAAATTCAAAATGGTGGCTTATTTTGGCTGGAAATGTATAAAGTTTCCTGAAACGGTGTGTAATTTATTGAAAGATAGGTTTTTGGTGTATTATATATCTTCAATCTGTGCAGTTTCAGAATCCGGATGATGCCCTCCTGGCATCCTTGAGTATATTAAAAGAATTCAAAATGGCCGTCATGAGGCATTTTCTGATAATTGACTTTAGTTTAGTGGGGTAAAATTCGGGACAGATTCTCTCGGATTTCGATATAAAGGTGATTTCTGTCAGAATGTGACCCTCTGAATCCAAAAATCTTGGGTATTCTTCCTTAAAAAGCTGTCCAATTCCACAAGGTGTCCAAATTCAAAATGAAGGATATTATTTGGTGAAACTCATAAAGTCGCCCCAAAAGGCTGTGCAATATATTAAACAATAGGTTTTCGGTGTCATTTAATTCAGATATAAACATAAAAACATGTTCTGATCAACAAGTATTCCAGATTGAGCTTAAATTCAAAATGGTGGCCATATTTGGCAAGGCATAACAATATTCATAATGTATAGGTTTTTTTCGGGGTCGCCAAATTTCATATCTGAATGGTGAAATATGCCATGACCGAACGAAACACCAATCTGTTTCCCAAGTTCAACAAAATAACTAAATTTAGTGACCATGGAAAATAATAGAGCCGTTAACGTAAAAACTTATGTATCACTTGACTAAGAGCACAAATCAGAGAGCCATATGAACAAAAGCTACGGAGAGCGAATTGTCAAGCATAAATTATGATCCACTATGACACCCGTCCGTGTCACCTCCTCTAATAGAAAACTGAGTAGAATAACATTGCATAACATGGATGAAATGGGAAGAATCAGAATGTTCTACCGATTGCGAGTATTCCAGTGATTCAAGAGAGGGTGAGTTAGACAAATTCCCGAGGTTGCACAAGACAAATATGTGACAATGTGTGACAAATTGCCATCAACTCACGATGGTCTGATAGTTGATTGTGTTTGACCGTGTATACTCTGTGTCCTTATAAGAATATTAGGGGAAGAATATCATTGGATTTCAACACTTCTTGCTTGAACCTGTATTTATGTTTATATCTGAAGAAATTGACAATGAAAACCTATATTTCAATATATTACACACCGTATAGGGGGACACTATGAGTTTACCTCAAAAAAGGAGCTGCCATTATGACTTTGGCCCCCTAGCGGAATTATTCGTCACTTTTAGGATGAATACCCAAGCTCATTAGATTCAGCGGATCAAATTCTTACAGAAACAACCTTCATACTGAGGTCCGAGAGATTTTTTTCCGAATTATACCCCATTAAATTAAAGTAAATAACCAGAAAATGCCTCAGGGCGGCCATCTTGAATATAGAATTTCCCCAAAGGTGTCAGGGATGATATATAATCCATTAAAATATTAGGTGTACTATGTTTCCAGGTTCGTCGACCTGCTGCCGGACTATATTGAGAAATACAATATGATAGATATATCAAATTCGCCGTTTTTCTTAAATTTTCTTCTTTTTTCACCGTTCACTGTGATCCACAACATTGGGCTGCAATGGATTTTTTTCTTGAATACGATTCTACTGGTCACACTTGTTCTCCCTGGGTACCACATTTCTCCCGCAACCCCACAAAGGGGGCGCTACAACTGTTCAAAGTTAGGGTATCAAATCTATGGTTCCTAGGATTGGGTTTGGCATCCAGTCTGAATAAGGACCACTGTGCAGATTTCGAACTTTAACTAATATGTACTGTTAGAGAACAACTTTGACTATATTATATCCCAATAAGGTTATTGTATCTCCATTGGTTTACATGAGGCAGCCTCTTAAATTTCAACCTCAAAAAAATCGATTTTTGCCGTTTTTCTGAGGATAAAACTCCAAACCCCATTCCGGAGGATAAGGAGGGGTCCAATCGGTCAAATATCGCTTTTGCGCGCATTTGGGCCCTAACCTATCCCACATGTAAAATATGGCCGAAATCGCTGACATGACCCCTGTCACCACCTGCATGGTGCTCTCGCGGATACGTTCTTAATATAAAACAAGTGGACCAAAATAATAACACTGAAAATACTTCATTGAAGAATGATATTAACATGGCCTCTGGTTCAGTATAAAATGAGATAAACTGGGGTTTAACGTCCTACTGTTCTGCTCCGACTGGGATAATGAAGACGCCATACAACGTGCTGTGAGAGACATTGTGCCCATGTAGTAGCACTATAGCCTACTCTTATATATAGAATTTCAAATGTCAAGGGATCTTTTAATGTATACACGGGACCTCGCTTTTTTGTTACAGTCGAACGGCTAGATTTTTGGCCTTGTCAGCCCCCTAGTGGCCATTTAGATTGGAGTTACATTCGGCGTAACACCATGTGGATATTTGCCAGAAATCACAGATGGGAACATCCCGATAAACATTCGCAACCAACATTGGTGTCGAACGTCGGAAGGGAATATCCCGTTGGACGTTCTCAGCCAATATTAGAATTTTCTGGTCAATGTTGATATTTTAGGAATTTCATGGTGTCTAAATTCGGTTTTACAGATTTCGCCTAATAGTTTGGATGACGGGTGTGGCGTCAGGCAGGGTAAGCTTACTCTTCCGGACACCTGTTACACTGTTTGTCGTGTATTTTGTACACGGGGAGCAGTCTATTTGCTGATTACACTATTTTGCCTATATCGTTTTTTTAGGACTTCGAATTCTGTCGTATGGTTTGGATCGTTCGTACTTGCTTTTATTTTATTTACCCTTATACCTTTTGGACCCTTATACCTTTTGGATTGGCATCACCCCATCTATATTTAACAAACTCTTTGATTTCGTCGTGTAACTGCTAAGGAATATTTTAATGCTAGAAGATTACAGATTTGACCTATACCTTTTGGCTTGTCATCAGCCCCATCTATATTTAGCCAGACCGTTGATATCTATCTGCTAATCCACTTAAATAATGAAAGACGAGGAACACAATCCTTGCATAATACTTTAACAACTCAAGCGAAAGGAATTATAAATAATTGTATCTTCTAGTTTTGTCAGTCAATTTAGTTAGGATACTGTTCAGAATTTGGAAGCTATTAACGATACGTAAAGTGGGCTTTTACAAATACCAGACAGGGGTATTGATAAACTCGGAAAGTTTCTTATTAAAGAGGTCATGGAATCATCTTCTAAATCAAATCGATACTTCTTAAACATTTAGCAAGAATCGTTGACCGGGATATTTCTATATCTATTGTGTTTGGCAGACCTGTAATTGACCTCTCACTGGGGCCTTCTTGTGGACATATAACAGTGGACTCCGGACATGAATTCTCCGTATGTCCTATATTCAGCTAATAAAGAATCAGAAGTGTATTCACTTATCCTAGACACTTTATTAATATCATATTCTCTTGGCGTTGATGTATCAATGACATGTTGACTCTACAAATGAAGTAGTATCCAATAAGGTATCAAAGTTTATTAGATTATCAAATCGATTTGACTTCAACTAAATACCATTGGCCAAGATCTCTACATGTATATCTAGATTTGTGAGAGCTCACATGATATTAAGAGTTCATTCAATTATCAACTGAATCCCAATTGAGCGTATATGTTGGTGTCTTTAACGGTAGGAAGAAACCGGAGTACCCGGAGAAAACACGCGAGGGTAGGCAGGCGACCCTGCTCCTTGTCAAGTATGGTATCAAAACCATTCCACTTCTGTTAATGACAGACCCTATGACCTAAAGTGTTGACCAGCGTTTGACCATTTATCGAAAAAAGGTTGGCTAGCTTATACTCGTTCTAGAAATATTTACTATTCACTACCTAAAGTGCCAGCGTTTGACCATTTATCAAAAAACGATGGCTAGCTTATACTTGATCCAGAAAGCTTTACTATTCATGACGCCAGCAATAAAATCAACATCTTTTAAATAAGCCCGCCTGTCCAACCTCGTAACTTTTCCCCGGGTCCTCGGTTTCATCCCACTGCTAAAGACCCCTACGCGTAAGCGAATTATTGAAATAAAATTAAACCATATGTTAGTCTCGAAATGACCTACTTTGTGTCGAGTGGACGTTACCCCCCCCCCTCTCTCTCGCTCTCTCTTTAAATAAGCCCATTTAATACAATTTCAGTTTTTTCTCAAATAAAGTTACATTAATCAAATTGACGGTGGCGAGATAAAATCATTACAAATCGGTCTCGTCGGAAATAAAAGAAGTTGATCTGAAAGGAACTGCCACTAAGGATAATCAGGTGTGTGACACTATCCTGTATCGCGGGACCAGAAAGCAGGCTGTGACACTATGGATACACAGATGTGACAATGAAGGTCTAGGCCTTTTTCGACTTCACGTTGTGATATATCAATTAGTTCAATCATCAATTAACTGACCCTGGAACACTTTTTACGTTGAATATGTTTTTATATCTTTCTAACATCCATAATACAGGAAACTACACACGTAGCTATGACATTAAATATATGTTAAATATAAGTACTCTTTCCCTAGCTTGTGTTCTGACGCGGTGTTTCCTCGCTGTGATGTTCCAAACCTCCCAATGGTATCTATTTTCCTACGATCTCATCATGATATCTTTTTCCAACCGTCTCATCATGATATCTAAAGAAACTTAAATCGCGCACGTTCTTTTAAACTAGGTTACGCGCATGAGTCATGTATTGAGCCCCAGAGAATTGACCAGATACTTCCTTTATCGGATTGGTTAAATGCACAGATGCTACCCAGGATTTCAGGACAGTGTACTTATATGAACACATAGGAGTGTAGCTAACCAATGGGATTACCTTGTTTGGATTATCAGACAATGATGTCATTGCCCCATTTTAACCACCAGTACATTTTATTCAATATGAATAGGATTGGGGAACAGGATAGGCCTATATCACCCCTCTCCCTTCAACAAAACAATAAAATTACAATTTGTTTAAAAAGTCTTGCACCTCGGTGGCACATTTGGTATTTAATTAAGCGAAACTAAACCACAAAAAATCGCGAAAGGACACAAAGACTGTTTTCCCTTTAGTTGCGTCTAATATCGTTTACATAAATCCATTTTGTTACAATTTAACATAATATTATATTTTATTAAACGAAACTAAACCCAACACATTCCTGAAAGAATGTGGCAAAAATAGGGGGGGGGGAAAGAAAATTTCGGTTCCTGTTTATTTTGATTGCGTTTCAATTAACACCCACTCAAAACAATTTTTTACATTTTTTCAAAGTTTAACCGCTTTTTTGACGGATCTAAGATAAAATCACTACAATGAGATTTTACAGAAAGATCGGTCAAGTGAATTGAATGAACCCGACAGGAAAAAACAAGATGACATACAACAGTCTTCAGCTCAATATTTTCCATAATATTAGAATTTAAAATACACATTAGAACTCATTATTGATCAATTTCAATCAATATTGTTGTTGTTATCTCGGCTTAATTAACAGGTATACACCTTCCTGATTATGTCTACTACATCTATCATCACAGTATTAAAGAAATATAAATCTATTTTACATTGATCATTGAAAGTTATAATGTAAACTTATGTACAATATACAAGATGGGTATAAATAAATTATTCAATTATAAGGCTTAGTTAATTGATGACTTAATACGTTTAAATATACAATAAATATAAATGTACAAGAATATACTATAAATACAGTAGGCTTCATACGCCCTTTAAATGGGGGTGACCTATCTCTAGGACATGAGAACGGGGTAGGATTTCCGTTTCAATATTAATCACGTATAAGACGAGAATGGGACAGAGAAATCAGTTTTTTGTTTATGAACCCGAGTAATTCAGAACAAATAAACAGATTTTCAAATCAATGTAAGAATACTTCAATCGGAAATATGGATATCAGCAATAGGAGCTCTGATCTTTGGTTGAAACAACAGTCACCGGAAGATAACCGGAAGTATATAAAATAGCTTTTCTATCGGGCTTCTTATATCAAGACGTAATTATTGGGTTGCTTATATAAAGATGTGGGTAATTAAAACTGTTTTAGAAGTACGCTAATTATTTCGTGAGCGTAAGAAAACGAGGACAATGTTGTGTATTACAAATTGTGTTTGTAAATAGAATTAAACTGATGCTCGATAATATCAATGATATCATATAATGTATATACATTGGATCATTTCTACATCTTATAATAATAGAAATAGTGTGGTATATGTATCAATGATATCGTATAATGTAGAGTTAAACTGGATCATTTCTACATCTTATAATAGAAATACTGTGGTAATAAGATGGTAACCATCAATCTATTCTAATTGTAAAGTTAACCAATAGGCAGAGGGGGGTCAAGGTTCTGATGGGCCCTAGGTAGCTCGACCAGCTGGGCCCTTCGCGGAACCGGTTTGCCGTAGTAAAAGTAAGACCACTGTAAGAGAAACGAGGATTAATGAAATAATGTCAAGCACTACAACTTTAGTCAAACACTGCCCTGTCCTACTTCCTTTGGTAATCTTTTGATGCTTAGAGGAGCACAGCAACAGGCAATTGCTGGATAAAATGAAAACAAACTTAATGTATCATTGCTTAAAAGAAGAGAAATATATTCTGTAATTCACTTTCACACATCTGAATTCACTTAAAATGTAACACGTCAAATTTAAAAAGGTCGTCCAAAGTCTTACGGGCCCTTTTCTTTCTTGAGACCTAGGCAGCTGCCTACACTGCCTATAGGGTAATCCGTCTCTGACAATAGGTTTTGGTTGCCACGCACGTCAAATAAACTTTCACAGTTGGAATTCGACAAAGAGTCCCGGCAAAATGTTTCTTAATGTACGCAAAGGGGGTGGGGGGGGTAGCGCGTGTACGTTGTATCGTAAGGTCTGTTATTGGTTCGAATCCCCGGTTGTACGTGACGCGGATTAGGGTCGCTTGCTTGTCCAACCTTGTGGGTTTTCCTAGGTTCCTACTGTTTCCTCCCACTGCTAATGACTACCTTCGTGCAAACGAATTACTGAAATAAAACTGAACCATGTTAGTCCCGAAAAACCCAGTTTGTGTCGAGTGGACGTTAAACCCATTTCTTCCTCTTCTTGAATGAACATTTTATGGAGAAAGCTCGTCACGATTAGTGAAGAAAAGGTAGGACGTAAAACTGTAGTTCCATTCCTCCAAATTGAAATACAGCACACAAACAGTAATTAAATCTAGTTCACGTCGTGCGCCATCTTGTTTCCCTCAATCAACGCCATCTTGGTTGTCGTCTGTTGTCTCCAACAAATCTAATGTCGAGTCAAGTTAAATTTAATCGTGTTTGAAATTGGTTCAATTTAATCAATGAACAATTTTCTAGACAATTTTTAGAATCGTATTACCATAGAAAATAGCATCAGTGTAATTCGTGCAAATTGAAATTCCCACGGGGTTGAAAAAAATAAAATAAAATAAATTGAAATCGAAATTGAAATTCAGAGTCTGGATGTGAAGACAGGATATGGTTTGGTTGTCCCATCTTATCGACGTTGTCCCTGGCTAGGCCCTTCGTCCTGTCCCACTGACTAGGCGGAGCAAGCCGAAATAACCTCATGAATTTTCTCGGTGAAGCCAACGCCTTGCGAAAGTCGTCTTTTACCACGGTTGGGGGCGGGTATTGAGGTTTAACGGTCACTCAACACATATCCAGTATAGTTGATATTCTACAGCACCGATTAATTGTTACACGTGGTTTAGTATTCGGGTTGGTTTCTTTACAAGTTGATTCAATTAACCCCCAAATAGGCGCGAAACGTTATTTCATTTCTCATTTGGCGCCACTAGGTTAGTAAGACAGTGTTAATCTATCCGTCAGCTTGATCAATGGAATATTAAATGACGGGATCTGTTTGGTTTGAGTTAGAAAATGCTGTGTGTTTGATCAATGGGCGATTAAATGACCGTACCTGTTCGGTTTGAGTAAGAAAATGACGTGTATTTAATGAAGATTGGTCTGATATATTGATTGTCTTGTCGCGTGATTTTTTTATCTTCATTCAAGATGGTAGATCAACACGTGGTGGCAAGGCTCAAATATGGCGGATTTAGCTAAGTCTCTAATTCAGTATGACTGAATCTTACCTGTAAAAGAGGGGCTTCTGATATCCAATATCTAAAACAAAATAAACATTTTACGAATCGTGTACCACAATGCGCTTCAGTGCCGTTTGTAACAAAGCACTCGAAGAACGAGGCTAGACATTACTCACAAACCATTTCAAACGCTGACGTTATAATATTCTTATCTGGGTAGCATGCGCAATTAATTCTATCGGTGTAGACTGGATTAACCAAACACTAGAAATTGCCATTCGATTTAGGCTTCTGGCCTATTTTACCGAACATAACTGATTAGAAATTAGAGTAAAAACAGAAACTATTGAATGTATTACATTATTATATGCGTTGCGACCCTGTTGTGTCAATTTCTAGGTCCAAAATATTAGCGATTTAGCTCCTTTAAAGCGGTAATAATACATTATACAAGTCAGAATGATCTGAATCATTCATCAGCTTTTAATTAAACTAATTACTGAATAATCATTATGAATATTTCGCTTTATATTTCATATAGTCTTGAAAAATAAAATGAAATGAAATGGACGTGTTTTTTTTTTGTTTTCCTTTTATGAATTAATGATTATATTGTTTCTTTAATTGTATAGATCGTAATTCACTTAACTCATAAACAAAAGAAATAGGAAACAGGTCATTCGATCGGAGGTAAAACGGCGATCTAGAAACCCTGAAAACCTGTAGCGGAGAGAAAGAGAGAGAGAGGTGGGGTTAAACGTCCACTCGACACAAACTAGGTCATTTTGGGACTAACATATGGTTTAATTTTATTTCAATAATTCTCTTGCGCGTAGGGGTCTTTTGCAGTGGGAGGACCCGGAGACACCCCACTAGGTTGGACAGGCGACACTACCCTTGTCACGTACAGGCTGGGATTCGAAACCATGTCAGTTGCCTCAATGACAGGCCTTAAGATACAGCGCGCGCCATCTGACCCCTCATCTGTAGCGGAGTGTTCACGAGTGGTAAAGACATCTACGTGTTTGTCCAAGAATCCACAATCACCGAGGATACGAAAGTTAATTAAGAAATAAAGCGGTCAATATCACGACTCATTTCTGTAAAAATATAAATTAAATAACAGTAACTTATAATACACGTACTAATGACATCAAAATACATTTAATTTAATAATAAACACGAAACATAGATTTTACATTTTGTATAAAAAAAACCCGAAAAATGGAAAAAATTAAAAGGATTTTCGGCACATTAATCGTAATTAATTATAGAAAAAATAACAATTTGTATCTTAATAGTAAAAAAAACCGATGTTATCAGCTTCACTTACCGAATAAATAGAATTACTGATACTACGCTCGGAATATGATTTGATTAAGTGCATGGAGCATGTAATATTATGGATTGAACATTAAACGATGTTGGGTTTTTATTTTGATATTTGCTGTAATTGCTTTTCAGTCTTTACATGCTTTACACAGATTTATTTTTGTATGAAAACTTTATCCATTCAACTTCTCTCTTTCAAATCTTTCACCGAAATTGTCTATAATTGAAGGACGTCCTTCAAGACGGAACAGTTTACACGTATTCAATGGCTGCCTGAATGTCATGCCGTTAAAATACATGGCCAAAGATCACTAAAGATTTCCCCATTGACTTTAATGTTAATTCTCGTCTCTTAGATCGGCTCTAACCCTTCCCATAATTTTCGTTGGGTAGAACGCTTTCTGCCACAGTTGCAGCAGCATGTGACAACCTCTTGCCCAAAAGCACGTATGAGGTTCTTCATGAAAAACTTGAGATACACAAGCTGGAAGTAGAGACAAGTAAACATGCAATGTTAGGTCCTACATGTCAGCCTAATCAACCTCTTAACTCTTGTATCCTTCCGCCTGAAAATTATGAATATTCACAAAAACCTGACAGAAAATGCATTTTCAAACCCTTTTCTTCGATTCTACACCAAAATGTCAACCCAAATCGCCAGGCAAAAGGGGGAAAAAGAAATAGGGGGAGAAAGGCTAAAAATAGCCTTACCCCTTGTTTTTTCTGGGATAGTTTCTGTGTTTTTTCCAGACTGGTTTCCGCTCGCAGTTGTCGCAGAACGGAAAGCCTTTAGAAACGTTTTCAAAATCCCCAAACGAATGGGAATGAAAATATCGTTTTCATGGCAGAATAACTTTCACTAAAATTAAAACAGTGGGTGATGCGCAGACTGTTGTCGTGGTTACCGATGACTGATATTGGAATTTGGCGTCGTCTTAATCTACCGGTTACCAGTAATAATACCTGGTTTCCGGTAATGGCGGAAATACTGTAAAGCATTGGTGGACAGACACCTTTCTTTAACACCCCACATATTTAGGGCGAGAGGGGTCGAGATGTCTAATGTGTGCGCTTTAGATCATAAGGACCTGCATTATATATTAAGATTCTACCAGTTCACCTAATTTTATAGCTTCAAATGGATCTAGAAACACTCTGTCTCTTGATAGCCGAATGATTAGCGTGTCATTGAGTCAACTGGCGTGGTTTCGATTCCCCGGTTGTACGTGACAAGAACTATGGTCGCCTGCCAAAAAATCGTGGGTTTTCTCCGGGTCCCCCGGCTACCTCCCACTGCTACAGATCACTACGCACAAGCGAATTGTTGAAATAAAATTGAACTACATATTAGTCCTGAAATGACCTAGTGTCGAGTGGTTGTTATCCTCCCTCTCTCTCTCTCACACACACACTCTCTCTCTCTCCAGCAGATTATTAAGATTCCACCTGTTGACTGTATACGTCATGTGTTATAACTTCAAATAGATGTAAACATATCTGAGTATCTTTGTATCTTGTATATCACTTCCTGAGACAACTACCAGACGTTATCACACAACTACCAGACGTTATCACATGTTAAAGTGCAGATTTTGGCAGAATGCACGAATAATCTGATTAATAAAAAAACTGCTAAATTATTTTCTAGATATAAAAAACATTCACCGCGTGTAGTTTGTGATATGTTGTACAGCGTGTATTTTTATAACTCCTGATTTGTTTTACAGTGATAAGGGTTTATATTTGGACCAGGAATACATTTATTGCCAAATCAACTACTGATAAATTATGATATATTATTCACCAGGGAGATATATATATATATATTTAAATACCGATTGTGGTTATGGTTGTGATGTATAAATTATAGTATAATATCCACTAGGTTGTTAAATAGATCTAGACGGGGTTAGGGTTGTGGTGTATACAATCATAATATATTATACGTTAGGTTGTTGAATAGATTTAAATGTGTGTTGGGATATTCTACAGGTATTAAAATAGTGTAATAGACGTCAGGGTATTAAGTAGATTCACGTGTGTGAGGGGTAGGGTCTATAGGCATATATTATAGTGGTATCAGGTTAAATAGAGTTGGGGTTGTAAATTAGACTTTAGATAGTTAACTAGATTTAAAGGAGCTAAATCGCTAATACTTGGAACCTAGAAATTGACCGCAATGGGTCGCAACGCATATGTAATCCGATTGTATATGAACTGATTTACATTCAATTGTTTCCGTTTTGACTCTAATAATTTCAAGTTAGTTATGTCAAGCGAAATGCGGCATGAGTCTCAACCGAATAGAAATTTCTGGTGTCGGGTTATCCCAGTCTATTGCGCATGCTCTCCAGATAGGTTATGGCGTCGCCTTGTGACATGAGTTCTGGAATATGTCTAGCCTCGTTCTTTCTGGTCATTTGTTACACTTGACGCTGAAACGCACTATGGTAAAATGTTTGTTTTGTGTTAAATGTTGGATATCAGAAGCCTACCATGTGAAAATAAGATAACAACATGAGGTAAGATGACAACATCAATGTTGATTTGAACTGACAAATAATTCGTCTTTTGAACGTGTAAGGCTTTGGATGATATTGAGTTAGAGACTTTAAATGTGGGTTGTTGCCAACTTGTTGGGGGAGTTTTAATAGTTTTTTTTTAACATTTCAGGCCGCCTGAAGAAATACCTGCAATAGGCAGATTTAGCTCTTGCATATTCTATCTTTAACGCATAACGAAAGACCTGCAATAAGCAGATTTATCTCTTCTATAATATCAGAGAGTCAGTAAATTGCGTCGTTTATTAACCCCCATTTTGTTATTAATAAATGATAACGACGTCAAATATCAATATTTTCGTATTTGCAGTCTGAGCAGTATAAAAAAAGAAAAGAGTTAAACCTAGCTAGACTCTTTTTTAGCCGAATTCAAAAAGTAATAGAAATAATACGAGGCTTTATATGCTGGTAAGATTTAATTAATGTTTAAATCAAATAAAAACTGTCCAATTTTAACAATTTCTGCATTTTAATTTAATTAATTAAATGAGTTTAGGTTTCCATTCTTCCGCTGACTCGTGATCTTATTAAATTACTTACCAACAAGTGTGAATATTATCAAATTTAATTCTCGTCCTATTCTCTTGTCAATTTAATATTCATGCTGATTTGACAATTCGTTCTTGTAGAGGAGAGCGTCTGATTCATTACACTTTAACACTATTTATGGATTAACAATTACTGGGTTGTTAATCCATAAATAGTGTTAGTGTGTTACTGTCCAATTACCAAATGCCGTGATGTCCACTTGTCAGTGGTGAAGAACAGATCATAACGACAAGCAACAATGTTTAAACGCTCGGATGTCCCTTGTAAAGATTGGCGTGTGCGTAAAAGAACCGGTTACAGATAGATTCGAAATATAACCGCTTGACCGCTATCGTGGCAAAATGTCCCTCAAAGCACTGGGTGGCCCAGTAGGTACAGAAATATAGGACGTTAAACCCAATTTTAATTCATTAAAGATACATTATGGAATATAAGATAACGAGTTGGCAGTTCTCACTGCAATAGTTAAAAACTAGCTAATGTAAAGGCAATTTGCTAAAAAATTTAGTCAAATTGATCCACTGTTAACTTAGAACTAAGCGAATGAAAGTTCCGCTTAGCTTCGGTCATCATTACTAAAGTCGGTAAGACAAAACCAGTAGTCTCAGTTATCCATTTAATCGGTAAATCACGAAGGAAAATATTGTAGAAAATTGAACTACAATCCAACAAAAATCTCATGCTAGCCTCGACATCGAGAGTCGATTTTGGTCTGGATAAGTTAATTAAGGTCTAATTAATAGATTTTATAACATTTCAGGCCTAAACAAAGACCTACAATAGGCAGATTTTGCTCTTGCGTAATGCATGTTGATGCTGGTGCGTGTGGTGGGTTTTCTCTGTGTCATCCATTTCCTCCCAATGCTAAAGAACACTAATTGCAAGCAAAAAATTGAAATATTATCGAACCATATGAAGAGTCCAGAGGCAGAACGATCTAAGTCACATTTTTGTCATTTCACATAAAACGCAGAACAGACTTTTGTACGAATATGTTTGACAGGAACAGTACAACGAGTGGGTTTCATTACAACTTTAAAATGATGTTTAATATGAATCATTATACCAGTGCAACAAATGACTTCAACTTTTCAGACAATTTCAGGCTAAATAAAGGGTACGATGGACTTGGTTATCAGAAATTGGGGTTGTTCCACAGAAAGCTTATACAATTTGCGACCAGAAGGCGCCATTAACTCGGGTTCGTGGAAAAAGTGTCTTAGATCGTTATTCCCCTGAACTCTTCATATGTTAGATCCGAAATGACCTAGTTTGTGTCGCTTGGTCGTAAATCTCTCTCTCTGTCTCTCTCTCGCTCGCTCTCTCTCTCTGTCTCTCAAGCAATATTAATGGTATCGTGTATCTATAATCCATCCTATAATTGTTCATCACACGGTGTATTAATTAATTTAGTTAGTGATATACCATGTCATTATCCGGTATTAATCCACGCTAATATCATATCTTTATAAACGTTTATTAAGCTGCTGCTGGTAATTTCCATTTTCTAATCATTCATGGCTTAAACTTCCCGCGGATTGATTCAGTAACATGCATAAAGAGGGCAAATGGGTTGATGACCGCGAGCATCCACTTTAGTATGGAAGGGCATCGTTGCCAATGTTAAATGCTCTGCTACAATGTCTTTTCCATTGATTATATGCAAAAAGTACAATGTGCAACGTCCTTATACCGGTAGTGATAAAATCAAAATATCTCTAAGGCGAGAGTAAAATGTCAAACGTCAAATGCAATGTGTCAAATGTCAAATGTTTTGAGGGAAAATGCTTTTTTGACGTGTCTACATTTTACATTTCTCACATTACATTTGCGCTCTTCCACATATCATTTCGCCTTCACAGAATAAAATTGTCAACAGTAGATAATTTTCCTGATTGATTAAAAGATGGCCCCCAAAATGATTTGTAACTATAGAAAGGAATTGCAGGACCGCCTTTGGAGATATTCCTTGAAGAGTTTTTACTTGCTGTTTGCAAGTGACCCCCGCCCCCGCCACACACTTACACACACACACACACACACTAACAGCCTGTGAATGACAGCTTCATTATATAACTAAATATATGTTCTAACAGTCAGCACCAATTGTGTTGCCCAATGTGCAAGTTGAAATCACTTCTGGTAGTGGAATAATCAGTGCTGGACTGGGCCCACCAAAAAGTGGGCCTAAGCCTACTATAAAGAAAAAAGAGACAGACAAAAAGAAAGAAGGGGGAAGGAAGGAAGGAGAGGGGGAAGAAGGAAGGAAGGATAGAACAGGACAGGACACAGAACAGGAGAAAAAAAAGATAGGAAGCTTTGGTCTGAAATGCTTGGAAAATGGGTTTGCGTTCGTCAATTTTCAAATTTTTCGTTGGGGGACCCCCCCCCGATCCCCATCGGACTCTCACATGCCTTTGGCCCGCTCGTGACGCGCCGAAGGCACGTACTTGTGTGGGCTTTGGTCAATGACCTGAGAATAATCTTCCAGAAGTTATTAAATTATTTCAAACTCTTTCATGTTTTAGATCACGACTTAAAACTCATCTTTTAATACATACTACTACTAGGATAATTACAATAATTGAACTTTATGCTCTGTGGGTATGCTTCCGTGCTGGAGTACTATTACAGCTGTATTAATAGTGTAGTTGCTGGAGTGAGAGAAAGAGAGAGGGAGTCGTTTCGGGACTATTATATGGTTCAATTTTATTTCAATAATTCGCTTGCGCGTAAGGGTAATTAGCAACCGAAGGGAGAAAACCCATGAGGTTGGACAAACGCCCTGCTCTTCGCAACCAATCTGTTTCACAGAGAATTAATTACTTACGAATTATCTCTGTCACAGATGACGGTCCACAACACGAACATTGACTTCACGTGGCGTCAGTCATTGACTCAACGGCTTGTGCATTGTTTACATAACACCTAACAGCTTCGGGCAAATGATGCATTTTACTCATTTTAATACCGATTTACACTAAATAAGAAATATTTTTTAACTACAAATACTTCAAACGTCTTTATTTATTTTTCTTATACTTCAAAAAAATGTTTGAGAATTTAATTTATCGGAGTAAAAAGGTTAATATGCCGAACTCATTAAGTCTCGTCGATGTCATGCTTATCAGTGATTGTAGCGGCCAAGCGAATATTCAGAGCGGGATCAGTTTGCCTCCCAACTCGCAACCGGGGAATCGAAACCACGCCATTTCTATCTCAATATAAGACCATATGATACAGCGCGCACACCCTAACCATCCCTCTGCAATTGTTGGGCCGAACTACAATCAGAGAGAGAGAAATGGGGTTTAACGTCCACTCGACACAAACTAGGTCATTTTGGGACTTTCAATAATTCGTAGGGGTCTTTAGCAGGGGGGAAACTGGAGTGCCCGGAGGAAACCCACGAGCTTGAGAAGGCGCCCCTATCTCCGTGCCACATACGCTCACACATGGGATCGAAACCACAGCCGCAAGCCAGAGGTGACCGGCCAGCTACAGGTCGAAGCGCGGCACTCTAGACCACTAGGCCATCCCAACCCCCCAAACTACAATCAATCAAAACCGATAAAACAAACCTGTACTCAAGACGAACAACCCAGACATTGTAAGCAACAAATATCAAGGCAAGTAAATAGAACTGTATAACTATTACTATCGCATGTTGTTAATGTTGTTCTTAATGTTTAACGTCCGCTTTCACCGAAGGTGATATCGCAGACAAGTTTTCATTTTATTATCTTAGCTAAGGATCGCGAGCCAACTATCACATTCGTTCGTTCGTTTCTAGAGTTTAACGACCACTTCTACCAGGAGTGAAATCCTAGACAAGAAACTACCACGTGAAGACCAACGGCTTCTATAGATTGTCAAATGTCATTAACCGCGACGACAACAACGTCTATTAGTGCAGTAAATCCCGATTATCCAGAGATTCAGATGACAAGTAGCAAGAAAGCTGAACATAGATTTGTGTATTAAAGGGGGAATGACTTTTGATGGTATTTCAGGAAATGGACTAAGACTAGTAATTATTTCCTGTTATTTCATAATATGTAGTGCGAGTTATAAATAGACAATTTTTCCCTTATTTTTTCTCCCCTCTTCCTGCATTTTTGGGTTGACTTTTTGGTCTAGAATTGGAGAAAAGGCATCAAAATTTCAATTTCATGGCAATTTTGGGTGATTGTGATGATATTACAGCGGATGGATAGGGGGTGTAAAGTGTCTTTCTGCAGAGCAATCATTGTGTCGGAAGTGAGATTTTCACCTCAGTCAACTTCAAATCCCCGTAGCAAAAAATCTAAACGGTCAACCCCCTACAAATTTATGATAAGGAGATTGCCAAATGTGGTCCCCATTGTGCCTATAAAGATTGGAACCAACGGAATGTTGAGAAAAAAGCTACAGCCTGTGATGTTACAGCCATTTAACATTGAAGTCAATGGGCAAATAACTAGTCTGAGTCCTGATATCGATACTTTATGTACCCTGATTAATTCCCCTACTATTTACAACCAGTCTGTCCTTTTCAACCATTTGTTGACGTTTTGGTGAAAAGGTGAAGAAAATGTCCATTGTGTACCAGGTTTACATGAATATTCATGATTTTGCGGCACGCGGAAGGATAATATTGTGAAAGGGTTACGGTGAAATGTTGGGAGGGGGGTGTTACATGTTTTTTGGTATATGCTACTTCCGGTTTATGTATCTCAAAACTCCAATGGTGAATCTCATACACGCTATATATAGCAAGGGTTTACCACATGACATGGAGATAAGGGCGCCTTGTCAACTTCGTGGGTTTCCTCCGGGCTCTCCTGTTTCCTCCCACCTGAAAGACCCCTGCGCGTGCGCTAAGATAATAAAAATGAAATATAAGACATGTCTGTGATATCACCTTCGGTGGAAGCGGACGTTAAACGCTAAGAACAACACACTCTGTTGCAGAGGACGTTTACACCAACGAACAATTAGGGTAATTATTAAAGTCGTAATAGTTCATAAGGAATCAATGGTCACCTAAGTACTGAATATACACGTATATTGATAATTAGTATCTGTTTGTGGGGATTACGGTCAACGTCCGGAGACGGCGGGGATGGTGGTCAAATCTTAAGGGTCGGTCATTGAGTCAATCTGCGTAGATTTGATTTCCTGCTTTTACGCGATAGAGGGTGTTATTGTCCAATAGACATGTCCTGAGATCATTAGGGCCCAAGACGCGAAGTGTTTATCGACATTGTAATATGCTTTTTTTAAAGATTTTAAAAGACATTACTATTGTATTGTATTGGGGTGTTATTGCCCAATAGACACTGTCTAATTGACCAATCAAAACACAATGTTTACCCTTAAGAATGTTACAATGTGTTAGAGACTTAGCTACTTTAAATAGCCGTAGCTGGTATTTGTGGAAGCCAGCCAAACTAGCCCCCTTCTTGTGGCTGGCACAGGCTAGTTTCCTAGGAAACAATTAGTCTACGATATCACCCTCGGTGGAAGTGGACGTTAAACCTCATAAACTAACTAACTAAATTTGTGGAAGCTACCAACAGCTTCATTATAAATTCGCAAAGGTAAGACTGTAATCGAGAAAAAAACAATCTGTTTGCTAGGCCAAGAATATAGTTTTGATACTTCTTTTTAGATGTACGTGCATCTATAGAAGCCACCAATAATACCTATACGATCGCCTGACCATTGTAACCTCTAGGTCAACAATCAGTCATTATAAAACCACAACGATCACATCTAGAAAACAATCTGCTGGCTAATCATAGTCAAGTAGAAGATTGTCATCAAGTGGAATAATCTGCTTGTTTAGGTCGAGTGTTTGTCTTAGTAAAACAAAAATGTATAATTCCGTCACTGACGTATTTCGGTGTGATCAAAAACATTAAAGATTTATAGAGTATTTTTGTTTGGTTAGATGATAAATTAGATGACATTTAGATTCAGATGAACCAAGTTGTAAATACTTTATTTATCTGCTTCAATTTCTATCATCTTGATATAAAGGGGTAGTGTGTTAGATTTAGATAGAGAGATGGTCGGACTTGCTATATTAGTTCACAAATACTTAATGCAAAATGAATATATTGAAAATGTGAGTCAAAGTACTTTATTCTGACCGAAGTTATATTAGTTCAAAAATAGTTAATGCAAAATGAACATATTGAACATTTCAGCCAAAGTTATATAAAAAACGATGTCCCAGTCTGATTAAAGCACAGATCCTATTTCGTTTCGTTTTTTATAGTCTAAAATTCCGTTTCACTTGTCTTTACTACACTAGGATCTGGAAAAGTTGTTATATAGCCCGCATACTGGATGACGTGAGGGATTAGCCAATGAGACGGTCTGTTACGGTGAGCCTTAGGCGAGAGGTGCACGGATCTGTGGGTAATCCACTAGAAACACCCATGCCTATTGGTTAATCAATCGCCAAGGGTCGGAAGTCGCTCGTATGACCTCTGACGAGACATCTCGAAATAACTGGTTAACCAATTATCTGACGACATGAGGTCAAAAGCCCCTCGTTTCACCTCTGGCCAGATCTTCGTGTAATGTAGGCCATCGGAATATTACAAAAACAAAGGAAATATAGATCTTTATTTTAATGTATTAAATAGCACGAGTGTTCTAATTTATTCAATATCAGAACCACCCAGTGATCTATAGAGAGAGAGAGACAAGGGGGTTTAACGTCCACTCGACACAAACTAGGTCATTGTGGGACTAACATATGGTTTCAATTTTATTTCAATAATTCGCTTGCGCGTAGGGGTCTTTAGCAGTGGGGGGAAACCGGAGTGCCCGGAGGAAACCCACGAAGTTGAGAAGGCGCCCCTATCTCCATGCCACTTACGCTCACACCAGGGATAGAAACCACAGCAGCAAGCCAGAGGTGACCGGTCAGCTAGAGGTCGAAGCGCGGCACTCTAGACCACTAGGCCATCCCAACCCCCCAGTGATCTATAGAATCGACTGTAGGTTTACAATGTGATTAAATGCCTATTGTAATGGGCAGATATAGCTCTAACATGATACATCTTTGAGTTTAATTTTAATGTTAATGGACTAGGAACCACCGCGTATCACGTCATCGTGGACATCATGAAATTGTGACGTCATCAGAAATGAAAGTCCATCATTCGATGCACAATTGTTCAAGGCATGCCATGTTTAAACAAAACAGCAAGATCGTTCCATTAATGTATCTTTAAAACTTGAGTCTTCCATCGCTTAATGTGTATCTAAAACAACTTATTCAGCATGAAAATAAATGGTGTTACTTTGATGTTAGATGATCTGGAAGTAATGACTAGCAGTAAATGGATTTAACACATCCAAATAAATATTGGTTTAGATGTGACCTTTCAGTCGTTTTCACCTTCCGCTATTTCGTGTTATTTTTAACTAATTGCTTGAAAACATACCATTAACTTTTTCTCGTGTTGTTAATATGCGGAAGGTTTTTAATTTGAATTATGATTATAAAAATACGTAAATAAAAGCTTGTGAAATAGAATTGGGTTTAATTCCTGAATTCTTATCGTACATCGGGGTATTGCAGTGTGCATTACAGTCTCGACTTGAACGAACTGGCATGGGAGTGCGGTGGCGGCTAAGTTTTGGTAATATGCAGATGTTAAAATTGTAAATTATGCTATTACCCGGTATACAGGTTACCAGGTTACTTATAGGGCAGAGTGTTGCAGGTGCAATTCAGGTTGTTACCGGGGCAACACAGTTATATTGCAGAACTTGTTATCCCCTAAGTTTAATTGTAGTGCAGGGGTTCTGATGCTACCCAGGATGTTACCGGGGTAACCTAGCTATTTCACAGTAGTTGTTGATCCCTACGTTTACATATGGTGCCAGATGTTACCGGTGCAACCCAGCTGTTGACCCCCTCGCAAATCATCACACGTTATCAATGCGGTTTTCAACATTATAATCATAATGCTTAACGAGTGTCAACCATGTACAGTGTGCCAGATGTGCTACAAATCTACTAGCAGGTTCCATGCAACCCAATATTACCCGGTGATACTGGGACGAACTGCCAACCCACTCTTCCCCCGCATCCACATATACATATAGTTTTGAGGGACCTGAAAGGGATCTTGTTCCTCGTGCAAAATCATGGGTCACCACGCCCTTGACGCTAATGTGTACACAGGATCTCGATTTTGCCTCCCATACGAACGACTACACGTTGTCCTTGGTCAGACCCTCTGTTCTACACCCCTGAGAAGCCGGATGAACATTTCAGCCAACAATGAACAACTGTATCGGACGCGTGACCTTCAGGTCAGCGAGCGAACTCTCTATACTTACTGAGTCACCGAGTTTCTCTAAGCCACTTCTGATGTCCCCCGGGATTATTAAGGTTCATTAACTCCATGGTTCATCCGCAGCTGGTTTGGATTATATTTGTTTTCAGACATGCTGACAAATGGTGAGATGTAAATATATAAATTCCCTTGTTGAATGTGTTGGTCTGTTTTCATAACAGACGAGACAAATTAAATTAACTATTCTTGAATGATGGTTATTGTCTGTAATAATAAGAGTTGTTTCGTACCAACTAACAGATCATTGAGATACGTTAAAACATGCCTTTAAACCTGATGACTATAATATTATAGTTGTTTCGTACTAGCAGATCAATGACATTGTTAAAGCATGTCTTTAAAAGCAGATTAACTTTATCGTTGTAAGAATAATGTTATTTCAGTAATAGCTAAAGTAACAAAAGATTATTTAAATGATTCAATGGGCGTCATCACGAGCGACCATCATTATCATAAGAATAAGTCTATTGCAGTAACATCCAAAGTTTTGAATCGACTATATTATTTTTATATGTGTTTGTCCAGAAAGTTCATCGTGGTTTTTCTGCGTGGTTCCTTCTTGTCGGTCGTATGGTCTGGCAAAGGACAAAACATGCATTGAAGTGCACGTAAAATAACTCTTGATAGCGGCTGGAACTCGAACTAAGAGTAGTCTAGTCCGATGCGCCGCTGCCTGAGCAAGGTTTCCCTCACAGCACATTGCACTGCGTATGTCCGACGTCAATACCCCAGTCGGGGAAGCCAAATCCCCACTTTGTTTCATTTGTAATGTTTTCCAGAAAGTACGACCCACACAGTGTAAGAGATAAAAAAAAAACTAGCAGAGCTAAATTACAACCTAATCATAGAACTCACAGGACGAGTGAGTTAGTGACCCGGTGCCTTGCTGATTGGGCTACCAGCGACAGAGAATACACATTAACAACAATACCCAATTAATCAAACTGTCGTGTGTTCAGCAGCATGAAGTCTAATGAGTGTACAAAAACGCAATTCCTTCCTGGATTCCGATTGCTCAACCGTAGCTCTCTTTGTATTTCTTTGAGGCATTATCCATCTGAGGTGAGAAAACTCAGTGAATGTCGGTTGAACATTAATCGGGAATTAATCATTTCTAACGGCGTGTCTTCGTTTAATCAGTCAAGGTGACGAATAGAATTCTACTTGTCTTTTAAAGTAAAGTTTATTCTGGATTTAAAGAGATCGAAGACTTCTTCGACATATATATATATATACACTGACTGGAATGGGGTTTAATATGACATCACAATTGTCAAGAATTCTTGTATCTACACACCAATTTGCACACGCGTGGATTTCTGTTTTTCGTTCCATCCACGCGATTTGAGAGAGAGAGAGAGAGCGAGGGGGGGGGGATGGGGTTTAACGTACAGTCGACACAAACTTGGTCATTTCGGGACTAACATACGATTTAATTTTGTTTCAATAATTCGCTTCCGCGAATGGGAGGAATAGTTTGCTTCCGCGAATGGGAGGAAACCGGAGGACCCGAAGAAACCCCAAGAGGTTGGACAGGCACGTACAACCGGGGATTATGAAACCACGCCAGTTGACTCAATGACAGGCTTTCTGATACAACTCACACATGCTAACCATTCGGCTATCCAACCCGCTAGTCTGGGTGACAAGGAGCTTGAAAATGATTATTTCATTGTTATTTGAAGCGGAACAAGATATATATTAGGGTGATTTTTTGTACTTAGTTAAAGTTTATATCATCTGCTTGAATCTATGGGGCATACAATCAAGGAGATTGGGTATCAAATAACACCTGCTCGCCACTGCTGCATCACCATGGCAACTAAAATATACAATAAAGAATAAAAAATACACAAACCAGCAATCAGACAGAATCAATATCGTAAATCAAAGCTTTATATACAGACAATCAAACACAGTGACAATTAAACAAACTCATTAATAATTCTAAAAACTTGGTACTAAGGCACCGAGCAAGGCCGACGAAAAGTCCAAGTTCGCGGCAAGCGGTATCGTTGCTTCTTGGGGTTTTGCCGGTTCAACCCAAGTTAAAAATAAAAATTTAAATCGGTTTAACGTCAGGCAGGAAATGAGCATCCACCATACATTGTGCTATGAGGGACATTTTGCCCGGACAGCGGCACTACGGCCTAATCTTATATCGAATTCCAACTGTCAAGGGAACTTTTACATTCACGCCAATGTGTACACTGGATTCCTGCATCGTTGACAAGTTGGAACCACGCCGGAAAATCTGGATGAACTTTCTCGGCCAATGCAACACCCGACCTTCAGTCTAGCGAAACAGCGCCTTACTTGCCTCAGTATTTTTATTAGACCTATGGGAGTATAAATAATAAATTATGTGATATTGTATATTTTAGATTGATTTATACCCTAATTAAAACCAAGTTTATCTGTTTAATTAGCTGTGTCTGTTATCGTGGGATTAGTAAATATATCATACTTTATTAGTAAATATATCATACTTTAATCTGGACATATTTATCATCTTAATGAATAAAAATAAATAAATTATATTATTATGGAACAAAGAACCAATAACTGAGATTCATTCAGTTTAAAGAAACATGGGGCCACGGCGGTGGCTCGGTGTTCATCGCACTAGAGAAAGTCCTGTTCTCCAGGCAGTTTCTGGAGATTTGCCATCGCGGTGTAGAACAAACGGCCTGACGAGCCGTAACACCGAATTCATAAAAGTGGACAATAGTGTCGCTATCCCGGCAAACTTTCCGTCATATGCTGGTCTCCGTTTCATTTAGAAAGAGAAATTAGGTCATTTCGGGACTAACATATGGTTTCAATAATTCGCCTGTGCGTAGGGGTCTTTAGCAGTTGGAGGAAACCGGAGAAAACCAACGGGGTTGGTCAGGCAACCTTACTCCTTGTCGTGTCATTTAGAGATACGCCCTCTCATTGCATGGTTGTGTCCTTCTACATCAACCCGATCTGTTCATTCTATTAAAAGTGAGAACGGGCGCTTTGTTGCGTTCTATATTGAGGGAATCTTGTATACAAGATTCTACTAAAATAGGTATAGGTTGGGGGTGGTTATTTACTCGCTTGGCTGTTTCGTTCTCAATTATCCTATAAGTAAATTAGTCTCTAAATCAGATAAGGTTATTCAACATGTACGTTTATTTATATTGCACTCTATTTGAGTTTATATACATGTTGGTAACCAGGTCTGATTTACAGCGTCCTAATATTAACCTATTAAACAATTAGCACAATAGATTTAATAATAAGTATGAAGTTTGAATGAGCTTAAGTTATATATCTCTAGACGTTTTGGTAATTAAAACAATTAGATTAATCTACAACTAATCTATCAAGATTAAGGGTTGCTTAATGTCTATAAGAAATGTGTAATAATAATGAACATGTGTAATAATAATAAAAACTTTATATACATAATATTTCACAATTAATGTTGTATGTACATGTGGGGGTTGGGATGGCCTAGTGGTCTAGAGTGCCGCGCTTCGACCTCTAGCTGGCCGGTCACCTCTGGCTTGCGGCTGTGGTTTCGAGCCCTGGTGTGAGCGTATGTGGCATGGAGATAGGGGTGCCTTCTCAACCTCGTGGGTTTCCTCCGGGCACTTCGGTTTCCTCCCACTGCTAAAGACCCCTACGCGCAAGCGAATTATTGAAATAAAATTGAAACCATATGTTAGTCCCAAAATGACCTAGTTTGTGTCGAGTGGACGTTAAACCCCATTTCTCTCTCTCGCTCTCGCTATGTACATGTAGAGTAATACTTTACTCTATCAAATACCCCAATAGATCAAGATACAGTCGATTAAATGAGACAGTAGCTAATTAAAATACCAAATAATAAATAAAGATGTAGACTGTTGACAAAATATCTATAATACATCTACAATGTCTATGAACATGAATTAATCAAATATATAACCAAACTGCTTCACCAATATTTATACACAAATCAATTTAGTAATCATAATAAAAACAATAATCTTTATGATATATGTTGTTGTTTTCATCCACCCGTCTCCCTGTAGTATACAAAACTCACGCATAGCCCGCTAACTACCCTCTCTCTCTCTCTCTCTCTCTCTCTCTCTCTCTCTCTCTCTCTCTCTCTCTCTCTCTCTCTTTGTATTGTATATGTTATAAATCTAGTCTTTGACAGATTAGATGCTTTTTCGTCTTTCAATTGTTATGGGTTCTTTGGAATTTTTCTATAGAGTTTCCTGGAATTTCAATATATAATTTTTCTATAGAGTGACCTTGAGTATAAGTATACCATTCTTCTATAGTTACTGTAGATTTTCTATTTTCATCTGGTCTTTTCGTAGATTGGTTTAAAAATAACAACCCATGTCTGCCACTCACACTTTTAAATCTCCTTGAATATAAAATAAACTGCGCTATCCTGCGCATTTCGGAAATATGCCGTTTGGATTTATCAATGCCTCATCTTCTTTTATTACGAATTATATACATTTACGCAATAAATACATTTTTCGGGGAATCGTGTCACAATGGGCATGAGTGGGAGTTGTTACATGAGGTTAATAATATACAAAATAATGACCATAGGGGTCAAAGTGAAAATTAAACAATGAAACCGTGGCTTGGTGTCACTTATATGATTTGCGACTTTACAATATCTTAGATTCCATACTTATTTCTTGCTGGGACTTGGGTATTTTGAAATAAAATACATATTCCACTTTAGCTAGAGCTTTTACCGGGTATATATGACGATTGGCTTTGATATTTTGGAAAATAGAATATTAAAGCGCTCTTCCACGGGAAACGTGAGAGAGATATTGAGACTAACGTAAACTCGAAACAAACTTTGTTATTTCGGGACTAACATGGTTCAACTTTATTACAATCATGCGCTTGCGCGTAGGACCTTTAGCAGTGGGAGGAAATCGGAGGACCAGGAGAAAACCTATGAGGCTGGACAGTCAACTTTACTCTTTGTCATCTACAACCAGTGAATCGAACCCACGCCAGTCGACTCAATGACAGACCTTATGATACAGCGCTACGCCCCCCCCCCGCAACCACAACCACCACACACACAGGAAACGCACTTAAACGCCAGTAAACAGGTATTTCAAAATCCGTCTGGCATCTGATTTTCTCAATTACGTCTATTTCAGTATTATTAGTGAGTTGAAAAGCAGTTTTGTTCAGTTGATACCAATTTCACATCGCATCTAATTCAACAATGACAGTAACTCGAACTCGGCTGTAATATTATTCTACAATAATTATAACATCACGAACTCATTTATTTGGGATCAATTTTACTTCCCTAGATAGAACTAATGTATATTTTATACGATCACAAATCGTTATGTTAATCATTTAATTTGTTACCTGGACTATACTATAGCTTCCTGATTATATATTATCTGTAATAAATGTTGACATAAGCCTTGATATTAGCATAAAAACAGTTTGTTATTCGTATTACCTGTACTATTTTAAAACTTCCTGATTATCACAAATAGGCCTTATAGGTAATTCATTAAAATTTTGTCATAAGCCTTCATAAAAAATATAATAATAGTTATTCAACGGGAAATTCATAAAGATTTTAATCAGTTTCTCGTTCTTCGGTCGACATCAACCAGATGTTTAGTAACGTCGACGGATGATCCATTCAATTCTATTTATGTCTACTTCATCATGAAATATTTCCTAATATAGCAATCACGTGATAGACTACCCATTTCATTTCTTCTAATACCCAGCCAACAAAGACGGTGTTGTAACACGTGGATGTAATGATTCTCATTTGAAATAACCGAGGTAAGAAAATGGTACTTCCCTGTTGAACATGGAGTAAAACCATATACAGTATCAATCTGTTTCATAGACGATTACGAAAGTCTTATAATCTCCCTGTATGTGTGTGTGTGAAAGAGCTTTATCGCAGGCAAGTATCTCTGTACTACTATACTATTCAAAAAAAGTAGGGGATATTTGATTTTTAAGTGTTATTAAAGTCACCTAATGAAACTGACGAAGAAACAAATGAAGTTCACATTCATCGATTTATTCCAAATGATCGTTAGACTAAGTAAGGCACAGACTGACCATTATAAGGGTAAAATGATACCCGGGGTCAAACAGCAAAGTTACCACAGCATCACAACAAAGTCAGTAACGGGTAAATCCTCCTCTGTTTGCCAAACAAGCATTGATCCGACGTGTCATACTCCTAATGAGACGTCTAAGGTCATTTTGGTCCAGATTGTCCCATTCCTGTTGCAACGCAGCAGCAAGTTCTTGGACATTGGCAGGACGTTGTTGACGTTGACGTAACCTCTGTCCAAGCATGTCCCAGACATGCTCGATGGGGGAGAGGTCGGGACTCATTGCTGGCCAAGTGTAGCACCACGGGTCTTTTTGTCTGACATGGAGAGCGGGTGTTGTCGGTCCGGTCGCCACATCTTACATATGACCCATGCATCTTGTTTTTGCTACATATTACCGTTAGCCTTGTGATCGTCTAGGATTTATCTCTGATCGTCTTTTCTTCTCCTTCACGTTGTGTTTACTTCTTACTGGTTTCTTAAGACGCTTGTCTTCTTCAGTTATAACAATGCAACAGTTCGTTTTTACCTTTTATGTAGTATAGGTATACATACAAGCATATTACAATTACAGTCAATGCTAACTAAACTCTTCTCAACCTAGACACCTCGTGGTGTCTAGGACTCTTAGATGGTAATCCTCTGGAATCTAATCGAAGTCTGCTTTAATGACATAATATAGTTTCCTTTATAGCCGCAAGGGTATCACGCAGACCCATGCGTGTTCATGACCATGAACCTGTGCAATCGACGTAATGATTGGTTAAATTAAGCCAAATGATGCAATAGGAATATCTCGACCCACATGTATTTTGTTGAAAGATATAGCCAGTATATGTTATGGTTCTATACCCTTTTTTATCTAACAATATGTCAATCAAATGTTAGTTGATATCAGTACACACCTGCATATATGTGAATATGTTAGAAACATAAAACTATATCTTATCTCCCCATTCCTTGTCTATAATCTTTAAAACAATGTCACCACGACTATATTGCTACACAAGGTAATGTGGTGATGTTCTGTTGTTGGAGGTAACCTGTAACGATCCTGGCCCTGTGACATCTTGCGTTGTCATCCTGGAAGATGAAACGGCGGCCATGACGTCGTGCGAACGGCACAACATGGACTGTCAAGATGTTGTCCCGGTAGTACTGGCCTGTAACACGCCCTGCAACAACATGTAAAGCCGTTCTTCCAGCAACAGTGATGCCTCCCCACACCATAACAGAACCACCCCCAAATCGATCATGTCTGATGACGTTAACGTCTTGGAAGCGCTCGTTTCGACGACGCCACACCCTCCTACGCCTGCCCAAAAAATCAACAGTGAACCTTGACTCATCTGAAAACATCACATTGCTCCAGCGTCGATTATCCCAGTGTTGACGATCCCTACACCAACGACGTCTTGCCTGAATGTGACGATCTCTCAAACAAGGGAACACGCGAGGACGTCGGGCGCGAAGGTGACCCCTATGCAGTCGATTCCGAATCGTCTGGCCACTCACTCTCACACCAGTGTCTGTTTGAAGACTAGCGCTGATCTGATTTGCTGTGATGACACGATTTCTCAAGGCCAAGGTACTGATAAATCGATCCTGGGCTTGAGTTGTCGGCCTTGGTCGACCTGAGCGTGGTCTGTCCTGTACAGATTGTGTATCACGGTATCTGGACCATAGCCTGCTTATGACAGACTGAGAAACATTCATCGTCCGCGCCACAACCGCCTGTGTTGTGCCGATCTGTAGCATGCCAAGGGCACGTAACCTTTCATTTTGGGTAAGCCGACGCATATCAAAATTTGTTTTCTGGTCACTAAAACAATTAAACTGATGTTTCCACCCTGGAATTCAATGCCACAATGACTGTAACATTCAAAGTCAGAGTCGTGCAAATCTTGGGTTGGACCCCCATGATGATCCCAAGCATCACCTGCATTCCATGCGGTAGCTATTGGTGCGTTTGGGCGTCACATGTAACTGGAAATGTTTCTTCTGTTAGGTTCTATAGTGACTTTTTTCGTAGTCATTTGCATAGTATTATGCCCCCAAAATCAAATATCCCCTACTTTTTTTGAATAGTATACTACTACTACTACTACTACCTGGTGCTTTAACCTCAACTTTCACAGAAGTGATATTGAAGACATAAAGTATCTTTGTAAAAGATGATCGCCTTTAATACGTGACGTGATATCACATGGCGTCAAGCATTGTCTCAAGGGCGCGTGCATTATGTACATAAGACGTTACTGGTTCGGACAGAATGGTGCCTTTTACTCATTTTAATACCCATTTACACTAATTAGGCAATATGTTTTACATACAAATACTTCAAACATCTTTATTTATTTTTATAATACATAAAAAATAATGTTTTAGAATTTAATTTGTCGGAGGAAAAAAATGCATAGGCGTACGAGCCAGGGGGGAGGGCAGCTGCCCCCTAACTTTCGGGCAAGCTTACTTTTTGGGCAGACAGGTAAAGTGAGAAAAAAAATATTTCATCTACTTGGCAAAATTAAGTGCCCGAAATCTAATAAAACACTAATTTTACGGGCTGGAATAGCAGTAGAACGCGTTTGCGACCGTCAAATATTCCAAAATTTTCTTTGGAGACCTGAAATTCGTTCGGGCATGCCCAATTGATAATTAAGATAACATTTAAGGCCTAAAGAATGATCTGCAATTTGCAGGTTTAGCTCTTGCATAATGTATGTTTAATAATTGTGCGGAATACTTGTTGAAACGTCGTGCTAGATGTCTTTAAACCATTGATTGTTTCACATTTACATTGTGTTAGGGGACGTGGTGGCTTTAGAGGGTAAGAAGCTGGATCGCTAGTCTTTTCCATTCCTGCATTGGTCGTGACAGTTCATCCAGATTTTCCGGCGTGGTTCCCCTACTCAGTGTACGCCAAAGTGTACACGGGACCTCGTTTTATTGTCCCATTCGAACGACTATACAGCTATTCATGGATCTATTACGTGCACGCTAATGTGTACACGAGACCTCGGTTTTTCGTCCCACCCTAACAATTAGACAGCTGTCCTTGTCAGGCCCTCCGTCCTGCATCACTGGCAAGGGGAAACCACGTCAGAAAATCTGCATGAACTTTCTCGGCCAGTGCAGGGATTGAACACCCGACCTCAAGGCTAGCGAGCCAGCGTCTTACCACTTAGTCACGTGATCCCCAAGTCTACTATGTAAGATATAGATAAAGTGCTGATCGTACTTCTTGTACTAAGGGGTTTTGGATAGCCAAATGGTTACCACTTGCGCGTTGTATCATTAGATCTGTCTTTGAGTCAACTGGCGTGGCTCCTTTCTCTGGTTGTACGTGACAAGGAATAGGGTCGCATGCGAATTATTGCTATAAAATTGAACCGTATGTTAGTCCCGAAATGGACTAGTTAGTGTTGAGTGGATATTAAACCCCATTTCTCTCTCTATATAGCATTTAGCTCCTTCATAATACACCCACAATATAACGAAAAGGAATATAATTTCGAAATCTGATTGAAACACAGATTCTATTTCATTTGTTTTTTTGTAGTAACTACACTAGGATCTGGAAGAGTTGTTATATAACCCTTGTTCTAGATAATGTGAGGGATTAGCTAAGAAACGGTCTGTTACGGCGAGTTATTGGCGCGTGGGGCACGGAATTGCGGGTAACCCACCAGAACCATCAACGCTGATTGGTTAACCAATTATCTAACGCCTTATGGTCCAAAGCCGCTCGTATGACCACCGACGCCGCTACAACTGGTCAGATCTTCATGTAGTACTGGCCATTGAAAGTATAAAAAAACGAAACGAAATATCGATCTGTATTTTAATCAGATTTTAAAATTTCGTAAAAAAAAAGCCGAAACAGCCGCAAATGTAATGGAATTTACACTTGAACTAAATCTCGCTGTTCGTGCCAGTGAACAATAAATCATTATGCCATTTTGACTGAAGACAAAAAAGCTATTCAGTTTCTTCATTTTATGATTACATAAGTCAGCTCCCATTAGACCTGGTATATCCCTGTCACGACTACAGCATTTGTTAACCAGCCATGAGATGATGATGAAACTCGTCGGGGCGCAGGAGAATTCTCCATGCATGTTATAATTTGTAGTTTTTATGTTGCACTTTAACTAAGCCCTCCACGTGTGTTTTTATTTTAGTAAATCATATTTGTTATTATGAAATGAATAAAATGATGGATGCGATGAACGAACGGATAACAGATGACTTTAAATATGATAAGGTGTAGTTTTTTCTCCTGACTACATCTAGAGAATACCAAGTACATGCTGCCTGAGACGGAGAGAGGGAGAGATGGATAGAGAGATAGGGGTTAACGTCCATTCGACACAAACTAGGTAATTTCGGGCCTGACTCGGAGAAAACCCACGAGGTTGGACAGGCACCCTACTCCTTGTCACGTACAACCGAGGTTTCCAAGCCCCGCCAGTTAACTCAATGACAGGCTTTATAATACAGCACGCACGTGCTAACCATTCGGCCATCCAATCCCCAAAGAGTAATGGTAGTTGCTTTTGAAATTTATAACCGTTTGTAATTCATGATTATAAATATATACAATTTATACGTCTTTAAACAATTTATATAAAATGAATTAAAATCCTCCTAAACTGGGCAAGGGGAAACCACATCGGACAATTGGGATGAACTTTTTCGACCAATGCAGGGATCGAACACCCTACCTCCAGGCTAGCGATCCAGCGTCTTACCAACTTAGCCACCGTGTTCCCCATAATTGATATAAGTCCCGATTTGTTTTCAGATCCCATAATGAAATACTGAATCTGTATAATATGTATATAATTGGTTGAATAAATATTGTTAGAAAAAAAATCAGAATCCAGGAAATGTCCATTTTGGGCTATGATATATTATTCTTATATGATGTAGAAATGACATAAACCATGAAGAGGAAATGAAACAATATGTACTGTATATAATTTTGATGAGGTAGTCATGTTACAGTTATCAACTAATATTAAAAGACACCCTAAAACTAATCCCAGTGGGCTTCTAATATTTCCTTCATGAAATAAAATAGGTGCCTTTAATTTCAGTGAAAGACACGTGTACACTACCATGCATCATTATAATATTTTATAAACCTTGAGTGGCATTTAGCGATTGAGCACATTAAAAAAACACAACGCAGTTTATATGGAAATGGTTTGTGCTTGATAACGATATGAGAATACTTGTCTAAACGTCGTGCTATGCCTATAAACCAGTGATTGCATTTCCATTATAAACTGTGTTGTGTTTTTATATCATTTTAATTGAAATCTAAACATGTATCTGACATATCATTAAAATATAGAATTTCACTAACAGTTATCTACTACCATGCGTCGTTATTTTATTTTAATTGAAATCTAAACATGTATCTGATATCCTGTATCATGCGTCATTATAGTATTTAATTGAAATCTAAACATTTATTTGATTTGTCGCCTGTGATCTTTGAAAATGTCATTAAAATATTATTTCTATATGTAACGGCTTACTGTTGTGATGATGGTAATTCTTCTTCCTTGGATCATTGGCTTAAATGAACCGTCTATGATTTCACAAGGTATCCGTTAACGTGTGGGTAGGGCGTTGGCGTCCTAACCAAAGGGTTCAGGGTTCGATCCCAATATTAAAGAAATAAAACTGGGTTTAACGTCCTATTTTTCTGTGCCGACAGGGCTGATGAAGACGGGTTGGTAATGGGGTTTAACGTCCTATTTTCTGCACCGACTGGGCTTATGAAGACGGGTTGGTATTAAAGTTCTTTCCGATATCAGCGTGCTTGCACCGGTATCAGTAAATCTAGTAAACCATCCTTCCTTTAAAGTCACCAAAGCTGACTGATTTATTTTGACAAGCTAGCGTTTAATTTCCTGATCACTGTTCAACAATTAGTCATTAAGCATCAATTATCAATTAGGTTGTTTATTTTTAAACAGTGATCGAGAACTTGGACACCCATTATCAAACAGGAGTGGTCAGCTATTCTGGCAAGTTTTGTCTGAGATATCATCAACATTGGAAGTGGACATTAACCCGTAAGCAACGAACAAACAACACCAGTTAAAATGGGAAAAGTATAACCGTGTTTATGCAAATTGTTCTCCTAACACACTGTAAAGCCCAATTGTTAAAGAAAAGTAGTTCCTTAAAGTCAATTTCATTTCATTCAGCACGTAGCACGTAACGATGTAGCACGTAAATTATTTTTTGAGAAATAAGTCCCAGGGTTATGGCCCCTGCTAGCTAAACACACTCGCACTGGCAGTCGTGAGATGAAGATTCCCATAACAGTTGGTCACAAAATGACACGTTAATCAGCCAGTTCTAGTTAATGTATATATATTCACCCCATCCCAACCCCCAACCACCCCGGAACCCGGTCGGTATTCCCGTGAATGGATTCCTGGGAGAAACCGATTGTAGGAATATAGCAACTTGAAAGTATATATCTTTATGTATACGTTAAATAAAGTAAATGAGGTCATTCCAGATAGTTATTTTATTATGTATATAGTTTTGTTCATTTGATCAACCAACCAATTAGACGCCTCATTCACCGGACAATACAAATATCACCTCCTTATGATAATGCCCGCAAATAAATGGCGCACATCAAACAGGGTAACTACATGAATTTATGAAAAAAATAATGACGATCGATGCCCATAACCTGCCAACATTGGCTCCAGCTCCAATAGTCATGAGATTTCGTGCACTTTATTTTGCCGACCGGAAAGACAAAGTGTTCTTTGACTTGATCTGTCTGCTCCGAACTCCCACCACCACCGAATTTATCGTACCAGTTAGTCAGTGATGAATCTGTTATTAAGCAGTTTTATTGACGCTACTTAGAAAGATGGCCTCTGGTTTGGTTGAGACCATAAAACAAACACGCCACGGTTATTCCATTCGTTGTTGTTTGAACTTTAGAAGAGAGTCGAAAACAGCTCCACTTAATCAACGAATTGAAAAAATTGCTCCCCTAAAAAAGCTCACTCAGTTTCAATAAGAAGAATGATTAAGAAATTAAGGAGAGTGATAAGTTGTGTGTTTTGGAAATGGTTCTTATGATTAATAACTGCATGTAATGGGGTCATTCCTGGTTTCATACATGATAATAAACTTCCAATGACTTTGTAAAGGAGAATGATTTTTGATTTTAAGGGGTCGGTCGACAGGTGCCCGAGAGCGATTGCTCGGCTTAAAAAAATATGACTGCCATTCGAGTTAAAGTTTCTCTGTTTTGTATAATAAACATGTTAATTAACGTGAGTCTCTAGTGACATGTATAGTTCAATGATACATAACCCGTCTATAGGAAGTTTTTCCTTTTGTCCATAGAGATAGAAGCCAATACATTTTAATAGATACAACAGACAAAATATATATACAATAACGTGGAAAAAAGCAATAAACACATGTTTATGTCAAACGTTTTCAGTTCTCTTGAACCTCTCTTATATAACACAATGACGTTAGGTCATAACATAGTTACGAAAGAGGAAATATATTAAATTATTTAAGTACAATTGCAGATAATCAAATATAACATCTAACATTGTTAATATACAATTATCTAATATTCGGATTTAAGGAGGGCATAGAGTTTTACTACCTGGAATTGTACTTAAACATTATGCATGAGCGGGTCTTTCTATAGGCTTTAAATATTATAGAAATTACTAATTAGACCTTTATTTACATGACAAGCACAAAATCAACTCTGCAGACCCTCGGGTGGTTTCGTAACAGTTTAGATTTAAATCAATAAATGGCTGAACAAACTAACGTTTACCGTTAGTCACTGGCGTCACTACAAGAAACTGATAATGAAAGGCCTGTCAAGCGAGGTTACCATACCTATTGAGAATGTTACTTGATAATCGAGAACATATGAGTGGAGTTGTCGTCTGTCAATCAAACGATCGGCAATTTTTGTAGATGGTGTGGACACAGTTGATGTCTATTTCTAGTTAAAACATCCAACATCCATTCAGAATAAAATAATTTTACTGAAATTTTCAATATTTTTTTGTATCATCTATTTTTGAGTTATTATAGCAAGAATGACCAACTCTTTATTAAACTCTTAACTAATGTATCTTTAATTATTGTGATAGGTAGTATGGATCCCGTCGAATCTTGAGAAATTAACTTTTTGAATTTAGTTACCTTTCATATGTGGATGCCGCGGTGAAACAGGGCGTAAGACGCGTGGTCTCCCCTTGCCAGTGGTGCTGGACGGAGCTACCAAGTCAGCTTCAATCGTTTGGGTAGTATAAAAAAAAACAAGCCCCTCGTACTGGTGTGTACACCTAAGAACCCTATTCAAAATAAGAGTAGACCGTAGTATATTGTATGGCGTATGTCGCGTCCTCAGTATCACAGTCAGTGCATCGAGGTAGGACGTGAAACCCTGTTTCATTTCATTAACCTTTCTGGCACGTATCACATGTTTATGGCAAAGTTTGATCTGCCGTGTTACGCTTTATGCTTTATATGTTTTAAATTAATCATTTTCTTTCCCAACGTTGACAATAAATTTAGTATGTTTATATTAACAATGTTATTGCAAAAACGTTAAATTAATGGTTATCCAGTTTAGTAGGTGCGCTTAAAACACCTACGAAAGAAAGAGAGTATATTATTTTACTGTAGGCGGGAGGCCTACGCTTGAAAAGGGTGTGTTTTGTTAAATCTGTTTACGTATGCAAATCATAGATCCCATGGCAGTTGGAATTCGATATAAGAGTAGGCAAAATTTCCCTCGTAGCACTCTGTGTGATGTATTATCCCAGTCGCAGCAGAATAGTAAGACGTCAAAGTTGCATTTTCATATAATTTTTAAGTTATATTTTTACAATGTATTAAAATAAAGCCCTAAAATAGATTGTATCTATAAACAGTCCTACCTTGTTAAAGAATAATCCTATGAGTTAATGTCAGTTGAGAAATTGGCAAAAATATCATTTTCAACTTAAAAATCAAACGTTTGAAGATAGCCATTCCATGGAGGTGAATGGGAAAACAAGGGAGGTAATTCAAGTAATGGTGTTATTATTTCCTGTGTCACTGATTTTAATGCCCATGATCGTATAATAGTGAGTTGACAACCTTTTGAGCAAAAGACATAGAAATACTTTTGTTTTCACTTTCTTAGAAAATATGAAATTCTCGCGCTAAACCCCCATGTCATTTGAAACTACGGATAACTAGTTGTCAATGGGCCATGCTAAATGGCCTGAGAGGCATTGGGTTGTTGATTAGTTCAAGGGGACAGGGACATGGGTCTCATGTTCAATCTCGTGGGGTTTTATCGTGATCGTCAAGTTACCCCCTCTCTCTCTCTCTCTCTCTCTCTCTCTCTCTCAATGGACTGTACTTTTAAAGGAGTGGATTATGCAACATTATTAAAATTGATGGACGAGACAAGCTTCTTGTCACCATATTAGTGTCAGAATCTATCAATAGATGATATTGATTGGAACATTAGAGTAGAATTTCCACGATATTTAAATATAGTGAATGTCTATAGAATCTACAGATATAAGATCCGTCTATAACTATGACAGTAATTGGTTTGGGATGTTTAATATTATAGATATTTTAATACTCTAATTATTAACAAGTTTCTATAGGTTCAATTAAATATTATTTTATAAGAGTGCCTACTGTATTAAAGACACCTAGACAAGCGCTATAATTACTTATATTGTCGTATTTTATAAGAGTACATAGTATATTCAAGATACTTATATTGTCATGTGGTAACATAGGGATATATTGGGAGACGTTCCAATAAACATGTATTACATAAAGTTTTAAAACCAAGGATTCAGGGTGCCACACTATCTCTTGTCATCCTTGTGATTCTTCTTGAGGTGACGACTTCTTAAAAAAAAGGCTAAGGAATGAAACTTATCATGCTTGGTCGATGTCGTTGTTTGATACTATGAAGTTAGAATTCCAAGATGGTTGCGATGACGTCATGGTTGCAATGGTTGATTCCTTGTTAATAACCCAGTTATTGAGTAAGGTTTTCGCTCATGCGAATGGCTGGAATGACGTCATAGTGCGATGGGACTTATTTTTACAATCTAGGGGAACCATGTAGCTCAGTGAGTAAGGTTCTGACTCGCCAACCGGTGGAGTCCCTCGTTCACCCTAGGTGTTCATCGGCATTTTCCGGCGCCGTGGGAGGACGTATAATCGTGCGGGTAGGACAGACAATCGAGGTAACGTTTACACTTAAACCAACCCGTAGTGTCACTGTCGAATATCCGTAATTACAACCCATTTGCCACGCACGTCTGGTGTAGTGAAGACAAATAAAACGACATTTTGAACTCTAAAGGGAAACGAATTAGGATCTGTGTTTTAATCGAATTCGTAAATGGTATCTCTGTTATTAATGGAATGTTGGTTGGGGGCCTTTGGCGGTACACAAAAGAACAAAAAAACTAGAAGAGATGAGAATACAAGAGGCGGATTGAATCAATCTAATCAGCGAGTTCGAACTTTTAACTCTGTTTTGTCTGTGTTGTACAACACTCGGCAGGACTTCAAAGAGAATCCACTAGGGGTCAATGCATCATACCATGATACCATAATCTGATAAATAAACAATACCATATATGATGATCGCTCTTATCCCTTTTCCCTAATTGTCGGACGCTATATACCCAGGAGTTTACTGGCAGTCAGACCTTGAATTAGAACTCCTTCCGAACTATGTCTATTTCATGTTCTCAATAAAGGTCTTATCATTATTCTGATCGTCTGTTATCTGAAGTGGGGGATAACATGCTAAGATGCTGGCTTACTATCCTGGATGTCGGGTATTCGATCCCTGCTGATCTTGTATTATCGGTAGTGTTACAGATAACAGTAATTCTGTAGTGTTACATGAGTGATATCCAATATAAAATTAATTAAAGCACAATCAAGATCCAGTATTTTATAACCTTTTTAAAATTACATTTCGAATAATATATCAGTCTATCAGATGATCTATCGCAGTTAAACATGGTAGCGATATGGATACGTCACCCGGGCATCCTGTAACACAGTCAATAATAAGAACCTATGTGCTAGAAGAAATAGAAACCTTAACTGTCAGTTTAATATTACATCTCCGGAAATATGCCAGTCGATGTCAATATCAATTCTCTCCGATCCTGTCTGTAGATGAAGGATGGAAATAGTCCACGACAACGGTGTATTACCTGCGGCTGTAATAATTTATCTTGAATAAAAGTGAGGTGGTGTGTATGTGTGTGTGTGTGTGAGAGAGAGAGAGAGAGAGAGAGAGAGAGAGATTTAAATGGTTTATGACAACTGTACGGTTCGCTAGGGAGCCCCCACAAAATGTCAATATCCTCACGTAGGTAGTTGGGGTGCGGCCTTGTCCCTCGTTTTTAATGAATTGGTAAGATGGCCGAGCGCCTAATTTGTGTTTAATCTACACAGGATATACAGAAAGCATCATTTACAGTCCGTTTTAAAATAATTAAAACAATTTACGCGAATCCCCAAATTTATCATCTTTGAAAATTCCGCTTACGTATACCATTCCCGTAAATGAGAAATCTATCATTTTAAATTAATAATCTCAAAGCTCTTGGCCAATACATTCTAATTACTGGATATACGAGACAGGTTCCGTCTATGCAACATAACAAAACAATCAGACTTTATCACAGAATTCTAAAACTAGGTATTTGTGGAGTAAATGAATTGTATTATCCCAATAACTACATGAATTTCAATTTGAATAAAACAAATAACAAGATACAATAAAATCTTCTGAATGAGACAAAAAGTAATTTCACAGAGTCAAGGATGACGAACAAAATAAATTGGATAATTCAAACGGAAGCGGGACGTCCTATGTTTGCTGTGAATTGAAATTAGATTTTAGTTCGAGGGGGTGGAAGAATTTGATAATGTGCTATAGATCGGTTGCTAGTAAACGAAACATACGCCGACAGAGGGAAACAATGACGGTGAAGAATAAATACAATAATGGAACCTGCAGTATGTGGAGGGTGGGGTGAATTTAAATTGAACCTCTTTTCATTCATTCATCGTTTTTATAAAATTTTAAATTTAAAACACAACGATGACTGAATTAAAACGGCACTTTGCTTATACGATTCCCATATGATTTCTGGAACTGCTATCGCTGTAAAAATAAATCAGCCACGGACACTTGGGTCTTTCTTCATATGAATTTAAATATTTTTTTAAACAATGCAGAACTTCTTTGGTCAACTAATGAACAATCCGTGTTCCTAAGATTTTATACTTTAAATAGCGTAGCACCGACTATTATAGGGCCTACTAAATATTCTTTAGTACCTTAAAATCGACAATGGGTTGAAAGCAAATATTAATGTAATATGAATGAATATAAAGTGATTGAAATTTTCAATGTCATAGATGATATTGAGTAAGGGGGTGGCTTCTTTAAGTTTTAGTGAATAACGACCGTGTTGCCGATCTGTACAATTTTTAACAGTTCTATACTCCAACAGAATAACCGAGGCTGGCGTCAAGATAACTGTTAGCTTTTAGATTATTTGTCTTCTTTACCATCTAAGTTTACCCAATATTACAGCATTAATCACTGCAAAACACATCAATCCAGACAATAAAAACAACACGACAAAACTCATTAAACTGGGTAATTTACGTTGTTTGTGTTTCACAGGGGTGTGATAGGTCAGTCTGAATGTTTGCTATCTATAAATGTACCTTCTTTTAATTTTAACAGTTCCTGGAGCTTTGAAGAAAAATTTAAAAGAAAAGATAAATAAAGTTAGTGTTATGATTTTAAGCGGTTAAATTGAAGAGTGTCTGGTGTTGGTTTAATTATAAAGGAACAAGGATCTGTGAATTAAGTATAGTTAATAAAATCAAATAATATATCACATTTGTATAGTTTGTCAAATTGCATGGTGTCTAACTCTGCTGTTAGTTCTAATAGTAAGTGCAGGGGGACTGCACCACACACAATTCTACACAAAAACAAATATACCGACACCGTAAATAAACAAATGTCCGTACGTCCAAAATATAACGTTTTTCGGGAAGTAATAATAGGGACATGTGGTTTAAACAATATTTTAATCAATATAATTACATACATGTGTAGTCATTTTGCCCGGGTAGCGGCGCTACAGTCTACTGTTTTATGCCTGCACCAATGTGTAAATACGAACAACTAAACAATGTTAGAGCCAGGGTTTTTCCCCGATGGCAATCGTTACCCAGATTCCTCATTTATTAGATAAAATGAAATTATGACAAATTTGGTATATGTGGAAAGTAGAGACTCCCAATCTACAAGAAAAATATTGGAGTACTAATGTCCCGCTGCTTAGTTTTAGTGATAGAATGGTATATATAAGTAGAAATACCCAATCGTACTTGTAAAATATTGGATTGCCTGGAAAAACACCCACGAGGCGCACACGGGACAAACGTAAAGGATGTCGCTAACTTTTAGCCTTCCGCTCGCATGCCATAGCGAGGGCTCTGTTTTGTAGATCGAGTGGCTAGCGGTTGTGAGACAAATGGGAGATTTAAAACGGCAATTTCATATTTTTTAGTTATATTTTTAAAATAGATTATACCTATAAACAGTCCTACCTTGTTAAAGAATAATCCTATTAATCGTATAATTCACTGTTGCCAGTTGAGAAATTGGCAAAAATATCATTTTCAACTTCAAATTCAAACGTTTGAAGATCGCCATTGCATGGAGGAGAATGGGAAACAAGGGAGGTAATTGTGTCATTATTTTCTGTGTCAGCGATTTTAATCCCTATGACATATTGCCCATGATCATATAATAGTGAGTTGACAACCTTTTGAGCAAAAGATGTAGAAATAAATATGTTTTGACTCTCTTAGAAAATATGAAATTATCACTTTAAACGTAAATAGTGGAAAAAGAGAAGATAACAGCTTGTGGTAGTTTTTCTGAGATTTAAATGCTTGGCGAGAGGATTCGATGTATAAATTAGTTTGAATATTTTTCCTCCCAATATATGACCAAACAACACAGTGTGTATCTTGGAAGGCATCTTTATATTTCATAGTAAAATTATAAAATAAAAAACAAAGTGCATGAAGTTGTACAATAAAATCATAAAATAGGTACCATAGATACTTATGTAATTTAAATTGTATAGTAACTTACAGATATTCGGGTAATTTTAATTCTATGGTTACAAAACTGTGGAATCCGATATATGATACGTATGCCACTTAGTGCAATCAAATCTGTGATATTGATGTATTCAAATTTAATGGTCAAAAATCTACATTAAATTACTGAAAAAAATCTGGCCCCGAGTTTACAAAGCATTCTCAGGCTTAGTTAAGAATTTGCTCAAAATAGTTAACCTTATTTTAACTAAAATATAGTCTTGTGTAAAATTTTGTTGTTTATATGTATTAAATACACCAATAAGAAACTATGCACAAAGTTTTGTGTTTCTGGATCAAAGATATTTCTCATAAACAATGATTGAAAGTTGAGCACTTTCTTAATTTAAGCTTGAGAATGCTTTGTGAACTCAACTCGGGGCCAGATCTTTGGTACTGATATAATTTATATTGTGATATACACAAGCTTGTTCAATATAATCTGAGATATTAATATAATCAAATTTTAAATTGAATGGTAAAATTATAAAAGGTATAATATGGTACATTGTGATGCTGACAATACTTAATTTAAATTATATGGTAAATTAGACAATTAGCTACAGATTTTAATACAAGGTATTTTAAAATTGTATGGTAAAATTTTAAAATTACAGATATTCTCATATAACGTTTATAACAGAGACATCTTATATGTGATACTAACTTGAATTATATTATAATTCTTCTTTAGGTGGCATTTAGCAATTGACATACGTAATAAACACAAAAACATATTATGGAACACAATTACTATTTTAATGAAAGCGACGTTTCATTGACGTTTCTTGAAAACGTTAGAGAACCATCAACGAAACGTCGCTTTAATTAAATGAAATGGGGTTTAACGTCCTACTCTTCTGCACCTGACCTGGGCTAATGGAAGACGGGCATACGCCATACAGTGTGCTATGAGGGAAATTTTGCCCGGGCAGCGGCGCTACGGCCTACTCTTATATCGAATTCCAACTGCCAAGGGATCATTTACGTGCACACCGATGTGTACACGGGACCTCGGTTTTTCGTCCCATCCGAACGACTAGGCAGCTGTCCTTGTCAGGCCCTCCTCTGTATCACTGACAAGGGGAAACCACGCAGGAAAACGCTTTAATTAAAATAGTAATCGTGTTCCATAATATGTTTTTGTGTTTATATTATGATTGTATATTAGATTAAGTTTAGTGTTACAGTCTATAATGTTTGATACTAATAATATGATATAGCAAGAGAGAGAAGTGGGGTTTAACGTCCACTCGACACAACTAGGTCATTTCGGGACTAACATATGATATAAATTATATGGTAAAATTAGAGGGCTTAACCCCACGCATCACAAGCCTGGTCATTTGGAGACTAAGATATGGTAGTGATAGGAAACCACAGGCTCCGGATGAACAGCGGAGAATCGAAACTACGCCATCTGACTCAATGACAGACCTTATAATTTCATGCGCATGCGTTAAACCACTTAACCCCACCCTTTTCAAATATAAAGCATACTAAAGATATCTTAAAATCCAGATTCTTTTGTGGTAATGTATTCATGAAGGTACCATTAAAATATTATAATCTTATAATTTATCTCAAAATCCAAATTCTTTTTGATAATGTATTCATGAAGGTACCATTAAAAAAATTATAATCTTATAATTTATCTCAAAATCTTTAAATCACAAAACATCGATAGAAATATAATCTAAATTGCATGATGGAGATATAATCTAGTTTTGAATACATTGAAGTTTGTTGCGTTATGCTCGGAAGAAGCAGACATTGTTTGGTGCTATCTGCTGTTCACAGGCGAAGGTTGAGGGATTATACCACGGGTAACCGAGTGATAAACATGATTCTGGGGAAATGGTGCCTTGAACACATGTGTTGTAATTAGAACAGTTGTTCCAATCCGGGTAGATGAAGAACTGTAGATCTGCAGGACATTGAAAAACTCTTTCACAACCTGTAACAAGAATATCATGTTTTTATTATTTTATTATCATTATTTTCATTATTATCATTCTTGGGGTTGGGATGGCCTAGTGGTCTAGAGTGCCGCGCTTCGACCTCTAGCTGGCCGGTCACCTCTGGCTTGCGGCCGTGGTTTCGATCCCTGGTGTGAGCGTATGTGGCATGGAGATAGGGGCGCCTCCCAACCTTGTGGGTTTCCTCCGGGCACTCCGGTTTCCTTCCACTGCTAAAGACCCCTACGAGCAAGCGAATTATTGAAATAAAATTAAAAACCATATGTTAGTCCCGAAATGACCTAGTTTGTCTCGAGTGGACGTTAAACCCCATTTCTCTCTCTCTCTCTCTATTATCATTATTATTATTATTGTACTACTTTAAGTGACAGTTCTGTGGTAAAGAAATTTGTACTAATAATTGTAACGTGTATGGGTAACTTTAACTAATGTATTCCAATTGTCAAGTAAGTGTTCGTTTACATGCATACCCATGTTTACACAGGACCTTGTTGTTTCGCCCCATTTGAACGACTATGCAGATCCGTCCTCTATGCACCACTAACATTCACCGGGATCGAACACGAATCCCATAAGCCTTTTGGGATATAATGCAACTTCATCCAGATTTTTCGGCGTCGTTTCCACTTGTTCGTGATACAGGACGACAAGAGAGAGAGCAATGGGGTTTAACGTCCAGTTGACACAAACTAGGTCATTTTGGGACTAACATATGGTTTCATTTTATTTCAATAATTCGCTTGCGCGTAGGGGTCTTTAGCAGTGGGAGGAAACCGGAGTGCCCGGAGGAAACCAACGAGGTTGAGAAGGCGCCCCATCTCCATGCCACATACGCTCACACCAGGTCTCGAAACAACAGCCGCAAGCCAGAGGTGACCGGCCAGCTAGAGGTCGAAGCGCGGCAATCTAGACCACTATGCCATCCCACCCCACCCCCCACCCCACCCCCACCCCACAGTATTGGCGTACACTTAAAAGATCACTTGACAGTTAGAAGCCCATTTGATTTTATTTCCTACCTGGTCGAATGGTTCTTGGTGCAATCTTCACTAATGGTCTTGAGTATGCTCGGAATCCTGAAGACAAAGATGATAATTGATTTATTAATTTACAACTTTATTCCCATCACAACTCTCTTGTTGTACAGTAACTTAACCCGTGGATACTTTTCAAAGACTTTGTCGCATCACAGTTCTTGTGTTGTTTACAATTTTATTCCCATCACACAATTCCCTCATTGCATAGTAACTTCACTCATAGATGCTTTTCAAAGACTATGTCGAATCACAGTGTCTTTGTTCTTTAGTTACTATATTTTGTTTTGTAATCTTATACTTTCGATGGCCTACACTACATGAAAACCTGACCGGGTGTAGTGGAATGTCATGTCAGAGATCATACGAGCAATTTTTAATCTATGACGTCAGACATTTGATTAACCGATCAGCATAGATGTAACTTGTGGGTTACCTACTGTTCCGTGCATGGCACGCCGTAACAGACCGTTTCATTGGCTAATTTCTCACAACAATAAGAATGTAGGTTATATAACAACTCTTGGAGATCCTGGAGCAGGAAAAATAAGTAAAACGAAATTGTGAACTATAAAAAACGAAACGAATTAGATATATCTTCTACTAGGTTATTTATGTAAAAGATGACTACCTTCAACACGTCACGTGTCATCACGCGGCGTCAATCATTGACTCAACTGCGCGTGCAGTTTCTACTGTTTCGGGAAGAAAGGTGTCAGGAGTTAATATTTGTGGCGCATTAAGTCGCATCGATGTATCATTATCGGTGACTGTAGCGAATATTCATTGCTGAACAGTGTGATGTCATCCTTTGCAGTAATTGTAGCGTCCTAGCGAATATTCACTGCTGAACAGTGTGGGTTCGGTGGTCGAATGGTTTAAAGTGCGCGCGTTAGATTATAAGCTCGGCCACTGGTTTCAATTCCCCAGTTGTCGGTGACAAGGAGTAGAATATTATGTCCAACCTCGTGGGTTTGCTCTGGGTCATCCGTTTCTTCACAATGCAAAGAACACTCAGCCCAAGCAAAATATTAAAATAAAATCGAACCATCTTAGTCCAGAAATGCCCTAGTTTGTGTCGAATGAATGTAAATCTCTCTCTCTCTCTCTCTCTCTCTCTCTCTCGATAAATCGATCGAATAAATAGTTTATTTCGTGTTTTAGTATGCGGTGGCCACCGAGGCGGAAAGGGTATGGGCTCGTTGTACATTATCTTAGTCTCTGTCGTTCCTTCATACCGCAATTGATTTTATTTAGGTAGCTATTTTACGTAGTAACATAACATAAAGGGAGCTAACTCTGATAAAGAGACTACCGAGGAATCACCATTAACATCAACAATGATTTCAATGTTAATTCTCGTATCTTTTACCCTCCTTCCACCCACATCTTAGAGTGAAGAGAGTGATAGAAATACAACCCACGCTTGTCCCGTGTGTCGCAATGGAGCAGCGTTTTGGGCGAACGTTGCGACCTTCAACTCATTGTAACTAAAGTGACCTAACATATTCCTTTTACCTTCAGGGCCATGCATCGCACACCTTAGACGTGGCCGGGGTGTTTTTCCTCCCCTACTATTAGAATAACACTGGAAAATATGTTAGTCCCGAAATGACAAAGTTTGTGTTGCTCTCAAGTCCTGTTTCACCATTTTATATGGAGGGTAAATAAGGTATGCGCGTTAGTGACCAATATCCAATCCTGGTTGTAAATATGGTTCCAGTTGAAAGCCCAAGGTCTCTTCCACGTTTGACTCAAATGGGTTTGGAGATGCAGATGGTCAAATGGCTTTAGTCACTTCAGTTCTGTAAGATGTAGCTGATTAGGCTATTCTAAGAACCACGAATCAACCTTAACGTTTCCATAAACCATGGCAAAATGATCAGGGTATTTTGTTCAGAAATCTGAAGCATATACGGGGCCTCCAGAATTAGAATTTTGCTACTTTTCCGCAAGACGTATATACTTTCCATGATATGAAAGGTCTGTTGGTTTTATTACAAGTTACTTAAATATGCTACTCTCCAATAGTAGTATACTGGTCATCGTCGGCATTTTACAATTTTATAACAACTTATATAACTAAATCCCTGTAATCGGATTTGGGGGCGGCTCAGGGACTAACCCACCCATGCAGCACAGTTCCGCATTTGAGATGGCAAGAGTGAAGGTTCATACAATCATAAGTTAAGCAACAAGTCTTCGTGGCACCGTCATTTCTGGAAGACTATTGTACGTATTTGGATTCTTGACTATGGAATGGGAGATAACTCTGTTTATATTCAGGCCACAGAACACTAAATATTTCTCCATTGACTTTAATGTTCATTCTCGTCACTTAGACTGGCTGTAACTTTTCCCCAAATTTTCGTTGGGCAGAATGCTTTCTGTCACAGACAGAAACATGCGCAAACTGTTGCCCAAAAGCATGTATGAGGTTCTTCATGAAAAACTTGAAATACACAAGCTGGAAGTAGAGACAAGTAAACATGATATTTTAGGCCCTACATTTCAACCTCACCAACCTCACAACTCAAGTATCTTCCCGACTCAAAATCATGAATATTCACCAAAACCTGACAGAAAATGTATTTAACTCTTTCCTTCGATTCTACACCAAAAAGTCAACAAAAATCGCCATACTAAAATGGGGAAAGGGAGAGAAAGACTAAAAATAACTTGGCGCTACAATTGTCAGTAATCTGTTTCCACGGTAGCCAAAAATGGCACTGGCGATGGGCAAAATTCGAGGACTTTCACAAGGCATAACATTATCGAACAAAAGATGGGAGAATTCCCAGAATGTATCTCACAGCATGCAAATTCAAGATGACGTGATATCAAATAAAAGTCGGCCGGGGAGGGCGGGGGTGGGGGAGCTGTACCAGTCAATAGATACAGTAAGAGAACATACTGGAACGATATACTGGACTCTTTAATGACCTCAACCGTTACGAACCCACTAAGTAAGTTCAATAAGCCATCCTCAGACCACAACCATAATACGATTCACCAAGTCAATCAGAAGAATCATCGTAAAACAAATCCCCGGTAACAAACTAAACAATACCGTGTGAACATCAAAAGGATTTATCCAGGACGTGTTTCGGGCGTTCGCCATTTATCAACTGGTTGATTTATCTGCAAGGATTGGTTCCTGTTTTGCACTGAGATCCAGACTTGCCTGCACTGTTATGGGGACTCTTCTGCCCCCCTTTTCCTATCGTGTGTGAGTTTTATCGTCGTCTTCTTGGGAAGTCAATCAGATATCAATACGCGGGATATATGATCACAAACAGGCCTGTTCATTCTTACTCAAAAGCACCTGTGTTAAATTTGATACCGATTTATTGGCATAAAACAGGAATATTTTCATTTTGGTTTTGGTTCGAGTTTATAAAATAAAACATTGTGGTACAAACAATCAGGGCTTGATTAAGGGAAGCTGACCGGGTCCATAATATCAAAGGGGCTCCACAAATTACTTTTAATTCTTTTTTATAAAAAGCATAAAATTTATGATTTAATGATTTTATTTATTGTGTTATACAAACATAATAATTGCATTTGAAAGAGTGTGACATACAATGGCCCGAATTTGCCCCAATTTAACTGTTGATGCAAGAACCCCAGTACCAATTTCAGCCAGAGGTTCCATGTAAGCTTAATCCGGATCCGTTTTAATTCTCAGTGATTTCAAGACGTGGTTTAAGAATTGTCGAAGTTGGTATTAAATACGACTGGTGCAGGCATTGTTTGGTTGAATAATGCTGTCACAAGCAAAGGTTGTCGGGTTGAAGTAAGAAAATCCAAAATTGGTACAGGTGTCTACAGAGATCTCTCCTCGATCACAAACGTAGAATTGATTGCAGTTATTCCAGTTTGGATAGATGAAGAAGATGAGATCGTTGGGACACATAAAGGAACGTTCACAACCTGTAAAATATAGTTTTAACAATTTACTGACATCTTTAAAACTCCCACCGTATGCCCCGGTCACACCGGGGTGGCGTCCTTACTGCGCTGCTAGTGCGACGGAAAATGGTCTCAGAGCTCATCAAGATCGCCATAGGCGTGGTAAAGGCGTGATGGAAACGCCAGATGTCATTATGTGGTCTCGATGGGTATTTTGAGGACAAGGTTTCGCGATCTGACCTGGAAAGCTGCGAGATTGGCGCTATTTTATGTTTGTATTTTTTCGCGCGTTGTGTTCACGTTTGCCGCGGACCTCGTACAAGTTCTGGTTGGCGTTCGGTCGCAGAAACTCAGTTGAGGACGCCACCCCAGTCTGGCGGGGACATAACTGCGCTGTAACAATTGTGTATTGTATAAATATAAATTTGAAATGATTTTAAGATACATTTGGAACAGTCTAGTGTATTGGCAAATCAAAATGGGACATGGGGTGATGCAGCGGTATCTAAGATAAAGTCTCACTATTGATCAGCAATAAGCTCTTCTTCCGGTTGATATGACCATGCGTAAAGAAACGCTATCGCTACCATTAACTTCCGGTAATACAAATTAACTTGTATAAATATTACCTGGCGCAACTAGTCTTTGAGTAGGAGAATCTTTTGGGTCTACATATCCTGAAATTTATTACATTGAAACAATATTTGTTAGCCCAGTGGGAGCAGAACAATAGGATCCTAAACCCCATTCCTTTTTTAAATAATTTTGTCTATATACCCGATTGCAACAATATTGTTATTCGGGTAAAAGTGGAATCGATAGATTTAGATACACATATTATGTACAGAATATACAATTGAAATAGCTTGTATGTAGTTCCAATTAGAGCAAAGAAAATTATCTCCATAGACCTATAATAATTGGTGCAGGAAGATGAGAAGAATAAATAATTATCAATTTCATTATTTGCGAATATGTTATTTATATATTTTGATAGGGTGCTATTAGTTATGGCAGTTAAAGCATATGATTGATGGGGGGATATGGTGGTTATAAGAGGGAAAGGCGTTGGCTCGTTAGCCTGGAGGTTGCTGATTCGTTCCCAGCATTGGCCGGGAAAGTTCATCGGGATTTTCCAAATTGTCAGTGGTGCAAACCGAAGGCCTGATAAGGATAGCTGTATAGTCGTTCGGATGGGACGACGAAATACCGAGGTCCTGTGTACACATTGGCGTGCCTTGGCAGTTGGAATGTAAGATGTATGCTCAGTCAGAGCTAAAAGTGGGACGTTAAACCCCATTTCATTTGAATCCGTTTGTAAACTACAATATTGTGAACGTTGAATCTCTAAAAGAAATACCCCATTTCATTCCGATAACTACCAATGACGATCAGGGTATTTAAGGATGTTTTGTTGGAAGAGAAAACAGGAGATGAAGATAATGAAATATAGAACTCACCTGTAGACTATTACAGGAACCAGAAAGAATCACAAGATAATCAGAACATAATATTGGTACTACAGAGGCAAAAAGCGATTGGTGCAACAGATAGCGATTAGCGTGCACAATAGAAACCAAGTATATCAGTGCATTATATAGATGGCACAGATGTATCTAAAGATAGTGACGAACAACACGGTGCTTTCAGTTATCAGTATTTATAAAGCGGCCCACACACGCTCAGTATAATTGTCAATGTTATTGATATCGATTTTATTGAAGACACTTTCGCTTTCCCACACACGTTCAATTATATTGTCTCAATATTCACGCAGCCATCATGGACGGAACTATTTGTTTAGCATTAGCTGTGGCAGTCCCAAGAAAAGGAAAAGACGCGGGAAGTGGTCAAAACGGTGGTGCACCCAGCGGGAGAAATTTTGGGACACAAACCGACTTCGAGAGCTTCGTGAAAATGAAATATTGCGTCAATATTAATGATGACGCGCACACATGGTCAGTGGTTGCAAAAAAATGACGGTTCGTCAATAAAAAATCTACGGACTTTTGATTTCTTCAATGGTACTGACATCAAATATTTCGAGCTTCAATATTGTTCACACACGCTCATTATTATTGACAATAATATTGACAATTATTGTTCGATCCGTGCATTGGCCGAGAAAGTTCATCTCGATTTTCCGGCGTGGCTTCCCCTTGGATGGGACGTAAAATCGAGGTCTCGTGTACACATTGGCGTGCACGTAAAAGATCCATTGGCAGTCGGAATTCGGTATAAGAGTAGGCCGTAGCCTGGGCAAAATTTCCCTCATAGTACACTGTATGGCGTATGCCCGTCTTCCATTAGCCCAGGTTAGATGCAGAAGAGTAGGCCGTTAAACCCCATTTCATTTCATCGACAATTATATTAGGCGTGTTAGGGTCGCTTAAAGGTAGTTACTAGTAAGGTTTTATTCTTACAGCTTATAAATACCTTTATCCCTCAATAACATATTCTACAGTAGATAACTATCGCTTGTCTAATAATATCTCATAATCTAGGCAATATCGCTTTACATGAATTTGATTAGTCGGTGAAAAAGGAACTACTTTTTTGTTTTCAAAGAACAATCCAATTTTTTGTATTAAAAGTAACTGCCTTTTTATGCAAAGTAACTTGTTTTCTTTTTTATTAAAAATGGACAATTTTGATTTAATTGACCGTGATGGAAACACTGGACTGTATAGGACTTTTCAATGGTTGACTTACTGTCAAAAATGATGTATCAATACGCCGTAATGTAATCAGGTTCAGTAAAAGTGAAATCTATAGCAAATAATTATATTTATTTATTTGTGCATGTAAGAAAGGATTGGGCAAAGCCATGTTTCTTTGACCTAATCGACTTGTGTTGATATTTTTTACTATCAAAAAAAACTCGTAGGAGATTCCCTCTCTCTGTAAATATACAAAGAGAAACGCTACATGTAAATGGAAATACATGTGTCGCCATACCCCTTTAGATATTATTGTGGTTGATGGGGGGGCAGTTGGTATAAACTCATAGTAATGGTCGTAAACGAAAAGTCAAACTGAACTTTCGATTACAATAATAATAGATTTGTTTTTGTACCAACAAACAGTTTCCGAACAAAATTTGAAAAATGTAAAGTTTTAAGTGCTTTTTGATAATAGAGCTGTATGTATTTACAGACAGACGAAGGATTGTATAAGTTTCGTATTACATATTGTATCTATAGCTTAAGTATTTTCTAGTTCAAAATAATAAAAAAAAAATTATTTGCAAAGTTTTAGAACCCAGCGTCAGCCATACTGGTAACGTATGCTTCAAATTCAGTTGAAAATAAATACGGAGAGAGAGGGGGGGGGGGGGGGGGTAACGTCCACTCGACACACACTAGGTCATATCGGGACTAATATATGGTTAAATTTTATTTCAACAATTCGTTTGCGCGTAGGATCTTTAGCAGAGGGGTAAACCGGAGGACCCGGAGAAAACCCATGCCAATTGAATTATTGAAATTTGGCTGTGCTAGTCCCGGGATGGTCTAGTTATGTCGAAATGGCCGCCACCCCCCCACACTCTCTTTCTCTCTCACCCGTGCTCTCTCTCTCTCCCTCTCGCTCACTTGTCCCAGTTTCGATACCAAGTATTGATTGGGCTGCGGGGTTGGAATGGCCTAGTGGTCTAGAGTGCCGCGCTTCGACCTCTAGCTGGCCGGTCACCTCTGGCTTTCGGCTGTGGTTTCGAGCCCTGGTGTGAGCGTATGTGGCATGGAGATAGGGGCGCCTTCTCAACCTCGTGGGTTTCCTCCGGGAACTCCGGTTTCCTCCCACGACTAAAGACCTCTACGCGCAAGCGAACTATTGAAATAAAATTAAAACCGTATGTTAGTCCCGAAATGACCTGGTTGTGTTGAGTGGACGTTAAACCCCATTTCTCTCTCTCTCTCTCTCTCTCTCTCTATTAATTGGGCTGACAATGGGCGCACTCGATTGAACGTTCCGGAATTAAATTCTCTCAATTCCAAAAATAGTGTCAATCGAGTGAAAAGGAGAATTTCGGAGTACAACGCATGTGCCGACTGCATAAAAAATATCTCAACCAATCATGGCAGCTGAAACATATTTGTTACTTAAAATACGTCGCGATTCCACTCACACCACCTCAGCTGTCGGGACTGGCAGAACTGTGACAGGACTCAATTCCGTGTCACTCGATTGCAATTCTGTCAATTCGGGACGTTCTGGACTGTGAATCGAGCATCCCCTCTATGTATCGGGCAGATGTAGAATGGGAGATAACTCACTCTGTAATAATCTCCCAGTTGACTTCAATGTTAACTCCATGACCTAAAACTGTTTGGGACAACACCTTTTGAAAAATGAAGAAATCCCGGACGTGGTGGGAAATCATGAAAGTATAGCAGCATCCGGAAAGGGGATACGAAAGCACCAGAAAACATGGGATGATACACAAAAGGTTTGACAAAAACCCCAAAGGGATAAGTAAATCCAAGGGGGGTTTGCCCACAACTCAATAGGGATATGGGCACCCCAGAAGAAACAGGAACAGCCCTTAAGTTTTGGCAATAACACTAAAGGGATAGGGGCAACCCAGACGGAACAGGAACTGCCCTGAGGTTTTCACAACAACACAAAAGGAATGAGGATTTTCAGATGGTTTCTCCCAAAATGGGGAGAAAATTTTAAATGCTATAAAAATAGCCTGAACGGAACGGGAACTCCCTGATGATATGCTATCAGCCCAAAATGGGATGGAGAACATTATCATATAATGACAACTACTCAAAGAGAGATGTGTCAAGTCCAGATAATATGACAGTAGCCCAAAAGGGAACACCCCGTTGTAATGCCAAATAGCCAGGGGGTGGGGGTGTGACATGACAATGACTAAGGTTATCTCTGGTGGCATTTTAGCCCAAATAAATTACCCCATGACATTGGAATTTCGGGTGGCATTGTAGTTCCCAAGTCAATTGGGTAGTATTTCTCCATACTTCTCCCCTTGAGAACACGGGGGGTTGGGATGGCCTTGTGGTCTAGAGTGCAGCGCTACGACTTCTAGCTGTCTAGTCACCTCTGGCTTGCGGCTGTGGTTTCGATTCCTGGTCTGAGCGTATGTGGCATGGAGGTAGGGGCGCCTTCTCAACCTCGTGGGTTTCCTCCCACTGCTAAAGACCCCTGCGCGAGCGAATTATTGAAATAAAATGAAACCATATGTTAGTCCAAAAATGACCTAGTTTGTGTCGAGTGAACGTTAAACCCCATTTATCTCTCTCTCTCTCTCTCTCTCTCTCTCTCTCTCTCTCTCTCTCTCTTGATAACACGATCCCCAAAAGTATTCAGGTTCGATTGCATCAAGTTTTTTTTAAAAAAAAACCGGTAACACATTTGTTATTAGAAAATTAATTTATTGGATTAAGACAGTAAAGTTTACATTTCTGATTTGTTTCAATCTTATATATATATCAAAAAAAGAACATTATATTGGAATCAATTAAATATTGTTTAATTCTTAGTTGTGTGAAGACAGTTTCTGGAAGGTCTATGACCCTCTGTTGGTGCAGGGATTGCTCGGTCGTCTGCTGTTTTCACAAGCAAAGTTGCTTGGATTGAAGTAGGGGAATAGTGAGGAACTACAACTACCAAGGGTGATTTGTCCTCGACTACATTGATAGAATTGGTTACAGTTATTCCAGTTGGGATAGATGAACAAAACCAGATCAGTAGGACACTGAAAGGAATCTTCACAACCTGAAAAATATATTAATGGGTTTGAACATTTTACTGACACCTTTTAAAAAAATACCTTACAAAATTCCATAGACAGAGTGTCCATGGTGGCTAAGAAGGTAAGACGCTGGCTCGTTAGCCTGGAGGTCGGTTGTTCGACCACTGCATTGACAGAGAAAGTTCATCCAGATTTGCAGGATAAGACGATAAAACGTCCCTTGACAATTGGAATTCGATATAAGAGTAGGCCGGGCTAAACTTCCCTCAGAGCGTACTTCATTAGCCCAGTTTAGGAGCAGAACAGTAGGACGTTACACTCTATTTCATTTCTCCATAGACACTAATCATAGATTAAACTTGAAGACCATCCTTTCAAAAATAGGGGCTTCCGGGCAGTACATTTTGAGTTCCTTACCTACACAACTCATGGCTGGAATCAACAGGTAATGGTCGATAATATTGAATTATATTTATTGTTTTGGTTTTTCCAAAGAAATCAATGTTTAAATCAGTGGTCGATAAAACACATATTTATTCTGCTGGTTATAGTATTTAATTATTGACAGCAAGTCACGACATACATAAATCAGCATGGGGTACCTATAGTCGTGCCTGTCGAGAGGCCGTATGTTACATTTTCTGAGTTTGACTCCGATCCTTCCGCATGATCTCAGCATCGGGTTCGTTTCTTTTTTTGCCGATTTTATTGTTTCTTCTATTATGTTTGTATTTCTCCATATCCAGTAATGGGGACGGGGATTTTTGCCTTTGAGTGAAGTGGCGTGTTTTCGTGTCCCAGCATGTACGTGACAAAGAGTAGGGTCACCATTCGAACCTGTTAAAGACCACTGTGCGCAAGCGAATTATTGAATTAAAATTTAACCAAGTGCCGAAATGACTTAATTTGTGTCATATCTTATAGACCATGGTTTTCGTCGTTCTCAAAAATATACATAATATATTTTTTCAATAGATGCTAATATTTGTGTGCAAATTAATTCCCTTGGTGTGCTGCTCACAATACATGTGCACAGCTAAAAGGGAGTTGCGCCATATAATTGAATATATAGGGATTTTCAACATGGTTATAATCCATATTCGATCAGTATGTTATCGATATATCATGCCTTATGGGCCTGTCACACATTGACGTATAGCATCAGCGTATGCCGAAGTATGGGAAATTTAGCAAACACGCTGGTGTACGTTTTTAACAAGTTACGAGCATGCTGAAATACGATGGTATAAGTTGCATGCACAAAATTTTAAGCGTATTCCGACGTACTGCTTACACGTTAGGCGTAAGTTAGAAGTACGCGACGGGTAAGGTATGCACGCGTTCACGCACGTTACATGTAAGTTACTTATAGGTTGACATACGTTGGCTACCAGCAGGGCAATTGAGCAGCGTACGCGTAACCTATTTCTAACCTATAGGCAACGTACTTCTGGCGCCCTTAGAACTTACTGAACGTATGAAATGATTATCCAACAAGCTGGCATACGCTGAAGCTGAATTTAAAAATCAAGAGGACGCTCGTTTTGGACGCATATATAACGTTCTTCTAACGCGCTGAACGAATATATAACCTATGTTTAACGTATGAGTAACTTATTCATAACGTATAACTTCAACGTAAACATAACTTATACAAGCATATGAAAGCGTGTGCCCAGCGAATGTTTAGCGTTCTTGACTTACGCGGAACTCGTGCAGAACGTGTTGGGACATAATTCGACGACCACGTGACGTCAGATATAAAAGCGGAGGGTCCGCCATGATTGTAGACTTCTGCACATGCGCATCTCTACACACGTTTCAAACACGCTCAGGACGTCAGAAGTAACTTATGAGTAACTTATATGAAACGTGCCTGAACGCGTGCATATCTTACCCGTCGCGCACCTGTAACATACGCCTAACGTGTAAGCAATACGTCGGCATCCGCTGAAAATTTTATGCATGCACAAAATTTTGGGCCGCGTTCAGCGTACAGCAACTTATACCATCGTTTTTCAGCATGCTCGTAACTTGTTAAAAACGTACACATAACGTATTCGACGTACACCAGCGTGCTCGCTAAATTTCTCATACGTCGGCATACGCTGATGCTATACGTCAATGTGTGACAGCCCTATAATGTCTTGTTGGTCTAGCGAGCCCCAGCTTATATATTTGACCTCACGTTGTCGTCAAAATAAGCCCCAACACGTTATGGATAAGTTAGGCCTAAGGTAGACTAACGTTGTACATCAGTTCTTCATCAGTCAAGAACGCTAAAAATTCGTTGGGCACACGCTGTCATATACTTGTATAAGTTATGTTTACGTTGGATAATAAGTAACTCATACGTTAAACATAGGTTATATATTCGTTCAGCGCGTTAGAAGTACGTTATATATGCGTCCAAAAAGTGCGTCCTCTTGATTTTTGAATTCAACTTCAACGTATGCCAGCGTGTTGGATAATTATTTCATACGTCGGAATAAGTTGTCTAAAACGTTATAGTGTGACAGGCCCATTAGCAATAATTTCCTATAACAATAATCGATCTCATTCACAATTGTTATTGAAATCATTGATCACAGGGATAAACTCTTCTTCCGGTTGACGTGCCCATGCGTAAAGAATCCAAATTAATACTAATGTTCCCGAACATCGCACTTCCAAGAGGCTGAATTCTGATTCACGAAACATTGTATAAAATTGGAACCTGGTAAATCAGACATTAGTTACCTGGTGTTAATATATATACATATATTACATGGTAAAATAACCACCTGTTGGTATATATACATATTACATGGTAAAACAACCACCTGTTAGTATATATACATATTACATGGTAAAACAACCACCTGTTAGTATATATACATATATTACATGGTAAAACAACCACCTGTTAGTATATATACATATATTACATGGTAAAACAACCACCTGTTAGTATATATACATATATCACATGGTAAAACAACCACCTGTTGGTATATATACATATATTACATGGTAAAACAACCACCTGTTAGTATATATACATATTACATGGTAAAACAACCACTTGTTGATATGTATACATGTATCACATGGTAAAACAACCACTTGTTGATATATATACATATATCACATGGTAAAACAACCACTTGTTGATATATATACATATATTACATGGTAAAACAACCACCCGTTAGGATATATACATATATTACCTGGAATAATTGCTCTTTGAGTAGGAGTGTCTTTCGGCTCTACATATCCTGAAATTTGATACATTGAAACAATATTTGTTATTCGCAACCTGTGTGCAACCCTTTCCGGTTAAAACAATTTTTATAAGATTTCTTCAGATTTACTTGTATTATAAAATATTAAGAAGAAAAGATAAGTAATAATTAATTTCATTATTTGCGGAAAGGTTAATTTCAGATGTTGATAGGGTGCTGTTAGTGACGACAGTTAAAACCCCTGATTGTCATTAGAAGTATACTGAAAACTGAATCTTCAAAAGGAAAATATCGAAACATGGTTCAACTGCGTTCAGTATTGATGATGAAACATAGTTAACACCCGGCAAATACCACAAACACGCTACATACAAAATGTAAGGTAAAATATTTACAAAGACCTCAATTACAAAATCTTAATTAAAATCGTTTCTTGAACCTCCTCTTACTTCGATTGAATCTACCCACCTAACTGATTATATTTTAGCGGGGACTAAACAGTAGAGAAGTAGATATTGTCCGATAACTACCAATGACGATCAGGGAATTTAAGGATGTTTTGTTGGAAGAGAAAACAGGCGATGAAGATAATGAAATATAGAACTCACCTGTAGATTATTACAGGAACCAGAGAGAATCAGAAGAAATCACCGTGTTATGGTAATTGGTGCAGAGACAAATAGCGATTAACATGCAAGATAGAAACGAGAAAGATCCAAGTATACTTGATTGTATTCTAATGGTAATTTTTTTTGTGTCATTACCAGTATATCGTAAAGGTATTTACCAGTATTTAGTAAAGGTGATTACCAGTATATTGCAAAGGTATTTACCAGTATATTGTAAAGGTATTTACCAGTATACTGTAAAGGCATTTACCAGTATTCAGTAAAGGTATTTACCGGTATTTAGTAAAGGTAATTACAAGTATTTAGTAAAAGTATTTACTCGTATAGTTAATTAGTGGGAATATACTAATGGTAATTCCCATATCATTATATTGTAAAGGTAATTACCAGTATAATGTAAAGGTGGTTACAAGTTTTATGTAACGATAATTGCGAGTATATTGTAAATGTATTTACATGTATATACTATACTTAATTACCAGTATATTGTAACGGAAGTTACAAGTATATTGTAAGGGTATTTACAAGCATCGTGTAACGGGAAATACAAACATATTAAAAGGGTAAGGATGATGTCCAGTATGTTGTAAAGGTCAAATTAATTCCCGGTATATTGCAATGGCTACAACAACTCTATTGTGAAGTTACTTCCCAGTTTGACGTAAATGTAATTACAGGTATATTATAAAATAATTAGAAGAATATTATATAATGGTAATTACCAGTATTTAGTAAAGGTAATTTCCAGTATATTGTAAAGGTATTTACCAGTATATTGTAAGGTATTTACAAGTATATTAAAATTTAATTTCCACTATATTACAAGAATATTATAATCGTAATTACCAGTATTTAGTAAAGGTAATTTCCAGTATATTGTAATGGTAATTTCCAGTATATTGTAAAGGTATTTACCAGTATATTGTAAAGGTATTTACAAATATATTAAAATTGTTATTCCCACTATATTATAAATGTGATTGTCATTATTTTTAAAGGTATTCACGTTTATCGAATACACCTATGGCTTTTTAATTTATATATTTATTTCCCCTTTAAGTGGCACCTTGTTTACTACAGGCAAATTAAATTGTACGTTTAAACTAATTGTCAATCCAAATGCACTTTTTGATGAAAAGAAAGGTATATTTTAATCTAAAGTAAATGTTTGAAATCTTATTTAAATACTTGGCTTACTAATCTATTCCCCTTTGCGCCGAAATTCGCCTGATATATTTTCTGTGTTTTTTGTTATATTTAAACATAGATATGAAAGGAGAATAATACTTCATTTTAAGTTGGCTGTTTACTGAAGGTGTTTCACGTGTAAGTGCTAGGACGATTTGGTCTGTACACGACTGTCTCGTCGTAGATTGTCACATCACCATAGTTAGATGCAGAATTTCAACTATAAATGTTGCAACACATGGGTTGTACATTCTGTCAAGTTAAAATTGTCACTTATTTTAAATTGCAACGTCTAAAATCGACACTGATTTCAAATTGCAACGTCTAACATCGACATTGATTTTGCATCTTAGTGTTAATATCTAATATTGATTTTAGTTTTAATATCTAAAACTGAAATTAAATTTTTACTTTTAATTTTAATATCTAAAATTGAAATTAAATTTTTAATTTTAGTTTTAATATCATATATATGAAAATGCATGCTACGGTTGAAACGGTATTTAGGGTGACCCTGGTAATGTCGCAGAGTCGTTATCATTGAAATATCTCCGGGATTTGACGAAAATAGATTATTTTCAATTTGTTCGATTCGTTCAACGGCCCCTGATGACAAACTGTTACTGAAATAATTTGAAACCCTTTAAGTGATCCGCGGATTTGGTGTTCCGTCTACGTATCACATATAAAGATACAGTATGTATAACCTAAATCTCTCTTTTGTAAGTCTCTATTGTGGCCCTCACAATATATAATATTGAGGGCAAAACTAGAGACTTGCAATATGGCGATCCTGTTTTGATCTATTGAATGTCGCGACCGTACGATGTTCTAGAGAGTTGTCATGTTCACAAATGTCTTAATCATTTATAATCAAGGGGTTGGAATGGCCTAGAGGTCTAGAGTGCCGCGCTTCGACTTCTAGCTAGCCGGTCACCTCTGGCTTGCGGCTGTGGTTTCGATCCCTGGTGTGAGCGTATGTGGCATGGAGATACGGGCGCCTTCTCAACCTCGTGGGTTTCCTCTGGGCACTCCGGTTTCCTCCCATTGCTAAAGACATATGTTAGTCCCAAAATGACCTAGTTTGTGTCGAGTGGACGTTAAACCGCATTTCTCTCTCTCTCTCTCATTTATAATCAAGACATTTATGTACATTAAAAGGTCATAATCAACTCTCCAGAACATCGGGTGGTCGCGACATTTAATGGATCAAAACAGGATCGCCATTTTTTATTATCTATTTTTGAGCTATTATAAAAAGAACGACCAGCTCTTTATCTAAATCTTGCATAATGTATTTCTTACAAACAAAAACAATGCATTTTCCACTGAACGAAGGTCTGAGAGAAGTGGTATGACTCACTTTTAAGTATATGTGTGGAATAAATTTTTCGGGGGAACGAATGGAACTCAAAACTATTGAATGTTCGGGAATCTTCCAAAATCTGTGCTTCGTCTGTCACAAGGTTAAGACTAGTGTAACCAAAGTCAGGATTAGCTCTGTTTTATAAAGATATTTTTGATTTTGATTATAGGTATGGTTAATAAAGCATGTGTGACCACGTGATTGTCTTCTGTGTTTCTACTTGTATGTGGTGCAGTCATCCTGCATTTACTATAAGCCATTAGAAAGAGTTAGATGACTACATTAAGAAGAGGATAGAGAGGTAAAAGCCCTTGCTCTATGCAAACAGTAGTGTTATTATTTATTTGATATATTGGGTGGCCCAGCCTCAGAAGTCGCATCAGACTCGTCTCAGTTTTAAGAAAGGCCAATGATATGCAGGTGGGGGAGAGGGCGTGAATGGTTAACACGTGCGATCTGTATCTGTATTCATTGAGTTAACTGGCCTCAGAAGTCGCATCAAGTTTACCTTAGTTTTGAGATTTAGGCCAATGATATGCAAGGGCGGGGGATGGTTGAACGGTTAGCGGGTGCGCGCTGTATCATAAGCTCTTTCATTGAGTCAACTGGCGTGGTTTCGAATCCCCGGACGAAGTTTCTCTCTCTCTCCCTCTCTCTCTCTCTCTCTCTCTCTCACATCTCCCTCTCTCTCTCCAATGATACGCTTTAGAATATTTTTTGTACTCGTTCACTGGGCCACCCGTTATATGCACAGTGACATACTATCACAATTTAAATCAATTAATATCCTTCTTTAAAATTAAATACATAAGAAAGTCATATATACCACATAGTGTTGATACTAACCTGGACACGGAACGTTTGTGGGCTCACATAAACCCATCTGTTTGTTAAATGATAGACCATTTACACATTTCGATTCTATCCATTTATAACCACCGTCGCTTTGTTTAGCACACTGCCAGAAGGATGTGCAGTCGTCCTGGTTAGCGACAGAATCCTCCTGAAAGCATTCCTCTCCAGATTTTGGAATAAATTGACCAGCTACTACCAACAAAGCTGTGAATATAATAAGATACAAACATGAATTAATATAACAAGCATTATTCTTTACGAGAGAAGAGAGAATGGGGTTTAACGTCTACTAGTCATTTAGGGACCAGCATGTAGTTCAATCATAATTTAATTGTATTGTGTTGTCGTTATAAGCAGTGGGAAAAAACTAGGACGCCCCAGGTTCGATCACGATTTTGACCAAGTACTGCAGTCGTGTTTCCCGCTTACCAGTGGTGTAGAACATCGAACGACCTTGCATGGAGGAAAGGTGTCTACTTGTTAGAATGGTGCCCCTGAAAGTTGTAAATTAAAATAAGAGTAGGCAAATTTACTTCATTTTTAAAATCAGATATATGCAAAGGATGTGTCTGTTTTCATAATATTTTGAAATATTTTGAATATTGTAAACAAGCATCGCATGGTACGCGTATTTATGCAACTCCTTGTACATAGTACGTGCATTTATACCACGTCCTTTACATGGTCCGTGTATTTATACCACGTCCTTTACATGGTAAGCGTATTTATACCACGTCCTTTACATGGTCCGTGTATTTATACCACGTCCTTTACATGGTCCGTGTATTTACGCCACGTCCTTTACATGGTCCGTGTATTTATACCACGTCCTTTACATGGTAAGCGTATTTATACCACGTCCTTTACATGGTACGCGTATTTATTCCACGTCCTTTACGTGACCCGTGTATTTACGCCACGTCCTTTACATGGTCCGTGTATTTATGCCACGTCCTTTACATGGTAAGCGTATTTATACCACGTCCTCTACATGGTACGCGTATTTATTCCACGTCCTTTACGTGGCCCGTGTATTTACGCCACGTCCTTTACATGGTCCGTGTATTTATAGCACGTCCTTTACATGGTAAGCGTATTTATACCACGTCCTTTACATGGTGCGCGTATTTATTCCACGTCCTTTACATGGTGCGCGTATTTACGCCACGTCCTTTACATGGTCCGTGTATTTATACCACGTCAATTACATGGTACACGTATTTATACCACGTCCATTACATGGTACACGTATTTACGCCACGTCCTTTACATGGTCCGTGTATTAATACCTCGTCCTTTACATGGTACGCGTATTTATACTACGTCCTTTACATGGTAAGCGTATCTATACCGCGTCATTTACATGGTACGTGTATTTATAGCACGTCCTTTACATGGTACGCGTATTTATACTACGTCCTTTACATGGTAAGCGTATCTATACCGCGTCATTTACGTGGTACGTGTATTTATAGCACGTCCTTTACATGGTACGCGTATTTATACCACGTCCTTTACATGGTACGCGTATTTATACCATGTAGTTGGGAGGTAAATAGTCTTAAAAGTTCATGATAAATTCAAAACTAACATTATTTGTAAATTAATGTCATGAAATAAAATGTACAGGTAAATGTCATATTATGGTTCATCAACCGGGGTTAATAACATGGTACAAGACCCCAGCTTTAGGTTTAAGTGTTATGAATAAATACGGATAATCCGAAATGCCCGGGTTACAGACAACGCCACCGGTCTTCTGCAAGAGCGAGGGAGAGGAGCTTCCCGTGTACGGACCCCAAGAAAATTGTGGAAAATTTGACGGCCGCAAACGGGTTTTCCTGCTCTTTCAGCCACAGAATACAACAACTTCAACTGGTCTAATATAGCCTAATTAAGATGGCTGACTCGAATTCCAATCAACCAATCAATCCTTTACAGTCCACAGAGACAGGGCTGTCGGGGCGCGCTTTCTTCAATTGCAGTCTGTGAATACAACAACTTCAATGTGGTCCAATACAGCCTACCTGTGACGGCTGCCATAGAGCTCCAATCAATCGTGTCGGGGTATGGCGCCTTGTCCCCACGAAGTAAATTTTAAAAGTTTAACTACTGCAAATGCGCTTTACGTTTCTCTAACCGACGAGTTCAGCAACTCTAAAGTTCTCTTATGGTTTTGAACCGAAATCCCACTCTATGGCAACCTGAATTCCAACCATCCAATCACACTGTTGCAACATCATTCACAAATAATAATCGATGCTTGAATAATGTGGCAAGAGTGCCTCCAGACAAAATGTTTCAATCTATAGTCAATTCAGTACCAATTCGCGGTATTTGATAAAAAGAAAACTAGTATAATTGGGTTTTTTAAAATTTCGGACGTCTTATTTTGCCAACTAGATAAAGTAATAATTTATTTTTTCACTTTACGCGTTTACCAGAAAGTTAGGGGGCAGCTGGTTATTCAATAAGTATAGGGGGCACTGGTTATTCTCTCCTCTAGGGTTCGAGAAAAAGTTTGCATTCGAGGAGTTTTTGGACTTGGACTCCATCTCCATCTTTTAAATAGTATAAAAAGCGTGTGATGTTACCTTGACATAATCGGTATGATCGACAGTATTACGTTAAGTTACGTGTAACAGGACTACTTTGAGTTATTGGCTTCATAACGCGTTTCAAACGCCAAGACTGTCATGTTATCTTTGTTAGGGTTTAAACCTTGGGGTTTGGAATGTTTGAGGCACAGCATGAAACAAAGTCGACATAAACCGACGCTAGGAGACGTAACTGATCCTACCCAGGACTGGACTGGACGATTTACAAGGGTATGCTGACTTCTATTGCGGCGTATTTGAATGAATCGACTGTTTTCATGTTTCCAGATAGGAGTTCATTGATAAATACAAAGTTACAAAGGCATCTAATGGAGAATGGTTGGAATTTGAATTATTCGCAGTTGAGAGAGAGAGAGAGAGAGAGAGAGAGAGAGAGAGAGAGAGAGAGAGAGAGAGAGAGAAATGGGGTTCAACGTCCATTCGACACAAACTAGGTCATTTCGGGACTAACATATGGTTTAATTATAATTCGCTTGCGCGTAGGGGTCTTTAGCAGTGGGAGGAAACCAGAGTACCCGGAGAAAACCCACGAGGTTGGACAGGCGACCCAACTCCTTGCCACATCCAAAGCTAAAGACAACTACGCGCAAGGGAATTATTGAAATATAATCGAAACATATGTTCGTGCCTCTCGTTTTAATGAGGGTGCATAAATAAATAATAGCAGATTTTTACTCTGAATGTCGATTAAACTCAGATGATGACCTCGTCAAGAGAGAGAGAGAAATGGAGTTTGACGTCCACTCGACACAAACAAGGTCATTTCGGGACTAACATATGGGTTAATTTTATTTTATTCGCTTGCGCGTAGGGGTCTTTAGCAGTGGGAGGAAACCGGTGTATCCGGAGAAAACCCGCGAGGTTGGACAGGCGACCCTACTCCTTGCCACGCACAACAGGGGATTCGAAACCACACCAGTTGACTCAATGGCAGGCCGTATGATACAGCGCACGCACGCCAACCATTCGGTCATCCAACCTCCCTGACGTTGTCAAATGGGCATGGTGACTAAATAGCCTTTTGTAAGATTAGCTGACGGTGAATAAAGATGCGACATTATTACCATCATGGTTTTATCTGATTGAAATCGAGTCAAGTTGATGTGGATTTCAAACATCACAAGATCTTAAATCAATATCGTAATATGAAATTCCGATTCATATTAAACCATGATAATCTCAGGACAATACTGGGCCATTACTTCCCGGTCTTTTTATCTCCGTATATTAATCTTTATGTCAATATTCCGCCGAGTTCTAGACTTATATAAACATTGTATTTATAAGTTTGTTTGGCACTAGAATCAAAGCCGTTGGATTTAAGCAGACTCCCACGAGATCTTCTATACTTACCAACATTTCTTTAAACACAGTTTTTTATCTATTCGGAGTGGTGTGAAAAATAGGCTTCCAAGTTACAAATCGCATTGTTATGCAAAGGTGCTTTATCCTTTGGTAACACCCTCGTCAGACTTGGTTGGCGTCCTCAACTACGTTACTGCGACCAAAAAATGCACAAGGTCGACAAAAAACTTCAACACAAACGTTACATAATCTCAGATATTATAGGTAGCTATCTTGATACATGAACGCAGGATTGATTAAAAAATCCTTATGACGGCTATTGACATCCAATCTGTATTCAACGTATGATACCATATAGCAAGCTGCATAATCTCTTCCATTATTTTAGAAAGGGTTTTCAAAATGCAGGAATCAAAAGTAAAAGAGACAAGACCATGGGCCCTTGGGTTAAGACTAGAACAAGGGCCATGCAAGTTAGTGTATTTTACTTGGAATTTATTAAGCCATTAAGCTAAACTACATGTATGCATTTCACTTGGAATCTATGAATGTAAACTATGAATTTACGAAACTAAAATAATATCGATGCTCACTGTATAAAATATCCGCATTGTTACGTGAAGTATAACATTATATATGTTAATGTCTGTAAAGGCGGTCACCCGGTTTCCTTCCACTGCTAAACACCCCTACGCCCAAGCGTAGTCTCTCTCTCTCTCTCTCTCTCTCTCGCTCTCTCTGTCTGTCTCTCCAGTCTCTCTCTCTCTCTCTCCCTTTCTCTCGCCTGTAGGTGTTGCGTCAAGTATAACAGTATCTGTGTTATGGCTTGTAAACGTTGCGTCAAATATAACGTTATCTGTGTTAAGTATAACGTTGTGTCAAGTTTAACGTTATCTGTGGTATCGCCTGTAAACGTTGCGCCAAGCATAACGTTATCTGTGTTATGGCTTGTAAACGTTGCGTCAAGTTTAACGTATAACAGTATTCGGGTTATCGCCTGCACAAATAGACTGAATCGACATCAGTTATTTCAAATACATTTGTCTGCCTTCGTCACTAAGTTTGTGACAATAAATATTGGTGACCTGTTAGTTAAACATGTCATACAACCCATCCTCGATACATTCCATACTCGACGGAGAGTCAAAAATCACCCTCTTCTGCAAATTCTAATTTAACTTTACGTTGTATGTACACGTCGGAAGTGCAGCATTTGGTAGACATCTCGGTCCTACAGACTGAACAACATTGCGTCCTTTGACATTGGATGTTAATCCTTATAATCACAAGTCAGGCCTGGTTAATCGGTGTAAATATCCCAGATACTTCTCTGCCCTTTATCGTGTTTGGTGATGGAACTAGGTCACGTGGTGTCAATAAAACAGACAAGCCAATATATCTATTACTCTTTAGTTAGCAGCAAAGTCAACCTGCTCTCGGACCGATATTTAAGGGATTTTAAAAGTTAAATTTACTTCTAAAAATCGTTCAATTCCGTTGAGAGAGAGTGCGAAATGAGGTTTGACGTTCATTTCGGGACTAACATATGATTTGTATAATTAATTTGCTCGTAGGGGTCTATAGCATTGGGGGGAAACGCGGAGACTCACGCGTTTGGACAGGCGACCCTACTCCTTGCCACGTACAACCACTGAATCGAAATCACGCCAGTTGACTCTATTACAGAGAGAGAGAGAGAGAGAGAGAGAGAGAGAGAGAGAGAGAGAGAAATGGGGTTTAACGTCCAATCGACACAAACTAGGTCATTTTGGGACTAACATATAGTTTCAATTTTATTTCAATAATTCGCTTGCGCGTAGGGGTCTTTAGCAGTGGGAGGACACCGGAGTGCCCAGAGAAAACCCACGAGGTTGAGGAGGCGCACCTATCTCCATGCCACATACGCTCACACCAGGGATCGAAACCAAAGCCGCAAGCCAGAGGTGACCGGCCAGCTAGAGGTCGAAGCGCGGCACTCTAGACCACTAGGCCATCCCAACCCTCCTGACTCAATGACAGACCTTATGATACAGCGCCATCCAACCCTCCTACTTCGTCCAGTAATTACCTAGATACCGAGGTCTTGTGTATACATTGACGTAAAAGAACGCCTGGCAGTTGGAATTCGACAAAGAATGGGCCGAAGTGTCCTGGCAAATTCTCTCTGATAACACGCGGAACTCTGGTTTCCCGAGGATCCTATCGTACCTCGGACAAGTTACCTCGCCCAGTTGTACATATTTCTATTGTAACATTGGATTATCACAATATGCAGAAACACAACACGAGCAAATAGTGTTGATCCATAATTTCACTTCTAACAGTTTCTGTTATAACCTAGACAAAATGGACGGCTGGGGCAGTAGGAACGAAACATTTAAAACATTACACTGCATTTCACGAGAATTGAAGATATGCACAGGAACAGACACGGGGGTGTAAAAAAAATCTGTTTATGTATTTCCAGCGAATATTTTAAAATAAAATGTTTGTTAAGTTTTCAAGTCTGTGTTTACCGAAGCCTAAGAACTTGGCAAGGTCTTGATATACAAAACATTATTTTATAGCAATATGGAGAGTGACGTATGTCGCCTTGTCTTGAGATGTAAGATGCAGGGACAGCAATGAAAATATGCTTATACTATTCTGACTTGATATAAAATAATGTATAAAGGGCTATACTATATACCGGAAAACACTGGAAAACACCGAAAAACTACCGGAAAAAACCATGTTATACTAAATACCGGAAAACACCGGAAGCACACTAAATATAGGAAAACACACTAAATACCGAAAAACACCCTAAATAGGCAACTCGAGGCCTGGTCCTCCGGAAAACACACAAAAAACTAAACCTAACCCTAACTCTAACCCACAACTGAAAAACCTAACCCTAACCCACGCACACAGAGGATCAGGCTCCGGGTTACCTATTTAGGGTCTTTTCCGGTATTAAGTGTGTTTTCCGTTGTTTTTCAGTATTCAGTATAGCATGATGTTTTCTGATTGTTTTCCGGTTGTTTTCCGGTGTTTTCTGATGTTTTCCGGTGTTTTCTGGTATTTTCCGGTATATAGTATTGCCATGTATGAAGATAGATGTGGTCCTCTCTGTGTGTAAATTTTACGAACTTAGTTAAGGACATTAGGTCTGTAGTCATTTGTATTTCGGGAGCCACGGCGATTCACTAATTAAGGGACAGGGTTTCGATCCCGATGTTTGTTGAGAAATATCCCTAGGATTTTCCAACGTGGTTTCCCATTATGGAGGGCTTGGCATTGACAGTGTCTAGTCGTAGGATGGGACGAAAATCCGTGCACGTAAAAGAATTGGATGTGGACCGTAGCACCGATATCCGGGCAAGATTTTCCTGTTAGCATGCAGTCGGTGCAATAAAGTTGGACGTTAAACCCTATTTCATTGCCGCTATCGGGACAAAATTTCCCTAACAGCATGGAATCGGTGCAGAAATGAAGAATGTTAACCCCTGCTTCGTTTCATTTACTTTACTTTCGTTTGGGTTGGACGAAACAGCAACGTTCACCTGTGTACACATTGGCGCTAAGAAAAGACACAGTTGTCAGTTGGGAAAACGAAGAGCAGTAGGCGAGTATACGACTTACCATTTAATAAATCTAAAACGGGCGCCATTCTGCTCCTTTTAGAGACGACAACCATTTTAGGCGTGTACGTTTTTCATAATTATTTGTTTATATAATACACGCACGTGACATAGAATAGAGTCTATATCATGAGTTAAATGGCATGGTTTCACTTCCCAGTTTGTACGTGACAACGAGTAGGTCCGACTGCCCTACTTCGTGAGTTTTCTCCTGATCTATCACCCCCAACCCCATTGCTAAAGACCCCTACTCGCAAGAGAATTACTTGTTAGTCCTGAAATGTTTATGTTGAGTGAACTTTAAACCCCATGCTCCCCCTTGACATTATACAGAAATGGGTGGTTTATGAACGTTCATCGTGTTCTTTGTTCATCTCGTCTTCCATTAGCCCAGGTCAGGTGCAGAAGAGTAGGACGTTAAACCCCATTTCATTTCATTTCTTTGTTCATCATTTTCAATATTCCAATTACAACCCAAACATCGCTAATCAAACTTGGCTCTTTTTGTTAAACAAAAATGATAATTACGGGGATTTCAACATTTCTTCAATGATATATCTAGATCATCGCCCAGCAAAACAAACAATAAGATTTACACGAGACCCTTCAATTATTAAACACACAAACGAATATCAATTGCGAAAACCAGCGACTTAAGAACAAGTTTATTTCTTTTTACATAGAAAATATCCCGTTATTAAGATGAATCAGAGACTTGTGAATCTAAAGAATTAGTTTGCCATTGTTCAAGTAGCGCATACTTCATTTTTTGTGAATTAACACGTCTTCCCCTTTTGTAAACAGTTAATTATTAAATCCTTTCCGTTTTGTATTTTTTTCTTATAAATTGGGTGTTTAGTTATGGTAACGTTGTGTACATTCGGGTGTAACATTTAATTGATGACCTGGAAAAGAAATCGTTCGAGTTTCTCGCGCATTGTTTACTTAATGTCCTTGAAAGATTTGAATGCGCATCTTGTGGGTACTCGAGTAGTAATACGTAGATCAGGATAAGTATCTTTCTGTTTAGAGAATCGACAGTCAACACTCAGCAAGTAAACTAATTCTATTGGCTACATAACTCGGGTTGTCCACTGCCTATCCGTTTGATTTGTTGGCCCCTAGTCAAATACTAGCGGTTAGTTCCCTAAAATGTAAATTTTTATATAGTAACGTTGTAGTATTCTCTTTCCTGTTTTAACAAAGATATGACGAATACAACATTTTACAAGATTCAACGTCCTCTGCACCACGGTGACATGGCGTATTAAACGTTACAATCATAACAATGGTAATATGACGGATGTGAGAGAGCGTGAGAAAGGGAGGGGGAGAGGGAGAGAGAGGAGGAGAGAGGGAGGGGGGGAGAGAAAGAGATCGGATTTAACGTTTGATGGTAATATGACGGATGCGAGAGAGAGAGAGAGAAACAGAGAGAGATCGGATTTAACGTTCGCTGGACACAAGCTAGATTTGGTTAAATTTTATTTCAATAATTCATTTGCGCGTAGGAGTCTTTAGCAGTGGGAGGAAGCTGGGGGACCCAGAGAAAAACCCACGAGGTTGGATAGGCTACCCTACTACTTGTCACTCACAACCGGGTTAATATATAACGGATTGAAAGTTTAATTTATAATGATGACACATAAAGTGGAACATTTTGTTTTTGTGTTGTTTCTATCCTTCACCCACGGCTTGCTACATCGTCAATTATTCACAATCAATTTTTAGAACAGTCATATAGTCTATATTCCTTAGCTTTTAACGTTACACGATCTGCTTGGTAAATTGATACGCTTATTTATAATTGATAGATTACAAAGCACATGTGGTAATTCTGTAATTCTCCTGCCTCCTCATATTAATATCAAATTATATAAAATCTGCTTTCATTCTATTTATGGTAGAGCTAATAAACAAAAGACGTCTTCATGCGGTTCATTCGACACACAGAGATCTATCTACTTCATACTTCAAGCATAGATCTCTGTCCTAATTGGCCGCCATATACAACAAATAATATACTGTTTTGGGAGAGAGAGAGAGAGAGAGAGAGAGAGAGAGAGAGAGAGAGAGAGAGAGAGAGAGAGAGGGGTGACATCCACTCGACACAAACTAGGTCATTTTGGGACAAACATATGGTTTAATTTTATTTCAATAATTCTCTTGCGCGTAGGGGTTTTTGCAGTGGGAGCAAACCGGAGCACTCGGAAAAAACCCAAGCGGTTGGACAGGTGACCCTACTCCTTGTCACGTACAACGGGGATTCGAAACCACGTCGGTTGACTCAATGACAGGCTTTAAGATACAGTGCGCACGTGCGAACCATTTGGCCATCCACTCCCCCCCCCCCTATATTGTTTTGTGACGCGTTCCCGCTCCGCTTCACACCTGTTGATACTTCTCCAAATCCTGTAAATACACTTAGTGCTTTTGGCTAAAATCGTCGATTGAGGAAATAAAATGTCGGTCAACAAGCTTAGTGTTTGTTCTCGGTGGGAGCTTATTGTAAACAGACAACGTTTAGTATGGATGCAAGTAAGCTATAAAATACATTATCGATTCTCTGTAGAGATAATATCAAGATGCTTTAACAATATTACATAAGGGATTAACACCCTTTGTGTTCCTTTGACGGAATTAATATGAAGATGGAACATATTATATAAATTGGAAATATTAAACAAATTTGTTTTCATATTTGTTATACAAGTCAGCAATATTAGTTATTGGTTTTCTGTATTGGTGATTGGAAGCTGTGTCCACTGTGGCAGTACCTGTTGGATGTTTGACCCTGAAGATGTGTCCAGTATAAACTGTGGCAGTACCTGTTTGATGTTTGACCCTGAAGGAATGTTGTTAGATTAGAGAAGACGGTGTATCGAGATAGATCAGGTAAATACGCCAGTAATTAGGACAATCTCGGTATTGACATTGTTTACAGCAGCGCTTACAACATACACAACTAGTTTATTCTGGGACGGTCTGGGTGCGGAGGCTGGTGAGTGTTAACCCGTGACGGTACCCCATTCTAAAGTGATTGTAAATGATGTTGTACGGGTTTAACGTCCACTCGACACAAACTAGGTCATTTTGGGACTAACATATGGTTTAATTTTTATTTTCATAAACCGGAGTGCCCGGAAGAAACCCAGGAGGTTGAGAAGGCGCACCTATCTCCATGCCATCATAAGCTCACACCAGGGTTCGAAGCCTGAGAGGTCGAAACGCAGCACTCTTGACCACTAGGCCATCCCTACCCCCGATGTTGTACGGATTACCCTGGTTTAAGCAAAAATCTAGCAAGTGACAATCTTGCGAATTCATCAAAAACTGTGGGGGTGTGACCGAATGGTTACGCGCGTCATTGAGACACGTGACGTGGTTTCGATTTGCTGCTTGTTCGTGACATTACTGACAAGGAGTATGGTCGCTGGCAAACCTTCGTGGGTTATCCGCGGGTCCTTCGGTTAACTCCACTGCTAAGACGCATTTCTTTATTAATGAATAGAATAGTTTCCACTTTCATTGTCACGATAACAAATCTTGTCTCGATTATCCACTTTAAATCAAATTGTTAAATGGCGGTAGCATTTCAATCCTTTAAATATCGCGACCATCCCATAATCAGAGAATTGATTATAGCCCTGTCATGTGAATTAATGTCAAATTAAACATACATTATGCAAGACCAAAATCTGTCTATTGTAGGTCTTTCTTTAGGCCTAAAATGTTATAATTAGCCACAATCAACTCTCGATGTCGAGGCTAGCATGAGATTTTTGTTGTATTGTGGTTCGATTTGCTACAACATTTTCCTTCGTGATTTACCGATTAAATGGATAACCGAGACTACTAGTTTTGTCTTACCGACATTAGTAATGATGACCGAGGCTAAGCGGAACTTTCATTCGCTTAGTTTTAAGTTCATAGTGGATCAATTTCACTGAAATTTTCAGCAAATTGCCTTTACAATAGCTAGTTTATCACCTTTGTTGTGAGAACTGCCAACTCGTATCTAATCTCCCATAATGTATCTTTAATAATTTAGATAACATTTCAGGCCTAAAGAAAGACCTGCAATAGGCCGATTTAACTCTTGCATAATGCATGTTTAAATCTCCGTTCAGCCAGTTTAACGTCTTCCAATAGCTAGAAATGCGCACTCGTCTTTGTTAATATTTGTGTTCGTTTTCTTAAGTTTAAAATTTCGGGTCAAAACAATACATTGGGAACAGGTCATATAGAAAAATACTGGAAAGGAATTCAAAGAATTTAATCCACTGAATCCTCCACATTATAGTTTGTGTTTGCGAATTAACAATTCAGCTTTATTTTACGTTATTCTAGTTTACTTGATAAAAAAAACTTGGCACGATTTAAAATAACTTGTTTATTCTTAATACTTGTTTGTTTAATACACTGGCCACCCCAACCCCACCCCGCTCTTTCTTATAATGCAGAACAATTGAACCTTATAACCCATTCCATTTAAATTCATTTCTTTCTTTTTGGTATTTTTTATTTTCCGATGTAACTCTTAATTTGTAATATTAGTCAAAGTTTAAAAGGTCCATCACAGAAAAATAAAAAATAAAAAGGCACAATTTTTGAATAATGAATCTAGCCTCCAACTGAATCAGGGTTTTGGAAGGATGCAAATTCTAAATCATCTTAAATTATCATTAGTCCGATATGTTAAAAATATTGACATTATACATACAGACAGTAATACTATTTTAATAGGAAAACGCACAATTTTTCAATAAAAACACTGATTCAATGAAAGTAGAATTCATTTTAATTATCTTTTAGTCCAATACTCTGGCGAAATTGGTAAAATGAATATATGTCGGTCTCGGCAATAATACTATTCCTTTGAAGTAGCAATGTTGTTATAAATGTATAAAAACCAATCCCGTCCTTCGTTTTATGGTGTTAAAACGTATATCATGATCATCTACAATAGCGAATCTTAAAAACCTCAAAATTTCACAGATAAAGCGATTGAAAACTGTTAATAAATAACTTGGTAAGATACCAAGATAAGGTTTATTTAGAATGATTGACTTTACAGGGAAACAAACAGTTGGCTTTAATCAAAAATGTTGCAAATACCGGAACTTAAACTGTTGGAATTTCTAGATTAATATTCAACAATCAGTAGGATTAAAAGAGGAGAGAGAGAGAGAGAAATGGGGTTTAACGTCCACTCGAAATAAACTAGGTCATTTCGGGACTAACATATGGTTTAATTTTATTTCAATAATTCGCTTGCGCGTAGGGGTCTTTGACAGTGGGGGAAACCCGGAGGACGCGGAGAAAACCCACGAGATTGAAGATTAAAGGAGGATTTTTGATAACAAATTATACAGGCTGAAATAACGGAATCAAAACTGTCTTAAATAATATACGTACATATTCAATAATTATTATGATACACGAATGATTTATGACAACAAAATATTCTGGTCGGTATAGATTCTTACATACATATTCAACATGTAGTAGGATTAAAAGGATGATTTATGACAACAAATTATTCTGGTTGGCATAAATTCTTTGGCGAATTAAATAAAAGAAAAAGACATAATTCTTTAATTAAGATGCTGACCAAAATTCTGAATCAAATGTCGTATAAAAATCAATAGAATATTATCGATCTCACCTGTGACAGCTAGCGATAATCTCCAGATCATATTAAGAGCCATGTTGCGGTATATCCAGATCTCTCTATATACAAGTATAGTCCTTCGCGCCCGGTATGAAATGACACGGAGCAATGGTTTCGCCTTGTTTAATTCCGGCCTACTGAATCATTCGTTTGGATGAAGAGAGAACGGAACACAATAAGACTTCTCTTTAGTTCAATGTCGATGGGTTGGGTTGTTCAGTCCGAGAACGCTTAACACTCGAAGATTATTGACACTGAGCCAACTGTGTTGTATGTCTTGTCTGTAAAAACGGTCCTCTGTTTGTTTGAGTTGAAGGTATCAACGCGGTCCGTTCAACGGCTCAATCCATGAATTCAGACTCGAGAAACAGAATTGCTACTCGAGTATATTTATTCCCACGAATTGTTCGAGTAACTGCTTATATCACAGTGAAAGGAATTGAGTGTCATTTCGGAACAATGAATGGACTGCCGCGTTTCGGCTTAATTGCTGATCCGTGTTTGCTTGTTGAGAAACGCCAAACATTTGGTATTGACACGTTAGATGTTCTCATCTTTAAATTCAATTAACTACCCAGTTTGTAGATATCACTGCATGTTCAAACATAGCCATTTATTACTTTACTAGTAGACTTAGTTAGACTTAAACATAAACTAAAGAATTGCTTGGGCTTTACAACATAATTACAAACTTCCATTGTCAAATGGCTTATAATTATACTTTATCAATACTTATATCAATACTTATATTACACGTACCTATAGTGTTAATACTTATATTACCAATATGTATAGTGTTAGTGCTAATACTTATAGTGTTAATACTTATATTACTTATGGTGTTTATACTTATATGTATAGTGTTCATACTTATGTTACTTATGGTGTTAATACTTATACTACTTATAGTGTAAATACTTATATTACTTATAGTGTTAATACTTATATTACTTATGGTGTTAATACTTATATTACTAATGGTGTTAATACTTATATTACTAATGGTGTTAATACTTATATTACTTATAGTGTTAATACTTATATTACTTATAGTGTTAATACTTATATTACTTATAGTGTTAATACTTATAGTGTTAATACTTGTATTACTTATGGTGTTAATACTTATATTACTAATGGTACTTATATTACCTAAAGTGTTAATACTTATATTACGTATGGTGTTAATACTTATATTACTTATGGTGTTAATACTTATATTACTTATGGTGTTAATACTTATATTACTTATGGTGTTAATACGCATATTACTTATAATGTTAATACTTATATTACATATAGTGTTAATACTTATATGTATAGTGTTCATACTTATATTTATAGTGTTCATACTTATATTACTAATACTTATATTACTTATATTATTAATATTAATTATATTAATTATATTAAAATATCACTAATATTTATATTAATTATATTGTGTGTCGAGTGGACGTTAAACCCCCCCCTCTCTCTCTCTCTCTCTCTCTCTCTCTCTCTCTCTCTCTCTCTCTCTCTCTCTCTCTCTCTCTCTCTCTCTCTTATATACTCAATCTTGCATTACTAATGAATATTTTTAAAATATATTAATATCGAAAAATTAAAAAATGATTTATCTCGATGTTTAGCTGGCAGTAACATCAATGTTTATAATTCTAATTTCAGAAAGCAAACATATCAATTGTACATCTGACCACCGGTTCTGAAAGATCTAATTTTAAACAGCAGTTTGCTTTACTTAAACGGAATGTAAAGACCATTGTCTACGCCACGATGAATGATAATGCTAGTAACTGGAATAATTCTACAGTGGAAGCTGATCCTGTAATTCGCGGTGTATATATACTTATACTGAGTGGTATATCATTGTCTGGAATTTTCCTGAATATAATTTTACTTGTTATTATCAGACAAAGTGAATTGAAAATTAGACGAAGGAGCGTTCTCATCACAAACACCACCATTGCTGATCTGTTAATCGTCTTAACCTTCCCTGTCGATATCTGGTATTCGTTTGAAATTGGTAATCGAGGATATCTCTGCATTATATTCCGGTACATCAAGCTTGTTCCGATATTTGTGGCCCTGACCAGTTTGACATTGTTGTCCTTAGAGAGGCTGTATATTTTGTCGAAACTACTGACACCGACACCAGCGATAACGTATTTTTACCAGACAACAGGAGCTGTGGTGTCGTGGGTCGTTTGTACTCTGTTACCCGTGCTAAACGGACTTCTGGCGCCGCAACTTTGTGGTTTTAATCTAGTCGTTGTTTATGTGCTAATCGTGCTGTTTGTGGTCGAATTTTTGTTGATTTTAGTATCTTATATCATGAGTGTGGTCATCATGAACGGTTTAAATACAAAACAAAGGAATGGCGAGGTGGCCTTTAAGGCTAGAGCTAAGATAGCCCCTATCACAAGTACGGGACAGATAAATGGTGAACACAGCTCTGAAGATAGCAAGAAATCTATGGATAGTATTAGCAAGGCGAGATGTATCAATCTCAATCCCACGGCAGCTGAACCATCAACCACAGATCCAGCATCTGACAACAGCCAAGGACCAAGTTCAATATCCCGAACTTCTGGGCCGCCTGGGCTGATAAATCGAAAATTTGACGCCGTTACACAAAATATCATAAAAAGAACCGGGCTGTTCGTTGTTGCGTTTTTTGCGTGTTATGGACCAACGTTTGTTTTAGCCGGGGTGGTAGTACAGATTAAATTACCATATCCGGCTTTAAATTATTCGTTTTGGTTCGTTCCTCTGATTCTCTATGTCCATGTAACAATTTATCCGTTTATTGCTTTATATGTAGATGGATATTGGAGGAGAAGAGTTGCAGCCAAAATAAATAAATGGTGCTGTAAAATATTTACAACATAGACACACCAAACGTTTTTTTTTTGTTTTTTTAGTTTTTCTATATTATTTCTTTGTTGTTTTGGGGATTTTTTTGTACAGTAAAAACTTATGGATCAATGGACTCATGTGTCTATGGACGTGTATATTGTAAATTATTATATATTTAAATATTTAAAGGAGTTAATTCTCTATTCATTGAAACCCAGATTGGACGAAATTGGGTGAACAAAAGCGTGCATTAATATAAATACGAATGTATATAAAATAATTTAAATTAGAATTTGTATTGTAATTTCTGATCAGTTTTACCCGTCGATATAATAGAATAGGCTAGATTGAATGGAAGCAGCTGTCCCATGGTTAGCCCTGTCTACATTTCATTAACGCACTAACGTTTTGCTTCGTTCATCAAGGCTCGAGAACATATATAGATTGTGCGACGTCCCAGCTGATTTTAAATGTCCATTGTGTCTTTGGGGGGTTGGAGGGCCGAATGGTAAGCCTGTCATTGAGAAAACTGGCGTGGTTTCTAATCATCGGTTGTACGTGACAAGGAGTAGGGTCGCCTGTCCAACCTCGTGGGTTGTCTCCGGAGGCTCTGGTTTCCTCCCACTGCTAAAGAACCCTATTGAAATGAAATTTAACCATATTATTAGTCCAGGAATGACCTACTTTGAGTCGAGTGGACGTTAAACCACATTTCTCTCTCTCTCGCTCTCTCTCTTTCCATTGTGTCCTTCGGTTTTGCACCAATCAGGCTATAGGAGACAGGTAATGTTTGAGCAGTTTTGGTCGTCCAGTCGGCATCACGCACTAACGTTTTGCTTCGTCCATCAAGGCGCCTCATAACAAATGATATAAGTATACATTTTATTGAGTTGATATACATTTCATGACATTTGAGATTTTATTTGGTTAGTGTACATTTGATTGGGTTATGGTGTCTTCCATAAGATAAATATACATTTCACACCGGCCAGGATAAATAAACCAGAGCGATCAAGCATGACATTTGTACCGCGAGAAGGGTGTGTATGTATTCTTTTATTCGGCTTTTACGGGGATGGAGGGGCATCGCTTTCTACGTTGGAAGAGGTGGCAGGTGGGAGTGGGGGATATAAATCAAATCTGCTTTATAACATAGCTTAATTGCAGAAGGGGTGACCATCGGCATTACTGCTAACGAGTCTGTTTAACTCCCCAAAACAGAGCAATAAATGGTAATTCAAAATACTGAGTCGTCGATCTTGTGTTCGACTAAAATTAGTACAACTATACTAAGCCCCCTTCACACAAAACAAAGAACATGCAATACGCTTTTTAAACGCACAAAAAATCTAGAGAGTGTGTTGAAGTCGCGATGAAACCCGTAAAATCACCTTCAATGTAAAGGTTACTACACGCTGAGTACTAGCGGGAGTTGGGATGGCCTAGTGATCTAGAGTGCCGCGCTGCGACCTCTCTCTCTCTCTGAGTACTAGCAAAATTCCAGAAATTTTTACAGCTTTCCACGTTCTGATTCCACGTAGGCAACGTTCCGGCTACATGTCTGTTTTGAACGGCCACCATATAGAAAACACAGTTCTAATCTGTTTCCTATACACAAAGACTATATACATTTAATTTGATTAAATATCAACGTGGAAGCACAATAAATACTATTAAAACTAGATTGGGACTAACATATGGTTCCATTTTATTCCAAGTTGATAAAAAGAGAACAACCAGACTTTGCCAACGTTTTTATTTTAATTTATCGACGATTGTTGAAAAATAAAGCCGAGTTGAAGATTTTATTTATCACCCAATCCTTTCTTATATGCACAAGTAAATAAATATAATTCTTTGCTATAGATCTGATTTCACTGCACCTGATTATATTACCTCGTTGTGATACATCATTTTTTGGCAGCAAGTCACTTGTTACAAAGTCGTGTATATTGACCCGATGTTTCCTTTTCCCGTGTGGTGTATGCCCGTCTATAACAGCCCAGCTTGGAGCGGAAAAGCCGACGTTAAACCCCATTTCATTTCATTTTCTATAAACACAGTAAAATGTTGGCTAGTAACAAATTCGGAATTAATAGAAATGTCTCACTTTACTTTCCTGATCTAACAATAGTCTTAATTTATCAATTGACTAGACGCGCCATTCCATTGATTACAAACGCCTACACCTGGATATCGTCATGGAGTCGTCAACTATACCCGACCTTTGGATACGTTCATAGATTGTAAGTCTTTGTTACAAGAGAAAGAAGAGATTATATATCAACTGAACAGAACAGTAGGATGTTAAACCACACTTCATCACATTTCCTTTAAAGCCCCAATAACACTCTTGTTGTAACTGAATAATATGTCCCAATCTTCATTCTGGTCAACAAATTGTATTATTTTACAATATTCCAATTAAATGATGATATAAATTTCATCTTAACACACCTATTTATAAAAAATTGGAAAAATTCAACAAATTGATTTGAAAAGTCTAACGCAAACCTTTTCAACTGTGACTTGGATATTAAAATATTTTCGAACCCTCTGGACAAGTAAAATAGGTTGTAATGGATAATTTACACAACAGGTAGGACACTTAAACATCTAGTACTTAGAATAAGGGTATTATTTATTTTCTGGGGCTACCAAACCAGCAAGAATGTTATTGTCCCTTTAAGGACATGGGAGTATTGTAATTGTGAACAACTGGATCCAAAAAGTGGTTCCTTTTTAATTAAAACGTAGCTCCTTTTTAATTCACCAATCCAATTTATTCAAATTATGAAATTTATCCCACACGTGATATCTACTGTAGAATGTGTTATTCGATGATATAGACTAATGACGTCAGACTTGTTTCCTACGTCACAGTGTTATTCTGACTTTAAAATCTGGCTTCAGTCTATTTCACAGAGAATTACGAAATAATATCTCTGTAAAAGATGACTGTCTTCAACACGTGTAATCACATCTCGTGGCGTCAATCATTGGCTCAAAGGTGTGCGCATTGTTTACATAAACCGTGACTGCTTCGGGCAGAATGGTGCCGTTTACACATTTCAATATCCATTTATATTAAGTAGGAAATAATTTTTATCTACACATACTTCAAACGTCTTTATTTATTTTTTTAATACATAAAATATGTTTTATAATTTAATATGTCGCCCTACGATACAATGAAACTGACGGCGGTTAAGGTCAACTGACAGATTATGTTGCTATGACTGAATTTAACCACGACTGGACGCAATCAGGAGCAACCAGTTGATGATACTCGTAAGCGCGCTTATGTCGGAGAACGCTAGATCGAAGACGGTCCTACGCATTTTAGCACATATGACGTCATATATAGATTGTGGGTTAGAATTGGGGTAAGGGCTAGGATCTGTAGATTTCGTCAAAGTCTCGAGATGTAAACAGGACTAGCCCTAACCCTAACCCAAGCCTAACCCTTACCCTAACCCACAATTCACATGTGACGTCATAAGATGCGTAGGACCGTCTCCGACCTAGCATTCTCCGCTTATATGTCGCCCAGCATTAGTTGAAGAATCGGAGCCACAACTGATCACATGGCGGGCGGACACGTGAAATGTCCCCATTCTACTTGTTCCCCATGTTTTTACCGCCGCTGGTACCAGGTGATTAAATTACCAAATTTTATTGCTACGTCAGTTACCTCCAGTCGTAGGAGTAGAACATGTGCGACTTAGAGAAACTGGAGACAACTGGACGGCGACTGATCAGTAAACCAGTCGCCGATTTCTAGTCGCCGTCAGTTTTATCGCGTCGTAGGACCGAATGGTACTGAATGCTTGTTTTATAGACATGCGTAATCGGTTGTTTCCTTCTTTCTTCCGGTTCCGGTTCCGAGAGGAGTGACATTGGAACGAGTCTAATCGGTTAATCCAGTCGTGTTAGATATGTTTCTTTGCTTGGTGTTTCACGCTTGATTTAGCGATTAGAATCATTATAAAACTATGGCGCAACAATTATTGTTTATTATAAACGGCTTGGTTCCACTTTCCCTGATAAAATCAATGATTCGTGGCAGATTAGGGGAATAATACCGTTATAATCTATAGTTTATATCATATTGACAATTAATTTATTGACAAAATCCACATATTCAACAAAAATCAACCGACATATTTAAAATCAAACCAGTTGGAAAATGACATTACCCGGGGCACGAAATTTTAACTAAGATAAAATCCAAATTTTAGTTATTTCATTGGATAATATTAGATTGATTTTAGTGCTAAGCCAATCAAAATTGAAATATCTACTACAATTTGGATTTTATCTTTAATATAAATTTCGAGAAACAGGGCCCAGGTTATAATCTTCTTTTTTCTTCCTTTATTTTTCTATGTCTCGGGGTTTTTTTTTTGTAGAATCTGTGTAACTGTGTTCTGATTTTAGTACTTCTATAACTCTATTAATATTAGGGTGGTTGGCCGACACTTTGTTTAGTTTTGAATGACAGTCCTCGACGCTATTGATTGTTCTTGGAGCCGAGGTATAAAAATGGTTTCACGTGCTTATATCAATTCCTTCAAATCCCTGCTCTGCAAATACATCAACACTTGGGGAAAATTTTTGGGGCGCACTCACGCACAAGATCAATAAATCCCCGATGACGTGTGAAAATTGGCCTCTAAACTCCACAGGTATGGTGTCAAATCGATACAACAGATTTAAAAAATCCCATCAAAATGTTGTTATGGTGCCACAATGGCGTCATACTGCCTATGCTGTCAATGTGAATGCGACAAATTTAGTTAGTCGATCAGCTGAGGAAAGTCACGTAATTGTCATGTACTGGCTCGAAATCGAAACCACGCCACTTGACTCAATGACAGACCTAATGAACTTAAGCGCTTCAATCGTCTTGGAAACTTAAGTGAAATAAAAGTGAGGACAAGGGGGCGACCATTCCATATAGCAGACCACTCTGCTATTCATGTTGGAGCGGGGGACTTTTGATGTCTATACCTAAGTTTTATAAAGTGATCAGACAATCCATGCGAACCAACACCAAGATGATCGCAAGGTGGCCACTTAACCATCTAAATTGTCATAACCTTTCAGATGAGCATAGAGATCAAACATTAGACGACATTGTCAGTTCTTCATTTGTAGTCGTATTTAGACATTTGTACACTAAAATTAACATTTGTATCTTAAAATCAGTATTTGTTTTATAAATCAGACAATTGTCATATCACATTTGTAAAATGTATTTTTGGTTAACTTCTATTACATTTCATCAGAAAAATACAAAGAAAATCAAATGTCGAACAACAATTTCAAAATACTAATCGTGCAAAACATTTCTCCAAAAACCTTTCTTCAAAAACATTCCTCGAAATTCATCAAACCGCAACATTATGACGACATGGAGAAATGTAGAGATTTGTATTTAGAGATTTGTATTTGTTGTTGGGGATTTGTTTTTCGTTGTATGTCTATCATGAAATGTAAATGTAGATTTTTTTTGATTACTAAACTAAATGTTATCTTTACATTAAAAAACAATCCAATTAAACAAAAATACATTTTATAAATCTGATATGAAAAAAGTCTGATATTTAAAACAATATAAATTTTAGGATACCAATGTCGAGATACGACAATAGAAATTAAGGACTATGAATTAAGAACTACGAACACAGAAGAAAGAGCGGTGTGGTCTTCCAAATATGTAAATCAGTGTTCGTTTTTTAAAAAAAAAAGAAATGAAAAAAAAAAAGGATTTTCAGTCTTAACAGTCTTAACTTGAAATGGTTTAAGAGAAAATAAAACTGTAATGATCATGTGCAGAAATGTAAGAAGAAATCTATACTTACAAAACACCATAATCAATAGTTCCATGTCGATGACAGTTTTTCATGTACATTGATTCTAAAGTATCTTTAGCGGGCGTGTGTTACATTGATTATTGAACATAACAAATGTTGTATCATTATATAAGCCGGTATTTATTCTCTAAGTTTTGGGATCCACGGTGGCTCAATGCGTGGGGCGATCCTGGTGTCCGCCGAGCAAATACCTCGTGATTTTCCATCGTAACCCCCCCCCCCCCCCCAACACACACACTTATCGGTGGTGTGCAACGGTGATGAGATACGAAACGGGGTCTAGTGTTGATCGACTGGTGTGAAAAGCCAGGATCCCGTGTGCACGTTGGCATGCTCGTAAAACAACAGGAAACAATTTCCTCCTAACACAGCACCGGTCTCCTACAGAATGGTTGATCCAGACAAGAAGGGTATTAATTAAAGACACAATGGACAATTTTAAAGTCAATTGGCGATTGAAGAACGAAGCAAAACGTTCGTGCGTTAATGAAATGTAGACTGGACTAACCAGGATGACAGCTGCTGCCATTCAATCTAGCCTATTCCTTTATATCGATGGGTAAAACTGATCAGAAATTACAATACAAATTCTAATTTCAATCATTTTATATCCATTCGTATTTATATCAATATGAACATTTTTTTACCCATTTCGTCCATCCCTGGTTTCAAAGAATAAAGAATTAACTCCTTAAATATAAAATAATTTACAATAAACACGTCCACAGACACATAAGTTCATGTAATGACTATCCTTTTACACAAACATAGCTATGATGGAACATCAGTCCATTGATCCATAAGTTTATACTATACAAAAAATCCCCAAAGCAAAGAATAAATAATGGAAAAACTGAAAAAACTTTGAGTGTCTATTTTGTAAATATTTTACAGCACCATTTGTTTATTTTGGCTGCAACTCTTCTCTTCCAATATCCATCTACATATAAAGCAATAAACGGATAAATTGTTACATGGACATAGAGAATCAGAGGGACGAACCAAAACGAATAATTTAAAGCAGGATATGGTAATTTAATCTGTACCACCACCCCGGCTAAAACAAACGTTGGTCCATAACACGCGAAAAACGCAACAACGAACAGCCCGGTCCTTTTTATGATATTTTGTGTAACGGCGTCCAATTTTCGATTTATCAGTCCAGGTTGCCTAGAAGTTTGAACTATTGAACTTGGTCCTTGGCTGTTGTCAGATGCTAGATCTATGGACGATGGTTCAGCTGCCGTTGGATTGAGTCTGGTCGACCCATGACTTGTAGAATGAATGAACATCTTGGTAAAATTATCTACAGAATTCTTGCTATCCTCAAATCTGTGTCCACCAGATGCTCCGCCCATACTTGTGATCGGTTTTAAACATTGGGGAACATCACATGGGGCTATCTTAGCTCTAGCCTTAAAGGGCACCTCGCCATTCCTTTGTTTTGTATTTAAACCGTTCATGATGACCACACTCATGATATAAGATACTAAAATCAACAAAAATTCGACCGCAAACAGCACGATTAGCACATAAACAACGACTAGATTAAAACCACAAAGTTGCTGCGCCAGAAGTCCGTTTAGCACGAGTAACAGAGTACAAACGACCCACGACACTACAGCTCCTGTTGTCTGGTACAAATACGTTATCGCTGGTGTCGGTGTCAGTAGTTTCGACAAAATGTACAACCTCTCTAAGGACATCAAAGTTAGGCTGGTCAGGGCCACAAATATCGGAACAAGCTTGATGGACAGGAATATAATGCAGAGATATCCTCGATTACCAATTTCAAACGAATACCAGATATCGACAGGGAAAGTTAAGACGATTAACAGATCAGCAATAGTGGTGTTTGTGATGAGTACGCTCCTTCGTCTAATTTTCAATTCACTTTGTCTAATAATAACCAGTAAAATTATATTCAGGAAAATTCCAAATAATGATATACCACTGAGTAGAAGTATATAGACACCTCGAATTACAGGGTCGGCTTCCACTGTACAATTATTCCAGTTACTGGTAGACATCTTAACATTGACAACAGTCTTCCTGCTTAGTAAAGCAAAACTGACGTTTACGATTCGATCTATCACAACCTACACCCCGATTTAAAATCGATAAGTATGTTGTGTGAAATTAGAATTATTAATATGGGATAAATATTGATTGTCTCGCTACAGTTACTTACATGTCAACATTATGATTCGACATCGATATCAGTTTTTCAGTATATCTATTATCGATTTTCTTGACCTTCCAGGCTTTCGTTTGTAGCTTATAATCGATCGTTCGATTGATTAAATGTTGTTTTGATTTAAACGTTTTTCCAATAATTATAGAGTTAGCGGTAGTGGAAAGCAAGGGTCAGGGCCGTATCTAACGGGGTTTAGGGGCACATTGCACCCCAAGAAAAACAAGGCGTCCCGAGAAATGCCCCCTCCTCGTCCCAAAAAGTAATTTGACAATCTTGCAATTATAAAATAGTACAGTTTATTATGATCAGTCAGTCGTTTTAAAGGGCGTCCACACGCAAATGGGTTCGTTTGCCCTGATCCAAACTTCGCTGCACCCCCACTTTTAAAATCCTTCATACGGCCCTGGCAAGGGTTGGTTAATTGAAAATTAGATCAGCAATTTAAGTTTCCTATGTTATTCTGGGTAAATGCTTGTCAATAGGAAGGAAAACTGTTGTCAAAAGTTGTGAGGATTAATTTCGTATATATAAATCTTGTTATGCTACATCTTATAGTCGTTGGGATAGGACGAAAAATCGTTGTTACCCTGTGTTAGTGGTACAGGACAGAGCTCTGTCTAGTCGTGTGGATGGGACGAAAAACCGTTGTCGTGCACTTAAAATATCTCTATAGAAAATATGTTCGTTCCTCGTGAGTAATCAGGGGGTGAGACGCTGGCGGGGGGTTGGGATGGCCTGGTGGTCTAGAGTGCCGCGCTTCGACCTCTAACTGGCCGGTCACCTCTGGCTGGCGGCTGTGGTTTCGAACCCTGATGTGAGCGTATATGGCGTGGAGATAGAGGCGCCTTCTCAACCTCGTGGGTTTCCTCCGGGCTCTCCGGTTTCCTCCACCCCTACGCGCAAGCGAATTATTGAAATAAAATTGAAACCATATGTTAGTCCCAAAATGGCCTAGTTTGTGTCGAGTGGACGTTAAACCCCGTTTCTCTCTCTCTCTCTCTCAGACGCTGGCTCGCTAGCCTGGTCGAGGGTTTGATCCCGGTGATGGCCGAGAAAGTACATCGGGATTTTCAGTCGTGGTTTCCCCTTGGTAGTGGAGCAGGACAAAGGGCCTTATAAGGACGGAGCTGTGTCTAATCGTCCAGATGGGACTCAAAATCATCGTCTCGTGTACATATTGTCGTGCACGTAACAGATCCCTTTCGATGTAAGAGTAGGCAAAAGTTTCCCGTATAGCCCGTCTCCATTAGACCAATCGGGGCAGAATAGTAGGACGTGAAAACTTGTATAATTTCCTCGTGAGTAAGACGAGCTACTAGCGGATGGATAATACGCGTTTACTCAGGATAATACACGCTGCACACAGTGAACTACTTACATTGAGAATAAATCCCTGCCCTGAATGGCCGCCATATGCAAAAAATAGTATCATAGATCGTAGTGGCCGCCATATGCAAAAAATACTATTATAGATCGTAATGGCCGCCATATGTAAAAATAGTATAACAGTTTGTAATGCGGTTCTAGTCCATTTAATATCTACCATACACACGGAGGCTAAATAAACATTTTCAATTTTATTAAATAAAAGCTGAATAAAGTCCTATCAAATCGTCGATATAGAGAGGACTCTAAAGGCAGACAAAAGGGCCCTATATCTGACAAAACGGCCCGTCTGGCCAAGGGAAAGGCTCTCCGAGTCTGAGTCAATCGTGTCACCAAAGTCTGTCCCCGTCAAATGGAGCTGATTGTAGAGACAAAACTTACTTTCGTATGACGACAATATCATACTAATGCTCCCTAGCCTTCCTTGTTAACTGTTCAACCCACAAGGTTGGTCAGGCGAACCTACTCCTTGTCACGTACAAACAGGAAACCGAAACGTCAACACTCGACTCAATGACAGTTCGTATAAAATCGCCACACGAGTCCAATGTTTCATCTAGTAGAAATAATCATGCCGTTATTTCTAAAATAACGTCACATCATTGCAAAAGTTGACGTCACATCTGTATCTCGATGTGTCGGTATATGGTAGTAGTGGATAAGTCGTTCTGTCGGTCCCTTGTCCGGTAACGCCAATGGAGTTGTTTCCCTTTAGTTGTAGAGCTGGAATGAAATATAAAATGGAGATAATGATGAAGTTCGTGAATTCGGTTGTCTTCAAAAGCGTTTTATGGCTGAGGCGCTGGAGGCGCCATTCTCCTCGCGAAAAAAATCAAAGAAGTAGAAAAAAATAAAACGGGAGAAAAATGCCATTAACCGATGAGAAAAATGAAAATGTACCCTAGGTAGGGAGGACCCTAAAGGCACACAGAAGGGCCACATGTCTGGCAAAAGGGCCCCTCTGACCAAAGGAAAGGGTCCCCGAGTCCTAGTCAATCGTTTTCTAAACACTGTCACTGTCAAATCCACTACTGAATGAGAATGTAGTCATTGCATTGGCATGAAAATCATCAATCAGGAACCGCCCTCCCTAATGGCATAGCCTTTGCCGTGATAAACCTTAAAACTCCCCTGGTTGTCTTAATAATTGATTGAAAATAAAATGCTAATCACCATTAGTCTCCAGGTGTGTTCATTCGTTAATGTCTCTAGGCATCATTGGAAGGATTTTTACCGGGGCTCAACGGGGGTTTGGTGGCCGAATGGTTAGCGTGCGCGCGCTGTATCATACGACCTGTCATTGAGTCAACTGGCGTGGTTTCGAATCTCCGGTTGTACGTGACAAGGCGTAGGGTCCCCTGTCCAACCTCGTGGGTTTTCTCCGGTTTCTTCCCACTGCTAAAGACCCCTACGCGCAATCGAATTATTGAAATAAAATTAAACCATATGTTAGTCCCGAAATGACCTGGTTTAATTGTGTCGAGTTGGCGTCAAACCCTCTCTCTCTCTCTCTCTCTCTCTCTCTCTCTCTCTCTACCATGACAAGCGGTAACACCGCACGCCGGGCATTTGTGATGAACTTTCTCGACCAACACGGGGATACAACACATGATTCAACATAAAATAGGATTAGTGTTTAATCTTCGCCAATTAAATCTAATTCAACGCTAATCTATTAGACATGTTTCAACGCGTCGTATTTCGTTCACGTCATTTTCGGTTAGGTAAAACTAAAAAGAAAATTACATTTCATTATTTACAGGCGGACGGTGTATATGTCTGGAGATCACTGGTCCGTTTGCAGCAGAAACGCAGATCTTTAAACCTAACATCATTTCCATAAAATGGCTTGCGAGATATCCGGTGTATTAGGTTTAAACGATAGGAAGGGAGACAACTCTGGTAAAACTGTGCCGTATGGAAGCAGTGCGCGAGAACTAGTTACAAGCCAGGAACAGTTGTTGTATTCGTTACAAAACTTACAATACGAATTGATGAAGACGGACAACGAAACAACACAAGCCTTGGAAGAGATCAAAGGTCGAATTGCCTCAGTCCACATGAAGTCATCCCGACCAAAGGTTCCAGCATCCGTTAACTATAAGTCTAAATCACCTACAACCTCCAGAAGACAATCCCTGGAACTGGTCCGAACTCCTAGAGGAATGTCTACAACGAATTTTAGTAGTATACTCGATTGTTCAAGTGATCGTCTTTCTGCAGATTACAGGTCATCCACGTCTTTCAGTGACTGTACTTCGTCTGTTTGTTCTGAAAGGTTGGACACAGATAGTGACGAGGATAAACCTGCAGTTGTATTAAAACCCAGACGGAAGAAACCTCTGACTATTCTCAGATAAGTTTTTGGATGTGATAAAGATTGTGTATTGCACTGTTTGTCAATGTGACATTGGCTGTCTGTGTGTCGCCCTGTTTGTCAAGGTGATATTGGCTGTCTTTGAGTCGCTCGGTTTGTCAATGTGATATTGGGTGTTTATGTGTCGCTCGGTTTGTCAGTGTGATATTGGCTGCCTATGTGTACCTCTGTTAGTCAATGTGATATAGGTCATTGTTGTATCTTATACCCACGTCAGACCGGGTGGCCTCTTTACTTCGCTGCTACAGCGATGGACAATGGTTTTAGAGCGTGTTAAGATCGCCATAAGTGAGGTGTAAACGTCAGCTATCGTGCTGTATTCACGACGATGGTCGCCAGTGATCGCTAAGTTACGGCGTTTATTTTGAGCTTGTTCAAAACCAACGCCAAGGTTCTGCGATCTAAACTGGAAAGCTACGAGAATAAGACTTTTTAACAAGTTTGTAATCTTGGACATTTTTTGCGTCCCTGTGCATTTTGTGGTCGCCGTACGGTCGGAGCATCGCAGTAAGGACGCCACACCGGTCTGACGGGGGCATTATATTGGGGTATGTGATGAGTACTGTGTATCTTCTATCGTTCTATGTGTGTATGTGACAAATACCATGTGTCTCTGTTATGTTAGATTCCCAACTATCGTTCTATGTGTGTAGGTGACAAATACCATGTGTCTCTGTTATAATAGGTTCCAACTATCGTGCGATGCGTTACGGTAAGATTGTCCCTATCGAGTTCGCGATCTGGTACGTTCGGATACGTTTCCATGCTGTCAACACGATTGCTACTACTGAATTCTGTATATGCTAAGACCTAATAGGATCACCGCGATTTCTCCACGAGTTCAATCGCACGGTAGCGCGAATCGTGATAGTGGGAACCTAGCCTAAATCAATGTGATACATTATACCATGTATCTCTATCGCTCTGTTGGTCAATGTCAGGGGCGGATCCAGATATTTTTGCAGGAGGGAGTTTGCCAGGTTCCTGTTAAGTAAATCTGTCATCATCGTCTCTAAATTACATAGACATACATACAAATTGAGTTTTTTAAAGAGAGAAATCATTTTTGTAATGATGTAGGATCATATTGTAATTTAATTTCATTGCCGCAAGTCATTCAATTTTTTTATGTAGCTGAGCAGGGTGGGGTTTGGGCCCCCCAACCCCCCCCCCCCCGGATCCGCCCCTGAATGTGATATATACCATATATCTATATCGCTCTGTTGGCTAATGTGATATATACCGTGTATCTATATCGCTCTATTGGTCTATGTGATAAATTAAACTGTATGTGATAAACACTGGGTATCACCCGGTACTCAGTATCGTTCGTTCCTCTCTATTAAATTAAAAATGTTTTCAATGTGATCTTACACTATTTTATATAAGGAGTCCTTCTTGTCATTAAAGATTATCCAATAGTACAGAAGTCTTCATCTCAAAGTGTTAAAACAGTGGAGGCAATAAACACGAATTTAATTGAATTTAAATACATACGTGATTCAACAGTCATGTGACTTGTTTGTCACCGTGTGAGTTGTACCTCAATATAGACCTACATAATAATATCTACAAGTCACAATAGGCTTTGTTTTCCAGACTTCAGTTCTTTTTTTTCATCTACCCGAAGTTCATTAAACGTATCCAATAAATACAAAGTAATTATACCAATTGATTAATTGGACCCAAGAGAGTTTAAACCACGTTAAGTCAATAATATATGTGATAATAATACTATACTTACCACAATAAATCAATTTAAATCTGATGGACGGTTTGTGATAAAACCAATATAGTCCAGGCATCTTAACTCAATTTTGCACGATCCCGGAAAGTTGCTGCAACAGAAATGCCGACCACGGTTTTTGGATTTTGGCCAATCGGACTGAGACTTTTTTGGTGATAATATACGCCTCAACCGAATATAAACCGTGATCTGCATTTCTATTGCAGCCACTGCCCGCACTTATTCTATCTTGCCTAATTGAATAAACACAACAGTATTGCAGGTATTTTCATTAGTCATCACGATTTTACCTGAGAAGGTATTTTCATTTTTAAGGATAAAGAATCATGGCTCACTAAACAGGATGTCCTAGGGTTAGTCATCCCTATTTTCGAGGAGAAGGTACCTCTGGGTTGTCTAGCTTGGCTTTATCTTGTCCGCGTGTGTCTAGTCGTTCGGATGGTACAACAAACTAATGGCCTGTCACAGAATGGAACATCGCCTAACCGTACGGTTGGACCAACAAACTAAGGTACCGGAAATTAAAAGATCCCTTGACGGAATTTTAAATAAAGTAGTCTGCAGAGCCACAGCGGAGCTACGGCCAATGTTTATAGAGGGGGCGTTCCCAGCTTTAGCTGATCGGTCACCCCTGGATTGGCGTCCTTGGTTCGATACCTAGTGTTAGCGCATGCGCTGAATATGCTAAAATAATATTTTATACCCAAGTGTAAGTGCTCTTTATTAAACTATACGAACAAGAATAACATGAATGAAGTTTATGTAGCTCACTTTGTATTTAAATTTCAGAAATAAAACTGTTCATTAAATGACATGAATTTTAATCTAGGTATTTGTTCATTTTTAAATGGGTAGCGCGAATGTTCTAACAGTCGACAGTTAAAATCGGAAACGAAACTACGATTCATCAACAAACCCACTTCGAACTTATATTTCGAAATGGTTTAGATGACAAATCCGAATCTACCCAATTTAACGCTTTTTTGTCCTAAATTAAAAATGGTTAAAGGGACAATAACACTCTTGCTGGCTTGGCAGCTCTAGAAAATAAATAATAGTCTTATTCGAAGTACCAGATGTTTATGATGTGTCCTACGTGTTGTGTAAATTATCCATTACATCATATTTTACTTGTCCAGAGGGTTCGAAAATATTTTAAAATTCAAGTCACATTTGAAAAGGTTTACGTTAACCTTTTCAAATCATGTAGTTGAATTTTTCCAATTTTTTAAATTAGGTGTGTTACAATGAAATTTGTATCATCAATTTATTTGAATATTGTAAAATAATACAATTTGTTGACCAGAATAAAGAATGGGACATATTATTCAATTACAACAAGAGTGTTATTGGGGCTTTAACCTACTTGGCATTCAAATTTTATGTTTGAACTGAAACGAAACGTCTTACATCGCGACATGTCATACATCTCGGCAACAACCGAGCTAATCAAGATGTACAGGTGGTAAGGGGACATTTAGCCCGGGCAGCAGCATTAATGCCTACTATTCATCGAATGGGATTTAACGACCCAATGTTCTACTCCGTATTCTCCGCTGTTTCCGCACATTCTTCCTCGAATTCAAACTGACATGGGTTTTTTTACGTGCAAGCCAACATATATATGGGGCCTCGCGTTTTGTACAATTCGATCGACTAGACTCGCTACGTCACCATTCAACAACGTGGTGGAAAATGGCGAGGAATTTTCTCGGCGTACACCAGGATCGCCCTATGCATTGAGCCACCGTGGAACCCAAAACGCAGAGAATATCTACCGGCTTATATAATGATATAACATATGTTATGTCATCATTGTTCAATAATCAATGTAGCACACGTCCGTTATAGATACTTTAAAATCATTGTACATAAAAAAAACTGTCATCGCCATGAACCTATTGATTATGATGTTTAAAACGAACATGGCCGATAAATGGCCTATAAAAAGCCTAAATCAACACAAATTGTTTTTGTATCCATCACGCCTGTCTTTAAACAAGTAGAACAGATAGGATTAAAGTTACGATGTATGACTTGCATTTTTTAAATCTATTTCGTTTCGTTTTTTATAGTTCAAAATTTCGTTTTACTTGTCTTTACTACACTACGATCTGGAAGAGTTGTTATCATTGACGTGTTCTGGCTGATGTGAGGGATTAGCCAATGAAACAGTCTGTAACGGCGAGTTTTCGGACTTTTGGTGCATGGAACTCTTTGTAACCCATTAGAAACATCCATGCTGGTTGGTTAATCAAATGTCTAACGTCATATGATCAAAAGCCGCTCGTATTTCCTCTGACGCGACCTATCGCCACAACCGGTCAAAGCGGATTTAGGGTCGGTCCATCAATTTGGTTCACGTCAAATGCAGATAGCGATCGTCATAATTTTGTAAATAATGAACACTTATATTCCTGTTAGAGAATTAATTCTTAAGCGGTACAATTTTAACTGGGAAATACCATTTTACAGTGGGGATTGGGAGGGGGAATGGTCTGACACATTGTTTCGATTCCTAGCGTCTAGGGTTTTATCCGTACACCTCCATTTTTCTCCCACTGCTAAAGACATCCACATACAAGCGAATTAATGAAGTTAAATTGTAACATAGGTTAGTCCCGAGAGAGAGAGAGAGAGAGAGAGAGAGAGAGAGAAAGAAATGGGGTTTAACGTCCACTCGACACAAACTATGTCATTTTGGGACTAACACATGGTTTCACTTTATTTCAATAATTCGCTTGCGCGTAGGGGTCTTTAGCAGTGGGAGGAAACCGGAGTGCCCGGAGGAAACCCACGAGGTTGAGAAGGCGCCCCTATCTCCATGCCACATGCGCTCACACCAGGGCTCGAAACCACAGCCGCAAGCCAGAGGTGACCGGCCAGCTAGAGGTCCAAGCGCGACACTCTAGACCACTAGGCCATCCCAACCCCCCGGTTAGTCCCGAAATGACCTGGTATGTGTTGAGTGGACGTTAACACCCCCTCCCTCTCTCTCCCTCCCTCTCTCTCTATCTTTCCATCTATCTCTCTCTCTCTCCCATGTTTACTGTAACAAAGTGATCAATATTTAATCCAATTATCATAAATACATTATATTAATGTTTGGGTGGAGCTGTGTATTCCCAATAAGCTGGGTTTTAAAACAGCTGTCAAGACGTCCGCTATTGTATTTGAAATATCTAGACATTAGGAACCTTGACAACAGATCTAGACAAGAGATTAATTATTATTTATAAGAATGAAGGAATTAACACTAGAGGTAAGAATTTAATCTCAAGTTTGTGATATCGTTCTTAATTTAATCAGATGAAAGAATTAATCGGCTGCTTCTTGATAAGTAATCCTGTTGAAGCTAGGATTGATAGGATTAACACCGTATCGATATGGACAACCACAAACACGTACGTGTATACAATACAGTTGTATTTTCAATTCAAAATGAAAGTCATTCGCTATTTTCAGTTTTCAAATCAGTGTCCATATTGAACCCTTGCAACTGAAAAGGGAAATGAAATTGGGTTTAACGTCCTGTTGTCTGCACCAACTGGGAAGTGGGTTTCGGGAGAAATCTTGTCAAGGGTTTTTTTGCGTTCACGCTTACGTGTACACGACACGTTCATTTGCCGTCTCATGCAAACGACTAGGCAGATGCCGCGCCTTGTCAGTCCCTCCTACGTCATTCTATTTTGACTTGTGCTGACTGACATCAGAAAAGCATCGTGACGTTGGTACCATAATATTATAAAACATGTTTAGATACATATAACGTTTAGATATCCGGTCATACGAGACTTACGCTGTCTACAGTCAACTCTGCTTTGGAACAGACATGAAGATAATTGACCGCCATTAGACGAAAACACAAAGTAACCTACGCCCGGGAAAGCTTTAATAGAATTTATGCGGCTTCCATTTTTATATCTATAGCAATTAATTTATAGCCTTTATTTTGTCCATGTGTATATGAAAAAGATTAGAACGACATTATGTATCAGTGACGTGCACTATATTTTTAATATGGCGGTCAATCATAACAAAGATCTATCCTGAACATAGACAGGTCTATGTGTGCAGATTGGGTATCACGTCTTATAATATATTTAACGAAGGAAAGAGAGAGAGAGATAGAGATAGTTAGAGAGAGGGTGAGAGAGAGAGGTCGAGAGAGAGAAAGAGATAGGCTTTATCGTCCACTCGACACAAACTAGATCATTTCGGGACTAACACATGGTTCAATTTTATTTCAATAATTCCCTTGCGCGTATCCTGGTCCTTTAGCGGTAATGGGAAACCGGACAAAACCAACAAAATCGGACAGGCGACCCTACTCCTTGTCACGTATAACCGGGGAATCGAAACCACACCATCTGCCTCAATGACAGACCTTATAATATATTTAACGATAAGGAACTAGATCCCTACCGTATTTGCCCTGTGGAGTAAATGTCGATATTTCTAACAATACATCAACAACACACATTAATACAAAACTGTTCAATATAATATGTATTAACGACGATGAATGGCTATTCGATTCTCGCTTCATTATCGTTTAGCTATTAATGTAAAAGAAAATATATGAAAAATCAGGTATCACTATGGTAACGAGTGTAAACAAACGGCTGTTTCTATGGTGATATATTAGTGGTGCGAGAGTGTTAATCTGTTAAGGTGTGGTAATAGAATTATTTTAGATGATGGAGACTATAGAATGAAACGACAATAGATATAATTAATAGACATGATTTCTATTCCTGTATAAAATTAATCGTTTAGTAAAACAACACGATATAGACTATTCGTATTTATTCAACATAGTATTGTACTGATACAATGAGGTCTAATCTCTATCTCTCTCTCTATCTCTCTCTCTCCGCCTCTCTCTCTCCGCCTCTCTATCTCTCTCTCTCTCTAGATCTTTAGATCTTGTACGTAGAAAGTAGTGAGGCCACCTGTCTAACCTCGTGGGTTTTTTCCGTATCCTCCAGAATATCTCTCTCGCTCGTTTGGATCATAATGAATGTCATTGAGTTTAGGAGCGTGGTTTCGCAATCTGATTAAAATACAGATCCTATTTCGTTTCGTTTTTATAGTTCAAAATTGTGTTTTACTTGTCTTTACTACACTAGGATCTGAAAGACGTGTTATTTAACTCGTGTTCTGCATGAAATGAGGGGTCAGCCAATCAAATTGTCTGTCGAATCGAGGGTTTGACCTTTTTGCGCGGAATTGTGGGTAGGCATTATCAGCGATAGAAATCAAAACAAAGCAACAACGATTCTAATTGGTTAATCGAATGACTGAGGTCATAGGGTCAAATGTCGGGGGCTTGATATCTGAACTGGCTAAACGTGACCTCCCTCTATAACTTGTTAGATCTACATGTAGTGTAGGACATCGAAATTATAAAAACAGAAACGAAGTATAGATCTGAATTTCAATTAGATTGGTGGTTTCGATACCACACTAGTACGTGACAAAGACTAGGGTTTTCTCCGGGTATTTCGGTTACCTGCCACTGCTAAAAACCCCAACACACAGACGAATTATTGAACTAGAATTGTACCGAATGGCCTAGTCTGTGTCGAGTGGATGTCAAATCGTCTCTTGTATTCGACGCTATCATCATAAGGCAGATACAGTGAACTTGAAAACATCCGGGTTTAGATAAACGAGTATCCTTGATGGTCATTCCGGAACGTCTCGGGCGAATTGATATAATTGCAATCGAATGACGCGGAATTCAGTCCTCTAACAGCTCTACCTGTCCCAACAACGCAGGTGGTGTGAGTAGAATCGTGATGTAACTAAACACAACGAATATGTCATTGTTTTTTAGCTGTCATGATTGTGCGGTATTTGTTCTTATTCAGTAGCCCGAAATCACCCTTTTCACTCGATTGTCACCAATTTTGAAATTGAGAGAATTCAATTCCGGAATTTCAATCACGCATCCCCCAAGAAATATTATTTGCAACAGGTGGGAATTACCCAATGCAAATAGAAAACACGTGAAATTTACGTGACTGAAGAAAAGCAACAAACTATTGCATCCTGAACGTCGGCGGCTGAAAAACAACTCTTTACATCCTGATTATCCTGTCTGGCAACTGTTTTTTTTTAAATCTTAAATTAAAGAATTTTTGAATATGTTCTGTGACATTTTCATCTTAAGAAATCGTGTTTTAAATATTGACACGAAGGGGGTTGTCAATTTGGTGACATCTATATCCTGAAAATAACAAGTTTTTAATTTTGAAAAAGCGTAGTCACGTGTATGAACAGGAGACAATTCGTTAACCGTTGGGGAGAGATAGAGAGAGAGAGAGAGAGAGAGAGAGAGAGAGAGAGAGAGAGAGAGGGGGAGACAGAGGGGGGAGACAGAGACAGAGACAGACAGGCCGACAGAAGAGTTGGCATTAAAGTAGCTAAGTCTCTAACTCAATATCATCCAAACTCTTCAACATTGAAAACATTGAATTTGTCAATTCAAATCAACTTTGATGTTGTGATCTTACCGCAAAAGATGGGCTTCTGATATCCAATATTTAAGAAAAAATAAACATTTTACCATTGGTACACGAATCGTGTACCATAATGCGTTTCATCCCCAGTTTTAGCGAGAGACTCAAGGAACGAGACTAGAAACATTGCACCAAATCCAACGGCGTGTGTAGATTGGAATAACCAGACGCTAGAAATTTACCTTCTATTGAGAGTGTTCGCTTATTTCGCCGAACATAACTGATTTGAAATTAGAGTAAAATCGGAAACCATTGAATGTAAATCAGTTTATATACATTCATATTACAATATTATATGCGTTGCTACCCATTTGTGTCAATTTGTAGGTCCCAAATGTTAGCGATTTAGCTCCTTTAAGTCAAGCGGTGTAGTTTCCACTTACCGGTTGTAAGTGAAAAGGAAAAAGGTTGTCTGTCCAACCTAGTGGGTTTTCTCGGGGTAACCCGTTTCTTAAAACTGCCAATGACCTCTACACGCAAGCGAATTATAGAAACAACAATTTCACCGTATCTTAGTCCCGAAATGACCGAGTATATTGTGTTGTATATTGCGTGTTGTGTGTTGCGTATTGTATTGTATAATATGTATTATATTATATTGTGTTGCATAATGTGTATTGTATAGTGCAGTGCATAATGTGTATTGTATAGTGCAGTGCATATTGTATTGTATATTGGGTATTGTATATTGTGTTGTATATTGTATTTTGTGCGTTGCCTTGTATTTGTGTATTGTATTGTATATTGCGTATTGTATAATGTATATTTGTATTATATTGTATATTGTAATATATTTACAGAGTGACTATAAAGATATCTGTAAATCAGCAGGTAATAGGTTATTGGTTCTACAATTTGGGGCTGGTTGGTGCGGTCCATGTCGAATGATGGCACCCTACTTAAATGTAAGAATTCTGTTTTATTTGTTATTTGAATATACTACAATTAAATTCTCTAAAACTCGGGGATCTACTGGTTAGTCAGTCAGCGCCTTACTTGGTCCCTGGAAACCCGAATACCATCCAGACCATCCAGGGTTCATTCATTCAATTGAATTAGAACACCATTAAAAAGGATCTTCCATTTCCTACATTTAAAGGGGTCTTTCATCGCCTCTAATCTAATTAAGGTTTTATTTTTATTTTATTTTTTATTTTAAAAAGGATCTTCCATTTCCTACATTTAAAGGGGTCCTTCGTCGCCTCTTATCTAATTAAGGTTTAATTTTTTTTTTCTAAGAAACTAGAAGCTGAATATGAAGGTACAGTAGTGTTCGCCAAGGTGGATGTCGATGAACTGTCGGTGAGTTCTATCCATTATACTCAGCAACCCCGGTTCAGCTTCCGATTTGTTGAACCAATTGAAAATGAAAGGGGGTTTAACGTCCTACTGTTCTGCTCCGCATTGGCTAATGAAAACGAGCATACGCCTTGCAGTGTGCTATGAGGGACATTTTTCCCTGAAAGAGGCACTACGGCCTACTCTTATATCGCATTCTAACGTATACGTCAATGTGTACAAGGGGCCTCGGTTTTACGTCCCATCCGAACGACTAGACAGATGTCCTGCATCACTGAGAAGAGGAAACCATGGCGGAACATCTGGATGAACTTTCTTGACCAATGCATGGATTGAAAACTCGACGCCCAGGCTAGCGAGCCAGCGTCTTACCCACTTAGTCACCGTAACGCCCTGACCCAATTTGTGTCAACTGTCAGTGTGACGTCATCAAATGAAGAAAAATGAACGTGCCACAATACTATGGAATTCAATCATTGTTTATCAATGGACAACTTTTCGAGTTATCGTCTCCAGCCATTATCAACAAATCACATAAAATTGAACCGTGTGTTAGTCCCGAAATGAACTAGTTTCTCTCTCTCTCTCTCTCTCTTTCTCTCTCTCTCTCTCTCTCCACAGTACCAATATAAGTTATTGATTTATCGTTACAGGATCTAGCTGAAGAAGAGGGTATTGAATGTATGCCGACTTTTATACTGTACAAAGACAATAGCAAGGTCAGTGATTTTACCTAACTGATATCAGGCAGGCATTACATTTTTGTTACATTGTTGATATGGCAGAAGCAGAACGATGGTGGGTGGGGGGGGGGGGGCATTATTTCAATCAAAACTAGTTTAGCAATAACTTTTCTTTTGTTATTTTCATTATCACTATGTTGAATTTTGTTCACCCTGATGACGTCAGAATCATTATTGACGTATTATCTATCAGCTGCATCACTTTCATGAAAATTACAATTTGTTTTAATTATTGAATTTTATTGCAAATATCTCAAAACCACACATCCGATACATCATACAGACCTAATGTAACCACGTCACATGTATCACACTTACCTACTGTAATAACGTTACAATATACAGACCTCATTGATTTGGGATCACTCGGCAAACCTCAGCCTACTCCAGTACACTACATGTAGCATCGGCCGTATGATGAAGTCCTACTTTTAAGTTCCCGGATTACCAACGCATTTGATGACGGGTTTATCATACAGAGTTTTCTAAATGCGACAAGTTTTCCTAATAAGTAAACCGTTGCTGCATCGCAATTGTATGGATATAGGTACATATCACTAACGGTCATGCAGCCGAGGTTAAACATTGGGTACCGGAATTTGCCGAGGTTTGACGACTAGGGATATATGACACAGCTCAACCAATTATTCCTGCCCACAAGCCAAAGTTATTTTTAATCTTTCCCTCCCTCCATATCGATCTTTGTTGCCTTTTCTGTAGAATCAGAGACAGGGGTTTGCTCACAGGTTCCGATGAATATATATGAATTTTTGGCGGGGGTTGGGTAAGAGGTTAGTTAGGTTGAAATGTCGGGTGGATAGATGCATGGTTACTAGTATGCTATTTTCACTTTATATTTCCATGGTGAACCTCATACCTGCATTTGAGCAAGAGGTTACCACATGTTGCTCATCCTGTGGTAAAAAGCGTTTTACCCATCGAAAATTTCGAAACAGATTATTTCCGGTCGAAGAGACGAGAATTAATGGAGAAATAATTGGTTATTTTCAGGCTAGTTCGGGTGGGGTGGGGAATTGTAGGTTAGAGTTATCTACCCTTGCTCCTAACTCTTGCGGCGGCCTGAAACAAGACTCAGCTATTTGGTTATATTTTCAGATCAGCGTGATGCCTGGTGCCAATAAAGAGAAATTAAAACAACTGATAGATGAAAATAAGTAGATGAAATTAACCATATGATAATAACGATGGTAATTCGAATATGAAAACGTGTAAATAGCGTCGTTTGAAAAGTGTGAATATCTAAATGTCGTGACTTTAATTTAGTCTGGATCAATCGGGTTATCGATACGATATCTGACGTCACAAAGTATGTGTTTTGTAGATAGATGTGTTCAACAATAAACTAGATTATAAAAACAGTCGGGTTATCCATAAAATATCAGACGTCACGTATAGTCGTTAGACTGTGTGCTACATGTATTGTATATCACATGTCGTGTTCACGTATAAAATAAACTACCGGTACAAAAACAAATTCAAAATATTTACAGTTATTTAAAGATACATTATGGGAGATTAGATAAAGAGATGGCAGTTCTAACTATAATAGTTAAAAACTAGATAGTGTAAAGATAATTTGCTGAAAATTTCAGTCAAATTGATCCACTATGAACCGATAACTAAGCGAATGAAAAGTTCCACTTAGCCCCGATCATCATTACTAAAGTTGGTCAGACAAAACTAGTAGTCTCGATTATCCATTCAATCGTTAAATCACGAAGGAAAATTTTGCAGCAAATCGAACTACAATCCAACAAATATCGCAGGCTAGTTTTGACATCTTGATGTCACAACATTTCAGGGTCTAAACGTAACAAAATCAGCGACGATGTTGTACGGACTTTTGTTTATATGAAAGCTGTTCGATGCGTGGTGTCGTGTCCGTGTGTCGAATCACGTCTGAGAAATACTCACACATAGAAGAGGTCACACGCAAGTCGATACGGATACGCGATACGGACCAGGAATTTACGCTTGCCAAAAGTTTCTATTAATATGCTCCAAATATCCAGACTTTTTCCGAAAGCAAATATTGATTTTTAAACCTAAACCAGGACCCATCCCTAATACTTACCTGAACCCTAACCTACAATCACGTGCCCTAACCTTATTTCTTTTATTCAGCGAACTTGACAAAAATTGAGCTGGACTTCACAGATTTAAGCTGCATTTCCTTTAGTACGGATCCGGTCCCGCTTCGGTCCGGTTGCGGATGCGGAAAAAAACACTTTCATAGAATTTTAGTAAGTGTGTTTCCTTATGTGCGGGTGCGGATACGGTTCTCTATGCGGCGTCCGGTACGGTTTTTCGAAACGGACCATGTCGCGTTCGGTAATGAAACGCATGCGGAACCGTGTCCGTAAACACACATAACGCACATAAGGAAACACAGTTTGGGTAGCCCGCACGGCAAAAAGCTAAAAATAGGTAGGGAAATTCCAATTTTCGCCCTTTCTGAGACACGTGCCATGTTGAAAAGAGAGTCCTTCCGTTTGAAAAACCGCATATAAGGATACACAACCTGCCGTGTGTCATGTCTGTTCCCGGACCGGAGCCGGACTGGACCCATACTAAAGGAAATGCAGCTTTTGTCGTTATTGTGCGGAGGAGGGGTGATATTGAGGCTTAAAGGACAATATTGGTGCCAGTCATTATAACATATGTGATAGAACTGATTAAACACTTTCCAAATATAATATTACCACAAAGATCATCGCTACCATAGACGAGTAATAAAGTATTCATGAATCGGAAGTGACGAACGCCAAAGGAAAACACGAGTTATTCCTCTATATAACTAACTGAAGTGACTAGTGATAACAGATACATGGGCGAATATCTGCCCACTAATACTTCCCTCGAAGACCTAAAGTTGCTGTGTGACACTGTGAGAGAATATCTTACAATTCATAAAAAGAATTGACTGCCACTACATAAGAGAACACAAAAGAAAAACAGAAATAAGTTCGTGCATTACCATGTTTTTATAAGGTAGGGGAGACCGGGGCACATTGAGCCACCATGGATATATCCTTTATAAATAATACTATACAACCCATTGCTATACAGTGTTCAATGTGCCCCGGTCTCCCCTATAGAATGAATAAAAAACAAGGGGCTGTACGGAGTATTTCTATTTTTCCCGTGTTCTCTTATCTTATGACACTTAATTACTTTATCGAATCGTCAGATATGCTCTTGCGGTCCCATATAACAACTTTTTGTCTTCGACGGAATTATTAGTAAGCAGAAATTGGGCCGTTTATCTGTCATCACTCGTCACTTCAGTCATTCACATAGAGAGATAACTCGTGTTTTCCTTTGGCGTTCGTCACTTCCGAATCATGAATCCTTTATTACTCCTCTATGGTAGCGATGATCCCTGTGTTAATAGTATATTTGGAAAGTGTTTAATCAGTTCTATCATATATGTGATAATGACTGGCACCAATATTGTCCTTTAAGCGCCAATAACCACGGGCTTTGAGTTTCACTGAGTAAGTCACATGGCAACATTATTTCCAAGGTTTTTATTCGAAATAAAACCAGTAAATAAGAATTTTTATTTAGAATTTATTTATATGAAAGTGGCTGCTGTATGCTACTGACAGGCTAGGTAATGACTTAAACTCAATGGTTGTTCCCCCTTAACAAATGGGGGGCGGGACGTGGATGGCTGAGTGGTTAGCATGTTCGTGTTGTATCATTAAGCCTGTCATTGAGGTAAACTGTTGGGTGACAAGGAGTTGGGATGCCTGTCCAATCTCCTGGGTTTTCTCCGGGTCCTCCGGTTTTCCCCCACTGCGCAAGCAAATTATTGAAATAAAATTGAACCATATGTTAGTCCCGAAATGACCTAGTTTGTGTAGAGTGGACGTTAAACCCAACTTCTCTCTCTTAACAAATGGACGTCTGATCGAAATGGGGGTGACGTTTTGGTAAAGATTGTGTGTGTTTTTAGGGGGGGGGGGGCTGCTCTAAGATAAAATTTGAAAGAGTAAGGTTGCGTGTGGTGATTTGTGAGACATCTGGATCCATTACAACATTGTTCCATTCCATCAGTAACACCATCAGTTAAAGTACTGATGTTCCATTTAAAGGAGCTAAATCGCTAACATTTGGGACCTAGAAATTGACTCAAGTGGATCGCAACGCATATAATACTGTAATATGAATGTATATAAACTGATTTGCATTCAATTGTTTCCGTTTTTGCTCTAATTTCAAATCAGTTATGTTCCGCGAAATAAACCAGAAGTGTCAACCGAAGGCATTTTTTTTAGCGTCTAGTTATTCCAGTCTACATGCGCCGTTTGATTTGGTACAATGTTTTTAGCCTCGTTCCTCGAGTCTCTTGCTAGAACTGGGGCTGAAACGCATTATGGTACACGATTCGTGTACCAATGGTAAAATATTTATTTTTTCTTAAATATTGGATATCAGGAGCCGATCTTTTTCCGGTAAGATCACATCATCAATTTTGATTTAAATTGACAAATAATTCGTGTTTTCAATGTTGAAGATTTTGGATGACATTGAGTTAAAGACTTAGCTCCTTTAAGTAAATGAAATGGGGTTTAATGTCCAACTACTTTGCTCCGACTTGGCATACGCCTTACACTGTGCTTTAAGAGCAATTTTACCCCGGCAGCCGGAGCCCTATCCTTTATCGCATTTCAACTTAAAAGGTATTTTTACGTGCACGCCAATGGGCACCCGGGACCTAGGATTTGTATCCCATCGGAATGACTATACATTGTCCCTTGCCACACTCTGTGTTCTGCAGTGTTGAGTGGACGTTAAACCCCATTTCTCTCTCTCTCTCTCTCTGTGTTCTGCAGATGCATCGCTGACAAGGGATTGAGGAGGGGCACAGCAGAAAATCCTCCTACAAAGGGGTCGAACATGGGACCTCCACGTTAGCCAGCCAACGCGTACTCCACTGAGCCGGTGGAGACAGAGGGGATTTGGGTCAACAACTTAAAACCATCTGATAAAATACACATCTATATATATTTCGTTTCGTTTTTTTTATAATTTCGATGGCGTACACTGCGCGAAAATCTGACTAGTTATAGTGGGCGTTCACGTCAGAGATCATCCGAGCTACTTTTGACCTATGACGTCAGACATTTGATTAACTAATCAGCATTCATGTGGGAGGAAAACGGAGGACCCGGAGAAAACCCAAGAGGTTGAACATGCGACCAAAGAGAGAATGGGGAACAGTTAAGTTGTATTTTGCTCAACATATTGAAAATTCGTTTTAGTTGATGATTGCTTCGTTCTGAAAATTTACAACACTTTGAGCAAGACTCTATCGTGGGTGTAAGACGTGGGGCCATGTTCCAGAAAGTTTGTATACACTGAATATAAACTTGTGTTGGATCTCAACACAAGTACTTGTGTTAAAACTAATCTACACAAGTTTGTGTTGCTTTGCATTACATTAACACAAACTTGTGTAGATTTATAAAATCTTGTGTGCTTTCATATAATTAATACAAGTAATGTGTTGTTTTAATCTATTATTAATTACAGGTATGTCGTGAAATATAAAATTAAATAATAACCACTAGGTATTGTTTATATTCAGAGCAAACTTTTTTGAAGTTTTGTGAAGAAAATTCTAACGTATCAATCAGTTAAAGCCCCAATAACACTCTTGTTGTAACTAAATAATATGTTCCAATCTTCATTCTGGTCAACAAATTGTATCATTTTACAATATTCCAATTAATTGATGATATAAATTTCTTCTTAAAACACCTAATTTAAAAAATTGGAAAAATTCAACTAATTGATTTGAAAAGTCTAACGTAAACCTTTTCAAATGTGACTTGGATTTAAAATATTTTCGAACCCTCTGGACAAGTAAAATAGGTCGTAATGGATAATTTACACAACAGGTAGGACACTTAAACACCTAGTAGGCTACTTAGAATAAGGCTATTATTTATTTTCTGGGGCTGCCAAGCCAGCAAGAGTGTTATTGTTCCTTTAAAGGCTATGTAAGTACCATACGGATATATACTCTCCACAATACTTAGTAAAAAATCAGACCACCACAACACTGGTTGCTGTGATACAAAAACATGTTTGTTCGTTACCAAATAACATATATTTCCGTGTTTGAAATTGTAACGCATATTACAAAACACCCTGTACAAGACACCAATATAATCGACTTTTAAAAAAGTTTTCTGTGGAATAATAGAATAATAATACGACTCTTAGAAAAATAACAACTATTCATATTAATTTTCAATAGAATAAATTCATATTACTATCTATTGATATCTATAGAGTAACTCCATGATACCAAACAGTAGAGGTAACTTGTCAGATTAAAAATCAATTTAATGGCTAATTTTAAATACACAATACATTAACCCGCATGTTCTATATTACTTTTTATACAATTAGATCAGTTCTTATGAATATAATAAAATGTAAACAAATTGTTTGTTTAGCTATTTCTGTGAAAGTCACCGTTACGTTGTGCGAACATGTTTTCTAATAGATACATGATAAACAGTTGATGTTAAATAGTAATATATTATATTTAATCATCTGATAAACAGTTAATGTTAAATAATATTTTATTATATATATTTAATCGTTTGATAAACAGTTGATGTTAAATAATGTTTTACTATATTTAATTATCTGATAAACAGTAGATGTTAACATTTTTTTACATGTGATATTGAATAAGGAAAGGAATGAATCTGACTTAATGAAAATGATCACTATATTTGGAGGCAGCTATAAAACAGAATTAGTCGACACCCCTTCGCCCTCCATGTGTTCCCCCGTATCAAATTAAATTCGGAGACGAAATCCTGATATTTATGATTAAAAGTGTGAGTGTTAGCATTTGTATTACCTTTTTCAACCAGTCTTGGAATTTAACTGAATGGTGATAGCAACCAGTCTTATCTGATAATAACTGAATTGTCATAGCAACCAGTAATCCAACCAGTCTGGTAATAACTGAACGGTCATAGCAACCAGTCTGATAATAACTGAATGGTCATAGCAACAAGTCTGATAATAACTGAATGGTCCTGGCAACCAGTCTGATAACAAGTGAATGACCATAACAACCATTGTCAGACCAGCTTTGAAATGAAATTAATAATTATCTGACAAATACACCCGCCAATGTTGTCATTTGGGACATTGATAATCAGTTTACCGATATCTCACAAGTCTACCGATACCTCACAAGTCACAATATACTTAGCATTATTCATATTTCTGCCTATATGAAATATATTTTAATCAGAAATTAAACGATTCCTTTGAAAAATCAAGAAGGAAACAGGGATAATTCTAACAGTACCACCGGTCGTGTGGATGAGTCACGTGATGTAAAAAGCTATATCACGACGTTTGTAATCTTTGAAATGAACTCTTAGAAATTTATAACAGTATTTATTGCTATTTATTTCATTAAACAATAAAATGCAGTGAATGACATTAAATAGTTAGACTGTCGAACGACAAGCAGGGTGTACGACGTGCGCTTTTTAACACGATGAACTAAAAATAATCTGGTATGTCCGCGTTCTGTAGAATATATTAAAATTAGCGTTAGACTAGATTATATCTGTTGAAAAGCGCTAAAATATAAATAATATATTAAACTACTGTTTGCAATATTGTATTTCCAACTGCCTTGGTGGAACTATTTGATAAACATGTCAATTTGTCAAGGGGCTTGCGATATACAACAAATGGCTAGATTTTCAGTTGTTATTATCCATTTTCAGCAATTATATATTTTTATCCAGGAGCCGAGAACAGTTTCATTACAAACCAAACAAGGGAACTATACAGAAAATATGACAGAAGTCAAGAAATAATTCCAATTAGATTTTAATTCTCTTTAGAAATTTATGTATCGTATAGAAAGTAAAGTGAGATATAACTAACTCACTTAGAATATTGTCGGAAATCATAAAGTTCTTAACAGGCATTATCGAGAAACCAAATGTAGCCTTGACCTGCATTAAGGTGACTTTCCCTTTCTACCTTTCTGTATTATTAGAGTGATTCTGTCCTACAACTAACCTACTCTTATATCAAATGTCAAGGGTACCCGGGGAGGGGACGCAAATGGTTAACACACACACATTGGATCAGAAGGTCTTGTCATTGAATCAAATAATTCAATTGTCTAGGGTCCTTCAAAGTATACGCAATGGGGGGTCGATTCCGGGCTTGTACCGAATTATACTTTGCTTTGTCGTTCACTACTGACATCTAGTTGAAATTTCTCGGCCAACGTTTATACTCACTGAACCATTATGCCCCCCTTGCTTATGTACATATTTTTTAATACATGTATTTGCAACTTTCTTTAAAATTATGTAATTTATGTAAAAAAAAACTCATATTAGTGCATAATTAATCTCATTAGTGATTGGTTTGGATGTTATTAAATTTAGATATATTTGAATTATATATTTTTTAAGGTTTAGGGTAGAAATACTGTGTGCATATCTTTATATTCTCATTTCTTGTTTTAGTGTAAAAAAAACTTAAATAACTTTTGTATATTTTGTGATTGGGAAAGGTGGGGGGGGGATCATTATATAACACAGTTTTGTTAGTATAATAATTATTTTTCTGTTTTTCTGTTAACATTCAAATGTATATTTACTTTTTTCCCATCATGTTTGATTAAATAACAATTAAACAAAAAATATTATTGTTATCTCAATAATCAAACATTACAGGTTAGGTTAAACAGAGTAAAAGGGGGAGGGGGTACTGCATTGGAAAGGTTGCTATAATGGATACAAATTGGGTGGTTATACACAAGTTTGTATGAAACCACACAAGTTTCAGAAATTTCAACACAAGTTTCAAATATTTCAACACAAGTTTCAAAAATTTCAACATAAGTTTCAAAAGATTCTAACACAAGTATTGTGTAGCTTTTCACACAAGTTTTAACACAAGTTTGTGTTGTTTGATAAATTTTAACATAAGTCTTGTGTTGTTTCAACATTTAACACAAGTTTGTGTTGTTTCAACACAAGTTTTTGTTGTTTCAACACAAGGTTTTGTTGTTTCAATACACGTTTGTGTTGTTTCAACACAAGTTTGTGTTGTTTCAACACAAGTTTGTGTTGTTAAATAGTAACACCTAACTTGTGTTGAAAACAACACAAGTTTCAGAAATTTCAACACAATTTTTTTTTTTAGTGTATGGCCTTCTGATGTGGATGTCCAGGCCCGACGGAAGCAATTCTTGATTTCGGGGTCTACCATCCTAGGACTTTAGGCGAGGGTCCAGTAGCCGTCAAGACGCTTTCTGGGCGATTTTCGGCTGATAAAATTACCCAGCATTGAAGTGAGATTCTATTTCTTTTCTAAATCCCTTACCATGATTGACATGAAACCACAGTCGATGCTTGTTTCCGGCGATACTGAACTTGACAAATACATACCAAGGTTGTGAAAACAATTTCCATGAAACTGACAGTGTATGTTCATAACCGAAAGATGTCGCTTTCTTTCGATTTTGGCGCACACAGGACCGTAAATAACAAACCTCATCTCTCAACCCGTCGTGTTTCGAGATAAGAGTTGGCCCTATATAGTTAAACGTGGCAAGTGCGAGTTTGAAATACATCGGGCTTTATTAAGCGCAATTGGAAACATTTTTCATCAAAACAGCTGACAATTGTTAATTCTAGTATTTCTGACACACCCAACTACAATTACGCAGATAATCCTATACCTGAAATGGGTACAAATCATCGCATTTGAAATCGAGGCGTGGTAAGTCGTTACTAGGAAGCTATCTTGAAAAGCCGTCTGCCAATAAAAGAAGCCATTCGACACACCTCTTGACTCCGATTCCATAAACCCAAGCAATGAAAGCTCTACGCACTCTTCGAACGCACCAAGGGGGGGGGGGGTGGATGGTCGAATGGTTAGCGTGTGCGCGCTGTATCTTAAAGCCTGTCATTAAGCCAAGTGGTGTGGTTTCGAATCCCTGGTTGTCCATGACAAGGAGTAGGGTCGCCTGTCCAACCTCGTGGGTTTTCTCTGGGTCCTTCGGTTTCTTCCCACTGCTAAAGACCCCAGCGTGCAAGCAAATTATTGAAATAAAATTAAACCATGTTAGTCCAGAAATGACATAGTTTGTGTCGAGTGGATGTTAAACCCCATTTCTCTTTCTCGAACGCACCATTTTGAGAATTTCTTTCTAAAAGCGGCAAGTTTTAATAAGTTAATAGTAGCCGCGTCAAAATTGTATGGGTGTAGCTACATGCTATTGGCCGTATTTACGGTCAGTGATATCACTTACCGTCGCACAGCTGATGATCGATGTAGGGTACCGAATGCGGTCCAGTCGCCAAAGTTTTCCGAATGAAAAGACGATCAAAACCGCTACCCTAAAACACTGTATGAATTTAAAGTCGATTAGGTCTTGAGTGTACCAACGACATTTTTCTAATTTATCAAGGTCCATAACTCCGGAAATAATGAGTGTTAATTCTTGGTGTCGCTCGTTTTCTTCTCTGTATCCATTTCAAGTCAATCAGATGATAACGTTGGGCTCGGTGGCATCCACAAGATATTTCAAAAAGGTGAATAGGATTCTTCTGCAGACCTTATAATTAACCAGTGTAAATTTAAAGGCTTTAGCTTCTGTGTACTGCCAGATGGAGACAACCAGGGGCGGATCTAGGAATTTTGAAAAGGGGGGGGGGGCGCAAAATGAGGGCACTTACCGTGGAGATTGGGCACGCTGCTGCGAGGGGGGTTTGGGGTACCCCAAGACAATTATTCGTCATTTCCTTGCATCTGTAGCCATTCCAAGAGCTATTTGGCTTATATTTTCGTCTAAATAAACGTTCGGAACGGACATATTTGGGTCTGAGAAAAGGCACTTTCAGCAGTAAAAAATAGGTTGCCAGGCAACGAAACATACGCCCACACAGCAGCCAAATCGTTGTTGCATTTTAAGTAATCATCAGAAAATCATGATTCAAACTCACCCATAACTACGGTGTAACTGTGATATAATCAAACGTTTTTTTAAATCAGATAATAATTGTGACCTCCAGAGGTACCACAAGCTAAAAAGGGTGATTTTTCGTACAATCAGGGGCCATGATTCAGGAAGTAACGATCCGTTATGGGCAAATATGCAATGGAACCAAGATCATTAGGTTATAAACATGTATTTCAAGTTTCATCAAAATCAGTTCAATTCGCATACAGGGGACATACATGTAATTCATGAAGTTATGATTCGATGGGCGCAAATATCGAAAGGAACCAAGATCTTTGGGTTATAAACATACATGTCAAGTTACATCAAAATCGGTTCAAAATTGTGACCTCTATAAGGTCCACAACCTTAATATAACATATTTTCACACCATTCGCGTACAAACGGCGGCCATTTTGTCCGTCAATTTTGGTCTGATTTTCACGAAATTCGAACTCAACCTTCACAACAATGGAACGGTGATATAATCAAACGGTTATTTAAATTGGATAACAATTTTGACCTCCAGAGGGACCATAAGCTAAAAAGGGCTATTTTTCGGAGAATCAGGGGACATAATTCAGGAAGTTACGATCCGATGGGCGCAAATATCGAAAGGAACCAAGATCTTTGGGTTATAAACATACATGTCAAGTTTCATCAAAATCGGTTCAAAATTGTGACCTTTATAAGGTCCGAAACCTTGATATAACATATTTTCACACCATTCGCGTACAAACGGCGGCCATTTTGTCCGTCAATTTTGGTCCGATTTTCACGAAATTCAAACTCAACCTTCATAACCATGGAACGGTGATATAATCAAACGTTTTTTTAAATCGGACAACAATTTTGACCTCCAGAGGGACCACAAGCCAAAAAGGGCGATTTTTCGGACAATCAGGGGACATAATTCAGGAAGTTACGATCCGATGGGCGCAAATATCGAAAGGAACCAAGATCTTTGGGTTATAAACATATATGTCAAGTTTCATCAAAATCGGTTCAAAATTGTGACCTCTATAAGGTCCACAACCTTGATATAACATATTTTCACACTATTCGCGTGCCAACCGCGGCCATTTTGTCTGCAATTTTGGTCCGATTTTCACGAAATTCGAATTCAACCTTCATAACTATGAAACGGTGATATAATCAACCGTTTTTTTAAATCGGATAACAATTTTGACCTCCAGAGGGACCACAAGCTAAAAAGGGCGATTTTTCAGACAATCAGGGGACATAATTCAGAAAGTTACGAACCGATTGCCGCAAATATCGAAAGGAACCAAGATCTTTGGGCTATAAACATGCATTTCAAGTTTCATCCGAATCGGTTCAAAATTGTGACCTGTACACTGTTCACAAGCTAAAAAACGTGATTTTTCGTACAATCAGGGGCCATAACCCATGAAGTTACGGTCCGATACATGCCAATATCGAAAGGAACCAAGATCTTCGGGTGATAAATCTATATTTTAAGTTTCATTGAAATCAGATAAAAATTGTGACCTGTAGACTGTTCACAAACAATTGTGGACGTCCGGACGGACGGACGAACAGGGGCGACGACAATATACGTCCACATGAAAATGTGGGCGTATAAAAAGGGCACTGTCGAAAATTAGGGGGGGGGGCGCGAGATCCACCTCTGACAACAACGACATTTCTAATGGGTCAATTCTGGTCATTATTAGAGGAAGGGAAGATACAGAGATTAGAAATGTCATGCTCTTGATGATTTAACTAAATCAAAACCAGCAATGAAATGGGGTTTAACATCCTACTGTTCTGCTATTGGAAACATGTCTACATCACAGAGAGAGAGAGAAATGGGGTTTAACGTCCACTCGACACAAACTAGGTCATTTTGGGACTAACACATGGTTTAATTTCTTTCAATAGTTCGCTTGCCCGTAGGGTCTTTAGCAGTGGGAGGAAACCAGAGTGCCCGGAGGAAACCCACGAGGTTGAGAAGGCGCCCCTATCTCCATCAGGGATCTAAACAACAGCAGCGAGCCAGAGGTGACCGGCCAGCTAGAGGTCGAAGCGTGGCACTCTAGACCACTAGACCATCCCAACCCCCCAGAGAATTTGACCCGGCAGCAGTAGTGACAACAGCACTACTGCTGCTTACTCTTCCACTATTCAAAACAATATTAAGAACTTTTAAAAAAATTATTTATTATTCAAAATTAATAGAAATAAACAAGTGAGTGGTTAACAATAATTATACCAAGATTTATCCAACATAAACTATTGAAATTCAATAATCAAACCCTAAAAATCATTTCATACTTTACCACAAGCAAGAAAATATTCTGACACTCAGACAATGTTTCCTGGAAATTTGGACAAAATAACATCTCACCAAAATCACAAGGCAAGGCATATCTCATGTTTATAACAATGCATATCTCTTTATCCAGTATCTTATGATCAATAAACTTTATAAGGGTTGCATATTTGATCCAGTCTACAGTGCATTTGCATATTCATTTAATCATTTACATAAAGCGACTTCCTGTAATTGAGGTAAATAAAAACGGGTCATGCAGCCCTTTTTAAGTGGCCCAAGCAGAATATTTTTTATTTTTCTAAATCTGACAGAATAAAAATTGATGTAAATAGGAATAATTTAAGAATCGTTTTCATGATTTTAATTTTATAAATGTATACCTAAGAATAAAATATTTAAATATGCTTATTAATAAGTTCCCTAAGTTTTTCTTCACTTGCTCCGACAAGTTCAGCAATCTGGAAAGAAAAAAATATATTTTATAAAAGTTGAATTTCTAAAATAATAATAATAAGGAGTCTTGTATTGCACTAAAATCCACACCAGAAAAGGGGTAAGCTGAAAGTGCCGACCCACAACTAACATACACTTTCATTCAACAACAATAACTACAACGTTCAAAGAGATAGGTCTTGAGGCTTAGTCTAGCATCGACTGTTCTACCCAGACACTGGCACGACAGCCTACTCTTATATCAAATTGCCCCATTCGAATGATTATACATAAGGTTCAATTTTATTTCAATACTTTACTTGCACATAAGACAGCGAGAGAAATCGTCCACTCGACACAAACTAGGTCATTTTGGGACTAACATATGAAGAGTCCAGGGGAAAAACGATCTAGGTCACGTTTTGGTCTTTTCGCATAAAAGGCAAAACAAACTTTTGGACGAGAATGCTTGACGCGAACAGAATAACAAGTGGGTTTAATTACAACTTCAAAATGATGTTTACTACAATCATAAAACCAGTATAACAACTGACTTCGACTTTTCAGCCAAATTAAGGTCAAATAAAGGGTACGATGGACGTATTAGTTCGGGAGGTCATTTCAGAAGGGCCTTGATTCGATGCGACTCCGATTGTTTTTACCTGAAATTGATTGTTCCACCAAAAGGGTATACAATTTGCTACCAGATGGTGCCATTAACTGGGGTTCGTTGAAAAAGGGGTTCTTCCCCTGTGCTCTTCATATGGTTTCAATTTTATTTCAATAAAGTGCTTGCACGTAGGGGTCTTTAGTAGTGGAAGGAAACCGGAGTGCCCGGAGGAAACCCACGAGGTTGAGAAGGCGCCCGTATGTCCATGCCACATACGCTCAGGGTCGAAACCACAGCCGCAAGCCAGAGGTGACCGGCCAGCTAGAGGTCAAAGCACGGCACTCTTACTAAAACGTAAGGATCTATATAACAATGGAAGAAAACAGGTTGGACAGCTACGTGGGGAGAATTGAAAATCTTGGTACTAAATGGTAGACGACAACCTATCTGATTATAACACTGATCCTATTTCGTTTATTTTTTTTTTTTAGAGTTCAAAATTTCTGTTTTCTTGTCTTTACTTGTTGTTATGTAACCCGCGTTCTGGTTATTGTTAGAGGTTAGCCAATGAAACGGTCTGTTACAGTGAATTCTTGGCAGGCGATTTGCAGAACAGTGGATCCCACTAGAAATGAAAACGCTGATTGGTTTATCTTGTCATTAGTCACTCATATAACCCCTGGCGCGACTTTCACGCAGTATAGAGTGCTAGGACATAAATTTAGCCGAGACTGCGGCACTTTGTCCTATTCTTTCCAACAGCCAATGGATCTTTTATGTGCATGCTAATGCATACACTGGACCTCAGTTTAATGTTCAATCTGAACGACCAGATAGATGTCCTTGTCAGGCCCTCCACCCTGCACCACTGACAATGGAAACCACGTTGGAAATAAATGAGAGACATATCAATCACCTTTTCTCCTTTTTTGATAATAATAAATGTTGGCATTGCGTTTATTTTATATCTTCCTGCTAAATCCTGAAATCAAAATATTCATAAATTAATTAGTAAATCAAAGGTGAAGCAATTCCTAGCGAACTACAATATTATGAAAGTTGAATTCCTCAAAGGAAGATTAGTTCAAAACTGGTTTAATTGCTTTTGGTATTAAAAATAATCATGTAGAATACGAATTTCATGATCAATGCTGCTTGGTATGCACTAATCCCTCACCCATTATTCCATTGATAGGCCTTGTCGAAATCCGACAGAATCCAAGCCGAGAGCGTTAAATAATATTCCAAAGAGGATATAATCTGATTAATTTTCACAACCCATATTACACCGACATCCCCTATATTTAGACAGTCATCCCACATATTTAGACAGTCAACCCATTAGACCGACATTCCATATATTTAGACAGTCATCCCATTAGACCAACATCCCATATATTTAGACAGTCATCCCATTAGACAGACATCCCATATACTTAGTCATCCAATTAGACCGACATCCCATATATTTAGACAGTCATCCCATTAGACCGACATCCCATATATTTAGACAGCCAACCGATTAGACCGACATCCCATATATTGAGGTCAGTCATCCCATTAGACGGACATCCCATATATTTAAACAGTTATCCCATTAGACCGACATCCCATATATTTAGACAGTCATCCCATTAGACTGACATCCCATATATTTAGACATTCATCCCATTAGACAGTCATCCCATATATTTAGACAGCCAACCGATTAGACCGACATCCCATATATTTAGACAATCATCCCATTAGATTGACATCCCATATATTTAGACAGTCATCCCATTAGACCGACATCCCATATATTTAGACAGTCATCCCATTAGACTGCCATCCCATATATTTAGACAGTCATCCCATTAGACAGTCATCTCATATATTTAGACAGTCATCCCATTAGATCGACATCCCATATATTTAGACGGTCAACCCATTAGACGGACATCCGATATACTTAGACAGTCATCCAATTAGATAGATTGCCAAATTTAGATTCACATCCCATATACGGCCAACCCATATATCCCATATATTTAGAGAGCCATCCCATTAGACATTAGACCGACATCCCATGTATTTATAACATCTTTAGACTTACTTCTAAATCATCAACATCAACTTTTAGAGCAATAAACTTTCCTTCCAATTCACTGGCCATCTTCTGAAAACACAAAAAATTGAATATGAAAACCCATTGAACACAGCGTCTGCAGGTTAACGTTTTAACTCCTCCAAATAATGAGAGAAATGGGGTTTAACATCCATTGCAGAGTCCAGACACACACTGTCATTTCAGGACTAACATAACATTTTATTTCAATTTGCTCGTTTGTAGGGGTCTTCAGCGGCGGGAGGAAACTGGAGGATCCGGAGAAAAAAAACCCACGAGGTTGGGCAGACAACTCTACTCCTTGTCACATATAGGCAGGGAATAGAGTGACAGACTGGGTGGGTGGGTGACTGGGTGGGTGGGGGGGGGGATTATCAGTTAAGATACAAGGACTGAGCCCGTAAAATGGAATTATTGATCTTCAGAACAATTTGCCATACACACAACTACTCACTCTCCTTGATATGCAAACCACTCTACTGAGAGAGCTTTTTAGGGAAGCGATTTTTTCAATTTGTTGATTATGGAGAACTTTTGGTGGGTCTCCTCTGAAATACAAACAACAAGGAACATACAACACACACGCACTAACCATTCACCCACCCACACCCCAAGCAAGAAAAGAAAGTTCACATACTTCAAACTTTGGTCCGATGATTTTACAGGGTCCACACCATGCTGCAGAAAAATCAACACAGATCATTTTATCCCCTGCCTCTTTCAATATCGCATCAAAAGACTCCTAAAATAAACAAAGTCTTAATAAATGAACTAGGCTAAAATTTTTTTTAAACAATATTTTTATTCAGGTTGTCTGAATGGGATTGGGAAACAGGCCTAGCCTATGTAAAACCCATACAGTGTGCTATGAGGGAAATTATGCCAGGGCAGTGAACCTACGACCAACTCTTATAAGGAATTCCAACTGTCAGGGGATCGTTTGTTGAAGGCCAGATCTTCAGATAGAAGGGAACCATGCCAGAAAATCCTGAGCAACTTTCACGCAAGAATCGAAGACAGAACCCCCAGGTTACCGAGCAAACATCCTACTCACTGAGCAACCATGGCTCCCAAAATTCTTAGAGATATAATGCATGCTTAATAAATGTGATGTCCGTAGGTTTGTTTGTCTTATAATTGGTTGTGTGTGGGGTTGTTCTCCTGCATTGATTTGAATCGATGCATCATGGAAAAGGAAAGGGTTTTAAAAACACATCATATAAGATTTAGATAAAGAGCTGTTCGTTGTTGCTATAATAGTCCAAAAATTGATAATTAAAAATGAAAATATTGAATTATCGTCATTGTGAGATATTCATTCCAGCTGAGTAATTAAAAGATTTATTAGAGGGCAGGTTCCTCCAAGGTTTATTCAGCATAAAAAGTTCATTAAGATACTATGGGCCATGGCAAGCAGTTAATTATTATTTAAAAGTTAAAAGGCCAAAATTAATATTAATTTGCTGATAAAGTAGCCTATATATGTTGTTCTAGAAACTGCCATTTGCATGCAATACACCTTACTACAGGAAGTTGATGACAATGACAATGCATATATATTATAAATCAGCCATTCCAGGCTATTCTACATTGTTTGTTTTACTATTGTCCCCGACTCTCTATAATAGTTTCCAAGTACAATAATAAACAGACAAGTACAGACTGATATTGATTTTGTGAATAAATCAATAGGGTTACATAACAATAAACCTTTCTCACAAAATATGAAGACAGAAATTGAAAAACACAAAATGTGTGGAGTGTCAGTGACCAAACGTAAAATGGGTCAAATAACCCTGGATTGAAAAGAGGTATCTATATTCCCAAACACACCATTATTAAACAATATAAGAAGAAAGGCCTCGATAAGGGACTTCTCTTGTTAACGACGGGGTTCGATCTATTTATAAAAATTACATTTTTCCCATATTTTCACTTCACTATGTCAACACTGCCAACAGGTCTGGTTCAAAACAAAGTTAGTAGACATCGACTATGTGTATCGTACGCACGCCTATGACACGATTAAGAAAGAGTTCTAGACTCCATGTCCATTCCATGGCGTGGAGAGATTAGTAGAGAACTTAGAGGGCTGATCGGTGGCGGTAATCGACAGATCGTGAATTCGTGGAGTCACTTCACGTCCATGACCAAATTGTAAATTAATTTGAATCATACTCACAACACTCTCAACTGACTTCACCATTTTTGATTTCTAAAATCACGACTTGTGACAAACAAAATAACAATTTAGCCGTGTGTACCGGTAGTGTTTATCTGAAGTGAAACGCGTGGTTTTATGACAAAACAAACGCCCCCTCTATCGGCTTGGAAGCTTCTCGATTAACCAGACGAAGAGTTTCTTTGTGAGAGAAATAGCTTTATTTAACGACCGCTTCCACCGAATTGATATCGCAAACAAGAAGAGTTTTTCGGCCTCTATTTTTTTTGTTATCATAAACAATAGTTTATTTCATTTGAGAAATTGGGTTGAGAAACATTTTAATTAACCTTATAATATATTTTCTTTTTAAAAAGCCCTCTGTTTATAGTTAGGCCTACGTTTAATAGTTTATAGCCATTAGGCTACAGATATGTTCTCGCTTACTCGTCCTTGGTCGGTTTCCTCCTACTGCTAAAGACCCCAGACTACGCGCAAGCGAATTATTAAAATAAAACTGGACCAAATGTTTGTCCCGAAATGACCTAGTTTGTGTTGAGTAGACGTTAACACCCCCAGCTCTCTCTCTCTCTCTCTCTCTCTCTCTCTCTCTCTCTCTCTCTCTCTCTCTCTCTCTCTCTCTCTCTCTCCCCGATGAATTGGCCAGAAGAATAAACATTGGTGGGTTGGTAGCGAGAAGTTGTTAACAGAAGAGTTTTCATAGCCTGATACCCGAAATAGTATTTCTGGATGACAGGCAGCAGTCTGGTAATAGTCCAATATTTCCACGGGCCCCCGTTTTCACTCAACCCGCTCGCGAACCGATATTATCGGGCCCGGACTCCAGACTGGCTGACTGGCCGTGCGATCCCCTTCCAATTTGTCTCCTCTCCGCGATAGATTTTTGCTGCTTAGAACCAAGTATAATATATGACTTCCTACCGGGATATACTCCACAAACGACAATTTCCGGTCGAAATTTCAAAAAATTACTCGGGGGATAGCCCCCCCCCCCTCCCCATTCGGATATATTAAATTATTTCAAAAAAATGTATGGTATATGCAAGCCTAATTTCGATACTTTTACAAACTAAAATACATATTTCCTTATATATAGTTGGACACGCAAATTAGCTGCGATTATTTACTTACTTGGACAGCTATAGATGTGACATTATGTCTGATTAAGACGCAATTACGATGAAAGGAAATGTGGTTCTTGATCAACAAAAATGTAAGGGGATTAACGTCATACTATCCTGCTTTGACTGGACCAATGAAGATTATTGAAGATGACCATACACCTTGCAGTGTACTATGAAGGAAGTTTTGCCTGGATAGTGACACTATGGCCTACTCTTAATTCGAATTCCAACTTTCAATGGTTCTGCTCACGTCAATGTGTACACGGAACCGAGTGGCATGATGTTGCATGAGCAACAAGACCCCCCGCCCCCATCAAAACGATATTTATACGTGTGTACCAGGAAGAGGGCGGGGGAGGGGTCTCCTATGCCACCGAGTAATATTGGGCTGTGTGGAACATGCTATAGAGTCGATTTGTAGCATATATGACTCACTGTATATGTTTAATACCTGTTAAGATGATTTGCCATTTGCGAGGGGGGGGGGGCAAAAACTCGAGGGGGCGCAAAAACTCAAAACCTTCACGTAAAGTGCGTCATTGTGTTCCTCCCCCTTGGTCCTGACGGGATCTGGGGTTTTCTTCCCATCTGTCTTGAGTCAGTGACAAGGGGATACCAAGCCTGGAACACCCGAGATGACCTTTCACGGCTTATATAACGGTATCGAACAAGGAAATCCATCGTGGTTCGCGCAATCTGCTTAGAACACAGATACTATTCGTTTCGCGCAATCTGCTTAGAACACAGATCCTATTCGTTTCGCGCAATCTGCTTAGAACACTAGTGTATACTAGTCCCGAAATGACCAAGTTTATGTCGAGTGGACATTACCCCCGCCCCCTCTCCCCCCACACACATACTCTCCCTCTCTCTGTATGTCTCTGTCTGTCCCCGTCTCTCTCTCTCCCCCCCCCCTCTCTCTCTCATTAATTGATGCCCTATTAAATAAAACTTACTTACAGGTTTGAAAACCGGTAAAATTAAATCTAGGTACATGTATCTTCACTTATTTCAGGATGTTATGACCACCAATAAAACAGATCGTTGTTTCACAGTTTTCCTGGTTATCTAAAACTAAAAAAGACCACATTGACATCTTCCGGATGTGCCAATAGAATGTGTTAATTACATCTTTTGTTGTCATGGTTATTGTTTAAAATCTATCACGAAGGGTGTCATAAATATATGTAAATCGTATATTTAGTTGCGTTTGTCTCGTAATGGGATACAGACATAATTTACGTTCTTAAAGGAATTTTATATTTCAAAATGGGCGACTTGAAGCTGTTTTTATTTCTTGCAATTAGTGGTATGTATATGTGCTTTTATTTGGAATAAGAAATATATGGGATGGATTGGGAGGCGGACAAGATCGATACTGAAAAAAATCGCCGATCGGTGGTCAAAGTTATAAGTTCATATAAATAATGTAATTATTATGACTTTCACAAGTGGCAACGACTGACCTGAAGCCTTTTTACAAAATTTTAACTAAGATAAAAATCCAAATTTTAGTAATTTGATTGGATATTATTAGATTGATTTTAGTGCTTAGCCAATCAGAATAGAAGTATCTACTAAAATATGAATTTTATCTTGAGTTAAAATTTCGAGAAACAGAACCCTGAGCAGTATAGCCGAGTTACTAAAGATGCAAGAACCACCGTGACTTCTTCAAGTATGTTGTTGTTCTTGGTGTTTAACGTCCGCTTCCACCGAAGGTGATATCGCAGACAAGACTTATTTTTCATTTTCATTATCTTAGCGCACGCGCAGGGGTCTTTGCTGTGGGAGGAAACCGGAGTGCCCGGAGGAAACCCACGAGGTTGAGAAGGAGCCCCTATCTCCATGCCACATACGCTCACACCAGTGCTCGAAACCACAGCCGCAAGCCAGAGGTGACCGGCCAGCTAGAGGTCGAAGCGCGGCACTCTAGAGGTGGAAATTTGGTGGTTAGCGTCTACATTAGGGCTGTATCGACGCGTAAATTTGGTGGATAGGGGTAGCTCGGACAAGGGAATAACAGGTCTGGTGGTGCTGCACTACCACGTCCAGTTATACTACTTTCGGTTCCGGGCAAAACCAGTGCAGTGCCGGGTCATCGGCTAGTATGTTCATCATGTTAGATAATCTCTGGTCTGTGTGTGTACCACTGACATTTCCTAGCTATCCGTCCCGGCACTGCACTGAAAATACAGTAAAATACCACTCTTCCCTAACTCTATCCCCAGGCTGTTTTGGAACACTAACCTTTTTTTTATTCACCGTGATTCTCGTAATGGGTGATCAGTTCAAACGTATTTTGTGTATGTATTTCTCCTCAAAATTCTACTTGAAAATATTGTTGAATTATTATAAATGATTGTCAGCTGTGACAAGAAATGGTTCCGTTATGCCTTATGGCGACGAAAGAAGAATGACCGTGAAAAAAAAGTCGGTAAGGACTTCCAAATAGCCTTAGACCAGAGGTGGGGATGGGCGGTATTTTCATATTTTTTTTTATTATTATTACACATATTGAACCTATATAGAAAGGGGTAGGAACTGTCAGTGGGCATCCTCCGATCAGAGACAGTTCTTGACGGAACTATGGTCTGTGTAATGCAGTGGTTCTCAACCTTTTTTTGCGAACGGCACACCGTGGGACACATGAAAAAATAGCGGCAAACCTGGCTATATATATAGGAAAAATATTTGAATTTTGCAAAAATAAAAACATAGCAAGTCATAGACGACATACAATCGTAGACACAGACTAGTCATAGACACCTCGACTGACTCAAAACTAGATAAAGAACAACACAGCTATGAACTTACAGTAGACACCAGTTGATACTCAATTAGGATCATCTGGTTTTTCGCATTTTCTCAGTGTGCCGTTCAAATTTTTGCGGCACACTGGGGAAGTTTTTGCGGTACACCTTTGTGCCGCGACACACTGGTTGAGAACCACTGGATGTATTGAAAGAAATGAAATGAGGTTTAACACCACGCTTGTCAACGTCCAGTGGGCTAATGGAAACGCGTCTACATCCAGTGGATTAATGGAAACGGACACACGCATGTGCTGTGCTATTGGGAAGCGTTTTCAGCACGTGTGCATAAGAGAACCCCTGTGGACATGCCGCGCTATTATGTGTACAAATCCATAATTTTATTCAACAAACCGTGTTGTTTTTGTTAATTTAGACTTTATAGTAATTTATAGTATAATAATGTTTGTAAGACGTTTCTGTGTGTTTCTAGTTGAACTGGTTTGTCTGGTTAAAGGACAGTTTCTGGAAAATTATATCGATGGGCGAGCCTCAGATGAAAAAAGATATGAAATATACCCAGGTATGATATAAAGAGAGAGAGAGAGAGAAGGAGAGAGAGAGAAGGGGAAGATATTAAAATTGTGAGATTAAAATCGCTTGCCCGTAGGCCTAGGGTTCTTTAGTAGTGAGAAGAACTCGGAGAAAACGCACGGGGTTAGGCAGGCGACTTCAAGCTATTTAACTCAGTTTGAAGATATTAAAATTGTGAGATTAAAATCGCTTGCCCGTAGGCCTAGGGTTCTTTAGTGGTGAGAAGAACTCGGAGAAAACGCACGGGGTTAGGCTTGCGAATTCAAGGTATTTAACTCAGTTGCAGATCTTATATGATTTAAAGCTGCAATTTCATATTTTTTAGTTATATTTTTGAAATATATTAAAATAAAGCCTTAAAATATATGGTATCTATAAACAGTCCTTCCTTGTTAAAGAATAATCCTATTAATCCTAATAATTCACCATTTCCAGTTGAGAAATTGGCAAAAATATCATTTTTAACTTTAAATTCAAACGTTTGAAGATAGCTATTACATGGGGGGAATGGGAACACAAGGGAGGTAATTGTGTTATTATTTCCGATGTGAAGGATTTGTAAATGTGAAGATAATGTCTATGATTGTATAATAGTAAGTTGACAACATATTAAGCAAAAGACATAGAAATAAATATGTTTTGACTTTCTTGGAAAATATGAAATTCCTGCTTTAAAGCACAAGCATTCGAATATATGTCCCTCTGCCCCATTGAGAAGAACTGGAAAATCCCACGAGGTTAGATAGGCGACCTTACTCCTTACAAGTTTGGGATATAAACCATTCGAACAACAATACCTCAAGCGTTCCTTGCAAAGCCCTCGGTCCTGCACCACTGAATATACTTTCTCGACCAAAGTAGGGGTCAAAGACGGGACCTCAGTATTAGCGAACAAATTCTCACTCACTGAGCCACTTGTCAAATGGGAACGGGGCTTGTTAGGGACGGGGGGGGGGGGCTGATAAAGACAGCTGTCTAGTCGATCGCATGGTACCGAGGTCCCGTTTCTTCTCCGATCATAGCAGACATATCCTTTCCTCTACAGAGTGTACAAAAAACTGGTGTAATTCTATAATTCAACAAGAAACGGCTTTGCCCGGTTTTGTCACTGTCCCCAACAAGAGAACATAGCAAAAATCAAATTGACTGAAATGTTTGTTGATTAGACGTCAAACCCCATTTCAATCTTTGTTTTTATTTTTTTCTGTATTTATATTAGATTGGGGTGATTCGGTATCCAAGAGATCCCAGTATTACAGCCATATATTCGCCAGTAGGCACCCATCCTATAATCGGGCCAATTACAGATACAGGATTATAATGAGACGGTATAAAGGCGATTTATCCCGATCTCACAAGGCAGTACTCAGAGCTGGCCTCCAAACTAATATAATGCCATTGATCCGCTGGCTTGTCTTATCACGGAGACAGAGACAACTTCGTTATAAACGAAGTATCACTGAAGGGGGAGGTGGTGACACTGCTATCACGCATCACGCTAGTACGGAATCAGAACCACCAGCGATAAATATGGACATGTCGACTTTGTCCAACACGAATGCAGTGAACCAAACTCATTATACGTATACACATGGTATGACGTCAGATGTGATGATGTCAGATGGTATATTGTCAGATGGTATGACGACAGATGGTATGATGTCAGATGGTAAATCGACGGATGTGATGTCAGATGGTATGACGTCAGATGTGATGATGACAACAAATCATAATAGTGACGTTACAATAGATATGGCCACACGAGTAATGCCAGAAAACACGACACATCACATGATGCCAGATCACACAACACATCACATGATGCCAGATCACACGATGCCAGAAAGCACGACACATCACATGATGCCAGATCCCACAACACATCACATGATGCCAGATCACACGATGCCAGAAAACACGACACATCACATGATGCCAGATCCCACATCACATCACATGATGCCAGATAACTCGACAAATCATATCATGCCAGATCACACGACACAGCATATAATGCTAGATCACAAGACACATCACATGATGCCAGATCACACAACACAACACACGATGCCAGAAAACAAGTCACATCACATGATGCCAGATCGCACAACACATCCTATGATGCCAGATCACACGACACATCACATGATTCCAGATCACACAACACATCACATGATGCCAGATCACACAACACACCAAATGATGCCAGAAAACACGACTCACCACATGATGCCAGATAATACGACAGAGGAAGAGATTGAAAGAGCTAACCATCTGCATAATTATCCACAGATGTCTGATCAGAACCACACTACTCCATCCACGGCCTTGAAAACAGACGGTAAAAACAGTTATATTTCTTATATTTTCACCAATTTCATATTTTAAAGTAACATTATGTAAGATTTAGATACAGCAGTGACAGTATTCGCTAATAGTTATATTAAAGGTACATTATGTAAGATATAGATACAGTTCTGGTCGTTCTTACTATGTTATGTTAAAGATGCCTTATGTAAGATTTAGATACAGCGCTGGTCGTTCTCACTATAATAGGTTAAAGATGCATTATGTAAGATTTAGATAAGAGCTGGTTGTTGTTGTTATAATAGTTATATTAAAGACACGTTATGTAAGATTTATATAATGACCTGACTGTTCTTCCTATAATAGTTCACAAATAGATCATGAAAATGAATATATTGAAAATTTCTTTTTTAATATCTTTTTTCTGAGCGACGTTATGACTTTTTAGAGGTGTCACTTAGATTGTTTATTTTCGTAGCAATCGTCCATTTTTGAATCTCAATCACCCAGTGATCTAGAGAGTTGATATTAGGCTTGTGATGTTAATTTAATATTTAATAGGCAGACGTGACCCTTGCATAATGCACCTTTAAATCTCCGTTCAGCCAGTTTAATTAGTAAATGTCTACTTAAACATACATTATGCAAGAGCTAAATCCGATTATTGCAAGTCTTTATTTAAGTCATAGAAATTATAAATTAGATCTTAATTTAAACAACAAGCATAAAATCAACTCTGTAGACCAACGGATGGCTTGGATTGAGCTTGGATTCAAACAGGATTTCATTGATTGATTTAATTATAAATGGCGTCGTGAGAGGAGATTAACCGTTACGTTGACGTCATACTCCTAGATCGAGGCTAAATGATAGAGTGTACTGTGCGAGGCCGCTGTTGAGCGAGGTAATTAGGTCAAAGCGCTGTCGGTATTATACATTCTTGTCACAGGCGTTTACAGTAAAATTATGGAAATTGATAAACATTGCAGCTAACATCACCTAGCTGCAGCCCCATCAGATCACTGTTTTCTGTTCGCCTGCTTCGGGAGTTACCTAAAGTACAAGAATACACGCAGGCAACGGAAGAAGTCGGCTATTGTATAATTATTTACAATACTGCCTCCTTGATTTGGTCCATTCCTTTCAAATTTTGTTGCCGATTTTCTCTTCTTATCTATACATTAAAAATTTTAATTCTAATTTGTGGTAGAAAATAAATGTAATACGAGTTGAATTGCAGATCGAGATTATGTAGGTGGAGTTAACGCCTGTCAATCAAACGATCGGCCATCGGTGAAGATGGAGTTCTATACCATTTCTAGTCAAAAATAACAGTGGTGATAACTATGTTCAGAATAAAGTAATTTGACTAACATTTTCAATATATTCTTCTTTCATCATCTATTTTTGAACTGTTATAGCAAGAATAGCTAACTCCTTATAAAAATCTCCAATAATGTATCAATAATAATATACACAGCATTTGAGGCCATAAGAAAGACCTTTAATAAGTAGCGTAGATTGTTTATCATCGTAGTAATCGTCCATTTTACCATTAAATTTCTTGGGTGTTCAAATCCCTTTAAATCCAAGTCATCCAATGGTGTAGGTTTCTCATGTGCCTTAGATATCTAAATACCCATAACAAACACATTTGATCCACCAAAATAAATTTGGGACGCCCTGTTTGATAATCGAAAAGCCAAGTTGGGCTGAACTTATACTCGACCCACACATGTTAAGTTTATCTTCGACCCACTCCATGCCCTGTTTATATTTGAGCCACTCCATATTGAAATGAGTTTATATTCGACCCACTCCGTGCCCTGTTTATATTTGACCCACTCCATATTGAATTGACTTTATCTTCGACCCACTCCATGCCCTGTTTGTATTTGACCCACTCCATATTGAATTGAGTTTATCTTCGACCCACTCCATGCCCTGTTTGTATTTGACCCACTCAATATTGAATTGAGTTTATCTTCGACCCACTCCATGCCCTATTTATATTCGACCCACTCCATGCCCTGTTTATATGCGAACCACTCCATGCCATGTTTATTGTTTAACCTGACATTTTTATCCCTTCATTTTTCAAATGGAACAGACGTGAGTATAAAAACTAATAATTCAATGTTTCTGGCTTGTTTGTTGTTTTTAGTGTTATCAATTGAATGTTTTCTCTTCGTTGTTAATTCTTTCTTTTTCTTTTTTTTTGAATGTTTCCTAGATAATCAAGTGTTTTTATCTTTCATATGTTCTGTCAGGCTGCCATTTTTACTCCCAATTCGGTTAAAGATAGCTTCCAATGTTCGAACTGTGTGTTGTGATGTACATGTATTTGGAATAAGAAGATTTATCTATCAAAAGTTTGCTTCAAAACCCTCCCAAAACATATTAAGTCACCTTGATTGACAGATGTCTTGATCCAGGGAGAACTCTTTCGAACTTTTATTTGTCGTTACTCGCTATCTATTTACCATAAATATTGAAGCCCAAGTAAATTCTTGGGTTGTCGTCTGCCAACTTCGTCTTCAGCTGTGTAACCCCGGGGCATCCTGTACCTCTACGTCCCCAATGTTCTCACGATCGCTAGCCATTAACTGAACTCATACGAACCGCTCGTTACATCAACACAGGCAGTTTTCAAGTTAATGATGTCCTTACATTTTTTCCCGTGGGCGTCTCATGCTTTTTCGTTCAGGGAATCCACTGTCTCTACCTTCCCTATATACTAAACATGCTATACTTTTATTGAAAATAACTACCCTTTAAATATTTGTCGACGGAATGCAGCTGAATCCGATCTACCTCACTAAGTTTTGTCTGCTAAGTTTCCATTACTTTTAAATATTTCTGAAGCAATGGTCACCAGCATCAACAGTCCATCAATGATTGTTTACCGAACTATGGTACAGTTGTGTTTCTAAAGCAATGGTTAAATGTACAATAAACTCATTAACCATTGCTTCTCTCACTGTTATAATGTTGTGTTTTCTGAAGCAATGGTTAAAGGTATTATTAACTCATTAATCATTGCTTCTCTCACTGTTATAATGTTGTGTTATCTGAATCAATGGTTAAATATGTGTTTCTGGGCATGTATGATTGTTAGTTCATATAGATGTGAAATAAAATGAAATGGGGTTTAGCGTCCTACTCTCCTGCCCTGGCTGAATTAATGAAGACCGGCATATGTCATACCGTGTGCTATGAGGGAAATTGTGCCCGGGCAGCGGGCAAACGCGCCGGAAAATGAACAATCTCGGCGAACGCTGGGATCGAAATCGAGACCTCCGGGTTAGCAACCAACGTCCTACCCACTGAATGACCATGGCTCCCTTGTATAGATGTAGTGTAAATATTTTTCCGGCGTGGTCCCCTCTTGTCAGTGATGCAGAACGGAGAGGCTGCCAAGGACAGTTGTCAAGTCGTTTGGATGGGACGAAAAACCGAGGTCCCGCGTACACATTGGCGTTCACGTAAAAGATCCCTTGGCAGTTGGAATTCGATATGAGTAGGCCGTAGCGCCGCTTCCCAGCCAAATATTCCCTCATAGCACACTGTATGGCGAATGCCCGTCTTCCATTAGCCCAGGTTAGGTGCAAAAGAGTAGGACGTTAAACCCCATTTCATTTCATTACAGCGGCTTTAAGGCAGCTAATCCTCTTACACAATATTTTCCATAATAGATGAAATTAGAAAAAACGATAAAAAATCTATATTGGTCAATTTCAATTGCCGATCATTTATTTGTTGTTGACGTATTTCACCGAATACAAATGCCACTGAAACAACAAATATTATTGATTAAAATCTTTAACATACAGTGGGTCTGGAACGGTGGTTCTCAACCTGTTTTTGCCAACGGCACACCTTGCCACACATGAAAAAATAGCGGCACACCTGGCTAAATATATATGAAATATATTTGAATTTTGCAAAATAAAAACATGGCATTAGCGGCATAGAACCGTAGACACAGACTAGTCATATAATGATTCAAAAACGCAGCTATGAACTTATTAGTAGGAACCAGTGAATACTCTATTGGGATCACATGGCTTTTCTCATTTTCTTAGTGTGCCGTTGACAATTTTGCGGCACACATGGGAAGATCTCGTGGCACACCTGTGTGCAGCGACACACTGGTTGAGAATCACTAGTCTGGAATAATGAATCTTAAAGAGAATAACGTCATTTATTACTATCTATTTTAATATTCATTAAGTTTTGGGGTTGAATAAATCGCCTCAGTACTGTGATAAAATGATCAAAACCAGCAGGGGTCAGAAAGTTCTACATGTACCTATATTTATATGTACGGTTCAATTTGATGTAGAGATCACTTTGTCAATCATTCGTGTGTAGCCCGTAAAGAACACATTGAATACATTAGATGTTTTAATAAGACCGTGCCCTAGCAGAAGTTGATGCAGAGTTGAAAACGTCAATATCATGAATGATCAAAACCATCAGAGGTCAGAAAGTACCTACATTTATATGTACGGTTCAATTTGATGTAGATCATTTTGTCATAGTATCCACCAATGTTACCACCATTACATTTTCATTTGTAATATATATTTCAGGATGTAAAATGCTATCATTGTATTGGATCATTTGATGACTGCGGTAGACGACAACATTCCCAGGATAATAAGATAGTATGTCCACCTGGATCTGGTTGCATTGTAAGTATAGCTTCCCTAGTTACCATGGTTACTATAGTAACCATAGCTACCATGGCTACACTAGCTATCATAGTTACTATAGTTACAACAGCTAACTTAACAAGAATAGTATGTCAACCCTTCCCATATTCTGTTTTTACTATAATTAGATAAAAAATTCTTAGGGACGTTACTGGGTCGCAGTGTCGTTGGCTCTCTAGTCCGGAAGTCTCGTGGTTCACCATTGTCAGGGGTGCAGGACTCGGGGCCTGACAAGGCACACCGTATAGTCATTTGTATGGAACGACAAGACCAATGGCGTATGCCCGTCTCCAAAAGTCGGAGCAAAACAGTAGGATTTATTCTTCAATATAAAGAGTAGGGTTCTTCCATAACGGTATTACTCTTGTGCATGGCAGAAAATCGCTGATTAAAAACAAGGATAAAATCCCAGTCTGGCCCTGGATTTAGTTTAAATTCGACTACGGGACAACTTATAAAGTTCACTGTATTTTCATGAGAGGTTACCCGTTGTCAGTGGTGTAGTCGTGTAGTCGTCCCACTCATGCACGTCTATGTAATTTAGTCTTTAGCTGGTAAAATTCGAAGATTTGATGGAAATGCCACGCTCCGAGCACAATTTCCCACATAGTCATGGCTATAGCTATCTCCGGTAGGTACAGAAAAGCATTTTCATTTGATTGTAAAATAGTATTTTATTATTTTCTCTAGGTTGGAATGTTTGGTGGAACCTATCATCTGTACCACAGAGACTGTCTACCAAGATGTAATGACGTCAATCAGCGCACCTGCCAATTTACGTCAAATTTACATAGAAATTGTTCTAAGTGTTGTATGGGTGATAGTTGTAACGACTGGGATTACAACAGCTGTAACTCACTGAATGGCGGGACTAATCAACGCTACGTCGCTTATATATTCCTCTTTTTCGTTACTTTTAAATTCTTTAATTAACAAAACAAAACAATTTTATATAAATGCGCCCCGCCCTACTTGCCTGGATGATACAATATGATTAAAACACAGATCCTATTTCGTTTCGTTTTTGATAGTTCAAAATTTACTTTTACTTGTCTTTACTAGAGCCCGGAAGAGTTGTTATGGATGATGTGAGGGATTGGCCAATGAAACGGTCTGTTACGGCGAGTGGTTGGCCTTTTGCTGCACGGAACTGTGGGTAATCACTAGAAACGTCAACGCGGTTTGATTAATCACTATCTGACGTCATAGGGACAAACTCTGCTCGTTTGACCCCTGACGTGAACTCCCACTATAACTTGTCAGATCTTCATGCAGTGTAGGCTATTGAAAGTATAAAACAACCCAAACGAAATATAGATCTGTATTTTAATCAGATTGATGAATGATTATACCCTTGTCCTATTATACCCTTGTCCTATTAGCCTGAATGATTATACCCTTGTCCTATTAGCCTGAATGATTATACCCTTGTCCTATTAGCCTGAATGATTATACCCTTGTCCTATTAGCCTGAATGATTATACCCTTGTCCTATTAGCCTGAATGATTATACCCTTGTCCTATTAGCCTGAATGATTATACCCTTGTCCTATTAGCCTGAATGATTATATCCTTGTCCTACTAGCCTGAATGATTATATCCTTACCCTTCTTGCCTGAATGATTTATATCCTTACCTTACTTACCCCGAGGATAATATCCCTGCCCACTTGTTCGGATAATAGATCACCATAGGGATAGGGCCTACTCGATTGAACGTTCCGGAATTATATTCTCTCAATTTCAAATATAGGAGAATTTCGGATTACAACGTATGTGCCGACTGCATAAAATTTAGCTCAACCAATCGTGGCAGCTGTTACATGTACTTAAAATACGTCACGATTCTACTCATACCACCTCAACTGTCGGGGCTGGCAGAACTTAGTTCCTTTTGGAACTGTCTATGAGCGGACGATATCCACTGACAGTTCCTATTCGGCCTTATAGAGCTGCAGTATGAAAATACGATATAATACCGCTCTTCCCCACCTCTGTTCTCAGGCTGTTTTAAAACCCTACCCGTCTATTTTTCACCACGATTCTTTATTTTCAGCCAAAAGGAATCATTTTTCACTATATCTGACACAAATTTATAATAATTCAACCCAATGTTCAGGTAGAATATAGCGATTAAATAAAGAGTTCGGGTCTCGTAAGGGCTGTTGCGTTCAAACGTATTTTGTCTATATTTTCAAACGCAGAATTCTACTTGAAAATAGTGTTGATTATTATAAATATGTGTCAGCTGTGGCAAGAAATGATTCCTTTGGCGAATAAAGTAGAATCAAGGTGAAAAAAATAGGTACGGATTCCAAAATAGCCTTAGAACAGTGGTGGGGAAGAGCGGTATTTTCATATTGCAGTTATATAAGGCCGGATATGAACTGTCAGTGGACATCGTCCGCTAAAGACAGTTCGTAAAGGAACTAAGCAGAACTGTGACAGGACTGTAAGCTTATCACTTGATTGTAATTCTGTCAATTCGGGACGTCCCGGACTTTAAAATATTTTTAAAAATATACATTTGTTGATATTTAATCCATTGTTATAATTGAAGAGGACGGTTTATGAAGGGCACAATCGAACAGGGGCCAATGACTTTCTTAGCTGTTATCACGCGAGCACATAGTTTTGTTTATCAACATCGGCTGACGGTTACTCTTCTGACGTCACTTCCGTGTTGTAAATTTGTATTTCTGATTGTATATTGTATTGTTAGGAGTCTGTATTTTCATGCGGAGGTATTACGTCGTCCCCTTCGGCGTTCACATTTGTTTGTGGTCACAACTTGAAATATAAGCTTATATCCAAATAAAACTATAACGCCATGGTTTATAGACCCCCCCCCCTCCGTGATGTCACAATTTTCAATACCGCCCCAGCATGTTTTACCTCTCAAGGGCCCTGCATATATGTATGTACATCATATTTGGTTATCAAATAAATTTAGAAATATATGCTTTGTTGTTTTTTTTCTCTCTCGGGGAAGAACAGGATTTAATATCCACTGGACACAGACTTGGTTATTTCAGCACTAACCTACGGTATATCTTTATTTCAATAAATCTCGGCGTGACCGAATGGGTAATGTGTGTGCCCAGTACCGAATCAAGTGGGGGGAAAGTGGGACAAATGTCCCGTGCCCCCGCCCCCAAATTTAGGGCCCCCACAATTCTGGGTCATACTAATATTTTATCCTGGACGGGGCCAGTACCTTGGCTGTGAGGGGGCGAGGATTGGGGCCCTGGGAAGAACTGGATATCAGGGGCCCCGGGACTGGTAGGTCAACGAATTCTAAAAGTCAATGAAATCGCTGCCTATAAATTGTCTCAGATGCACTGAAATTAATCCTAATTTTAAAAAAAAATTCCTGGGGGAAAACACCCCAGGCAATCAATGGGGCGGAGTACATACTAGTACGATCTGCGGTCTTTAGGCCTACGAACAATTTAAACAAACAACAATGGGGCCCCCGCACAGGTGGTATGTCCCGGGCCACCCACAAGGTTAATCCGGCACTGCGTGCGCCTTGGATCAAGAGTTCTGCCATTGAGTTAACTGGCGTGGTTACGATTGCCGTTAGTACGTGACAGAGAGTAGGGTCGTCTGTCCAACCTCGTGGGTTTTCTCTAGGTCCTCTAGCTGCCACTGAATAGAGTCTGTCTGATCCAGTTTTTGCTATAAGATATCCTTGACAGAGTCTGGGAGGACTACATGTATAGCTATAATATATCCCGGACAGAGACTGTGTGATCCAGACTAGATATAACAACACCTAGATTTGTACACATTTATTTTAATCATCATTTTCAAATTATTCAGCCATGGCAAATAATCGTGAAACAAATCAAGTCAATGTGGCACCTGTGATTAAGCTTTTATTTGGCCCCTTGCTGTAAATTTCACTGGGGCCCTTGCATCGACACAGGCCGTAGCCAGCTCATAAAATTTGGGGGAGGGGGGGCTACGGAATTTTTTGGTGGGGCTGAGGATGTGGCCGGCTAAGAACACGCCTAAGAAATCATTATTGTTGGCGAAATATTTGGGGGGGCTAATTCGAGTTAGGGGGAGGTTAAGCCCCCCATAGCCCTCACGTGGCTACGGGTCGCATCAATAGTGAAAGGTGGGCAAATTCTGGCCATTGCCCATTCCACTCATACAAATACAATATGTAGGTCAATATTGTACTTAGATTTATATGACACAGTGATATACAATATAATAAATAAAATAATGTGCTTTAGATAAAAATAAAATTTAAAATTAATTTAGTGACCCCTTTAATATTAATGTTCCTCACTGCAACACAGTCAGCCCCCACCCTTACTCAGGTCCTGACTCTACCATCCCAAGCTGCATGGATTCTTCAAGTTCCTATTTTTCTACACAATAACTATATTCTGGATATAAGTTTGAGGTAATTTTAGTATCAGTGTCCAATCACAATCATGGATTCTTCCGGATCCAACCAACTTTCACACAATATCTGCAAGTCTGGATATAAATTAGACATAATTTTGATATCACACTGTCCTGGATTCTTCCAGGTCCGATCAACTTATAATAACTTCAAGTCTGGGCATAAATTAGAGGTAATTTTGATATCACATTGTCCTGGATTCTTCCGGGTCCAACCAACTTCCACACAATATCTTCAAGTCTGGCCATAAATTAGAGGTAATTTTAATCCAACAACAGGACCAACAGAACTGAGCCATGAAATCAGATAATTCTTCCTGTAATACAAGTTTTACAGTAAATACTTTAATAATCTTTTAGAGGCATTTAGTAACTGAAAAGAGCAATAAACTATAACACATAGTTATGGAAGAACAATAATTTATTTATTTAGGCTCAACCTTTGTTGTTGTTGTTTATTAAAGATTTAACATCTCATACATAATGCATGATATTATGGACAGGTTGAATTAATTAAATTATTTACATCTGAATGAGTAATATATAGAAGATAGGTAAAAACATTAAATATAAAAACTTCTGGTATATCAAAAAGTCACTTTATAACAGTTTAAAAATAATAAAAAAGATCTTGCATATCTTAAAGTTACTTTAAACCACAAAACTAGGTCATTTTGGGACTAACATATGGTTTCAATTTTATTTCAATAATTCGCTTGCGCATAGGGGTCTTTAGCAGTGGGAAAAAAAACGGAGTGCCCGGAGGAAACCCAGGAGGTTGAGAAGGCGCCCCTATCTCCATGCCACATACGGTCACACCAGGGATCGAAACCACAGCCGCAAGCCAGAGGTTACCGGCCAGCTAGAGGTTGAAGCGCGGCACTCTAAACCACTAGGCCATCCCCCGCCCCCAAAGTTTTAAAATCGCTGTCATGAAAACAAGTTAGAACATGAGTTCCAACTGTTTGATGCCATGGAAGCCAATGAAAAAAACCCTGAGACACATGAATATAAACGCTGTTGTTATTTATATTAAAAGCACCTGTTGTTGGGTTTTATTTAAGTAACAACAGGGACGGATCCAGGAATTTTTGCAGGAAGGGGTTTGCCAGATTTCTGTTACGGAAATCTGCCATCATCGTCTCTAAATTACATAGGCATACATACAAATTGAGCTTTTCAAACAGAGACATCATTTCTATACGGATGTAGGATCACTTTGTGATGTAATTTCATTTTTTTTTATGTAGCTGAGCAGGTGGGGTTTGGACCCCCAAACCCCCCCCTGGATCTGCCCCTGAACAAGCAGCAGTTTAGTCGTTTGGTCCCGTGTTAACATTGGCGTGCACGTTAAAGATACCTTGACAGTTGGAATTTAATATAAGAGTAGGCCATAGTGCCGCTGTCTGGGCAAAATTTCCCTTACGACCCACCGTATGGTGTATACCCATCTTCATTAGCCAAGTCGGAGCAGAACAGAAGGACTTAAACTCCATTTCAATTAATTTTTGTAAGTAACAAGCACCTGTTCTTGGCTATTAAAATATAAACATGTTTTTTGTCCCATCCAAATGAGTAGGCACTGCCCTTACCAGGTCCTCAGTTCTGAATAACCGCACCAGATCAGAAAATCCTGAGGAATATTTGCGGCCAACCCCGGGAACTCTCTATTTGTGAACCAGGGCCCTGTGTCTTGAAATCTTAACTAAAGATAAAATTCAAGATTTAGTGGATACTTCAATTTTGATTGGCTCAGAACTAAAATCAATCTAATATTATCCAATCAAAATACTAAAATTTGGATTTTATCTTAGTTAAATTAAAGTTTAACTGGCCCTAGCACCTTAGTTATTGAGTCCCAGTGGTCCCAGAAATCAACAGAGATGAATGTAAACTTCAAATGGCCATATATTCAGTAAGAATTGGTGGATTTGATTGTGTATAAATTAATAACTCACCTCTCACTTCCAATAGATTTGATATTTTTCATCATCATGGCTGTAAGACAGGGATGGAGCTGATAAAATGGTCGACCTAGTATAGGATGTTCCTGTAAGAGAGAGAAAGTTTAACATATACTCGACACAACCTAGGTCATTTAGGGACTAACACATGGTTCAATTTTTATTTCAATAATTTGTTTGCATGTAGGGGTCTTTAGCAGTGGGAGGAAACAGGAGGACCCAGAGAAAACCCACGAGGTTGGACGGACGACCTTACTCCTTGTCACAAACCATGCCAGTTGACTCAATGACAGACCTTAGCATGCAGTGCAAACACGCTAACCATTCGGCCATTCAACCCCCAACTTAATATAGGATGTTGCCGTAAGAAAGTAAGACGGAGATATACCAACCTATATAAACACAATGTTGGTTTTAGAGTTATCAATAATTACTCGGAACAAGGAATTCTGGAACAGTAATATTTTAAGTTGGGATTTGAAGGTTTCCTCAGAGTTTGAAATTCTCAGTGTTATAAAGAGAAATAAAATGGGGTTTAACGTCCTACTGTTCTGCTCTGACGGCATATGAAATACAGTAGGTTATAAGGGAAATTTTGCCCAGACAGGGGCACTACAGCCTACTCCAAGGGGTCTTTTACATCCGAATGACTAGACAGCTGTCCTTGACTCCTTGTCAGGCCCTCCGTCCTGCATCACTGACAAGAGTAAACCCTGCCGGAAAATCTGGATCATTGTCGGACAAAAACTGAACCCTTGTCTGTTGAAATCATAAGAAAAAAAGGCGTTGTACAAACCAGTCTGGTTTCTCTCACACACATGATACCAGCCAAGTTTTACAGACAGTGTCCCACATTAAAGTTACAATTTCATATTTTCTAAGAAAGTCAAAACATAATTATTTCTATGTCTTTTGCTCAAAAGGTTGTCAACTCACTATTATACGATCATGGGCAAAATTTTTGGGGCATTAAAATGGGTGACACAGGTTGATTGAGGAAATAGTTACTCAATTACCTCCCTTGTTTTCCCATTCCTCTCGATGGACGGCCATCTTCAAACGTTTGAATTTGAAGTTGAAAATGATATTTTTGCCAATTTCTCAACTGGCAATAGTGAATTATAGGATTAATAGGATTATTCTTAAACAAGGTAGGACTGTTTATAGGTTCAATCTATTTTAGGGCTTTATTTTAATACATTTTAAAAATATAACTTAAAATAATGCTATTGCAACTTTAAACCATGGACATTATACTGTATTATATAAGCCCAATCTTGGAACAAACTTGCCCAGGAGTTTCTCTCACAGACAAATAAAAGGGAGATAACTTTGTTTTATATTTTTTTTTGATGGATATGTATGAAGGCAGACAACAATAAATCGCAGCATCTGGTTTCTGAGTGTTAATCTTCTATTTAGTCTCTCCAATCTCCTCTCCCCACCCCAACCCCAACCCCGACCTTCGTTTGTTGACTTTTTCTTGTAGCATCAGGGAAAAGTGTTTAATAATGTTACATGTTCTGCCAGGCTTGGGAGAAAATTCATGATTTTGAGACGGAAGGGGTTTAGTGTCTACTTGACACAAACTAAGTCATTTTAGGACTAACACATGGTTCAATTACATTTTAATAATTTGCTTGCACAAAGGGGTCTTGAGGAATCTGGAGGACCGAGAGAAAATCCATGAGGTGTGGATATGTGACCCAACTCTTCGTCAGTACAACCGAGCAAACGAAACCACAGCAGTTGACTCAATGACGCGGACATGCAAACCAGTTGACCATCTACCCCCCTATATATAACAGAGTTGAGAGGTTGGTTATACTGAAGACAGAGACGGAGAGAGAGAGAGAGAGTTATCCTACCTGTTGTGTTAGTACCGACCATTTATCTGCCTGTAGTTGTCGTTGATAAATATCAGGAACTAGGCTCCATATATCTTCTAATGATACAAGTTGGCCACCTACAAATACATATCATTTCAAGTTAACTTGATCAAAACCTAAACTTTCGGGGGTCATCTTCTAAGTCAAAGGTGTCCGACTACAAGGACATATGTGAAAAAAAAGATAGTAAATAAAATTCCACATATCTTTTAATGATTTATCCATCTACAAATAATATTATCATTTTATATTGTTAAGTTGAAGATCTTAAGCTGAGTTGCTAGGGCAGTGTTTTCTAACACACCACTAGCAATTATTTGGGGGTCTACAAAAGTCCAAGGTGTCCACTAGGGCATATATAGAACAAAGCCAGCTTGTTTTGAATCAAGATGTCCCAAAGAGTGAGAGAGGGGAATGGGGTTTAACGTCCACTCGAAAAAAAAAAGGTCATTTCGGGACTAACATATGGTTTAATTTTGTTTCAATAATTCGCTTGCGCATTTGGGTCTTTAGCAGTGGGAGGAAACCGGAGTACCCGGAGAAAATCCATGAGGTTGGACAGGCGAAAGATGTCTCAAGTTCGGATTTAGGTAAGAAGTAATGACACACAGTAGTACAAAGACCAAATGGTCTAATATTGACTAAATTCAAATATCAGGAATCCTTGAGGATTTGTAAGATGTCCCAAGCGTCGATTAATGTTCAAACTTAGTTTATGACTGATTTAGAGAGACAGAGAGAGATAGATAGGGTTTATTGCCCACTCACCACAAACTAGGTGATTTCAGGACATATGGTTCATTTTTATTTTAAAAATTCGCTTGTGCGTAGGCATCTTTAGCAGTTTGAGGAAACCTGAGAAACCACGCCAGTTGACTCAATGACAGATCTTATAATACAGTGCGCACATGCTATCCATTCGGCAACCGAACCCCCATTGACTGGTCTAGAGTATTAACATTGTCAGTTGGAATTCAAAATAAGACTAGACTCAAGTGCCGATGTGTAGGCAAAATTTCCCTCATAGGACACGGCATGTTGTATGCCCCTCTTTAATTTTATTTCATTTCATTACTTACTTGGTTGATAAATGTTGAAATATAAAACAGGAACACTGTAGCTAGAACTGTAGACAATATGATATTCATACGTTAATATCTTCACAGGATTCACATACTCTAGACAACTTGGATCATTTGTCTGAAATACAAAAACATATTGTCTACAATCAGGATGGTCAAGTAAAAGGCCACAACAAAAATTATTCTAGTTCAGAAGGTGAGAGCAAGAAATGGGGTTTAACATCCACACAAACTAGGTCATTTCGGGACAAACATATGGTTTAATTTTATGTCATTAATTGGAGGCCCCAGAGTAGACCCACGAGGTTGGATATTCTGGTTCATAGATAGTAATAGATACACTCAAATCACTAATATTTGAGACTAAGATTTTGAGACAAATGGGCCGCAATGCATATAATATTATAATATGAATGTATATAAACTGATTTTCATTCACGCATCTCAAACTAATGGCAATCTCTAGCTTCTGGTTATTCCAGTCTACACTGATAGTATTTATAGCACATACTCTCCAGATAAAAACCTCCCTCAGGCATCAAGTTTTTTGGAAGAATTGCCTGGGTACTAGAAGGCCCAACATATAACATTCTTAGGATTGAATGTCAATTCAAAAAAAACATTCAATTATTTTGAGACCAACACAATATATTGTTATGTGCAATTGAGACAAAGCAGGCAACCGTGAGCCAGGAGAAAGACAATGAGAAGCTCAATAAAGATCCTGAATTATTTCTTTTAATTACATATCTTACAATAAATCCCTCAAAGCATACTGTTTGGCTTTTGTCTGTCTTCATTAGGCCCTCGGAGCAGAACATGACGTTAAACCCCATTTCGTTCTATTTCTTTACTAGATTCTCTATCCTGGACAACTGACAAATAGGAAATGGTACCGATACATCCTGAGAAAATTTCTCGGCCCCTTACAGGACCTCGGTTTTCAGTCCCACTGAAACAATTAGACACTAGGTCATTTCGGAACTAACACATGGTTCAATTTTATTGCAACAATTCATTTGCGCGTTGGTGCATAGGGATCTTTAGCAGTGGGTGGCAACCGGAAAACTTGGAGAAAACCCACGAGGTTGGACAGGCGACCCTATCCAAAACAAAAATTAAAAGTTACCTCTTCAACTGATACTGATTCTAAACTGTTTATATCCGACCTGTCTGTATCGGTTAAATTCTGATGATCATCAGCGGAGATATTCACCGTCTGTCTTTTCACCAGGTAAATCCTCTCATCGTGCTGAAAATAACAAAAATACCTGATTTACCGTAACCCAGTGAGCAATCGAGTGAGAAATGCAATTTAATTAAGGTCCACTGAACCCAAACAAGGTCATTTCGGAATTAACACATGGTCCAATTTTTATTTTAATAATAGCGGGTGCAAAGTCAAGGGCGTGTATTTGTCATAATGTTTGGAGGGAGATGGACTAACCCTGGAATCTGGAACATTTCGTTACCAAACCAAAATAATAATAAGTAACAGTAGAAGTTAACAAATTAAATTTACCTGTTTATATTCGTAGGTAATGATATATAGCCGGTTCGTACCAAAGAGAAGGCATTGATTTATTATTTTGATTGACAGTTGCGATCGGTCAATTAAGGAGGATGATATCAGTAACTATGAAGAGACCCAAGACAGTGATTAGATACACGTCAGAACAGGACATTCATGTGGATATAAACCTGATAATCTGTCCTGACAATCCAAATCATGGGGGGGGGGGCAGAGACCTATTAATTAGCCCTCACCCCCTTCAATTCTACCCCCATGTGCGTATGGGTCTTTTAGTAGTGGGGGGGGGGGGGACTGGAGTAAACCTAACAGGATGGACCCCATTTCTTGTCAAGTACAAGCTGAGACCTATTAATTCGCACCCCCTTCCCTTTCGATTTACATTTAGTAGTGTGTGGGGGGGGGGCTGGAGAAAACCGAACAGGACGGACTCTATCCCTTGTCATATACAAGCTGACAAATGATCCCAAGCCACTCATTAACAGAACACCGTATTTAAAGCTCACCCTTAACCCTTTAGTGTCAGGTACATGAAAATATTGGCTATCCCAGTTAACCCTTCAGTGCCATTTCTCTCTTTCTCTCTCTATTCTCAGTGTCTTTCAATAAACCACGCCCCTTGATCCAATTCAAATGTTCCTCTGTGTTTGAGTTTACAGCCTGTACAGGGGGAGAAAGGTTTCCCCTTGTCAGTGATACAGGACAGAGGGCCTGACAAGGACAGCTGTCTAGTCGTTTGGATGGGATGTTAAATTGAGGTCGCGTGGATACATTTGGTACAGGGGGAGGGGATTGAGGGCGGCATGGTATATGATGTGTACTTTACAACTGGTTCGCCACAGACATATATGTACTTCCTACATGTGAGAGAAATGGGGTGTAATATCCACTCGAAACAACCTGGGTCATTTCCTTGTCACATACAACCGTGAATCAAAACCAAGAATTACCGCTGGATGTGTTCATTTGATTTGATATAATACTGTATTGTTGATTATGTGCTGCCAGTTGACTCAATGGTAGACCTTATGATACAAGGTACATTTGCTAATCATGTGGTCATCTAACCCCAACACATGTACCAACACTAAGGGGGGGGGGGAGGGGTGCTTTATAATGAAATGAAATGGGATTTAACGTCCTACTCTTCTGCACCTAACCTGGGCTAATAGAAGACTGGCATACCCCATACAGTGTGCTATGAGGGAAATTTTGCCCGGGCAGCGGTGCTACAGCCTACTCTTATATCAATGTGTACACGGGACCTCGGTTTTTCGTACCATCCGAACGACTAGACAGCTGTCCTTGTCAGGCCGAATAATTTAATGCACACTCTTTAGATCATCAGGTCATTGAGTCAACTGGCGTGGTTTCGATTCCCTGGGCGCTTGTCCAACCTTGTGGGTTTTCTCTGGCCGAGCTAGTGAATTATAAAATAAAATCAAGCCATTTCTTATCCTGAAATGGCATGGTATGTGTGGTGTGGACGTTAATTACTGTTGCTTTCTCTGACCATCACAAAACAATTAAAATACAGATCTATATTTCGTTTCGTTTTTTTTATACTACACTACATGAAGATCTGACCAGTTGTACTGGATGGCCATGTCAGAAGTCATTTGATCTATGACGTCAAGACATTTTATTACCAATCAGCATTGATGGTTCTGTGCATTTCGCGCAAAAAAACTTGCTGAAACGAAATGGGATCTGTGTTTTAATCTGATTGCAAAATAACCAGGGCACATTTTTTTTAACTTTATATTTATTTGTTTGTTGACATAAATAAATAATTGTTACAATAATTTCTACTCTCTTATATTAAAGAGCTAAATCTGTAAATCTACCTATTACAGATCTTCTTCTGGCCTCAAATATTATATAAATTATTATTTAGACATTTATTTATTCACTTGAAAAGACCATAATCAACTCTTTAGGCCATTTTATGGCTGAGATATTAAGTATTTCTTAGTTCAATGTTTAAACGGAAAATGAATTTAACAAATTTAATATTCGTACAAAGATAATAATAATATGAATAATGATCACTCAGAGTGAATGCAATGTAAATTTGATACACGACAATGAAATGTTACAGTTCACACGATATATTTATAAAACTAGGTCCAATAGGTCATTTAAAATAATCATTCTAAAAGATCTGACATGGTTTCCTTTTATTTCAATAATTCGCTTGCATGTAGGGGTCTTTAGCAGTGGAAGGTAACTGGAGGTCCCGGAGAAAACCCACAAGGTTAGACAGGTGACTCTACTCCTTGTCACATACAACCGGGGATTCGAGAACAGTGAATGAAAGGGATGAAGAAACAATAGATGGTGAGAATGAACAACCGATCCAATGACATATCAACTGTCTATACTGCCATAATATAACATACATAATACAAAATAAATATTTTGCTGGGGTGGGGATCAAATATCCATCAAATGCTAGTAGGACTCAACAGATATTTTAAATATTTTAATGGGGTGGGGTGGGGACCAAATATCCATCAAACGCTGGAAGGATTCAACAGATAATCTGATGGGGGGGGGGGGGGTACCAAAAATCCATCAAATGCTGACAAGGATCCAATAGATATGAATAATGTCTGCTAGCACTGATACACAAGTTTTAATGGAGACGTCGCAAAATGTAAGTACATACAATTATTTCCTTTTCTCCGTTTTTTTTTTTAAATAACTCATTCTATAAATAGATACATGTATCTTGGCCACAACGAAAATAATTTGACTTTGTGGTAGCAGCACTTAAAGTTAAAGTTAATTCCATTTAAAGTTTGCTGTTATAACAATGTTTTAACCAGTAGCATTTATATATCAAAATGTTTTGATTAATTCACGAATTTTGTCCAAGTTTTTCAAAATCACACTTCCAACGCTTTCATTATTGAGGCTCGTTCTTTCAAGGCTTTAAATGCTGCATCTTTTTCTTTTTTGGTCGGAGTTTTCTTCTTCTGTTTTGCCGTTTGGATTTTTCTATAAGCTTCCATGACCTCTGCGTCTGCTGCTGCTAATTTTTTCTTCATCTCTTGTCGGGCCATTTGTTCTTTGGCTTTACAATACAGCTGCCGAGTTATGATTATATTCCGTTGACACAATAAACGAAGTTCTGACTGTTTCTTCCGGATCTCGGCTAATATTTCATCGTCGGGGTTATCGTCTTCCTTATCCTCGAAATCGAGAATCCCCTGCTCTTCCAGCTCTCGCTTAATCCTCCTCTCAAGATGCACCGGGTTACCAATGTTTAGTTGTTTAGCTAAAGTTCTTGGTGAAATGGCTGGAGCTTCGTCTGCAGACTCCTTTCCACCGGTTATATCGTTCATGGAATCATCTATAGGTGTCATGATGTTTTCTTCAATTAACGCAGAAACGAGACGCTGAGTCAGCTGACCAAACGGCGAATCTTCCATATTGTTGGGTTCAAGTTTTTTCAACAGTGTTGTTGAATCGTGATGGATATGATTATTGTTATGACTTCCAGAGTTTCGTTTCTTGTCAACTTTAATGCCATCCGTCTGCTCTTCCATTAAATCTTCCTCTGCCCACTTTTCTGTATAATGTTTACCAAGTGGGGTCACTTTAAAATAATCACTGTCCTCTTCGTGAGATTTAAGGGTGTCTTCGAGAAGTTTAAGATCATCGTTAGTGATATCTGCACAATATGGTTCGACCGACTGCCAGAATCTGTTAACCGCATCATTCTTCGGGAGTTTCGGCAAGGTTTCGCGTGGGGAATCGGCGAATTCATATTCTTGAAGTTTGGACACGGCAGATTTATTTTTAGGTTTCGCAGGTGGAGTGGCAACCACGTGTGAAGCTTTACCATTCACATCTTTCAACTTTTTACTCGGCTTGTCATCCGAAGCACCTTTCCCACGTTTCCCGGAATTCTGGTGATGATCCTTGCCAGCCGGAGTACCCTTCTTATTGCCAGTCGAGTCTTTTTTCTCTTGCCAGTTCACAAGTATCTGTATCTCACTTTCCAAAAGCTTCAGCCTTTTCCCTGCAGACGCCAATAAAGTTTCTAGATCAGTCTGAACTGTATCAAGTTCATCAAGCGTCAGGCACTCATCTTCAGTTCTGTCCAAAATACGACTGTACTTCAGACAGTCTTTCGTGTGATCAACTGGCTGTAGGTCTGGGAAAGCCAGTGGACAATCTTTATCGATATGCGACGTCTTTCCTTTGCCCTTCATCTTTCCTCAGCGGTAAAATACACCGTCTTTTTTCAAAATTATTTTTATTCTTCTTTGTCGGCCATTTTCCTTGTTTTGATCACGCAAATTACGAAGGGGGAACAACTCGCACAATCTTGTTTTCCCGTCCGTGAAAGGGCTATATTTAGTAACGATGTGTAAACGCTATATAACCCCGATATTAAGGTAATCGTGGATATTTACACGCTCAGCTTAGAATTAGGTGGGGTTGACCTATAATTGCTTTATATAAGCATTTCACTTACAGGAGATTTCCGTATTTCCCAGGAATCGTTATAAGCTTGTGATATCTGAATAATTTTTTTCACAAGTTCGTTGAATTCCGTCTCAGAAATCGAACCTGCCGCCATTTCTTGCTAACACGCGACGCCCACGTTGTTTCTAAACGGTACACAACAGCCAGGCTGTGTCTAAATATTGAATTAGGGGACAAGTTTCAGAACCCGTGGATTTTAATATTTATCCGAGAGTCATAAATTCTTCTAAAATATAAAATCACCAATATTTAATAAAGTTGTTTTTATATTTAATGGTCGTTCGTTTTTTTAACAGCGTCAAAAAAAGCGCGTGGTCAGAAGATGTATATTTTTCAAACGCTTAATACCCTCCACAGGGTAGACTGGTCTGACCTAAAACGGTTTTGAGATACCCCAAAATCTATTGAGCAAAATCTCGAAGAAAATAGGTCACCGCTGTGTTGCTTTATTATTTAAATCATTTCATTGACTATAGACGAGCAGTGAGCGGTATTATTGACTTGGAAACAAAGCACACGGGCTGTTTTTCACTTGATAAACATGTACTCTTTTCACACTGCATCATTGACGAAGTTCATAGTCCCACAATATACTATAAATAATTATGTAGAGCGATGTTTTTCTTTTTTTCTTTAAAAGATTCTGTTTGGTTTTTGCGATAAAATATTTATGATATAAACAATGATATAAATTACGATAGTTTCCTTGTTTTTAATATTCCGGGGTTTTTTTTCAATAAAAGTTAGTAAAACATTTTTCCATTTTAACCACATTTATTCAACTTCCACAAGGTACATATTTCTAACATCTTAGATCTAGTTTTCGTAAAATCGAATTCAAATTAATGTTAGAAAAATTAAATGGACCTTTATGTTTTCACCAATTAAATCAATCAAAATGCGAACAATTTTTCCTGCAAACAAATTTTCCCTCAGAGAAATTCCACCACAATCCAACTAACGGTGTATAAGTTTTATTCATAAAATATTAATCAGGTCTTAATTGTTAAAATGACTTTATAAATATTTCGATGTTATTATATTTTTTGTTCAGTTCAAGAGTAATCGATATATTTTTGTTATTCGTCGATACATTCTGATGCTGGTTACGGTCTTCCGCCTCTCGAACAAAGAAGTAAAAGAATGAACCTCCAAAATCTTACACCATTTGATCAAGGCAGTAAATTGGCGTTAAGCCAAAACGGCTTTGTCGCAGTACCGCATGATGTTAAAACCGACGGTTTTGAGGCACCCCACGCTTACTATAATTAACTATCCAATAGAGACTTGCCATTTTGACAGGTCTACTTGATGTTGGCAAGGCAACGGGGTCAGTGTCGTCCCTGATGTCTTGACAGGTGCCTGCGAGTGTATCGCTCAGCATGTATGCCAAAGGAAAAGGTTCTAGTGTACCTTCCGATGCTCAAGCCAGGGAAAAGTGAGTAAAATGCAAGAAATAAAATGGATTTAGCTGATGGAATATAAACTATGGAATATACGGGATATATATGTGTTCGAAAAATATCATCCTTTGTTTCGCAAGCGGCAAATTTCCACCTGCGCGTGAGGGATGCCCCATTCAATCCGTAACAGAATGGCTGTTCCGGTTACCATTTTCCCCCTTCGACGACTGATGTTTTTGTTTTGATTATCACGTTAATTAATTATAATTAATAAGTGGGGCACGTTTGACACCTACGGCACCATCTTGTGGAATGCACTGAAGCAGATTATTCATAAAAAACTGATTCATCGAAATAATATGCAACATTAGTCTGGATTTCACGCACGTTGTATTTACCAATATGGCCGCCGCCATGAAGTTGTTCTTCCGATTATAAAATTTTTACATTTTTTTTATTTTTCAGATTAGCTTTATACGTTTATGAATATTTATTACATGTAGGGGCACAAAAATCAGCACAGACATTTTTGTCAGAAGTAAGTTTTTCTACTGGAGTCATTTTTCTTCATAAAAATCATAAATCCTATGTTATTGGGGATAAAAACATTGAGATTTTGGTTTGAAACAATGTTGTAGATTGTTGCCATTGATAAACGCATAACATTAAATATTATGCCCATTATTTTACGGGAATAAGGTTTTCGAATTTAGAAACTGAAAGGATATTGTCAACTTAATTGTTTATTAAATTGTTTTTCTTCATAACTGTGGACAATAAAACTTTGTTTTGCAACAATGTATAGAAATCATGTGGATGATAAAATACATTAAATTACATATTTCACACCTTATCTCCTGGATTTGCCATTGATTATTACATAGATTGATTATTGAATTCTTTTTTTTATTTTCCGTTTCAGATACGGTGGGAAAAAAATATCACATTAGGGGAGCCTCCAGGGTTTTTACATTCATGGTGGTGGTAAGTCACTAAACTGATATTTTTATTGGGGTTTGAGATTAAACACCAAGTGTTGATGGTTGTTGTAGCTTTTAAACGAATGCCCGCAGTGCTGTAACCTGGCTGTTTCGTAAATAGTTCTTTCGTACCTCAAATTGATATGTTGTTGAAATAAATTGAAATAAAGGTGAAAGCTAAGCGATAAATAAATGATTTGAATTGGAACACGTATGTTATTTCACATCACATATGTTATTACTTTTGCAACTGACATGACGTGGCTACAATGTTGTTGTAGCTGATGAGTTAGTTGCGATTATTAACGATATCTGATATTTAAATAAACCCCAAATACGGCTTCTTACCCTTTCTTCATATTTAATCTGGTGTTGATTATTGAATATATTCTGATGAGTAAGATTGGGGTTATTGACAATAATTGATGAGTGAGTTGGAATTATTTACGATAATTTGAGGTATGAATGAACTAGGTACGAAACAGCCAGGTTACAAAGCCGTCTGTATCCCTTAGAAACCTATTGCCCACTGTGTTTCACATCCAATAACAAAACGATACCCTGACTCCCAATTTTATTCTGTTTCATGGTTGGGCATGTAGTATTAAAGTAAATACTAAGCAACTAATGTCAACTAGGCCAATAAACTTGCCATCTCATTCTGTCTTAGTCTCAATAGAAGTTTTCGTCTGCATCACTTACAAGGGGGGACTACCCCAGAAAAACTGGTTGAACTTTCTCTGCCAATGCAGGGATCACACACCTGACCTCCAGGCTAGCGAGTCAGCTCCTTACCGGCTTAGCCATTGTGACCCCCATGTGCAAATCTGGTTTGTTTGTAAAAGTATATAACATTTCAAAATTAAATGGAGTAATCAAGAGTAGAATAATTAGGGATTAAACTAATTAGGGATTAAACTAATTAGTCAATTAATTAGTACTCATCTACTTTCTGTAAAACACAGCTTGCAATGGGTGGGTGGGGGGGTAATTGATTCTGTTGATTAATTGAAGGGGGATGGGTGGCCGAATGGTTAGCATGTGAAAAATGTCTTCAAGACATTTGACTAAAATTACCCTTGCTCAAGAACACAACCTGTTATGAACATACAAGCGAAGTCTGTTATGGATCCCCTGGCAGATGTTAAATGAAATAAACAGTGTCACTTTGCGAAACTACTAACCGATATCACTTCGTTCAATTAATATATCGGGGACAAATCCTTCAAGTTAAACATACCTTGAACATTGAATATTGTCTTTATCTAAAGGAAAAAGAATTGAATAGGCCTCCTGATCGATCTTGGATCTCGTAGAGTATAATGGGGGTTGGGATGGCCTAGTGGTCTGGAGTGCCGCGCTTCGACCTCTATCTGGCCGGTCACCTCTTGCTTGTGGCTGTGGTTTTGATCCCTGGTGTGAGCGTATGTGGTATGGAGATAGGGGCGCCTTCTCAACCTCGTGGGCTTCCTCCGGGCACTCTGGTTTCCTCCCACTGCAAAAGACCCCTACGCGCAAGCGAATTATTGAAATAAAATGAAACCGTGTTAGTCCCGAAATGACTTAGTTTGTGTCGAGTGGACATTAAACCCCATTTCTCTCTCTCTGGAAAGTTTCTTGGGAAGAACTTGTCTACGACACATAAAGCCACGAAATCAGGCACTGGCCAAAGAAATAAAATGGGGTTGACATCCCACTGTTCTGCCCCAACACTTCTTTATAAAGACGCACGTAAAAGATCCCTTGGCAGTTGGAATTCGATATAAGAGTAGGCCGTAGTGCCGCTGCCCAGGCAAAATTTCCCTCATAGCACACTGTACATGTATGGCGTATGCCCGTCTTCCATTAGCCCAGGTTAGGTGCATAAGAGTAGGACGTTAAATCCCATTTCATTTCTTTATAAAGACAGTGTTACAGTGTTCTATGAGGGACATTTTGCCTGGACAGTCTTTATGACCTACTCTTATATCGCATTCCAACATTCAAGGGTTCTTGTAATATGTGCAAATCAATATGTATACAGGACCTCTGTTTCACATACCAGGCCTTCTCTGTCCTGCAGCACTGACAGGGGAGGAACCATGCCAGAATTTCCTGATGAACTTTCTCTCCCAACGCCAGGTCAGCAATCTAACAGCTTACTGAGTCACCATGACTCCCTTTAAACATCGATGCGAATGAAAAAGGGGAGAGAGAGAAATGGGGTGTAATGTCCACTCGACACAAACTAGGTTCTTTTGGGACTAACATATGGTTTCAATTTTATTTCAATAATTCACTTGCACGTAGGGGTCTTTAGCAGTGGGAGGAAACCAGAGGAAACCCACGAGGTTGAGAAGGCGCCCCTATCTCCGTGCCACATACGCTCACACCAGGGATCGAAACCACAGCTGCAAGCCAGAGTTGACCGGCCAGCTAGAGGTCGAAGCGCGGCACTCCAGACCGCTAGGCCATCCCAACCCCCCAATTGTAAAAGGCATTCTATAATGAAACTCTGCGATACAGACCAACCCCAATCTTGATTAAAGTACATGGCCTACACAACCTGAAGATCTGACCAGTTATACTGGAAGTCTGGGCCAAGTGTCTTTCGTCCCCATGACGCCAGACATTTATTAGCATTGGCGTTTCTTGTGGTTTACCCACAGTTCGGTGCATAAAACGCCAAGTAGTCTCACTAACAGACCATATCATTGGCTAATCCCAGATAAAACCAAATTTTGAACTATAAAAATAAAAAAGAAATGGAATCTGTGTTTTAATTAATATGTCTTCAGACATTTCACTATATGTAACGTAGTCCAAGACATTGCCCGACACCATCCGTCTCGATGTCAGACACTTTGCCTGGCATGTCACAGATTTGATTTTTATTTCTTTATTTTAATGATATTCTTGATAAATGTCCGACATTCATTTAATTGCAGTTTTCAAACTTGAATATTTTTCTGTTTTTCAGTGTTTTTTGGGATTTATATTGTGCAGCACCAGAACGAAGAGACACATGTGATCACTCTAGCGAGGCGAAGGCGTTTCATGATTATGTAAGTAGACAGTAATTCTTAGATTTTATTTCCAAATCTTGTGGTCCTCTGGTTTCCTCCTGCTCTAAAACCTTTTCCTTCGGTTTCCTTCAACTCTTAAACATTGTCCTGCGGTTTCCTTAAACTCTTAAACCTTGTCCTCCCACTCTTAAACCTGGTCTTCCAGTTTCCGCCCATTCTTAAACCTCGTCCTCCGGTTTCCTCCCACCCGTCCTCTGGTTGTCTCCCACTCTTAAACCTCGTCCTCCGGTTTCCTCCCACCCGTCCTCTGGTTGTCTCCCACTCTTAAACCTCGTGATCCCATGGTTTCCTCCCCGTCCTCCGGTGTCCTCCCACCCGTCCTCTGGTTGTCTCCCATTCTTAAACTTCATCCTCCGGTTTCCTCCCACCTGTGCTCCGGTTTCCTCCCACTCTTAAACCTCGTGATCCCATGGTTTCCTCCCACTCTTAAACCTCATCCTCTGGTGTCCTCCCACCTGTCCTCCGGTTTCCTCCCACTCTTAAACCTCGTGATCCCACAGTTCCCTCCTACTCTTAAACCTCATCCTCTGGTGTCCTCCGGTGTCGTCCCATTCTTAAACCTCATCCTCCGGTGTCCTCCCACCCGTCCTCTGGTTGCCTCCCACTCTTAAACCTTATCCTCAGGTGTCCTCCCACCTGTGATCCCATAGTTTCGTCCCTCTCTTAAACCTCGTGATACCATAGTTTCGTCCCACTTGTTCTCAGGTTTCCTCGCACTCTTAAACCTCGTGATCCCATAGTGTCCTCCCACTCTTAAGCCTTGTCCTCTGGTTTCCCCCACTGTTAAAATACCCTTCCACACAAGAGAATTGATGAAATAAGATTGAATCGTCTGTTAGTACCGAAATAACCTGGTGTATGCCCCCCGGTTTCCAAACCTCGCCTAGGGCGGTTGGATGGCCGAATGGTTATCATGTGTTGTATCATAAAGCCTGTCATTGAGTCAACTGGTGTGATTTCGAATTCCCGGTTGTACGTGACAAGGAGAAGGGTCGCTTGTCCAATCTCGTAGGTTTACTCCGGGACCTCTGGTTTCCTCCCACTGCAAATGACCCCTACCTGCAAGCAAATTATTGAAATGAAATTAAACCATATGTGAGTCCAGAAGTGACCTATTTTGTGTCGCGTGGAAGTTAAACCCCATTCCTCTCTCTCTACCACTCTTAAACATAAACTTCCACGCAACAGAATTAATGAAATAAAATTGTACAGTATGATAATCACGAAATGACCTAGTTTATGTTATGTTAGATATAAACCCTATTTCTCTCTCTCCTTTAAATGCAAATCAGATCTATTTCTATTAATACAGCCCTCCACGATATCATGTTTTCTACAATTCACATTGTTGAAATAAAGATATATCATATCCCATTGATTTATGAACCTAGACCTTCGGCCTTCACTAATGGCTGTTTTAGACATTTAATCATATAAGGGTTTATTATTATAAACTAATGTTATCATTGAGTCAGCTGGCATGGTTTCGATTCCAAGGGTTTTTTTGCGACAAGGAGTCTGTTTACTCCGTTGTTGTCTCATGAACACTCGTTGATAATTACAAATAGACGGAAGATTAGTAGGTCTCGGGTTTACAAGTCTTATTAATTATTTACGAACCAAAAACAGAAAGTACTCACCACACTCAATTGAAGCCACGCTACTTGCAAAATTACTGACAATGCTACTTGCAATATTTTTGCCATGTGCAGTATTACAAATAATGCCCTGTGCAGTATTACGAATATTGCCCAGTGCAGTATTGCAAATAATGCCCTGTGACGTATTACAAGTAACGCTTTGTGCAGTATTACAAGTAACACTTTGTGCAGTAATGCGCCGTGTAGTATTACGAATAATGCGCCGTGCAGTATTACGAATAATGCACCGTGCAGTATTACGAATAATGCACTGTGCAGTATTACGAATAATCCGCCGTGCAGTATTACGAATAATGCGCCGTGCAGTATTGCGAATAATGCTATGTGCAGTATGATGAATAATGCCGTGTGCAGTATTACGAATAGTGTTCTGTGCAACATTACAAATAATGCTGCACGGTAATGATATCATAATGAACTATTTCCATGTAAATCTCAAGCAGTGACTGAAGGTCATTTTATCCCAGAACCATCCCTCGGCAATTTCTTCTAGAACCGAACAAGCCAATCGGGTAGCTGGATTCAATGATCAACCTGAGGCTGTTATTGTTCTCATCACATCAAGGTGACCTAGTTCATTAAAAAATGGCTTCAGGTTTTTTTGTTGTGTTTTAATCCCACAGTATAAAGTTGAACTTTGATTCTACTTCCTGGAGTTATTCATATTTTCATTATTATTGTTTTGACCTGAACATATATTAGGTTTAGGGTGTCCTTTAGTACATGTTTTAAATGAGCTACATGTATTAATACATGTAAATGATAGATAATCGTTGTATAGAACATTATTATGAGGATTGATTTTCAATGATCTCTCTGTTCTTTCAAACTTACTGCTCTTGATTGCTCCAAATTCTGATTGATTGGAAATGGATACACATTGTGCAGAATATTGATTTTCAAACATTTCTAGAATAAAACCTTAAACAATTTCTAAAGTTTGTAAAGGCCCCTTCGGAATTTGGATTGTTTGGCCCCTTCGGATGGTGAGGTCTTAAAAACAGGTACCTAAACCTGGGTCCACTTCGGATGGTGAGGTCTTAAAAACAGGTACATGTACATAAACCTGGGTTGTGGATTTTGAGGGGGTTTGGATGATTAAAGGGTTAGCACGTGCGTGTTGTATCATAAAGTCTGTCATTGAGTCAACTGGTGTGGTTTCAATTCCCTGTTTGTCTTGTGCGTGACGAGGAGTAGGGTCGTCTGTCCAACCTTGTGGGTTTTTTTTAGGTGCTCCAGATTCCTCCCACTGCTAAAGACCCCTGCACGCAAGCAAATCATTGAAATAAAATTAAACCATATGTTAGTCCCAAAAAGACCTAGTTTGTGTCAAGTGGAGGTTAAACCCCATTTCTGTCTCTCTCTGAAGATTTTGTTAAAGTCCTCGTGCACCATTTGCATTCGCTCGTATTTTAAATTTTTCAGTGCTAGGATTCAATTGGATTACGCTTGAGCTGCATAAATCGATGAAATTTAAATTTCATATATCTTGGTATGGAATTGTATTGAACCATTTTTATACGCCCACATTGAAATGTGGTCGTATATTGTCGTCGCCCCTGTCCGTCCGTCGGTCCGTCGGTCCGTCGGTCCGGCGGTCCGGCGTCCACAATTGCTTGTGGACGCTCTAGAGGCTAAAGTTAATATCCGATTGACTTTAAATTTATACACAGTGTTTGAGGTCATGAGACGAAGAAGCCTATTGTTTTTCAGCGATTTCCGATAATAACTACCAGAGTTATGGCCCTTGATCACTTCAAAAAATCTTGTGGACGCTCTAGAGGCCAAAGTTAATATTCGATTGGCTTTAAATTTATACACAGTGTTTACGGTCATAAGACAAAGAAGCCTATCAATTTTCAGCGATTTCCGATGATTAGTGCCAGAGTTATGGCCCTTGATCACTTCAAAAAATCTTGTGGACGCTCTAAAAGCCAAAGTTAATATCCGATTGACTTTAAATTTATACACAGTGTTTAAGGTCATAAGACGAAGAAGCCTATTGATTTTCAGCGATTTCCGATAATTAGTGCCAGAGTTATGGCCCTTGATCACTTCAAAAAATCTTGTGGACGCTCTAAAAGCCAAAGTTAATATCCGATTGACTTTAAATTTATACACAGTGTTTAAGGTCATAAGACGAAGAAGTGTATTGATTTTCAGCGATTTCCGATAATTAGTGCCAGAGTTATGGCCCTTGATCACTTCAAAAATCTTGTGAACGATCTAGAGGCCAAAGTTAATATCCGATTGACTTAAAATTCATACACAGTTTTTAAGGTCATAAGACGAAGAAGCCTATTGATTTTCAGCGATTTCCGATAATTAGTGCCAGAGTTATGGCCCTTGATCACTTCAAAAAATCTTGTGGATGCTGTAGAGGCCAAAGTTGATATCCGATTGACTTTAAATTTATACACAGTGTTTAAGGTTATGAGACGAAGAAGCCTATTGATTTTCAGCGATCTCTGATAATTATTGCCAGAGTTATGGCCCTTGATCACATCAAAAAATCCTGTGGACGCTCTAGAGGCCAAAGTTAATATCTGATTGACTTTAAATTTACACACAGTGTTTAAGGTCATGAGACGAACAAGCCTACTGATTTTCATTGATTTCAAATAATTACTTCCAGAGTTATCTCCCTTGATCACTTCAAAAAACCTTGTGACGCTACAGATGCCAAACTTATCATCCGTTTGACTTCAGATTGATACACAGAGTTTAAGGTGTTGAAACTCACAAGTATTTTGATTTTCAATGAATTTTGATAACAGAACAGCTAAATCCATGATGTTAAATGTTTCCTATACTAATTGATAGCGTGGGGCAAAACTTTATAAAAAGCAAACAAATTCTAATGATTTTCAGATAATTACATAATGAGTTGTTTCATTACCAAAAAAAGTAAAAATATGCGACAACCCTTGTTGACTGCCCGGACGATTTAGCTGCTGTGGGCGTATGTTTCGTTGCCTGGCAACCTATCTTTGGACTGGTATTCAGCGAATCATTTTTATACGCCCATATATGGCAATGTGGTTGTATATTGTCGACACCCCTGTCCGTGCGGTCGCTCTTGAGACTAAAGTCAATATCTGATTGACTCTAAATTTATACACAGTGTTAAAGGTTATGAGATGAAGAAGCCTTTTGATTTTTAGAGATTTCTGATAATTACTGCAAGAGTTATGGCCCGTGATCATTTTGAAAAATCTTGTCGACACTCTAGCGGCGAAAGTTACATGTACCATAAATTGTTTAAGGTCATGAGAGAAACAATCGAAACAAATTCTAATGCATTATTGGGAAAGATATATGTCAATTAGGAGATTAGATAAAGTTCTCACTATAATAGTTAAAAAGAAGATAATGTAAAAAGAATTTTCTGAAAATTTCAGTCAAATTGATGCACTCTGAATCGAGATTTTAGCGAATGAATTTTTGGCCTTGCCTTGATCATCATTACTAAAGTCGGTACAATAAAAAAATAGTCTTGATTATCTATTCCATGATTAAATCATGAAGGAAAGTTGGGCATCGAATCCTAATCCAGTAAATATCGCAGGCTAGCGATGACGTTGAGTCGATTCTGGCCTGGATAAGTTAATTGATGCTTATTGATTAAATTAACATTTGAGGTCCACAGAAAGATTTTGGTCACTTTGTTAAGAAAAATGAACTGTTCATTTTCCCTACAAATCAACAAAAAACATATTTTGTTTGTATTTGCCTGATATTCTTTTTGTCAATCCCTAAAATTAGTCATTCGGATGGGAGAAAAAATAGTTCCTGTTGGCGTGTATATAAAAGAATGCTTGGCAGTTTGGATTTAAATTTGCCTGATTATCCTTTTCATCAGTCCTTAGATTGAAGCAGTCATTCAGATCGGAGAAAAAATCCAGGTCCTGTTAGCTTGCATGTAAAAGAATCCTGGATAGTTAGGATATAAATTGCGAGTAGGCTGCAGCACGGCTGTCCTTGTTAAATTTCCCTAATAGCTTATTGCATGGCGTTCATCTGTCTTCATTGGCCCAGTCAGTACAGAAAAGTACGCTCCATTTCATTTATCAATGTTATTTTTTGTCACCCTTTTCGTCTAAAGAAATTAATAGACATTTTCATAGAGGAATGCACGAAATGTCAATTTTCCTTGCATATGGACAAAAAGATACAATTGGCTTGCGTTTATTTGGTATAGTTTCCTGTCTTATTTGATTAACTTTGACCTTTTGTCGTAGTGTTGCAATTCTTGACTCGAGTTCAAGCAGCATGTCGTCTGCTATGGAGTGGGTATTGATTATTGTTGTCAACTAGTTTGTGTAACCCAACTTAAGAATACATGTAGGTATAACCTCTCGTTTACAATTTGAAATCCATCCTCTCTATTCATAAAAGGGGAGTCCGATGGCCTAAAGTTTAGCACATTGAGTCAACTGGCGTGGGTTCGATTCTCAGGTTGTATGTGATGTGACATCACCTGGAGGTTCTGTGTTTGATCCTGGTATTCCATGAAGAATCAAGGCCTCATGTATACATTAGCCACGGTGGCTAAGTGGGAAATATGATTGTTCCTCTAGCTTGGAGGTTGCGCTTTTGGTCCAGAAAGTTATCAGATTTTCAGGCCTGGTTTTTCCCTTGTCATTTGTGCAGGACAGATAGCCTGACAAGGTAGTCGTTTGGATTGGACAAAAACCGAGAACCCATGTATACATTGGCATGGACGTAAAAGATCCCTTGGCAGTTGGAATTCAATACAAGAGTAGGCCATAGCGACACTTCTCAGGCAAAATTCCCCCCACAGCACACTACGTTCCCTGTCTATGTTAGGCCAGTCGGAGCAGAACAGTAGGACATCGAAGACCTTTTCGTTTTCGTACACCTAAATAAAACCACGACCAGTTGTAATTTGATATAATTTAGGCTTTGGTGTCACTTTTGTCTTTGCTAGGGGAGTTATGGTGCCACATTGAGGAAAACATGATCGATCCCTGTGTTGAGGGCATGGTTCCCATTATCAAAATATGGCTGAACATTTCTAATCTGTTTAATATCAGAGATATCAATGGCATTGATAGTTTATTATGAGCGTGTCATGTTAATAAATATCTAATTAATAATTTATGTAACATTTTGGTCCTAAAGAAAGACCTGCCTGTTCAAGTGTTTATTAGGGTGCAATATTCGCTGAAAAATTAATTCTGAACATTCAGTAGAATATAACAATTTTCCAACTATCATAACAAGATCGTCAGTGACATCCCTGAATAACTACTCCGATAAATCACATGTTCACAATGGACTTTGAAATAATACATATATTCCTGGTAAATAAAGCTCGGGCTCGCAGATATTTGACGTCCAGTCACAAAATATATAAGATCTCGCGACTGGTACACCGAGACTATGAAAAAGTGAAAATAAGAAAACTTACTATTTTCGGCAGATGATTATCAAATTTTAATGTTGTCGGTGTCGTCCGGATGGGATGAAAAATCGAAGTTCAGGGTACATATTTGACATGCACACCAATGCGTTCACAGAACCGTGTTTTTTTTATGTCATCCGAATGACTATGCGTTGTCCCTTGCCTCTATCCTGCATCACTGACATTGTGAAACTATCCCGGATAATCCTAATAAACTTCTCGATCAGTGCATGGATCGGACACACTGAGCCACTTTAGATCTCCACAAAGATGTATTTAAACTTTTAATTCCATTAATAAAACTGGGGGGGGGGGGATCACACGGCTAATTGGGTACGACACTGGCTTGCTAGCCTTGGAGGTTTGGTGTTCTATCCCTGCATTGGCCGAGAAAGTTCATCCAGATTTCCAATCTGTTTCACAGAGAATTACTTACCAATTATATCTGTCACAGATGACTGTCTTGAACACGTGCAATGACACCACACGGCTTCAATCATTGGCTCAATGGCTCGTGCATTGTTTACATAAGACGTAACTGCTCCGGGCAAAATGATGCCTTTTACTCATTATAATACCCATTTACACTAAATAGGAAATACCTTTCAACTACAAATACTTTAAATGTCTTTACTTATTTTTCTAATACATACAAAAAATGTTTTAGAATTTAATTTGTTGAAAGAAAAAAGTTAATATGGGGGACTAATTAAGTCGCGTCGATGTCATCCTTATCAGTGATTGTAGCGGCCTAGCGGATTTTTACTGCTGATCAGTGTGCCAGATTTCCTGGCAAGGTTTCCCCCCTTCTCAGTGATGCAGGACGGAGAGCCTGACAAGGGATGCTGTCTTGTCGTTCAGATGGGACGAAAAACCGAGGTCCTTTGTAGACATTGGCGTGCAAGTAAAAAAAAATCTCTTGGGTGTAGTGCTGAGACCTGGCAAAATTTCCCCCATAGCACACTGTATGGTGTATGCCTGTCTTTGTTAGCCCAGGTTAGGAGAAGAACAGTGGGATGTTAAACCCCATTTCATTCCCAATAACGAAACAAAATCAACCAACAATTTTAAGAGTAAAGGGGATGGGGGAGGATATGGGGAAAAAAAAATAATAAGAAATTATTGGGCGTTTTGTAAAAAAAAAAGGCCTAATGAATTTGAAAATTGATTACAAGTTCTTCTTGATTGAATAATTCAGGAAATATTTCACTCTGTTGTATTAAAATTCTGAATGACCTATAAAGGACATAATATCTACTGGTATGTTTTGAAAATTTGGTTAAAAAATTGCGTATGTATGAATATTAACAGCAGTCCCGACAATATCGATAAAAGGGGCCTTACTCAAATTCAGACTTGGCGTACAATCTTTCTCTCTTCAAGATCATAATCATTCTTTTACCGTCAAAATTTAGCAGACGACACCATTCTTAATCAACAGCATGAATCCAGAGTGTTACGATCTTAATCAACAGCATGAATCCAGAGTGTTACGATCATCCAGTAATGAATAATCCCTACCAATGTCGTACAAAATAAAATTCACTTGGTCCTGAGTTGTGGCGCTTCTATAAATGTTCACCTGGCCGCCTAGGATCGCAAAATCACGACTGTTGTATGTTTTTTCACACTTGATTTTGAGTAAGAAACTTGATTCGCTGATTCCCTTAGATTTAAATAACTTTCTGCTGATCAAATAAATATTTGATTTGCACTTAACGTCGTTTTTGTTTATCAAACTGCGATGCGATACCGCTGATCATATTCCCTGTCTGGAGAGTAGGTCGAATGTTGATGCATTTTAAATCGTTAATGATTTAATTAAAAGGAATTGAGCTCCGTTTAGAGTTCACAATATTGAATTTTGGACGGCATTAAGAATCCTCAGTTGACAGTCACTTGTATTAGACAATATTTTTTTTTGTTTCTTAAAAAAGTTCAGACTCTTCAAGAGATTAGTTAAATTTTAGATTATCAATTGGCATGGATGCTATTGGATTCAAACGAGTCCCATTGATATAGTTCCAATAAGAGTAGTGCCATTTTGTTCAAACTAGTTCTGTGTATGTTCGAAATCACTGGAGACAATTCCTTAAAGTGGCCAGAGAAAAATCAAAACTACCGGTTAAATATTTAATAAGAATCCAGCGATGTTGAAACAAATATCGACCACATTTTGGGTTGTTTTGACCGCTTGAATTTTTGCTGTTTTGATATTCAGTCTTGACTACCCTCAGCAGAGGATTCAAATTTTTTAAGTGACCATATATGTATGTAAATATTAAATGGAATTGAACCAATTTTTGGACCGATATTCCTTTTTAGGAATTCAATTTTCAGGATATCATAGTTGACAAGGGATTAACTTATAATTACTGGAATGAGGTTTATTTATTTTAAGGTAAAAGAATGTAGTTTGTTGTCAAGGCGATGTATCATAACATGTTTTGTTAACAGGTGTCTGTTGAAGTGGAATTTGACAAAAGGATTCTGTTTTTCAATCCAATATTTATGTCCGGTTTTATTTTTAAATGTAAAGAAAGGGAACAGCTGACCAGTAGTTGAACACTGCTGATGTTGCCTGGGGTGACTCCATACCATGCTTTATTCTATTGTGACCATTCATCTTCTAAAGCCAGTCCATTCATTTTATTATGGGGTTACACGAGAGATGTTTCCTCGCAAATAACACGAGATAGAGATTTTAATTCTGTAAAATACTTTAATATTTAACTGTTTAAAACTCGAAAGATTCATTTAAAGCAGATAAATCCGTATTCGAGCTGTATACATAGACATTCTAATGTCTTTTTTCTAGCCTGCAGCCCCTCGTGAAGAAAATGGTATAGCCCAAGGCTGATGACTGTTTTCTTGCAGGGAATAATTGGTAGGGCCAGGACTGATACAGATCTTTGGTTACCATGGCAACACAACATTGTTGAGAGATTTTCTCCAGTTATTGGGCAAACTTTAAAATGTCAAGATTGTTTACCCAATATTTTTTTCCTATTGTCAATAATCAATAAATACATATATATATACTTTGATTTTATATAGACTGGCAGTGAGTTGATTTTGTCATAAATATTTCATGAATACTGGATGTTAAAAAAAAAAAAATGAAACATCGACCAGACATAGGAAAATACCAATCTTTGACTCTATGAGTTCTGTTATAAGTACTTCATAAATACTGGATAACAAAAAACAAAAATTAAACATCGACCAGTCATATAAAAATACTAATCTTTGACGCTGTTACATGTATAAGTACTTCATAAATACTGGATAACGAAAAAAAAAAATAGACATCGACCAGTCACATAAAAATACTTAGCCTTGAGTCTGTTGTGTTAGTAATGTCCTGAATACTGGATGTTAAAAAAATAAAAATTAATGAAACATCGACTAGTCACATAAAAAAACAATCTTTGACTTCGGTCTGGATGATAAAATTTGGGAATAGATTTAAAGTACATATAAATGATTTTCAAAATTTATTTTTGCATAACCACATGTTGGTGGATGCATCCATCTGTGAATGAAAATACCTTTTGCATCTTTATTAATATAAAAAAAAACCCACAACAATTTATGTGGAAAACAATCATAGCATGATGATAACAGAATACTTGTCGTCGTGTGTTAAATACTATACCGGTATTAATTTACGAATTCGTTCGTTCGTTACTGGAGTTTAATGTCCACTTCCACCTGGGGTGATATCGCAGACAATTTACAAATTCTAAAACAAGTATCTTAAATATTCTGGAACATAAATTTCGTAGTCAATCAATTTACAAAATTGAAGTTTTCGATCGAGTTTGTTCGGGGGTTGGGGGGTTGGATGGTCGAATGGTTAGCATGTGCGTGCTGTATCATAAAGCCTGTCATTGAGTCAACTAGCGTGGTTTCGAATCCCAGCCCAACCTCGTGGGCTTTCTCCGGGTCCTCCCGTTTTCTCCCAATGCTTAAGACCCCAACACGCAAGCAAATTATTGAAATAAAATTAGAACATATGTTAGTCCCAAAATGACATAGTCTGTGTCAAGTGGAGTTTAAACCCCATTTCGCTCTCTTTCTCCCGAGTTTGTCGATGACCAAAATATGGTATGTTATAAATCTGTGCAGACTGGACATTGTTGATGAATTGATAACAAATTGTTACTTTAAATGAAATATATCGCTTTTTTGTACCACTTAATTCAAGTGGTTTTCAAACATGGTTTCCCCTAGTCAGTGGTGCAAGATGGATTAATGGCCTGGCCAGGAACAGTGTATAGTTGTTCGGATGGGACAAAAAATCAGATACTGGTGGACCTTGACATGCACATATGAAAAACACTTAAGGTTTCTATTCAAATGTATTGATGTCAGCGTAAAATCTCCCTCATAGCCCACTCTGCATGGCGTATGCTTATAGGACAAAAGTTCCGTCATTCATGTAGCACACTGCATTGGAGCATGCCCATCTTCATTATTCCAGATGGCGCCAATAGTTGGGTTTCATTCCTTCTTATTTATTTTGTAAAAAAAACAGAATGCATCTTGCGGCGGGTTTAATGTTCACTTGACACAAACTGGGCTATTTTGGGACTAACACATGGTTCAATTTTATTTCAATAATTCGATTATGCGTAGGGATCTTTAGCAGTGGGAGGAAACCAGAGAAAATCCATGAGGTTGGACTGGCGACCGAACTCCTTGACAGACCCTTTGATACAAAGCGTACGTGATAACTGATCGGCCACCTCCCTGGCAAAATTCCAAGGTATACTATGACATCTGTTGTAAAATCTGGACACGAACAGGACAGACACGGTAAAAGAGTAATGCAATACTCCTGAAACATACTGTAATTCAAATGTGATATACATCTTGGATGATAAACGCCACATCTTTCGTACATGTTTACGATACATTATGGGAGATTAGATAATGAGCTGGCCGTTCTCGTTATAATAGTTTAAACACTAAATGTAAAGGGAATTTGCTGAAAATTTCAGTCAAATTGATCACCTCCGAACCAAGAATTTAGTGGTTGAGTTCAGGGACTAGCCTCGAACATCATTACTGAAGTTGGTACAATAAAAAAAAACATAGTCTCAATTATCCATTTTTATACGCCCACATTGAAATGTCATATATTTAATTATGAATGTATGTTAAGCAGCAAATCGGGTTCTAATCCAGTAGAAATCGCAGGCTAACGTTGACATCGAGTTCTTATGATCTTGATAAGTTAATTAATGTCTAATAATTTATATAACATTGCAGATCTAAAGAAATATCTACAATAGGCAGATTTAGCTCTTATATAATGTATGTTAAATTATATTGTGTATTCTGTTTCAGGGTTTTGTAAATTCAGGGTACAGTGTAAACGGTATGGCTCCGGTAAGTTGATACTTCTAAAATTTATGAAATCAGGAACACATTACACTCAGTCTTCTACTTGGGTTATCTACCCTTGGTTAGAGTTGCATTACTAGATCAATGTCGGGGATAGTTACGTTCTTACCGAGGGATGATAACACGGTCGAGGTCTGAGCAGAAGACCAAACAGAACAGAAAGTTTGTTGATGGTCCTAGCCATCCACTCGATTTAGAATATAAAAGCCACCCAATAAAGCCAATATCTACCCTATAGGTGTTTTCTTGAAGATTTAAACAAAATTTCTCAGAGATTGGTAGAACACAGAACATTGCATCTTGAACACCAAAAACAACTTAAACACATTTGAATCTCAACTGCTTCCCCCTAGACCATCTCAAACCGTCTGGAAACTATTACCCCCTAGACCATCCCAATCCACCTTGAAACTACTGCTCCCCAGACAATCTCAAACTGTCTAGAAACTACTGCTCCCTTGACCATCTCAAACCGTCTTGAAACTAAACAGCTCCCTAGATATTTAAACTACTCATAGACCATCTCAAAACACCCGAAACTGCTGCGCCTAAGACTATCTTAAACTGACCAAAACTACTGCTGCCTGAGCTGTTTTGAAAGGACACCATATTTTAAAATTAGCATACTTTGGTTCCTTTCTGTTATACTGTTTTATTGGACTAAACATTCTTGAAACAGACAGACATTGCAAGTTATGTATTTGATTTGAATAGAGAGAAACCAACTATTGTTTATAATTTGGTTAAATTGAATTGTTGAGTGAATAGTTGCAATTTACATAGATACATTTACCCAATACAATTCTGTGATCTTGGAACAACCTCCTGAAGCCAGTTCTGTGATTTTGTCAAGTAGCCAGTTCTGTGATCTTGTCAAGTAGCCAGTGTTGTGATCTTGTCAAGTAGCCAGTTCTGTGATCTTGTCAAGTAGCCAGTTCTGTGATCTTGTCATGAAGCCTGTTCTGTGATCTTGTCATGAAGCCTGTTCTGTGATCTTGTCAAGTAGCCAGTTCTGTGATCTTGAACAACCTCACTTCACCCAACACAATTCAGTTCCAAACACCCTTCACTAAACAGAAGCCATTTCAATCAGCTTGGAACAAACCCTTTACCCAACAGAACCCAGTTCATGTAAAAGATCCCTTGGCAGTTGAAATTTGATATGAGAGTGAACTTGCACTGCAGTCAGGACAAACTGTATGGTGTATACACCGACTTCATGAACCCAGTCGATACGGAACAGTAGTACATTACCTCCTATTTCATTGTCTTACTGACAGAGTATAAATATTTATATTTTTTGGCTGTTTACATGTGTACAAATCATAACTTTCTTCTTAAATATCGTAAAATGAATTTTAAAACCGTGCCATCTGTCGCCATAACGAGAATTTTATCTATTCACTGTCTTGTAACATTTGTGAAATGTTAAAAACGATTACTATAATAAAAAAAAGTTGTAGAATGAAAAATAAAATTTCAATAATACGGATTGAAACACTATTTGTTTAAAAAAGATCATGAATTCTATTTTTTGTGTGAATGAATAAAATTATGATGTATACAGTGGAGGTTACATGTAATGAAATATGCAAGCATTTATTAGCACAAGGTTATCGAAAATGGAATGAAACGGGGTTTGACATCCAACTGTTCTGCTCCGAACTGGGCCAATAAAGACAGGCATACGCCATACATTGTGCTATGAGGGAAAGTTTACCTGAGCAGAAGCACTGTGGCCTACTCTTATATCGAACTCCAACTGTTAAGGGATCTTTTATTGGCGTGCCAATTTACAAACAGGACCTCGGTTTTCTGTCCCATCCAAACGACGAGACAGCTGTCCTTGTCAGTCCCTCTGTCTTGCATCACTGATGAGGGAAAACCACGCCGGAAAATCTGGATAAACTTTCTCGCCTAATGCAGGGATCGAACACCCGACTTAAAGGCTAGGGAACCAGCAGCTTACCCACTGTGGCCCAACACAAGGTTATCGATTAGAATTGTGTCTATAGTAATTTAGTGGCATTAGCTTTCTGAAGGATCTAAAATGGTTATTTTTAACAGATTAGTTTGAATTATGCATATATTTCTACTGAATTGAATCATAAGAATTAGCTCGATATTGTCACCTGCAAATTGGTGTCATTGAATATTTCTGGCCATATTGGTAGCTGTGTGTGTGTCACGGAAACTCACCAACCAGAGTTGCCCTGTGAAACTCTATTGGATCCCCCCCCCCCCTTTGTTGGTTGTTCAGCACAACAGGCATGGCAACAAGCCCAGTTGTTAAGGTCACATGTTACCATGGACATCATGCTAAAGATTTAAATATTCATCAACATAAAGAGATTGTAGCATTGCTATCCACACAAAATTTCCATCACAGCACACAGCATGGCTTTGATATCTTCCTACACGTAGTTTGGTTTCATTTCATTTGCCTGGCCACTGTTGAATAAGGAAGGGTTTCATGACTGAAGAGGCAACACATGCATGTTGTATCATAAGATTTATCATTGAGTTAACTGGCGGTTGTATGTGACAAGGAGTAAGCTTGTCTGGTTTCCCTCCCACTGCTCAAGACCCCTATGTGCAAGCGAATTAATGAAATAACATTGAACCATGTGTTTGTCCTGAAATGACCTAGTTTGTTTCAAGATGACCAACCATCTCTCTGTTTGGTAAGATGTGGTATGATGGAGGTATAAAACTGGTACCAATCTGAACAGAGGGGTTGGGATGGCCTAGTGGTCTAGAGTGCCACACTTCGACCTCCAGCTGGCGGTCACCTCTGGCTTGCGGCTGTGGTTTTGATCCCTGGTGTGAGCGTATGCGGCATGGAGATAGGGGCGCCTTCTCAACCTCGTGGGTTTCCTCCGTGCACTCAGATTTCCTCCCACAGCTAAATCCCCCTACGCGCGAGCGAATTATAGAAATAAGATCAAAACCATATGTTAGTCCCGAAATGACCTAGTTTGTGTCGAGTGGACGTTTAACCCCATTGCTCTCTCTCTCTCTCACCAATCTGAACATCAGTGATCAGAAACTACAGTACAATGTCTGATACCTGAAATACCAAGATGGTTTCATCACTGACAAATTAAGGACCTATTGCAGGACAGTACACTTGATCAGCAGTGAATATTCGCTAGGCTGCTGCAATCACTGATAAGGATGACATCGACGCGACTTAATGAGTCCCAGGTATTAACTTTTTTCATCCGACAAAATAAAAATTTTTTTGAAGTATAAGAAAAATAAATAAAGACGTTTGTATCTGTAGTTAAAACATATTTCCTATTTAGTGTAAATGGATATTAAAATGAGTAAAAGGCATCATTTTGCCCGAAGCAGTTATACGTGTTATGTAAACAATGCACGAGCCATTGAGCCAATGATTGTCGCCATGTGATGTCAATGCACGTGTTCAAGACAGTCATCTGTGACAGAGATAATTCGTAAGTAATTCGCTGTGAAACAGATTGGCAGGACAGAGGTTAGCACTGGTCAGTCGTGAATATGGTTTTCAAGATAAGGAACCTCCAATCTTTTATGGACCTTTGATGAGAACTGTTTTCAATGAATATCAGAATAAAAATTCCAAGATGGTTTGTCAGTATATTTATTTCAATGCAAAATTTTTGTCAAAATATTTGAAATGTCTGGGAAGTAATAGTGGAATTAAAATCAATTTTGTTATTGTATGATTAACTATTCAAGATAAAGTCACGAAACTTCGTACATACATCAACCGAAAATAGTAGTTGTGCCTTTTGCTTATTACAAATTTCTTGGATTCTATCATTATTCTGCTTCCATGGAAAGGGCTGACGTTGATAAAAAAAAAAGATTTATTTGCTGATCATTGTGTTTGTAAGTCATTTTGAAATACGTATTATGATGAAACCAGTGATTTATTCATTTTGATTTGTATAGAATAAAATACCATGTTTTTCAATAGACAGGAAAATTAAGAACATTTTAATGTTTTGGCAGTCGGTAATTATTTATAGGTATTCGAGGAAGATGTCTGAAAAGCTATTTAGAATCTTTTCGTCTTTTCCCTGTCAACAAATTTATAGATACATGGATAACTTTTACTAGTTGAATCCGTTAAATTTTTGGAGTTTTTTCTTTCGAATTGTATGATTTTTGTTGTGTTTTGTGTGGAACAGAAGGTAGATATTAATTTATTGTATCTATAAAATTGTGCTAACCACCTAAGTTTTGTTTTGGACTGATCCTGGCCTGATCACATGGCTCTGCAATAATCAATAGAATACCAAGCACATATGAGGCTGTCGAGGTTTATATGGTTTGTTATACTGGGGCTTGGGATGTACCGTTATCTCTTCCCCACCATCCATTATACATCCTTGGTATTCATATATCGCCAGTTGATCTATAAATTCTTACTTCTGATAAATACAAATTGTCTGTCTTCTGTGTTGATATATTTAGCATGTGGGCTTTTATCATAAGGTCTTTGAGTCGAGTGGCGGGGTTTTGACTCCATTGTACGTGACAAGGAGTAGGGTTGCCTGTCCAACCTCTTGGGTTTTCTTCGGGTCCCAGGGTACGAGCAAACAAATAATCAAAATAAAATTGAACCATACGTTAGTCCCGAAATGACCTAATTTGTGTTGAGTGGACGTTGAACCCCATTTCTTTCTCTCTCTCTCTCTCTCTTGCTATATTTCTTTGTGGTTTGGGGGTTTTATTTTAAGTTCAATTGTTGCAGCGCAGATATTTCGGATTTATGGGGGGGGCGGGGGTATATTGTTGTAGAGTAGATATTTAGTCTTGTCTCCATAATCCTATGTTAAAGCTCCATATTTCTGTAGTTTTATCTAAGAATTTTTATTCTGATGAAAAATAATAACTGGTGCTATATTATGTCTAGAACTCATTACAAAATGGGGGGGTTGGGATGGCCTAGTGGTCTAGAGTGCCGCGCTTCGACCTCTAGCTGGCCAGTCACCTCTGGCTTGCGGCTGTGGTTTCGAGCCCTGGCGTGAGCGTATGTGGCATGGAGATAGGGTGCGCCTTCTCAACCTCGTGGGTTTCCTCCGGGCACTCCGGTTTCCTCCCACTGCTAAAGACCCCTACGCGCAAGCGAACCATATGTTAGTCCCGAAATGACCTAGCTGTGTCGAGTGGACGTTAAACCCCATTTCTCTCTCTCTCTCTCTCATTACAAAATGTTGGGGTTTTTGTTATTTTTTTAGTTGTATCATGAATTTTAGTTGGAAAAAGTGTTTTTATCGTTGTCTTATAACCAGGGAATGTTCCATCTTGGAAAATCATTCCAAAAGTTGAATATTTATTCTGATTAATGAAAATATTTGATTTGTTTTTAAATTTCAGTTTTTTGTGTGTGCTAATTGTTAATTTCATTCACATTTGAAAATTGTTACCTTGAGAAATACTCTAATATTTATCATGTATGTAGTTTATGTCATGTTCATTTCAAAATGAGTCAACAATTGTTCGAGTTTCCTTGAGTTTTAAATCCTACTCTTACATTATTTCCTGTGGGCTTAAAAGATATTGTCGGTTTAACGCTTTGTTTTTTTAAAAGACAACAGAAATATAAAACTATTAAAAATGTCCTGTTGTAGGTTAAAAATGGGTTAAATATTAATGAAATACTTTTGTGGTAGACCTATTATTTAACAATGTGAAGCTACAACTCTGAATAGATGCATGTAGGAGTAGACAGCCCTGTTAGTGAGATAGGGTAGAGAGCCTCGTGACTTAAAGTGGGTCAACCCTCAGACATGCACACTGAAGCAGAACACAGCTTTCCTAACTTCAGTCAGACCTTAAAAAAATATTTCTGATATAAAATGAACCTTTAATTATTAACAGAATCAACAATATTTATGTCACTGTAAATAAAAAATAATTATCCATCGAATACTGTCAATGAGCGTGGGTATCAACGTTTATATTTTTATATAGTTGTTAAGTTAGGGATATAATCCAAGTCAGGTGGGTGGTTCATAACAGGGTTCACGATGCATTATTTATAGGGTTGCAGAAATTTGAGGTACAAATTTAATATAAAAAAAAATTAAAGATCAAGTATAATATATATACATTGTTGACTTTTCTCAAAATATTTTTTTTTCTAGGAAGATCGAATGACTTAGATATTTTGTTACGAAATCAAAATTGCGATGAATGTTCAGGACTTTCAACTTTTAGTTTTATAAATAAAAGGACAGATAACTCGGGATAGATGCACGTTGTTCTGTGGTGCGCGCAACCAACCCAACCAGAAAAATGACGAAATTTTAATAGAAATTGAATAAAACTTCTGCAAAGCCTGTTTGATTGTCTTTGAAACACTGTTACAATAAGATTCGTACAATCTCTTTATTCCACTTAAGTCTATACTACTTTTGGTCAATGAATTTTGAATTATCTTCAACTATTCGTTCAAGCTCCATAAAATTTATCTATCGGATTTTGCCTGTTTAGAGGGGTTAGTGTTAGGGACGGGAGAGGTAACATTAGTACTGATGTTGACACTTTTTAGCCTTAGTAATATTTAAAATCAATGTTCCTGCTAATGAGGCACATCAGATGAGAATTAATGCATTGTTGATTACTAAAAGGCCAGGTTCTTCAACTTGATAGGGGGGGAATTAACATGATTTCTTATTCAAGGGAGATAAATCTTGTTTCACTGACTTCTAGGCAATGAGTCTGAAGATTGAGAGATGAAAAAAGCTTTTACATCCTACTTTATTGCTTTGACTGGGTTAATGAAGATGAGCATACTACACGCAGTGTGCTATGAGTTGGGAATTTTGATGGGTCAACGGTGCTATGGCATAATCTATGTCAAATCAAAGTCTCCATGAATTTTCTCTGGCAAACCCTGGTATGGAAGATGGAAACATGATTGAACCAGGAATTCCACTTGGCCTGTATATTCCGGCGATGTCCTGCGAGGAATGTGCCAATTTGGAATAACATTCAAAATTTCAAACTATATTGACTACTGAAATAAAATTAAACCATATGTTACTCCCGAAATGACCTAGTTTGTCGAGTGGACGTTAAACGCCATTTCTCTCTCTCTCTTTTAACAGTCCTTCAGTTCACAATTTAAGTAATTGCATACAGGTGTTGATACCACACTCAAATATTTATAAGATACCATTTTATAAAAATAAAGATGTTTCGACATCACAAACTATCCTTATCGCGGACATTTATTATTCATTTTCTACTGCATAAAGGAAGATTCATAATTGTGGAAGGATATTGTCGATATAAATTTGAATACTGTAATTGTATTATTAAATTGTGAGGTACACCTGTCATCAACATGAATTGTCTAGTTTGTGTTAGAGTGGTAATGTCATAGACTCTCTCTCTCTCCCCCTCTCTCTCCCCTCCCCCTCTCTCTTTCTCCGCCTCTCTCTCGGTCTCTCTCTTTCTCTCTCTCTCTCTCTCTCTCACCCCTCAGGATGATTGGGGCCTGATTACCTATTCTTAGTTTGAATCAATAACCCAACCTGGGATTACATGTATGTTTCAGTTGTTGATATAACGTTTGGCAAACTATAATGGTACCAGTCCTTCTCCAATGTGCAATATATACCACTGCTCGACCTTGATATCTGAATCATGATATAAAGATAATGATGAAACATTCCACATGTAACTTTACTATACAAACAAAACCACTATGCTTCCATAGTCAGCCTAGTTGAGGATTGAATATGTAGTATAAGGGAGACAACTCCATTTATAAAGCATATGGAAATTCCCCCCCCCCCCCAATCATTTTCCCAATCGTTGATTTGTTGGATTCTTTTCTATTTTGTTGATCTTCTAATCATATTTTTGATCACAAATTTGTGTAAAATATGTAGGCAAATGGTTTGATATTTGAGTTTGTAGTTCACAAATATGTAGACTGTACTATTTTAATACGGTTTTCATGATAGTATATCTAAGCCTAAAGGAACTTTATAAAGAATGGAATCGCTTGTAAGTAAGATGGGGAATTAGAACGGGCCTCTCTGAATCGGACACTGTCCCTACAATGCAGGGATTGAACACACAACCTCAAGACGAAGAAGTCACTGCCTTACCCACTTACAAATGTAGCCACCGTGGCTTCCCCATGTCAGATGTACATATTATCTTATATTATAGCCGAATGGTTAGCGTGCGCGCTCTGTATCAAACAGCCTGCTATTGAGTCAACTGGTGTGGTTTCAAATCCCCGGTTGTACATGGCAAGGAGCAGGCGCGTCTGTCCAGCCTCGTGGGTTTTCTGCGGGTACTCCAGTTTCCTCCCACTGCTAAAAAAGCCTATGCGCAAGCGAATTATTGAAATAAAATCAAACCATATGCTAGTCAGAAATGACCTAGTTTGTGTCGAGTGGACCTTAAACCCCATTTCTCTCTCTCATTTTGTTGATCCATGTAAAAAAGGAATAAAATGAAACGGGGTTTAACGTCCTACTGTTCTGCTCCAACTGGGCTAATGAAGACGGGCATACGCTATACAGGCACAGGGTGCTATGAGGGACCTCTGTTTTCCGTATCATCCGAACAACAAGACAGCTGTCCTTGTCAAGCTCCCCCCCCCCAACCCAATCCCGCATCACTTACAAGAGAGAACCACAGCAGAAAATTGTAAATCAGAAGAGTGGATAATATCTCATATTGTTGGATTTATGTAAATTACAAGAAGAGATATAATCTCGATAATATACATCTGTATTATATAGACATACAAATAGAAGGTATGTTTATTAACTCGTAGTTTTAATAAGACGGATGTACTGTAGGACATAAACCTCATTCCTTTTCCTATATTAGTCTGATGGAATTCGATATTAATCTAGAATATGATATAAGAATTTCAACTGCCAAGCTATATGCCCTAATTTTGTTGGACTGGTGCATGAATATATGACTTATTTTCATGTTTTTGCATGTAGGCTGAATACAAGGGTCTAGAACTGGTCTATTTTACTTAATGAGGCTCACGAGGTACTTGTTTTTGTCAAATACAGTAAAGTATTGTTCTTCGACTCAGGATGGTTTAACTTCAGCTGTGGTTCAGACTCGTAGTTCGTTAACCTGGTTGATACTCTCGCTAGCCTAGAGGTCTTGAGTTCGATCACACTGTTGGCAAGGAAAGTTCATCAGAATTTGTCGGTGTGTTTCCCCTTGTCAAGTTGCAGGACAGGGGGCCTGGCAAGAGCCAACGTATAATCCTGCAGATGGGATGAAAAAGGGAGGTGATGAACGATTCCTTGGCAGTTGGAATTCGATATATAAGAGTAAACAAAAGCAACGCTGTACGGGCAAAATCTCCCTCGTTACACACTTCATAAACCCAGGCGAGGCAGAATAGTAGGCTGGTTCACACTTTAAACCCCATTTCATTTCATCCTTGGCTAAATTTGCTGATTTCTCGAGATTTTGTTATTTTTTATTTAAAATTTTCAATGACAAATCTTCATTTCACTGTAATTTTTATACGCCCACATTGAAATGTGGTCGTATATTGTCGTCGCCCCCGTCCGTCCGTCCGTCGGTCCGGCGTCCACAATTGCTTGTGGATGCTCTAGAGGCTAAAGTTAATATCCGATTGACTTTAAATTTATACACAGTGTTTAAGGTCATCAGACAAAGAAACCTATTGTTTTTCAGCGATTTCCGATAATAACTGCCAGAGTTATGGCCCTTGATCACTTCAAAAAATCTTGTGGACGCTCTAGTTTCAAATACTGAACGGAATGGACCATTTTTGGACTGATATTATAAATTTTGCTATTGATTTAAAAAAAAAACCTCAAATGACAAATGAAGATTTTAAGATTTAGTTTTTATCTGTTGGCATAATGGTAAATAATGTATTAAATATAAAAGGTTTACTGTAAAAGTGTGTTGAACTGTGGATATTAAAATAGGGAATATCTTGCAGTAGAAGGTTTACTGTAAAAATGTTAATATTCTTGCTACATCTAGATATGTTGTATTAGGAGGTTTACAGTAAAAGTGTGTTAAACTGTGGATATTGGGAGAAAAGGATAACTAATTTTTGAAGGCTTACGGTAAATATGGGTTTAAGTGTGGATCTTATTGGTAGAGAGCCTCCTTTACTGCACAGGTTTTCCTGCTTGCTAAACAGTGAAAATTTTAAAAATATCTCCACCTCCTAATCTGTTTTAAGTTATATCACAGGATATATCGATTCTTTTTCTACGATTAAATCGATCGATAAATAGATATTTGTTACTTTTATATTTATATAAGAAAATAAACAAATTGTCTCCTAAGCCATTCTCCTTCAGAACAATTCTCTGTAGATTTAAATTTGAATTGGGAATAAATTAAATAAAAGTGTTAAGTTAATTTTAATTACAACAAATAAATTAATGAAATTAATATATTCACATTTATTCACCGTTTGTAATAATCCAGTCGGTTGATATTAACCTGAGCCGGAAGGTCCCCCATGGAGAGCCTCAATCCAGATGATGTTAGTCCCCGTTTGCCATTGACTTCATGAACAAAGTCAGGTTATAAATGGTTGGAATTCTTCAACTCCTGACTGGATAACTCTTGTCTGTTTTATAAAACTTTTTTATTTCAATAAAAATATGTTTTGGAGGTTAATTTAATTGATGGTATGAAGTGTGGAGTTCTTTAAACTGATCAAATTGATAAAGCTAAACAAAGTCTTTTTTAAAAATTTAAAAAAAAAACCCACTGTGACTGTGTAGAAAAGACTGTCCTGTGACCCTGTGTAAAACAAACTGTCCTATGACCATGTGTAAAACTAAGGTTGTCTGTGACCCCATGTGAACAGACTGCCCTGTGTAAATAATGTTCTTAAATAATCTGTATTCATGTTTCCTCCCACTGCTGAAGACTCCTACGTACGCGCAAGCGAATTATTGAAAAAAATTGAACCATATGTTAGACCCGAAAAGACCTAGTTTGTGTTGCGTGGAAGTTAAACACCACTTCTCGCTATAATTTGGAAATAAGATTTTGAATTCAAACTTCTTAAAAAAAAAAAAAAAAAAAAAAAAAATTAATAGTATGTGTTTTGTAGACAGTGTGGTTAGTTTACATAGACAAACTTTAGATCATAAGGTCTGCTATAGATTGGGGGTTGGGATGGTCTAGTGGTCTAGAGTGCCGCGCTTCGACCTCTAGCTGGTCGGTCACCTCTGGCTTGCAGCTGTGGTTTCGATCCCTGGTGTGAGCGTATGTGGCATGGAGATAGGGGGACGCCTTCTCAACCTTGTGGGTTTCATCCGGGCACTCCGGTTTACTCCCACTGCTTAAGATCCCTACGTGCAACCGAATTATTGAAATAAAATTGAAACCATATGTTAGTCCCAAAATGACATAGTTTGTGTCGTGTGGATGTTAAACCATGTTTCTCTCTCTTGGATTAACAACAAGTATAGTGTATAAGTATACGTGTAGCCTAAACATATGAATTGAGTATCAAGTTATAAAGTTTTTATATACATGTAGCTGAAGTATGTGAATTGGGTTAACTATAAGTAAAGTGTATATGTTTTTATTGATTATCTATAGTATAGTATATAAATATATCAAGTTGATTATCTATGTATATATATATAACAGTGACCAGATACACATGTTGATATAACGATAATATCACACGTTATGTATTTATATATAAAACACTGTCATACATGGGATTATTATACTTGTTGACAACTTATAAGTTTTACTACAAGTTTGGGAGGTTGGATTGCTGTATCATAAAGCCTGGCATGGTTTCGAATCCTTGGTTGTACGTGACAAGAAGTAGGGTCTCCTGTCCAACCTCGTGGGTTTACTCCGGGTTTCCTCCAACTGTTAAAGACCCCTACATGCAAGCGAATTATTGAAATAAAATCAAACCATATGTTAATCCCAAAATGACCTAGTTTATGTCGAGTGGATGTTAATGAGAGCCAATGATGAGCTCTGCCCCTTTTCTATAAAATTAAAGGTACGATAAAGCATCCACTGAGTTTCGTCATGCTATGATTATCCATCCAAAATGTCAATGAGGAAAAGTTGATCTTCTGTTAAAGAGAGAGAGAGAGAAATGGGGTTTAACGTCCACTCGACACAAACTAGGTCATTTTGAGACTAACATATGGTTTTCATTTTCTTTCAATATTAATTTATCGCGGTGAATGTGTGATCTGTGATGTCCTTACTTTAGTTAGAATTTCAAGTACACCAGAAATAACCAACATTTAGCGAGTAATACGGAACGATGCCTTCTAGCACAAGTTAATTCTGGATGATTGTAACCCTTGAGATCGAACCCTGGAGGGCAGGAAGACTTTTTATTTCGTTAAGGCCTAACATTTAAATTATTTGTTCTTCACAATTTGTTTATATTTGGAGAGAGAAAAATGGTGTTTGATGTCGACTCAACAGGTTACAAAGTCAGGTTACACATGGTAGAATGTTATTTCATGTAATTCGCTTTAGCAGTGGAAGGAAACTGAAAGACAGAGAGAGAACCCATGTGGTTGGACGAGCGACCCTACTCCTTGTCATGTGCAAGTGGGGAATCCAAACCACTCCACCTGACTCAATCACAGACCTTATGATCTAGGGAGCTTGCGTTAGACCATCTACCCCCCGGACAATACGATAAATGTAATATTCATCTTAAATCTCTTTATCCGATCAGATCTACGTACATGAATAATTAACCTTGTTCAAGTCTGTAAAACTCTGCTAACACAGGACATTTTGTTCGCTTATTCACATCATCAAGTTCTTAAAGACTGTTACAAGTGTAGTGATGACCGCACTAGGATTAAATAAAGCAGTTCTGGTGGAGATGGTCTGGTCTCACCTGGTTTCAGTTAAAACATATCTGATAAAGGAGAACACTAAACATTAAAAAAAAAATAAAACGTTCCAAGTTTACTGAACTATAAGAAACAAATTATGTGTCAAGGACAGAACATATGGCCTAAAGAGCTTGCATTAGACCACTTGACCACCTGGAGCAGAGTTGGATGGCTGAATGGTTAGCACATGCACTAATGTATAAGAAATGAATTACGATTTAAGGAATGATAAGGACGGTTTGAGTTTGGGTTAAAATATAAAAATATCTGTCGAAGGAAATGATTAATCATGACATTGCGATATTGATAAAGGTGTGATGATGAGTTACTCCATGAATACTATTAGTTGTTTATTTACGCTGATAACATCATTTGTTTGGTGAAGTCATGTTACCATAACAACAGGGAGGGGTGTGGTCAATCAAACTTCAATATTTTAGTATCATGGAATTGATCTTGGATATTGATTCTTGCTGTTTGATTTGTGTTGATTGTAAATTTCTAAAGCAATTAAACTGTAGTATCATGATTAGAATTGGGGAAGTGGGGGAAAGGGAGGGGGTAACAACCCTCATGAACTAACAGTATATAGATTATATGTTTAATTAATATACTGATACAAAGACAATGACAAAATCTTATAAAATTGTTTATTCATGTTGCTACAATATATTACTGTTGGGATATACACATAATTCACCCGCCATGAATTCTCTAGAATTAAATCAAGGCCTATCAAATGGTTATACCACTTGCATGTGATGTTGGCATGTTTATATTGATATTACTGCTGGTACAGAACATATTTTCTTTTTTCCAACATTCCTTAAAATAACGTTCTAACAAACGTACAAAGCATTGCTGTTGTTACGGCCATACTGCATCCAATGAGCACCAATATTGGCTCAGGGATTCTGATTTCCCAGGCTAGTCGTTCAACACCACCCCCTCTGCTCAAATTCGTGGACTTGCCCCTCCATGAAACAATCTGATTAAAATACAGATCTATATTTCGTTTCGTTTTTTTATACTTGGCCTAAACTACAACAGCCACATCAGTGGTCGTAGGAGCGGTTGTTGACCCTATGACGTCAGACATTTGATTAACCAATCGGACTTGATGTTTCTAGTCGGTTATCGACAGTATTGTGCACCTCGCGGCAAAAGCTCACGCCGTTCCAGACCATTTCATTAGCTAATACTTCACATCAGCAAGAAAGTCAGTTATATAACAACTCTCCAAGATACCAGTGTAGTCAAGACAAACAAAACAAAATTTTGAACTATAAAAACGGAACAAAATCTGATCTGTGTTTTGATCATATTGCTACTTTTAATAATACACTACGCAAACTAATTATTGCTATTAATTTACGTTTATTACCTGTTGGACATCATCACTTACTTGTTTATCTTTCTCTATTTGCAGAATGCAGCGGCGCCAAGTCCATTAGGTCAAATGCCGCCGCAAGATGGCATGCCAGGTGGTCCTATCCCACCCAGTTTTTTCCCTGTAAGTATAAATATATAAAAAATCTTTAATCAAATTCCATTTCGAATAAATATCATTATAAAAATCAACAATCAAGTTTGATCATTATTCATCCACCTCTATTATTATCAAATGCATGTCATTTTAACTATGCTCCCATTAAATTGTGAAAATATAAGAGTAAATAAAATCATCCTAATCAAATCGCATTCATATTCGCTTCAGTTTTCTTGTTTTAAATGTACACTATATATTTTAACATCGGGATTTTACATCTTGCATGTATCCTCGACATTTCTCTGTGAAAAAAAAATTGGTATGATTTTAAAATTCACTCCTTCCAAATTCCTAATTTTCAAAAACAATTGTCATTTGAATGAAATATGTTTTGACTTGCGTTGACAGGGCGGTTCTCAGCCTTCCCCACACCCCTCGGGCCCACACAATCCAATGATGGGCCCTAATCAAGTGAGTATTGTCATCGTCCTCAGAATTAAGTCCATGCTCTGTATCAACCTTTCTGTAGTCTTGTTCAGAATCAATAACGCATTTTAAAAAAATCCAAATAAACTTGTCAATTATGATAAACATGTACTACTGTATTCCGGATCAGGTACTGACGTGGACGTCATAACAGCCATCTTGGAAATGTGACGGCGTATCAAAAAGTTCATCAATCGATGAGCAAGGAACAAGCATCCCTCCTTCTTGTTGGCCTTACTTCAATTGGTGGCATTTTTGGCTTGTACTGAAGAGGTTCGCTCCAAATATGAGAGAGTAATTGTCCAAGGGACACGTCTGTCATGTTTTAGGCCTATTGTACATGAAGTGACAGTGTCGTTCGCTTAGAGCGTTGCCCCAAGATTATTCCTGGTCAAAAACGAGAGAAACCTTCATCAGAATATCACATTTTATTAAGCACTCACCTTGACATGAGTAGTGAATTGTTTCTTGTTGTATTGTAGAAATGCATTATTTATTCTGGACTTGACAAATATTGCCAGAGCATGAGTCTTATTCCCAGCTAACACCTGCTAATGAATGTGTCGTTCGTAATATCCTCCTTTAGTTTATTAATGTCCACTTAATTTGCTTGACATGTAGAAAACGGCCTGTCTGATTTTACACAACTCTTTAGTCTTTTATTTTGGTTTTTGTGTAGTTGTCTCCCTTCACCTATAAGAAAAAAAACATAACAAATTGGTGAATGTTGTCGTTCAATTTTATTTGTTCATGCACATGTTCAGTATTTGTAAGGGCTCCCCTGGTGTACCTTGCTGTAAAAGATGACATTTGATTTGTTTGGTATTTTAAGGGTTTTTGTTGTTTTTTAAACAATATTTTTATTCAGATTGTCTGAATAGGATTTACGGAACAGGCTTAGTCTATTTAAAGGGCTTTTGTTGCTGAGATCCTTGGGGTGTTTTTGTTATCTGTAGAAGGGGCTTTGGTTTGACTGGTGCTATCTCTCCCTGAATAGGAATCTCCTTCAACACATTTATAACAAAATCTTTCATTTAGGAACATCTTTTATAACAGGAATATCTTTCTTTTTAACAGCCCTGTAGGAATTTCTTCTCGGACAAATCCATTACTTTTGGAATATCTTTTAGGACCACCTTTTACTTCAGTAAAATCTTTTAGGGTGACAGTTCACTTAAGGAAAATCTATTAGGGGGACCGTTTACTTCAGTAAAATCTTTTATAACAGACCCTTTTAATTGACAAACTGTACACTTTTATTTCATATTAGTTTAGTATTCACTGCACTTGATATACAAGCCTACTCACTGCACTTGATCTACAGGTCTACTGGAAGAGAGAGTCTCTGTGACAGGTGCCCTGTCTAGGCGTGTATATATAACATAACACACGTAGTAGAATTAATGGTTTCTGTTTAAATTCAGCAGACTTTAATGTCCTTTAACTATATTTTTTTATTTTTGTCAATTTCGATGTTGTCACGTAAATGTTTTTAGTATTGTTTGAGTAAATGTTTTTAGTATTGTTTGATTGTTTTGATATATCTGGCATTTAATCTCTCACAAATTGGTGAACGTGTATAATTTATTTTCATTTAAATATTGTGATCTTGCTTTTTATTGTCTTTTTTTTTAAAGAAATCACATAGTTTTTATTAAGAGTTCTTGATTGGATTCGGTGATGGGACTTACACAAAATTGTATTTTGACTTGATACCTTTATAAATAAAAACATTGGCATGAAAAATTTCCACCTTGTGGGGCCATATATCGTTAAAGATTAAGTTGATATCAATTCTCCGATTTAGAGTCTTGGGGTGATATTCACAACAGTTTAAATTGAAAATATTTTTAGAATACAGCTCATTCATCGGCCAAGAAGTTAAATTGTACGAGGGTTTTAATTATCAACCAATGAAATGACTGCATCCTCAAAATATTTTATTTTAAGGGTTTTTTTGTGATGAATACCCCAGTTTTATCAACCGTGTGTTTGATTTTATTGGTAATCTTTTGTTATTTGTCTCTTTTAGCCATTTATGTCACCACGGTATCCAGGTGGACCAAGAGGTCCGGGTCCAGGGCCAGTTAGATTACCTAATCAAATAGATTTTAATCCAGTAAGTATCGTTTCTTACTGCTGAATGGACCAGAGACAGAGAGTATAACATCATTGCAATCATTTTTTGCACAAGAGACAAAATATTACTCCATTGCAGCCATTTCTGAATTGTTCCATTATATTAAAAATCAAAGTCTGTCCCTCGATGTACAATTGATTAAGGAACAAATAGGCCTAGTTTCATGAATATTGAACATGAATTGCCAGAGCCTAACGCTTTTTTCACATCCACAAAACAAAAATAAATGGCATCAATGAGGAATTCACAAACTTCACTTTCAATTAATTTTTTTTATTAAATACATTTAACTAAGGGAAATAACTCTTGAATGCTTATTGAAAATGATCATAAATTATGTTAAAGGGACATAACTCTGTAGAGCTTGACAACTGAGAAACTGGTTAGCTTAATTTATTTCATAGACCGAACATAACAATATATTAATGACTTCAAATTTCAAGGAGTTTTGAGTGGCCAAATTATGGAACAAATTTGAATCATATGTTAGTCTCAAAATGCACTCGATTCCTGTCACCTTTCATCAAGTCTGTGAATGGTTTAATACAAAGATTTATTATTTTTATTTTCAGCCACCTGGTAGTACGGGTGGTCCAATGCCTGGGATGCCCAATAACATGGATCCAAGACCAGGTGAGAATTGTACGAATCTACTTCTATTTTAAACACTTAATAGGCTCAATTCTTGCCCTTTCATTCATCCCTTTTATACAATATGACAATGCATATTCATCCCTTTAATACAGTATGGCACTGACTCACAAAGCAGGAGGTGGTTTCCCCTGTAGTCAGTGACTGATTACCTGGCATTGTTTGAATGGGTTTGAAAAAAATACATATTATCTCTAGAAACAAGACTTCCTAAAATATATAGTATCACTTGAAAAAAGACTATACTCCCAAATTACATAGTATCTCTTGAAACAAGACTATTCTCCCAAAATAAATAGTATCGCTAGAAACAAGACCAGACTCCCAAATTACATAGTATTGCTAGAAACAAGACCAGACTCCCAAATTACATAGTATCTCTAGAAACAAGACTCCCAAATTACATAGTATCTCTAGAAACAAGACCCGACTCCCAAATTACATAGTATCTCTAGAAACAAGATCGGATTATCAAAACACCCTGGAATTACAAAATACATATAATCGGTTGAGTCTGCAGCAAACTGCAAATTCCCTACATAAAAACGCCCTGTAACTAACATGTATAATTGAATGTTTTATGTTCTACTGTGTTATACCCAAAATCATTCAAATACAGATCTATGGTCTGCCTACGAAACGAAACTTTCAACTCTACACAATTAAACAAAGTGGGATCTGTGTTGTAATCAGGTTGTATTAACCCCTTTTTCATGACACATTGAATCATCCAGGAAAACAAAACCACACACAACTAAACCCCAAAAAACAAATCATGATAAAAATTATAAAGAACTATGAAATCAGTAAGAGTCAACTGTCCTGTATAGTCACATTCCTCTGGAAGTTATACGTGCTTCAAATCAAGGAGGTCCCAGGTTTGAGCCCTGTTCCATGGCATTTTCCGGTGGGGTTCCTCCTTGTCGTTGGTGCAGGACGGGGGGACTGGCAAGAAACCATGTATAGTTGTTTGGATAGTACGCAAAGAAAGTCCTTTGCATATTGGCATTCATGTTAAAGATCCTTTGGCAGTTGGAATTGGATATAATGCTAGGCCATAACGCCATTGACTGAGCAAAAGTCCACTCATAGTAGATGCTCTTCTTCATTAGCCCAGTTGGAGCAGAATAGTAAAAAAACGAAACAAGGGAGACAATACAATTGTGGTAAATATCATAATCGACTGTTAGTTGATTAGAATGAAAAAATAAATTTACTTTTATAACTTTGATTATGTGTTGTGTTTTATGTTGATGCGTTTAGCTTCACCAATATACAAATATTAAACATACATTTTGCCTATTGCAGGCCTTTCATTAGACCAGAAATGTTATATTAAAATAATCTGCCTATTACAGGTCTTTCTTTAGGCCTGAAATGTTATCTAAATAATCAATTAGACATTAACACATCCAGATCATAATAAACTCTTGATATTCCTACAATGTATATGCCGCTTAATGGCCATTGATAATTAAATCAATCAATTGGATAATCGAGACTATGCTGTTTATATTAATGATTTGAGTAATGATGACCGAGGCTATGTGAATATTTCAAACGCTTTTTTCTCGGCTAATAGTGGATCAATTTGACTGAAATTTACAGCAAATTACCTTTAGACTATCTAGTTTTTAACTATTATAGTGAGAACTGCCATCTCTTTATCTTATCTCCCATAATGTAACTTTAACTATTAATTAGACATTTATTAACTTACGCAGACCATAATCAACGCTATGTTTACCATCTTTAGCCTGCGATATTTACTGGATTGACACTCGTTTTGAAAAATAATTAAATGAATAATCAAGACTTTATTTTATATCGTACTGACTTTAGTAATGATAATTGAAGCTAGACGGAAATTTCAATCGCCTAAATCTTGGTTCAGAGTGGAGCACCATTTGTATTATTCAACTGTATGTATATTAAAGAATCTATACTGACCAAGGTTCAACATCAAAAATGGATGAATTTAAGAATGGAATATTTAAAATCAATGAATGTTGTAAATCTTGATGATCAAATAGAAATTATACGAATAAGAAAATAAAGTGAGAAATGATGAATTAGAAGGGAGTCCTGTCCTGAGGGTTGTGGGAGGGAAGGGGCCACAGTAGTCCAGCTTAGAGCAAATGGCCTATCGACGTAAATGTCTCAGTGTTTAGAAGAATTTGAAGGAAAATGTCAGTGTAATAGTACACAAATGGCCCTTGAACTTGAGCCTCAGTTTTGAGAACTATTTTTTTCACGCCCAGTTCTCAGTTGCTAAATGTACTTCTAAAAAGGTTTTGGAAATCAAGTGATTAATACCCCCTCGTCAACATTCCCCTTTGTCAATTGTGCAGGGCCAAGAGTCTGGTTGCTCATGGCAAGGAGTAGGGTTGCCTCGTGATTTTCTCCGTGCCCTCGTGTTCCTTGCCACTGATAACCATACGTGCCAGCAGATTAATGAAATAAAATTGACGTAGTTTGTGTTGACTGGATGTAAAACAAACATATGTTAGTCCAGAAGTAACCTAGTTTATGTCGAGTGGATGTTAAACCCCAATTTTCACTCACTTGTACAATATTTATAAATACTTCAGTCATCTCAGGCTACAAGACACAAGTTGATAGTTGTGGGTTTTTATTTTTTTTTTTACGGAAGTCTTATCTAATTTTCTTTTATTTTTAACAAAAATGTATCTTAATTAGTTAATTAAAGTCCTAATTGTGATATCTCTCTGTGGTATAAACAGCCATACCACTGATTGTGATCAGAATAGCTTTATGAATATCAATAATATCGGTTAATTTACACAAATAGAACGAGAGAGCTGATTGAAATAATGAGTTGTCGTTTGATTGACAGCCAGGTTATGTTGATGAAACCCAGAGCAGACGCGCTGTATAATATAATTACAATACATAATTGAGCCTTTCTTTCAAATTCCAACTAGCAGAAAAAAAAAAACGGAAAAAAAATTCAATCAGCCGTTACAAGAATGCATTTAGAATTAAAAAGACAAAAGACAAAAGATTTTTTTTTCTTTTAGAACATTAGATTCCTCTTAACTTTTTTAAACTTAAAAGTAAAATATTAAAAATAAATTGATAATTTCATTGGCGGTTTTAGTAAACAACTAAACATTAAACATAATAAAGGAGATTTTGCCTTTCAAATTGGGGTTTACAATTATTTTCCTCTTCAGTTCAATTAACTACGAAGTCATAGAAAAACTTGGATGTCAATAAAATACAAGTAAAGATGTTTCATATTGAAAATTATCAAAGTGGTTTGTTAAAATGGGCCATTCACATCAGTTGATAAAAGGAAGTAGTAATTTTATAATTTTGAATGGTTAGCAGACGGTCTTTGAATCATGTTTTTAAGGTTTAAGGGTTTAATTGGAATTTACAAACAACTAGTGTGTAGCTTGTATTACTCTTAGCTTCTTGATTAAATTGGAAATCGTCAAGTATAAATACTAGCCCCGTGCTTGTTTCTTAAATATAGAAGTAGAAGTTAAACATGTGAACTTTATATCATAAGGTCTGTCATTGAGTCAAGAGGCTTGGTTTTGATTCACCGATTGTACGTGATAGGCTTTTATTTTATTAGTCTTTGCTTCTTGATTAAACTGGTATAAATACTAGCCCTGTGCTTCCTTCTTAAATAAACTATGTAGAAGTAGAAGTTAAACATGTGAACTTTAGATCATAAGGTCTGCCACTGAGTCAAGATGCTTGATTTTGATTCACTGGTTGTACATGATAAGGAATAGGGACACCTGTTCAACCTCATGGGTTGTCTCAGGATCCTGGTTTCCATCCAGTATTAAAGACTCGCAAGCGAATTATTGAAATGAAAAATTGAACCATGTGTAAGTCCCAAAATGACATGGTTTATGGCGAGTGGACGTTATTCTCTTTAGGTCTCTCCCCTATCTTTTGATAAAACTTTATGGTTTCCTCCCAATTCTAAAGACCCCCAATTATTAAAATACAGTAGAAGCGTGTGTTAGTCTGGAAATAACCTGGTTTGTGTCAAATAGATAGTGGCTGTTAAACTCTTCTCTCTCTAACTAGAACTATTGAAGTATGCCTACTATCTCTGTACTTGCTTCATGATTAAACAAGAACAAGCGAAGTACGTGTACTAGCGTGTACGGTCTTAATGATTCAGCTATATAGAAAGCCCATTATGTTTTGTTAGGTGAAACTGAAGTCTGTCATGAAATGAAACTGTTTGTTAGAAACATAAAAAATGACAAGTAATTTCCTTTGGTAGAGGGACTGGTTTAATCTGTTGGATGGGATTGAAGACTTGTAATTCCCAGCTTCCCTAACATAATAAACAATCAGACCAACTGTCATCTACAAACGGCTCCCGCTTTCAACATGATTAAGCTTTCATGAAGACTTGATAAACGAGATGAAAGCATTAACCCACTCTTCAACATTACGTGTTTTAATGCAAGATGGCTTGATAGATACAGGTGCACAAGATTTCAAACCGACTTGTTGTACCGGAGAAATCCATTAAACTTTGCCTCCGTCAGATTTAAATCCACTTACTTAAATTAATGGAAGAGCTTTGTAATTAAAGGGCATCTAAATTAAATTTATGCAATTTCTTTTTGCAGTTTTCTTCTGACAAAATTTAGATTTTCATGGATGAATTCACGCTAAAATTCACTCAAATTGAGTATTTAACGTTTAATTAAACATGCATTATGCAAGAGCTAAATCTGCTTATTACAGGTTTTTCTTTAGGCCTTAAATGTTATCTAAATTATTCATAAGAGATTTATTAACACAAAAAGACCGTAATCAATTCTCCATGACATCTATGTGTCATTTTTTCAAATTTGCTGCTCAGCACTCTTTGAAGATTTATTTCTTGTTCAATGTCTGTTCAGAATTGAACTCATAAAACTTCCAAATCCCAATTAAAAACTCACTTGTTCAAACAATCGTATGTACACTAAAACTGATTAGACATGTATATAGTTTATTGCTTTTAAATGCACTTTGAGGATGCTTATTGGTGGATTTGGCACTCACAAAATCGACATTTGTCATACCATTATTTCTGGACCAATATATTTTTTTTAGCATCTTTCACATGATTATAGTTTTCCAGAGATTACAATCCTTTAAATGATGGATCATCGAGCTTTAAATTGAAAACCACAAACTGTGTTTGTAACTACTAGTAATTATTTGATAATGTAAAAGAAAGGAGAATTTTCAAACAAAAAGAATCTTAATTAACCAGTTTTACACCGATCAATATCTTGTTTCAAAATATCGGGCAGCTTAGTACATGTAGAATTTTCTCGCAAAGAACTTCTCCAAAATTGCGTCTGTAAATCATGAGTTTAAAAACTAAACCAGAAACTTACACAGCTCATTATAAAGTCGTTGTGAAAAAAAACCATCCTGGAATTTGAAACTATAATTGCCTTTAGAAAACCCCAAAAAAGATTGAAAAATGGGAATAAGAGGCATGTTTTTAATGCTAGTAATTTGTGTTATTTGCTGACAGTAATAGAATCCATTACCCAATAAATCAAAACATCAGAAAAAAATAAACAAATTCTTAAAACACAAGCTACAATTTTATGGGTACACAATTACTAAAGCAAGGTCTTGATGAGGATACTCTCGTCTTTATCAATTTATCAGTTACTAAATGCCAATCAAAGAAAATTCTTTCAAGATTACAAGTTGAGGAAAACAATAAAGAAATCTTTGTAGTTTTCACAGAATTCAAACAACTGTTAGTAACATTGAATGATGTGGATTTAAACAAATTTGAATGTTTTATTGAAAGTAGAAGTTAATTTCTAGTAGGTGTTATGCTGTTCATATTAAAGGTACAGTCTCGCACCTTAAAGCGTGCTCATTGATAAATAAAGTTTTAATTATACAAATTTAGACCCATAGTTGTGAAGAAAGAGTCCAAAAGTTTCGATTTGAATTGGGGAGGAGGTGCAGATAACCGAATGGTTTAACATGTGCCCATTTGACCATAAAGTCTGTCATTGAGTTAATTGGGGTAGTTTCATTTCCTCGGTAGTAGGGTCCTCTCTCTCCAACCCTATGAATTTTCTCTGGGTCCTCCGGTTTCCTCCCACTGCTATAGACCCCTGCGCGCAAACAAATTATTGAAATAAAATTAAACCATATGTTAGTTCTGAAATGACCTAGTTTGTGTCGAGTGGATGTTAAACCTCATTTCTCTCTGTCTCTGTGTTTATCTCTATTGGGATCAGTCGTGAAAAGCTCAATTATTTTAATTGTATCTCGGCGTAATTGCATTATATTAAATAAAAGGTGTTATTAGTTTATAAAGTTTCTATTTATCAAGTTGAATCTGATGGGTATTAAAATATTTTTATTGTTAAAGGATATTGCACAAGAATTGAAAGATATTTAAACTGACGAGACATGTTGATTTATATGACTAGAGAGAGACAAGTTGGATTCGAGAATAATATCATCTTGTCTTCACGTTATCCACGATAGGAAAAAGATACAAGTTCATTGTGTTATTGTAATCTCTGAAACGCTATAAAAATGTCAAAAATGTATTGTTACAGTAATAATATACCCTGTTGAAGCAGATGATAGGCAAGACAAGAAACAAAACGTGAAATCGTATAAAAATCTTGAAGACCAACATAAAATTAATTTTCTTGCAACAAAGACCTGTCAGTGTCATAGAAAACACCAAGAATATCTCTTATTGACATGTAAATGAAATATCACAAAATGCTGTCAATGATTATAACACTGTACTTTGATTTTTTGTCCCATCCAGACAACTAGACAGTTTTATTTTTCGGCCCTCCCAAGGAAATATATTGGTGTGTCAATGAGGTTTTTTCCCATCCGAACAGCTAGATAACTGTTATTTGCCAGGCCTTCCCGTTATGTACCATGGACTTTAAACTCCAAACGAACTTTCTCTGGGTTCACTAGACCCCCTATGCGCAAGCGAATTATTGAAATAAAATTAAACTATGTCGTCGGTCCTGAAATGACCTAATTTATGTCGGGTGGCCGTTAATTCCCCTATCTCACTCTCTAGGGTTGAACAAAATAGAAATCAGATGGTTACTTGTTTTACGTTATAAATCATCGTGGGACAGAAATCTTTTCTTTATACTGCTAATCATACAAAGTTACTAGAAAGATTAAAAACTAAAACATACAGAAATTAATCTTACCTTTTGATAAAGCTCATTAGATCGTCACTTGAAGTTTCGTAACTCAAATCAGGTATTCCAGAAGAAAATATATTCCAGTTTAGATTTACCGATGGGTTAGAATATTACACATGTTTAACAAGATTCTTAATGAAGGTCTTTCACAATTCTATTGAATACGAGTATCCACTAGAGATCTGGCAAATACGAGTATCCAATAGAGATATAGTATTACACATTAGAATGAGTTCAAACACAACTCTTTCACAATGAATGAATATATCCAATGATAAATTAGTCATGAAGAACATCTTTCACATCCAAATAAAATCTTAATGACTTCTTGTTAAGACAAACAATATCTGACAGGTCTTATTTCTTCATTTCTTTGCTGCTGATTCTTTGGTTGAACTGAGAGAGAGAGAGAGAGAGAAGCCAATAGCCTGTATGATCTTACAGCATTACTTGTTGTTGGCCGACTGTTCTACTGTTTATCAGATACTGGTGTTATTCAACTTGACAAGACCATGCTGTATGATGTTATTGTATTACTTGTTGATGATGTACTCATCTCTCTATGTTAAATTTCCTGGTTGTATATGACAAGGATTAGGGTTTTCTCCTTGTTCCTGATTTCCTCTCACAGCTAAATTATGGAATTATTGAAATAAAATTGAACCATGTTAGTCCTAAAATGACCTAGTTGGTGTCCAGTTAAACTCTCTCTCATATCTGTCATTTAACTATGACATCGTTTAGATGGAAACCTCTCTTTAGATAGTCTGTTGATTGAAAACTCTTTAATGAAATATTAAAACAAACTTCATTGGCTCCATCTTCAACACTTGGCATTAATACGACTTCTGTACTTCATTTTAGCAGACATCCATTGTAAGCTTGTTTGTTGATGAGCAAATGTTCTACAGATCCTGATACCTTGTTCATATTCAGCCTACTCCTTTCCTTTTGACTAAGAAATATTTTATCACAAACTAAGCTCGATATTTTCTTCGTATTAAATGTAGAAATATTTACTCGTGTCGGATGTGACTGTTCTTTTAACACAAACCACATCTATTCCTTTTAAGACACTGATATTTTACAAAACATTTTCTTTGAAGCATGATATCCACGATATTGAACATAGATAGACACTCATATACTCCCGTCAGATGTGAATTAATTTTTCTCACAGACACCGATACTTCTTTAAGATACGGATATTTTACACAACAATTTCAGACTAACTTAAGAAGGGATTTACTCGCCCTGTATATTCCTTCAACTGAGAATCGTTTGCATTTTCACTTCAATACGAACACATTCTACGATTTTTTTTCTGGAATCAAACAGAAGTTCTTGGCTGTTTTTTTTATAGTAATTCCCACATGTAATTTGTTATTATTACAAGATCTAGCTGGTTGAAGTGGTTTGCCAGATGTTCAAGTCTACACATGATCACCAGGTCTCGACACACCATTTTCTTATTTTTCCTTATATACTCAAAACGTGATTCTTCTTCGTCATCCTGTCTGTAATTAAAACGTAATAATACTGTGTGGTGGGTGCTAGAAATAATTAAATTAAATACTGACTTATAATTGAAAATATCACATTAAAAGCTTGAATATCAAGATTGAAGTAGAAATATCACAGAACTTCTTCTTTTTGATGGAACAATAAAACCAAACGAATAGGGAAAAAAAGAAATTATAGCAATCCTTTTTAACGTTGTTTAATGGATCATTTAACCTGATCAAAAAAAGACTGATCCATATAAAAAAAATCTTAACAATTTCCACACTTGATAAGACATATTTTAAACCCAAATCTATCCTCTTCATATGTTCAATAGGTAATACATTCCGTTTGTGATGTTTTGGTTAACAACAAAAAACCACCATTGACTAGGATTAAAGTGTATTTTATACCCAAAACCCTTTTCACTTTATACATTGGTTATAAGATAGGAAACAACACAAAATCAAAAACCAACCATTTATACTCAAACCTTCTTACTTTATACATTGGTTATAACCCTGGCTGTATTTTATACGGGTGATTTATCTTCTCTACGATTAATTAGAGTAATGTTTGATCAACACTAAGACATTCAAGTACTCACATTTCACAGCAAACACCATGCCCTTTGAAATTTATTCTTGCAAGCTTCAAACATTGAATGAGCCCGCCATACTTTCTTTTAATAAAAAAAAATCTGGCCCGAAATTACAGAACTCGTAAATCAAATATATTGAAGAATATTAGTAAAGGAAATATAATATATTACCATGGTGGCTGTATTATTATTAGTTATTTCAATACCTGTCAAGGGGATATGATTAATAAGATCGGGAGAAAACATGCCAACGTTTGCTGCATAAATAATGTAGCCATATTATCAAAATAGTTGAAAAGATTTGGATATAAAGTGGTTAGAAGAAACAAGATTAGTTTGATTGAAGTTGACAGGTCTCAAAATGAAATGAAAGGATAGAAAGTAATCTTAGAAATTGAAGTTTTTACAGGATTTGCTTTTAATCTAGATAACCTAAATCATGTTTAAGGGTGTTCGGTGGCCCCAAATGGTCTAACATACAAAAACTTTACATCATGAAACCTAGATCTGTCATTGATTTCTATTGAATGCGACTAAAATTTTCAGTAAATTCAGGTTGTTCTTGATCTAAGACTTAGTTAATGTACCATATTGAGATTATTTTCCTATGTAAAATGGATATTTTGTCATGGTGATCTGAATGATCTGGTTGTTAAGTTATTTTCTATAAGAGTGAACTTACCTTGTCAGGTGTCAGTAATTCATGTAGTTATGGTAATCCATTTCCTCCCTGCCCCCCTCTCTCTCTCTCTCTCTCTCTGGTAGAACTTCTTTTCTTCATCATACCGCACACTACTTGCCATCTGTAAAAGAAAGTAAATTAAATAGGTCTGTGTTATAGCTCAGCCTTTTGAGAAATGACTTGCTATAACCTAGCAACACAACCACACCATTTCCCCTTCATACCAATTTGGCATGGCTCAATCTTTTTTAAATGCCTGAGTGACTTGATGTAGTCACGTTACGTTTATATTGTTCCCATATCAATTGCTTCAGACAGATATCCTTAACAGAAAACCCCGACTCCTCTCTTCAACCTGTTTGATTTATCTTGAGTAACGAATGCCTGTATTTTTCGAACCACGGTTATGGTGTCTCTGCATTACTCGCCTTGAGGTTAATCTGCAATGTTTACATCCCAGCGAAAACCATTCACTAGCTTTTTGTCCAAGCTTTTGCCTCCTGATTAGATTTCTTTACTACTAGCCTGGTGTTGATTCCCTTGAAAACAAATTACATTAACTGCTTCTCTGCGTTTTTTATTTTGTTTTGTAGGAGCTTTTGAGATGATTGAAGGGTTTTAGTTTAACTCGTCGTGACAGTTATTGAAAGAGAGGGGGTGATTTAATACAATTGAAATAAATGGTTCATTTATCATCTCCTTTACAATATAGGAGCTGCTGAGGCTCAGTAGGTTCAAGAAACAAAATGGGATTTAGTGTCCTACTGGGCTAATGAAGACAGGCATACACCATACATTGTGCTTTGAGGGAAATTTTGCCTGAACAGCAGCGCTACGGCCTACTCTTTTATCGAATTCCAACTGTCAAGGGATCTTTTACGTGCACCCACCTTAGCCCCGTCAGTGCAGAAGAGTGATAAACATGACTGACTTCCAACCAATCAACGAACAATCTCTTCACTTGTAAACAAAAAAACCCATCTAATTTACCATGGTTTTAATCGTGAAAGGCAGCTGCCATCTTTTATTATATTTCAGCTGTTGTTTGTAATAGTTTCAGTCTTTTTACTTTATTCTAATTATTTTAACATGAATATACTGTCACTCTGTAGACAAATATAAATGGTCTTCCTTTACCATGGATTTAAATTACATGCCATAAATATACAAACTTCCACAATCAATCGAATTCACTTGGACGTAAATTTCAATGTTTTCATTACCTACCACTGTGAGAGACCAGCAGCTAAATATTGTTACAGCGAGACTGTCATCAGTCGTCCATCTATATCCAGTTCTACTCCAGTCCAACCTCAAGGGTAGGCCTAAATATGGTTTTATGAATAAGTAATGATTTTGTTGGATATCTTTCATCTAAGGTGTTGTATTAACTGGAGATAGTCGATTAATAGGTTGATGTATTTATTAGTTGAATTGACTCAGTGTGTAGGTAGATAAGATCTGGTCGTTATTATCAATTCATTACAAACAGACATTAAGATAAAAATTGTAGTAATCTATCCGTTAATGCATTCCCCTCTCTCCTGTAGACTTAGTATCTTCCTGTACTTAACAATCCAGACTTTCTTTGTGAAAACTTGAATCCCTTATAATAATTTCACTCCAAATAAAGTAATTTGACTGAAATTTTCAATATATTCATTTCTTATTATCTATTATTAGACTTTTAGCAAGAACGTCCAGCTCTTTATCTAAATCTTACATGATTCGTCTTTAAAGGATCCTCCTCGTGTAGACTTTGTATTCCCAGTCCTTGACAATGAAAACTTGAAACTCCCATAACTTCACTCAGAATAAGTAATTTGACTGAAATTTTCATTCAATATAGTCGTTTCTCATTTATCTAATTACGAACTGTTATAACACAAACGGCCAACTCTTACCTAAATCTTACATTATTTGAGTTAAAAGCACCCCAGCGTGTCGACTTAGTATCTCTGTGTGACCATGTCATATAGATGAATTTAAAGTAAAATGTCTTACAACAACACTTCATGTTTCTATCAAAGTTACAAAAGAATGTAAGGAACAGTGGCATGTTAATGCATTTAATCTATTGAAGGATGTCTTCGAAAGACACAAATTTGTTTGACAAGTTTATTGATATAACATCGTTTTTTTTTTCTCTCAACTTGTCTAAAAACTACCATTAATTTAGACAAACAAATAATTTACTAAAGCTGGAGATTTTTTTCCGTGTAGCGTAATGGCTCTTGTTCTTAATGGAGGGGATGAAGTTAGGGAAATATGACGATAATCGAGAGATTGTTTGGAGTCTGAAATTACCCAGACTTTGTTTTAGATAGAAATTAGAAAAATCATGGATGATGTGAAAGGGATTGTTTTGTTTTGAGTCAATAAAGATCTGTCTGAACCATCATTCATTGAAAGGGAAAAAAAACTTTGATATAAAAAGGATAAGTTAGACAATAAGTAGTTTCAACATCAAGTGTTCTACGTCGAAAAAACATAAAACAATGTCTAGTAGGCCTATACACATGTTTTTGGGTTGGGTTTTTTTTTTGTTTAAAAAAAAAAGTCTTTAGAACTATTCTTTAAGTGCATGAAAGTAAGACATTAAACATTTTGTCATGGATAAAAATTAATAAAAGTGGTTTAATATTGATTAGGAATATCTCATTAATACAGATTAAAATATCTGAATATGCAGGAGATAAAATAAATGAAATGTTAGTTTTATGCCCCATCCGGACAACTAGATACTTTTTCATTGCGGGACAATCCGTGCTGCACTACTGATAAAATACTTGCTACACTGCCTCAAACAACACGTAGTAGTACATCTGTGTATTGGAATTAAATATTCTACCATACACCTGTATGTGAATAAGTCTATTTTTAAATATTCTTTTACAGCACCTAAACGTTACCTGTATTATTATACTACTTTCATTTTATAAAGATTCTACCTTAGTTTATTATTATTCATATTTAACATTTGTGGCGGCATGTTCTCATTTGTGGCTACTGCTTTCATTTGTGAATATATGCGTCATTTGCAGCTATACTTTCATTTGTGGCGACTATATGCGTTGATTTGTGGCTACATGCTTCTATTTGTCACTGTATGCTTTTTGTCACTACATGCTTTCATTTTATCGTTCATTTTAAATAAAAGTGTACATGTACTTTATATTCATATATTTGTCAATCAGAAGTCAAATAAGCAATATATTTATTTTATATCTGTCTGTAAGAAAACTGGCTACAATTAAATCATTCGGTAACCTAGACAACATCATTATACTAGAATTGTAAACGCATACAATATCATAATTCATGTCAAGTATATTAACTTGTCTAAAATATGCACATATATAAAAAGTTTTCTATACGTGCATTTATGTAGAAGTTATAGATGAGGCCTTTTTGTAGTGATTTATATTGTTAGACTTATTAAATTATTTGTCATTGAATCGACTGGCGTGGTTTCTATACGTGCATTCTATACATACATTTATGTAGAAGTTATAGATGAGGCCTTTTTGTAGTGATTTATATTGTTAGAATTAATAAATTGTTTGTCATTGAGTCGACTGGCGTGGTTTCGATTCCCCAGTTGTATGTGACCAGGAATAGGTTTGCCTGTCCAACCTTGTGGGTTTTCTCCACTGCTAAAGACCCTACCACAAAAGCGAATTATTGGAATAAAATAGAACCGTGTTAGTCCCAAAATGACCAAGTTTGTGTCAAGTGGATGATTAACCCCTATTCCCCCTCTCTCTCCCCCTTTCTCTTTCTCCCTGTATATTAAATTGTTTGCTTTACATTTTGCTTACACCCCCTCCCCCTCCTTGGTCGTCTGTACAAATATTACATATTGCTTACAGCCCCTCACCCCTTCCTTGGTCGTCAGTACAGATATTAAATTTTATAATCATTACTTTCTACCTGTATGGTTCTATTGATCAATGTGTTTTTACTTACACGTCTTTCTTGATCAAGTTGTTGTGTCTCTAGAATAATCTATTCACACTTATCCAAAACTATTAGCTAACCATCATTGAGGTAGTAGTAGATTCACGGTTCGTAAAGCCTCTTGTTCGTTGTAACTGAAGAGAAAACCAGCTACTCTGCTTCTATGTCTACTATAGCAACACTGTAGGCATGTTACAAGTAAAACCTCAAACAAATCTCCCTACTGACTGTCAAGTTATGTCTTTGAACTAAGTATAAAGCACTACTCTAACAAGATTATATACCAGATTATTTTTCTGTTTCAACCAAGTGGAGACGGTTTTTCCTCAGATTTTTTTTCTTATGGCTAGTTCTCTTTACTCCATTTGTAATAAACCTGTCAAAATCTTGTCGTTAACTTGCTTAAATAAATTGAATTACCTTTTTTTTTTGTTAACTAACACAAAGTAACGATATCATTTGCGGCTGCCCCCGGATCCATCACTTGATTTGATATTTGTAGTTTATTTCTTACAATGTCTGCGTTACTTGTGTTACGTTCGAAAGTTTGTCATAGAAAAACAGATCCGTCTGTGAATATTAAATATTACCTTAAAAGCGTTGTTGGATTGTTGTTTAGATCTGTAGCCTGGTTGATGTGCGACGGGTCATTCAACCCCATTACCATTATTACAAATTCACAAGTGTTAAAATCACTGATAGAATGTCGCTGGTTTAATTTGAAAGTAGACAACGTTTTCCCTTCTTAAAACCTGTTTCTCCCAACTCTGTGAACGTATTATTGAAATTGACTGGCTGTAGCCTTAAGCTTGATTCTTCTTTTAAATAGCGTTGCTAGTTGTTTCTCATTTAATGCATGTTAACTATGGCCTGAGAAGATTGAAGGGTTTGATTCACAATAGAAAATAACATGTATTGTCATTCAATTTCTTGACAGCCTTGTACTTCAATTTCTACTTTCTTTTTTTATTTTTATTTTGACGGACTGATTGTGTTACAGTATTAAGATTGACAACTCAACCAGATAATCACTTTTTGATTGATAACTGAAATTTAATTCCAAGAAAATCTTTTATTTACAAGTTGGCCATTTTACATTTGTAGAGAGTGGGGATGTATTGAAGTTTTTGTAATAAACGCACCTTAACATTAAAATGAATATTTAACGACTTAATGATCGTCGTGTAAAAGAAAATGCGATAAATGATAAACAGCGAGGGTGAATACTCGTAATGTTCTTCTACCACGTGATTTGAAGATGATTACCAACGGGTAGATTTCCTCTCATTAATAAACCAGGTTTTAATGTGAGTGGTTATTAGACATGGTTGACTGCTCCACGGATTGAGTCTGCTGTTGTTAGAGAGAAATTGGGTTTAACATCCACTTGACACAAATTAGGACATTTCGAGACTAACACATGGTTCAGTTTTATTTAATTCGGTTGCGCATAGGTTGTCTGTAAAAGAATATCCTCCCATAAAAAAACAATGTCCTGTGTAGACATGGGTATGGAAATTAAAAAAAAAACTGTATATACAGTTTGAATTTGAAATAAGAGCAGGCAGTTGTCCATGCAAAATTACCACTTTTTTCAGCAAGTGATCTGAAATGTCAGTCCTTCCATTACTAATAAATAGGACAGAGTTTATGGACTGCTTGGAAGACTAAACAGCTGTGTGTTTTCTGAGAAATAATAAAACCTTAGTTATTCTTGATTCTACGTATTTCTTCTTGTGTATTTAATTTATTCTGGGTTTTTTTTTTTCTATGCACAGTATTTGAAATTGGAGATAGTTTTGACATTTGACATGTTATATTGTCACATTAACTACAGAATTTACATAAAGTGCATTACTCTTAATTTAAAATTTTTCTTACCTCAGAAAATTTAAATCCGGGTTAGAAAAATGGACTGAGAATTAGCTTCTCTTCAATAAAATACTTTTGTCTAGTAATTGACCTTGAAATACAAAGGTCGCAATTCTTTGGAATACAATTATGGCCTATAAATGAGCTGTGTTTCCACTAAACACCATTTGATTTCATTTACTCACAAGATGCAACAAGCATCAAATCAAACGACTTGTTTCCATTCTTCAAACCAACTCTCTCTTATCAAGAAATATTTTGTTGCCAAAAGCCCGCAGGGACGGAGAATTTCTCCAATTTATTGACATAACCGGTGTAAAATGAAGTACATTTTCTTTGTTTCAAAAAGTCAAAGGAATTTCTTTCAATGTAGAAATGTTTGGAATAGGTTTACATATGTGTTGAAATCATCTCGTGACTCAATGTATGTTAGATATAATTGGGGGGTGCTTTGGGTGGTCGAATGGTTTATTGGGTGTGCTTTAGATCATTAGGTCTGTACCTGTTTGCATGTGACATCTGCACATTGTATCATAAGGTCTGTCATTGAGTCAACTGGAGTGGTATGGATTCCCCGTTTGTACTTGACAAGGAGAAGGGTCGTCTGCCCAACTACATGCATTTTCTCCAGTTTCCACCCACTGCTAAAGATCCCCCCTCCCTCACAAGCGTATATTTGAAATTAAATTGAACCAAATATTAGCCCCGAAATGAACTGGTTTGTGTCAAGTGGATGTTAAACCCTATTTCCCCCACCCCGCTCTCTCTAGTTGTATATTATTTAGAGACTGATTTGTTTCAATGAATGATATCAAACTTATAGTCTGCCAGAATTAGCTCGGAATCCCGGGTTAGTGGCAGAAATGTGCAAAGTAAGCTTTCTTGGTCTCAAATGAAAGGTGGGGCCTAGTATTATCTCAGAAAAAAATGACCCATCATTTGGCCTTGGGGAAAAAATTTGGTAGCCCTTCAACTTTAGCAGTCCCTCGTCGGGAAGGACGTCGGCCAACATCGGAAGTATCTCGACCAATTATTGATTTGCTTGGTATCCGACATAAAACGAAAGTGAATTTTCTGAAATATTTCTTTCCTGTGGGTAAAGGTAATGCAATTTCATCGATTTCATGACTGCGGATGTGAGAAAGGGCGATCAGGTTAAAAAATCGAATCATCTGCTGTTCCGCATGTACAAAACGAGTGCAGGCGCAAATATAACGATAAGAGGCAGTTGTCGCGCTTAGAAAAACCCATAGACCATAGATATGTTTATCATTTCCGAACGGGCCAAGTACTGGCATGGGTACATTCAGCGCATGCAATAAACTCCTGAACTTGTTCGCCACAACTGGGCATAGTAACTACGCGAAGAGTACCAAACTCTACTTACAGCGTATGATAAGACTGGAATTAGATCATCCGTGGCTGTACAAAAAGTATATCGAGGATGGATGTTTCGCTGTTCAGCGTCCTAACCACCCCTTCAACGGCTTACGGTCTGATCTTGTTATCGAATAAGTCCTGGTGGCCTTGTTGAAAAATAGTTGTAGTGGTCTAACGCACGGTCGGGGTATGATGGAAAGTGTCAGGCAACAATGGGTATACTGTCTACCGTTGTACGCCGCATTCCATGATGCGATGTGTCAGATGACGAACGTCACTGATGTGGACAAGCTGTGCGATCCATTCACCGATAATCCAGAACTACGCTCACTCTCAACAGGAATAATGGCGTCCGACTCAGATTTTGTGAACTCCTACGATTCTGAGGCCGTTGGTCAGGCAATCCAAAACAAGTTGGACAACCTGTCTTACGACCAAGAGAAACTTCCCGTATAATGTTCTCGCGGAGCCGTTCTAAGAGCTCGAAATGACCATCACTGTTCGACGGCAAGATCATCAGGAAGACTGATATGTCGGAGTTATCACAAGCGTCAGCACACCTCGACACTATGATCGTGAACTCTGCGTTGAATGCTTCAAAACAGAAGGAAGTTGTTTTGACGGCGGAGGACACGGATATACTCGTCATGTTAGTATATCATTTCGAACCAGCCATTGTGCAAGTTTCCTAAAAAGACAGAAGAATGCATTTCTGTATTCCATCCTAAGTCTCTTCGATTGTCTGGACCCAATCACGAAAAATCACATCCTGTTTGTCCATACTTGGAGTGGCTGTGACACAACATCCGCTACCTTTGGGCAGGGAAAGCTTGGTGTTCTCAATCTACGGGCAGACGAAGATCTGGTTCAGTGTGCTAAAGTTTCCAGTGCTAAAGTTTCCAGGAGAAAGTGGGTTAGATCCCTCTGACTGGGGATGGTGTCTGAAAAGCGGATTACATACTCCTGTAAAAACGGACACTGAAATCACCCCGGCAATCGTGCTGAAATCGGTACGCTGTAAGTGTAAAAACAAAACGCAAGAGAGACAGTGCGCAACTAACGTTTGCAACTGCTGGAAGTTCGACTTGAAATGTGTTTCAGCATGCGGGGGCTGTCACGGCGAGTCATGTAAGAACACAGAAACAACGATTGTTGAGGAGCTCTAAAATAGCAGTGAGAGTTGATGAGATTATTTTGTTATATTTTACTGTCTGAGCGGCGTTTGTATCAGTCTTCGGTCACACATGACGTTTCGCATCGTGCGTTTGAATTTAATACCTACGAAGTCGAGTAGGCCTAGAGTGTTGTCATGTATACTTTGATGACGTCATAGTTCCCCCTAAATGGCTTAATTCACATTTTTTGTAGCAAAGGATGTAAAATTCGAACGTTGCATCCCCTAAAACACGTAGTTTGATACCCAACATACGTATATAGTGCCAAAATTTGTGGGATCAGTGGAATTTTCGATCATAGGTTGGATACCAGTCAAAAGTTCCCGCCAAATTTTTTCCCCAAGGCCAAATGATGGGTCATTTTTTTCTGAGATAATACTAGGCCCCACCTTTCATTTGAGACCAAGAAAGCTTACTTTGCACATTTCTGCCATAAGAAATCTAATTCCGGCAGACTAACTTGATTTATACATTAAATAAAACCACAGCCTACTTTACCTTTAGTGTCTGCAGTATTCATTAATACCAATCACTTCTTATTGCTTTAAAACTTCTATCCTTCTCGACAAAAACTCGGGACTGTGTCTCTCATTATCATTATATACAAGTTGTCTGTGTTGTCAGACGTATCGTCAATTAATACATTAGTCAGGTTCGTTACATCTGCTTCTTCTCTTCTACAAAATAAAATTATTGATAACTTGAGTTGACCAAACGGAGAATAGAATAATTGCTAACTGAACTTGACTCTATTTAAAGCAGTCACCAGATAGTAACCTCTACTTTAACCTATCACCAGTTCGTATCCGAGGCTCAGGGAGAATGTTCCCTTCCTTGAAGTTGTGTAGGCCAAGGAAAAACGTGTTCCTCTCTTCACTCAAATTAACATGTCCGCTCCATTAAGAATGTTCCCTTCACACAAGTTAAAAAATAATTATAAAACTGGTCTCATCCTGTTGGCATTTAATGAACATTAAACAATGATTTAACTAAGTAGATAACGGGTGCGGGGGGGATAATTCAACACAAACTGCTCTTACCTAGCCCAAGTAAGAATATTATTAAAAATAACTAGGTAACAGGGAATTTAAAAAACAAACTGCTCATTCTTGATGCAAATCCATAAGAGAATATGTCCCTGTCACTAAAACTTGATATAAAACACAACTACCAGTAATTGAAACTGGTATGTCCATAGCAGACAAGACGGTTAATAAAAACATATCTTTCCTGGTGTTGACAATGCTGATTATATTTTAAGGGATCTCTTTAAGGTCTATTTCAGTCCCTCTCCAATTACACCCTCCTACTACATAATTGTCAGCTTTTCTTACTCTATTCATAAAAGGAAATTAAACCACACAAAAGAAGAACTGAGCTTCGTCAAATTTCCTCTATTATTTATTCCACGATTGAGTAAAAGCTGTGGTATAGAATTTATCGTTGGCCGGTTTTATTTCTGTACAGAATAGCGAGGCGATATTTTATATTGTGAAATAGTAAGATTATTATACAAGAAGTGGCGACGTACTTCAACCTGTCTATAAAGCACCTGTTCTTTATCTGAACCTTTTTAATCTCCTTCATAACAAGCTGTATTCACCGGTTGATAATTATACCAATGGCCATTACATCAACCAATTACCTTCTACTATATTCAATTATTATTTTGTTACAGAATCAGTTCATTATTCATTGAGTAGTTCAGATTGATAGATCCAATCTCGTTTGTTTTCTCTGGGTCCTCTGTAAGGGTTTAAGACCACCTACGTGCAAGCAAATTATTGAAGTTAAATTGAAACGTTTGTTAGACCCAAAATGACCTAGCTAATGTCAGTCAACATTAAACCACCTCTCTATCTCTCTATCTCCCAAGCAAATTATTAAAAAAAGATATATGCTTTAGTTGGTCACAAAATAGTGGTTCATTAAAGCCCACCTCCATACCCCTCACCCCCACCTCCTTACCAAAAAGCAGGACATTAATTAAATCCCATATTATTTCATTTAGAGGATTTTGAACTTAACAGTTCACAATTTTCAAAGAAATAAACTTACATTATTACCGGACCATTGCTATAGAAATGGTGCAATCTGTGTGATCATTGCCCTCAGAATGAGAACTTCACTAAGTCCGTCGAATAGGTGTTCCAGCTTTGACTTGTTTCCTTGGATGTAAAAGTGTGAGTCCATCTAATAGCTGTTATAGCTTTGACTTGTTTCCTGGAGTGTAAAATATTTACTAGGTTGTTGGAATCAGTTTAATCGTGGGCACGAAACAAGTAAAACTGTATTATTACAGGTCTAAGACACTCGTTTTATCGACCATTGTTCAAGTTATTCACAGTTTGAACTCAATGGAATCATGATTCCTGTTTCTCCTGTTGATACAAGAATTCACCAACTTGATGAAGAATTAGAAACTCAATCACGATTACTTGAATTGTGGTTGGTTAGACGTTGGTTGTCGTTGGCGGCGGCAACAGTCTTTGATAAACTCTAATCCATTATGGTGGAAGATAAAATATCGGAATCCGTGCAGCTTTATGGAGCTCGGTAGAAAAGCAATTGAAGCGTCTGTCATATTTTGACAAGGGCCCTAATGTAATGAAGTAATTTAGCTAAAGAATTTACCTTTCACAACTGTCACTGGTTAGATATATCTACTGAAGGAGAATGTTTTCTTTCATCTTGTCTTGATTAACCAGTCTTTTTCTTTGACAGATTTTAATCTGGTTGTATTTCCTGCACACACTGGTCTTCGTTATTGTAACAGCCGTCCAATTTAAAATCCTAATTCCTGATAGATATACATACTTCACACATCTGCGTGTAATCTTGAAATTGATATTAATATTAAAAAAGCAATAAAAACAGGGTTCTTAAAATCAGATTATAAAATAAGTTACAAAAGAATTGAACAGAAAATCGTCGTACATCTGGTGTGCATTTGTTATTTGTAATATATTAGATCGCGGCAGTGTCGAGTCCGTGGTATTATCAGCTGCAAGTAATCTTAAAAATATTATGGATAATAAATAAGGCTCGTAAATCTATTGAAAGTCTTATTAGTGTAGTTACCAAAGATCTGAGAAAATCCGGTGTGCATTTGTGAGTTATAATATATTTATTGGATGTGGGTATTATAGAGTCTAACTGTGGTATATTGAACTATAATTACCTGCCGTTAAAGGTGTAATATCAGTTATAACTTCTCTGTGCCATTGATTAATGCGGGGGGAAATTAAATGAAAGCCAAACAAGCTTTTATTACTGTTGACATGAGACTGTGTTCGTGTTTGAAGTGAGTTGATTATGAGAACTTGATTAAAATACATAATTCACACCGCTCTTTGGCACTGATTGGATCACAACAAGTATAGACATCTTAACTAGGTCTCTATCAATAAAAACTCGTCTATTAAACTTGATTTACCAGTTACCTTTCTTTATTAACACACATCCACTTTGACTGCTGTTCACGACTTCAGTGAGGTTTTTTTTAACTCTTTTATATCACACATCAAATTGCTTTTTAGCGACAATAATTAGAAAAAAATGACTGACATGAAAACCGGAAATTAAACCTGAAAGAACTGGTGAATATTCAGTAGAGTTACTGTGACTTAAAAAAAGAAATTGTTGAGAAATAGTTTCAAGAAATGTTGGTAGTTTTTTGCGGGGTTTATTTTTAGTCTTCTGGCACGAAACCTGTAAACAATGTTATTTTAGTGAACTGAAATTACAAGAAATTAACAAATACCAGAAAAAGTCTTTCTCATTTCAAAATACCTTAAAATATGCCAACAAAACAACCAGGGTTTTGAATTGTAAGATTATAATTTTGATTTGAGAAACTAATCTGATAATCACACTAATTCATTCAAACAAAAGATATTATACACTTTCTATTACATGTGGTGAACAGTTTATCGGAGGCCTGCTTTCGCATCCGACAGACGTCCCATGGTATTACACCAGTAGTTAATGAACTTACCTTTCTAGCAAAAGATTCCTTTTATTGAATTTGTGCAATGCTTTACATAGTCTCTTAACTTTTCAGTATCCGTCCACCAGCCACAATATTCATCTTGACCGCTCTTTCAATATTTCTGTTATTCACCCATTTATGTGAACATCACCTCGGTCTAGACCCCTCTTTCAACATTTTCATTATCCACGAGTTGGTATGTGAACACATCACCTTGGTCTCCACTAGCGACAATATTCACCAAGTCCTCCACCTCCACAAGTTAGTAGTTGGGGAGGCAGTGTGGTATTTAGACGTTGTTTTAACATATGTTAACAAACTGTGATAAAATACTGTATACTCGGTAGCAGGTGCCCCCTCTCTTGATACCAGATAATCACGTATATATACACCTTAATCTTATCTCAGAATAAAATTACCTTGCATACATACTTTAAACACGTCTTGCTGTTGATAAAATCAAAACAAATCCTTGTTCAAAATCTATTTTCTAAACAAATTGGTGTTTAGCGGTGGTTGAAATCTATTTTCCAAACAAATTGGTGTTTAGCCATGATTGAAATCTATTTTCTAGACAAATTGGCGTTTAGCGATGGTTGAAATCTATTTTCTTCGCAAATTTTGTTAAAATCTATTTTCTAGATAAATTGTCTCCAATGGTTGTTTAAATCTAATTTCTTAACAAATGTTGGTTAGTTGTTGTTAGGAATTTTCTAAACTAAATGGTGGCTAAATGTTAAATAATGTGGATTAAAAAGTGAGAAATTTGATCTTTTCATAAAAATACATATCAATTTCTCTGATTTTATGTTCGACTGATTTGACAACACTATAAATAGAGAATACTACCTATTTACATGTACGTTGATATATTCCATACTCTTTTAAAAATGACCTGCCCGGCAGTCTATAATATAAATATTTTCAAACATTTAGTAGACATTTTGCAATTTTAAAGTTTTAAGTATGTTTTCATAAGCGAATTGATGGTTCTCTAAAAAAGGAAGTTTCCTGAAAAATAAATAGCATTACATCAAAAGACAATTGTTCAAATATGTTTGAAACACTTTGCTTGCATTTCTTAAATTTTGAAGAGTTTTCCGGTAGAATAAAGATAAAATTCCATTACATATGTTTAAAAGCAGAGTATATTGTATTATTTAAACTTGCCATTTTCTCATCCGAGGGTTTAAAAGCTTTTAACGTGTTGTTCTCCTATTATTTATTCCTTTTAGCAATCTGATTAAAACACAGATCCAATTTCGTTTCGTTTTTTATAGTTCAAAATTTCATTTTTACTTGTCTTTACTACTCTTGGATCTGGAGGACTTGTTATTTAACTCGTGTTCTGCCTGAATTGAGGGGTTAGCCAATCAAATGGTCTGTCGAATCGACCGTTTGACCTTTTCATGCGTGGAACTGTGGGTAGATATACCAACCAACGACGTCTATACTATAAACCCCAGCGGATAGAAATCATAACAAAACAAAAGTGGATTTTGAAAAGCATGGCGGTCGCTAATTGGTTAATCGAATGACTGACGTTATCGGGTCAAATGTCCCGTGCTTGATACCTGACGTCATAGAACGTGAGCTTCCACTATAACTAGTTAGATCTACATGAGTGTACGCCATCGAAAGTATAAAAAACGAAACGAAATATAGATCTATATTTTAATTAGATTGTCCTTTTAGAGAATAACGCAAGTTACAACGAATTGTAACTAAATGGCTATATCCATATCCTGTATACCATACAAAATGAATAGAATAGAGTTTTATCTCGCATCAACGCCAACGCGATTATTATCCACCAATTGAATAGTGTTTGTGGCGAAACCTGTTAAATGATATCGGATATATTCATATGCATGAATAAAAATAAACGTCACGGTAAATGAATTTAAAAACAATTTCTTTTATGTATAGAAATAGTTAAAATGAAGTTTTAAAAAACGGGTTGCATACAATTAAGATCATTGTTGAACATATAAATTATTATTATATTTCATAATCACCAGTGTTGTTACTACAAATCTAATAGTGGTATTTGGTATTGTATTTAAGGATGAAATTGGCCTGATATATCCCCTCTAATTAAATTGTTAAAAAAATTTAATTATTTAATAGTTGAAATTAGACGTTACCTGAAATTAATGCAAACCGAAAATGACCAGATATAGACATACCTATTTGGGTTCTCGTGATCTGCAGGGTGTAGCAGGGGCTCATTTAGAAAGATGCTGGCCTGGAGGTCTAAGAATTTACCTGCGTGGTTCCCCCCTGGCCGGGGGGTTGGGATGGCCTATTGGTCTAGAGTGCCGCACTTCGACCTCTAGCTGGCCGGTCACCTCTGGCTTGCGGCTGTGGTTTCGAGCCCTGGTGTGAGCGTATGTGGCATGGAGATAGGGGCGCCTTCTCAACCTCGTGTGTTTCCTCCGGGCACTCCGGTTTCCTCCCACTGCTAAAGACCCCTACGCGCAAGCGGATTATTGAAATAAAATTAAACTATATGTTAGTCCCGAAATGACCTAGTTGTGTTGAGTGGACGTTAAACCCCATTTCTCTCGCTCTCTCTCTCTCTCTCTCTCTCTATCTCTCCCCCCTGGCCAATGATGCAGGACAGCTGTTTAGTCGTTCGGATGGGATGCAAAACAGTGGTTCCTGTGTACAAATTGGCATGCACGTAAAATTACCCTTATAACACACTGTATGAGCCCAGTCAGTGCAAAAAAGTAGGATATTAAACCCTATTTCATTTCTTGATCTGCATTTTACATCGTCCCTTGTTATGTACATTTTATATCATAAAGGTATGTTTTCTTTTTAGACTACATCTTTATAGATTAAAAGCCTGAAGAAGCCTGTTATTTTTTTACTGGGTTGAATATGTAATTATCTCCCAGTAGATAGTTTGTTAATCAGATGTGGTCTAATCCCATGTTTACAGGTCTTTATTCATTGTATCACCAGTATTCAACTCCTTTTATATAAAAAAAGCTTTTCATCTGATGTGGAGCATATGATTAAAAAGAATTTGATATTCTCTCTCTCTTCTCTCTTCTATATCCTATCTTAAATAACTTGTTTTCACCTCCATTTTACTGTATCAGAACTATAGCAGATTCAATTAATACTTTACAGCATGGTATGAAATAAAATAGATTTATTGGTCTAATGCATGTACTTTAGGTCATGAGATCTTGTCATTGAATCAAGTTGTATGGTTTCGATTCCCAGCGTGTTCCATATCCAAGTCCTAAAATGACTGAGTTTTTGTCTGTGAATGTTAATCCCTCTGTCTCCCCCGAATATCATAATATCCTGAACCTCACAGTTAATAATGGATAGCAACAAACCTCAAAACTGAAATACCTATATATAATTATTGGACATACCGGAACCTTGGGAATGATATAAACGTTTCTAACTCGACATTGACATGTAGGTATTCTTGGAATTGTTAAGAATTGAGCCAATTAGTGTTTTAATGTAGTAAAACTTTTTATTTTTCAGACAATTGTTTATATTTTTTGTATATATATATACTTAAAATATTTTACTTATTAATAACAACTTACTAATTATGCCTTTTGTCAATCCCATGTAGCCTTTACAACTCATTTCATGACATACTTGCTCGTCCAGCTGTTGAACCCTGCAGATGTTGCCCAACCTCCAGCCATAACCATTTCCAGACAACAATTGTTCTTTTCCCCCCAATTATTGCATTTCTTCGTTTCTTCCCTGAGAAAGTTCATCACGATTTTCAGGCATCGTTTCTCCCTTGCCAGTGATACAGGGTGGAGGGTTGTGCAAGGACATCTGTCTAGTCATTCGAATGAGATAAAGAAGGGGACAAAAAAATGTGGTCCTGTGTACACATGGACGTGCACGTAAAAGATCCCATTGCAGTTGGAATTCGATATAAGAGTAGGCAATAGTGCTGCTCTCTGAGCACACTGTACAGCTTATGCCCGTCCCCATTAGGCCAGTTCATAACAGAACAGTAGGACGTTAAAACCCATTTCATTCCTTTCTCTCTCTCTCACATGAGTTAAGTAAGGGTCTACATACAGGTTGACAGGTGTAAAGACATTACCTGTAATCAACAATTAATACAGGTGTGTATATTTCAGGTCACCCCAGTATGGGAATGCAGCGAATAAATCATCCAGGTGTAAGAATGCCTGGTCCTATGAATCCTGTAAGTATTAAAATAATTCTTCATCATTATGGCAACAATACAATTATACGTGAGAATCCTCGTAAATACAAAAAGATGTCGACAATGGCCTGTTTTGTCAAAAATTTATTTATACACAAATTCAAAAAAAAATCCATTGAAACTTCAGAGGGGTTTTTTTACGGCTACAATATTCATTGGCCCTTCAGAATCTTCTACCGCCATGTAAATTATTTCCTATACCTTGATAGTATATCCTGAAATATTACCTGAATTACAACGGAATCTCAGAGATAACGAATGATAATTGTATTGTTGCACTCTATATGGTGTTGGAATCGGTGTGGTCAATATATATCGTGTGGGCATGACATCAATATACTTATATTTATCCCATGGTCGTCTTGACCGTTGTTGTTTACGTAAATCTGGCAATAATCCTTTGGTCACTGATGACAATGTCAAATCTAAATTCACCTCATTTTCAGGTTCACATCTCTCTCTTTTTTTGCTCTGTTTTTCGTGATATTTTTATAAATACATGACCAGCACAAACTTGAAAACATGTAACTGTTCATTAGACCTTGATAGTTTTTCCGGTAAAATTTATTATTATTATCCCTGTCCATGCTGGGTTTTTAAATAAAAAAAAAATTGTTCCTCTAATTGTTTTTTTTTTTTTTTTACATTTGACAATTATGTATTTTTTTGTTGCTCCAATTATTGCATATTCATCATGATTTACCGCATGGTTTCCCCTTGGCATGCACAGAGATCCCTTTGCAGTTGGAATTCAGTATAAGAGTAGGCTGTCCAGGAAAAACTTTCCTCCTATTGCACTGTGTAACTTATTCTGTTCAATCAGAGTAGGGTTAGAGTACCCCATTTAATTTTGTCATCCCACAAATAATATATTTTTTGCTCCCCATTTTATTTTATTTTGCACAATTCTTCCCTCTTTTCACATTTGTTTCATTTCTGTCTTTTTCCTTCTCTTAAACTTTGAGCAAACTAATCTGAATTTATAATTTTATTTTAAAAAAAAAAAAGAAAAAAATATTTGTGTACCAATTGTTACCCAATATGGGTGTTTTGTAATGTACAGTGTTAATTGAATTTAAAAATTACAAATTTGAGACATACCATTTTTTTCACGATTTTGATGTTTTGATATTGTGCTGTATCCATGTTTTGATCGTATTTCATACCGTTTTCATGTATAATAAACAGTTGCTCAAAGTTCTATTCTGTTTTTGTCTGTTGGCGACGGTGCATCAGTGTTGTGGGTTGTTTTTTTTTTTAAATTACGATTCGTAGCCACAGCACGTCGTCATGACGACTAACTCTTCTTTTTCTCTATCCCGATTTCTATCTAGGTGTACGATTCATTACAGAATTATAGTGGTATGCGGGGCCCACCTCCAAACCCTGGAATGGGGCCTGGTCCAGGAGGAATGCCACCAATGTCCATGTAAGTATCACATTTTTTTTCAACGTGAAGGAGCGATGGCATTTGCTTACGAACCAGGGGCATGTTTCACGAAATTTTAACCAGTTGGTTGGATAATGTTTGATTGATTTTGGTGCTTAGCCAATCAAAATTGAAGTATCTGCGAAAATTTCGGATTTTATCTTTAGTTAAGAATTTGAGAAACAAGGCGCTGGACATTATTGAGTCAAGAAAGTCCCTCAGGATTTCCTGGCCTGCTTTCTCCTAGACTGTCGTGCAGGACAAAGGGAATGACAAAATTATGCAGCCCCCCTCCCCCCCCCCCCCCCGTTGTCTCTTTTCACATTAAAGGACCCTTGGCAGTTGGAATTAACTTTATTATAATTTGCAAAGGATTCAAATTCCCCAAATAACATTCATTGGCTTTAAATATTGTATACTAAACTGTTAAGAATGTTTATTTGACAACAGGTATGTGGCAAGGAGTAGGATCTCCTTTGTGGGTTTTCTCCAAGTACTCTGCTTTCCTTCCACTGCTAAAGACCCCTACATGCAAGCGAATTATTGAAATAAAATTAAACATATGTTAGTCCCGAAATGACCTACTTTGTGTCGAGTGGACATTAAACCCCATTTGTATCTCTCTTGACAACAGGGACTTGAATTTTCAATTTTACAAATTTTTAATTTTAGGCCCGGCGGACCAGGTGGTCCAGGACCTGGAAGACCATGGCCTCCCACATCTTCATCATCAGTAAGTATAAATTACGACATCACTTTAAGACATGGTTTCCTTGTACGTGTTTCACCCGAATACACAGTCCCATTACATCAATTTAAGACGGCGAAAACATGCTTGGAACATCGTGAAATCATGTATAGAGGAAACAGGCCATATATTTATCACAAGAATATTGCATAGGAGACAAACAAACGGCAGATCAAATTGTGTTAGTTCTGACTTTCAATAAAAGATATTAAAGCATCTGTTTATATGCTTCAGGCAGTACGAAGAGGACATCGGATATTGTGGACTTATATATGATCAGAAACTGTTGTTTAAAAACCCACTGGAATATAACCTCTGAATTTAATACAAGGAACTTCTCAACAAATCTTCGCTTGTTGTTTTCATTGAATCATTGCCGTGAAATTGTGTTCCATAAAAGTTTTATGTTCGAATCCACCCAATAATGTAGCCTTTACACTCAATACTTGGCCTCTCCTCGACATGTCAAAAGCAAATGTTATAAAACTGAATTATTAATAAACGTGTTTTAAATCTATCAAACTTTATTGATGATAACTGGTATAATGATGTACCAACTATAGGGCATTTCTTCATGTAAATTTTGTTTAAAATATTTTAGGAGTGCTGTAGTTTCATTGACTAAAATCTAATATTTTTACAAGGATTTGAAAATTTTAGTCAATGAAAATGCTGAATTCTTGAAATATTCTATTTATATTGTTAATAAAGGCCCGAGATTAATATTGGTAGTTGTTAGGTTGTTTCTACTTGGAAACATCTAATGTCACTTCTCATCTAATAATTTATTTTGTTTTTTAGTTAAACTACTCATCGGCATCTCCTGGAAGTTATAATGTAAGTTCTTCACCCATCTTTATATTCTCTTATGATTCAGATCAATTTTATTATACTTTCTAAATCACGGTTATCTGTCCAACCTCGTGGGTTTTAGTCAGATCATCTGGTTTGCTCCCTCTTCCAGTATATGGCCAATGAGCTGGAAAAGCTCTCCTTCTTTTGCAAAAGTTAAAAATTGCTCTCTTGAAAGACATTTTCCCATTTTGGAAGCAATGAGTGATCTAGTAAATAAGGAGTTATATCCTAATAAGGAGTGATTTTCATGTATTCTTAAGGCAGACCTGTCTTCATTAGTCCAGTTGTGAGCAGAACAGTAAAACGTTAAACTCCCATTTTATTTCATAAGGCAGAGATACTTATACTTTGATAACATGATTTCTAATCTATATAGAGATGTATCTTCAATGTTTGTGTGGTCAATGATAGCACTATTGCTGAGTTAGCTTGTTAAATTCATTGAATTTATTACCGACTGGAAAAGGTGTTTAGATTGAAACAGATTCGTTCATTTGTTCCTGGGGTTTATCGTCCACAGATAAACAATATAATGATTTATTATTTCAGGGTCCCGTGTCTGGGCCTCCAGGTACACCTATACACATGCCAAGCCCACAGGGTGAGTAAGATTCTTGGATAATAACATGATAGGCATCAAGATATCTGACCTTGGTTGATAAGTTTTTCAGAGGATAGGCATCTCAATTTTTATCTTGAGATTTGCTGGTAAAAATCCTAATAAATGTTTTTCTTGGTCACCGTTATGAATCGGAATTTATTACTAATTAACTATTTAAAAGTTTTATTTGTACTGTTTTAACAGGTGACTCAGCGAATTCTGGTGATGGAATGTATGGTATGATGAAACCGGGTGGTATGCCCGGAATGCCTGGGGTAAGTTTCATATCAGATTATAATATAAACATACTCAAATTATCTCTCTAAATGATATAATGCTTTATACACCCGCATCGAAATGTGGTTGTAGGCAGTTATTATCTGCTTGTTTTAAAATTTATATATGATTACATGAATAAAATGAAGAAGCCTTTTGAGTTTCAGTAATTTCCATTAATTACTTGTAGAGTTATGGCCCTTGTTTCACTTAGTTGAACCTTGTGAATGCTCGAATGACATAAGTTATCATCTGATCTGTAGGAAATTTATAAGCCAAAAATCTTCTTGATTCTTTAACAAATTCTGTAACGTTTTGCATTGAGGCCCTAGTTTCTGTTTAAATGAAAAAAGCCTATGGAATTTTTTAAAAATTCTATAATTTCTAGAGTTGCGGCCCTTGTGTCAATTTGTAGAGTTGCGGCCCTTGTGTCAATTTGTAAAACCTTGTGAACACTTAAATGACAAAATTTCTAATCTGATCTGTATGAAATTGACATCAAAGAGTCTTGTTTAAATGCCCCAACATTATCCACGGAAGAAAAATGAGTCAACACCTTGTCGACTGTTCGTTTGAGTTAGCTGCTGTAAACGTATCTGGCAACCTATCTTTGAATATTTTTACTGAATGATTTTAAACACTTTATTTTGTTACAGTTTATGGGAGGTCCTGATGGCATGCCAATGGGACCTGGTGACATGCCCCCAGTTATGAATGGTAAGTAACACATGTATAACTTTTCTTTGTTGTTAAAGAAAACTTCTCCTCTACATTAATCTGTTCAGAACAGTAGCACATCTAACTCCATTTCGAGAGCATTATACACATTGTCTTATTCAAAGAGATTTTATACACTTGGCCTTATTCAATCAAACATTACGCACTTTGTCTTATTCAAGAAAACTTTAAGGATTTTTTTTATTAGGGGGGGGGGGTCGCTTCAGTAAGTAACTTGTCACTCTTAATTATGCACGTCACACATTATCCAGGTACACAAACAGCTTTAAAATGTTTTTGTCCTTTTTTTGGATGAACATCAATTTCATGATATAAAACCGTTTTATTTCTTCGACATTGGCAGGATTAATAATATCAACTATTAAAATCAAATTTATTGGCTTTGTGGCATTACATTTCCTTGAAATATTAATTGTTAAAAAAGAATATCAATATTCGGATTACTACATAATTTGATTAAAGATCAACGACTTTTATTTTATTCTGATCTAAATTGAATATAATCTAGCCATCTGCTGTTTGTCGAGCGTCTTTATAAATGTAACCCGCTCCCACGAAACCAGGTGGTTGTCGCACAAATTCATTTTGTACTACGGGCCTCTCCGGCCTTCTTGTTCCTTTTAATGAGCCAAACTCAACTCCAGATGATACGACAAATTCAAAAAGAATTGCATTTTTGTAAAGCTTAGGTTGTGGACTGCCAATATGCTGCCAGCTCTATATTTATAAAAATGACAAAGCCAAGAATATATATCCCAAACCACTACAATTACTAATACACCAACACGTATCATCAATAAGTATTACAATATTTCATCTTTCTTGTATAAAAATATTTTTTTCAATGATACAGGTATATTTTTTCTATCCAGAATGATGCCATCTGATTAAAACACAGATCTATATTACGTTTCATTGTTTTATACATTCGGGGGAATAACGTGGCTAATTGGGTAGGGTGCTGGTTCGCTAGCCTGGAGGTCGGGTGTTCGATCCCTGCATTGGCCGAGAAAGTTCATCTCGATTTTCCGGCGTTGTTTCCTTAGTGATGCAGAACGGAGGGCCCGACAAGGACAACTGCCTAGTCGTTCAAATGGGACGGAAACAGAGGTCCCGTGTAAACATTGGCGTGCACGTAAAAGATCCCTTGGCAGTTGGAATTCGATATAAGAGTAGACGGTAGTGTCACTGTCAGGGCAAAATTCCCCTCATAGCACACTGTATGGCATATGCCCGTCTTCCATTAGCCCAGGTTAGGAGATGAAGAGTAGGATGTTAAACCCCATTTCATTTCATTTCTACATTTGATGGCCTACACTACATGAAGTTCTGACAGGTTGTAGTGCAAGGTTGCGTCAGGGGTCAAACAAGTGGCTTTTGATTAATCAATCAACGTTGACGTTTGTGGAAGTTTGCCCACAGTTCTGTGCCGAACACGCCAGGAACTCACCTTAACAGACCGGTTAATTGGCTAATCCCTCACATTAACCATAACGTGGGTTATTTAACCATCTTCTAGATCCTAGTGTAAAAAAGACAAGTAAACCAAAATTTTGAACTATAATAAATGAAACGAAATAAGATCTGTGTTTTAATCAGATTATGAATGATATTTACTTATTATTATATAACACATACTACCTCAGTATCACACAACTGATTTTAAACTCTTTATTTAAAGGGGGGGGGGGTGGGATGGCCTAGTGGTCTAGAGTGCTGCGCTTCGACCTCTAGCTGGCTGGTCACCTCTGGCTTGCGGCTGTGGTTTCGATCCCTGGTGTGAGTGTATGTGGCATGGAGATAGGGCGCCTTCTCAACCTTGTGGGTTTCCTCCGGGCACTCCGGTTTCCTCCTACTGCTAAAGACCCCTACGTGCAAACGAATTATTGAAATAAAATTGAAACTATATGTTAGTCCCAAAATGACCTAGTTTGTGTCGAGTGGGCGTTAAACCCCATATCTCTCTCTCTCTCTCTTTATTTAAAGCATGTAATACTGTATAATTCTAAATATAGTGAAATTCTCAACAGATGGCACAATTTGATCATTTAGAATAAAATTTGATATTTCATTAAAGGACAAAGTTACCATTCACCAATTTTACACATGATATGAAATAGGTTAAAAAGATTTTTTCACATGATAAAAGATTTCAAATATAATTTTGAAATAAAGGTCATCTTTAGTTGAGCTTTTATGTAACAAGGAGTAAGGTCGCCTGTCTGACGTCATGGAATTTCTCTTGGTGCCCCGGTTTACTCCCACTGCAAGCAAATTATTGAATTTTGTTAGTCCCAAAATGACTTGAGTTTGTGTCGGGATGGACGTTAAAACAGATTGTCGCCCCTCTGTACTTGAAAATATATTGGTGCCAGGCAATAGTGTCCTTTAATAAGATATGAAATTTTTGAAACAGGACTGCTGAGTAGGCTGTTTTATGTAACATACAGCCTTTTGGGTCAAATTTTTAGCTGCTCTCTTACCTACATACTGGTGTATTTCAGCAAATATTTTATTCAGCTGATTTAGCTCCAGTGCAGAATTGAAATTAATACATATATACCTGGTAGTTTTGTTAGGATTGTCTGACCTCTGACCTCTGTCCTGGGAGATTGGGTGGGCGTGAAATCTTAAGGTCTGTCATTGGGTTTCAAATCCACACTTGTACGTGACAAGGGTTTTCTCCGGTTTCCTCCCAATGCTAAAGACCCCTACACACAAGCGAATTATTGAAATCAAATTAAACCATATGTTAGTCCTGATATGACCTAGTTTGTGTCTAGTGGACTTGAAACCCCATTTCTCTCACCCGGTCATATATTGGATACAAACCAACTGATCTTTTATTACAAAATAATGTTAATTTTCAATCCTCTTTGACATCCCTGATCATCAATCGAGGAATTGACAAACCCCTTGCAAACTACCAATAATTTAGCGTGCATTATTTACATATTGTCCTAACAATACAAATGGTGGGTCAATGGCTTTATTGTCAATATTTTTAATTAATTTATAATTTGTGTGTTTTTGATCAAATTTCTGAAATATAACTTAAATATGGGCTTGCTTTTTATTCCCCAGAAACCCATTGAAGGGATGGGTAATAAAGGGTTGAAAGTGTATTGAATATGAAATGTAATTTAATGTATAAAGTATAATATATAGTATTAAATATGTAATGTAACATATTGTAATATAAGGTATTAAATATGTAATATATAAGTATTAAATATGACTTGTAATATGAAGTGATTATAGTATTAGGATACCGGTTTAAAAAATAATACATTATTAAATCAGAAATCTTAAGAAAATGACAGAATCAGAAACACATTGAAGTGGAGAAAGTATGAAATATGACTCAAAAGTATGAAGTCTGTGACATATAAGTATTCAAACCGAACCATTTTGATGAATGTATTAAATACAAAACTTATTGAAAGTATTAAATACAAAACTTAATAAATAACGATGGTATTACAAATGAAACATAGTAAAGGGTTGAAAGTATTATATACGAAACTTAATAAATAACAATAGTATTACATATGAAACATAATAAAGGGTTGAAAGTATTCACTCAGAATTAAAAATATTTAATCAAAATTAACAATATTCAATCAGAATTAAGAATATTAAAAGTATTCAATTGAAATTTAAAATATTCAGTCAAAATTAGCAATATTCAATCAGAATTAAGAGTATTCAATCAAAATTAAGAGTATTCAATTAGAATTTAAAATATTCGATTAGAATTAAAAGAATTCGATTAGAAGTTAAAATATTCAATCAATTAAAAGTATTCAATCAAAATTAAAAGTATTCAATTAGAATTTAAAATATTCGATTAGAATTAAAAGAATTCAATTAGAAGTTAAAATATTCAATCAATTAAAAGTATTCAATCAAAATTAAAAGTATTCAATCAAAATTAAGAGTATTCAATTAGAATTAAGAGTATTCAATCAAAATTAAGTATATTCAATCAAAATTAAAAAGAATTCAATTACAATTAAAAGTATTCAAGTAGAATTAAAAGTATACAATTAGAATTAAAAGTATACAATTAGAATTAAGAATGTTCATTCAGAATTAAGAATATTCAATCAGAATTAAGAATATTCAATCAGAAATAAGAGTATTCAATCAAAATTAAGAGTATTCAATTAGAATTAAAAATATTCAATTAGAATTAAAAATATTCAATTAGAATTTAAAGTATTCAATTAGAATTAAAAGTATTCAATTAGAATTAAAAGTATTCAATTAGAATTAAGAATATTCAATCAGAATTAAGAATATTCAATTAGAATTAAAAATATTCAATTAGAATTTAAAATATTCAATTAGAATTTAAAATATTCAATCAGAATTAAGAATATTCAATCAGAATTAAAAATATTCAATTACAATTAAAAGTATCCAATTAGAATTAAAAGTATTCAATTAGAATTAAAACTATTCAATTAGAATTAAAAGTATCCAATCAAAATTAATAATTTTCAATCAAAGATGTATTGAAATACAATAAAAGTATAAAATATGTTAATTTTCAATTTATATGTTGCACTAAATTATAACACGTTTAGAATAAGCAGCCCCTGTATCTGAAGGTATATTTCATGAGATTTTATCTCTTTCTATGGTAAGTATTTTGATGGATGTATGTGTTTTTCAGGTGATATGGATGGAATGAAAAACTCTCCGGCAAACGGCCCTGGTACGCCGAGGGATAACTTAACGCCCGTCAGCGGTCCTGGCCCAGATATGGGTCCATACGGGTTAGGGGGCTACCAAGAAAACGTAAGTGACTAAACATTGTGTGCACGTTGATAGATAAAGTAAAATCAACAGGTACCATTTTCTTTTTTTATTAAAAAAAAAAGAGACCCAAACAACTCTGTACACCTCTGTTACTCATTTTTATTAACTGCTTTCAGTTTCTTTTGATTTTCTCTTTGTCTGCCGCGGTTTGGGGCATTGCATGTTCATGGGCTACTGATGCTTCTCTTTCTCTATTTTACTTCTGTCTGTTTGGTTGGTTCTGTTTTTTTCTGAGCATTGCCTGTGAATTTGACCTCTGACCTCTTGACTTGTCAAACAATCTTGATGAAGCAACAAACACTTTTAGCGAATTATGTGTGTGTAAATTTAATAAGTAGTTTAACTAATGGCTGGGAGCTGTCGCTAATATTTTAATTGGCTCTACATAATAAATATATTTAGAAAGAAAAACCACATAGCATGCAGTTAGACATTGTACACAAAAATAGGTCCAATTTCCCCAGATGATGCCAACATTATAAAAAAAACATAACTGGCAATACATTTATCATCTTGTCATCAAATCATACGCCAAGCATGACCTCTGACCCTTGACCTTCGGTCTCAACCTCTACATCTTTACAATTTTTCAGGATCAAATTGAGTCTGCCGCAATCCTAAAGATTAAAGAGTCTATGCAAGAAGAGGCAAAACGGTTTGAAAAAGACGGGGAAAATCCGGAATATTTCATGCAATGAACTGTTTTCATTTCCAAAAATCTAAAATTTAAAATTTTGTAAACGATAAACTGATATTTAAATGGTGTAATTAAATGTTAAGGTGGACTCTCAACTTAGGCTCAAATCGTCAGACACACCGAACATTTCAGCAACATTCCTAACTCGCTTGTATATCGTTTTATTACTACAAGTATTATGTACATATCAAAATTTGGCCCCCCCCGATGATGTTGGGGCCTTCGGGAGACGTTTAATATATCGTTATTTATTATAAACTCATTTATTTATCAAACAATCTCCTCCTCGCATGGACAAAAATTTAAAAAAAAACAACTCTGCCTCTTGTACATAGTCTTTTATCATTTCCTCTTTGTTGCCTTTAATGTTCGGTTGTGAACGGCTTTAGGCCTGTCATCAGGATTGTTTGAAAACTTTTTAGTGGAAATAGTCTTCAAGCCAAAATAGCTGCCCTTTTGTTTAAACAGTAGTAGTTTTTTTTATATATATATCGCATCAATAGTCATCCAGAACAGCTTCCTCTTGCCTGCCTGCTAAAAGTATTTTCATAAGTTAGCATTACGCATTCATTGTTTTCAGTTCTGTGGGACAAATTCTGACTTAAGTGCAATTCATCCATACCAAAATGTCCTTCATGAAAGAAATAAAAAAATATTTTTGTAACGATCACCCCAAATCATCTCATTTCATTGTATCATTCGCCATTAAATCATCTATCAAAATAGAAAAATCAAAGTTATCATTCTCATCCTCCTCCCATTAATGGACGATGTTCGAATTAGCAGGTACGTAAGAGGAAGATGCCCATTTATTGATAACGATTTTTATTAGAAGCTAATATTTCGCTTTCGTATTAACATTTAACCAACAACTTTTTGTCAAAGCTGCATGATCCAACAGATGTAAAACCATGGAACTGATTTCTAATATCTAATTTTTAAAAACCGCCCATGTTCTTAAAGAGATAATATTTTACTTATTTCAAACCGTAGGCCGAAATCTCTTGGCTTCAAGATTATTTCAAATTTATCTGGCTCAGCAATTTTTTATTATTTTTTTTTCTTGTGGCTGTAGGAGTTGAAAAACCAATCAACATTGATTTATTGTCTTTTATTTTATGTTGATATGGTACCAAAGTGGTGTAATTCCACCCATTTCCTAAAAGCACCTGTACTCTTTTTTCATAGCACACAGTGTCTGTATTTTTTGCAACAAAAATTGTAAGGGACAAGGCAATGGTGTTTTATACAAGTGGATTTTTGGAGTCTTTTTCTCTTGGTCTCTTTTGATTAAACAATCTGAAAGCTTGACACATTTATTGGAAACAAAATATTATATTTTTAATTAATTAATTTATTTATTTATTATTTCTTCCTGAGAGCGAGTGACTAAAAAGTTGTCGGAGAACTAAAAGTTTAATCAGAGGAAACTAAGGGGAGAGTTATAATGTTGATATAAAAAGCGTGTATGTGAACGGCTATGAATTTTAGGGAGACCGTTGTTGATGTATGTAGATATGATTATTATGGTATTTATATGGCTGACTGTGTAGCATCCATGTTATTAGTCCTATTAGTAGTCATATTGTGTTTTTGGCATGAACTATTTTTATAGTTGAAATGAAATTTAAATAACTTGTAAATTTGTTCAGAATACTCCTTAGTCTATAAAGCATTAATAATTTATTCAAAAAGTGAATATTCATTCCAAAAAATTAATATATTATTATTATTATTATTACTATTATTATTATTATATATATATATATATACATATACATATTCTATATATTTATTAAAGTCAGATTCTGTGTGATATCTGATTTTATTGTGTGTCAGTATTTTCTACATTTTTTAATGAAATTATAAAAGGTCTCATCGGTTGCGAATATTAGGGCTATCACTGGAAACTTTTCTCTTCGTACAATATATAAATAGAGTTTGTAGAATATAAAAGTTTCTGTCGAGTGAATGTTACTACGGTATATTGAGGACAAGTGATTGAGAGATATGGTGAAAATAATTGTAAATTATAAAGAATATGTTACAGATTTTTTTTTTTTTTGAGAAAGACGTCCTTTTTTTCTAAAAAAAGAAAAGAAAAAAAATAGTCAGAAGTTTATTTTACTTAAATTTTCCTAATTTGCATCTTAAGCTGTGAAAAAAAAAATATGCAATCTTTTTTGTGCAATTTCCGTGTTATACCTTATAAGCAATAACGATCATAATTCCCGCCCAATCAGCTTCATTTCATATTAAACATTTCCATTTAATAGGTCAATATCTAAAAGAAATTAAATTTCACTTAAATTTTACTTTTATTTCATGAAAATTAATTAGTCTTCCACGAGAAAATGTTTTAGTCTTGGTTTTGTTAATTTGGTTAATTTTTTTTTTTTCCTTTTTGCTGTTAAGTTGAATGATGGTTTGTTATAGATTTTAGGTGGAAGGGAGACAACTCCAATATCGTAGATTTTGCTTCAAACAACTTTCAAAATTTGTATTTATAACATAAAATTCTGTAATACAATCAGGCAAATAACCAATGAACTATTTCACTCATACTTACGTGTTTTTGGGTGAAAAGGGGTCTCATTCTTTGCTCTTACTTAAGAATTGTTTGTAAAGGGGTCTCATCCTTCAGGGGACAGGGAACTCATTATTTTCTTTTTCTTAGGTATTTTCTGTTTACTCATTCTGTCCTTGTTATTGCATTTCACAATTTTTCTCTGAAAGAAAAAAACGTTTAAGGCTAGAATGCTCAATTATTTAAATTCCTCTACTGGTATCGAAATTTGAAGCTGAGTATTTATAAAAACAAATTTTATAGAAATATATTACTCATACCATTTTCTCATTATTAGGGACGTAAGAATAATAAGGGAAAAAAGAATTCTGGTGTAGCATACTTAAAAATCATTGATATATTTATTCATGCGTAAAGTAAACACAAATAGTTTGTCTATTTTCTCATATCATTAGGAATTTAAGAACAATAGTGGAGGAAGGGGGGGGGGTCTGTTATAGACTAAATAAACACTACTCATAAATTTATTAATAAATAGAAAAACATTGTCAGAAAAAATGGTAGGAAGAATTCTGACAATCTCTAATACTCAACTGTGTTGTAGGATATTTTATTTCTAGCAATCGAATGTTGACTGGATTTTATCGAGTTAAATCTCTTATTTAAAATGGCCATGTTGATTTCTGTTTTTCACAGATGCTTGGGTATCGACCTGAACTGGACAATATACACTGAATTCAAAGTTTGTATAGAGAAATTCAATTGGACAAGGTTTGAAGAAGGCAGGCCAATCAGAGATTGCCTAAGAAAAAAAATACAGGTTTTGGGGTCAATGCTTAAATACAACAGTTGGAACTGTTGAGTTCTGTGGTAGCCTTTGACCAATTCTGTACAAGTCATAACTTGAGGTTTTTTTTTTAAAAAAAAATAACTATTGTTTATCATTGATCTGCGACATGTAAGAGGTTTTTTTTCTTCTTGGAAAATATCATATTAATTGTTTTTATTTTTGAACCTCGTTCAATATATTGTCCATCATTTGATCGTATATACGATACGAGAATCGTGTCTCATTCTGTATCAACTCACTCATCATGGTGAGATTAACAAATATAAATAAAAAATACAAATTTTCAAGATTTTTTTTTTTTTAAATCAAATTTTATCTGTTTACCGTTCGGACATGAAAGTTTTGAAATGGACGTTTTTACTTCGTCATATCTCGTCGCATTTTGTGTCTATTGATGTTGAGTTGGTAGCCATTTTGTTTATAATGTTATTAATTTTGATGGATGTATGTGGATGTAAACTTGCCATTTTATTTGTACACAAAACAGGGTGAGCAGCTATAAAAGTTAAAACAAAAAGAGTTTCGTTTATATATTATTTAGATTGTCAATGGAGATTTACCTCAAAAGTAACTTATTATTAATATAGGGGGGGCGATTGATCGATCGGTGCTCACTAGTCAGCGTGGTAGGGTTGTGTGGTGATACAGCCATCTTTCTTGACCCTTACTAGTCTGCGGACAAGTTGTACGTTAAACCCCAATTAATTTCACTAGTCTGCGGTTCCTGTTTTTTGTCAGGGTTCAACCAATCACCTTTATCCTTGATCTTGACAATGTCTAAAAACCATCTGTGGGGTTGGTAGTGTTTTGGTACCCATAGGGGCTGACTAGGGGAAACCCTTTCATTCACTTATCATTGCGAATAAAACTTCAGACAAAGTATTTTTTTTTCATTTATTGAAACACAAACTAAGCTGGCCTTACTAATTGTTCCATCATGTATGGGTTTTATGAGTTATTTCTTTCAGTGCTTTTCAGTGGGAAATAATTAATTATTAATTAATCAATTAGAGTTTTCCCTGATATCATCACATCCCCGTTGTTCATATTTTATTACTGTATATCAAGTCCTTGTAAATGTTGTCGAATATAATATATAATATAAAACAGTAAGTAGCCAGATTTCGATGTTTTTGATATTAACATATTTCCCGCATGGATAATTGAATATCCATTTATGGGAGATTTGTCATATGTCTATTGCTCGCCCTGTGTAGTGTGTTTTTTTTTGTAAGATATGTTAATGACATTGAAGAGGATATTTTTTACACCTATATATTCACGGTTACTTAATGGATAATTAACCGACCCTGATTTATTAAACCACCCTACTCTCTCCTTATAGATCACAACTCATACCATGTTTATTGACATGTAGCATATCATAGTTCAAATCGGTCATTAAATTCACAAACAATCTTTTTACAGGCATTTAGTAACTGAATAGAGCTGTGACATACTTATAGAAAGTGGCTTTAATATTTTTAGGCGATGTTTCCAAAGATCTTTTGCTTGGCCATATATGTTTGAAAGAGTATTCTCTCGGAAATTTGAATATTCTCATGTTGAGCAACTATTCTAAGAAACGTCGCCCAAATATATCAGTAGCTGCTGGCCATAAATATGACCTGCAGCTCCAGATTTAGAAAGTTCATATTCTAGAAGAATACTAAACTGCTTTAGATTTAGCTTTATGGTGTGGCATACAGAACAAAATTCTAAATGTTTTTAAGACATTATTTCAAATTTTGGCAGTAATCTCTATCCATATCAATAATTCCTCTAGTTATGTCTTTCCTCACCAAATTGTAGAATGATCTTAATTAAGTTGTTTCTGTATATATGTGTATATATATTTAAAAACGTTTTATATAATAGTAGAATAAAAATGAGAGAGAATATTATTATTATTAATTAGAAAATGTCTTTAACTTTTAAAAATAAATCTCTGCTACTGGTCGGTTTTAAGTTGGTAAAACTAAACTTGCTCAAATAATAAAAATGATCAGTGACCTATATATATATATATAGAAAGAGAGATTAGATACATAAATAAATGCATATCAATGGATGATATTTTAATGGCCGTAGTAGATGATTTAAAACCAAGGAGAGTAGGGTGAAACTAACGATGTACATGTCTCTATGTTTATATTTTTAGCGAAAAAGATCTGCAATGCTTTGTAAATTATGCAGTCTGATGTATTTTACTTTTGTCATGGGTTTATATTAATTATTATTTTTTTTTGTTCCTGTGATGTTTTTCAAATGACCTTCATTCATTTTACACACACCCCCTCCTCCTCCCTTGCCAACATGGCGGAGAAGGAGGAGAAGATCCACAATCAAAATGTATGGCAATATTGTACACTATCTTTAGTCATTTTGTATTATTCATGTGACCATGTTGGGACAAGCAGACAGACAGATGGATGTATGACCGCCCCCGCCCCCAGCTCCTCGTGTCTGTTATCTTAATAAGTTATTACGTATTTTTTTTTGTATAGATTGTAGCTGTGTATGTCAACCTTTTTAGTTTCTCTCAAAATTTTCAAAATGTACGTCCTGTTATGAGAAAAACGAATTGTGTAGAATTCCGAGGGCTATAATAAAACAAAATATCTGTCTACTGTTAAATGGTCTTTGTTTTATTTTATTTTATATGCCCACATTCAAATGTGGTTGTATTTTGTTGCAGAATGGAGGGCGTACACTTTGGCGTACATGTCAAAGATCCCTTAACGGTTGGAATTCGATAGGTCATAGCGCTAATGTCCAAGCCAAATTTTTCCTGTAACACTGTATTGTGTAGACCCGTCTTCATTAGCTCCGGAGGATTCTGTCATTGAATGAACTGGGGTGGTTTCGATTTCAGGGGTTGAATGCGGCGAGGAGTATGGTCATTTGTCCAACCTTGTGGGTTTTCTCCGGGTCCTCCGGTTTCCTCCCACAGCTAAAGATCCCTATGCGCAAGCAAATTATTGAAGTATAATTTGACCATATGTTAGTCCCGAAATGACCTAGTTTGTGTCCAGTGGAGTTAAACCCCATATCAATAATCACATTTATTTTTATATAAAAAAAACCCATCAAGGAATCCAATTGTTTATCCCCCTGCTTAACCTATGCAAAGAAAAGGTCATAATCACCCGGCCTCATTTAGAATCGGGGTTATTGTAACCCAATATCAATACCAATCACATTCATAATAACACAACTTTATGGATTTACTACTTCTTGGTTTCACATTGTTGACCTCATCAGAAAACGCACATTTTCTAACCTGAGCAAAATGATTGTAAAATCAACCAACTATATTTGCGTATATATTACGTAAAATTACTGCCATGATGTTATATGGGAAACTGACAATCAAACAATTTACTTTGAAGGTAGAAGACGAGTTATGTTCCAGAAAGTTTCAGGAAGGCTACAACTGCTCAGCCCAAAAGGGTTTTGGGTGGCTGAATGGTTAGCGTGAGCGCCCTATATCATAACTTGTCATTCGGGCTGTCAAATCTCGTGGGTTTCCTGTCACTACTTAAGACCCCTAAACGGAAGCAGAATATTGAAATAAAATTGAACCACGTGTTTGTCCCGAAACGACCTAATTTCTGTCAAGTGGACGTCAAATCCCATTTCTCTCTCCCTTTAGCCGAAAATATTCACCATGTGACATTTAACTCTGACTAAATTTGAACGTTCTTAAATGGAGTTACCTCCCTTTAAACGAATTTCATTTATCAATCGAACTAGAAAAGTTTTATAAATGCATATATTAACACCCAATAAAACCAATTATGTGACTCAAAACGAATGTGTCTTCGACAATCCCCTAATCGAAATTTTCCATGACTTAACTATTGGACAGCCTTGTATATTAAGACAGGACGTTTGCTTTGCCCCCATGCAGTGTTAACTGGGGAATAAAACTGTCTTGTCTTGGTGACGAAAGTTAAACTGGGAACGAATGTCTTTCAGGGATGATCACACCTAGAGCCTTCATTTGAATTTCTTTTGCTAATTGGGAATTAACGCCCTACAATGATGCACCGACTGGCATAATGAAGAACGACATGCGCTAACGCAAAGCAGTGTGTTATACCCCGTTCAGGCGCTTATTTTGAACTGATTAAAAAACCCCGGGGGTCGTTAACCCAGTTTCACTTAAAGGGACAATAACATTCTTGCTGGCTTGGAAGCTCCAGAAAATAAATAATACCCTTATTCTAAGTACTAGATGTTTAAGTGTCCTACCTGTTGTGTAAATTATCCATTACAACCTATTTTACTTGTCCAGAGGGTTCTAAAATATTTTAAAATCCAAGTCACATTTGAAAAGGTTTACGTTAGACTTTTCAAATCAATTGGTTGAATTTTTCCAATTTTTTAAAATAGGTATGTTAAGATGAAATTTATATCATCAATTAAATGGAATATTGTAAAATAATACGATTTGTTGACCAGAATGAAGATTGGGACATATTATTCAGTTACAACAAGAGTGTTATTGGGGCTTTAAGCGTCTGAACGCACATGTGGGGCAAATAAACCAGTTTAAAAACCCCAGCTCGCGACCTTTCTTCGAAAAGGCTTTTTATTTTAAACTGGTTCATCTTAGCCGTCTGAACGGGTAGGCTTAAAAACCCCAGCTCCATCTTGCTTTGAGCATGCGCAGTACGCAGTAAGTTACATTCCTGTGAAAATATCGGGGTCAGACAGGGCCAATGTTATCGAAAGCGTGCGAGAACCGAATAACGATGGTGAAGCTGTCCATGAGTAGTTACCTCTAACCTCCGACCGAAGAAGTCAGAATAGTTAAACTGGTTTGGCTTATAGTACGTGTGAACGCAACACGATGCTGTCTTAAAAACCCCAGCGATTATGAACTGGTTTAAAAATAAGCGTCTGAACGGACTATAACAAGGGAAGGGGCACTTTGTCCTGATAGGTGCCCTGATACCTCCACTTCTTATAGCCTACCTGTACACATAAACCCGACTTTTCGTCACACTGCAAGGTTGAGTGGCCGAATAGTTTAAGCGTGTGCGTTTAATCACAGGGTCTGTCATTGAGTCAAGTGGTCTGGTGTCGAATTCCCGCTTGTAGGCTACATGATAAACAGTAGGGTCGGCTCTTCAAACTGGTGGGTTTTCTCTAGGTCCTCCACAGAGGCGGATCAAGGTTCTGATTGGCCCTAAGCAGCTCGACCAGCTGGGCCCTTCGCGGAACAGGTTTGCCGTAGTGAAAGTAACACCACTGTAAGAGAAACGAGGATATACTAATGAAATAATGTCAAGCACTACAACTTAGTCAAACACTGCCCTGTCCTTCTTTCAGTGGTAATCTTTTGATGGAGCACATCAATAGGCAATTGCTGGATAAAATGAAAACAAACTTAATTTATTATTGCTTAAAATAAGAGAAATATATTCTGTACATGTAATTCACTTTCACACATCTGAATTCACTTAAAATGTAACGCGTCAAATTTAAAAAGGTCGTCCAAAATCTTACGGGCCCTTCTTTCTTGGGCCCTGGGCAGCTGCCAGCACTCCCTATAGGTTTATCCGCCCCTGGTCCTCCAGTATCCTCGCACTGTGAAAAACCCCTACGTGCAAGCGAATAATTAAAATAAATGAACCACACTGTTCACAGTCACTTGAAGGAATTAAAATTTCTTACAAGTTAATGTAGGAAAATTTAATCCCTTCAAGTGCCTTTGATATAGTCCTTTGCTAGACAACCCAACCGTCTCCACGGGGCAGAATACATTATTATTATCATTACACAAAATACACCATTAATATTACACAAAAAGCGTTATCATCAATACTTGACTAGTATCGCAAACATATTACTAGCGACATATACCCGGCTTCGTCCGGAGCCTAATTTCACCGAGGGCTCAAGTTCGCCCGGGGCCCAACACCGGGATCGAACAATCGATTTATTTGGTGATGATACTGTGTACACATTTGACTGGTACATGTCTGACTTTCCTAGGCTGGACCGAGGTGGCAAAAATCGGTTCTTCAGCGGCATTCCCCTAATAATGACAGGGGCGGATACAGGATTTTCGGAAAGGGGGTGCGTGCTGCACGCACTAGGGAGTGCGAAGCCCGGCCCGTGATTTTTGAGTAGTACTGTAAATTACGATTTCCAACCTAAACTGTTTTTGTTCTCCTTTCCCGCGAGGATATATGGAGCTAAAAATTGTGCGCCACCGCAAAAAAATAGAGGGGGCGTGCGCCGGGTGCGCCCCCCTCTGTATCCGCGCCTGAATGATAGAAATTCTTATTGAAGTGAACGTAAACGAACCCTTGAAAGTTGGAAATGGATAATTTTTCAGGGGACAATCTCATACTCCGCATTCCATTTCTTAAAATCTAGCTATTTGGATTAAAAACATTTTTATAACATCTGCCAATGGTTTCTACGTGACTTTCGTCTCTGGAATTATTTTCCAGTGCTTCTGAACTTAGAATAAACGTATTTTTCTTTTCATTTTTGAAAAAAAAATAAATCTCTGAAGATTCCTATATATTTTTTCTTGTGATTCTTGATGTTATAATAAAAGAAAACAGATGTGTGTTGACACGAAAGGATTAAAAAACACTAATCGCCCCCACCTGTTGACGGCAAACCTCGTTTAAACAGGTGACATTTCCTCTTCAGGTGGCAGATATTGCCGTTAATTGTCAATGTGTAATTCAGCTGTCACACGTTCTTTCAGCTTTCCGGTTCCGCTATCTGTCTTGTAAAAAACAAACCTGCCATAGTTAAGAAAGTGATGAAATTAAAGGGAAAACATTCCAACTAAGCCCACTGAAAAGAAACGATATGGGGTTTAACGTCCTACTGTTCTGCTCCTAAACTGGGCTAATGAAGACGGACATACGCCATACAGTGTGCTTGCCGGGGCAGCGGCTCTACGGCATACTCTTATATCGAATTATTACTGCCAAGGGATCTTTACGTGCACGCCAATATGTACACGGGACCTCGGTTTTTAGTCCAATCCGAACGACTAGACAGCTGTCCTTGTCAGGTCCTCCGCCCTGCATCACTGACAAGGGGGCACCACGCCGGAAAATCTGGATGAACTTTCTCGGCGCAAATGACAAGACAGCGAATGCGTATTCAAATATACAGGATTAAGTTCCTACGTATCATAAACCTCGTTCACATTACAAATTTTAAGCGTGTCAGGCACGGTACCAGACACGACAAGGTTAGTGTGTTTGTAGTGTAAACGGGTCAAAAGTAAAGATTGCAAATTCGTATTCAAATATACAGGAGTAAGTTTTAAGCGTGTCAGACACGGTACCAGGCACGGCACGATTATTGTTTTTTTTTTGTTTTTTTTAGCGTAAACGAGTCAGACATAAGCGGGTCGTACTAAGTACCGAACCAATTTGGCCCCTACTGAAGTGAGGTGGTCTCGGCATAGTGCCAGGTACGGGAGGGTTAAATTTTCGTTGTTTAAACGGTATCCGATCTGAGAAACGTTCTTGGGAAGGATGACTGCGCATGCGCCAAATGAACCTTGACCTTTTTATTGTGAACTTAAAGATAAGATAAGATAAAGGATAAGATTTTTATTGATAAAAACAACATCAATATGTATTGTACGTAAACTAAATATTTAATAAATAATCTCATTTATATTACACTACACATTGGGATTGTCACACCTAGTCATGACAAATCATAACGAGGACATCAAAAATACACATTTCTGGTCATGGGTCAGTTCTGTCCTCAGTTCTGTCAAAATGGCTGCGTAAACAGCCTTAATTTTTTCATCCGGGTAATTTGCATCGGGACTGAAATCTACTACTGATACTACTACTACTACATCACAGACAGGGTTGTCACAAGTATCAGTATTTAACTACTGGAATATAAAATCATAAAACGATCTGATGTGACTTGTTGAACTTGAACACGTTCATCTGTTAGCAAGGTTTGACTTCAATTCAACGTTGAGAATTTCCCGAACTCCCCAATAACTGACCAGCAAATAATATCAGCTTATAAGATTTTGCACCCACCGCCAGCAACTGTCCTTATAATAGAGGGGGTTAGGATGGCCTAGTGGTCTAGAGTGCCGCGCTTCGACCTCTAGCTGGCCGGTCACCTCTGGCTTGCGGCTGTGGTTTCGATCCCTGGTGTGAGCGTATGTGGCAGGGAGATAGGGGCGCCTTCTCAACCTCGTGGGTTTCCTCCGGGCACTCCGGTTTCCTCCCACTGCTAAAGACCCCTACGCGCAAGCGAATTATTGAAATAAAATTAAACCATATGATAGTCCCAAAATGACCTAGTTTGTGTCGAGTGGACGTTAAAACCCCTCTCTCTCTTCTTATAATAGAAGCCTTCAAAGAACGAACACATTGACACTCTATTCTCGCTCTCACGTCGACAAGGTGCGTTGTCTCCCCGGATCCATTCACAAGATTTGATATTTGTTGTGTATTTCTCTCAATGTCTACGTTGTTTGCCTTGTCCGTAGGGTTGTCTTATAAGTTCTTTTCGTTCGCAGGTTTGTCTTTTTTGTGGTTTTTCTGTACTTATAAGAAGAGGTCGAGACTAGCCCTTTGTTACATATTTGGTCAAACCCTGCACACAAACCTCCTTAAGGGAACTTTAAAAATACCAACATTTTGTTAATGATTTGAACGTCACAACGAGACGTCCATTGATTGGGGCTGATCGTGAGTAGTTTCGAGCATACAACAATAACAACAGCAAGAAACCATTTTTACCAAGACGTCAGTTCTAGTCACTTATTTCAGTTGTGAGGAATATCAAGAGAAACTCAGCTGCCATCTTAATAAGTGATGGTCTGTTGCATTCATTATCTAATGACAGTGTTAAAGACGGTGTAACCGTAGGGGGAGGAAGTTAGAGAAGTCGAGATAGCACTCAGCGATCTCGCCACCTGCCTATGAATACTCAATTGACCACAGCATCTCTCCAGCTAACCCTAATTATACCATTACGCTAGTATCCATCACGCTGCAGTCTTATACAAGAATATAATTATCACGCACATATTATACATACGCTAGCGTGGTGCCGTAGGTCCTAATAGCACGATGTATATCGTATGCCCGTCTTCATTATCCCAGTCGGAGCAGAACAGTAGGACGTAAAACCCCATTCCATTTCATATAGCCCAACGTTGTGTACCATCACGTTGGATCATGTACATAATAGTACGCTGGTGTTATGTACTATGACGTTGTACGTAGTCCCTTATGCAGTGACAGATTTAACTATAGGCTTGATAGGCGGAAGTTTACGGAACCAAGAACTAGCATCTCCAATATTTGGGCACTAATTTCTATTGGTCATTCATCCAGCTTGTGAGCCTATCAGACAGATTCCTCGATTATCGCGAATACCAAGTCTCGCACTTTCCAGCTAAACTGTCTACCAGTGATAATCGAGTTGCAAAGTTCAAGGTTCGTTCCATATTATGATGGGGGTTGGAATGGTTTAGTGGTCTAGAGTGCCGCGTTTCGACCCCTGCGCGTTTGCTAAGATAATAAAAATGAAAAATAAAAATGAAACCTGGAAGCAGACGTTTAACACTATGAACACCAACACTAATCAAGCAACGTTCAGATGTTGTAAAACTCGCAGTCGTTTGCTTTAGGAACATGAAGATCCTAGCTCTAGAACTAGGTGCCCCACGCCCGGCCGTGTATATAATTTTGGAAAGTGTCGGAAGCATTTCGTATACCAAAGGGCATTTCTTTTGTCAAATTTGATTTAATCAAAACATTCTTGCGCCTTCCTCTAATATGGGAGGGGGGGTCTCATAAATGGAATAGCCTAGGGTCTTTCTTCATCAATATTCGACATTGATTGGGTATAGTACGCTAGCGTTATATGCTTGCTATCATATTGCTGTCTGATACATGGCTCCGGGATAAGGTAGGCCTAATTATATTCATTCAAAACATTTGTTGAAATCCTGATACTAACCGCGGTTGTTATTGTTATGACTTACTTCACTACTTTCACTTTCAAACTGTTGCTGACAGTCCACGCTTTCATGAAATGGAGTTTAACGCCCTACTGTTCTGCTCCGACTGGGATAATAAAGACGTGCATACACCATACAGTGTGCTATGGGGGAAAGTTTGCCTGGGCAGCGGCACTATGACCGCCACCTTTTTATATCGAATTCCAATTGCCCAGGCATCATTTATGGTTTTGAAAAATTATTCAAATTATTTAATTTAAAAAACCAAAAAAGGCTTATGCCTATTATATTTAATAAAATGTCACTACAATGGCCGGTGCCATGTTCCAGGTCATCTACAATTATCAACCAATCAAAACTAAATTAATAGTTACGTCGACTAACTGCTGACGCTAGAGTACCCTGTTTATTGAAGACATTCCTAAATGTAGAGCTTTTGTGTGATTAAATAAGACCGACAAAATCGGGAAGTTACCTATTTTAAAATTCCCAAGCCCTTCCAGGAGTCCAGCAGAAAGAGACAGAGCATTTCTCTGGTTGTTTAACATTGTTACCCCTGATAAAATCGACAAAGTTAAGTACAGTGACAAGGCTGTGTTTTCCGATCATTTCTATAACGACCGTTCTGAATGGTCAATTGGCACTCGATATAAATCGTCTTGAACAGTGCACTATTCTAAAGGTATAAGTAAACTAGGTCTGGACGACACCGGTAAAGCCAACAAATAAATTTGACGATTGCAGCGCCGCGTCGATCACATGGTTGGTCGGAACTGAAGATTCTCCGCCTGAAGGAACCAAATTCATTGAACAAAAAGAAAGCCAGCTTGTGTACAAAAAATTCAGAATAGTGATTTCCCAGCGTGATTACGATGTATTTGGAGCGTAGAAAAGCGACCATGGGTTGTGGAATAGGTGTCCTGTTGTTGATGTAGGATTTCTACCGTTCGATCAGTCCAATTAATAGGCATATTTGCAATTTCATCAACGAGACGATAATCGAGAGTTCAACTCCTTTTTCTTTGCACTTATCCGCCCCTGCGTCGACAAATGAAAGTGAAGTCATTAGATGCGTGCGCAGATTTGTGACAAATTTATTTGACGTACTATCGTACACGAGCATAAGTTCCAATCTGTGACACATTTATTTGACGAAAAGCTATGCATGCCAGCTTTTGTTAAATCTCAAATGGCAAAGGAAAATGTGGCAAAATTCCTGTCGTACACGAGCACATTTCTTTGACAAATCTCCATTTGTCAAAGAAAATTTGCTCGTGTACGACCGGCTTAACTCAATATCACTCACAGTCTTCGACATTAAAACACGAATTATTGGTCAATTTAAATCAACATTGATGTTGTGATCCTACCGTAAAAAAATGGGCTTCTGATATCCAATATTTAAAACAAAATAAACATTTTAAAATTTGCCCACGAATCGCGTGCCAGTATGTTTTCAAAAGCCATTTTGATTGAAGTGACAGAATGAATGAGGCTAATACTATAGGTGAAGACTGGTATAACTAGGCTACCATTCAATCGCACTCATCGCGAATTTTGCCGAACATTAGAAATTTCAGTAAAAGCAGAAGCGATTGTATGTGAATTAATTTATATACATGTACAATGTACATTCATATTACATTATTACATGTACATGTATTGCGACCCATTTATGTCCATTTCTAGGTACCAAATATTAGTGATTTAACTGCTTTAAAAAAGTCCAAAGCACCGATAATTCATACAAGATAGCATGTTCGTTCCTTGTACAATTTTGCATCAACTGCGGGACTTCGATTTTTGGTATAGCTCCAAAATGGCGGCGATGACGTCATGCTCGGTCCGAGATTAATACAGTCCTGTGTGCCTATGTGTGTGTGTGTGTTCGTTAGTTGTATGTTACGTCCGCTTCCACCGAGTTGATATCGCAGACAAAATACAGTCCTAACGTAGGCCTACCTGTGTTTAAAACCAGATTGCAGCCATATCTCCAAGATTGTGGCAATGACGTCATGCTCGATTCAATGTTAAACTTGTGTTTATAGCCAGATGAAAAATTCGACTTTTAAAAATACAAAACTGATTGGAACTTTCGCTTCACTAAACTGGATATATAAACATCGTGTTCAGTTTTCTTTCCAATTTTCCAATCTATCCAACTTTAAAACCACAATATAATTTATAATTTTTTTTTTAAATCCAAGCTTAGTGTTGATTATAAGTTTCCGGAGAAGAAAATGATTAAAATAGCTAAAGATTATGTAGAGCAACCTTAACTTGAGAATGAAACTCTCTTATCAGTCAATATTTAAACCAGGTTTAGGCATCTTGTATCTTATACTACGCTCAGCTTGTTCATTTCTGAAAAATCTAGTCATTTTAAACTACCGTCACCCCGCCCCCCTCCCTTTAAATCCACGCCTGTGTGGGGTTATGTCTAAATCGGTAGACGCATTTATAGCCGAATGCTTCGCCCGATTTATCAGTCGATGGCATCACTTTCACGTCACATAACATGGCGCCGACTATGTCTTCAAACAATTCCGTGACTTCTCGATATGAGTGGTGAATGGCTAATGAATTCAACATTCGGCCGAATGCTACGGCGAAGCGAACACTTTTGGCGACGTAATTCGGCCGAATATATCATACATGTTTTGATTCGGGGGAGAGAGAGAGAGAGAGAGAGAGAGAGAGAGAGACTAATAGTAAGTGCTGGAGGACCGCACTACACGCAAAGCAAAAATCTACAAGATAATCCTGCGTACAGGACAGAAAAAAGACATTGCAAAAAATAAACAAATAGTCACTTCGAAAACTAACATACAGGTCTTTAGCAGTGGGAGGAAACCGGTTGAGCAGGAGAAAACCCACGACGTTACGCAAGCGAATTCTTAATGTTTTAGTTGAGTTTTTATTTTGTTTCTGTGTGGGAGTTTTATTTTAGGTCTGCACCTTTAAAATATGTAAGTTCTATTTCCGGTATAGTTAACCATTATACTAACATCGATCCGTCCAAATTTGTTACATTAACAATCTGTGTACAAATCTAAAAAAAAAATAACGTGGACCAGCCATAAATTTCTATCATCTCCTCAGCTGTCACACTAACTATTTACTTAACGCCATTTTTATTTATTGATAGACATTATCGATTTATACCGCATTTAACAAGCATAGCGGCCATTGTGGAGCGATTCGACTATCCTCGATGGAGATCCGATGATTTACCAATGACGTCATACAATGAATGGCAACACTCAACGTAAGGAACGCTCATTAAGACTGGGGTATTTCGGGAATGGTTGTAACTATATTGGGATCAAGTATCTATATATAACAACTTATATAAAAATGTCAATTATTTTTAGTATTTTATTAATTATTTAAGAACTATTATGATTCTGCTAACGAAGCAGGTTAGGTTTTCAGATTTGTTTGTTCAAAGCAGTAATTTAATTATTGTCACGTTTCCCATGTTTTTTTCCATATTTTCATTTTTGTTATTTAAAAATGTCGTCTTTGTTAATTTTTTCACATAGTTTTTGATTCATTGTTTCCTCCAAGATTTCTTAATTGGATTACGCTGTAGCATAATGGAATAACTCGAGTAGGAACTAAAACAAAGAGATATTCTGAAAGGATTAAACCTACTTTCGCAATGTTCTCAACCAGATGCTTGGATATTAAAAAAATATACCACGCATAAAACATAAACAACGTTTGGATAAAATCAATTAAAATTTGAAAGGAGAACGCTTTGTATATAGGTTTTTAGACCGGATGTTTTCCGGTGACTTTTAGTCTGAGATGAAATGAAATAGGGTTTAACGTCTTACTATTTTGCTTCTAACCTGGGCTAATGAAAACGGGCATACGCCATACAGTGTGCTATGAGGGAAATTTTGCCCGGGCAGCGGCGCTATGATTTACTCTTATGTTGAATTCCAACTGCCAATGGGTCTGTTACGTGCACGCCAATGTGTACACGGGACCTCGGTTTTCTTCCAATCCGAACGACTAGACAGCTGTCTTTGTCAGGCCCTCCGTCCTGCATCACTGAAAACGGGAAACCACGCCGGAAAATCTGCATGAATTTTCTCGACCAATGAATGGTTCGAACACCCGATCCCCAGGCTAGTGAGTGAGTATCTTATCCACTTACAGCCACGAGACGATATTTCAGCTGATTCGTTGATTATAACCGATTCATTATGATCTGGTGAAATAAAATATACTAGACAGAGATACAGAATAGAGTTTAACGTCTCGTCGACACAATGGTCATCTTTAGACTAACATATAGTTCATGTATCGCCAACACAATACTTTGGTTATTATAGACTAACATATTGTCAATGTATCATCAATACAATACTTTGGTTATTATAGACTAACATATTGTGAATGTATCATCAATACAATAGACTAACATATTGTCAATGTATCATCAATACGATACCTTTGGTTATTTTGAAACTAACATATGGTTCATGTATCACCAACACAATACTTTGGTCATTTTGAGACTAACATATGGTTCATGTATCACCAACACAAGACTTCGACCATCTTGAGACTAAAATATGGTTAATTTCATAGTTTTGTGTGAAAGACGAGCGGACAATGTTTTCCCGACAATGGCGTGTCTAATTACTTTGCTTCGAATATCAAATGACAAGGATTCTTTAACGTGCACGTGAATATTTCCCAACCGAAATATTAAATGGCCATTGAAAACTGGGTTATCTATTTTAGGGTTTTGGAATGAGAACATTGTAAACGCATCTCTTCATTCAATAAAATTAATATTTAGATTTCCAAGCCAGTTATCAGGTCATAATTATCTAAAAGACAAATTCTATCATCTTGGTGTTTTATACCACAAGTTCCCGAAAGTTATTTGCTCGGACCATCCGGGTAAGTGTGCCCTACCATCGACTATCCCTAGACCCTTCTGGACGGTTATTGATATACGATGGCTCTCTCTCTCTCTCTGTGTCTCAAGGAGTAAAAAGCCAGCTACCTCAGAAAGTAGAGCATCGGGTTTAATCTGTGAAATTATTACCTCATTGGGTGAAATAGAATAATCAACTCAGTGTTCTTTATTGTCATGTAAAAGGTCTTCTATTAAACCGTCTATTAAATCTCCAAAGTGAATAAAATCGTAGAAATTACAAGAACTGATAGCTTCATCACCTTGTTGATGAATATAAGCTGATCGCCCTGTATAGATAAATAGATTACTAGCGTCAAGAAAGGAGGTTTATTATCCACGATGCTTTATCAGATTTAAGTCGTATGAGGAGAATAATAGCTTTAATAATTACTGCACGGGTGTAAAACTCCATTGATGGCCTTCCTTATCCATAAAAATACAGTGTGATTATTATTTAGTTACTATGCAATTACTGGCAGTAAAGTAATGAAGGTTTAATGTTGTTATACGACTATAATACCCGATTGTCGCATAGGCCATAGTGCATTTGATATTTCTATATCATGTTTAACTCGACTTTATAACCTACATGTTACAGATTTCTGTAGATAAATTATCTCGGAAGTGGTGGGGTGGGGTGGGGTGACGTGGGGATGGTCTAGATAACCGGGTCTATTATTGAGTCAAGTGGCATGGTTTCGATCCCATTCTTGTACGTGATAATGTGTAGAGTTGCCGGTATTTTCCGGGTTCTCCTCCGGATTCCTTCCTTGCGAAATGGGATGAGAGAGAGATGGGGTTTAACGTCTACTCGACTCAAACAAGGTCATTTCATTGTGGTTCTATTTTATTTCATTAATTCACTTGCACGTAGGGATCTTTAGCAGCGGTATGAAACCGGAGAAAAACCCACGAGATAGGACAGGCGACCCGACCAAACTCCTTGCCAATTACAACTGGGGAATCGAAACCATACCAGTTGACTCAATGACAGACTTTATGAAGCAATGTGCACGCGCTAACGATTCGACCATCCACCCACTAATTAATAATAATTAATCTGGCTTGCGTCGGTGTTCCTCTGATTATAAAAATCCGGAAGGTCTAAAATTATTTTTCATAAATGTGTTCCGATATTATTTCTTAAATCATTAATGTGTCTTACAAGTGAACACAAAATAAAATCTCTTTCTGTGAAATATTGAAACCGTTGATTTTTGCTCGCGCGTCAGAATTATAAAATGTTTACTTCCGTAATTATTTTCAATCCTAAATTAAAATATTTTTATTGGTGGACTTGGAATAACACATCCAACATGAAGAAGAGCATGTTGAAAATAATGAAATAAAATAAAGTGGGATTTAACTTCCTGTTGTTCTGTTCCGACTCGGATAATGAAGTGACATGGAATGGTCTTTAACGTCCAATTATTCTGCTCCGACTCGGATAATAAAGAGAGAGAATGGAGGAGTCATCGACTAGGGAACAAAACAATATTCAACCATTGATTTGAATCAAGCACCACTGTAACATTGTCACGTGTCGGATTAGGGGTGGAGGTCTTTTAACGGTGAGAGGAAACAAGAGGACCTGGAAAAAACACACGAGTTTGAACAGGCGACTCTACTCCTTTGCGCGTAAAACAAAAGGATCAAAACCACGCAAGTTGACTCAATGACAGACCTTATGATACAACGCGCACGCGCTAACCATTCGGCCCTCCCCTCCAATCTCAAAAGAATATTGATAGATACCTACCAATTGATTTTACAAACGAAGATTTAGTTTGTTTGGACAGACAGATAAATTTTGATTTTGACCCCCACTCATTCTATAGTTTGTAAACCGACAACAAAAGAAAATATAAATTCGTTTGTACAGAAAAATAAATTGGTAAAATATTTATCTAACCGGCCATATAATAAAATAAAAATATATGTTAAAAGTCCAAGACTATGTTATGTTGAACTGCACGTCACGTGATGATCAGTTATCGATCTTACAGCCCGAAGCCTAATATTCGATTTTTATTTAACTTGCTCCACATTGAAACCTTATAATTCAGATTACGGATTAATCCTTATAATCTCTTTTTCTTGGTTAAAATAGTTAACTTTATTTATTGTCTTTCAGGCAAAAATACAAAGCAACACTAATCTGATTTGTGCTTCAAAAAAAATAACAATAATCGCTCAACGCGTGCGGGCTTAAAGGGAAACATAAATCAAGTTTAATAAACAGTTTATTTAATTATACAAAACTACTCTCTGTTTAACATTGGTTAAGGATTACCTTCACGAATTTGGTTCGGATCACCGTCACGAATTTGGTTCGGATCACCGTCACGAATTTGGTTCGGAGTTCCATACCCTTCACGAATTTGGTTCGGAGCACTATACCCTTCAAGAATTTGGTTCGGAGCACTATACCCGTGACGAATGTGGTTCGAGCACTATACCCGTGACGAATGTGGTTCGGAGCACTATACCCGTCACGAATTTGGTTCGGAACACCATACCCGTCACGAATGTGGTTCGGAGCACTATACCCATCACGAATGTGGTTCAGAGCACTATACCCGCACGAATGTGGTTCAGAGCACTATACCCGTCACCGTCACAAAGTTTGTTCGGACAAATGAAATGAAATGGGGTTCAACGTCCTACTGTTCTGCTCCTAAACTGGGCTAATGAAGACGGGCATACGCCATACAGTGTGCTATGAGGGAAATTTTGCCCACACTTATATGAAATCCCAACTACCAAGGGATATTTTACGTGCACACCAATGTATGCATGGGGCCTCAGGTTTTCGTCCTGCACCATTGAGAAGGGAAAATCCCGATGAACTTTCTCGGCTAATGCCGTGGGTCGAACATGCGACTTCCAGCCTAACGAGCCGGAGTCTGAAGAACTTAGCCACCGTTACTCCGAACCATATACAAAAACAACATATTGCTGCTGATTTTATTGTCTAGGTGGTCGTTAAAATGCTAGCCCCACATGTTGCTCTCAAAATACCACACGTAGTTCTCAAAATACCACATGTTAGTCTCAAGATACCAAATGTTAGTCTCAAGATACCACATGTTAGTCTCAAAAATACCCCATGTTAGTCTCAAAATACCACACGTTGCTCTCAAAATACCACATGATAGTCTCACAATACCACACGAAGATCTCAAAATACCACACGTAGTTCTCAAAATACCACATGTTAGTCTCAAAATAACACATGTTAGTCTCAAGATACCAAATGTTGGTCTCAAGATACCAAATGTTGGTGTCAAGATACCACATGTTAGTCTCAAAATACCACATGTTAGTTTCACAGTGAATTGTTTAAAACCCACTGTCGTCTTGGTTAGGAAAGTCGGAAGTTAAATCCCAAATTATTTTGAAACTGACTTCAGATGGGGTGCTGGATCTTTGTTCAAGATCCTTGTAATCCGATATCCTATTCTAATGACTAATTGTAACCTTAAGGCGAGAATCCAATCATCGGTATTTCAGAATACTTTCTAAAATTACTAAACCAGCTTCTTGTTCTTTATTGAGATCACTTCCTGTTAAACTGCTTATACTGTTATTCTCACCAGAGGCAATGATCTTTGTTACCAGAAGTCTGCGATATTCTTTGAGTCATTGCGGGGTTCGTATTCCACATGTCCGTGAATTGTTCTGTTGAAAGCCCTCCGAGCATCAACTACACTTTTACCGTTTGAATTCCTGTGTCACACTATCTATTTTTAGTACTTTTAGTACACTAACAGAGTCGGATTAAGCTTGTATGGGTCCCTGGTTGACAAGAGAGATTATTAGAATGACTTCTTTTAACTAGAGCACACAATGTCGTAGCAGGTCCGTAATGGTCATTGTAAAAACTACGGGACTAAGATAGAAACTTTTCATTCCATAGTCAGCTTTGAAGTTGTAATAATGAATAAGGTTACTTCCACCGAGATGACCGAGTATATTTTTCCCCTTTCATTTTTATGCTTTTCGTATTGCTTATTCATGTTTTCCACGACTGTCATATAATAAAGTTTATCATATTTATTCTTTACGTATTGCTTATTCGTGTTTTCCACGACGGTCATATAATATAGTTTATCATGATATTTATTCTTTACGTATTGCTTATTCGTGTTTTCCACGACGGTCATATAATAAAGTTTAATGCGTTAAATTCATTTATAAAATTTGACATTGTGATGACACCTGATCGTTTATATCGACAAATAATTATACTACCATGGAAAACTAGGCATGATTTATTTTTTAAAACTGTTTCCATTATACATATTTGAATAAGCTGTGAACTGGGAATAGTATTGATTGCTACATTTTCTTGTATTCGTTTGTATATATATAGTATACATGTACTTATTTATTCTTGGAATGGCATTTAGTAATTATGGAACATAATCAAAAAACACACTTATATGGAATAAAATTTATATGGTTTATATCACTGCGACGTTTCAACAAGATTTCACAAGTTGTTATCAAGCATAATCAAGCATATACACAAATATTTGTGTATATGCTTGATAACAACTTGTGAAATCTTGTCGTATATATGCTTGATAACGACTTGTGAAATCTTGTTGAAACGTTGCAGTGAAATAAAACATAGTAATTGTTATTCCATAAAAGAGTGTTTTTTGATAGTATACTTGTTGTAATGTGTTTCTACTCAGTTTCATATCTGTCATACACACATTGAAGCGGAATAAATATCTCCCAAAATTATCGAATATACTTTATGTTTTCGACCAAACTCATCGATTTAGGAATTAACATGTCGGTCAACTAGCTTAGTGTCTGTTCGCATCCGGGGCTAACTGTAAAAAGACAGTCTCAGTTTGGTTAGTGTGAGTAAAGTGGTGCAGGGGAGAAATTCGTGATTTTTGGCAGTTGTGGGTATTCCTTAAGCTAGAAATTCATGCTTTTAACGATTGTGGGTATTCCGCAAATTAAGTGTATATTTAAATTTTTCACATCGCCAAGGAGATGTAACATACAGTCCTTGTATACCGATTCAGGGCAACACTGAGTAAAGTGCAAAAGTTAAGTATTTTTATTCAACTTTGAGAAAACCTTGAGCACGTATCCTGGTCGTTCTCGTTTTTTAAAGATGCATTATATTAGATTTATATAAAGAGCTGGAATTTTTGCTATAGATGATAAATGTAAGAATCAGTCTGTCCGATCGCGATATAGTAGTTTAAAAATAAACAATGGAAAATTAATATATTGAAAATTTTATTCCAATTACTTTATTCTGTGCGAAGAGTGTTCATCATCGTACACACAGTACTTGACAATAGAGACTACCTCTTGATTACCCTGGCCCCCGGTGTAAAATTTTCTTAAAATCGGAGTCATCGTCGGAGCTATCCGGTGGCCCAGTACATGAATATTCAATACAATGATGTATAAACCGCCGTTTAAATATACATCATTGAAGGTGTTACTTTAGGCCTGAAATGTTATCTAAATAATTAATTGGGCATAACTGAGTCTCAATGCCATCGGATAGGTAGATAAGAACGATCCAGGCATTTAAACATATATTTGTTAAGATTTTTTATCAAAACATGAACATCAACTGCCCACACACCGTCTCCGAGAATTGCCGATCGTTTGATTGACAGACGATAACCCTGCCCATATATTCTCGATTATCACGTGATATTGTCAATGCGTACTGTACCCTTTATACTTTCATCGGCAGTCTCCGGGAGTGACGTCAGTGATTAACGGTATCTTTAATGATTTAATCTAAAAATGGTGAATCGAGGCTAAACTTCGAACAACCAGTACAGTGAGTACAATCAGTGCACACATCTTGTCAAACCTTCAAAGTATAGCAATTATAGCAATTCAATATTTTCATTTTACATGATCTATTTTTGAACTATTATATGAAGAACGGTCAGCTCTTTATCTAAATCTTGCATAATGTATCTTTAATATAACTTGTATATGAAGAGCGGCCAGCGCTGTATCTAAATCTTACATAATGTATCTTTAAATAAAATGGAATTTCTCTCCTCGACATTAGTCCCTTGGGTTAAATAAAATTTATAGATATTTCAACTTCAAATATATTATTATTTTGATTATTGCAAATCACTCCAAGTATTTACCTCATGAAATGTGGTTCCCGAGGGGATAAAACGATTCTCACAATATTCTAAATGATATATTATGTTCTATCTCAAAATTTAGCAACATTCATTATACATTTGTGCCTACACAAATTTTTATATTTCTGAATGTAGGAACAACACGCGAAATTACGTAACATAAACTAGGCAAACAAACGTAGCCATGGATTGTTTGAAATTTAAAAATATTCTATTGCAAAAGGAAATTAGACATAAGAAAACAGTCTGTTTTAATTGTTTTCTGTTGTTAGACGATCGTCCCACTTTCTTCCAGTGTAGTTTATAAACGAAATGAAATGAAGTGGGGTTTAACTGTTCCGACCGAGCTAATGAAGACGGGCATACGCCATACATTATGCAACGCATGAAATTGCACCACTGACAAGAGGGAACTTCCTCGGAAAACCCTAGGTTATTACTGAAATAAAATTGAACCATATGATAGTCCCGAAGTTAACTATTTTGATTCGAGTGAACGCGAAAACATTTTATATAGCGACAAATAATATGTAATCTACTGAGCTATTGATGTTTTGGGACTGGGCCTGTGGATGTGGCTTGCTGTCGCCATGGAGCCCCGTCTCCCTCGCTGTACCCCACCGGCTGGGGTAAACAAGTATTGACTGTGGAGTATTGTAACGATCACATGCACGAAATCCGTACAATTAAGTAATATCTTTTAAAAATAAGCGGTTAACATGGAAGCAATTTTTCGTACAATCAGGAGCCATAATCAAGAAGCGAATATCGACAAGGCCCCAGATCGTTGAGATATAAACACATATGTTCAGTTTCAGATAAAAATATGATCTCTACAGGGTCCATTACCTTGGTATGTACTTACTTTTTATACTATTTGAGTACGGAAAGCGGCCATTTTATCGGGCAGTTTTGGTCTGATTTTCGCGAAATTCTAACTCAACTGTCATTATACAGGTAACAATGCTATGAATATAATTACTGCTTATTACTGAGCGACGTCATTATGGTGCAATAGTGATATATTTAAACACACATTGTGTAAGGGCTAAATCTCCCTATTGCAGATTTTTCTTTAGGCCTCAAATGGTATCTAAATTATTAGTTAAACATTAATTAACTGATCCAAGCCATAATCAACTCTCGATTTGAACGGATTCAACCTTGATTAATTTAGAAATGGACGAGCGAGACTTAGCTTGTAACAACCAGGACGGTAGTTGCAATTATAGCACACGTCTTGTCAAACCTTCTAAGGCTAATATCTTTGCTCACAATTTGGATGAAATTTTCAAATTATTCATTTTACGTTATCTATTTTCGAACTATTATAACAAATAAATGGCCAACTCTTTTACATTATGTATTTTCGAACTATTATAACAAAAATGGCCAACTCTTGATCAAACTCTTAACTAATGTATCTTTAAACGTTTTGATATAAATGGATAAAAATGGTGACCTCCATTAAAAAAAAGGTGGGCCCATAAAAATAGCAGTCGAAGGGACTGGAAGAATTAGAACTCATAATAATTTTTAAAATAAACACTTTATTTTACCACCAGGGATAATCGAATGAAACATATGATTAGATGATATCCAAAACTCTTTAACATTACACATTTTAAAAATAATATCAGAGAAAAACGTTGTAATGGTTGAAAATTACTTTTATATTGGTGATGGTAAAATTCAGATCTTACAAATTAGGCTTCATGAATGTAAAGTCGATGTTCTGTCTCCAGTGGCTACGGGAAAGCAGGAAGTTCATTAAATCCCCATTTGAGTTTATTTTCAACCCTTCTCAATGGAGCTTTTCTGCACTTAGGGGGTTCTGCACTGAAGGGTTATTATGTAAAAGCTAAATCTGCCTATTGTTGGTCTTTCTTTAGCCCTGAAATGTTAACTAAATTATTAATTAGACAATAATTAACTGATCCATGCCTTAATCAACTCTCGGTGGCACCAGATTTCTCCGATATTAAATAGATTAGAACGGTTCAGCGATACTCTGATTTAATCAAATATGGAGGAACGAGACTTGGCTTCGATCAACCAGTACTGTGGTTAAAATTATTGCACGCGTCTGTCAAATATCTTCGCTTGCAATAGAGTAATTTGAATGAAATTTTCAAATTATTCATTTTACATTATCGATTTTGAACTATTATAGCTAGCTCTTTATCTAAATCTTACATAATGTATCTTTAAGGCTTGTTCTGCACTAAAGGGTTATAATGCAAGAACTAAATCTGCACATTGCAGTTCTTCTTATCCGGAGGGTAATCAAAGGTCGATGCCATCGCTGGCTGTGATATTTAGGAGATTGGAATACAACTTTTGAAAAATAAATTAACTTAAAACTAGATAACAGAGGCTAAGATTTTTTTATCCTACCGACTTTAGTAATGACGATCGAGGCTAGCCCAAACTTTAAAAGCTAACACCTCGGTCTAGAGTGGAGCAATTTGATTGACATTGTCGGTATATTCCTTTAGCATTTGGAATTCGATATAAGAGTAGTCCACTGTCCACCCTAAATTCCCCTCATAGCACGCTTTATGGCGTATGCACAACGGACGAGAGAGAGAGAGAGAGAGAGAGAGAGAGAGAGAGAGAGAGAGAGAGAGAGTTACGCTGGCAAATCCTGACGATCTTTCTCGAGCGACAACGGGATCGAAACCACCCGAACGACTAGACAGCTGTCCTTGTCAAGCCCTCCGCCCTGGATCACTGACAAGTGGGGAACATCGCCGGAATATTTGGATGACCTTTCTCGGCCACTGCAGAGATCAAACAGGCTAGGTAACCAGCGTCTTACCCACCTAGCAACCGTGGTCCCCCCTTAGCTACGGTACGATGACGAATCTTATTTGAAACAAGGGGGTTGGACTTGGGATGGCCTAGTGGTCTAGAGTGCCGCGCTTCGACCTCTACCTGGCCGGTCACCTCTGGCTTGCGGCTGTGGTTTCGAGCCCTGGTGTGAGCGTATGTGGCATGGAGATAGGGTCGCCTTCTCAACCTCGTGGGTTTCCTCCGGGCACTCCGGTTTCCTCCCACTGCTAAAGACCCCTACGCGCAAGCGAATTATTGAAATAAAATTGAAACCATACGTTACTCCCAAAATGGCCTAGTTTGCGTCAAGTGGACGTTAAACCCCATTTCTCTCTCTCTCTCTCTCTCTCTCTCTCTCTATTTGAAACAAAGGAGTTTGGGTGGTCTGAGATCTGTCAATCAGTCAAGCGGCTTGGTTACTCACAAGTGTGGGATCTGTCCAACCTCGTGGGTTTTATCCGGGTTCTTCACACGCCATCCAATTTTTGAAATAAAACTGTGTCATATGGTACTCCGGAAATTACCAACCTTGAGTTGAGTGGGCGTTATATCATCCATGTCGCTGATGCTGATTCACTATTTTCAGACAATCTTTAACTTTTTCTTAATTCTCATATTAATTATTTAACATTGAACCAAGAAAATGGAAATAACTATTGTGAGTATTTATCCCGCCTGTCCAAGCGAATTATTGAAATAAAATTGAAACCATACGTTAGTCCCGAAATGACCTAGTTTGTGTCAAGTGGACGTTAAACCCCATCTCTCTCTCTCTCTCTCTCTCTCTCTCTCTGAATAATCAGATACAAGATACTGGTCGCTAACCGCTACTCATCGGGGGTGGGGGGTGGATGTCCGAATTGTTAGCGTGCGCGCGCTGTATCATACGGCCTGCTATTGAGTTGAGTCAAAGGGCGTGGTTTCGAATCCTAGGTTGCACGTGGCAAGGAATAGGGTCGCCTGTCCAGCCTCGTGGATTTTCTCTGGGTACTCCGGTTTCCTTCCACTGCTAAAGAACCCTACGCGCAAGCGACTTATTGAAATAAAATTAACCCATATGTTAGTCCCGAAATGACCCAGTTTGTGTCGAGTGGACGTTAAACCCCATTTCTCTCTCTCTCTCCGCTACTCATCTTCTTCATTCGTCGTCGGCTTGTTGTTGTTCTTGGGGTGACGCTCCCACCCCTATCATCTTTTATATCACGTTGTCTCTTTCCTCACTCTCTTATTACAACATTTTGATCTGGAGAGTGAAACTCCTGAAACTCGACTTAGTTTTTTTTCAGTCTACCTATACCGGGTTTTGCATGTTCGATCCCTGCATTGACCGAGAAAGTTCATCTTGATTTTCCGGCGTGATTTCCCCTTGTCAGTGATGCAGAAGGAGGGCCTGACAAGGACAGCTGCCTAGTCGTTCGGATGGGAAAATTTCCCTCATAGCACACTGTATGGCGTATGCCCGTCTTCCATTAGCGCAGGTTAGGTGCAAAAGAGTAGGACGTTAAACCCCATTTCATTTCATTTCATTTCTTTGATTGGCATTAAACTAAACTACATTTATTTATCTTCTTTGATTGGCATTTAGTAATTGAACATATAACACAAGGTACAATTTTATGGATACACAATTACTGAGTTTGATACTGAGCGACGTTTCGACGAGGATACTGTCGTCTTTTTGCTGATAAAGACGAGAGTAACCTCGTCGAAACGTCTCTTAGTATTCGCTTAGTATCAAACTCAGTAATTGTGTATCCATAAAATTGTACCTTGGGTTGTGAATGATTTGCCCGGATGACTTTGTTCTTCAAAGGGGGTTAAGAGACTCTATAATCAAGTATTGGAGGCAAGTCATCATCGTGTTTTGGGGGGTTAAAGCGAGAATTTCATATTTTCTAAGAAAGTCAATATGTCTTTTGCTCAATAGGTTGTCAATTCACTATTATACGACCATAGGCATTATTTCCCACTCTTATAAATCACTAGCACCGGAAATTATAACACAATTACCTCACTTGTTTTCTATTTCCCCCCCCCCCCCATGCAATATCTATCTTTAAACTTTTGAATTTGAAGTTGAAAATTACATTTTTGCCAATTTCTAAACTCACCATAGTGAAGTATAGGATTAATAGGATTATTCTTTAACAAGGTAGAACTGTTTATATTTACCAATTACTTTAAGGCTTTTTTTCATAATCTTAAAAATATAACTTAAAATTATGAAATTACCGCTTTAAGGGGATTGTATTATCAAGTCATCCCTGCGTGTTTTAGGGGTTAAGAAAGCAGGACAATAAACTCGAATGATATTAAGGGTTAAGAAGATTGAAAGGATTGTTTAATAGGATCGAAATGAGAAGTTAATTCCTGGAGTGTAATAATCACTAATGATAAGTGAAACCGGTAGAGTTAATAACCATCTTATTATGTACAACTGTTAATATATTTAACTCCTGTAAGAAGATCAACTTAAGAAAGAATATATAATTTTAATTAGTGCCGGGATATTCAATGATTTAATCGTCTTGGAATCGTTTAGCGGGTAATATAGTATTAAGATAAGAAGTAGGTTTACCTGTCTAGCATCGGAGAGAGAGAGAGAGAGATAGAGAGAGATAGTTGGGGTTTAACGTTATTTCGGGACTAACATAGGGGTTTTTTTTATGTTTTTTTTTTCAAATTGCATTTCAATAATTCGCTTGCATATCCAGTTTGTTAATTATCACAAGAAATTATTCATATTCAAAGTTTTAGATATTATTCCTTTTTTACAAATCCGATTGTCATAGGTATTGTTATTTATACACTATTATAACATTGTAAATAGTAGCCATTTTATACACCGGTTTCCTCCCACTGCTAAACCCGTATGCGCAAGCGAATTATTGAAATAAAATTAAATCGTGTGTTAGTCTCGAAATGACCTAGTTTGTGTTGACCCTTATTTCTCTCTCTCTCTTTCTTTCTCTACTGTGTGTACCACTCTATTGATTGTATTTTATGCTTTACATAAATCTAGAAAGTATTAGTTAATGGTGTAACACCAAAGATGATTAAAATTGAAATAAATGTACCTAATTTCACTTCAATAAGCTTAATGTGTACTATTGCCGCAAGTCTCCAATACACGAATAAAGATAATCATGTGTAAGCGAATTATTGAAATAAAATGTAACCATGTCTCGAAATTACTTAGTTGCTGTTGAGTGGACCCTACACACCTATTCTCTACTTATTGTTTAAACAATGTAAAGGCGACCAAGGGATGAAAGATGTTTTCATCTCAGGAAACCTTTAGTGAGAACGTCCATCATAAAATATGGAGGACAAAAACGTAATTAAATTGAAATTAAACGAGGTTTAATATCCTACTGTTCTGCTCCGACTGGGCTAATGAAGACGGGCATACGCCATACAGTGCATTATGAGGGAAAATCTTTTCTCGGCAGCGACACTAAGGCCTACTTTTATATAGAATTTTAATTGTCAGTGGATCTTTTACGTGCACGCCAGTGTATACACGGGACCTCGGTTTTTCGTCTTATCCGAATGATTAGACAGCTTTCCAAAGCTGCATTACACAAGGCAGCGCCAGATTAACCATGGTGGGGGCCCTGGGGTCTGGAACATGTGGGGGGCCCCTGATCACCGACCGCGATCGTCGAAGGCACGAAGCCCCGCAAGGGGGGGGGGGGGCCTGAAAGATTTCAGAAATTGGAGGCCGGAAACGTGATTTACTGGCATTTCAGGCACTTATGTGGAGCCATTTAGAAGTACCTTCCCCAGAAAAAAATAAAATTCTTCCACAAAATTAGCACATTCTGGCGTTATTTCAGTGAAGCAATCCATGCGAGTGTTATGAAATGATGGCATTTCAAGAGGAGGGGGCTGTACGCAACTGAGATTTTTGTGGGGGGCCCTCTAATGTGGGGGGCCCTGGGGCCTGTGCCCCATGGTGCCCCATGGTTAATCCGGCCCTGACACAAGGGCTTAATCGACCTATTAAGGTTCTTTCGATTGGCGTCAAATGTTATATAAATTATTATTATGTCAAGTGCATTTATTCATTCTTTAAACCATAGGATGATCGAGATTTTAAACCATAGGATGATCGAGAGTTTAAACCATAGGATGATCGAGAATTTAAACCATAGCATGATCGAGATTTTAAACCACACGATGATCGAGAGTTTAAACCATATTTTTAAATGGAATGAAACACTTCGATATTTGATAATATAATTTACAAAGAGATAATCGAGACTTTGTTTATTATCGTGACACTGGTATCAATGAAAATCGAGACTACAATATTGTTATTAAAACTATAAACATCGATAACATCGCTCAGAAGAAGGTAATTTGACTGAAATATTCAACGTATTCACTTTTCATTATCTATTTTCCAACTATTATAGCGAGAACTACTAGCTCTTTATCTAAATCTTACATAATGCATTTTTAATCGGAAAATAATTTGTAATATTACAATTACGGAACTTTAATGTATTTTTTAAAACAAATACATTAAATCCCGGCGAAGTCTTCAACTTGGATGATTTAAAAAAAAAAATTCCGTTTAGTTGCTAGCCTTGAGACCTATTTAGGGCAAGGAATTTTTTTACATCTGCATGTAGAGGAAGAACATTTTTTAGTCCTTGTAAAGGACGCCATAATGAATTCTCCAGTGTCAACAGGCTCCATCGTACTATAAATGTATTTTTTATAATTGGAGGTGTAGGTAGAGAAATATTATTCTCAATCAGATCGCCCACCTATAATCAACAGGGTTAAAATCCCACTTTTCCACAGGAATAAAATGAAATGAAAGACGTATGAAATGAAATGAAATGGGGTTTAACATCCTTCTGTTCTGCTCCAATCTGGGCTAATGAAAACGGACATATGCTACGCCTACTCTTGTATCGAATTCCAACTGCCAAAGGTTCTTATACGCGCACTCCAATGTGTACACGGGAGCTCGGTTTTTCGTCCCATACGAACCACTAGACATCTGTCCTTGTCAGGCGCTCCTTCCTGCATCACTGACAGGGGGGAAACCACACCGGAAAAATCTGGATGAACTTTCTCGGCCAATGTAGGGATCGAACACCCGACCTTACACGAAGGTGATGTTGTCCAGAAAGCGGCACTACCGTCTACACCCCACTCTTACTTCTTAAAGAACTTTCTAAAATTGAATGATCATAAAACCGATTATTTGTTATTAGATTCAAGGCATCAATTAAGTAAATGTGGACAACACACAGGCCCACACCATCAAACACACACCACACCCACACCCAAACACCTACCACCAGCCGTGTTTTGGTTTGTGACAAGTTTTAATGTTTATATCATGTTATTTATACATTCAAGTCGTGATAACCATGTGATATATCCATACATCAAATATTTACAGATCAATAGATGGGGGTGGGTGGGTCAATGATTGAATAATATTGTTATTGTAAACAACGTGAATTTACCGTCACTGTGATCAGTTTTATTTATCGGATAAATAAAACATTTCTCACGGCTTGCCATTTTCAACTTCAAATTCAAACGTTTGAAGTTAGTTATTGAATGGGGGGGGGGATTAGAAAAACAAGGGGTAATTGTGTTATTATTTGCGGTGTTTGTGATTTATAAGAGCAGGAATTAACGCCCATGATCGTATAATAGTGAGTTGACAACCTAATTATGTTTTGCCTTTCTTAGAAAATATGAAATTCTCGCTGTAACCTTTTAATTAACTGTATCATTCAAGGGTTAAATCTGCCTAATGTAGTGATTTTGGAGGGGAGGGGGCTGAAATGTTATCTAAATTATTAATTAGACATTAATAAACTCATCCAAACCGTAATTAACACTCGATGCTATCACTACTCTGCAATTTTTAGCGGATTGCAGTACATCTTAAATTGTGCAATTTAAGGTCAAAATGCATAATCGAGACCTTGTTTTTATCGTGCCGACTCCAGGAATGATGATCTAGACTACAGGCCCAAAATTCAATCGCTAGTATCTCTGTTTAGAAATTGTTTTCAGCATATTCTATTTATGTTTCTAATTTTTTAAAATCTTTTATAGCCATATTGTCCCTTTAATTCCTAATATTTTTGTAAATAATCCCCCACCCCTGATTGTTCGTGGCACTCACTGCTAAAAGCCCCCCCCCCCCACGCGCAAGTAGTGTGTTATCTTCCTGGTGCTGAGTTGTCATGTGAAAAATAGCTGCGCATTGCGAAATAAACTCCTGTTTAAACCGCACCAGAATAGTTCAAAGATGCCCTGAATTCTGAAAAATCGATGCTTCTAGAATTTAACCTAAATTTATGCCCCTTGCCGGACAATCCAGATTCATAGTACGTGTTCTTTCTCATTTGGGGGGTTGGGATGGCCTAGTGGTCTAAAGTGCCGCGCTTCGACCTCTAGCTGGCTGGTCACCTCTGGCTTGCGGCTGTGGTTTCGAGCCCTGGTGTGGGCGTATGTGGCATGAAGATAGGGGCGCCTTCTCAACCTCGTGGGTTTCCTCCGGGCACTCCGGTTTCCTCCCACTGCTAAAGACCCCTACGCGCAAGCGAATTATTGAAATAAAATTGAAACCATATGTTAGTCCCGAAATGACCTAGTTGTGTCGAGTGGACGTTAAACCCCATTTCTCTCTCCCTCTCTCTTTCTCACTTGAAGCAAATTGTGTGTTTTTGAATGATCTATTTAGAATTGATCAAATATAGGCACTCAGCGAAGGTTTCCAACTTATAACCTTCCGATAGACGATTAAGCCCACCGTTTGAAATGCAATCCTCGTTTGAAATAATACCTTTCTAGTAGCTAATGGATAAATGGCATTGTTTTATTCACGTCGGTTCCCTTCTAATGATATATTAAATCACAACAAGCTAAACAATCATTGACACGCATATCACGACAGTTTATACGTGAGTGCAATCGGAGACCATCGATTTTTCTCGCCCCTTCCTCGTAAAATATTTTAAGGTATATATGAAGAGTTTAAAATATCCCGAACTAATCATTAACAGAAAATATGCTACGTACATGGTTAGCTAGCTGTAATGTAGTCGACGTTCAGGCCAATGGTCATTTGTCTCTGGTGCATACTCAAGACGAGTTGGGTAATAATTAATTGAACGTCTGTCCCAAATGTCTCTTTCCAGAACCGTCTTCGCCAAGTTATTAGACATTTAGTCTTAATTAGCGAGTGCTTATAAATCTCAGAGGTTCTGTCCGATCTATTGTTCAGAAAAGGAATTAATTGAGGGCACTTGCTAATCATAACAAAACGTAGATTTGGCCAGATCTTAGATGAACGAAAGAGAATAATAACTAGATAGGAAGTCCCTGTTGGATTTTAAATAATTATAAAACAGTTAATATTGAAAGGAAGGGTCAGCGAGGGAGGCGCTACGTTACTAACCAGCTGGCTTAAACCGATATTTGTGTAACTAGAAATTCATTGAATATAAAGGGATGACTTATATTATTAGTTTTCACATGAACGGTTCTAGAATATTTGACGGCTGCAAAGACGTCTTTCTGCTATTTCAGCCCATGAACAAGGCAACTTCAAAGTGGACTAATATATAGCCTTATTAAGGTGGCTGATTCGAATTCCAATCAATTGTTTACAGTCCATGAAGACGGGGCCGTTGGGAGAAAATTTTGAAAATGTAACTGCAGCAAACGCGTTTTCTTGCCAGCCTATGAACAGCAACTTCAATGTGGTGCAATATAGCCTACCTGGATGACCCGAAGCTCAACCAAACAATCAATCGTCGCGTGGTATTGGCTGACCCGACTTCCAAACAACCATTAAATCGTCGCGGGGTACGGGGGCCTCACCCTCCCAGAGACAGATAGAGAGAAATGGGGTTTAACGTCCAGTCGACACAAACCAGGTCATTTTGGGACTAACATATGGTTTCAATTTTATTTCAATAATTCGCTTGCGCGTAGGGTTCTTTAGCAGTGGGAGGAACCTGGAGTTCCCGGAGGAAACTTACGAGGTTGAGATCACCCTCCCAGAGAAAATGTTGAAAATTTAACCACCGCAAATGCGTTTTCTGCTATTCTAGCCCACATGAGCAACTCTAAAAGTATCCAATGGTTTTGTAACCGAACTCGCACTCTGAATTTCAACCATCCAATCAGACTGTTGCAGCTACAGTCACAAATAATAAACGTTGCCCGAAAAATGTCGCACAGAGTAGAGTGGCTCTAGACAAAATGTTTTTAACTAAAGTCAGCTCAGTACAAATTCGTGGTATTCAATTAAAAGAAAAGTAAAATTAGTGTTTTATTAGGGCTCGATGACAGTTAGGGAAGTAAAACTAAATTTGGAAATGCCCGAAAAAATTTCAGGTTTACAAACAGACGAGAGGCAAACAGCGGAGCTGACCTTGTATGGACCCTCAAGAAAATTTTGGAATATTTGACGGCCGCAAACGCGTTTTACTGCTATTCCAGCCGGTAAAATCAGTGTTTTATTAGATTTCTGGCACTTTATTTTGCCAATGAGATGAAATAGAAAATGTTGTTCACTTTATCCGTCTGCCCGAAACAGTCCGCTTGCCCGAAAGTTAAATTTATGTCGGCTGTCGCTTTCACAAGCTGTTACAATGCATACTGACGAGTCAGGTTTAAATGCAACCCATTCAACGTTCGAATGGAGATAATAGTAATAAGGTATATACCAAGTTCCTCTCTCCCCCCCCCCTCTCTCCATGTTAGTGCCAAAATGCTCTCTCTCTCTCTCATACCAAAATTCAACAAAATGGGATGAAAAACGACACGTGGGCGCATATCTTCATATTGCCCAGCACGCTTTGTTCACATGCCTGCAAGAATCCAAATAAAAAGAACACAAAAAGACCCCATTAAATTGTCATCAGCAATCCCCGATGGGATCTAGTAAAATAAGGACGCAGTTTCTGAGGGTTTTTTTGCAAATTGCTAATTTCAAACTTTACATGTCTGCTCACTTTATACGCCCACCAAGAACTTAATGAAATCACATTTAACAACCAACTCCCACTATTACCGACAACTGTTACATTGTGACAGGTTAAAGACGCTTCGTGCCATCTTGACACTGATTATATAAAACCTGCCCGCTATCGACACCTCTAGTGTTCTTGGTAGCATTCCTTATGTAACCTTAACTTGTTTTATTTAACTGTCTTTGATACGCATGCTAATGTTAAACCTGATATGATACATTAGCCAGGTGTCTAATACGATCCTTTGTCTTGAAGGGTTTATAAACCCAGAAGGGAAACGACATCGGCAGTCGAGTCTTGTCGGGGACGTCTAGAGCGTCTAGGAGTTGGTACATTTGTGCCAAGCTAAGAAAGGTCTGCCTCAATACAAGATTAAGTCTGCGGTTGTTAACATTAAGATGTCTGTACTTGATATGAAAGAAGCAGAATAAAAGTGTTATTTGAAGTTACACCAGTGTTGTCATCAAGAACATGATTTAAAGACCAATACTGTCACACAACCCATTTTGTTCTTCTATATTCCCCGAGAGTAGCACTCAATAATACGGGTAACCCACTGTTGTCATTGGTTGGCGGATTTTAAAAAAAATGGTGTAAAACTCCCCAAAAAGTTATTCCCCCAAAAGAAACCGAACAAGTACTCTAGTTAAAGACACCCCCTCCCCTCTTGTTTCAAACTAGTCTGGACACAAACAAGTACTCTAGTTAAAGACACCCACCCCCTCCTCTTGGACACCAACAAGGCTGAACATATTATTTCCTAACATAGAATAGTGGCCCTTGGATACAAAAGTCCAAAATAAACTCTATTACTCACAATACACTGTTTCACTGCCAATACCGCTTTAATTCTTACATCCGTATGTTATCATGTAAACGAAAATTTCAATTTCATCACTTTCTTGCTCAATCGCGGTTACACCTACACGATAAAACATGGTGACAGCTATTATCTCTCTATTGATACACTGATCTATGTAGTACAGTAGTCGAGTCTTGGATTTTCCAGTTGCTTTCCCCTCTCCGTGTACTGTGGATTACCTCCCCTTCCTACCACACGATTGGGGTCTGCCATTTTGTTTTAAATCTCGAAAATGACTCATCAGATCTTTAGACGAGCGATGCGAATAATCGTTAGGCTGGCAGCGTTTACCGAAACGTCATATCGATATTTTATTGTTTTATTTATACAACCTTACATGCAATAAGGCCTTAATCCGTTTCGTTATAAAACACTTCATCGTTTTATAATCGGAAACATTGATTTCGATCTGTAGCTTTCCTCTCCAAACGTCTAACGTCCTTGACCTTATGCAAATATCAATGAGCAAAGTGTTAATTGCAATTATAGACTGTTAAATCTTTTAATTTAAACATTGCGAAATAAGATTAATCAATATCAAAATGCCAATGAGGTGTCATTTACTGGATTTGATAATGTTAAAATATATGCCTTGCAAGCACCACTTCCGGTAGAGAGGTAGCCTTACATAGGAAGATTAAGTAAATACTTTACGCCTTATACTATCACAATTATCGATAACCGATAACTCAGATGTGAAATCGTAGTATTATAGATTACTGATCTACCTTTACAACAACTGTCACATCTTTCAATATCAACATTATTCATATGTACCGTTCTGAAAACAAAAACGTAAAAATCGAAGCTATCATGGCTGCCGTTGTCAAGTTTTGGTAAATGATAGCAAAAAAGGATTGTTTCTAAATTTCTGTTAGATAACTTTATTCATTTGTGTTAGAATAATAAGCATTTTGAGAGTTTGATATAGAATTTGTTAACCAGATATAATATTTTGTGGGGCAAATTCTTTTCTATGTGGACTTTTAGTGTACTTTTTAACATAGATCAAACAATGTGTTGAGTGTGAACAAATATTGAATAAAATATATTACAAAATGTTTTACTTAGTAAATATTCCAATGTTTAATTGTCAGTGCATCTTTACGCCTCAAGACACAACGTTTAAAGGGGTGAATTAAAAGTCATAAAAGTGTTACGAATGTGCATAATTATACAAATATCTGAAAACAAAAGCAGTTTCAAGGCAATTATAGTGCAGTATTTACAATTTTTCATACAAACCCGAAACATTTAATCAAATGATGTTTATGATGGTACTCCATACAAACAGTTGAATAAAATGGAGGATATTTGAAATAAAAAGTTTGATTATATTATGGACTTGTTATGCTAAAACAAAGACAGGTTTTTGAAACTTGAGGTCTTGATGGCTGATGCTGAACGTCGATTATGGAACTCTATTCGCAATGCCTCCTCCATGGACTAAAAAAAAACACCTCAAAACACATCCTTTCCAAAAGCACTACACTTTTATATTTACTTTGTTTATATTTACATTTTGTATTATTCAGTATCACCTCATGCTCGTTTAGATACCACAATACATGCACTAAAGCTGCTGTGAATGGTTTTAGTTTTGAGGACCCCTGCCCTCAAAGATTACGGTATTCGAAGACCACTAGACTACTTCCGTGGGTAGACAGTTTCTAATAATTCCATCCCATAATGTCGACAATTAGTCCCGCCGGTTCCATGAAAAACTGACAAACAACTCTGGCAGGTTTATAATCGGTGGCACGTACAACAATACCCACGGGAATCTGATATGCGATAAGTCTATTTTTATGACAGATGTAACACCTTCGGCAAATCTGAAATGAAAACTCTTAACATACTAACTTATTAAAACGATTAGAAAAGTTGTACGACTCCATGACATTAAAGGACAATATTGGTGCCAGTCATTATTACATATGTGATAGAACTGGTAAAATACATTCCGAATATAATTTTAACACAGAGATCATTGCTACGGGAGATATGTAACAAACTCTTATATATACGGGAAGTGACGTCAAACATGACAAACACGAGTTGTCTTTCTATATAACTGACTGAACTAACGAGTGATAACCGACTCGCAGGCGAATTTCATTTCACTGATAATTCCGTTGAAGATAGAAAGTTGTTTTATAAGACGATGAGAGGATATCTCACAATTCAAAAATAGAATTGGCTTTCACAAGATAAGACAAAACAAAAAAATAGGAAAATCCCGTTCATTACCCCTGTTTTTATTCATCCAGCTCTTAATAAAAACATGGTAATGCACGGACTTTTTTCTAATTTGTTTGTTATCTTTTATCTACTGACAGCCAATACTTTCTGTGAATTGTCGGATATCCTCTCACCTTCTCATATAATAATTTTTCATCATCAGTTGAATTGTCAGTAAAATGAAATTCGCCTGCGTGTCTGTTATCGCTCGTTAGTTCAGTCACTTACATAGAAGGACAACTCGTGTTTGTCATGTTTGACGTCACTTCCCGTACATTTAAGAGTTTGTTACACATCTCTCGTAGCAATGATCTCTGTGTTAAAATTATATTTTGAATGTATTTTACCAGTTCTATCACATATGTAATAATGGCTGGCACCAATATTGTCCTTTAATAACCACTAAGCTGTTAGTGGGACATGAAACATGGCCGGATCTGATCATATAAACACGTGGGAATAGAAGCAGTCTTTGACAACTACATGTAGATAGTTGTCGTTGGCAGATGTGCATAGTGGTGGTCATTTGGCGTTGAGTACGGCAATGGCATCTTGGTGCGAAAGTAAACCTTTACCTTGATTTGACACGCACCCTTCCTAATATTGCAGTCGATGAATGTGCACCCACTTCAAAGTGATCCCTCACTTTGGGGGCTCTTATTCCAATAAATTAATCAATTTTTTACCGACAAAGGCGATGGGGCCGCCGGGAGACAATTTTGAAAATTAAACTGCCGTAAACTCCTTTGCCAGCTATTCTAGCCCGTGAATACAGCAATATCAATGTCGTCTACTGTAGCTAACCGGAGGTGGCTGATCTGAATCCCAAGCAAAAAATCAATCGTCTCGGGGTATGGGGACCTCGCCCTGCCCTCCCCATGCCTCTTCCGCTGTTCTGATCCGTGAGTTACGCAACTTCAAAGTTTCCCAGTTGTTTAACCGAAATTCTATTCTGTGCTAACTTGAATTCCAATCAAAAATGAAATGAAATGTAATGTGGTTTAACGTCCTACTGTTCTCCATCCAACGACCAGACCCGTCATTCTACACCCTTGGTGAGAGAGAAGTCAAATCAGATTATCTTACTGATGTATCGACGTTAAAATGGATAACCGAGACATTATCTATTGTCATAGCAATGGTATGTGTCAAAACCTCCGACACTCATACCATCGGTCAGATTAAAGCGCTCTGAATTAGATAAGTTTCAACATACCGGTACGCATACCTATATTGGAACTATTATAACAAGAACAATCTACTCGGTATCTAAACTTACATCACGTATCTTTGATAAACAATATTTTAATGGGAACTACCCTAGTTATTACATCAAATATTTTAATGGGAACGACCAACTTTTTATTTAATTATTACATGATGTAGCATTAATCAAATATTTGTTTAATGGTATTTGTAAATTGGTCGATGATAAGTGCATGTGGTTCAAATGTATCCTTCCATGTTCGTACGTTGGATCGCAAGGTCTATCATTGAGTCACCTGGCATGGTTTCGATTCCCCAGTTGTACGTGACACGGAGTAAGGTCGCCTGTCAAGCTTCGAGGGTTTTCTCGGGGTCCTCTTGTTTACTCCCACTGCTAAAGACCCTACGCGCAAGGGGATTATTGAAATAAAGTTGAACCATGTGTTAGCCACGAAATGACATAGTTTGTGTCGAATAGGTGTTAAACTCGCCCCCCCCCCCTCTCCATGTAAGTGCCAAAATGCCCCCTCTCTCTCTCCATGTTCATGTTCCATATTAGGAAGTATAGCTATTAACTTCATAATGTAGCCATTTGTTATTTTAAATTAAGCCCTGGTCTCCTGATACGTGTTATAAAGCAGCATATCGCCACCATCAAGGGTATTAAACTAGTGGATGTTAGTATGATATGATGGTAGTCGTGACAAGACAACAATCAGATATGATCAGTAGACGATTCGTTAAAAGCTTCATGTTGACATAACACATGTGTGTTGATCAGATCTCTATCAGGGTTGTTTAAAATACAGAATACTTAGAGCACTGATTGACCAACTGGAATAATGGAATCATTCCGCCAGCCATTAGAATGGATGATAGCTGTCCTAAAATCTGTAGAAATCACAAATTAGGGACATCGTCAGAAATTTGAGTTGGGGAGGGTCCGGGATGGAGACCACGTCAAGTTTGGGTGTGAGATCTGGGGCGATTTCTGTGCTCATTGCTTCGACAATGTTTCCCATTATTCCTGTGAATGTAAGAGAAATAGTAATAATAAAATGAAACCAACGAACAATCCAAACCATTAGACAAAATTATAAAAAATGTAGAGACAAAATAGTGTAATCAGCAAATGGTCTCTTCACCGTGTACAAATGCGACCCCACCCCACCCCCTGTGGATAAGCTCACCGCGTTGGATCAGATGGTATGTCATTGCGTCACGTTATGGTAAGACTCACGATGTAAACCTACAAAATGGACCCACCCACAAAATACACAACCACAAGATGGACAGGACCAACACGGTAGACATACCCACACAATGGACAGGCCCACATCATAGACACATCCACAAGCTTGACAGCCAGGCCCACACTGTAGACAGAACTACACAAATATACAACCACAAAATGGACACAATCACACGATCGGCACAACCACGAGATGAACATACCCACACAATAGACAGGTCTACACCACGGACAGAACTACATAACAGACATAACCAGAAGATGTCAAAATAAAGGACTATCTCTACCGATGGCATTAGATCTTAATCTCAGTAAATACAACATGGCTGTCATTAGATCTACATCTCAGTAGATAGTACATGGCTACCATTAGAAGTCTTGGAAAACGTGGCTGTCATATGCAGGGGCGGATTGGGGCCGAGATCCGGCCCGGGCTCTCGTGTGGGAGCGGCCCCTTTTACTTACGGCGGAGCCCAGAGGAGGAGGGGTGGTCCGGGGGCTCTCCCCATGGAAATTTTTGAAAGAAGAATCCCAAATTTTGACCATTTGATTAAACAGTTTGAAATATTGAATAAGTAGGAATATTTTCATTGAAATGCCGGGAGCGCTAGTTGATTCCTCCTGTGATGGAAGGCCACGAGACACATTGATACTGAGTGACGAAAGTGAAATTCATAAAAGCTGCTTTTTGAATTATGGATTCTGGCGTATCTCCACAAACAGGGTGCAGGTGACTTAATAATTAGTAAATTTGTGGGCAACAGTGTCGGGTGAATCCGATGAAATTTTTGTGATGAAATTCGGAATCCCCATTGCTTGATTCCGAATTCTGGCCCACGCCAAGCACACCCGGCCCAGAAAGTATATTATACCAGCCCATTCCAGACTTCAGTGATTGCATGGCGGACCGTTAGAGCCACCGGCCACATACAACATCATCATCATCGCTCCATGACCATCCAATACCCCCTTCCCCCATAATATAATGTTCAGCATTTTTTGTCCAACCGGCCCCTTCAGGCGATCATCCGACCGGCCCTTTGGCCCGATCGCCCGATGGCCCAATCCGCCCCTGGTCATATGATCTAAGTCTAAGTGACATAGCATTAGATCTTGTGTCAACTGAACCTCGTTTTTTCGTCCCATTCGTCATGCATAAACAATTTTAAACATCGGATCCGAATTTCGGTGAATATAAGCTGATGACCTTCCCCATCTTCTGTGTTGTCGGCGATATCACGTTGGTGGAAGCGGACGTTAAATAAAGCTATTTCACACATTCCATGATTGGAGATAATCACACAAGAACATGATTGACAAGTTGTGGGACTTAACGAATTCAGACATCTTAGACTTTAACAATTATCATAATTTGAGACAATTACGTTTCCATTCTTAGTTCATTAATTTGTTCTCTGGATAATCAAAACCGGCGACATGCGCGAGGACAAGCCTTTGTTATCCATGACGGCAACACGGTGTATAATAGATTGGTCTTTATTGCTGGGATCTTTAAGGGAATTGACGTTTATCGCCGCTTTAGCTGAGTAGGCTGAAGACATTTATCTTTACAGCATTTGACTGATAATCACGCCACCCCATAAAACTACTCCACAATCAGTGGGGGTGGCGGCAATCGCGTAAGATTCGTTTAGCACTAAACGATTAAAAGACCAAATATATTGGTATGTTATCAATATTTGATTAGAGTTTCATATTATAACAGTCGCTAAATCAACATCGAGATTTTATACGATCAAAGCACGATATGTCGCATGTATGGCTTTACCATTTGATTAAGAGAGAGAGAGAGCGAGAGAGAGAGAGAGAGTCTACTTTCTATTAAAGTTTATTAAGGAACCGGTCACACCGGGGTGGCGCCTTACCGCAACCTGAAAATGCATAAGGTCGCCAGCAAAACAAACGCCGTGACTCGGCGGTGATCATCCGCGACCATGGAGACCACAGCACGATATCTGGCGTTTCCACTCCGCTTTTACCAAGCTTATGACGATCTTGACGAGCTCTGTGACCATTTTCCGTCGCCTCCACCCCGGTCTGACGGAAGTATGAGTTCACTGTATCGCCCAGTAGGGAATATAATAATTGTATGGGAAGAAGGCCTGACATGACTTGTTTCTCTCTCTCTCTCTCAGACTTTGTGCACTGTGCAGTATCACAACTTCGGCAAAAAGGCTGTACGGTTATTATGTCATATGACTTCATTACTACAGCTAATGTATTGATCACTGAAGGCAAGGAAAACTTACAAACTCCATAGTTATGGCTTCCATTTCTCAGTTGTTTGTAGCTCGAGGTATTTTCCAAATAAAATAATCTGCACTGCTTAACGACCGCAAGGAATACTACTGGTCTAGTGTACGAAGTTAATCATTTACTTGTTGCATTACACGGATTTGAATTTTTGTGTTGAAAACATCTACTGAAGAATACAAGATGAACCATATTGACGGATGCTGTTGGTCGTGTTCTGTCTAATGTTAGATTCCCACTACCATGCGATGCGTTATGATATGATTGCTCATATTGGGTAGACACAATCGGATACGTGTTTTAGTTACGTCTGTGATAATGATAAGGCCTGATAGGATACGATTTCAATCGTAGCGCGAATCGTGATAGTAGGAACCTTGCATAAAGCCTACCTCACCCCCACCCACCCCACACACCGTACGTGCAACTATAAGCGGTCTCTGAAGAGGTGGGCGGGGGGGGGGGGGTGTAGTAAACTCTTGTGTGAGACTTACCGAAGAAGATCGCAGACTGGCAATAGTGAAGTTTAGTCCTGCACCTTGTTTCTTGCGGCTGGTCTGCATCAAGACACGTACGGCGGGTTGTAAGCCAGGCATTAGTTTTATGCACATCGTTTCGCCGTCGGTGGTTGGAGGGCAAAGCTGAGGCAAAGTCCTAGGTTAAGGGGGCAACTATCGGTAGGGGCCTCCCCCAGAAAATTGAAATACAGGCTGCCGCAAATGCAGCCTGGTAGTATATCAGGCAATGATCGTTGAGGTAAAGTGTCAAACGAACGGACTTGCGAAACTCGACGAATCCGACTCACGAGCGCCAAAGTAGGGAGTCCTTATGGAGGGTATGGGGGGTCCTTCTCCAGAAAATTTTGAAAAATAGACTGTTGGAAATGCTGTCTGTCAGTATTCAGTCAGGCACCGATCGTCGAAATAAATTAATCTGACCACATACCGTCCGTCGCGTGACCACTAGTTTATCCGGCCAGAGAACAAAATGTCAAATGTACGGACTTGCGAACCTCAACAAAGTACCCTTGTTAGTGCCAAAGTAGCGAGACCTTGTGGGGGTTTTGGGACTTCCCCAAGAAAATTTCGTAAAATAGACTGTTGGAAATGCTGCCTGACAGTATTCAGACACCGATCGTAGAGATAAATAGAGCTGTTCGGAGGCCGTCTGTCGCCTGATTACTAGTCTTTCCTACCCCAGAGAAGAAAGACTCAGATGAAAGGACTTGCGAACCTCAGCGAAGTCCCCAATAATTTGAAAAGTAGACTTCCCGAAATGTAGTCTGGCAGTATTTCAAGCTTAACAGATACCACCTGTCGCCAAATGACTAGTTTTTTCGACGAGAGAGGAAAGTGTCAAACGGAGCGAGTGAGTGACTCAAAGTGAATGAATATTTTCGCCACTATATTTTGTGAAACAGACTGTCGGAAATGCAGCATTTCAGACACTGGTCGTCAAGATAAGTAGAGGTGGCCAAATAATGTTCGTCGCCAAATCACCAGCTTATCCGAAAAAAAGGGAGGTTTCAAACGAACGGAGTGAGTGTATCAAGTGAATGTATATTCTCGTCGCGTTAAACCTATAATACCCCAAAACTTTGAGGATCGTAAAAAACACTTCTCAAGTAGGTTTACAGCAGGATGGGCTGATTACACAGTGTTAGAAAAAATAAATTTAGAGACCAGAACGAGACTTAGACCAATGCTTGACACAATTACAGACCTTATGATGCACATGTTAACCATTCGACCACCCAACCCCCGCGAGAAAGAGAAAGTTGCTCAGCATTTTTTCTGTTTGCTTATCTGGTAGGTATGACACGGACCCATTACTAACTAGCATACCTGAGAGTCGTTCTGTGTTTGTTGGCCCAGACAGTTCATCGGGATTCACCAGCTAGAGGAGCATGAAACATCGTCTGGCCTTTTGGGTGGTGTATATCTGAAGAACCCGTGATAGTTTTTCCTACGACGATAAGTAGGTCGAAACGCCCCCCCCCCCTTAGCTACCCCTGCCCTCTAACTGACTTACCGTTTTCATGAGCCAGATTGGTGGAGAAATCTAGGACTTTATTAACTTAAACCCATTTCATTCCATCTCGCGCCACTATAGCTGATACATGAAGATCTGACAGGTTGTAGTGTAAGGTCGCGTCAGAGCTCATACGATCAGCTTTTGACCTATGACGTTAGACATTTGATTAGCCAATCAGCTCCGTGCACCGCTATTCCTTCACATCAACAGGGACGTCCGTTATATAACAACTCTTCCAGATATTAGTGTAGTAAACCAAAACAAAACGAAAATTTGAACAATATAAAAAAGAAACGAAATAAAATTTGCGTTTTAAACAGATTGCCCTCTTCATTATCACAGTTCGGAGCAGAACACTAGGACGTTAAACCCATTCCATTTTATTTAATCTGGTGGATACTGCAGCTACCCCCACCCCCGATAACGTTGCTAAATGAAAATATTATATAAATTCTATTAATTAATAAGATGAATGACTTGCTCAGCCCACACACAACCGCCGCCATCTTATCCGTATAAGTTTCAATATGTACTGGTAATTAACTCTCGGCAAGATCAAAGAGATTTACCGCCTATTCAACGTATTGTCCATGTAATTTAGTATTTCGAAATAATCCCGAGCCAATATTGACATTAAGTAATGTAGACTATTACCTTCGTGACGTAACAATGGTAACTATTTATCTATACTCAATAGGATTGGATGTGCTTAGCTTATGTTGGTATAACGTAAGCAGTTTAATTCTAACATAAAGTCTAAGATATTAAGTCCATGCTTTCAAAATTATTAAACACGAGAATCATTGTAATCTGAGGTTTGATAAATAGAATCCAGGATGATGTCTCATAAAGCCAATAATTGATTGTACCGTCACGAAGTTCAGATAATTTGATAGAATATAAATATTTATTTGTACCTGTCATTCATAAGTTGAATGTTTATACAATGTAGTGCTTTAAAGTGAACAACATGTACTGCGTTTATAAACTCAACTTATGTTTTAAGCCTTAACTATGTGAAAGTGCTTATAAACTCAACTAATGCTTTAAACCTTAACTATGTGTAGTGCTTATAAACTAAACTTATGTTATAAGCCTTACCTATGTGTAGTGCTTATAAACTCAACTAATGCTTTAAACCTTAACTATGTGTAGTGCTTATAAACTAAACTTATGTTATAAGCCTTACCTATGTGTAGTGCTTATAAACTCAACTAATGCTTTAAGCCTTAACTATTTGTAGTGCTTATAAACTCAGCTAATGCTTTAAGCCTTAACTATTTGTAGTGCTTATAAACTAAACTAATGCTTTAAGCCTTAACTATTTGTAGTGCTTATAAACTCAACCAATGCTTTAAGCCTTAACTATGTGTAGGGCTTATAAACTCAACTTATGTTTTTTATGGCTTAAAGTTACATTATGGGAGATTAGATAACGAGTTGGCAGTTCTCACTACAATAGTTAAAAACTAGGTAATGTAAAGGCAATTTGCTGAAAATTTCAGTCAAATTGATCCATTATTAACTTAGAACTAAGCGATTGAAATTTCCGTTTAGACTCGGTCGTCATTACTAAAGTCGGTAAGACATAACCAGTAGTCTCGGTTATCCATTTTAATTGGTAAATCACGAAGGAAAATATTTCAGCGAATCGAAATACAATCCAACAAAAATCTCATGCTAGTCTCGACATCGAGAGTTGATTATGGTCTGAATAGGTTAATTAATGTCTAATTAATAGTTTTTATAACATTTCAGGCCTAAAGAAAGACCTACAATAGGCAGATTTTGCTCTTGCATAATGCATGTTTAACTATGTGTATTTATTGAAATGTAGATGAGCAAAATTCATTAGTCGGAGTTATGCCACATTGTGCCAAACCCTTAGCAACTCTCTAGCGGCTACAACTATCAACCAGTCTCTTTGAAAATTGTATGGGCAGTCAAACTATATAAGAGGAAGAATCCTATTACTTTCAACGATTTCGATGAAATATTAGTTACTCCATTAGTAGAGTGGTCCACATGGGCACAATTGTTCATTCATTAAATATGATCACCACTAGGTGGTCGTTCAGCTGTCAAGGCATCGTTTACATGGACGTTAACTTGTGCACGGTTTATTGTACTATTGGAAGGACTAGACACTCTTTAACACCGGATCCAACCCCTAGTTACTAAACCAGCGCCGTACTTACTGAACCTTATTGATGACTCAGATCCATTTTAATGAATTGTTTATATTTAATATTACTTATTCTAACTAAAATACACATTTGTCTCCTATTTACCCGAACCCGAACGTAAGTAGACCTTGTTCAAACATTGACTTTAGTCTTCATCACACTCGCAGCCAGAGGCGGATCAAGGTTCTGATGGGCCCTAGGCAGCTCGACCAGCTGAACCCTTCGCGGAACAGGTTTGTCGTAGTGAAAGTAAGACCACTGTAAGAGAAACGAGGATATACTAATGAAATAATGTCAAACACTACAACTTAGTCAAACACTGCCCTGTCCTTCTTCCAGTGGTAATCTTTTGATCCTCAGAGGAGCACAGCAACAGGCAAATTGCTGGATAAAATGGAAACAAACTTAATGTATTATTGATTAAAAGAAGAGAAATATATTCTGTAATTCACTTTCACACATCTGAATTCACTTAAAATGTAACACGTTCAACGTGTTGTCTATAATAAAGTAGACCTTGTAATGTTATTGGAGTTCACAGAATTAATATTAAATATATAGGTAGCGTCTTTCAATGATGTTGTGTCAAAGTGAAGTGTACCCTCCAGACTGCCGTGTCTGAAGTGATAATATTGTAACTGATAGAATACAATCAGCTCATGGCACATTGTCCTCTAGTTCACAGTAATCACCAGCTCTTTGAAAACTGTATACATAAAGTTTTATTTATTTTCGCGCCTGTTATATAAAAATCTCTGTGAACTATCAGGGTCAACGTGGGGATTGAACATGTGACCACCACGACTCCCTAAATAAAACCTTGAAGTCTGCCAGATGACAGAAAGTGATTGTATTCGTCTTTACAGTGGGGTTGGGATGGCCTAGTGGTCTAGAGTGCCGCGCTTCGACCTCTGGCTGGCCGGTCACCTCTGGTTTGCGGATGTGGTTCGAATCCTGGTGTGAACGTATGTGGTATGGAGATAGGGGCGCCTTCTCAACCTCGTGGGTTTACTCCGGGCACTCCGGTTTCCTCCCACCGCTAAAGATCCCTACGCGCATGCGAATTATTGAAATAAAATTGAAACCATATGTTAGTCCCAAAATGACCTAGTTTGTGTCGAGTGGACGTTAAATCCCATCTCTCTCTCTCTCTCTCGTCTTTACAGATCATATCATCTGGTGTACCCCCTAAAACTCAGTCCCCGACTCCCTTCAAATAACATTCAATATATTTACCGTTAAACTCTACTGGACAATACAGAACCACCCATAGATAGTGAAACCAGTTCTATATAAATACATGTATAATAATATGCGTCTAATAACATTATATTCACCTCTACTGGACAATACAGAACCATCCTTACATTAAATGCTTGTTAAATAGATTCCCTGACTCAGTCATAAACTATGGCCTTTTCAGTCGTGTCCCTTCAGGGTATCATTCTCTCAATCTTGTACATATTATTTTTCTCGGCTGTTGTTATTTTTCCTCTCGTTACAAATTTTTTCCCGTTAATTACGAAGCAAGACATCATTAATGAACAGTGAGGTCCAATTAGATTCTACTTAGTCGCACAAATAAACAATATGAACTACAGTTAGGAGTTCAGTCGTCAGATACACAATGACATTTGATAGATTGATTCGAAAACACCATTAATTTATTGTGTATCCCCCAAAACTCCAAAACTAGTAGGTCGTTTTGAGACTAACATATGGTACCGTTTTATTTAAATAATTCTGCCGAAGTGTTGATTTCTGAGGGTTCTAGCTTTATCCAACACTAACGACGAAAACTCAGATAAATAGTTAAAATTGTACTTTTAATAAACGAGTGTCCAAAACTGGTTAACGGTCACAATAACGAGATAGGTATCGCTAGGGCGAGCCGGTCACCAGACTAAAGTTAAAGTAGAATATAGAACATATATACAAGCTGAGGATTAAAATAATTATATTATAATATTTAATATAAGATGTTAAATTGCACATAGGAAACAGATGTTCAAATACAGAAGAAGATATGGACATAGCAAGAGCGCGTGTTAACTATAATTACGTAATATATATCGTTACATTAAGTATAAACTCAAACAGTTAAAAGACTTGAAAGATTAATGAGATATCAATTCGGACATTGGTCAATTTCTACTTTAACTAAAATCTAACAATAAAATATATACAAAGATACACTATAGCAATTCGTTAACCAGCCGTCGTGGGTTCGATCCTTATTTTGGTCGAGAAAACATATAGTGGATTGTTCAGCCTGGTGTAGAGTGTGGTGACTGTAAGGAGTAGTCTTTTCATTGGGACGAAACACCAAGGTCCCGTGTACACGTTGGCGTGCATATACAAGACTTCTTGGCAGTAGAAATTAGAAACAAGTATAGGCCGTAGTGCTGAGGTTCGGCCCAAATGTTCGGTATTATCCCGATTGTCGCTCAAACGGGAGTCACACTATTTTGAGGGCCCTATTTCGAGGGGGGGGGGGTGTTGATTGAGGATTTTTATGCCAATGCAATGACTACATTCTCATTCAGTAGTAGATTCGACAGTGACAGTGTATAGAAAACGATTGACTCGGACACGGGGACCCTTTCACTTGGCCAGAGGGGCCCTTTTGTCAGACGTAGGGCCCTTTTCTCTGCCTTCAGGGCCCCCCTAACTAGGGTACATTTTCATTTTCTCATCGGTTTTAGCGTTTTTCTCCCGTTTTACTTTTCCAATTTCTTTGATTTGTTTTCGCGAGGAGGCTGGCGCCTCCAGCGCCTCAGCTATAAAACGCCTTTGCCATTGGATATTTGTTGCTTATTCCTGCAATTCGTCTGATGGTTGTTTTGCAGGTAGGCTTATCTTGTCGGGTCTGTGTGTCGCCGTTACCCTCTCCCCTCCCCCCTCTCTCTCTGTCTTGGTATCGACAGGGTTTCTCCTTGTACGATTGTTTGATGTCTCTCAGATCACTGATCTGAATATAAAAAACAAAATCAAAAATAAGCAAAAAACAAACTCATAATCCGCTTGTCCTATTGTGTACATCATCAATGAATGATAGACTTCCTTATTTGTCCGAATTAACTGACCTTTATTTAGCTCACTGTTGAATAATATAAACCCGGAAGGTAATTCGACAAAAATTTATTACATTAACAAACATATTTTCACAATATTAATGCGAATTTAATTATTAAAGGAACATTGTGGACTTTAAAAACGACGGGCACACGCCATCCAGTCTGCTATGAGCTATATACGGTCTATTCGTAATTCCATCTGCCAAGCGTTCTTTTACGTACGCTCCTATTTGTAGAACAGACGTGGGTTTTTCGTCCAATCCGAACGCCTTAAAATAGACGGTATCTATAAACAGTCCTACCTTGTTAAAGAATAATCCTATTAATCCTATAATTCATTATTGCCAGTTGAGAAAAATTGACACAAATGTCATTTTAAACTTCAATTTCAAACGTTTGAAGATAGCTATTGCATGGGAAGGAGGGAGGGGACAAGGGGGTAATTGTGTTATTATTTCCGGTGTGAATGAAATTTAAGTGTATGAAATAATGCCTATGATCCTATAATAGTGAGTTGACGTCCTATTGAGCAAAAGACATAGAAACAATTATGTGTTGACTTTCTTAGAAAATATGAAATTCTCGCTTTAAGCGTATATTCTGAAAAGTACAAGCGATGCAGGGTCAGCGACTAACACCGGCATTCTTTCTGTACCCACGGGAATAAAGTCTATACTTAAGAAAATTTAAAATCAAGTTTTTCACAAAATTAATGGGATTTTAATTGTTGGACGAAAATCGTAGGCTGAATAAATTGCAAATAAATTACATTTGTAATGGATGTGGAGTGAGGATGTGTAGAGGCAATCTTAATTGTACATGCTTATATTCCTCATGAAAGAGAAATTCAATATCCTTTTTTTTTCACAGAATTAATGGGATTTTAGTTATAAGGAAAGCGTGGATTGAAAAGAATATTAAAAAGTATTTTAAAATATTCCATGTAAAGTGACTTAAACGATATAATTTTATACAAAATCTTTTTTATTAAATATTGTGTTCTCAAACATCGAGGTTCGGGCCGACGTTTATTGACTCTACCCAATATGTAGGGTCGGGTTCTCCGGTTTCCTCTCACAGCTTAAGCAAATTATTGAAATAAAATTAAACCATATTATTTTCTGATTAAAGTCAAGAGAATCTTATATCGGCGCAAGCCTTTCAATAAATCTGTACCCCCCCCCTCTCGCTTTCTCTCTCTCTCTCCCTTGCAGGTGCTTCATTTTAAATAGTTGTAAAAGTAACTACAAAAAAAGTAATTTTTAATACTGGAAAAAATAAATTCGAAAAAGAATTTTAAAAAATACAAACTGACTTCAGGTTATTTGATCAAGAAAACCTGGAATTCCTGTATATAAATCATTGTTAACATTATTTAAGGGATGGGTTTGACTATTTGATTAATTTACGACGGTATTAAACTCGTATTCTATCTTTACAACCTCTCACTGATTGACAATCATATAACCTGAAATACCATTGAACACGAACAAGATGATGATGTCGAGTAAAATTACTGATTTCAAAGACTCGTAGAAATCTAATGTCCTGTTCATTATTTTAACACGACCTTTACAACCTTTACAACCGTGTGGGCGATAATTTCAATTGCCTTATCCTTTCTCTCACACACGATTTTTTTTTGCTCTATTTGGTGTTTGGTTTGTGTTTCTGTTGAAAGCTTTTTCCTCTTGACTGATTTTCACCATTTCTTTAATTGTCTTGGAAGATAAATCTGATAGTATTGATGTGGTGTAGCTGGTAAAACCAAATGGAACCGCGTTCGGTCACAATGTCACTGAGATACATGTAGGTTGCCATCTTTGACACAGCCCGCGTTAACTGGTACAACTGTTTTCAAATGAAAAAGGTAGTTTCTGGAGTTTTCTTAAGTGATATAAGATTTCGGATACGTTTAAACATTGTAGAGGCAGTTTCCTTCATTTTCGGGCATAGGATTGCTTTACCATTGTTTTAGAATTTCAGAGGCAGTGTCAGGTGTTGTTGTTAACTGACATAAGATGGCGCTGCACTACACCGAACAATTGTTTTACAATATCAGAGGACGTTTCATTGTGTTTGTAAGAGTCACCAGATTACAGGGCCGACCGCCCACAAGCGCCGGAGTCGCGAAGCGACCTGGCAGGGGGGTCTGCCCTCCCCCCCAGAAAATTTGGAAAATTTAGAGCTTGAAACCGGTATCTGTGGACTATTCTGGTGCAGTTTACATAGGAATTTATTTTGTCGCGAGCAGCTTATTTCGCATGAAAACTCAGCATTAGGAAGACAACAAACCGCTTTCGTTACGATAATACAGAACTGTAATTTAATTTCTACCATTCTTACATCAAAACTCAAATCCCATGATATGAATTCTATCATTAACAAGGGTACAAAATAAAAATCTGATTATTGTCTTATAAAGTCTCTTTAGGGAGTGAATGTGGAGCCAGGGCAATCAAATTAAAACAAAACGCACATGTCAATGACGTCATCTCTGTGCTGCTTTAGCCTCACTGTTCCGACTAGATTTACTATGCATTCTGACTAGTAAGTTGATGCTGCTGGCACTCTGCTGCTCACTCGACTCACCCGAGGACCTAGGTAGTCGCGAGTGAGCGCTAGGTGATCTGATCTGATCTGTGCAACTGACCACACCACAAGAAGAAACTAAACTTTTTCAGAGCACGGTTTTCTTATTTTCGAAGCACGGATTTTTCATTTCGAGACACGTTCGTGCTCCAAGGCACATTATTTTAGGCCCTGCCAGATTAAGCTACAAGTATAGTGGTTGACATCGGTCTCAGGATTTTAGTTAATGCAAGGTTCTCACAGTCGTCCTATGCGTTAGGATAACGTTGTCCCTATTGATTGAGTCCAAATGCGTCCGGATACGTTTTGATACGAACACGATTGCTACGACTGATCTACTCCCCGAGCCACCGCGCCACCGAATGACAATTATGTACCAAGTCACAAACATGATAAGAATTGATGACTGAACTAATTTGGTGCGTCAGGTTCATTACCGATAATAAATACAAAATATTTACAATAATTATTAAAGACTACTAAGCTGTCGTCCATTTAGCGTTTCTGTAAACCAGGGAGTCTGATACTTTTATGATTCATTTCATAAACAAATATTCCAGATAATTTTCTGACGAAATTAGCTTTAATCTCTGGTCATCAAGTTTATAATTGGATATATTTGTTTTCGAGAAAACCATTTGCCTGGGGGTATTATATCTCAAACATTTAATCTTATTAACTTAAAAAAGAAAAACTAAAACAGTTACTATGATGAAAACAGACCAAATTAGTCATGAAAGGTGAAAATAAAAGTTTATAATATAACCTAAAAAAGTCCCGCACAGATTGATACGGATTCCACTGTAATGAGAATTGGCAATGGAATTAACTTCGATTCATCCACGGCATTAGTCAGAAAATTGAATTTGAGGAAATTTACGGACTTATTTGAAAAGGAGCAATGTCCTTGGCCTCCCTATACAATAACCTGCTGTGCTACAACTACACCAGGATATTCATTGATAATTCCAAACCTGTTTCCTATAATGGTACCAATAACCCGTTTTAAATAGACAGCTTTATACCAAACCAATTCCTTAATAGACACCGTAAATTCAATCAAGTCCGCCCTTTTCGCGTTTTTTGACTCGGGTTTGTGGAGTTGCTCATAAAAAGACACTAAACGTGATTGACGATGTCACAATAAATGTCATTGTATTACAAGGGAGAATAGAGGACTATTCTATAGGGAATTGTTTTTGGTTTTTGACTTTCTCTGAGATGAAAACCGAGAAACGAACAAGAAGCGTGGAAATTCACATACAGTGTTCAGGCACCATATGTTCTTGCATTGAACGTGAGCGAACAAATGGGGTTTAACGTCCTACTGTTCAGCCCCAATCCGGGATAATGAAACGGCCATATGCCAAGCAGCGTGCTTTCTTGTCCTCGAATTGCGGGTACGTAGCCATCAAATAAGCCCCCCTCCCATCAATATTTCGCCGACAATAATGATTTCTTAGGAGCGTTCTTAGCCGGCCACATCCTCAGCACCTCCAAAAAATTCCCTAGTCCCACAAAATTTTATGAGCTGGCCACAGGCCCGTCGAATTGCCAGGGGTTATTTTACGCGCATGCCTAGGGTTGTCGTTCCATCCAAAGGACAAGACATTGTTCCCTGAAATATCATGCCAGGGTTGTTCATGACAAGGTGAAAGTTCGCTGGCCTAGTTTTGTTTGTTATCTAACCTGTATATAACTTCTTTCCCAGGCAACACCAGGATCGCAACCGCGCCATTTGGAGTAGTCGGCCAGCTCCACACTGACAGAGTAGTAGAAAATATAGTCAGTTGCTTGCAAAAAATAAGCGAATTAAACAATTGGTGTAACAGCTTAACATTGGACATAAAATGGCGACTTTAGTCTTGATGAATTATGCCAGTACAATGGTAGGCATATAACAAAAATATTACCACTACGTCTACCACTACGTCTATCACTACGTCTACCATTACGTCTATCAATACGTCTACCACTACGTCTACCACTACGCCTATCATTACGTCTACCGCTACGTCTACCACTGCGTCTATCACTACATCTACCACTGCGTCTCCCACTGAGTATCCCACTATGTCTATCACTTCGTCTACCACTACGTCTACCACTACGTCTACCACTGCGTCTGTCACTACGTCTACCAATACGTCTACCACTATTCTATCACTACGTCTACCACTACGTCTATCACTACGTCTACCACTACGTCTACCAATAGGTCTACTACTACGTCTACCACTGCGTCTATCACTACGTCTACCAATACGTCTACCACTGTGTCTATCACTACGCGTAACACTACGTCTACCACTACGTCTCTCACTACGCCTACCATTCCGTCTTTCACTACCCATTTATACCAAACCATTTTTACACTCAACCGAAAATGGAAAGCAAATAAATGAACTGATATTAATATGGCATTTGGTCTCAGTATGAATTTAGACATAGAATGCTATATTCGTATTCGATTTTATATTTATCTAATTATTATGTTCCAGAATAGGCATCTAGCATTAGATTTCAATTCATTATCTCTATGCCTTTATGTCAGTGGAACTATTTGGTTGTAGGGTGTTATATGCCAATAGCACGTCAACCTCTAATAGCCTGAAGATATTCAGTTATGATAGGTTCTACCCGACCCTTCTAAATATGTACAGTGCCAGCTATCCTGCTAAAACAGTACAAAATATACATCTAAAACCATCGTCAGTTATCCCGCTGTGAACAGCGTCTGTTATCTAGGTTCGTTGTCAACTTAGTTGTTTTGATTTTAATTCCCCCCACCCACAAACAAAATAAATAGATTGATAGCAACAAAATAATACATAATGGAGCATCAGTAGGCGCCATTGGCATTTGAACGAAACAACACTCGAAGCCCTTAAGGTGTGGAAGGCGCCCAAATGGTTAGCGTTTATGCGTTATAGCATAAGATCTGTCATTGAGTTAAACGGTGTGGTTTCGATACCTCGGTTGTACGTGACAAGGCGTTGGGTCACCCGGCCAACCTGGTGGGTTTTCTCCGGGTCCCTCGGGTCCCGACTTGTTTCCCCCGACTGCTACGCGCAAGCGAATTGTTGAAATAAAAATTGAACCATATGTAGGTGTTGAAATGGCCTAGTTTGTGTCTGGTGGACGTTAAATCCAATCCCTCTCTGTCTCTCTCTCCCTCTGTCTCTCTTCTCTCTCTTGTAGCACTTGGGTCGTTTACATTCCCGAACTATTTTAGAGTGTGTTGGAATTATAATTAAATCTCGCACGATAAGTCAGAGACCTTCCTAGGACCCTAATGCCCCACTTCCCCAGATTAATGATTTAAAGCCGTCAGACTGTGCTCAGATGACAGGAGTGACTGTGGCATTAGATCATCCTGGTTATTAAGGTTTATATCCATGTGGAATAACTCCCGTCCAGAGACACTTAATACCAATTACCAGCCTAGATGTCCTTAATAGAAATATAAATAATTGATAGAAGTTGACGTCATCACGACAACCCGTCATAGGTATTATATTTTATAATTGTCAGATCGTTTTGAAGAATCCGCTAGAGGTGTGAAATAAAGCACGTTTATCGTATAGAAAGTAAAATCCATTACACGGTTAGAACTGGGTGAATGACACGTTCTGCTTGTCTGTTCCTATCCGTACATAATTTCCCTCATAGCACACTGTATGTCCGTCGTCATTAGCCCAGTCGGAGCAGAACAACAGGACGTTAAAAACCTTTTCATTCCATTTTATTCATTTGTCTGTGGTGCGGTTCTCCTGATCTTTGATCTTACTATTAAATATGACTGTGCGTAACCAATAGAAACCTTATTTCAGGATGTGTATTAACAAACTTCAAAAAGGAACCATTTCCTGATCTGTCCAGCTTTTATTTCCCAGTGGATACGAATCGTGATTTGGTTATAGTATATTATAAGTATATATTAATAATTATTTCCTGCATTTTAATTGTAAGTTGACATAGTAGGCTAGCCAGCTTTCAACATTAAACTGATCCCCGTAGAAAAGAAACGAACCGTGTTAGAGTATTTGATCCTCTAAAGCCAGCCACGGAGGATCATTGGAGTAGGTCGAGGAGTTCATCTGGAATTTCCCAATCTCTATTCCAGATATCAGTGATGCATGGCGGAGGATCTGGCACGAATTCGGATCTGAGAAAACCTGAACTTTACCTCTACACTGGATGACGTGCATGTCATCAAAATTTGACAGTAAGGAAATTACCTCGCATAACACAATATATGGAGTATGCTTGTCTCCATTCGCCCTTTTGGCGGGAATGTCGAAAGTAAAATCACTTGAAACATTTGTAATACAATAAAAGCTTTTCATGATCACCCAACCTCGTAGGTTTTCCTCGGGTCCTCTGGTTTCCTCCCACTGTTAAAGACCCCTACGCGCACGCGAATTATTGAAATAAAATTAAACCATATGTTAGTCCCGAATGATCTAGTTTGTGGCAAGTGGACGTTAAACCCCATATCTCTCTCCCCCCTCTCTCTCTCTCTGTAATCAATCCTACCGTATACAATAAGTCAATAACAGCTGTACCGCATGTAGAATTCATGATAAAGACATATACGAGAACCCACGTCAAAATATCCTGATCGACCCCACCCCCCTCCCCCCAGGATAGAAAGCAGTATCCCTTTTTTATCTTCTATACAAAATAAAAATTAAAAATAAATAAGATAAAACATTAGAATATCAAAGTTCATTTTTTAAATTAAAATCTGAAACGATTTAAAATACATCATGTAGATAGCGAGAGACCTTTATTTCAATAATTCGCTTGCGCGTAGGGGTCTTTAGCAGTTGGAGGAAAACAGAGGACCCGGAGAAAACCCACGAGGTTGTTCAGGCGACCCTACTCTTTATCACGTGCAGCCGGGGAATCGAGACAGGAGAAAACCCACGAGGTTCGACACGTGCACCTACTCCTTGTCATGTACAAGCTGAGGAATCGTGACCACGTCTGTTGAAGTCCTGGTGTAAAGACATAATAAAACCATCAATCGTGTAAAAGATTACCAAACAGACATGGAACAATTAACCCTATCTTATTTTCGATAATGTTGTCTTTGTCGCTTTCTCAGTCGTTCATTTAGTTACGGAGAGTAATCTGAAACGACTATTAGCGTGGGTCGGAAACGTTTCTATCTCGGTGATGAGAAATTAATAAAGGCACACGGCTCTATACAAATCGCTAAATCACACAGGATAGAATCTGGACGCGCGCGACAAGAGAACCAGAAACCCACATTGATTGAATTAGTAAACCATTGGAGTCCGGTTGAAAGGAGAGTTACGTGTCGAATTGGTCGCAGATCCTGAAGATAACGATGAAAGCGCCGTATTAATTAACCATGCTTGACCAAATCAGCCATTGCTAGTCCCCATTATAGTGTCAGCAGCAGCCAGGATTGTCATAGGAAGTTATTGAAGGAAATTAACAGCTCGTAATTACATCAAATCGTTTGTCTCAACCCTTCCACATGGTGTAAAAACACGACGTCTCGAGAACCACACGGTATTACTTTTATAATAATTTCTCGATCTCGGGGCTATTGACGGAGGTCGTAGAGTAAGCTGACATAGTTTATTGTCACTTTGAAGGTTGAGTGACATATATTAGTTGATCCATGTGATGTAAAATAGCGGAAAGGGGACAATCGGTAATACAGACCTGGGAGCCATTCCTGCAAGTCAATTTTAAGGTCAGATAATACAAACAACATGTTTAATAAAAAAAATATCAATATAAAGAGAGAGGGAGAGAGAGAGAGAGAGAGAGAGAGAGAGAGAGAGAGAGAGAGAGAGAGAGAGAGAGAGAGAAATGAAATGGATTTAACGTCCTACTCTTTTGTACCTAACCTTGGCTAATGGAAGACGTGAGAGAGAGAGAGAGAGAGAGATTGGGAGAGAGAGAGAGAGAGTTTAACGTCCACTTGTAAACACTGTGTCATTTCGAGAATATTATATGGTTTACTTCGCTTACGCGTAGTTGTCTTTAGCAGTGAAAGGAAACCGTGGGTTGGGAGAAAGCACATGATAGTGGATAGGCGGTCGTACTCCCTGTCACGTACAACCGGGGAATCGAAACCACACCACGTGACTCAATGACAGATCATGTGATCTACGGCACACACGAAGGCATTGACGTCATCTATATATGACGTCAATGCACGCAGGCCTTATGATCAATCTAAAGCGCATGCGTTGTACCCATTCGATCAAAGACCTCGCTGAATAGATAACATACAGATAACATATCGAGATAAAAAAAACCCACTAGACAAACGATCCTTTCCCTTGTCATAAAAGAACCAGGAACGACATGTCAAGGTCTGTGTATATACACGTTGACCTAACCGTAAATGACCCCTTGGCAGTTCCAAGAAAAGGGGACATTTGCGTCCCTATGCCACTGATTTAGTGTAGGGCATTAAACCTCAATTTATTTAGTTAACCGGTTAATCAACTCCACTACATTAACCAATGGTGCTGAACATTTCACGGGGTTTTAAAACCCGCTGGTTCGTTTCTCGAACCGTTCCTATTTAAAAGAATGTCGAAAGCCAAGAACAAACCTCTAGAGAATAGTTCACTATCATACCCAGCATTATAATAACATTTATTGTGACGGAGTCAATCAGTTTTAGTTTATTTTTATCGTCAACTCCACACCCCCGAGTCAAAAGAGGTGCGAAAAGGGCTGACTTGATTGAATTTAAGGAATAGGTTTGGCCTAAAGTTGTCTATTTAAAACGGGTTATTGGCGCCATCATAGCAAACGGGTTTGAAATTATAAATAAACACTGCGATTGGGGCTGCAAATGAGATCGAAAATTTCCTAAAATTTTCTGACTAATGTCATGTATGAATTTGAGTTAACATCATTGTCACTCTCGTTACAGTGGAAATCGTATCAGTTTTCACTTTTTTAATATTCGAAACCTTTTTTCACCTTTTATGGCTAATTTTATCATGGTTACTCTGTAGTATTCCTTGTATGATTAAATGTTGGAGATATAATACTCTCTCATGATAAAACAAATATCCAAATCTACATTACTTAAACCTGATGACCACAGATTCAAGCTCATTTCTTCCGAAAATTATCTGGAATGTTTGTTTACGAAATGAACCATTAAAGTATCAGACTCCCCAGTTTACAGAAACGCTAAATGGACAACAGCTTAGTGGTCTTTAAGAATTATTGTAAATATTTTGTATTTATTATCGGTAATGAACCCGGCGCATCAAATTATTTCAGTCATCAATTCTTATCGTGTTAGCGTTTAATTTGTGACTTGGTACGGACATAGCCATACCGACAGCTAAGCCTTCGTTGATCAAGGCCGAGATTTAGAACATACTGTCGTGTAGAAACCAGAGTGGCTCAGTAAGTACAACACTTGCTCGCTAACTGGGAGAGCGTTGTTCTGGCATTTCCGGCGTGGTTTCAACTTGGCAAGCGACAACGTCTACATTTAGGGATGTGATGATAGATAAAGGCCCCGTCTACCCATTGGCGTGTACGTAACAAAACCCGGACAGTTGAAATAAGTTTATGCCGGAACAGCGCTGACACAGTAAAATGTTCCCAAAAGTGCTCCGTCTTACCCTGTAGGAAGCATTATTATTCAATGTAACAACAGACCATCGTACAGGTCATGCATAGGAAGACACTATGTAATTTCCAGTGACATTCGGGGCTACAGTGGCTAAGTGGATAAGACGCTGACTCTCTAGCTTGTTGTCGCGTGGTCGAGCCCTGCACTGGCCGAGAAAGTTTATCGGGATTTTCCGACATGGCTGTCCCAAGTCGGGGTCTGACAAGGACAGCTGTCTAGTCGTTCGGATGGGACGAAAAACTGAGATCCTGTGTATACATTGGCGTGCACGTTAAATATCCCTTTGGCAGTTGCATATGACCGTCTTCATTATCGCAGTCAGAGCAGAACAGTAGGACGTTAAACCCCATTTCATTTCATTCCCCATGATACTTCAGTCATACCCCTGGCACCTGAAAGCAACATGATACATATTTATAAATTATTTCCACTAATGGAAAGATGCGGACCAGATGATCTGGACAAAAGAATAGTCCAAATCACCCAGTTGTTGTTGAGTCGACAATAAACTCCACGACTGTATCTGGTTTAGCAGATGATCGATTTCGAACTGTTGTGGATACTTATACTGCACGTCAACATCTATACTGGATCTCGGTTTGCCATGGCAACCAAACGATATGTACTTCTTATTCCAGTGACATATTAGTGCTTCTTGTGTCGGTTAGGGAAACTCCTGACACTGCGCCTAATATTTTAAAACAACATAGTTCAGCTTTATTTATTCACCCAAAACGATATTTTAATGTATATACGACCTACATGTAGTCAGATGTCCGACTCGTTATACCGATAGAGTAATCCTTCGAACTTATTAGAGCCTTTCAAGTTGTTCTCGTATTTAGTTCCAACCCCATATAGTGTAGAGACTGGTTATATTATACTATTCAAAAAAAGTAGGGGATATTTGATTTTGGGGGCATAATACTAAAATATGCAAATGACTACGAAGAAAGTCACTATAGAACCTAACAGAAGAAACATTTCCAGTTACATGTGACGCTCAAACGCACCAATAGCTACCGCATGGAATGCAGGTGATGCTTGTGATCATCATGGGGGTCCAACTCAAGATTTGCACGACTCTGACTTTGAATGTTACAGTCATTGTGGCATTGAATTCCAGGGTGGAAACATCAGTTTAATTGTTTTAGTGACCAGAAAACAAATTGTGATATGCGTCGGCTTACCCAAAATGAAAGGTTACGTGCCCTTGGCATGCTACAGATCGGCACAACACAGGCGGTTGTGGCGCGGACGATGAATGTTTCTCAGTCTGTCATAAGCAGGCTATGGTCCAGATACCGTGATACACAATCTGTACAGGACAGACCACGCTCAGGTCGACCAAGGGCGACAACTCAAGCCCAGGATCGATTTATCCGTACCTTGGCCTTGAGAAATCGTGTCATCACAGCAAATCAGATCAGTGCTCGTCTTCAAACAGACACTGGTGTGAGAGTGAGTGGCCAGACGATTCGGAATCGACTGCATAGGGGCCACCTTCGCGCCCGACGTCCTCGCGTGATCCCTTGTTTGAGAGATCATCACATTCAGGCAAGACGTCGTTGGTGTAGGGATCGTCAACACTGGGATAATCGACGCTGGAGCAATGTGATGTTTTCAGATGAGTCAAGGTTCATTGTTGATTTTTTGGACAGACGTAGGAGGGTGTGGCGTCGTCGAAACGAGCGCTTCCAAGACGTTAACGTCATCAGACATGATCGATTTGGGGGTGGTTCTGTTATGGTGTATGGAGGCATAACTGTTGCTGGAAGAACGGCTTTACATGTTGTTGCAGGGCGTGTTACAGGCCAGTACTACCGGGACAACATCTTGGCAGTCCATGTTGTGCCGTTCGCACGACGTCATGGCCGCCGTTTCATCTTCCAAGATGACAACGCAAGATGTCACAGGGCCAGGATCGTTACAGGGTACCTCCAACAACAGAACATCACCACATTACCTTGGCCAGCACTGAGTCCCGACCTCTCCCCCATCGAGCATGTCTGGGACATGCTTGGACAGAGGTTACGTCAACGTCAACAACGTCCTGCCAATGTCCAAGAACTTGCTGCTGCGTTGCAACAGGAATGGGACAATCTGGACCAAAATGACCTTAGACGTCTCATTAGGAGTATGCCACGTCGGATCAATGCTTGTTTGGCAAACAGAGGAGGATTTACCCGTTACTGACTTTGTTGTGATGCTGTGGTAACTTTGCTGTTTGACCCCGGGTATCATTTTACCCTTATAATGGTCAGTCTGTGCCTTACTTAGTCTAACCATCATTTGGAATAAATCGATGAATGTGAACTTCATTTCATTTTGTCATTTGTTTCTTCGTCAGTTTCATTAGGTGACTTTAATAACACTTAAAAATCAAATATCCCCTACTTTTTTTGAATAGTATAATATGGTTCTACGTAACTTAGCGCAATAGCATGCGGGTTAGAAAAATTCATGGAACTACTCCTGAAATGTTTTCCAAAATCCTTCTACGCTGAGCAGCGCAATCTTTTAACAATTAAGAAAACCCTTGAAACTGCGCTGCAATTTTAAAACGATATGAATTTTGACTACTCCTAGAATTTGACAACCGTTGAACCAGTTAACGCAGACTGTGTCCAAGATGGCAATCTACATGTATCTCAGTGACATTGTGACCGAACGCGGTTCCATTTGGTTTTACCAGATATCAGCTACACCACATCAATACTATCAGATTTATCTTCCAAGACAATTAAAGAAATGGTGAAAATCAGTCAAGAGGAAAAAGCTTTCAACAGAAACACAAACCAAACACCAAATAGAGCAAAAAAATCGTGTGTGAGAGAAAGGATAAGGCAATTGAAATTATCGCCCACACGGTTGTAAAGGTTGTAAAGGTCGTGTTGAAATAATGAACAGGACATTAGATTTCTACGAGTCTTTGAAATCCGTAATTTTTCTCGACATCATCATCTTGTTCGTGTTCAATGGTATTTCAGGTTATATGATTGTCAATCAGTGAGAGGTTGTAAAGATAGAATACGAGTTTAATACCGTCGTAAATTAATCAAATAGTCAAATCCATCCCCTTATATAATGTCAACAATAATTCATCTGCAGGAATTCCGGGTTTTCTTGGGCAAAAAAATCCGAAGTCAATTTGTATTTTGGGGATTTTTTTGTGCAATTGTTATTTTTCGTCCAATACTAGGTATAGGAATAATATTTTTGTAGTTATTTTTACAAATGTTTAAAAGAAACATGAACTGCCTTTATTCACCTATACAGAGAGTATGTTAGCAGTCTTGTTGTCTTATTCACGTTCAAAGGCGTAGCGGCATGTACGCGTGATACAGCCATTGACACATCAACAGCAGGGCCCGTGAGAGGACGTGACTGCTGGGATATTTGTCCTGGGGTCAGGAGCCTAGAGAGACCGGGAGGTATGCTGAGTTCTTAAAAAAGAAGGTGTTTTTAAAGAATATAGAAATGTACAACATCTTAAACTAAATGTTAGATTATTCCGTTAAACAGGTGCTTAATAACTAAAAGAGCGCTGACCATAAGAGACTAGTTTATCTGATGTACGAAATGTTCGGCCAGGTTCATAAAGTTCTAGTAGATCTGAGAGATAAACAGGAGTTAAATTACTTAAACATCTAAAAGTAAGAACATCGATATTTAACAGACAAACAGTGTAAATTATATAATACATGAGTTATGTGGTAATATTTCTGAGTTAAAGTAACAAGTCTAGCTGCAGTTTTACTAAATAAGATTTGATTAGAATTATTAACCTTGGTGATAGTCGGTCATTATAACTTTTGAAACAACTTTACATGGAATATTTTTTAATTACTTTTTAATATTCTTTTCAATCCACGCTTTCCTTATAATTGAAATGCCATTAATTCCGTGAAAAACAGGATATGGAACTTCTCTACAGGTAGAAATATTAGCATGTACGACCACGACTTTCTGTATGCTTGTGCCCCCACACATCCTTCATTGTCAACCTACTCTTGCAATTAAAATCCCATTAAAGTTGTGAAAAACTTGATTTTAATTTTTTTTAAATATAGACTTTATTCACTGGGGTACAGATAAAATGGCGTTGTTAGTCGTTGAACCTGCATCGCTTGCACCATTCAGAATATACGCTTTATTTATATGTGTTTATATTCAGATCATTGGGGGTGGGTACACGACACACGCATATATATTCTCAAGACACGACACGTGTACAGAGTGGAATTTCCTACCACTGCTAAAGATCCCTTCGTGAAAGTTTGTGTTGAGTCGCCTTCTCTCTCCCCCTCCCTCTAATTCTCTGACCATTAAATTCACATTCAGGAAACGTCGAACAATTCGGAAAAATAAGAAACCGATCATAAATATGATGTAGGAAAAGTGGATTGTTCACATGTTTTGTTTTTTTGTCTCATTCCTATTTATGATAAACTGCAGACGCATCCCAAGAAATAAACATCCAGTATCAAATCACGTGATATTCTACATAGAATTCTTACCCACCTAAAACCGTGATTCAGTTGGCTTCCATTAAAAGGCTCCCTGGGATAATCTGGAACTAAATAAACCTAACTCGGATTTAACGTCCTACCAACCTTAAAAATAAATTAAAATGATATTTTGAACTTTAAAAATAGGAGCTATAAGACACGACGGGGTCGTTATTGGATGACCAGATGGTTAGCACGTGCGCGCTGTATCATAAGGTCTGTGACAAGGAGAAGGAGAAGGGTCGCCTGTCCAACTGCGTGTGTTTTCTCCCAATATGACCAAGTTTGTTTCGAGTTGACGTTAAACCCCATTTCTCTATCTTTCTTTGGTATTCACCATGGACTACGCCGGAAAGCCCTGCAACTTCCCGTGTCGTAATCAGAAGAAACAGTCTGAATCATATTTTATTAATTCTTTACAATGTATTTGGTTTAGTAAGATCTAATACTAAATTATAACGGTTGCCGTTACGGGTGAGTTATGCGTGTTACTTAATTAAACGGGGGGTTGGGATGGCCTAGTGGTCTAGAGTGCCGCGCTTCGACCTCTAGCTGGCCGGTCACCTCTGGCTTGCGGCTGTGGTTTCGAGCCCTGGTGTGAGCGTATGTGGCATGGAGATAGGGGCGCCTTCTCAACCTCGTGGGTTTCCTCCGGACACTCCGGTTTCCTCCCACTGCTAAAGATCCCTACGCGCATGCGAATTATTGAAATAAAATTAAACCATATGTTAGTCCCGAAATGACCTAGTTGTGTCGAGTGGACGTTAAACCCCATTTCTCTCTCTCTCTCACGTAATTAAACATGCATCTTAATTATTAATTGGATAATAATTAACATTTCCAGACCCTAATCAACTCTCGATGCAATCGTTGTTCTGCGATATTTACTGAGATTGAATGCAAGTTGTGATGGATAATTGAACGTATCATATACCAACCCTAGTAATGACGATCGAGACTAGACTAAAATTGAATGACTAATATCTCATTTTAGAGTGACGCAATTTGACTGAAACTTTCAGATTCTTTCGCTTTCATTGTCTATATTTGCACCAATTATAGCGAGAACTGCCAGCTCTTTATCTTATCTTACCTAACGCCCCTTTAACTTTGAAGACTAGATTATAAACATGTTGTTCATTGGCTGGTTATAATATTTAAATATGACATTTAGCTATTGGACATATATATAATACAGCTCTATGGTTATTACATAGTAATTGTTATCCATAGAATTGTGGTGTATTATATGGTGTTCAAACATCGTGTGTATTAAGTGATAGTTATCCATAAAACTGTCATTTGTATATAATATAGTGTGCATACAATATAGTGATAGTTATCCATAAAACTGTCATTTATATATAATGTAGTGTGCATACAATATAGTGATTGTTATCCGTAGAACTGTGTTGTGATGGCTGTTCTATTTAAACATATATTATGCAAGAGCTAAATCTGCCTATTACAGGTCTATCTTTCGGCCTGAAATGTTTTCTAAAGTATTAATTAGACATTAATTAACTGATCAAGGTCTTAATCAACTCTCGATGGCATCAGATTTCTCCGATATTAAATAGATTAAAATGGTTCAGCGATACTTTGATTTAATCAAATATGGAGGAACGAGACTTGGTACGGTGGTTGAAGCTATTGCACACGTCTGTCAAACCTTCAAAGGCTAATATCTTCGCTTGCAGTAGAGTAATTGAATGAAATTTTCAAATTAATCATTTTACATTATCTACTTTCGAGCTATTATAGCAAGAATGGCTAGTTCTGTATCTAAATCGTACATAATGTATCTTTAACGGATGATGTACCTTTTGTGCTCACCGAAATAAACCCACTCCAATCTCGGAATTCTGCAAACGGGCATTCCAAAACGCAAGGTTATAAAAATGTTCCACTATTCTGTTTTATAAAATACCATGTCAACATTTTCACTAGTATTCTCCATTCTCGCATTTAAATCACCGCATAAAAACACATGCGACTCTGAGAACACCTGTACTTGCTTCAGAAGGTGGGCGAACAAACTGACTAGCATTTTGTCCCCAGTGTGCGTTTCCTTGTGTAAGTAAGCACCATGCAGCTCAACACACTCTGGCTGTCAAAAGATAATTCTATCGAGAATGAATTCAAAAGTCTTATCAATTGCCGTTATTATAATCGGATTAAATAAGTATTTGTGAAGAGATATCCTAACGCCACGTGAGCATTTGGGGGCTGTTATGTGAACACTTGACCTATTAAATTATAATCATTAATATTCGCTTTCAGTTTTTCATTCAAATGAGTTTCATTTACACAAATTATATCTGACTTCAAAAATGTTATTAAGAACGTGTCCGCGAGAAGACCATGCAGAAATTGAAAAAAACGATAACCCTGGGGGTCAGCAAATTTCAACCATACTTGGTCTATGGGGACCCCTAGGCGACAGAAGTCACATGATGAAGCGAAAAAACTTTGAAGTGACAACTTCCGGTATAACTGGAAATTGTTGTTTTGGGGCAAAATTTGACATATTTCGACCAATTTTTTACCCAAATTTCAAAACGCTCCTACTCGAAAGGTTCTATCTGTAATTTTTTTAAATTGGTCAGGTATGATAGGCTTAGTAGTCGTCTTAAAATCCTGCAGTCGTTTGGGATTGCATGAATCGTGTGAAATTTTCTGTCGTGATCTTAAAGTGGTCATTTTACGTATGTTGAAAACTATGCCATCCTAAAACGTATGTAGCTACTTCTTTGCAGGTCTGACATACAATTGCTTGGTGTGGTTGTGAAGGGCATATCTCGAAGTAAATGTCAGAAGAAAAAAACTGACCGGAACGCAACCCACTAGAGTGCTGCAATAGTTTGAAAATGTATAAAAACGGTATTTTCCACAAAATTCGTCTTTTCACTGATGATGGACTACTATCTTCAAGAGTTCAAATGACGGTTGATTATCAACATTACTAACATATTTTGTTACTTGGACGTTCCTTGTGCCAAATATACTATCTTGGTAAAAAAAAATCATGATTTTGTGACAAAATCTGACGTTCGCGGTCATAGTAGAAAAGGGGCGTAACTGGTGCGTAATTTTGCAGGATCAGGCAACGATTATTCTAATCTGTATTCAGTAGTTAGTAGCACAGAAGAGCATAAATTCATGGGTTGGCTCGGCAAGCTTTTATATTGGCACAATTTAACCAAAGCAGCACCTTTTCAGCAATGACCAACGATTATCTTCAAATAATAATAACTGTTTTCTATTGTGCTGAACATTCACCATCACCATTACTTCTAATATTTCGGTATTTGAACGTGCCTCGTGTTAAATAGATGTTGTTTAAAATCATAATTTTGTGATAGCCAAAGGGAAGGGTCATATTGTGTTGTGTAAAATTTTGCAGGGATCAGACCACTGTTATTAAGATCAGTATTCAGGAACAGATCACCGTATAGATTTATTGACTGACACGAGTATCATAAACTTGATCTATTAATTTGTTCACCTGCTCATGTAAAGAAGAAACATTTAGAAGTGTTCATGTACATGTCTACTTTCGAGCAGAAGTGCTTACGTACTTAACTTTCTATGCTCAAGTGTAAATGCTATCTGACATTCCTTCAAGTTTTTGGACCCAAGAGTAATGTTTTATTTTGTAATACTGTTTTTGGGGTATGTCCTCTTCTCCTTCGTGGATTTCAATATGGAATTATCATAGCCTCCCGATCTCCAATGCTTCTCCATGAAAATGTCTAAATGTTTCTACACAATGATCGGCCCCTAAATACAGATGGGAATAAGCTAGTCTGACCAAAATAATCTATTTGGCACAGTAAGGGCGGTAGAAAAGTTGATATACCGCGGGTAACTGGGCACGTGAACCCATTAATCCTATGCTTGTTGTGTAGTCATCTTGATGATCGCGTAACTTAATGTCACTGGATCATGTACAATCCCCTCGTACTTAAAACCTGTTACAAGAACAAACATGTACATGCCTCAGAAAGTCTTCAACCCATGGACGACTAATAGTTTATGATCACGGACTTAGCTATGTAGTTCTCTAACACTCACGAATTATCGCGTTTCGGGTTGTCTGGTTCTCCACAAAACATTTCCAGTCACGAGAATGTACTGAAGATGCTAATGCGAACCTTCCACAGCTATTGGCAGCGTAGTGATCTTTTACCCAAGAGCTGAAATATGTTTACTCTGAATCGTGTATCATATTTCACCTTTCATTACCATATCATATTCATATAAAATGAATTATTATAATATGTAAATTGTGAAAAACTTGTCCCTGGTCTACATGGGCTTTAGATCATAAGGTCAGTTATTGAGTCAAGTAGTGACACAGCATGCAAGTGTGGTGTTGTTTGTCCAACCGCGTGGATTTTCTATTTTCTCACAAGCGATCATTGTAAATCTGTAACATATGTTAGTCCCAAAGTGACCTAGTTTGCGTCAAGTGGATCTTAAACCCCATTTCTCTCTCTTATGTCAAGTTCAGTCTTGCTAACGACTGAATGGGATATATTAACTTTGTTATGATGTCCATAGATATGCATCACCATAATATGTTAGTCCCAAAATGACCTAGTTTTTGTCAAATAAACGTTACATCTCATTTTACTCTGTTCCTCTCATGTCTAATTCATCCTTGATACTGACTAAATGGAATATATTAAATTTGTAAAGATATCCATACACATACTTCATCTGGGGTATTGGTAAACGGAACATTTTATCCTATTTTTGGGTGTTTTTAATTTATTTCTCATGTATTTATTATGCCCGTTCCGGTCATTTTTATTTTTTATTTTGTTAGTGGGAAGGTTGCTAGATGTGGGTAACATTCAATTTTGGTCCTAGTCCCTGCAAAGAACGAGCTATAGCATCTCAAACATTGGTTTTCATTAAATTCAATTTTCAGACAGAGTTGGGTATCAGGCCAGTACCAAGGTAGAATTAGCAGTAGAAACTTTAAACTTGGTGTATAGGAGGAACCTGAGTGGTCCTACTAATGCCCAAATTTTCGTCTGCCTAAACCAATTATTGTGCGAATAGCAGATCATTCAAATTTGGTTCCAAAATCGCCTATTTTTTGCTTATTTTTCTATTAAAAAATATATTTCCAATTTTCCAGGTCGGTATCAACTGAATCAATCTAATATTTTGTGAGGATGTATCTGGGTACTAACCCATCTCACAGAAAAAATTTGGCCCAAATCCCCGACCCAAGGGTTATCACCCCCTGCATGGTGCTCTCGCGGACACGCTCTTAACGTTTCACGTACGTCCACCCTTTAATATTTTGATGAGCTATTCTTGAGAAATAAGGTGGTGGTGGAGTGGGGGCGGGGCGAATGGTTAGCACGTGCACACTGTATCATAAAGTCTGTCGTTGAGTCAACTGGTGTGGTTTTAATTCCCCTGAATGAATAAATGAAATGGGGTTTAACGTCATAGAGACAGTTGTTGATATAGAAATGGGGTTTAACGTCATAGAGACAGTTGTTGATATAGAAATGGGGTTTAACGTAATAGAGACAGTTGTTGATATAGAAATGGGGTTTAACGTCATAGAAACAGTTGTTGATATAGAAATGGAGATAAACGTCCTGATCAACTTTCCCCGCCAGTGCTGGGATCGAACATCAAACCTCCAGGTTAAAGAGCCAACGCCTCACCTGCTGAGCCACCGTAACGACCTACAACTAAATGGCTATATTATAATGGGTTACTTGGTATATTATGTAGCGACAATTGTTAAATCAAAGAAAACCGACCGATTTCACCCGACGAACTTTTGCGAATTTTGTACTTTTACAGAAACGCCGATATGCGAATCCACCTACCCTTCTGGTGCAATAAACACATAAATATAATGAATTGGAATCTAATGCTAGATGCCTATTCTAGAATATGATAAGTACATAAATATAAAATCGAATACGAATATAGCATTCTATTTGTAATATTATATCAAGATGAGTTTAATGTTTTGAGTGATACATGATAAAATGACAAGTTAATATCATTCCATTTATAATATCCCCATTTTCCAAAGAGTTCAAAAAACTAGTTTCCTATAAATCGTTAGTGCTAGACGTATAAATTATTAAATTTTGGAAATTATTTCCAAAAGCATTGACAATACTACAAAAAAAATGTTCTCTTTGAGAACATAAAAACTACAATCAATTTTTATTTTACATCAATGAAAACATCTGTGCCGGCAGAAAAGACATTTGTTTTCTTAATTATCATTTCATTTTTTTTATAAAACCACGGTTCATTCAGGTCACCATGTGTGGGAGGAAACAGGAGGACCCGGAGAAAACCGACGAGATTGGAAGGCAACCCTACTGCTGGTCACGTAAAACCGGGGAATCGAAACCATGCCAGTTGACTCAATGGCAGGCCTTGTGATACAGCGCGCACGTGCTAGCCTATCGGCAATCTACCCCACCCCCCACCCCTATATGTCTGATTTTGACTGAACGTGGAGTCTTATTATGGTTGAATAAGTCACGAATCAGGCCTGAATGAGCCGAGAGGCTGGCCTGAATGGGTCACGAATCTAGTCCGAATGGGTCAGGAAACTGGTCGGGATGAGCCAGGTACCAATATCTGTATACAATTTTAAGACTAAAATCGCCTTCTTTATGTACAATCCCCTACATCAATCTCCAATTCGATTTTTATTTTTTCAAGTGGTTTTTCGTTCCATCCGAACGACTATACAATGTCCCTTGCCTGGCCTCCCAGTCCTGTACTACTGATAAAGTTTCTAGGCCAGCGCATTTATTGAATAAGCTTTAGATACAACTCGGTACGTCATGACGTTTAGCAATGTTAATGCTATGTGAAACGAACTATCCAGTTGAAACCATGCAGTTCGGGCGATATGACACGAACTATTAAAAGGAAAGTTTTCGGATTCGACAATATAGCACGATACCATTACTATATGGCACGAACTGTCCCTGTGAAACCTTTCATCCCATACGAAATGGCACGAACTATTCAGCTTTGGCCATTTGGCATGAATGGCTATGTGAAACTCTTCACCTTTGGCAATATGGCACGAATTGTTCATATGAATTTACTCAGCTCTGAAGATATGACTCGAATTATAATATGAAACGGGTGCCATTCAGCTCAGACAATATGGCATGAACGATAGTATCGTGTTCCACCGAATGTTGTCAAGTTGGGACCATCACCGCCTTATTTCAGCGTCTAGCTCGGTCCATTACTAGTAATCACCATCCCGATGAAATATGATTAATACGCAGATCCTATCTAGTTTCGTTTAATATAGTTCAAAATTTCATTTTACTTGTCTTTACTACACTAGGATCTGGAAGACTTGTTATCATTGACATGTTTTAAATGGTGTGAGAGATTAACAATTCGAACAATCTAGGCGTGCAATCTACGGAACTGTAAGTAAACCAGTAGAAACGTCAACGCTGATTGATTAATAATTAATGTCTGATGACATAGGGTCAAAAGCCGCTCATACGACCCTTGACGTGAACTCCCACTATAAACGAAACGGAATATAGATCTGTATTTCTAAGGAAGTCGATCAACTGGTACAGATGAGGAAATGTCAAGGATGGGTTGGGTGGTTGGCGTACTTTCAGCTAAAGGTGTGGAGATGTCCAGGGTGGTATTGGATGGATGGCGTACTTTCAGCTAAAGGAGAGGGGTGTACAGGGTGGAGTTGGATTGATGGCGTACTTTCAGCTAAAGGTGAGGGGTGTCCAGGGTGGAGTTGGATTGATGGCGTACTTTCAGCTAAAGGTGAGGGGTGTCCAGGGTGGAGTTGGGTGGATGGCGTACTTTCAGCTAAAGGTGAGGGGTGTCCAGGGTGGTGTTGGATAGATGGCGTACTCTCAGCTAAAGGTATGGGTGTCTATGGTGGAGTTGGATGGATAGCGTACTTTCCGCTAAAGGTGATGGGTGTCCAGGGTGGTGTTGGGTGGATTTCGTACTTTCCGCTAAAGGTGTGGAGATGTCCAGGGTGGTGTTGGATGGATGGCGTACTTTCAGATAACGGCGAGGGGTGTACAGGGTGGAGTTGGGTGGATGGCGTACTTTCAGCTAAAGGTGAATGGTGTCAAGGATGTAGTTGGATGGATGGCGTACTTCCAGCTAAAGGTGAGTGGTGTCTAGGGTGGAGTTGGGTGGTTGGCATACTTTCAGCTAAACTGTTACACGTGTGATTAAAGAACCACTGAAGTCAAATCACGAACATGAAACTAATGAAGTAAACCAGACCATCCTTATCAGGCAGCCCAATTAACTACAATGATATGGATGATCTAGAACAGGCACATCCGTTCACACACCTACTGACCGCGTTTTAAATAACAAATCATTTAGCTTGATTGGTCGTGAATTGGTCAATAATTATAATGTCCTGTAACTGGCACATCCGTCAAACATACCAACTGGACCCATTTTAAATAACATACCATTAAGTTCATCAGGTCGTGAGTTGGACATTAATTATGCCAAACTGACTACGACGGGTCCATTTCGAAATGTCTTTCACTGTAACATTGACGTTTTGTTCTAACGTACGTGATATCATTAAAGTCACAGTTTGCCTAGGGTGATTAAATACTGTAATTGTATCGCATTCGGGGTGTGAGAGGACACCTCAAGACGCCATTATTGTCAATTCAAAGATCCACACATGAAATGAGGCATTGTCGACTGCCCAATCTCTGTCTTTCACTTACGGCTGAAGAGCACCCTTCAATCGAGAGCGGAATGTACAATATCTTAGCTCCAATATTTATTTACTGGTTGTAGGCATTTTTAGGAAAATATCAAGTTTAATTCACTTTCAAGATTATTTATAAATGAAATGGGGTTTAACGTCCTACTCTTCTGTACCTAACCTGGGCTAATGGAAGACGGGCATACGCCATACAGTGTGCTATGAGGGAAAGTTTGCCCGGTCCGCGGCGCTACGGCCTACTCATATAACGAATTCCAACTGCCAAGGAATCTTTTGCGTACACGTCAATGTGTACACGGGACCGCGGTTGTTCGTCCCCATTCGAACAACTAAACAGCTTGCCCTGTCAGACCCTCCGTCCTGCATCAATGACAAGGGGAAACCACGTCGTAAAATACTGATGCACTTTCTCGGCCAACACCGTAGCGAACCCGAGACCTCCAAGCTAGTGGGACCCCATCCCATCCCTACCTTAAAATGGCATCGGGAAAACCCCTAAAAATATATAAATTGTTTTATGTGTAAATTGTTTAAATGGTTATTGACATTGCTATCTGTAGATTCTCAAAAGGATGTTATGTTTTATATTTCGTAAAAGGTTAGGACGTCATACAAATTATAGCTTAATTAATCCGCGAAAATGTCCATTAGTCGTCAGATCCTCTAAATGAAATGGGAAAAGAAAACTGGGTCACTAGTCCACGTTCGACTCGTTTACCTAGTGTGCGGAAATAGAGACCTGTTTCTAAGGAAGAGATCTTAACGTTGTTGCCAACCAGACTGGTCTTTGTGTGTCTCCCAGTTTTATCAGTTTGTCTGTGATTTTACTCTGAGCTAGTAATCATAGAAAACCATTATTGTTGTCGATTAATAATGTCGGTTTTAATATCATCAATACAAGGATCGAGTACCAACCATGTATGTGTAGTTTGGGTGTTTAAAGAAGTGTGTTGTTTGTTTTAGTTCCAGCAACAATGGGCTGGTTTAATATCAACAACACTGTACAGGTTTAATACCAGAAATCAGCAATACTGAGTTGATTGTTTTAATACCAGTAACACTGGGCAGGTTTAATATCAGTAACACTGAGCGGGTTTAATACCAGTAACACTGGACTGGCTTAATACCAGTAACAATGCGCTGGCTTAATACCAGTAACACTGGACTGGCTTAATACCAGTAACAATGGGCGGGTTTAATACCAGTAACACTGGGCGGGTTTAATATCAGTAACACTGGGCGGGTTTAATACCAGTAACACTGGGCTGGCTTAATACCAGTAACAATGCGCTGGCTTAATACCAGTAACAATGCGCTGGCTTAATACCAGTAACAATGCGCTGGCTTAATACCAGTAACACTGGACTGGCTTAATACCAGTAACAATGGGCTGGTTTAATATCAGTAACAATGGGCTGGCTTAATACCAGTAACACTGGGCTGGGTTAATACCAGTAACAATGGGCGGGTTTAATACCAGTAACAATGGGCTGGTTTAATATCACTAACAATGGGCGGGTTTAATACCAGTAACAATGGGCTGGTTTCATATCAGTAACAATGGACTGCTTTAATACCAGCAACAATTGGCTGGTTTAATACCAGTTACACTGGGCTGGTTTAATACCAATAACACTGGGCTGGTTTAATGGGCTGGTTCAATACCAGCAACAATTGGCTGGTTTAATACCAGTAATAATGGGCTGGTTTAATACCAGTAACAATGGGTTGCTCGTTGTAATATTAGTTACATCAGAAGCATGTCCAGGATTTGAGTAGGGTGATGATGATTATCATTAGTGGATTATCCGAGAATTTTAGGAAATCAAGTACTCTGAGACAATACATACACGTACATGATTAGAGAGGGTCGAGGCCAAACGGCCGCAATGTATTTTTGTTTATGCATTTATATTATTTATATGATGTATTTTTGTTTATGTATTTATATTATTTATATGATGTATGTTTGTTTGTGTATTTATATGATGTATGCTTGTAATGCGATGAATAATCCATCCATTTACGCATGCTCAAAGACATATATTTTAAGAGTCTCTCGCCATTTAAACAATCTGATGTAACAATCCGTTTCTCATCTGTTTATAATTAAGACGAGTATGCGCCATACAGTGTGCTTTAATGAAATGTTGCCCAGAGAGCGACACAGTGGCACCATGGCCTACTCATATATCGAATCCCGTGTGACTACGTGTATGCCAAAACGAATCTGTTGCGTGTATGCTAATGTATACACGGGACCTCGGTGTTTCGTCCCATCCGAACGACAAGACTTCTGTCCTTGTATGCCCCCCCCCCCTTTCTGCACAATTGACAAGGTGAAACGACATCGGAAGCTCCCCTCATCGGATAAGAGAATTAAACCACATGAGGTTTTAATAATGAGATTTCAAACGTGAAGTGTTTTAGGAACAGAATGGCTAAGTGAGTAAGACGCTGGCTCGCTGGTCTGGAGGTAGGGTTTTCGATCCCTGCTTTGGCCGAAAAAGTTCATTCGGATTTCCCGACGTGGTTCCCCCTTGTCAGTGATGCAGGATGGATGGCCTGACAAGAACAGCTGTCTAGTCGTTCGGATGGGCGAAAAACCGAGGCCCCGTGAATACATTGGCGTGCACGTAAAAGATCCCCTAGCAGTTGGAATTCGCTATACGAGTAGGCCGTAGCGACGCTACCCGGCCAAAATTTCCCTCATCGCAGTTTAGGGGCTGATTCAACGTACATGATAGAAACAAGGAAAACATCAAGGATTTTCAGGCTGACGTAGAAGTCAATCATTGCGTCAACGACTTTTGCATTCCTTTCTGTTATTTTCCGTAGTTTATTAGAGGTTTCAACTAACATAGCTTCAGTTTTTTTCATTATTCAATGTCATTCAGGACTTTTATGTCATCCAAGACTTAATGGAGTGTGAACATGTTGCTGTTCCATTTAAGGATTCTTTAACTTGAGTGTGGTTGCAAACATCAAACATCAATTAACTGTGTGACATCGGCGTAAGATAGTATTGCCGGATATTATGTTGGTCAGTACTTATACCAAGGGATACAGTGCATAGTACAGATAATACAGGACCAAGCACTGATCCTTGTGGCACCTCACAGGACAATGTGGCATGATCTGATTTGTTTCTTGGTTGTCTTTTTGCGATAGATAAAGGGAAAGTACAATATGCTCTGTTCACGCAAGCCCCCCCCCTCCCCCCTCCCCCCCGAGTCCCCAGAAACCCAATCGACGAGTGTCGGCCGCCCGTAGTGTCTTCCATGTTTCGTTCTTTCTTTGTCTTTGTCCTTTTCTTGGACCGGATTCACCAAAGTCTAAGAATGTACCAATTGGCTATGAGGTAAATGTTGAGGGGGCCACGGTGGCTAAGTGTGTAAGACGCTTACTAGCCTAGACGTCGTGTGTTCCATCCCTGCATTGGCCGAGAAAGTTCATCGGGATTTGTCGACGTGGTCCCCCCTTGTCCTGCCAAGGACAGCCATCTAGTCGTTCGGATGGGACAAAAAGAATAGGTCCGTGTATACATTGGAATGCACATAAAACATCCCTTGGCAGTTGGAATTCGATATAAGAGTTGTCCATAGTGCCGCCGACCGGGCAAAATTTCCCCTCATAGCAAACCGTGTGGCGTACACCCGTTTGCATTAGCCCCGTCGGAGCACATCAGTATGACGTATAACGTTAAACACATTTCATTTCATTTTTGTAACCTACTGTGATATACTACAGTATTCAAAACAAAGTTAAACTCAGATGAATAAATATATCAGATATTAATACAGACCTGCTCGTTATTCCGAAATAGCATCTAATACAATATTGTAATCTGTTAAAAATACTTAAAACTACAGTAAATAATATATGGATGTTTCTATTTTAAAAGAGTATATACATTTTACTCTATTCAAAAAACACGATTTATGAGTGTTTATGAGATAAGCACCCATTAGCATATCCGCTCATCAAAGTGTGGCTTCTGCTGCGATTACCAAGATTTATATCAGATATATATGATGAGTCTCCTGTTGATCGAAATATACACATCTCTTGATTGACATCCATCTAACAAATGGATAATAGATTGATTTGGTTGACGATACACACGTGGAGAGAGAGAGAGAGAGAGAGAGGGGGGTGCGCTTAGTGGGAATTCGAATAAATAAATGTAATTGAATGAATAGAGCAATACACACATGGGGAGAGAGATAGAGAGAGAGAGGGGGGAAGAGAGAGAGAGTGCTTAGTGGGAATTCGAGTAAATAAATGTAATGTCTGAACATTGAATGATAGAGCAATACGTTATTTTTTCCTCACAGACAAGCATGCACCACACAAATATTTGGGATATTTTGCCAAGCCAGTGCCAATCGGTGCTTCACGACTCAGCTCGTATTTTGTTGTGGTTTGGTAAAAGTCTGAAAGATACGTGGGTGTACAAAACATCTAACAAGTAGCACTTACGCCCACGTTTTCGCACATTTAATAAAATAAATTGAGTCTCAATAACACATTAATTTGAGATAATACTTTAATAAGTCTGCCGTTTTAGCTTTATTTATCATAATAACCAAATGATATGAAATACTACCTTTATATGTCTGCCGTAGTAAAGGATATGTAAGTGTAGCGAGGGGGAGGGGCCAGAAGGGACAACGACCCAGGCTTTCATTGCAGAGGTGGGGGGGGGGGGCGTCCAAGTGGGGCGCAGGTAGATATGGAACAGGTAAACTGGTGGAGGTAGACCTAGTTGTCAAAATGGCACACACAGGAACGAGGGAACAGACGCAAGAAGTTATAAACACTTAGGAACGGTACAGGTAGTTTAAAATTGGTACAAATGAAACAGATAAAAATGATACAAGTAGCGAATTATTGAAATAAAATTGAAACAATGGTAGATGGTACCCCCCCCCCCCCCCCGGTTCCCAATCGCCTTTAAAGACCTATACGCCCATATGTTAGTTCCAACATGCCTTAGTTGGTGTAGCGTGGACGTTAAACCAGACTCTTCGTATACATCATCATGAGAGAGAGAAAAAAATGGGGTTTAACGTCCACTCGACACAAACTATGTCATTTCGGAACTAACATATGGTTTAATTTCATTTCAATAATTCGCTTGCGCGTAGGGGTCTTTAGCAGTGGGAGGAAACTGGAGTGCCCGGAGGGAACCCACGAGGTTGAGGAGGCGCCCCTATCTCCATCCCACATACGCTCACACCAGAGATCAAAACCACAGCCGCAAGCCAGAGGTGACCGGCCAGCTAGAGGTCGAAGCGCGGCACTCTAGACCACTAGGCCATCCCAACCCCCACATCATCATGAACATTGCTGTTTATAGTCGTGTTATGAACAATGTTTGCTGCATCTAATCATGAACAAAGTTAAAGCTGAACTCCGATTACAAAACTACAGAAATAATCAAATAAAAAAAAATTACTGCCATACTTGTTTTCAATTTGCAGAACAAGTATGGCCGCTGTACGGTGTACGAAAACAGAGGCAGGCCACGCCTGTTGGGATGGCCTAGTGGTCTAGAGTGCCGCGCTTCGACCTCTAGCTGGCCGGTCACCTCTGGCTTGCGGCTGTGGTTTCGAGCACTGGTGTGAGCGTATGTGGCATGGAGATAGGGGCTCCTTCTCAACCTCGTGGGTTTCCTCCGGGCACTCCGGTTTCCTCCCACAGCAAAGACTCCTGTGCGTGCGCTAAGATAATGAAAATGAAAAATAAGACTTGTCTGCGATATCACCTTCGGTGTAAGCGGACGTTAAACCCCAAGAACAACAACAATGCCCACATCCAGTATACACTGTGTCAACCACACTGTCCACACCCGGCTAGCAATATTTCAACTACCAATTACCTACTGACTGAGCGGTTTTTCGCTATAAGTTTACTGAAAATATTATTAGGGGCCTGCCTCTGTTTTCGTACACCGTACAGCGGCCATACTTGTTCTGCAAATTGAAAACAAGTATGGCGATTATGTATGGCAGTATTTTTTTTTTTAATTATTTCTGTAGTTTTGTAATCGGAGTTCAGCTTTAACCCAATCATTTTAAAATAAAAAAAAGTTGTTTACAGTCATTGTATCACGAACAATGTTGTTTATAGTCATTTTATTATATGCAATGTTGTTTACGGTCATCTTACCAAAAACAATGTTGTTTGTAGTCATCTGATCATATACAATGTTGTTTATAGTCATTTTATAAGAAAAATGTGGGATATATTATCAGGGTCTCCCCAGTGATTATTCAACAATGTATATGTGGACTATATATATTAAGTACCTGACTTGTGTACGGAGGTGGCTGTTTTCTTAGAAATGTCTGAAGTTGAAATGTAATCAAATGTAGATTAAAATAGGTTTAAAACATGTTACTTAAGCCTCCATAACGACTATATCAGACGCAGATTACAAATGTTTGTAGTGGTAGCAGCGACAGTTTGAGCTGTATAAGAGGTGGAAGTTATACAGGATTATGACATTCTCTCTCACGAGACATCTTTGTTAATAGTATACCTACAAACTTACTGTCAACATCTGTATTCTGTATCAACCCACACTCTAGTTTGCGCCTAGATATCTTCAGCAGTGGGACACTCCTGAGTTTCTGTTCCACGGCGCTAACCTCTGAATCAATTCACGGGGTTTTCACGATTCAAATTATGTGCCTTCAGTGATTTCTTTGGCCACGTAGGTTGATTCTACGAACCAATTAAAAGGCAGTTTACATACCAGTGTTAGCGTGGCCCACAATACAACAGCTTGTACTCCCCATTATGACAATGTTTGCGAGGCATTTGACATTAGATAATTTCTCAAATATTTTGACAAGTTTGCAACAACAATTTGGCGATCTTAGTTGCTGTAAAATGCGAATTCAATTCACGTTCGGATAATTAAACAAAAAATGTTTATTTACTAACCAATGCATCTCCCAAATAATAAAGTCGAGGTTTTACATAATTATATCATTTGAACGAAATATGAATTCGTTATAACGAAATATGAATTCGTTATAACGAAATATGAATTCGTTATAACGAAATATGAATTCGTTATAACGAAATATGAATTCGTTATAACGAAATATGAATTCGTTATAACGAAATATGAATTCGTTATAACGAAATATTTATTCGTTATAACGAAATATTAATTCGTTATAAATAAATATTAATTTGTTATAAATTTGTTAATTTGTTATAAATAAATATTAAAAATATAAAAATTAGATCGTTGATATAAAATAGATTTCGTTGCTTTTACGAATTATTATATAGTTAATACTAAATAGTATAATTAAAATTATTTCGAATCAAAATTTATAAAATGATTATATAAGAGTGGGATCGTACACATAAGGGGTTCTGCTGCTCCCAATGTAACAAGACGGTCAACATCATGAATATACCTGTATAAAATGAAATGAAATGGGGTTTAACGTCCAACTCTTCTGCACCTGACCTGGGCTAACGGAAGACGGGCATACGCCATACAGTGTGCTATGAGAGACAATTTGCCCGGGCAGCGGCGCTACGGCCCACTCTTATATCGAATTCCAACTGCCAAAGTGTACACGGGACAGCGGTTTTTCGTCCCATCCGAACGACTAGGCAGTTGCCCTTGTCAGGCCCTCCTTCTGCATCACTGACAATGGCAAACCACGCCAGAAAATCGAGATGAACTTTCTCGGCCAATGCAGGGATCGAACACCCGACCTCCAGGCTAGCGAGCCAGCGCCTTTCCCAATTAGCCACCGTGATTCCCGACCTGTATAAATCCTGTATAAAACCCAATTGAATCTAAGTCTGTGGATTATGTCCCATAGGTATTATTTCTTGATTAAATATTTTCCGAAAAATTCAAATCACGCTCCGTTACTTTAACAAACAATCCCTGGTTGTACGTGACAAGGAGTAGGGTCGCCTGTCCAACCTCGTTGGTTTTCTCCTGGTCCCCCGGTTTCCCCCAACTGCTAAAGACCCCTACGCGCAAGCTTGTCATTGAAATAAAATTAAACTATATGTTAGTCCAGAAATGACCTACTTTGTGTCGAGTGGACGTTAAACCCAATTTCATTCTCTTTTTACTTAAACAAAAAATTTGATTTACGAATCAATCCGTCTCCTAGCATAATAACGTCGGGTTTCAGTTTACACATTAAGCTACAAGACGAAAATCCTCTTTTCTTTTCATTCATGCTGTGCGCATTCATACCCTTCCGTCGATCAATGTGCATCCATTAAATAGCGACGGGACAAGTATTCAACAAATATTGGAAATCCGGGATAGATAACTTTAAATGATTCGAAGCTGTTTCTGTGTTGATTTCTCTGTAAAGTCAAGTAGTTTCCTAGTAGGTTACTAAGTAACAGCGTCTGGTGTCTAGAATGTGACGTCAACGATCTTCTGTTTTTGAAATTACATCGTGTTGGATTTGAATGTCCATAGTCGTTTAAAATGAAAGATGGATTAAGCAGTTGGCCAGAAAGACATTCTTTGTTTATTATATAAAATATCTTAACGTCCTACTTTTCAACATCGACGGGGCTAATCAAGATGACTACATGTATATGCCATACCCTGTGCTATGACTCCAATTTCAAATGGTACTCCTACGTGCACAACAACTTCTACACCGATCGAAAAATCTCAACGCGCATAGAAATGAAATGAAATGGGGTTTGATTAACGTCCTACTCTTTTGCACATAGCCTGGGCTAATGGAAGGCGAACATACGCCATACAGTGTGATATGAGGGAAATTTTGCCCAGACAGCGGCGCTACCGCCTACTCTTATATCGAATTCCAACTGCTAAGGGATCTTTTACTTGCACGCCAATGTGTACACGGGACCTCGGTTTTTCGCCCAAACCGATCGACTAGGCAGCTGTCCTTGTCAGGCCCTCCTTCTGCATCACTGACAATGGGAAACCACGCCGGAAAATCTAGATGAACTTTCTCGGCCACAACGCGCATAGATTTTGAGGAATATCCGGATTCAAACCGCATACTCTTTGTTACTGAATCAGCGTCGTACCCACAGGATCACCGTCGTTCCTTATTCAATCTGATTAAAGCACAGATCCTATTTCGTTTCGTTTTTATAGTTCAAAATTTCGTTTTACTTATCTTCACAACACTACGGTCATTGACGTGTTCTGAATGATGTAAGGAATTAGCCAATGAAACGGTATGTCGCGGCCAGCTTTAGGCGTGTTTTTGGATGGAAACGTGGGTAATCCACTAGTAACATCAATGCTGATTGGTTAATCAAATGTCATAGGGTCAAAAGCTGGTTGTATTACCTCTGACACGACCTATCGTTATAACCGGTCATATCTTCATGTAGTGATCTGTAATATAATCACATGGCACATCATTCGGCAAGCTTTAAGTATAGGATATTAACCTACCCGAGGTTGATATGATAAGAGAACACGCCGGCGCAGCCCAACGGTTCTCTATCATATCAATCAGAGGGAGAACAGGTTTATATCTGACATATACAACGCGTTCACCCTTAAATTTAATGGGCTCTTCTAAAAAAGGCAACAGTGATTGGATAATTGCTCGATAGTTTCCGCCAAAAAAACGCAAATTACCGAAGCTATCACGTGCAGGTTTTTGTTTATACGTCGCCATTTTGGAGTAATTAAATTGAAATCAAAAACAAAATGGATAGTTAAACGAAGTCAGACGAATAATCAATCCATTTTAGTCACCACAATGACGATAGAATAGATGTGAATGCAAATATGATGAGGATCTATCCAACGCCTGAAGAAAATTTGGATCAAAAGGCAATCTTTTCCGATAATTCTGACAGTGAACCGTGATTGAAGGTTTTAGGTATGTTCAGAGAAGAGTTTGACCGACTGGGCGATAAATACTTTCAAGTCTTGCAGTGTGTGGAGAAATAATGTGGGGTGAAAGAAAATTCTTGGCCCGACTCCTAGAAAATTCTTAAACGTGCTTAAATTTCAAGTAGACTTTGCATTTAAGAAAACTTATTGCATTTTGTGTTCCCAGAAAATTCTTAAGAACGTCCTTTTGCTTAGATTTTAAGTAGACTTCAGTGTAAGCACAAGTACGTTATTATGTGTTCTTAGAAGCACAAGTCTCAAGCAAGGTATAGGGCTTGCTTACCAACCTTAAGTCTGTTTCTGCTTCAAACAAGATGGCTGGGTGCTAGTTATTCCATGGCATTTCCTACATGTTTTGATACGTAAGAGACAATTTAAAGGCAGAGAAAATCCTTTGGAAACATATTCTCGAGAAGTGTGCTATAGAAAATGTCGCTTCTGCCCTGACACCATTTCATTCATTTACCAATTAGTAAAGAACATAAACACACGGGCTACTTTAAGATCAGGCGCTCCCGCAATTTTTCAGAGTGCTTGCGTTTTTTTTTTTTGTTTCTGTTTCTGTTTTTTTTTTTTTTTTTTTTTTTTAGCTTGTTCCACATTTTATATGTGGACATGTCAAATGCATCTAAATAGAACATTTACCGGGAGGCAGACGACAAATTTATGGCGTAATTCGTATACAAAACTGTTTTATGACGTATGAGAGCACCATAGTCTCACTTTACCAGTCACATTGTGCTTAAACTAATACTTGACTTGTGCTTACGTAAGAACGGTCTTAAGAATTTTCTAGAGACGGTATTTTACTAAGATTCTTACGTAAGAAAACGTGAAGCATAACTTTTTGCTTACTTTAAGAATTTTCTAGGAACCGGGCCCAGAAATATATCTTAGACATGGAGTATGGATAACCGATTTAAATATCCGGGTAAGTACGCCGTCTATTTCGTTACTGAATGCTACAAACTGTACTATGACAGTGTTATTTTTATTGTCAAACGAATAAAATTTTGTTTCTATTTTCTTTGTATTATTTCGATCATCTACGTCATCAGCGTTTGATATGAGCCGAATATATCGACCTGGGATGACGTAATCAGCGGTTGATATGAAATATATGAAATATCAACCTGACATGACGTCATCAGCGGTTGATGAGATATAACTGCTATGGACATCAAAGAAAAAACTACACCCAGTTGTATATATATAGTTATACAACTTAATTCCACCTGTTCTTTTTTAACTTCTAGATATTCTGGGCTGTGAATCATTTAATTAATAGCAAGTCAATCATCTCGTGTTGGTATATATTTCAACAATGATTCAATTATTTTGTTATTAATGACAAGATAGTGTGATATACTCACGAGTTCCAGTCCCTAATTATTATTTCCGTGGCTAGATACTATTTAAGTCCTCTTTTTGGAATAAATTTACACAAATAAATATTCTTGCTCATTATCTTTTTGCCCTGGAATTAATTAAGAACGGCATAAAGAACTTTACATACATGTAGTATCGAAATGAAAGGGTCGGTACACCGGAAAAAAATATTCAAATACAAACATACTTTAAGTCGGTATATCGAATGAAATATTGTTTAAAGTCCTGCTGTTCTGTCCCGACCAGGCTATTGAAGATGGGATTTAGTTCGTAAGCCGTACAACTTAAGTATAACCATGCATATCATCAAGCCCATCAAATTATGAGGAGCCGTGGCCACCAGCCGATCCCGACATTTTACCATATCTCTACCCATCCATAATGGCGTTTAATTCTGTACCTGAATGGAGAGAGAGAGAGAGAGAGAGAGAGAGAGAGTGAGAGAGAGAGAGAGAGAGAGACAAATGGGTTTAACGTCCACTCGACACAAACTAGGTCATTTTGAGACTAACATATGGTTTCAATTTATTTCCATAATTCGCTTGCGCGTAGGGGTCTTTAGCAGTGGGAGGAAACCCACGAGGTTGAGAAGGCGCCCCTATCTCCATGCCACATACGCTCACACCAGGCATGGAAACCACAGCCGCAATCCAGAGGTGACCGGCCAGCTAGAGGTCGAAGCGCGGCACTCTAGACCACTAGGCCATCCCACCCCACCCCACCTGAATGGAACCGCTAACTATCTCCCGATAGCCCCTAATACTCATTTGATTGGCCTGATGAATCCCTTGCAGACTACAATATCGTGAACGAGAGAGAGAGGGGGGGGTGAGAAATGGGGTTCGGCGTCCACTCGACACACACTGGATCATTTCGGGGCTAACATACGGTCAATTGAAATAAAATTGAACGTGTTAGTTCTGAAATGGTCTATTTTGTTTCACATCTTCTTTTTCGCAATGGTTGCCGACAAGAAGGACGTTAAATCTCACTTTATGAAAAAATACAGTTCCCATGCACACGTGAATACGCACATTAAAAACTCTTGACGGCATAAGAGTGGGTCGTAGCGTGGCCGTCCGGGGAAAATAACGTATTGCTCTATTCATTCAATATTTCATATACTTTTAGGGATTACATTTATTTATTCGCTCACTAGTATTTATTTGTGTCACAGAAATAAGAACTTCTGTCCTGAAAATTCCTCAGTCTACGTTGTTTGCATTTTTTAACAGATCCCCGTCTTTATTTCCGAAATAGTAGCAGAGACATCCATTTCATTTCAATTTAACAGATCCACAAAAGATCAGCGGCCTTATTCATAAATAAGATATTTGAAGCTTGCAGACGTTTCATTGGTTCTTAGCCTATCAAAAGGCTGCTTAAGTTTTCATGAATAAGGCCCAAAGGGTTTCAGAGTCCATTTTTTTGTAGGCTGCACTGCTTTGAAAGCCATTTTCGGACAGCGCATAATCGTTCGGACGGGACGATAAACAGAGTACCCGTGTATAAATTGGCGTGTACGTAAAAGATCCCGTGGCCGTTGGAATTCGACATGAGTGTTAACCGTAGCGTCGCTGTCCGGACAAACTGTATAGCGTATACCCGTCTCCATTTGCCCACTCGGAGCAAAACACTAGGACATTAAGCGCCATCTCACTTCATTTACTGCCAGCGCCTTGTTTCTGGTTGTATCAATACCAAATATCCATATAGCCAGTTTCCAATAACAACCAATTAACACGTGAACGATTTGTTCATGATGATTATTTACTGCAATAGATTCTACTGTCAATAAGTCCATTAACAACACAATGCCATGATGGCGGATATCAACGTTTATTTCCTGTGTTAGCTCTGTAGCGCATATTGATACAGAGAAACACACGGCACTTAACACACTGGCTTTCCCGCCGTTGTAATAAAAACCCATTTGTAATTAGCCAATTAGACTCGTTGATCGCATTAAGAGATTGGTCGAGGTGGTGGGTACGGACTAAAGGTACGATAGGTACCGACTCCCACTAGTCCTCCAAGATCAATAGCTGACACCGCGTGCCACCGTGACGTCACATAGTAAGACGTATTAAAGAGAATGAAATGACAGTGAGTACCATATACAGTGTCTAAAAGGAGGGATAAGAATTGCTTCACACGAGGATGAACAACATTTGATAAAAGTTTTTATTCCGTTATTATTCATAAATAATATAATTGTATAAAAAAAAATTATATTGGTGCGTGTTTCTGACTGCAGCCTGACTATTAAACAGATATGATATCTCAAAGTATTGTGCCTTTAACAGCTATGTTAACAACACTTCTACTCTTTACACACGCAGGTAAGAAAGTTCATTTATTAAACACCCATATCCGACATACCCTCCCACATGTCGAAAACTCCAAACTTTTTCATTTTCAAAAACTTTAAAACATGTTAAACTATTTTTAAGCCAAGCGAAACTTTTTTGAGAAGTTTTGTTGAGACCTTGAATTAAAGACTTAGCGACATTTTAAATTTTTTTTTTCAAAAGTAAAAATACATTGACGATAAAATCCTTTAAATGGCGACAGTGTGGATTTTTTTTCTAAAATAATGAACTGGATCAATATTGGAGGTGTCGAACTTTTCTTGATTAATGGTTTCTCGTTCGTTAACCAAATCTTTAAAACCCTTCACATCATTAGAAGATTCCTGCGGAAAGACGATAAAAAAATATTGTCAAATTAATGTTCCTTTTTTCATAAACTCCTTAAACCTTTCACAAATAAATCACAGATCAGCTGAAAATATTGATAATCATTTAGCAATGAAGATTTTATGTTAAAACTGAAACCATTCTATTTATCTATACATCGATGCCATAGTTCTGAAACGTTGTAAATGCCACTTATGACCCAAACAGCTATTTTTTGCAAAGGATCACTAATCACATTGAGGGGCTACTCTGCAAAAATTTCAGAACTGTAATCTCGTAACTCAATAAAACAAATCCAGCTTTTAAAAATGTTGATATCCTAATTGCGTTATTTAGATTGGAATTGGTTTTCCTCTCATATCTCTAAAACTAACTCCGACATATTTTGAGACTTAACACCTCTCAGAACTATGACACCAATATGCTCAACAACAGTTTAGAAATGCCAGCATTACTATTAATAGTGTTGAGAGAATACCCTTTCGAAACGTCGCTCAAATGAATAAGTACCTGCTTTCCTTAAATATGTACATGTATATAAAAGTTTTTTTGAATAAAGTAGTGTTTTTAAGTGCCGACATTAATATTTATAATATTATTACAACGTTCACTAAATCTTGTTTCATTTTTTGTTTTAGAAAAGGGTAAAATTTAATCACGAATATTTGATTTTAGTCATAAATTTCACGAACAAAAACTAAAAATGAAAATACATTGTTTTAAAACTGTCGATCGTAGAAAATCATTTCAGTATTCAGACTTGGATTTATTTTTCTGATTTGTCTGAATCTTCAGACCTAGGATCATTTTTCTGATTTAAGTTTAGAGAATTCTAGATCAGCACATGCCTTTCAATAAACCCGTGGACGCCCTCTCCCTTATCTTAAAACATTGGGAGTTGGATGGACGAATGGTTGGCATGTCTGTCATTGAGTTAACTGGCGCGGTTTCGATTTCTCGGTTGTACGTGACAAGGAGTGGGGTAGCTTGTCCAACTTCGTGGTTTTTCTCTGGGTACTCCGGTTTCCTCCCACTGCTAAAAAGACCCCTACACGCAATCGAGTTATCAAAATAAAATTGAACTACATGCTAGTTTGTGTCGAGTGAACGCTAAACACCATCTCTCTCTCCCTTCTCTCTCTCTCTCTCTCTCCCCCGTCTCTCTCTCTCCCTCTCTCTCTCTCTTTCTCTTAAAAAATAAAACCAGGATTGCCTGATAATTGGCATGTTATATATTTACTTAGTAAACTAGTTTTTTTAAAAACGAACTTTCATTTCAGTAGACGAGTCAGTTGTTTCTGTAAACATGATAAACTGTCATATGTTATCTTAAAACACAAAACAAATCTTGGAATATCAGAACATCCAACATTACTTGTCATGTTTACAAAGTTCTTAAAGCCAGAATCCTGTAAAAGAAAAATTCCGACGTTTATTAAGTTGTGCAAACCAAACAAAGCGCAACCAAGATCGTTCATCTGGTAAATAAAAAAACCCCGATAAAAGTGTAAGAATACACAAGTTGTTGGCGTCGTATTTGAGTCATACCAAGTAGAAATTCTGTCGGGCTTTTAAATTATATATGAACATTTTCTAATTGAAATGAACTAAAATGATATCGGGGTTCATTACACAGGGACATTTTGCCCACCTATACAGGTGACATAGGTTTTCGCCCCAATCTGAACGCCAAGGAGGAGTAGGGGCGCCTGTACAGCCTAATAGGATTTCTCCAGGTCCTCCGGTTTCCTCCTATTACTAAAGACCCTTACGCGCAAGCGAATTATTGAAATAAAGTTGAAATACATGTAAGTCCCGAAATTACCTGATTTGCGTATTTAAACCCCATCTCTCTCTCTCTCTCTCTCTCTGAATATATTGAAAACTTTGTTCAAATTACTTTATTCTGAGCTAACTAATAACTGTTTGAAAAGGTATCGTTTATCCATTTTGTCGTTAAATTTAAAAATTTCGTGGGTGTTCAAATCCATTTAAACCTCGCCCATCCGATGGTCTTGTAAATTAACTATAGGTTTGTCTTGTGAATAAATGTCTAAATAATAGTTTATATAACATTTGAGGCCAAAATAAAGACCTGAAATAGGCAGATTTAACTCGTGCCTAATGCATCTTTAACCGTTTTACACATAAAACTTCAGTCAGTTACCATCTTGACGCTGATGTTCTGGGATACAAATGTCTTATCCATTAGTCGCAAACCAATGATTATAGAATAATAAAGATGGCGATATGAAATCAATGGAATTTAATGAGGATAGTTGGATGGAAAGAGGATTGGTCGATCTGTTGACCAAATTCTACTAAAAGAAAGTTTAGATTTGTCTGGACTATGGTGCCTTTAATATCTAGTATTGCCGCCAATTAGAATTTTGTCGCAAAAAGTTTATTGAAGCTTTTAATCAATGGAAAAATCTTTGATTGAAAGACGCGGGTTGGCAGACTACTAGGATAAATCATGCTTCATTAAAGAAAATTGTATCTGCTTTGGAAATTAAAAGAAAAGTTCTCACGAAGGACGTTTTATCATGTACCAATCATTTATAGGGTCGTTTTCTCGTAATTTTCCGGCGTGTTCTTCCTTCTTAGATGAATAAGATGGAAGGTCTAACAAGAGACACCGTATAGTCAATGGTACCGTCTATACATGGGCGTATACGACATGGGCGTATACGTAAAAGAACCCTTGACAGTTGGAATTGTAAATAAGGGTAGACCGTAGCGCTGCTGCCTGGGAAAATTGCTGTCATAGCACACTGTATGGCGTTTTAGCCCAGTCGGCACAGAGGTGTAGGACGTTAAACCCCATTTCAATTCATTTCGTCTCCTAGTCGGCAATTTAAAGGTTAATGCTTTGTGTTTGGTGGTATATAAACCCGTGGTTTGTGGTAATATTCGCTACATTAACCATTAGTGTCGAATCATCAGACAATTATCTGTGTACGGTTTCTCATTCTCGTAGCTGGTGATCATCCAATAAGCAGACAATCAGGAACTCTATGTAAAAGTTAAACATCTCTAAATGAAATGGCTGAACATCTTACAGAAACCGTGAGTTGAGAGCGGCACTACGGACTGTTGTCTTTAATATGTTTTAATGGTATATAAGGTTCCTCGGTTTTTCGTTCCAAGAAAGGAGCCGAGTACATCATTGAGATGATAAAACCGGGCTGGACTATCCCGAGGAATTTTCTCGTTTAACAAATAGAACAGGGGAAAATCCTCAGTCAGCGCTATTCTCACCATCGCCCATTAAAATATCTGTAATTCCTTATCAAATGATTCACACGTTTTGGTTTCTATAAAACCGGTTTTGTTTTAATCAAGAGGTCTGGAGGTCCAATCGGGCAGCACATCCTCTGATCTTAAACCAAGTCACACGAAAACCTTAATTTATCGGTTATCTGGGACACGACCAGACCCCAAGTTCACAAATCATTCACAGACTTGAGCCAAGAATTTACTCAAAATTGTTTGCCTTCATTGTAACTAAAATATAACCCTTTATAAAACTTTTATTGGTTTAATTTATCAAATACCCTAATAAGAAACCAAGTACAAAGTTTTGTGTTTCTGGACCACCGATATTTCTCATAATCAGTGATTGAAAGTTGAGTAAATTCTAAATTTAAGTCTGAGAACGCTTCGTGAACTTGGGTCCAGAGTAAATGCAGCTCTTTAAGGAGTTAATGAAATTACATAGTGACCGGAAAATAAAAAAAACGTCATCATATTCTGGATAACGATATAATCTCCATCGACATAGGTTATATCAATTTCACAGTAATTGGAGTATTTTTGCCGAGATTTGAAAAAAAAATCTGCGTTAATATGAACTGGAGACGGAACTGATATATTTGAACAGGCAAGGCTGATATGAGTATGTTATTGCTAACCGATTTTCTAAAGTAGCATCACGATTGATAGTAATAGTTCACGATGTCTAATTATTTCCATATTGAAAAGATAGCTCGGCCAATTCGTTGGTAATAACATGTGATAAGCACTTGACCTATTTAATTATTTATCATACTGTATGAAAAAAAGAGTGAAATTAAATGGGGGTTTAAATACATTTGTGCACCAGACTGGGCTAATCATGGCGAGAGAGAGAGAGAGAGAGAGAGAGAGAGTGTTAACGTACAATGGACATTTAGTCTCTAACATTTGGTTCAATTTTATTTCAACAATTTGCATGCACGTGGCGGTTTTTAGCAGTATGAGGAAACTGAGGGACCCGTAGAAACCCCCCGAGGTTGGCCAGTGACCCTATTCCTTGTCACGTACAATGACAGAGCTTATGGTACAACGCGCACGCGCTAACCATTCGTCCCACTCTCCTGTAAGCGACATTAGCACTATAGCCTACTCTTATTTCGAATGCCAACTGTCAAGCATTCTTTAACGTATACGTATATAGTCAAGAAGATATATATAGAAATGGCCCATTTCAAATGGGGTTTAACGTCCACTGGCGAAGACTGGGTCAATTCATTGGCTCGCAGGGTTGGTTTTTTTTGGTACATATTGTTTTTCGTAAAATGGTATTCTCTCCCGTGTTGGTATAATAATAACAATTAAAACTGTAACTGCGGTGCAGTGATGACGGGTTTCACCGCCGCCACGTAAATGTTGAATTGACACCACTTCCCATACCAATGGATCGTTAAAAAGACTTCCACCTGAGCCATGCACAGGAAATTAACCCCTTTGTTAAGCCTTTTTGAAATGAGAAAATTCTTTAAAAGTGATCCTGACAAATTATCTTATTGATTCCGGCTTAATGAATATCACTTTCTTCGAAAACATGTTTAATTGGTTTTATGAAAATCAAATTTTATGAAAATCAAATTATAATTGACACTCTTATGGACCAAAAACCTTTAAAAGTGACTTGTAGAAAATCGTCTATTTCTCCGTAACTGAACAAGTTAAAAAAAAAATTGTGACATCTACATGGCCATATTATCGTATTATTCTTATTTATATTGATTTACACTAAAAGTTAACACATTTAAAAAAATAACAACTTTGGTGTTCAGACAAATCATTTCACATTGTCCGATAACTTTCGAAATAGCTTTAATTTCTATGTCACACCCACTTTCCCAGTAATACAGAAGACATCGTAACGCTGCGAAAAGTAGTTTCCGATATATGCGCAAGTGGAAAAAGAAATAATAGGAAAAAATATTAACAAAAACAATAGTGTTTCACACAAACTACGCACTGTGAAACCCCAATAGCAATTTCCATGGGAACAACTACAAATTTGCGTGAACAATAACACCTTTCCGATACTCACCATTCAAAATAAAAATATTGATCAGATTGCCATTTCAGGCCGAGAAACTTTCCCTGAATAATTCGGCGCGGTTTCTCCTACTCAATGGTGCAGAACGAAGGGTCTGGCAAGGACAGTGCCGAGTCGATCGGATGGGATGAAAAAAATGCGGACTGTCGTGAGTGTAAACAAAACCCCTAGGCATTTGGAGTAGGACGTTAAACCCTATTTTATTTTATTCCGGTCTTTCCAGTACGACTCAAATCACTCATCATTTTAGGATTTCACATAGCTAACAAAGTTGTATTGCACAAGCAAAATAAAAACGAATCTAACGATTTCTATATTTTTGCTGAAAATAAATAAATAGCTATATACATCAAGGACAGCCTGATGAAATCATAGATCCTATTTCGTTTCGTATTTTATAGTACAAAATTTCGTTTTACTAGAATCTGGAAGAGTTGATATCATTGACGTGTTCTCGATGATGTGAGCGATTTAGCCAATGAAACGGTCTGTCAAGGCGAGCTTTCGGCGTGTGGTGCACGGAACAATGGGTTACCCACTAAAACATCACGGCTGAGTGGTTTATCAAATGTCTGACGTCATAGGGTCAAAAGCCGCTCGTATGACCTCTGACGCGACATATCGTTACATAGATCTGCATTTCAATCTGCACGAAGGCATGCCGGTGACAATAATAATCAAGCTTTTGCGGTTTTGAGATTTTAACTGGTTACTTTTGTGTTACGAGGTGCTAATAAAAGCTCTTGAACATTCCTCTGCTAGTAAAAACTCCTAAAACATAAACTACAGTATTCCCGTGAAACTAGAATTGGCACTACAGGGCCAGCACAGTTTCTTGTTCCGCATTGCACCACGAGCAATAGGTATAATGGCAGTAATATGTTTGTCCGTCACTGTAATATGTAAAGTCAGATTGTGCCAACAGCCATGCTCCCGTCTTAACCTGTACGATCCAGCTTCAAGGATATTGCAATCGAAACACTTCTGTCATTTTAAACCCGGGGCGTACATGTAGTTATACACATAAGTGCATATTCTAATCGTAATAATAATATAGCTGAGTAGTGCACTGTATGGTTCACCCACCATGAGGTCCCGGTATGAAACCAAGGTCGCTGAGTGGGTTAGGCGCTAGGTGGTTCATCAACAAGGAGATCCTGGTATTGGACCGAGGTGGTTGGGTAAGTTAGGCGCTAGGTGGTTCACCCACCAGGACCTCCCGGTATTGGCCGAGGTGGCTGAGTGGGTTAGGCGATGCATGGGTCACCCACCAGGAGGTATTGGCCGAGGATGTGCCTAGAGATTTCCCAGTCTTTCACCCCTTGTAAAAGTTGCAGACCCGTGACGCCTTGGACTTGGGGGTAAGACGACACCTCAATCTCGCCAAGACATCTAGGCCCTGTTGAAGTGACAACCCCGGTGAAGTCATAGATTCACTATGACCCCCGGTAATCCTCGTAATGAATTATGGATCTAATTTCTATATTTGTCCTGTCCTTCAGTCGGTCTGTACCAGTGATGATCTATAGGGCCTACTCTATTTGCTCTCCCATCTCTATTAGCCGGGTTGGTGTAGACATGCAGGAAGTTATTTTATTTCTGTCCACTTTAGTTGCCTCAACATGTTCATCATCGTCAAGCGAAATATCATACTTTGGGTCGAATAACCGCGTCCGATGAAGAGCCGCAATCCAATCTGTCACTCACAAAGAGTCACCACCTCCCACGTGTTGATATCCACGAAAGTAAATTATCTGATAAATGTTGAAACCCAGCAGGAATCCTCGTGTAACACCATGCAAATATTGTATATAGTGGCTAATTCTCTCGAGCACCCTTCACGTCGTGTAGTAAGAGGATGTAGCGACGAGTTGCGAGTCTCGCTGGACTAATTCTTGCTAACTTTGTATACACCGGCTTATTCCTCCCGAGCACTCTTCACGCTGTTTTCTGAGAGGTTCAAGCTAGGAGTTGTGAATCTAGCTGGACTAATTACTAATTAATAAAGTGGTTGTCTCCTCATTATAGTTGATATCGTATACCAGATTCAAGTTTGTGATTTAATTTACAAGTGATGAATATGTATGAGGTTGTCGAGAGCTATGTAATCCTCTGGGATTAGTTAGGTTACTGAATGTAATATTATCATTTAAGGAATCAGCCTGGATTAAAACCTCGCGATGACCAACTTAAGTGCTGCTTTCTAATTTTCTTGTTCCTTCCTAATACGGGGGGTTGGGATGGCTTAGTGGTCTAGAGTGCCGCGCTTCGACCTCTAGCTGGCCGGTCACCTCTGGCTTGCGGCTGTGGTTTCGAGCCCTGGTGTGAGCGTATGTGGCATGGAGATAGGGGCGCCTTCTCAACCTCGTGGGTTTCCTCCGGGCACTCCGGTTTCCTCCCACTGCTAAAGACCCCTATGCGCAAGCGAATTATTGAAATAAAATTGAAACCATATGTTAGTCCCAAAATGACCTAGTTTGTGTCGAGTGGACGTTAAACTCCATTTCTCTCTCTCTCCCTTCCTAATACCGTGAGTGAGAAAGAGAGAGAGAGAGAGAGAGAGAGAGAGAGAGAGATTTCGTCAACTAGACTCAATAATTCATTTTCACGTAGGGGTCTTTAGCAGTGGGAGGAATCCGGAAGAGAGTTAGAGAGAGAGAGGGACAGAGGGCGATTTCGTCAACTCACTCAATAATTCATTTGTACGAAGATGTCTTTAGCAGTGGGAGGAATCCGGAAGACCCAGCGAAAACGATAGAGTTTAGACAGACGACCCTACACCTTGTCACGTACAAGCTTGGGATCGACACCAAGCCACTTGACTCAATGGCAGACCTTCTGATCTAAAGCACATGTATTCCAACCTTCCCTTATTTGCAGTGTGTGTATCGGTGTCATTTGATAATGATAATACTATCTGAGTCAATTCCTTCAGTACACATATTGTTATGTTTGTTTCTAACTTTTCCTGTTATATAAAACAAACTGCCAAGAGCTGGTGATTATTGTGAACTAGAGGACAATGTGCCATGAGCTGATTGTATTCTATCAGTTAGAATATTATGACTTCAGACACGACAGTCTGGAGGGTACACTTCACTTTGACGCAACATCATTGAAAGACGCTACCTATATATTTAATATTAATTCTGTGAACTCTAATAACATTACAAGGTCTATATTATTATTAACAACACGTAGTGCTGGAATGAGTCATTGATATGTTGTAAAACTGGTAGCTGTGAAGATGACTTGAAAGAATAAACAAAGTCTGCATACGTACGGGTTCGGGCAAGTGGACAACACGATTGGACAAGCAAAAGATGAAGACACTAAGCCCCATTTCATTTCGTTGTTTTTAGACGAACTCTTTCTTAGATTCGAGGTTTGATTGAAGTCGTGGTTTTAATCATGGAGTATTCGTGCTGACCATATACTGAGGTCAGTCATAGCAATCACGTTGATCGTGTGAAAACGTATCCAAACCTAGATGCATGTACCAGATCGTGGAGTCGACAGTGACAATCCTGTCACAAAGCATTACACGACGATGGGAGCCAAGCATTATATCGTCTTGAGGGTATATAACCCAGGAGTCTCGAGGATATACAATCCAGGAGTCGTGAGGGTATACAGTCCAGGATTCGTGGGGTTATATAACCCAGGAGTCTTGAGGGTATACAATCCAGTAACCTCGCAATCCAGGCGTCGTGAGGGTATACAATCCAGGAACCTTGGAGTAATACCATCCAGGAACCTTGAGATTATACAATCCGGAAGTCTTGAGGGTATACAATCTAGGAGTTGACCACAGGCATCACCAACCCTCAACTCGACACAAACTAGGCCATTTCGGGAGTAACATATGGTCCGATTTTATTTCAATAATTCGCTTGCGCGTATGGATCTTTACCACTGGGAGGGAAACGGGGGACCCGGAGCAAACCATAAGGCTGGACAGGCGACCCAACTCCTTGCCACGTACAACCGGGAAATCGAAACCACGCCAGTTGATTTCAACGATAGACATTTTAATACAACGCACACGCGTTAAACACCCCCCCCCCCACACACACACACACTCACAGTTTCCATTTGGGTTTGGTTCCCCCTTGTCAGTAGAGCTGAATGGGGGAAATGGCAAGGTCTGCATACTAGTCGTGCGGACTGGACGCAAAACTGTGGTACCGTGCGTGTATGTGTGTGAGAGAGAGAGAGAGAGAGAGAGAGAGAGTGAGAGAGAGAGAGAGAGAGAGAGTGAGTGAGAGAGAGAGGTTCAACGTCCACCCCACGAAAACTAGTTCATTTCGGGACTAACACGCGGTACTATTATTATGAATGTCATCGATGGATGCAAATAAGAATCTGCGGTTTTAAGGGGTTTTTTTTTTAAAAAAAAAACAAAGCGACGAAATACCAGTAATTTAATGAAATGGCATTTGAACAATCAAAATTAGACTGAAATCCGATGTAACTCAGTTAACTACTGTTCGATTTAACAAACTGGCACCAAGTATCTTTGTGAAGAGTCAAGACTAAAATAGACAGTGGACAGTTGTCACTAGAAGGACTTGATTGTTTGATATTTTTATACGTTTTCTCTATAATTAGTTTATGTAACACAGGGGTACTTTCAGAGCAAACCATAATTAAATAAAATGGGGTTTAAATTCCTACTTTGTGGCACCGACTGGGTTAAAGACGACGGTGACGTGCCGTATGCTACGAAGGGGGAGGGGGGTCGCGGACATTGGTACTACGGCCTACACTTGTTTCGAATTACAACTATCAAGGACTCTTTTACGTGCACGCCAATGTGTAAACGGAACTTAGGGTTTCCATGAACACTCGAGCGACAAGACACTGTTCATTGTCCGATTGTAAAGGGGGAAACCACACCACAAATTACCGAGGATCTGTCTCGGCCAACACTGGGACCGGATACAAGCTCTCTTGGGTAGCGAACCAGCGTCTTAACCGACGGACCACGTCGTCTCCAAACTCCAAGATCAATTAGGAAAACCAGTAAACTGAAAACAGTATGATAGATATATTTATTTTGTACATCTTTGTTTACTGAAGCTTTAATTTGTCTGTGTCTCTGAGGTTTTTTATTTATTTTTTTTATTGACAATAAGATTGATGACGAGATAGAGATCGAAAGATAAGATAATCAACTCAGTTGAAGCAGTCGTCACGTTTCTCGAGCAGAAGATAATGACGTAACAAATTACAACCTCAGCACACAGACACCTAACAATGTCTCTCTGTTGCATGGCTTCTCTCTATGTAATCAACATGTGATAATGACTGACGGAAGTCCACAACCATGGACGGAACAGATTGCGGGAAGTCTTTCATAAGCCATAGTTTCGTATTTCATTTCAAAGCGGACTGTTTATTTGTATCTGTAGCTTTGCTTTACATACTCGGCACTTTTTAAAATATTCAATCGCGGGGGATGGGTGAGACGGCCCCGGAATGCACTTTAGGGAGAGAAGGGAGGGGGTGATTGGGGTTGTATTAAGTTTAAAATCATTGCCTGTATCTGAATAGTTGACTTTATTTGAATAACACGTTCAGTTCATCAGTCGCCAATCCCCTTCACACTAATCACCCGGAACATGGAAAGGGACTGAACCTCATGTATTTCTCATCTGTGAAAGGGATCCCGGTTATTGGTGGAGAAGGAATCCAAACGATGGTGCCACACCCTTTAGTCCAGCATGGGAGGTATTTGCGTCGATCCTAGTAATGGTCGAGATGAATATAGCTGTTTGTAGTGATGGTTACTATAGCAAAATCCATCATGGTTACTAGAGAGTTAGAAGAATTGGGTTTAACGTCCACTCGACACAAACTAGGTTATTTCGGGAAATATATATTGTTCAATTTTATTTCAATAATTCGCTTGTGTGTAAGGGTCTTATTAGTAGTTGAGGAAATCGGAGAACATGGAGAAAACTGCCACGAGGCTGGACAGACTACCCTACTCGTTGTCACGTTGAACAGGGAAATCGAAACCACGCCAGCTGACTCAATGGCAGACCTTATGATACAACGCGCACGCGCACACCATTCAGCCCCCCCCCCCCAACATGGTTACTGCGTGATTTTAACGCATGTTTTCCCTTAGTAACGGAGGGCCTGACAAGGACAGTGTCTACTTGACCGGATGTTACGCAAAACCGAAATCCCGTGTACGCTTTAGCTTGCACCTAAAAGAACCCTTAACAGTTGGAATTCGATGTATGATTAGGTCGTAGCGCCACTGCCCGGGCGAAATGCCCCTCATAGCACACTGTATGGTGTATGCCTGTCTTCCATTAGCCCAAGTTTGATGCAGAAGAGCAGGACGTTAAACCCATTTTATTATTGACGTTTGCTGGTACTCTATTAGTACATGTGATGTTCCTGACTAAGGTAATTAATTGAATCATGCTGTTATTTTTAGATATCCGATATACCGTTTTATTAGAGATAAGTATTTACTAGAGTCTGTCATGCTATCACTGATAGATGGTCAGCTTATTATTGTAGATTATCTGCACGACATTATCACCAGCACTCGTGTCAGTACAAACAAAACACACCAGTCATTCACAGTGGACGAATACAGCTGCCCCAACCACCGGATTGTTTCACTTCATTTGATATTTATTATTTCTTTGGTGCCGGTGCGTTGTATCATTAGGTCTGTCACTAAGTCAACCCCCGTGGTTTGGTTTCCCCGGTTGTACGTGGCAAGGTGTATGCTCGCCTGTCCAACCCCGTGGGTTTTCCCCCACTGCTAAAGACCCGCTCAAGCAACCGAATTATTGAAATGAAATTGAACCACGTGTTAGTCCCGAGTTTGTGTTGAGTGGACGTTAAACCGTCTCTCTCTGTCCCCCCCCTCTCTCTCCCTCTCTCTGGTCAGGATTAGGTTTATCATCTGGTATATAACGATACAGAAGGGAAGACATCGTGCATCAATAAAGCTTTCAATACGATACTTGATTTATTCGGAGGCAATCTTCCCTTAAAACTACACATTAAGCCACTTGGCATGTAATTCTCCTAGAAATATGCTGGATTCTGTGCACAATTTGGTATATATTCTGTACTCAATTTTACTAGACAAATACTAGATCATTTTAAACAAAACCACCCGTGAAGAGCGAACAGGAAAATAATGTAAAGGCATCTCTAAGTGGAGGTATATCCGTTTGTCTATTTCTTGATCGAAAACACTTTGCAATAAAAACGGACAATTCTTATAAAATGCTTTTCTGCCAGGAAATAGAAAGGCGAATTCGGCTTTAACAATACAATGCCCAAGGGAATGAACTCCGCGTAGATAAGTCTGCATTACTTAATACAATCGAATTTTATCTGTTAACTTCACGCGGTAAGATCAAAGACGTAGTTTTAAAAATCCGAACAATTACTCATTCCCTATTAATTGAAATATTATACAATTAATTTGACCGACGTTTACAGTGCTACATCTTAAACATCGATAACATTATTTCTATCGGCTATAAAATATAAAAAACACATTAACGTCTTTTTATCTCGTCGACGCAGTTTTATAAGTGGGCCGCCAGGCTTCCGCTTATTGGACAGGGGGCATGATTAGTTTTTCACTTTTAAATACATTATTTGTGTGTTTCATCGAGTTAGAGTCGTTAATAATAAAAGTCAAATTGTCTTGTTTATGTGTTGAAAAGTTCAAATAAAAACGACGGACAATGAGCCTTTCAAGTCTAATGAAATCATTTACGAGTCCCCCGAGACTCGTTCCACAAGCCTGTTGACTTAAATCAGAGCTGGTTTAGAGCTCAACGAGCTAATGACTACCTTTAAATCATTCAATGAAATGGTGTCAGATACATGAGACAAGGCAGCGATTCGTTTATCGAATTAAACAAACTGGATCAGCGGGTTGTATTTATATTGGGTTTCTGTTTAATGAAGTTGGTTAGTTTTGTGTGTTGAGGTGACTAAATGGCGTAGTAATTGACCCAATTACTTGATCCTTGTTAATAAATATAGTCCCTGACCCTTTCACTAAATATAGTCCACGCGATTGACATTACAAGACTGCGTATTGTGAATTAGTGACTAGGATTTTTAAGAAGAGTCTAGAGTTCTCCTTTGTTTCTGAAAATTACAGAGTCGAGGTGAGATATTCATTCCAGCTTCTCGTTTTAAAGGTGGCCCTGACATGTCCAACAAGAATGTAGTTGTATAACATCATGAGGATCCCGGTGGCTAAGTGAGTAAGACGCTGGCTCGCTAACCTGGAAGTGGGGTGTTCGATCCCTGAATTACCCGAGAAAGTTCATCCAGATTTTTCGGCGTGATTTCCCTTTGTAACTCCCTACTTTACGGTCACCTAACAACTTCATTAAATCGTTTACAGAAGATTCAAAACACAGCCGCACGAATTATTACTAAAACCAAACTACATGATCGTATTTCACCATATCATGTTAGAGAACTTCATTGGCTACCCGTTAGGAAACGCGTAGAATTTAAAATTTCACTGTTGACATACAAGTGTCTTCATGCCACAGCTTCAAACTATCTGCAGGACCTAATTCAAATAAAAATCCCATCCAAGAACAACCAGGTGGTCAAATATGCAACAACTTGATATTCCAAGAACAAATCTCGTATCGTGTGGTGATAGGGCCTTCTCCATAGCAGCACCAGTCCTGTTGAACAAGCTACCCCAACATGTTAAAAAAGAAGAAACTAAACACTCACCTCTTTACCTCAATATAACATCATTCCCTGTGACAGACAACTCAGCAACATTGAACAGTCTACTAGATAATAGGCTCTATATAAATACATTATCATTATTGTCAGTGATGCAAGGTAGAGGGCCTGACAGCTGCCTAGTTGTTCGGATGGGGCAAAAATCCGTGGTCCCGTGTACACATTGGCGTGCACGTAAAAGTTGGAATTCGACATAAGAGTGGGTCGTAGCGCCGCTGCCCCGACCAAATTTCCCTCGTAGCACATTGTATGGCGTATGCCCGTCTTCATTAGCACGGTTTACGAACAGAATAGTAGGACGTTATACCTTAATTCATTTCATTTCACGTATAGCGTCATACATATTTGTGACTGTTCATTGTTTATGTTCGAGGGTAGTGGACACACTGTCGTTGCCTTCAGGACTGTAATTTGGGGCACAAGGATAGCCCGAGCCAGGGAGTGACTTAACAACTTCCAGACTTCTACTACTTCCGGTTTCACGAAACTCATATATATAAGGAAGTATTGAGGGTGCTACCCGTGCGTTAAATGACCCCGTTTATCATTTATTGTAGGGATAGAGTTCATTTGCCCGATCTCTCATTCATTAAGAGAATAAAATATCATTGGATAGTCAAGGACTGACGAATGCAGAACATGACTATTTAAGGCGGTATTAAGGACGAATCGATGCGAGCTGAAATTCGCGCTATAATGGCCGAATGGTTAGCACGTGCGTCCTGTATAAGGTCTGTCACTAAGGCAATTGGCTACCCGCACGCGACTTATTGAAATAAAATTTCATAATATGTTATTTCCAATATTAATTAGTTTCAGCGGAGTGGCCGTATCGCCCCTCTCTCTCTCTCTCTCTCTCTCTCTCTGTCTCTCTCTCTCAACGACTACGCACCACCGCTTACTATGCCATCAAAACATGTATTAAAGCAAAATGTACTCAGATTGATCATTTAAAAAACAAAAACCATAGCAGATTTAGTCGGTTTTAAACCAGGCCCATCAATTTGGTTCACGGCAAATAAAGATGGGGAGCAGCAACCGTAAATGTCATTTTCAATTTTATCATATCTTTGTAAGTACTGAATATAATTGAGCCATTTGTGGACTGGTATTTCATTCTTATATTTGAAAAATATATACGAAGACACAATTCCTTCTGAACAATAAAACAATGAATTCCTATGTAACGTCCATACATTTGTCAATACCAAAACGCGTTTATCATTCAGAGATGATCAATAAAACTCCTAAAATCAAACAGGTACAAACATACCAAAAGAAGATTTGATAACATAAAAGTCTAATTCAAATATTTAAATTAACAATATAGAGCTATTGGCGTGTGGACTTGATTATTTTTTCGTCTAGCTCAAATATTTTGTTTTGGTTTAGAATATTATTTGGAAAGCAGCATGAAGGGAGACATGACTTTGTAGAAGTACCCAATAAAGTTCTTTATACTTGTTCAAAGTTTCGTTTTCCGTTTTAAAACAAATTTCTTCGTTGACTAACGGAAGTTAATGACAAATGAAATCTATGAGAGTTGCGTCTGCGTCGATGAACCGGAAGTGTTTCAATTGTGGTTTCAATATCAAGATTGAGAAGAAAGGAATGCAAATAAAGGCACGCAGTCGATCGTATTTCCGGTTTCTGATTGGCACGAATATGAACTGGGACATTTTGTGGCTCTCGTGGTGTTCGTTTTCTTCCGTTTCATCAGATTGTGATTGTTCTAAATGTGGTAGGACAGTAATCTTATTAGTCCTTATTCCCTTTCCTAAAATCGTAACAATGATCTCTGTGTTAAAATTATATTTGAAACTTGTTTCACCATTTCTATCACATTGAATAATGGTTGGCACCAATATTGTCCTTTAATTGATGTTCGTGCAATCTGATTGTAAGAAATAGTAATATATGTATATCGTATAATAAATCAGTTCATAAAAAGACGGCGATAATTAACAGCAGTAGTTAGCAATAAAATAACTCTATAAATAATATATAGCACGTGCTTCTTAATGCATGACTACTGGTTTAATGTCTAAAAAGGGTATAAATAAATAATCAGCAGCCTGTTAATTACGTTATCATAGAAACAAAAGCAGTTGTTTAATTAAACATGCCAATTAAGAACGTGGTAAGTGATTTGTACGGTCTGTCGGATAATTAATTGCTATGAATTATATGACGTGTGAAACGTCATCAATTCTATGACGTGTGAAACGTCATCAATTATGCATATTAATAAAGTGGTTAAGCGCGCTGGATCAATTACCCGGATTACCGGGGTCACGCTTGACCCTTGGGATTTTCCAATTGGGGTTGGTTCCCTCTTGTCGGTAGAGCTGAATGGAGGAAATGGCAAGGTCTGCGTACTAGTCGTTCGGGCTGGACGCAAACTGTGGTACCGTGCGTGAGGGAGAGAGAGAGAGAGAGAGTGTGAGAGAGAGAGAGAGGTTTAACGTCCACTCCACGCAAACTAGTTCATTTTGGGACTAACACACTTTCAATAATTCGCTTGCGCTTGCTCGTAGGGGTCTTTAGCAGGGGGAAGAAACTGGAGGACCCGGCGAAAACCTACGAGGTTGGACAGGCGACCTTACTCCTTGCCACGGACAACCGGGGAATCGAAACCACGCCAGTTGACTCAATGACAGACTCTATGATACAGCGAGCACGTGCATCATTCCGCAACTTCCTGTCAACAAGCTAATACTATAATATGAATATTTGCTTTTTAATGTCTAAACACTGATTTTTCTGAAACCACCCATACAATATATTTTAATTCTATCCACCATTTGCATGTTTATTCCTGAGATTGAATGTGTGGTAGGGGATTGAAATGCCCTAATTGGTCCCGGGGGACCTATACTGCTGTATAGACGACCATGGTCACTCCCCGGGGTGGCATCTTCATATATAAAGTGAGCTCAAACTGTCGGATATACCACCCCCTGTCTATCACACGTTTGATTGAGTTAATTTGGTAGGTGTATATCATTCACTTCTGTCTGAAAATACGAAACTTTTGATCATTAAATACGAAAATAGGCCTAACACTCAGATTAGCACTCTCGCTGCTGCAAGCAATAAATCGGCTGGACATGTCTCAGCCATTGAAACGTAATGATGCTGAAAATGATGGAATTGTATTCACTGTTTTGTCCGTACGCTATGTCATCAAGAAAGAAAATATCTCCTTGATAAAAATTGACATTAGCTAGAAGCCATGGTGGCCATTATTGAATAAAAATTACAACCTAGGGCCATGGATCCTCTTAACCTTCCACTGGGTGACGTTGGTGTCAAGTTTCCAGCTAAATGAGTAGGATGAACAAATGACTGCAGGGCATTATTACACTATAGAACAATATAACCGGCACCAAAGGGAAATGGGGTTTAACGTCCACTTTACACAAAATAAGTCATTTCGTCACCAACATATTGGTTCAAGTTTATTTCCACAATTGGCTTGGGCGTAGGGGTCTTAAGCAGTAGGAGGAAACCAGAATAAACCACGAGGTTGGACAAACGACCCTACTCCTTGTCACGTACAAACGGGGAATCGAAACCATGCCAATTGACTCAATGACAGACCTTATGATCCAACGTGCACGTGCTAACCATTCGGACATCCAACCCCGAACGACGTGGGAGCCACAGCAGCTCAATAAACAAGATGTTCCGCGTTTGATCCCGGTTATATCGGATTTGTTTAAGAGAGTGTTAGCATAATCTGCCCCGTGTACACCCTTCCTCATTACTAATAATTAAACATAACATGCATTATGCAAGAGCTAAATCTGCCTATTACGTGTCCTTCTTTAGGCCTGAAATGTTATCTAAATTATTAGACATTAATTAACCTATTCAGACCATACTCAACTCTCGATGTGGAGGCTAGCATGAAATTTTTGTTGGATTGTAGTTCGATTCGCTGAAATATTTTCCTTCGTGATTTACCAAGAAAAATGGATAACCGAGACTACTGGTTTTGTCTTACCGACTTTAGTAATGATGACCGAGGCTAAGCGGAAATTTCATTCGCTCAGTTCTAAGTTAATAGTGGATCAATTTGACTGAAATTTTCAGCAAATTGCCTTTACATTAGCTAGTTTTTAACTATTGTAGTGAGAACTACCAACTTGTTATCTAATCTCCCATAATGTATCTGTAATATAATCTCTCATAACGTATCTATAAGGGAAGAGGTGTCAGGAGGTCAAGAAAGAGTGACCATAACCTGGTTCTTGTACAATACTTGAAACTGGATAATATGATGTGCGATGCCACCAGCAGATCGCAGACAAACGTAGTTTGTTCTGTACTTTAAAGCGAGAATTTAATATTTTCTAAGAAAGTCAAAACAAATTATTTATATGTCTTTTGTTCAATAGGTTTCCAATTCACTATTATACGATTCAAGGCATTATTCCCCACACTTAAAAATCATTCACATCGGAAATAATAACACAATTACCCCCTCCCCTTGTTTTTCTATCCCCCGCCCCCCATGGAATAGCTATCTTCAAACGTTTAAATTTGAAGTTGAACATGATATTTTTGCCAATTTCTCAACTGGCAATAGTGAATTATAGGATTAATAGGATTATTATTTAACAAGGTTGGACTGTTTACAGATACAATCTATTTCGAGGCTTTATTTTAATACATTTTAAAAATATAACTTAAAAATATGAAATTTTCGCTTTAAATTAAATGCCACGTCATTGTATGTTTGTATCGTGATTAGGATTAAGAAGCGTTTTATATTTTTTTTTTCATTAATGAAATTGTTTTTGCCGGGCAGATATGTTGATTCCCTCTTCAAATTTACAACAAAAAGATTAATAAACTTGAAAACGTTGAGAGAATCCTCAACGAAACGTCGCTTTAATTAAAATAGTAATTGTTTTCCATAATATGTTTTTGTGTTTATTACGTATGTCAATTGCTAAATGCCACTCAAAGAAGAACAAAAACATTATTATTATATGTCAGGTATTTCATTAGGTTTTGACAGCTGATTGCTACACTCCCCTTTCACAGTTGAAGTAGCTGACTCAGTAGCATCGAAAGGCTTTGACATTAAAATACGAATTATTTGTCAATTAAAATCAGAGAGAGAGAGAGAAATGAGGTTTAACGTCCACTCGACACGAAGCAGGTCATTTTGGGACTAACATATGGTTTCAATTTTATTTCAATAATTCGCTTGTGCGTAGGGGTCTTTAGCAGTGGGAGGAAACCGGACAATTAAAATCAACATTGATGTTGTGACCTTACCGAGAAAATATGCGTGGCTGATATCCAATATTTAAGACAAAATAAATTTTTTACCATTGATTCAAGAATCGTGTACTAAAATGCGTGTCGGTGCCATTTGTAACAAGGAAATCGAAGAACATAGCTGTACATTTTCCACAATTCATGCTCAATAAATACTACCGACGTAGACTGGCATAACCAGACGCTAACGATTGCCATTCGAGTGAGGCTTCTCGCGCATTTTGTCGAACATTACTGATTTGAAGTAAGAGTAAAAACAGAAACGATTGTATGTAATGTGGAACCCTAATTGCAAGGGCTATTATTAAATCGGTTGTTTTGATAAAGACATGGACGTACAGGCAATATACCCAACCTGGGGTTCGAAATGACCTTGATTATTAACCGGAATTAAGCAGTTAAACAGTTTACCACGTTTAAAAATAAAATCTGAATTCATGGAGTGTTTACAGACAATTTGATGACACTAACCCACACAGAATCGTTATTCAAGGACAAAATCATTAATGCAAAACTCTTATCTTTCGAGGAGTCTCCTACTTACGTGTGAAATAGCTTTATTTAACATCCGCTTCCACCGAAGTGTTATCGCAGACAATTTCATGTTAAATATACACAGTGAAAATATTTACAATGTGATTAGTGGAAAAAGGATAATTGGATTTTTATATAAATGTACAAAAGACAATAAATAACAGGACGATATAACAGGTGTAGAAATAAGAAGTGCCAGTAGAGACGATCATAGACATAGACAGACGAAATTATTACAAAACAGACATGAATATGGACGAACATATAGACAAGCATTGACATTTACATGTATCAGGAAGCGGAAGCCACCGAGGACAATTTTCTTGTGTAGCAAAACTCTGATTAGTTATTCACAGATCATCACGTTTTATGTGGGAAGTAGTACAAGACGAAGGGCAGCTGTCGTCTAGTCGTTTGGATGGGGCGACAAACCAAGTACCCGTGTATACAATTGTGCGCGCGTAGAGATCCTTTAGCAGTTAGAAATGACCCTCATATCACACTGTATGACGTATGCTCGTCTTCATTAGTCCAATCGGAGCAGAACAGTAGGATGTTAAGCCCCATTTCAATTTTTGAACACAGTACACCATTATTAACCTTATCTTGTTAACCATGGAAACCTTGAGATACACAAACTGGAAATAACATACTAGTAAACATTCAATTATCCGTCCTACTTTTCAACGCAATCAATCTCTTATTTCTATCATCCCCCACACATCCCCCCCACCTCAAAATCATGAATATTCAACGATACTTGTCGAAAATGTATATTCAAATCTTTTTCTTTGCTTCTACAAGAACAATTCAGCAAAAATCGCGATGCAAAAAGGAGGAGGGTGGGGGAGTATACAGACTAACAATAGCTTTTGTACAAGACAACTGTAGGTATTAATGCTTTTCACTAGCGTCGGAACGGTCAGTTCGCGTGTCTACTCCTGCACATTCATGTTTGTCACGGAGCAATAACTGTTAATATGGCTACATGTACACGTACCTCGACATGTGGTATACAAGATACTCATTACCATAGTCCGGAAGATACAAGTGAAATATAATCCCTGTGATCTGTCCACGCCATTAACAAATGTAATCCAGTGATTAATGTGGATTAGAACAAGCTATAGACGGATTTCACATCACGAGATACATGTCAAGAATCAGTAATTTCTGCTGAGTGTCAATACCATGGTCCCAAGTGGGAGGATATATCTGTTCTAATTGACTAAACGTACTGTAGAAGGATATGCACTAATACAAGCTGGAGCCATGGTGTCGCTTTCACTAAGACGCTGACTCAACGTACTTTCCCCTGGTGTAGTACGGACGTTCCGGAGATGAATAACGTCTACTTGCTGAAGGTTTTGAGCAAACAGAAATGATCCGTTGGCAGATGTAATGGGAATAGTAGTTGGAAACGACGGGTCTCAGTCTGTATTAGTCTGATAGGTTCAGAGAGGCAGGCCGTTAAAATGAATCAATGAACCATATGAAATTAGTTGGGGTTTAACGTCCTACTGTTCTGTCCTACTCGGGAGTAGATGGCCGAATGGTTAAAAGGTCTGTCATTGAGTCAACCTATTAAAACATCCGATCGAGTAATTCGCACTTTATCCAACTTAAATATGCAGAACTTAGAATCCAAAGAACAATACTACAAAGTTTTCAGGTTATTCTGAAGGGATTTCCAGAAGATTGTGAATTGATGGAAATTATTATATAGTGTTTACAAGATCTGAACGTCCAGGAGTTTACTTTTATGTTATATGCCATACAGTGTTGTCATAGAAATGGAGAAACCATTAAATCTGTGAATTTTCTAATTCGCAAACAACTGCAAATCTGCTTTCATGGGTTGGTATGTGTACAACGTCTCATAAAGATATCTATAAACCCTGGACGAAATGGCGGGCGAACTGACGGGACCCATTTTAATATCCGTCCCTTGTTCTAAGTGGGACAATAAGAACACGACTATTACACGATATCATAAATCATCCATAAACTCTATGTTATATAATAATAACATATAGTCTAATATACTATAATAACTCTGAGTTATATCACATATTAACATATAGTTATAAAGTATAATCAAATATACTATAATAACTCTAACATCTAGTTATAAACTATAATCCAATATACTATAATGATTCTAAGTTATGTAATAATAGAATTTAGTTATAAAGTATAGTCTAATATACTAAAATAAATGTTAGTTATATACTAATAACTATATGCTATATATAAATAACTCTAAGTTATAAAGTATAAAATACTAAAATAACTGGGTTTTTTATTTTCAGGTTTATCATTTGCACGTTCATTATCATCGCTTGAAGACAGTTACTGGTTAGATAATATCGATAAAAGAAATTGTAAGTATTCGAGAATTTCAATTATTTTACAGTTTTAGAAATATTAAATTAACCATGTTAACCTTTGGTGTGAGGGGGGGGGGGATAGCATGCTAGACGGAGGAGCGAGCGGTATGGACTCGCATTCAGGCGTGGACCGAAAGACATAAGAATTTTTCGAGGTACATGTCCGGTGTAAGGCATGTGTGGCTGAGAAGGAAACCAAGGCCAACCACCGTGCATATCGGAGTTAATATAGGAGAACCTTTGGCAACAGTTGGCCGAAATACCGCTACCTGGGTATAATGTTTCTCACACCACACCGCTTCTTCCCATTTGAAACCTGCAAGCCTTATCTATATTGTTTAAAAGGGGTGCCTAAGTGCTCTGCAGGTTATTAGTCACGTGCCGCCTAACTAGCTTCGTGGGTTTACTCCGCGTATTCTGTCATTGATTCAACTGGCGTGATTTCGATTCGCCAGTTGTACGTGACAATGAGTAGGGTCGCCTGTCCGGCTTCGTGGGTTTTCTCCGGATCCTCAGGTTTCATCAGCGAATTATTGAAATCAAATTGAACCATATGTTAGTCCCGAAATGATTTTGTTGTGTCGAGTGGACGTTAAACTCTATTACTCTCATATACTACTGGAAGTGCCATCCGAAATTAATGATTCAAAGGAAAATAAATTAGCACGTCTCGTCCCAATATGGCGGTGGTTACAACTGTCTATAAATGTAGTAGAAGTACAAGGTTGAACACCGCATGTCACACGCAATCATCTGCTATTTTTAATTGGTCAAAATGTTTTATTAATTGATTGGTGAGAAAAATGTTTTATTAACTGATTGGTGAAAATGTTTTATTAACTCCTGATTGATGTGAATGTGCTCGTTGGTGGAGAGAATATAAAATAATAATAGGAGTGTCTACCTCAAGGTTAACTATATATACCGCAGGATAAGACGCGGATGGTTTAGTTAAAGTAGCTAAGTCTCTAACTCAGTATCATTCAAAGTCGTCGACATTTAAACACAAATTATTGGTCAATTTAAATCAACATAGATGTTGTTATTTTACCTAGAAAAGATGGGTTTCTGATATCCAATATTTAAGACGAAATAAACAGGTTACCATTTGTAAACGAATCGTGTTCCAAAGTGCGTTTCAGCGCAAGTTGTAACAAGTGACTCGCGAAGAACGAGGCTGGACATATTCCAGAAATCATGTGAAACGGTGACGGTATATCATCATCTGGAAAGCAAGCGCAATAAATACTATGGGTGTAGACTGGAATAACCAGATGCTAGAGATTGCCATTTGATTAAGACTTTTGGCATATTTCGATTGGATTTGAACGTGTATAAATCATGAGGGCCGTTTGCCCGGACTGCGGAACTACGGAACCTTCCACGTGCTACCTAGGTATTTTATCCTGACCGCGGAGCTACGGAACCTCGGTATTTGCCCTGACTGAGAAACTACGGAACGTCCCACGTGCTACCACTGGTATGCACGGGATGTTGGTATTTTGCCCTGACTGGTGAACAACGGAACCCCATGTGCTACCACTGATACGCACGGGATCTCGGTGTTTTGCCCTGACTGTGGAACTACAGAACCCCACGTGCTACCACTGGTATGCACTGGTTCTCGGTGTTTTGCCGGGGCTGCGGAACTAAGGAACCCCACGTGTTACGAATGGTATACACAACAGTTCGGTATTTTACCACGACTTCAGACCTACGGAACCTTAACTTGCTATACAACTCGGCTCTGTTTCTCGAAATCTTATCTAAAGATAAAATGCAAATTTTAGTACATACTTCAATTTTGATTGGCTAACCACTAAAATCAATCTAATATTATCCAATCAAATTACTAAAATTTAGATTAATCTAAGTTAAAATTTCGTGAAACAGGCCCCTGGTGTACACCGCACATCGGTATTTTGCCCTGACTGTCGAGCTACGGAACCTGTCACGCGCTACCAATGGTATTTTGTCCGATCAGAATGACTAAACGCGATTCCTTGCACCGCCCTGTCCTGCACAACTGACTCTGCCGAAACCAAGTAGAGCAATCACACGGAACCTTCTCGGCCAAAACGACGACCGAAACCCAATATCCTGGTTCAGAAACCAGCGTCACACTTACTGGACCAATGTGGCCGCCAGCTAATTCTGGTTCCGACAGCCACGCCATGAAAGCAGTATTAATGCTGCTAGATTTTGTTCAGCCAGCCAACAACGCCAAGACAACAGCTTGTTTAGGTGAACTGATCCATTTAATAGTAATATCTTGTTACACATTTAATATTTTTACCATCATTAAGCATACATTACACAAGAGCTAAATCTGCCTATTGTAGGTATTTCTTTGGGCCTGAAATGTTATCTAAATTATTAATTTGACATTAATTAATTAATCCAGACCATAATCAACTCTCGATGTCAACGCTAGACTGTGAGATTTGTTGGATTATGATCCGATTTGCTGCATAACTTTCCTTCATGAATTAATGATTAAATGGATAACCGAGACTATGATTTTTGTGGTACCGACTTTAGAATTGATGATCGGGTCACGGCGGAACTTTCAACCGCTTAATTCTCGGTTCATAGTGGATCAATTTGACTGCAAATTCCCTTTATATTATCTAGTTTGTAACCATTACAGTGAGAATTGCCAGCACTGTATCTAACCTCCCATAATATATCTTTACCTATTATAGTGAGAACTGCCAACTCGTTATCTAATCTCCCATAATGTATCTTTAAATAAGTGTAAAAAACCTAACGTGTATTTTTTTTAATTCGCAGAACAATTTAAATAATTTAAATACCTTGTTGGATAAGATTATCAAATGGCAATTTTATTAGCGTAAATTGGTTGCATCACGTAGTGTGTCATCTAGCTTAGTATTGCGTGATGATCTGTATTCACAAGAAGCGTCAACAGTTTCAATCGATATATTATCGCTGCTTTCTCTCGTTACAAGGGACATCACGTGGCCAAATGGGTAGGACACTAGTCTGGAGGTCGGGTGTTCGATCCCTGCATAGGCGGAGAAAGTTTTTCCAGATTTTCCGGAGTGGTTCCCCTTTGGCAGTGAAGGAGGGGCTGGCAAGGACAGTTGTCTAGTCGCTCCAATGGCACGAAAAACCGAGATTCCGTGTACACATTGGCGTACACGTAAAAGATCCCTTGGCAGTTTGAATTCGATATAAGAGTAGTCCGTAGTGCTCCCTCGTAGCACACTGTATGGCGTATGTCCGTCTTCAGTAGCCCATTTTAGGAGCAGAACAGTAGGACGTTAAACCCAATTCCATTTCATTTCTCTTGTAACAAAGACTTACAAGGTGTGAAAGTGACAACACGTCGGGTATAGTTGACGACTCCGTAACGATATCCAGGTGTAGGAGTTTGTAATCAATGGAAAGACTCGTCTAGTCAATTGATAAATTAAGACTACTGTTTTAAAAGAAAAGTAAAGTGAGGCATTTCTATTAATTCCGAATTTGTTACTAGCCAAAATTTTACTGTGTTTATAGAAAATACAATGGGGTTTAACCTCCTACTGTTGGCGGTTGTGATGGTCTAGTGGTCTAGAGTGCCACGCTTCGACCTCTAGCTGGCCGGTCACCTCTGCGGCTGTGGCTTCCATCCCTGGTGTGAGCTTATGTGGCATGGAGATAGGGGCGCCTTCTCAACCTCGTGGGTTTCCTCTGGATACTTCGGTTTCCTCCCACTGCTAAAGACCCCTACGCGCAAGCGAATTATTGAAATAAAATGAAACCATATATTAGTCCGAAAATGACCTAGTTTGTGTCGAGTGGATGTTAAACCCCATTTCCCTCTCTCTCTCTCTCCTGCTGTTATTCTGTGACTCGCCTGATGAAGACACGCATACATCATACAGTGTTTCTATGGGGGGAGTTTTACGGCCTACTCTTATTTCGAATTCCAACTGTCAAGGTTTCTTTTCCTTTAGGTCCATGTGTACACAGGACCTCTTTTTGTCCCATCCGAACGACTAATCCATGGAAGAACCCACAATCTGTAAAATTGTGTTTGTCATGAGAGTGGCGTCGTAGGGGTTTTTAACAGTGCTGGGATACCTGGGAACCCAGTGAAAACCCACGCGGTTGATTTGATTTAAACAGTTTTTTATTCAAAAAAGATACCTATTGTATACATACACTGTCTGAAGGTAAGGATTCAAAAACAAGCCAAAGGCTTATATTAATTCGTTAGACAGGAGTCACAGGACACCTTACTCCTTATGGCATATAAATATGGGACAGGGGCCACTCCATGACCCGCACCACCATTCAACCACCACACCCCCTTTCATCAATATTTTCTGATATAAATTTGTACAAATTTAGTAAAGTGTAGAGAGATGCAGAGTCACGTTGTTTTCAATGGGGGCGTGGTTATCAGTGCCCTCAGCATACGTTCATGACGTTTAATATGCAATGAAAGTTGGCTAACCGTTAACCAAAGTTACATTTAAGGCTTGGCTAACATGCAAACTCCTTTACGACACGATTGGCGTTAATGTCGCCTGGGTGAATTCGTCTCCCAAACCTTGCTTTTAGCAATTACACACAGCGACTTGCTAAATCACCCAGAGAGACTATCATCCTTCAAAGTCATTAATATGATTCAGATGAACTTGTATAGATTCCATCAGACAGAAATATTGATGAAGCGATTCTTAAAACGTAAATTTTATCTCCAGTTCGCAACATTAAATAAAGTGTAAAGTTAATTAATGTATAACGTGAAATTTATAGGAGGGTATCATTACAAATAAAATGTCGGGTACTAATCCAGTTATAAATAAACGGTGCATGTTGGAAATGTCTGCGATAGAACTCTAGATGGACGCGCGCGTAAAGACCCATAGGCAAAACTGGGAATGATGGTAATATATCACACGATTTCTGGCCATGGTTTCACAAAGCAATCTCAGATTTCAGGATTTATACAAAATTGTGTGGCTATTCTAACTAAAATATAGCCCTTTATAAAACTTTTCGTTGTTTTAATGTATCAAATATATAAAACATGCATTATGCATGGCAAAATCTGCCTATTGTAGGTCTTTCTTTAGGCCTAAAATGTTATAAAAACTATTAATTAGACATTAATTAACCTATTCAGACCATAATCAACTATCGATGTCGAAGCCAGCATGGGATTTTTGTTGGATTGTAGTTCGATTCGCTGAAATATTTTCCTTCGTGATTTACCAATAAAAATGGATAACCGAGACTACCGGTTTTGTGTTACCGACTTTAGCAATGATGACCGAGGCTAAGCGGAAATTTCAATCGCTTAGTTCTAAGTTAATAGTGGATCAATTTGACTGAAATTTTCAGCAAATTGCTTTTACATTAGCTGGTTTGGAACTATTGTAGTGAGAACTGCCAACTCGTTATCTAATCTCCCATAATGTATCTTTAATAAGAAACTATGTGCAAAGTTTTGTGTTTCTGGATCAAAGATATTTCTCATAAACAGTGATTGAAAGCTGAGTAAATTCTTAACTTAAGTCTGAGAATGCTTTGTGAACTCGGGGCCTGTTCTCGAAATAGACGACTCTCTGTGTGCGAAACAGACTGTGTCTTTCATGGAAGCTACGCAATATCCGATCATAAAAATATCTATTATCGCTGTCACGGTTTCACTCTAGACGCATCTATAATCGAAAATCAAAAGCATGCACGAATCAGAGTTAAACTCTTAGCGACCGGTTCTTTGGGATCCATTCACATGATTGGATTATACGTTTGCTGTCCATTCCTTACAATGTCTGTTTGTTATATGTGTTTGTTGTCTGTGGGTTTGTCGTGTCCGTTTCCGTTAGATGGGGTTTTGCTCCACATGCTCTTGGAATAAAAGCATATTGGACTTATAAATTGATAGTTAAACAGTATACATCTCACGACGGACCTCTGGCTTAGCATGGTCGCAATCTAATTTAAACAACTACCCCACGTGAGTTTAAAATCCACGAAAGAACAATTAGCAATTTTTTTTTATTGCAATCAAAAGGTACTGATGGGAGAATTCCAGATTGTTCAAACAATTATATATTTGGTCACGTTCCGTTATATCAGCTCTTATGTGTAATTTTTTAGAAGACAAAATATGCGCAGACAAAAAATATTACATCGTGGTGAAGATGATTGCCAATAATCCGGCACCTAACTGGTTTTGTGCCTTTACATCGACTGTGCGATAGAATTTTACACAGAGACCTAATAGATTGTATCGTTTAATGGCTAAATAACGGGAAGGTTGTATGTTATGGAGTACGGGAATAGTTCTTGGAAAGAATCAAAATCGGTTAATCCTGCACAATGTACAAAGTTCCGAACTCAGAACATTTTGGACGGGGGCCACGGGGACACATTTTATACGCACTTTTACTAATTGATTTGCTTTTTGCATTTTTCTTTTTGTGGTAAAAAGTAAACTCGGCTGGAAATAGATCTAGCAGACGTGGTCCTTGTTTCGGGTTTATTTACACTGGAATCTCTGGAAGAGAAGGTCAACTTGGAAATGTATGGTATCAACCCTTCTTGGTCAAACCTCAACTGTCAACATGTTATTTTATTTATTTGGATGGACTTCGATTTATCACCCCATCCGAACCACTATGCAACACTGTCTGTCATCCTACAGATGCTACTCCTGGTAAATGGGGCAGGGGTTTGTTTACGGCCCACACAGTGATTCTGACTCGGAACAGCACATAACATTTACACATTTTTAAAAGAGAAAAGTAGAACTATATATTTGTTAATTGTAGATATCGGGAAGTCCCAGAAATATGTAATAATTGTCATGTTGACGTTCTTCCGACGTGTTCCTCCAGACGTGTTCCTCCCGACTTACATATTGAAAGCAGAATTTATCATTTAATTCTATTTAATCAACGGCGTAAATCCCGGAACAAGTCATTCTCATTCTCTTTAAATGAAAAGCTGTTTTATTTCTTAGTAATTTTTTTTCTTTATATTTGCAGCATGGTGGAGCAAAAAATCAGTAGGCGATTTTAATACGATATCAGAACCAGGTAGGTAGTTTAGTATTAATAGTATATCGGGGTATTGTCAGGCCACTTGGGTACAACAGGCCAGTTGGGTAGGAGATCAGGCCGGTTGGGTAGAACAGGGCGAACGGGGATCAGGCCGGTCGGGTAGAACAGGCCTGTTGGATAGGAGATCAGGCCGGTTGGGTAAAATAGGCCGGTTGCAGAGATGACACTGCTTGGCGTGAACATCAAGGATGTTTTGGAGGACATCAGAATGATTGGGGAGTAGATCCGGTCAGTTGGATAGATAAGGGCAGTTTGGTTGGCCGGATGTTTTGGAAATTCGATCGAATGGGTAGGAATTCAGTCCCGTTGGGTAGGAGATGAGTCCGGTTGGGTAGGAGATCAATCCGGTTGGGTAGGAGATGAGTCCGGTCGGGTAGGAGATCAATCCGGTTAGGTAGATCAGGTTGGTCGAACATTAACTGACAAGGGATTTTTTGTATACACAGGGCCTCGGATTGTCGTGCCATCCGAGTAGACAGCTGTCCTTGTCCAGCCACTGACAAGTTTAAACGACGCCGGAAGATCTCGATGAACTTTCTCGGCCAACACACGACCCTCAGGCTAGCAATCCACCGTGGTTCCACCTGGACAAACGGATAAGGGGTCACTTATTTATAGGGCTTTAATGTATATGTAAAAGGCGAAGACTAATGGACACAATCGGCCTTTATTGTATTTCACTAGCACATGTAATGTTTGCTCAAAATGCTCACGTTAAAAACATTAATCTATTGCAGACTAGTAATACATTTGCATTAGCACTTTGTATTGTTTCGCCATCCGTTCACAGAGAACCCATTTTCTATCTAAAAGCGTGAATTGTGTTAATGAAACATCCATTTAAAACCCCATGTTCTAAAGTTGTTGCTAACCTGTCTAATTAATAAATGAGAATGGTTCAATCGATGTTGTGTAACTTCTCTTTTATATAAAACCTCGACAGGTGACTGTCGTGATCTGTAAATAAAACAAGCGGCGGGAGGGGTTATAATGCGTGGGCATTGCATCAAGGGGTCTGCCATTGAGTTCAGCGGCGTGGTTTCGATTCTTGAGTTGTTTGTGGCAAGGGGCATGGTAACCTGTCCAACCTCGTGGGTTTTCTCCGTGTCCTCTGGTTTTCTCCCACTGCTAAAGACCCCTCCGCGCAAGCGAATTGTTGTAATAAAGTTGAGTCATGTGTTAGTCCCAAAATGACCTAGTTTGTGTCGATTGGGTGTTCGTTTGTGTCGAGTTAACGCTAAACTCTTTCTCTCTCTCTTTCTCTCTCTTTCTCTCTCTCCCTCTCTCTCTCTCTCTCTCTCTCTCCCTCTTTCTCTCTCTCTCTCCCTCTTTTTTTTTCTCTATCTCTTTCTCTCCGTAAACGGTGATTAACGGCCGGTAAAAGGTTTTCTTCTTACCACTTTTATTGTTTAAACGTTTCTCAACAAATATAGTATTTAATATAACGATTATTGGTCGATTAACGAACACATATATTCTCCAGTTGTTAACAAGAATAATAAATTATAGTGAAAACCTTGAATGGGGCTGTAAATGTGGAGAAATCAACGGAATAGAAATCAACATGATAAATGGAAGGTAGTCGTGATCGTTTGGTTTGGGCTGTGGTTTCGAGCCCTGGTGAGAGCGTATGTGGAATGGAGATAGGGGCGCCTTCTCAACCTCGTGGGTTTCCTCCGGGCACTCCGGTTTCCTCCCACTGCTAAATACCCCTACGCGCAAGCGAATTATTGAAATAAAATTAAACCATATGTTAGTCCCGAAATGACCTAGTTTGTGTCGAGTGGACGTTAAACCCCATTTCTCTCTCTATATATATATATATGGCGTATGCCCGTCTTCATTAACTCAGTATGGGAGCAGAACAGTAGGACGGCAGGATGTTATACTCCATTTCATTTCATTTAATGTGTTTACTACAGAAAGCGCGTCAGTGCATGATTAGTCCTCGTGTTTAAAATACATAAATCATACGTTCAACACGTGCTTTAAGACCCCAAGATCACCAAGGACAGACAACTCTTTAATCATTGAATTTAATCTAGACAGAATTCCATTTGTCATTAGCATCTGTATGTTGTCTTTCATTAAATCTGGACTTATCAAATACATCCTATTTAATTAAATATACTTATTGGTATAGGATTCTTCCTGTGATCTATTCGACTTATTGACCCGGTCAATATCGTACACTGTTGTGTATATTAAAGGGGGTAACGCCCTAACTGAATATTATCCGTGGTTTTCAAAATTATAAACCCGAATTATTGGTCCATTCCAATAAATATCATTGTTATTTTTTCTTACCGTAAAATTAATGCTAGGAGTAAACGGTAAACGACTGCCATTTAATTTGTTCTGCTCAGGTATTTCGTCTAACACAATCTATTAGACACTGCAATAACAGTTTTACGAAATGAATGTAAATGGAGATTCTCCTATGAGTCTTTTTTGATATCAAAAGATATCAACACAAGTTTACAAAATTTTAAAAACGAGGCTTTTATCACACAAGTGATATCTACTGTCTAATATGTTATTGGTGATAAACCAGATAAATCATATAACATAAATATGTGCTTTTAAAAACAAATTTTTCGTCCAAATTAGGTTCCAAAGAACAGAGCTTTAGCTTCTTTAACATGAGTCGATTCAGCAGTCTTGAAAACCGGTATTTTAGCTAGAATATTAATAAATGAAAATCGTGATCTGTTAATAAAGTACACTGTTATTTCTTATGTCTGTTGATTTCTTTCATTAACCATTTCTCTATCAAAAATCATATTTATATAACTGCTTTAATTTAGAGTATTATATAACTTCTCTAATTTATTATAAACGTTAAATGAAATACAACGGTTACAGACAATTATTGTAGTTATAATATCATTTATTCTAAACCTAAATTAAAGACAATTAATGCATTATATAACTGATTTAATTTATTCTAAACATTAAATTAAACACAAGAGTTCTAGGGAAGAAAATTACTGTAGTTATATAACCCGTCTAATTTATTCCAAACATTAAATTAATTACAACATTTCTATGGAAAACGATTGCTGTATTTCTCATCAGAACCGTGTTTCTAGAATAATTCCCGCTTGAAAACGACAAGACATCATTATTGAAACGTAGCTTCAATTAAAAATACAGAAATTGCAATTGTTTATCAATAGAATTCTTGTGTTTATTTAATATGCCCAATTAATAAATGCCGCGTAAACAGTAAACAGTATTTTATTCTAAACATGGATTATAACTTTTGTGAACATTAAAATTATTGTCTGTGTCATTGCGGCGAGCATGGTGGAGTTATTAATAGAAGTTCTTGTATTTATTTTTTATTTGCCAATTGTCTAACAATCTGAATAAAACACAGATTCTATTTTGTTTGTTTTCTTATAGTTCAAAATTTCGTTTTATATGTCTTTACTACACTAGGATCTGGAAGTGTTGTTATATAACAGGCTTTCTGGATGGCGTGATGGATTAGCCAATGAAACCATCTGTTACGGTCGGCGACTTCTTTGCGTGCCATGCTTGGAACTGTGGGTAAACGGCTCCTGACACGACCTCTCACTACAATTTGTCAGATCTTTATGTGGTGTAGGTCATCGAAAGTATAAAAAAAAAACGAAATATATATCTGTAGATTAACCAGATTGATTGTCTAAGTAATCAATTTAATAATAATATAATAATAATTTATTTATAATGCGCCTATTACCAATATAAAATACTGCTCAATGGCGCAGTTAACATTTTGTGGATATCACACATAGAAAAATAATTTGTTTAACTTATTCGAATTCGACCTTTATCTCGCAATATATCTCTGATTAATATAAACATATTAATTCATTTGAAGAGACCACTTATATGTGATATATTCTTTTGAAATGAATTGAAGCTTGACGTCCTATTGCTTCGACTGGGCTAACGAAGGCGGGCATACGCCATACAGTGTGTTGTAAGGGAATTTTGGACAGGAAACCGGCGCTATGGCTGACTTTTATATCGGATTCCAACTTCCAATGTTTCGGTTTTTCGTCCCATCCGAACGACTAAAACAGAAAGCGTTATAGATGAATACAATTTTTATTCATACTGGAAGCAATCAATTTCTTTTGCACACGAGTATTGGAGTTATCAATAAGAAAGAAATGATATTTTCACAATAAGCTTGAGAGTTTACGGATGTCTAGCGTTTATGGTCCATTATTTAAAGTAGCTAAGTCGCTAACTCAATATCATCCAAAATCGCCGATATTGAAAACTCGAATTATCTGTTAATTTAAATCAACATTGGTGTCGTGATCTTACCCGGAAAGATGGGCTTCTAATATCAAATTTTAAAGACAAAGTCAGCATTTTACCAGAATGTGTAACTAGAGGCTCAAAGAAAGAGGCTACGCATATTCCAAAAGTCATGACAAACGGTGCAGTCATATTCTTATCTGGAGGACATGCACAATAAATACTATGTAGACTGGAATAACCAGACGCAAGAGATTGATATTCGATTCAGACTTCTGGCGTATTTTGCCGAACACAACTGATTTGAAATTAGAGTAAAAATGGGAACGATTGAATGTAAATCATGTTTTATATATATGCATATTACAGTATTATATTCATTGTGAGCCTTTTGTGTCAATTTAAGAGTAGGACGTTAAACCCCGTTTCATTTCATTGTGTGTAAGTTTTAAGGTTCCAAATATTACCGATTTAGCTCCTTTAAGCACTTCATTATATTGTTATATAATTATGGTATATCCAATTTTCTATCCACGATTTGGCCGCCATTTAGATTAAATCTAATTTCTGTCGTCATTATCTATAACTGAGATATTATATAGGTGAGTGATAATAAACGTGTTTCTATCGTATTCTCCAACCCCATCTCCCGATACAAAGTCATCTTGTGTACTCAACCTAATAAGGTCAAAACGAAAACAGCGTTAAACGAAGTTATATAAACACTGCTTTTGTACGGAAGCCAGCAAACCTTCGCCCCTGGAATTAATCAGCGTTACCGGAAATGATACCACCATTCCGTAAAAGTAATCACAACACAGTAATGACGCGTATTAAAATTCTCTATTCACTGGACAAGTGAAGTAAGTCATTAGGCCTATTTGATCAACTTGATTATATAGAATTTCTATTTTCAGGTAACTCAATAGCGGACAATCCTGACGAAGGCGGTTCGGTTAATCTTTACAGTAAGTAACACATTTTTTATTAAAAATCCAAACTAAACCTTAATATTACCAACCACACTGACTAAAATACGGATCTGTATTTTAGTCATTCGATGGCCTACATTACATGAAGATCCGACTAGTTGTAGTGGAAGGTCGAGTCACAGGTCATATGACCCTATGACGTCAGACATTGATTATACATTCAGCGTTGACGTTTCTAGAGGTTTACCCATAGTTCCGTGCATCAAAAGGCCAAAAGCTCGCCGTACCAGACCGTTTCATTAGCTAATCCCTCACATCATCCAGAACACGTGAATGATAACAATTCTTCCAGATCCTAGTGTAGTAAAGACAAGTAAAACGAAATTTTGAACTATAAAACGAAAAGAAATAGGACCTGTGTTTTAATGAGATTGCGTATAAACGTAAACAAATTAACTGGGTTTAACGTTCTAGATGGGGACATTTTGCGCTAATATCGTCAGACAGTCCCGGTGAAGGCGTTTCTGTTTGTCTTGACAGTAAGCGTAGTTGATATATTGAAATATAAAAAAAAAACAACCAAAACCTCAAAATAGGATCAGTCTAAATGTAAATTAAAGAAATGAAATGGGGTTTAACGTCCTATTGCTCTGCTCCGAACTGGGCTAATGAAGACAGGCATACACCATACAGTGTACTACGATAATGAAATGAAGTGAAATGGGGTTTAACGTCCTATTGTTCTGCTCCAAACTGGGCTAATAAAGACACGAGTACGTTAATTAAATGGGGTGTTGTAATACAGCATGTACTGCACACTATTGTCCTGGTCACGAAATACATTTAACACAACCGTATGTTACAATGTCCGTGAAAAATCATCAGTAAGGTAAATGGATTAAATGGGGTTTAACATCACGTAGTTCGCTGTGGGGGACATTTTGCCCTAACAGTGGCGTTTCTGCTCACTCCTCGTCAATTCCAACTGTTAAAGGGTTCTTTTACGTGCACGTCGATTTTTGTCCCATCCGAACGACTAGAAGTTTTTTTTTATGCCTGGTACTCCATTTTGCACCAATGATAAGGGGAGAGACGGAGGGGGGAGACAGAGATGGGGTTTAACGTCCATTCTACAAGATGTTTAACGTCCACTCGACACGCGACCTTGTCACGTACAACCAGGGAAACCAAACCCCGCCACATTGAATAAATAACAGACTTTATGATACAACTCACACGCGCTAACCATTCGGCCATCCAATCTCCCAATGATACAGTTGTGTCAGACGGAGGACCTGACAAGGGGAGAGAGAGAGAAATGGGGTTTAACGTCCACTCGACAAAAACTAGGTCATTTTGGGACTAACATATGGTTTCAATTTTATGTCAATAATTCGCTTGCGTGTAAGGGTCTTTAGCAGTGGGAGGAAACCGGAGTGCCGAAGGAAACCCACGAGGTGGAGAAGGCGCCCCTATCTCCATACCACATACGCTCACACCAGGGCTCGAAACCACAGCCGCAAGCCAGAGGTGACCGGCCAGCTAGAGGTCGAAGCGCGGCACTCTAGACCACTAGACCATCTCAACCCCCACAGGGGACAGCAATCGATCGGTATAGAGAAATAGGACATTAAACACCAGTTCATTTTATTTTTGGAACGCATGCAAATCCCATTGTGTCTTGTTGACAGCGTAAAACCTATTATACCTAAACAAACCTTGCACAATGTCTCCAGATAGTATTTCAACACTGCTTCATAGTTCCCAGGGGAAGTTGATAGGATTAACACCGGTATTAGGATTCAATCTCCACAAATCTCCTCACATCCATGAAATCAGTTTTAGAACCGTAGTGAAAAAACCCTGTTGAGAATAGTTTCGTAATTTGACCCAAAAAACCCCCGAAAAGTCTTAAAGTTAATAAGCTTATCACCAAACCCCATGATGAGTCAGGTTCCGTTGGGTAATCTGACGAGAAGAAACTAACCCAATCTCTTAAAGATACCTCATCGCATACAAGCTGTGTGATGTGATGATATATTTGGGCTAAGAACATGTTCGGATTAATTAGTGTATCCAAAATTGGCTTCAATTCCCTCTCAAAACTTTCTATTCGCTGCCAACTTCTGTTCCCGCCGTTTAATTGCATAGTCCTTTGTACGATGACGCACCTCAATGTTCCAGAAACCCTTTGACCAAGAAATAACAACCGCTAACATTTTTAAAAGTATTTTCTTGGTGGAAGTTACGACCTTACAATTCTGAAATTTTGCATAGAGAAGCCCCCCCCCCCCCCGCCCCTAATGTGATAAGTGATCCTATGCAAAAAAGCTATTTGGGTCATAAGTGGCACTTACAACCTTCCAGAACTATGGCATCGATATACCAAACTTGCCATACTTTTATTGACAATAACCAAGCGATAAATACATTCCCGACAATGTATCTTTAACCGTAATAATCGTAACAAAATACTTTGTTTTATGAAACAATCACCAGGATTATTCTATTCTAAAAATACGACATTGCGACAATTATCCTTATCCGAACCATGACATGTAGTTCGCGTGTTCATAGGGTTTTACCTTCGCTTCCACCTAGGGTGATATCGCGGGCAATGACATTAAGGAGGTGCTCGATTGAACGTTCCGGTATTGAATTCTCTCAATCCCCAAAATAGTGGCAATCGAGTGAAAAGATTCATTTCGGGCTACAACGCATGCGTCGATTGGATAAATAAATATCTCGACCAACCATGGTAGCTGAAACATATTTGTTGTGTTTTATTACGTCACAATTCTACTCACACCATCTCCGTTGTCAGGACTTACAGAGCTGCGATAGGACTGAATTCCGCGTACTCGATTACAATTCTGTCATTTCGGGACGTTCTGGACTGCGAATCGAGCATCGCCCTAGTGTATGTGTAATAGCTTTACTATGCGTCCGCTTTCATCTAAGTGATATCGCATACACTGACATTTAGTAACCTTGGGGTTAATTTATATTATATTCCCGGGTAAACCAATTACGGAGATTATTTTGTCTTAATACCATACACGATTCCTTCTGTTTATTTCAGGTTGTTACGTTGAAAACTGTGTGCCTGATTTTATCGAATGCTCCAGAACGAGTGGCGTAAAAGAGATATACGGCGCCTGCAAACTTCAACATAGGGCATGCGCTAAACAGTGTTGGACGATTTCGCACAACAGCGGCCTATAATATTGGCAAGAGTTAGGCGCCAGGCCCTAATCAACCCAGCAAATTTGTTTGTTAACTTCTAAGGGATTGTGAAATCGTATCATTTTTACACAGGCCCTTCAATACGTTGCATCTAGTAGCTCCCCTCCCCTCTTTTGATTTTATCTGTTTATTCCGTATGATGGACTTTACGGTTGGTTAGTGGTTTTATTCCTGAAAAGATCAGACATTATTCAATAAATTAAAGAAAAAAACGTCTTTTAAACGAAACGAAACTTCATTTATTTAACCGTTTCCAGCAGAGTCTATTTTGTGTAACCCACAAGATAACAGATGATCAGAAGAGAAACGATCCAAAAACCAAAACAGCATCCGTACGTCGAGGATAAAAAACATTTTCACATTTTTTTGTGTATCCATTTTAAAAATTAGATGTGTTTTCTGCTATTTATCTACCTTATTGTGTTTAAATGTAGCTGTTGAGTCTAGAATTACATATACTGATGTTTTAGACAATATTTATCAACATATCGTTTGTACATATATATAAATAACTCTTGATTTCTCGGCGTGCTAATTTTATTACAGGCCTATGTCACGTGATAACATAGAGAGATTGGGAAAATAGGGTTTAGCGTCCACGCAAGGTTAATAGGGGAATATTTTTATTTCATTAATTCATTATTAGGCGTGTTGTTTTGTTTTTTTATCAGTGAGAGGTACCTTGACCGAAATTGGGCCTTTTAGTGCATGATTCGTATTTTGGGAGAAATTGGGCCTTTAACTGCACGGTTCATGTTGTTGGACCAATTGGGCCTTTAAGTGCACGGTTCATGTTGCTTGAGCAATTGGGTCTTTAAGGGCACGCTTCATTTCCACGCACTTCTAAAATATATTGCACGTTAAATCGCTAAAGGGGAGTTTATGACAGTTCGTGGGTGTGTTAGCTACGGTGGTGAGTGTGTAAGCTATGATAGTGTTTTAACTATGATGGTAGCTAGCATTTTACCCGCATTTCTACACTATGCAGCGGGAGGCGAAGCGTGCACAGGGTCAACGGGGTGGTTGCCATTAGCACAAAATTGTTTTAGAATGGTTAAATCAGTATTTTTTTTAGATACGTATACTTTTAGGAAGAGAATTCAATACCGGACTCAATTCAAGGAGTTCTGGCGATCCATGGGTTAGGGATGGCGCAATAACTATCATGCTCCGGACTAAGGCAACCACGTTACTAGACCGCTGTGAGCAGCTTCAAACAGCATCTACATCTTATACGACCCACGACTGTGCATGACCGTCTCCGATCTAGAGTTCTCCCACGACTGCATGAAATGTCTAACGTATTTTCTTATTGTTTCCACATACGTCAAATACACCTCTCTGGAATTATACAAATAAAATGGCGAAATCTCCCATTTATTTATTACATGAGCAGCATAATCCTACGATTTATAAAATGGTCAAGCGGATAATATGAAAGCTTTTTTTTCTATTGTAAGGGTTTTAACCTACATCAATAGAACAAATACCCTACATGTTAATAACATAATGGGGAAATATTGAAGGCTGATGCAGAACTTCTTCCCTTTTTTCAGCCTATACAAATAAATTCTATGGATTCTTTTGTAAATATAGCTTAGTACTTTATTGAAATACGGGATTAAGCCCGCGGTTTTAATTCGGTCAGCAAAAAAAAAATCTGATATTTGTAAGGAGGTCAGATATTTCGATACTGCACGACATTACAATAGAATTTAATTTCTTTTATCCTCGATTGTTCGCAAACTTTAATGCATTCTAAGACTTTATTCTATAAAAAAAGAATTATTATCGCGATTTCCATTTTGATTTCTGAAAGCACGTGTTCATTTCTGTTACTGATGATTTATTAAGACTTTACACTTCGTCATCCGATTTTCCGTTAACTTTGGATTTTTGGTGGCATTTACTGAATCTATTAATCCCACCCAACCACAGCATCATCCATGGTTATCAACATGACGTAACGATGACGTTTGATAGGAGCCACAACGGTTCCATGTTGTTAAAAAACAGTATGGCCGCCATCTCCATTTTGATTTGTCAAGCACGTGACTAAGGTCTACCACTCGGCAAACCTCGACATATTCCGTTACCTACATCTAGTCTCGGCTGTATGACGAATTTCGCCATATTTGAACTACTTTAAAGGTCCCTGATAAAACATGACTGCGTCTATGGTGTCTTGTTTTCCTGTTAAAGTAAACCAGTAGCCGCATCGCAAATGTATGGGCGTAGGTACATATCACTTACTGTCATACGGCCGAGAGTAGATGTAGGTACCGGAATCTGTCGAGGTTTGCCGAGTGTAAGGTCTACCTATGATGTCGTTTTAAATCCGCTTATAGTTACGACCCTTTCTACCGATGTACCCTAATGAATCTAGCTGTACACCCTTGTTAAATTGATTAACAAGCAATCCTGTAATATTTGTGAAAACACTAGTATTTATCAATTTGTTGTTCTATAGTAAATTTATCATGTTGATGACCAATCTTCTCGATTCTAATCTTGTATTGTAATCTACAATAATTCGCATTTCATTTTGTGGCAAACTTTGCTTTTACGATTTTTTCTCTCTTTTAAGATAATAAATGATATGTTATCACAATGCTACACGTGGGTTATGTTTTATGTAAATATATGGGACTTACCATTCTGTTTCAATAGGGGGGGGGGGGATTGGGATGGCCTAGTGGTCTAGAGTGCCGCACTTCGACCTCTAGCTGGCCTGTCACCTGTGGCTTGCGGCTGTGGTTTCGATCCCTGGTGTGAGCGTATGTGGCATGGAGATAGGGGCGCCTTCTCAACCTGGATTTGCTGGATTCTCATAATAGACAATGAGACATTTGCCTATGGGGTGGGTTTGGGGTTTGGGGGTTGGGTGGCCGAATGGTTAGCGTGCGCGCGCTGTATCATACGGCCTGTCATTGAGTTAACGGGTGTGGTTTCGAATCCCCGGTTGTAAGTGGCAAGGAGTAGGATCGCCTGTCCAACCTCGTGGGTTTCCTCCGGACACTCCGGTTTCCTCCCACTGCTAAAGACCCCTACGCGCAAGCGAATTATTGAAATAAAATGAAACCATATGTTAGTCCCAAAATGACCTAGTTTGTGTCGAGTGGACGTTAAACCCCATTTATCTCTCTCTCTCTCTCTCTCTCTCTCTCTCTCTCTCTCTCTCTCTCTCTCTCTCTCTCTCTCTCTCTCTCTCTCTCTCTCTGTTTCTTTATTGCATAATGTCTGTCATTGATTTAAATGGCATGGTTTCAATTCTTCGGTTGTACGCAAGAACGAGTAAGGTTGCCTGTCAAACCTCATAGGTTTTCTGGGTCTCCCAGTCCCCCCTCCCCTCACATACACACACTGCTAAAGACCCCTATGCGCACAAGCGAGTTATTGAAATAAAATTGAACTATATGTTAGTCCCGAAATGACCTAGTTTGTTTCGAGTGGATGTTAAATCCAATCTCCTCCTCTCCTTTTTTCAGTGGGGTTTAACGTCCTACTTTATAGCACCGACCGGGCTAACGGAGACTGACTTACATCATACACCATGCAGTGTATTATGGAGGAAATGTTGTCGTAATGCGAGTTCCAACACTGTTAACGGATCCTGGAACGTAACGCAAAAATGGATAACTGTTGCACAATTTGCAGATGCCCTGGATGCGTTTTCGTACTATCTTGACACATGGAAGCAGAGTTGACTAAAACATTATTATGTTGGCAGATTGCACTCATTAGTCATTACTTTAATATAAACTTATAGCTGATTCGTGTTATGTAATGTCCTTTCTCTTGTAAGGCAATCTGTATCAAACGTTGAATCTTATATAATATAATATAGCCAGGTGCATAATGTCGTCGATTATCTGTTGTCTAGAAAGGGATTAACAGCAGAGATCTGACTGATAGAAAGTCAGTTAAGACCAAAGAGTGGTCGTGTAGGTTATTCTTGAGTTTGCACCCTAGGTAACCAAGCCAAGATAGGTGTTTAACTATAAGAAGGTTTTGTACACGATATGTTCAATGAAGAATACAAGTATCATATGAAGTTAAACCATATTTGTCGTCAAGATCCTGATTCAAAGGAACGATACTGTAACATAATCGAGACTTTGTTTATTATCGTGACAACAATGACAATCGAGGCTACAGTGATTTTCAAAATAAGGTTTTCTCGGCTTAGAGTGAAGCAATTTGATTGTGATTTGCAGCAAGTCTCATATACATTATGTAGTTTTTACCTATTATAGTGAGAACTGGCAGCAGCTCTGTAACGAATCTTCCATGATGTATTTTTATGTAAAGTGTTTATTATCATGTCCATATAGACACACGACATTATCATATCGGTGTGCTATACTAGGCTGGACAATGACGTCCACCCCATAGGCAGAGAGAGAGGGGAATGGGGTTTAACGTCCACTCGAAACAAACTAGGTCATTTCGGGACTAACATATGGTTTCATTTTATTTTAATAATTCGCTTGCGCGTAGGGGTCTTTAGCAGTTGGAGGAAACCGAAGAACCCGGAGAAAACCCACGAGGTTGGACAGGCGATCCTACTCCTTGCCACTTACAACCGGGGATTCGAAACCACACCCGTTAACTCAATGACGCTAACCATTCGGCCACCCAACCCCCAAACCCCAAACCCACCCCATAGGCAAATGTCTCATTGTCTATTATGAGAATCCAGCAAATAAGATATTAGGGACAGGGCGATTTAATTTGTTCATGGAGTTATTTACTCAAATGAGGGCAAAGAGAAACTAATGAGAAAATATGCAACAAAAATGTACTTTAAAACATGGTGTTGAAATTCGCTTTCATGAGAGGAGACGGAGTGTCAACTTCTCCCTTTGTCATAGGGAAATGTAGTTATAACAAGAAGTCCAGCTGATTGACTGAAATTATACATTAGATACATTCATCATACATAATTAACAGCAAGAAGATGTAAGATATTAACATCATGTTTTGATTAAGGGGGGGGGATGACCGAATGGTTAGCACGTGTGGGTTGTATCATAAGGTCTATCATTGAGTCAACTGGCGTAGTTTCGATTCCTCGGTTGTACGTGACAAGCAGTAGGGTCTCCTGTCCAATCTCGTGGGTTTTCTGCGGGTGCTCCAGTTTCCTCCCACAGTTAAAGATCCCTACGCGAAAGGGAAATATAATTGAACAACATGTTAGTTTGTGCCATGTGGACGTTAAACCCCAGTTGACTAATAATCCGTAAATTGATTATTAAACCCAGCTGTACTGCTGAATCTTCAGTCTTACCTGATTCTGATCTTATTAATTATCTACTGACATCTTGTAACACGTGTCTCAGTTAAGTGATTAATCTTTATTAAATAATATTCATCTAACACGTAGGTGTTACTTACTTATATACGATACGTACAAATCAACATCATATCACGTGCAGGAGAGAGGGGGAAGGAGAGGGAGAGAGGGGGACAGACAAAGAGAGTGACAGAGAGGGGGAGAGAGACAGAGATAGAGGGAGAGAGACGGAGATAGAGTGAGGGAGAGAGATAGAAAGAGACAGAGGGGGTAGCGTCATTTAGGGACAAGCACAAGGTTCAGTTTTATTTCAATAATATGCATGCGCATAGTGGGAGGAAGTGCAACCAGGTAATTGAAACCACACCAAATGACTCAATGACAGGCCTTGTGATACAGCGCGCACGTCACATTACAAGCGATAAGCAACAGATGTTTGTATGAAATGACGCGAATGGAACCGGGACCAAGGAGAGTAAAAACTATGCTGGGCAAGACCCTTTACCCCTACTCCCACCCCTTATTCCCAACACTAGTTATATATAGATGATTCAGGGCTCTATAAATGTTCTGACGAATCAAATAAATGTCGACCATTTTGTGATACTGTCAAAATGGCTAGTGGCATAGTATTAGAAAGAATGGACTCCATAGACTCTTATAGGCCCCATCGGCGGCGCATCGGCTGCACCCCTTCTCATGAGGCCTGGGTGAACAGTCTTATGCGTCCAATGTCTGTATGTAATAAAAAGGCCGGATAATACTAAACAGCAAACATGGCCACCCGGAATAAATGACTCAGATCTATTTGATAAGCCCAACTACAGCTTGGGTCAAACAACACGAGATGTGAACAGGGCTAGCGCTAGTCACAACCCTAAACCTAGATCTGGAGGGTTTGGGTTGGCCTAGAGTGCCGCGATTCAACCTCTACCTGGCCGGTCACCTCTGGCTTGCGGCTGTGGTTTCGATCCCTAGTGTGAGTGTATGTGGCATGGAAATAGGGGCTTCTTCTCAACCTCGTGGGTTCCTCCGGACACTCCGGTTTCCTCCCACTGCTAAAGACCCCTACGCGCATGCGAATTATGGAAATAAAATTACACCATATGTTAGTCCCGAAATGACCTAGTTTGTGTCGAGTGGACGTTAAACCCATTTCTCTCTCTCTTAACCTAGATCTGGATCTAGTCCTAATGCTTACCCCAACCCTTACCTACAATCTCGCCAACAACCACGTGACCTAACCTTATTTACACCTCAGCAAGCTTGACGAAAATTGAGTTGGCCGTAACAAATAGTTTTATCCGTTTTAACAGAAAGAATTCTTGAGTTTAACTGGATAACGACTAAAACCGTAGAAACCCATAATAAATCTTACATTTAATCAATTTAAAACCAAATTTAAATCAGTATTTTCAAAATGTCTGATTAATTTTTACACGGGTGAACGTAAGGTTAATACACCTAAAAAGGTATTTAAGCCATTGAAATAGCTTCTAATGTCTAGTATATACTTTCAACTAATAGGTATTGACTCTAGACCTATATATTATAATGGTATAACTCGTCTTGTCAAATTGGATTAACCTTTCGGTACGAAATCCCTCATATACTCAAATTATCGCATAAACACGACGTGGCTTTAGGCGAAATAAACTCTTGAACGGCAAGTAAAACCTAATATTGTACAATGTTGTAAATAGGAATGTTAGCTGAAGCTGAGACGACAAACAAGCTGCATTAGAGTCCACATAAAACGTCGAATGAATAAATACCGAGTCCAGTATCCCTAGCTTATATAAAGATGAAATGAAATAGGTCAAACATGTTTAATTTAATGTTTGAAATACTAGAAAGTAGAGCAGTTATATAAACGTGACTGAGAAAAACTTATAATAAATCTTAACGTCCTACTCTGACTAAACTAATGGAGAGGGGCATTCACCTTTACACCAATAGTAGGTTTTTGAAACAGTTCAAGTGTCAATCGATACGAAAGTTAAAACATTTTTTTTTATTTCAGCTAGATCAATGGAACTTGTGGGGTTTTTAACCAGCAACCTGTAACAAATGAACTTGGTTCGTATTACACGTGATTAAAATTCACAAAAATAAAGAATTTGGTAAGAAAGAAATGATTCTACCACAAAAATATATCTAAGATACATGGTAACCATTATTCCCGCATGGAATAATTATTGAATCCGATTGGTGAGAGGGAGTAAAGGAAGGCTAGATACGACTACATTTAGAGAGAGAGAGAGAGAGGGTTTAACGTCCACTCGATACAAACTAGGTCATTTCGGGACTAATTAATAATAATACGCTTGCGCGTAGGGGTCTTAAGTAGTGGGAGGAAACCGGGAGGCCCGGCGAAAACAACAAAATTGGACAGGCGACCCTACTCCTTGCCACGTACAACCCGGGATTCGAAACCACCCCAGTAGACTCAATGGCAGGCCGTATGATACAACGCGCACACGCCAACCATTCGACCACCTAACCCCCCTTACTACCTTTAGGATCTGAATAAACTCAATCTGATTAAAATACAGATCTATATCTTCTTTCGATATTTATATACTGTCGATGACCTACACTACGTGAAGATCTGACCAGTTGTACTGGAAGGTCGTGTCAGGGGCTGTACAAGCGACTTTTGATCCTATGACGTCAGACATTGATTACTCAATCAGCGTTGACATTTTTAGTGGTTTACCCACAGTACCGTGCATGGTACGCCAAGAAGTTGCCTTAACAGACCGTTCCATTGCATTTGAGGATGAATCGGGGGGTGGGATGGCCTAGTGGTCTAGAACGCCGCGCTTCGACCTCTAGCTGGCCGGTCACCTCTGGCTTGCGGCTGTGGTTTCGATCCCTGGTGTGAGCGTATGTGGCATGGAGTTGGGGTGCATTCTCAATCTCGTGGGTTTCCTCCGGGCACTCTGGTTTCTTCACACTGCTAAAGACCCTTACGCGCAAGCGAATTATTGAAATAAAATTAAACCATATGTCCCAAAATAACCTAGTTTGTGTCGAGCGGACGTTAAACCCCATTTCTCTCTCACTTATTCGCGTCACTTCCGAATTCATTTGCTGTACGGGCAAAATTCCCCTCGCAGTACAATGTATGACGTACATCCATCTTTTTTGTCCTGATTGATGCAGAACAGTAGACTGCTAACCATGGAGGACCAAACAGCTCTTTATTCAGTGTTCTTAATTCTTAGTTCTTAATTCAAAGCCCTTAAATCTTGATTCATAGTTCTTCGTTTGTCGCCATCTTGCTCTTTGAGAGAGAGAGAGAGAGAGAGAGAGAGATGTAATACCATGGGTCTTTTTGTCTGACGTGGAGAGCGGGCAGGGGTTGCGGTGGTCAAACCGGTCGCCACATCCTACGTACGACCCATGCATCTTTTCTTACTACATATTTTCGTAGCCTTGTGATCGTCTAGAATTTATCTCTGATCGTCTTTGCTTCTCCTTCACGTTGTGTTTACTTCTTACTGGTTTCTTAAGACGTTTGTCTTCTTCAGTTATAACAGTGCAACAGCTCGTTTTTACCTTTTATGTAGCATAGGTATACATACAAGCATAGTACATATTGCAATTACAGTCAATACTAACTAAACTCTTCTCAACCTAGACACCTCGCGGTGTCTAGGACTCTTAGATGGAATCTAATCGAAGTCTGATTTAAAGACATACTATAGTTTCCTTTATAACCACAAGGGTATCACGCACAGTCGTGCATGTTCATGACCATGAACCTGTACAATCGATGTAATGATTGGTTAAATCAAGCCAAATGATGCAATAGGAATATCTCGAATCACATGTATTTCGTTGAAAGATATAACCAGTTTGTTATGGTTCTATACCTTTTTTTATATAACAATATGTCCATCATTGACTAAGTTGATTTTAGTACATACCTACATATTATGTGAATATATTAGAAACATAAAACTATATCTTATCTCCTCATTCCTTGTCTATAATCTTTAAGAACAATGTCACCACGACTATATTGCTACAGAGAAAGAGAGAGAGACAGAGAGAGAGAGAAATGGGGCTTAACGTCCACTCGACACAAACCAGGTCCTTTCGGAAGTAACATATGGTTTAATTTTATTTCAATAATTCGCTTGCGCGTAGGGGTCTTTAGCAGTTGGAGAAAACCGGACTGCCCGAGGTTGAGAAGGCGCATCTATCTCCATGCCACCCACGCTCACACCAGGGATCGAAACCACAGCCGCAAGCCAGAGGTGACCGGCCAGCTAGAGGTCGAAGCGCGGCACTCTAGACCACTAGGCCATCCCAACCCCCCGTCTTGCTCTTTGAATGCGCGAGTATCAATAATTCACGGGCACAGTCATCACCTTATATACATGTTGCCCCCTGAACAATTAGAATATATATATTCTAATAAATATATACACATTAATAAGACAGAAACAGAGATAGAAATTTATACATTAATAATATAAAAAAACAAGTTAAAAACATACAATACAGATGTACATTTATGGCATATAAAAGATGCAACACCGCTTCAAGACAATATGATTCATAAACAAACAAAAAAAACCCGAAAAACAACCACAAAAAAACCTGGATGTTACATAAACAAGCAAAAAGCCACAAAAAACAACAAAAAAAAACCCAATGTATATTATATATAAAGTGCATTAGCAAGTGCAGTAGGACTGCACTACACACAAACAAAACAACCACCTATAAGATTAACCGGAGGACAAGACAGAATATAGACAACGCAAAAATAAAACAAATATCAAATCAAGTGATGATATAGGATTCACCACTGAAAACGGGAAATCTTCCTGGACAGTTTTTGACATTTGTGAGTCTACGGAAAATATTGTTATTATTAAATCAAACGTGAATATGTAGATGTACAAAGACATTTTAATTTATCATAAAATTAATCACGACTTTCTTTTTAATCATTCCTATTACATCGCTTTCCGTGAATCTCAAAGATTGACAGCTTGTGAAAATAATCAACGAAAACTTTGAGTGGGTTGTCCAATTGTACAATGATTGAATGTGGTGATATATAAAGATACCAATTTCACATTCCAATACAGTTTATACTATAACCACACGTGACCTTTATCGACACTGTCGTACTTTCGATTTGTTTCAAGACCACACGTTTGTCATTATTAAAGGTCTGCTAATTTCTAAAATGAATATCGCAGTAGAATATCCTACTGTTCTGCACTAAACTGACTCATAAACACTGGTTTAATTCATACAGTGTACTTTAAGGGAAAATCTTCAAGGACAGCCTCAAGGATTTGTTTACGTCAAGTGACCACGGTTGTTGGCCCCACCGAAGGACTAGACACGGTCCCTTGTAATGCCATCTATCGTCCACGCCACTGACAACGGAAATGATGACCGAGGCCTTGGCATTATTAGTTCGAGCATCATTCCTAGTGCTAGGTACCCACTGTCTTGTGATGCGTTATGATAAGATTGTGTCCATGATCTGGTATATGCACATACGTTCGGATACGACCAACACGATTGCTCCCAATGAATGACATGATAGGGTCACAGCGATTACTCTATGATGAAAACCACGATTTCAATCGCAGGAGAGAAATTGGGTTTAACGTCCGCTCGACTAACACATGGTTAAATTTTATTTCAATAATTCGCTGGTGGGTAGGGGTCTTTAGCAGTGGGAGGAACCCGGTGAACCAGGAGAAAACCCACGAGGCGGGACAATAAACCTTACCCCTTGACACGCACAGCCAGGGAGTCGAAACCACGCCGGCTGACTTAATGACAGACCTTACGATGCAACGCGCACCCGTTTACCATTCGGCCATCCAACCCCGCCTTCAATCGCAACACCAATCGTGATAGTGAGAACTTGGCTTTATATACAACCATATGGGTCATGGGACTCTCTCTGTAACTAAAGCCCACGGACGCCTTAATCCGATTCTTGGTCTGCTTCTCAATAGATTGTCTTAATATCTAAAGGACACGGGTTGTGTCTGCTGGTTTTACATCTAATGGAAATGAAATAAAATGATGTTCAATGTCCTTCTGTTCTGCTCCGTCTCGGCTAATGAAGATGATGAAAATTTTGCCCGGACAATGGCGCTATACGGTCTACGTTTATATCAAATTCCACCAGCCAACGCATACACGTAACCTCAGTTTTGTCGTACTCTTTGAACGATTATACGCATACCTTTGCCATGGCCTCTGTCCTGCGCCACTAACAAGGACCTTTCTCTGCCAACATCCGAATTCCGGAGTGAAGACGTTATATACCCCCATTGTTAGCGATCCAACGTCTTACTCACTGGCCCACAGGAGCTCCCAGTTTTACGGGAATGATGACTGAACTGAATATCGTTTGTGAAGCTGTTACCACTCTCTATTCGGTAATTCAGTAACCCTATCCGATGTCCTTTATTCGCGTCACTTCCGGATTTTACGTAGGAAAGATGGCTGTGTTAACATCATATTTGGAATATGTTTAACTAGTCCTCAATCACATAAGGGAAGTCGCGGTGGCTAAGTGAGTAAGACGCTGGCTCGCTAGCCCGGAGGTCGGGCGTTCGATCCCTGCATTGGCAGAGAAAGTTTATCCAGATTTTGCGGCGTGATTCCCACATTGTACGGGATGCAGGACGGAGGGCCTTTCAAGGTCCCGTGTACAAAATTGCTTGCACCTAAATGATGATCCATTGGCATTTTGAATTTGATATAAGAGTAGGCCATAGTGCCGCTGTCTGGGGCAAAATGCCCCCATAGCACAATGTATGGCATATGTCCGTCTTCATTAGCCCAGTTGGAGCAGAACAGTAGTACCTTAAACTCCTTTCATTTCTAGCACATAACATGTAAAATTGGTGAACACAACAGTTGTCCTTTAACATTGGTTTACTAATATAAAATACATCAGTTGAGGAAGACTCGATGTGACAGGATTTCCCGCGGATTACCCTCCCGGATTAACACATCAAAACACATTTTCTACTAAATTGAGATGCTTTGCCTCTGATAGATGTATCACAGCAACTCATTGGTTGTCAATAGAACGACTATACACACAATAGTGGTTCAAATAATTAAGCTGCCAAACCTAGCTTTAAATTTTATTGGTGGACACTATTTGTCTTGTTACCATGGTGTGATAATAAGTCTTTTCAACTGATAGATTTTCCCGCTAAAAACACCAACGAGGTCTGGTCGGCTTGTCTACAGTGATTAATCCATCTTTGGATCTATTTGTTTCCGTCACACCGTCAGTCTTCTTAATCGCCATTTTCACACATGGCGACTCTGATTCTACATTTGAGTGCATTTGGATGATATGTTTTTGAATTGAATTAAGGTCGTTAATGCGGTTATGTCTGACACGGTCGTGTCACCCACCAAATAAATAAGATTTATTCATTGCCCAAGATTAGTGGAGTATTTCAGATAACTCTATATATTTCAGGTTAATAGAATAGAAGGAAAAAGAACCGACGCTGACAAGAAATGTTCAACTCATTGTGTCCAGAAAATTGATTCTGTTTTTCATTCCCGTTTTTTTGTTTATAAGATAAAGGCAGAATTCCTGTCAAAATGGCGAATCTAATCTGACAGAGGAATGTGAGCATATATTCAATTTCATACTACGTGATGTATTTTCTGTAGGGAATTGTTAACTTAAAGGGCTTATACCTCTATTGTAACTTTCAGATAGAGTTGGGGGGGGGGGGGGGGGGTGAAATGAAATGAGGTTTAACGTCCTACTCTTCTGCACCTGACCTGGGCTAATGGAAGACGGGCATACGCCATACAGTGTGCTATGACGGAAATTTTGCCCGGGCAGCGGCGCTACGACCTAGCTACTCTTATATGGAATTCCAACTGCCAAGGGGTCTTTTACGTGCACGCCAATGTGTACACGGGACCTCGGTTTTTCGTCCCATCCGAACGACAGAGAGAGAGAGAAATGGGGTTAAACGTCCACTCGACGCAAACTAGGTCATTTGCAAACTAACGTATTGTTTAATTTCATTTCAATAATTCGCTTGCTCGTAGGGGGGGGGGGGGCTAGTGGTCTAAAGTGCCGCGCTTCGACCTCTAGCTGGCCGGTCACCTCTGGCTTGCGGCTGTGGTTTTGATCCCTGGTGTGAGCGTATGCGGCATGGAGATAGGGGTGCCTTCTCAACCTCCGGGCACTCCGGTTTCTTCCCACTGCTAAAGACAATTACGCGGAAGCGAATTATTGAAATAAAATTGAAACCATATGTTAGTCCCGAAATGACCTAGTTTGTCTCGAGTGGACGTTAAACCCAATTTCTCTCTCTCTTTTGCCCGTAAGGGGTCTTTTGCAGTGGGAGGAAACCGGGGGACCCGGAGAAAACCCACGAGGTTGGACAGGCCATCCTACTCCTTGTCACATACAACCGGGGAATCGAAACCACGCCAGATGGCTCAATGACAGACCTTATGATACAACGCGCGCATGTGCTAACCATTCAGTCATCCCACAACTTAAAGGGCGTATATACCTGTATCGAAACTTTCAACTAAATGATAACGGGTCATTAAAATGTGTGTATGATAAAACGATTTACATTTATTTTTATAAAATCAATAATCTTCGGTTAAAGTCTAAAGTGGACGATGAGTTGGTCAGTGAAAGACGTGAACATTCCAAACTGAATGACACGGGTGTTATTAATATCATTCTGTCGTTTGTGAATCAGCAATTACTAATTACTTCCGTATTGTCTTGTGGGATATTCTTAGTTCATTACAAATGGCGCCCGAAACCATAGAATACACGGCTCGTGTAGTGATTATAAAATGTTCATGGTGTCTTAAATATTGGATATTAGGATCCCATAACGTCACGAGCGTGGTCGATTTTTGAATTCTAATTTCTGCTTTTAATTTCCAACATTATGTAAAATATTGAGTTAAAGGTTTCGTTCCTTTAAATTTGCAATCGGTGTCATTAACTCAACTTGCCGATCCGAAATGAAATGAAATGGGGTTTAACATCCTGTTGTTTTGCTCCCATACTCAAATTACAACTGCCAATGTATACACGGGGACCTCTGGTTTTCATACCATCCGAACGACATGAACGCTGTCCTTGTCAGGCCCTCCGTCCTGCACCACTGACGAAGGGAAACCACGTCGGAAAAGCTCAATGAACTTTATCGGCCAATGCAGGGATCGAACACGTGATCTCCATGCTATCAAGCCAGTGTCCTACCCACTTAGCCACGGTGGCTCCTGATTGTGTGACCGGGCTAACCGGTCAAAGAGGTACCATAAGGAGATATTCTCCAGAGCATCCAGCCAACGTTTTACTCACTTAGCCACTGTGGCTCCCTTGTCGATTAGACATTATACAATCTGTTAGAGCAGTGGTTCTCAACCTTTTCTTGCCAACGGCACACTTTGGAACACATGAAAAAATAACGGCACACCTGGCTCAATACATATGAAAATTATTTGAAGTTTGCAAAATATAAACATGGCAAGTCATAGACGGAATACAATCGTAGACACATAGAATGAATCAAACTAAATAAAGAAAAGAATAGTCAAATAGCTGGCCTCTTTAGTGAGAAATTTATTGGGTGTGCCGTTCAAAATTTCGTGGCACATTTCGGAATATCTCCGGTTGAGAATCACTGTGTTAGCGAAATAAAATATTGTATAAGATGTTTTAATTGTCCAGTGAATACTATTCAACTACTGACAAACAGTCTTTATTATATATCGTCGTGATCTAGCCGAGAAGACCGGGGGGGGGGGGTATTGTCGGGATCTAGCAGGGGAGGTTATCTAACCGCGGTGATCAGCAGACCGGTTGTTGTCAATAGAAATAGAGATACTTTATACCGTGTTAAAATCTGTAGGAATAATGTCATTTTTTCCTAAATACACTAAAACACATACTTATAGAAAAACATCTACTTATTTATTTGGTCGACGTTTCGAAGAGTAGTCTCTCAATTTCATCAGTCGAGTGAGAGAGAGAGAGTGAGATCATTTCGGGATAACTAATGGTTATATTTTATTTAAATTATTCGCTTGCGCGTAGGGTTCTTTAGCAGTGGGGGGAAACCGGAAGACCCGGAGAAACCTGGACAGACGACCTTACTCCTTGTCGCGTACAATCGGGGAATCAAAACCATGCCAGTTAACTCAATGGCAGACCTGATGGCACGGTGCATACATGTTAACCATTCGGCCATCCACCCGCCTGTTACTTTAAGGCGTTAATTATAAATTGTTGCTATGGAAACACTCAAACAGTATGTCTGATATTAACAATAGGTTAGTTATTGCCAATTTTAAAATACGATTGTATTTAATATTATACATGACGTAATATACAATTATAATTACTAATATACAAATAATTGTTCCTTTATTTATATTCCAGATAACTTGTAGTCGGACCCACCAGCGGTGACTCAGCTAGTAGGACGTTGGCGGACTAACCAAGTGGTCTCGGTTCGATCCCGATGTTGGCGGAAAAAGGTTTCCTGGGATTTCCATTATTAGAGGGTCTGACAAGGGCAGCGTGCACACGTTGTCATGCACGTAAAAGAGCTGGAATTCGAAATAAGAGTAGGCTGTAATGCCGCTATCCGGGCGAAATGCCCCTCATAGCACATTGTATGGAGAGAGAAATGGGGTTTAACGTCCATTCGACACAAACTAGGTCATTTCGGGACTAACATATGGTTTCAATTTTATTTCAATAATTCGCTTCCGCGTAGGGGTCTTTAGCAGTGGGAGGAAGCCGGAGTGCCCGGAGGAATCCCACGAGGTTGAGAAGGCGAACCTATCTCCATACCACACACGTTCACACCAGGGATCGAAACCACAGCCGCAAGCCAGAGGTGACATTGTATGGAGTACGCCCGTCATATTAACCCAATCGGTGAAGAACAGTATTAAGTTAAACCCCAGTTCATTTCATTTGGACCACCAGCAGAGCAAACCAACAAAAATATGCCAACTATAATGATTTAGTTGGGAGAATGTTTTTAAGACATGTGGAATTCCAATATGAGAAATGCACACACCAGTCACCACATTAAGAGCAATGTTTGTACTTTTCGTTCATGGTCAGTCATATCCCATGGAAGAAGGTCGTGTACAAGCTCACTGGGTCAATTTTCCCACTCTTCTGATAGGGCTAAAGACGTAATTATTTCTGTTAATTGTTTTTCTTATTTCGCCGGAAATTCATCAAATCCATTCACGTGGAGTCATGCTGGAAAATCCTCGTGCCGCGAACTAATAATTATATCATTGCATTTTAATTGTCGAATATGAGTGATTAAAATAAAATAGGTAGCCAACAACCAATGCAAAAAGAGAAAAACATTTGTTTGAAACAGTCATCCAATGGCAAATATTTGTTAACGTATCCTTTGAAAATTGAAATTTGTACAAAGTACAAACATTTTATCTATTTGTTAATTGTTTGTGACACCGAATAATTATATTAGTTTATTACCTTAAATCAGAAAACTAATTTCCTCGGTTTTAAACTTAGTGAATCTCGTTTAGTCGTGTCACTCAAAGGAAACGAATGACGTCATAAAGTGCTCTATATTCCGCTAGATAAAAGCTTTGTATTTGTTAATCCGAATCCCGGGAAGGCAAACAATTGAATACGATAAAACAACAAATTGATGATAAACCGAGTTGATATTAACGGAAAACAATAAAACTTTATATAGATCTACATTAGTCACTGTATCACTCTTAGTTACTAAAGCCACGCATACGAGAGAGAGAGTGGGGTGTATCTACTCGACAGAAACATGGTCATTTCGGGATAGCATCCCAAACACAGATCATTAAGAGAGAGAGAGAGGGAGAGAGAGAGAGGGGGGGGGGAGAGGGAGAGAGAGTGGAGGGTGGAATATCTACTCGACAGAGGGTCATGTCTCGATATAGCATCCCAAACACAGAACATGCAGTGGCGGCGCCAGCCGTCGGTGGTTGGAGGGGCAAAGCTGGGGCAAAGTCCAAGGTTAAGGGGGCAAGGGCACGAGTATCAACTAAGGGGGGGGGGTCTCCCCCAGAAAATTTTAAAAAACAGGCTGCCAGAAATGCAGCCTGGCAGTATTTCAGGCAATGACCGTTGAGGTAAAGTGTCAAACGAACGGACTCAATGAATCCCACTCTCGAACGCCAATGTCGGGAGTATTTATGGAGGGTATAGGGGACCTCCCCGAGAAAATTTTGAAAAATAGACTTTCGGAAATGCTCTCTGACAGCGTATTCAGTCAGGCACCGATCGTCGAGATAAATAAATCTGACCACATACTGTCCGTAGCCTGATTACTAGTTTGTACGATCAGAGACCAAAATGGCAAACGAACGGACTTGCGAACATCAACGAAGTACCTTTGTGTGCGCTAAAGTAGCGAGTCCTTGTGGGGGTTTTGGGGACGTCCCCAAGAAAATTTTGAAAAATAGACTGTTGGAAATACTGCCTGACAGTATTCAGGCACCGATCGTAGAGATAAATAGAGCTGATCGGATGTCACCTCTGGCCTGATCACTAGTCTTTCCGACCCTAGGGAGCAAAGTGTCACATGAAACTCAATGAAGTCTCCAATAATTTGAAAAGTAGACTGCCCGAAATGCAGTCTGGCAGTATTTCAGGCATTGATCGTCGAGATAAAGATACCGCCTGTCGCCAAATTACTAGTTTATCCGACCAGAGAAGAAAGTGACAAACGGGCGGAGTGGATGACTCAAAGTGAATGTATATTTTCGCCACTATATTTTGTGAAATAAACGGACTTGCGAACCTCAACGAAAATTTGAAAAGTAGACGGCCCGAAATGCAGTCTGGCAGTATTTCAGGCATTGATCGTCGAGATAAATAGAGCCTAACAGATACCGCATGTCGCCAAATCACTAGCTTATCCGATCAGAGAAGAAAGTGTCGAGCGGGCGGAGTAAGAGTGACTCAAAGTGAATGAATATTTTCGCCACTATATTTTGTAAAATAGAATGCAGCCAGGTAGCATTTCAGACATTTTTTTTCCCGAAAATTATTGGGGGGGCAAACAGAGGGCAGGCAAGATTTTTGGGGGGGCAAATGCCCCCCCTTGCCCCCCCTTGGCGCCGCCACTGATTAAGAGAGAGAGAGGCGGAGAGAGTGGAGGTGGAATATCTACTCGACAGAAACATGGTCATGTCGGGATAGCATCCCAAACACATAACATTGAGAGAGAGAGAGGGAGAGAGAGAGGGAGAGAGAGAGAGGGAGAGAGAGAGAGAGGGGGGGGGGGTCAATTTGCCCGAACGCATGGTTTAACGTAGAGGTCTTTAGCAGTGGGAGTAAACTGGATGTAGAGGGGAGAGGGTTCACACAAAGCTAGAAAACTTAAAACAATGCATATTTCTCCAAAATTATTAATTGACACGTATTAAAAATTTATTCAAGATATAAATAAAGTGTATACTATGATTTTCAATACAATTGATATTTCATTGTCTGTGAAACTAGCAGATAAACATGTTGCTTTCTTCCCTAATCAACTCGCAAGACATCTTTCGTGTTAACACTACCGGTATCATGCAAATTTAGGATTTGAAGTTTGACAAAAAACAGTTAAGGAAGAATTTCGTACAGACGATCTTACTCGTCGGTCAAAACCAATGAAGAATATAAAATGCTTGTATTAGAATACTCGACCACGGAACGCCAAAGACCATGTACCCAGCCCTCCCCGGCTCCACCTCAATACCTTATGGGTTAATTCCAGATAGGCAAATGGGCCGATTTTGTGCCGTTTTTTTAAGGAAAAATAGACCAGTTTGCCGTAGTCTCTAACATTCAATCAAGCCAAAAGTTAATATTTTCAAGTATTGTGTGAAATTACCCAGTGCATGTAAGTAGAAGGTGAATTACTGATGATGACTGTCTGGCTTTCTCTACTTTATTTTGGAAATACAAATCTTGAGATTACGTGGATGAATTTTCCTTTGTCGAATTCCACTTGAAGATGGGCGGTGTCTTATTGATTTTCTGGGCCAATCTATTTCACAGAGGATTACGAAGGTCTTCTAATATTTCTGACTTCAACACGTGACGTCACATCACACGACATCAATCATTGGCTCAATGGCGCATGCATTGTTTACATAAGACGTTACGAGTTAGGACAGAATGGTGGTTTTTACTCTTTTTAATACCCATTTACACTAAATAGGAAATAATTTTTGCCTACAAATACTTCAAACGTCTTTTTTTATTTATCTAATACATCAAAAAAAAACAAAACAAAAAAAAATATTTGGGGCTCGATGTCATCCTTAGCGAATATTCACTGCTGATCAGTAATGCTGGGCCAGTTTGATTTGCTAATGCTGAGTGAGCCGATTTCTTGATGGCGCCCGTCTCCCTCTCTTGGAAACTATGTATGTGTGACCCTGTATGTACTAGATGCTCTATGGCGTGATAACAAATATGCTTTATTAGACCATGGGGATAGTCTCGCGCTGCATAGATTATAAGTCTTGGACCATGGGGATAGTCTAGCGCTGCATGGATTATAATCCTGTCTCCATTATCCTCTCAATTGTCAAATAGATTAAGGAGGTGTTATTGGAGATTACATAAAGAGTTGATAGTTTTCGCTACAATAGTAAAAAACAGATAACGTAAATAGAAATGCTGAAAATTTCAAATTGCTCAACTTTGAACCGAGATATAAGTGACTGAATTGTAGACCTAGTCTCGATCATCATTACTATCTTGAAGTTAAATCACCCATCACAAAAATTATTCAAATCCAGTAAATATGGCTGTCTTACGATGACATCGTGAGTTGATTATGGTCTGGATATGTTAATTAATGTCTAATTAATAATTTAGATAACATTTCAAGCCTAAAGAAATACCTGCAATAAGCAGATCCAGCTCTTGCATAACGTATGTTTAAGTACTTTATCTGGTAAATCAATTGTGTCTTGCGTTGGCTTCAACAGTTCTATTAACTATTATTTAGACATACTACATGAAGATCTGACCAGCTGTAATGGGAGGTCGTGTCAGGGTTCACTTACTTTCAGGTCGAGGGTTAGATACCGGTGTCGAGTTCGAATGTTCGATGGATTTGTCCAGCCTGGTTTCACCTTGTCAGTGTGGAACACAGATGGCCTGACGAGAAGAGCTGTCTAGTCGTTCGGATGAAACCAAAAAACAAAGTCCCATGTATACATTGGCGTGCAAATAAAAGATTGTTTGGCAGTTAGGATTCGATATATGAGTAGGCCACAGTGCCGCTGTCCGAGCATAATTTTTCTTATTGCACACTGTATGGCGTATGCATGTCTTTATTAGCCAGTCGGGGTAGAAGAGTAGGACGTTAAACCCCATTTCATTTCATTTAGACTACGAGTCAGGGGCGGATCTAGGAATTTTTAAAAGGGGGGGGGGGCGTCACAAAATGAGGGCACTGACCGCGGAGACGGGGGGGGGGGGGCAAAAAAAATTATCCGTCATATCCAAGAGCTATTTGGCTGATATTTTCGTCTAAGTAAACGTTCGGAAATCGTTGGGAACGGACATATTTGGGTCTGTGAAAATGCACTTTCAGCATTAAAAAAGGGCACTGCGAGTAGAGCCAACCGTTAGAAGGTAAACCCTATTGTATCCTTCATCACACACATATCCCCAGGTTCTACTTCATTCTGTTGGTTGAAATATTCAAGACAAAATTTATTACATAATAAAATGCATCTCTATTACAATAATAGAAAGATACCCTTGGTAGTTTCTTTTTTTCTTGTTCTGATTTATTTATGTTGGGGAATAACGTCATACAAAATACTTCCGTTAAGAAATTTCTGGTCAAACACAGGTACTAAATTTACAAGATATTTACTGAATGGCAAATAAATTAACAAAAAACATGTACAAACAATCATTTATTTATTTATTTATTTATTTAACAAATGCATAGTTTTCTATAAAGACTGTTACATGACGTGTACATCCTCGCTTATCAGAGTATTATTTACAGGGAGTATTCACGACATCGCAATGTGATCATATGTGTAACTTAGATCATTATCATGTTGTCACAATGTGATCCCATTTAGATCATTATTTACAGGGCGTTATCATGTCGAGATGTGATCATATGTATTTAGATCATTATTTACAGGGCGTTATCATGTTGTCATAATGCGATCCTTCTATATTTCGATCCTTATTTACAGGGCGTTATCATATCGTGATGTGATCATATGTATTTGGATCATTATTTACAGGGCGTTGACAGGTGATACTAGGGATCTACCAAGAACTTTATGTACTGGCCATCAGCGGTTCGTGAAAGTGTGATCGCCACTAACAAGACGATCGAACCGAGCAGGTAGTCGAATTATAACCCCAAGTAGTCGATTCATCGGAAGCTACAAGTACTTGTAGGTCGACTGTTGACGAGTGGGATACTATGGCGGATGTGATTAGGGTTGTCTTCCTCATGCATTGTTAGAAACTTTCAATACATTTCCGTTGATAATAAACTCATTGGAATAGTAGGACGCCATTTTATACAACTGTATTATAGTATAGTTCATCTGCTGGAATAGTAAGACGCCATTTTATAACATTGTATTATAGTATAGTTCTTCTAGTGGGTGGAAGAGTTCTTGCAGTTGGTAGAACTCTATTGTTTCAAATACAAATAAATACATTTTAGTATTGAATTACTTTGTGCAAACATTCACATAGCAAAGCTACGTCTTTCAGTATCCATTCTTTTTAAACCATCGAGTATCCTGCTTTTTATCAATTAATCTCCATACAACATAGCGTGAACAGTACTAACGACCCCATCCGGCATTTCATTTTTAACAAGAGAAAAACACCGTCGAGCTATTTCAACAAGGTTCTTGTTTTTAGAAAGCATCATTTCACCATACAAATACACTCCCATCGACTGTAAAAAATAACAATTAAAGGTGAATAAGTAGGTGTTGTTGTTCTGTCTTGTTTTTCTCTAAGGTGGTAAAAGTTTATCTATTGTTACCTGGCTCCAGACAAATGCCAACCTGTTTAATTTGTCTTTATATGCTCTTAGTACATGCAACAGTAACACATAAACAAGGTAAGTATGCTTCAGATTGCATTAACGTCACTCAAAGCTCAGCGCTTAAGTATAAATCCTATCTTTATTTACCTATATAGACTAGACTAGACAAGCCGAAGCCTATAACGCCTCCTCAAGATCTGTGGGGTCTCCTACCAATTTGTATAGTATTTTTAGTATAGTAAAGGGGAGGTGGGGGTAACGCCATTTCGGGACTAACATAAGGTTCAATTTCAATTCAATAATTCGGGTGCGCATAGGGGTCTTTAGCAGTGGGAGGAAACCGAAGGATCTGGACAAAACCCACGAAGTTATGCAGGCGACCCTACTCCTTGTTACGTACAAGCGGAGAATCGAAACCACGCCACCTGATTCAATGACAAACCGTGTGATTCCACGTGGATACGTAAACCCACTGGACCACTCAACCCACGTGTACGCGAAAGACCCCTTAACAGTTGGAATTCTATATAAGAGTAGGCCGTAATGACGGTGTTCGGGCAAAATGCCCCTCGCAAATAACAACGTATGGTGTAAACCCATCTTCATTAGCCCAGTCAGGGGGGTCACGGTGGATAAGGCGCTGGTTCGCTAGCCTGGGGGCCGGGTGTTCGACCCTTGCATTGGCCGAGAAAGTTCATCTCGATTTTCCGGCGTGATTTTCCCTTGTCAGTGATGCAGAAGGAGGGCCTGACAAGGACAGCTGCCTAGTCGTTCGGATGGGACGAAAAACCGAGGTCCCGTGTACACATTGGAGTGCACGGAAAAGATCCCTTGGCAGTTGGAATTCGATATAAGAGTAGGCCGTAGCGCCGCTGCCCGGGCAAAATTTCCCTCATAGCACACTGTATGGCGTATGCCCGCCTTCCATTAGCCCAGGTTAGGTGCAAAAGAGTAGGACGTTAAACCCCATTTCATTTCATTTCATAGCCCAGTCAGTGCAGTACAGTAGGAGGTTAAACCCAATTTCATTTAAATCTATCCCGATCAAACACCGTTTCATCAAATTCCAATAATTTCACACCTTTGATTATTTACCTAACAACACATCAAACCTTTGTTACCCTATTTTATCGCCCCTCTTTATCCTCATTAATTTACATTCATTGACGGTAAAAACATCAAATCATAAAAACTGTGAAGAATAATGCACATTAGTAGAAGGACATATTACTACCATGCACTCGTTTAATAAGAAAACCATTTTATAATGTCATTTAATCGTCCCGTGGGTGTGTTTAATAAAGTCTATCGTGATAATTACATTCAAACAAAGTGTATAATATATGTTATAAATACTAGTCATGTTCGTTTATTATGTTAACGATAAAATAATAACAAGTCATGTTTGATCATCTAGTTAACGATGGAACGTGTTTAATTAAAAACAATAATAGTAATATCATCATGGTATATAAAACAGTATAAATACTGACACATTTAAACTTTATTGACGTTCATTAAAAACTTTAGTATTTCTATCACCCAAATGATACACTTTTGTTCTATGGTGTCATACAAACACACGCCATATATTTTACCCCTCCCCCTTCGCTTAATCAAACACAAGCCCAGTAAAACATATGGGTATATAACACAGTACAAATATTTCAACTTTACTGACTTTAAACAAAACATCTCTTTCTGTAGTAAATTAAAATTAATTCATTATATTGTATCATCAATTGTACAATTTCTGTTATGTGGTGCATCCCAAACACATAGCATTAAAAAGCACGTTGGAGAGAGAGAGAGAGAGAGAGAGAGAGAGAGAGAGACAGACAGACAGACAGAGAGAGAGACAGAGACAGAGAGAGAGAGAGAGGGAGAGAGAGATCGGTTTGGCGTCCACTCGACACTGTATTACTATATAGGTCATTTCAGGACAGCTCTTTAGCAGTGGAAGGGAACCGGGGGACTCATTGAAAACCCACGAGGTTAGACAAGCGACCCGCCTATTCCTTGTCGCGAACGACGGCAGAAGCGAAACCACGTAAGGTGATTCAATGACAGACCCCCCCCCCCCTCATTAGGCCATTGACCCTCCATGTGGTTTTGTGGGCTAACAATAAGATATATTACAGACTTGTATAGATCTTACCCATACTGATTCAAACACACATCTATATTCCGTTTCGTTTTGTTAAACTTTCGATGGCCTACACTACATGTAGATCTGGTCAGTTGTTGTGATAGGCCACGTCAGAGGTCATACGAGCGGCTTTTGACCGTATGCCATCGGACAGTGATTAATCAATCAGCGTTGGCGTTTCTATGGGGTTACCTACAGTTCCAAGAACTCGCCGTAACACATAGTTCCATTGGCTAATCCCTCATGCGACCCAGAACGCAGGGTTATAAAACATCTCTTCCAGATCCTAGTGTAGTAAAGACAAGTAAAAGGAAATTTTGAACTATAACAAACGCAAGGAAATAGAATCTGTGTTTGAATAAGATTGGATCTTACCTGATGTTGTTTGAGGAACTGCTCAATCTCAGGATAATATTGTGTGTATTTATGTTTTATTATAAGTTCACACAATCGATGATATACCTTCAAATAAATAATCAATAATCAATCAGAATATTATTGATACAGTTCAACTAATAGCCCAGTATCTAGAATACACATTACAGCAAATCGTTCTCTGGCGACAATCTACACATAAATGAAAGAACCCTAGAATGAATGGTGGGCACTCGGCAAACCTCGACAGAATCCCGTACCCTACACCTATACAATTGCAATGTGGCTACCGGTTTACTTATTAGGAAAACTTGCAGCATTTAGAAAGAAGTTATTTCTCAAAATTACGTCATTCGAAGAGTGTGTATAATTTGCAGTGCAACGCTGTCCTTGTTTTAAGAAAATCGGATAAACTTGAAAGATAAACAGCTTCAGACTTTGAAAGCTTTGTATGATAAAGGGTCATTCCATGTCAAGTGGGTCAATTTTCAGAAATTTGGGAAATTGACCCCCTTGAAAAAATGTGGAAAAAATATATGTTATTGTACATCTAAAATCTAGAAACTGTCCAAAATATGTTGTCTGTAGCATGAAAATTGACTGAGATACGGGCATTTAAGTTTCATGAGTTACCAATAAGTTTTCGAAACAAAATATATATCACTAATTTATTTGAGTTTCAGATATCTTGATTTTACCTTTATAGTGAAGATATACCGCTCAAATTTGGTAGTCTTGAAGACTACCGGGGAGTTGTAGGGTTCGCATGCTACTTGGCCACGAAAATGACAAAAATTTGGTGCAGTTGTATATTGTCTGGATTTTGAAGTGCTCCAGGTGCTACAAAGTAATAGATATAGACCCAAATATTGGTATATCCAGAGATTGCCAGTAGTAGTACTACATACGAAACGAATGAAAACGCACCAGTCTTGAATAGATTCCCAGAGAATTGACCGCGAAAACGGTAGATGAGCACCTAAAAATCTGATTATAGTTTGTAAATATAGTTTGTGCTTATGTTTTCAAAATATGTAAAAGTCATTCTTGTCCCGGGCCATTTTGATATTTTTTCATTTTTTTGAAAATCCGTGATTTGGGTCATTCCATGTCAATTATCACCCAACGAGGTAAACAGTACCCGATTCGATTTTGCCGAATTTTATTTTATATGTCTTTTAGGGCTGAAAAAGCTTATATTCCTAATTTTAACTTTGTCCGACTAACAGTTCCTAAGATACTGTCCACCAAATTTTGGAGATTTTCAGCTAAAATGGCTTTCATCGACTTTATTCAAATGACCATAACCCAGTAACCAAAATGTTAAAACTGCTGGAATAAGTGTTTTTGGAATGGGAAAGATAATGACGTGCTGTTTGAATCATAGATATCCTTCTTTAGGAAAGTCTGCTGAAGGTTACTATGTATCCTCAGAGCTTATCCATGAAGACAATCCTGCTTTAAGTGTGAAGACACTGATTTTAAGTCTCACGTGTGAATATTTAAATTGATTTTACATGCTTATAAAAGATATTATACCTCCAGTTGTTTAACAGTGTGAAGAAAACATGTTGAGCTAAACTTTTCATGCAAGTTCATCCCAAGGTCACATGGTCTATAAGGTCAAATTCAAATTGTCTTCAGTCTTTTAAAACACACCCGGATGTCAAAAATAAGTGTAGATTTAGAATTCTTGTAGATTTAGAATTCCCATCCCTGGAAGACATATTCCAGCAATTTTGACCAATCAGTTACTGGGTATGGTCATTTGAATAATGGCAGCCACGCCCACTTTTGACGAAATCCCCCAAATTTGGTGGACCGTATCTCAGGAACTGTTGGTCGGATCAAGCTAAAATTGGGAATATTAGCTTTTTCAGCCCAAATAAATGTCTAAACCAAATTTCAGCAAAATCGAAGGTGATTCGGTTTAAGTCATTGGGTGATAATTGACAAGGAATGGCCCATAACACAGATTTTGAAAAAATCTTAAAAATATTGAGATGACATGGGACAAGAATGGTTTTAACATATGTTAGAGACAGTAGTACAAAATATAATTCCACCAAGTTTCAGATTTTTAGGTGCCCATCAAACAGGGTTCAATCGGCTCCAAAATACGATTGTTGACATAGATTAACACAAAACACAGATTTACAAAAAATTGAAAAAATATCAAAATGGCCCGGGACAAGAATGGCTTTTACATATGTTGAAAACATAAGCACAAACTATATTTACAAACTATAATCAGATTTTTAGGTGCTCATCTACCGGGTTATATCAGCTCGAAAATATGAGACAATTTTCGAAAATTTGTGTCTGAAACCATATTCGCTATCAATTTTGGGGGAATCAATTCAAGACTGATGCGTTTCAATGTGTTTCTTATGCAGTACTACTGGCAATCTCTGGATATACCAATATTTGGGTCTATATCTATTACTTTGTAGCACCTGGAGCTCTACAAAATCCAGACAATATACAATTGCACCAAATTTTTGTCAGTTTTCATGGCGCAGTAGCATGCGAACACTACAACTCACCGGTAATCTGATTGCAGATTCATAATCTACACACAAAGTTCTCCAAGACTACCAAATTTGAGCGGTATATCTTCACTGTAAAGGAAAAATCAAGATATCTGAAACTCAAGTAAATTAGTGATACATATTTTGTTTCGAAAACTTATTAGTCACTCATGAAACTTAAATGCCCGTATCTCAGTCAATTTTCATGCTACACACCACATATTTTGCACAGTTTCTAGAGTTTAGATGTACAATAACATATATTTTTTCCAGATTTTTTCGAGGGGGTCAATTTCCCACCACTGGCCCACTTGACATGGGATGACCCTAAAACACTCATCACGGGCGTCATCAAGTCGCACATTGAGTTTCTTGCATCTGTCTATTTTCAAGCAGGACACGATGCCCAACTCACCACTTTACTCCTGAAATCTTGTCTGTCAATTTATTCCTACTGTCATTGAAATAGACGAGGATTCATAAGCACAAGGAACACATTAATGATCAATGTTTCACAAATGGTGTTCATAACCAAGCCTCATCAAATTTTAACAAATCGAATTAATGTTATAATCAGTGAAACATTTTATATGGACATGATCCGAGTTCACAAAACATTCTCAGATTAAGGTTAATAATTTACTCAAAATCGTTCGCCTTATTTTAATTAAAATAAAGCTCTTTATAAAACTTGTGCTGTTTTAACATATCAAATAAATCAATAAGAAACTATGTGCAAAGTTTTGTGTTTCTGGATCAAATACATTTCTCATAAACAGTCATTTAAAGTTGATTCGAATCTTAACTTAAGACTTGAAATGCTTTGTGAAACTAGGGCTTGGTCCGTAAATACACCAGTGGCAAGTAACAACTAAGCTATAAAATCATGAAAAACTTTCTCGGCTAACAGTGGAATGGAACGCTTGTTCGCAATATAATTAGTACATATGAACTGACACCAGCTTATTTGAATATAAAACAAGACGAATTATGATAAATACCTCTGCATTAGTTGAATCTATATTGTATTGGTGACGTAGATAGGTAAATACATTCACAGGTAAACTGTCTTTATTTAATAATTCTTCTAACAACAGAACTTTCTGGTCGGCATTTAGCTAAATAAATACAAAGAAGTTATTGTGTAAAATGTACAGGCGGTTCTTGTTAACATTAAATTTCAAAGCGCATTACGAACCTTTGCGATATATAAACAAATTCGGTGTTGATTGATTGATTGGTTGATTGATTACGACAACAGGAAATAGAATATCGAGATTCATATACAGAATGTTATTTATACTAAAAGGGGCATTATGGAACTACATAATGTAATGGGGATTTCGTGAAAATTTGAGTCAAATTGATCCACTCTGAATCGAGATATTAGCGATTGAATTTTAGGCCTAGTCTCGATGATCATTACCGGAGTTGGTATCATCAAGAACATAGTCTCGATTATCCAACTTTTGGATTTAATCACCAATGAGCTTTTGAGCAGCAGATTCGATTCAAATCCAGTGCAAATTCGACAAATACGAAGGCATCGACAGTTGATTAAGGTCTTTCAGGTTAATTAGTGTCTAATAGTAAGTGCAGGAGGACCGCACTACACGAAAAACAAAACCTACAAGATTAACCTGCGGAAAATATCAAATCGAGTGAATGGATCCGGGGGCCAGCCGTAAGCGTCCACTGCGCTGTACAGTCCCGGGCCTATTATGGTACAGGCTTAACTAAAACCCAACCCAACCCTAATTAATAACTTAGATAATATTTCGGACCTAAAAAGAAAGACCTGCAACAGACAGATTTAACTCTAAAATAATGCATGTTTAAATAAATATAATAAGTTGTTGTTTTAAAACGGCAATTTCATATTTTTTAGTTATATTTTTAAAATGTATTAAAATAAAGCCCTAAAATAGATTGTATCTATAAACAATATAAACAGTCCTACCTTGTTAAAGAATAATCAAATTAATCCTATAATTCACTATTGCCAGTTGAGAAATTGGCACCATTATCATTTTCAACTTCAAATTCAAACGTTTGAAGATCGCCATTGCATGAAGGGGAATGGGAAAACAAGGGAGGTAATTCAAGTAATTGGGTTGTTATTTTCGGTGTCAGGGAAATTTATGCCTATGAAATATTGCCCATGATCGTATAATAATGAGTTGACAATCTTTTGAGCAAAAGACATAGAAATAATTATGTTTTGACTTTCTTAGAAAATATGAAATTTCCGCTTTAAAAGAAACACCCGGTCATTAACATCAGTCTAACAATATAAGATAAAACCCCAATATACTTTATTATAAAAACAATAAGTTGTCGTTTAAAGGGACAATAACACTCTTGCTGGCTTGGCAGCTCTAGAAAATAAATAATAGTCTTATTCTAAGTACCAGATGTTTATGTGTCCTACCTGTTGCGTAAATTATCCATTACATCATATTTTACTTGTCCAGAGAGTTCGAAAATATTTTAAAATCCAAGTCACATTTGAAAAGGTTTACGTTAACCTTTTCAAATCATGTAGTTGAATTTTTCCAATTTTTTAAATTAGGTGTGTTACGATGAAATTTGTATCATCAATTTATCTGGATATTGTAAAATAATACAATTTGTTGACCAGAATAAAGATTGGGACATATTATTCAATTACAGCAAGAATGTTATTGGAGCTTTAAGTGATGCGTTTTCTATGGCGCTCAGTATACTATATGATAAAAACAATAAGTTGTCGTATAAAATGAACTACAAATAAGTGATAAAATCTCAATATGTTATTTTATACTTAATAAATAAAATACAATAAAATCGTTAAAACTTTTTATTTGATAAACATTGATCAGCAACGCATTTGTTTTATTTTTTTTAAAAAGGAATAAAATATATTAATGCAATAAAAAAAATAAATAAAATTATGCCGTCAAAGTAACACGGTTATTGAGAATGAATTGAAGTCGTTTAAATGAAATACAACCTCGTGAGTATCGCTAGTCGAATCAATTCTCCTTTTTTTATTGGCCTTTTTAGAAACCAGTCGACACATGGAATAAATCTTCTCTATCTGAAAACAAAAGAATAAAAAAAAAAACGAAGGTATACCGATTGTTTATTATAAAGTCGTAAAGGAGGGGATTAGTTTTACCTTGTAAAATTGTTGAAATTTCTCGTCCGTCTTTTAACTGGGAATTGGTTTTAACAGATTTTTGAGTGGGCATATAGAAATCTGATTAAACGCAGATCTTATGTCTTTTTTATAGTTTTATAGTTCAAAATTTTATTTTACTTGTCTTTTCCTAGGACCTCGAAGAGTTGTTGCCTTTGGTATGGATGATATAAGGGATTAGCCAATGAAACGGTCTGTTACGGCGACTTATTGGCCTTTTGTTGCACGGAACTGTAGGTGTCTGTTGCACAGCACTAGAAACGTCAACACTAATTGATTAATCAATATGACGTCATAGGGTCAAAAGTATAAAACAAAATTAATGAAATCTAGATCTGTAGTTAATCAGATTGATTGAGAGTCATAAGAGGATGAACCAAGTTCCCCGACTGTCTGTTCTAGAGTTATCCTCCCTTTGCTGATACCCTTGTGGACTCGATAGGCACCAACGGTTTACCAGCTGTTGTTTTCAAATTTGGTGGCGAATTTGGATCATTCGAGGAAGAACCATGTATTCCTCGGTATTTTCCTTTAAATAAAAATGGGGGGTAGGGGGGAAATGGTTAGCACGTGCGCACTGTATCATGAAGTCTGCCAGTGAGTCAACGGGCAGCCCGTGGTTTCGATTCCCCGATTGTACGTGACAAGGAGTAGGATCGCCTGCCTAACTTCGTGGGTTTTTTTTCTTTTCTCCAGGTCTTTTGGATTCCCTCAACTGCTAAAGACGCGCAAGCGAATTATTTTCTTTGCTATCCTCCTTTAATTTATCACCTATATTCCTCTGTATTGGGTCAGCTGTAACATTTAAACCGTAGGCAATGGCTGTTCAACAGCGTGTTTTAGGAGTAATGATATGGATCTGGAATTATTTACACGTGTTTATAATACAAGACGAAGGTAGAAAAGTTATTGTCAGAACTTTATTATGTGTAACGAATACAATCGCGTCTAGTTTTCTCCCTATATTAAAATATAATGGAATAGTTCAACTATATCAATCAATGTGCTTGGTAACATACGATGGGCAATGAATTTGTCAATTTTAATTACATTAATGACCATGTTCGTGCATGCAAATGTAGCAGATGCAACCAACATTTCACAACAAAAACAAGCTCGTATTATTTAGTCTGCAATTTACAAAGTCAAACATAAATAAAAACAATTAAAACAAACCCATATACGTCCTAAAGCTATCTCGATTAACGATAAATGATGGGAGATTAGAAAAAACGCCGAGAGTTCTCACTACAATAGTTAAAAGCTTGATAATGTAAAGGCAATTTGCTGAAAATTTCAGTCAAACTGATCCACTCTGAACCGAAAAACCCCACGATGTTGGACAGGCGTATCTACTCCTTCTCACCTGCAACCATGGAATTGAAACCACGCTACATGAATCAGCGATAGACCTTATGATCTAATGCTCACGGGTTGGACCCTTCGCCCTGGACCCCCTACTCCACCCTCCTGGAATCCCTACTCTATCCAGAGATAGAATAATCAAAGTGACTCAGCAAACCAAGAATATATCATAAACAATATATACACTACAACAAACGAAATAACATAATTATGATAGATTGAAATCTGCCCCAAGGGACCAATTTTCATTCTTAACAACAGATTCTGATTTGGGTTATTTTATGTGCTAAGAGTAGAACAGTATTTGATTGTCGATAAAATCACAAATTATTTTAACACAGGATGCGGGATGATGGGGGTCGCTTTCAAACAAACACAATGAAGACATTTGGCCCAATACAAGATCATCAGTAAACAAAAACTGATAAACCCAATTCCCTCGTGACCCCAGATGACCTTTACCCACCCACAGAAAACAAAGGTTTCATATTAAAACCAAATGGATCAGCAAACTGGAAGGTGCCGAATATAGCACTAATGATTTCAGTAATACAAATCGTCACAGCAATACGTGCTGTATACGTTTATTAGAGACTTTTTGCAAATGTAAATTCTTGGTGCTTAACGCGTATCGATTTTGAAAATGACGTTATCAATGCGTATGTATTTCTCATACGTGATACGGCATACGGATACGACAGCACGTATCGAACAACTACTTTTAGACCCTGAATTGTTGTGTCGTAGCGTTTTTATCAATCTATGTGTATCCTAGAACACAAAGGTTTATATTTGATGTGATAATAACCACGATAAAGGTCGGAATTTAATCATTATTTTTGATGAACGTTTAGCGGAATTTTCATATTTTTCCTGTCCGTCTGTTTCATCTAGGTGCTCAGGAATTTGTAGGCTAGCCACTTTACTAGTACTGGTTTTCATCTTGGTAGACAACTGAAATCACGAGTTATAGTTCTCCTTTTGAAATGATTTGTAATTTAAACAACCCAGACACACCAAAACCTCTGAATGATCAAAAAAATTCAAACGATTGACTGATCTCTAACCAAATTACAAATGTTTTAATGACCTCAGAACCAACCCGCAACAGTTTTATTGATTCAAGAACCAACCCTAAATAGTCCTAATGATCCGAGAGCCGACCCTCGACATCTCTCCTGATCTCCGAACCAACCCAACCAATCCTAACATGTCACAACAGCCATCGAGTCAATCAAACCAAAGTGACAAGTTAACATTTCCTGTTAGCATCTGAACACACGGGTCTAAAGTTCGGCAAATCAGGCAGCATGCAGCTAAAATCCATTAGTACTAATAGTTCTATTACTATCAGGTAATGGCATAGTGTGACAACTGAACACGGAGAAAACATTGAAATGTAATAGACGACAATAAAGAGTGTAATTGGCAGACGTGGGTCCTTAACCTCAGTGTAACTACGATGATTAATGTCTTCAAGTTAATAACTAGAAACTGAACAGATGATAGGCTAACAGCGGGAGGAGAACCAATAAAATAATGTTTAATGTGATCGGGACAATAACTTTAACAAATAAACGTATCCATTAAACATTTGTTATCACCCGATACGTCATCATACTATATTTGGATGTAGAAGAATACGACAATAAACTATACGATATGAGTTAATATCTACTGATGTATTTCTTGTTCAACTTTCAATCAACGTTAGACGGAAGGCCTGTCGATGTCAGTAATGCAGGACGGAAGGCCCGACAAGGACAGCCGTCTAGTCATTCGGATGGGACGAAAACCAACGGTCCCGTGTACATATTGGCGTGAACGTAAAACATCCCTTGATTGTTTGAATTCGATATAAGAGTAGTGCCGCTGCCCGGTCAAAGTGTCCCTCATAGGACACTGTATGGCGTACCCGTCTTCCCTAACCCAGTTTGGAGCAGGACGATAAACCCCATTTTATTTCGTTTTGCATAATTATCGTTGTAATATATAATATACCATAACCAATATGTCGACTAACCTCTTTATTTACGGCTAATATCATGCTGTTTTTAGACTTTATTGTAGCCGGGAAATTTTTAATTGGCTGAAATAATAAAAATATAATATTATGTATTTGATTAACATGCTTCAAAACCCGCCGAACGAACTACGACATATCTCTAGCTTAAAATTCAAAGTCAGAGAAACCCACATTTCAATTGAAGGCCAAATAAATAAATCAGGGAACAATCTTAGCAGAAATATGAATCGATTTAAAAATCGAAATATTGAGGGGGCCACGGTGGCTAAGTAGGTACGACGCTGGCTCGCTAGCCTGGGACTCGCGTGTTAGATCCTGCATTGATTGAGAAAATTCATTGGGATTTTCCGATGTGGTTTCCTTTTGTCAGTGGTCCAGTAGTCCTTCGGATGGGACGAAAAACAGATTTCCCATGTATACACATTGGCGTGCACGTAAAATATCCATTTGCAGATGGAATTTGATATAAGAGTAGGCCATAGTACCGCCGCCTGGGTAAAATTCCCCCATAGCACACTGTATGGCATATGCCCTTCTACATTAGCACAGTTTAGGAGTAGAAGTGGATGTTAAAGTCCATTTCGTTTGTAAATGCTGAGCAAGATATTGTTTTCATGTGAGAAATTTGTTATGTAATACAATACGACATATGTTTGGGAACAAACCCCACCAATATCAAAGTCGTTTATCATCATACTTACCAACAGAAAAGCGGATCTATCGTCTGAAGTGGTTTTTAATATTATTTTTTAAATTTTAAAACATTATAGATAATATAAGGAAGAATTAATGAAATTGGAAATTGTCTGGAATAGATGATATATTATCATGACTTTAGCTGTTGACAGAAAAAAAAACTTTTACAACAGAAATGATTTGTTCTTTCTTTCTTTCTTCCGATTTTCCAATTGGCACAATTCATAATGTCGATTTAACTAGGTCATTTCGGGACTAACATATGGTTCAGTTTTATTTCAGCAGTTGGGGGAAACCGGAGGACCAGGCGAAAACCCACGAGGTTGGACAGGAGACTCAATGACAGCCCTTATGATGTATTCGGCCATCCCCCCCCCCCCCGGTACATTTAAAGCAAATATTTTAAGTCACCAGGGCTTTTTAGCCCTTAAATGTCGAATCAGTTTAAAGGGACTCTCTGGCAATCCAGGTTCTTTTGGAAATGGCCGGACCCACTCATGAACTCTAACCTCTTATTTTTCGCTGCCATGTAAGTGTTCTTTTAACTGAAATGAAACGAGATTTAACGTCCTACTGTTCTGCTCCGTCTGGGCTAATGAAGACGGACATACGCCATACAATGTCCTATGAGGGGAATTCGGCCGGGACATCAGTGCTACGGACTTCTCTTATCACGAATTCCAACTATCATAGTTTATATTACAAGCAATCCAATGTAGACATGGTACCTCATATTTCCGTCCCATCCGCATGACTAGACAGTGTCCTTACCAGGCCCTCAGTTCGCGACACAAACCCCGACGGACTTTCTCGACTAACCCGAGACATCCTGGTCTACAAGCCAGCGTCATACACACTGAATCACGGCGGCTCCTATACCCCTAATGGTAGAATGCAATCTGATTAAAATACAGATCTATATTTCGTTTGTTTTTTTATATGAAGATCTGGCTGATTGACGTGTCCAGAGAGAGAGAGAGAGAGAGAGAGAGAGAAATGGGGTTTAACGTCCACTCGACACAAACCAGGTCATTTCGGGACTAACGTATGGTTTAATTTTTTTATTTCAATAATTCGCTTGCGCGTAGGGGTCTTTAGCAGTGGGAGGAACCGGAGTGCCCGGAGGAAACCCACGAGGTTGGGAGGCGCCCCTATCTCCATGCCACATACGCTCACACCAGGGCTCGAAACCACAGCCGCAAGCCAGAGGTGACCGGCCAGCTAGAGGTCGAAGCGCGGCACTCTAGACTACTAGGCCATCCCAACCCCACACGTGTCCAGAGGTTTACCCACAGTTCCGTGCATGGCACGCCAACAAATCGCCGTAACAGACTCTTTCATTGGCTAATCTCTCACATCAACCAAAACGCCGGTAATATAACGAAATTTTGAACTATAAAAAACGAAACGAAATAGGATCTGTTTTTAAATAAGATCGGGTAGAATGATTTATGCTAACGACGATTATTGCTGATGCAGACTTTTTTTTAAAACAAAGGTCATGCTACAAATTTTCCTATGGGTCCTTTAAAAAGGCATTATAATTATTATCTATTCTACATATGGTTGCTTCTGTTTTTCCTATCATATGATTTATGGTGATGTCTTTCAGTTCTAAGACGCTTAAAACGCCAACCTATAACTTTTCCTAAAGGGTTTCGTTAAAACTTTTTTATATTTTCTAAATGTTGCTATAATTCGACCGCCTATAATACTTTGGTTGGCAGAGATTAACGTTAGGGGCCACGATGGCTAAGTGGGTAAGGCGCTGGTTCGCTCGCCTGGAGGTCGGGTGTTCCATCCCTGCATTGGCCGAGAAAGTTCATCCAGATTTCCCCTCGTCAGTGATGCAGCACAGAGGGCATGTCTGAGAAGGATAGCTCTCTAGTCGTTCGAAAGGGACGAAAAACGGAAGTCCCGTGTACACATTGGCGTGCACGTACAAGATCCCTTGGCAGTTGGAATTTGATAAAAGAGTAGGCCGTAGAGGTATCCGGGGAAATTTTCTCTCATAGCACACTGTATGGCGTATAGCCATCTTAATTTTTTTTTATTTGATTATTTCTGTAGTTTTGTAATCGGAGTTCAGCTTTAACTTTGTTCATGATTAGATGCAGCAAACATTGTTCATAACACGACTATAAACAGCAATGTTCATGATGATGTGGGGGTTGGGGCGGCCTTGTGGTTCGACCTCTAGCTGGCCGGCAAAATGACACAACTGTTTGTGTCGAGTCGATGTTAAACCCCATTTCTCTCCCTTTCTCTGGTGTCCTCCCACTGCTAAAGACCCAAATCGAATCATTTAAATACCATTGAAAATACCTCTCTTTGGGTTTCTCGGTTCAGAGTGGATCACTTTGAAATTCCAAGACAACCAAATTCGGTCAAAAAAAACCTTTTATTCCACTCTGATGTCCATTATTTGTTGATGATAAACATTTTCATATAAAATGTCAACATTTTTTTTTATCATACAGTATATTGTCGCAAACAATATTTCATGTGACCGTCGTATTTCTATGAAAGTTGGCACGCGACGCACAAGAAAAATAAATATTTTATAAATGACTAATTCTCACCTGGTTTGTAGTTCCTGTTGGTTTTTTCCCCAATGATAATAAAACGGTATTTAATGTTAAAGACACGCTATGGGAGATTAGATAACGAGTTGGCAGTTCGTACTATAATAGTTTAAAAAATAGCTAATGTAAAGGCAATTTGCTGAAAATTTCAGTCAAATTGATCCACTATGAACCGAGATCTAAGCGAGTGAAATATCCGCTTAGCCTCGATCATCATTACTGAAGTCGGCAAGAAAAAAACAGTAGTCTCGGTTATCCATTTTTTATTGGTAAATCACGAAGGAAAATATTTCAGCGAATCGAACTACAATCCAACACAAAATTCATGCTAGCCTGGGGTTGGGTTAGGGTTATCGAGAGGTAATTATGGTCTGAATAAGTTAATTAATGTCTAATTAATAGTTTTTATAACATTTCATGCCTAAAGAAAGACCTGCAATAGGCAGATTTAGCTCTTGCCTGATGCATGTTTAATGACAAGTTCATATAATTTAAAGGAGCATTTTGGGAGAATAGATAAAGAGTTGACAGTACTCGATAGAATATGATAAAAATTTCAATCAAGTTGCTCCATTCTGAACAGAGATATCAGCTTTTCAATTTTAGGCTAGCCTCGATCATCATTACTAAAATCGGTATGATTAAAAACAAAGTCCCGATTATCCATTTTTATGTTTTAAAATGAGGATGATTACTCTTCTGACCAGGTTTGCTATGCATCAACAAGTATACATGCACTTCGCTCTCGACTCTGTACTTCTAGTATAATTAAAATCCTTCCAGCACTAAACACGCATAACACAATGTCTTTGACATTATGATCCAACTACACACAAAACATGCTGGAGACTAGATTCTGGAACTGGCCTGTCGTTCCTCTAATGTCTAGGCCTTATATAATTAGCCGTGATCTGAACACACCATATCTTTGTTTTTGTTTCTATGATCATAGGCACAAAATACTGCAGAGGAGAATTGTGCCAGGAGAGCTCTATTCGAACACCCTGGGGTTATTTTACGTGTACAATAAGACCTGTACAGACGGATTTAGACCGACGTCTTGGTAACGCTTTATCATCAGTTCCGTACAAAATCCAGAGATTCGAACCCTGAACATCCTTAAACCAACCCCCACCCTTCCTTTGTCACATTCCAGTAAAAACTCTGGCTTTTGAAAGACATATTTTAAGTTATACTTACCAATGGTATTCCTGGATAATCCAACCATTCACTACAAAGAGATTCTTCGGACATACCAGTCTCCCTAGAGATGTATAGGAACGAACATAAATACAATACATAAAGTTATTTTCTTCGAGAGAGAGAAATGGGGTTTAACGTCCACTGGACACAAACACTAGGCCATTTCTGGACTAACATATGGTTCAATTTTATTTCAGTAATTCGCTAGCACTGGATAGGATCTGGAGGACCCAGTGACATGCCCCGAGGTTGGACAGGCGACCTTACTCCATGTCACGTACAACCGGTAAATCGAAACCATTTAGCCATGTAGCCCCCCCCCCCCCCGAAACTAGATACAGTTGAAAGTCGAACTTTAAGTCTTCATAATAATTCACATTAAGTATGAATCCCGTGTTTCTTAAAGTTTTTTTGACATTTAAATATTTGATTAACTTTCGTCTTCATTTTCATACTTAATTTCCTTCATATAATCTAAGTTTTACAGCACGAGAAATGACCTTTACTTGTAATGTCTCCTCCCCCTAAATATACTCATATCGTTTAATTTATAAAAAAAAAAGTTCATTTCTAACAAGATACAGACGGAAATGAGGTGGAGGCGACACAATAATTAACTTCTTAAAGGGGCGTTAACACGATTTATTAAAATCGTTCTCAAATGTCGACAACATTGACGTTTAACTAGGAGGAAAACGTTTTATGAACATTAAACATGCATTATGCCTATTGTAGGTCTTTCTTTAGGTCTGAAATGTTATATAAATTATCAATTAGATATTAATTAATTGATAATAATGTTTTACTGGCATTGAAACTCTGGGGCGCAGTCATTGGTCCGTCAAACTCTGGGGAAAGATTGTTAACCCGTGAAACTCTGATAAACTGTTAAACTCCGGGGGTGGGGGGGGAGATTTTTAGCCGGTGAAACTCTGGTGCGCAGTTTTTGCCCCGTGAAACTCTGAGGCGCGGTTATGGCCCGTGGCCTACGTCGACTTGGACTGCCCCTTTAAAGAAGTTACCAGGCGGACACAAACTCCATCTTCAAGTTAAAGGGTAATGGTTTCAATGCCAGTAAAACATAGCTCTTTGGTCAGGTAAAATCAACAAGGAACAAAATAATATAGCCTATAAAATCAGTGCTTTAATAGCAGTGACATACTCAATGACAATACCAAGCTTCAGAAAATATGTCGTCGGATTTGTAAAGTCTTACATTTATTAATAAGGAGATGGGCCAACTTAGTATCTGTATAATAATATGTAATAACAAGATGGACTTTTCTTTACTCTTTCACTTAGGTTTCAAACTGATCTCCAGTAGACAATCACTGGTAGCGATGACATCGGGCAGAGTTCATTAGCTCACGATATTAACTTTTTTATTCTGCAGATTAAATTCTAGAACATTTATTTTAAGCGTTAGAAAATCAAATAATGGTGTTTGTAGTTATACATGGTTAAAAATATTTTCTTTTTATTGTAATAAGGTATATAAAATAGTACGCAAAGGCGTAAAATTGGTAAAAAAAAAAAAAAGGCACCAGTTTATATTATGACGTCAGATGTAAACAATGTATGAGCCATCGAAGCAGTATAATGGAACGTCGCGCGCAGACTTTAATACACGTGACATTAAAGGCCAGTCTTACTACTACAGGTGGGGGTAGTTGACTGGTTAGCAGTACACGTGTGCGCTGTATCATAAGGTCTGTCATTGAGTAAACTGGCGCGGTTTTGAATCCCCGGTTGTACGTGACAAGGACTAGGGTCGTCTGTCCAACCTCCTGGGTTTTCTCCGGGCCCTCCGGTTTCCTCTCACTGCTAAAGATCCCTACGCGCAAGCGAATTATTGAAATAAAATTGAAACACGTGTTACTCCCGAAATGAACTAGTTTTTTGTCGATAGGGGGGGTTGGGATGGCCTAGTGGTCTAGAGTGCCGCGCTCCGACCTCTAGCTGGCCGGTCACCTCTGGCTTGCGGCTGTGGTTTCGATCCCTGGTGTGAGCGTATGTGGCATGGAGATAGGGGCGCCTTCTCAACCTCGTGGGTTTCCTCCGGGCACTCCGGTTTCCTCCCACTGCTAAAGACCCCTACGCGCAAGCGAATTATTGAAATAAAATTAAAACCATATGTTAGTCCCAAAATGACCTAGTTTGTGTCGAATGGACGTTAAAACCCATTTCTCTCTCTCTCTCTTTTTGTCGATATGACATTAAACCCTTTTTCTCTCTCTCTCTCAATTTCGCACTACCTGTGTGAAACAGAATGCTATGGCTCCTGATCAAACAAGTTGAGTACAGAAAACCTGAAATATCGATTAGGATTGTCATCAACTTATCACAACAACTAATAAATAAAACACAAAAAGACCTCAAGGACAAGGTGTTATCTCAGGGCAATAATCTATAAATATTTAATTTAAATAAAACTTGTTTATGATAAAATGATAGAATCTAGATGCTTGTTTAAACTCGTTATGGTTTCAAAACAAAAAGAAGAAAATCATATAAGATAAATTGTTCTAATTGAATCAAGTGCATTATGGTTGTCTTTTGTTGCTTAACGACATAATTCTGGTGAACTATAGAAAACACCATACCTTAAATGTGGAAAGTTGTCTAGAAACATCTTCAAAAATTCCTATAAAACAATAAAAAAAACTACCATAAAACGGGGCCTTAATCCACAGGCACTTGAAGGGATTAAAATAAAACTTCTTACTGTTTGACTATAATATAGTATAGTATATGTAGAATGTATTTCAGAGGCCATCTTTGTTATGACTCGTTGGCTATAATATCGTCTGCTAACACCTCACAATACTCACTAGTTCTAAGACTTTCCATCGTTTTTATTCCCAACGAGTCTTTATTTGCTCATTATACACCCTCCAATGTAGTTAAATTGGTCATTTTACAGCGTTATTAATTACAAATCAAACTTAAAGTGTGTTCCGTGATAGAGCCTACGAAGCGAGGCCGATGTTGAGCGAGTCTTGATCACCCAGTTCCTAGGCACATATCGAGTAATGATAGGTTTATAAAGGGACTGGGTGATACAGACTTCTTTTCACCTGATTTCGCCGTAATTCCGGTCCGTTCAAGATGGTTGAAGATATGAAGAGCCGAGTGAACAAACTTTAAGTTTGATTTGTAATTAATAACGCTGTAAAATGACCAATTTAACTGCATTGGAGGGTGTATAATGATCAAACAAAGTTTCGTTCGGAATTAAAACGATGGAAAGTCTTAGAACTAGTGAGTATTGTGAGATGTTAGCAGACGATATTTAGCCAACGAGTCGTTACAAAGATGGCCTCTGATATACCTTCTACATATACTATACTATATACTCAAGCAGTAGTAAGAAGTTTAATTTTAATCCCTTCAAGTGCCTGTGCCTTAATCGTACTTATCAGTTGTACAAGACGTGCGGCCTGTTTAGGACAAACGTCTAGTCGTTTGGGTTGGACGAAAATATCGAAGTCACGTATACACGTTGAGTATACATATACGTAGAATAACTCTTGACACATGCTTTCCTGGCAAAATTTCCTTTATAGAATCTGCATGACGTAGGCACCTCTTCATATACGGCGCTAAACCCATATCATTGATTTATTGGGTGCCGTTAGCTCGATGGGCTAAAATAAAACTCATGACGTGCTTTTGTTCTCAGTACCTAAAACAGTTTTGATTGCGACGTGTTTTAACCATGTCCTTTTGGGTGAAACGCAGTAAAAATAGCGTTATTTATCTATATCTTTAAAAACATACAACCACGTGTAGCCTTTGTTAAATTAGCGATATTTCTATTGAATTATACAAAAATAACAAAAAAGTCCAGTCTTTGCATGGCGGAAACATAATATAATATCATGGCCATCTACAATCTTATAAAATCGGCAAATACAGCGTTTGGAAACTAATTCTGAATTTGGTACAGGCTACCAAAACTACATTTGTTTACAGTAACGGTTTAAATCCCCGATGATAAGCGACAAGGAGTTGAGTCGCTTGTCCAATTTCGTGTGTTTTCTCTGGGTCCTTCGGTTTTCTCCCACTGCTAAAGACCCATAGACACAAGCGAATTATCGAAATAAAATTAAACCATATGTTAGTCCAGAAATGACCTAGTTTTTGGAAAGATCCGATAAACTCTCTCGGTCAATACAGGAATCGAACACGCGACCTCCAGGCTAGCGAGCTAGCGTCTTACCCGCTTAGGCACCGTGGCTCCACCAACTAGACTATAAATGAAATAAATTGGTGCTCGGCGTCCTACTTTTCTGAACAGGTGAATGTAGAATATTTTAATAAGTCCAATATATAGCTACCATGAATAAACTCCTAATTTCCATTTGAATTCCAATTTCCAAAGCAATCGGGGGTGGAGAAAATATATTAACTTTATTTTTTAATGAGTCTTCCTTTTCTGAACAAAAAAACTCTGACGAGCGTTTATTGTCGGCATGATGATTCGATGTGTAGGTGGGAGAGACAAGAATACAAAAGCAATCATAGCTCTCTCTCAAAAATAAATCAATGCACAAATTAATCATTTGAAGGATAAGATTACTGGGTGGTCTTTCACTGATGAAACTATTCGCGTCGGTCAAAATCACAAAACGCTCATTCAACCCCTTTCAATGGTTTCTCTAATTTCAATATTAAAGATACATTATGTAAGATTCAGATAAAGGGTTGGTCGTTCTTGCTATAATAGTCTAATAATAGATAATGAGAAATAAATATTATGGAAATGAAATGAAATGAAATGTGGTTTTATGACACTTCAGCACCAACCGGGCTATATTGCGCCAAAACATACGATGCTGGAAAATTTCATTCAAATTACTTTATTCTGGACGAAGTTATGACTGTGTGAAACTATCCCACTAGATAGACAAACGATGCTAAGTTTGAATTATACGTTATATCGCTAACTTTAAAATCGCGTTGGTATTCAAATCCATTTAAATCTCGACCCTCCAAGATGTTCTAGAGGGTTGATTTTAGGCTTGTAATATGAAGAAATGTCCAGATAATAGTTTATATAGCATTTTGGGCCAAAATAAAGATCTTACATTAATGCATCTTTTATTTTGATATTTGGCTTTAATAACATCAACCATTTGAAGAACATTTGAACACCAATAATTTTTCGTTGGTGCTAATCAGCGTAAATTGAGCGTCTGGGGATTCAGTAGTGTTGAATACGATAGTGAAGCCTTCTATGGTCCGAATGGTCCAAAACGCGAGACCTTCTATGGTCCGAATGGTCTAAAGCGCGAGGCCTTCTATGGCCCGAATGGTCTAAAGCGTGAAGCCGTCTATAGTCCGAATGGTCTAAAGCATGCATTTTAAAGCTTATCTTCTGTAATTAAAGATAACATATAAGGATCTGGGTCGGCTAATGTAGTCCAGGTGATGGCCGTCTCGCGTAACATTTCTAGTATGATTTCAATTCGCAGCTTGTGCAATCTTTTATGGTTTCTCCGCGTGCTCCGGTAAAGACCGACAGTTGGGAATCTTTTTACATATTACCTATATGATACAAATAATTTACCTGAAGTTGGGAATTTAATTTATATATATTACCTATTAAAAACTAATTTACGTTGGAACCTTACCTATGCATGCATATTATCTATAACGAAACTAATTCACCTGATGTTGAGAACGATACCTGTTATGAAAACTAATTTACCTGATGTTGACAACCTTATTTATACCCCCCCCCCTCCTGATGTTGAGAACCTTACCTGTGATAGAACTAATTCACCATGCCATTCAACAACGTATTTCTTTAAAAAGTGTAAAAACGTTTCTCGACCAACTGTTTCTTCTAAATAACGTAATAAAAAATAACCCTGCAAAATACAAGAAAAAGGTAAAGAGAGAGAGAGAGAGAGAGAGAGAGAGAGAGAGAGAGAAATGGGGGTTAACGTCCACTCGACACAACAAGGTCATTTCGGGACTAACATATGGGTTTTTTTTAAATTCTATTTCAATAATTCGCTTGCACGTAGGGGTTTTTAGCAGTGGGAGGAAACCGGAGTGCCCGGAGGAAACCCACGAGGTTGAGAAGGCGCCCCTATCTCCATGCCACATACCCTCACACCAGGGCTCGAAACCACAGCCGCAAGCCAGAGGTGACCGGCCAGCTAGATGTCGAAGCGCGGCACTCTAGACCACTAGGCCATCCCAATCCCCCGAAACAGGTAAAGGCGTTTAGTCTTGCAATTAAAAGAAGAGAGACTACCAGGACCAAATTTCCCCTCATAGCACCGTGCATTACACACTTGCGTCGCAGAAAAGTAGGATGCTAAACCCATTTTATTCTATTTCATTCCGGTTTAACGTCCTACTGTTCTGCTCCGAATGGGATAATGTAGACGGCCATACAATGTACGCGGGAAATTAAACCCGGACTGTGACGCTACGGCCTACTCTTATATCGAATTCCAACTGACAAAGGATCTTTTACGTGCACGACAATATTTACGCGGGGTCTGGTTTTTGTACCATCCTAACGACCAGACGACTGTCCTTGTCATGTTCTCCGTCCTGCACAACTGACAAGAGGAAACCACGCCGGAAAGTCCCGAGGAAACCACGCCGGAAATTCCCGATGAACTTTCTCGGCCAACACTGAGATCAAACCCGCGACGTCCAAGCTAGCGAGCCAGCGTCTTACTGACTTAGCCACCATGGTTCCCTTGATCGATCTAAATCCTGATTTATGTTTGATGTATGAAATAAGATTAGTTCGAGACCGTCACCTTGACTACATCAGCCAGACACGTTACGCGACACGACTATCACCTTGACTACACTAGCCGACCAAAATATTTATATGTAAGACTCTGATCCGACCAACATAGATCATACAGTGGAAGATATCCCTCTTTATAAAAGTTATTAATTTCTGATATATGACTTTAATATGCTGAATCTAACGAGAAGTGTGTTTCTGTACCATAAACATATTAATAATACTAACTCAAATTCCATTAACAGCGCACTGAATGTTCAGTATCAAAATTACGTACAACCGGGCAATCGAAACCACGCCAGTTGACTCAATGACAGACCTTATGATACAATGCACACGCGCTACCATTCCATTATCCACCCGGCTAATCACGAGATAAACGCGACAGGGGATGGGTTTTATAGTTCAAAATTTCGTTTTACTTGTTTTTACTACACTAGGATCTGAAAGAGTTGTTATATAACCCGCCTTCTGGTTTATCCGAGGGATGAGCAAGTTTGTTACAGCGATTTCTTGATGTACGGTTCACGGAATTGTGGGTATTCGTCTGGAAACATCAACGCTGATTATTAATCAAATAGCATACGTCATAGGGTCAGAAGCTGCTCCTATATGACCCCTGAAGCGACCCTCCACTACAACCGGTGAGATCTGCGTTTAGTGGAGACCATTGAAAGTATAAAAAACAAAACGAAATATAGAACTGTATTTGAATAAGATTGTAGGAGGTCTAGAGTTATCCATACCTTTAGATAATGAACCTGCATAAAACCTTTCTCTGGATTCATACCATCTTTAACAAAATTCTCATTTTCTATAGAATCACTACCTTGGTTAGGTCTGTAATATAAAACATACATTACAACTTCCCTAGAATCACTACATTGGTTAGGTCTGTAATATACATAATAATAGGAATATACATTACAACTTCACTAGAATCACTAACAAACACAATATCACAAAAGTTTTCAGAGGGGTAATTTCATAAAAAAAGTATTAACGTACCAAGGACAAGGCAATGAGTCAACGCAGCCATCCTAGAATTGATTGTGACAAGATATAAAAACTTAATGTCAGCAATCAATTCGCAATTGTCCAATGAACAAGCATTCCACGTTTTGTGTGAATCGTTCGTTCGTTCGTGACTTAATTGGTAGAGCCTTAAGCGGTTTTTCCCAAAGAAAGTCACCCCATAAGAACAACTACAAGAACAACCAAAGTAACGACCAGAAGAACCACAAGAACGACAAGAACAACCATAATAACAACAAGAACAATCCAACGGATACTATAAGTAGCGGTTGGGATATTCCTGTTCCAATAATAAAAACGTTAGAGCTAGACACACACACAAAACACATACATTGTTATTTAGGACAATAATTAACCTTACCTCAGTAATTGTAGATGACCCTCTGTATGTTCAAGCTCATTAGATAATATTTTATAACGTAAGAGGGATCGTAATTCTATAAATTCGTCGGTGACACCACTCTCCCACTGAAACATAGACATTATACATAATATTAACACCAACTAAATCTCACTGAATCACACAAAATAATCTACACCATTGAAGTATATATGATCAAAGGTAACAACCCATGAAGTAGTCATCAGCAATAATTAAAATTTGATGGGCGTTTAGTTCGTCTTGTGTGTAAATTTAAAGTCAACTGGATGAGAAATTTGTGGATATCTTTAACGCGTTGGGTATCTTTGACGTGTTGGGTATCTTTAACGTGTTGGGTATCTATAACGTATCAGGTATCTTTAACATATTGGGTATCTTTAACGTATTGGGTATCTTTAACGTATTGGGTATCTTTAACGTATTGGGTATCTTTAACGTATTGGTATCTATAATGTATTGGGTATCTTTAACATATTGGGTATCTATAACGTATTGGGTATCTTTAACGTATTGGGTATCAATAACGTATTGGTATCTATAACGTATTGGGTATCTTTAATGGGAACTTGGTTTTAAGTTCAACCCAAACGACTTGACGTATTTCCTTGCCATTTAACAGTTGGTAATGAAAACTGTGGACTCGAAGGAATCTATTTTATTTACCTTTAGAGCTTTAGCATGAACGATATCTTCTAAATATGTACAAAACCCCTCGGTCATCCATTCTTCTGTCCAGTCCTTGGGTCCAATCAGAAGACCGAACCATGAATGACACAGCTCATGTGCTACTCTATGACACATACTATAGTCACCTGATAACACAGACTGGGATAAAAACAGGAGACTGGGACTGGAAAACAAAAACAAGAGAGCGAGGATGGTATAATACTAGAATTCCTTTTGCATCAACTTAAATGGGTATTATGGGTGATTAGATAAAGAGTTGACAGTTCTTCGGAAGAGTTATAACATAGATAACGTAAATAGAATATGCTGAAAATATCCGTTAATTTTCTTCACTTGGAACCGACATATTGAATTTTAGACTGGCCTCGAGCATCATTACTGAAGTCGGTACGATAAAATAACTGTATATAATATTGGAATTCCTTTTGCATTCAACAAAACTGTATTTTGTACTGGAATTCCTTTTCAATACAATCTGATAAAACACTGGTCCTATTTCGTTTCGTTTTTATATGGTTGCTATATAACAGGAGCTCTAGTGGAACAGTCAGTTACGGCGGCGACTTCTTGGCGTGTAATGCTCAGAACTGTAGGTAAACCACTAGAAACGTCAACGTAAACAATGTCTGACCTCATAGGGTCAACAGCCGCTCGTATGATACCTGACCTCCCAGTACAACTGGTCAGATCTTCATGCAGTGTAGGTCATCGTGTTTAATCAGATCGTCTTGATTTACCTGGCCATGCCCAGACTGTCGAAACATTCAGGAACAATCAAAATGTCCAGTCGTTGAAATGGATGAGGTCCTAAAATATCTTTCACTGCTTCCATACAACTGGGTAAATAAACACTTAATTCCTCCCCGGCATCTTTTAATGACCCTGGTAAGAACAGGCGACAAGGAAGTATATTATCCCGGGAGAAGTTCGTCTGACAGTTCGCGCCATGCTTCTGGCATAACGGTAAGGCTGATCTGAAAATAAAGACGTTGAAATCGATTTAAAACTAACAATTAGAATTCCTTAATTTGTTTTTGGTTGTCTTCTGTTTTTGACCTTGGAATATTTAACAGGGAGCACCCACGGGCGATAGATTAAGTATTCGTCTTCTGTCACCGCCATTTAAAATAACTGGGGCGAAAAAGGCACAAATTTTAACATTATATACATTTTCACTCCAGTAAGTGAAAAGAAAATGGGTTTAACGTCCCCTCGACACAAACCAGGTTATCCAAGGACGAATGTACGGTTCAATTTTATTTCCATAATTCGCATACGCATAGGGGTTTTTAGCAGCGGGAGAAAACCGAAGAACCCGGAGAAAACCCACAAGATTGGGCAGGCGACCCAAACACTATTCGGTCAAATACAACTGTATTCACAATTAAACAGATTGGTCTTTAATCGTTCTTTGAATGATTCCAAAATAATAACACATTTGATCATTTCGGTATTATTTATTCTAATGGGTATGTGTATATTGCGAGGGTTGGGGTGCGTGGTAGATGCCCGTGCAGCGCAGTTTCGGTCTACTCGTTTCCTGTATCCTACAGCCAAGGGTTTCATTTACATGCACGTCAATACGCAAAGGGATAGTAATCTGTTTTCTTCCATCTGAGTTCTAGACTCTTGTTTCGGGTGAGCCCCTGGCGTCAAGTGAAAGACTGCCATGGTTCTTCTCGGCTACCTTCACCGGCCCTCCCTTGTGATTTTTTTTTCTGGAATAACACGTCCACTTCCATCGGGGGTGATATTGTAGACAAGCCTTATAAATAGAAACCTTGTCTTGTTAAAACTATAAAAGATTAAAAGAATCGAGCGGCGGGAACGTGCAAGCTGACATTTATAGTATTAAATGGCCGCTAGGTAGAAATATAAACCGCTATTATTATTTTGCTCGTCTAAATTAGATAACTTACACATCGTCAGTCGGATCGCCACGAGATACAACCACCACTTCCGTCCATTCTCCACAAGCTATAGCTAAAGTTGAAGTTGGCATTGGCATTGATGTATAGAAAAAATAGGCCTTTAGGTCTAAATGAAAATAATATTTATTAATAATGATTTTATTAACGTGTACAGAGGGAATTATTCACTGTGTATGTTTAATTAGATATATTTATGACGTGTAATGACACGGGGTGCTTTAATTTAGAACCTGGACAACGTCATTGATATTCATTCCAATTATCTCGTGAATCTCTGTAAGTGACAACAGCAGGAATAAACATGGCAAACCTTGGAATATCAGAGGCTGAAGCCCACCAATATTCGCCTCATTAAACATTCTAAATGTCCGCTCGACATTCCTTAATTAATGGACAGCCACAGTGGCTATGTGAGTAAGACGTTGGCTCCCAGACATGGAGGACCCTTGTTAGATCCCTGAAAGTATACATCGGGAAATTTCCGGTGTGGTTTGTCCTTATGAGCGGTGTAGGACTGGGTATCTGGAAATGGACAACGTATATTGGTTCGGATGAGACGGAATACCGAAGTCCATGTACACATTGCCGTGCATGCAAAACTTCCCTTATAGTACATTGCATGGCGTATATCCGTCTTCATTGGCAAGTCGGAACAGAACAGTAGGACGTTTTTCTCTATTTCATTTAATTTCATTTCCTTAATGGCGGTACGTTAAAGAACCTCCAACAGTTGGATATCTAAACGTGAGTAGTTTGCAGGCCGGTTGGGGACGATATCAGGTCGATTGTGGACGAAGTCACGTCTGTTGGGAAGGAGATCAGGTCGGTCAGGACTGTTGGACAGGCCATCACGTCGGTTGGGGAGGAGATCCATCCAGGCTGTTGGGTAAATCAGGTCGGTTTGGAAGATCCGACTGGTTGAGGTGGGGATCCCGGTGGATTAATAAAAGATCGCGCAAGTTGGGTAGGAGATCAGAGCCGTTTAGGAGAATATCAGGCCTATTTGCCTATTTTCAAGAACCCGCTTGGTCATCCCTGCCTACGTGATTTCTCCAACCACCCTGACAATAAATAACACCACGGTTACTATGGTAACAAATGAGGTATTGTATATAGATAATGTAAGGTGTTTTAATTACAGAGATAACAAACCATCATGTGAATATTTATCTACTAATTTCCCGCTTTCATCTCCACTCATCAGCACAACTTGATTTCTTTCAGCACGAATGATTGCCTGCCATGTTGGCACCGCTGACGGTGCATCTTGACTAGGAAACAGGGAGCGGTTATTTATCCAGTGGCCAATGGTAAACCCGCACGATCTGTAAACAACAGTAGAAATTGAATAACAATAATTTCTAGGACGGGAGATTACAACCCACACAATAATTAATGGAAGAGTAGGCGATCTAATTTTTTTTTCTCGATTGTCTTCGAATTAAACAACATATGTTCAAAAATGTCTACAATCTCCATACATGAAACCCATCGGGAGTTATTTTTAAATGTTTTTATAGTTTTAAATTTAAATCTACTAAGCAAATTTGGCAAATTGCCAAAACAAACATATAAAGGGCCATCACAAAACTTCAATGTACAGTCGGATTAAAAAATTGTTGAAATATTTTCTCCATTCTTTTTTGCAATATTCAAAAAACTACATTTAATTGATGATTTTCTATCGTCAGTCATTCATTCAACCCACGCATCCAATTACGCGGGTTATTGTTATATGGCGGTCTCTATATCACTCCATCAAGTCTTTGTGTTAATTCTTAAAGCAAAATAACGACAGCTGTCTAGTTATTCGAATGAGACCAAAACCCGACGTCCCGAGTATACATTGGCAGTTGGAATTCGATATAAGAGTTTTTCATAGTGCCGCAGCCCGGGCAAAATTTCCCTCATAGCATACTGCATGGCGTATGCCCGTATTATATTATCCCAGTCGGAGCAGAACAGTAGGATGTTAAACCCCATTTCATTTCATTTCAACTACGGCACATGGTGGCGACTCAGTAACTTAAGTGTGTCGGTTCGGGATGTGCTCATTAAACGGCCATACTTTGGAGATAACAGTTTGTTCTTAACGGCAAAAATTATTGGTTACATATCTTTTGGCCGTTTTGGTTTAGGGTCGTTAGGCCCATAACCAGCCGATTCGACCCGAGTGTTGGTCTTTCCTCGAAATTTTCAGCGTGGTTTCTCTTTGTCAGCGGTGCAGGGCGGAGAGCCTTGCAAAAATTGGCATCTAGTCTTCGGTTTGGACAAAAAACGAGGTTCCGAGTACATGTTGGCATGCACATAAAAGAACAGTTTGGTAAGTGTAATTTGAGAAGTAGGCGGAAACGCCGGTGTCTAGGATTAATGTAACACCTCATGGAAGAGCGTGTGGCCATTTTCATTAGTCCGTTAAATCTAATTTTATTTAACTTCATTTCGACTTAACGTTGTATCAAATGTAACGTTGTATCAGATTTAACGTGGTATCAAATTACACTTTAACGTTTTAACGTTGTATCAGATTTAATGTTGATATAACGTTGTATCAGATTTAACGTTGATTTAACGTCGTATCAGATCTAACGTTGTATGAGATAAATAAAAACTTTAACGTATTAACGTTGTATCAGATTTAACGTCGTGTCGTGTCAGACTTAACGCTGTATCAAATATAACGTTGATTTAACGTTGTATTAGATTTAACGTTCTATCAGATCTATTTTGCGCCTTCCATACAAGCGCTGTAGTCTTAAACACCCGTTATCATCCTCGGCTTTACTCAATTGTTTTAAAACACACTTTCATCAACCTCTAGTCGAGAGGATGGGGATGATAAGGGTTGGATGTGGGCAGAGTGGAATAGCCATGGGGAGAGCTGAGGGAATATGCATGGTGGATCTTCATTATTGTGTTTAAAGGTTTATGTTTTTTTTTTTATCAACAGATAACCAAATGGTTCTTGACGGTTTGGTTGTGAGGGTGGCCGACTTTAAGCATACGATACAGGGGAAATAACTCCAATTAACCGCGCGTGTATACTTAAGAAGAAATATCTAGAACGTATTCGTTTAGTCCACATTGGATGTGGTGATCACCTCACCCTCTGATACGTCCAATTTAAAACCCCGAAAAAAGTCTCGATTTTACTTACTTTCCATCCACATCTTTGGTCCACTTAAAAGATTTTCCATTTGCTGTTATAGCATATTTAATTTGTACGACTTTCGGGAAACGTGACACTGAACTCACACCGGGCTTCCAGGTCCTTAAACAATGTTTTTCAACCACAAATTCTAATGGTTGCCCTTTCTGATCCATATGACTCGTGTAAAACCCGTTTTCATTTTTTATGTCGGCTTTCTTTTCAATATGTGTGAGTGGAACCCTGAAACTATCCGATTGTTTTAATTCTTTCACAGAAATAATTTCCAGATCACAGCAGTCTAATATTAACACAAAGTCATGGGTGGATCGTTCGGGGTGTTGCGCGTCTGTTCCCGGATCTGACGGATTATGTTCGCTGCGGTGCTCGCTAGTTCTCGGGTCTGACGGATTCTGTTTAGCAAAGAAGTCCTGGGTTGATTGAATGTTGCCGTGCTCGCTGGTTCTCGGATCTGACGAATTCTGCGTACCAAAGAAGTCTTCGGTTGATGGATTGTTGCGGTGCTCACTAACTCTCGGGTCTGACGAATTCTGTGTATGAAAGAAGTCCTGGGTTGATGAATTGTTGCCGTGCTCGCTAACTCTCAGGTCTGACGTATTGCGTTCACTTTTAACCGTGTTATCTATAGAGTTTCCTGTCGTATGCCCCAAGAAGTTTTTGGCGGATTGTTCAGGATGCTGCTCGTCAGTTCCCTGATCTGATGAATCCTTTTTACTTTTAACTATATCAGTTATATTACACGCCGTTGACTTAAAAAAGGCTTGAGGGGATTGTTTGAGGTGATGCTCGTCGGTTATTTCATCCGAAATATCCAGTTCATCAACATCAAGAGAGTTATCCGTCGCAGGCCGCAAGAAAAGAATGATAGACTTGGTCCCTTTTACGTCACAATTCCAGTCAAGTATAAAATGGTGGACAACAATATCTCTGATGTTTGCAGAAAGGGGTAGATCTAATTCGTGTCCCGTCGTCGAATTAATGGTGGGCCTATTGGTCATCTTGGCCACACTATAACACTATAAACCTTGAACACACAACAAGATCCGAACTAACCCTTAAACACAAAACAAAATGAAGATCTGAAATATCCAACTTACAGAAGGAAATTGCGGGTTTATCATGGTGCTGGGTAGGTATAAATTTCGGTCCTTTGACGCAGTGGACACTCACGGCTTTCTCCCGGATCCATTCACTTGATTTGTTCGTTTGTTTATGATTTCTGTATATTGTACGTGTCTTGCCACATATTTGTTTCTGTGTAAATTATGTGCGGTGCAGTCCCTCTGCAATTAATAATAGAGATACGAGGTCTTTATACAAAATAATAGTCCTACGGTAGTAGTTTTCAAACCATGATGGTTGTTATATTTAGGGCGATCCACTATCAGCTCTATGTGGTACACAGAATATTTCCCTAGACCGATAAACAACCGATTGAGCATTGTAATTTATTATAAGGTCCAAGAACAAACTAACGCCAGTAACGTCCAACGATCGACAATGTTGCCATGAATATTGAGTCCTCGTGACTGTAGGCCTATGATTAATGGGCAGTCTGTCACTCGTCAATCCTCCGAACTTAGTATTACTTCGTTTCGTTTCAAGTTCTAATGTAAATCTTGTCACGCTATGAAGACAAAACAAAACTGAACAAGAAAGACTAACATAAACGGCTCATCCATATATACTGGAAGTTGTTCGCTCGAGGACAGTTCCAAAAGGAACTAACTGGAAGTTAGCAACTTGAAAAATTAGCACGACTCTCTCCGTATAATGTATACAGTAGGCTACATATCTCACTGATTATTCGACATAACTTTACAAAATTTCAATATTTATGATCGATATTAAACTCCATGTAAAACTGGTATTGTGTTGCCATACGCACCCGCAGTGTCAACTGTCACGCCTGTATATTCAAAATAACACACGAATTGTAAACTTGCCATGAGATTTCCCACGGTGTTTGTTTATATTTTCTAAACGTTAAAGTTTCGATAAAGGGAGATAACACAATTGTAATTTTACAAATTTCATTATCCATCTTTTAAAAGAAATTTAAAAAGAATATTTCTCCCATATAGTATTATTATCCGTCTTATTTTAAAAAATAAAATTAAAACAATTTTTGCCACAGTTCTCTTTATTTTTCATTTAATTTTTCGTAAATCAGATATCTAGTAAAATGTAGAATTCAATTTGTGTCTTAAACAAAATAACTAACAATAATCCTTTCATTTTCATAAATTGTACAGATTCTTTTACAACATGACTTAAAGGACAATATTTATGTTAAAATTATGTTTGGAAGTGTTAAACCAGTTCTTTCACATATTATGTGATAATAACTAAGGACAATATTGGTGTTAGTTATTATCACATAATATGTGAAAGAACTGGTTTAACACTTCCAAACATAATTTTAACATAAAGATCATTGGTACCATAGATGTACATGTGTAATCAAGGATTCAACAAACGGAAGTGACGAAAGCAAAAGGAAAACACAAGATGTCCGCCTATATAATTCATTCGACGACTAATGTTGTCCTTTAACATGGTAGGTGCATGCAATCTGAAGAAATGTGCTAATAAAATGTGATGTTTTTAAGGAAATACACAAAATATCAATCTGAAAATACACATATTCACATAATTCAATAATTGTAACAATCAAATTGTCTGACATGTTTCGTTATATTCATAGATGACAGTCCGGGTTGAATCAGAAATGATATAAATGTCCTGCTTCTACTAGTACTTTGGTCAATAAAACGTACTGTTTTTATAGTACAAAGATTCAAATCGGAATAGATCAGGCCCTGAGTTCACGAAACATTCTCAGGCTTAAGTTAGGAATTTACTCAACTTTCAATCACTGTTTAAGGAATATCTTTGATCCAGAAACACAAAACTTTGCAGTTTCTTTTTGATGTATTTGATACATTAAAAAAACAAAAGATTTATAAAAAGCTATATTTTAGTTAAAATTAGACGAACAAGTTTGAGTAAATTCTTAACTTAAGTCTTAGAATGCTTTGTGAACTTGGGGCCAGAATTAACTTACAATGTAGCATGTGGATAATAAAGATAAATTATGTAAGATTTAGACAAAGAGTTGACAGTTCAAAAATACATAATGAAACAAAATATATTGAAAATTTCATTCCAATTACACACGTACTTCACCCTGAACCGAGTTATCACTGATACAATTACAATGTAGCCTTGATCGTCATTGCTACCGCTACTACAACAATAAACAAAGTCTTGATTATCCATTTTTATGTTAATCATCCACCGTAAATCGCATTTAAATCCATTGAAAATCTAGACTATCCAATGACATTGAGAGTTGATTATGGTGTGGATAAGTTAATTAATGTCTAATTGAAAATTAATATAACATTTCAGGCCTAAAGAAAGATCTGCAATACGCAGATTTACCTCTTACATAATGTATCTTTAATCATTAATTCAATATTATTTATAGTATAATGCCCAGTCTGACTTGTTTCCATAGTGATGGAAGACTTGACCTGGTCGTGTCTGAAACCCAACTTTACAAACTTAACAAATTTTGGGACATTTGAAATTCCAGAAACCCAACAAAAAGTAGGGCCTTAATTCTAAATCTGAGATAAGAAAAAGTGAAAAAATGTCTGATCTTGCAATGAATTACTCTTTAGATTATATAATTTATCATTATTTATGTATTGGTTTGCACACACAGTAAAACTTACAAAACAAGAACAAGTAATCAAATGCCAGGAATAATAATTTAACATATGATATATAATATAATGATATATATGTACAATAAAATCAATTCACTGTTATAAATACATTATGTGATATTTAGATCAAAGAGGGAGAGAGAGAAATGGGGTTTATCGTCCACTTGACACATTATTTCAATAATTCGCTTGCGCGTAGGGGTCTTTAGCAGTGGGAGGAAACCGGAGTGCCCGGAGGAAACCCACGAGGTTGAGAAGGCACTCTTATCTCCATGCCACATAGGCTCACACCAGGGAAAGAAATCACAGCCGCAAGCCAGAGATCGAAGCGCGACACTCTAGATGAAGAGCTGGTTGTTCTTGTTATAATAGCTCTATTAAATATAATACAAAATGAATATATTGAAAATTTCATTCAAATCACTTTTTTTCAAAGCGAAGTTATGGGTGTTGCAAGATGTACCCTTGTTACGTTACTGGATAAAGGAGTTTAAATCTTGATTATCCATTCTATAGTTAAAGTTTTAAACCTATTTAAATCTCTGCCATCCGATGATCTAGAGAGTTTGTTATAGGCGTGTCATGTTATTAAATGGCTAATTATAAGTTTATGTATTATTTCAAGCAAAAATAAAGACCTGCAACAGACAGATTTAAATAATAGCTCTTACATAACGGTTCTTTAGCTTTAACGAATATGTACAATAATATCAACAAGTTATATTATATTCACTATCGATCTGGTGAATATGTACAATAATATCAACAAGTTATATTATATTCACTATCGGTCTGGTGAATACGGCTCTAGTAAATATCTAGAGAAAGATTTTATTTTTTCTACCCCTCGAACTTCCTCTTCTTGCAATGGTAACTTTGTCACGTTAAAATCTTCATATAAATCATCAATCTAAAATTATAAAATACCACAAATCATCAATTTAAACTCAAAGCATTTGTTTTACATAAGTCTGTGGACAGGGATGACTACTTTTTCTTTTATTGCAAATTTTAACCCTAGATCATAAGGTGTATCACTGAGTCAACTAGAGTGGTTTCAAATACCTGGTTGTACGTGACAAGGAGGGGGGTCGCCTGTCAACGCTCATGGGTTTTCTCCAGGTCCTCAGGTTTCCTCCCACTGCTAAAGACCCTACTTGCAAGCAAATTATTGAAATAAAATTCAACCCATGTTAGTTTCAGAATTGACGTAGTTTGTGTCAAGTGGACGTTAAACTCTGTTTCTCTGACTATGGCCTACAATTATGTCAAATTCCACCTGCCAAGGAATCTTTTATGTGCACGTCTATGTGTACATTGAACCTTGTTTTTTTGTTCCATCCCAACAACTAGACAGCTGTCCTTGTCAAGCACTCCGACTTGCACCACTGACAAGGGAGATGACTCTATTTTCTACTAAGATATTTTACCGTCTAAATTTGACGCCGTACTCACTTGATCTAAATATTTCTTCTGTATTTTACTTCTAGCTCCACAGAGTTTACAGGGTTGTTCCCCTTTGCTGAGAAAATGAAGTTGATTTACTATAATATTATGTGTGTCGATACCATAACGTGTGAGTTCCTGAACTAAACGCTCTGTCTCGTATAACGATAAAAACTCGGCAATACACACACAAACAAACGTTGTCTGGTCCTGAAATTATTAAAACACAGATACATATATATCACAACAGGGACCTGTACATAATAACACCACAGGATTATGTATTAACACCAAAAGGATCTGTACATAATAACGCTACACAGGTCGGTATGTCGTAACAAAGGTCAAAACATAATATTTCCACAGTAGTCAGTAAGTAATCCCTCAAAAGCATCTATACAGAACTCCACATTAGCCATCCAGGGATTTGCACGTAACCACACAGGAGTTTGTATGTAATAAGACCTGGGTCTGTCTGTACATATTGACAACGGTAGGAATCTGTATATTATATGTTTTATATTCCTTGTATGAGGAGAGGGGTGATATAGGCTTTGCCTGTTCCCTGATCCCGTTTCATGAATTTCTGAAATAAATTAAAAGTAAGAGACTGTATATATATTAATCCCAGGAATGTCAGTCAATCATACATGGTAATAACACCGCCATTGCTGCTCCGCTGTTCTCGTGAAAAGTTTGTTTGTCACCGATAGCAACCCTTCATGACTGCAACTTGACAAAGCTGTCTGGAAAATAATTGAACTTGTTTACCCATATCAAAATGAATTACTTACTGCATTTTTAAATTGTTCATTAACCTGTCTAATGGTGGCTAACATTTCATCAAGTTTAGATGACATTTGATCTGCATTAATATCCTGCATACCCAATAAACCACCGATCTATAAAATACATATAATACATAATATAACAACACTGATATATAATACAACAACAGTAATATATATAATACATAATATAACAACATTGATATATATATACATAGTAGAGAGAGAGTTAGAAATGGGGTTTAACGTCCACTCGACACAAACTAGGGACTAACATATTAGACCAGAGGGAGAAGGGGGGTATTATCCGAAAGGTGGGCAAAAAGCGGGAGTTGACTTTTCTAGAAGCATTTTTCCTCAGGAATCCGAAAATGATGGGTGATCAGTCAGGTGAGGGAGCGTTCAGGAGTTATCGAGGTCAAAAGGTCACCAGAGGTCAAAAGAGGCTGGCTTATGAATTTAGTCACTTCTGATACTGTCTGTTGCAGATTTCTTGTTGGAACGCAGCTGAATCATTGAATAAGTGACGAAGGATAATTTGTGAAACCAATTAATCAAATTATGATGTAATTGGAAAGGTCAAAAGGTTACCCAGGTCAAATTAGTAAGAAATAAGGATGCACTGAGATTAGGGGCAAAACTAATGTTATTTTCAATATGCAGTACAATTCTGCATGGTCTGACGAAGTAATTTCATCCAAAATTAACGATTATGTTAAACGAGTGATATGTTACACCATATGTATATAATCTATAAGTATATAATCGCGACCATTTTCACAAACTGGAAGTATTATTCGTTACCACTTCCGTGTAACCGATTGTGGATTGTGATGGACATTACTCGATATTCACGTCCATGCGTGCACATGACTCCTCATCCGATTCATTATCGTCATGAACGTCATTAGTATCGACATTAATTTCGTCGAAAACGTGGGGGATTTCTCCATCGTCATGAATCAACATTTCGGGAAGAAACTCTCGTTCCAATCATGTAGTGTTGGTGACTCCAGTGCAAGCCTTGGCGAAGACGCACATCGCCACATTGTTGGCTCGACAACACTGGAGCTTGAGGGACTTTGCACGGAGTGGAAACAAGGTCAGGTCTATTATGCGTCCTTTCTTATAATTTGCCCAGAAAATATTGTATCGAGTCTGGTCTACATTCGTACGGCGAGGCTGGCCGTAGAAAACGCAAACAATTTTACTCAAGTTGTAATGCTTCCCGGTAAGAATCCCCCGGATTGTACCGGAATTCGCTATACCCGCCTGGGTTATGTTCACTTGGTGGGATTCTTACCGGGAAGAATTACAACTACACTTGGACGGTTCACGAGCATGTAGCTGAGACTCTGCATGGCTTGTTCCTCCTGTCCTACCTATCGGACGAACTCACTGACTTGTGGGGAATTGAAGGCGACATGGGACTCACTAGTGAACAGCTTGGTGCGTTATATGAAAAGTATGTCCAAAACCGAAGGACTCAAAGGAACCTTAGGAATGACAGTCCAGTACTGTCCTTCTTCCACAAAAGAAAAATACCATTGTGGAACAAAGTGAAAATAGACGAAGAGGCTCTGGCTACGTTCGCAACTTTAGGAGTTGGACCTTTTTAGGGGAACGCACGTTCAATGCCTTGAGTAAAATTGTTTGCGTTTTCTAGAGCCAGCCTCGCATTAGGAAGGTAGATCAGACTCGATACAATATTTTCTGGGCAAATTATAAGAAAGGACGGATAGTAGACCTGACCTTGCTTCCACCCCGTGCAAAGTCCCTCAAGCTCCAGTGTTGTCGAGCCAACAATGTGGTGAGGATGAGGCGATGTGCGTCTTCGCCAAGGCTTGCACTGGAGTCACCAACACTACATGGTTTGAACGGGAGTTTTTCCCCGAGATGTTGATTCATGACGATGCAGAAATCCCCCACGTTTTCGACGAAATTAATGTCGATACTAATGACGTTGATGACGATAATGAATCGGATGAGGAGTCATGTGCACGCATGGACGTGAATATCGAGTAATGTCCATCACAATCCACAATCGGTTACCCGGAAGTGGTAAAGAATAATACTTCCAGTTTGCGAAAATGTTCGCGATTATACACTTATAGATTATATACTTATTGTGTGACATATCACTCGTTTAACATAATCGGTAATTTTGGATGAAATTACTTCGCCAGACTATGCAGAATTGTACTGCATATTGAAAATAACATTAGTTTTGCCCCTAATCTCGGTGCATCCTTATTTCTTGCTAATTTGACCTCGGTAACCTTTCGACCTTTTCAATTACGTCATAATTTGATTAATGGGTTTCACAAATTATCCTTCGTCACTTATTCAATGATTCAGCGGCGTTCCAACAACAAAATCTGCAAAAGGCAGCATCGGAAGTGGCTAAATTCATAAGCCAGCCTCCTTTGACCTCTGGTGACCTTTTGACCTCGATAACTCCTGAACGCCCCCTCACCCGACTGATCACCCACCATTTTCGGATTCCTGAGGAAAAATGCTTTTAGAAAAGTCAACTCCCGCTTTTTGCCCACCTTTCGGATAATACTCCCCCTTCTCCCTCTGGTCTATATGGTTCATTTTATTTCATTAATTCGCTTGCACATAGGGGTCTTTAGCAGTGGGAGGAAACCGGAGTACCCAGAGAAAACCACACGAGGTTGGCCAGGCAACCCTATTCCTTGTCACGTACAACGAAGACTCGAAACCATGCCAGTTGACTCAATGACAGGTTTTATGATACAGCACGCATGTGCTAACCATTCAGCCATCCAACCAACGAATTCATAAAATAACATTGATATCCATACCCAGTGATTAAGATACACATCTATATTTCATTTCGGGGGTTGTGATGGCCTAGTGGTCTAGAGTGCCGCGCTTCGACCTCTAGCTGGCCAGTCACCTCTGGCTTGGTTTCGATCCCTGGTGTGAGCGTATGTGACATGGAGATAGGGGCGCCTTCTCAACCTCGTGGGTTTCCTCCGTGCACTCCGGTTTCCTCCCACTGCTAAAGACTCCTACGCGCAAGCGAATTATTGAAATAAAATTGAAACCATATGTTAGTCCCAAAATGACCTAGTTTGTGTCGAGTGGACTTTAAACTCTCTCTCTATTAGTCCCAAAATGACCTAGTTTGTGTGAGTGAACCTCTCTCTCTCTCTCTCTCTCTCTCTCTCTCTCTCTCTCTCTCTCTCTCTCTCTCTCTCTCTCTCTCTCTCTCTCTCTCTCTCTCTCTCTCTCTCTCTCTCTCTCTCTCTCTCTCTCTCTCTCTCTCTCTCTCTCTCTCTCTCTCTCTCTCTCTCTCTCTCTCACTCACTCACTCACTCACTCACTCACTCACTCACTCACTCACTCACTCACTCACTCACTCACTCACTCACTCACTCACTCACTCACTCACTCACTCACTCACTCACTCACTCACTCACTCACTCACTCACTCACTCACTCACTCACTCACTCACTCACTCACTCACTCACTCACTCACTCACTCACTCACTCACTCACTCACTCACTCACTCACTCACTCACTCACTCACTCACTCACTCACTCACTCACTCACCCACCCACCCACCCACCCACCCACTCTCTCTCTCTCTCTCTCTCTCTCTCTCATTTCGTTTTTTTTTTTTCAAACTTTTGATGTCCTACACTACATGACAATCTGATCGGTTGTAGTGGAAGGTTGCATCACAGGTCAAACAAGCAGTTTTTGACCCTATGACATCAAACATTTGATTAACCAATCAGTGTCGATGTTTCTAGTGGGCTACCTACATTTCCGTGCACCTAACGCCACCAAACTTGTAACAACTGTTTCATTGGCTAATCCCTCACACCTACGCTCAACAGAATTCGTTTCCTTTCAATTCCTAATCTAGTCTAGTTTATTTCTACAAAACTACATCTATGAACAAACAATCGAATGCTTGACAACTTGTTTAATTAAATCAAGAATAATACGTACCTGTGAAATGAATGGACTGGGACTGATATGATTTTTAAGGCGTAATAATTTTCCTAAACCTTTTTCTATGATACTTGGGAAAGATAAAAGTCTTAACGTATGCCCTGTTGGAGCCGTATCAAACACAACCACCGAGAAGTTCATATTTTTTACTAGTCTGAAAAATAAAGCAAATATTGACATTAGCTATCAGCATAAATAGAAAAATTTACCAGAGGAAGGGGAGAAAGAGACAGAAAAACAGAGAGAGAGATACCGGTTTAATTTCACTCCACACAAACTCTGCTCCATTTTATTTGTGAAAGGAAACGAGAGAACCTGTAGGAAACCCACGAGGGTAGGACTGCCAACCCACTCCTTATCACATACAAGCGAGGAATCGCAACTACGCCACTTGACTCAATGACAGACCTTATGGTTTCACATGCATGACAACAGGGATTGAAACCATGACAACAGTTTACAGTGTCACCTGCCAAGCCACACTAGACCCATGTTTGAGAACCAAACAGACAGCTATTTAACTACCACTTCCAAATAAAATATATTTTGCATCAATCAAATGAGACTATCCTATGAAAATATCAAAAGCCATATTTACCTCATAACTTCAGCAAAACTCATTGCTTCATCTATTCCTGGAAATGCTCCTAATAATTCACCAATCATTGACTTTCCCATATTCACCATATCACCTGATAAAATATATCAATAAAGAATATACTGGTGTATTTTTACCAAAATATTAACCATTTTACGGGACAGCTCAAAACCACCAGAAACTTTTGCCTCTGCTGTAACTTTGGTGATTTGAGGTTGTGTAGGAAGCAGTTGTTTTGAGCAATTTCGCAAAAGACCACTTCACTTTTCTGTAATTGATTCAGGGATTCAGGAACTACCATACGATATCTCACAATTCATAATCAGATCGGGATAATTGAATAATTGATATTTTTAGTCCTGCTGATGTCAAGGAAATTAAACTGTTTCATATCACGATATTGACCTAGATCAAAAAAAGGATCAAAACAATTTAAGAGATATACCCAACACTAATTGCATTTTGGTGTCAACCCTTTAGTACTTCTACATGTAAACCTCAAATGCAATGCAGTGGGGTTTTCATATAATCTGATTTTTTTTCTTATTTATCAATAAAAATCATAAGCCTACCTTGTTCGAAATATTCATCTGGTAGTTCAGATACACCTAAATTTGGGTCAATTTCCTGGAAAAAAAAATTAAATATGTATATCTTTATTTATAAAAGACCCTATCACTGGAGCCTGCATATTGATTTTACATTATTCTGAATGGATACTGACTTTAATATAGTTTATCTGTATTGTACAGTACATATCCAAAGTCTGCAAAATGAGTTAAACCGTTTGTCAACATAATAATTTGGTCAATTTGAGACTACCGAGCATTGTTTTTATATTGTCAAGTGTAGAATACCAGGGACGGGATTTCTGAGAAAAGGGGTTTAGTTTTACATCCACTTGACATAAACTAAGCCATTTCCGAATTAACATTTTGGTCAATTTTATTTCAAATTTTCGCTTTCGAATAGGGTGCCTTTAGAAGTGGGAGAAAACCTTACTCTTTGTAGACTGGTGGCCAGTCTTCTCCATACACTAAAAATTGGCCAGTCCTCTCAAAAAAAAAAACCGAAAAAAAAACGTAATCTCTAGAGACTGGGCAAATAGAGCTTCATTCTCATCTAGTAGGTCAATCTGCATTATGTAGGTCGTGTGACGTCGTGCACGTGATCACGACATATCTAACATCACGTGATAATAAACATGGCTGTCGACTAACTGGCAAACTGGTGTAGGTGCGAGATGGTTGTTGTGGATAACAGTTATTGTTATTTAGTGATACTTTAACGATCTAAGAATTTTGTTGACGGACAATATCTGTCGAATGAACGGATACAACGTATGGGATGAGGTGAATGAACATAAATAATTACACACGACATCATTATAACAACTTAACGAAGCCAGTTCATGCGTATCGGGATGAAGCCAAATGGCGAATGGAAACAGTCACGTGACTCGGGGCTTGCTTGACAACTGTCAATCATTCCAAATAAGGAACAACGTAAAACAGGACAGGAACGCCCATTTTATTGTGAAGCTCGCAAATTGTCCAGTCTCTGGTGCTGGTTACAGGTTTACTCAAATCTTTTTTTTTATACAAATGGAAACGAAAGTGTTGGTTTACTAAAAATTAATACTTTTATATAAATCGAAATGTAAAATAAATAGAAGAGACTGGGCCAGTCTATACTCTTTGTTACGTACAAGCTTGGAATCGAAACCAGAGCACTTGATTCAATTACAGACATTATGATCCATCCTGGACATGCCATCCATATGGCCACCGCCCCTGGTCGCACCAGTACATGCCAATATGTGAAAAACCAAAAAGGTAAGTGCATAGCCACCAGTTCTAAATATATGTCACTCACTGGCACAAGCTGTACCCCATGTCCAAGTGTAGCCCTCAACCTCCAACAGAAATGAAATAAAATGGGGTTTTAACGTCCTACTGTTCTGCTCTGAAATGGGCTAATGAAGACCGGCATATGCCATACAGTTGCTATGAAGTAAATTTGGCCCGGACAGCAGCATTATGGCCTACTCTTATACACTGTAACTAAAGGCGTTTTTACGAGAAACCGATTATGGCTAATCGATTTGCAAATCCTTTTAAAACGCATTTACGGCAAAAATTAGTCTAATCGGTTTCACCTAATTTTCGTATTTACCACGACGATTTGCCAAATCGATTATGCAAATCTTCCAACTTGCCTGGCGAATTGGCGATTCGATTTCCAAGATGGCGTCCACAACAAGCGACACGACGTGCCTTACGTTAGTTCATTTTTTTTCCGAATTTCACGTTAAAATATGTATATCACGGACATTTCTAATACGAATTTGTGGCAACTGGGAACAGTGAACTGGTACATTTATCGTTTTTATTTTTGGGTGTTTTCCCAAAGACCAGAATAAAGAAAATTGATTTTTTAAAACATTTTTCCCAATTCTTGTCTTCAGCCATCTTGCGAGGCAACTCGTCGCGTTTATGAGAACCGATTCGAATACCAAACCCGAGACCTACGTCATGTACAAACCGAGATAGGTAATCGAAACCGATTTGTTTTCTCGTAAAAACGCCTTAATTCTTAGTATCAAGGGATCTTTTACATGCACGCCACTTAGCCACCATGACCCAAATCCTTGAACAGATGATGACAGTTGACAGTCACTAATATATATATACATGTATGTATTTAAACTTCTTACCATTGCGTAGAAATTCTCATAACCCTTCACTAAAGATGGTGTTTTTGAAAACTTCTGATTCATTGCGTCTGAAATATTGTGCGCTGGATCCGTGGAGATTATTAAAACAGATTCTCTGTGACTGGCTAACTGTGAAGCTAAACAACAACTGTCAACATAAAATACAACACACATTGAGGAGTATGAAACATGGAAAGATAGGTTGCCAGGCAATGAGAGCAAGAGAGAGAATTGGGGTTTAACGTCCACTAGACACAAACTCAGTCATTTCAGGACTAACACATGGTTTAATTTTGTTTTCAATAATTTGCCTGTGTGTAGGGGTCTTTAGCAGAAACCGGAGGTCCAGCGAAAACCCTTGATGAGGTTAATTGGAACTACAAAATAATGCTGGCAGGATAAGGGCAAAGCCATGAACTGAAGACAGAAGCTAAATTGTTGTGGGCATAGTAAAATAAACACCCCAAAAGAGAACAACTTATAATTTGAATTTGATTATATATGACAATAATGAATAAGATACTTAGATACAAACACGTCAGCACTCCCTGCCTCCGACACCGTCAATCACAATATTATGACTAGTTAGGCCAACCCTACCGTACAATAGAAGCCAAACTGATGTACATTTGTTAAACCATTAGTGATATTGGAAATTCAGTCATTTGAATTAGCCTTTTCATGTTTACTTGATCCCATTTTATTCTACTGTAAATATTATAAATTAGCAAAAAATACAAAATTCGACGTATTTGAACACGAGACCGGCGCTTTCATTTGTCGTTCTGTTGCTAAGAGACAAACTATTGTGTGTTCGGTACCTTGTTGTTGTCTTTCCAACTCCACCCTTTCCTCCGACAAATATCCATTTTAATGACGTCTGTTCAATTATATTTTGAAGGGAAGGCTCATATTCATGTTCAGTTTCACCATCCATGGCTGCCATTTTTGAAAGGGAGATAACTCTATAATTATACGATTATAAGGCCACAGATCACTAATCATTTCCCCATTGACTTTAATGTTAATTCTCGACTCTTAGCCCGGTTGTAACTTTTTCCCAAATATTCGTTGGGTACAACGCTTTCTGCAACAGATGGAGTAACATGTGACAAACTCTTGCCCAAAAGCATGTATGAGGTTCACCATGAAAAACTTGAGATACACAAGCAGAAGTAGAGACAACTAAACAAGAAATTTTCGGCCCTCACTTTCAACGTAACCAACCTCACAACTCTTAAAATTGATTTCTTCGCCTCAAAATCATGAATATTCACCAAAACCTGGCAGAAAATGTATTTTCAAACCCTTTTCTTCGATTTTACACCGAAAAGACAACAAAAATCGCCATATAAAAGGGGGGGGGGGAGAAAGACTAAAAATAACTTTGGCCCTACATTCGTAGAAATATTTAGTGATCTGTGTCCATAAGATAGATTGCCAGTCAACGAAATATTATGATTAGTCGATAACGGTTGAATATCTTACACGACATATAATCAAAGAATATAATTACAAGGGCGACAACTCTAGTAATTATGAATATAGATTCTATTCTTTGCTTTGCGAATTTATTGAACAACGCCAATTTTAAGGGGGGGGGGGGGGCTAGATTTCAAGCAAAATATTAACAGTAGGCCTATCTAGTTATTAGGATGGAACGAAAAACCGAGGCCCCCTACACACGCTGGCGTGCACGCAAACGAACTCTTGACAATTGAAAATCGAAATAAGCTTGGACAAAAAATTTCCCTACTAGCACATTGTATGGCGTGTGGAGTCCCGTGACTCAGGTTGGTTCAGAACAGTCTTCAACCGCATCTCATTTCATTTGAATGTGCATGGCTGGCTTGGGATCACAAAAGTTATATTAGTCTATTCTGCGTAGTCTGCTTTTAACTGAAAGACCCCCACCGTTCAGGGTCATCCAATAGCCGATAATAATCAAATGTTGAATATCTTCAACAGTAGTAATCATTTTTAAGGCGCGCCATGTAAATGCAACCTGTCTCGGTTATAAAATCGAGAAGCACATAAAATGCAATGATATCTACCACGGTGGACTTGGCGTCATAGGTCCCTAAGCCTGGACCAGCGAGGGGGGTCGCACTCTCTGGCGCGAGAACATTAATTGTTTGTTAAACTGACTGTAGGCTAAGTGGTAGGCCTATTAAAAGATCCCTAATCTATGTGAGAATTTCTTTAGGGCCCCACTATACTCGCAGACTTAGTTCATCCTTACGACATGCAGAGTTATTTCAATAATTCGCTTTAGCACTGGGAGGAAACCGGAGGAGGTTGGACAGGCGATCGACCCTACTCCGTGTCACAACCGGTCAACCGGGAAATTGAAACCACGCCAGTTGACTCAATGACAGATCTTATTATGCAACGCGCATGCGCTAACCATTCGGTTACTTAACCTCACAAGAACAGATGAGAAACGTCACAATGGACGAGAACGAGAAGAGGAATCGTAAGTTAATATCTTTATTTATGAAAAATGCATGTAAGCCGCGCGATGTCATTCTTCTATTTTACACTTGTGTGATTATAAATTATAACGACCTCTGCCACCTACAATGTGGTCTAATTTTACCAGGAAAAAACACAAAGGTTCTTGGTGTTAAATTTTAATCAGTTAAAAATTTATTTTCTTACTCTTCTTATCGCAAATTAAATCAGTCAAAATAAATAGATTTACGTATATTTAATTATTTACAGGATTAATTCAAGGAGTGAAAATGAAGTCATACAATTTTTCTAATGGAAGTCGGAGAACAAGGTTAACTTATGGTGAAAAGACAGCCTTGTTAAAAAGTCGTGTTTCCATGGAGTACATTTTAAATGGAGACAAAAATGTCGAAATTCCACCAGGTATATAAACGATTGACGTCACAATGTATTATATTATGTATTTACTTGATATTTTTAACCTACAATTACAATTACGTCATAATGGAAGCAAGAATGACGGGTTATTATGACGTTCCCAGCCTGTCTTATTGTTACCGTATATTTTTCCATAACGAGGAAAATATCAGAGTGACCTTGCATGGGGGAGTGTCATAAAGCTTTGAGTTTGCCAGAAAAATAGAAGATATGGGTCAGAAAAGAAAAAGAGAGAGGGGGGGGGTGTTTAATGTCCATTCTACAGAAACTAGGTCATTTCGAGATTATTTCAATGATTCGCTTGCGTGAAGGGGTCTTAAGCAGTGGGGGACGGACCTGGGGACCTGGAGAAAACCCACGAGGTTGCATAGGCGACTCTACTCCTTGTCACGTATATAACCGAAGAATCGAAACCACGCCAGATGACTTAATGACAGACCTTATGATACAACGCACAGGCACTAACCATGATATCTTCCAGATTGTTTCCAATAAACATCAATGGTGTCAATTTCATCATTGGATACTGCACCAAATACATAATAAATAGCAACATTACATTCTTGTAAAAACTGATTATTATGTAATTTACTTTTTAAATTTATAAATTCAACAGTTTGGTTTTCTACAGTGAACCCACAAACATACAAACAAATAATCTTCTGTTTAAATGTTTTATTGGCGTAGCTACTTTGCTCAAGTGACAATTTATTTTATCGTATTTTCACAGCAAAATATCTCAAAACAGATCTTCACCAATCAAGATTTTGGGTTCCTGTCAATCTGATAAAACGAGAAATCCACGAACCAGATGTAAATCTTTCCCGAAACAAGTACTCCATCCAAAACAGAACAACACCGATGCCTCGAGATGATGGTGCAATAGGTTTAAAGTCGGAAACATACGATGTCTTCCGGTCTGGTTTTGGAACCGTTCAAGCAATTCCAGTATCAGAACTCCCACCTCTACCAGAATCTACCACAGGAACGTATTCCAGGAACATACACATGCCAAATAATTCAATGCAACTGTTATCTCCTGAATGCTTTTCCTCGGAGACTTCTTCGGGTGTAGACATGATAAATGATATGGCTTATTCCACAGAAGTATTAAACACAAGTCAACGAGGAAATAATGGTAGCTTTGATAAGCCACTACTTTTCAGAGAGACTGAAGAAAGGGAAAAGACTAGGTTGTCCAACACGTGTAGCAACGCGACACGTGCGGCGTTCAGTAACGTTAATACATCGGAGCACAGTTCGTCTATGAATACGCCACAGGAACCGCGCGAAAAACGCAATAGCAATTTATCAGGAACTGGTGCAAAACATGCTTTGTTGCGAGCAGGGTCACCAGCGCGACATCTGTTAGAGAGGCAACGAAAAGGGTCGCCTGACACTTTCCGTGGAGTGGAAAGAACCACAGATGCTACAGCAGCATATGTTTCCATTAGTGATGTTAATCAACCTGGTGCTCAAGCTCACTTACGATCTCATAGTGGGGAAGTGCCAGATGAAGCATCCCACGAGGATTTGTCCAGTGATCCTAGCAAACAGACGGAATTACCCATCCATTCTTATGAAGAAGATCTGGCATTTCATGGTTTTTATCCAGGCAATACACAACCCTGGTTACTTCCGGAAACGTTAACGGTTGATAACCACATCCTTGACGGAGGTCATCAAATCAAACAAGAACCAGATCCGTCAACGACAACCAGTTTCCAAGAGCTGCCCAAAAACACTGTAGCATCGCCGTCTGCAAAAACAAAAAGCTTTTATCCTAGCAACACAAAGTCATCATTGCACCTGGAAACCAAGCAAATAAAACAAGAACCACATGATTCAGCATCAACCAGAGTCATGGACACTGGATCGCCGCAGTCCACATCCACAAATGATATGTCGAATTCTTTAACAAACCCTCAATTCAAACAACAGCACACTTCTTCAAAATCAAACAGTCTCCAAGATTTGTCAACGTACATGGAGTCGCAAAGGTCCGTAAAAGCAAGCACCACGCCAAATTCCTCCACGAACCCGAACGTTGCATTTAAGCAATTTTATATTGATAGATATAACCAAATCAAAGATCAAATTAAAAAGGCAAATCTAAATAAAGATGAAAGGGAATCAACGGCAAATAATTCAAAGAAAACAAATTCACGTACATCAATTAACAGTAATGTAGGACGTAAAAAATTTAATATGTACATTTTTTTACCGCCAAAATATTTCCTGGCAAATGGTGTGAATCGTATGGGCGTGGCATTACGTCCCTCTTATAAAAGTAAAATGTGATATAAAAAGGTCTGTGTTGTTTATAATATTAATCTTACTACGTGACCCCGGTGTATATGAAATGAAATGGGGTTTAACGTCCTACCTTTCTGCCCCGAACTGGGCTAATGAAGACGGGGCTGGTGTCTACATTATTAGAACAGAACCTGGCCCCGGTTTCATAAAGCATTCTCAGAATTAAGTTAAGAATCTTTGTACATATCTGTGATCCAGAAACACGAAACTTTGTACATGGTTTCTTATTGATATATTTGATACATTAAAACAGCTAAAGTTTTCTAAAGGTCTATATTTTAGTTAAAATAAGGCAAATGTGTCTAATTATGAGCAAACCCTAACCTAAATCTGAGAATGAATTGTGAAACGGGGGTCGCATGCCCCAAAGAGCTACTCTTATTCGTGTTGTCCTTCTGCTTGCAGCCACTGCTATTCGAAAACAAATTCCATAGGCTCCATCAATTCAAGAACGATCCACGGGACACTTGGCATGCTTGCTTCTTGGACAATTGTGCATTGCTTGATGAACTTCTATTTGTGATATGCCGCCCCACACTCAAGATGGCTGCATTGTACAGTTGGTGGTACTCGTTTACCATCAGGACATTTTGATTTGAGTCTTGCAGTGCAGTAGATGCCCGCCGAGTGCAGTAGATGCCGGCCGAGTGCAGTAGATGTGGCTATAGGGGGATAGCACATCTTTAGTTCACCATTTTCAGACATGTGTTCCCTTGTTAACATACGATCCACAAGGGGCCTGTTTCGCGATTTTTTTACTAAGATAAAGTCCAAATTTTAGTTATTTGATTGGATAATATTAGATTGATTTTAGTGCTTAGACAATCAAAAATGAAGTATATCTACTAAAGTTTGGCATTTGTCTTTAGTTAAGATTACAAACAGGGTCTGGGTTCTTAGTGGCTTATTAATAGAGTAATTAATAACTCAGAGAGTACTCCATCCACTCATTGCAGGTTCTATCCCATGCACTAACTGTAGTACACTAGATCATTTTCCAATATGGGTGTCATTGAGAACCGAGATATACTCTCAAAGTATTTAGTTCTCCGGGTGCGGAATGATCCCGTTTTTGCCCATGATTTTCCCAGACTTGCAAGTTTCCTAGATACTTGTTTCAATAAAATGAAATGGGGTTTAACGTCCTATGGTTCTGCTCCTATACTGGGCTAATGAAGATGGTCCACATACAGTTTGTTATTAGGGACATTTTGTTGACGGCAGCACTATATATGACCTACTCTTATATCGAATTCCCTATGTCCATGTGTATGCCAAATGGTGCACGGGATCCCAGTTTTTCCTCACATCTGAACGACTATACTACACCACTACAAGGAACCTCCCGGATAGCCACACCCACAAGCCACGGTGGCTCACCACAAAGAAAAGAATAATTATAATATGGAGGTGTTATAAATGGTTTCACCCACCTTTACACGTCTACATCTCGTACATCATTGTTATCTTGAGTTACGAATTTGCCAGAATATAATAAAGAACATTTCTGAAAAGTAGAGGCTGGGTGTCATGGCAAAGTTTAGTCCTTTGGATGGGACAAACACCACGGTGTAATTAAATTAGTGATGGACAGAATCCGCCTAAAGCTGAGATGAAGCTAAATCAGATATGAAATTATCATTTATTAATTTAATATACTATTCATGATGGAAAATACAACCAAATATTAAATTACATTAAATATAACTTTATTTTACCCGTATTCTATATCACAAGGTGTAACAAATTTCTATGTAAATATTATAATATATTCTAATTGAAGACCAACCACAGATCCATGGTAGTATACATGCTCAAGATAGAAGAAGAAGAAGACGACGAAAAGAAGAAGAAGAAGAAGGAAGAAGAAGAAGAAGACGACATTTTATATAGGGCCTAATCATCCTAAGATTCTCTAAGCGCTTTACAATCATGATATCACTTTGCCCAACACCTTACAATATTTACATTTAATTACTGATAAGCTTGGTTGTATAAACGTGGTTTTAAATTGATTTTTAAAAATTTCTACCACCTTGCTTGATCTAATAGTTCCTTATATAATTATATAAATTTAGATAATTAATAATAGAAGTATATTGAGTAACTTTCTATACTGTTCACAGTCGTCCTTCCGAAACAGTCTAGGTCATTTTGGGACTAACATATGGTTCAATTATATTTCAATAATTCACTTGCATGTAGGAGTCTTTAGCACTGGGAGGAAACCAGAGCACCAGGAGAAAACCTAATAAGTGCACGTATCATAAGGTTTGTCATTGAGTCAACTGGCATGGTTTCGATTCCCCTGTTGTATGTGACAAGGAGTAGAGTCGTCTGTCCAACTTCATCATCCGGTTTCCTTCTACTGATAAAGACCCCTATGCGCAAGCAATTTATAAATAAAAATTGAAACAAGTGTTAGTCCCAAAATGATCTAGTTAGAGTGGAGTGGATGCTAAACCCTATATGGGAATTGTGCAGAATTCTACTGAAAGATACCAGTCTAAATTTGTCTAATCACATACAGTCAAAATGCACTTATTATAAAACATATTTGATGTAAATGGAGTTAGTTCAATGAACAACTACATAAATTAAAAGAAAATAATAATAATTAGTTTAATAACATATAAAGTATTATAAAAATAAGTTTTATTATTTATATTTAGGCATTTGCTGCATAATATTACTTATCATTAAAAATATATAAAAAAATTAATATCACAGCCTAAAAAATACTATCATTTATAATAGATCACATTATGTAAGATTTAGATAGAGCACTGGCCATTCTTGCTATAATAGCTTAATATAATAGTTTAAAGATACATTATTAAGATTTAGATAAAGAGCTTTCGTTCTTGCTATAATAGGGCATAATAGATAATGAAAAATGAACACATTGAAAATTACTTTATTCTGTGCGAATTTATCATGTAGCATAGACTGGTTAATATCTTAACAAAGCAATATTACTTGTTAATCGAGACTCAGCCATTTAAATCTCTGCCATCCAAAGATCTAGATATTTGATTAAAGGCTTGTCATGTGAATAATTAATATAACATTTGAAGCGAAAATAAAAACCTGTAATAGATCTAAAGCAAAGGACCTGGAGAAAACCCACAGTATTGGACATTTCAATAGACATATATTCTTGAATAGCCTAAACTATTTTTTTCCCCTGAGTATCGGTAACATTAGAAGGCTAAAGAAAGACCTACAGTAGGCAGATTTAGCTCTTGCATAATGTATGTTTAAGTATTCTATTTTTTTCCCCTGAGTTTATCATAATATTCAAGTCTTTCTGTTCGTCTCGACTCCCATCTTAACCTTTCATCTGTAGATAAAATACTGGTCATGATTTCCTTCATAAAGACATCACAATCACCATAAACTCTGTAACCTCGGCAACCATCTTTCTTATATAAATAATCTAATGGTGTCTTTTGTCTACAAGATAAATATAAAAATATACATCACACATCATATCTGTTGTATATAGGCTAAAAGTGGACAACAGTGGATAATGAATGGATGTCGGTTTCCTGAATTCCTGACCAATCCTAACAAATAAGCAAAATTTGCTACCAGCCCCAGCAGACAGTATCCCTGACAACCCCAGCAGACAGAACCCCTGACAGCCCCAGCAGACAGTATCCCAGACAACCCCAGCAGACAGTATCCCTGACAACAGGACAGACACAAATGCTGACAACTCCACTAAACACTACCCCTGAAAACCCCAAGAAAACCACAAGACAATACCAGTTGAAACTTTGCTCAGTTAAAAACAGTATTCTTCAGGATTTTTTCCTGTCCTGTGTATCCTAGTCGTAAAGTTGCTTAGTAATAAGCAGAAATTGAATTCTACAGAATTGTGACCTGTATATGCCAGTTTAATTACAAAATGAGAAATGAAATGGGGTTTAACGTCCTACTGTTCTAAATCTTCAAAATACTGACTGCGAAGTCCAGGCTAGCGAGCCAGCATCTTACCCACTTTGCCACCTTGACCCCACTAATTACTAAATGCGATTAAAGCAATTTACCTGTTGCATATAACAATAGTCTGAGGTTCTTTCGTCATTTCTACAAGTTCGTTAGCAGGTGTAACCAGCAGCGTTGTTCCGAGACACAACATTAGATCACTGTTCTCGGCGTTATCAACAGCTCTCTCATATATAACGTCTTCTAGATTATCCTTGAAGTTTATAATAGTGTCAACCAGATACCCATTACATCCCTGGAAAAAAACAAATACCCATTACAGCCCTGAAAATAACCAGACAGCCATTCCCTGAAAATAACCTAAATAAACTGCTAAGCACATACATATGTCCAGGCCAATCAGTGTTTATCTGTCAGAATTACATCAAACAGTAATGAAGTCACAACTTGAACCATTGAGTAACCCGAGCGATATTCAATGTTCATTGACTTTCATATCTATTGGCCATGATATTATTTAGTGTAATAATCGATTTTAAAACTCAGATTTCAGTCAACTGAAAATATATAAAATACCAATTATTATTGACCTTAAAATATTTTTGGTAAAGACGGCCATATTAAATAATCTAGCTCCTGTTTACCTCTCAGATCTTTTAGAACTTTATACACCCGGCCGAACATTACGTACATCAGATAAACTACTTTTAAAGCCCAAAACTATTCAACTAGTCTCTTATGGTCAGCGCTCTTTTAGTTATCAAGCACCTGTTTTATGGAATAATCTACCATTTAGTTTAAGATGTTGTACATCTCTATATTCTTTTAAAAAACAAATTAAAACACATATATTTAATCACACTTTTAACTGACTGTATGCAATCTTGTTGTTTATTTATGATTACATTGTCACTTTGTAAAGTGCCCCTGAACATGTTATATGAAAGGGTGCACTATAAATATGCTGTAATAATAATAATAATAATAATATATAGACATAAAAAAATGTCTAACCTTTTTTTCACATTTTCTTCCTGTCCTGTGACTGAGACCACATAAACTACATTTCTTAGCATGTCCTGGTTTTTTAATATCTGTTCTATTAAACTCTTCTAAATCTTCAAAATACTGACTACATTCATCGTCCATAACATAATACCCTCGTTCGTACCTTTCTGAACAATTCTCACACTTCTCTATAAAAACATTCCCATGTAATTCTGAAATTTTATCTGGTGGAATTTGTGATAATGTATGGAGGCCGTCTCCGTTCTGACTGATAACGTATTTCAGGTGATTGTCTTCCATCAGTTTATGAAGCGCTTCGTGGGTATAGGTTGGCCTCAGATCCTCATAATTCACTCCATCATCATTGTCATCATCATCATCATCATCATCATCATCATCTTCATCATCATCATCTGCTGTTGATTATATAAATATGTAATTTTACACGTCAATCAGAGAGTGCTGGGGTGTAACATCCACGCAATATAAACACGGGCATTTCAGGGCTAACATGTAATTCAATAATTTGTGAATGTCTGATCTGCCCGGGAAATCAGAAGATCCAGAGGAAACCCATGGTAACAAAACATACCTTAATTATGATATAAATATGTATGTTTTCAGATCAATCAAGTATATTACAATGTACAATGCAAATTTACAATACAACTGTATCAACTATCCAAAACTTGATTAATTTAAGGAGATGTTTCAAATTTTAAAAAAAAGAAAAAAATTAAAATTACATGATGTTCGATTCAAAATTAACTCAATAATCAAAAATCCAGAGTAAAGGAATGGAATTGGGTATAAATTTTGTTGAAACAATACTCTCATTATTTTTAAAGTTATGTTTCTATGGTTACATTAGAAATGGTTCCACTACTGATGTCTTCTGCCTTATTCTCTAGACAACACCGTTTAACATTACAAGTATAGTAACTATGGTTATACATGTATATGCAATGTAGGTAGTAGAATATTTAAAACAACTTAACCAAAATACCTGAAAGTTTTAGTTTTTTTGTAGGTGAAGCTTCCGAATTCGACGATGTTGGTGAATCAACAGTATCGGTTATATGTGATTGATCTTGTTGCGTCCATTTTCCACTTTTACCTCGATAATCACCGATACCTGCTGATGTAGATATACCAGCTCCTGAAATAAATATAAAAAATATTAAAAAAAAGAAGAAAATAGTTTATTCATATGAATCTCAATTCTTATTGTAAAGCATTAGGGAACAGCCATGAAGCACCGATTACAGAAACCTGGAACTTTCTGTTTAGTCGAGTGATTATATGATGTTTTAAACTTGCAATATTTCAGTCTCTTAAAAAAATATATCCACAAATGAGACATGAGACTCAAATAGGTGACGTTTTGGACTACTGGTGCATGACAGCTGATTGTGGGAATCAGTTAAAAGGAAAAGTTGAACACAAAAGTTGAATCACTTATTTGATGATATAATAATTTTTATACAAAAAAAACGCTTGGATCAAACCTTAATAAGTTATTACTCATTTATAAATCATGCAACAAAATATTAAAAATGATGTTTTATTAAATATTCAACATGGTATTTATTCATCATTATTTAATGTCCGAAACCTGGTTATTATCCAGTTCGAAACATCACCAGTTGTTAGAGTCTGAACCGTCGTTTTTGAGGAGCCTGAAAGGTTGCGTGACTGATTAGTTACGGTAACTTTATCTCCGTGTACCTGTAAAGCAAACAAAATGCTTTGATTTTTTAATCAAATTAGCAACATGTGCTGCCACTATTCTGATCTTTTCCCTGGAATCAAAATATTCAACTGTCTTCGCTGCTTCTTTTATCAAAAATTTTTCTTCTTCAACAATTTGTAAGTCAGTTTTATTTTTAGTTTTTGATCTTTTTCTAGAGGCTTTTAGTATCTGCTCCCAACACTGCACGTGTAATTTTGCCTCGCCATTTCTTTCCCATTTCACAGCAAACTTTGATTTTAAATCAATACATGTAGCTTTCTTCTTGTTTGGAAATACCGTTTTAATTTCACAATAATCCTGATGATCCGTTATTTCAGAATCCTGACAAGAATTAAAACTGCAAAAATCCATTTTAGAAAATCGTGGAATTTATAAAAAAAAAAAATGTCGTTGTCATGGATTCCGTGTCCCTAATTATCGGGTGCAATATTTTGAAATGATATTGCACAACAAGAACAAATTTAAGCGAGCTTCATATTTGACATTAATTGTTTGTTTACATTTGGTATTAGTACTTCCGGTTTATCATAAATGAGATTTGACATATTACGACATTTAATATGAAGTTTAAATTGCGCTTTTCTTATTTTTAGTAAGCTTTAACCAAAAAAGGAGATACTATTGGTGGCTAATGCTAATATTTAACCTTAAAAGCAATTCATAGAGTTTCATTCCTCAAATTGTTCACAATCCGAAAATATGAATGTCGTAAATTAAAATTTTCATTTGCGGTAATGTTTACTTCCGGTTTATAAAGCACGTGTTGAATTGAAATCAAAACCGGATAGCAAAAATGTTTAATATTTATTATTCTGTGTACATGACATTAGCTCCATAGTAAAACAAACTATGCCTGCCGCCAGTAAGATATTTTGCGGCTTTAGGGCCTTAGGCTACGTCAGCAACCATGTGCCATTGGAAGTTCGACTGAAATTTAAAGAAAAAGAAAACCATGTGATTACTTGCGTTGGGAAAGCTTTTCACACATACAATGTTAGTTTTTTAATAACAATTTTATTTTACAGGCAACCAACCATGACTTCATTCGGTTGCCAAATATATCCGTTTCTAACATGTTTTTCTACGCAGGGGTTCGGAGCAGAACAGTAGGATGTTAAACTCCATTTCCATTTCTATGCAGGGTGGGTTGGATGGCCGATTGGTTAGCGTGCGCGCGCTGTATCATACGGCCTGCCATTGAGTCAACTGGTGTGGTTTCAATCCCCGGTTGTACGTGGCAAGGAATAGTGTCGCCTGTCCAGCCTCGTGGGTGTTCTCCGGGTACTCCAGTTTCCTCCCACTGCTACTCCAGAGAGTCTTGAGGTTTCGTTCACACGTAACCTCAAGATTCCACAAGCTATATTCTCTTTAAGCGATGTGCGACTGAATTATTTGCGCATCAAATAGCCACGAGCTGAAAGGCGTCAGTTGATAAATTCTTAATGCATGTCCTACCTTATTGTGTGATCCATCTCTGAACAACAATAACACTTACTGACACACACACGAGGTTCATTGAAACAGGTTTATCCAATATCACATTCAAAAATATTTCATGTAGTCGCCATGTTAGGATAGTTTGACATCCGTTTGACGTCATATCCTCCCCATTAAAATTTGAGGACCCCTGTTTAACACGAAACGAAATGCATTTTTCTACAATATTTCTATGGATTGCATTATGTACTGTTTTTGTAGAGATTTTATATTGGGATAGAAGTCGATGTTTATTGAAGGAATAATTAGGTCGCTCTTCACGCATAGTTGAAAATACACAACGTCAATTGAGAACTTTGTTGCTTGATTATTTAGTAGGCCTAGATCAGTGCTTGAAATTAGGACTTTTCAAAAACAAAAATTTAAAAAAGCCGTAGCTAAAATAAGCTGACAAGGCACCACTGCCTAACTTATTTAAAGCAAACTGTTGTCATTTTCCGTCACGGGACGTGCAATTTTTATATATATCGTGTCAATTGATCTGGCCCTAATTGTGTTTAGTGGTACTGTCATAAGTATAAATTATACAGATTCCTCTTAGGAGTAATAAAATCACCGAAATTTGCTTTCTTTTCCTTTTTCGTGTTCATAACGGTGGCCATCATGTCAGCTATAACTAAAATTTATTCGTCAAATTTCCCACGGCTCTGCCATAACCTATTTTAGAAAGTAAGCATTCTTATGAAAAAACTAATTATATATAACGGTAGGACGGGACATTTACAACTAAATCTTACATCTCTGAATTATTGACCTAATCCCAAATCCCCTGAACGACTGTATGATATTGAAAAGTTATTACATGCGTCTACATAGAAAAGGCACAACTTTTTGATTTGTGTACACGTGGACAACAGTGCAATTTAGGCTATTTTTATTACCGTAGCAGTCCGTGTTTGCTTTCAGCTTTTACTTTTTACGACAATTGCCGTTATGCCGTGGTAATTTTTAGCATAGGCTATATGATTGCGATTATTATTTATAAAATGTTGATTACAATATAGTTTAAAATCCTTAAATTTGTCGGCATTCGTAGAATGTTTCATCGCTAACGGTTGATATTATGGATATGATAGCTTCTGTCTTTGTCAATGTCACGTGACATTTTCCCGCCTTTTCTATCTTTAGAGTTGAAAATATGAATAATTATAAAGCATTGAGTCTTGTATCACACACACGGCAACTAAAATAAACGGGTCGAGTGCGAGTTTAAGTAAGAGAGAGTGATTTATTCACAATCTAAATAATATTTTACGAAAAGGTATTTGACTGCCGAGTCTTTTTGAACAGATATCGGCTACGCACATATCGGCAAAATTTCTTTTGGTAGGCCATTCATCGGCCGATTAGTCTACTGAATGGCGAAACCGATAATCGGAACATCACTAAAAATAAATTTAAAATGATCGCCTTCAAATTCGTCTCATGCTTTCGTTTCGTGTAAAGAATTCGTTCGTAATGTGCACCAACCCAGATTTCACCTTTCACCTATGTAGGTCATTTCCTTTTTCAATGTGTTGTGTTGGTTGTGGGCGAAGATTTTTGTGAAATCTCTTTAAAATAGACAACAAAATTTTTTTTTCGGAACACAGATGGATATGATATGTAAGTTTAATGTGTTAGCAGTGCAGATAACTGAAAATTGTGAATTTTGCCGTCCGCTGAACGAAGTATGCTAGTTATCAACTTTTGCCTCAAGCTTTTGACTGTTCGGATGTTAGATGTTACGTCGTCAGAATATCAAAGAGTAACATCTAACTTGTTGGATTACTCCCACTGTTAAAGACCCCTCCGTGCAAGCGAATTATTGAAATAAAATTAGAAACCATATGTTAGTCCCGAAATGATCTAGTTTGTGTCGAGTGGACGTTAAACCCCATTTCTCTCTCGCTACGCAGGGGACTGGGTGGCGAATGGGTTAACGCTATCACGTTTCATCATAGTCATAAGCTAGAGTGGCATGGGTTCGATTTCCCACTTGACAAGGAGTAGGGTCACCTATCCAGCCTCATGGTTTTCTTAGGGTCTCCCGGTTTCCTCCCACTGCTAAAAAAACCCTAAGCGCAAGCAAATTATTGAAATAAAGTTGAACCATGTGTTGGTCCCGAAATGACCTAGTTTGTGTTAAGTAGATGTTACACGCCATTTCTCTACGCTGGGGGCTAGCCGGTGGTGAATGGCTTATAGGGTGTTCACATTTCATCATAAGGTATATCATTGACTGAGTCAAATAGACAGGTGTTAATCTTGAATAGTAATGGATGTTGGCAGACTATGATATATTCTTCTATGATTAATTGTATATTAACTAAACAAAAGTTAAGATATGGAATTAAATAGCATGAATTAAAATATTTATGCCGTACTCATTTTTTTCTTTCAGAGCTCCAAACTAGGAATAATATCTGTCAGTAAGTTTCTATTTATTATATTCTGGTTGTCATTTGACAGTTATAGAGGAACTCCACCCCATAAACAGCATCACTTATTAAAGGCTCAATACCACTCTTGTTGTAACTGAATAATATGTCCCAATCTTTATTCTAGTCAACAAATTGTATCATTTTACAATATTCCAATTAATTGATGATACAAATTTCATCTTAACACACCTAATAATAAGTGCAGGAGGGCTGCACCACACACAATTCTACACAAAACAAAAATAGACAAGACATCATACTCAGAGACCACAAACATAAACAAATCAAAAAGAGTGAATGGATCCGGGGGCTAGCCGTAAGCGTCCACTGCGCTGTATAGTCATTGCCCCTTTAAGCATTGATATACGTTTGTTTCAAATGTTAATTGACACTGTGTAAGGTACAGTGTAACTTTTTAATTACTTTAAAGATACATTATGTAAGATTTAGATACGGAACTGACAGTTTGTACTATAATGGTTCAAAAATAGATTATGAAAAATGAATATATTGAAAATTTTTCGGTCAAATTATGTGTGTTGGAAGATGTACATGTAACGTAGATAGTTTGTTATCGTAGCAAAGGTTCTGGAAAGAAAATTTTTCGGTCAAATTATGTGTGTTGGAAGATGTACTCGTAGCGTAGATACGTTCTGGGAATGTTCTGGAAAGACAAGACTTAAATCACGATTATTAATTTTATCATTGCAGACGTTTTAAATTTAATCCATCTAAATCACTACCACCCGATGGTTGTCGTGTATATAAATGTTGAAATAATAGTTTATACATGTATAACATTTATAGCCAATATAAAGACCTGCAATAGGCAGATTTAGCTCTGGTGTAATGCATGTTTAAATATATGTTTCTTCCCTCCTCAGGTGATTCCCATCCGGATGATATAACATGTATAGCAGTGTCTGGTAATCTAGTCTTCACAGGATGTAGAAATATTATCAGGGCATTTCATAGAGGTACCAAGGTAAATATACAATAATAGTGAATCAGTGACTGATAATCATCAGTTTGGGCTGGATAACAAAATCCAAACATTACTGCACATATCGCAAGCATGGCTTTACCTGTGTATATGAAATGAAATGGGGTTTGACATCCTACTGTTCTGTAGATACAGTGCTAATGAAAGCTGGTTTATGCCATGTAGTGTGCTATAGGGGAAATCTTCCCAACCCACTCATTATTTTGAATTTCGACTATCAACAGTCCTTTTATAAGCATGCCAATGTGTACATGTGAGTCCATGTGACCTCAGTTTTTTTGTTCCATCCAAACAACCAGTCACTGTCCTTGCCATGCCTTCGTGCCCAGACCTCTATGTAGAATATTGTAGATTTAATGTTTAGTTATATTTTATCAAGCAACAAAGACAAGAGAAACATGGTCGCTCAGTAATAAACAATAATTATGACCCATGTTGTTATGATTTTATAATTACAGGCAGTAAAAACTTTAAAGCACAATGACAATGAGATTTGTTTGTTATTACCGTTTGGGAATCATCTTTTATCGGTCGATTCGGAGAGTAATATAACAGTATGGGATTATAAAACAGACGGTATGTCACTTTATATATTACACACTGATTCATCCAAGTAGGTCATTTCAAGACTAATGTTTCATTAAATCGAATTTCAACCTTAGGACACAGGACCTTGTTTTTCGTCCCACCCTATTGACCATAGTTATTCCTTCCACGTTGGAAAATTCATATGAACTTTCTCAGCCCAAACTGGAATAGAACACAGGACCTCCAGTTAAGCCAGCCAACGTTCTACTACCCACTAAGCCACTGCGATTCCAAATATGTATCAATTGTTTATTTATGTTTCAGAAATTTATCTTGAGATGGAATTTGATCCGAGTCATTTTGCTATATCTGCTATGGTTCATCCGTCAACGTATTTAAATAAGATTCTACTTGGTAGTCGTCAAGGTTTATTACAACTGTGGAATATTAAACATGATAAACTGTTGTATACATTTCCTGGCTGGGGTCAATCAGTCTTAGTTTTAGAGCAGGTTAGATAATTTAATTATATACCTCCAGACTATATCTCATATAGCAACTATATGGATGTTTTAAGTTGTATGTTTCCTCTATCAACCATCTGTAGGTAATATTAATCTCCAATAACCAACTCTTTCGAAAGTCCCAAACTTGTAACGTTTGCAATAATTAAGGCCCAATGAATCGTCTTTTAAGTCTGTTGAACGATGTTTTGTTTAATATTTCAAAACTATAGATATCTGAATTAAAGTCTTTTCAAAAGAGCCACCAAATTCTTTTTATTTTTCAATTCAGAAATTATCACTATGTTATGTGCCTCAACAAGATTTCACTGGTGGTTATCAAGCCTATAAAGGTGATATTTATATATTGTAGGCTCCAGCTGTAGATGTGATTGCTATAGGTCTAGAAGATGGTCAGATTATTGTTCATAATATTAAATATGATAAGACTGTGATGAAGTTTAGGCAGGATTGGGGTCCAGTTACATCTATTTCATTTAGAACTGGTAGGTTTATATAACAGTAAAATACCTTTATGCAGACAGAAATGCTTGTATTCCTTCTGAGACCTGCGTGCTCTATCATATGGTCTGTCATTGAGTCAACTGTTGTAGTTTTGATTTCCCGGTTGCAGAATCCTTTGAATATTTCTGCTAATTGCTGATAGTGGGCAAACATTCCTTTTATAAGCATTGGTTAACTGTAAAATAAGATTCTGGCTGCACACACTTTAGATTATAAGATCTGTCATTGAGTCAAGTGGTACGGTTTCAATCCCTAGCTTGCACATGACAAGTAGGGTCGTCTGCCCAACCTGTCGGTTTTTTTCTGGGTTCTCTGGTTCCCTTTCACTGCTAATGACCCTTATGCACCATGTACTTATTTAAATAGAATTAACTATTTTTGATTCCTGAAATGAGCCAGTCTGTTGAGTGGATGCCGAACCCCATTTCTCTCTTTCTCTCTAAAGGGTTCATGTTTGGAATTGTGTTTTTATACGCCTACATTTTCATGTGGATGTATATTGTCGTCACCCCTGTCCGACCGTCCGATATTGATGATATTTGACATGCATATCAAATTGTAACTTCATGAATTATGGCCCTTGATTGTAGTAAAAATCACTTTCCTTTTAGTTTGTTTTCTCGAAAATGTGGGCAGCCGCTGGTTTATAATATAGATTATTAGATGGTCATCCTTTCATGTACATGTACCAGGGTTTAAAGGGTTAATGTTACATGTAATATTTTATGATATAGACGGCCATCCTATCATGTACATGTAGCAGAGTTTAAAGGGTTAATGTTGTATGTAATATTTTATGATATAGACGGCCATCCTATCATGGTAACTGGTAGTTCTGCTGGTCATATTGCTCTATGTACATGTACCATGGTTTAAAGGGTTAATGTAGTAATATTTTATAATATAGACGGCCATCCCATCATGGTAACTGGTAGTTCTGCTGGTCATATTGCTCTATGGAATCTAGAAGAAAGGAAGTTACAATGTCAAATGAGAGATTGTCATACCACAGCTGTAACGGGTATGAAATGTCTACAATCGGAACCACTAATGGTCACTTCAGCTGCAGACAATACACTTAAAGTAAGTCATTCTACATTAATAGGGACCACAGTGGGTAAGATGCTGGCTTGCTAGCCTGGAGGTTCGATTCCTGCTTTGGCCAAGAAAGTTCTCCTTGTCAGTGATGCAGGACGGGGGCCTGGCAAGGGCAGCTATCTAGTCATTTGGATGCACGGGTATGTTGAAATGTCGGCAGGGTCAAAAAAAAGAACAAGAATTAATGATCACATGTGGCAAGACTACTCATGGGGATACACCAAAAAATGATTGAATGAAAATTTTCTATAGACCCCTTTTGTGGATGAGCCCCCAATTCGTGAAAACATAAACTAAATAAAAACGATATGCAAATTCCGTATGAACGATTCTTATTATTCATTGAATTTACATTAAAACATCCATCTTGCACTTTACCGATGTCTAGAACAATATGTTATACCCCCATCAGACCGGGGCGACCCCTCTAATACGCTGCTACGACGACAGAAAATGGTCTCAGAGCGCGTCAAGATCGCCATAATCGTAGTGAAAGCATGGTTGCAACGCCAGATATCACGCTGTGGTCTCCATGGTTGCAAATGGTCACCGAGTCATGACGTTTGTCTTGAGCACGGTTCAGCCCTATGACCATAAAAAGCTGTAAAAACGTGGTTGGGTTGTGAAGTCCTTACTACGCTACTACGGCGACGAAAAAAGCCCTCAGAGCCCGTTCAGATCACCAAGTGTGGCAAAAGCGTGGTGGAAACACCAGATATCGTGCTGTGGACTCTATGGTCGCCAATGATCGCTGAGTCACTGCGCCATGGTTGTATTAAGAACTCCATAAACGCAGTGGGAACCTCGTAACATCTCCATAGGTGCAGTGGTAGCCCCATGAGGTCGTCGTGCAATCGTGCAACGGTGGTGAAATCGTAACATCGCCATGACAACGCCATAAGGACTCGGAACGCTTGGTGGGGTCACGACCTACACGCGAAGGTTGTGGTAAAGGCAGTAGGCACCGTTACAAATTTTACCATTTTCGCAGCCTTTGTGCCATGTGTGTACTGCACACATACTACCTTTATAGAGATGTTAGCACGCTTGTCTTGCGACCGTCACGACCAGGGTTCTTAATCCATTTTGAAATGAACCGGCCACGGGCACACCTAACGGATAGTCGTCTTTTGAACAACAGACATGTTGGTTTATGCATACTTTATTCACGTCAATAATTGCATAACGTTACGGTATTCCGTATGATATTATAATAATAACTTCTAATAAACAAAGCCTGTGTTGTTATTCCATACTAGTATTCATATATCCATACATTATCGAAATTTATAGTAAAATTTTGGCAACTTGCATAATGCATAATCTACTTTTGCTTTCATCCAAACAAACGGAAGTTAGAATTAATTTAGTAAAAAGAAAAACTACAAGCAAATACAAATAAGTTCGTTTTTAATTATTTTATACGGAAACACATGTCAATATATAAAAGAATATTTGTAAGCACGTGTCAATAATAAAACAATGTAGCACAATTATTTTCCGTGAATAGTCGGGGCTCGGAAATATGCCGTACGGGCGAAAGGTCACGTGATTCAGATTAGTTTATTTTTAGTGTTACCGGTACTCGCAAAAAGTAGACTTTAATAACTTATATGAAACAAAACTTTTTCTGTGAATTTTTATCCAACAAAAGACGTTTGAAAGGAGCTAAATATTCGGATCTAAAATATCTTCTAGTCTTCAACTTTAGGTGACCTATATTGGACGTTGGAGGATCTTCAACTTCCAAATACAATGCCTACGTGCATGCTTGAAGTTCAAGGTCAACGCCGCCATTATTTTCGGCTATTCTTTTACCGTACTTGGCATGAATTAACTCAACGAAGTTGTTTATTTATGAAATGAGCCGAGAAGGATTGACACTGAAGGTATTCATTGCATTGATTGACTCTTTGATGGGTTAATTAATCGACGAGTAATAATTACCTCTTTGTAATCGGTCGAAAATAGATTGATATATGACACCGTAGTGGCTTGTTGTTTATTGTTTTATCAATCAGCATGATAATTAATTCTTTGTAAATCGGCCGAAAGTAGATTGATATATGATACCATAGTGGGTGATTCATTGTTTTACGATTTGGCTTGATTAAAGATCAATCGGCTAAAGCCGACAAAAAACAGCCGATTAAGATCCCTGGTCGCGACCCACCACGTTTTCTCAGCTTTCCAGGTCATATGGCAGAACCTTGCTTTGAGCATGTTCAAAGCAAACGCTGTGACTCGGCGATCATTGGCGACCATGGAGTCCACAGCACGATATCTGGCGTTTCCTCCACGCTTTTGCAACACTTATGGGGATCTTGACACTCTCTGAGGCCAGGACCTTCGCGACAAAACCACTTTTTCACAGCTTTCCAGGTCATATGACAGAACGTCGTGACTCGATGACCATTTGCAACCACGGAGACACAGCTTATTATTGTGATCTTGACGAGCTCTCAGACCATTTTCCGTCGTGATAGCAGCGTTTACAGGGCGCCGCCCCGGTCTGATAGGGGTATAACATATTGTTCTAGACATCGGTAAAGTGCAAGATGGATGTTTTAATGTAAATTCAGTGAATAATTAGAATCATTCATACGGAATTTGCATATCCTTTTTATTTAGGTTATGTTTTCACGAATTTGGGGCTCATTCAAAAAAGGGGTCTATAGAAAATTTTCATTCAATCGTTTTTTGGTGTATCCCCATGAGTAGTCTTGCCACATGTGATCATTAATTCTTGTTCTTTTTTTTGACCCTGTCAACATTTCAACATACCTGTGGATGGTATTGGAAAGTGAGGTCTTGTGTACACATTGGCGTGCTAGTAAAAAATCACTTGACAGTGGGAATTCGATATTAGAGTAAGTCGTTGTGCTGCTGTCCAGGTAAAATTTCCTCATAGCACACTGTATGTCTATCTTCATTAAACAAATCCATACAGAACATGAAATTGAGTTTTAATGTCACACTTTTCTGCCCTGACTGTGTTGATGGAGATGTAGTCTATGAGGAAAGTGTTGCCCGGACAATGGCTCTATGGCCTACTCTCCAGATTTCTTCTACGTCAACACAAATTTTGTCTAATCAGAATGACTAGACAGTTTTCCTTGTCAAGTCCTCTGTCCTGCACTCTGACAATGGGAAAACACAGGGGGATGGTGGGCTGAAAAATAGGACATTAAAGTTAAACCACACTTTATTTCATTTCTTTATACTTTCATTTTATAATAAAATAATGTTCAATATATTTTAACAGGTGTGGATATTTGATATGCCTGATGGATCTGGTCGTCTACTACGTCTCAGAGAAGGCCACAGTGCTCCACCAAATAAAGTTTCACATTACGATGCAAATGGTCATAATATATTAAGTGCAGGTACGTCGAACATTTGTGTTTGAATGCAATTTTTATACGCCCACATTTTTATGTGGACGTATATTGTTGTCGCTCCTGTCCATCCGTATGGTCGAACGGCCTAGTGACTCAGTGATTAAGAAGTTGGCTCGTAAACCTAATGGTCCTGTTAACCTATACGCCCACATTTTTATGTGGACGTATATTGTTGTCGCTCCTGTCCATCCGTATGGACGAACGGCCTAGTGACTCAGTGATTAAGAAGTTGGCTCGTTAACCTAAAGGTCCTGTGCCGCAAAGGAGGACTTGAAATACCGATATAATATATTTGTAAAATAGCCAATAAATTTTGTGATCAAGTAGTCACATGCTCTGATTGTTGTATAAATGATTGTTTATATGAAGATTATATTTTGATATGTTGTAGGTCAGGATAGTACATTACGATCGTTCTCTACTTTACATGATAAACATAATAAGAATCTTGGTCGAGCCTCGTTTGATAAAGCTGCGAGTAAACATTCGGGATTAAAGAAAGATTTACATATGATGCCACCAATAACACAATTTACTTCAGGTAATATTTTATATTCAATAGATAAACAATCTCATTAGAATACACATCTTTATTCTGTATCGTTCTTTATACTGAAAGGTAGTGTCGGGGGTCGTACAAGCGTGTTTTAATCAGGGTCCTGTTTCACGTAATCTTAACGAAAAATAAAATTCAATTTTTAGTACATACTTCAATTTTGATTGGCTAAGCACTAAAATCGATGTAATATTATCCAATCAAATGACTAAAATTTGGATTTTATCTTTGTTAAAATTTTGTTAAACAGGCCACAGATTGCTAGAAGGCTTGGCAAGAAATTATCTTGATGAAAAAAGTGTCTGGTCATTTGGATGTTTTGAGTCGACTCACTTGTGACAAGGGGTATGGTTGTTTACGCATCTACTGTAGCAATGATCTCAATGCTGAAATTATATTTGGAATGTGTTTAACCAGTTCTATCACATGTAATAATGGGGTGGGTGGGTGGATGGCCTCAGTATCATACGGTCTGTCACTAAGTCAACTAGCATGGTTTCGGTTTCCTGGGTGTACATGATAAGGAGAATGGTTGTCTGTACAACCGTTGGTCTCTCTCTCTCTCTCTCTCTCTCTCTCTCTCTCTCTCTCTCTCCATGTTAACACTGTTTGTTTATTTACCAGAATGTAGTAGAGAAAGTGACTGGGATAATATCGTATCATGTCATCGAGGATTATCATTAACAACAACCTGGAACTACAACAAATCTACCATGGGAAAATATAAATTTAATCATGAAAGATTTAAAACAGATCCCAGATATAAAAACACCACGGCAACAGTATGGAATCATTTTATTATTATCTATTTTCTTTTATAGGGATGAGAATGAGAGTTGGGGGTGTGGGGGAGGGATGGGAAAGTCAAGGGGGTAGTCATAAGGGAGAGTGGTGTGGTAGTCTGGGTGGAGGGGGGAGAGGCGTGATAGTTGGGGGTATGGGGAGGGATTGGAAAGTCGAGTAGAAGAGTGGTTGGTAGACCAAGAGTGGTGGGGGGTGATAGACGTGACAGTTGAGTGGGGAATGCAAGTGGTAGTTTTTGGGGTAGAGCAAAGTGTCAAATGAGAAGACTTTGTGGTTTTTATGGGAGATGTGGAAGTTGTTATGTTAAATGTGGTAGTCGTTATGTGAGATGTGGTAGCTGTTATGTTAAATGTGGTAGTTGTAATGTTAAATGTGGTAATCGTTATGGAAGGTGTGGTTGTTGAACAATAATTGCCACTGGACTCCCAACAAGAGTAATATCAAACAATCAATCTACAGCAAAACTAAACAATACCCAAATTGTGATATAATTGTTGTATGTATTTATATTACAGGCTGTGAATATAACATCATGTGGTAATTTTATATTAATTGGTTATAGTTCTGGTCATGTAGATAAATATAATTTACAATCTGGTTTACATAGAGGAACATATGGTAAACAAACAGGTAAATATCTTTAATTATCAATATATCTTGAAATATCCACAACTTAACATAGGTAAATCATACACATACAATACAGGTAAACCCATGCCAGTTACGAGCAGTAATATAATGATGTCATTGGAATTTACGTAAAACAGCACTTAGCGGTTGAAATTTGACGTAAATTTCAATTTAAACATACATTATTACATTATACAATGATTGTGTTTTTTAACGATAAGAGGATACTTGTCCAAACGTCGTGCTTTTAGAATAAAACCAGTGATTGTTTCCCATAAAAATTGTGTTCTCTTCATGTGTTCCCCAATCACTAAATGCCACTTAAAGATTATGACGTTAGTAATGATGATCAGGGCTAGGCCGAAAATTCAATCACTAAATTTTCGGTTCTGAGAGGATCAATTTGACTGAAATGTTCAGCAAATTACCTTTACAGTATCTAGTTTTTAACTATTATAGTAACAGATCTGAATTTTCAGAACCAATTAATTTATATTTCAACATTTTCCATTTACATTATCTAGTTTTTAACAAATGTTGACTTTACGCATTGATTAATTTATATTTTTTCAGCCCATGATTGTAGTATACGAGGTGTAGTTGTTGATGGTTTAAATCAGGTCACCATTACAGCAGGACAAGATGGAACGGTTAAATTCTGGAAATTTCATAAACCTGAGTTAATAGAATCTATTCAACTCTCTTCTGATATATCACATGTAGTATTACATAGAGAAAGGTGAGATATAATATACCGTTCAGACACTACGTTTTAAACCAGTTCAATATCGCCAGGGTTTTTAAGACAGGGTCATGTTGCCTTCACATGTAATATGAGCCAAACCAGTATAACTATTCGGTCGGAGGTTAGACTTCATATTTTCACAGTTTGTTTTTGTGCCGAATGGTAAAAGGGGGGTATATTAGATCATTAGGTAAGTTTTTCAGTCATCTGGCGTGGTTTTGATTTCCCGCCGTTACTTGATGCGGAATAGAGTCATTTATTCAACCTTGTGACCTTTCTTCGTCTTCAACCAGGGATACAAATACTTCTTGTTACTAGGCAACGTTTCCAATAGCATTGTCTTGAAATGAAGTCATTAATTGAGAAAGATATTTCTAAATAGAAATAACCTGCTGCTGTTTGGAGATTCTGACAATCAAATGAAAATATTTTTTGAGTTTTTTCTTTGTTGGGTACATACAGTAGCTTATGAATTTCAATGTTCAGGTCCAGATTTGAGGCACAGATCACCATGCCACGGCTAACAAAATCACCCGTGTTGACCACAGTCAATAACAGACTGTGTATATATTTAACGACTGTGTCCATATTTAGATAATTTTACCATACAGTCTGTAGTAGATATTGTTTCTATATAATTATATTATTTGTATTTTGTATAGTTCTATGGCAGCCATAGCATTAGATGATTTTACCGTGTCTATAGTAGATGTTGATACAAGACGAGAAGTCCGAAGATTCGAAGGACATGATAACAGAATCACAGATATGGTAAAATAATAAATGTTCATTTGTAACTTTCAAGATTCCACGAAGCTTGCTTATGTCCTTCTCTTGATGACCCTCTTTGGCCCAGTGTGGTTAGGTGCTGGTTCAGGTTTCCCCTTGTCAGTGGTTTAGGACAGCGGGCCTTGCAGGGAACAGCAAAGTTGTACGGATGAGAGAGAGAAATTGGGGTTTAACATCCACTCGACACAAACTAGATCACTTCGGGACTAACGTATGGTTTAATTTTATTTCAATAATTTGCTTGCGCATAGGGGTCTTTAGCAGTGGGAGGAAACCTGAGGACCCAGAGAAAACCCACGAGGTTGGACAGGCGACCCTACTCCTTGTCACGTACAACCAGGGCTTCGAAACCACGCCAGTTGACTCAATGACAGGCTTTATGATACATATGTACTAACCAGACAGTAAACCTAGACATGCAAGAAAAAGAACTTTTGGCAGTTGTAATTCAGCAAAGAATAGGACGTAGTGCTGCTCTCTGAATTTTATTCCTGATCATAATCTTTAAACATTGTTTTAGTTAGAAAGCAACACATTCTGACAGTTTACTATCAAAACAAGTTAGAATAATCTTTTTACTGACGTAATTCATCTCCTAGCATTGAACATGTCAACATAAACAAAAATGACTATATGTGTTGGTCTCAAAATGAAGATTTATTTTGACGAGGTGTTAAAAATGATAATTTATTTCAGACCTTTAGTCCAGATGCTCGATGGTTGATCACGGCAGCTATGGATGCTACAGTTAGAACGTGGGATCTACCTACAGGAAAGTAAGGCATTCTTAAACCAGATATTATCTTATTATCCCAGCTTTAAACTCAAATTGTCATAACTTTCTGTCAAAATGGCCTAAAAAAATCAAAGCAATCAGTTGAATATTTGTTAACAAATTACCAGTTTATCATATCTTTGTACAGATCTCACAGGTTATACTTGAAGGTCGCGTCAGGTGTCGTACAAGCGACTTTTGACCCTATGACGTTATACATTGATAAATAAATCAGCATTGACGTTTCTAGTGGTTTACCCAAAGTTCTGCACACCTCACACCAAAAGCTCAAAGTAACAGACCGTTTCATTGGCTAATCTATTCACATCATCCAAAACGCCTGTTATATAACAATTTTTCCAGATCTTTGTGTAGTAAAGACAAGTTAAACGAAATTTTGAACTACAAAAATGAAACGAAATTGGTTCTGTGTTATAATCAGTGGTTTAACTTGATCACGGACATGTAGTGGTTTACCCAGACTTGTGTTGTATGAATTACTGTTCTAGATATAAATCAGGCACCCGTTTCACAAGATAATATCCAAATTTTAGTAATTTGATTGGAAAATTTTAGTGGTTAGCCAATGACAATTGAAGTTTCTACTAAAATTTGTATTTTATCTTTAGTTAAGTTTTCGAGAAACAGGCCCCCGATTGTTAGAAACCCGTTTTACTGATATGATTGTATTTATTTTTAGATTGGTTGATTGTTTCCTGATTGATTCCGCCGTTACGTCGTTAAGTATGTCACCAACTGGAGACTTTCTCGTAACAACACACGTCGATAACGTTGGTGTTTATCTCTGGTCCAATATGACATTATATTCCTTCGTATCACTACGCCCTCTAGAACAGACATATCAACCTAAAATAATGGTGATGCCGGGAACTAGCATAGAAAAAGATGGTGAGAATAGTTTTACAACCTAATACTGTTTTATGGGTGGCCAAGTGGTATAATGTCTCCACTTTAGATCATACGGTCTGTCATTGTGTCAAGTTGCGTGGTTTCGATTCCTAGTTTGTATGTTACAAGGAGTAGGGTCGCCTGTTAGTCCCGAAATGACCTAGTTTTGTGTGACATGGATGTTAAAACCCATTTCGCTGTCTCTCATTATTAGGTCTTGAGTTACTACTGCCCTCCACCCCTGTAAAGATAAAAAATTGAAAGTAGACTTCCGCACACATTATCAAATTATTTAAATAAAGATGAAACATATGTTAGTCCCAAAATAACCTGATTTGCTTTAAGTGGACGTTAAACCCTTTTTATTTTCTCTTTGGTGAACCTAAATAAATTATTATTTATCTAAAAATTTATCAAAATTTTTTTAAATACTGGATTAAAATTTATTTATGACAGTGAAAGAAGAGAGTTCCGATGAAGAAGAAGAAGAAGAAGAAGAATTGAATATTTATAAAACACCGGAACAAATATCAAATGAATTGGTAACATTATCGCTTTTACCAAACTCACGATGGCAAAATTTACTCTCGTTAGATATTATCAAGGTACGATACACATGTTTTTATTAATTATTTCTCTGTTTTTTCTGAGGGAGGTTACGAATCTCTGGAATCAGGGAAGTTTGTCTAAGTGTACTAGGGGATGTGGTAGTCCAGTGTTCATACCCTGGTCTCTCAGCCAGATTGTCCTGGGCTCAAACCAAGGCTTCACTTGGTTTGGCAATGACGGGGCTAAAGAAGAAACTTGGCCTAGTCATTTAGAACCTAAAGTCCAGCCATGCCAATATTTCCTCACCTCCTGTTATACATGTAACCATAGAAACAGAAATGACCATATTTCTGTCTTTATTATTAATAGCAGGAGGGCCTCACCTCACATGGAATAAAAAGCTAACAGATAAATCTGCGGACTAGACAAACCCCATTATATTGATAAATATTAAACCCCATTGCACTCTGTATGTCTGTTTTTGTTGTTTTATCTATGTTTCAATGTGCAGGAAAGAAAAAATTCATGATAAATAATAAAAGTAAAAATGTTTGAATTCCAATATTTCCTTCTGGCGTTTTCCTGGTAACAATCGATAATACCAATTATTTTCATCTTTTTATGAACTGTGAATGTAAAAGTGAATTATTGCTATTATTCTATATTCCAAGTCAATTCAAACTATTTCAGGCTCGTAACAAACCTAAAGAACCTCCCAAGAAAGGAAAAGCAGCTCCATTTTTCTTGAATACTATTGCTGGTATAACTCCAAAGTTTGATTTGAAAGAAGAAGACGAGGATAAAAAGGTATTGTTTTTATGATTGTACCACGTTCTTATAATACAACTCCGGTATCGTGTCGTTATGCTGTTTTAGCAGGGTGGTTAATGGCCCAATGGTTAGCAGGAGTGTCTGTATTTAAAGGAGCGCGTTTCTACAACTCAGTTGTTTAGTAGGATTCTGTATGTAATGGTTATTTTCAAACCATTGTTGACAAAATCATTGAAAAAAACTATTGGATTCCTATAAATGCAGTGTCTAAAAACTAAACCCCTTTTAAATCTAAATGGTAGTGTTCATTTTTAAAAACATCCTGAGAACTGAACGGTCGTAAAGTAGAAGATCGAGGTCAAAACTAAACGGCGTTTCTAAATCTACACAGTAGCACAAACTGGGCGGTTTTTGATGAATCTTGACGGCATTTAACACATTCTAGACGGCAATCTATTGACTGGATACTTGTATTAGATTCTAGACGATAAGGGTAATTTCTTTCCTTTTTTCGTAAAATCTGGACGATACCCGGTCCGGCCTACTTTCACATCGTTTAAAAAGGTCTGTCTAGATTAGATAATGTGTGTTGGCTTTACTTTGTAGCTATTTAGTATTTCGATACCTGGTAACATATATTTTATAAACATTTGTTATTTTTATTTTGTAGAATGAATCTAAACTACTGGAAGGTCGTCTGCTACCGTTATCAGATATTGGTGCGGGTTTATTGAACTGTAAAACTGATTCTGATTGTAAGTCCATTTTATACGTTCTTTGTATTTACCGCGGTTGGATGGGGGAATGGTTATCATTGTATCATACGGTCTGTCATTGAGTCAACTGGCGTGGTTTCGATTCCCCGGTTGTTGGGGACGAGGAGTTGGGTTGTCTGTCCAACATCGTAGATCCTATGGTTTCCTTCCACTGCTAAAGACCTCTACACGCAGGCGAATTATTGAAATAAAATTTAACCATGTGTTAGTCCCAAAAAGACTGTGTGGAGTATACTTATACTCTCTCTATCTCCTCCCCCCTTCCCTCTTTCCGCAGTGGCGGCGCCAGCCGTCGGTGGTTGGAGGGGCAAAGCTGGGGCAAAGTCCAAGGTTAAGGGGGCAGAGGCACGAGTATCAACTAAGGGGGGGGGGTCTCCCCTAGAAAATTTTGAAAAACAGGCTGCCAGAAATGCAGCCTGGCAGTATTTCAGGCAATGACCGTTGAGGTAAAGTGTCAAACGAACGGGCGCCAATGTCGGGAGTATTTATGGAGGGACCTCTCCCAGAAAATTTTGAAAAATAGACTCTCGGAAATGCTCTCTGACAGCGTATTCAGTCAGGCACCGATCATTGAGATAAATAAATCTGATCACATACTGTCCGTAGCCTGATCACTAGTTTATACGATCAGAGACCAAAATGGCAAACGAACGGACTTGCGAACCTCAACGAAGTACCTTTGTGTGCGCTAAAGTAGCGAGTCCTTGTGGGGGTTTTGGGGACCTCCCAAAGAAAATTTTGAAAAATAGACTGTTGGAAATGCTGCCTGACAGTATTCAGGCACCGATCGTAGAGATAAATAGAGCTGATCGGATGTCACCTCTGGCCTGATCACTAGTCTTTCCGACCCTAGAGAGGAAAGTGTCACATGAAACTCAATGAAGTCCCTAATAATTTGAAAAGTAAACTGCCCGAAATGCAGTCTGGCAGTATTTCAGGCATTGATCGTCGAGATAAAGATACCGCCTGTCGCCAAATTACTAGTTTATCCGACCAGAGAAGAAAGTGACAAACGGGCGGAGTGAGTGACTCAAAGTGAATGAATATTTTCGCCACTATATTTTGTGAAATAACCGGACTTGCGAACCTCAACGAAAATTTGAAAAGTAGACGGCCCGAAATGCAGTCTGGCAGTATTTCAGGCATTGATCGTCGAGATAAATAGGGCTTAACAGATACCGCCTGTCGCCAAATCACTAGTTTATCCGATCAGCGAAGAAAGTGTCGAGCGGGCGGAGTAAGAGTGACTCAAAGTGAATGAATATTTTCGCCACTATATTTTGTAAAATAGAATGCAGCCAGGTAGCATTTCAGACATTTTTTTTTCCCGAAAATTATTGGGGGGGCAAACAGAGGGCAGGCAAGATTTTTGGGGGGGCAAATGCCCCCCCTTGCCCCCCCTTGGCGCCGCCACTGTCTTTCCGTCCCTTGGTATTTAATTTTTTGTGACTGAATAAGTCTATTTTGATGTTATGGCCCAGTAGTCTGTCGTAACAAAGGTAGACAGTAAAGTTACTGATTAGGTACAATTTCCCTCATAGCACACTGTATGGCCTTTGCCCGTCTTTATTAGCGTGAATTGAGCAGAACAGTAGGACGTTATATCTCATTTCATTTTTATTTCAGTGCATGTCTTTTAATAATATCTGTTATAACAAAACACATACTTATGGAAAACAGCTAGTAATGTATTTAGGTGATGTTTCGTAGAGTATTCTCTGAACGAAACACCACTAGATCCTATTTCGTTTCGTTTTTATAGTTCAAAATTTCGTTTTACTACATTTGGATCTGAGAGACTTGTTATTTAACTCGTGTTCTGCTTGAAATGAGGGGTCAGCCAATCAAATTATCTGTCGAATTGTGGGTAGGCATTATCAGCGATAGTAATCAAACGATTCGGATTGGTTAATCGAATGACTGAGGTTATAGGGTCAAATGTCGCGTGCTTGACATCTGAACTGGCTGAATGTGACCTCCCGCTATAACTTGTTGGATCTACATGTAGTGTAGACCATCAAAATTCAAAAAACAGAAACGAAATATAGATCTGAATTTTAATTAGATTGCCTAAATACACGAGTAGCTGTTTTCCATAAGTATGTGTTTTGTTGTTACTCTATCCAGTTACTAGATGCCATTTAAAGATCAATATCATTTATATATTTGTAGATGAGAAAGTAATGAATAAATTTAAGGAATTGGGGCCGTCTGCTATAGATGTCGAGATACGATCTCTAGTACCTGATGGAGGTGGAAGCGTTGATGTCATGGTGCAGTTCGTTAAATTTATCAATCACTCCTTTACAACCAATAAAAACTTTGAGATCGCTCAGGCATACCTTGCTCTCTTTCTACAGGTAAATATAGGAAGCCAGGTTTTTTTTTAAATAATTATTCGCTTGCTTTTAAACATACATTATGCAAGAGCTAAATCTGCCGGACCAAAATCTATTCTCGATGACAGCACTGGCCTGCAATATTTACTGGATTAGGATCCGATTTGTTGCTCAACTTTTATTCGTGATTTAATCATGAAATGGATAATCAAGACTATATTTTTTATCATACTGACTTTAGTAGCTTTGATCATGGCCAGGCCGAAAAGTAAATCGCTAAAATCTCGGTTCGGAGTTTATCAATTTGACTGAAATTTTCAACAAATTCCCATGCAGTAGATCACAAGGAGAGAGAGAGTGAGAGAGAGACAGAGACAGGTTTAACGTCCACTTGACACAAACTAGGTCCCACTGCTAAAGACCCCTAAGTACAAGCGAATTATTGAAATAAAATTAAAACCATATGTTTGTCCCTAAATGACCTGATTTTTGACTCTCTGTCTCTCTCATAGACCTGTTTTGAAAATGTTTATAATAATAAAATTTGTCTTTTTTCCCCAGTTACATGCAGAAGTTATCGCCCATGAAAGTTCCGTTATAGAGGAACTGGAGAAGTTATCAATGAAACAAAGTGAAAAATGGACAGAATTACAAAATTTATTTACACAGAGTCTTTGTTTGATTAATTATCTGAGAACAGCCACATTATGAATAAAATATTTTAATAAATTTACATTGTATATTTCACTTTTATTTTTACCTGACCATATTGAAATTCTACAATGGCTTTTGTACGCTTCAGAGGCTGCCGTTAATAACGGATGACTTTAAATTTATTCATAGAATATACCCCAAAGATCAAAGAGATTTACCGTTATAGGTTTATAATTAAACCGAAAGTAGCTGTAGTGTCGTGATTATGAAGCACCTTAAATGGAGTTATTTCCCTTTGCTTTATATTATTAAGCATCGGGACCAGAAATGAAATTAAATGGGGTTTAATGTTTTATATTTCTGCACCAATGTGTTATAGCTGAACTTTGGTCTCCCTGTCCAGCTTCGTATTCAACCCGACGCCCGGTCCAGAGGCATACCTAACATGAATCCCGTCCCAGCCGCATACCTAACATGAATCCCGTCCCAGCCGCATACCTAACATGACTCCCGTCACAACGGCATACCGAACATGATTTCAGATCCAGCCAGGGGCGTATCACGGCTCTGATGGGCCCCAGGCAGCTCGACCAGCTGGGCACTTTGTGGGTCTGGTTTGACGTAGTAAAACTAAGACCGCTGTAAGAGGAACGAAATTTCCGTGGATATATGTCCACATTTTTCTTTCCGAGGATATACGTCCACAACTTTCTTTTTAGAAGTGGTTAGGGCACTTGTTATATTCCGACAAGCTGTATTTTTTGTCACTTGTAGTTATAAAGTACTCCCTCATTTCATCGCTTTCATGTGATGGCCATAGACCCACATCAACAGGAAAGGCATGTCTACCCTTTCTTCGTCAATAGGTATATGCCCATACACACCTTCATTTTCATCGGAGTGTCGATCAGCTAAGTTGTCATCATCATTTTCACAAATCACCCCCCCCCCGCGTCGGTCAGCGAATCATTGTTCGTGTTTTCATTGACTGAGCAGTGACCTGTATCTGGCCGCCGAAACCCGTCTTGATTTTGGCCTTAGTTTTAGCCGCTTTTTACAGCATTTCGTCAGCTTCGTGTTTCTTTTCTGTTCTCTCTTCTCAGCCCCCCCAGTTGGAGTGATCGACCACACTAAAGCTCATCTGGAGCGCTATGGTGTCACTGACCGTATGAGTCCTCTTCCTTCATAGTGAACAACTGATACAACCGATTTGTCTAGTGAATTAAATAATTTAAAACATAAAATTTAAACCGGTCGTCAGAAATTTCATGGGCCCTATTTTTTCTTGGGCCCTAGGCAGCTGCCTACACTGCCTATAGGGTAATCCACCATATTGAAAAATATGTATACTATTTTGTAATGCGATTCTTTTCGGTTTTACATCTTTCGTACTCGTAAAAGGAACCATTGACAGATGGAATTCAATATAAGAGTTGTCTAGCCGCCGTTGTCCGGGAAAATTTCCCTTATAGCACATGGTGTATGCCTGTCTCCATTAGCCCAGTCGGGGCAGAACTGTAGGACGTTAAACTCCATTTCATTTCCTATTCTTGTGTCTTGGCGCATTCCATCGAGTGAGTAGGCCTCACAATATTATACTTTACAAGGGAAATCAAATCATGAAATCTTTTTGGTCAGATTTATAACCATGGATAAGTCTTGTTTCCAAAAATGAAAAAGAACAAGAACTAGTTATTTCCATAGTAATGCTGACGTCATGTCAGCGGTACATGACTTTTGTTAGGATGGCTTAAGTAAATTTTTTCTTGACCGGCATCCAGGCCTTGCAACATCGTTAGAAAAAGTGTGTACATCGCAAAAGGGGCTATGTATGGTACCAGAAAACATAGAATAAACGAATTATGTGATGATTATAAAATGTTAATTGTGTCTTAAATATTTGATTACATCATCAATATTGATTGAAATGGGCCAACATTGAATTCTAATTCGTGTTTTATAGTTCGAATATAAGGGGGATTTGATGGCCGACTGGTTAGCACGTGCGCGTTGTGACACAACATCTGTCATTAAGTCAACTGACGCGGTTTCGATTCTCCGGATGTACGTGCCAAGAAGTAGGGCAGTCTGTCCAACTTCGTGAGTTTTCTGTGTCCTCTGGCTTCCTCCCGCTGCTAAAGATCCCTTAGCACTAGCGAATTATTGGAATAAAATTAAGCTATAAGGAAGTCCCGAAATGACCTAGTTTGTGTCGAGTGGGCATTAAATCCCATTTCACTCTCTCTCTCCTTTAACATAGTGCGGTTCGCGGGGTTTAAATAAATGAAGGTTAAATTAAAGTCAATCAAAACTTACAAGACTGTCTGTTATTTTTTAATAAAAAAATTGTCAGATTTAATTATTAGGTTTTTCACCTTGAAAACAATGTACCTGTATATTGTAGAAGAGGGTAGGAAGGGTAACTGGCGAGATGCCATACATACATAAAATTGCTTATAATTTCTATGATTCAACTTTCTCGAATGCAATGAAATGTAATGATGTGGGAAATAAAATAAAATGGGGTTTAGCGTCTTATACTGTTCTTCTCCGACTGGGCTAATGCATATTCGTGAAGCAATGGCCCCGAGAAATCCCTCTCTTGGATTAGCGCTAATCAAACGGAACACTGCGAGGAGTATGGAGCTAATGAAGACGGACATACGCCATACATGTGGCATGAGGGAAATTGCGTACGCACTTCGGCACTTAATGTCAATAGATCTTTTACGTGCACACTAATTTATACATGGGATATGGGGTTTTCGTCCCATCCGACCGACTATACGTTGTCCCTTGCCAGGTCAGTGTTGTGGGTGCAAGTCGGTAAGTCCCGATGAATTTTCTCGGTCGAAACAGCCATGGAGTGACTCAACGCGGGAACCCAGATATGTGAGCCAGCGTCTCACTTACTGAGCTACCGCGACTGTATTTTCACAAATGAAAAATGAAATGAAATGAAGTGAAATGGAGTTTAACGTCCTACTCTTTTGCACCTAACCTGGGCTAACGGAAGACGGGGGGGGGGGTTAATAAAGGTTTTACTTTTTTGCACCAACCGGAATAATACAGAGTTCCATCATATGGCTTCATCAAACATAAACAGAAACGGGGTTGTCTGGTGTGAAATGTTTAGTTCAACAACAGAAAAAAAGAAAGCATTACCATATTTAAGAGAATAGAAGGTTGGAAATACACAAGCAGTTGATAATCTACGCAGAAAATAGCGTCGACTACAGCCGCGGGGTTTCCTCAACTTGTCAAAGCAATTATGTATATTTTAATGATTTTGTATAAACAATTAGTAGACTTTAGACGATCTGCGTAAAGAATACTTTGCATGTGACGATGATGAGTGCTATGACGTCATGTCAACGATGCTATAGTGTTGAGATGCCACGTGCTACAGGATGTTGTATCCACCATGGAAGTTAAACTGTCGCTTGTCTGCATTTCAATTATTATTTTGACGTAAGTAAGAGAAATATTAATACATAGAAAGGGGGCAGCGAGTTCAGGTACGTTTCTCGACGGCTATAAATTCCAGAATAATTTAATAAATTCCTAAATAATTGAATAAATGACACGCTCTAAAATAAACGAAGTCATATGAAAGAAATTATTATATGCCAAACGGTATAATAAGTGTAATATCTCAGTTTTTTCAATGTATAAAAATAGTTTTCTGATATATATAGTTAATGGGTGCTTTTGATATAAAAATATTGTCAATTAATAAATGTGTACTTCCAATGTATATATCTAAATTGTTTATTTCATAATAAAATTAATGTGCTTTTTTCGATCTACATGTTTATATATAAATATTGTTATTATTATTATGTAGTTAATATTGTCTATTTCAAGAAAAAAACACAAACTAAATGTAATAAACAATGACTATAAATATTTATAATTATTGTTTATTACATGTTATTAATGGTTTTTCCCGGTATATCTGGAAATGTTGCAGCTGATGTGCTACACTATAATAATAAACAATATTTCTTATATATCGAAAACACCCTAAAGAACAATATATTATCAAATATAGATATGAATAATTATTATGTGAGTTGAAATAATGGTAGATTTGGATAAATCGTGCTGCCGTTATTATTTATTACAAGCAGTTAGAATTTATTACTTGTAGTTAATGTTTATTACATGTAGTCAGTGTTTATTACATGTAGTTAGAATTTATTACATGTAGTTGAAATTTATTACATGTAGTTATTATTTATTACATGTAGTTAAAATTTATTACATGTAGTTAGAATTTAGTACATGTAGTTAAAATGTATTACATGTAGTTATTATTTATTACATGTTAAAATGTATTACATGTAGTTATTATTTATTACATGTAGTTATTATTTATTATATGAAGTCAAAATTTATTACATGTAGTTAATTTTTAATGTCCGGTATATCAGAACAAATATTGTTGCTGTGTAGTTGCTAGTTTAAAATCTAACTTGTTTAATTTTTGGTGTCACGGTGACTCAGTCACTAAGACGTTGGTTCGTTAACAAGACGGTCTCGTCCCACCCCACAAAGTGGCCCCCACCCTGGAGTTGGTCTAGATGGTTCATTGTGATTTTCCAGCAGGGTTTTCTCCCTGTCAGTGGTGCAGGACCAAGGGCCCGTCCCCATTACCTTAATAATTGAAACACAGTAAAAACATCTTACATCAAATTGTTATACTCAGTGGTCGTTTCCCTTTCGTTTGTTTATTTACATTCCATAGTAACGATTTCCTATCCACGGAATGTCTGACATATTAAATCAAGATGGCCACGGATTATTTATTATATCTATAAATTGACTAATAAAAGCAAGGTGTCGATAATGAACGTGTAGGTAAAGTAACTACAGGTAATAAATTAGAACCGTGTATATTTTATTTACCTGTATACCTATCGTCAGACACATTCCTCCCACAATCTGATTAGAGAATAATTGAAAGATAGATTTAACTACAAATAATGCCAACAAATATGTCAATAATTATCAATAAATTCTCCCCACATTTTTTAAAGCAATAAATACTCCCACATTATATTATTATATAAACCGTAAGCATTGCCCATATATGGTAGCGCCTCTACAAACATCGGCGGGTACGTGGTTCTCATTGATCAGCGATGCAGGGTGGAAGGCCTGGAATGGTACAACGTATAGTAATTTGGATGGGACAAAGAAAAACCGAGGTCCCGTGTACACATTGGTGTGCACGTAAAAGATCCATCGACAGTTGAAATTCGAAATAAGAGAAGCCCAGTCGGTGCAGAAGAATAGGACGTTAAACCACCGGGAAATTCTGCTGAAATATCCAAAGGAACACCTCGGCTAGTACCGGGTTCGAACCTGCTTCTTCCTGGTAAACGTGTCCGTGACTTACGTGTAAAAGTGGAACACGGACATTAGAATGATAGAGTAGACACGTAGACGAGATACCTTATTTATTTCTAATTTACCTGTATTTTGATTGATTTCTACAGGTAATCGATATACAGGTGTTGTTTATATCGTGGGATAATTAAATACCTGTTAAAATGAATTCTCACGAAAGTTTTTATATTGTATTTTTTTCCAAATAAAAGTATGGTAGGCCTATATTGGGTATAATACATATATGGACACTCAGTCTTACTTTACGTAGAAATATATGGCATTTCCATGAAAAACACCCAGTGCCCGTCAAAAGGGGCCCGGAAAAATGTTAATTAATATTTTAAAAGTAACAGACTGTTTCATTGGCTAACTCCTCACTTCAACCAGAACGACGTTAATATAACAAAATCTTTAAGCGTCATTTAGCGATTGGGAAAGACATTAACAGAACACGGTTTTAATGGGAAACAATCACTGGTTTTATTCTAAAAGCTCGGCGTTTCGAGGATACTTGTCGAAACGTCGTGGTTTTAGGTAATATAACAAGTTTTCTAGATCCCAATGTAGTAAATGTTAATTTTGAACTATAACAAATGAAACGAAATAGGATCAGTGTTTTAATCAGATTGGACGTAATTACGAGATTGTCAGGGTTTTTTGGGTTTTTACTGTGATAGTCTTCCATAACTTACCGGTAATAAAATATTGAAAAATATTCGATGAGTTTTTTATTTAATATCCGGAGTTTTTCCCTACTCAACGTCCACATCCGTCCTTCTTCAAATATTGTTTGCTTTATTAAATAGCCTGGATCCTTCACGTTTATTTTTAATATTCTATTGTAATAAAACAACAATACAAAATCACTTTAAAATGTTTTTATCCACGAATAATAAATCCATCACCATTGTTAATAATTACATTTCGTCTAGCGATTCATCTTAAGTACCATGATATTTAAAATAAAATCTTTTAAGACGTGAAGGCGTCTGTCGAGATGTTGAAACAATGAAATAAGGTTTTAATTGTGATCTCCTTTACGACCACCCACACTTATTCTCAAGTAGCTAAATTGACAAGGCTATCTATTTTAGACGTTTTGTCAATAAAGAAAACTGAAATATTGAATTTTAAATCCGTTATTATATTGAAACTGTCTTGTCAGGATGTCTGGATGTCATGTGTGCGACATTTTATAGTCGGAATTTACTCCCACAGGGCCCCCTGTTTTCATCACCCTGGTCCGTTCACATGTCAGCAAATTCTGGGATATAAAATGACTACTAAGCTGGAATTACGATAGATTCTCGTAGCAATGGGAACGGGCATCGGAAGCTCACACTTTTCGGACTCAGTCTGGCGACTTTGCGAACTCGCAAATGACGTAAGTCCGAAATGATGCGGGACCGAAATGACATGTAATCATTTCCGAGACCGTGTGGATATGGCTACACGACTTCACATTCCAGGCGATATAAGTGCCTGGATATCCATGTCTATTGTCTTGCTGGCGTTATGCGGGATAATCTACTATTTAGTTTAAGATGTTGTACATCTCTATTTTCTTTTTAGAAAACAACTTAAAACACATTTATTTAATTAGGCTTTTAACCGACTCAGTATGCAATCGTTAACATGTCAATATTTTAGATTTTAAGCTTATATTATCACTTGGTAAAGTTTCCTTGAACGCGTGATGCGTGAGGGTGCATTGAAAATATGATGTCATAATAATAATGATATGACCGGATTTATATTCAACTTTTGAAAAAATATATTGAACATTGGGTGAAATAGTCCAAAATGAACGACTATTGTTCACCCCTGGTTACAGAATTCTATTATTTTAGTCGTTTGCGAATCCTTCTTTACTAAATACTTCTGCGTTATCTTGTAAGATATTTTTTTTTCTTTCTTCATTACAAATGGCGCCCGAAACCATGGAATACACAGCTCGTGTAGAGATTATAAAATGTTCATTATGTCTCTTCATTCATGTTAAAATTGTATGCAACTTCCTAGCTTCCAGAGAAATAATTATTTTAGGGGGGGGGGGGGATGTAGCAACTGCAACTAGTAGGGGGTGCTCCAGCCTTTCAACCCTCCCAGCAAACACCACGCATCAACTTATATCTTTCAAAAGTTAAAAAGAAAAAAATCAGGGACATATTTTAATCCGTGATGTTTACCGACTGTCAAAACATAAAAAAAAATCACATCTATTAGAAAAAAACCCAGCTGATTATCTCAGACAATTTATGACAAATGTTTTCTCTTTCATTTCGTGGCAATAGTGACATTTATTTATGTGTCGTTTATTTATATTGTAGTTCCCACCCTGTTTATATCTCTCGATCGGTATAACTGGTGAGGTATAAAATCTGTTTGATGTGAATATTATATATACTCTAGACTTTCATATCTTTTATAATCATGAACAGACAATATACCCGTCCTTTTAATACCAGTATTCTTCGTGGACATGGCAGGATATCCGTTCTTTAATTTCTATCAACGTTCACGGTCCTGACAGTATAAAACGACATGACACCGATGAAATATATTAATTTATAAAATCAAGAGGAACAAGCAATTATCTCATGATTTTCTACACGGAGCGGGTAATTTCAACCTTGTCGTATTTTAAAAGTACAACATGACAGACGGCTAATATAACAAGTACTATCGTACTATAAATGGGAGCCACGGCGACTCAGTGAGTAAGACACTGGCCCGTTAACCTGTTAAATGGTCCCATGTGCTTTCCCGCTATTAACCAAGAAAGTCCATGTCTTGTAACTGGTACAGGATGGGGAATCTGACAAGGGACAACTCATAGTCGTTCGAATGGGAAGAAATAAAATAAAACCAAGTACGAACAATCCTAACCATTAGACAGAATTCGAAGTCCTAAAAAACGTTAGGCAAAATAGTGTAATCAGCAAATGGACTGCTCCCCGTGTACAAAATACGCGACAAACAGTGGTAACAGGTGTTCGGAAGAGTAAGCTTACCCTGCTCGAACAATTGGTTTTCGATATAAGAGTAGGTCGTAGTGCCGCTGTCAGGGCAATATTCCCCTATTGCACACTGTATGGCGTATGCCCGTCTTCATTAGCCGAGTAGATGCGGAACAGTAAGACGCTATGATGCTATCACCGCCATCTTGGAATTGCGCAGTAATATTAAAAGTCCGTCCATCGACGCGCAATTATCCAAAAAACAAAGATTCATGTTGACCGTACTCGAATAGGCGTGTCAGATAACCACGACAAGTTTGAAACGAATTAATGTGTTTTAACACTAATCTTTTCATCAAATAGACGAGTTTCCAGGCGTCTGAATATTGATAAGAAGAACGCCCATAAAATAAAGTAATAATTGATATTCTAACAACTGGAATTCCGGTTGGCAAACTCATTTGGATGTGACACTGAATAACTAACCTAGCGGTGTCACTGAATAACTAGCCTAGAGTTGGCACTGAATAACTAGCCTGGAAGTGACACTGAATAACTAGCCTGGAAGTGACACTGAATAACTAGCCTGGAAATGACACCGAATAACTAACCTGGAGGTCCCTGGGTCCAGAACGCTCCTGGCGATTATCAAGCCTGGTTTCAAAACCTCAAGACTGACGGCTGTCCAGGCAAGGAAAAGCTTCTAAGAGTCTGCGAGACGTAATAACCCGTCTTACACTTCATTTATAAAATATGATCAAATTAAAGAATTGTTCATTTACAGTGCAGGGTATTACCCGGATTCACACCCGTCCCCTGGTATACCGCCATGAATTACAATGAATACAACTAATTTCTGAACCTAGTACATGTACTTGTAAGTTGGGTTGATTTCAATTTCAGAATATATACTATTCAAAAAACGTAGGGGATATTTGATTTTTGGGGCATAATACTAAAATATGCAAATGACTACGAAAAAAGTCACTATAGAACCTAACAGAAGAAACATTTCCAGTTACATGTGACGCCCAAACGCACCAATAGCTACCGCATGGAATGCAGGTGATGCTTGGGATCATCATGGGGGTCCAACCCAAGATTTGCACGACTCTGACTTTGAATGTTACAGTCATTGTGGCATTGAATTCCAGGGTGGAAACATCAGTTTAATTGTTTTAGTGACCAGAAAACAAATTTTGATATGCGTCGGCTTACCCAAAATGAAAGGTTACGTGCCCTTGGCATGCTACAGATCGGCACAACACAGGCGGTTGTGGCGCGGACGATGAATGTTTCTCAGTCTGTCATAAGCAGGCTATGGTCCAGATACCGTGATACACAATCTGTACAGGACAGACCACGCTCAGGTCGACCAAGGGCGACAACTCAAGCCCAGGATCGATTTATCCGTACCTTGGCCTTGAGAAATCGTGTCATCACAGCAAATCAGATCAGCGCTCGTCTTCAAACAGATACTGGTGCGAGAGTGAGTGGCCAGACGATTGGGAATCGACTGCATAGGGGTCACCTTCGCGCCCGACGTCCTCGCGTGATCCCTTGTTTGAGAGATCATCACATTCAGGCAAGACGTCGTTGGTGTAGGGATCGTCAACACTGGGATAATCGACGCTGGAGCAATGTGATGTTTTCAGATGAGTCAAGGTTCACTGTTGATTTTTTGGACAGACGTAGGGGGGTGTGGAGTCGTCGAAACGAGCGCTTCCAATACGTTAACGTCATCAGACATGATCGATTTGGGGGTGGTTCTGTTATGGTGTGGGGAGGCATCACTGTTGCTGGAAGAACGGCTATACATGTTGTTGCAGGGCGTGTTACAGGCCAGTACTACCGGGACAACATCTTGGCAGTCCATGTTGTGCCGTTCGCACGACGTCATGGCCGCCGTTTCATCTTCCAGGATGACAACGCAAGATGTCACAGGGCCAGGATCGTTACAGGTTACCTCCAACAACAGAACATCACCACATTACCTTGGCCAGCACTGAGTCCCGACCTCTCCCCCATCGAGCATGTCTGGGACATGCTTGGACAGAGGTTACGTCAACGTCAACAACGTCCTGCCAATGTCCAAGAACTTGCTGCTGCGTTGCAACAGGAATGGGACAATCTGGACCAAAATGACCTTAGACGTCTCATTAGGAGTATGCCACGTCGGATCAATGCTTGTTTGGCAAACAGAGGAGGATTTACCCGTTACTGACTTTGTTGTGATGCTGTGGTAACTTTGCTGTTTGACCCCGGGTATCATTTTACCCTTATAATGGTCAGTCTGTGCCTTACTTAGTCTAACGATCATTTGGAATAAATCGATGAATGTGAACTTCATTTCATTTTGTCATTTGTTTCTTCGTCAGTTTCATTAGGTGACTTTAATAACACTTAAAAATCAAATATCCCCTACTTTTTTTGAATAGTATACAAGGTATATAATAGAACCGAACCAAAATAAATATGTTATTATTACTTTTTTAAATATTTATTTTGTGTTAAAGGAAGGGGGGGGGGGCAAAAATTAGCAAGTGTGCACTGTATCATAAGGTCCGTCAATGAGTCAGCAGGCGCGGTTTCGATTCCGCGGTTGTGCTTTACAAGGAGTGGGGTCGCCTGCCAAACCTCGTGGGGTTTTCTCCAGGTCCTCCAGCTTTCTCCCACTGCTAAAGACCTCTACGCGCAAGCTAGTTATCGAAATGAAATTTAACCATGTGTTAGTCCCGAAATGACGTAGACTGTGTCAAGTGGACGTTTACACCCCCCCCCCCTCTATCTCTGGCGTTGTATCGAATCCCTTATTGTACGTGACAAGGAGTAGGGTCGCCTGTCCAACCTCGTGGGTTTTCTCCTGGTCCCCCACTGCTAAAGACCCCTACGAGCAAGCGAATTAGTGAAAAGACCTAGTTTGTGTCGTGTGGACGTTAAATCTCATCTCTCTGTCTCTCTCTCTAAAATTAAACCATATGTTCGTCCCAAAATGACCTAGTTTGTGTCGAGTGGACGTTAAACCCATCTCTCTCTCTCTCTCTCTCTCTCTCTCTCTCTCTTTTGTGTTACATGAGTACTCTCTCCATTATTCTCAGATGGCAGAATTTAAATTATTATTGGTGTTTAGCTGATATGCTAGATGTATCCAAGCTATAATACTTATATTGTCCGCTATGGTTAAGGCAGTTCGTTTTCGTTTGATGATAAATTTCCATAGATTTTATTCCAGCAACTATCTTATCGAACCAATTTTGGAAATTTTAGAAAAGTGAGGATGGATTTTGTGGATATGACGATATCCTCCAAATTCTTAGTGATTAAGTGGTACAGCATTTTAAAAGCATATCTGAAATTGTTGAGGTTAGGAGATAATACAGCATTATCAGTTTCTCTTTTAAAACACGTGTTAGGCCAAGAAAAGAAATACCGATGTTCAGGGTTACGTGGTCGCAAAATCGTTTTATTTTTTTGTGGATTTCTATTATCTAATTCCTGGCACTTTCAGCTTTATTACTGAGTGAGATTCTTGAAAATAAAACCTACATTTCAATGTTGGAATTTGTCTAAAGACAATTACACGAAGTCTGAGTTATACAGCATGGGAAATAAGGGAAAAGGGTTTACGTCGGCGATTTGATCTTAAAACAAATAGAGTCGGTCAGGTATCCCTAAGGGTTTCCCAAAACAAATAGAACTGGTCGGGTATTCCTAAACCCCGAAACAAATAGAGCCGGCCAGGTATCACTTGGGGTTTCCCTAAACAAATAGAGCTCGTCTGGTATTCCTAAACCCCTAAACAAATAGAGCCGGTCGGGTATTCCTACACAAATAGAGCCGGTCGGGTATTCCTAAACCCCAAAACAAATAGAGTCGGTCGGGTATCCTTAACCCCCTAAACAAATAGAGCCAGTCGGATATGCCTATACAAATAGAATCGGTCAGGTATATCCCTAAACACGTGTATTGTTTTATTCTAGCCTTATAATAATGGTTTATATTGTACAGGTAATGGTATATATGATGTTGTAAACAGGTAATGGTATATATGTTATATATTGTATATAGGTAATGGTAGATATAAAGGAGGGCGGTATAAAGACTGGGGTATATGTAATATAAACACTTACCTTAACCTGTAAATAAACACATACCTTTACCTGTATATCATACCTACACCCACAATAATATACATACATACCTACACCAAACATCACAGAGAGAGAGAGAGAGAGAGGGAGAGAGAGAGAGAGAGAGAGAGAGAGAGAGAGAGAGAGAGAGAGAGAGGTGGGGAGAGTTCCATATCTACTCGACACAAACTAGGTCATTTCAGGAGTAACATATGGTTTAATTTTATTTAAATAATTCGTCTTTAGCAGTAGGAGAAAACCGGAGTCATCTGACGTGGTTTTGATTCCCCGGTTGTACGTGACATGGAATAGGGTCAGCTCTCAAACCTTGTGGGTTTTCTCCGGGGCCTCCGGTTTCTTCCCACTGCTAAAGACCCGTACGCGCCAGCGAATTATTGTGTTAGTCCAGAAATGATATGGTTTGTGTCGAGTGGACGTTAAACACCATTTCTCTATATATATCTTTCCCCCCCCCCCCACACACACCCACACACCCCTCACCGTAACCCCACCGCTATCGGCTACACTAAGTAAAGAATATGTATTTGAGGTAACCACATGATGTTTCTATTTACCATAGTGTAAGTGTGGGAGTACATCTGTGTTATCTAGTAGGTTTCTGTTGTGTTTTATCCGACACGTGAAACTAAAGATATTTCTATTTATCATATTTATTGAATTATAGATCCGACTCATTTGATACACTCATCATTATTTTTACTCATCGCTCATTTATTGGAACCATATTTCAATCTTTTCGCCTACTGATATGTCAGAATTTCGACATGAGCTATACTGGACAATAATATCGGCAGGTATCTTTCTTAACATGGCACCGCCTTTAAAATCACATTATATGTATTAGGGTTCTCGTATCATTATTCTCGCTTACCCAACTAAAATATTGACATATCGCCCATCTTTTAACAAAAACAGAAACTCTCAATATTATCATATCGCGTTGAAGATTATTTATTTGGAAGCAAAACATGATATAAAATATAAGTAGGGTTTTATTGTGTCTTATTCTATCACAATTACCTGTTATAAATTATCATATCTTTTTATAAGTTTGTCTAATAACCAGTGTATATTAACGACCTTGACACTGACATGTAAATATACCTATATTTTACACTGTCTCGGTTAGATCGTGATATATATGTAACAGTATCTGGTTGCTCGGGGTTGGACATTAGAATACTAAATTACTTTTGCGAGAGCTAAATCTGGCTATTGCAGGTCTTTCTTTAGGCCTGAAATGTTTTCTAAATTATTAATTAGACATTAATTAACGTGCCAAGACAACAATCAACTCTCGATGTCAACCGATATTAAGAAGCTTTAAATACATTTTGCGGTTAATGAAATTTGGCGTAAATCTGGATAATCGAGACTTTATTCATTATCATAACAATGACTATTATAGGGGATCACGTGGTTAAGTGGGTATCCAGGACGAAGGGCCTGACAAGGACAGCTGTCTAGTCGTTCGGATGTGACGAAAAACCGAGGTCCGTTGTACACATTGGCATGCACGTAAAAGATCCCTTGGCAGTTGGAATTCGATATAAGAGTAGGCCGTAGCGCCGCTGCCCGGGCAAAATTTCCCTCATAGCACACGGTATGGCGTATGCCCGTCTTCCATTAGCCCAGGTCAGGTGCAGTTGGACATTAAACCTAATTTCATCGAGAACTGTCAACTCTTTATCTAATGTAACCTAATGTCCCTTTAATTTGGAAATTCTTTTGGTTTTCATAAGCTCTGGTGCTTACGATCTTCTTGAAAAGTGTCAAGTCAGATAGGCCCCCCAATAACGTCAGGGCAGGAGGACCGCACTACACGATAAACAAAAATCTACAAGATAAACCTGCAGACAAGACAAGGAAAAAAAACATTGCAAAAAATTAATTACGTCAGAGTATTATACGTCCATTTGACACAAACTTGGTCATTTCGGTATGTACGCATGGGACTTTAAAAATGGAAGGAAACTCACGTTTAAGCTGGGAATTGTCACCCCGCCGCTGGACTCAAATGACAGATTTAAAGCGCATTCAACCACCCAACAATATTGCGACTATATTGGTACGCTAATGTTATGTAAATATAATATATTATGTTTTTTCAATTCTTGGTGTATACTAACTATAAGTAGTTGAGAATCGTGGAGTTGTATGAGTTATAAATATGTACATGTCAATTGTCACAATGCTAATCACCGGGTTAATCTATGTTAAGAATGCGAAGTACCAGGGTTATAATGTTTACATTGATAATTTATCGCTTTCCTTATATGGCGTTTGTTTGATAACAAATTTTATAAGTTTGTGTTAAGTGTTGGATACGTCATAGCGATCTAAAACGCTTATCTTTAAATCGTGTCGATAGGATTTAGTTATATCTTAAGGTTTTTTGGTCTCTTGACTTGATTTATTTTTAAATTGTGGTACACTTGACCTTAAACTCATCCATTCCGCATTCAATTGGGAGCCGTCGTGATTTAGTTGCTAAAGGCGACCGCTCGCTTGCCTTGATCGAGAGAGAGAGAGAGATGGTGTTTAACGTCCACTCGACGTAGGGATCTTTAGCTGGGGGGGGGGGGGAGAGAACACGGAGAAAACCCACGGAGATGGACGCTTGCCTCGAGTTCCCGGTTGTGCCGGATGTTGCTGCGTGGTTTCCATATGTAAGTGATGGAACGGTGTGTCTAATCGTTCGGATGGGACGAATAAACCGATGTTCCCCTTGCACACCTTGGCATGCACGTACAAGAAAATGGCTGTCATATTTCCACATAGCAGTCGGCCCAGAAATGTAGGACGTTAAACCCCATTTCATTTATTCATTCTTTCTTGTAAAATTCTGCTGCTGTGTTCCCATGGATACGAAACTAGGCCTTGGTTACCTCAGTGTTCAGTACTTGGCCCTCTGTTCTTTACTGAAATCGCAATACTTTACTGCACTATTTAGGCCGAGTAGGGGTGTTTCCGCGTATGCCTCATAATATTCCAACCGCCCATGGTTCATTTACTCCATCTTGGTAGCACGGCACCACACAAAACAAAGAGAAACCAAGGCGACAGACCCCCATGGACGTAACATACACAGAGCATACGGACATCGTAAGTAAGAAATAAAAAACGTACTATTAAAACAAGCAAATAGATCCGGGGACCAGCCGTTGCGAAACTAACCGCGGATGTTATTACGAAAAGGGGTTGGAAATGAAATGCGTGATAACCCGAGGCCTGCCATTTCGTAAAAGGGTGCGGAATCGGATAATTATTTGTTCAATGGGGATGATTGGTTGTTATTCCAGAATTTTTCAATTTCGACCGAACACCAAACAAGGGACACGAAATTCAGCTCTGTCACAGTCCCGACAAAACAGGAAACAAGCGACATGGAATTCAGCTCTGCCACAGTCCCGATAGCTCGGAAAGTCTGAGTAGAAACGTGACGTAATTAATTAATTCAAACACAGCGAATGTGTTTCAACTGTCGACTGTCGTGGTTGGAGGAGATATTTTTTTATTCATTTGGATGGAGAAAATTTAATTCCAGATCGTCGTTCAGTCGTGTATTAATAAGAAAACAAACGAAATGAAATAAATTGAAATGAGGGTTTAACCCCCTACTGTTCTGCAATTGTCTGAGGGAAATTTCACCCAGGCAGCAGTATAACGTCCCACTCTTATATCGAATTCCAACTAAGCACGCCAATGTGACGTGACCTCGGTTATTGTCCCCCTTCGAACGACTATACGCCCTCCCTTGCCCGATCGTCCATCCAGCACTGTTTCATGACCTTTCTCTGTCAACCTAGACAGGTTAATGAGCCAGCGTCTTACCCACAGAATCGCCGTGACTCTTATATAGAGTACGATAGTACTTGTTTTAATGGCCATCTGTCATGTTGTTCTTTTATAATATGACAAGTCGAAATTACCGACTCCGTGTAGAAAATCATAAAATAATTTATTGTTCTTCATGATAAATCGAAAACATATAAAAGATATAGAAGAATGTTGTTTATATAAAACAAATGGGGGGGGGGCGAACATCATTGGTAAAGTACAGTTACTGTCTTAGTTATCCCGGGGGTTGGGGAGGGGGCACTGTTGCTAAGTGGGTAAGACGCTGGCTCGCTAGCCTAGAGGTCGGGTACCGCTGTCCGGTTAAATTTTCCTTCATATCACACTGAATGGCGCATATGCCCATCTTCATTACATGAGCCCAGTTCAGAGCAGAATAGTAGGACGTTAAACCCTATTTCCCTTCATTTCATTTAGTTATCCCGTTTGGTACAGAAAAGTAAGTTGTACTTGGCAAGAAGTAGGGTCGCCATCCAACCTCGTGGGTTTTCTCCGGGTTCTCCGGTTTCCTACCATTGCCAAAGACCCCCACGCGCAAACGAATTATTGAAATAAAAATTAAACCATATGTTAGTCCTGAAATGACCTAGTTTGTGTCGAGTGGACGTTAAACCCTCTCTCTCTCTCTCTCTCTCTCTCTCTCTCCCGCTCTCTCTAAACAGAAAAGTAGACCATTAACCCCCATTTTATAGAGCACGTGATCTATTTACGACGCCCATCATCATATTATTTATGTTATAAATACCACAGCCTACTTTCTCAACCCATTCACGGCCTTTCTCAGCCTAATATGATAGGGAGCTTTCCTATAACAGACAACAATATTTACCTATTATTATTCTACTTGTCCCTAAACCGTATCAAACTGTTGGAAGGGCCGTAAACATTACTCCCCGATCTCTTTCATTGGTTGCCGGTAGACCAATCAAAATATTCGATACATCGTCGGATGTTTTTATTTCGTACCTGTGTTTAATCACCTGATCACATGACTCAAGCAAACAAACAAATGTTTTTAAAAAGTTTTTTTTCGAAATTTGATTCCGAGTTTAGGCCCAACAACACACAAGGGTGAATTTTCTTCTTTTTTTTATTTAGACATTTGTCGATTATTAATTTGGCAGTTCTTCGTACGAGAAATTTAAACCCAGGCCTAAAGCCCAGCATATACAGGAGAGAGAGAGAGAAATAGGGTTTAACGTCCACTCGACACAAACTAGGTCATTTTGGGACTGACATATGGTTTCAATTTTATTTCAATAATTCGCTTGCGCGTAGGGGTCTTTAGCAGTGGGAGGAAACCGGGGTGCCCGGAGGAAACCCACGAGGTTGAGAAGGCGCCCCTATCTCCATGCCACATACGCTCACACCAGGGATCGAAACCACAGCCGCAAGCCAGAGGTGACCGGCCAATATACAGGAGATCTTTTCTGTTTTTATTTGTGTTCTATTTGGCAACTCTAGGCCGATGAAATAAGTGGGTACCCAATGACGCGTAGATACCGACGATGGTTTCTAGCAATATGATGACGAGTATTGAAAGCCATGCACTGACTACGTAAAACCGATTCCCACTGTGAGAGTTTTTGTGTTTAACCTTTCTAGAAACGGAACGAGGCGTCGGGGGGGGGGGGCACTCTTCAGAAACACAACCTTACCACAGTAAACATATTGAACGCGACCGTGACATCGAGCATGACTGGAACACGAATTCTAATGCGACGATTGCTTTTTATAGATTAGCTATTATTTACACAAACCGTAATCTGACTAAAACACACATCCTATTTCGTTTCGTTTTTTATAATTTTATTTGTCTTTACTACACTAGGATCTGAGAGAGTTGATATATAACCTGCGTTCTGGATGGTATGAGGGATTAGCCAATAAGACAGTCTGTTACGGCGACTTCTTGGCGTGTTATGCACGGAACTGTGGTGAAACCACTAGAAAAATCAACGCTGATTGGTTAATCAATGTCTTACGTCATACGGTCAAAAGTCGTTCGTATAACCACAACCTTCATGTATTGTAGGCCATCAAAAGTATAAAGAACGGAACGAAATATAGATATGGATATAAATCAGGTTGTACTAACCGCTAACGTGGCCGACGCTTTGTTCGTGCGGACAACTGCGGAGATTGCTTCTAGAGCCAATATCTTAAAAAACAAATTATACGGATGATTTTCAATGTATGACGTCAAACGGCATACACAGTTAAATCACCAGTGTGCCAGTTTCATCTGCGAATTCCTGCGCGTGCCGCCGCTTTCAGTACAATCTGAGGGTTGCAGGTTGGATCACGGTGTTGGCGGATTGGATGAAAAACAGAGGTCCCGTGTACACATCTGAGTGCACGTAAATGATCCCTTGGCAGTTGGAATTCGATATGAGTAGGCCGTAGCGCCACTGTCTGCGCAAAATTTCCCTCATAGCACAATGTATGGCGTATTCCCATCTTCCTTCGTTCAGTCGGAACAGAACATTAGGATGTTAAACCCCATTTCATTTCATTTCATTTCGTACTCGGTGTAAACGACCCTTAAGTCGATGTAGCAACCCGACTGCGAAAACAAAACCTTCATTTTGTTTCATATGAAGTCGATCTGTACGGAGGCGTTGCCAATATTATGTTCACTGTGCAAAATGCATATGATATCACCAGTTCAAAATATGTATTGTAGTTTTACAATTTGCAATTTCCATTGCTTGATAATACCATTGTCACAGTGTTAAAATACTGAATACTGTCTTCAAATAATACAAAATACTGTAGAATAGCTATTCTGTATTTTACACTTCTGCATTTTGTATAATAGACTTTGCCATATTAGAACATATACCTCATATGGCATCTACGACGATGCTCATTTGCATACGGACCAATGAAAATTGCTAATTGTAAAACTAAAATACGTATTATGAACTGGTGAGCACAGTGTATTTAGCACAGTGAACATTGAAATAATATTGGCAACGTTATCCTTCCATAGATCTGTACTTATTTGTAAAAATATTTGTGTGTTGTTTTCTTCTTTTTGTTTCGTCTTTGAAAAATTTCTATTATTTCTTATTTTGATTCTGTTTAATTTTATCAGAGAAACACACGATTTTACCTATTTCTAACTATTCGTAACACGATTAAATGACAAAGCAAATTACATAATACCTTTTGGCGGTATTTTTCTATTTATTAATGGGAACTTTTGATCAATCTGGTTATAAGCAATTACTCATCAACAATGAAATTAAGGAAATTTAATTCTTTTAGATTTTCAAAGGAATTGCGAATTAATCATTGTTAGTCAAGCTGACAAGTAAAAAAAAATATCCCTTGGTGATTTGATTTACGTACGAATTCCACCGTGAGATAAAAACAAACTTAACATTGTCTGCTGTGGATGTTTATTGCAGATGTCGAAATAAAAGCCTGCGCATTCTTGGTTTTTTATAGGCACAAGAAGGTGAAGTTTAAAATTGAATTTAAATGTAGTTAAGTGTTTTTATAACGAGTTATACCATCCTAGGTGTGAAATGTTAATGGAAATCTTCAATAGATTGTCGATTCATTCAGGAGTCGTTGAGCTCGTTTAAATAAATGGAAACAATAAAGAGAGAGGGAGGGGAGGGGTGGTGGTAACGTCCATTCGACACAAACTAGGTCATTTCTTGACTAAAAATATGGTTCAATTTTATTTCAATAATTCGCTTGAGCGTAGGGGTCGTTAGCAATGGGAGGAATCCGGAGGACCCGGATAAAATCCAAGACGTTGGACAGGTGAGCCTACCCCTTGGCACGTACAAGCCGGGATTCGATACCACGGCGCTTGACTCAAGGACAGACCTTATGATATCAAGTTCAGAGCAGATGGGATTTGAACATGTGATATTCTAGCCCATTGTCCTGACCACCCAGCCCACAAAGTATTTTGCTGCACAAATTGACGTTTTAAAGGAGGGGAGTCTATAACTCAATATCACCCACAGATCTCGACTTTAAAACACGACTTATTGGTCAATTTAAATCAACAATGATGTTATTATCTTACCGTGAAAAGATGGGCTTCTGATATCCAATATTTAAAACAAAATGACAATTTTGAAATCGTGCCAGAATGCGTGTCAGAATGCTTTTGGGCACAATCTGTAAAAAGTGACTCGACGATCATGGCTAAACACAACCCACAGGAGAATACAACTGGTGTAGACTGGAATAACCAGATACAAAGACTGCCATTCAATTTGCAATCTTTCTTCGAGTATTTCGCCGAAGACCACTGATTAGACACGATTGAATGTGAATCTATTTATATACATTCATATTACATTATTATATTCGTTGCAACGAATTTGTGTCAATTTGTAGTTGAGATTCAGCTCCTTTAAAGAAAATTTAACAAACTATCTGAATATTAGGTTTTAACGTCGATTCATTCATACCGTTTAAATGAATGCGTAATATAAAAACGTTAAAAGGGTATTGAGATGGATAGAAGCATTCCTGGAGGTGCGATGTCGATTAAATTAATGAGTAACAAATTTAACTTTACAAAAATCAGAATAACTGAGATAAATAGAAACATACCTGCAGATGTGATGGAATTTAAATTATACAAAAAATACACGATGAGGGCGTCCATCCCGTTTTCATTATAAAACAAGAAGAGAAAAAAACCCGCCATACATTCTAGTACAAAATGATTAGAGAAAATGTTGTAATAGTCAGAGAGAGAGAGAGAGAGAGAGAGAGAGAGAGAGAGAGAGTGGGGTTTAACGTCCTACTGTTCAGCTAATGAAGACGGACATACAGTGTCCTATGGGGGTAGTTTTTCTCAGACAGCGGCGCTACGGCCTACTCTTATATCGAATTCCATCTGCCAATGGATCTTTTACGTGTACCCCAATCGATACACGAGTCCTGGGTTTTTCATCCTATCCGAACGTCTAGACAGCTGTCCTTGCCAGACCTCTGCCCTGCACCACTGACAAGGGGAACCACACCGGAATATCCCGATGAACTTTCTGGGCCAATGCAGGGTTCGAACACACGACCTCAAGGCTAGCGAGCCAGTGTCTTACACACATAATCACCGTGACTCCCTCGACGAGTTGTAATCAGAAACGTCGTTATCGTACATATGTTTTCCACACAGCACACAGCACGGTACATGCCCATTCTTCATTAGAAGCGGGGTAGTGCAGGAGGTTAAATATATTGTGTACTATATATAAAAATACATGATATATATTTAATGATAAACATATCTTCTTTGATAATATAATTCAAACGATTTATTAAACCCAAGTTAGTTGTTATTTTTGCCTATTCTTCGTCTAAATGAGGCTCGGGCAATCAGCAACATATCTCGTGTCGCCTAAAGGTACGTGATTCACTCTAACACCCAGAAACTAGGCCTGAACTTGTTAGATCTATTGGACATGAGATTGATGTTACAGGAAGTGATTGGTGGAAATTCAACCCGACACAAGATTTATTGATACTACATTTGTTTCTCATTGACTGGGTGGTTCACGAAAGGTCTTTATTGTCACCGAGATTCTGTATTACAATAAAATATATACAAAATCACCATTTTATGATGGCTTCCTTTTCTCAGTTAGATCCGATTGGTCTGCAAGAGAGAGAGAAAGAGAGAGAGAGAGAGAGAGAGAGAGAGAGATAAATGTCCACTCAACACAAACTGGACTATTTGGGAACTAACATATGGTTTAGATCTATTTCAATTACTCTCTTACACGAATGGACATGCGATCCTACTCCTTGTCATGTACAACCGGGGAATCGAAACCACACCAGTTGATTCAATGACAGACCTCATGATACAACGCACACGCGCAAAACGATTCGGAATGAAATGGGGGTTTAACGTCCCTTTCATCTGCACCGATCGTGAAAAAGGGCTGGTCCCATAAAGTATACATTGTTTCGCTGTTCAACTAACAGCTGCCAGGGAGTCTTTGTTGTACTTCCAGTGGCATACACTGGTCTTTGTTGAACTTCCAGTGGTATACACTGGTCTTTGTTGTACTTCCAGTGGTATACACTGGTCTTTGTTGTACTTCCAGTGGTATACACTGGTCTTTGTTGTAGTTCCAGTGGCATATACCGATCTTTGCTGTGCTTCCAGCAGTATACCCTAGTCTTCGTGTTTCTTGCCCTCTAAACGACTCTCAGAATGAAACAGAATGACTTTTGAAACGACCCTTTCAAAAGCTAGTTATGGACGTATGTTCGTTGCCTGGCAATGCTATGTTACTTTTACCATTACAATTATGTTAACAGTACAAAAGGAGCCAATGTTTCTAGATGGACACCTCTATCGATTGGTTGCCCCCTGCCTCAATCCCCTGCTCGGATCAATTTTGGGCTGCGTGGAACATGCAAAAATTGGAGGGGTGGGGTGGGTATTTTGAACCCCCCACAAAATATCAAAAATAATGAAATATCTGTAGGCTTTTTGAAAATATCACTGATGTTTTGGAGGGCCTTGAAGAATAATTATTAACTAACCAATTGTGTGAATTACTCACATTCATAACATTTATATCTATTTTGGGAGAATAGTTATGAATTTATGTAATAATATAATGTTAAGGTTGGGTAGAAATCGCTTGTTGTGTGATTCTTTTGTGAATAAGGAGTAAAAGACGCGGATGGAATTTACATAACTGTTGTGTAAACATGCTATATATGGAATAGAAATAAATAAAGAAACATTTGATTGGCTAGATTTATATATACATGTAATACATGCCAAGCAATAACAAGGTTATTTGTACTCTATGGATGAACTACAAAATATTTTTAAAATCTCTGAGTGCAAAGGAACTCTTCAAATATTCAGTAATAAGTGAAAATATAACAAACATTGACACGCCAGTGAAGGTCTGACAGACCCAGTAAAATACTTTAACACCTGCAACTTTGTAGGGCGTTGTCCTTGGTTATACTCGAGATCCTGCACGTAACACAATTAATACACTTTTCTATAAACAATAAACTGACCATAAACAATAAACTTTCCATAATCCATAACCTGTCCATAAACAATAACCTGTCCATACACAATAACCTTTCCATAATCCATAACCTTTCTAGAAACAATAATCTGTCCAAACCGGCCAATAAACAATGACCGACCAATAACCTGTTTATAAACAATCACGTATCCACAATCGATAACATATCCATAAATAGTTTGACAAACAATTTAATTAAATAATTGTCATGAAGATCATTAATGCAGCTATTTATGAAATATTTGTTTCAAATTATATTGATTAAGTGGCAGAAGAACAATCAAAGTCTTGCGGTACTGTAAAGCGATCAGAAAAAAAAAGAAAAAGAATTATGAAATCTTGAGACACGAATTTAAAGGAGCTAAATCGTTAATATTTGGTACCTAGAAATTGCCATAAATGGGTCGCAACGCATATAATAATGTAATATGAATGAATATAAACCAATTTACATTCAATGGCTTCTGTTTTTACTATAATATCAGTTATGTTAGGTTAAATACGCCAGATATCTCACTCCAGTGGCAATCTCCAACATTTGGTTATTTCAGTCTACACCGATAGTATACATGCATATTGCACAGGCTCTCCGGATAAGAATATGGCGTCATGATTTGACATGACTTTTGGCTAGCTCGTTCTTTGAGTCCCTTGTTAAAAATGGCGCTGAAACGCATTATGGTACACGATTCATATACCAATGGTAAAATGTATATTTTGTCTTAAATATTGGTTATCAGAAGCCCACCTTTTCCCGGTAAGATCACAACATCAATTTTGATTAAAATTGACATATAATTCGATGTTGAAGACTTGGCTTCTTGAAAGGATATATCGGATGGTCCATCATAGTTGGCCGAACTTTAAAACGAAACTACTCGATAACCGTTCTATGGAAAATATTATGACTTAACGCCTCACTTTTCTGCTCGGACTGGGTGAATGGAAGTGGACATCGTCGTACAGTGTGCAATGAGGGGCGCTACGCCCTACCATGATTTCAAATTCAAACTGCCAAGAGTTTTTTTACGTGCACGCCATCGTGAACGCGGGGCCTAGATTTTTCACCAGGACATACCGAGAGAAATGAATCATCTATGGCAAGGTTTCGGGGCATTTGTGTGGAACTGTTCGCCACAACAGTTCCACCAGGATATTGGGTTTCTGAAAATAAATACATTTCACAAAATATTCATAAAATGTTTTCTGTCTTTGGGGTTTGTCACCACATGAGTTTTCAGACCTCCACATCTGCCTGTGTGGTACCCCATTCCACAAGCTTTTCGATTTTGAATAAGTTTGATACAGTGTTTTGGGTTTGTAGTGTTTTTTTTACCACAAGAGTTCCACATAATAAAATTTTGCAGAATATTTTCCCCACGTTTTACAAGATGACAGGGTAAACTATTAGTGTTCCGGCAAAATAAAAAGAAAATGTTTTCAATAAATTTTTCATGGTCCACTTTTCCAAACGCCCCAAACCTTGTAATGTCTAAAATGAATATATAAATAGAAATGTATATAATGAATTATAGTGACACGATAAATATTTCTATGATAAATTACCTACATATAAACAAAATACTGTCTCCAATTAATAGATACCTACCTTGATACAACACCCACCCAAATCTCTATTATTTATTTACTCGCCATTATACAAGGAAAAGGGTTTAACCTCCCAATTATCTCTGTCAACTGGGCTAATGAAGGCGGGTCCATACAGTCTGCAAAGTAGCAATTTGCGATAAAAATATTTGATTTTTGCGATAAAGTTTTGATGTACCTATGATTCTATCAGAGAAGTGAAGAAAGAAATCTTAAAATTGTTATATCCCAAATAGCCCAGTCTCTCTCGCTCTCACTTTCTCCCTTGTTCTGTCTCTCTCGCTCTGTCTCTTTCTGTCGCCCTCTCGATATGCCCCTTGTTCTCTTGATCTATCTACCTCTCTCGCTCTGTCCCTTTCTTTCGCCCTCTCGATATGTTTCTTGTTCTCGGTCTCTCGCTATCTTTTACCAAGTTAAGTCGTTTAATTGGTGTATATATAAATAAAGTATTTATGTAAAACGCACTACTTCTTTTACCAGTCTGTTAATTAAGATTGTTTAAAGAAGACAAAATAAACCCCTATTCAGTAAAGCTGCTGCTATTTAAAGACGATGTTGTCATTAGCAACACCCGTGCTACAAGGACTACTAACAGTATACTTTATACTTGAAATAAAGATGGCGGTGTATCTCTGTTTGTTTTGAGTTTCTGTGTAAATGGACGGAAAGTTAAAACTGTAGACAAATCTAGAATTAAAACAGGCTGAAAAGATGTTAATTTGGATTAAATTGCTGAACTGGTGTTTGATGGCATGTCAGCACCAAACGACTTAAGGGCATTGAAACAGTTAAAGGCTCAATACCACTCTTGTTGTAACTGAATAATATATCCCAATCTTTATTCTAGTCAACAAATTGTATTATTTTACAATATTCCAATTAATTGATGATATAAATTTCATTTTAATACACCTAATTTAAAAAATTAAACTGCATGATTTGAAAAGCCTAACGTAAACATCTTCAAATGTGACTTTGATTTTAAAATATTTTCGAATAATTTACACAACAGGTAGGACACTTTAACATCAAATACTTAGAATAAGGCTATTATTTATTTTCTGGAGCTGCCAAGCCAGCAAGAGTGTTGTTGTTCCTTTAAATGGAAGGTTGGGAAATGTTAAACATATAAGAAACATCTATATTTGCATATTGCAACTTGTTTTATCGTACAAACTTTAGTAATGATGATCGAGGCTAGACCGAAATTTCAATCTCTTAATCATCGGTTCATACTGTATCAACTTGACTGATATTTTTAGCACATTACCTTTACATTATCCAGTTCTTACCTATTATAATGAGAACAGCCCACCAGCTATTCATCTTATCTCCCTTGATGTATCTTTAATTAGAAAATAGATAATTGACACATTGATTAATATTATAACAACGGTACCAATGATACTGAATACATCGTTCTTCTAACGACAATAACTCAGCTCAGAGTGAAGTGCTCGGACAGACATTTTCAACAAATTCCCTTTTCATTATCTATATTTTAACTATTATAGCTGTCAGCGCTTTATCTAAATTTAATTGTATCTTTAACAAAACTTTTATAGCCAGAACTGTCAGCTCTTTATCTAAATCTTACATAATATATCTTTAATAGCAAGAGAGGGAGAGAGAGAGAGAAATGGGGTTTAACGTCCACTCGATACAAACTAGGCCATTTCGGGACTCACATTTGGTTTTAATTTTATTTCAATAATTCGCTTGCGTGTAGGGGTCTTTAGCAGTGGGAGGAAACCGGAGTACCCGGAGAAAAACCCACGAGGTTGGAAGGCGACCCTACTCCTTGCCACGTACAACTGGGGATTTGAAACCACGCCAGTTGACTCAATGGCAGGTCGTAAGATACAGCGCACACACGCTAACCATTCGGCCATCCCCCCCCCCGAACTATTATCGCAAAAACTGTGAGGTCTTTAACTAAATCTTACATTGCATCTTTAAAGCGACAATTTCATATTTTTAAGTTAAATTTTTATACTGTGTTAAAATAAAGTTTAAAATAGATGGTATCTATAAACAGTCCTACCTTGTTAAAGAATAGTCCTATTAATCCTATAATTCACTATTGCCAGTTGAGAAATTGGCAAAAATGTCATTTTCAACTTTAAATTCAAACGTTTGAAGATAGCTATTGCATGGGTTGAATATAAAACAAGGTAGGTAATTATATTATTATTTCCGGTGTGACTGATTTTTAATTGTGGGAAATAATGCCTATTATCGTATAATAGTGAGTTGACAACCTATTGAGCAAACAACATACCGGTACAAATAATTATGTTTTGACTTTCTTAGAAAATATGGAATTCTCGCTTTAATAGGACTATTATAGCGGGAACTGTCTTTATCTAGTCTTAACTGTATCTATGAATACCGCCATATTAATACAAACTATGATTTATAGTGTAACTGATATTATTTTCATATTATCATATTATCATAATAAAAAACGAATAAACTAACGATTGGTTAATCAACAGCTGTAGAGACCAACGATTGGTGGAGCGACAACTCCAATCTGGATTTCCCCTGCAATACGGAACTAATATGACCTTCAAAACCGATAATACAAAGTATCAGATAGCTGTTATCTGAACCTGAATCACAGCAAGTGGCAAATGATTGATCTAGTTTTACATACTCTAACTTCATTGGCTTACAAACTGTCGAGATTGACAAGTAGAAATGGCGACAATATGCATTTGCCAGGGGGTCTCTTTTCTGTTCTCGGGTATTTTCTTTTTTTTGTTCAAATGTTAATATACTTTATTTCTCACAACAATTGCATCGACCGCATCACATATCTTCTTCTGTATTAAAAACAATTTAGAGAGTTGTTTTTTTTAACTTGAGCTATAGAAGTAAATGCATCGCATTTACACACAAACCATCATAATGTGACAAACCTGCGGATAATGAAACACACAAACTACGCAGACATTGCAAGAAATAAACGGCAACCGTATACATCAAACCAGTTGGCTTGGTTAATTATTCGCATGGTATTTATTTGCAAAGAAACAAAATTTACCCCTTTCAAGGGATCATTTCCTCTTAAGAGAACTTCACATTCAAATCTAAGAAACAAGTATTTTTGGATAAGAAACACTTTTGTTGTCTTGCTTGTCAAATTTATCCTCAACATGGTCACTTCAGACTATGAAATTCAGAGTGTGTTTTTAAATTTTATATGGTCCCTGATCCCAGTTGACCCCATCCCCCCATCTTCTCAGGGTTCAATAAAAGCTAGAACAGACTTACAATGTAAAATATCTCTTATATGTTCAGTCCCATAACTAAAGTTGTGGCATTTTGCCGAGGTGGTGTTTTTTATCCGTAGATAAACGTGGACAAGTCTTAAATGAATCGAAGCATTCTGGGGTAATCAAAAGCCGACTTTTTGTCCATTTTGTTGCAATGGGTTCATTACCGAAAGTTGTTACGAAAACGCGGTCCAATCAGAATCCTAGAAATGACACCCTTTCAATGCTTTTTTAGAAACCAAAAATGTATTTTTTAACATTCGTCAAGTTGTCGCCCTGTACTGTTTTCATATTTAATTATCATATGTGAGCTCCATAATCATTTCGATATTTAAGGCGTGTGAATGACGTCATCCACCCTGATCAAATCACAAGCAACACATGAACACATGATCATTATCTGAGTTACGTCATCTTTCTCCAATATTGCTGAATAGAACAATAAATTGAAAGTAGATATTTTATATTTAAAGATACATTATGTAAGATTTAGATTTAGAACTAGCCATTCTTGTTATAATAGTTCGAATGCAGTTAATGTAAAATGAATAATTTGAGAATTTCATTCAAATTACTCTATTTCAAGCGAAGATATTAGCCTTAGAAGGTGTGACAAGACGCGTGCAATAATTTCAAAGAATGTTCTGGTTGTTCGAATCTATGTTTCGCTCCTCCAAAATATGGCTGAACCGTTAAAATATATTCGATATCGGAGAAATCCGATGCATTCCAGAGTTGTTTTTGGTCTGGATAAGTTAATTAATGTTTAGTTAATAATTTAAATAAAATTTCGGGCTCAAATAAAGACCTGCAATAGACAGATGTAACTCTTGAATAATGTATATTTAACTCGCTTTTTATCGGCCTTGTGCAAACGTCCTGTAATCTGAGAATGTCCCCTTGAAGTTTCGTTGAGAAGCAACGGTGGCTAGGTGGGTAAGGCGTTGGTTCGCTAACATAGAGGTCCCGTATTCGATTCTCGCATTGGTCGAGAAATTTCATCCAGATTTTTGGCCGTTGTTTCCCCTTTGACAGTGATGCAGAACGGAGGGCCTGACATGGACAGCTGTTTAGTCGCTCGGATGGGACGAAACCCGAGGCTTCGTGTATACGTTGGTGTTCACGTAAAAGATCCCCGACAGTTGGAATTCGATGTAAGAGTAGTCCGCAGGGTCACTATCTAGGTAAAGTTTCTCTCAAATGACACTGCATGGCGTATGCACGTCTTCAATAGCCCATTCGGAGCAGGACGCTAACCTTATTTTATTTCATTTAAAGTCTCGTTGGCTCGGCTAGTTAGCTGTTCGCTCAATAACCAAGAGACGTTCCGGTTCGATCCCGATTGGGTTGAGAAAGTCCCTCTGGTTTTCCTAACCTACTTTCCCTTTGTCAGCAGTACAGAATGGCATCACGTTAGCTGGACATCGAAATAGAGTTATCCTTAATACACGGCACGTGCCCTTCTTCATTATCCCCGTACGTGCAAATACGTAAGACCTAAAAATTCCATTACAAATTCGGTACAAAATCAAAAGACACCCCCAAACTCCCTCTTTAAGTAAGTCATGCCCCACATTGTCACCCCAGACCTTTGTAATACCTTTATTATTCAAGACATTCTATAGAATGACGTCATATCCTGCCGCGTGATGTAGATGATCAGTAACACCTTGATCTAGGTAATAATTACTGTATATATAATATACCATGGTATGCGATACACGGGCGTGGTCAGAAATTTGAACAAGAGAGGGTCCGGGGTGGAGACAACGTCAAATGTTGTGTGGGGTAAAATCATAAACTCTGGGGACACTATTTCTGTTTATTTATGTTAAAGGAATAATCCCAGTTACATTTTGGGGCTTAAAATTGCTTAATTTTGTATGAAAGGCCTTTAATAACTTATAACTTAGCCCCTAGTAACTACCTCAAGCGTTGTGATACGTTTTCAAAAAATTTCCAATTGTCGGTATTGCTCTGTGTTTGAAGACCGGCGTCTTGGTTGCATCCTAAAAAGTGCCTGGATAATACGCGTCTACATGCGGAGTGCCGCAAGCTCTCTATTTATGAAGTGTACAATAGGTATCGCATGTAGTCGCATTTATCAAGTTCAACTATTTAAAAAGTCTAGTGTCCGGATATTTGATTGTGGTGCGATTTTGACGTTCACGTCCAAACGACTGAATATTTTGAACTGAACTTTTCAGACAAGGTAAATACACAATTCCTCTGTATTTTGGCGTTAAAATTTCATACGTATACGAACTTGTAATTTTCAGATTCTATGAAATTCGGGATTCGCACTTTAAGTTCGCACTGTGGTGTGATGGTTTACGGCAGTATTGTCCCTATTCAATCCATGACCTGCTACGTTTCGATGTGATCAACGCCATTACTACTACTGACCTCAACATATGGTAGGGTCACCAAAATTAAAACCATAACTTCAATCGTATTAGGCGGAGGAATGGGAAGTTTTAACTAGCTCAGTTTTCAAAAGTCGTTGCAACTCACCGCTGTGGGAAGTTTCAATATTTATTTCTCGAGAAATAACCCAATGTGTTTTAAACAGAACTGTCACACTCTAATTTATGTGCCAAAACGTTTTAAACAAATAATCTAAACGACAGCATTTTTTGTCCTCGCAATAATAAAGTAGTGAGACGGCGAGCTCTCAGCCAATGAAAATCTAGTAAATAGCGAATAACAGTAAATACACGTGACCTTAAGAAGAATTTAATAGATCACTGTCGTTGTTTTGCTATAACATAATTAGGACGATTTTTTTAGCCAAACTCGTTGTAAATCATATTTCTAATGAAAAGAAAATGCGCGCTATTAATACTGGTATATACCGGTGTCGGCTAACATGTAATAAGTGCATAAATGTGAAAGATTTAGATCAGCGATGACTCATTCAGTCATTGGGTAGAGTGTCCAACTGACAGCTGCTTACAACTTGGCGATTATGTGTCGTGTTTTCGGACCCGCCACCCCATCAGATGGTCAGTTTTCCCCGATGCCAGACAAGCTTTACCACCGTGAAGCCGCTGTCGGTAATACCTGACGGGCTTGTCCTCTCTCAACAAATTTTAAACTGTTTGTATCCTGTGTAAATGTAATGAATCAATTTATTATTCTTAAGAAAGTACACAACACTGTGGAATTAATTTTTGCATGCATCGTGTTTAACGTCCCGCCACGGCTCCGAGTATTAAGATTATTTGAGAAGGGTTGGAAATGTTGTTTGATAGCAATGATATAGGCCTATATATAATCGAATATAGATAATTGCCAAATATCAAAATCAATCAAGGTGTGTGAAGCTATATTTTATTAGAGGCTCTCTTCCTACTATATTAGTCTTTGCGTGTGTAGACATACATACTTTGCATTGTCGAGTTCACCCTAATATTAACTGGTTAGAATAGATCCCCTAAGCCCACCCTTCCTCATCTCTAATAAAGTCGACACTGTAGCATCCATATAATATAACTATGCATAAATCAAATGCAAGGCCCAGTCCCCCCCCCCTCATACACTGCTTAATCTCCCACCCTCCATATAAGGTTGGAAATACCTTTTAATATCAATAGGCCCAGCACCCCCCCCCCCATACACTGCCATTATTGAAGGAGCGGGGCTAAAAGTTTTCTTTATTTGGTCAAAATGGCACTCGGCAACAAACTTCGGCAGTTTCCGGGTGAGTATTTATCTTTCGGGTTCAAGGCCGATTGCACATCGACCGAACTAGCCGTTACGTCATTGATCATAGTGCGTATTCCTACAGCGTGTAAGTTTATTTTTTAGGTGATCCGGTTAAATAGAATTCTATTTTTAAAAAATAATTATGAAATGCTGGCACATGCTGGATGTGTGGCGATCATGTTTTTTAAATTAGTACAAAGAGACGTGTGATTTAAAAAATTAAAATCTTTCCCACAGGTTGTTGCAACGAACTTGAACGATAAATTTCTTCGGTCTTTCGCCTATATTGTGACAGCGGAAACCTAGCATTAGATCCACACACGTATTGTGGAACGATGTTATACGACGTTATTACAGCTAATGCAAGAGGAACAAAATAATATGCTCTGCCCCCATACCCCCGACACCCTCGTTACACGCGCCTGGTAATATCATAATGATATCCACCCTCGCTGCACACGCCTGGTATATTATAATGACAGAGCACCTGTTGGAGATGATATTACCATCACAAGACAAATGATACCACAATAAACAACACATTATCCTCAATATCATGACTTGACGAAAAAATGGACCACAAAGACACCGGACTCTTCTTTCATCCCCTCCTTTATTAAACAAACGATTTCAAGGGAACTTGCCCGATATTATTTTCTACTTCAACCGGTTAATACAGTGTGTTTTGAGGGTAATAATCCCGGACAGCGGAGATGATTACAGGAATCAAGGACTCGCTATTTTATGTTATATCCATTATAGCCTTGCATGCCAAGCGATTATGAGAATCATTCACTCTTTATTTCATGATCCATATCATTCAAGTCTGGAATGCCAGATGTTCACAGGAACCATGCGCTTCTGATAGAACTGTAGTTTATAGAATGGATTCGAACGAACAGCCGAAGTCGTGTAGTAAGCAAATTATTGAAATAAGATTAAACCATATGTTAGTCCCGAAATGACCTACGTTGTGTCGAGTGGGCGTTGGACCCCATTTCTCTCTCTCTTTAAGAAAAGATGTATTTGTTATGATCCATGCACGGAGTAGGACAGTCAACAGTGATTAATAATAAATTAACAGCGATATGGGAGATAGGGTGTCTATCTTCAGAGTTAAAGCCGCGGAGGTCAGTCTAATAGATATCCAAAGTGACGATGCGTTTTTTTTCATTTTCGCTTAAAGATCAAATTTCTTCCCGCTTAATCCGTACTTACTCAGTTGGATTAAACATTATATAAGAGCGAAATCTGCCTATTGTAGGTCTTTTTTAAGACCTGAAATGCTACCTATGTTTTTAATTAGACATTGATTAACTTATCCAGACCATAATCAACTCTCGATGTCTTCGCTAGTCTGTGATATTGGTTGGATTATGATCCGATTTGCTGCTCAACTTTTAAACATGACATGGATAATTGAGACTATGTTTTTTATCGTACTGACTTTAGTAATGATGATGGAGGCTAGGCCGAAAAATCAATCGCAAAACTCTCGCTTTAGGGCCGATCAATTTGGCTGATATTTTCAGTAAATTCCTTTTACATTATCTGGTTTTTGACTATTATGTTAAGAACTGTCAACACTTTTTCTAATTTCCCATAATGTCTATTTAATTAACTTTTGATTAAGAGTGCAAAATCAAAAACCAGCACTATTATTATTATTATTGCAGCATATTTATAGTGCACCCTTTCATATAACATGTTCAAGGGCATTTTACAAAGTGGCAATGTAATCACCTAGTTTGTGTCGAGTGGACGTTAAACCCCATCTCTCTCTCTCTCTCTCTCTCTCTCTCTCTCTCTCTCACTCTCTCTCTACTAAGGATTTATATTTATATTTTACTATATGACATACCGAGTCTTTAACAAGTGGGTGTAGTGTAATATATCTAATTGGGGAAGTGTTCCGAATGATCAATGTACAGAGTAACCCAATCATACAGTCGGCGTCACGAGGGGTGATGGGGGTGAAGGTTTGTAGGTGTAACGGATGAATACAGGATATGATACAAGATTGTATATAATCTTATCATGTCTTATACACCAAAAAAAAACTGTCCGCCATATTAAAGGTGCATTATGTTAGATATGAAATGAAATGGGGTTTAACGTCCTGCAGTTCTGCTCTGACTGGGCTAATGAAGACGGGCATACGCCATACAGTGTGCTATGAGGGAAATTTTGCCTGGAGAGCAGCACTACTTAGCTTAACCACCGTGACCCCGCATTATGTTAGAGCTACATCTGTCTTTTGCTGGTATTTACCGTTACATCAGTTATTAAAGGGATAGTATGACAGCTCTCACTATAATAGTTACAAACAACATAATGTAAAAGGAATATGCTAAAAATTTCAGTCAAATTGCTCAACTGAACCGTGGGGGGGGGGGACTAGTGGTCTAGAGTGCCGCGCTTCGACCTCTAGCTGGCCGGTCACCTCTGGCTTGCGGCTGTGGTTTCGATCCCTGGTGTGGCCTTCTCAACCTCGTGGGTTTCCTCCGGGCACTCCGATTGCCGCCTACTGCTAGAGACCCCTACGCGCAAACGAATTATTGAAATAAAATTGAAACCATATGTTGGTCTCAAAATGACCTAGTTTGTGTCGAGTGGACGTTAAGCCCCATTTCTCTCTCTCCACTCTGAACCGAGATATTAGCGATTGCAATTTTGGCCAAGCTTCGATAAAAAAAACAACATTAATTAACTCTCGATTATCCATTTTTGCATTTAATCATCAATGAGCGTTGAGCAGCAAATCGGATTCAAATCCAGTGCAAATCCGACACAAGAGATTAAGGTCTTTTCAAGACAAATAAATGTCTATATAATAGTTTCAGGTCTAACGTAACGTTATGTAAACATGTTTGGTCCAATTTGGCGCTTTGTTTTAAAGGTAAAGCCTTTGTAACGCTGTCAGCTACTGGTCGTTAATGGGACTATTGACCAATCATAATTTAAAACAACAATGTTCGCTCTTTACAGCAGTGAGTAGTGGGATTAGCTCTAATCAAAAGAAACACTGCGCGGAATATGTACAATCAAACTGATCCCGCAATGAATATTCGCTTGGCCGCTACAATCACTGATAAGCATGACATCGACGAGACTTAATGAGTTCGGCATATTAACTTTTTTACTCCGACAAATTAAATTCTCAAACATCTTTTTGAAGTATAAGAAAAATACATAAAGACGTTTGAAGTATTTGTAGTTAAAAAAATATTTCTTATTTAGTGTAAATGGGTATTAAAATGAGTAAAATGCATCATTTTGCCCGAAGCAGTTAGGTGTTATGTAAACAATGCACTAGCCGTTGAGCCAATGACTGACGCCCCGTGAATTCAATGCACGTGTTGTGGACAGTCATCTGTGACGGTGTGTCCTCACTGTGCCCACTTTTGATTAATCCAATTAAGGTCTAATTAGGATTAGTGTATTAAGCGGATTAGGATTAGGTGTTATGGGTAATTAGATGGAAAAAAACCCCAAATATTTTATGTAATTTTTTTTTATTTTTCGATGTTTTATATATATTTAATAAAAACATAACATACATGGATATATCATACATCACATTAGCACTTTATAATTTTAATGAAAATATATCAATTTTCGATGTTTTATATATAAAATATGTAATAAAAGTATAATATACATGGATATATCATACATCACACAAAAACAAGATGAAAATTTACAATGTAGTTAAACGGGCTACGCCATCGGCATACTCGAATACAGTCTTTATACCGTTCTGAAGATCTGTTTTCAGAGTTTGGAGTCGGGTTTCTAGTTGCCTGTACTTTCTTCTCTTAGGCCGTAATTTTCCGTTGGCACCTAACTGGAGAATGGTTACTTCGGAGTAAGCTTGTTCATTCTTAAAAAAAAGCCACCAACTTAAAAATATTTGGGTGAGGGGTGGCAATAATGGATGTTATCTTGGAATGCCATCCTTCAACATGGTTCGTTGTGCGTGGACCTTCAGTGTGGAAATGGTTCCACATCATTCTGCCATGCTGCCCCTCCACCCAGAACTCAGATTACAGTGAGTTCATCTCACCAATTATAAGACTGAATATTTAGTCACTTTCAATATTTGTTTTTTTTTCCATCTAATTACCTATAACACCTAATCCTAATCCGCTTAATACACTAATCCTAATTAGACCTTAATTGGATTAATCAAAAGTGGGCACAGTGAGATGTAACCTCTGTGACAGCGTTAATTCGTAAGTAATTCTCTGTGAAACAGATTGATGTACAATAGGTAGATTTACCTCTTGTATAGTGTATATGCACATGTAAAGACAAGGGCGAGGGCCGCCCGGGTCCTATAAAAACTCTCGACACTCAACAGCAGCATGCATCGTGACCCGGATAACCTTTTGGCAAGGATGTTAGTAAAATCACCTTTGTGCGAGTTGATAATCTCCGATGTTGTTTCTACTGATGCTCACTTGCACATCCATCTTTGATAATTTCAATTTTACGTGAAGTTGACAATACAAGAAGCACGAGGACCCTAAATAAATCGTAATCCGGGTAACTTGAGTCTTATCGAGACGCCCTTTCAAAACAATTTATAAGGATATAAGATGGCCGACTTCGTTAATTCAATATTTTTCCATTTTATAAAAAGTGTCAATGTTTTAATCCTTGTTATATAAATTAAAGATACAGTGCCCCGAAAATATTTATCGGGCGGTTATTTCCAATAAAAGAATGGCAAATTTGGTATACATGTATATGGAAAGTATAGAAACCTATGGACTAACCCAAAACACCCATGGGGAAAGCACTGAGCAAAATGGCAGGGTATCACTAACTAACTCGACTGTTTTCTGCGATCTTATTACTCGTAGTTTGACGGAGGGTGTGGTCGTTAGGCGGTTTCTGGAACATTGAGGGATGTCAACATTCAAATGACTTTGTAATTAAAAGCTGGAAAAGGAAGTTGACAGAAAATAATTAAGAATTTATCTGGGCCTCCATATGTTTGATCGGGCCCCCCCCCCTCCCCAAAAAATTGCATTAGCCCCCCCCCCCCAATATTTCGCCAACAATACTGATTTCTTAGGAGTGTTCTTAGCCGGCCACATTTGTAGCCCCTCCAAAAAATTCCATCATAGCGCGCTACAGGCCGGTGTATGATAAATGGTCAAATATGGTTTTGAGAGGGATTTGAAGCAAATTGTTGATAGATGAATTAGTTTGAATATGTTTTTAGTTCAAATATGTCATCAAATCACACAGTTTGTACGCAGGAAGGTATCTTTAAAACATTTTTTTTAGCTGATTCATCTTTCGTTTTTGATCTGGGTGGTCGAATGGTCAAACACGTGCACTTTATATCATAAGGTCTAGCATTATGAGTCGAGTGGTTTCGGTTCCCAGCTTGTACGTAACAAGGAGTGTGATCGTCTGTCTAACCTGGTGATTTTTCTCCGGGTTATCTGGGTTTCACTGATAACAAAAAACCTGCACGTAAGCGAATTATTGAAATAAAATTGAATCATATTACTTCTTTCGTTAAAGAGGAAACACCGCGCGAAGACCGACACAGATGTCAGTAGCGCGTGTGTCCTCCACGGGTTCTTACGTACGCTGTGCAGCGACGTCGCGTGGAATTAACCAATGTTTGAAAGAAGGCCTTGGGCAAATTGTTCCATTCTTGGACAAGAGCAGTTTCTAAAGCAGCAATGGTGTTCATCTGTGGTCTCCGATACAGACGGCGTCCAATCTCATCCCAGACATGTTCTATCGGTGCCATGTGCGGAGACATGGCTGGTCAGTCCAAGACATTGATGTTGTAAGCAGCCAGGTAGTCCATACCGACACGGGCGGTATGCGGACGTGCATTATCCTTTTGGAAGTGCTGAAGTTGTGGGTGCGCTCGAAACATCGGAGCAACAATTGGTTGCAAGACATCATCACGGTAGGCTACAGCATTAACGCGATCCCGGCAAATGTGTAGGGGGGGGGGGTCCAGTGATGAAATGTGAAGCCTCCCGACACCATTACACTTCCCCCACCCCATCGATCTGTTTCGATGACGCAACAGTCTGCAAGACGTTCCCCAAGACGTCTCCACATACGTTGACGGCCATCAGCGTGATAAAGATGAAAGCGACTCTCATCACTGAAGAGCACACTTTGCCAGTCTACTCTTCTGCATGTCTGGTGTCCTTGAGCCCATATCAAACGCCGCTGACAGTGATGATCCCTGAGGGTAGCTCCAACATAAGGCCGTCGTACTTCTCTTAGACGACGTCTTACGATGTTGGCACTTACTGGTCCCTGTCTTCCGACGACTGCTTCACCTGTTCGAGTCGCTGGGCAGAATCTATCACGCAGATGAGTGACCCGGATGTAGCGGTCTTGAGCTTAGGTTGTAACGCGTTGTGGACCAGGACGTTGACGGTCACGTGTTGATCCAGTAACTCAAACACGTTCCACCAACCTTACAATAGTGGACTGATGACAATTGAAGTGTCTGGACATCCCCATGGCTTCATTCCGTTGATTTTCAGTAAGTCTCAGCATCTCTAGCTCGATTCCTTCACACGTTCAACAACAAATTACGACAGATTGACGTTTCATAGTTCATGTACTGCACATTAAAAGGACAACCCCGATTAGAACAGAGTCTCAAAAATCAAAGTCCGAGTAAGTATGAAATTTTTAGCGCCAAAACATAAGAGGAATGGTGTATTTGTCGTTTCTCAAAATTCCAGCTCAAAATATTGAGTCGTTTGGACGTGCAAGTCAAATATGCTTATCCGGACACGTAGCTCTTTTAAAACTCCAGGTCAAATTTTTCGTTGGGTAACCCGATAATTATTTTCGTTCCTTTGGAGGTCTATACAGTGAATTGCCCATGTGCTGTACTTGATAATGAAGGGTTAATTGCACCTTCAAATTATATTTATAAAATAATAGTCTGGTTTTATCCAGACACTGCATAATACAGCTTGGGACAGCGGTCTCCATTTCCAGATGAAGACTGATGGGTTTAAGTTGTTTGAAAACGTATCACAAATATTGGGTTAGTTGCTTGGCCCTTAGGTAGAGGATTTTAAGCGATTTTAACACAAAAGTAAGCAGTTTTATCTTCCAAAATATTATCGGAATTAGCCCTTTAAGTTGAAAACATGCTTTTAAAGGGCTCACACACAATGCTGCACGTGAATATTGGGTTTTTCATGTGTATCTCGTGCAATTTTTTTTGTGCACACGGGCCGATATTTTTTGAGTTTGTGAGCATTATGTGAAACAATAGTTCATAGTATTGCATAATATTATACATACAAAACCACCTAGTAATAAAATATTTGGGAAAAAAGTGATGCGTTTTCCATGGCGGTCCCGTTTCACAAAATTTTAACTAAGATAAAATCGAAATTTTAGTAATTTGATTGTATAATATTAGATTGATTTTAGTGCTTAGCCAATCAAAATCGAAGTATCTACTAAAATTTCGATTTCATCTTTAGTAAAGTTTTCGTGAAACAGGACTCTGAAGTATAATCTCTGGGAGGGAGAAGGGTTTTCCCGAAAGTCACGTGTTGCAGACATATTTAAATTAACACCTGCAACCTATCTATCTAATTTTACCCCGACAATATCCGCATAACTTTAATATAATTAATTTTCAAACATGCACTGACCACAAATAGAATCATGTCGATGTATATAAAACAAATTGTTCAGTATTTCCGTGTAATTCTTGTTGTAGTCAATATTTATGTTGGATTAAACGATTTAACATGAGGATAAGGAAACTGTAGAAATAGATAAATAAACCGCTGTGTGTATTAACAGATTTAGGAAAAGGTGTCAACGGACCGGGTTACTATTCAGAGATAGAGAAAGAGAGAGAGCGAGAGAGAGGGGGGAGAGGTATTTCTGGTGTAACATATCATTTGATTATATTTCAACAATTCGTTTGCACATACGGTATTTGAGCAGTGGGAGAGAGAGAAATGGGGTATAACGTCCACTCGACACAAACTAGGTCATTCCGGGACTAACATATGGTTCAATTTTATTTCAATAATTCGCTTGCGCGTAGGGGTCTTTAGCAGTGGGAGGAAACCGGAGTGCCCGGAGGAAACCCACGAGGTTGAGAAGGAGCCCCTATCTCCATGTCACATACGCTCACACCAGGGATCGAAAACACAGCCGCAAGCCAGAGGTGACCGGCCAGCTAGAGGTCGAAGCGCTCCTCTCTAGACCACTAGGCCATCCCAACCCCCCGACAACGGGAATACATAAAAGCTGAATCCAACACAGCATCTTAATTTAAAGATAAATTATGTGAGATTAGGTAACGAGTTGGCAGTTCTCACTACAATAGTTAAAAACTAGCTAATATAAAGGCAATTTGCTAAATATTTAAGTCAAATTGATCCACTGTTAGCTAGAGAACTAAGCGATTGAAATTTCCGCTTAGCCTCGGTCATCATTACTAAAGTCGGTAAGACAAAACCAGTAGTATCGGTTATCCATTTTTATTGGTAAATCACGAAGGAAAATATTTCAGCGAATCGAACTACAAAAATCTCATGCTAGCCTCAACATCGAGAGTTGATTATGGTCTGAATAGGTTAATTAATGTCTAATTAATAGTTTTTATAACATTTCAGGCCTAGGCAGATTTTGCTCTTGCAAAATGCATGTTTAATTACAAAACTGTCAAAAGCAATTCATTCGTGATTTTAATAACTAATTATAACTAGAGCCACCTTCACGCTTGACTGAACCTGTATGAATTGACAAATATTGTATTAATGATTAAAAATTACATGTGGATTATATTTAGACTTGATTTCATGTCGAGATGCAACCTGAATTCTTGATAAACACGCCACCCTATCCTGGAATATACAAAGGTATTGTTTTCTGTAACCAATTGAATGTATTTTAAAGTATATTGCACAAGAATAAAAACCCCTCGACACTTCCTTAATGAAACATGCATTATGCAAGAGCTAAATCTGCCTATTGCAGGTTTCTCTTTAGTCCTGAAATGTTATCTAAATTATTAATTAGACATAAGTTAACTTATCCAGATCAACTCTAGATGGCATCGCTATCCTGTGGTCTTTGGTGGATTATCATACGATTTACTGCATAACTTTCCTTCGCGATTTAATCATTAAATGGATAATCGAGACTATTCTTTTTATCGTAAATACTTTAGTAATGATGATTGAGACTAGGTGGAAATTTCAATCGCTTAATTCTCGGTTCATAGTGGATCCATTTGACTAAAACTTTCAACAAATTGATTTTACATCATCTAGTTGCTAACTATTAAAGTGAGAACTGCCAACTCGTTTTCTAATCTAATATAATGTATCTTTAAAATACAAAATATCAGTTAAGAGAGAGAGAGAGAGAAATGGGGTTTAACGTCCACTCGACACAAACTAAGTCATTTTGGGACTAACATATGGTTTCAATTTTATTTCAATAATTCGCATGCGGGTAGGGGTCTTTAGCAATGGGAGGAAACCGGAGTGCCCGGAGGAAACCCACGAGGTTGAGAAGGCGCCCCTATCTCCATGCGAGACCACAGCCGCAAGCCAGAGGTGACCGGCCAGCCAGAGGTCTAAGCGCGGCACTCTAGACCACTAGGCCATCCCAACCCCCCATCTCAGTTAAGCTTGAATGTATTTAACTTGTGTCTTCTTTCTTAATCAGTGGGTTGGACACTGGCTCGCTAGCCTGTGGGTCGCGGGTTCGAGCCCGGTGTTGGTCGAGAAAGTTCCTCGAAATTTTCCAGAGTTGTCGCCCCTTGTAAGTGGTGCAGAACGCAAAGACAGTGTCTAGTCGATTGGATGGATCGAAAAAACGAGATGGAATTCGATATAAGAGTAGGCTGGAAAATCCCAATGAACTTTCGCGGCCAACACCTCCGTACATTGAGCCTCCGTACATTGATCACCAAAACCTATTTTTCCGCTTCATAAGGACTCATTTGTAACATTTGTAACTTTTTGCGGTATTTTATGAACATTGTCACCAAAATAATCATGTGTAATGTTTCTATATTTTTAAATTGTACATCCATCTGCATTCATTGTAATGAAAAATGCAGACGTTAATGTCGTGTGTATTTTTATCGGAGTTACTCACGATGGTGTAAAAACTCATTACATGTCAAAATATTATTCTCTCTCCTTGTGATTACAGAAAGAGAGAGAGAGAGAGAGAGAGAGCTACTTTATATAATTGTTATTTTGATAAAGATGAATAGGCAAATAAAACCCCACCAAAATAAATATCACGCTGACGATTCAGATATTTTACTTTTAATTTGTTTACAGCACAAGTGACATTGAACTTGACTTCAAAGGATTTTAACATGTAATACGTGTCTTCATTTGATCAGATATCAGACTGCGCCCTGCCCTACAACTGTATTCGGAGTAATTTTTTTCTAATAGATATTTAGGGCATTCGAACTAAAACTGTCTTCTATGAATTATTTAAAAATGTCAACCTAAGTTCCAGCAACATGCGACTCTAGTAATCTAGCAATAGGACAATGGCGACACTAGTAATCTAGAAATAGACAAGTGCGGCAGTAGTAATCTAGTAATAGGTCAATGGCGACACTAGTAATCTACCAATGGGCCAGTGGCGGCCTTAGTAATCTAGCGATAGACCAACTGCCACTAGTAATCTACCAATAGGCCATTTGTGACATTTGTAATCTAGCAATAGGCAAATGGCTACATTAGTAATCTAGCAATAGACCAATGGCGACACTAGTAATCTAGCAATAGATCAATGGCGACATTAGTAGTCTAGCAATACAAGAATGGCGACACTAGTAATCTAGCAATAGACCAATGGCGACACTAGTAATCTAGCAATAGACCAATGGGGAGACTAGTAATCTAGCAATAGACCAATGGCGACACTAGTAATCTAGCAATAGACCAATGGTGACACTAGTAATCTAGCAATAGACCAATGGGGAGACTAGTAATCTAGCAATAGACCAATGGTGACACTAGTAATCTAGCAATAGGCCAATGGTGACACTGGTAATCTAGCAATAGACCAATGGCGACACTAGTAATCTAGCAATAGACCAATGGGGAGACTAGTAATCTAGCAATAGACCAATGGCGACACTAGTAATCTAGCAATAGACCAATGGTGGCACTAGTAATCTAGCAATAGACCAATGGGGAGACTAGTAATCTAGCAATAGACCAATGGGGAGACTAGTAATCTAGCAATAGACCAATTGCGACACTAGTAATCTAGCAGTAGACCAATGGCGACACTAGTAATCTAGCAATGGGCCAATGGTGACACTAGTAATCTAGCAATAGACCAATGGCGACACTAGTAATCTAGCAATAGATAAATGGCGACACTAGTAAACTAGCAATAGAATGGCGATACTAGTAATCTAGCAATAGATGAATGGCGACACTAGCAATGTAGCAATATGCCAAAGGCGATACTGGTTACCTAGCAATAGGCAAATTCATTGGAAATCGAAGAAGGGTAGGGGATAACTCTACTTCCATTGCAAAATACCCCCATCCCCCACCCCCATTGCACACGTTGTCACCAGAATGACATATTAAACCATGTGTTAGTTTCAAAATGACCCAAGTATTGACGATTCTTTAAACCACATTCTATATCATTCACCGAGGTGGAATTCGCTTCATTTCTGCAATAATTTTCCAATTAACGACAAAGTTCTCCATCTCGCACCCCTCGCGACGCCCTCGCCCAATTTGCGGAATGAGGGGGGGGGGGCGAATGGTTATTGGCATGGTTCCAATTCCCGGCTGCGCGTGACAAGGAGTTTTGTCGCCTGTCCAACCTCGTAGCGTATTTCCAGGTACCCCCGTTTCCTCCAACTGCTAAAGACCCCAACTCGCAAACGAATTGTTGAAATAAAATTGGACCATCTGTTACGTTAAACCCCGTTTCGCTCTCTTTTGCTCACCAAATTTGCAAACCACCCCTTAATAAATAGTAAAAACACTCACGTGTATGTAATAAAATAAGATTTATTTACAGTAAAAACATAGTTTATATACATGATATCAAATAATGCATTAAAATACATCGTGCAGGCCATTTAATATCCCAGTCATCCGACGGATCGTCTAGCAAGTTGGCTTGCCATGTGAATAAATGTCTAAATAATAATTTATATAATATTTGAAGCCTGCAGAACGACCTTAATTGTCAGATGTGTTCTTACATAACGTATTCTGTTATTACATAAATATTGTCAGCTATTTAATTACACATATATCATAAATGTGTATGTACAACAATATAAAGCTGGTTGTTTTTGTTTTAAACGCCATCTTGGTAGTACAACCTACCTACAGAGTCTTATGATCACATGATCATGTCTTTTAAAACGTAACGGACATAACGTCCGACATCGCAATCCCCGACGCACACTGTTTGCCTCGAACGAACGTCACAATTCCCTTCCATAGATACTAGATCCGATTGCATAAGGTACATTTATTTTATAGACAAAAATCCTACACTTTTTGTTTTGTCACCCCTCGGATTGTTTTTGTGTCTGGCGTTGATTATAAATGTACCGATGTAATCTCTCTTTCTATTGGTTCTCCTTCTATTGGTGAAGGCCAACGAACCGAGTTCTCACGGTCTTCATTGGTTGAAGCACCACCCCCTTTCACGTCACAACTCGGCGCAGTCGCATCGGGCTGAAATCCGAAACCATGATTTCAGGAGTTCCTTGGAACTATAACATCAGATTTTAACGTTGTATGTAACGTCTGGTGCTTAGGCCTCGGCTTGTCCAAATAACTGGATAACGTTTCGATGAAATCTAGCCTCGAATTCAGGGTGGGTGAGCGTGATAACCTCGCCATCACAGTTAATGTAGTATTTTTCTTCCAGACCGGGCTCGCCATTATCGGAGATGATAGATGAAGCTCGTGTAAGTCTAACTTTATAGGCATCCACTCGGCGTTCTTTTACAAATTCATGATCGAACTGAAATAACAAATAATAAAATTCATAAATATTTTGTCTAGGGAAATAATCACAAGTAGTATTTTATCAATTTGTATTTTTAAAGAACGAAGGGTTGAGGGTGTTTTGGCCCATGATTTAACGCATGCGCCGTTTCGATCCCACCCTTGTACGTTAGGTCACATGGATTAGGGTTGCCTTTCTCTCTCTCCCCGGGTCCTCCAGTTTCCTCCCACTGCTAAAGACCACTACGCACAAGCGAATTATTAAAAAATACAATAAAACCATATGTTAGTCCCGAAATGACGTAGTTTGTGTCTAGAGGAAGTTTCCCCCTCCCCCTCTATATATATATTGCATAGACACATTGTATAGATATAAAGGCAAACCACATTATAAGATCTTCAATCAATCTACTATATATATATATATATATACAGTCTATATATATACTATACATTATCTACTGGGCGTTGTCTGTTTACTCTACATATGTAAATTTTGATATGAATCGCGACACACTGTTATTAAATAAAGTCTTGAGGAATGTTTTAAACGGTGACAACCCATCGTGAACATACAGTGTCCTTTAACTGCTTACAAATTCATTCTAACTATTTAATTGACTCGTTTTGTCCCTGTGCAGCGATTTTAATTTTACTCTTTCGTCTTTTTGTCCGTCTATTAACTGATAATACCCAAATATTTCTCCGGAATTTGATCGGATACGATATCCGACATTCCTGAAATTTTACACGTACGTCCGATAATCTTTCGGGTGATTTTTACAAATGATAACTTTGACTCGGTTTATTTTATCTTTTCAAATAAAATCCCCAGTAATTTTTGAGCACAATGTCCACTAATTGTCGGCGTTGAAGCAGGGAAGTGGGGATCAAAGGGACAATAAACTGTGATAGAATACAAGGCAGACATTCCAAAATTGAACAAAGAAAAACAGTTGAATAAATACTTACACATTCAGCTTTGTGGTCTTGAACCTGGGCCAGCTGCTTCACGTGTTTAGCGAAACTGCATTTACTGGTCATATAGAGGTTAATGGCCTCGTCGCCGAATTTTGGCACCATTTTTCGATCTTTAGGAGTTCTGGTAATGACGTAGGTATCAACACCATACATGGTATCGTCGACTTTCTGCCATTCCTTGGTGTCTGAAAGTTGGTACTCGACATCCAAGTCAAAAGCTCGTCGACGTAATACAGTTCCAACTGGTATAACTATAAATAACAAATACGCAACATATACAAACTGTTTTAAGATTTGAAAAAAAAAATAATTGAAATTTCAAAATTCAAATAAAAGGCTGTAGACCATAAATCAAGGTTGTTGTTTTTTGTATTTTTAAATTTATTTTTTTATTTCAGTAAGCTGTCGATACGGGAATAGGTAAGACTATTAGATCATCCTGGTATTTCAATCCAATGTCGGATTGGAATCCAGGTCGGATTCGGAAAAAGCACTCATTGGGTTTGGGGTGCTTTTTTGTTTATTTCAGCCCGTCTTCCATTAGCCCAGGTTAGGTGCATAAGAGTAGGACGTTAAACCCCATTTCATTCCATTTCATTTTGTTTATTTCGATCAGTAAACTATCATTCCTGTAATGGGTTCGATTAGAATCGTAATACCGGCTAGGTTCCCCTTCATAAAAATAAAATATTAATTCTGAAAGAAAGAGTACTTACTGTTATATCTGGTTGGGCCCATCCATCTAAACTTCTCACAATCATACATGATATCACCGAAAAGACCGAAACCTAACAACAATCCTGAGTACGCCGTCAATTCGCCATCTTGATGTACTCCTACGACATTGGCGTTAGTTCGTTTACCTGTAAAGGAGAAAGGGGTAAATGAATTCAAAATTTGGATTTAATACGAAATCAACTTTTTAATTTAAAAAGCTCCTTAAAGAATATGTTAAATTATTTTAAAATATAAATCGAACACCAAATCAAAACTTAAATTTAATAAAAGAAAAGGGTTTATTTTTGATTAAATCGTATAAATTGTTAAAAACTTACCAAGTATGATATGAAGCGCTGCAGTGGTTACATCCCTCGTGCCATGTAAATACTGGACAATATAGTCACCGGAACCGGCGGGAATAATACCAATCGGAATGGTTGCTGGCACTACTTTAGCTTCAGGTGAATTGTATTTGACCCCAGCGTCCTTCTGAACTCTTAAAACCAATCCCGTCATGCATTCACAATAGAGACCGTCACCACCCACGGTAACAATACTGAAAGACAATGGAGAAATAATATTTATTATAAAAATATATCAAAGATCGAAAATACAGATATTAATGACATCAGGCCAAACGAACATCCGCCATTTACAAAGATGGAGATGAGGGGAAAACAGAGATATCCTTCCGCCGGAAAAATGTTCGTCACTAAAATAAACATATGGACGATTTTTAGTTAGGAATACAAACAGCTTACTTCAGATAAGTAAACGAACTCGGCTATTTTGGGCCTGTATATGCAAGACATGCGTAGTTTTATGAGTGGCCCATCATTGTGCTCACACGACACGTCCGTTTAGACGAGAGAAGGTGGACGAGGTTGACGCCGTGCGAATGTTTTGAGTGGCGAGCAGAAGTGTGGGTGTATGTACAATTGACAAGTTGAGGTGTTGGATGTTTGATACGTGATAGTTGTATTATATCGACTGATGGAGTACGTCAAATCACACGAATAACAACTGACAGACACCGACCTATCAATCAAATCCTGTTAATTAATTAACACATAATTAACTGACGTCATTAATTATGGTGCACAACGTTCTGCAGGCGGAGGATTACATATGTACAGCCATGAATTGAATTTATAATGTTATGTTAACGTACTTGAAACGACTACAACATGTTTAGTCTAGTTAATGCTATGTCTCAAGTAGCCGACACGACGTCCCCACCCCCACCCCCCACTCCCCCGTCGACTTCGTCCCGTAAACGACACGGTGTCTCCCCTCCCCGCGCGCCTATTTCTATTTCACACGCAGCCGACACGTTGTCCCCCAGTCAGCACCTTCTCCCTTCCGCTTATCCCGTATTTTACAAGTAGTCGATACGTTCCCCCTTCTCCGTACCCCTTACCCTTCTCCTTCTTAACACTTTACCCGGATTCAACACAGTGCACCCCCTCCCGCCCCACGGTCAATTCACACGTAGCCGACCCGCTGTCCAACAACAACCAAATCTAAACAAACCAGACGTCAGTCAATAAGCGATTGACACACCTATCTAAATACGGATTTGTATTATCATGACATATACTCAATAAGCTAATTGTGATAGGAATGTGTTGAAAGAACTAAAGTCCACGTTTATTTCTCGCCCATGTCATAAAGGAAATAGCCAACTCACCCATCAATAGTGGATAGATCATATTCCTGGAGCATTTGTTTAGCTTCTTTAGGGGCTTGGGTAACTGTAAAATAAGAAAGATAAAATAATATTTAATAAACGAAAACCTCTTCAAGTCAATATTGAAATAGTTTAAACATATACGCTCACAATAATATTCGTATATCGGCTTTTCGAGATAGTGTCACGAAGCCTTTGTGGTTGTTCGGACTATTCGCCACCCTTCCTGAAAACTTATCCCCGTCCGTATTGAAAATATACATTAGCGTGACGATGATATCGATTTCTAGAGATAGTTTCTCGAAGCCTTTGTGGGTGTTAAAGACTTTTCGCCACCCCTACTGACAAACTATCTCCGTCATTCCACCGCCCCGAAAATCATATACATAACATAATATATTCCACGCTATACATCGCATATAACATGTTCCGACCCCTGGTTACCTTCTCCCCATTGCCCCCCCCCAACGACCCGTATATAATCAACAACTCACCTTTCACGACCGGCTCTATTCCACTCAACTCAAAAAGACGTTTAACTTTATTTTTGTAAATCTTTTCGGCTTTTCTTTGACCACTGTTTGGGTTGATGATGACTAAGAGCTTTTTGGGTCTGTTTTTATCTATAATGTAAGAAAATAACAAATTATTAGATATATACAAATAATCTAAATCTGGCACAAATATGTAACTCATATTATGCGATTACCAACCGACGATGTCGTTGACTGCACTTTTGTATAGTGCACGGCTATGAATAGTCGTGGGCGCGCGCTTAATAAAAATGAAATCATTGAACCAAAACACCATAAATAGGCCCATGTCAGTTTAAAGGACAGTTACGACCGGCGCTTATTGAGCGGATTAAAAGATTAATAAATGATTAAAATATTTGGTGAATAATGCGGTTATTTACCGATAGTTGACTACAGTAACACAATATAAACATATATAAACTTATTGTAACTATCAGCCGTAACCAAAATAACTAAAAACACCTAACCAATTATTGCTTGTTACCCGCCAATAATAAATACTTAATTATATAGTTTATTTATATATTACATGCCAGTGTCATGACAGTTACAGATGTAAAACTATTTCTGTCTTTTCTGTCATTTCTAAATTGCTCTCTAAAATTTATAACATATCATGAAATAACTTAACATTACCAATGTCGAGTTTTAGGCTTACGTCATATCATTTCGTAAAAAAATTGGTGAAATTTGAAAGTTATAATTTATGGATGGCGCGTAACAGTACATCGCACAGTATTAGTTACTCGGTGTCGTACACGAGCCAAGGTATGCGTATTCTTTCTCAAACGCCCGATTCTACGTCTTATTGATGGGATTCGCGAAACTGTCAAATTTTATTTTCTTTATACATACCACTTATTCAAATCGTTACGTGCATAAGAGTAGGACGTTAAACCCAATTTAACTTATTCAAATCAGATTTTAAAGTTTTTAAATTAAAAGCTGAATATTTAATTATTGCAATTGGAATATCAAATTATACACGAGTTCAATTAAACGAGCCCGGTTGGTGCAAAAAAGTAAGACATTAAACCCCATTTCAGACCTAAAATACACGCATGCAGTGTTGCATAAGACATTTATATAATGACACTGATGTCAGGTGATGTCTTACAATACAAGAATGTGTTAAAGCAGAAAGATGAACTATTGTATTTCATGTTAAAGCATCAACAGTTTGTAATATCTAAATATATTTAATTTAATCAATAATTATTACACAGAATATATTTATAAGTCGAGTGTTTATCATTTCCATGGTAATAATAATCACATCTTTCCACGACTTTATCAAACTTTCCTAGAAAGTTTGAAATACGACCTGACATCATACAAGGTAGTTTAAATAAGATTTGTTTCTAATGTGCACGCATAAACTTGTCAGAATAAAGAAAATGTCGCATGTTTTTTTAATGATTAATTGATTGATGAGCAACAAGCAAATCACGCTTTTGAGGAATGCATACAAAAAAAATAATTAATTTAAAACTTACTGTTGATCCTCGCGTTCAGTTCTAAAGCAAATTTCTCGGCTTTTTCTCCATAAAAAGTCAACGACTCTTTCTTAAGTTTTCTTCCTTTCGATGCGACGGCAAAAGAAACAGTAAAACTAGATTCGTCATCAAATTTCACACTTAAAATATCTTCAAGTGGAATAAAACCTGAATAAAGTCAGAAAAAAAGTTGTTTTAGAAGCCAAAAATTAACAATGTAAACAAATATACATAAGAATTTAATATATTTCACTAAAAAATCATTTTTGAAACAAATTGAAAGTTTAAGTTAAAATGTTTCCAACTTACATGTCTCGGTCTGATCTTTTAACCGATACGACAAACTCTTGTTTGTGATTGACACGACAAATTCTTCTTTTCCTTTTACAAATAATCCTTCCATGATGAAATAAACTTGAACTATTTTTATAGACTAACTTTTATAAAAATCCTTGATCTCGTCGATCTGTATGATGTAAGCACACCTTGTAGATATCAGTGAATAATATGATATATCGGGCCGTGAGATTTATTTAAATACCATTCGGCCTCTAATAAACGACCAATCAAAAGCCGGCTTTCTTACTATCGCGTGCGGGTATTTTAGTCGGAGGAAGACCACTTAACCAATCTCAGCTGTGTTTTGTTATCATCAGCGGGACTGACTCAATCTATAACAATTCTAGCCATGTAGAGAAATATTTCCCCGCGTTCATACAGGTGTTACGTTTAACCATTGTGTCTATCAGGCAACGCAGGTAAATTAGGGAGTCGCGGTGGCACAGTAGATAAACGTCGTGGCTCACTGACTTGATTGTCCCATGTTCGATACAGATACAAGCCTCATGACTAAACGCCGTGGTGTAGGATTGAGGCTCTGACATGGACAGTGTCTCGTCTTTAGGATGGGACGAAAACACAGGGTCCGTGTCCTTAAAAGAACCATTGGCAGTTGAAATTCTAAATAAGTGTTGGCGATAGCGCGCTATTCTGGCAAAATGGCAGAACCCGTCCTCATTAGCATAATTGGTCCCGAAAAGTAGGACGTTAAACCCCTATTGTATTTCCACTGTGGCCCCATTCAAATCTATTTTCATCATACATTAACAATTTTCGAGAGCATTCCACTGTGGCCCCATTTAACTATATTTTCATCATATATTAACAATTCTCGAGTATTCCACTGTGGCCTCATTTAATATAGTTTCATCACACAGTAACAATTCTCGACCATTCCACTGTGGTCCCGTTCAAGTACATTTTCATCATATAGTAAAAATTCTCGAGTATTCCACTGTGGCCCCATTCTATATAGTTTCTTTACACAGTCACAATTCTCGAGCATTCCACTGTGGTCCCATTCTATATAGTTTCGTCACACAGTAACAATTCTCGAGCATTCCACTGTGGCCCCATTCAACTATATTGTCATCATATATTTACAATTCTCGAGCATTCCACTGTGGCCCCATTCAACTATATTGTCATCATATATTAACAATTCAACTGTGGTCCCATTCAAGTATATTTTAATCATCTATTGCCAGGTATTTTAACGACCATAAATCATCGGTCTCATCCGACAAAAATCAATTAACAACATTTATTTGGTTTTCCTCTAGGAAACGAGGATAGGTATGACAGAGTAAAAATAAAATGTCCACCACGGAGCACCGACTATGTTTCATTCTAGGTTCGTCCCCCTGTCCGTTGTGGTTGCATAAATAAATGACAAGCACCTGAAGAAAATAAATAGATTTTAAAGACATGTAGGAAAACGACCGGTTACGATAAATCCCTGAGTCATGATGGAAGAATCTTTAAGTTAGTTTAAGTGCCGTGTGATATCTTGGACCAATACAGGTGATAATATGAGTGGGGATTCAGTGGCGGACGCTGGTTATTTGGTAGGGGGGGGGGGAAGTAGTACCCCTCCCAGAAAGTTGAGAAAAAAATGGGGTGTCAGTTGCTCAAATATTAATGAAATGAAATGAAATGAAATGAAATGGAGTTTAACGTCCTACTCCACTGTCCCGACTGGGTTAATAAAGCCGGGTATAGGCCCTATAGTGTTCTGTGAGAGATTCGCCATTAGTGAGATGGTGTGTGGTACATTAAGACAATGATGATGATGATGATATCCATCTTTTATTACTTGTTTAGGTTATAACGTAGAACATCCCACCATTGAATCATTTCTCTAGAACTTTCCCTAATTTCCTACTTACACCCCTGAAGATTACTGACATGCTTTAATAGTCTATTTATAGAATCGCTGGTGGAGGTCCCCCTGGAGACCATATCAGATACTAGCTGATTGAGAGAGAGAGAGAGAGATAGATAGAGAGACAAATGGATGAATGCCCATTTGGCATCAACTGAGAGATATTAACGTCCACTCGAAATAAACTATTTCATTTCGGGACTAACATATGGTTTAATATTTTTCTTCGGTAATTCGCTTCTGCTAATGGGTGTTTATCGGGATAGGGGGGAGGGCACACACGAGGAAAAACAGTGGACACTACTCTTTGTCACGTTGGGCGGAGAGGATGAACCTGCCCCTTGTCACGTATAAGCTGGGAATCTGAATCCCAATACCCGTCATAATAACAGACCTTAAGATATAAAGAACACGTGGTAGACCATTCGACCACCCAAGACCCCGACCAAGAAGATACATTTGGCAACTAAGCAATGAAGTGATACTATAAGTGAGATATTTCCGCCCGGCAAGAGATAATTTGACAACCAAACAAACATGAAACAATAATATATAATATTTGTGGTCGTGATCAACAGATTATAGTCGAGTAGAGTGAAGTAGGTGGGATTAATAAATAATCGGATAATATTATCCCCTGTATTATACATACATACATACATACACCTGTATATAAATATTGGAGGGTTGCATGGATGAATATTTGGCACGTGCGAGCTGTATCATAAGATCTGTCGTCGATTCCCCGGTTGTACGTGACAAGGAGTAGGGTCATCTGTCCAATCGCGTGGATTTTCTCCGTGTCCTCCTGTTTCCCCCCACTGCCAAAGACAGCTATGTGTAAACGAATTATTGAAATGAAATTGAACCATATGTTAGTCTCGCAACGACATAGTTTGTGTTGAGTAGACGTTAACACCCCCTCTCTCTCTATCTCCCTCTCTATACTTGAAGGGGACCACAGTGGAATGCTCTAGAACTGTAAGTGGATGATGATCACGGTATAATTGCTGGTTGAATCTAGGTCATCTAAATCTTTAAGTGCAATGAATAGTCTCGAATTATTAACACTGAGAGCAAATCTTGAACTTGAATGAAATTAAAATAGCGGATATTTAACGTACCGGGGTGTTTACTGCATTATGAAATAGCAAGCGAGCTTCGTCATATTGTGGTCATGAATGGCTGATTCCAGAGACAAAATTGACTCCAAGATAGAAGATAAGATAGGGAAATTTTACCTGGGTAGTAGCGCTACGGTCAACTCTTATATCGAATTCCAACTGTCAAAATGATTCTTTTACATGCATGCCAATGTGTACAAGAGACCTCGCTTATTCGTCCCATCCGAACGATTATGTGGTGTTTCGAATAACGGCGTGGGAATTACCAGGCCCGGTCTATATTTCAAGCTTACAAGGTAATAGTTCGTAATTCTAAGGAAGGAACAAAAAGAACGGACCTACCCTATACACAATGACATTCACGTAAAAAGAAACCTAATCAGACCATCTGTTAACAAGCATGTATAGCCTTTCTCCGTAATACAACTAAATTGACGTCATTGTAACATTATCAAGAAATAAAATAAATAGAGTTTAACGTCCTACTGTTCTGCTCTGACTGCATTGATAAAGATTGGGTTATTCGAACAAAGTCTGAGCACCTCTCTCTCTCACTATCTCTCTCCAACAGACTTTTATCAATACTTTATGTAAGAGAGAAGAGAGTATTAGCTCTTGTATAATGCATATTTATAACTGTTTCGGTGTGGATGAATAAAAATAATAAAAGTAGGTCTAAAAGGTTTAAGAAAATATATTGGCTTATCAGTCCCCCAATACGAAATGTTTTATTAAAATGTTGGCAAAATTAAAAAAGTTCATTCAGTCCAAATGAATCAATTTCTGCCGCCATTCGAAAAAAAATCAAAACCGCTAAATAATGTTTCGGCGTATATCAAAAAACAAATAAACTAAAAGTATGTAACTGGGCTTAACACTCCCTCGGTGTTAATAAATGTTTTAGTAATAATATGCTGTCAATTTTTAATAAGAAGGTTATCAAAGAACATGTATAAATACATGTCATTTTTTACACCCAAAATTCTTAACCATCGAGTTACGGTTTACGCCCCCCAACAATAAAAACACGTGACGCGATATGCAGAGTTTTTTCATTCGTTGAATTCTGAAACAATGTGTTGTGTATGACGTTCGGCGCTGAGCACCTTGATAACAGGGTGGATAAAGGAATATATAAAATATATATACGTAATAATAGAATCATTTCCGATGTAGCATATGTAAAAATGTTACTTACTCTCTGTGGATACCGTCTGATTTCCTCTTTAGGTATTTTATGTAAGGGAGTCGCGGTGGCTCAGTGCGTAGGACGTTGGCTCGATTACCTAAAAGTCCCGCGTTTGGCCCAGAAACCTTATGGGGATTTATCGACGTGGCTTCACCTTGTCAGTAGTGTAGGAATGAGGGCCTGGCAAGGGCAGTCGTTAGGATGGGACGGCACGAGCTTCCATGCCCATATTGACGTGCACCTAAAAGAACCGCTGACAAAAGGAAATCGATACAAGACTAGGCAGTAGCGCAAAACTTCTCCATAGCAAAATGCATGGCGTATCAACAGCCCATTTCATTTCATTTATTTTATGTAAATATGGGGATAGAGAGAGAGAGAGAGCGAGAGAGAGGGAGGGGGGGCAGTCAAAGTCCACTCGACATAACCTGGAGTAAACACACGAGGTTGGACAGGCGACTTAACTCCTTGTGCGAATCGAATCCGCGTCACATTAACTCAATGCAGAATCTAAAGTACACGCGTTAGAGCATTCACCCAACCAAGATTCAATCTCATCGGACCATGACTTTGTATTTTTTTAAAAAGATATTTGACGTTATTCTGCATGTTGCGGATCCATGTTAAAGGTTAACTCCGTCACGATATGCTTACAGCGATATCGAGGCTATACAAACCGGAATAATTCATTGATACTAATCAGTCATTGATCATAGAAAATACACATTCATTTAGAGGGTGGGGGCACAGTGGCACGCCTGCTTTGGGGTCTCGTGTTCGATCCATGCATTGGCCAAGAAAATTCATGGGGAGTTTCCGACGTGGTTTCCGCTTGTCAGTGGTACAGGACTCAGAGCTCGACAAGGACAACTGCCAAGTCGTTCGGATGGGCCGACAAACCGAGGCCCCGTGTAGACATTGGCTTGCATTGCTGCATTGGATATACCGTGTTGTTATGGTTAAAACAACGTTATACTCATTGGGCACACCTGGTTTAAGACAACATTGCTCTAAATCTCACGACTCGCCCGATTTCGGACAATCTTACTCGTAATAACGCGCGACACCCGCTGGAGCAAGGCTACTCTAAACAACGCGCCAAACCCATTGGGGCGACGTTACACTTGACAACGCGCCACACCCGTTGGGGCAATGTTATAACCACACGGCGCACCCGTTCACGCAACGTCACTCGCATACTAAACGTGGGTTGTCTGTCTGCAGTTACCTCCGCTTTTTAGTCCTAAATACTTGGAGAATATTGTTAAGTAGTTATCCTGCTTCCGTGCAATGTAATTGAACAGGTGTATAAGTATTTGTGAGTATAACAGGCGTGATATGGAGTAGAACCGCCTTACAAGACAGTATACTAACATTTAGATATGGCGGGTCTCCGAGTGCAGAAAGCGTTACCTATAACCCACACGGTATACAACGTTTTGGACAACTTAAAGTTACATTATGGGAGATAAGATAAAGAGATGGCAGTTCTCACTATAATAGTTAAAAACTAGATAGTGTAAAGGTAATTTGCTGAAAATTTCAGTCAAATTGATCCACTATTAGCCGAGAAAAAAGCGTTTGAAATATTCACATAGCCTCGGTCATCATTACTCAAATCATTAATATGAACAGCAGAGTCTCGATTATCCACTTGATTGATTTAATTTTCAACGGCCATTAAGCGGCATATAGGAATTTAATCCGCCAACATCGAAGGCTATCCTTGACATCAAGAGTTTATTATGGTCTGGATATGTTAATTAATGTCTAATTGATTATTTAGATAATATTTCAGGCCTAAAGAAAGACCTGTAATAAACAGATTTTGGTCTTGCATAATGCTATTTTAACCGTTTAAACATTTCTATATCAGAGAAATCAGAAATTATAGTCTAATACTATAAATACGCATATCGAAATTCATTCAAATCAAATCCTGTAGTAAATTTTAATCCCTGACCAACCCATTATTTCGAGACCACGGAATTTCCATTAATAGTAATACTACTATTTTTATGCATTTATGAATTACAATAATTTAGAGTAGTGTAACTGTACACCACGGCGTACCGTACTTTCAGGATATGTTTATATCCGATCGCCATTATCTTCGTAACCTTTGATAATATTCACGGATATGTATTCACCCATCATATCAACTGTCTCATAGTTTAAATTCTTGTCATATCAAATTACTCCTTCATTGTGTAATCTGTCGTTGCATTTGAAATTCAAACCCTTCTCGTCTTTCTTGATTTGTGAGGTGGGGTGGTCTGAATGGGTTACTACGCACGCGTTAGAACATAAGACCTGTCATTTCTTTACGTTTATAATTTGACCGGTGATCTTAATGTCCATTATCATTGGGTATAACGTCCTATTCTTCGGGGGGAGGGGCTAGTGGTCTAGAGTGCCGCGTTTCGACCTCTAGCTGGCCTGTCACCTCTGGCTTGCGGCTGTGGTTTCGATCCCTGGTGTGAGCGTATGTGGCATGGAGATAGGTGCGCCGTCTCAACCTCGTGGGTTTCCTCCGGTTTCCTCCCACTGCTAAAGACCCCTACGCGCAAGCGAATTATTGAAATAAAATTGAAACCATATGTTAGTCCCAAAATGACCTAGTTTTTGTCGAGTGGGCGTTAAACCCCATTTCTCTCTCTCTCACTCCTATTCTTCTGCTCCGACTGGGCTAATGAAATGGGGTGTAACGTCCTACTCTTCTGTTCCGACTTGGCTTATGAAACGTGGTGTAACGTCCTTCTCTTCTAATGAAATTTGGGTTTAGCGTCCGTACTGTTCTGCTCCGACTGAGCTAATGACGTGAAAACGAAATGAAATAAAACCCCTACTTAATTGGACCCTTGATAGCACGAGGAAGTTTTGAAAATAGGTTTTTGGGGTTTTTTTTTTTTGCAATTTGACACGGAAGCTGTACAAAATGTATAAAACTATAATCATATCACGATGTTCTAGTTGTTTTTAGTTTATTAGTTTCGAAATGACCTATTTTGTCGAGTGCCCCCCCCCCCCAATCTGTGATCAATGACTGATTAATATGAATGAATTATTCCGGTTTGTATAACCTCGATATCGCTGTAAGCATATCGTGACGGGGTTAACCTTTAACATGGATCCGCAACATGCAGAATAACGTCAAATATCTTTTTAAAAAAAATACAAAGTCATGGCCCGATGATATTGAATCTTGGAAAGGGGTGAATGTTCTAAAGTGTGTGCTTTAGATTATTAGGCCTGTCATTGGGTCAAGAGGTGCGGATTCCATTCCCAAACCTCTACTTGATAAGAAGAAGGGTCGCCTGTTCCACCTAGAGTGTTTACTCCAGGTTATGTGAGTGGACGTTAAACACCCTTTCCCACCCCTCTCTCTACCTCTCCATCATAATGACTGCGGTTGCCAGGCCCTCCATTGACATGGAGAAGCTACGCCGGTAAATCCCGATGAATTTTCTAACCCAATAGGCCAACTGGGATCACACACGGGATCTCCAGGTTATCGAGCCAACGCCATTCGCACTGAGCCACCGCGACTCCCTTACATAAAATAACTAAAGAAGAAATCAGACGATATGTACAGAGAATAAGTAACATTTTTACATATGCTATATCGGAAATGATTCTATTATTACGTGTACTTATTTTATATATTCCCACAAAGAGTATAGACGCCACCCCCCAAAACTAGTGTGTTTACTCCAGGGTTATAACCAAATTTAACTCTAGTAACCAAATGGGGGGGGGGGGCGCTGGTGGTGTAGAGTGCCGCGCTCCGATCTCTAGCTGGCCGACCACCTCTTGCTTGCGGCTGTGGTTTCGATACCTGGTGCGAGCGTATGTGGCATGGAGATAGGGGCGCCTTCCCAACCTCGTGGGTTTCCTCCGGGCATTCCGGCTTCCTCCCACTGCTAAAGACCCCTACGCGCAAGCGAATTATTGAAATAAATTTTTTTAAAAACATGTTAGTCCCGAAATGACCTAGTTTGTGTCGAGTGGACGTTAAACCCTCTCTCTCTCTCTCTCTCTCTCTCTCTCTCTCTCTCTCTCTCTCTCTCTCTCTCTCTGTAACCAAACTGAATTTTTGTAACCAAATTACCAAATTGAACTTTTGTAACCAAATTGAACTTTTGTAACCAAATTGAACTTTTGTAACAAAATTGAATTTTTGTAACAAAATTGAACTTTTGTAACAAAATTGAACTTTTGTAACAAAATTGAACTTTTGTAACAAAATTGAACTTTTGGAAACAAATTTGAACTTTTGGAAACAAAATCGAAGATTACAAAATTAAACATCTATTACAAAATTGAAGATTACAAAATTAAACATTTATTACAAAATTGAAGATTTATTTCAAAATTGTTTTCTAAAAGGCACAATACCATTATACATGGATGTTCTTTGGATGGCCGAATGGTGTGCGCTGTACCATGTCTGTCATTGAGTCAACTGGTGTGGGTTCGTTTCTCCGGTTGTACGTGACAAGGGGTAGGGTCGGCTGCCCAACCTCGTGGGTTTTCTCGGGTCCACTGCTTTCCTCCCACGGCAAAATACCCCTACGCACAAGCGAATTGTTGAAATAGTTGAGACACCGTGCCCCCCCCCCCCCATCCGTTGGACCTTTACGCGCAGGCGAATTATTAAAATAAAATTAAACCATGTTATAGTCCTAGTTTGTGCCGAGTGGACGTTATTCCCCAATTCTTTCTCCCTCCATGTTTGTCATTTTTACTACTGCAGGGAGTAACGTCCAACTTGTCTACACCAACTGGGATATTGACGACGGTCATATGAAATACGGTTTATCCCGAACAGAGGTATTTCTACATACTCCTACTACTCTTAGAAGAATTATGTATAAAATAGGTGTATGGAAAAATGGAAACAAGAAATGACGGATTACTTTGCAAAGGATCGGATTAACCAACTGGCAAAATTGGCCATTTTCCAGTTGACCTGACCTATGGCCCACGGGTATCTAGGGGCGGGGAGCTGGGCACCGAAACTTAGTGGTAGTGCGGCCTGTGTGTATATAATGAACGAAGTAAACACCGGGTATGTCATTATATGATATATTCAAAATCACAATAAGATTTAGGGCCCTGACTATGGGACCCTGTTCAAGCTCAATAGCCACTGATAAGTTTGAACAAGCGCCAACAATTAGTAGAGAAACCCGTCCCTGGACTTTACCATATATGGATGACCAGAGATTATTGACTCTAGAAATCAACTTCTATCATATTTGTGTGGGATTCTGGTGTGTTTTATGTAGTCACGTAATATGTGGGAAGTTTTGCAAAAAAAGGGTGAGTATTGATAATTATTTGTTGCAATAAAGACGAAAGTATGGAAGAAAGTGCAAAAATTTCTGCCCGCAGCGACGATAATGAAATCAAAATACGAAAACTAATTTAGCATTTGATACTTGATACAGAATAAAACACAACAGCTGATTATTACAGATCTTTATTTAGGCTTTAAATGTTATATAAATTATTATTTAGATATTTATTTACACGACATGACCATAATCAACTCTCCAGACCAGCTGATACCAGAGATTAAAATGGATTAGAACGCCCGCGAGAGTTAAAACTTTAAAGATAAAATTGGTAATCGTGACCGTGTCCCATTTGTCCAGGCCCGCTTCTATGATAATAAAAAATAGACGCCACATCTTCCAGCAGTTGTCATAACTTCGTTGAGAATAAAGAGAGAGAGAGAGAGAGAGAGAGAGAGAGAGAGAGAGAGAGAGAGAAATGGGGTTTAACGTCCACTCGACACAAACTAGGTCATTTTGGGACTAACGTATGGTTTCAATTTTATTTCAATAATTCGCTTGCGCGTAGGGGTCTTTAGCAGTGGGAGGAAACCAGAGTGCCCGGATCGTTGAGAATAAAGTAATTTCGTGACATTTTCAATATGTTCATTTTTCATGATCTTATTTAGCAGATCTTTACCTAAATCTTACATAATACATCTTAATATCCATATTTAAACTGCCTCCCAAATCCCACATCAATCGGATTAAAACACAGAATCTATTTCGTTTCATTTTTTATAGTTCAAAATTTTGTTTTACTTATCTTTACTGCGCTAAGATCTGGAAGAATTGTTATATAATCCGGGTTTTGTTGAGGTGAGGGATTAGCCAATAAAACGGTGTGTCAGGGCAAGCTTTTGGCATGAGCTGCATGGAACTGTAGGTAATCCACTAGAAACATCACTGCTGATTGGTTTATTAAATATATGTGACGTCATAGGGTCAAAAACCGCTTGCGTGACCTCTGACGCGACCTCCCAAAACAATTGGTCAGATCTTCATCATGTAGTATTGGCCATCAAAAGTATATAAAAAAACGAAACAAAGTAGAGATCGGTATTTTAACCTGATTGCCCCCTCCCCCATCAAAATCTCTCTGCTCACTTTGCTCCAGGTGGTTTTCTAACTACCCTTAATTCAAAATCATTTGGGTATATCCGTAAATCTGTAAGTCACGAAAAGTCAACAGAAGACGATCAAATTCCAACATCTTTAGATACTCAAAAATGCTCACGGCTTATCATGACTTTAGACTAGTTTAATTACCTGCTATATTACGTCACACCCGCGTCTACGTCACTCTCGATTATTCAGTTTTAATAGCAAGTGGAACTTTCTATATAAGAAGGATAAGGACCACACCTTAAAATATTGGTGTCGTCTCATTCAAAGATACATTATCAGAGATCAGATAAAGAAAGGGAATTTGCTTAAAATTCCAGTCAAATTGATCCACTCTGAACCGAGATTTTAGCGATTGAATTTAAGGTTTAGCCGCGATCATCATCAATATAGTCGGTTCGACCAAAAAACATAGTCTCGATTATCCATTTCATGCATGGAAGTTGAGCAGTAAATTGGGTCCTAATCCCCAAAAATTGGTCTGTGTATGGTTATTGAAAGTCTTATTGTTAAGGCAGATTTAGCTCTTGCATAATGTATGTTTTAACTTACGACTGAGCCTCGGACCCATTGGCCATGGAGGTTAAATATTTTATGAAATGAAGTGGGGTTCAGCGTCCGACTGGACTAATCGAGGGGGACGTTAAATAGATGCTAACTGGGCAAATATGAATGGGGGGGTGTATAGGATGTAATCTATTAGATATGGCGTAATACGAAATTAATTTGCGGGGTCTTACTGGCGCCCTCTTTCTCTTGTTTCTTCTTGTAGACAGTAGGATTTATACCAGAATCAACCGTACATGACCGCAAACACGGGTATTTAGAGATGTGTTCAAACTTGTTTTTAAAAATGCTAAATATGAGGTAAAAAACTTCCACAGACTGAACATGACGATGACATATATCTCTAGTCCAAGCATCCTGTACGCCGCACCAAGAGCCGTGCAAAATATTCGAAAGTTAAAATTTGTTTTCCGAAGTCCTATCTCCGGTGGAATACAAAATATTTCAACATTATTATGGACTTAACGTCCACAGGACACAAACCAGATCATTGTGGGACTAACATATGGTTAAATTTATTCCAATAACTCCCTTGTGCGGAGTAGGACCCGGAAAAAACCTACGACAGGCGACCATTCTCCTCATCACGTACAAGCGGGGAATCGAAAATCGAAACCACGCCACCTAACTCCATAACAGACCTTGTGATTTCACGCACATGCGTTAATTCACTAACACGCCACCCCCGCCCCCTTGCCGTTTGAGGATTATAGGAAGCTCTCTTAAAAGAAATAAAATGGGGTTTAACGTCCCATTGGTCTCGAGCTTCCGAGCAAAACGAGGATGGAGAGATATAGGAAGTTGATTACGTTTCGAACTCTATACCTGTCCTCCCTCCGATCAAAATATTAAAGTTTTATATTACCTGTCCTCCTTCCGATCAAAGTTTTATATTACCTGTGTTCATATTTCATCTATAAAGACACGGGGGTTTGAAGATTGACAGAAAGGGGATTGGGGTATAAAGGGAATTTATTACGTCTTCAACTATTATATACACCTTAAGATCTGTCCTCGTATACCATGAGTATATTAAAGTTTAAAGTTTATGTTACCATTGTTCATCCATACTCCCACATAACCAGGAAGTATTAGATATAGAGTATATATGTTTATATTGACTGGAGTTATAGTAAACAAAGGGACAGGTGTTGATACTTATTTATACCTACCTACCCATCACCTGTACTCACTTTACCTATATAAATACACCCATCAAAAAAAAACTGACGCATTCTCATAATAACGTAACAAATTTATGCTTCAATCGCACGCCGCCTTGAGGCATTAATTTTGTGAATAAATTATCGTTTTGGACCAATCACAGTGTGTCAAATGTCAACAATTGTTTCCTTTACGTCTTTCACCCAAAGTGAAATCTATTTTATAATCTTAATCTATTACCCGGGATTTAATCCATTGAATATTGACGTAACAGATAATGATTGATACTGTTACCTCGTCAAATAAACGACGCGGGCGTTGATTAAATTTTAAGGAAACACAAACTTTGTATTCGCTGGTTTATAAATCGGTATTGTGTGAGTACACAGAAAAGAAAATGGCATAAACAATATTGTATAAATAGCATAACACAAACATTATACGGCAGTTCAAAGATTGTAGTACCAAGATTATAGCACAAAGATTATAGCACACAGATTATAGCACAAAGATTATAGTACAAAGATTGTAGTACAAAGATTATAGCACAAAGATTATAGTACAAAGGTTATAGTACAAAGATTATAGCACAAAGATTATAGTACAAAGATTATAGTATAAAGATTGTAGTACAAAGATTATAGTACACAGATTATAGCAAAAAGATTATTGTACAAAGATTATTGTACAAGGATTGTAGTACAAAGTTTATAGTACAAAGATTGTAGTACAAAGATTATAATAGTACAAAGATTGTAGTACAAACATTATAGTATAAAGATTATAGTACAAAGATTATAGTACAAAGATTGTAGTACAAAGATTATAGTACAAAGGTTATAGTACAAAGGTTATAATATAAAGATTGTAGTACAAAGATTATAGTACAAAGAAAGCACAAAGATTATAGCACACAGATTATAGCACACAGATTATAGTACAAAGATTATAGCACAAAGATTATAGTACAAAGATTGTAGTACAAATATTGTAATAGTATAAAGATTATAGCACAAAGATTGTAGTACAAAGGATGAGAAGAGAAATACAATACTTATATAAACAATACTGAATTGATATCAAGTTTGACAGAAAGGACAAGCATACAAAGTAATATGCCTGACGAATTTTTCAACGTGCTTTCCCCTTGACGGACAGGGATCACTGTCTAGTCGTTCGGATGGGACGAAAAACTGAGGTCCATTGTACACGTGCGTTTCCACATAAAAGAACCCACGACAGTCCGAATTCGAAATACAAATAGACCTGAGCCCATATTTTAACTGCAAAACGGCTACTTCGCAAGCTGTCGATAGGAATAGATAGATGTCCACACTTTTTATCTTGTAATTACAATACTGTTTTTCATTAATCATTGGAGATGATCTTTTAGATATTGTCTGTAAAGTGTTCCAACTTTCTCAAAGTGTAATAATTTGCATATCATTATAATATTAGGTCTGTCTGTGTTCAACTCAATGAACAATATCTTGCATTAATTTATCAACTGGAATTTTAATCCTTGAGTGACATTTAGTGATTGAGCACATTAAAAAACACAACACAATTTATATAGAAAACAATCACTGGTTTATACACATATAGCACGACGGTTCAACAAGTATTCTCTTATCGTTATCAAATATTTGTAGAAAAGTTGTGCCATATGTGTATAAACCAGTGATTGTTTTAAATATAAATTTATATATGTATAAATTTTACATTTAAAATTGTGTCGAGAAAACAGGTGTTTTTATTTTATGTTAGAATTTGAAAGAAACAATGGATATCCAGATTCGCCTGTGTTATTCGAACATATTTTAATAATCGAAATGCTTGAGATAAAATGAAATGAAATGGAGTTTAACGTCCGACTATTCTGCACCAACTAGTCGAATAAAGAGAGATATATACCATAGAGTGTAGCAGGGCGGACATTTTGCCCCGGCAGCATCGTTATGACCCTCTCTTATTTTGAATCCAAGGTATCTTTAGCGTGCTGATATTGGTTTAAAGCCCCCCCCCCTTTTGTTTTCGTATCATTCGCACAACTACTCCAATTTTTTTCTGCCAGGGCCTTCACTTCATTATATCTGCGTCAATATTGGAATAAATTGAACTACACGAAACGCCATGTGGGCATTTAAATATAAAATTGATTTTGAAATTTTTTAGCTTAAAAGCAGAAATCTACTTATCAAATAAAATATTACGATTAGTAATCTTGTCAGAGATCAATTAGTGGGCGTTTGACATCCTACAGATCATTTTAGTGTATAAAAGTAAAATAGAAAAGCTGTTGCCTTTTTTTCGTCGCCTACTACCTTTAATATATTGCTATAAAATCATCATTCGTGTGCTGTTTCACAATGTTTATAATTGGCTATTAACTCGATAGGCTGTAAACGCCTCTAATTCTTAACCCCTTCCTCGCTATCTCACCACATGGGACATCGTCGCGTCTGGTGCATCACGATATTGTATAATCGCATCTCCCCACGCTATCCGTATATTAATATTGCCATGGATTTTATTGTACGTATAGATAGTGGTGATGGGGGCGAATCATCTCTCTCTCTCTCTCTCTCTCTCTCTCTCTCTCTCTCTCTCTCTCTCTCTCTCTCTCTGGCATGTACTTGACGCAAACTACATCATTTCGGGACTAACATGTGGATCAATTTTATTTCAATATTTAGCTTGCGTGTAAGGGTCTTTAGCAGTGGGGGGAAATCAGAGGACCCGGAGAAAACCCACGAGGTTGGAAGGCGATCCCACTCCTTGACACATGCACGTGACGGGAAGTAGGGTCGCATGTTTAACCTTGTGACTCTCTCTCTCTCTCGACGAAATATATTATTAATATCAATTAACACAGGTGTAGTTTAAACAATATTTTATTGAAAGAAACGAATGGAAATAATTCATTAATGATCGGGGGGGGGGGAGGTTGGAAGGCGATCCCACTCCTTGACACATGCACGTGACGGGAAGTAGGGTCGCATGTTTAACCTTGTGACTCTCTCTCTCTCTCGACGAAATATATTATTAATATCAATTAACACAGGTGTAGTTTAAACAATATTTTATTGAAAGAAACGAATGGAAATAATTCATTAATGATCGGGGGGGGGGGGGAGTGGTTAGTAAGTGCGCGCTGTATCATAAGGCCTGTCATTGAGTCAACTGGCGTGGTTTGTGTCGAGTGGACGTTAAACCACATTTCTCTCTCTCCATTAATGAACTCCATCTTAAGGACAACCCAGCAAAAATTACGCAATGTACACTGGGTTTTTTTTATTTCCAATAGGGTCAAAAGTTGAGAACAAAGGGTATACAATAGTAGGCGAGTTATGAAGTATCATGAATTATGACCGTAACACACAAGCAGACGAAATGAGAACGACGAGATAGAAACTGTTAGATACGTCATAGATCGCGATTCTAGCATCGATTGTAGATCACACTGTTCGACTGATTTATATATTTGTATTATTTCACGAGTTGTAAAACGCGTCGATGGCACTTTCCGATCTAACTGTAACAATCATTCCACATGACATTCTCATCATTGATATCAACATCAAATCATTCTATACGTCAATCAATTGGCGATAAATCGTGTTTAAATGGAACCTTGAATATAACTGGCAAAACACGTTTTACATAAAATGACCATCATCACGAATTAGCCACGGTTAACAAGTTTTAAAAAATATCTATTAATCCACTACACATTCCAGGGAGTGGCGAGGGGTGTATGGGGGATGTGTTAATCCAACACACATTCAAGGGGTGGGGTGGAGGTGGAGGGGATAATCCACCTATGGTACATGCAGGTATTGATACGAAGTAAACACCTACGGACGGACAAGACAAACTACAGACATCGCAAGAACTAAAGAAAAACAAATGGAAATGACATGACCCAATGTGACCTTGTCCTGTGTGACATGACCCGATGTGACATGACCTGATGTGACTTGATCCGATGTGACATGACCTAATGTGACATGAGCCGATGTGAATATCATATTGATTATCTGTAAATGAATCAGCTCTTTCATCAGTATTCAACATACATATATAGCTGATGTAACTTACATACAATCATCTTCAATAGCTAGGTTGATGAACAATAGCAGGACCTTAAACCCAATGTCATGCGACAGAAGACCCTACTTCTTGTCACGTACAACAGGGAAATCAAAACCATACCAGTTGATTCAATGACAGACCTTACGATACAGTGCGCACGTGCTAAACACCCCCCCCCCAAAAAAAAACAAAAACAAAAAAACAAAAACAGATTAGCGGAACGTTTTTCGAAAGAGGAAAAGCCACAAAATGAATGAATAATTGAATGTGGGTGAAATGAACGTAATTTTTGTGTAGTATCTTATCCAAGGCGTGGGAAGATTCCGACCGGACATAAATCGTTTCCCGTGCACCACGGAGATTAAACAAATTACTATGAATATATTTTAATCCGATGAATAACGCCCATTGAGTCCGGGCCTACATAATATCGATCTGCATGATTGAACTCCTTGCTATAAATATATTTTGATCTAATATATACAATTACATATCCTGTGGGGTTGGGTTGTCGAACGGTTTAACGCTTCCGATTTACATTATAAGGTCTATCAACTAGCGCGGTCTTGATAACAAGATTGGATGTGAAAAGGCGTAGGCCGCTTGGCTAATATCGTGGATATTCCCTGAAAGCTCCAGTTGCTTCCTACAGCTAGCCAAGTATTTAAATAAACATGTTAGTCCCGAAAAACATATTGAGTGGAATTCAATATATAGGTACAAGACCCCCTCTCCCCCTCCCTCTCTCTCTCTCTCCCTCTCTCTCTCTCTCTCTCTCTCTCTCTGTATAAATATATCGATTAGTGTCGTCTGTTCAACGATGAGAATAAATGACTGGATGATTGAGCCGTGATCATATGATGTAGCAATATTAGCGTGTAACATTTCTTGTAAAGACTATTCAATATATGAATGATAAATAGTGAGGGTTTTACCGCGCTATTACCCGCGGTGGAAACAAGCGTTTCACCCAAGTTTTAGGACATCTACAAACAAGACACAATACACATAAATCACAAATAAACGTACATATCAGATCAAACATGCACAATTGCAGTTTTACCTCAAACTTTTAGAGAGAGAGAAATGGGGTTTAACGTCCATTCATCACAAACTAGATCATTTCGGGACTAACACATGGTTCAGTTTAAGTTCAATGATTCGCTTGTGCGTCTATAGCAGTGGGAGGAAAGCGGACGATCTACAGAAAACCCACGAGGTTGGACCCACGATCCTGCTCCTTGCCACGTACAACCTGAGAATCGAAACCACACCAGTTGATTCAATGACAAAACTTTTTGATACAACCCGCACGTGCTAACCATTAAGGTATCCACCCCACTCCACCCCTGGATATATACGACTATTCTTGCTGTATATTTTAAGATATCATTCATATACCACATTCGTACATCGAGAGTTTAAACTTCTTTCATATCCGCTGTTTACGTGTCTGTAGCCCTCCATTGATCATATCTATATTTGTCCAATTACTCATTGATTTCTATAGAATTATATATATGTATATAAAAATCATTCGATACAAATCAAGATTCTATTATAGTATACAGAAAGGTATCGGTGTTTACTCTGACACGTGGTTATATTGTATTGTTCACAGACGGATGGCGGAGTATTTGGGCTTATGTAAAGATTACGCAACAGTTTATTCTTAGTACTACTCAATTCAAGTTGAATCAGATGTCGTCCGCGGTTATCAGAAAGTTTCCCGGATCAACAGAAGTTTCTCGAAATCGAGAGGCTTCCCGGATCAACAGAAGTTTCTCGAAATCAGAAGGCTTCCCGGATCAACAGAAGTTTCTCGAAATCGGGAGGCTTCCCGGATCGACAGATAGTTGTCGAAATCCGAAGGTTTCCCGGATCAACAGAATATCTAGAACCTCCGAATATTTTGAAGGCTTCCCGGATCAACAGACGATTCAGAAGGCATCTCGGATTTTTACTCTTCCTGTCATTTTCTTCTTCATCTCTCAGTTTCTGTTTCTAATTAATTGGTCCTCTCAGATTTAATGGCGACCTTTAATCTTAAGTCAATATGTTGTTGTCTGATAATATTTTTTTATGTCTGTCAGGTCGGAACCTTTACCGAGGAGGTCGCGGGGTCGATCCCGATGTTGAAAAAGGAAGTTCCTGGGTTTCCCCTTTATCAGTGTTGCAAGGTGGAGAAGTTCGTGTACATTGTCGTGGACGTTATAGAACCCTTGACAGTCGGAACCCGACGACGAGCAGGTGAAGACGCCGATGATTCGACAAACGTTGCTTCGTTGCACAATGCATGGTCTTAGCCCGTCAATGTTAATTCTAATGGACAGAAGCGTAAATCGATTTTCCCCATTTCAATTCACGTCCGTACGCCATACTGTGTGCTATTTGGACATTTTCTCCGACAGTGGGAGGATTGGGATGGCCTAGTGGTCTAGAGTGCCGCGCTTCGACCTCTAGCTGGCCAGTCATCTCTGGCTTGCGGCTGTGGTTTCGATCCCTGGTGTAAGCGTATGTGGCATGGAGATAGGGTCGCCTTCTCAGCCTCGTGGGTTTCCTCCGGGCACTCCGGTTTCCTCCCACTGCTAAAGACCCCTACGCGCAAGCGAATTATTGAAATAAAATTAAACCATATGTTAGTCCCGCAATGACCTAGTTTATGTCGAGTGGACGTTAAACCTCATTTCTCTCTCTCTCTCTCTCTCCGACAGTGTCACCACGGCCTTCTCTTATATACAATTCCAACTGTTAACGGCACTTTCACATGCATGTCAATGTGTACGCGAGACCTCGCTTTTTCTAGACAGTTGTCCGGCCCTCCGTCCTGCATCACTGACAAGGGAAAAGCACGCCGGCAAAACCTTTTCTTTGGTGTTTGTGTTATTTTTGATATCATGTCCAAGGTTGCTATTGTTTTTGTGTGATGGTTGTTGTTTTTATGCAGTGTGTATGTTATGTGATACAGAATTAGATGTGACATGGCTTCTACGCCTTTATCTTTTTAAACCTCAACACATCCATTGTTACTTGTAGGAATTCCTGTAAAACATAAAGTGCTTTTTTAAATATCATGGAAATTTGTTTGTGCTTCAGGTAGATATGAAGAGGCTTCAGTGAGTAGGTGGCGACATCTAACATAACATCAATCCACATCCATGCTTCCTCTTTTCTCGCTGAAAAAACGACGACGGAGATTAAAGCGAGAATTTCATATTTTCTAAGAAAGTCAAAAGATAATTATTTCTATATGTCTTTTGTTCAATAGGTTGTCAACGCACTATTATACGATCATAGGCATTATTTCCCCCACTTAAACATCTTTCACACCGGAAATAATAACACAATTACCTCCCTTGTTTTTCCATTCACCCCATGCAATAGCTATCTTGAAACATTTGAATTTGAATTTGAAAATGATATTTTTGCCAATTTCGCAACTGGCAATAGTGACTAATAGAATTAATAGGATTATTCTTTAACAAGGTAAGACTGTTTATAGATACTGTCTATTTTAAGGCTTTATTTTAATATATTCTAAAAATATAACATAAAAATATGAAATTGTAGCTTTAAGTTAAACAGGATGTAATGTTAAAGAGTTTCAGCTTTTCATGAAATATATTAGACAATATTAAATTGTTTTTAAATCAAATATATATAAGCCGTATATCAATACGCGACTTGTAAGTGTTCGGAATGTCAACATGATTTTATTCTGATTTCAAGGTTAGCGATATTAACCCTTCTCTTCCTACTGCCTTAATTAAATCTATTTAAATAATAACAGAAAAGTGTTGCCTACAGTGGCATCTTTACATATTTCGTCGCCCGGGGAGATCCTTGCTTCATCCGCCCCCTACTGCCCCGAGACAACAAGCGGTACTTCAAGCTTCGTGACAGCAAACCAACTGATTGTTTTAGTCTCAGTGCAGAAGACCAACATGGCCCCTCGTGTACTTATTGTAAAATCGTACATTTTACCATTGGTTGGTACACGAATCGTGTACCATAATGCGTTTCAGATCAGCAACATTTGTAACAAGCGACTCGAAGAATGAGGCTAGATATATTCCACAAGCGGTGACTTCTTATTCTTATCTGGAGGGAGTGCGCAATAAAGACTACATAGACTGGAATAACCAGACGATAGAGATTGCCATCGATTGAGACTTCTGGCGTATTTTTATAGCCAAGCGATTAAATGTAAATCAGTTTATATATACATTCATATTACATTATTATATGCGTTGCTACCTATTTGTGTCAATTTCTAGGTCCCAACTATTACCTTTTTAGCTAATTTAAATATTGGATATCAGAAGCCGATATTTTCACAGTAAGGTCACAACATCAATTCGTGTTTACGTTGTCTCTGGGTGATATTGAATTGGATCGCTTTGTGCCCTTTATAGTCAAGGATAGGACCGAATGGCGCCTCAGGTCTGTTATTGGGCCAAGTGGCATGGTTTCGATCCCGCACGTTTACGTGACAAGGAGTAGGGTCGCCTGTCCAATCTCGTACAGGGGCGTTTAAAGGTTTATCATGGCGGAGGCTATCTTATTTTAAGGGCCCTCTTTCGCGGGGGGGGCGGTTATTGATTGATGATTTTCATGCCAATGAAATGACAGCGTTCTCATTCAGTAGTGGATTCGACAGTGACAGTGTATTATAGAAAACGATTGACTCGGAATCGGGGACCCTTTTGTCTGTCTTAGGGCCCTCCCTAACTAGGGTACATTTTCATTTTTTTCATCGGTTTTAGCATTTTTCTACAGTTTTATTTTTTCAAATTCTTTGATTTTTTTTCGCGAGGAGGCTGGCGCCTCCAGCGCCTCAGCTATAAAACGCCTTTGATCTCGTAGGTTATCTTCGAGTCGTCCGGTTTCCTTCCACTGAGCGGTGACACACAAGCGAACTATTGAAATAAAATTGAACCAACCCATCTCTCTGCCTCTCTCTAAATCTCTCTCTCTCATCAAGGGGGGGAATATATTGATGACCTTCATCTTACATGGTTATAATAAAAGTTGTCCTTTAAACTGATGAGAGGAAACGTGAGGTGTCAGACCGGTAATAAAACCTAGTTTAACATGAATAAATTACCTGTCACGGCATAAAACATGGCTGGCTTGTTCACGCTTTATCTTACTGCATACACCTGTATTTACCTGCATGGGAAGGTGGTGGGGGAAGGGGCACGGCGACTAACGTGTAAACATCTGGGGGAAGTCACGGTGACTCCGCGAGTAGTGCACTGACTCAATTCTGGCAAATGGCGGACAAGGACGTTTCCACGATTCCCCAGAACGGTTTCCCTTGTCAGTGTGGCTTAAGACGGTGCGTCTGGTAAGGTAGAACGCCTTGTCCAGTTAACATGCACATATAACAAATGCTGTATGACGTGTAATATTCGCCTTCGCTATGGTAATCGGTTGTTCTTAATAAGATGGTTTTTAACGTCCTACTGTTTTCCTCCGACTGGGATAATAAAGACGGACATACACCATACAATGTGCTATGAGGGAGATTTTCCCGGACAGCGGCACGATAATCTACTCTTATATCGAATTACGACTGCCAACGGATCGTTTACGTACACGCCAATGTGTACACGAGACCTCAGTTTTTCGTCCAATCCGAACGACTAGACAGATGTTCTTGTCAGGCCCTCTGTCCTGCACCACTGACAAGAGGAAACCATGTTGGATAATCCTAATGAACTTTCTCGGCCAACACCGGGGTCGAACACGCGACTTACTCACTTAGCCACCGCGACTCCCTAGTTGTTATTAAGAAGTAGGACATGTTACCTGTATGTGGTCTTTGTCCTGGTGTAGGACAATAAACACCTGCTTGTTGTCAAAGGTGTGATTAATAACTTTTTATACATCAAACAGTTTTATATGATTCGTGATACATTTCCTTTCAACTCGAAACAGAAAATATACACCAGCGCTCCTGAAACAACTTTAGAGCGAGAGAGAGAGAGAGAGGGGGGCGGGGGTAACGTCCACAGGACACAACCTAGATCATTTCGGGTCTAGTAACATATTGTTCATATATTCTAAGTTGGCGACTACGAGGTTCTGGGTGACCCAGACTAAGCTAGTACCATCAAATTAAAGATAAATCATAGTAAAAAATCCCCGGTAACAAACTAGACAAGACTGTGTAGATATAAGAAGGTTTTATCCAGGACGCGTTTCGGGCGTTCGCCCAAACTTGCCTGCACTGTTATGGGGACTCTTCCGCCCCTCTATTCCTATCGTGTGTGAGGTTTTATCGTCCTCTTCTTGGGATTATTAAATTAAAGATAAGTCAGTAGAATTAATGTCGGGTCAGTGAAATCAATGCCAGATCAGTGGAATTATTGTCTATCAATGGAATCATTACCGGCCAGTGGAATCAATGCCTGGTTAGTAGAATCAAGGACGTACAGGTCGGGGAAATCCCTGATAGACCAAGGAATTATTGGATGCCAATCAACGATGGAATCATTGAAGGTCTGTAGAATCATTGGCTGGCATTGGGATCATTGAATGGTAGCAGAATCATTGACTGACAGTGGGATCATTAAATGTCTGGACATTGGAGCCTTTGAAGATCATGAATGAAATAACCATAAGCGACCCGATCTATGTCGACTTCCGGAACGAATATTTACATTGGTGACCTTTCTATCTTTAATATTCGTACATTTTTACTAAACATCTATCCCCATAAGTAAAAAATATCATACTGTATCTCTGTCATGAAGCTAATAAAATTTTAGAAATAATTCGTGTCACACGTGATCGTGTATGTGAACAAATTGATTAACCACGCGGCAAAATATGGCGTTTTGTCGATGTCTGGGCTCGGCACACATATTTCTATTCAAACAAGCTTAATCTTTCTTCTGGGAACAAATTAAAAACGTTACACACAGTTAAATATAGCAAAATATCTTTCTCGATATAGGTCAAATCACTCCTGCTTTTGTGCTAGTTGTACATGTCTACGCAAGCGCTGTGGATAAAACTAGGTCAAGGGTTTATAATCACACAGGGTGGAAACTATGTCAAGGGGCGTTCTCAAAATATACACAAACGTAAAACAAACGTCACCGTGACATATTTATAAATATCACTCGGCTGTGTGGATTTGTCGACCATATATAAAATTGGTCCTACCTTAAAAACTCGTGTGATGACTTCCGACTGGCATTTTTACATCACCGTGGTCACGCTTAGATAATAGAAATTGATTCAAACTGAACGAAAGTATCTTTATTGGAAAAATTCCGCGATCGTTTTACTTTCATTGTTGATATGGAAATTAAAATAACTGATATCTAATTACGAAAAATTTTAAAAGTTTAAGCAAATTCCCACTTAATTTCAAATTATTGAATTTGATTTACTTTAAAAACTATAGACATGCGATATGCTAATTCCAAATGACCATTTTTTATCTTGTTTCCGAATTAGTTCCAGTTTCACACGATAATCTTACCATACCAAAACAAGGTGATATGTATCTTTCTGAATGGCTAAATCTATTTATTTAAATGGAACTGACAACCACAGGTGGACTCTGTCAATTCCGACATCGTACGGGATAGATTGACTCCATTGCTTCAATACCGGAAGTATCATTGTACCTTCGAATACCGGAAGTATTATTATAATGCACCGTTGAATAAACAGAACTTAAAATATGATAACTCTTTCTTCGTCATCTTTGTCATCAATTGTTAACGTTACACTTATCTTCCACACCACACGTTCATTAATAACTTACTGTTAAAGGTTAACCGACAAGTACCGGAAGTTGATATTTATGAGACAATAATTTCTATCTCATAAATAAACCCTTAACTATTCGTCGAAGAGTAGGCGAATGTCCGTCTTGAGTAACCCGGTGGGTACAGAATGCAGGATGTTAAATCCCACTTCATTTCATTTCCTTTCGAGAAAATACGAACTGAGGTAACCCTGCTCTGATATCAGACGTAAGGACAGTTTGAATAGACCCAGATATTGACCTCTTGATCCATTCATTATACAATATAATAACAACATGTCTTATACGTCACATGTTGCACCATACGTCACATGTTGCATCATACTAAACTTAAACTGTCTACAATTGGCGGAGGTGGGGTCGGGGGTACCGCGTGTACATTGTATCATAAGGTATGTCATTGAGTCAACTGGTGTTGTTTCGAGTCCCTGGTTGTACCTGTTCAACCTGGTGGGTTTTCTCCGCCACTGTTAAATACCCCTACGCGCAAGCGGATTACAGAAAAAAATTGAATCATATTAGTTTGTTATGTCCTACACTTGTAAACAGCAGTCAACAAGTTAATGATAAATGAATATCCTTGAATGTGGAGTACCTCAGGGATCGGTTCTAGGTCCAGTGTTGTTCTTGCTCTACTTGCCATTTGTGGCTAACATTACACCCCAACACGGTATCGACCACCTTTCATACGTCTGTCATTTCCCAGAAATAACACCATAACCTTGGATTATCGCCAAAAAATTAAATTAAATGATGACGAGGAAGAAGCCAGCGTTTTTGAAGGAAAGGAACGATTACCGAAACTATCGTCTAGTGTTTATTTTACGACTTACGTCCCTGTCAACGGGTACCACAGACTAGACAAAACCTCGTTGAAATCCCCGTTGGATCTTTCTAGGCCATGGAAGGTGTTGGTGAACTACCCAGTCCAGGGTTCGATGTTCTCTGAGGAAGTTTCTTGCGATTATGGAGTCTAATATCTTCTTGTCATTGTTGCAGGGACATTGAACGCAGTCTAAACAGATCACAACTCTGTGGAATACAATTACTGCTTATAACTGAGCGACATTTCGACTAGGACTTTCGTATTTTCATATTTTATCATTGCTTGATAATGACTAGAGAAGCTTAGTGAAAACGTCGCTCAGTAATAAGCAGGAATTGTATTTCATAGAACCTTGACACTAAAGGCCCTTGAAAACAATGAACGACGTCTAGTCGTCAAGGTGCGACGATGGCCGGGGTTCCGTGTACTGTACAGGTTGTCTTGAACTGTTGGAATTCGACAACGAGCAGGCGGAAACGACACATTTCGTTGTTAGCATACCAGCGTATGCTAGTCTTTAAAACTCCGATTAGAGTCGAAAAGTAGGACGTTTAACCCCGTTGTATTTCCGATGTCAAGAGTATACATAGTTGATTTATAACAGTTTACAAGCTCGCACGAAAAGAAGGCGTGGACACCAGTGATATGCTTTATGTAGACGCAAGGCTTAAATCAGAGTATACATACGGATGTATCTTTCCGTTTAAAACTGGGATTGCATATTTATTGCCTAATACGAATTACCGCGTGCACTTGAGTTCATCGGAATTTTCCGGTGCGGTTCCTCCTTGTCAGTGGTGCAGGACCCATAGCCTTGCAAAAGACAACATACAGTTGATCGAATCGAAAATAAACCGAGGTTCCGTGTATACATTGGCGTGCATGTGAAAGATCGTTTGGCAGTTATAATTCGATGTAAGAGTAGTCCGTAGTGCCGCTGTCCAGACAAAATATCCCTCATAGGGCACTGTACGACGGATACCCGACTTCATTAGCCCCGTCGGAGCAGAACACTAGGACGTTAAACCCCATTTCATTACATTTTTCTGTGATGCAGCCCAAGAATTTAGAGGGCAAATTCAAACTGTATCAATCCAAGAATTTTTATAACATTATGTATAGTCTAGGGCCGTAACTAGCTCACATCAACGAGTGGGACGGGAAGTGTTCTCGAAGGAGAGGGGGGGGGCATTTAGTTTCTCTACCATTTACACCGTTTGTATGTTTTGCCCTGTGTCTGTAATTGTGATGTTGTGTGTAATATTTTACCTTTGCTTTAAATTTGTAAAGCACCATCGAAGAGCTCATGACTGCATTAAATTTAAGGTGCTATATAATTCTGTGATATTATAATTATTAAGTGGCTTGGTTTCGATTACCAGTTTGATTTCCGATAAGTCATATAAGTCTATCGATATTTTCAAAATGAATAATTTACATTTATTCTATTCTCTTTGGCAAGGGTGTTGGACAAAAGGGGGAGGGTGTAATTATTCGGATGGTGTGATTACATGAGTGACGCTGCCAGGCCAAAATAAACCCCAAAGCACAGTGCATTATCTCCGTCGGTGAAAAGAACTGTAAGTATAACTTCAAAGCTAGTTGTAATAGAACTTTTTTGAAAGTTTTAGGTCTTCAAGAATTCACAATATTAGTTTTATATTCAACAACAGAGGCGAATATAGACTTCCTCTAGTAAAAATGGGTTTCATTCTATAAATTATTCTTCTTTAAAAGATATATAACGCCTGTGTCACACGGGCAATGGCGTATCCTCGACGCTTCTTCGAATCCCAACAGTCAATGTAGTGATCGGAATTGGAATTGCACCATCCAGATTAATGAATTCCAACTGTCATATTTTCATGCACGCAAAAATATACACGGGATCTAGGATTTTGTTCCATACGAAGGACTAGACAGCCAGGGATGATTTACGTCAAACTGAACAAACTAACTTTGACGACTAATCATAGATCAATTGGCATTGATGCAAAGCAATTTGCAATTTCCTTGTACACTTATTTTTGAGCTGCTTTTATTGTAAAGAAAATGTGTGTGAGTCTGATGTTTACTTTGACGGTGCTTGTCATAAGAGGTATATACTGCAGATACTTCATTGGGGTGAATAACCCGTCCTGTCCTCCCACAACCCCCTTGAATACGTGGTTAGCAATACGGCGCAAACTACCGTGTCATTGACATAATTACCATCACAAAAAAACAAGCCTTCTTTCGACGTCGTATCTGTTGGGCGTTTCTTATAAATAACCATTTTTAGCTCGATTTATACAATCACACAACCATCGCATTCTTATTAAAAAAATACTTTAACTATTTTTAACATCCCACTCAAAATAATTTTTCTTTATAAGTTTAGAAAACCAGTGTAGCTTGTGTAAATTATTGTACGACAACAAAACCCTCACCTGTTCCTTTATCAAATATACAATAACGGAATTCCTACATACATATCTCCCACCCAGAGTCGTTATGGTTTATTGCACCACAAAATTCAAATAGTGCTAGCGTACCAGGTTAATTACATAGTATTTAATAGTAAATATTTGTTTTATTCTATGTCACGTAGTAGCTCAGTAACCCTCCAATCTTTTCACCCTAACTTTAGATTAAAAACACGCAATTTAAACTGCTTTTATTATTATGCTAATTGAAGATATATTATGAGCGATTAGACTCATTGGGACCTTCTGGTTTCGTTTCCTCGGTTGTACATGACAAGGAGTAGTATCGCCTGTCCAACCTCGTGGGTTTTCTCCGGGTCCGCCGGTTTCCTACCACTGCAATAGACCCCTACGCACAAGCGAATCGTTGAAATAAATTGAAACATAAAGTGACCTAGTTTGTGTCGAGTGGACGTCAAACCCTCTCTCTCTCTCTCTCTCTCCCTCTCTCTCTCTCTCCCCTTACTAATTAAGCCACCGTGCCCCCGGCCTTTGGTTCGTCTTCTCGCCGCCTATTTTTTAGGGTGGGATTCACATATCGACGACATGGTTGTATTTTACAATTGAATATAAAAACACCAATTAACATATTTCCTCAATGATTTGTCGATATTTTTTAAATTGTAAATAAATATTGGCCAAGGGCAAAGGCTGGTCTGTGTACAGTTTTAGTTGTTTATGAATAACTTTCATATTAGAAATTATTATTGTAAACACCCGGATTCATGATGTCATCGATTTTAAAATCATTTCACTTTTGCCGAAGTGCTTCGATTCACAAACGAAATAATTATTTTTGCTTGAGAAGTCCTTTGGATGGGACGAAAACTTGAGATACCATGTACGCATTGACGTGCAATTTAAAGATCCACTGACAGTTGAAATTCGATATAAGAGCAGGTCGTAGCGCGGTTGTCATGGCAAAATTTCCTCAGCACAATGTGTGGCGTTACCTGCCTTCATTTGCCGAGTACAATTTCAACTTTTTCTTGATTGAGTATATGGTGCTGACTCGCCAACCAGGAGATCCCAAGCTGGTTCCCGGTCTTCGCTGAGAAAATTTCTCGTGTCTAGTCGTTCGGATCGGACAAAAAAAAAGTCCGGTGGCGTCCAAGTAAAATACCCCTTGACAGATGCAATGACAATTTTTAAACTAATCTTTTTCTTTACTAGTAAGAGCAGGGGGACTACACCTCACACAATTACACAAAACAAATCTACGGACAAGACACGATACGCAAAAATCATAAACAAAGATACACATCAGATCCGACATTCACAATTACAGTTTAAAGCGATAATTTCATGTTTTACAAGAAAGTCAAAACATATTTATTTCTATGTCTTTTGCTCAATAGGTTGTCAACTCACTATTATGCAATCACATCGGAAATAATAACACAATTACCCCCCTTGTTTTCCCATTCCCCCCCCCCCATGCAATAGCTATCTTCAAACGTTTGAATTTAATGTTGAAAGTGATATTTTTGCCAATTTCTCAACTGGCAATAGTGAATTATAGGATTATTCTTTAACGGAATAGGACTGTTTATAGATACAATCTATTTTAAGGCTTTATTTCAATATTTTTTAAAAATTTAACTTCAAAATATGAAATTGCCGCTTTAACAACAAACTTATATAGAGAGAGAAATGAAGTTTAACGTCCACTCGACACAAACCAGGTCATTTAGGCACTAACACATGGTTCAATTTTATTTCAATAACTCGCTTGCGAGTAGGGGTCTTTGGCAGTGGACAGAAACGGGGGACCCGATGAAAACCAACGAATTTGGACAAGCGACCCTACTCCTTGTCACGTACAACCGGTGAAACGAAACCACGCCCGTAAACTCAATGCCAGACCTTGTGACACGGTGCTCACGTACGCGCTAACCATTCAACCATCCAACAATCAACAAACCAATATGATATGAAGTTAAAAACACCTTTAGAAATGTATAATGATGAGAAATTAATTGGTCAATTAACCCAATGTGTGAATTTACACCTTTTCCAGTTCTCTTTCTAACCAAATAAAATTGTTTAGATCGAAAGTGGCAGGGTCAAGTTTAAGTGCAGGGACTTAATTGTATCTTGATCGTTGACAACAAAACGGTTTACGTTTAATTTACTCATAGCCCTCAACTATGGTGGCTGGTTGGTATCATGTCGCAATGTCGTAGTGTCGCCCTTCATAAGATGACAACCCGACATCACGACATTTTAACTCGCCTTATGGGGGGTTGGGGTGGCCTAGTGGTCTAGTGGTCTAGAGTGCCGCGCTTCGACCTCTAGCAGGCCGGTCACCTCTGGCTTGCGGCTGTGGTTTCGAGCCCTGGTGTGAGCGTATGTGGAATGGAGACAGGGGCGCCTTCTCAACCTCGCGGGTTTCCCCCGGGCACTCCGGTTTCCTCCCACTCCTAAAGACCCCTACCATATGTTGAAACCATATGTTAGTCCCAAAATGACCTTGTTTGTGTCGAGCATAAGTTAAACCCATTTCTCTCTCTCTCCCTCTCCTCTCTCTCTCCCTCTCTCTCTCTCCTTTCCTCCATTGTGAAGGGCAACATCACGACATGATACCAATCAGCCACCAAAGTTTACCGATTAAAGAATAACTTTGGGAATTTCTTGTAAATAGAAATATTAACGAAATTGGTATTTCAAATAAAGAAAGGGATTATTTGAAATGGTTTTACCTTAAGGAAGACGTGTAAATTATTGCAAAATTTCAGATGAAAATACGTAAGTTCTATTTATAGACTCTCTGAGGTCAAGAAATAAAGACATTCGATGGGTTGCTCCTTTGTTTGGACATGAATGAATTTTGTAACACTCCCCCACCTTGCCGTGGATGGTGCAATATGTCGATACAATCGGAAGATAAAAATATGCTTTATAATTATTCAACAAAAGAGTTGCAGCAAGCGTTAAAATAGTTATAATAACTTTACTCAAAGACTCCGCGAAGCGTTGCAATATTTATAATAATTATTTAAAAGGCTCCGCGAAGCGTTGCAATATTTATAATAATTATTTAAAAATGCTCCGCGAAGCGTCTGGAATATTATTCAAATAATTATGATGATCGAAAGCGATGTAAAACATGTGAAATGTTACACGAGGTATCCCGTAATACAAGTTCCGCAAGACAGGTACTGATGTAGTGGAAAGTTCATTAATCCATAGAAACATCTCTAGTACAAGCGTCCGTTCTTTTTAATTTGTTATATTATCATCTTTTATATATAAACCGGATATCAATTGCATATTTCTCTTTGATTGTGCAATATTGTGTTTTCTTCTATAAAATGGGAAGTTACCGTCGCCTGTTTTCAGATAGTCAACTGACGTGGTTTCGATTCCCGCTTGTACGAGACAAGAAATGATATCGCCTGTCCAACCTCGTGGGTTGTCTACGGATCCACCGCCCCCAGAAAATTATTGAAATGAAATAACCTTAAGTTATTAGATTAGGTTCCCTTCAAGGTAATTAGAAAGGGTATCTCTGGATGGTCAGCATTAACTAAGTATTGTTGTGTGTATGTATATATTGTCTGTTATATTTTCATATTTTATCATCGTTTGATACGGGCCCGTATCTACAGGGGGGCGCGGGGGGGCATGCCCCCCCCCCCTCGTGAAATGCTGCCCCCCCCCGCTCAGAAATTGCTAACAATCATTAAAGTATACACAGTTCCTTATATTAACCTAAAAAAGCCAAATTTTAATTGTTTGAATACTTATTTTAAAATGCTTATTAGACGCCTAGGTAACTACATAGCATGATGATTACAGCAGTATGTTAGAATGACCTTTCCCAAAATTTCCTCAAAATGTTCGCCCCCCTACCGAAAGGTTATGCCCCCCAGCTTAATGGTGTCTAGATACGGGCCTGGTTTGATAATAACTAGAGAAGCCTAGTTCAAACATCACTCAGTTCAAAACAGTAAGCCTAATTGTATACTTCAAGTTAAAAACAGTAATTGAATACTTCAGGATTGTGACTTGTCCTGTATATATGATAAAAATTTGTAGTGTATCCTCGTGGAAACCTCGCTCAGTAATTGAATTCTACAATAATTGTGACCTGTATATTCCAGTTTAATTACTATAACAATAGTCTGTGGTTCTTTGACATTTTGTAATGAACAGAGAAATTATTGATATAGTCATACATCCCATCTGGAATCGTGTTTCTAATTTATATGCAGATGATGCGGTGGTTCAGTGAAAAGTTGAACGTCAAAACCCATTTTATTTCTGTATGTAGATCCGTTGAGCTTATTAACCAATCAAATGGTTTGTTTTGGTACACAGGGTTGTGGATAATGGGTATGATAAACCCACAGTGTATGCGTGGGTATTCATTGGGATAGGTGCCACGGTGGCTCACTAGCATGGAGGTCACATCTTTGATCCTTACATTGGCCATGAAAGTCTATCGGGAGTTCCCGACGTGGTTTCAGTGGTGTACGGTGAAGGGCCTGACAAGGATAACTGTCTAGTCGTTCGGATGGTAGTAAAAACCAAGGTCCCATGTATAGATTGGCGTGCACGTAAGTTAGAATTCGACATTGAAGTAGGCCATATTTCCGCTGCCCGGGCAAAATTTCCCCCATAGGACACTGTTTACGTAAGTTAAAGAAATATATAATGCAAGGATATATACCAGGCTTCACAACACAGCGGGTAAACTCCGAATGAGGTGTCGTTGATGCATGTATTGGTGTGTCGCCTCTCATTCTAATTAAGAATGTGAAACAGTAGGTGTATTATGATTCTAATGGAGAATGTGAAACAGTAGGTGTATTATGATTCTAATTATTCAGAAGATGTTTTAGATCTGAAACAGTAGGTGTAATTTCCTTGTTACGGCTTCTTACTTAGATCGCGTGATCTAAAACGCTAGTTGTATTTTCCACAAACCATGTTTTATACTTTTCGTTGTTGCGTATATTGAGGAGTCGTTTATTCAATAAATTGAATTGAATTGAACAACAGGCAAAGGCCTATAATATAAATTCACTTCAAAGTATCGTTACAGCTTCTAAAAGAGATCTCGGGATTTGGATGGTGCACTGTCAATCGGGTTTCCTCTAAATACTATGTTAATTCCGACATGATCTGTTAAGTGGACGCCAAACTGCCCATCTCGTGTGTTTTCTCTGTGTCCTCCGGTTTACCCCCACTGCTAAAGATCCCACGCGTAAGGAATTACTCTCTCTCTCTCTCTCTCTCTCTCTCTCTCTTGTTGAGATCGGTGAATCTGAAATAGTAGTAGTATTATTTTAAGAACGATTTGTCAAATTTCTATAATAAGAAGGGCATGACAACAATAGATTCTGTATACAGACTCGACATGTCAACATTAGAATAATGTACTACTCAAACGATGATCAAAAAATAAATTTGATTACTCTAACCCTAACACTGGGGCACGTGTGCAGCATCTTCACAAAAAAGAGACTTTGTAGGTGTGGTCAGATGATTTGACGAGGTGAACAAGGAGAGTTGTCAGTGATTTCCCGATACATCTTGTTCCAAGAGATTTATGGTCCACATGGAAGACAATCGTTGTGTGTTCCTCATTGGTGATCTGTTTGAAGTATCGAGAGAGTCCTGGGGCCAATTTGCAGCTTCTTCACACAAAATGAAAGTTGTTATATTCAGTTGTGGTCAGGGATGGGTTGACGAAATAAACGAGAACGAAAATGAAACGAAATAAAACGAGGTTGAAACTGGGCTAATGAAGACGAGCATACGCTATATAGTGTGCTATGAGGGCACTTTGGCCCGAAAAGCAGCGTTACGTGCTACTCATATATCGAATTCCAACTAACGAGGGATTTTTTGAGTGCACTCCCCGGGTTTTCGTCCCATTCTAACGACTACACAGCTGCCGTTATCAGACGTTCCTTCCTGCACCACTGACAAAGGGAAACCACGACCGAAAATCGCAGTGGTGCAAGACCGATGACCTGACAAGAGTACACGGGACCTTGTTTTTTCGTACTACCCGAATAACTATACGTTGTCCCTTGCCACACCCACCGTCCCGGCACCACTGACAAGAGCAATCATGCTGGAAAATCCCGGCCAGCACGAAGATCGAACGTCTTACTCACTGAGCCACGACAAGGAAGGTGTTAGATGTTTTTCCCACCTTGTTCCAGGTGATTTACAGGTGTTTATTTTTACCTATTACAGGTGTGAAGGACAATCAATAGGTTATTTACCTGTTTGATGGCTGATGAAGAAGATAAATGATAGGCGTTGTCTGGTTACCGCTTCATTAGTTTTCTCAGCAATACATCTCAAGGTTGCATACAATATACATGAATGATTTGTCAAATTCAAAAACGAAACATCCAGGAGAAATGGAATTAAATCGTATTTGTCTGTCGTAATTGACATATTAAAGACGCACATACGCTATAATGACCATTTTGCCCAGGCAGTGGCTCTTCGCTTAGTCGTCATCGAATTTCAACCTAAAGGGTTCTTTAACGTGCACAGAAATGTGTACACAACGCGTCGGGATTTACTCACATCTGAACGACTAAATTATGTGCCGTGACAAGCCCCCTTTCACTTCGTCCTCTACAACCAACATGAGTTCTTTAACGTGCACTCCAATGTATAAACAAGGCCTCGGTTTTTCGTCACATCCGAACGACTAGACTATGTGCCTGGCCAAGTACTCTCTCACCCAGTCCTCTACAAATAACAAGGGGAAATCACACTGGAAATTCTCACGTAGGTGTTTTTAGCGGTGGTGGGAGAGCGGGGGACCCGGAGGAAACGCACGACCCCCTGACAGACCTTTCACCCCCCCCCCACCTTCCCGCGTTGCCAATGGTTTCCCAACTTGCTTCTCCTTGTCAAACCTAGACCCCCCCCCTGCAAAAAATCCTGGATCCGCGCCTGTTGGATGGGAAAAAAATTAAAAGGTCCCGTGCAAATCAACGATTTTCAAACTTGATTGCGCTTGTTAGTAGTGGACCTGACAAAGTTACGGCGTCTAGTCGTTTGGATGGGAGAAAATAAAAAGTCCCGTGCACATCAACGATTTTCAAACTTGATTCCTCTTGTTAGTAGTGGCGCAAGGCGGATTTTAAACCTGTTTTGTTTGGTTTTATTTAAATTCTTTCAGGTATTTTATAACAATCCATGTATTATGTAATTAAAACTGTTTTCCTAGTAATTATGACCAGAGATCTGAGAACACGGTCCACAGGGGGTGTAGCCAGACTAGGATGCTATTATCTATAAAAACCACAGTTTAAATATGTCGTTATCTAATATACCACGTTTGTCACAATGATTTAATTTTTACATTCCTTGCCCCGTCCTTGCCAACTATAAACACCGATAGTGTGCTAATAATAGGATGTTCTTATCTTAGACGATATTCATATCCACATATAAAAACAATGATTGGTCACGACGATATTACATAGTTTTTATCTAGTATTGTTTCTGTCTTTGGGATTATTTCCGTGAAATAAACCAGCGGGGGACGGGAGGGGGGAATTCTTAGAATAGGATTCAGCTATTGTTTAAAGTATCAATTTCCGTTTGCAAAAAAAAAATGGGTCGTGATATTTAACTTGTAAAGTAACAATGAGATTTATTACCTCATCCGCAGTGGTTGGTTTGTTTATATCCGGGTTGCACGATAATATATTCTGCACTTATATGTAATTTATTCAAAACTATAATCCAGCAGGGGGCATTATCATTATTATACGGTTGAAAGTCCATTTTAGTTTCCATTCTAAATATAACTTGGTCGAATAACGGCGATTGGTCTGTCTACATCCGGGTAAAATGAATAATTCTGCATTTGAAAGTTCAAGGGCCATTAAGCGTGGTTTAATGGTCGAGAGCGAGACATAAAGTAATATATTGCAACAATATCAGGGCCGTAGGTCCGAGTGGTTTTACAATATATTACGCAAGGTCTTAAGCTCGAGACAATTAAACTAATTAAAATACAGACACTCCGCACGTGCTTTTACAAGAAATACGTCACACAAGTCCAATATTTCACTGGTATGAATAAAGTACGATTGGCAAGTTGCCCGTGCGATTATTTGAAATAATGGGACGCCAACATCAAAGGGTGACGTCGCATCTGTATTTTTTTCAGAAAAATTAGATAAAGAGCTGGCAGTTCGATAAAGAGCTGGCAGTTCGATAAAGAGCTGGCAGTTCCCACTACAATAGTTAGAAACAGATAATGTAAAAGGAATTTGCAGAATTTTAGGTCTAGTCTTGATCATCATTACTAAATTCGGTACGATAAAAAACATAGTCTCGATTATATATTTTTGTATTTAATCATCAATAGACGTTGACAAAAACTCGTGGAGTGGACACGGGACGAAATTGTAAAGGTGTCACTGACTGGAAGCCTGTCTGCTGGACAAACAAAAGGGTTGAACTATAATAGTACGCGATAGAGAACATTTATAGAATTATACGTCCAGTAGAATCTATGTGAGGACGGCGGGGGTAATTCTCCCTCAATTAATTATCACGTGACAAATAAGGATGCTAAAAAAAAGAATCTGGCGACAATGTTGTTGCGATTAAAAAGTTTTAAGATGAATTCGAAGCAATCGTTTGAAATATATTCCAAATGCATGATTAAATAACACAGTTTGTTCGCTCTCATGAGATATTTTATTTTTTTGGTTGGGAGGTTGCCGCTTGAAACTCGGTAATTACAAGATTAAAACCCAAAATAACTTTTACGATAGACTCGGTGTTGGCCGAGACATTTTGTCCGGGCAGCGATCTAACAGCCTTATCATTTCCTACTATCAAGGCTTCTTTAACGTGCACACCAATGTGTAAACGAGGCACCGGGTTTTCGTCACGCCCGAACGACTAGCCTATGTGCCTTACCAAGCCCCCTCTCACTCCGCTCTCTACAACCGACAGGGAGAAACTACGCCCCACGATTTTAACCGATGAGTGCTTTAATGATATATCAGAAACTTAAAAGATAATAATGTGACTGCCCCCACAATGGACGCATGCGTTGTTTATTTCGTGGTGGGTTGGATGGCCGAATGGTTAGCACTTGCGCGCTGTATCGTAAGGTCTGTCATATGAGTCAACTGGCGTGGTGTCCTGTCCAACCGGGTTTACTCCAGGTCCCCCGGTTTCCTCCCACTGCTACAGACCCCTACGCGCATGTGAATTATTGAAATAAAATTGAACCATGTGTTAGTCTCGAACTGACCTAGTTTCTGTCGAGTGGAAGTTACACTCTCTCTCTCACACTCCCCCACTGCAAAAGACCCTACGCACAAGCGAATTGTTGAAATAAATTGAACCATAAAATTACCTAGTTTGTGTCGAATGGACGTCAAACCTTATCCCCCCCCTCTCTCTCTCTCTATCTCTCTCTCTCTCCAATCTTTCCCCCTCCCTCTCCCCCTCTCTCTCTCTCCGACAACAAACCTTGAATGTGATTGTATGTTGACCTTATAAAGCGGGGGTTAATGTGACCTGTTGACTAGGATTATTATAACCTAATTTATTATATACATTAATCAATACACGCACGCGCTCTGGGGTAAATACTATAGGTATATATACTAGTATATACTTTATCTACGTCATAGATACCACTTTTATACAATGATGCTTATTATACCATATACCCCGGACTACACTTATTACCTCGTGACGTAGGAGAGTCTGGTCACCAACGCAATGTATACGATTATATGGCCAATATCAATATCTAATTTAATTATAGTTAATAGAAGTTTATTAATATCAACTCTACAAGGTCGTGAATTATAACCCAGGCTTTGTATATATGACGGTTGTCAAAAATGATAGTAATAGCCAGGCCTGGGGTCGGTCAACATTGGCTTTTAAACATTGCTCTACATTAAAGTTCAAATACACCTACATGTAGGGCGATATATTTATTTATTAGGGGAGGTCCCCAATAATTAGCATTAAACAGATAAAACTGTTTCAGCCTAAAATATCTGGCAATAATTCCAATATTTTAAAGTAATAAGAAATAATTTCGATTATCTGGTGCATGTGCCAAATAAATGTCTGTAATCAAAGGAGTTAAACCTTTATTCTCTGGAAACTAAAACTGACGTAAATGGACCTAAAAGCAAATAGTAACTTTACATGAGTGTATATTAACTGGTTTACGTTCACGTTTTATTATATTTATTGTAAATTCTTATCAATTATGTTTGGGGAAATACATGAGCAGCCCAAATTGATTGGCAGTCGTTTGCGCCTTGTTAGTCCAGTTTACATTGAGAGAACTTTTCAGTAACACATTGACGTTTTGCATGACGTCGCCAGTCTATATTGAGAGTACCGTTTGACGTTTTCCTTTGTTCAGTACGGCGACTCATTACAAATGTCACTCGAGACCATAGGAATGAAATGAGGTTTAACGTCCTACTCTTGTTCACCTAACCTGGGCTAATGGAAGACGGGCATACGCCATACATTGTGCTATGAGGGAAATTTTGCCCGGGCAGCGGCGCTACGGCCTACTCTTACGTCGATTTCCAACTGCCAAGGGATCTTTTACGTGCACACCATCCGAACGACTAGACAACTGTCCTTGTCAGGCCGTTCTACATCACTGACAAAGGGAAACCACGCCGGAAAATCAAGATGAACTTTCTCGCCCGACGCAGGGATCGAACAACCGACCTCCAGGCTAGCGAGCTAGCGCCTTACCCACTTAGCCACGTGATCCCCCGCGAGACCATAGAGAAATGGACGTCGTAGACTGATTTTATAATGTTCATTGTGTATCAAATATTGGATACGAGAATCAGACATTCTTCGTGGTAATACTAGTTTCATACGGTCGTGCGATGCGTTATGAGATATGATTGTTCCTATTAAGTCCGCGATCTGGTACGTCAACACACGTTCGGATACGTTTCCGAAACGTTCAACATGATTTGTTTTTAATATATAGTATTATATAGGATAAAACCTGGTTAACATGATTTGTTTTTAATATATAGTATTATATAGGATAAAACCTGGTTAACATGATTTGTTTTTAATATATGGTATTATATAGGATAAAACCTGATAGGGTCACTACGATTACCAAGATTTCAATCCTAGCACGAATCATGATAGTAGGCTTCTAGCATTATGCCTCCGTCAGATCGTGGTGGCGTCCTGACAGCGCTGTCGCGACATTAGGACGATCAGAAAATGCACCCGGTCGCTTAGTAACTATACTTGTTACCTTAAACTGTGTTTAAGGTAACAATTGGTACAGTCTAAGACCCCTTACGCAAGTTCAAATAGGTTCAAACGCACAATTGTCAACACACATCATTACAGTGTGTATTAAAATAAGTAATTTTATCACAAACAGTGAAGACTGGACCATTAAAATAGTTACCGAACAGTTTTTCTCTGCATAGCGCTGTTTATGTTGTCTAATGACGTATTACGCAACTTGCGGCCATGACGGTCGGCCAGTTGAAATTTCGCGTGGAAGATGGGTTTCATCAAATCATATAATTATGCGGTAAGGCCTCACCTTTATTTCAACAAGAATTGATTTATTATATGTTAAGCTGCGTGCAGTACTGTTTTGGGTCAGTTTATTTGTAAATTAAGCGAGCTATAGATAGGCCAGTAAACTTTTTGTAGTCATTTGACTAAAAAACTTGCGCAAAGGAACTCGGTAGGAAAAACCACTACTGCGACTGGAGTAAGACGGAAGACAGCAGTAGTGGAACCATTTCTACCGGTCGCTGACAAACGTGAACACAACGCGAAAAAATGTCTCAAAAAATTACAAAATTTTAAAAGGTCGCGTCCTTACAGCTTTCCAGGTCAGTTCGTAGAACCTTGGCGTTTGTTTTGAAAATAATCAAAACAAACGCCTTCACTCGACGTGTGACAAACTGATGTATAACCTTTTATCAAACTGAACTTATTGATCTCCAGCTGTTTTGGTAATATATAGTATTGACCTTTCAACTATGTATGCATTGTTCTTGAGTCACGATTGTCGGTGTTGTAATTAAACATATAATTAATCCAATTTGTCACTTAAGGAAATACGCAGTGCAATTTGAGATACCATAAATAAATAACATAATATATGATTATCACTCTTTTCCATTTTCCCTAATTGTCGGACGCTATATAACAGAAGTTTACTGACAGTATGTCTTGTCGACGATATCCCCCTCGGTGGAAGTGGGCGTTAAACTCCAGAAATAAACGACGACGGTATGTCAGTCTTGGGAAAGAGCTCCTCCCGAATTATGTATATTTCATGTTCTTAATTAAAGTCTCATCATTATGTTCATCTTCTGTTATCTTTAGTGTTACAGACGACCATTTGGGACCGCATGGAGACCACAGCACGATATCTGGCGTTTCCACCAACAAGGTCTTTACCACACTTACGTCGCTCTTATGGTGGTGCTCTGAGACCATTTCCCGTCGCCGTAGCAGCGTAGTAAGAATGTCATCCCGGTCCGACGGGGGTATAAGATGAAGTCGAGGACTATGGATAACAATCAGTTAGACAGTTAGAGATGTAACTTCTGTAAATTCTAATGCTGAAGACGATTTGAACTGGAAGTTTAACGTCGTACTGTTCGGTTCGGCTCCGACTGGGCTAATGAAGACGGGTATACACCATACAGTGTGGTATGAGGGAAATTTGCCGGGCAGCAGCGCTACGACCCACTCTTATATAGAACTGCTAAGGGATCTCTTACGAGCACGCCAATATGTTAGCGGGAAATTGACCTTGGTCCCATCTCAACGACTAGACAGCTGCACCACTGACAAGGGGAATCACGTCTGATAATCCCGAACTTTCTAGTCCAATAACGGAAGCGAACCCGTGATCTCAAGGCTAGCGAGCTGGCGTCTTACTCACTTAGCCACCGAGACTCCCGATATGCAACAGATCCACAAATAATAAATGTAAATCATCTCCTATTTGATTAAAACACAAAAATCATCTCCAATCTGATTAAGACACAGATCCTATTTCGTTTCGTTTTTATAGTTCGTTTCGTTTTTCTTGTCTTTACTACACTAGAGTCTGTTATCATCGACGTGTTCTGGATGATGTGAGGGATTAACCAATGAAAACGTCTGTTACAGCGAGTTCTTGACCTTTTGTTTGGCGTCATATTATGGTCAAAAGCCGCTCGTTTGATGTCTGACGTGAACTCCCACTATACCTTGTCAGATCGTCAGGTAGTGTAGGAAATCGAAAGTATAAGAAAAAAAATAAAACGAAATATACATCTGTATTTTTATCTCCCTTGCGTCTATCTTCTGCACGGAGAGAGAGGGATAGGGTTTAACGTCCACTCGACGCGAACTAGGTCATTTCGGGACTATCATATGGTTTTAATCTCATTTCAATAATTCGCTTGCGCGTAGGGGTCTTTAGCAGTGGGAGGAAACCGGAGGCCCAGGAGAAAACCCACGAGGTTAGACAGGTGACCGACCCTACTCCTTGTCAAGTACAACGGTGACCGACCCTACTCCTTGTCAAGTACAACGGGGGATTCGAAACCACGCCAGTTGACTCAATGACAGGCTTTATGATACAGCATGCACGTGCTAACCATTCGACCATCCGACCCCATCTGCACTGAGAATCTGGAATATAAGACACAGGTACAGAATGTAATTAATTGTGCACGTGTTACCATGGTGATGTAGACCTATTTAAAGATACATTGTATACAATACTGTCGATAACAATTCCTGAAATACGCCATTACCTTGGCCACTACCTTGTAAACACTTTAAACATTCATTGTTTATTGGAGAATCTTGTAAATAAAATAATTATTTCAGGTCTTTGGCCTTTTAATTTCTTTTCCAAGGGTGTTATTCACACTACCCTTTATAAGTCACGGTGGTTCAGAGTGTAGGACGCTGGCTAGCACGTGCGCGCTGTGTCATGTGATTGAGTCAGCTGGCGTGGTTTCGATTCCCCGGTTGTGCGAGGAGTGGGTTCGTCTGTCCAAACTCGTGGATTTTCTCCCACTGCTAAAGATTCGTATGCGCAAACCAATTATTGAAATATAATTGAACCATATGTTAGTCCCGAAATGACCTAGTTTGTGTCAAGTGGGGTGCAAATTTAGTAGCGATAATCGCCTAAAGATGCATTATGTTGAAAATCTTATTCAATTACTTTATTCTGGGCGAAGTTATACATGTTTGAAGAACCGCTCTTTCGATAATAAATAAAGTCTCGATGATCCAGAATCTATTGTTTCAATCCGTTCATAATCATAACCATCCGAGAGTTTTCACATAAAACAAATGTCGAAAGAATAGTTTATATAATTTAAAGCCACGTGGAAAGATCTGTAATAGCCAGATTTAGTATTTTCATAATGCATTTGAATAAAACTTGTCAAGGGGCCGAGTATATATAATATGAAATGTGACGAGTCCCTATGTACTGTAGGAGAGGCCTAGCGATCCAAGGTATCACGGTCATTTATATAAAAACTATTGATAGTTGAAGGTTCACGCCTAGACAACGTGTGACCTTAACGCGTGTGTGTATATAATACAGGTTTTATGTGGCGTGAGTTTACAGACCAATCAATCAATTAGGATTAGAACCTGGCAGCTGTCGATCAATTACATCTGACGGTATATATATGTAACAAGATTAATGGGGGGGGGGATAACTCACGGGGGTTTTTTGTTGGCACTTCGTTACATTTTTTGCATATTTTGCACAATTTACTAAAGTTGTCTGTAGGCTAGAAAATAAGATTTTGTAAATCGTTCATGATTCGGGTTTTTATTAGTTTTTTTCAAACATTATCTTAATCCCGCCCACATTTTCCAGGAGCCGCCTCTGTTCAGTGAGTAAGGCTCTGGCCAGCTGTACAAGAGGTCGGAGATTTAATTTTAGTGTTGGCCCACAATGTTCCTCAGTTAGCGTGCGCGTAACAAAACGCTTGAGTAGATACGTCTTGATCACGTGCAAATGCATGCATTAGGCCTATTGGTGGCAACTTCACAGAATCTCTCTCTCTCTCTCTCTCTCTCTCTCTCTCTCTCTCTCTCGCTCACTTTAAAGTGGACAGGTTTCCCCCCACTGCTAAAGACCCCTACGCGCAATCGAATTATTGAAATAAAATTAAATCATATGTTAGTCCCGAAATGACCTAGTTGTGTCGAGTGGACGTTAAACCCTATTTCTCTCTCTTTCTCTCTTAAAGTGGACACTTGACATGTACATATTTATTTATCCGGGGGCCAATGAACCGAAATTAGAATTCGATAATCCTTTGACCATCCCTGTATATTTGATTAACACCTTCCCAAGTCTAGGTAGAGTATATTATTATGTGTAATCACCATCTTGAAGTGAATTATGTTGAACGTCCCATGTGTCTGCACCAATTGGCTTAATGAAGACGGGCATATCCCATGCACTGTGCGAAGTGGGGTAATGCTGCACTCTTTATCGCATTCCAACTTTTAAGCTTAAACCACGGGTGGACCTACGTTTTTATCGTCCCATCGGAAAGGTTAGACATTTTTCCTTGCCGGGTCTGCACCACTGGAAAATCCACAGGAATTTTCTCGAACTCAAGGCATCCTCAATGATCATCCGATTGTGGCTCATTCAGTTTTCGACGAAGGAGAGAGTGAGAAATTAGGTCATTTTGAGTTTAACATATGGTTCAATTTAATTTCAATAATTCGCTTGCGCGTATAGGTTTTTAGCAGTGGGAGGAAACCAAAGCGCACGGGAAATTAAAACACAAATTCTATTTCGTTTCGTTTTTATAGTTCAAAATCTCGTTTTACTTGTCTTTACTACACTAGGATCTGGTAGAGTTGTTATATAACCCACGCTCTGGATGATGTGAAGGATTAGCTAAGAAACGGTCTGTGACGGCGAGTTTTTGTGGGTAACCCACTAGAAACATCAACGCTGATTAGTTAAAGATACATTATGTAAGATTTAGATAAAGAACTAGCCAATCTTGCTATAATAGTTCGAAAGTAGATAATGTAAAATGAATAGTTTGAAAATTTCAGTCAAATTACTCTATTGCAAGCGAAGATATTAGCCTTTGAAGGTTTGACTGACGTGAGCAATAATTTCAACCACCGAGAGTTGATTAAGGCCTAGGTCAGTTAATTAGTGTCTAATTAATACTTTAGAAAACATTTCAGGCAGATTTAGCTCTGTTTAATCGCACGTTTAATCGCATGTCTGACGTTATATAGGGTCGAAAGCTGCTGGTAAGACCATTGACGCGACCTTCCACTACAACCAACCAGATCTTCATGTAGTGTAGGCCATCGAGATTATATAAAAAGGAAATATAGATGTGTATTCTAATCAAATTGTGATTATCTTTTGAAATAAACATTCGTGTAGGTTGAAAGTGGGCGAGTGACTATCATCCTTTCTATTCAATATCTTTCCTACAAATCATTTTATAAAAATATTAATGTTTGCAAAACGGCTAAAACGACATATTTGCCAGCAAAAATAGAAGATATATTTACTAGTTCAAATATTCACGAAACGATGTAATCTGATTTAAACCAAGTTTTTATATTTTATCTTGTTACTGGAATGCCATTACTACAGCTAGAAAATAATTGTAATATGACGATCAATCAGTTACCTAAGCTACATTTTTATTTTCTTTTAATACCCAAAGGCAAATTTAGGCCTTTTTTACAAACTAAATCGTGTTTATTTTAATGTGCGTTTATTTCATGGTGTGTATACGATTCAACTGTGCTTTTAGTTCAAGATACGCATAACATTTCATGTGTCCAATTACTTCAATGTGCGCATAACATTTCATGTGTGCGATTACTTTGTGCAATTACTTCAATGTGCGCATAACATTTCATAAATTATGTGCGATTACTTCAATGTGCGCATAACATTATGAGTTTGCGATTAATTCGTTTTAATTGTCTTCACAACACTAAGATCTGTAACAACACTAACATCTGGAAGACTTGTTGTATTAGAGGCGTTCTTGTTGATGTGAGGGACATCCAATGAAACAGTCTGTTACGGCGAGCTCTTGGTGTACTCTGAGCGGAACTATGGGTAATCCCCTAGAAACGTCAACGCTGATTGATTACCCAATGTCTGACGTTATAGGGTCAAAAGCCGCTTATATGACCCGTGACACGACCTTCCACGACAACTGGTCAGATCTTCATGTACTGTAGGTCATTGAAAGTATAAAAAAGATGAAACGATCTATAGATCTGTAAATTAATCAGATTGCAGATACCTTTATCGATGTCATAGTTCTAAAAGGTCTTAAGTGTCAAAAATTGTCGGATTTAGTTTTTGAGATATGAGAGGAAAACCTATTCCAATCTTAATAACGCAATAAGGATATCAACATTTTAATAGCATTGTTTTTATGAAAGTTACGACCTTACAGTTCTGAATGTGATTAGTCATCCTATACAAAAAAAGCTATTTGGGTCATAAGTGACACCCACAGCCTTCCAGAACTATGGCATCGTTATATGGAATACGTGGCAAGGAGTAGGGTCGCCGTCCAGCCTCGTGGGTTTTACACGGTTACTCCGGTTTCCCCCCACTGCTAAAGACACCTACGCGCAAGCGAATTATTGAAATATAATTAAACCGTATGTTAGTCCTGAAATGACCTAGTTTGTGTCGAGTGGACGTTAAACCCCATTAATCTCTCTCTCTCTTTATATGGAATTAAGCAAGTTGGTACACTGTATGACCGGGAAACATTCTATGACGTGTACAAATACAAGAACTGTAGAATAACTTCTAGAAGAACAGATCGCAAATATATACAACCTATACCATATAAATAACGGACAGCAAAAGAAATGACATTTTTCTCGGTCATAATATTTTTGTAATTCGAACAAAAATTCAGGATTATCAGCATAGTTCCCCCTTGTCAGTGGCGTAGGCTGGAGGACCTGTGTACACATTGTCGTGTACGTAAAAGATCCCTTGACCGTAGGAATTCAATATAAGAGTAGGCCGAAGCGCTGCAGTCCGGGCAAAGATTTCTCTCGTAGAACACTGCACGGCCTTTGCCCGTTTTCATTGGCCCAGTGGGAGCACAGCAGTTCCCTCAACAAATAAAATGCATTTTATCTTATGCGATTAAAGCAACAAACGTGGAATCTAGATTTTATGTTTTGTTATTGTTTTCGTCGTTTCTTTTGTTGTTCAGTACCCAATCAGCTGATATAGGAAACTGGTATACAATAAATAAAATCTAATAGAATTATAAATATTTATATGAGAGAGTAACTTATGTAATTTTTACATCTGGTCCTTGATCTAAAGATAGAACTGTGATTATTTATAACATACAAGAATGCGTTAAAGTATATACAAAGAATTAGAACTGAAATGAAACGAAATAGAATGAGGTTTAATGGCCTACTTTCTGCTCCGACTGGGCTAATGAAGGCGGCGTTAACTTTCTGAAATGAAAGGGTTTGAGGTTTAAATGGAGAATGCTCTAAACCATACCGGGGGGGGGGGGGTCAGGGGAAACCTCTCCGGGTTGGACAGACCACCCTACTCCTTGTCACGTACTTGACTTAAGGACAGACGTGAAATGAGGTTTAACGTCCTACTGTTCTGCTCCTATAGACTTAAGGACACACCATCTGGTTCTGCTATAGACTTAAGGACACACCTTCTAGTTTAAAGCCCACGCGTTAACCCACTCGGCTACCACCCACCCACCCCCCTTCCACCCTACCACCCTCGCATTTTCGCCGAGTTTCCTTGCGTTCGCGCATTCTCGCCTTCGAATGTGCGCTCCCTCGACTTTTCGCTCTCAAGATAACATGGCGGCAACATGCTTCCATAAGGGTGTGATTATACCTATATAACATACTGTGTAGGCTACTATGAATCTGTTTCACAGAGAAATACATACGAATTATCTCTATCACAGATGACTGTCCTCAACACCGTGCATTGTTTACAGAACACGTATCTGCTATGGGCAAAATGATGCCTTTTACTCATTTTAATACCCATTTACACTAATAGGAATACTTTTAAACTACAAATACTTCAAATGTCTTTACATATTTTTCTAATACATACAGGGGGGGGGGCCTAGTGGTCTAGAGTGGCGCGCTTCGACCTCTAGCTGGCCGGTCACCTCTGGCTTGCGGCTGTGGTTTCCATCCCTGGTGTGAGCGTATGTGGCATGGAGATAGGGGCGCCTTCTCAACCTCGTGGGTTTCCTCCGGGCACTCCGGTTTCCTCCCACTGCCAAAGACCCCTACGCGCAAGCGAATTATTAAAATAAAATTAAACCATATGTTAGTCCCGAAGTGACCTAGTTTGTGTCGAGTGGACGTTAAATCCCATTTCTCTCTCTCTCTTTCTCTCTCTCTCTAATACATACAAAAAATGTCGAAAAAAAAAGTCAATACCGGGGACTCATTAAGTCGCGTCGATGTCATGCTTATCAGTGATTGTAGCGGCCTAGCGAATATTCACTGCTGATCAGTGTGGGCTATTACATGAAAGTTATTCATATAGGATAGACGACCGTATATATACTTGTGTATGATATAGGCTAATCTTTATTTTAATCCTACAGACTACATGTATATTGAACACGACGATATATCACGATAGGCTAGGGGCTAATATCCAACCCATAGTGACTGACAACCTGCTGCAGTGGCTAACTGGTGAATTATCCTGGCGGCAATATATGGGTCCGAACTTTGAATGCACCTTAAAATGTTAGTGTCGGGTTTTTTAAAGGCGGGTTGGTGAGGACCATTGGGAGGTCAGATTGGGCGGGTTCGGAAAATCACGAAGATCCGGTCGGTTGGAAGGTCAATTCGGAAAATCAGGTCGGATAGGTGCATTCGGTTGGTCAGATAGGATGGTTTGCAAGATCAGGTTGGGGAGGTCTAGTCGGTTTGGAAGATCATTTTTATTTTATCTATCGGCAATAATGGGTTAATGGTGGACGTGGGGTATGGTGTGGTGTCATATCGACGGACTGACTTAAGGATAGAGTTCGGTTTACCGATCATTGACTCTAGCCCCACCCTCTTGACACCACCCGCCCCAACAAACGGCATCAAGAAAAGGAGAGAGATGTGAGTCTAACGGGACGTATAGTATTTCAGTAATTCACCTACGGGTAGGGTCTCTTGAAGTAAGCGGAAACGGGGGTGCTCGGAGGAAACCCACGAGGTTAGACAGACCCTCGTTTTCCCTGGGATAGGACCCATGGGGCGTACATACTTTGATCTCTATTTTAACTTCGACTTAAACATACATGATGCAAGAGAGATAAATCTGCCTATTGCAGGTCTGCAGGTCTTTATTTAGGCCTGAAATGTTATATGTATGGTTTAATGGTCGAGGAAGAGACATTATTTAAAAGTAATATATTGATATTGCAGGAGGTGTTAGCCGAGTGTTGTTTCAATATATTGCACAATGTATAAAGCTCGAGACCATTAAACAACTTAATATACAAAAACACTATCCCACACGTGTTTTTAAATGAAATACGTCACGCGAGTCCAATATTTCATCTAGTATAGATAATGTACGATTGGCAAGTTGCTGATACATTTAAATAAGGTTTTCTCGGCTTAGAGTAAAGCAATTTGAATGAAATTTTCAGCATTTTCACTTCACATTATCTAGTTTTTAGCTATTATAGGAAGAACTGTCAGCTTTCTATCTAATCTTCGATAACATGTCTTTGTGTGTGGTGCGGTTTACCTGCACTTCCTACTCTACGATAAAGCGATTTGAAATAATAAGAATTAATATTTCATCTCGCCCCACACAATCTTCGTCTGAAATGAATCAATGATACTGAAGCCTTTTTAACACAGCCGTGTTGCAGACAGGAATCTTATTAGTAATCCCGGCGGTCAACAAATGAAATTTTGGTCTAATTTTGTACAGGACGTATAGGTTTGCATACATGATGACATGTTCGCCTCTCTCCCTCTCTTTCTCTCTCTCGGTCAATGGTGGGTGAACCATGCAGCGCCTAACCCACTCAGACACCTCGAGCCAATATCGGAACCACCTGAGAGGTGAACCAGCGTCATTCTCTCTAATCAAAGTTAACCTGTCATCCTATGTACAAGCACCAATTCCATTTCGTATTGTCACTGCAGTTATGACAAGCGCTATAGGGAGAGAGAAATGGGGTTTAACATCCACTCGACACAAACTATGTCATTTCGGGACTATTATAATTCGCATGTACATAGCGGTCTTTGGCAGTGGGGGGAAACAGTATGACCCAGAGATAACCCATGATATTGGACAGGCGACCCTTCGACCACGATAACTCCACGATTAAAACCACGATTTCAATAGCACGAATCGTGATCGTGGGCCTAGCATTACAAAATCAAGCAGATCGTTACTGAGAGCGACAAGTTTGTGTCAGTATATTAAGAGCTTGGTGAAGTCATGGTAGGAACGTGGGAAGCGACATTGGTCACGACCTCACTATACGTGGGTAGAGACATGCGCCCTATCTGTGTGCGATGTCGAAGTGGGAGAGGAGAGAATGCCCACGCCCAAGCTCTCGCTGTGCTGACAAAGACCTCTCCATTCACGCTCTCTCTGTGACCAGTCACGCTCTCACCACGCTCCTAATTCCTATGTTAAGTCCCTTCACATGTCCTCGCGACGTACTCGCCACGCGCAAACAAATATATACAACGTGCCTAGGCGTAGTGAGCGCACATGGCGGGAGCATTATATAGTCAATTTCTTGCTGATTATAATAAGCAGTATTTAGGCGCGATGGGAACCTTTTTACTGTTAGGGGCGTTGCATTGTCGTGGCGGAGACGTATTGGGCGTGATGTACGCGTGGTGAAAACTGATAAATATATTGCGATTTTGCGTACTGAGAGCGTAATTGCCTTCACCACGCTCTATATAATCATTGCGAGTATTTAAAGGAGCTAAATCGCTAATATTTGGGACCTCGAAATTTACCCAAATGGGTCGCAACGCATAAACTAATCTTATATGAATGTATATAAACTGATATACATTCATTCATTTCCGTCTTTACTCTAATTTCAAATCAGTTATGTTCGGCGGAATACGTATGAAGACTCAATAGCCTGCCAATCTCTAGCGTCTTGTTATTCCAGTCTACATTATTGCGTATGCTCGCTATGCGACACCGTCTAGCCTCGTTATCTAAGTCCCTTGTTAAAAATGGGCCTGAAACGGATTATGGTACACGATTCGTGTACAAATGGTAATTTTTTTATTTTGTCGTAAACATTGTATATGAGAAGCCCATCTTTTCCCGGTAAGATCACAACATCAATGTTGAATTAAAATGACAAATAATTTGTGTTTTCATTGTCGAAGATTTTGGGTGATATTGAGTTTGAGACTTAGCTACTTTAAGCGCTTTTGAGGTCTTCCTTTTTGTGTGAAGAAGGCCGGATGTAGTGCACTTGTTTAATGAATTAAATACCTATAAAACACCTGTAGGCCAATACTAATTGATCTATCGATTAATATATAGCCTCGCGCCAAAATCACACACTAATTTCTGCGTGGGCGAGTTTTGGTTCTAAGATTTTATTTAAATATTAACAACCAATTCATTTTATTTGTAGATATTCAAAGCAAAATTGTTTTGTTTTGGAATATTCGCATGAATCTGACCAGCACTCATATCTCATGCACTGCACGTGCGATAAACATGGGTAAAACAGTGGCGTGCAGAAAGTAAGCATGTGTTTGTGTATGTTTGAGTGTGTGGAGGGGTGGGGAGGGGTCAGCTGGAGTGACGGCTCGGTGCATACATTTCAGGAGGGCGTTATCATCAAAGTTAATATTTTTAAATACAACATACCCACGTCGACTATACATACCCCCACCCCACCCGATTCGGTGAACCGTGTATTTTTCGGTCAATGTATATCCGTTTTTCGTGCACATCCATCGGAGAATGAGAGCATATATCATAATTAGAAATTGCGTTTAAAATACAATAATCGGAGCTTTGTGGAAAACTCATTTTAAAACTCGATCCCTGCTTTCGCCGAGAAAGTTCCTCGAGATTTCCTGACGTACTCCCTCCTCATGTCAGTGGTGCAGAACAGAGGGGGAAAGGCGCGGATTCGGGGGTTCCGTGCATTAGCGTGCACGTAAAAGAGCCCTTGACTATAAAAGTAGACCGTAGCGCCGCTGTCCGTACACGATTGCCGTCATTGCACACTGTATGCCTATCCTCACTCCTCATTAGCCCAGTTCGGAGCAGAACAGTAGGACGTTAAACCCCATTTCATTTTATCTCAAGACTCGCCTTCGGTCGGGATTTACCGTCAGCCACGGCGATTTTCTGGCCGAATTCCAACTGAATATATACAATATTAACCGAATTGATGCAACCACACAACTCACATTCAAACACGTGCAATCTGTTACAATAACAGGTTTACTATTAAAGGGAGACAACTCTTATAAGCCAATAACATGGATATAGACCACAATTAATTTCCTTGGCGACTTCTGCTTTCTTTACCTGGCTTGAACTTTTCCCCACATTTTCGTTGGGCTGAACACTTTTCACTGCATACAGAGCAGCAAATAACCATGCCTTCCTCAAAATTGTATATGAAGTTGGCCATTGTAATTTTTGGATACAGAAATTTGAAGTAGCATATAAAATACATGTAGTGTAATTATCCGCCATAGCCTCCGTAACCAATCTATTGACTATGTTATTCCTCCACCTTTAAACCATGAGTAGTAGTTTCTCTCAAATCCGTCATCAAAAAATCAACAAAAATGACCACACAAATGGAGAGAAATTTGAGAGAGAGAGAGTCGCTATAAATAAACGGATTAATCATAGTGGTCTGCATCCACATGAAATTGAAACATGTTCTACCTTTCCGCACCAAATGTCAAAGGTTGTTTCGCGGCTTGAGCATGTTGGCGTGTATAAGGCAGCTTGAATTTTTGTCCCATCCAAACGACTAGACGCTGGTCTTGACCTGCACCACTGACAATGTGTAGCCATGCCATATTAGGGCAAAGTGGGTTTAAGCGTACAATGAGCACCGAGGAAGTAGGGCGCTGCCTTGACCAAGACTTCAGGGGTTCGATTCCGGTAATGTCAGAGTAAGTTTTCCAGAGTAGTTTTCCCCGTCAGTGGTGCAGGATGAAGGGCCTGACAAGGACACTGTCTGGTTCTTCGGATGAGACGAAAAAAGAACATAAACTAGGTCATTTTGGAATAAAAATATGGTTCAATTTTATTTTAATAATTCGCCTGAAAGTTTGATTCGAAATCACGCCAGTTGACTCACTGGCAGACCTTATGATATAGCGCGCACGTGCTAACCATTCAAACATCCACCATTCACGCGTTAGACCACCCAACCCCAAAAGTTGGTGCAGAAGAATAGGACCTTAAACCCCACTTTATTACGTCATATGACTGTCTTATGGTTTACTAGGTGTATAAAAATTAGGTCAATGATATGTATGATGTCTCATACATTGGTGAAAATGTTATATACAGGCAGGCATTGTCCGATTTAGATGAAGCGAGGATCTGTGGGATATTCGATCCACTTCGGAGGTCCCTCCCAAACTCCCACCCTCTCGACTATAGGAAGGTGAAAGGATGTTTTAAACAAGTTTGAGTAGAGCCAAGAATGATGACCGGTGGTTGAGGTTGAGAGAGAGAGAGAGAGAGAGAGAGAGAGAGAGAGAGGTGGGTTTAACGTCCACACCAGTTGACTCTACACCAGTTGACTCAATGACCGAACAGCGCGCACGTGCTAACCATACGGCCATTGACCCCACCCCTTACCCTGAGTGTAAGAAAGCCTTATGACTGTGTTAACAACATTATATAACTTATAGTCGGAGCCTTATGATGTACGTAAATCGGGCACTGCATGCAGGGTGCATCATAAAATGCTGACTGAAACACAATATAACCTTTTAATAACTTTTACAGTACAGTAGTCGGGGTTTGATTTGGAGCACTACCTCCAGGGGTCACCAAATTAGTTTTAAAATAAAACGTGTACCATATAATAATTCATATATATATATATATATATATATATATATATATATAAACCATCAAACAGTGAGGCCGATGTCCCAAAATAAATAGATGACACAGCTTAATTAATTGAACTTTGATCTTTTCTAAAAGTATTGAGCAATCAAAATGATTATCTATACTTAGTCTAAACAGAAAATTTCCCCGATCAAACTCGATCACAGTTTTGAAGTAGGTCTACCTGGTAGTGAAACTATGCTCTAAGTTTCGTCACTCTCTATCAGATAGAATCAAAGTTATCTTGTCCCAAAGCATCGACCATTGACGTTGATTAGCTTCAGCTCCAAATGTTAATCATTGAACTCAGACAAGACATGTACCTAATGAACATCTACATCAGTTTAAACATTCTACCTCAATTAAAAGCAGAGTTTTTATGTTACAAACTCTTGACCAATCAAATTACTTAAATTGCTACTTAAACTAAGCAGAAAATTCTCAAGGTATTGTTATAATGAATTAATACTCTGGGTTTATCACTCTCGCCCAACTAGAATCAAAGTTATCGTTTTACACAGTCTGGACCAATCAAATTGCTTATCTCTGCGGGGTCTTCCCATATCGCGGACTCACCAGAATTTGGAAAGTCGATCGCGGCACTCTTTGATAGGTTAAAAACGGATTAAAAGCGTCAATGATGCAGGGACCAGTCATTATTAAAATAATATATATAGTTCACTTTTAAATATTGATTGTTATCAGAATTTAACTCACACACGTATTAATAAAATGAACCACAACCAAACCACTCGAAGAACAAACAACTCTTTCGAGGATGGCACGGACGCCTAAAGAAATTAATTGAAAAAGCTCATCCTAATATTTTGAAGTACATGTAATGGCATTTGTGCAAGAAGAGAAAAGGACGTTTGAAATTAAATTATTGCAGTATTCAAGTGCCCAGTGAAAACCACCTAAAAAGAAAACATACACCGATATCAACAGATTGAAGATTCGAAACATATAGATATCGACAAGGAGGAATGAATTTGTTAGAATTCCTGGACTACATTGGACACTTGATGCGCGCAGAAAGTTAAAATTATGTGTTATGTTATGTTATGTGTTAAAGGTTCTTGTAAATTATTAGAGAAATAAATAAATGCTCCCAAAATTATCTGCTTAATTAGTTTTATCCTTCAGCTTAGGTCTATTGTTCTTGGCCACTCAACCCCTTAACACCGGCTAAAATATTCCCTCGGCGATATGGGAATGAACCGGGTGAACCATCTCCGCTTAGCTTTGGTGGAAAATGCGCAGGATCGAACACTGCCATGACATTCGCCTATAATAGACACCTACACCAATTTTGACAACATAATTTGTTTTGAATTATTTTATTGACCTAATTATTTCTCATGTAACATACGTGTTGAATTAAACAGACACTGGCATGAGTGACATATTGTCCTTATAGAAGCAAAAAGAGTAAAACTCTTAACAATCTAATGTCAATTGGCCCCTGGGCTATAGAACCTTTTTAATTCAGCCAATGGCTATTTATAAGATCAGGAAATAAGTGGTCACACTGGGCTTAAAATTCAAAAGCAAATATTTCGGTTCAGACTGGAGCAATTTCACTGAAATTTCAACATCTTATTCCAGTTTTTTAATACTATTATAGCGAGAACAACCAACGCTATATCTGATCTCCCACAACGCTTGCGCATGGGGTCTTTGGCAGTGTGGGAAACCGGAGAAAACCCACGAGGTTGGACAGGCGATCCTAATCCTTATCACGTTCAACCGGGAGAATCGAAACCACGCCAGAAGACACAATGACAGACCTTATGATACAACGCACATACACTAACCATTCGGCCATCCAAACCCCCAAGAACGGAAGGCGGAGAGCAGCTTGAGGACAAGTGAGAGGGACGCACTGGCGAGCTTCGCGTCATGATTTTGAGTTCTTGCACCCCTTGCAAATGGCTAAATCGCGCGGTTTCAATACGATTTACATAAATCGTCTAGAAAGCGTCTCCGACAATCTAGACCCCCACGAGCTTCCGAGGCCTAATCTGCCCCTTGCAGGGATAAAGACCGAGGATGGTAACTCCCACCCGCAAATCAAGATTTGCTTCCGTCAGCCTAGTCATGCGTTACCGGTGTCAAACATATACCACAGAGTAAAAATTCTTACTCTGTGCATATACAATGGGTCACATATGCTGGAAGTCGACTCTAGCATGTTCCCCACAGCCCAACCCGTGGCACTATGCAGGGACTGCACGCCCCCCCCCCACACACACACACACACATATCTTGTTCCTCATGCAAAATCGGTCAGCACACCCGTGGAGGCGAGTATAAGGGTCTCCTAATAAATCACTTGATTGGTTAATTAATAGGTAATTATAATCACTTGATTGGTTAATACCTAATTAATTACTTCACACTCTTCTAGACTTTTAATAATTATCAATCGGCGGTACCTGTGATATAACTTTTGTGGAAGCAGACGTCTAAACACCATGATAGTAGTAGTAGGGAGAAGTCAGGTCTTCTCGCAACAACAAATTACTCCGTGTTTTACTAGTGACATTTTTATATCCTGATCTCTGTTTTATGTTTGTACCTTTGTATGTCTTTCTTCGTAGGCACATAATTTTAATTAAATCAATCTGCCATATACAATGAGAGGCAGGCCCGTAGCCAGCATACGGGCTTCGGAGGGGCAGTGAGCAACGCCGGATTAACCATGGGGCACAGGCCCCAGGGCCCCCCACATTAGGGGGCCCCCCACAAAAATCTCAGTTGCGCGCCTCGAGCATGGTCGGACCGAGGACTCCAACGGCCGGTGACCTAGAGACGGGGCCCCTCCGATGCTCCGACGTCCCTCCATCGGAAGTCCCTTAGGCCCCCTCAATCCGTTCCCATCATTTCGAGTAGCGCGAATTTTGCCTCAGATTGACGTACGATTGTATATAAGCTGTAGTAGTATTAGTAGTTGTTGTTGTTGTTCAGAAGTTGTTGTTGATATTTGTTGTTAAATTTGATGAGATGCACATCAGGATCACACGAAATATTCAGATTTCTTGATTAAATCTCGTATTACCATTTGGTACTTACAGTGTTAGACGTTCGTGAAAAATCGAGTTCAGCTTGGTCGTAACGTTACGGCCTCCATTCATCAAATCATCGTGGGGATTAAATAATATTACGAATCAAGTGAACCCGCTATTTATCACTGAGCGACTTCAAAACTAGGTTTGATGTAGCTCCGCTCACTTACAGTGGCGTATTTAACGGGCTCAGTGGGATCCAGCCCCCTCCTCTAGAAATGCCATCATTTCATAGCACTCGCATGGATTGGTCCGCTGAAATAACGCCAGAATGCGCTAATTTTGTGGCAGAATTTTATTGTCTTCTGGGGGAGATACTGTAACACTACAGGTTGTGATGAATGTCGTGACTATCCTGGTCACTAACTCCAAATCGCAGGCTGTGACACTATGAGGCCACAGAGGTGACAATGATCGTCTAGGGCTTTTCTTCGGACTTCACGTTGTGGGACTGTGACACTCTAGAGACACGTACTCTGTGTCTAGACGGCCAAATCTCCTGTGTCACACTGTCGTTGTAGGACTTGACGTTCTGATCAATAAGACTTCAAACTCTTTTCTGTACTCTTGAGATATTCTTTATATGTTACAATAATATATTCTACAGCATAGACACTACTATTGTTCTTTAGGTATACAAAACATCCCCGGTCTGAGTTTAATGTCCTTTTTAACTCAGACCTGACGACTTAAACGTGGCAAAAGCCACGTACGTTTTTATAGTTCTACATAATGTTCACGACCTCACGCTTGGATAAGTCTACACCCTAGGCTCTGAGCCCGGAAAGCTCACGGTACTATCTTCCCCTTGAATTTCTCGAATGATGTCTGCGTCCGGCCTGTAAGTCGGGCCAGCTCCCGGTTTGTACTTCCCCATGGATCTCTCAAATGTTGTCTGCGTCCAGCCTGGAAGCCGGGCTAGCTCCCGGGGTGAACTTCCCCTTGGCTCTCTCGAATGTTGTCTGCGTCCAGCCTGGAAGCCGGGCTAGCTCCTGGGGTGAACTTCCCCTTGGATCTCTCAAATGCTGTCTGAGATTAAATCAAACGAGTTCTCCCCTATAAAGAAAGTCTAATGCGTCATCTAGTAGGGCGGGACAATTACCATTTATGGGTAAGTGTTTCGTAAAGGCACCGTTTTACATCAACACTATTCTAGTTAATTGTACTAATCTGTGCACTTGAGGACTGGACGATAGTACCCTACTTTCCAGAAATGGATACTGGCATATCAGTCTGCAAGTTAGTCTAAGATAGTAGTAGAATAATGCAAGCTACTTCATTACCCTAGTTTTCGTCATACATCATGTAGGTAAAGAATTCTATATTAAACAGAACACTAAGTCTATAGTGTTACAATACTTCTAAATGGCCCCGACACAAGGGCCTGAAATGCCACGAAATCACGTTTCCGGCCTCCAATTTCTGAAAATTTCGCGCCTTGGCCGCAGTCGTTGATCAGGGGCCCCCACATGTTCCAGGCCCCAGGACCCTCACCATGGTTAATCCGGCGTTGGCAGTGAGGTTTTTAGGAGGGGCACACCCGTTACAGTCTACAGTAGGTATTTTAGAGTTATGGTTGGCAAATTTTCCTTCGGGCGGGGGGGGGGGGCAAAACATTTTTTCAGAGGGGCATTGTCCCCCCCCCCCTTGCCACCCTCGGGTTTAACATAAACTCGACACAAACTATAGGTCATCTTAGGATTAACATATGGTTCAATTTTATTTCAATACTTCGCTTGTGTGTAGGGCAACAGCTAGGTCTTTAGCAGTGGGAGGAAACCGGAAAACCCGGGGAAAATCCACGAGGTTGGACAGGCGACCATGTTTATCACGTACAACTGGGGAATCGAAACCACGCCAGTTGACTTAATGGCAGACCTAATGATACAGCGCACACGATGCTATCCATTCGTCGATCACCCTCCGCCCCCCCCCACCAATTGTATAAAAAAAACCCAGCAACATAAGAGGGATTTGACACAAACTTTTGATGGACAAAGTAATTTGAATATGGTTTTAGATCAAACATATTATCAAACAACACAGTTTATACCTGGGAAGGCATTTTTGATAGCAATTCTGCTACCTTTAACCCTTTCACCTATGGAATGTTTTAAAGTAGTTGAAAAGATTATTCGTCACTTATGAGCTACAGAAATCAAAATTAAAAGTTCATGGAATACACAACTGGCCAGCGGTAATAGCATGATGTAAAAGGGTGTCTTCTTTTTTTTCCATTTCACAATATATTTGGAGTAATATTGCTAATAAATATCACTGGATTGATAGGCCCTACTAAGTAACAAATATTTATCAGCCGTTTTGTACTTCAATTATTTGGCCGCTGTGACTAAAGTTTTTGGTCGTTTTGGTTTGTGACAACTCAACCCCAGAATGGTAACATGGGCATGGGGGTACCTTAATTAACAAGTATGGCCTGCTTTTTTCCTGTTTGTTTTCCACAAAGTCTAAGTAAATAAGGCCTATAAAATAAGTATATTAGTGCCCTGCACCTTTATCATGTCACTATCAAGTCCCGTTCCCCTGTACATTGCGGGGCACGACACTCTTTCATTGCCTGAGAATACAGATCGTAAAAAGTTAGTCTATTTATTGGGGGATTTCCCCATCCATTTAAGGTCATACAGTTCTCGACTTGCAGGAACTTGTTTTTTTAATAATACCGGTACAGTAGCCATTACTGTTACTGGGATTAAATAAAGCACCAGTTTGTCACTATTCCAGAAATTTTTATTACGTGAATATTAGCCCATAAAGTAGATAATCCATGCTTTGGGGTAACCTGTGAACTTTCTAAGCCCAGCAGACTTTCGACTGAATAAAATTCATTATGCTCGATGAGGTAATATGACGTGCGTGCGCCGACACATTTAACCCCTTTACCCTTGACAACCGACCAATGGAAGTCGTGTTGCCGTGTCACATGACCTGCTTATCCAATAGGATTGTCTATAACCAGTGACTTGAGTCTTTCTCTTTGCAACGTGGTTTGAGGGAGAGCAGTTGGTTACTGATTGTCTTTCGAAATTCTTTTGATACTACTTCTTAAAGGTATGAATTATGTCTTCTTATGATATTTCCAAGTGTGGGGAACATTAAAATACTTTATGATATGTAGTATATATCCCTGGAATGGCGTATTTTATCAAAACCTACTGGCCTACTTTTAGAAGCCGGTGAAAGTCACATTGCCGTCACTGGCTGTATCGATGATGAAAGGAAGCCGGCCCCAATCTTATTCATCCGGACTTTGACAGAATATTTGTCGTAGGCTACTTATAGAACTGTACAATAGTCTTGTCACTAAGGGCATTAAGATTATCCGCATTCAACGATCTTAATCAAGTGATACAATTAACAGCGACTGACCGACTTCGTGTGTTCCGCCCGTACTCTCCGGTAGGGTCGATAAACTCCAGTAAAAAGGTCTTATGTCATTATGCATAAACGTACCGGCTTTTAAAATTTAACCAAAAAGTCGCAGTGATTTTATTTTATTTTCTGTGATAATCAAAAATCATAATTAATGGACTTCATTTTTTTGTAAAACCCGAGGGATAAACGATATTATCATTGTACTTGGCATGTGATAGCTGTGACCTTGCCACCATTTAGAGACTATGATAGTAGTACTGTAGGCACAACATGTATTGTTGGTGTGTCCTAGTCGAGATATTGAGCAAATTTATTGCCATTATTAATTCATATAAATCCCTTGCTTACGTTCCTGAAGAATTCTAGTTTTTGTTTTGAATTGAACCCATGTACTGTGTGCATAAAAAATACTGTCTGAAAACTTTGAAAAACCTGTGCTTGAGAGGTCATCCTTAATGTGGATTAAGTCTTTTTCCACTTTGATTTGTATAGGTAATAAGTATTTACCCTGTGGTGCTGCTCGCGATCTGCTTGTTGGCCGTAAACCCCCCCCATGGCACACACTTGCTGGCAAAGGGTTGTCCTCTAGGTTACAAACTTGTTATACTATACTATAGCAATACCATGTCATTTAAAGTTACAGTTATATTAATAAATGTTGATTTTGTATATTTTTAGATGCCGGAAAAAAAGAAGGAAGTCCTCAGCTTTGCTGAAAGTTTTGGTCTGAGTGGTGCTGCAGCCATTATTTCAAAAACAGCTGCTGCTCCTATCGAGAGAGTAAAACTTTTAGTACAAAATCAAGATGAGATGATCAAACAAGGTCGTCTGACTGAGCCCTACAAAGGAGTTATCGATTGTACAGTCAAAACCTTCAGGTCGGAAGGTGTCCTTCCCTTCTGGAGAGGTAACTTGGCCAACTGTATCCGATACTTCCCAACTCAAGCCCTCAACTTCGCCTTCAAAGATCAGATCAAAATATTGTTCAAACAGAAAAAAACAGATCCCTACATGGTTAACTTCTCAAAGAATATTGCATCTGGTGGTACTGCTGGTGCCATGTCTCTATGCTTCGTCTACTCCCTGGATTACGCCCGAACACGGTTAGCCAACGACGCCAAATCCTCAGCTAAAGGAGGAGGAGAACGTCAATTCAATGGTCTTATTGATGTGTATCGAAAGACCCTCAAATCTGATGGGTTTGTTGGACTTTACAGAGGTTTCGTTATATCTTGTGTTGGTATCGTTGTATACCGAGGGTTTTACTTCGGTCTTTACGATACATTGAAACCCATTTTGTTAGGAGATAATGCTAGCCTTTTATTTTCTTTCGCTCTGGGTTACACAGTCACAATCACTAGCGGTTTGATTTCTTACCCAATTGATACTATCAGAAGAAGAATGATGATGACATCTGGACAAGCTGTGAAATACAAGGGATCCATGGATTGCGCTGTACAGATTATGAAGAATGAAGGGTTCATGTCCATGATGAAAGGAGCTGGAGCAAATATCCTGAGAGGTGTTGCTGGTGCTGGTGTATTAGCTGGTTTCGATAAATTCAAGGAGGTATACATTTCATGGAAAGTAGGAGCAAAGAATTAGGAAATTTTGATATATATAATAACTTTTAGCGAACCACTGTTTAAAGAATTCATCTTAATATAAAATAACATTTTGTTGGTGTGCATGAAATGAGTGCTCATATGGCAAAATAGAGAAACGCTTTTGACCAAGAAGTTGTGAGAAATAATTGAAATAATTTATTTTAATCACATACACAACAGTTGATTATTTTAGATGTAATTTATTCTGTTCCAGTTAAAATCTAATATCTAATGCAGTGTCGACTTGACTCTTTGTGTTAATATGTACATCCTAAACACTTTTTATTTAGATGTAAATTATTCCACTGTCAATAGTGTATGTATAGTTAAACGACGGGATAATATATTGTATACAACAGCCATAACAGGGGATCATTATATATTTTGAACTAGTAAAACTAATTGTTAAATCTAATGTATTGTATTATTTGCAGTGCTCAGAGAAATTAAAAAAAGACTTAAGACTTTGAAAAGTTCAACTGTGTGATTAACTAGATTGAACGGTCCTCAGAAAAAGGTGGGGAGGTGGCGTTTTAACTTGGTGGGTTCGATACACACTATGATTCCGCTCATTCCACCACAGGGTTTCCAGTACAGGGCTTGTTTAGGTTTATGGCCGAGAAAGTTCATCCGGATTTACCGGCGTGGTTTCCCCCTTGTCAGTGATGTACAGTAGGTTGGGGGGCTTGACAAGGACAGCTATCTAATCGTTCAGATCGGACAATAAACCAAGGTCTAGTCTCATGTACACATTAAGGATCTTTAACGGTTGGAATTTGATACCGTATAAGAAAAGGTTGTCGTGTTGCCATCCGGGGGAAAAGTTCCCTCATAGCACACTGTATGCCCATCTCCATTAGCCCAGATTTGAGTAAGATGTTAAACCCCATCTCATTTCATTTTATAAGAGGAGCTGGATTCAAACCTCAAGATCTTTTTTCTGTGTGGCTATTCCCGCTGTCAGTTGTAAATATATAGTAAACAATACCTGGCATTGAACAAGAATGATTCATTCAGATTGGATGGAAATTTGAAGTCCTTTTTACGCATGTTTGCTTGGTAGTTGAAATTCTACAGGTGCAGAAGAAGGGTAGGGCACTTGTTTTGCGACCTGAACGGTATTGGTGATTACCCCAAGGAATGTTTCAAGACTTAATATTGGGGTTGTGACGTCTGCATGTAGTATTGAAAGTGGGTTGGATGGGATGTCTGCACACAATATTGAAAGTCTCTAGTAGGTTGGATGGGACAGAAACAGGTGTCAACATATTGGGCGACCTTCGGTTATATTTTTGTCACGACTCGTGGTCAGAACTAAAAACGGAACGCGGATTGTCCGGACAATGTCTGTTCAAAGATGGCTGCCCCCATTGACTTTACTTTTTGCATAGCACAAATATTGAAATAATGCGTATATTTTAGACTCACGTCGATTCAGACATAACATACGAGACAAAAATAGCTGCTGATAGCATTAGCAACCATTAAAAATTAATTCAAACTTTCCTAATACAATATGCTAAACAAAAATAGATTCTTTCTAAATATTCTACACTTACGTTTCATCCACACCCGCCATCTTTGAACTACTACGACCATGCCTCAATAGCATGGTTCAGTATTTCCGTACTATGGTCCCGACTAAATGAAATTCGGATTCATTTAGTTCGACCATAGTCAAGAAATCACGATAAGCGAAGGTCGCCTTAATGGAACCCATAGCAATTGGAATTAAGAGAGCAGAAATGCCACTGTTAGGTCTAAATTCTCCCGATTGAAATGAGAATAATGCATTTGTATCTGACTCGAGTGAAAATTATAGTGTGATTATGGAGCTTGCTCATTAACCAGACGGAACTGGAGTCAATTCCCTGTGTCTCGTGTGACGTTTTTTTTTTGACGAAATGAAATAGTTGGAGATAGCCTCATCTTGATATATACCAGCTTTCGAAATGTGGTGCTTGGGTAACCGTTGACCTGCAAAACACAGGAATGGGGTTTAAGATTGACTTGAAATAAACTAGGTCTTTTTGGGATTAAATTACAGTTCAATTATATGTCAATAAATTGTTAACACACACATTTAGGTGAGGGAAACCACAAGCATCCGGAATCCAATATGGAACGAAATGTGGATCAGTATTTTAATTAGATTGACATTGTGCCAATCTAATTAAAATATAGATCTATATTTCGTTTCGTTTTTTATACTTTCGATGGCCTACACTCATGTAGATCTAACTAGTTATAGTGGACGCTCACGTTCTATGACGTCAGGTATCAAGCACGGGACATTTGACCCGATAACGTCAGTCATTCGATTAACCAATTAGCGATCGCCATGCTTTTCAAAATCCACTTGTGTTTTGTTATGATTTCTATCCGCTGGTGTTAGTATAGACGTCGTTGGCTGGTAATATCTACCCACAGTTCCACGCATGAAAAGGTCAAACGGTCGATTCGACAGACCATTTGATTGGCTGACCCCTCATTTCAGGCAGAACGCCAGTTAAATAACAAGTCCTCCAGATCCAAGAGTAGTGAAGACAAGTAAAAACGAAATTTTGAACTATAAAAAACGAAACGAAATTGGATCTGTGTTTTAATCAGATTGACATTGTGCACACCACAATCTCAGGAATGTTACCCAAACTAGCATTTTGATTGAATTACAGAATTGCTACTAATAACAAACTTCATGTACCGTTATCATGATAGGAGTGGAGGATATTACAACTTGATCTCTATTTGTAGTTATCTCCCTTTGATCAGAAACTACTTAAAATAAAATTTTCAATGATAATTGCTGAAGATCTGATTGGATTTTGATACGAGTTGGTACAATTTTTGAGATTAGTCTGGGAGTCACTAAGTGAGTAAGACCATAGCTTGCTAAACTGAATGTCTCTTGTTCGACCCTTGTGTTGTTAGTAATGCAGGGTGGTGGGCCTGGCAAGGGACAAGTGATTGAGATCCATGTACACATTGGTGTGCATGTAAAAGAACCTTTGGGTTTAATGTCCTTTTATTCAACGACTGGGCTATAAATGAAGATGGCTTTACAATGTTTATAAAGTAGATATTGCCCAGACAGTGGCCCTAACAGCCAACAAATTCCAACTGTCAAGGGTTCATTTATCTGTGTACATTGGACCTACATGTAGGTTTTTCTGTACCATCCAAACAACTAGACAGAGAGAACTATGGATTAATGTCCACTTCACACCAACGGATTCACTTTTGGGACAAGCATAGGGTTTAATTTTATTTCAACAATTCTTTAACTTTGAATGGAAACAAGGTTGGACACAATGATCCTGCTTCTTGTCACGTACAAGCAGGGAATCAAAACCATGTCACTTGACTCAATGACAGACCTTATGATCTGTAACCTTAGAATAACAAACAATATTTTCACGTTTATTTCTGTATTTATAAAACAATCATCACACATCGCTATCAGAATCAGAATATGATGTCATTAATACATTTAAACCTGTATTTGACATATTGTCCACTAATGGCGACGTCACTACATTATTAGATATTTCAGAGGAAGAAGCCTTAACGCACTTGTTCACATCATTTTCCATATTTTTAGACAGATTTAACTGATTGTCTTGCAAAGTATCAATATTTTCATTTTCAACCAATTTTTCATCAGGTAATAATTCGTTAATGTTTTTTGGTGAATCTGTTGATGTCGGACTGTTAGGATTTGATACAAGATCGGATTTAGACTTCCGTCTTATTCCAAGATTTGCGTACACAGCTTTCGGTGATATTGAAGGACCTTTTGTTAATCCCACATTAAAAGGATCCGGTCGATTTATTGTTCTGGATAAGAAATTATTTGATGGTGACGAAGAATTGCTAACATTAAATATCGGCTCATTACAAATACTCTTTCTCTTTTCTTTCTGTTTTGTTTCATACGCTGAAAAATAAAGGATTAGAGTTTACACATAATAAAGTAAAGGGTTTCAAGTGACCATAATACAACAAACTCTATAACTACTGGCCCCTACAAAGATGGAGACTTAACAAAGTAAGGGTTTTTGAGGGACCATGAGGTTCTATAACTACTGGCCATCACAAAGAGAGAGAGAGATTGGGTTAAATGATCACTCAACACAACTTAGGTCATTTCTAGACTAACATATCGGATCGGGGTCTGCTATGGGTTAATGCAGTAGTGAGTCTCAATCTTCATAAATCTTGTGATTCTAAAGATTTTATTACATATAATAATACCATTAAACATGAATATACTTACAATGCCTAATCATAATCAGGCCTTTAATTGTAGGATGGATTGGGCCTACTTATAATCAGGCCTTTAAATGGGTAATGAGTCTACTTCTAATCAGGCCTTTAAATGGGTAATGAGTACTTATAATCAGGCCTTAAATGTAGGAAATAATGAGCATTCTTATAATCAGGCCTTAGACGTGGGAAATAATGAGCATTCTTATAGTAAGTCTTTAAACTGTAGGAAATAATGAGCATTCTTATAATCAGGCATTTAAATGTAGAAAGTAATGAGTCTACTTATAATTAGGCCTTTAACTGTAGGAAATAAAGGGTCTACTTACAATCAGTAACTGAATACTTCATTAACCCAGCGATTCTTTTATCATCAGCATTTTCTTCCACTAATTCGATATCTAACGAACTTTTATCTAATAAAGCTTGATCAGACATCTTTTTATCACGAATATTGTTTTTTTCTGTCTGAAAATAAACAAATCTTTATAATATGTGACCATCATTTGAGATAGTAGGGAATCAATGACAAACTACAATCTGCTTAAAAACGGATCCTTTTTCGTTCCGTTTTTTATAGTTCAAAATTTCGTTTTACTTGTCTTTACCACAGTAAGAATACCCTGTCTCGTGTACAACAATGGTGATGGGCGAAGTTATATGAGGTGTTCTCAAATGAATCAGCATACCCTACCCTGTGTACATAACCAATTACTTCTTATTAGTTACAGTATGAGGTAGGGTGGCGAGTGGAGTGATATCGGGTGTTCTAGAAGGAGTAAGCATACCCTACCCTGACAAGGAGTAAGGTCACCTGTCCAACCTTGTGGGTTTCTACAGGTCCTTCGGTAACTGCTAAAAACCCTGGCTACATGTAAGGGAATTTTTGAAATAAAATTGAACCATGTGTTAGTCCCAAAATGACCTAGTCTGTGTTGAGTGGAAGTTGAACTCTTCCTCTTTATCTCAAATGAGTGAGAATTCTCTGCCCCATACATGTCACCTGCCACTACAATAATTTGGTCATCTTGAGACTAAAATTACACTTTTCATTTCAATAGTTGTGCCAAACAACTCTGTCACCCGAATATATTAGACTTTGCCTTACTCTAAATTTATTTCTGGCTAGTTTATTTAATAAATAATCGTCTTTATATGATTCCTTCCGGTCTTCTAGTTGATATATCGACATCACAGCTTTCTCGCCCTTCTGTTTATCATCACTACCATGTTCTAATTTAAACATAGCATCTGTAGCCATCTTCTTCTGAGTACGTTTATCTATTATTTAAAAAAAACAAAAAAAAACTTTTTTGATATTTTATACACAGAGAAACCCCCTGATATTTTCACAATGCCGAAAGGCGAAAACAAGTTAGCTCCGCAATGACACTTAACTACTCAAGGCTTTCTGTTCAGCAGCAAATGAAATGAAATTTAACGTACTATGTTTTACTCCAACTGGGCTAATTTAATAAAGAGAGAAATGGGGTTTAACGTCCACTCAACACAAACTAGGTCATTTCGGGACTAACATATGGTTTAATATTATTTCAACAATTTGCTTGCGCGCAGGGGTATTTAGCAGTGGGTGGAGACCGCAGTAGCGGGAGAAAAACCACAAGGTTGGCAGACGACCATACTCATTGCCACGTACAACCAGGGATTCGAAACCACGCCAGTTGACTCAATGACAGGCTTCATGATACAGCACGCACGTGCTAACCATTCGGCCACCCAACCCCCTGCTAATCTAATAAAGACAGGCATATGCCATACAATGTGCTATGATTGAAATTTTGCCCAGGCAGTGGCACTATGGCCTACTATTAAATTGAATTTCAACTGCCAAGGATCTTTTAAATGCATGCCAATGTATACATGGGACCTCGGTTTTTTGTACGATCCAAATGACTAGACAGCTGCCCTCGTCAAGTCCTCCATCCTGTGCCATTAACAAGGCAAACCACGTCGAAAAATCCTGATGAACATTCTCTGCCAATGCAGTCCTGCACCAAACAAAGGGGAAACTATGCTGAAAAGCCTCAAGGAATTTCAACCAATGACAGAATCGAACCCAGGAACTCCTACTGTCTGCAAACAATGTCTGCGTACATTAATATGAGATGATCAGTGACAATGGTAATAGAGACATTACCTTCAGTTTCTATCTGGCCATTTTCTTTAGGATCCCATCTTTGTTCTTTTCGTCTGGCACCACTCAATATCACATAATCATGATTCTAAAACAAAAACATTCAATATCAAAAACATCATTTAATTTTATTTATGCAAGAGATAATCTACCTACCACAGGTCTTGCTTTCCTTTTGGTGGTGCGGAAGGACAAATGTATACAGAGCTACCACAAGATATTTCAAGGGCCATAACTCTGGCAGTAATTATTGGAATTCATTGAAAATCAATAGGCTTTGTTGTCTCATGACCCTAAACACAATGTATAAATCAATCGGATATTAACTTTAGACTCTAGAGCTTCCACAAGCAATTGACAGGGAGGATGGAAATATATAACCACATTTAAATGTGGGTATATAAAAATTGGAGAGCCTGATAAGAACAGCTGTCTGGCCGTTTGGATGAGATGGAAAACAAAGGTCCCGTGTACACATTGGCTTGAACATAAAAGATCCTTTGGCAGTTGGTATTCGATATGACAGTAGATCATAGCGCCGCTGTTTGGGCACTATTTCCTTCATACGCCACACTGTATGGCGTATACCCGTCTTCCATTAGTCTCTATCATCCAAACAAATATTCTACGAATATTAGTCTGGATTGGTCCACAAAATTTGACGGAAAGTAGGTCATTGTCTGGATTATCCAGTCTTTTATGTTACCACGTACTGAATCTACCAAAACATCTCGCTTGTGAACAATAACACTCTCTAAAATTTTGTTCGTAAAGGTTTCAATTGAAATGGTAATTTTCTCTCGTAATTTTCTCTCGTCAAAAATCAAACGTATGGCTTCTCTCACAATCTTCTTAATTCTTCATCACAATTCATGTTTATTCCCTGTCTCTATTTTGTTTCTAATAATAGATGTGCCAAGTTGATTGTGGGATATATTTCGAGGCTTAAACCAAAAGGTTCCAATGCCCATGCATAACCGGGAGTTTGTTTTTTATGCAGTAGATTATCCAGTAATTTTCGTCAAAAATTGACAACGGACCCAGACCCTCCGTAAGTTGAAGACTAGGGGGTTCTGGGTGACCGAGACTAATCTTTCATTAGCCAGTAGGATGTTAAACATCATTTTATTTCATTTGCATTTATTAAAAAGTTGATCAACTGGCAAGTGAACGAAGTGAAATGACAAGGGGGGACCGCGGCAGAAAATCTGGATGACCTTTCTCAGCCAATGCAGGGATCGAACGCCCAGGCTAGTGAGCCAGCGTCTTACCCACTTGGTCACTGTGATCCCTCGCATCTGAAAGACTTGGGCATTACCTACAGAGAGGAATCATCATGGATTATATTTAAATACATTTAAAAATGAATTTATTTACTTGTGGATCTGTTTGAATTTCAAAATAATTATCACAAAGATGGCATTTCATCCTAAACTTGTAGATGGGTGTTGAATAGTAGTTTCCGTTCCTCGATTTCTCAGCATTGTATCGGACGCCCATTCCAATATGTGCATCACATCCACCACACCAAATGTTGTACGGCATCTCAAATCTAAAACATATAACCATGGGTTGCCAGTCAACAAAACATAAGCAACTGTGGTAGCATTTAATAACAAATATTGTTCATAAGTAGTTGGGATGGCCTTGCGGTCTAGAGTGCAGCGCTTCAACCTCTAGCTGGCCAGTCACCTCTGGCTTGCGGTTGTCGTTTCGATCCCTGGTATGAGTGTATGTTGCTTGGAGACAGGTGCCCCTTCGCAACCTTGTGGGTTTGCTCAAGGTATTCCGGTTTCCTCACATAGGAAAGACCCTGTTTTTATTACCTACCTTATAACCAGAATACCTTGTTTAATTTTCTTGGCTCGATCTCTAAGTGGATGTTGACCAACATGAGTATTTATCGAACCTTTGGTTGGATCCCAGTCTGGAGGGTAATATTTATTTACAGCTTTTCTTTCAGCCTATATAAAAAAAATATAGATTAATTCAATGTTATTTAGTTTTGAGAGAGTCAATCACCTGCATAAGGGTGTATCTTAAAGGGCCATCCGATGATATTTTGGGAAATTAAACTACTTATAATTTAATTTGTGTTAAAATCATCTAACTTGGGGCTGAACAGCTAACTCAATGTGATACATTTTCAAACAACTTAAACTGTCTTAAACCCATTAGTCTTCATCTGGAAATGGAAACCGCTGTCCCAAGCTGTATTATGCGGTGTCTGGATAAAACCATACCGTAGGTTAAATATATATACCTTTCGCTATCAAGTACAGCACATGGGTCTTCACAGTATAAACCTCTAAAGGAACAGGAATCGGTCATCAGGTTACCCAACGAAAAAATTGACCCAAAATATTAAAAGGGTTACGTGTCCGGATACGCAGTTTTGACATTCACGTTGAAACAACTCAATATTTTGAGCTGAAATTTGGAGACAAGGTAAGTACACCATTCCTCTAAATTTCATATATACTCAGGCTTTTATTTTTGAGACTGTGTTGAAATCGGGATAGTCCAATTAAAGTATACTACTATAAAAAGAGATCAAACAATCTACTAACTTTTTACATTTTTTTTAGTTTCTACATGGATGGACCTTATAATTTCATGTCCTCCAATTAATTGTTTGTACTCACCATCTTGTTTTGTTGTTTGAACGTTGGATTAAAATTTTGTAGATCGGAATTGGATCAACTTGAGACTGAAGACATAAATTCAACGTTTATATTTTTATCTTCGACGTTACCAGAAACAAAATCTAACTTTTTTTTAGTTTACGAGCAGAGTGATCTCCCTTGATAATGACGATCTTCCTTGATGATCTGCATTTGGTTATTTGAAAAGTTTTTACGCAGAACAAGTATTAAAAAGGGCTATTTGTTGAATTTGAAATCAGTTACTATCTAAGATAGACCATTTTATTTGTTTTCGTCGTTTAATTATTAGCAGTCTTAGAAAAAACATAATTTGACTCGATCAACCGGCACAATATGCGTGGCCTTGAACTTCACCGGCGACCTTCAAAGTTCAACAACGTTGATTTGACACTTTCTTCTGTTGGAGTCAACTGGCTTTGCTGATTCGTTTTGTGAAGATATTTTGTTGAGAATGTCCTACTTTTTGTAAATTGGATTAGGTAAGAAACAAATTGCACATTATGCCTTTGCACATTAACTATGCTCTATCGCAAAGTTTAGTATTTCTGCACTATTTATTTTGCCCTTGTCTGTCATCCTTGTTAACATGACATAATGATATATAATGTCAGTTTGGAAAGTTAATTTGAATGAGTCGTTGACTCGGGTCAGTGTCAGCGCCAATGACATGACTGAATGATTTAAAGGCTCTGGTCAGTTTCAGTGTCAATGACAAATATTAAGTTTAGGTGTTGGCCTCTTTGAAGTATAAAATAGGTCTGTTTTTTGTAAGACCAAGCAATGATCAAGTGGCATTAGCCTACAATACAATACATGCATGACCAAGCAGATTTTCTCTTTCACATACAATAATCACTGGCATCACTGCAATACAATGACCAAGTAGACTGAAGATCCATTTCACAAAAGTGTATGATAGTTTAGTTTGGGTTGCACTGATTGGTCTGACAATGAATTGCTCCACAAGACAGTGCTTACGACATTAAAGCCCCAATAACACTCTTGTTGTAATTGAATAATATGTCCCAATCTTTATTCTGGTCAACAAATTGTATTATTTTACAATATTCAAATAAATTGATGATACAAATTTCATCATAACACACCTAATTTAAAAAATTGGAAAAATTCAACTACATGATTTGAAAAGGTTAACGTAAACCTTTTCAAATGTGACTTGGATTTTAAAATATTTTCGAACCCTCTGGACATGTAAAATATGATGTAATGGATAATTTACACAACAGGTAGGACACATAAACATCTGGTACTTAGAATAAGACTATTATTTATTTTCTAGAGCTGCCAAGCCAGCAAGAGTGTTATTGTCCCTTTAACACTTCGCTTACGATCATCAACACAGCAACACGAAATCTCGCTCACAGCGGTAATGCGAAAGTCTTTAATATTTTAACTCTGTTGAGGATGACTCAACTTTATTAAGTTTAAGTTCACAAGCAGTAAAAAATCTACATCACATCACACTGTGTCAATAGCATGTGCATTGTTTACGCGAGACCTAGTAACACAAACTGATCCTGTTAGAGTTGGTTCCTTTTACTCATTTTGATTTTATTTAGCATATCACACTATTTTATGTATCGTAATTATACGAAATATTTTTTATTCAGATATACATTTACAACTTCCAACTCATTTATTTTTTTTTCTTGATAATTTAAAAAAATTGTTTTAGAATTTAATTTGGAAACAAATTTTTTAGTATTGATAGCTAATTAACTCTATCTGATGTCATCCCTTTCGATGATATTGTTTTCCAAGCGAACATATACTGCTGATCAGTTCGATGCAGTGATTGATGTATAATTTCAAAGCAACAAGCAATATTTGCCACATCGACAGGGGTTCAATAGGTCCGCTGATATAAGAAATACTTTAAAGCGGGAATTTCATATTTTCCAAGAAAGTCAAAACATATTTATTTCTATGTCTTTTGCTCAATAGGTTGTCAACTCACTATTATACAGTCATAGGCATTAGTTTCCACACTTAAACATCTTTCACATCGGAAATAATAACACAATTACCTCCCTTGTTTTCCCATTCCCCCCATGCAATAGCTATGTTCAAACGTTTGAATTTAATGTTGAAAGTGATATTTTTGCCAATTTCTCAACTGGCAATAGTGAATTATAGGATTATTCTTTAACAAGGTAGGACTGTTTATAGATACCATCTATTTTAAGGCTTTATTTTAAAGTTACATTATGGGAGATAAGATAAAGAGATGGCATTTCTCATTATTATAGTCTCGATTATCCACTTGATTGATTTAATTATCAACGGCCATTAAGTGGCATATAGGAATTTAATCCGTCAACATCGAAGGCTAGCCTAAACATCAAGAGTTTATTATGGTCTGGATATGTTAATTAATGTCTAATTGATTATTTAGATAACATTTCAGGCCTAAAGAAAGACCTGTAATAAGCAGATTTTGCTCTTGCATATTGCTATTTTAATATATTTTTAAAAATATAAATATGAAATTGCCGCTTTAAATATGGGTATCAATAAGCCTAACCCTAAACCTAACCTAACCCTAATAATAGATATCGGTGGACTAATAAACCCTAACCCTAATAATATATTATTGGATGAACCTAGGGACTAGTGAATTACCAGCAGACTAGTGAGTCAATACCTGTTTCATTCAATGACACAAACACAAGCCATTTCATTTTTTTTCAAGAAAAATTGGGGCAGTTAAAACCTTTTTACCAATGACTTAAGAAAATGAACCGCTGTTACTTATATTATTAGTCTCTGCATGATGATGACATGTAGGCTACAAGGCCAATTACGGTAGCCTATTTTATGGTTATCTTTATATAGAATTTTACAAACCTTAGTAACTCTAAAATACAAGATGTACTGGTATTATTGCTAGTATATATTATACTAGTTCTAAAATACATAATGAAAAATAAAATATTTTGAAAATTTCATTCAAATTACTTTATTCTGATCGAAGTTAAGCGTGAAATTAGATGATAGCGTAGATTGTTTTTTTTCGCAGCAATTATCCCGCTTGTCCATTTTATCGTTGAATTTTAAAATACTGCAGATGGTAAATCTCTGCCATCAGCTGTCCAGAGAATGGATTATTTAAAGCCCAAAGTTAGCTTTTACATAATGTATGTTTAAAATTGTCTGGCTTCCATTGTTTATATATACAGAAGACAGATAAACATCCAGAATTTATTACAGTTAGAATTTCTAGATTAGTATATATTCAACAATTATAGAGAGAGCGAGAGAAATGGGGTGTAACGTCCACTCGACACAAACCAGGTCATTTTGGGACTAACATATGGTTTCAATTTTATTTCAATAATTCGCATGCGCGTAGGGGGTCTTTAGCAGTGGGGGGAAACAGGAGTGCCCAGAGGAAACCCACAAAGTTGAGAAGGCGCCCCTATCTCCATGCCACATACACTCACACCAGGGATCGAAACACCAGGTGCAAGCCAGAGGTGACCGGCCAGCTAGAGGTCGAAGCGCGGCACTCTAGACCACTAGGCCATCCCAACCCCCCTCAACAATTATAAAGTGCAAAGCTTCCACTGTTCATTGTCCATATACGCTGTACACAATTAAAGGATACAGTTAGTAACTTTTAAAATGTTTTCTTTATAAGTGGTTCAGAAGGGAGGGTCTGGTAAGGTAAAAGTGTGTAGTCATTTGGATGGGTCAAAAACCATGTTGTGACTCAGCCTGTAGCAGTTGGAATAGGCGAAGATTCAGTGTCCAGGCAAAATGTCCCCTCATAGCACACAGCATGGTGTATGCAAAACTTCATAATCCCAGTTGATGAATTAAACCTATGGGTATATTTATATATGGCAGTACCAGGTGGTATGAATAAATCTAAATCAATGAATGAATGATAATTATATTGTTATTTTGTGGGTTAGTATGACATTGTGGTATGAATAAATGAAAGAGGTTATTTTTTTAATATCTATCAACTTTCTTTATTGGTGACCTCTTGATATGTATCTCTTCTCCTTTCTCTTGCTTTTATTCAGGGAGAATGGTATCATCAAGGAGTTTCAGGATTATTCCTTGTTCAAATAAAACCCAGGGGCATAGTGATGCTTATTTTTATTTCTTTTTCAATTTTTATTCCATAAAGGATTCATAATTTAGTTCTTAACTCTTATATTATAAATCTTCACATATTCAGACAATATGACCGACACTAAGATTATTGGCCTGTCTGTTGTAACTTTTGAAATGTCAATATTTTGATTTAAAGTCTATTAAATGATTGCCTTCAGTAAGAATGGTCGTCTTGATTGTGTTATATTCTTTGGGTGCCCATCTTGAGCAAAGGTTATAAAATGAACAATACACTCAGTGCCAAACAAGTGGTAATCAATTATCAAAATATTTATGGTTAAAAGCTTATAATTGATTCTGATAATTATATTTTATTATGAAACTTTAACCAATGAAATTTATATATTGATTTAACTTCTACGATTTGATTTGTTACAATATTTATTATCCCAAATTTCCCTTTAATTTGATTTGTTGAATGATTGCCTTCTATATGTATTTGAATCAGTTTCTTTAATAGACTGTCTATTAGTATTAGTATTATTACAAATAAGCCTACATATATATATAGATGTTTAAACTGCTGATGGTATTAAAATGTATTGTTTTTGTATCTATCTGTTTCCTAGTTTGTGTTGAGTGGACGTTAAACCCCATTTCTCTCTCTCCCGTATCTATCTGTTTAAGTCCAAGGCTATATATTTAATGAGGAGAAGGATGTTTATGTAATATCAAGTTCAACTCGAGAATTATCAGCTGTTTATTGGCATGTTTTTACGATAATTTATTCATACAATAAGTCACTGTATTTACCAATGATATAACACATGTTGAAAATTATCTCACCAAGGTCAAGCTGTGTACAGTACACCCGTTCTAGTTTAATATAGCATGTTTTATAAAGGTTCAGGGTTTTTAGGTGAAGGCAGTTTATTCTGAAGTGGCAGGTTTTGTTGTCTCCCTATGCAACTTGTGTTCAAAGCTGTCTGAAGAATGCTCCGACTTTTGTGTGGTTTGGTTCAGGAAGTTTATTGTAACAGAATATTTTGAGCTAAAGTTTATTTTGGATTTGTATGTCTAGATAGGTAGGTCTACAAATGGATATTGTTGGATCAGGAATGGGACGACAGGTGCAACTCATATCTCTCTTTAGGATAGGGTGAAATCCCCTTTGAAAAAAATCCTAGGACTCTGTCAAATCAAGTGCTATTGTTCCTTGAACAGGGAGCTGGATGCCTGGATGGTTAGTATGTGTGTGCTGTACCTTAAAGCCTGTCATTAAGTCAACTGGTGTGGTTTCGAATCCCGGGTTGTACATGACAAGGAGTAGGGTCGCCTGTCTAACCTCGTGGGTTTTCTCCGGGTCCTCCTGTTTCATCACACTGCTAAACCCACGCACAAACAAATCACTGAAATAAAATTGTACACATGTTAGTCCCAAAATGAACTAGTTTGTGTCGAGTGGACATTAAACCCCATTGTTAAATGTTATGTTTCGTAATTAAATGTATTTCAAGGTTCACATATTCTACGGCAGATTTTAGAAGAATAATTGCAATAATAGTGCACGTGCTGCTTGGATGGCTGAAATGTTTGATTTTTGCATGAGAGCTAAAGATTTTTTAAAAATTTTAATTTTACTAAAGCCAGAAAAAAAGGCATTGTCAGGCACAAATTATTTTATCCAACACAGTTTAGCTTATTTTCGTTGTTTTTATTATATTTTTTATTATCATTCAAATGTATATTACCTATACACATCACACATGTGCAGCTTACAAATTAATGCTATTGACAACCTTGATTTTATTTAGATCTTTCACACAGCTGCTTAAACCATATTCTTGTATGAAAACATAAAAGTATCTGTCTTTTTCTTTCAGAGCAAATAATCAAAATGCCGATGAATCAAGTCCGAGTCCTGACAATAAATGCAGGAGAAAATACTGAAACAACTTTATATCGTCTAGAAAAAGGTAAAAGAAAAATTTAAAAGATACATACATGTAATGGGAGATTAGATAAAGAGCTGGTAGTTCTCACTATAATAGTTAAAAACTAAATGTAAAGGGAATTTGCTGGACATTTCAGACAATTTGTTCAACTTGGAACCGATTTAACACATCTTCTGCAATCTTTCAGTTTAATGAAAGATAAAAACTTCCACATTGGAATGTGGATGTATATTGCATCAGTTGGTCTGTCGTACACAATTTCATTTCACTGGTTAGGCAGCACCTGTGTTTGTCTAGTTGTTGGGATAGGACAAATAATCGAGTTTCACCTATTTTCGTAATGGCATGGGGGGGGGGGGTTGGATGGTCGAATGGTTAGCAAGTGCGGGTTGTATCACAAGGTTTGTCATTGAGTAAACTTGCGTGACAAGGAGAAGGGTGGCCTTCCAGCCTCACTGGATTTCACTGGGTCCTCTGGTTTCCTCCCATTAACTAGGTCATTTCAGGAACTAACACATGGTTCAATTTTAATTCAATAATTCACCGGCGCTTAGGGGTCTTTAGCAGTGGGAGTGAAGCAGAGAAAACCCAGGAGGTTGGACAGGTGACACTACTCCTTGTCAGGTACAACCGGGGAATAATAGTGTTATACATCTAACACCATGATTGATTCTTGGCATTTATATTTTGCATTATTATACTTTCAGGATGGACGTTAAGATTTGTTCTTGGAGCATCTCTTCATGCGAAAACAGTTCGACTCTTCTGCAATCATCCCCAGGACAAGTCTGTTCCATTTGACAGATTGTCATTCTACGAACTAGCGTGGAGAAATCCAAGCGGTATGAAGAATGATCGAGTGGATGTGTTTGCTGAAATACACATCAATTGTGCTGGATCATTTAATTTCTTCTTCACAATTGATGGAAGGTATGTTGACGTTTTGATGATTACAACATTCCTGAAGGCTAACAGCTCTTCTTACTGGCCTAGAGTTTGCCTTTACTCCAGGTCCTCCTGTTTTGTCCCACTAAAGATCCCTACTCCCAGTGAATTATGAAAATAAGATTGTACCAAATATCAGTCTCTCTCTCTCTCTCTCTCTCTCTCTCTCTCTCTCTCTCTCTCTCTCTCTCTCTCTCTCTCTCTCTCTCAATTTGTGCCAGACATATAGTTATCCTACATGTATTATATATACCAAGGAAAACAGTGAAAAAGAAAAATTTGTACCTGACCAATTTTCTGTTTATATTTAAACTTCTGCGCCTCAAATTGCATTGAGTATTCTGAAAAACTTTATGAACAGTATACTTTTTCTGTGATGCATGTGATTTCATTTGAGTTAGTCTTGCGAGTTGTAGTTTCACGCAGTTTTGAAAATGAGCTACAAAACGTAAAAACCTGGGGATTTTTTCTCCAGGTTTAACACAAAACATGAGGGGTCAATATTAGAGTACTAGCTAAAATATTTATATTTTTAATTTCAGTGAAGATCACCGCACCCCAAATGGTTCAGGATGTTTTTTGGTCGATCCAACCCTCTCTGTTGGATCAAACGATAAAGAAATTACATTAGACTGTATCCAGAGTCAGTCAGTTATCACGAAACTACTCGGCCCTCTTAACGAATGGAAGGGACGATTACGTGTTGCCATGGAAACAGGATACAACCTCATCCATTTTACTCCGGTACAAGAATTGGGTATATCAAACTCGGCATACTCCATCCGCAATCAGCTTCGACTGAATCCACTCTACTACGAGAAAGGTAAAGAGAACAGTCTGGACGATGTGGAAGATATCATCAGAATGATGAAAAAGGAGTGGCAGGTTTTGTCCCTCACTGATCTAGTCTACAATCACACAGCCAAGGACAGTCCCTGGATTCTTGAACATCCAGAAAGTGTGTATAATTTAGATAATTCACCCCATCTTAAACCAGCTTACCTGATTGATCGTATATTCCACCATTTTAGTTTACAAGTTGCAGACGGGAAATGGGAGGCGAAAGGAGTGCCTTCAAAAATAGACAGTGAAAGCCAACTACAGGTAGGTACATCTGTTTTACAAGGGGGGTTGGGATGGCCCAGTGGTCTAGAGTGCTGCGCTTTGTCCTCTAGCTGGCCGGTCACCTCTGACTTGTGGCTGTGGTTTTGATCCCTGGTGTGAGCGTATGTGGCATGGAGATAGGGGCGCCTTCTCAACCTCGTTGGTTTTCCTCTGGGCAATCCGGTTTCCTCCCACTGCTAAAGACCCCTACGTGCAAGCGAATTATTGAAATAAATATTGAAGCCATATGTTAGTCCCGAAATGACCTAGTTTGTGTTGAGTGGATGTTAAACCCCATTTCTCTCTAAACACTATTTGTTATATTAATCTCCATCTTTCCCATATTCATGGTTTTCATAATTATATCAAAACATTTTACGACCCTGCAAAAAATGATCTTCCATGATATGTTAACTGCTGTAATATTAATATAGACCTTCATGTTGTGTTAAACACTAAAGTATAGGCCTTCATGATCTGTTAACTGCTATAAATCATGCTGTGTTAATTGCTAAAATATAGGCCTTCGTGTTGTGTTAACTGCTATGATATAGGCCTTTGTGTTGTGATATAGCTGCTTTGATATAGACCTTCATGTTGTGATAACTACTATGATATAGGCCTTTGTGTTGTGATAACTACTTTGATATAAACCTGCATGTTGTGTTGTGTTTATATTTTAAGGTAATGAAGGGTATACTGTTAACAGAAGTCTTTCCACAATTCAATCTGTACGAGTTTTACACCGTATCAGAAGAAACTATATTAAAAGAATTCCGTAAAGCTATTGAGGGTAAGATTTTGAAGCACAATACGTTAGACAAATAGGCAAATATAAACCCGTAGGCCAGACAATTTAAAGACAGTCTTATCAAAAAGCGTATTGGTCCAAAAATATTAAGACCAATCCTTTTAATGCTCGGAACTGTGGGTAAACCACTAGAAACATCAATGCTGATTGATTAATCAATATCTGACATCATAGGGTCAAAAGTCGCTCGTTTGACCCCTGACACAACCTCCAAGTACAACAGGGCAGATCGTCAAGCTGTGTAGGCCATCGAAAGAATAAAACACAACGAAAGATAGATCTGTATTTTATTTATCAGATGGCTGAAAGCGTAAATATAATTGTCTCCAAATCATTTCAGATAATCGTCTGGCACAACAGAGCGAGAATGAGTTAATCATAAAACAAGATAAAAACTATAGAAGATTAAAGAGTACCGTTGACATGGAAACGGTTTTACGTCTGTATAATACTGACAGGTAACGATTATTAGACATCAAACGATTGTCAGATTTACCCAAATCAAGGAAGCCATATTGAAACAAAGCTCATTAATGTAAGCCTCTGATTGTATGTGACAAGCTGTCCAACCTCCCACTGCTACAGACCCCTACGCGCACTTGAAATATTGGAGTTAAATGGAACCATATGTTAGTCCCGAAATGACTTAGTTTGTGTAGAGTGGACGTTAAAACCCATTTCTGTCCTTGCTTTTGAGAAGAGTATGAGTATTATTGTCCTTACTTTGAGAAGAGTATGAATATAAACATTCTCAGCTTGAGTTGATCATATATACTTAACAATATGAATATATACAATATAATAATATGTATATAAATGTATTTTATTTTTAATTTAAACAGTGATGATGCCAACAGGTAGTTTATCATATTTTTATAATTCACACTTACAGTATTCTATTTTCTAGATGACTTGCCACACTCATCTTAACTTATCAACAGTTTGAGCACATCTTTATCTTCATTATGTAGTTAGTTAAAGTCTCTGATTCGAGTGATTTTGTGGTGGGGGGGGGGAGCCGCATGCACGTTGTATCGTAAGGACTTCCATTGAGTCAAGTGGCATGGGTTTGATTCCCTGTCTGTACCTGTACGCATCCTTGTGGGTTTCCTCCAGGCCCCCCGGATTACTTCCCACTGCAAGCGAATTAATGAAATAAATATTGAACCATATGTTAGTCCCGAAATTGCCTACTTTGTGTTGAGTGGATGTTAATCTCGAACGACTAAATATTCTTGATTATTTAACACATAATTAAAAAAAACAAAGTCTAAATACCAACGTCTCGGCTTGGATTCAGTTGTTTTTAAAAGATGTCCATCAAAAGATTTTAGTGAAGATTACATGTATGCTGGATTGTGTTGGTTATATGTCATCTGCAGTTGATACGAAATGTTGAAAAATCTTAATTTATCATATCTTTGAAAATATTGAACGGAATTGAACCATTTTTGTTCTGACATTCTTTTTACGAATTCAACTTTGATGATATTGTAATTTACAAGCTGTACAGAATCACACAGATGGAGATCCGAGACTTTAACTGAATTAAGTTTTAAAGTTTATTTTATGTAGATTTAGAAGGCTGTTGTTATCGTTACCTAGATTTGAGTAAAGCTGATTTATTTTTTATTCCCCCAATTTTGAGATTTTTTCAGATTGAAATTTGTTTGTTACGGTTGTTATTTTAATGTTTTATACACCCGTATTGAAATGTGGTTGTATAATGTCATCACCCTTGTCTGTCTGTAGTCAACAAGTGGACCCTTTAGAGGCTAAAAGTTATCATCCCAAATTGACATTGAAATTGAAACGTAGAAGTTTATTGATTTTGAAAAGGCAAATCCTGTATTATTTCGAGAATAAAACTGCTTAATTTTGTGTCATAATCCTCTACCTTAGGGCCGAGCAACTTACTCAACATTTGTGATATGTTTTCAAACAACTTAAACCTATAAGTTTTCATCTGGAAATGGAGACCGGTGTCCCGAGCTATATTATGCAGTGTCTGGATAAAACCAGACTTTTATTTTATAAAGATAATGTGTGGGTGAAATTTACCTTTCAATTAAGTACAGCATATGGGTTATTCACTGTATAGAACTCTCAAGGAACAGCACTGCGCCTACTTTTATATCTGCCAAGGGATCTTTTACATGCACCTCAGATTTTTATCCCATCCAAATGACTAGACAGCTGTCCTTGTCAAGCCTTTTGTCCTGCACCTCTGACAAGGGGAAATCATGTCGGAAAATCTGATGAACTTTCTCTGCCAATACACTCGAAAGCAGAGATCGAACACTAGCGAGCCAGTGTCTTACCCACTTATCCAATGTGGCTCCCTAGTACAGGTTTTTCATAATAAATGTTAGAATAAGGAAGAATAGATCCTTTTGGAAATATTTCAGACTTAATAATTTCGTATCAGGTTTTTCATGATAAATGTTAGAATAAGGAAGAATAGATCCTTTTGGAAATGTTTCAGACTTAATAATTTCGTATCAGAATGTTTCCAATTTTTATACGTCCACATTCATAATGTGAACGTATTATGCCGTCGCCCCTGTCTGTGTGTGTGTGTGTATGTATGTGTGTGTGTGTGTGTGTCTACATACATACCTATTCCTTATACCCTAATGATGACCCCTATTGTTTTTGGTGATTTCCTAACCCCCAGGGACAGAGTCATGCCCATTTTTACTTCGTGTCTGTGTTTGTTATCTACAGGCCACGATTCTTAATGGATCATCTTTAAACTTGGGATATGTATTCCTTATAGCCTAAGGACGACAACTGCATGTCCCGGCTCCCACAGTCAAGACACGCCCAATTTTTGTGTTTGTCGTTTACAGGCCGCAATTCTGAATGAATCAGCTTGGTACTTGACATATGTATTCCGTATAGCCTGAGGGCATCCACTATTGATTTTGGTGAATGTCCCGACCCCCAGGGGCAGAGCCACGCCCACTTTTTGCCTTTAGCGTTTGGAAGGCACAATTCTGAATAGATTATCTTGGTATACTTATTCCTTTTACTCTAAGGACGGCAACTACATGTATTGATGTTGAGGCACGACCCTCAACGCTAAACAAACCAAACGCCTAGCCATCTTGACAAAGTACCATATCGATCAAAGCAGGAATGTGGATGTATATTGTAGCGTTAGCGTTATGTTTCTAGATATCCCCCTGGCTCCGACAATTCAGCTGCTGAGGACATATGACACATTGCTTGGTAACCTGTCTGATTCATTAGCTTTAAATTTCATAGTTAAATAATCTTAATTTCACATTTATTAATTAGATTTTATTTAGTGCATGAATAGTCTTTTTATTAGTTAACCAGTGCAGTGAAAAGTTTACCCTTAATGTGTTGAGATATCCTTCTCAGGGTTGGTTTGTTTATCAGGGGACATACCTCCAACACCGCTGCATTGATCTTTATCATTCTGCATGGTTTGTCATGGTTTGGTTGCTATAACTAAGCTTGTTTCTTTTGAAAGTCTGTTGATATCCCAGAACATCAACATCAAGATGGTATCTGATGGATGCTTTTTGCTTTAATCATCTAAAAAGATCATTTACACATCATGTCACTGCTTTGACTATGAAATATCATTCTTATACTTCTATAAACTATACCAGTATCCAGCTAGTATAGTCTTTAATATGAAGAAAATCGTTCTATTGATATGTTCAATTTAAAATCATTCCAAATTCAAAATGTACTAATTTGCTTTTGTTACTGAAGTTTACTGATTTGCTTTTGTTACTGAAGTTTCAAGCATCTTTTAACAATTGGCATGATATTTTACCTGTGGAAAACTATATTTTACCTGTGGAAAACTATATTTTACCTGTGGAAAACTATATTTTACCTGTGGAAAACTATATTTTATCCATGTAAAACTATTTTTTACATGTTCAAAACTATTTTTACCCAAGGAAATCTATATCTTTTCTGCGGAAAACTGTATTTTACTATGTTTTTCTATCTGTTTGTATAAAACGTTTTTTTACCTGCGTGAAATTGGTTTTACCTGCGTAAATTTATTTTTACCAGCATAAAACTTATTTTACCTGTAAAACTTATTTTACCTACGTATTTTATCCACATAAAATGTATTTTATCCTTGTAAAACTTATAATATACATGTATTTGTTGTGTATTACAACTTATTTACACAAAGTTAAAACTACTTTTATTTACAGCTTCCTGTGAAATCTACGACTCAACATTTAAACTTGGACATGTATTACAATATGTACCAATAAAGTAAGCGTGATGTTATTATTTCAGACCTGGGGCGTTAAATCGGCAGGAACGAATCACTCGATGTTGTGTTAGTCTGAGAGAGAAACTAGAAGAGCTGAACAACGAGAAAAAACGAGAATTAGCTGAACATATAGGTGTAGCTTTAGATAATTTTCTGGCGAACGTACAGTGGAGATTCCTGACACCAGATGGACCGAAGATTGGTACTGTCACAGATGAAGAACCATTGATGTTTGGGTAATAAAATCAGTGAATGTCGAGATCTATTTGTTTATTAAAGGTACATTATCGGAGATTAGATAAAGAGTTGTCAGTTCTCACTTTAATTGATTCACTGTGAACCAAGAATTTGGCAATTGAATTTTAGGCCTAGCCTTGATCATCATTACTGAAGTCGGTACAGTACAAAACATAGATTATCCTTTTCATGATTAAATCATAAATGAAATTTGAGCAGTAGATCAGATCCAAAGCCAGTAAATATCGCAGGCTAGCGATGACATCGGGAGTTAATTATGGTCTGGATAAGTTAATGAATGTCTTATTAATAATTTATATAACATATCAGGCCTAAAGAAAGACCTGCAATAGGCAGATTTAGCCTCTTGCATAATGCATGTTTATTAATGTATAAGAAATAAAATCACAATATTTTGAGATTTACTTGAATACTTTGAATGAGGCCAGTGCATAATTAGAAATCCAAAATTGCACTAGTTTAATCTGAGGGTTGGCAGGGAGATTAATTGTTATTTTCCAGTCTGGTTTTCCCGCCCAAGAACCAAGTAGGAATTCAATTTCCTTCAAGGCATAATGCATGATCGTGGACTTTGACGACATGACAGAAACTATCTATGCTAAACTTTTGATTCATTTTGTTCTCTAGTCACGTTGAGGAACTATTTAATTTATTTTAGGTATTTTGTGATTCCACCTGGTTGTGAAGGACCTGTTACTAAGGAACTATTTGAAGGATCTGTTGCTAAGGAACTATTTGATATGTTTCAGGTATTTTGTGATTCCACCTAGTCATGAAGGATCTGTTGCTAAGGAAGAATCTATGATGGAGGGAGATGGAGCCAAGTTTGTTTTTGCCGTCAATGGCTGGGTAATGAACGATAATCCTTTAAGAAATTTTGCTGAGGAAGGTACATATTTAGATTAATTTTTATACGCCCACATTTTCAAGAGACACAAGTTATCGTCTGATTGACTTATAATATACCAAAGGGTTGAATGGTCCAAGGGTTAGCATGTGCACACTGTATCATAAAGTCTGTCATTGAGTCATCTGGTGTGATTTCAATTTCCCTGTTATATGTGACAAGGAGTAGGGTCGGCTCTCCAATTACGTGGGTTTTCTCCAGGTTGTCCATTTTGTTCCCTCTGCTAAAGACCCCTATGCACAAGCAAATTATTGAAATAAGATTGGACCATATGTTAGTCCCGACTTGACCTATACCATTTGGCATCCGGTAATTAAGCACCTGTATTCATCTAGTGTAGCATTGAATATATATTACATATATATCTGTGTCTTTTTATCTGTAATGGTGGCCACGCTGGCTAGCTTCGAGGTCCTGGGTTAACCGAGAATCTTCATCAGGAATTTTCGGCATTGATTCCCCATTGTGAGTTGTACAGGACGAAGGCCCATGAAAGCAACAATGTATAGTCATCGGTATGGGATGGAAAACCAAGGTCCCATGTAGCAGTTGGAATTCGATATAACAGATGGCCATACCGCTGCTGTCCGGACAAACTTTCACTCATAGAACCCTGGATGGCGTATGCAGGATGTTAAACCCTATTTTATTTTATCTTTAATATTTTTGATATATTTCATATTTCAGGATCTCTTATCTATTTACGAAGAGAATTAGTAGCGTGGGGTGATAGCGTTAAATTACGGTATGGTAAATGTCCAGAAGATAGTCCGTATCTATGGCAACATATGAAGCAATATACTGAAGATACCGTTAGAATATTTCATGGTGTCAGACTGGATAATTGTCACAGTACACCTATACATGTAGCAGAGGTATGACTTATTTGTTTTTGAATATGGGAGGGTTCGGTGGTGCTTGTGTTTTACATCATAAGGTCTGTAATTGAGTCAAGGGGCTTGGTTTCAATCACAACAACCTGATTAATACACAGATTCTATTTCATTTCCCTTACCAGTGCTGTCTAGTTGTTCGGATGGTACGAAAAACCGAGGTCCAATGTATACATTGTTGTACACATAAAAGATCATTTGGCAGTTGGAATTTGATATAAGAGTAGGCCATAGTGCTGCTGCCCAGGCAAAATTTTACTCATCGCACACTGCATGGTGTATCCTCGTCTTCATTAGCTCAGTCGGAGCAGAACAGTAGGACGTTAAACCCCATTTTATTTTATTCATTGTATGATCCAGTGTTTGTGTATAATTGTTATTGTAGTATATGATGGACGTAGCGAGAAAGATCCGACCCGATCTCTATGTTATAGCAGAATTATTCACCGGAAGTGAATCTCTAGATAATCTATTTATGAACAGACTGGGTATTAATTCTCTAGTCAGAGGTAAAATTATTTCACTATTTTTCTAAAATAAACTTATTGTTTCTTCACTCTTTCCTTTGGTAATAAAAAGCTGTGTACACATTGATATGCATGATAAAAAGGATTGGCAGTTGGAATTTGATTCAGATTTCCCTGTCTGGTTTTCTCTTGTCAGTGGTGCAGTACAGATGGAAAGTAAAAAAGTCTTGTATTTTATATTGTCTGATAAGCGGAGTTCGCTTGTACACAAAAAAGAACCCTTGGCAGTTGTAATTTAAAAGAAGAGTAGTTGACATGCGGCTGTCAGGGTAAAGTAACGCTCATAGCAGGACGTTAAACCCCATTTTATTGGATTGTTGAAATTTGAAGAAGGGTAAATTGAAATGTAACTGCTGGGGCTTTCATTTGAAATTGTGGTAGCCTTCGAATCAATCTGATTAAAATACAGATCTATATTTCATTTTGTTTTATTATATTTTCGATGGCCTACACTCATGAAGATCTGACGAGTTTTACTTGAAGGTTGCGTCAGGGCTCGTACAAGTGGCTTTTGACCTTATGATGTCAGATATTGATTAATCAATAAGCTTTGACATTTCTAGTGGTTTATCCACAGTTCTGTGCATGGCATGCCAAGAAGTCGTTGTATCAGATGGTTTCATTGGCTAATACCTCACAGCATCCAGAACATATGTTATATAACAACTCTTCCAGATCCTAGTGAGTACAGCTAAGTGAAACAAAAATTTAAACTATAGAAAACGAAACGAAATAGGATCTGTGAATTAATCAGATTGCCTTCCAATGCCTTCGAATTGAAGATAATATTGTTTATTGATTTGTTGATAGAGGCATTAAGTGCGTGGGACGCCCACGAAGAAGGAAGACTAGTGCACAGATATGGCGGTGTTCCTATTGGTTCCTTTGTTCAGCCTCGAGTACGACCTTTGACCCCAACTGTGGCACATGCCTTGTTTTATGATCAGACCCATGATAACCCGTCCCCAGTCGAGGTAACATGTTATTTTATAACCCTGCTCAACATGAGTACTTGAAACGTTATGATTAATAATCAACCACCCATCTTTTCTAAAATTAAACTATATGTTAGTCCCATAGTTTTTGTCGAGTGGACATTAAATCCCTTTTCTGTCTAGCTTTTCTACCTAAAGTCCTCTTTTGTACTGCTGTTGAGTGGGAATTTTTAAATATCTATTAAAGTCTATTATCTCTGTCTACATGAATGTGTTATTCAGCAGCTAAACAGATGTACTGGCTTCTCCAGTCTCAGCCACTATTTTAAGGGAGTGTTTCCGTAACCCCTACTGTTCCTTTCTTCGATGATTTTATAAAGGCTTTGTGCGTCATTTAAATTTTTCAGAGAATATTAAATTTTCGATGACTTTGTCTAAATTGTTTATTGAACCATTAATCATGAAAACAAAATCAATGTCAGGTGAAAATTTCCCTCATATTAGACGACAGTCAGACCAAGAGTTCACAAAGCATTCACACAATTAAGTTAAGAATTTACTTGAATTTCAATCACTGTTTATGAGAACTATATTTGATCCAGAAACACAAAACTCTGTACTTAGTTTCTCATTGATGTATTTGATACATTAAAACAACAAATGTTTATAAACAGCAATATTTTAGTTAAAATCATGTGAACAATATCCAGTAAATTCTTAACCTAAGTCTTAGAATGCTTTGTGAAATTGGAGCATGGTGTACGTATGCCCATCTTCCTTCGGCTGGAGGGTTAAAGGGCTGAATGGTAAGCATGTGGTTGTATGTGACAAGTAGTAGGGTGGCCTGTCCAACATCATGGTCTCCAGGTTCTCCGGTTTCCTCCCACTGCTGAAGACAACTACATCCAAGTGAATTATTGATATAAAATTAAACTATATGTTAGTCCTAAAATGACCTAGTTTGTGTCAAGTGACTGTTAAACCCCTGTCATCTTAGGCTGGATTGTAGAGAATTAATAGTTTTCACAATTGATAAACAAGTATATTTAAGTTTAAAAAAGACTTTATGTTTTATAAATAATTAATTTCAGAAAAGATCTGCATATGATTTATGGCCGAGTGCTGCATTGGTTGCCATGGCATGTTGTGCTACAGCCAGTAACCGTGGTTACGATCAACTTGTCCCACATCATGTATGTATTTTATTGTCATGTAAACTAACATATTTATACCTAGGTGGCTTTAAAAATATCTCTTACTTTAGAATTATTCCAGGGGTTTCAATTTCAGGAATGGTGGTAACTTAGAAATGATTTACATTCAGGGTTTTACATGATGTTTTCTTTTGGATCCAAAATAAATTTATGGATTGACTTTTTAGGTTGATTAGTTTTGTTAGCCATTTTAAAATTATTCCTTTCCCGCAGTCGTTTCACAAAGATCCAAGGTGGCGGCTCAAAGTCACATTTCTTCAGAAATTTCACATATTTAGCCCATTTTCAGTGGTGCAACACAGAGGACCTGACTAAGACAGCTGCTTAGTCATTCAAATGGGTAGAAAAACCAAGGTCTTGTGTACACATTAGCATGCAAGTAAAAATCCCTTGACAGTTGGGGGGGTTCCCAAAAGCCCCTACCTGGATCCGCCACTAACAAGACATTAACCCGATCTCTATATTTTTTAGATCCATGTGGTAAATGAGAAAAGATTGTATACATCGTGGGCTGACTGGGAGAGACCAGAACGGCCATTTATAAATCAAACATTTGGTATTGTAGCTGGTAAAACAATATTGAATAAACTTCACCATGAAATGGGTTTGGCTGGCTTTACGCAGGTGGGTAATTTTACTGTATCCATGGTTACTGAAAGGAGCTAGAAACATTGTTTCTGTGAAACGCAAAAAGTACATAAAAGATTTATATTGACATATTCCATCCACCATGAACTGGCACATTTTGTTTGTAGGATCATTAACTGGGAGATTTTAATAATTATATCTCATGAATATTTATATCTCATAAAAAATTTTATCTCATGAACATGAATATTTATGTCATGAACATGAATATTTATCTTCTGAATATTTTATATATCTCACGAATATTTTATAATGCACCAGATACCCTCTAGAGTTGATGTATATTTCACCTCATACCCTCTAGAGTTGATGTATATTTCACCTCATACCCTCTAGGGTTGATGTATATTTTACCTGATACACTCTAGAGTTGATGTATATTTCACCTGATACTCTCTAGAGTTGATGTATATTTCACCTGATACCCTCTAGAGTTGATGTATATTTCACCTGATACTCTCTAGAGTTGATGTATATTTCACCTGATACCCTCTAGAGAGATGATGTATATGTGGTCTGGCCGTCTGCAGATATATATATATATGTATATTTCAGGTTTACGTAGATCAACTAACTTCTGATACCGTATCTGTTACCCGTCATAATCCGCTATCCCATGATTCAATAGTACTAGTCGCACGTACAGCATTTACGCATCCAGCCAACCCTAGTTGTCCGGGTCAACACATCAGACCTCTGGTTTTACAAGGTATTTATAGATTTTATATCTCCACGGCAACTAATGATTTAAGGTGTATATTCAATGTATCAACACGTATCCAGTAATAGATTACCGTCCAGAAAGTGGCGCATGCCATCAAGATTCATCAAATAACGCCTAGTTTGTGCTACCGTGTAGTTTAAGAAACACTGTTTAGTTTTGACATTGATAGTCTAGTTTATTACCATTTAGTTTAGTTTTGATATTGGTCGTCTAGTTCATGACCATTTAGTTTCATAAACTAAGCAACCAATATCAAAACTAAATAGTGTTTCCTAAACTACCATTTTCGCTATAAAAGCTCAAAATTAGGTAATGTAAATATTCTTAGCAGAGTTATCGCTGTTTGTAGTTTTGACAAGATGTGTGCATTGTGGTAACTAGGCCAGTGGTATATTCAAGGCTTAACCTCGTTTTCCCATTTTTAGATTAAATTTTTAAATCACGAACCATTCTAATCTAGTTTAAATTTTGAGTATCTAATGCCATTGAGAGTTGGTTATGGTGTTTTCATGTTAATAAATGTTTAATTATTAATTAAGATAACATTTACAGCCTAAAGAAAGACCTGTAATAGTCAGACTTACCTCTTGTATAATGTATGTTGAAGTCGTAACTTTGTATGATTAGGTACAATAAATATATGAGGTTATATTAAGGCTATATTAGTTATATTAGGGCTATATTAGTTATATTGTTTTTATTGACAGGTACAATAAATGAGATTATATTCGAGGGTAGAATAGGTACGACACATCACTATGAATATAAACAAGATGAGGACTACGTCAATGGTCTACCAGATTATTTTCTCGAGTTAAAGCAACATATACGAGTTGAAGATAGTGAGATATGTCGAGTACAGCCGTCACCCGATGGACAGAATCTGGAAATATTCTGGAAAAAACTGACTCCTGGCAGTGTCATTGCTTTTAGGTATTGCTTATTTTTATTATCTTTTTTATCCAGTGTCAGACTTTTTTTGTCAAATGACAAAACATTAATAAAAGGGGTCTCTCCGTCACACGTTCCCGAAAACAATAGCTCTGCTTGTAATTGAAGTAGAAGGTTGCAACATTTTCTGCTTAGGCTAAGCAGAGTTCAGCAATTTGATTAACCAAGATTTTAGAACAGAAGAACTCTGCTTCTGATTGAGGACGAGCAACTGTCAGCACTACATAACTTCATCTTTGGCTTGCGTCTTACTCTAATGAAATATTTAAACTTGAATTACTGATGATCAGACCATATCTCTATTAACTTTGTCTAATGAAATAAAATGAAATGGGGTTTAAAATCGTACTGTTCTGCTCCGACTCGGCTAATGAAGACAAACATACACCATACAGTGTGCTTTGAGGGAAATATTGCCCAGACAGTGGCACTACATGGCCTACTCTTATTTCCAATTCCAACTGCCAAGAATCTTTCACGGCAATGTATGCACTAGTACTCGTTTTTTGTCCCATCCAAATGACTGGACAGCTGTCCTTGTCAGGCCCTCCATCCTGCACATGTGACAGGGGGAAACCACGCCAAAAATCCCAATGAACTTTCTGTGCCAACACTAGGAGCAAACCAACGACCTCCAGACTAGCCATCCGGCGTCTTACACACTTAGCCACTGTGTCAATTTCTAGACTGCTAATATTATCGATGTAGCTCCTTTTTAAAAGGCATCAAATTTAGTCATATAACCTTACAAATAATTATCAATCCTTTTATTTCTTCAGAACAAGTTTACCTCACAAATCAAGAGAAGCCATATTAGAAATTCGCCGTGGTCTCGGACAGTTTGGTTATTTAATGAGATCGTACAGTGGTAGTACAATGTTTGATGATACGTGGGATAAATCTAATTTCCGTGTTATCGTGTCAAATTTAGATTTACCGAGTTTAAATCGAGCATTATATCGTGTGAATAACGAAGAGAGGGATGACGGATATGGAATAGGGGCCTATGATATACCAGGATATGGACCTATGGTATATTGCGGTATTAGGGGTAAGTTGATATAGACCTCTGCAGTCCTCGAAATTAAGAATTTACTACTACGGTACTAAAATATGAAAAATGACGTGGCAGAATGGAACTGCTACGGCATTTTTCATTTTTTGCACATCAAAATCAATAAATTTATTTATTATACATATGATAAACAGACTAATATAAACTCTTGCTGGCTGGTCACCTATGTCATGCGATCAGGAGGGTATGATAGCGACGATCATTTGAAATTTAGACATGCATTTATATGATTACAGGTGTGTTGTGTTTATTTTACAGGTATTATATCAGTATTAGCAGATATTCGTCCAACCAATGATCTAGGTCATCCATTATGTGGTAATTTACGTAACGGAGATTGGTTACAAGATTATATCGCCAACAGATTAAAACTACATACAGGGACCTATGATGTAAGTACACAACACCTGGGTGGTGGGGGGTGGGGGGTAAACAGGTTCAAATCTACATTCACCTGGGTGGTGGGGGTGGGTAGTTTGATGAAAGAAAAGAACACAGGGGGTGGGGGGTGGTAGTATGTGTATGGGGGGGGGGGGTGGACTAGGCAGTATGATGAAAGAAAAGAACACCAGGGTAGAAGGGTGGGATAGTAAGTATGATGCCTCGATAGGAGAAGAGAACACCAGCGTGGGTGGGTAAAAAGGCTGATATAAGTAAAGAACACCTGTGACAAACTGATCCCGCAGTGAATATTTGCTTGGCCGCTATAATCACTGATAAACATAACATCGACGAGGCTTAATGAGTTCGGCATATTAACTTTTTTACTCCGACAAATTAAATTCTCAAACATTTTTTTGAGGTAAAAGAAAAATACATAAAGACGTTTGAAGTATTTGTAGTTAAGAAATATTTCCTATTTAGTGTAAATGGGTATTAAAATGAGTAAAATGCATCATTTTGCCCGAAGCAGTTAGGTGTTAAGTAAACATTGCACGAGCCGTTGAGCCAATGACTGACGCCGCGTGCAGTCAACGCACGTGTTGTGGACAGTCATCTGTTACAGAGTTAATTCGTAAGTAATTCTCTGTGAAACAGATTGCACCTGTGAGTGTGTTGTGGGCATGGTTTTGGCTGGGGTGGATATGGTTTTTGAGTGGTTTGATGTACGTAAAGAACACCTAGGTGTGTGGAGGGGGGTGTACATTATAAAATTATCATAAAATTTGATAAAAACATCATAAAATAATAGAATTACACTAAAAACTTCATAAAAATATAAATTTTTGACAAAAGTTTGTGTACTTTGCTGACATACAGTGGTAATGTGATCAATGATAATGTTTTATATTACAGCTGGGTGTATGGTTTGAAGGAGTTTTTAAACATCTACGAAATGCACCTCGTTATCTGATACCTTGTTACTTTGATGCCTTGGTTACTGGTGCGTATGTTGTCTTGAGAGAGATGGTCGTTCAACAAATGTCTGAGTAAGATATATTTATATTTATTTTGACATTTTACCTGGTACAAAATCAATGTGGGGGGGGGGGGATGGCCGAATGGTTAGCATGTGTGCTGTATCATAAAGCCTGTCATTGAGTCAACTGGTGTGGTTTTCGAATCTACGGTTGTACGTGAGAAGGAGTAGGCTCGCCTGTCCAACCTCGTGGGTTTTCGCCGGGTCCTCCAGTTTCCTCTCACTGCTAAAGACCCCTACGCGGAAGCTAATTATTGAGATAAAATTAAACCAGATGTTAGTCCCGAAATGACCTAGTTTGTGTCGAGTGGTAGTTATATCCTGTTTCTCTCTAACTCACTAAATCAAAGGGACAACGCTGAGAAAACAAAAACCGAACAATCAAATTGAGATTATCTCCCAGCTGGGATTCAATCGGATTAAAACAAGATTTTTCAACAGATTTTACCCAATATTTACAGGTGGCACTGGCTTGTGTATCATCCCCACTGGATTCTGAATGTTCACACATGTTCATTATGAGTGCTTTGGGTTTATGTCCGTCCATATTTTTGTACCCGTCCATTTTTTTTTTTCCAAAGTTATTTTTGTTGATGCAATGAAATATGTTTAAGCTAACTGTTCACAATATTAAATGAAATGTCTCTGTATCTGTAGTTTTATACGAGATGGGTCAACGTTTGTTCAAGCTCTAGCAATGGGTTCCGTTCAGTTCTGTGGATTCGTGAAAACATCCAAACTTCCTCCTCTGTCTCCAAATTTAATAAAACCGAAACCTCGAATTGAAGTAGAGAAGAGTAGCGGTAAAGAACAAGAAGCACCTCTGTCACTGGCTGCAGGTAATTGTGATATTATTACACCTCTGTCACTAGCGGCAGATAATCGTGATATTAACACACCTGAACACAACATTCTCTTCAAATCACAACTAAAGACTCGATCAATGCACACATCTTGTCAAACTACAACCATTGATAACTTTGTTCAAAATAAAGTCATTTGAATGAAATTTCCATTATATTCATTTTGCATTATCTGTTTTTGAAATATTATTGTGAAAAAAGCCAGCTCTTTATATAAATGTTACATAAGGCCCCTTTTATTTTATGTTATGCAAGAGTTTAAAATGTTTGCAGGTTTCCCCCATTTTTCCAGTGGCTATATGAGAAACTGGGGACGAGATACATTTATAGCTGCTCGAGGTTTAACAATACTAACTGGTAGACAACAGGAAACAAGGTAGGTGAAGGGGGTGATGGAGGGAGATTATGTTATCTTTTTTTTCCTTTCTATTGCACCCTTTTAATAGATTTAATATTCGTCCATATACAATATAAATTTTAATATTTTTTAAGAATCTATCTTAATTTGTTATTGTCATTGATTCCCCGGTTGTACATGACAAGAAGTAGGGTCGTCTGTCCAACCTTCGTGGGTTTTCTCCAGGTCCTCCAGTTTCCTCCCACTGCTAAAGACCCCTACACCAAGCGTATTATTGAAATAAAATTAAACCACTTGTTAGTCTCGAAAAGACCTGGTTTTTGTCAAGTGGATGTTAAACCCCATATCTCTCTGTAATTTGTTTGTTTTGTTTGATTGTGTTCCAGATGTTTGATATTAGCGTTTGGTGGAACTCTACGACATGGTTTAATACCGAACTTATTAAACGAGGGTACGGGAGCACGATATAATTGTCGTGATGCTGTATGGTGGTGGTTACAGTGTATACAAGATTATTGTAGACATTTTACAAGCGGAAATAATATATTACACGATATAGTATCCCGATTATACCCAACTGATGATTCAGACGTACAACCTCCAGGAAAAGTCGTAAGTTAAAGGATTTATTAATGTTCTGATGGGTTAGGAGTGTTTTGAACTTGAGGACAAGTCTTGTAGGTCAGTGATGGGATGAAAAACCAAGGTAATATGTATCGTAAAAGAACCTGTGAATATGGAAATAAGGGTAGATGTATTGGTATGATTTCCCTAATAGCAAACTGCATTGCGTATGCCCAGTTGGTGCAGAAATGTACCACATGAAACCCGATTTCATTTCCCACCTCTAGAAAAAGTTGTAATTCCTAAACTTTCATGTTTAGTCTTTAGGATGTAATAAAACAAAATGTTGTCTCGTGAACACATTGGCATCCATATAAAAGAACCCTTGACAGTTGTAATTCTAGATATAAGACTTGGCTGTAGCACCGCTGTCTAGGCATAATGTCGCTTATAGTACTCCTGTTTGTGTAGAATTAACAAGATTATTTATATAGAAATGTGGGAGGTTGAATGGCTGAATTGTTAGCATGGGTACGCTGCATCATTAGGTCTGTCATTGGGTCAACTGACTGGTTTCAATTACCTGGTTGTACGTGACACATAGTAGGGTCGCCTGTCAAATCTTGTGGGTTTTCTCCGGGTCCTCCGGTTTCTTTTCACTGCTAAAGACCCTTATGCACAAGGGAATTATTTGAGATAAAATTTAACCATATGTTAGTCCCAAAATGACCTAGTCTATCACTCTTTCTCTATTTAGAAATATATTACAGGGTCAACCATTACATGATGTCATATAAGTTTTATTTATATATTACAGGATCAGCCATTATATGATGTCATACAAGAAGCTATACAAAAACATGCAAGTGGTTTAAAATATCGCGAGAGAAACGCTGGTCATGGCATCGATTCACAGATGACTGATCTAGGTAACGCTATTTTATTCTTTTGTCAGGAACATTTCGTGACTTGTGAGTAGGTCGCTGTCTCACTTACCAGGAGATCCTGGGTTTGACCCTGATAAATTTGTCAGAATTTTCCGATGTGGTTTTCCCTTGTCAGTGGTGCAGGACCCTAAACTGATTAAAACCCAGATCCTATTTCGTTTTATAGTTCAAATTTTGTTTTACTTTTGTTCACAACACTAGGATCTGGAAGTGAACGTCCATGATAAGAAGATTTGTTTATTTAATTGACAGGTTTTAATGTAGAAATAGGTGTAAAATGGGAGACAGGTTTTGTTTATGGTGGTAATGAATGGAACTGTGGAACATGGATGGATAAGATGGGAAGTTCTGTTAAAGCTAGTAATAAAGGCAAACCAGCTACACCAAGGTATTCACACCATTACTTTCACTTACATACAAATTCTTGATAGATTAAACCTTATGTTAGTTTGGAAAATACCTACTTGTTTTCATTAATTGATCAAATTAAACCATACTTTGAAATAACCTAGCCCCGAGTTCACGAAGCATTCTCAGACATAAGTTGAGGATTTACTCAATTTTCAATCATTGTTTATAAGAGATATCTTGGATCCAGAAACACAAATCATTGCGCATAGTTTCTCATTGATGTATTTGATACATTTAAACAACAAAAGTTTTATAAAGGACTATATTTTAGTTAAAATAAGACAAACAATTTTGAGTAAATTCTCAACTTAAGTCTGAGAATGCTTTGTGAAAGTGAGACCTAGTCTTTATTACTCATGGTGTTGATGAAATTGAACCATGTGTTAGTCTCAAAATATCCTAGTCTTTATTACTCAAGGTATTGATCAAATTGAACCGTGTGTTGTTTATATTTTAGAGATGGATCAGCAGTGGAGATTGTAGGATTAAGCATGTCAACTATAAGATGGTTAGAAGAAATCAACGCCAAGGGAATCTATCCATACAATGGAGTTACAGCTAAGATAGACGGTAAATCACATTTACACAAAACTCTCTGACTACTCTCTGTCGAATTCTAACTGTCTAGGCTCTTTTTATGTACAGGCTGTCGCCTCCCACATCGCGATTCAAATTCAGGACATTCTAGCAGAATGTTCATTACCATAACCATTTGACTTACTGTACCTATATGAGGGTTTTCCAGACTTAACTTATTTCTGATGAGATTCCATTGCCATATGTTAATTTTACATTTATTTTTTTTTACAATCTGAATGACTCTGTTCTGCCCCCCTGACAAATCCAAACCAAAGTTTCTCGGCTTAGTCAGCCAGCACCATTATTTAGTTTACAATATACATTAATTGTATAAGGGTGTAATTTGTTATAGTAAATATCAAAATATTTTTTTTTCTTGCAGGTAAAGAAACCAAAGTGACATTTAGGGACTGGGCTAATAAAATTAAATCAAACTTTGAAAGAAATTTTTGGATAAATGATGAGCCTGATCCCAAGAATGAACCGAACCCAGAACTGATCAACAGACGTGGAATGTATAAAGATTCTTTCTTTGCTACGCAGTTTTGGGCCGATTTTCAACTTCGACCTAATTTTACTGTAGCCATGGTGGTGGTATGTAATTATTTTCCATTAACTGAATTAAAAATCCAAATTCTATCAATTTGATTGGATAATATTAGACTGATTTTAGTGCTTAGCCAATCAAAATTGAAATATCTAGTAAAATTTGGATTTTATCTTTAGTTAAGATTTCGAGAAACAGTCCCCAGGTCATTATAAAGCCTAGACAGAAGGAACCTGTTACAGATCGACTTTGTCAGACAAAAATTATTAGACTAAATTTTTATTATAATAAAGTTGTGCCTTATGGGGAGGGGTTGGATGGCCGAATTGTTAGCGGTGTATCGTAAGGTCTGTTATTGAGTCATCTGGCTTGGTTTCGATTGATTCCCCACTGCTATGTGACAAGGAGTTGGATTGCCGTGGGTTTTCTCAGGGTCCTCTGGCTCCTTTCCACTTTTCGCTGCTAAAGACAAGCGAATTGTTGAAATAACGTCTTTTGTGTCGAGAGGACTTTTTGCCTCCTCTCTTGATATTATAATCTGTGATCAAATGTCTTGATATTATAATTTCAGATCAAATGTCTTATATTGTAAAATTGGATCACATATTATAATCTCGGATCAGATGTCAAATATTTTAATCTCAGATCAAATGTAAAATATTATGATCTCGGATCAAATGTTCAATATTGTAATCTATGATCACATGTCTAATATTTTAATCACTAACAGAAAGATCTGATATTGTAATCTCAGATCAAATGTCTAATATTGTAATCACTAATAGAAAGATATATTTGAATTGCTGATAAAATGATCTGTCCATGTCTATTACAGGCACCAGAATTATTCACACCAGAAAGAGCCTGGATAGCCCTGACTACTGCACAAAATAATTTATTAGGACCATTAGGAATGAAAACTCTCGATCCCAAGTAAGTAAGAATCTTGTCATATAAAAAATATTATGGATAAACATTATTTTAAAACGTTCTTCAAAAAAGGGTATTTTCTAGAGACTAGAGTGAATAAGTCTTAGATTTATTTTTATCGCTTAAACCATCCGGAAAAGGTGTAAGTTGTTAACTGAAAAGGTTAGACAATAGAAAGTTTACCATGTAGTTCTTGAGGAATGTCTGACATTTCAGCCAAGGAGGGTATCTAGGGTTGTGTAATAGGTGAGATTGTGTGGTATAATGGTTTATGATATATTTTATATTCTAGAAACTGGAGTTATATCGGTGAGATACTGGGGTTATGATATATGTTGATATATTTTATATTGTAGAGACTGGGGTTATATCGGTGATTATGACAATGCCAATGATTCTACAGATGGACGTGTTGCTTGTGGGTTTAATTATCACCAAGGACCAGTGAGTTCCATTAAATTTATTAAATTATTATAACTACACATCCAGGGTTTTTATTGCTCAAGCGAGCTGTGTCAGAATATCTTTGTCATCAGCAATTAGATTTTTCAAAAGGGGATTCTTTCATCCATAAAAGGTTTCTACTATACTATTATCTTGTATTTTTAAGGAATGGTTATGGCCAATTGGATATTTTCTGAGAGCCAAGTTATATTTTGCTAGTAAATTAGAGTCAAAGAAAAAGGGTATTGTAAAGGAAACCATTGGATTTATAGAAACTAGATTAGCCAATCATTATCTGGAATTAATGAAATCACCGTGGCAATCACTTCCAGAATTAACTAATTCTAATGGATCCGTAAGTTGTTACTCTTTTTGTATGATAAAATAAAATGAAATGGAATGTCACGTCCTACTGTTCTCTGCCTTCAATAGAAGGTTTGATCTCGCTTTAACTACGTACATCTTATCAAGCCCTTCACGTAATACCCTGAATATTTCACCACTAAGTTTGATTGGGTAACAAGCCCAGCTTGGGAACCTATCAGATTCATCGGTCGTCGTGAATACCAAGTCTCGCGCTTCTAGCTAAAATGTTTACATGTAACAATTGTGTTTCAAAGTTCAAAGATCGATCAATGTCAAGGTTACTGGTTTTCCGTGAGTTTCTCAATTTAAAAAAAACGTCTTTCAACGGCTGTATACTTGTTTGTTTACAGTGTGTTTTGTGCCACGAGCTCGGATTGGACAATGCTAATTAGTCATGTGTCAGGAATTGCTAAGTATTGAAGCAACGGTTGGATGTAAAACTCGCAGACGTTGCGTAAGGAACATGACTGTTCTGCTGCTAAACAGGTCTAATGAAGATGGACATGCACCATACAGTGTGCCATGAGGGAAATCTTGCCATTACTCCAAACAGTGATAACTTCGCTCAGAATAAAGTAATTTGAATGAAATTTTCAATATATTCATATTACATTATCTATTTTTGAACTATTACAGCAAGAACAGTCAGCTCTTTATCTAAATCTTACATAATGTATCTTTAAATAAAGTCCGATACCTTGTGAACCCCATATGCACTGTCATTGCAATATTAATTTGATTATAAATGTTTTGTATTTTCAGTATTGTCGAGATAGTTGTCGAGGTCAGGCATGGAGTGTAGGCTGTGTATTAGAAGTATTGTACGATCTCGAGAACATAGATATGCCATCTTCGCTCCCTTCCTCACTCCCTTCCTCCGATTCAGTTCCGGATATAAATGGCAATTTATGTTAGAATCATGTTCCACATGTAATATTAACATATCTAATATATGATTGGTTTTTATTCTAATACAAGATTTTACATCTTCTCTTACTAATAAGATTGTTTGGGTGGCTGTGTGGTCTGACGCTTGCGCTTTAGCTCATAAGGTCTGTCATAGAGTCTAGGGGTGTGGTTTCAAGCCCAAGCTTGATGTGACGAGGGGTAGTTGGTTACTCCAAGTTCTCCCACTGCTAAAGACGCCTACACGCAAATGAATTATTGAATTAAAATTGCACTAAATCTTAGTTCGGAAATGACCTATTTTGTGTTGTTTGGGCGTTCAATCTGCAATGTGAGAAGTTAACCCTTACTCGGTTCATCCCCAGATACATAACAGAAAGGTAGGATCGTGATCTGAAGGTGTGTGTAGCAACTTAACCACCACACAACGTATGTTTAATCCACGTCATACGGCTTGCTGCTTCACCCGACATATTACTGACGCAATAATTAAACATTGTCTTGTACGAGATAAATCTGACATTTTGCAGCTCAAATTAGTGGTCACATTGAATAGTGATTTTACAATGTTCTTAGTCATTTTTCAAATAGCATTCAAATTTTTTAGTCATTTTTTTTAACAGCATTCAACTGTTTAATTCAGTTCAAATGTTGTGAATCAATTATTTTCTCCTATTTTTTTCTTTCTAATATAGGGCCTATCTGATGTATGGCCTATCTAATATATTGCCTATCTAATATAAATTATGGCCTATCTAATATCATTATATATAAACATGGGTAGTTGTTATATTATAGTATACAAGGGCATTAATTTCAAATATCGATTATGTATGTCACTGATTTCTTTTTTTTTACGAATTAAAACAGCATTAATAAGAATTGTTCCCATGTTGTCTGTGATATTGGTAAATCAGTGTTCATTTTACATTTGTGTTTTCCGTTGTTGTTTCCTAGTTGTCTGTGATGCAGGAAGGTGGGCCTGACAAGGACAGCTATCTGGTTGTTTGGTTGGAACTAAACAACGACGTCTCATGTACACATTGGATGTGCACATTAAAGATTCATTGGCAGTTGGAATTTGATTTAATAGTAGGCCGTAGCGCAGCTGTCTGGGAAAAATTGTCCTCATAGCACACTGTATGCCCGTCTTCATTAGCCCAGTTCGAAGCAGAACAGTAGGACGTTAAACCGCATTTCATTTCATTTACATTTGGTTTAGAGAGTAGTCTCATTATAATGAGAAGAGTAATCCATTTTTTAATTTTTTTATTTTCTTCATAATGCGCATGGAAGTATATCAATCAATATATCTAATAATAACCAAAGAGAAGTATTTTGTTTGTTTGATAATTGTTATTATATTTTAATATTTTAATATTAACCAGTGCTTTCAGTTATAGAATTATATTTTGTTGAGGTGATATATTATTAATATTTAACCAGTGTAATGACTTGAATATACTATATAGATATTTGTGACATGTGAGAGTCAGAAATCGTAATTCATTGTTAACGATATATGTCAAAACATGCTGAAATATAAAAAAATATAGTTCGCTGTATTTGTCAAATCTGACCTTATATACCTTTCATGTTATATCATTATAAAGATATTTTCAGCTTATTTTGACATTTTTGTTCAGATGGTATAAAAACTTGTGATGTCTGAATCATTTTGCAATCATAGGTCACATGTATATTATACTTGTCTGTGAGTTATGGAGTATAAAAGACATGTAGATATATACTCAGCTGTGAGTTACTGTGTATAATATACATGTAGGTATATACTCAGCCGAGAGTTATTGTGTATCATGTGGATATACTAGTATGAGGTATTATATACTCAGCTATGAGTTATTGTGCATATACTATGGAGATATCTGGCACTCAGCTGAGAGTTATTGTGTATCATCTATAGCTCATATACTAGTATGAGATATTATACACTCAGCTCTGAGTTATGTATCATCTATATATACATATATAATACTACTGTGAGTTATTGTGTATATACTATAGAAATGTACAATACTCATCTGTGAGTTATTATGGACTCACCATGAGTTATTGTGTATATTGTATAGTGATATATGGCGGTCATATGTGAGTTATTGTATATATCTCTATAGTCATTGTATAAACTATAGAGATATACTGGCATGAGTAAAATATGTAGAGAGAGAGCTAATCCTAGTCCATGAGATATTCAGTAATACACGAGATATAGCGATATATTATACTGGGTCTAAGTCATCTGGGAGTTATTGTGTATACAATACTATACTGTGAGTTATTATATATAATATAGAGATATATTGGTATGAGTTATATGTATAATCTATAGCGATAGATTATACTGGGTCGAAGTCATCTGGGAGTTATTGTGTATATACATATAGAGATATACTTGTATGAGTTGGAGACCTAATATTAGTCTCTGTGTAATTGTATATATGGGAATTTTATTAACAGTGTATTTGTTATGGCTGATGTGTATGGTTTATAAAATATTACCTAAATGATATCAAGTTGTTAGTGTTTTTTAGTTTCTATTTTTAGGTGTAAATAATGAAACCATGATTTTATGTTCTGTCGTAAAATTTCAACACGTCCTTTTAAATGAATAACCCACAGAACTTAGTGGGTGGGTTGAAAGAGACTGTGGATAGAAAATGATAAGTTAAATGTCATTTATTTTGTTTTATATTATACTCAAATAAAAATCCACGTGTAAACGTTTTGTTACTCTGTTGGAACCATGATGGCTAAATTAGTAAGAAGCTGGCTTGCTAGCCTGGAGGTCCCGGTGTTGGCCAAGTCAGTTCATTGGGAATTTTTCTGGCATGGTTTCCTCTTGTCAGTGGTGCAGGACAGAGGGTCTGACAAGGACAGCTATCTAGTTATTTGGATAGGACTAAAAGCAAAGGTTCTGTGTACACATTGGAGTGTACGTAAAAGATCCCCATCTTTATTAGCCCAGACTTGAGCAGAACAGTAGGACTTTAAACCCATTTCATTTCTTACTCTGTCTATGTGGTTGGGCAGTTGATCAGGATACATCTGCCGGTTATTTGTTTAGGCGCAAGTGTTGAAATTTTACCACGATCTTGAAGTGCCAGAAATCATGTTAAAATAGTTCTATAACCTGCGAATTGTAAATATTTGAATAATCTTTTTTCTTACTTTTTGATCAATCTGATGTATACATTTGCCTGAGTTTTGTGATTTTTCCGTGGCATTTTTTGTTTTAAGAAATATTAGTAAAAGTAATTTTCCCTGGGCTTTTTTTTTTGACATCTGCTATTTGACTGGTGGAAATATAAAAACAAAAGGTAAATAAATCTTTAAGCAAATCAAATGTTTTGTTTTATTTTGTGTCGAAAGATGATTTGATTTTCTGTGTAGCTTAAATTCTTTATGTAAGGACAAGGCTGTCGAGACCTGTAGCAGGCCCAAGGAAAAGGCTATATTCTTTCACATGCATATTTGGTCACATTATTTTGGAAACCGTAGCTCAGCTTCTAACGGATCGAGGCAAGAACATCTTAAACTTTGATTGCTCTAGATATTTGAACGTTTTAGCTTTGATATTAATGGGGAGAGAGTGAGGAAACTTGGTGTATAGTTAAATAACATCAATACCTTGACTAAGTTCAATGATGATCATTTTCTGGTCAAGTTTAAAGATACATTATGGGAGATTAGATAAAGAGCTGGCAGTTCTCACTATAATAGTTAAAAAATAAATAATGTAAAGGTAATTTGCTGAAAATTTCAGTCAAATTGATCCACACTGAACCAAGAATTTAGCGACAACCAGTAGACATGGTACAAGGGTTAATCAGCGAAATGGATGTATGAGATGTGTTGTTGACGTTTGGGAAAGTAGACGAGGGAGTGTAGGGAGTGATGGTTAGATGTATTATGAATGGTTAGAGTGGCTGTGGTGTTACGGTGAAATACTATGCCGCCACCGTAACACCACAGCTTTATGATTTGTTAGACAGGAGTGATGTAATAAGTGCGACAATAATAAATAACATATTTCTGATTTTATTGTCGTCTTTTCCCACTTGCACTGGTTGTACGCCATTTTGAAACTAGCTGACGAAGACAGCTCGGGCGGCGATTGCTCGACTCCGGACTGCTCTGTCAGTATCTGACAAACGCATTTAGTTCGCGTACAACTTTTAACGAGAGTTGCCAGGCAACGAAACATACGCCCACAGCAGCTAAATCGTCCGGGCAGTAAACAAGAGTTGTCGCATATTTTACTTTTTTCGGTATTGAAACATTTATAATACACTAAAATATGATTATTAAAGTCAATCGGTTATTAACTTTAGCCTCTAGAGGGTCCACAAGATTTTTTGAAGTGATCAGAGGAGAGGGGTGATATAGGCTTTGCCTGTTCCCTGATCCCATTTCATGTATTTCTGAAATAAAATATTGTTTACAAAAACAAAAAAAAATCAAGGGCCATAACTCTGACAGTAATTATCGGAAATTGCTGAAAATCAATGGGCTTCTTCGTCACATGACCTAAACTCTGTGTATAAATTTAAAGTCAATCGGATATTAACTTTGGCCTCTAGAGCATTCACAAGAATTTACGAAGTGATCAAGGGCCATAACTCTGACAGTAATTATCGGAAATTGCTAAAAATCAATAGGATTCTTCGCTTCATGACCTTAAACACTGTGTATAAATTTAAAGTGAATCGGATATTAACTTTGGCCTCTAGAACATCCACAAGATTTTTTGAAGTGATCAAGGGCCATAACTGTGACAGTAATTATCGGAAATCACTGAAAATCAATAGGCTTATTCGTCTCATGACCTTAAACACTGTGTATAAATTTAAAGTCAATCGGATATTAACTTTGGCCTCTAGAGCATCCACACGAATTTTTGAAGTGATCAAGGGCCATAACTCAAACAGCAATTATCGGAAATCGCTGAAAATCAATAGGCTTCTTCGTCTCATTACCTTAAACACCGTGTATAAATTTAAAGTTAATCGGTTATTAACTTTAGCCTCTAGAGCGTCCACAAGATTTTTTGAAGTGATCAAGGGCCATAACTCTGACAGTAATTATCGGAAATTGCTAAAAATCAATAGGCTTCTTTGTCTCGTGACCTTAAACACCGTGTATAAATTTAAAGTCAATTGGATATTAACTTTAGCCTCTGGATCGTCCACAAGCAATTGTGGACGCCGGACCGACGGACGGACGGACAGCACTTACTACACTCGTCACTAGGCTTCCTATACATATTATAATATTCAATTTACACCCTTTTTAATTAACACACCTTGTCTAGAGTTATAATCGGAATGTTATTTTTTTTTATCGACATTCGTAGGTATTTACCTTGTTTGCTAGATTTTTATACGGCAAACGTATAAAACCTTGACCTATTACTCAGTGATAAGCTTCCGCTGCAAAAAGAGTACTCGCCTTTTATTATGAGTATCATGTGCGGCAGGTTAGTTTGCTTCTAAAATCGCTGTTCTCCGTTCCAAAAAATACAAAAGTAATTTTCTACCAGACAACCATGGTTCTATTCACCGAGACTAGATAATTTCTCTCGGTGTAAGGATATTATCGCTATGAATAAATTCATACACTGTTGAGAAAATAATACCGTTGGTTTGCTTTGCAACAAATGGAGCGTGCATCAACTCAGTCCTAAAAAATTTTCGCGTAATAAATATGAACGGTCTTCAGACATTCGGTTTATAATTAGCGATACACAGGTACAGTGGCAAGTGTTATGCTTCACAGAATAATAACTCAAAAGTACCTACGCGCGAAATCCCAGATTTTGGTACATGGAAAACAAAAAAAAATAGTGCCCGTGCGCGTGCCAGTAATAGAAAAACTAAGAGTTCGCGCATAAAAAATGCACGAACGTACCAGGCGCGATGTCATCCAGGGAATGGAGACACCACCATTTGAATCTATCCCCCTTCCCGCAAGCAGGGAAAGAATACCAATATTAAAGTAAAAATCACGGGTTAAATCAATCAGCAACTCAATAACCCGACCCCAACCTTTGGGGCCAAGAACATAAGACAATAGATGAGGAATGTATTTATTACAACATCAATAATAAATATTATAACAATAAACATCAACTTATATCAGATATTATCAGTCTTCACAACCCATAAAGATAATTCTATATCTAACCAACAATCTGTTTAATTGAGGGGAGGGGAAATTAAATGCAACAATTGTTTATTCATAAATTAAATGCCATTTAATATTAATTTAAATAGACAATAAATGCACACATACAATAATACAATAGTTTGATTAATCTTTTAGAGGATAGATAGAATAATAAACTTTATACATACTTAAGGACTTTAAGATAAACATCTACAAAGATTATTCTCTCGAAGTTGTTTCTACATAAATGTCATTTAATATTAATTTAAATAGACGATAAATACAAAACAGTTTGATTGATCTTTAAGAGGCATTTAGACACTAGATAAAATAATATACATATTCATGGTAAACATCTACTTATTTATTCTGGCTTTCTTTCAAAGATACAAAACTCTCAAAGTTGTAAAGACAATAAATATTAATAGTATTTAAATAAACTGGATGATTAATATCAATTACATATAAAATACACATGTGACATCATCCTTTGTTATCTGTGTACGGGCAACATGCCAATCGTACATTATTTATACTAGATGAAATATTGGACTTGTCTGACAATTTCATTGAAATGCCAGAGGTGGGAACAAGTTGCGAGTCCTCGAGTTTGAGTTATGTCCCAAGTCACTGACTTTAGTACTAAGTCGAGTCGAGTCCCAAGTCTTCACAAAGCCTGAGTCTCGTTCAATTCGCCAGTTCATCAAATGAATCAACGATTATTTTAATAAATAGTCACTGTCGTGTAAGAATTAAGAAATAAATTCCGTTAAATCCCCACTCATTTGATAAAAGGGTCTTTTAACTGGAAACATTACACAGATAACACTATAAACCTCAGAATGCCTCGTTCGGCATTTCTGTCCAAACGAGGTAAAAAAAATGCCTCGTTGTCTGCAGTTCCAACACAAGGTTTTTTAAATTGCCCTTCTTTTGGAACGAGGTATTTTGTTCAGAACGAGGCTTGGTAAAATGCCTCGTTTACTAAACGTGGTTTTTTCAAGATAGTTATTAGCGGTATATCGGCCAATTTGTAAAAATTAAAATTTATGTTATTTACTACGAAAATAAAACCAGTTTAAACTATATTATTATCAGAGAAATTGACAAGACAAGAATACACTATTGCAGACACATAACTACCTTGATTGATTTATTGCCCCAATCAGTATAGGTGTTAAGAAACAACTGTGGTGTTGTGACATTTTATTGGGGGCAATCAATTAATCAAGGTATAGCTGTGTGTCTGCAATTGTTTTACACCTCCACTGATGGCGTGTAATTCTTGTCTTGTCAATTTCTCTGATAATAATATAGTTTGAACTGGTTTTATTTTCGTATTAAATAACATAAATTTTAATTTTTACAAATTGGCCGATATACCGCTAATAACTATCTTGAAAAAAACACGTTTAGTAAACGAGGCATTTTACCAAGCCTCGTTCTGAACAAAATACCTCGTTCCCAAAAAAAGGGCAATTTAAAAAACCTCGTTTCGGAACTGCAGACAACGAGGCATTTTCTTTAAATCGTTTGGACAGAAATGCCGAACGAGGCATTCTGAGGTTTATAGTGTAAATAAACCATTTCCAGTATAGAGACTGGTTATATGATAAAATGTGTCAATCGGATTAAAATACACGTCTATATTTCATTTCGTTAATATTTTATACTTTCAATGACCGGTGGAGGTCGCGCCAGGGGTGATACGAATGGCTTTTGACCTCTGCCATGATTAACCGAGCAGCGTTGATTTTTCTACTAAGATACCAGTAGTTTGGTGCATCGCACACCAAGAACTGGTGGATCGCACACTAATCCCTCACATCGTCCAGAATGCCTGTTTATATAACAACTCTTCCAGATCCTAGTGTAGTAAAGACAAGTAAAGCGAAATGAAATAAGATCCGTGTTTTGATCCGATTGATGCAAGTTGAGAATTGAGTGAGATCTGATTAAATAAGAATTACGTACACAACACTGATACCACAACAGTAAGTATAAGATAAGTAAATATTATCTCATTAATAAGTAAATAAAGCACAATAATCCTTTTGATTACCTAAGAAACTACAACTTAATTGTTGTACATTCTATGATTGTAGTGTTTATTTCACAACAATCTTGTAAAAGTCAAGTGGTCTGATTCCTGAACAATAATATCATTAAGTAGTTCTGTGTATCTGGTAACATTACAATGTTCCTGTGTCCCAGTAACATTACAATGTTCCAAGTAATATTATACAGCCAATATTACAATGTACCTGGCAAATTACAATGTTACTGGTAATACTACAATATTCCTGGTAATGTTGGGGCTCTATTTTTAGATCACAGATTGTTTGGGGGGGGGGGGGGAGGTCATTTTCAAGCTCAGACCAAGAAAGTTGTAGAAAGCAGAAATTTTGATCAGAGATTGTTCAGTTGATTAATTATTGTTTACTGGCGGATTCCATCCACAGTTTTCACCTTAAATCATGTCATGATATTACAACTGGAGAAACAGTGTAACGTAGACTCACAACACTGCAGTTAGTTGAAAACGGTCCAATTTTGACTGCGGTAGAATAATTTACGTACAGAAAAAGAGACAAACAATAATAAGGAAATTAAAGGTAAAGGAGGTTTTAGAAATCCAGCTCCAACATAATATGCCATAAAGTGTGCTGTGAGGGATTTGCCTGGACAATAACTGAATCTTTTGTGTGAACACCAAACTGTACACCACTAAGAAGAAGAAACCAACCCAGGATCAAAACCAGGATTTCCAGGTTAGCCAGCCATCCCTTTAACCACTGCGTTACCTCCACTCCCGAATAATATGGAATACTACACATGACAAGAAACGCAGTGTTTAACATCCTACTGTTCCAATAATATGGAGCAATACACATGACATGAAATGGTGTTTGACATTCTACTGTTCTAATAAGAATATTATGACATTAATTGGAATGATTTTGTTCATAATACCAGTATATGGAATTATGATATAGATTTTTCAAATACATATATTCTATAATAATAATAATAATAATAGTGTGAGTATTATTGATATATTAAAACTATCACATTACAATAATGACATGGCTGTTTTAGTCAAGTTGCCATTACTAAGATTTACACTCTACTTTCGTTTCTTTTGTAAATTTGCCATTACAATTACTTACTCCCTACTTTCGTTTTTTTTGTCAATTTGCCATTACAATTACTTACACCCTACTTTCGTTTTTTTTGTCAATTTGCCATTACAATATATAACTTACACCCTACTTTCATTTCTTTTGTTCACAATATAGTCTATTGTTATATATATACACATTGAGACCTTTATAGAAAGTGATCCACTATAAGATCCTGTTTCAGTATAGGACTAGTAGCATGGCCCCCAATCAGGGCCCAAATTCACCCCAAAACTTTTAAACAAAAACCCTTGCACAAATTTTAGCTTGTGGCCAATGCAGAGGCTGAGATCTTTTAGTCCATTATTTGGGTAAATAAAATAAGTCCCCCCACCACAACCCTTCAGTATTACCGATAATTAAGCATTAGTGTATAACATTTTAAAGGTTCATGGTTATACTGTGACATTAGCCTTATATGGATAATTCATAATACGAGTGTAGTTAATACACTGTGACATCTGCCTGATGTGGACAATTCATAATAACGATGTGGTCAATACACTGTGATATCTGCCTTATATGGATAATTCATAAAGTGGGTGGAGTCATGCATTAGACATCTGACATCTACCGGATGTGGATTATGCATACTACGGGTGCAGTCGATCATTAGACACTATATAGATAATTTTATGCGGATTTCATTACTAAACAATTGTAAATATATCTAACATTACATTTGTTTATTTCACACGTCATCAAATATTCCCCGTGGTGGTTTATTTGATGGTCGTGATATGTTAAATCGTGACGGTGGTTGTGATTGGTAACTTGTAGAACTGTCTGCGAGTGGATCTGTTGTATGACTATCATTATAGTCTAATGGTTCCACTTGACGTAATAATTCTGTTCTATCGTTATCGTCAGGACTTCTAGCTGTTGTATACATACCTACACGAACAAAACACACAGAAATTAACATGCTACTGTTATATTATTCAGATAAAATGAAAAGCATGTGGGTTCTCTAATTGAACCAGTCTGGACAATGACGACAGACGCATGCCAAGCAACATTGACTAAGGGAAATCTTGTCAAGGCTGTGCCATTTCCGCCATCTTCACTGAATTCCAAATTTCGAGGGTTCTTTTACGAGAAAGCCAACAGATACACTGGACCTCAGTATTTTGTTATGCTCTTCATACGGAAACTGAGGAACTTTCTCGACTATCACTGAGATCAAACACAAGATCTCCTGATTAATGGGCCAGAACCTTATTCCCGGAGCCACTGCGGCACCCCTGTTATTTTGATTGCTACCATATTATGTCAGCTTCAAACTCAATCCCACAAAGCAGTGTTTTGCACCTGGGTTTCTACGTAAAATGAATATTGAAGACTGTGAAGTTTAACGGGTACACATGGAGGCTGCAGCCAAGAGAGAGTATGAGTCATGTAAAATTGAAGGAATTCGAACAATCGATTAAATGATTATTTTACCTCTTCGTTCAGCACCACTAGGTATATCTTTAAATGCTTTAGAAGAACTATCACGATCAGCAAATCTTTCGTTCCACATTTTTCTACGAGCATCACCATCCGCTTTTCTCTCCATTCTTCTTCTTTCTGATAAAATAAATAAAATGAGGTTTAACATCTGTACCAAGCAGGGTAATAAAGACGTTGTGTCTGGACTGCGTCATAGCTGTCTACTCTTTCTATTTCCAATTGTCAAAGGTTCTTTTACGCGCACAGTGCACACTAACTTGTACACGGGATTTGATTTTTTGTGCCATTTTCACAAACTTTTTGTTATAATATACATGTAAGTGAAACAATGGTGTGACAGAATTTCTTCTTTAATCAGGTTCTTGGATGACAACACTGGTATATACTTCTAATAATACTTTTATTCTGCTTCTTACAATATGTACAAACATCGTGATGTAAACGACCGTAGAACTAACTATATGGAAGGAGTCATGACTTAATTAGCTTGGCTTAGCACGAGTGTGCTAACTCCAGAAGCTCTCGTCTCGTACCGTCTCGTGCCAAGGCGCCCATGGCCTCCGCTCAGTCCTGGCCGGACCTAACTCCTAGCCCTGCCTTTATCTAAGCGCCCGCCTAGCATGGCATCCTGGACCTCACTGACCATTCGTTTATGTTCTGAGTTTATAAACGTATTCAAGACAAAAGAGCTCATTAGACACCTGTCTAATGTATCATGCATAATATCAGGTTTAACATTCAATATAGTTTATCAGATAAAGTTAGATAAGACATGCCAACAACAAGTTCTAGTTACGCAATGACATAAGAAATACTACCAAGATCTCCAGCCGAGTGCTGATAGCAACAGGTTTATGTTACAATCACTTACACGTATTTTGATATGGCAGGACGCTTCTATGACATATGTCATTGTGTAATATACCTATCCCTCTTTTTAGAAAAAAATATGAAATATTTTTTTAAAGCCTTTACAAATTTGAATATAACTGGGATCGATAATATCTACTCTAATCTTAAAAGATAAAAATAACAATAAGAATGAAAAAGACATATAAATACAAACAACACTTGTAAAATGTCGTATACAAAAATGTCTATAAACAAAAAGAAAAGGTAAATGAAACACACACGAGTTTAAAAGTTATATATACTTGTAAAATGTCATAATATCCAAAAATGTCTTTAAACAAAATGAAAAGGTCAATGAAAAACACACGAACTTAAAAGTTATATACACACAATCGGTCACACACGCGAGTCAATAAAAAAAACAAACGAGATCCTGGAATCACAAACACAGACTACTCTTATTATTCATATAAATGGTGGAATCGCGAACACAAACTACTAGTACTATAATTATCTTCTTAGACCGATTATTTGGTGGAATCGCGAACACAAACTACTGTAATTATCTTCTTAGACCGCTACTGCACTGTCGTAGCCAACTGTAGGGGTGGGGTACATATGATGCCCTTCCTCGTTCCAGTAATGTTGAGGGGTCAGAATTTTCCCTGCTCCGTTTAGTTCAACTATTGTTGTTGACCGGTAGTCTTTTCATTTTCCATACCGTCTGGCAAAACTGCGTGTTATGACGTGCTATGAAAAGTATTATAACTGCTCCCCGTGCCGAAGTTTGATCATCTGCGTATCATATCATGGAGTGAACTTAATTAATAGTTAATCAAATTAGCAAGTGGAACAGACTTGACTTTAGATAACGATCTAACGATATTTACAATTGAAATTAGGGAGTCATATTGTTTTATCTCAAGAATAATGAATGATCTGAACACATTTAACCAATCTTAAATAAGATATTTTTGAAAGAACTAACGGTTTATCTCTATAATTTTTAAACACAACACAAAACAAGACAATACGTTCGCTCTAAATCCGAGCACAACCCTCCTGGGGTTAAACCACTTAACATAAACTTCTCCCGTTACATATCGGGGCATTTCCCATTAAAACTTTGGGGTATTACAAATAAAAATCTTAATCCCGTAAATATCGGGTCTTTCCCATTAAATATTTGGGGTATTACAAATAAAAATCTCACCCGTAAATATCGGGGCCTTTGCCATTAACTATTTGGATAATATACACGTATAGACAAAACAAACGAAAAAAACTTAGAGATAAACCCGTTAATACTTTGTGAATGTAAAATTCCTAATTACGATATTGTTAACTCAATTCTAGTTAAACAATCACAAAACATTTTACTGCGCAATATAAACCTGTTAATACTAATTTTAAATGCCAAAATATGTGTTCAAAAACAAACAATTATAATTCATAATCTTTTAAAAACAACATGACGCATTTTACTATAACACATACTTATGGAAGAACAATTACTGATTTATTTAGGCGACGTTTCGAAGAGTATTCTCTCAACGTTTTCAAGCAAGTTGAAAACGTTGAGAGAATACTCTTCGAAACGTCGCCTAAATAAATCAGTAATTGTTCTTCCATAAGTATGTGTTATAGTTTAATGCTCTTTCAAGTTGAAAACGTTGAGAGAATACTCTTCGAAACGTCGCCTAAATAAATCAGTAATTGTTCTTCCATAAGTATGTGTTATAGTTTAATGCTCTTTCCAGTTACTAAATGCCTCTAAAAGATTATGACGCATTTTAAAACAAATAATATATATACAATTTTGTTTTCGTCATTTTCCTGTTCCACTACTTGCTAATATTAAATTTAGTAACTACACCATGATATTTAACGACGCGTGATGATAAACTGCAGATTTCCAGTTAAATTATAATACATAGCACTAATGTCATTTTACCACCCTCGCCATGGTAGGATTAGAAAAGACTTACCCCGTTGGTGACCTGTGAACTTCTAGTGGTTAGGACTTCAATCGTTGCTCTGGTCTACGGCATCAATTAATATGTGACAGAATTTCTTCTTTAATCAGGTTCTTGGATGACAACACTGGTATATACTTCTAATAATACTTTTATTCTGCTTCTTACAATATGTACAAACATCGTGATGTAAACGACCGTAGAACTAACTATATGGAAGGAGTCATGACTTAATTAGCTTGGCTTAGCACGAGTGTGCTAACTCCAGAAGCTCTCGTCTCGTACCGTCTCGTGCCAAGGCGCCCATGGCCTCCGCTCAGTCCTGGCCGGACCTAACTCCTAGCCCTGCCTTCATCTAAGCGCCCGCCTAGCATGGCATCCTGGACCTCACTGACCATTCGTTTATGTTCTGAGTTTATAAACGTATTCAAGACAAAAGAGCTCATTAGACACCTGTCTAATGTATCATGCATAATATCAGGTTTAACATTCAATATAGTTTATCAGATAAAGTTAGATAAGACATGCCAACAACAAGTTCTAGTTACGCAATGACATAAGAAATACTACCAAGATCTCCAGCCGAGTGCTGATAGCAACAGGTTTATGTTACAATCACTTACACGTATTTTGATATGGCAGGACGCTTCTATGACATATGTCATTGTGTAATAATGGACTATTAACTCACAATAAAGGCCTGAAAATAATGAACTAGTAACTCACAGAAGACCAAACAACGAAATCATGAACTAGTAACTCACAAATATACCAGACGAAAAAAAAAATAAACTAGTAACTCACACTATACCAAAAGAATAGATAATGAACTAGTAACACACAATTTGAACCGATGTGGACAAAACCACAAATATAAGACAAATCTGTGCCAGACAAATTGACAGGAGCAGACGGTATCTTATTATAAAGCCTGAATTTATGCCTGACATTGTCTGTGACAGAAGTCATCCAATTTCCAAGCTTGCACAATAAAAATAAATATTTATAATCAAACCTCTTTTAACTAATTCCTTTCCTTCATCCATCAATTCCTGCGTCATATCATCATCTCCAATAAATTGTTGAAATCCGAGGAAACTTAAACATCTACTGCCGAGACTAAAGTATGTACAGATACACAATAAAACTATGAGTATAGGAAAATAAATATTAAAACCGTCCGATATAATAGATATAACATCCATATGGCCCATAATCTGAAATAAAAAAACACAACCATATGAGAAATGATGTTTTTCTGCACCCTTGAGATTAATGAAGATTGGCATACACAAGAACCAAACATGTATACTGGGCCTTGGAATAATGTACCATCCAAACAACTACAGACTATTCCTGGCAGGACACTCCTTTCTGCACAACTGACATGAGGTGAGAGAGAGTAATGAGTGCGTGACCCACACTTGGTTCAATTTTATTTCAATAATTTGGTAGCACATAGGGGTCTTAAGTAGTGGGAGGATACCAGAGGATCCGGAGAAAACCCACGTGGTTAAACAGGCAACCCTATTCCTTGGCACATACAACTGGGGAATCAAAACCACGCCAGTTTCCTCAATGACATACATACTAATAATTCGGCAAGCCAACCCCCGCTGACATGAGGAAACCATCGTTATCGTCTGGACTTCTAGCTGTTGTATACATACTTACACGAACAAAACACACAGGACTCAACATGCCACTGTTATATTATTCTGATAAAATGAAAAGCATGTGGGACGACCTTCTCTAATTGAACCAGTCTGGACAATGACGACAGACGCGTGCCAAGCAACTTTGACTAAGGGAAATCTTGACAAGGCAGTGCCGTCTCTGCTTACTCTTCAATGAATTCCAAATGTCAAGGCTTCTTTAACGTGCACACCGATGGATACCTTGAACCTCTATTTTTTTTTTTTCACATCCTTGATCCATGGAGAGACTGAGGAACTTTCTCGACTAAAATTGCAGGGAACTTTTTGAGTTAACACCTGGATTGTTTTATTAGAATATGTTCGTGAAATTAGGTTTACCTGAGTATAAGATGTTTCTTCTTTATTTTGTTCACTAGTCACATGACTATCAAGGTGAATCAATCCAAGAAAGTTGAGACACATCGGAGGAGTCAGTCGACACAACATCCTGAAACACAAATTGTTGTAATAATTAAGTCAAATTAGCTTCAATTTATTAACAAATCCGAGAAAGACTTGGTGCCCTTTGTATACTAAAAACTATGTCAAATCTGTCTCCATGGAAACATAAAACATATTAAATCCAAAAAATATGCACTTAGCAAGTCACAACAATAGGTTTTTGTATGTACAAAGTTTGACTATTATTTCAAATTCCAACTTTCAATGTGAGACGGATGGGGTTTAACAACCACTCAAAACAACCTAGATCATTTCGGGACTAATATATGATTCAATCTTATTTCTGTAACTTGACAGTTAACTCAACGACAGACCTTGTGATACAACGCTCACGCACTAACTAATCGCCAATCTCAACAAGACACACAACGAAACCTGTGAAATAAATGTAACTTACATGCCAGTAAATATGATGCTGTGTTCATTAGTTTGATGATGAGGTGCTATATAATAATAGTTGAAGATCTTTATTTGGAAAACACTGTAGTAAGCACAGAAACATATATAAGATATCGTCAATATTGATGCAAACTGGAAAAAAAACAGACAACAAGATGTATCAAGGTGCTCCCATAACACATTGTCAATATGGTAGCAACCTGGAAAAAAGCAAATATATTGTGAATGTGCTTCCAATCAATTTTAGATCATTCTAACATGGATCAGAGAGAGAAATGTGGTTTAACGTCCACTCAACACAAACTAGGTCATTTCGGGACTAACATGTGGTTTAATTTTATTTCAATAATTTGCTTGCGCGTAGGGGTCTTTAGCAGTGGGAGGAAACCGGAGTGCCCGGAGGAAATCCACGAGGTTGAGAAGGCGCCCCTATCTCCATGCCACATACGCTCACACCAGGGGTCGAAACCACAGCCGCAAGCCAGAGGTGACCGGCCAGCTAGATGTCGAAGCGCGGCACTCTAGACCACTAGGCCATCCCAACCCCCAATATTAATTTAAATACCTACCTCGATATACACGTAATCATAATTATGTTGAGCTAAATCTATAAATACGGCGAACAATGATAAGATAGGATCCTTTATAAAAAACAAACATTCAGACCAGACAACCATGAAGGAAAATACCATCAATATTATCGACAATCCCATCATAAACCACGGTCGAATTTTACACTTCCAATACCATTCTGTAAAATAACAAGCATTCACACATTTCAAACTAACAATTTGGTTACATTATCACTGAATATTTGCTAATATTACCAGCAGAGATTGACATTAACAAACACTAGGGTTTTAGTTATGTTGGATGGACACCTAGACTTGATTTGTTTCATAGTTTCGGTTGAAAAGATGCATCCAAAAAACATCATAAGGACCTGGAGAAAACAAGCGAACTTACTCCTTGTCAGGTACAATTGGGGAGTTGACTCAATGACAGACCTTATTATACAGCCATTCCCTGGGTGTATATATACTATTCAAAAAAAGTAGGGGATATTTGATTTTGGGGGCATAATACTAAAATATGCAAATGACTACGAAAAAAGTCACTATAGAACCTAACTGAAGAAACATATCCAGTTACATGTGACGCCCAAACGCACCAATAGCTACCGCATGGAATGCAGGTGATGCTTGGGATCATCATGGGGGTCCAACTCAAGATTTGCACGACTCTGACTTTGAATGTTACAGTCATTGTGGCATTGAATTCCAGGGTGGAAACATCAGTTTAATTGTTTTAGTGACCAGAAAACAAATTTTGATATGCGTCGGCTTACCCAAAATGAAAGGTTACGTGCCCTTGGCATGCTACAGATCGGCACAACACAGGCGGTTGTGGCGCGGACGATGAATGTTTCTCAGTCTGTCATAAGCAGGCTATGGTCCAGATACCGTGATACACAATCTGTACAGGACAGACCACGCTCAGGTCGACCAAGGGCGACAACTCAAGCCCAGGATCGATTTATCCGTACCTTGGCCTTGAGAAATCGTGTCAACACAGCAAATCAGATCAGCGCTCGTCTTCAAACAGACACTGGTGTGAGAGTGAGTGGCCAGACGATTCGGAATCGACTGCATAGGGGTCACCTCCGCGCCCGACGTCCTCGCGTGATCCGTTGTTTGAGAGATCATCACATTCAGGCAAGACGTCGTTGGTGTAGGGATCGTCAACACTGGGATAATCGACGCTGGAGCAATGTGATGTTTTCAGATGAGTCAAGGTTCACTGTTGATTTTTTGGACAGACGTAGGAGGGTGTGGCGTCGTTGAAACGGGCGCTTCCAAGACGTTAACGTCATTAGACATAATCGATTTGGGGGTGGTTCTGTTATGGTGTGGGGAGGCATCACTGTTGCTGGAAGAACGGCTTTACATGTTGTTGCAGGGCGTGTTACATGCCAGTACTACCGGGACAACATCTTGGCAGTCCATGTAGTGCCGTTCGCACGACGTCATGGCCGCCGTTTCATCTTCCAGGATGACAACGCAAGATGTCACAGGGCCAGGATCGTTACAGGTTACCTCCAACAACAGAACATCACCACATTACCTTGGCCAGCACTGAGTCCCGACCTCTCCCCCATCGAGCATGTCTGGGACGTGCTTGGACAGAGGTTACATCAACGTCAACAACGTCCTGCCAATGTCCAAGAACTTGCTGCTGCGTTGCAACAGGAATGGGACAATCTGGACCAAAATGACCTTAGTTAGACGTCTCATTAGGAGTATGCCACGTCGGATCAATGCTTGTTTGGCAAACAGAGGAGGATTTACCCGTTACTGACTTTGTTGTGATGCTGTGGTAACTTTGCTGTTTGACCCCGGGTATCATTTTACCCTTATAATGGTCAGTCTGTGCCTTACTTAGTCTAACGATCATTTGGAATAAATCGATGAATGTGAACTTCATTTCATTTTGTCATTTGTTTCTTCGTCAGTTTCATTAGGTGACTTTAATAACACTTAAAAATCAAATATCCCCTACTTTTTTTGAATAGTATATAACCTGTAGATTAACTCAACACTCAAGTAGAAGTATAACATGTAGTATATTTAACTCACCAACTCTAGGTGTATAAATAACTCACCAACTCTAGGAGTATATATTGCCCGGACAAACTGATTGTAATCTGTATTATAAGTACGGCGGAATAAGCGATCTGGATTGTTTTCGTTATTCATCGTATCTTCTACATCGAAGACTTTCTCCATCAACATCGTCCACTGAATCTGTGTTCGTTTCTCTAACTGGATACTCTGCATCACCTTCTTGTGTAATTTCACCATGTTCTTCTCCGATATACAATCCTGTGGTGATTCATAATCTTCGTAATCGTCCATTTTATTACGTACAGAATTACGCAACGATTCAGGACACTAAAATAAAAATTAGCAAAATAATTTTAAATAAATTGAAATGTGTTTTAACAGCCCAGTTTACATATGCCACAGTGACTCAGTGAGTAAGACGTAACTTGCGAACCTACGTTTGATCGCTACGTTGGCTGAGAAAGATCGTTAAACAGTAGTGAAATATACTACATACCTTGGCGAGTATGGTGTCCATATTTTTACGGAGTGGATGATTGTATTTGATATTTTCAGCCAATCGTTTAGTCTCCTGCAATATAACGTTATGATAAATAAACCAAATAAATTCTTATATTAAAACAATCATGATAGTCTATAACAATCAATAAACATTGTGTTATTATAGATATGAGGATATAAATTCTAACCAGTTTGACACTGTCTAAGTGTACAAATGATCTTTTTCAAATGACAATGAACACGTCACTGCCAGTCCCATGATTTCAACTTCATCGATTCTTTCTCTTATACTCATAATGTGGGTCTGAGAGTTTGAACAAAACACTAGGAAAAGATGGCCTGCCTATCAGGTGTGGAATTCCTCAACACAGCTGATTCCTGACAGGCAAACGATCAAGCATTGCCTGTTTCAACAGAGGGTGATGCAGTGGAGAGAGAGAGAGAATCAGAAGAGACAGACTTTGTTTCCATGGAATTCTTTCAGACAATCCTGCATAAGGTATATATAACATTACTGTCGTCTGTCTATGGTGGGGGGTTGGGATGGCCTAGTGGTCTAGAGTGCCGCGCTTCGACCTCTAGCTGGCCGGTCACCTCTGGCTTGCGGCTGTGGTTTCGAGCCCTGGTGTGAGCGTATGTGGCATGGAGATAGGGGCGTCTTCTCAACCTCGTGGGTTTCCTCCGGGCACTCCGGTTTCCTCCCACGGCTAAAGACCCCTACGCGCAAGCGAACTATTGAAATAAAATTAAAACCGTATGTTAGTCCCGAAATGACCTGGTTGTGTTGAGTGGACGTTAAACCCCATTTCTCTCTCTCTCTGTCTATGGTGGAGAGGGAGGGGGGGACTGGGAAAAGATGGAATTAATTTCCGCTTGAGTTTTTCTATCTTACTCACATCCAGAACATCTTCTAAAGCCTCTTCAGCTTCTGTCTTTTCTGTACAAAGTTTAGCTATTTTAAAATGAGTTCTGGAGAGAGTATAACCTCGTTTAGAACTGTTCCAGAACGCTCTTGGTACCTCGACTAGACCATACCCTAACATCAAGACCAGAACAAACAGACCCCACGTATTACTAGCCGTCACACCAATAACCTTCAACTTCTCTCTAAAATAATAGATTTCAAATAATATACCTCATTAGATATACAAGTTTATAGATAATCTAAAACAAAGAATAATTATTTAAAATCATAAAATGAAATGGTTTAAAATTCTACTGTTCTGCTAAAATGAAATGAATTCGTGTTTAATGTCCTACTGCTCTGCACTGACTGGGTTAATGACAACGGACATATGCTATACAGTGTGCTATGAGGGAAAGTTTGTTCGGACAGCTATGGCCTACTCTTGCATCAAATTCCAACTGCCATGAGTTCTTTTCCGTCAACACTGGACCTCAGGTTTTCATCCATCCAATGATATTTTTAAAATCTGCACCAATAAAATAAAAGTAGATAGGATGAAATTCTAAATATATTTCTTACCCATCAACATCTAGATCAGGTCGAGCAGCTACATAGATTAAACAGATACCAAATATCAACAAATACGTCCCATAAAATATCGCATTCTCTATTAAAGCGGATTTTATCTTTCCTAATACGGTAAAATCACCTGCGTTTGAATACGACTGCATCATCGGTAAAACTAACCTACAAAATAATTTAACATGTTATCGGCTTTCAAATTAACAAACACAAAGACACAAAAATTTCTTATGGCGTTTAAAATAAAATTCGAACACTGTGTTAACTAAAATCAAATGAAACAGGGTTTAACGACTACAGTATTCTAGAAAATATGAAAATAATCTGACGCACAATATACCACATTATCCTATATACCACATGAAAGGGGAATTATGGGAGATTTGATAAAGAGCTGACTGTTCTCGCTGTTATAGTTCAAATATACAAAATAAAAAATGAATATATTGACAACTTCAGTCAAATTGCTTTATTCTTGATTGTCAAGTACCATAAAACAAAGTCTTGATTATCCACTTTATACTGAAACTATTCTAATCCATTCAATATCTAAGCCACCTGAGGCTCTAGAGAGTTCGTTATGGGCTTGTCATGTAAATAAATAATCTATATAACATTTGAAGCCAGGTCAAAAGATCTGCAATAGGCAGATGTAGCTCTTATGTAATACAAATTTAGTGAGAAAACAAACAGTTCATTAAAGGAAAACCGTGAAATAATCTTTAAATGCGAGGAATAAAAACAGAGAAAGATGTTATATTTAACACACCATGTTAAAACTTGTGATGTCCAATATACAACCCTCCATAACGCTGGTAAAACATTGTCTGGAACATGACTTAACGGTTCTTCACATAACATAGGTGGTCCGTGTATAGGATTTAACGATGATGTAGTGGTAATGATGTCATCACTAGTATTAGATGTTGCTGTGGACGTAGTCGATGATGTTACGTTACTTGGTAGATTAGCCGTTGTTGTTGTTGTTGTTAACGGCATGCTGTCACGTTTACATTGTCGATAGTACGTCTGAAAATATAATATTTATACCTAGTGTATTATAAATACTTTGAGGGAGGTTGTCCAGCATAATTCACTGGACTTGTGGCTAGAATGTTCCACGTTTGATTCCTGGCATGGGAGGAGAAGAACCGTGGTAGTTTTCATGTCCGGTTTCCACTAGCCAGTTCCTGTGAGATTAACAAATCATTCCATCATGTTAAAAACCGTGGTCCTGGTAGAACCTTCCTCTTTACCAGACATTAAACATGTGACCACAGAAAACAATAACCATATTTTAAACTTAAAATAACTGACTCACAAGAAACTAACTTCCTATTCTATTTAAGGCAATAATGCATCTACAGTACATGTAAATACCAAAGTTATTATGGTTAAGAAAATTCCTAATTTCAGTTTTAAAATATTCCAAAATATTCAAGACTCAATACGAATTTCAAAACCAATCTACATATGTATCGTTTCTTTTTTAAAATATTTTTGATGGCCTCTACACTACTACAAGAAGATTACCAAGCCCATGCATAAATGGTGAATGTAGCATCTCTAATTCTCTAAGCAGAAATTAAAATATTAAAACGATGCTTACCGAAGACACATCCATAGGCAAGATAAAGATGATCATGAATGAGAAATACCACGCTACAAAAGTAGCCAAAGTAACCAAAATATGTTGTTTTCTTAAGTCACCATATCGATGAAGAATGAACGCAGCCAAAAGACAGGTACAGATGATCTCAACAACCAGAGGCCCTGCACTCATTTTTCTAGTTGATATTTGTAATAATAATCAATGTAAATATAAACAAACAATCTGCATCACCATTCCTAAAATTAAAAATAAATATATTCAGTGGTTACTAGATGATCTCTCAAAAATGCCCATAACTAGCTTCCATCCATATATAATGTATACCTCGATAAAAAATATCTATAAACATTCAGAATTAGATAATTATGCCATAATATTACTGATTAATTTCCCCTGTTTATTTTTCCGTGCGCTACTAGTTACTTGCACTGGATTCGAAATTAAAAATAAATCTTATTGACTGGATGTCATCCAATCAACAAGCCTACAATTGAAGGATAACTTATTACATGAAACATTATTGATAAGGATGGAAAATATCTGAATTTAGAATCAAGTGAGTGTGGATCATCTACTAATATTTTAATAACCTTATAAAAGTACATATTTAAACCATAGGATAATTCTGATCGAACAGAATTTTTGAATTAGTGAAATGAAACATAATAGGGTTAAACGGCCTACTGTTCTGTACTGATTGGGATAATAATAATCATAATATTACTGAATGGTGTCATCTAAGTGAAATGAAATGAAATGAAATGGGGTTTAACGTCCTACTCTTAAGCACCTGACCTGGGCTAATGGAAGACGGGCATACACCATACAGTGTGCTATGAGGGAAATTTTGCCCGGGCAGCTGCGCTACGGCCTACTCTTATATCGAATTCCAACTGCCAGGGGATCTTTTACATGCGTGCCAATGTGTACACGGGACCTTGGTTTTTCATCCCATCCAAACGACTAGGCATCTGTGTGTCATCTAAGGCTTTGGTATTTCGTAGACGTGTAGAAAATAAGAAATTAACATACATGTACGAGAGAAAGATATGGAGTTCAAAATAGTGTCTGTTCAACACAAACTAAGACATTCTGGGACTAACATATGGTTCAATTTTATTTCAATAATTTGCCTAAAAATAGGGTCTTTAGTGGAAGGACCCAGAGAAAACCCACCAGGTTGGTTAAGCGACCCTACTCCTTGTAACATGTTTACAAGCTGGGAATCGAAACCACACCACTGGACTCAATGATCTAAGGAGGCTGTGTTAAACCATTCAGACAGACACCCCCACCTCCACACCAAACCGAATAGTGATAAGGCACAAGGCCTACTTATCTTGACAATCAATGCCTTAATGGGTTAATACTTTAATAGTGTCAGACTGCATTTCCGGCAGTCTATATTTCAAAAATTTTTTGAGGGGGTCCCCCATACCATCCGACGCCTCCGTAAGAGCTTACTACGTTGGCGATCATCAGGGTGCTTCGTCAAGATTCGTTAGTCTGTTCGTATCACACTTTTCACTCTAGTCGGATAATGTAATTTTCAGGCGACAGGAGCATCTGGTCAGATCTTATCTTTTTACGACTTCTATGCCAGACCCATTCAAGCCATTGTTATGCAGTCTTTCAAAAACTGCTTGAGAGGGACCCATCCTTAAACCTAGTTGAAGCTCGCGCCCTTTAGGCTTAACCTTGGACTTGGCCCTAGCCTTGCCCCTCCAACCACCTGGGGCCTGTGACGGCACTGTTCACACGTGACATGACATGATCAACACTTGTCGAGAATCAGATTGAGAAAACAATAAAAATGACTTAACAAAAATTGAAAAGAAGACATCTTTAGTGTCTTTATTTGTTTGGGACATAGGTAAAACCAAAATATAATACATACCCAAACCAATGTGCTATGTACAAGAAATACCATTCTATAAAATCTGTCTTACATCAAACCTTATCGTCTATATCTTACATTTTTTCTGCATATTATTATTGACAGCCGAGTAAAGTCGCTTACGTCAATTCCTTCATAGTTATCTTTCCATTTCCACAGGAGTGCGCTTCGGTTTGTTGCTTCCGGTTTCACATGGCGGTGCAATGTGAACACTGAACGGTTTTATTTTGGTCCTAAAAAAATGTTCGAATTTAGTCGTCCAACAATTGACTGGATTGTGAATATCGTAAGATAAATTCCCTTTAAAGAACAATATATATTTATGTAAAACTATTGGTCTAGGACCCAACACTTACCCCAAAAATGAAATGAAACACTAAAATATAGTAAAACAAGCGACCAAGTTTGAAGTAAAACAAGTCGTAACTAGTTGGTGTGCCTTCTTTAGCCTTTATTTATGCTAACTTTAGCTTGCTCACCATAGATTAACAATATATATTTTTGTGTGTTGGGAGGTGGGGGTGAAAACTGTGAGCGTATTTGTTCCAATTGTTAAAGGGATCACGTGGCTAAGTCGGTAAGAAAGACGCTGGCTCGCAAGCCAGGAGGTGGGGTGTTTGATCCCTACATTGGCAAGAAATTTCATCCATATTTTCCGGCGTTGTTCCCGCATGTCAGTGATGCAGGGCGGAGGGCTTGACAAGGACAGCTGTCTTGTCCAGATGGGACGAAAGACTGAGGTCCCGTGTACATATTGGCGTGTACGTAAAAGATCCCTTGGTATTTGGAATTCGATATAAGAATAGGCCGTGTTCCGCCGCTGCTCAGGCAAAATTTCCCTCATATATCATGACGAAAACATGTTGTTTCTTCAGCTATATGTATTCGGTCTAAATAATATTGCATCTGCCATAATGTCGCCCCAAATTCTCATGTTTCTCTCTAACAACATGAGTTATGACAGACATCAATTTTTTCAAGATTATTAAATTAAGCTATCTTGTTCTAGAGTCATTTGACTTGACCCGTTAAACTGATCCCGCAGTGAATATTCGCTTTGCCGCTACAATCACTGATAAGCATGACATCGACAAGGCTTAATAAGTACGGCATATTAACTTTTTTGCTCCGACAAATTAAATTCTCAAACATTTTTTTGAGGTAAAAGAAAAATAAATAAAGACGTTTGAAGTATTTGAAGTTAAAAAATATTTCCTATTTAGTGTAAATGGGTATTAAAATGAGTAAAATGCATCATTTTGCCCGAAGCAGTTAGGTGTTAAGTAAACATTGCAAGAGCAGTTGAGCCAATGACCTGCGCGGTGAGCAGTCAACGCTCGTGCTGTGGACACTTATCTGTTACAGAGTTAATTCGTAAGTAATTCTCTGTGAAACAGATTGTTGACCCATGTTAAAAGGTCACAAGGGGTAGGATCACCTGGCCAAACTCATGGCTTTTCTCAAGTTTCTTCCTACAACTTTAAGACCCCTATGATGCGTAAGCAAATTAACGGTATTGAAATAAAATTGAACCATGTGTTAGTCCCAAAATGACATAGTTTGTGTTGAGTGAACAATTGTCAGATACAAGCGGGCAGTCAAAGAAACCACACCAATTTTCTCAATGACAGACAGTGACCTTATAACCCCTAGAGTAGGTTACATAGGCTGCCGTTGCCTGATCCTGAATCACTTTCTATTTTTGAATAAAATATTGTTATAAAATACCAGTGATCACATTTTACATAACATGCATAATTCTCTTTCTTTTTTTTCCAGTTTCTGCTTGTGGTGGTTGCCATAGCGTGGTGTTATGTGATAGCTGCTGGAAGATATGCATCTTTAAAATTTATACCGAACAACACGTCCTGATACAAAACCGTTCAATATTTTTATTACAAAATGGAAGTTATTAACGAAAGTGCTGCTTTATTGACTAATTATGAAGTTTATAGTCTTCTTACGGACATTCAAAATGGCAGAGGACAAAAAAAGCCTAATAAACATCAACAGAATCTAGCTACTATAACTTACGAAACGGTTAAATATTTGGAAAACACGCCCTGTAAACTTCAAGATCCTGACATTCTTGCGAAATTTACAAAGGCTGTGGCACCGTTTAAACTAATGAAAGCAGAAACTCTTCAACTTTTAAATCATCGTCCGAAAACGGCCGTAGAAATTCAGTTAATAATCGAGGAAAGCGAGGAGAGGTTAACGGAAGAGCAGATATATGAACTTCTGGAGATTATTTCAACGAATGTACCTGGGACGGATGAAGTAGAAACAACAGAAATGGTCGAGGTTGAGGCGAATAACAAAGAGATTAGAGAAGATACAGAGATGGAGGCTGAAGATGATTATGATGAAGATGAAGAGGTTGAAGTAACTGATGAATTAATCGTTGAAGATAAAAATGATGTTCAAGTTGGAGAAGAAGACAATGACGACGATTAAAATCTTTAAAAAAATTAGATTCCTTTTAATGCTTGTGGAGTTAATCAAAGTTATTACAACTGTTCATTTATATATTATGTGTTAAAGATACATTATTTACGTGTAAGAGTTAAATCTACCTTTGATTGGTTTTAAATGTTATATAAATTATTAATTAAAAATTTATTCATTTGACGTTTATTTCAATCACCACTAAGATGATGTCCCAAAAATCCAAATGACAATCAGTATCTTCCATAATCCCAGATAACAGAAAAGTACAATATGATTAAAACACAGATCCTATTTCGTTTCGTTTTTTATAGTTCAAAATTCCATTTTATTTGTCTTTACTACACTTGGATCTCGAAGAGTTGTTATATAACAGGCTTTCTGGGTCTGGGTGCCGTGAGGGAATAGCCAATGAAACAGTCTGTTACAGTGACTTCTAGGTGTGCAATGTACGGAACAGTGGGGAAATAATCAATGTCTGGCATCATAGGGTCAAATGCCGCTCATACGTTCCCTGACACGACTTTCCAGTAAAACATGTCGGATCGTAATGTAGTGTAGGCTATCGAAAGTATGAAAATGGAAACAAAATATAGCTCTGTATTTTAATCAGACTGAGAAAATTTGGATTTGACATCAGAGAAACATCAACTCATCCATAGACAGAATTATGTTAACAGTTACCGAATCACCCAGATTTTTATACGCCCACATCTTCATGGGGACGTAGATTGTCGTCCCCCTTGTCTGTCCGTCCACATTTGTTTCGGACCCACTACTGGTCACAATTTTGACCAAACTTAAAATATGGTTAATTGGCACGGAGAGTAATTTCATGGATTATTGCCCCAGATTATACAACAAATCATGTTTGTAGCTGCTAGAGGTCATACTTTTTATCCGCTGATTGTGCAAAAAATCATGTTTTTAGCTTTAATTTGATTTTTAAAAACGTTACACCACAATTACAGTTTAGTTTGAAAGCAAGGTGTTAACCGATTTTGATGAAACTTAAAATATATCTTTATCTCCCAAAGATCTTGCTTTGTTTAGATATTGACGCATATCAGCCCATAAATGGCATAACATCCTGAGTTATGGTCACTGATTGTACAAAAAATCACTGTTGAATGTTTGTTAGCTTGTTCTCTGTCCATCTCTTCTAAAATACAAGAATTTTTTTTCCTTGGCACGATAGTTCTTGTAAACATATTTTTTTGTGGAACCATGTTGAATTTAAAGGAGCTAAATCACTAATATTTGGGACCTAGAAATTGACACAATTTTGTATATAAAATGTTTTCCATTTAATCATGTCTGTTATTACTGTAATTTCTAATCAGTCATGTTTGTCGAAATATGCTAGAAGTCTTAATCGAATGGCAATCTCTAGCATCTGGTTATTCCAGCCTACACTGAGAGTATTTAATGTGCATGCTCTCCAGATAAGAATACGACGTCACTGTTTGACGTGATTTTTGGAATATGTCTAGCCTTGTTCTTCGTGTCCCTTGTTACTTTATTTTTAATTACCTTCTACTTGTTCTAACTTATACATGTTGATATAAATATTGGTATTTGATTTAATTCAAAGTTTCACATGTTAATTTGTTATCTGTTAGGTGTTTTTGTTAAATTTATTGAAATAGAATTGTAAATTAAATATATTTAAAAACCAAACAATTTTTCCCCCCGACTGTGGCGCTACAGCCTGCTACTATTTGGATTTCCAACAGACAGGAGATCTTTATCGGGTTGCCTCTGATTATCTTGCTAAACAAATTTACTAGTTACATGTACTTTTCCTGATGATGCCTTGATTACCTTCCATCTTGAACAGAGAGAGTGAAATGGGATGTAACCTCCACTGGACACAAACTAGGCCATTTTAGGACTAACATGTTTGAATTTGCTTGTGCATGGGGGTCTTTAGCCGTTGATGGAAACCGGAGGACCTGGAGAAAACCCATGAGCCATGAGATTGGACCATCCTGAACAACTGACAGTGGAAACCTTGACTGACAAATTAAAAAAATTACTTGGCCAAGACCAGGATTGAATCTCACTGAGCCACCATATTATGCACGTGTTACCTTTATCAGTTGGGTGGAGGGAACGACAAGAAGCAATGTAGAGCTGTTTGGACAAGACCAAAGATGGGTTGCCGGCTAAGTTTTTATTTGTGTGCAATGAAAACATTTACAACACACTAAAATCTGATTTCAATCAACAGCCCGTCAAGTTATTATCAGAAATCATTAGAATTTGTTTGGCTTCTAGTTTTGCCCTATACTAACCTTTAGTATACAAATTAATGTTTACATGTAAATATCAAAAACCAGAACTAGAAGGTCTCATGACCATAAACACTGTGTATGAATTTAAAGTCATTCAGATAATAACTTTAGCCCCTTGTAGACATTAAGTCATTTCTATTAGTGAAGTCCTTACACAATCAATTATTCATCCATGTTCAAAAAGTAGACTCGGTCATCAACATATATCATGTCCTCAAAATTGTTTGGGGAAATGGGGTTGAACGTCCCCACAACACAATCTAGGTCATTTCGGGACTAACACGGTTCAATTTTATTTAATTTATTCGCTTGTGGGTAAGGGTCTTTAGCAGTGGGAGGAAACCAGAGGACCAGGAGAAGGAGAAAACCAATGAGGTTGGACAGGTGACTGTACTCCTTGTCATGTACAAAATTAGCAAAGGTGCAACTACTATCATAGTTTGATGTGTGAGTAGAATTTCATGCAGATATCTTGAGTAGTTTATGAAATATGACCTGAATACAAAACTGAAATGAAGGATCCACCGCTCAAATGCTTTCGGTGTGGGATAATAAAAAACCTGATGCACAAATTTGTAATATTTAGATTTATTCTGTAAATTAAATCATAAGAAAAAAATCTAACTTCTGATTGCATGACAATATTATTATCGTTATTAATTGTTCAATGTTTCAACCATCGAACGTTTTATTTACAGTCTCAGTATCTATAAACAGTTTAATTCACTTGACACACGGTTACTCTATACTACTTGTTTTAACATTATGTAACAACGCTGTTCTCGACTTGAAGTCACGTTCACAAAAATCATCATCCTGTTTTTGTGGTATTGGTTCCCGTCCCTAAAATAAAACAAAGGTTAGTTAATCATTTTTACAATCGAGAGAGAGAAATGGGGTTTCCCATCCACAAACTAGGTCATTTCTGGAAACATTTTGCTCAATTTTTTTTTTATTTCAATAATTCGCTTGAACGCAGGGGGTCTTCAGCAGTAAGGATAGGACCCAGAGAAAACGCACAATATTGGACGTGAGACCCTACTCCTTGTCACGTACAAACAGGGAATCTAAACTACGCCACTTGACTCAATGACAGGCCCTTATGATCCAATGCACATATTGTTTGTGCCAATGATTTGTTTGTTTTACAGCACAATAAACTTGTACGTACCCTAACAATAATTGGTTTACCATAATATAAATACCAGCCGTCTGCCTTCGTCCAATCCTGAAAACAGACAAAATAGTATCCAAATATTCACAGCAGAAATGAAATGGCGTTTAACATCCTATTTTTCCGCACCTACTGGGCTAATGAACAGTGTTATATCAAAATCCATTTTCACAGCTGTTGAAACCGCGGATAGGGTATTTGATCTAGAGGGTGGTGGAGCTACAGAGGATAGCTGGCAAACCCCCTGTTGCAAATATTCCTGTATCCTTCCCTGTATAAACAGTGGTGCATTAAGTGTTGGGTACAATCTTTTTGATTGGCCTCTTTTATCGCCATACTTCCATAGGCCTCTAATTAATCTCATTCAATCCAAATTGTGAGATTACATCCTTTCATTCGGCCAAGCAAACAAGCAGATTCCCTATAAAATTGTGATGGAGCAACACAATTAGTAACCAGATTCCTGATGAACTTACGTTGTGGTGGTATTTCACTTGGTACCAAGCAACATAACCGACACCGATGCAGGCAGCAATTTTAGGAATAATACTTCGTCCTCTAGCTGTTAAATGATCACCCTAAAAATATAACACAAAATCAGCTATCTTTGTTTCATATTAGAACTGGTAAACAGATACCGTTGACTAATGATACTAGGCCTTTTAGTAATCACATTAAAGTATAGCGAGTGGTTAGAAATTATAGGTTGTCACTAACTAGCAGGTGTGTAACTAGCTGTAAAAGATGTCACTACTGGTGTAAAAGCATGACCTATTTATAGCACCTAACAATATTGAATACCCAAACCTGGACACACTGGTGTATACCATTTAATAGTCACAGTTTTAACACCTTAATGACATAACACCTAGTTAATGACTACTGTCTTGATTACTTATAACTTTAACTAACCACATGTAATAAACTTTATGTATATAAACTGACGACTTTGATTGATTAGTTAGTTTTGTATATTTTAATTTATAACACTGTTTAGTCAACGATATCATCACTGTAAGGCTTCATCAATACACAATATTGTCATTATGTATATAAACTGATGACTTTGATCTAATATAGTGTCATATATTTTTATTTATAGCAGTTGTTTGGTAAACCATATCAGCACTGTCATTCAAGGCTTCATCATTCATTCATGGGTTCTTTTTGTGCCATGCAAACAACTTGACGCTGTCCTTGTCAGGACCGCCGTCTTGCATAACTAAAAAAGAAGAACCATCCCGGAATCCCAAGAACTTTCACGGCCAACACCGGGAATCTGGGACTGTTGGACCACCAGACTTGTCCAGACCAGGTTAGCAAGCCACTTCAAGCATTGCCACTTTATCCACTATCCAGCGCCTTACTGCTCTCGAGACTCAAGATCTGGGAAGTAATTAAACAGATCTTACTAAAAATGGTTTAACAGCTCTAAATATAATGTCCCATGGCTTTGCAAGTGTTCGTCGAAAGATATTCTTCTGTTGTAAAGCTGGCACATGCACTGGTTCGTTTGGTGACAGTAGCTGATCCTTTACCCATTGTCGTCTCAAAGCCCTGACTTCATCTGTCATTCCCGCCCCTGACAACCTATTTCTCTCATAGGGCACTGGTTCAATCGAAAATCGTGGATACCGACTTCCTCTGTAACCAGTCTCCTTCTGCAAACGTAATTGTTTTTGCCATTCTCTTTCCCCCAAATTATCAAACGGTACCTGCACTTGGTCGCCCATACTGATTTTACAAATGACCTTGAGTAAAGGGGAGTAACTCCCAATATAGGTAAACGGATGCAGACCACCTTTAATTTCCCAATTATGATCTATCAGTTACGTGTATGTTAAATAATCAGTTTGCCCGGTTCCAACATGGACATCTCATCTATACTACAACTCATTCACTACAGATAGCACAACAAATGGCTATGTCTACTCCAAATATTGTATGAGGTATATTAGACCACTGAAGTTTTTGAGATACCGTACCACTCTCAGTAGCATACCGGTACTATAAATCATGTAACTATCTGTCGTAGCCTGTATCCAACCATCTAACCTCCAGGAACAGGTTTAAATAATAGTACACCAGAGGCGAGTATTGAGAAGGACCCGAAAAAAATTTTTTTTTGGGGGGGGGGGGAAGTACAGGCCAACATTGGTACCCACCAAAAATGTGTTAAATTATATCACTGTAGATGAGGTTTAAAACACTGTCTAGATACAATCTGGAACCGATGATTTTGTTGCCCAAATCTGGGGAAAACCAACTGGATTAATAAAGATGTGCTTTTGCCGTGCGCAGTGTGTGATTGAACATTAGCATTGTGTCCGCCTATTCCATCCCAAGGAACAGCAATGAGTCATTCGGATGGAACCAAATGTCCTGTATGGCATACACGTAAAACAGGTCTTCCAACTAGGGGGAGGGGTGGGACAGTTGCCCCTATAACTTTTAGGCAATCTGACTTTTGGGCAATGGGGTAAGTAAAGTGAAAACAAAATTATTATTTCATCTAGTTGGCAATATAAAGTAACCCTGGACTCTCTCTGCTTTGTGTCATATTCTTAGGGCATCGATTATTATTTGTGAATGCTACTGCAACAATCCCATTGAATGGTTCTAATTCAGGTTGGCATAGAGTGGGATTGTGGTTGCAAATTGATTGGAAACTTTGTAGTTGCTAAATTGAAGGGCTAGAATAGCAGATAAACAGATTTGCGGCAGTTAAACTTTCGAAATTTTTTTGGGGAACGTGAAACCCCCCAAAACAAGCGACAATTGCTTGGTGGTTTAGGATTCAGGTCAGCCACCTAAGTTAGGCTTTATTGGACCACTTGCTGTATTCATGGCCTGGAATAGCAGAAAATGCATAAGCTCCGTCACTCAACCAAAATTTTTATCAAGCCTTTCAGGTTCTGCCCCCCTTAACACACATCAAGCCCGTAGACCTATGTGAATAGCTGTGCTATCATCCTACTCTTCATCAAATCAAAATGAATATCTGACAAATCTGGTTGATATTAATTTCCCATTCTGAAACTACAAATTCTGAAACTACGAAACTACAAATTCTTGATTTGCAAATTCTTAAACTGCAAATTTTCATTATTATATTTTTTATTTTCATAATTTTATATCAAATTTTCATTTTAAACTTTTAGAAACACTTTATGTTTCTCAAGTCTATATAAATTGATCAAACAAATCTGGTTAAAATTCATTTCAAATTTTTCAACTGGAAGAGACTTTTCAAATCCACACGTTTTATAGGTATAATTATTTTATGTGACAACTGATTGACTGTCGACATTAAACGTCCTTTATGTGTTTCAAATCCTTGCAATTTGATATTCGTGAGAGCTGACATATCTCGTTCAAATTAATTTTAAATTCATAAACTTCAAAGTTTCATTTCAAACTATCTTTACAAATCCACAACTGATCGACAGTCAACACTAAAAATTCTTCAAGTCTCTTTATTCTCTTTATCTGGCTCGTTTCTACACATCACTGAAATTCTCCGATCTCTTGGCACAATATTTCCTTTAAAAATTGACTTGCTTTCCTCTAAAACTTCATGGCTGAACTCGTATCTTGCTCGATCTCTGAAAACAAAAATATCAAATAAAATGGAGTTTACCATCCTACTCCCCTGTACTGTTTTAATGACGCCATGAAGTGTTCTGTGGCAGAAATTATGCCCCGGCAGCAGTTCTATAAATTTCAACTGTGCACACTGCACACCAACCTGAACAGGCCGTCCATCCTTCACCAGTGTGTATAGGAGTCATTTAGCCAAGCAGCGATTCTTACACAAAATAAAAACACAAAAATAAAAACCTTCCAACCACACCAGATTTTTGTACAAGATTGTCCAAGAGACTGAGAGAGAAATGAAGTTAAACGATAACTTGATACAAACTAGGTCATTTCGGGACTAACATATGGTTAAATTTTGTTTCAATAATTCGTTTGCACTTAGGGGTCTTTAGCAGTGGGAGGAAACCGGAGTACCCGGAGAAAACCCACGAGGTTGGACAGGTGACCCTACTCCATGTCCAGTACAGGTAAGGAATCGAAACCACCCCAGCTGATTCAATGACAAGACCTTATAAAACAACGCGCACACGCTAACCATTCGGCCATACACACCCAGAACCAGAATATTACTTTCGTATGGCCTAATATTATACTTACTTCATAACATATAATGCTCGCTGATTAAGTAAAATATCTCCATATCTTGTCTTGTCATCCACCATGACTAATCGCATCACACACGGTGACAACAGACACAGACCAGCAATAACTCTTCCACAAAACTAAACGGGAAAAATTACACAAAAACATTTGTATTACTGTACATGGTAATAGTTGCCATGCACAGGCCAGAGTATGCATATTATTTCTAGAACACATGAAATGAAATATAATTGCTAGTGTTCTGCTCCGAACAGGGCTAATAAAGACAGGCATAGGCCATACGGTGTGCTATGAGGGAAATTTTACCCAGGCAGCGGCGCTACAGCCTTCTATTATATCGAATTGCAACTGTCAAGGGGTCTTTTACGTGTACGCCAATGTGTACACAGGACCTTGGTTTTTCATCCTATCTGAATGACAGCTGTCATTGTCAGGTTAACCAACCTGCACCACTGACAGTAGGGAAACACGTTGGAAAATCCCAATAAAATTTCTCAGCAAATGCAGGAATTGAACATCCGAACTCCAGACTAGAGAGCCAGCGTCTCACCTATTTAGCCACCGTGATCCCCTCTAGAACACCTGATATGTTTCATTTAAAGAGTTCACAACATAGACCACCATATACCACTTCCCATGATAAGGATCTCAATGTGATAAAAACAGGTTTTTCATAGTTCGAAATTTGGTTTTACTTGTCTTTATTACACTAGAATCCGGAAGAGTTGTTATCATTGACGTGTTCGGGCTGATGTGAGGAATTAGCCAATTAAACAGTCTGTTCTGGCGTAGGGGTCTTTAGCTGTGGGAGTTAAAAAGGAGGAACCAGAGAAACCCATGATGTTGGGTTGGCCACCCTACTCCTTGTCAGGTACAACCAGGGAGTCGAAACCACGTTACCTTATAACCACCCTGTTGAAGAATAGACTGAAATGATATGAAATGGTGTTTAACGTCCTACTTTTCTGCTCCAACTGGGCTAATGATGACGGGCATACACCATACGGTGAGCTATGACTGAAATTTTGTCCAGACAGAGGATTCTTGGCCTACTCTTATACTGAATTCTAACTGCCAATGGATCTTATATGTGTACATCAAGCTGATTTATTGTCTCACCCGAACAACTATACATTGGGAGAAAAGACTTACTCTAACTGCATCAACATGTGGTTTAATATAACCATCTTTCTTTAAATCTAATATATGAGTAAAATCAATCTGTGGAGTGCCGACGGGAAACGAACATTCTCGAACTCTTTTTAATATTAACTGATTCTCATCATTCCATTTTTTCCGTTCTGTCTCCCTATAACCATGTATCGCCTGAAAAATAATATAAATGGAATGAAATGGGGTTTAACAGTTACATGAAAGTGTCCTGCATTTCTACACGGACTGGAGTATGAAGACATGGCCATACGTCATACACTGTGCTATGAGTGGAATTTCGCCCAGACAGTGGCGGTACGGCCTACGCTTTTTCAAGCACAGCAATATGTACACAGGACTTTGGTTTTGCATACTATCCAAACGACTATACACTGTTTCTTGTCAGGCCATGCCATGGATATCCATCTAGGTCCAGAAATTCTCAGGAACTTCCTCGGCAAAGCACAACGATATAATCAAGGATCTCAAAGTTTGTGAACCAGCATGGGTCCCAAAAATCATAAAAACATAAAACATACATCGTCCCAGTGTTCATATTCATATCGCATTCTTTTCATGACTGGTTCTATTTCTGTAATCAAACTTTTCTCTTCTTCTTTTGTTAAAAAATTGTCATACACCAACATATCATCAGCTAATATTTTAAATGTTTCATTGTCGCTCGCTTCTATATAAGATTTCGGGTCCTGCGTCTGGATTTGACTAATGGCTGATGTTTTCGCATAACCACAACATCGAAGCCAGCGGTTTCTCACTGAATTCTGGGTTACTGCACAGGATACAGATCTAATAATTAATAACGCCATGTTTATGTAATTGTAATAAAATGTCATTCAGTTCATAAACTAAACACAATGAATTGAACCACTCAGTATTTTAGATTGAGCTGTCTCCATGTATTTTATTAGTCTGTCATGCTTTGTGACAACTCGCAAAATAAGGTGATATTTCAATATCGAAGTGAATTCCATCAAAATTATCAATATTTCGAGTCAATTATAAACTCTTTTTACACTAAATGTTAGCAGTGGCATGTTTGTCCTTCCTCTAGTTTTACTTTTACTCAGGTTTCTATAAACCTACACGAATAATTCACAATTAATGCCACTGTTTGTTTGATTTGAGTCTATCTTATTCTCTGTATTGATTAATTTCAAGGACACATCAGAAACAAAGAATTGATCGAATTTTGATAACTATTTAGTCTGAAATTATGAGGTGCAAAATTCATTACTGTAATTAGGATTTGTAGACCTAGCTCATCCCTTTTTGTCAAATATATGAGTTACTCGGGTTTTAACGGAAACGGATATTTTGCCTTTGATATCCGCTGACGCAATGAACAACTGCGCATTGTTGCCATTGGAAACAAACATCAACGGTGGCTGAACTTTATTTTTTAATGTGAAGCCTCTCTAAACTTGGTTTCTAAAACAAGAATTTAGTGGTAAGATCATTTCACGTATGAGACATGTTTTCGTAATAACAGGAGACTTTTTTCTTTAAGTAGGTCGAGACAAATTTAGAGATAATTAGACAACATTATTGAAGGTAAAAACCCACCACAAATCGATCACTCATTTAGCATGGATCAGTGTTTATTATGAATGGTTGATCTAAAGCCAGTAGGCATATTATATTAATCAAGTAGCTGAAACTGGAAGGTAGTAGGTAATGCCTTGACGACTTTTTAAAATTAATCTTGATCCCTGTTTTTCCAAACAAGTAAAACGAGGAGGAGGAATAAGGGATCTAGTCTAGGCCTAGAATTTTAAAAAAAGGTTAAAAGGGACAATAACTATAATAACACTCTTGCTGGCTTGGCAGCTTCAGAAAATGAATAATAGCCATATATGATATTTGAAGTACTAGATGTTTAAGTGTCCTAACTAAGCCCATATATGATATTTGAAGTACTAGATGTTTAAGTGTCCTACTGTTGTGTAAATTATCCATTACATCCTATTTTACTTCTTGTCCAGAGAGTTCGAAAATATTTTAAAATCCATTTCACATTTAAAAATGTTTACGTTAGGCTTTTCAATTCATTTCATTGAATTTTTTCATTTTTTTAAATTAAGATGTCTTCGGATGAAATTTGTATCATCAATTAATTGTAATATTGTAAAAAAAATACAATTTGTTGATCAGAATAAAGATTGTGACATTATTCTATTACGACAAGAGTGGTATTGAGCTTTTAATTTGAAAGCCATTAATTAAAGTAACTGTCATACCGGTACTGTATAAGTTTTACAAAAAATTTGTGCTTTTTTCAGGTATTCAGCTTATTTTCAGTAGGTTGGATGGCTGAATGGATAGCATATGCGCACTGTATCATAAAGCCTGTCATTGAGTCAACTGGCGTGGTTTCGAATCCCCGATTGTACGTGGACGGTGGCACTGCTAAAGACTCCTACGCACAAGCTGCAAGTGGATGTTTTAACCCCATTTCACTTTCTCTCAGCTTATCTTCATTGATACCCTCAAATATGAAATTTATGATTACAATTTTTCTAATCTAATGGCTTACCGATATTCAAATTTATATTTCAGGATTGGATTTTAAACAGCCACTATGTCAATAGCAATTGCCCAACCCCGGCACATATTTGGCGTAAAGCCTGGGGTGAATGGAACTATCTGCTACCATGATGAACAGACCATCGTCTATCCTGCTGGGTCCAATTGTATTTTATATAATATTGATCAGAAGACCCAGAGATTTATACCGGGGACTGATAAAAGTGATGGAATGACATGTCTTGCTGTCAGTCCAAACAGAAGATATGTCGCCATTGCAGAAAAGGGTGAAAAGCCAACAATCACTGTGTATGATCTGCACTCCTTAAGGAAGAAAAAAGTTCTAAGTTGTCCTGATATTGTCTCGGCCGAATATGTCAGTCTCGCTTTCTCACCAGATTCTAAATACTTGGTGGCACAGGGTGGTAAACCAGACTGGACTTTATTATACTGGACCTGGGAAAAATCAAAAGTTATGGCAACGGCCAAAACATCAAATCCACAAAATACAGCAGATATTTATCAGGTAGGCCGATTCGTAATTGAATATTATTTAAATTGTGAGAAAGATTATTTTAATTTTGCTATCATCAATTTATTTATCACTTAAGCCCTGAATCTCAAAAAAGTCAACAACTTTTGTTTATGATATTGGACGTCAATTCTGATATATCATTTTGTACTCAGATTGATTAGTTAACATTTAATTATGGAAACAAGATCAAAATGTTGAAGCTCGATAATCTCACAGCTTGGATAAGTTGGGATTGCATCTGACAAAGCCTGAATTTCTACCTGTCTATAACAGGTGCCTTATAGTCCCAGACTTGTACATCATCCAATCAATTTTAATTATTTCAGGTGAGTTTTAATCCTCAAGATAATACCCAGCTATGTGTCGTTGGAAACGGAATCTTTAAACATTTCCGATACAGTGAAGGTAATCTGAAGCCGTTCAATTTTCAAAAAGTTGAACCACAAAATTATCTGTGTCATGCCTGGGTATCAGAAGAACGTGTTGTAGTTGGAACTGATACTGGTAAATTAATGCTGTTTGAAGCTGGGGAACTGAAGACTGAAATATCCAGTGGTTCACATAAAGATGATAGGTAAATATCAATGTTTGATTCCATCACATCTTTGATTAAAGTTGTTGGTCGTCATATGTACTGTTAGTACAAATAGCTAATTTAATCCTCACTAAATTGTAAGCTTACTTGTTATTTAACATGAAATTAAACAGGAATTGGAAAATCTCGCTGGTGTTGACCTTATTCCAAATGTTGACAAATGTTCAGTTCATGTGTAAATACTAAACATAATTCATCTTTGACATTATGTTAATTTGAAGGGGATTAACATTCATTTATATGGCAATTAGAAACTGTAATTAATAAAATGTTTGTTTTTCAGTAAAGATGCTGATGCCTCTGCTGTTCCAGCTGGGCCTCCTCAAATAACAGCTATTGTAGCTTATTCTAAAGGTTTTGCCAGCGCTTATGGACAAGGTACTGTTCATTTATTTGAGAAAACAGACGATAAAGATTTCTATAAGAAGACGAGAGAAATAAAGGTAAGAAATAAAGGTTTCATGAGTTATTGTCCTGAATACTTGAATTGAAAGAGGTTTTTGAGGTTATTTGAGTAGAAGAGGTGTTGGGTGGCCGAATGGTTTGAACACTTGCACATTGTATCATAAGGTGTGTCAGGTGACATACGTTTGATTCCCTGATGTTACATGACAAGTGTCGTTTATCTAATCTTGTTGGCTTTCTCTGGGTCCCATGGTTTTCCCTTGTCAGTGGTGCAGGATAGGATAAAAATCCGAGGTCCCATGTATACATTGGCAGGCACATAAAAGATCCTTATGGCAGTTGGAATTTGATATAAGAGTAGGACGTAGTGCTGCTGCCCAGGCAAAATTTCCCACATAGCACAACATATGGCGTATGCCTGTCTTCATTAGCCCAGTCGAAGCAGAACAGTAGGATGTTAAACCCAATTTCATTTCTCTGGGTTCTCCGGATTCCTCCCACATAAGATCAAAACATGCAAGCGAATTATTGAAATGATATTAAACCATATGTTAGTCCCATAATGACCTAGTTTGTTGTAAACCTTGTATATTATATAGGTACCAGCAGATAGCAACACAACAGACCCAAGTAAATCCCAACAGCAGATTATAAAATGTCTAACAGTCAGTCCATCAGAAGAAACGTTGGTAGCCTCAACAGATTTTAGTCAGTTGTATTATCTGACATTATCCAGCGCTGATCTTGGCAAGGTATGTAACATTAAACAAACTCTCTCTACATTGTGACACCCACTCACTGATCCTATTTCCTTTCGTTTTTTATAGTTCAAAATTTCGTTTTATTTGTCGTTACCACTCTAGGATCTGTGAGAATTGTTAGCATTGACATGTTTTGGATGATGAAACGATCTGTTGCAGCAAGCTTTTGGCGTGAGATGCACAGAACTGTGGGTAATTCACTGAAACATCAATGTGGACATCATAGGGTCAAAAGTCGCTCGTATGATCTGACACGATCGTCTACTACAACTCAGATATTCATGTAATGTAGGCCATCGAAACTATAAAAAACAAAATGAAATATAGAACTGTATTTTAATCAGATTTAGTGACACTGTACTGTATTGAGCCAATGATTGACGTCGCGTGATGTGACGTCACATGTTGAAGGCAGTCATCTGTTACAGCAATATTAGAAGATATTCGTAACCGTCTGTAGAACAGATTGAATATTGAGTAAACCTGTTACAAAGTGATATTTATTTAACTTTTTAAGAATACCGTTTTGTAATGTCAACTTTTCTTACAGCATGGAGATCAGGCAACGTTTGAAGTTCTCGCCCAGTCGTTCCATTATGGTCAGATTATGGGTTTAGATGTTTGTATTAGGAAACCATTGATGGCTACAGCGTCTTTAGATAGATCAGTTAGAATCTGGAACTATGAAACATGGTAAGTAATAGACTATCAACAAGATTCCTGTCCAACCTCGTGGGTTTTGTCCGGGTCCTCCGGGTTTCCTCCCACTGCTAAAGACCCTTATGCGCAAGCAAATTATTGAAATAAAATTAAACCATATGTAAGTCCCGAAATGACCTAGTTTGTGTCGAGTAGACTTTAAACCCCATTTCACTCTCTCTCTCAAACTAGATTATTTGTCAGATTCAACGAGACAAGATCAAACTATAATCCTAGACACTATTCATTATCCCCATTTCTGAATCTCATGTAGGGGTTAGATGGTTGAATGGTTAGCACGTGCGCTTTATCATAATGTCTGTCATTGGGTCAGCTGGTGTGGTTTCGATTCCCCGGTGTACGTGACAAGGTGTTGGGTCGCCTGTCCAATCTTGTGGGTTTTCTCTGGTTCCTCCGGTTGTCTTCTGCTAAAGACCCCTACGTGCAAGCAAATTATTGAAAGAAAATTGATCCACGTGTTGGTCTCAAAATGACGTAGTTTGTGTCACATGAATTTGAAACCCTATTTGTTTTTTATTTGCAGTAATTTGGAGTTGTATAAAGAGTTTGCTGAAGAAGCGTACAGTATAGCTCTTCATCCGTCCGGTCTGTATATACTCGTAGGTTTCTCCGATAAACTACGACTGATGAACGTTCTTATTGATGATATCAGAACGTTCAAGGAGTTTACAGTCCGAGGATGTAGAGAGGTAAGGAACTAATGAAAAGAGAAAAATATCAAAGAAGTTGATCATCTCTTACATTCTTCAGACCTAATTTTCCCTTTATCAATACACTCTACTATGTTTTCAAATTAATTATTTAACTACAACCTCGTGGGTTTTCTCCACGTATTCCGGTTTCCTCACTATGCTAAAGACCCCTACTCGCAAGCAAATTATTGAAATAAAGTGTTCGTCCCGAAATGACCTAGTTTGTGTTGAGTGGACGTTAAACCCCATTTCTCACTCTCTCTCTCTCTCTCTCTAATTATTTAACATTTTAGATAATCTCCTGCTTGGGTTCTGTGGAGTCAATGTTTGTAATTTGAGGTAACTCGAGATAAAATGCTTGATTTGTTTTATATTTGTTCTTTTACAGTGTGCTTTTAGTAATGGAGGACATTATTTCGCTGCTGTTCATGGAAACGTCATTCAGATATATTCTACCACAACTTTTGAAAACATTGCGAATTTGAAAGGTCATAATGGTAAAGTTCGTTCGATGGTGTGGAGTTCAGATGATAGTAGAATCATATCGTGTGGAATGGACGGAGCTGTTTATGAATGGGAAATCAGCACGGGTAAAAGACAGTCAGAAATCGTGCTCAAGTCGTGTAGCTATACTGGAGTAGCTGTAGCACCAGACGGCAAAACAACCTTTGCTGTTGGCTCAGATAAAACTCTTAAAGAAATCGCTGATTCTGCTGTAAGTATATTTTCATCAATCTTAATTCCTTTATTTAACCATTTGGCACTTGACCTCCTGAAACTGTATGTAATTAGGACTCCTTTTGGCACTTGTCCTCCAGAAACTGCCTATAATGAGGGCTCCTTAGCATGTTCCATATCAAAAGAGACACATGATCGACTTTGAAGAGAAACATGAAAGCTGCTGTTCCCTATAGTACAATATTTATATTGTTTAAACGGCATTTAGTAATAAAACACATTCATTTGATCAACTACTATGTACATCTCTACAATGCATTGTGCTTGAAAATGGTAAGATAATTATTGTTGAGACGTAGCTCTGAATAAAGGTAGATTATTTAAGATTAAGATAAAAAGGTAACCATTCTTGCTACAACAGATCAAAAATAGATAATGTATAATGAAAATATTGAAAATTTCATTCCAATTATATCATTCTGAGCCAAGTTATCACTGCTTGTAGTTTTGACAAGATGTGTGTATTGTGGTAACAATGACACTGATATATACGAGACTTCACCTTGATTTCCAATTTCTGAATTAAATTTTTAAATGGTGAACCGTTCTAATCTAGTTAATATCTCGAGTATCCGATAGCATTGAGAGTTTATTATGATCTTGTTGTTTTAATAAATGTTTAATTAATAGTTTATATGACATTCATTATCTTTATTTACAGATCACGCGTGCGGTACCGACTGGTGAGATGACGTTAAGTAATGTAGCTCTGTCTCATTCCGGTCGAATGTTGTTCGCAGGTACAGTTAGAGGTACCCTCTGGTCGATGAAGTTTCCACTAACAATTCCAGGAGAATGGCAGGAACATCAAGGTCACGGTTCCATGATTATAAAGGTAAAGAATTCAGAAGAAAAGTTAAAAAGCTACCTGAATGGAAATGTTTTTAAATTTTAAAGTTATTGAATTGAGAATAGTACAAGTTGTAAGGAAATGTAATAAATAAGGGAAACTGGCATTAAAAAGGGCAGAAAGAAAAAAAGTTGGTGCTGTGGTATTAAAAGTATGAAAACTTTAGGTACATCATATTCATCACTAATTAAGATACGGTATATATCTTCACCAAATTTGTGGATATAAAAATCTTTACCACATGTATCCCTAAAATAACCAGTCAGGTCTCTAATGTACACCAGGGATGAACTATTTCTGTATCTGTGTCTTTTCCTATTTACATCTCTTATCTGCCAGCAGTTTGTCCAAATTTTTTATCTTTAATCAGTGGGGCGTTACAGATCCCTACCTTATCGCTGGATCATAGTGGATGTTTTTTTTAGAGAATTCAATTCCAGACTGTTCTATCAAGTTTCCAATGTTTGATAAATGTAGCGGAACTTTTTTCTATATTTAAATTTCTTTTATACTAATTGAATGCACCATTATTTTCTTACGGATATGTAAATAACGTAAAATGATCAGTATTTGATAATTTGTAGCAGAATTTTTCTTTGTATTACATGATGAAAATTACATAAAGTGGTCAGCATTTGATGTATTCAAAAGAAAATTTTTCCTAAACAATATTAGATAATTGTAGAGGAAGGTTTTCCATATTTATATCTTTTTCATATTAAACTTTTTAAATACACAACTATTTTTTACGTAGATGAAAATAACATACGATGATCAGTATTTGATAACGGTAGCAGAAGATGCGACCATCATGTTATGGAAGATACAAGATAAAGAAGGAAGAGGTTTAAAGAGAGATAAAGAAGTCGGATGGGCCGAAGAAATTTTAATCACAAAAAGTGATTTAGAGGAAAAGGTAAGTGAGTCTTAAAATTACTAAAAAATATTTTAACGAAATGCAAACAGTTGTATAGGACAACAATTATTGGTTTATTATACACAGACACAAACGTTTTAATATCACTGCTTGTAAATACAGAACTAACGCAGTCGTTTGACACAATAATCACTGGTATTATATGCACAGGTGGTTTCGAATCCCCAGTTGTAGGTAACAAGGAGTAGGGTCGCCTGTCCAACCTTGTGGGGTCCTCCGGTTCCTCCCACTGCTAAAGACCCCTATGCGCAAGCAAATTATTGAAATAAAATCCAACCATGTGTTAGTCCCAAAATGACCTAGTTTGTGTCCAGTGGTCATTAATCTCAATTTCTCTCTCTGACTTATGTTACATATAATTTGTCCTGTTGTCGTATGGATGGGATGAAAAACCAATGTCCCGTGTACACATTGGCATGTATGTAAATGATCCCTTGGTAGTTGGAATTTGATAGGAGTTGGCTGTATTGTGTATTGCTGCAACTTTTCCTCATACCACTTTGCGTGTGTCTGTGTTTTCACTCGCTCAGTCGGAGCAAAACAGTACAACGTTAAACCCCCTTGTCATATCTGTTTTATTTCTACATGGAATTGAACTATTAGAAATGAAGCAGTATGAGTTACCTTCTATAATAATGAGTATATTTGTATGACCTGTAGAACTTGTCTATATATAATAATGAGTATATTTTTATGACCTGTAGAACTCGTCTATGGCCGAGTTAAAAACACGAGTAGAAGAATTAAAGATGGAGAATGAATATCAACTACGATTGAAAGACATGAATTATAACGAGAAGATGAAAGAATTAACGGAGAAATTTATACAGGAAATGGAATCGTTAAAAACTAAAAACCAGGTTAGTAGATTGGACGTATTTATCTTTCAAATCGGAGTGGGACTCATGTTACATGTATCTGACCTCAACTAAGGCAGTATGGGATTTGGGCTATTTCAGCTTCACGGTATGGAAGATTGATCTAAGTATCGACATCTATGTTTTCGCTTTCACTGAATTTATCAGAAGAACTAAAATTTCAATCTTTGCAAGATTAGTTACTGAAAACACATAATTCAGTTTCTTGGCTACCTCGATAAAAATTCTTTGTAATTGACTGTTTGTTAACTTGAACTATGTATTCTTACTAGGGCTGCCACGATACACCAGGCCACAATTCGATGCGCATCACGATTCATAGTCTACAATACAATTAATATCGTGATAGAAAATAAATTTAAAAAATAGGCCTTTTTATGCTTTTTGGTGTTTTCTCGGTCAACTAATAAGCTACTTCAAGTGTCGAAAACGCCTTAACACTCGCTGAAAGTAGAAAAGCTATTTTGCTCATGGACTTATTTACGCATTTAAAAGAATATTAGTCTATTTTGGGGAAATTTTTATTTGGATAACGAATCGCGATACGGACATTGGTTGTATCGTGCATCATGGATTTTTAAAACATCGCGATGCAGCGATTCATCGATGAATCATTGCAGCCCTAATTCTTACTTGTGAAGCGCTTATACATGTATATTACTCTGTACTATAGGATAATTGTAATCAAATGCCAGACTGAAATTCTTCCTTTTTTTTTGGTTTCATGAAACTTGCTATAACCCGTTAAAATGTCTCTCAACAGATGTTTTACAGGTTGTTTTAACATGTTTTTTTTATTTTCTACAGGTGTTAAAAACCGAGAAAGATAAAGAAGAGGCAAAACATGAGGAAGAAGTGGGCGATTTGATGGAGAAATACGCCAAAGAACAACAAGATTTAGGTAAAAAAAATAGTATCTTTCATAACTCACGATCATGTTGGTTTGGTGTAGAGCTGGTGAGGATCCTTGACAAACTAAATCACATTTTGCCACACACAAGAAATACAGATGGAGAAAGACAGTAGGACGTTAAACCTCATTTTATTTCAAAATAAGGAGTGGAACGTAGAGCGGGTCCAGATAAAATTTCCCTCAACACTGTACTGCATATTTCATTTTATTACGTTCGTTTGTGTTTTCTAGAATCGGCCAATAATCAGAAGTTGATGTTAGAATATGAAAAGTTTCAAGAACAACAGGCGAAGATGATGAAGATGCAGGAAGATTACGAACGTCAGCTACAGGAGATGGAAGAAAGCAAAGAGAGAGCTCTAGAAGAATTAACAGAGTTTTACGAAACTAAAATCCAAGAGATGTCATCGAAATTAGAACAGGTAGGTGTTGGGAAGGATGAGTTGTGTCATCTAGAACAGGGACGTTTCTTTAACTAGCAGGGAGGGTGAGTTGTCTCAAAAATAGATTTATTAATGTGTTAGTTTTTGTGGTATACAATTAGCTGGTTTAATATCAGATTTATATCACCTCTTAAATGATAGTCAGGGTGGGATTGGGGGGTTGGATGGCCGAATGGTTAGCACATGCAGTGCTCACTCTGGGTTCAATTTTTCTTCCGCCAATTTTTGATTTTAATTTATTAGCCATATATTTTTTCCGCCAAAAAAAAGAACGAATATCTATTTATATTATATTTTTTCTGTAATTTTTATTTACATATAATATTACAATTTACAAAATTCTTCACTGCTTTGCAGAAGCCCATTTTTTTAGAGCTTTTTCAACATCTGGGGTAACCACACAGTGTATTTGTTTTTAATGAATATTTTTCTTTATAACAGAAATTGTGACCAAGCACTTACTGATATATCAAGGATTTGAACATTTTCATTCATCCTTAAGAGATCTACATTTTTCAAATGCACAAACATACATTATGTAAGGACTAAGAGCTGAATCTTTCTTTAGTGATGATGATCGAGGCTGGGCCTTCTATCAAACGCTAATAATTTCGGTTCAAAGGAAACAAATTGACTCAAATTTTCAGCATATTCCATTTACGTTATCTATTTCTTAACTATTATATAGTCAGTTCGGGAGGATTTTGGTGGTGAAATACAAAAAAAAATAAGTTTGAAATTCTTCTATCGGACGTTGACGAAGGCTGTTCAAGTTTTCGCTTACGGCCCATTATTATTAATGGCATGTGATTAGAAAATTACTGACTTTCGTTCGTTCATTTCTGGCGTTTAATATCGACTTCCATATAAACTTTAACAATAAACCTGGCTTTATTTATTAACGATACGTGCAACAGGAGTAGGAAAAGGATAAAACAGACGTCATAGTCCAATAATCTCACACAAATCGAACGAGTATTATTCATGGTGTCCGCCATTTTGAATATATAGAAACCGTCAAAAAAAGCCACCGATTCGTATTTGGAGACAAACAATTAAATCGTCTGTTTCTTGATTAGTTTATTACTACTCTTACTGTATATACTAATCAACGCTAATCCGAGATTGATCAAGAGACAAAGGATTAGTACTTGATTGATTGATAAATGACCCAGCCAAGAGTGATAGATTGTAACGTGTGTGTACGGCGTGGAAATCAAAACTATGTGGCAAGAAAATTTTTTAGCCATGGTTAAAAAAGAATCGCAAAAAATTTCGCCAGATTGAATATTTTAACGCCAAAATTATATTTTTATCGCAATTGGCGGAAATGGCGATCGACAGCGTGAGCGCTGAGCACATGTGCGAATCATTGAAATAAAGTTGAATCATGTGTAAGTCCCAAAATGAAGTAGTTTGTGTCGAGTGGACATTAAGCCCCATTTCCCACTCTCTTTTGTGGTGGAATTATAAATATTGTATTATATATTTGTTCAGGCCAATGATGAATCTAGACAACAGAATCGTGAATATGAAGAAACAAAACGGCAGATAGAAGAGGATGCCGATCGTGAAATTCTAGATATTAAAAATAAGTACGAGAGACGATTGAGAGATGAGAAAGAGGCTAACATGAGATTAAAGGGAGAAACTGGCATTATGAAGAAAAAGGTAAGTCAAGCGTTGATGATGGATATTTCGGCCTCGGATAATTCGGACCAAATATTCAAAAATAACTTGTGATTTTATGTAAGAATTTATTAAAACATGCCAACATCTTAATCTAATATAGAAATTTAATGATATTTCTTTTTAAATTGACAAGTACTGAGGACCTGGTAAGGAACAGGCCTAGACTTTTGGGTGGGACAAAAAAACTAGGTTCCTGGAATGCACTTGAAAGAAACTTGACAGTTAGAATTCAATTGCTGCCCAGGCAAAATTTTGCTCAAAGCAGGCTGCAAGGCGTATTCCCATCTTGCTTAGACCAATAGGATGTTAAACCTGATTTCATTTCAAGTTATTTTTATTTTAAAGATATTTGGATTTATTAAATGTTTAAATATTTTATTCAGTTTACGAGTCTGCAGAGAGAAATTGATGACCATAAAGAAGACATCAAGAAATATCAGGCAGAAACAAGCAAATTAAATATTATTATCAATAACTTAGAGAAAGATATAACTGGTCTGAAGAAAGAAATCGCAGAAAGAGATGACACCATTCAAGATAAGGTAAAACTAACTCAACTTTCTTTATTATTGTCTTCTTCGTTTTTCATATTGAATTAAAAACCTAGAGTGACCAAACCTTATGGAGAAACACTATGAAAAACCAATGGGAAAATTGAACTTTGCGTTTTGGGCACCCACATCAATTTTCCACTGAAGTACCCATGCATTAATATCCCATGATTTTTCCATTGGATTTTTTTTTCCATAAGGTAACGTCAGTATTATCTTAGGGGAGTTATATGATTGACCTTGAAATAACCATAACACTCTAGATATTAACTGGATTATTTATATGTAAATTGATTTACTTTCAAAAGGATTTAATTGGATGTTTTTTTGTGTTTAGGAAAAGAGAATTTATGATTTGAAGAAAAAGAATCAAGAATTAGAGAAGTTTAAGTTTGTGTTAGATTATAAAATCAAGGAATTAAAGAAACAGATTGAACCGAGAGAGAACGACATAAAAACAATGAAAGAACAGATCCAGGAGGTAAGATAACATTTATCACAGAATACTCCCTGGTGGAGCTGCAGTGGCTCAAGGAGAAAGGCCCTGGCTTCCTAACCTGGTGGTCCCAGGTTCGATCCTGGTATTGGTCGAGAAAGAACCTCAGGTTTATCAGACTTTGTTTCCCAGGTGTCAGTCTTGCTGGGACAGAGGGGTAAAAGAAACAAGGTCCTGTGTGAATGTTGACGTAAACATAAAAGAATCTTTGATAGTTGGAATTCAGTTGCTGTGGACGAAATTTCCCTCATAGTACTCATAAGTCTTTTTGGTTGGAGTTTCATGAAGTGTAGTCTGTCTGGACAATTTCTCCCTCACATAGCAGTAATAGCACACTATATGACAGCCCAGTCGGTGCAGATCAAAATTCTAGATTTGAAGCTATAAAATAATCATTTCAGATGGAAAGTGAATTAGAAAGATTTGATAAAACAAAGACTCAACAAGAACTCAGTATTACTGAACTTAGACAAAAACTTAAAGCTACGGAAAAAGAGATGTTTGGAGAACGGCAAAATGTAAGTACTGTCTTTGTAGCTTAGATTTGTGAAAAATAGTTTTTTATTAAAAAACGTTATTTCTAAAAACTCAAGTGAACAAACCATTGAAATATTACTATTTATTTTTTTTTTCTGAACGATAAAAACCTTTTTTAAAAAAAACTCAAAGGAACAAGACATTAAATATGGCGGGGTTTTTTTTTCTGATCGATTTTAATTTTTTTAATGAAATTTTTATTCACAGGTTCGAGAAAAAGAAGCGAACATTAAAAGATTTAAGACTGATTTACATAATTGTGTTGGTTATATTCAAGATCCGAAAATGTTGAAACAAAGTATTAAAGCTTTATACCAGAAACATGTACAAGAGGATATTGTAAGTACAAGAAATATTCAAATTACATTTCTCCTGACAATATCTCGTTTTTAACAGCCCATTTGATTTGTACTCCGATTTCTCTAATTAAATATTGAAGGGAGCCACGGTGGCTAAGTGAGTTAGATGCTGGATCGCTAGCCTGAAGGTTGCAGGTTTGCTCCCGATGTTGGTCTAGAAAGTTTTTTAAGATTTTCTGGCATGGTTTCCCCTTGTCAGTAGTGCAAGACACAGGGTTTGACAAAGACAGCTGTATTGTGGTTCGGATGGGACAAAAAACGACATTAAACAAGTTAAACTATTAATGGTATATAATCTCACAACTTGGAATCAAAAAACATGCGAAGATTATGGGAGGCAGTGGCTTATTTTGATTATATCCAATATATATCATTTGTAGGTGATACTGAACGTTGACAAATTGTCAAGTCATCATTTGTAAATACTCAACGGTGTTAAACCATATTTTTACTTAGTTTGCAAGGGATTCAACGTCCTATGAATAATTTCCTATTAATTGTTAAACGATTTTAATGTTTTCAGACGGAATCTGCAAGCGTTGATGCAGACATTCAGAAGGAATACAGTCGACAGAGAGAACATTTAGAGAGATCTGTTGCTTCACTTCGCAAAAAATTGGAAAAAGATTCCGAAATCCATAAAGCAGACAATGTCCGTATTATGCAGGTAATTTATAGTCTTAAGTCAATTATATAAATATGTCACATCATAAACAGGATGCTATTTCTGTCTGATAATCTAAGAATTCAACATATTGTCAAAAATTGATTTAAATGTTTTCTGATCAAAAAGACTTTTCGTTAAAATGCAACAGATGGTAGGGATATTAAAACATACAGCGAAATGAATATGTGACATTTGTGTAAAAACAACAATTTTCAATGACTTAAAATAGGAGAAGTTTTCACAAACCTCGTGAAAAGTAGAGTAAGTCAATGGCGTGTGGCTGTCTTTTCTCAGTGAATAGATTCCTTGCTTTGTACTAAAAGACTTATTTTTGTCAGAAATGCCCCGAAAACACCCCTTGAATTAATTAATATTTCACCAAGTGTAATAAATTTTTGTGCTCTAAGACAACATTGAAATTTGAGAAAACTCCAAACGTTGCTGATCGTTTGGAACATTTTTACATTCTTAGAATTGAGTAAGTAGTAGAACAATTTTTTTTATTTTTTTTTCAGGAAAATGTATCCCTAATTAAAGAAATCAACGATTTACGAAGAGAATTAAAGATATCCCGAACACAGATTCATGATCTAGAAGCCACCCTGGGTCTACACAGCAAGAGTAACAAGCAGTCGGACTCGTCTACGTTAGCGCTAATCACATCCCAGGCACCTAGTGCTTTAATAGAAAAAGATCTGCACGAAAAAGTCAAGATTATTGAAATGCAGCAGATGGAGATGAAAAGGTTACGAAGAGAGATTTCAGAAATAGAAACACTATCTCGACCTCCATCTGGTGGCCGATTACCACCCGTACAACAGACCATACAAGGAGCGGCTTAAATTATTAATAAACAGATTCTAAAACTAAGTGAAATTCAGTTTGATACATAATTTTATTGCAGTTTAAACCACTTGAGGATAATTCTCTCCTATGTAGATCTACATGATTTTAAACTACTTGAGGATAATTCTCTCTTTTGCAGATCGTACACAAATTTTAAACTGCTTGAGGATAATTCTCGCTTATTGCAGAAATATAAATATTTTACTGAATCACATATATTTTTTTTTATCATTAAATGTGTGCGTGATACAAACAGGGTTTTCGAATAATCTAATTTATCTAAGCGTTATACATAGTTTTTTAAACAAGGGTTAATATATTTTGAAAGGCTATTGTATATTTTTACATTATCTGTGATATGAAGGAAGTAATGGAACCATATTTTGGACGTTTATTTGTATATTATTTGTAAATACATATTATTTATATAATTACTATAGTCATATTTACTGTGATGTATACATATAGGTATTAGATATACAATATTTAAAATAAAACAAATCAATCTAGAAAACTACAAAAGTCTTATTGATTCTGTGGTTAATTTACTATTGGGGATGCAGCGGTAGTTCTTCCCTGGGGGAAGATGAATGTCTAAGGCAGAGGAGTCAAACATGTGGCCTGCAGGGCACATCCGGCCCTGCACGGGTTTAAATGTGACCTGTGGAACAAATTTCAATAAACTGACAGGCCGATAATGCTGAGAAACTGGTCTGTATGTCGTAGATTAGATATCTAAGTTGTATGTAATACAAGAGAACGTTGTGTTCAATATTATATCTTGGCAATTTGGAAACCAGTGTGAATGAAACCAGTGTGAATGGCATTTGGTTCTGTTTTCGGATTTCAGTAAAATTCAAGAACGCTTGAATTTTTGTATTTTTTCAGCCCACTTGATGTAAAATTTTTGTTCTTGTGGCCCCTGAATTGAGATGACTTTGATACCCCTGGTCTAAAGTCTCATTGAGTCAACTGACAGGGTTTTGATTCTCCTGTTGCATGTGACAAGGATTACGGTCGCCTGTCCAAACACTATAAAAGAGTTTGGGTGTGAAAACACACTAATTCGTGATGTCAGTAATATATATAATTATAAACGTCCTAATCCTAAACTGGGCTATTGACGACGGGCATGCGCTATACAGTATTCCGTGAGGGAAACTTTGCCCAGACAGCGTCACTACGCTCTACTCTTACCTGTCAAGGGTTCTTTTAAGTGCCATTGGAAAAAAAATCACCGGGGAAACTTTCTTGGCCATCACCGGAATAAAACCACAGACCTCGGAATCAAACCACAACCCTCCAGTCTCACCATCAGGTAATAATGTTTTTAAAATAAGAGAATATGTATTATACTGTTTTATTACTGATAGATATCAACTACATATCATAAATATATCATCACTACAACCTTTATTTTAACACTAACATTAGGCCATGAAAAAAAAACAATTCTCTCATACTCCTGCATTTTATAAAAAAACAAGTCATTAATGGCGGCATGTTCATATTTTCTGGATGAGGTTATAGGACGTAATTTTATAATTGTACCATTGGCTCAATTATCGGGTACATAATGTAACCCTCATGAATGGTACTGGACAACCAAACCTTCCAATAAATAACGTGAGATATATGATACTGGATAATCCTACATTTCTTTAAGAACATGGCAAGATGAATGTAATGCCTTGAAAACGTGATGTTCGTGTGAAGTCAATTAGTCATTCGATATTTTGATCAAATGAAAACACAAAAAATAAAAAACTTCCCTGACATACCTCATTTTTGGAAGGTAATCCCAGAGAACTAGAATTTATTTTTTTTGTATGGCCTTAGAATAATAATAATAACATACAAATATTTCTACTTTATATAAAACAGATTATCCACAGGCTAATTTTAACATGGAAAATCTCTTTAAGAAATAATATTAAGCTGTTACTAAAGGGATACTTGTTCCGGAATTGAAGTCTCATAATCCCCAAAATAGAGCTAATCAAGTATAATCAAAAGTATAATGTTTGAAACGGTTAGCGAGATTATCATATAACTGGTCTGAACTTCTCTATTTCAGGGGAAATAACTCGACTAAAACCGATTGTCCATTATATCTTAAGTATCATTTCTTTAAAAGAGATTTTCTACATTACAGGTGCTTGTGAGATTGTCATGAAACCTAAAATAATCAAAAGATTTTAAAATACAGAAAAAAAATACCTAATAATATCAAATGCAATTGAACAATAATCATTTTTGGACATTTGTCTTTAAAACACGACAACAAAAGAAAAAAACAAACAGATAAGTTCGTTTAGACGATGAAGTTGTTGGTATTTAAATAATTCTGTCCGTTCTGTGATAAATGCTAAAATTTGAATAGAATCGGTTTTAATAAGATGCTACATGAAGAACAACAACTGGCACCAGTAAGTTATACAAATTTAGAAAAGTATAAAATATAAATCTAATTTAACAACATTAAAACACTTGGTAATGGTAGGTTCCAACTATCACGATTCGTACTACGATTGATGTCAGCGCTTACCATATATTGAGGTCATTGGTAGCAATTGTGTTGATCATACTGAAATGTATCCGAACTGTGAACTCAATAGGAACAATCCTATTGTTAAGCATCGTACAATAGTGGGAACCTGGCATTAATATTGACTACCCCAGTCCCGTGATGTAATAATATCTGGACCGACCGAAGCACTCCTTAGACTACCTCAAACCACCAAAGATCTGTAGATGGCGTTCCATATAGGACCATTTACTATTTGCGTACGTTAGGGTTTGGGGAGGTCTAAGGAGTACCAGACAGGGTGGTCTAAATACTAAAGGATTGACAACCTTTATATACGTCAACTATCAGAAAACATACATATAAAAACTGTGAAATCTGACGAACATGATTTTAACAACACATGAAATCCTGGATATAATTATAGCTGTCCTTTACAATATAACAATTATATTAAACTCTCTGATCGCCATTACAGTGATTGTGACAGAGAGAGAGAGAGAGATAGAGGGGGGAGAGAGAGATGGGGTTTAACGCCCACTTGACACAAACTAGGCCATTTCGGCAACAAACATAGGGTTCAATTTTATTTCAATAATTCACTTGCATGTAGGGGTCTTTAGCAGTGGTAGGTAACCCAAGAGGTTCTAAAGTGATTGTGAATCCTTTGTAAACTACAATATTGTGATAATAAAATCTCTAAAAGGAATATTCACTCTAAAAATGGTTCCATTCCATTCAATAGATAAATATGTTAATTCAAACTTTGTTAACATTCGGCATTCTCTGTAGATGATTTATAAAAGGCCAGAGGTACTTTGAATGTTAAGTAAAATATTTTACTTCATTTCCGATTCCTTATCTACAATTGAAATTTGGTTTCGTTTTCTTAATCAAATATTAGATAATTTTAATTAGTCTTGATATTCGATTCAGCCGTGAAAAATCAAATATCGTCTGAAAAATGTGATCAGATGTTAGATAATTAATTCGTGTAGATATTGGATTAAGCTGTGAAAAATCAAATATCGTCTGAAAACTGCTAATGGCGATCAGAGACCATAATAAGTTACATTTACAACAAGAATGGTATTATAGGTGTTCTAATCTTTGGATAGTTTCGGAATTCAGCGAGATAATTTCTGTGTTTACCCTGTGCCCAGACGGCCATCTGATAAAATCCTGCGAGAGTGAAGATTGCAGCTGAAAATATAAAACAATGATAGTATAGATAATGTGTATTTTTCTGTTATCTATTTCCATGACAACTAGAATATCAGAGGCAAGGGCTGAGAAATGAAATGGGGTTTAACGTCCAACTGTTTTGCACCAACTAGGGTAATGAAGAAGGGAATACACCATACAGTGAGCTATGAGGGAAATCTTGCCTGGACAGCGACACTAATGCCTACTGTTGTTTCAAATTCCCACGGTCAAGGGTCAATGTGTACACAAGACCATTTTTTGTCCCATCCAAACAACTATACACTGAGCCATATAATTCCCACGGTCAAGGGTCAATGTGTACACAAGACCATTTTTTGTCCCAATTAAACAACTATACACTGAGCCATATAATCCTATAGTATATGTTTAAATAATGGTATAACTACCTGGTAAACTTTGAGTCATGACACTGAATCCAACCCACGCGAGAACTTCATACGTATAATTTGGGCAGGACGTAACTTTAAACAACCATGTAAATGGATTGAGAGTAGGGTATGGAATCTTTCTCACTCTAGACCCTGAAATAAATACAAATATAGATTTAAAGGATTTCAAGCTCTGTAGGGAATTTTGTGGGTAGAAACATTTAAATTTGTGTGGAACACGGAAGGAAGTAACAATTGGTTGGCAGTGTGAACATTCACAATGCATGTATTATTAAAATATGTCTTCTCAGTAGAATTCGCCATGAATATAAGACAAATGGAAGGGGGTGATGTCAAAACTTCTGTGTCACAAATCAGCAGATCAATTTTTCCAGTAACGTAGGAAGTAGGGCTGGCAAAAAATATCAATATAGTCGATAAGCGTTGGCGACTACGGGAAAAAATATTGATATTCAGTTCTTGATGTCAACACTTGTTGTACTTGATATTAATAGCAATTTATTTATTGTTATGAGCGGCTGAGAAAAATTGTCAACAGTGATTGATAGCATCAGATAAGTTGTGAACAAAACAAACATTTAGAAAACGCAGTTTGAGGATCATTTTTTTTTTTATATTTGATCCATAACACATTTAAATGAATTATTAGCATACAAACAGTTATTTCTTTCAAATCCTAATTTTCCAATATATCAATATCGATTTTGCCAAAATGGTTGCTGATATCGATATTAATGATCAGCATCGGTTGCAAATGCTAGTCGGAAATGGATCATATACTGCGATGCGAATACAGATATTTTGTTCCCTGGCGTGGATATATTAAAACACTGGTGGGCACTTTCATCCATGCATCAATGATTTTCTATAGACTTACCAGCTGGTCGCAGATTCCTTAAAGCCAAATGTACAGAGAAATTACCCAATTCAGCAAACTGAAATAAAAACATTATAGAATTTACATTCAGAAAATAAACTTGGTCCCATCTGGAACAAATTCTATGGTGGATATTATCAAATGGATTTCAATAGTAAAGGGGAAAACTAAAATTATTGAAATTTAAAAGAGAACTTACCACGAATAAAGCTAGACCCCCATATATTTGTCTATCGCCAAACTCTATCAAAAATAGAATTAATATATAAATTAAAATTCGTATTAAAAACACTAATATGGACATACTAGTTATTAACATGCTACTTTGTGAAATCTACTTCATACTGTCGAACATTGACTTAATATATAAATTACAATTTAGACTTGATACATAAATTACCTAGACTTCATACATAAATAATAATTTAGAATTCATACATAAATAATAATTTAGAAACAGAGAATTAATATATATACAATGTAAATAATAATTCAGACTGTCACAAATATAAAATTTTAATTCAAAGTTAATACTGGTATACCAAGTGTAATTTAGAATTTATATAATCATAATTTAGACTGTCAGAAATAGAGAATTGATATAATATAAATTATAATTTAAACTGTCAAAACGGGCAAGACGATTTACCCAATACCACGAATAACTAATCTCAATTTTTTATGGGAAACAATCACTGGTTTTATTCTAAAAGAATAAAACCAGTGACTTATCGAAATTCTGTTAATGTGTTTCCCAATTACTAAATACCACCCAAATATTATAATCACTTCATTATTGTGAAAAACTAACCAAATACTTCATAATATTGTGGCCGAGCTGGAACCCATAGATAATAGGTAGATAAAATAAACAACTTACTAGGTAGGGTATAAACTGTTGATTAGCTAGGGTATAATCAATGTTTGAAAGGTGGGGTTTATTTTATTAAGCGGTCATGACCGGCGTATGTGGTCGAGCTGAAACCCCTGATAACATGTAAATAAAATAAAGAACTTACTAGGTAGGGTATAAAGAGGATGGTTGTTGAAATAGGCTACAAAAGCTGCAAATCCCCAATAGTATATAGAATTCTGCAAAAAAATCAATTATATTCAGTCGATTTCAGAGTCTCAATCAGATGCAATTAAAATGAAAAGTGGTTTAATGTCTTTTCTACATCAACTGGGCTTATGAATACAAGCACATAATATCCAGTGTGTTATGAGAGTAATTTTGCCGAGACAGCGGCACTAAGCCTACTCTTATTTCAAATTCTTTTAATCACATGCCACCCTGTTTTGATGTCCGATCCATGAGACTAGACACTGTCTTTGTCAGGCCTTCAATCCTGCATCAATGACAAGGGCAAAACTTCTTCAGGATCGAACCAAAGACCTTCTGGTTAGCAAACCAACGCTTTAACCATTGAGTCGCTATGACGGCTACCTCATACTTTATCTCTTGACAAAATTTGTAAATATAATTGAAAACTAAGATTATCTTTTTCAAACAGTTTGTCGATTGTCAAACCAAGTCTATATAGATAAAAAAATCGAAAATTAATTTTTTTATAAAATAAGACAACTACCTTGAATATGTTCGTTATAGGCATGGTGGCATTAGAAAATCTATGAATGAATATTGTTTCAAACAATCGTTTAGCATAATGAAAGGTCCAACATCCTGCAGCAATGCTGAAATATAAACATCTTTCTGTCAATAATAATTGTACACAATGTAAAACAAATGTAAACAATGTATAGTGAACGTAAACAATGTATAACAAATTTTTTCGCGTGAAACGAATTTTTTCGAGTACAGGCATGCGCAGTAGAATTTCAGGCGGCACCACACTTTTAGCTGGCTCTTTTCTCTGCGAAAAAGTGCATTCGACCAGTTTCTACTTTCCAGCTGCGAAAAAAGGAGCAAGCCAATCAGAATTCCATAAACTCTCACATGGTTATACAACTCACGAGGCCAAAGCCACCCCATTCTCGTTTCTCCCCGCAAACAAAATGGCTGAAATGGACATTTTTCTCCTAAACCAAATGATGAAGAATAGAAATTTGAATCTTTCTGATCTGGTTAGCATAGCAACCCTTAATGATAAACAGGAAATGAGAATGGTTGATGATTCTGCTGCAATCCCTGCTGGCTCCAACAGTACCGATATTGACAGCGAAACTCAACCTGACGTTCAAGAAGCCGAGTCTTCCAGCTTGGGGCAAACTAGAACAACGATCAACAGCAATGATCCAAATGAAGCAATTCCTGAAGAAACACCTATACCTTCTGCTATGAAACAAAGAATGATCGAAACAATGGCTTGTGTAGTGGAAAATACAAGCGCGCTTGCTCGAAATCTTTTGAGGCGAAAAAATTTACCTAGTGGAAAACAGGCTTTATATTAAACCCAGTTGACAACTCTTGAATCTTGTTGATATTTAACTCACTTTACAAATGTAGAAAGACAACTCTAGAATATTAAACACAGTTGTTAATGTTTAACTTACTTGACAACTCTAGAATAAGCTTGATTGGCAGCAGCAGGTCCATATATACATGATGGTCTGGTGTAAAACAATAGATACACAACTAGAGGACCAGCATATTCCGTTAAAAATACCTGAAATAGTCATAATATATAATCTAACATAGATATTTATACATAATTTAACAGAGAAAGACAAGGGGTTTAATGTCCACTTATGAACCCATAGACTCGTTTATAAAGTACAGAACCCTGATAAATGTTACTGACACTCATAAAATGATACTAGATAATCATCATCATACATTCCTATAAACAACAATTTCATCTAAGCTGCTTGCTATGTAATAAGCTTGCCGCCATTTTATTGTTGGCAAACAGAAATGATATGCCTTTTTTCAAAATCTGATTGACTTCAAGTCAAGAGGTTATATTACCTGATTATATTTTCTTAATTAAATGTTAAGTAATACATTTGAGTACATAATATAAGCATGGATTAAGCCAAGAGAAATTTGACATTTTAGTGATAAATGACGCGACGTTACTTTAAATAATACTTACAGTAGTCCACCCTACTTGAGGACCCAAATCTTTAAAATACAGTTCACCATTAAACGAAACCCCAGCATTTAATAAAGTCTGGTCATCTTTCAGAGTTTTTCCTCCTGAATAAAACCAAATATTTTACATAAAATCTAATAGCATGTAACTAAAGAAAAATGTCACCCCACAGAATTCAAGAGTATAGCCTATATATGCTGTGTGCTAATTTGTGCCAAATAAAAAAAAGCAGTAAATAAAAAAAGCAGTGAATATTTTCAAATAAAAAAAAAACAGTAAATATTTAATAAACAAAAAGCAAATACTTTTTTTCAAAAACGTAAATATCTTAAAATTTTACATACTTTGTTCTGCTTTAAAAGATATTCTGTTGATGTCAAATTTAGGATCTGTAACGAATGAAAAATATAACTTTACATATTATTATTTAAATCTGCAGTCACGGTTGCTCAGTTAATATGGATGCTGGTTTGCTAATCAGGAGAAATCTCCAAGGGGTCAAACAGCCTGGATTTCTTGATGTAGGGACCCCGTTTTGTTCATTTGTAGGGTTTGCAAACAAAAACAGTCCACCCAATAACACCTTTGATTAAAGGTTCTTGATTCATGACAAATGAAATGGGAGTTACGTCCTACTGTTCTCTTCTGACTGGGATAATAAGGAAGGGAATAAGCATCACCGTGTGCTACGAGGGTTACCTGGACAGCTGCACTACAACTTCCAATGTGTACATGGGACCTCTGTTTTTCCTACAATAGGCACCAGAGAGAGAGAGAGAGAGAGTACTTACTAAGTTGATGATACCATAATTTTACATCTCTGATTGTACTTGTTGGCTTAAACTACAACAAAATAAACATACAATCAATTCTTTGGCATTCATAAAATAATGGATACTAAATATTTATAAGTCTGTTAAAACCCAACCCTATTCTTTCATTACTGAAAAACATACAATGAGTTGATGTGGTCATATTGGAACAATGTTAATTCCTGTAGGCTCTAATTTACACAATAAAATAACTGCTAGCATATATTGGCCTTATTCTTTGTAAGAGTTAAATTTGCCTATTGCCGATCTTTCCTTTGGCCTCAAATTTTATATAAGTAAGATTTCTGTTGGGTTATGGAAACTAAATAATTTGTGCTAACGTTTTCACAAACGAATTTGCTCTCCAGGCATTTATTATAATATATAGGCTACATAAATTAGATATTTATTCACATGACAAGCCCATAATCAACTCTCTAGACCATCAGATGGTTGAAATATGATTGCCATCTTATAATTTAATCTATAGAGAGAGAGAGAAATGGGGTTTAACCTCTCGACACAAACTAGGTCATTTCGGGACTAACATATGGTTTGATTTTATTTCAATAATTCGCTTGCGCGTAGGGGTCTTTGTCACGTACGACCGATCGGCGCACGCGTGCTAACCATTTGGCCACCCAACCCCGCAATTTAATTTTTAAATGGATAAGACATTGTTTATTATAGAAACAACGGTAGAAATGAAAATCAAGATCACTTGTCAAAACATCAAGTTCAAACCCCCATAACTTTGCTCAGAATAAAGTCATTTGACGGAAATTTTCAATTTCCTTTTCTATTACCTAGTTTTGAACTATTGTAGCAAGAATGGTCAGAAATGAAATAAAATGAAATGGGGTTTAACGTCCTACTCTTATGAACCTAACCTGGGCTAATGGAAGACGGGGCATACGCCATACAGTGTGCTATGAGGGAATTTTTGCCCGGGCAGCGGCACTTAGGCCTACTCTTACATCGAATTCCAACTGCCAAGGGACCTTTTACGTGCACCCCAATGTGTACACGGGACCTCAGTTTTTTGTCCCATCTGAACGACTAGGCAGCTATCCTTGTCAGGCCCTCCGTTCTGCATCACTGACAAGAGGAAACCACGCTGGAAAATCGAGATGAACTTTCTCGGCCAATGAAGGGATCGAACACCCAACCTCCAGGCTAGCGAAGAATGGTCAGATAGCATCTTTATGAAAACAAGGTGATTAAAATGGGGTTGGGGTTTTTGTCTGGTATTTCCACTCTTTCATCATATATACTAGAAATGGTTCCACTACTGCTGTCTTCCGTCTTACTCCAGTCGCAGTAGTGGTTTTTCCTACCAAGTTCCTTTGCGCAAGTTTTTTAGTCAAATGACTACAAAAAGTTTACGGGACTATAGCTCGCTTAATTTACAAATAAACTGACCCAAAACAGTACTGCACGCAGCTTAACATATAATAAATCAATTCTTATTGAAATAAAGGTGAGTCCTTACCGCATAATTATATGATTTGATGAAACCCATCTCCTACGCGAAATTTCAACTGGCCGACCGTCATGGCCGCAAGTTGCGTAATACGTCATTAGCCTACAACATAAACAGCGCTATGCAGAGAAAAACTGTTCGGTAACTATTTTAATGGTCCAGTCTTCACTATTTGTGATAGAATTACTTATTTTAATACAAACTGTAATGATGTGTGTTGACAATTGTGCGTTTGAACCTATTTGAACTTGCGTAAGGGGTCTTAGACTGTACCAATTGTTACCTTAAACACAGCTAGTTTAAGGTAACAAGTATAGTTACTACATATATACATGTACATATACTTACGCCTTTAATTTCTGCCAGAGGTTTATTGGTTTTAGCATCACGGACTCGCAACTGAACCTGAAAACATCAAAAGCATACATTTTATTTTCATACCAGATGAATGAATTATGTTATGGTGATGCTTTTGAATTACAAAATTTCATTTTGAAAAAGGGCTGGATTAATATGGATTTGGGAAAATCATAATGCAGAGATTGTTCCAATTTAATGGAACTTGAGATTCACGTACATGTAAACATTTTGGGTTGAAGTTTTGATTTAGAAAAGGGATCAAATTTGCAAATTCATAGCAGTTTTGGGTAATACTTATGATATTACAGCGGGGGGATAGGGGGTGTAAACTGTAAAGTGTCTTTCTTTGATCGATCATTGTGTCGAAAGTTAGATTTTCACCTCAGTCAACATCAAATCTCTGTAGCAAAACATCTAAACGGTCAACCCCTTACAAACTTATGATGAGGATATTGTCAAATGTGATACCCATTGTGCCTATAAAGATTGGAACCAGCCGAAACTTACAGCCTGTGATGGGCAAATAATTACTAGTCTGAGTCCATACAGATGTACATCATGCTGGACGACTGGTAAGAACAGTTATTATTTATTGTGGCGATATTTCTCCTAGTTTTCTCTCGACGTTTAAAAACAAGTACTTTGTTCATAATGTAAAGTTCTAGAGATAAGTGTAGTATGCGTTAGGCCTACCTCCATTACTAGGCAGGTTTACAAGATTATAAATTTTCGATCACTTTCCACCGGTTTCGTGAACTTCTGGCGTGGTCACGTGACAGAATACATAACCGGAAGTTTATATTCGGCTTACTTCGATTTTAACGCTGCCCCATGATTTACACTATAGCACACTCGGCCCATCCATTGTCAATGCCTCCATGCGGATTCTGTAGTTCGATAACAATTTTATAATGTAACAGTGAGAGAGAGAGAGAGAGAGAGAGAGAGAGAGAGAGAGAGAGAGAGAGAGAGAGAGAGGTTTAACGCCCACTCGATACAAATTAGGTTGTTTAGGGAAATCATGGAACAATTATTATTTCAACAATTCTCTTGGGGGTAGGGATCTTTTCCAGGGAGGTATGGCGGGCGACTCGACTCCTTTTACATTCCCAGTTACACTTATTATATTAACTAAAGCGCACGTATTGCCTGAATATCTGGTGTGTTAACCGAGAAAGTACCCCGACATTCACAGTGAGCATGCGGGGATTGAGGGCTTAGAAACAGTGTCTAGTCGTTTGGATGGTACGCTAAATCGAGACACGAAAAACAAGAACCCGTTATAGAGTTGGAATTCAATCAAAGATTTGTCATTGGAACAGATTGCGTATATTAGTGCGATATTTCACGTGAAGATATTTGAATATATTTATGTAATAAAAAGTTAATCTATGAAGCCATATCTAAATGGCTTTTTTAAACAATCTCTCAAAGTAAGCGATTTGTCAAACACACCTCGCTCTGGGCCGGGTACTACAAGAATTATTAATCGTGCGTCGAAGCGATGAACAGACGACGGCCTAAAGTTGTTATTCGAAATAAAAACCGTAAGGTCATATTATTTGGGCGACGTTGTGAGCACACTTTTAGAAACGACTCCAAATATATTAATAGCTGGGGAGGGGGGGGGCGTCGTTTCATTTTTATCTAAATATTTAAACATGTAAGTATAGAGTGGACAGGCTCGTAGCCAGTGGGGTGGGGTGGGGTGGCGTCAATGCACCCCTGAAAACATGTTTTGCCCCTTACTCCCGAAAGAAAATTTGCCGACAATAACTCTAAAATACCGACCGACTGTGCCGGATATCCCCACCCCCCTAAAGACTTCACTGCTCCTCGGCATCCAGCAAGCTGGCTACGGCCTGAGAGTTGATATTATGGATTATGTCTAAACTATTTTTATACACTAACCAGGAGGTATTGTCATGTGGGACAGCTGTCTAGTCGTTCGGATGGGACGAAAACCGAGATCCTTTGTACACATTGACATATACGTAAAATTTCTCTAGGCAGTTGGAATTCGATAAAAGAAAAGGCCGTATTACGAGCCGCTTTCCGGGCAAATTATACCTCAAAGCCCCCTGTATATATGCCCGTCTTCATTAGCCCAGTCGGAGCAGAACAGTAGCACATTAACCCCATTTCATTTCATTGTCATGTGTGCAGGGTAAAGGTCAAGGCAAGGCAGTGTTGGGAGTCGATGAGATGTCCATCATAGCACAATGCATTGCTTGTTGATTCTGAACAGTAGAGCGTATTAAAACGCCCATATCATTTCATTTCAATTTGACACACATGCACAAGTGACATAAAACACCCATTGATCAACTCCTCCGAGTTAATAAATATTGAACGAGTTGGTTCTTGATATTTTAAAACTTTGATATTGATATCGATTGAAACGATTCCATTGTATATAGGATTAAAAACATTTGCACTGTACAACGTATAACAGTTATACATAGACGACATTCTTCCCACCCCTTTCTATATCGCGGACATGACAAGAGTGAGCCATTCAATACAAATTAATTTTCCCCCTTTTGTGTGAGAATAAATCGACCGTATGTTTATTTACAATGCAGTAATATATAGATCAGGTTTTCACTCTATTCATCATAAAGCAGTATTATTCAATATCACGAATTGACTTGGTTTACAGAGTCATCGAACAAAAGCATCCATTCTATGACTGTGCTCTTCGGTTGAAAAAAATATCTATCCAATTGTAATCGGAACAAAACATCACGTGGTTTTTGTATATAGACGACAAAAAAATCTGAAGAAGATTGGCGATTTTAATCCAATAGAAACGGACTTATTTTTGTATCTGTTAATGACAAATAACATTAACTCGTAAACAGACAACACGATAAAATCGACGAGGTTGTGATAAGATAGACAAGAAGTGAAGGATAGCCTTTCTATTTATCTATTTACTTTTAACAAAATCTACATCGTTTGTGTTGTTCGTGTTTTCCGATCAATATGAACAATCTGAGGAAACCATCAGTTAATTCCAATGCCAGTCAGGAAGGCAGACGTTTTTCTACCGCCATGAAAGCTCTGTCACCAGGTGGTCCGGATCAAGCCTCGGCGCGCCGACCAAGTAATGCTGGAACTCCTCGAGTTAGCACCGTTAAAGGACCTTCCTTGATTGGTCTTTTAGCTTCCAAACGGTTCGCCAAGAAAATGGGACAGCGTTTCAAGGACAGAAGAGGGACCAGGCTAAATATTCCCAAAGAACCAACATACCGAATGGAACCTCATCGTAAATTTGATCCGAAAAAGGCCGAAGCTGTCGTCATAGAAGTGCTGAATGATCGTCTAAGTAATTTCAAATATAATCCCAAATTCTGCGCAAATTTTTCCAAAATTATGAGCGATGAAATCAAAGATAAGATCAAAACCTTGGCGTTTGACCGATATAAGATCGTGGTAAATGTTATTATAGGCCAGAAAAAAGATGTCGGGGTTTTTGTGACCAGTAGATGTGCCTGGGACGAAAAACTAGACAATTACGTCACCTATACTTTTGAAAATGAACATATCTTCTGCACGGCTAGTGTTTATGGCGTTTATTCGGAGTAAAAAGACCAGGCGTGGACCTTGTACTACAGTCGTAGTCATGAAGTGTTTTTCTTGTGATAATATTTCTTTTCCAAAGATACGTGGTAACCTTCTCCTTCTGACGGCCCTTCATACTTGGCATGGTTGTCCTTTGGACAATTGCGCACAGATTGACCTCAATGTAGACCTCAACGACCTGTTTTAATGCTCTTTGTGTAGACTTTATAAAATCTGTGATATGTGTTTATACATCTGAAGCGGACAATGGACGACTCGTCTTGCAGTAGTGACTTGTCTTTGCAACAGGATCTAATCTCAATTTTGCACCAGAAACTCCTCTTAATGTTGTTCTTGTGGGCGACCGTCTTCAAATACGATACTTATTCTATGGACAATTGCGCTTTGACGTGACGCCACAATTCCAAGATGGTGGAGATGACGTCCGATTCCTTGCCCGTTGTACTTCCGTACGTGTTAATTGTGATATTTCTCTTCCAGAGATTGCCTTTTGTATGTAGCCTGATAGCGTCTGCCTTAACGACCTCTTTTTAATACTGCTGCTATGAATTCCTTCACAGAATGTCGATAAATCTGGAGCAGCCTTTAATAGATTACGGTATAATTCTTGGGGACTCATTTACAGAGAGAGAGAGAGAGAAATGGGGTTTAACGTCCACTCAACACAACCAGGTCATTTCGGGACTAACATATGGTTTCAATTTTATTTCAATAATTCGCTTGCGCGTAGGGGTCTTTAGCCGTGGGAGGAAACCGGAGTGCCCGGAGGAAACCCACGAGGTTGAGAAGGCGCCCCTATCTCCATGCCACATACGCTCACACCAGGGCTCGAAACCACAGCCGCAAGCCAGAGGTGACCGACCAGCTAGAGGTCGAAGCGCGGCACTCTAGACCACTAGGCCATCCCAACCCCCCGACTCATTTACAGCAAAACGGTTTTTTTTTATTGTGATATTTCTTTTCCAAAGATTTACTATATATATTATTGTGTCGTCGGCCATAATGATCTATTTTTTGAACCGCGCTACTCATTTTCTTGTTCATGTCATTCTTCTCAGGGGCGACGGTCTTTGAAAAAAGCCCAAGGTTCCGTCAATACAGACCGATCGATATGAAGCGGTACATGCCTGTACCTTGGACCATTGCGCAACGATTGGCGGATTTCTGTTGTGTCACATCACTCCAAGATGTTTGCGATGACGTCATGCTGGTCCCTACGCAGTGGTGTATATATATGATTTCTGGGATAGAATATTGATGTGATATATATGAGTTTTTATTTTAACTTCGTTCGTCTATCAAATGTGTTTTATTCATGGATTATCATGGAGTACGTATATAAGCAACAATTGTATTATTTATTGCAGCTATATTTGTAACGTGTGTATAATGCATATTTAATTATACCATTGAACATCAGCTGTTGCCGTGTTAGTCTCTTATTTCTGTTTCCATCGAGATCTGAGGTCTCGTGTACACATTGGCGTTCACGTAACATATCCCCTGGCAGTTGGAATTCAGTATAATAGTAGGCCGTAGCGCCGTTGTCCGGGCAAAATGTCCTCATAGCAGACTGTATTGCGCATGCCTGTCTTCATTAAGCCAGTCGGAGCAGAGCAGTAGGGAGTTATACCCCCGGGAGTTATACCCCCATTTCATTTCATTATGATATTTGGTTTGAGAGTCACGGTGTTGGGAGTCAAGGACGGTGTCGGGAGTCAAGGACTAGTGTCGGGAGGTATGGTATTGGAAGTCAAGGTGTCAAGGACGGTGTCGGGAGGTACGGTGTCGGAAGGTACTTTGTGGGCTATCAGAGGTTAACACGCTAAACTGGACGCCAAGTTCCTTGTGAACGTGGGCGTAACCTTGCTCGGGATTTTCCCGCGTGGTTCTCCGTTATCCGTGCTGGGCGGAGGGCTTGGCACGTATAGTTCTTCGACCGCGATGTGGTGCATGCCACTTGGCACACTTGTTCGTAGAGATTTTCAGGCGTGATTTCCACTTGTCATTGGTGCAGGATAAAACATTTAAAATCTATGTAATAAACACTGTCTAACGCCACTCAATACATGTAGCGCGACATTTTTTTCATCATTGAAATTTCCTGGGGAAGATGTCGCAGCGGTATTCCCCAAACTGCTGATCGGCTCTACCGGTCGCGACTCCGGGGAATCTCAGGCATTCATTTCAGTTCCCTCTTCAGCAATGGCTCTCAGCAGAGAAATCTAAACAAGATTTTGTTTTTTACCATTATCATATATGTTCCCTATCTACTCCAAAATATTGCCATCGGACTGCTCTCTTGTCGCTTCAATCACGCACTGGGAGGGACCCTTCCCCGCACACGCATATAAATATTTTGGGGGCCCGGCAGGATCTTATTCCCCATGCAAAATCACGGTTCACCACGCCCCTGAGCCCCCAACCCCGACGTCTTCCTTGGTGCCGTACGCGGTCGCTGTCGCTGTCGCTCGGCTTCTCCTGCCCTGATGGAAATTTGCCCGAGCACTTCCATTTCTACCCCACCCCCCTCAAAGATCATCTGGCTCGTACGCCCATGGACGCGGGCCTATAGGCGTATACGTGTATATTATGTTGCCCATCCGTCTGAAAGAATATAAAATTTTGAGTAATGTAGACCTATAGGGTCGTATGTTGCTATATATAAAATGTATAACATTGAAAGGACAATCAATTCTATATTAAAGTGATATATATATATATACATACATTATAAATATATATGGTAATTATTCACGGGTTTTTTCTCCCATTAATAATACACCTAGAGCTTGTTATAACATTAATGCGATTATAGATTTAGACATGTTGATCTTGATTAGAAAACGACAATCTGTATATCTTTCAACGGGGAGAGTAATAGAGCGCGAAATGAATAGCCTTTTATATGAATTTATATATTTAATACGTGCACTTGATATCCGTATACACGCTATTCAATGAATTAATTTCCCTGTGTATAAAGTAGGTGTATATACCGGACAAGGTTATAGGATAAGAGACATGTGGTAACCGTTGCTAAGGTAAACAAAGCATGTAGCCATCTGTGTCGTTACATTTTGTTTTTATGGTCATGGTTACAATTTCTAGTATGAGAGAGGGGGGGGGGCGAGAATACACGTCCTCTCTACACAAAGTCATTTCGGGACAAACACATTGTTCAAATTATTTCAAGCTAATTACAGACATGCGATTGAACCATATGTTAGTCCCACAATGACCTAGTTTGTATTTAATTTTCTTGGAGAGACCCTGCATTTTCTGCCATTCCAAAATATGTCAAAAATGTCCCCTTTAAGGTATTTCCGAAAGGCCTGTACGTATGAGACCTGTCAATCAAGTTCATTTGAGCTATCTAAATAATCAGCGACCATGCGAAGTTCATTGTATGCCATTTAACAATACATTTCAGCAGAAAGGGCGCGTCCGCGTGGTGAACCCATAGGTTGTTCCGGTATTCGAAACATCTGGGAACGTATTAAATAGACTAAAAGACCTTTATTCTTGTAAAATCAAACCAAAAGAAAATAGGAGATGTTGGGTAATAAACTCAACATTAATAATATTGATGACGTTTAGTCTCAGTCCAAATATAATGCGATACTAACTTGCTCCAAGGGAGCTAACTATACAACTTCCTGTAATCTTGTTTCCTTCATTAAAAGTCACATGGCAGATGTTTTTCCTGTCTTTCTTTATTTATTTTATAATCCCCATCAATCGACATTAATATAATGTCACAACAACCACCAACAACACAGAATCCAACAGGTTATGGGTCCAGGAGCAGAATTTCAGTGTTTGACGGTGATGAACGAAAATATGAGTTGTGGGAAGTCAAATTTCTCGGAGGTATGCGAGTCAGAAATCTCCAGAAAGTATTCTTGTCCCTTGAAGATAATACCAGGGTGATAGACAATAATCAAAATGAAGAAGCGTTCGCAGAACTTGTACAGGTACTGGATGATCGTTCCCTTTCTTTAATTATCCGTGAGGCTAGAGATAATGGTAGAAAAGCACTTAGAATATTACTATTATTACGCCACCATTATCTACCCACAGGCAAACCCAGAATAATAACCCTGTACACAGAATTGACATCATTAGTCAAGCAAGATTCTGAAACTGTTACAGATTATATTATTAGAGCAGAATCTGCTGCTTCAGCACTGCGAAATGGAGGAGAAACTATAAGTGATAGTTTACTTGTAGCTATGACAATGAAAGGTCTACCAAGTAATTACCAAGCCTTTACTACTGTGGTTACTCAAAGAAGTATAGCTATAACATTCTCAGAGTTCAAAGTGGCATTGCGAAATTTCGAAGACACTGAAAAAATCAACGCACAGGCACAGTCATGTACCGGCACACCAATTATGAATTTATCTAACTATAAGTCAAGATGGTGTGAAAACTGTAAGTCTAATACACATGACACAGCTTATTGCCGAAGGAATTCATCTAAACCAAAACGTTGGTGTGAAATTTGTAGAAGTAACTCTCATGATACATCATATTGTAGAAATAAAAGTCAAACAAGGTGGTGCGAGATTTGCAAGTCTAATACACATCTCACTAAATCCTGTCGTAAGAAAAAGGCTGACTTAAAAAGTGTAAAAACGAACAATGATGATGATTTAAATCACAGCTTTGCATTTGTTGTTGCATCCTCTACTCTTAAAAATAGCAAAGCTGACAATTTACTTGTTGACAGTGGTGCGTCAACTCACATTATAATTAATAAAGACAATTTTATAAGTTTTCAGAAGAATTTTATTCCAGAAAAACATGTTATTGAATTAGCTAATGGTACTACAGCTGAAGGTGTAGCATTAGGACGAGGTAATGCCATGGTTACACTCCATGATGCCATGGGAAAAACCCATGAGATAACCCTTTCAAATGCCTTATATGCACCAACTTTTAGCCAAAATATATTTTCCGTCCGTGCTGCTACCCGAAAAGGAGCTCGTGTTGAATTTAGTGGAGACTCTGGTGTTATCAATTTCAAAGAGTATGACGGTGACAATTTTAATATTTATAGTTCAAATAATTTGTATTTTATCAATACATTTAATAGTAGTCGATCACGTACACTCAAAGAATGGCACCAAGTCTTAGGACATTGTAATTCAAAGAACATCACTGACTTACAAAAAGTGGTAACTGGTATGAAGATAACAGATCCAGATTCAAATTTAGATTGTGAAATATGTTCTTTAGGTAAAATGACACAAACTCGTTCTAGAATTCCAGATGACAACGCAAAACAACCTTTTGATGTTGTACATATTGACCTTGCAGGTCCTGTTGATCCTGTAGCTAGAGACGACTTTAAATATGCATTAGTTTGTGTTGATAGTTATTCTAACCTTTCTTCTGTTTATTTTCTTAAGCAGAAAAGTGATTCTGTAAATGCCTTTAAGAAATATCTTGCAGATATTGCCCCTGTAGGTAAAATTAAATCTGTGAGAAGTGATCAAGGCGGAGAATTTATATCAAAAGAATTTAGCTCTCTACTCATTGAAAATAAGATAAAACATGAGAAAACTGCCCCTTTTAGCCCACATCAGAATGGGAAAGCTGAACGCATGTGGAGAACACTATTTGAAATGGCAAGGTGTTTACTTTTGCAATCTAGTCTCCCTAAAACCTTATGGACATATGCCGTTATGGCATCCTCCTATATTAGAAATAGGTGTTATAATAATAAATTATGTGTAACTCCATTTGAGGCTGTTACTAATAAGAAACCAGATTTGAAACATATGCACATATTTGGTCAAACTTGTTTTGCTTTGATACAAAATCCAAAAAAGTTGGATGATAGGTCAGAGAAAGGTATTTTTGTTGGCTATGACAGGGATAGTCCAGCTTATTTAGTATATTTTCCTAATACTGGTTCAATTAAGAAAATTAGAGTTGTAAAGTTTCAAAATGATGATCTAGATGTCCATGATAAACCTATTGAAAATGATAGTGATGAGGAAGATTTTGTTATTCCAAAAGAAAAACAAAATATTCCAATTGATGATGTTGAAATTGAAATCCCTTCTGTTTCTAATCAAAGTTCAAAAACTAGAACAAGATTTAAACCTAAACATCTTGATGATTATTACATTGACAAGGAAATTGATGATCATTTAAATATATCTGTCCATCATTGTTATAAGGTAAATTTAAATATTCCTAAAACATATAATGAAGCAATTTCTAGCAAAGATTCTGAAAAATGGAAAATTGCTATGGATAAGGAAATGCAAGCTCTTAAAGAGAATGAAACCTTTGAACTTTCTACATTACCACCAGGTAGAGAAGCTGTTGGTGGAAGATGTGTTTATACCATTAAACATGGTTTAAATGATGAGAAAGAACACAAAGCAAGATTTGTTGCTAAGGGATACTCTCAAATTCCCGAAATTGATTATCAGGAAACTTTCTCTCCAACAGCTCGCATGAATTCACTTAGAATTTTAATACATGTAGCAGTACAAAATGATATGATTATACATCAAATGGATGTTAAGGCTGCATATTTGAATGCGCCTATCGATAAAGAAATTTATGTTGAACGGCCTAATGGCTATGAAATGTCAGATAAAACTGATGAAAAATTGTATCTCAAATTAAAGAAATCTTTATATGGTTTAAAGCAAAGTGGTCGGAACTGGAATCAAACTCTGCATGAATATTTGATTAATTTAAGTTTTTCTCAATCACAGAATGATACATGTGTTTATGTTAAGTATTCACATAATAAGCCTTCTGTAATTCTTTTAGTATGGGTTGATGATTTGTTAATAGCATCTCAATGCGAAGAAGAAACGAAAATGATAAAATTAAGTCTCAATGAAACTTTTAGAATGAAAGATCTTGGTAATGTGTCATATTTTCTTGGTATTCAGTTTCAAATTCTTAATGGAACAATTATTATGTCACAAACGAAATACATTGAAAGTCTTTTACAAGCTTTTGATATGCAAGATTGTAAACCAAGATATACCCCTTGTGAAATGAAAGTTAGCAAAATAAATGATATTTTTCTAGATGAAAATAATTCTAAAATTTATAAACAGATAATTGGAGGCTTAATTTATATCATGACAAGTACAAGGCCAGACCTTGCTTACATTGTAACTTATTTATCTCAATATATGTCTAAACCAAATGTATATCACATGAGTATGGCTAAGCATGTGCTTAGATATCTTAAAGGTACTATTGATCAAAAATTAATCTTCAGTAAATCTGAAAAACCCCTGACTGTAATTGGTTATTGTGATGCTGATTGGGCAAATGCAGACGATAGAAAAAGCATCACTGGTTTTGGTTTTGGATTATCAAAGGAGGGTCCTTTAATTTCTTGGAAATCAAGAAAACAACCGACAGTAGCTTTATCAACATGTGAAGCAGAATATATGGCTCTTGTTTCAAGCATGCAAGAAGGCATATACTTGCTCTCGTTCATTAGTGAATTAACTGGTCAAAATTTGATCAAATTTTTACTTTATTGTGACAATCAGGGTGCAATAGCACTAGCTAAAAATCCAGTTCAACACCAAAGAACCAAACACATTGATATTAAGTATCATTTTATTAGAAATGTAATCCAAAATGGTACAGTTGAAGTTTCATATATTCCATCTGAGCAAAATATTGCTGATGTATTCACAAAGCCTGTTAAACATACATTATGGGAGAGCAAAAACTGACTTTTGTCGGTCTTCCTTTGGGCCTCAGAAGTTATAGAAATTATAAATTAGATCTTTATTTAAATAACAAGCCCAAAAAGAACTCTGTAGACCTACGGATGGCTTGGATTGGGCTCGGATTAAAACAGGATTTCGTTGACTGATTTAATCACTATGGCGTCGTGGGAGGGGCTTCTCCGTGACGTTGACGTCATCATACTTCCGGACTGTTTTCTATTCGTCTGCTTAGGGAGTCGCTTAGGCCTACCTGAAGTACAAAAGAGTACACGCAGGCAACGCAAGAAGTCGGCTATTTATTATAATTTATTTACAATACTGCCTCGTTGATTTGGCCCATTCCTTTCAAACTTTAATATCCTATCGCAGACTTTCTCTTCTTATCTATATATTAAAAGTCTTAATTCTAATTTATAGTAAAAAATAAATGTATACGAATTGAATTGCAGTCCTGTCTCAAACCGAATACGCTATCGGTACTAGTCAGTGTAAACATTACTTGATAATCGAGACTATATTGGTGGAGTTAACGCCTGTCAATCAACAATCGGCCATAATGGGAAAACGGTGTCGATGAAATTTAACTACTATTTCTAGTAAAAAATTATAGTGGTAACAACTTTGTTCAGGATAAAGTAATTTGACTGAAATTTTCAATATATTCTTGTTTGAGCATCTATTTTTGAACTGTTATAGCAAGAATGGCTAACTCCTTGTAAAAATCTCCCATAATGTATCTTTAATAGAGTGAAAAATAGCAAATTTAAGTCCTTTCTGATGGGAAATTTATATGAATAATCACATTATTATGTTAATTTTGTTACTTAGCATAATCTTAATGTTTAATTGTTAACAATTATATAACTTTTATATGCTGAGTTTAAGAGGGGGTGTTGGGTAATAAACTCAACATTAATAATATTGATGACGTTTAGTCTCAGTCCAAATATAATGCGGTACTAACTTGCTCCAAGGGAGCTAACTATACAACTTCCTGTAATCTTGTTTCCTTCATTAAAAGTCACATGGCAGATGTTTTTCCTGTCTTTCTTTATTTATTTTATAATCCCCATCAATCGACATTAATATAATGTCACAACAACCACCAACAACACAGAATCCAACAGGAGATGGGTCTGTACCACATCGTATTCCACACACATAGATTCATTTATACTTCATACTTCGAGAATGTACCAGTATTACATACTTGGAGAATTGATCTCTGCCCCAAATTGCAGCCATATCCAAACATTAGTATACCGTTTAGTAATGCAGTTCTGCACAGAAAGACTAAATAAACTTGTTCAATTTGATTAAATGGAAGCAGAATAAATACTTAACATAATTCTGGAACTATACTTAATGTTTTTGACTAAAATTGCCGATTTTAGACATAAAGGCCCGTATTCTCGAAAGTGGATTAGTGCTAATCATAGATTTAATCTCTGACTTTTCGACCAGCCATATTCTGAAAGGCTGATTAAATTTTAAGCTAAGATTTTTATAAACTTTGATTAGCCTAATCATTGAGTTAATCGTTGTTCGAGAATACCATAAAATGTGGTATTCTCGAACGTTGACTTGTACTTAATCATTGACTAAATCACCCCAATATTTAGCAGTGACCGCCCTAGACATTCGCCAATTAGTCAATGACGACAAATATTTTTATTGGCGAATAAAGTGATGATTCTGGCGAAAATTTTGGCGAATGAATTATTTTGTAAATCTGTTAATATTAAAGTTGAAATCGTTTCGTTAAACGCTTCTTTCGATCATTCAATGGAATGTCTATTTTTAGTACATTAATTACTCTAGTCTCAATCGTACAAGTCGCAAATCAGTCAATGTCACGCATTAAAACGACTGAAAGATCGAGTCTAGAGACTATACAACAGAATTACGCCCCTTTGTGTACATTCGCTTCACTACAAGTAGCGATGTTCAGATATGACACCTATCGGTTTTACCGATATCAGATATTGACAGCGAAGTATATCGGCCGATACAAATAAATTACATATAGTGGTGGATATAAAACCATTACACATTAAAATGTCTCGAATGGCATGATGATCTATGTAGATATTTGTCTTTATTTTAGTCGGGAAACGCATGGTACTTTTACTATTTTACGGCGGGAATCAACATAAACCCCGTGTTGTTGAAGTAATAATTGGGCCACGCTTCTTACGCAATCGTCAAAAATATACACCATCCATTATGAATTAAATTATTTGCTGTATCATTAATGGTCGAGATTATCATATTTTAAGTGTTAATTATATAATTCCTTACAGTAATCGGCACGGCATCTGTATATATATATCTATATCTATACGTGTGCATTAGTTCATGCGGTAATGAAATGAGACATCAAAGCGATACCTTCATGACCTGTTTGTCAACAGTGGCTATCACGTGACATTCTCCCGCCATTTCTAGAACTATTGTTAAAAATAAAACATCTAATGGGAACCTATTTGTTGATAATATTATTAATTAATAAAGTATGATCTTTATTATGAGTTTTTATTTGTCGATACAATAACCAAGCATAACAATATAAATCACTAAATTATTTCTAAATTTATATCGGCATCTAGAAGCCAGAATGTATTAGACAGTGGTTACGTGACATCAAAGGAATATCCCTACTTTCATTCTTTATTCCACCACGCGCAAACCACGTGATATTTCCCACCTTTTCCAAAACTTCTACTCATATATTGACAGACAATATAGTGAACTAGATAAAACGAAGTAAAAAAATAAAAATACGTAGCAATTTAGATAAAGGATACTCATAAGGATTTTGTACTGTTTATTATTTCCTTTCTACGGCTGCTATGAGTCTTGTATTACCGGTACGTTTAAAAAGCAACAAGCACGTAGTTTCATTTTTAATTAACAAACATATGAATAAAAATAATATAAAATATTTGGCTATAACTTTCTGAATTGGCTAATAAAATTTTGATTTGGCTAAAAATTTGGCTAATGGTTTTAAGGGTCTAGGGCGGTCACTGATTTAGTCATCTCAGGGGGGTAGTTTAAGGAAAGATTAAGTGCATGCATATGCAATTATACTGTATTGAATATTATAGAAATTATTATTTTTCATTGAATTCAGACACATTGCACTTATATTTCGCCTCAAAAGTAACAAATTTACATTCATCGTAAATTCTGTTGAAAAGTTTTTTTGATATATATATATATATATTAAACATTCTCTATAATATAAATATAATTATGTGCACTTTAGTCAAAATGAATAAACTACAAAATACAAATAACTTTTAGAAGTGTCAAAGAACCTTTTAACAAAAGGAATTGTAAAGAGCGGAACAAATCAACCTCTTGGCACAAAAGGGAACCCACAGCAGCTAAATCGTCCGGGCAGTCGACAAGGGTTGTCAATTTTTTTCTTTTGTCAGTAATGAAAACATTTACGAATCTAAAATCTGAGTGCGATTAACAACCTATTAAGTAATTATCAGAAATCAATAGAATTTGTTTGGTTTCTAGTTCTGCCCTCAGCGAACATTTACTATACAAAACGTAATAGGCCTCCTCTCAGTTAGTTAAACACTGTGTATAAATTTCAAGTCAATCGGATATTAACTTAAGAGCATCTTGAAGGTTTTTAAAAGTGATCAGCCTGTCCAACCTTGTGGGTTTTCTCCGGGACCTCCGGTTTCCTCCCACAGCTAAAGACTCCTACGCGCAAGCGAATTATTGAAATAAAAAATTAAATCATATGTTAGTTTGTGTCGAGTGGGGGTTAAACCCCATTTCTCTCTCTCTCAAAGTGATCAAGGGCCATAACTCTGGAAATCAATAGGCTTACTCATCTCAAGACCTTAGACATTGTGTTTAAAACTAAAGTCAATCGGATACCAACTTTAGCCTCTACAGCGCTCACAAGATTTTTCAAAGTGATCAAGGGCCATAACGCAGGTAGTAATTATCGGAAATCGTTGGAAATCGGATACTTTCTCATGACCCTAAACACTGTATATAAATCTAATTAGTAAAGTGAATCCGATACTAACTTTAGCCCCTAGCGCGTACCACAAGATATTTTAAAGTGATCAAGGGCACTAACACTGGCAGTAATTATCATCGGATATCGCTGGAAATCAATAGGAATCTTCCTTTCATAACTTTCCACACTGTGTATAAAACAAGCCAACACTGAGGCTGATGTCCCCCGCCGAAATCCCAAAATAAATAGATGACACATATTAATTAATCGCACATTTATTTTTTTTTTAACGTATCGAGCAATCAAACTGTACACAAAGTGTCATCCAAAAGTGTTTTATAAAGAAAAATGCTAAAACTGACGAGAAAAATGAAAATGTACCCTAGTTAGGGGGACCCTAAAGGCAGACGAAAGGGCCCCCACACTTGACAAAAGGGCCCCTCTGGCCAAGGGAAAGGGCTCTCGTGTCCGAGTCAATCGTTTCTATACACTGTTACTGTCGAATCCATTACTGAATGAGAATGCAGTCTTGTATTGGCATAAAAATCATCAATCAAGATGAACGTAAGTTATCTTGTCCCAAAGTATCAACCAATCAAATTGCTTATTTCTGCCTACCCTAAGCAGAAAATGCTCATCTTCGGATCCATCAAGGCATTGACCTAATAAGCATACACACCAATTTTGAACATTTTAACTCAATTAGAAGGAGAGTTATTGTGTTCCAAAGTTTCGGCAAATCAAATTGCTTATCGCTCTGCTTACCCTGAGCAGAAAATGCTCATTATCGATCTTAGTCAAGGCATTACTATAATGAAACTATACACCAAGTTTCTTCACTCTCACTTAATTAGAACTAAAGTTATCGTGTCCCAAATTGCTTATTTCTGCTTACCCTAAGCACAAAATGCTCATCTTCGAACTCCATCAAGGCATCGACCTAATAAGCATATACACCAAGTTTGAACATTTTAACTCGATTAGAAGGAGAGTTATTGTGTTCCAAAGTCTCGACCAATAAAATTGCGTATCGCTCTGCTTACCCTGAGCCGAAAATGCTCATTATCGAACTTAGTCAAGGTATTACTGTAATGAAACTATACACCAAGTTTCATCAATCTCACTTAATTAGAACTAAAGTTATCGTGTCCCAAAGCATCAACCAATCAAATTGCTTATCTCTGCTTACCCTAAGCGGAAAATGCTCATATTCGCACTCCATCAAGGCATTGACCTAATAAACACATACACCAAGTTTGAACATTCTAGCTCAATTAGGAAGAGAGTTATTATGTCCCAAAAAGTGTGACGGACAGACAGACAGACCGACGAACCCATTTTAATAGTCCCCCAACTTTCTTCGAAAGACGGGGACAATTAAAGTCAATCAAATATTAACTTTAGCCTCTAGAGCGTCCACAAAAAATTTCAAAGTGATCAAGGTCCATAATTATCGTAAATCGTTGGAAATCAACAGGCTTCCTCATCTCTTGACCTTAAACATTGTGTATAAATCTAAAGTCAATCAAATGCCAACTGTAGCCTCTATTGCGTCCATAAGATTTTCAAAGGTGATCAAGGGCCATAATGCTGACAGTATTATTGACAATCGTTAAAAATCAATAGGATTCCCCATCTCGTGACCCTAAACACTGTGTATAAATCTAAAATCAATCGGATATTAACTTTAACCTCCTGGTTGTCCACAAGATTTTTCAAAGTGATCAATTGCAATAACTCTAGCAGTAAAATCAATCTGTTCCTGTGCTTCTGTTGCACCAGGAGAACAAATGTGACTTCGATATTAGCAACAGAAATTCATATTTCGATTACTAAAAGACAGTCACGGTTGTGCAAGATGAAGAGCCTTGCTAGGGACAAGGTGGAGTCGTTTGGATCGGATAACAAACTTAAGTACTGTGTACACATTGGGCCGCACGTAAAATAACCCTTGACAGTTAAAATTTGGTATAACTGTGAGCCGTGATGCCGGTCCCCAGGCAAAATTGCCCTCATAGCACACTGTATGGTGTAGGCATAGATCGTATAGTTCTATGGTGTAGGTCTGTCTCCCTTAGCTCAGCTGGAGCTCAACAGTAACTTTCGTTTCATTTCATTTCGAATACTAAATATGTGTGAACACTATTTTACTTGACTTTCTTTTTCACACATTTTATTTCTTTCCTGTCCACCCATATGAGCCCCTTTGACTTTTCGGACCTTAACAATAGTTTCACAGACTCTAGGATGGGAAAAACTGTTCTAAAACATGTACTTTTCTAATCTACTTCCTGTAATTGGGCCCCTTTATCAACGAAAAAAGCCTTTTTAATCACTGATTATATATAATCATTGATTAAATGTTTAATCATAATCAAAGTTTAAACCTTGAATTTTAATCCTTGATTAGAAAAATTTATAGTCAAAGATTAGCTAATCTGACTTTTGAGAATACCAAACTTAGTCAACCACTAATCTCTAACTAGCTAGTTACAGATTAGACCTAATCACAGATTATTTTAAACACTGTTCGAAAATACGGGCCAAAATGTCGGTCTGCTAGCTTAGTGTCTGTTTTCAAGCGAGGCTAGTTGTATACAGCGGAAGTTTAGTATAAGGTATAGCGAACACTGAGGTTTTGTCCATGGCAGTTTGCATAATCCGCATTAAATAATATATTTGTGTACTTGAACCCAGCGTGGACGGGGTTAATCGCAACGATTAAACCATTACATGTACACTAATTCTTTAACTTGCATTGGTGTAACTGGGGTCAGAGGGTCATATTCATAGGTCTGACGTTTGGTCAACTTAATACATAGTTCCAATACTGCCGTGGTCGGAAACAGTAGCATACCTCATGTTGGCGGAGACTGATGTATTAGAACTAAGGAAACGTTAGAATTGGTGTTGGTATTTTGTGATCGTTAGTAAGAAACATTTTATTTAAACACTGAGAAGTCTATTATAAGCCAACATGAGGAAGTCGTCCATGATGATTGCGGCGGATGGCAGAACAGATCAGCAACCTGTGTATTCGGATGAATCTGTGTCGCCCATTAGTAGCAGACGTCGCAGTGTTTTCCCGCCAGTCACTAGCCCTGGCAGACGAACCAGTAGTATGGGCACGGGTATCGCTGGATTGTTGACATCAAAGAAATTTGGGAAAAAAGCCCTGGTTTCAAGAAATAGTGTAGCCAATTTCCATCCACCCGAGGCCCCTCTTCAACCAACATACCGAATGTCGCCGACTAATCGCTTCGTATCGTCGGAGGCTCACAGGATCATCAAGGATGTTCTGAACAATCATTTAGATGGATTCCAATACAACTCTAAATTTTGTCAGACTTTGTCGACTCTCCTTAGCGACGACATCAAGGATCAGGTGAAGCGGTTGAATTTCGGCAGGTACAAGATCGTCGTCAACATAGTGCTAGGAGAAAGGAAAGAGCAGGGCGTTATGGTTTGTAGCAGGTGCGCGTGGGACGTTAAAACCGACACGTTTGCCACGTACACGTACAAAAATAAGAGCATGTTTTGTACAGCATCGGTGTACGGGATTTACATGGAATAAATTTCCCAATGCTAATTGTCTCCAGGGAATCTGTTTCTCGATGTTAACGGAATTCACAGGGAATATATGTTCCAACGTTAACAACTCATAGGGAATAAACGCCTAATGTTAACAATTCATAGGGAATAAACGCCCGATGTTAACAATTTACATGGAATAAACGGCAGGTGGTGTTAACTATTTACAGGAATAAACACCCGGAGTTAACAATTTACAGGAAATAAACGCCTAATATTAACAATTTAAAAGTGCTGTGTGCCAAATGTATTTTTTCATAGAAGGAAATAAATTGAAATTTGCAAATGTGTTGTCATTTCTTATAAATTTGATTTTCTTTCAGAACAAAGTAAAAAAAAAATTGAAATGTAATATACATGTAATCAACTGTCCATGTCATCCCTAGCATGTGATATTTACTGGATTAGAATCCGATTAGCTGCATAACTGTTATTTATGATTTTTAAATCATAAAATGGATAATCGAAACTATGTTTTAATCGTACCGACTTTAGTAATGATGATCGAGGCTAGGCCGAAAATTCCATCGCCAAATTCTAGGTTCAGAGTGGATCAATTTGACTGATATTTCCAGCAAATTCCTTATACATTATCTAGTCTTTCACTATTAGTGAGAACTGCCAACTCTTTATCTAATATCCCTTAATGTAACTTTAATAGATACATAGTTTTTGGCGATAAATGGGGAGCCAGGGGAAATAACGTTTAAATGACGTACATTCGTTTCAGAAAGATACGTTTTAGGAAACTGTTTCTGACCAAACTCCGGTCAGGGACGGTGTCTGTAAGATTTAAATCCGAGACTGAACCTAACAGATCCCTTGGCAGTTGGAATTCGATGTAAGAGTAGGCCTTATCGCCGCTGCCCGGGCAACATTTCCCCCAAAGCGCACGCACAGTATGGCGTACGCCCGTCTTCATTAGCCCAGTTTAGGAGCGGAACAGTAGGACGTTAAACTCCATTTCATTTAATTTAATTTTAAGTCACGTGGACAAATTTAAACATCATCGTAGAATCAATTTATTTACGTACCAAGCGAAAATTAGAGATTATTGCCACTAGTTGATGGAATCTAGAGTAGTGAACTATGAAGCCCAATTGTTTAATTCAACCCGTTTCTCACCTTGGTATTATTATATATGGCCACAGATCACTAATTATTTCCCTATTGACTTTAATGTTATTTCTCGTCTCTTAGACTGGTTGTAACTTTTTCCCAAATATTCGTTGGGTAGAACGCTTTCTGCTACAGATGGAGCAAACTCTTGCCCAAAAGTACGTATGAGGTTCTTCATGAAAAACTTGAGATACACAAGCTGGAAGTAGAGACAAGTAAACATGCAATTCTCAGCCCTCCCTTTCAAGGTAACCAACCTCACACAACTCTTGTATCGTTCCGCCTCAAAATAAATATTTTCCATGTTACAGGCACCTGCCCTGTGATTCCACTCAGTTGTGGCACAAAAAGTATTATATGTACGTCATATCTATAACTCTTGTATCCTTCGGCCTCAAAATATTTTCCATGTTACAGGCACCTGTCCTGTGATTCCACTCAGTTGTGGCACAAAAAGTATTACGTCATATCTATAACTACAGTAAATCAAAATATCTGTAGGTCAGTAGGGCCTGTATCTTACAGCGGGTCTCTTGAATATTCCTCCCAGGGTCCTGCAGGAGAAAGAAAGAAAGAGAAATGGGGTTTAACGTCCACTTGACACAAACTAGGTCATTCTGGGACTAACATATTGTTTCAATTTTATTTCAATAATTCGCTTGCGCGTAGGGGTCTTTAGCAGTGGGGGGAAACCGGAGTGCCCGGCGGAAACCCACGAGGTTGAGAAGGCGCCCCTATCTCCATGCCACATACGCTCACACCAGGGATCGAAACCACAGCCGCAAGCCAGAGGTGACCGGCCAGCTAGAGGTCGAAGCGCGGCACTCTAGACCACTAGGCCATCCTACCCCCCCCCCCATCCTTTTACTAGCTCGATCGCGATAGACAATAAACATCTTCCCTCTGCAGTCGACCAATATATACATACCCCAACCCACCCCCGCTCACACAACCTCACCTGTCGCATGGTATTTACTAAATAATAAAATGATGTAATTCATGACACGAACCTTCATCAAAATGTGGGAATAGCCGATTAATATCATCATGATAGATGAGAGAAGTTTGGGCTTCATGATCGTCTGATTAATCCCACATTACCTGGAAAATCTTAGTTTAAGAAAAGGCAATTTGATTAAAATCCCGATCTATATTTCTTTTCATGTTTTTATGCTGTCGATGACCTTGAGGAAATTAAGTTTGATTTATTTAATACGACCAACTTCAAGTTTGGTTAAACGACACGAGATGTAAACGGGGCTAGCGTTAATCCCAACTATAAACCTAAACCTAACCCTGACCCATACCCTGCTAACCCTAACCTACAATCTCACCAACAATTACCAACCCCTAAACTTATTTACATCTCCGCGACCATGACGAAATCCTGAGTTGGCCTTAACAAACGGATCTTGTCCCTTCCACTGACCGGTTAAAGTGGGAGAGAGAGAGAGAAAGAGAGAGAGAGAGAGAGAGAGAGAGAGAGAGAGACTAACATATTATGGTTTTTAATTTTATTTCAATAATTTGCTTGCGCGTAGGAGTCTTTAGCAGTGGGAGGAAACCGGAGTGCCCGGAGGAAACCCACGAGGTTGCGAAGGCGCACCTATCTCCATGCCACATACGCTCACACCAGGGATCGAAGCCACAGCCGCAAGCCAGAGGTGACCGGCCAGTTCGAGGTCGAAGCGCGGCACTCTAGACAACTAGGCCATCCCAACCTCCCGAGACAGAGACAGAGACAGAGAAATGGGGTTTAACATCCACTCGACATAAACTAGATCATTTCGGGACTAACATATGGTTTTAATTTTATTTCAATAATTCGCTTGCGGGTAGGGGTCTTTAGCAGTGGGAGGAAACCGGAGTGCCCGAAGGAAACCCACGAGGTTGAGGAGGCGCCCCTATCTCCATGCCACATACGCTCACACCAGGGATCGAAGCCACAGCCGCAAGCCAGAGATGAACGGCCATTTGGAGGTCGAAGCGCGGCACTCTAGACAACTAGGTCATCCCAATCTCCCGGTTAAAATGGGAGGTCTGGTCAGGGGTCATACGAGCAGCTCTTGACCCTATGACATTAGACATTTGATTATTCAATCTAATTTTTATAGTTCAAAATATCGTTTTATGTTAGAGATCAATCAATGAAACGAGTTCTTGGTGTGCAGAGTGCACAGTACTGTGGGTAACCAACTAAAAACATCAACGCTGATTGGTTAAATAGTTTTATTTTAATAATGACATAAAACACCATATTCCAAACAAAAACAAACAAACTTTAGCATTATTCAAAATAAAGTCCATAAACACTGGCAGTGCAAAACAAACAGGAGCTGGTGAAAGTAAAAGTAGAGAAATTGTCGAGATTAGCGTCCCAAGAGCACCGACTGGTAATTGTAACACCTTGGCTAATCTTCTCCCCTATAACAACAGAAACGATTATCTTATATCGATCAAAACTTAACTGTTTTACTCTATGTTTTATGTCCTCACTGATATCTTCTGTCAGTTTTGGAGTCTTATCTTTGTTGTATTGTTCGTTGGCCAGATGACCTTCTAGAACCTCCTTGATGATCTCACGGACTTCCGGTACCACGAACTTCTTGTAAGGTTCCATTCGATACGTGTTATCTAATTTAACAAACGGCACCTCCTGTTTCAGCGTCGCTCTTCTGGCTAACTGTTTGGCTAAACGTTTGGAGCTGATTAATCCAAGAATGGACATTCCTCCGGGTGGCCGGGCAACGCTGCGACGTCGCTCATTGTTTAAAGGTGTTGCCGGGCCATCCGCAATGTTTGTTGTGCGCGATAAATCTGGGGTTATACACAAAAATGTTCTTTTAGCTTTGTTCATTTCTGTTAAATTCGGAAGCACTGTTTCCTTTGCTTGAGCCATTTTTCTTTTATCGATTTCCGTGTTTTATATCAGTATTTAGATTACATACAATGAATGTCTATAGCATAAAGGGTAATTAAAAAATTGACAATTTATCCCAAAACCTATAAATAAATACCTGGGTTGAAATCAAATGAACACTTTTTGCCGCTTTTTAATTGTGTAGCATAATGACATATATAATCACATAAAATGAATGTCTATAGCATGAAGGGTAATTCACAATTCAACAATTTATGTCATATGATATTAAAACACACGATGTATTGAAATCACATTAAAACTTTATAATCATTACTGGGTATCGATTACTGTTTATCGATTTCTGATTCAATTACCCTAGTTCTAAATGTCACAGTTCGGTTTTCAACACGGATGTTCACTCATTTTACAAATAATAAAAGATTTATATGATTGATTGATAAATACGGATCAAATATCTTCTTGTTTCATCATCGACGTCCTTAAGCACCATGTAAATAATACAGATACAAACTCTGGTTTCACTCATCTACAATGGATTGAAGATCCAGGTTAATTTGGTCGTTTTGTATTGTCCACGATCAAATCTCTTACATATGATCAGCATCCGAGTTCCTGGGAGTAGGATATGGAGTTTTAAAGCTTGTGTCACTCGTACAGTGATTGTCTACAATCAAAGCCCACTAATAACAACAATATTTGAAATCCTAAAACACCAAGGTAAACATTGAATAGCAAAACTGTCGGATCTGATGGACCCCAATATAGGATCAATCTCCTGTTATCCTTTAAAGTTGGTTACAAATCAAATCTTATAATTTTAATGAAAAAAAAATAAAACCTTTGGGTCACTCAAGTCCTTCTCTTTGAATGAAGTTTGTTGTCTGTCAAATCTTATAACCATAAGATATTAGGTCTATCTTGATATCTCAAATAAGAATAACAATGTCATTTCCAAAATATCTTTGTGCAAGAGTACGTACATGCTGCTGTGTTCTGCTTGAGAACAAATGTTGTCGCCTAAATCAAACCTTGATACATATGGTATCTAACGGATATACGCAATGACCGTTTAGTGAAATGATCCGAGAACGTATGGTGCCAGAGACTATTAAACAGTCTGAAACGATGAAAATGATCTCTAAGGCCAACAAAAAATAATATCTGTGTTTGATTATCCGACCGAACCTATTGTTTTAGAAGAAATCGCCGACCCTTAACAGTTTATAATTCCCATTGCCCTATAACTCATAATGCTTTTCCTTCGATAAATTCCAACATTGAATTTTGGATATTACATTTCAAGAAATTTGCTCGGTAATTAAGCTACAGATGCCAGGGAATAAAAGCAAATCCAAAAGTATACAAATTTTCTAACGGACCGAACCTATTTTGGGGGATCAAGTAACTGTATTTTTTTCTATGTTGGCCTATCTGAAGTCATATGGTGTAATTATTATGTCTGGATGGGGATTGTCCTTGTAATATTACATTCACACTATTAATGAATCTCGTTTTCCTTTATAAAGAGGCTTCTGTTAATCTTAGGTGGATTAAAAGCTCAAGTCCTTAATCAAACACACGACCGCGACCAAGGGACTGATTCCGTTGCAGTTGATTAACTTTAACTATTTGACTATTTGCCACCGAGAGAGAGAGAAATGGGGTTTAACGTCCACTCTACACAAACTAGGTCATTTCGGGACTAACATATGGTTTAATTTTATTTCAACAATTCGCTTGCGCGTAGGGGTCTTTAGCAGTTGGAGGAAACCGGAATGCTTGAGCGTAATGGTCTGTGGTAGTGAGAAGAAAAAGGAGGACTTGGAGAAAACCTATGAGATTGGGCGGCAGCGAGGTGACACTAACTCTTGCCATGTAAGCGCTTGGGTTCGATCCGCCCCATCCAACGGACATGCAGAGTTTAAAGTCCGTTTGACACAGGCTATGTTATTTCGGGACTAACACATGGAAAGAGTTTATTTCAATAATTCAAGTTCACGTACAGGGTCTTTAGGATTAGATCTATTCGATAAGGCCAACGTCAAGTTTGGTCAAAGGTAAAGAGATGTAAGCAGGGCTATAGCGATAATCCCAACCCTAGCCCTAACCTTGGACCACAACAATCTCGCCAACAGTCAACCACATACCCTACCTTATTGACGAAAATTTAGTGGATTTTAACAAATTGATTTAACCGGATTTTTAGCAAGTGTGGGAGTCGAAACCATGCCCCATTGACTCATTCACAGAGCCAATGATCTTAGGCGCACGCCGTTAGAACATTTTGGCCACCCAACCCACCTGTTATTTAGGAACCACCTGTTATTTAGGATGATGATGACGGACTTGCGAATTCCTAATACCAAGGGTATTGCCCCTATCTATTTCACGAAGATTCGAGGAAACTCCCAAGGGACTTTCACTGCCAAGACTATGGGAAACTTTTTACCTACAAGCATAATATACTTTATCTATATATTTTGGAAAATTTACTCAATTGTAACAATTTGCGCTAATCTTGGACTTATTTACAGAAACTACATGAAAATAAAATAAATACATAAAATAGCATTTGTTCCTAAAATTATTAGATGAAGAATTTCCAGCTACCAACAAACTTCATAAACTTTTCAACAGGAACACCGTTAAAATAAGTTACTGCACTATGAGCAATATCCAACAAAATATCGATAATCACAATAAATCGATCCTGGATAAAAGTGAACCTCATCCAAATAATAAAGTATGTAATTGTAGAACGCGCCAAGATTGCCCCGTACAAAATAAATGTTTAACCGAATCCGTAATATATCAAGCCACAGTATCTGCTAAGAACAAACAAGATCAAACTTATGTAGGTCTAACAGCTACCAACTTCATAAACTTTTCAACAGGAACACCGTTAAAATAAGTTACTGCACTATGAGCAATATCCAACAAAATATCGATAATCACAATAAATCGATCCTGAATAAAAGTGAACCTCATCCAAATAATAAAGTATGTAATTGTAGAACGCGCCAAGATTGCCCCGTACAAAATAAATGTTTAACCGAATCCGTAATATATCAAGCTACAGAGGGTCCCTTTAAAACAAGATTCAACAACCATACCTATTCTTTTAGAAACCCCAAGATGATAAACAGCACAGAATTAAGTAAATATATATGGAAACTAAAGGAAGAAAACACCGACCACATTATCAAATGGAAAATTTTAAAGTGATCCCTACCATACAACCCCTCGTCCAATAGATGCAACTTATGCCTATGGGAAAAATATTTCATAATTTGTAAACCGGAACTTTCTACCCTTAACAGAAGAAACGAACTTGTAACAACCTGTAGGCATGTTCATAAACATTTATTACAAAACTTTAAGTGATAGCTTTTACCACGTGTTTCCTTTCGACATCAGTTAACGGTTTTTGTTGTTTTGTTGTCTTGTTACCTTGTTGACGTCATTAACGTAACTATGTTTTGTATATTCAAATTTCATTTTATAATTGTCTTCTGAAGAGTGTGCATCGCACATGAAACTATTAGTAAAGACTTTTTGATTAGGAATATTGTAGTTTGGGGTGCCGCCGCGGTGTCTTAGTGAGCAATAGGCGCTAGCCTGGGATTTTACGGCTTGGTTCTCTTTTGCATGTGCTGCAGGGCGGCGGGTATTGCGAGAACAGTACTTACTCGTTCATGTGGGACGAAAAGCGATCGCCCCGTGTACAGTTAAGATGGCGTGCACGTAAAAGAACCCTTGACAGTTGGAATTGCGAAATTTCGCTCGTAGCAATATAGCGACTTGAATATACCCGTCATATTACTTGACAAAGAAACGACGCTCACATATATATAATATATATATTAATATATGTTTTCTAAAGTTATAAATATAGTTTATAACATTGTTCTGCAAAGATTATAATGAATGCGAGGTTACATTTGCTTATCAAGTTATTGAAACAATCGGGACATCGAGTACATTTCGACACGTTTAACATTTTGAGGAAACATCGAAGAATCCCGATTGCCAGCGACCGGGTGATCCGGACTACGGCGTACGTGAACTACTTGAACCACGTGACTGTCACGTTATATTGACCGGAAGATTTAATCATGTGATGGAAATTTGTTTTGTTATTTTTTTCAAATTTTTTGTTTCTATTTTTGGAGGAAGGAAGTTGTTTACTTGAGCTGAAGAGCCGTTGTTGTTATCGTAACGATGATAATTTACCAGCAGGTAACAGTAGCCTACACTGTCACTGTTTGCGAATCATTTAGACGGGTAGCACGATTTACCCAAATCCCCCAAATCTACCCAAATCAACCCAAATCCACCACTATTTCAACTCATACCACAAAAATTTATATTGATATTTGATAATATACCGTTCTTTATGTGGAATTGACATTTTTAATTTAAAATCTCAGCTTTTTAATGTCAAAATGCCCCTCAAAATGCGATTTCCAAGCAAGTTTGGAAGTCGTAACCAAGGGAATAGCTCGTGTAATACACAAATCTACCCAAAACCACGTTATTTCCACATATATCACAATTATGTTTATCGCTTTTTAATATACTATCATTTGTTTAGCTAAATATGCCATAATTACTCTTAAATTTTGTCTTAAAATCCAACAATTCACGCGTGTTTCGTCGTCGTATGTGAGGGACATAACTCGTGTATACACCCACATGGATGCAGACCACCATTAAATTTGTAGTAACTTCCAAAGTTACGTTGAAATCACATTCTGACACAAAAACGCTACGATTTTAAATTTAAAATGACAATTTGACAGAAAGAACTGTATATGATCAATTATCAATATAAATTATTGTGATATCAGTTGAAATAATGGTGGATTTGGATAGATTTGGGTGGATTTGGGTAGATTTGGGTAGATTTGGGTGGATTTGGGTAAATCGTGCTACCGCATTTAGACCACAGACACATCTATGATTGTAAATGATATCACTATGACTATTATGTACATAATATATTTAACATGTTATTGGCTGCGACATCGGCTATGTGGAAGCGGACGTAAACTATTTCCCACATAGGCCACAGACACATGGAATTTTTCATGCAGGTCATAAGCCATAAGGCTTATTTTTTGCGGCCCCTATTTTTTGTGCCATTTTCAATCCAGGCGATTTTAACTTGGCAGAAAACTATAGCAAATAGTAATAGGCCCCCATTATCAATGGCAGTATGTAATCTCCCACTTGGATTCAATTAAAAAAGAGACCCATCAAAAGATATTTTGAAGTTGATATCATCTGCAGTGAGTCCTGAATGTTTACAAATTGCCAGTTAATAAATTATTAAATTGATATCTTGGTAAAAACTGAACGGAATATAACCATTTTACACTGATATTCCTAGTAGAGATTCCGATTTCACCATATTGCACTTTGTATTAAGGGCTTCTCAATCCCACAAATTGAGTATGCAGACTCTTTTTGTATATATAGGTGAGGTGATTGTAAGGTTTGTCATTAAGTCAATTTCCAGCTTGTACCTGACTGAGAATTGGGACGCCTGTCCGACAGTGCAGGTTTTGTACAGGTCTCCTGCTTTCCTCCCACTGCTGAAGACCCCTTACAAACGAATTATTGGTGTAAATTGAATCTTGTGTTTGTCCCAAAATGACCTAGTCATTTTTATTTCAGATATTGGTAATCTGCTTATTCGTCTGTATCTTGGGATTTAATCCTGTAAATGGTGTAGGTAAGTATCAAATACTGACCTTAATTTTCTTAATACCTCTATATGTCACAAGCGGGAGTCAGTATGTTGGCCTACTTGCCTGTCTCAAGCAAGGAGCTTCATAATTTTGACCACATTTATTAAAGATGTCACTTTTTTGCTATTTGTAAAATAACTTTCATTTTGATTCTTCTGTTACAGAAGTAACACTACAAGCTTTATTGACATACTTATAGTGGTAGTCAGAATCTTGTGACAAGTTTCGAATTTTGAACTAGCTCGTTTATAGATGGTTTATATAATGGATTGTTTGTATTTATATATTTTCAGAGTTTGATACATTAAAACATTAAATTGTTTGTTTATATTTTCAGAGTTTGATACATTAAATCATTTGAAAGCGAAAACATCAGCAGAAGTACAAACAGAAGCAGTAAAAGAATTGATTAAACGTGTGCTAGGTTCTAGAAGCAGTAAATTTAATGTTACTGTTGACTTTAATCTCGGGCCACAAGGAAAAGATACATACAAGGTAGGCTACCTATATTTCAATAATACCTTAATCACAAACCGTAGGTATTTATACCATAGGGGGTGGGGTGGTCAGGGGCGATGACTTAAGTAGCATGCCTAACCTTGTGGGTTTTCACAGGGTCCCCCCCAATCAGTTGGTTGTTGAAAACCTCTATCTCTCTTTCTTGGTAGATCGTTACAGAAAATGGAGTACAGAAAATCAGTGGAAGTACAGGAGTGGCAGTTGCTATGGGATTTTATTATTATATAAAATATTATTGTAATGGACAGTTTACCTGGGCGGGTCAACAAGTGAATCTACCTGTAAATTTACCTACAATATCTTCACCTGGAATAACTAAAACAACCATCGACAGGTATATCATTAACGATTTTATAGTAACTTGCTGTAGCTCAGTTGTTGAGGTTCACTCCTTGTTCAATGCCAGTGTAGCTGGATTTTCTGTGGTGGTTCCTCATTTGTCATTGATGCAAGACGGGGGCCTGACGAGGAAAGTGCCTTATCAATCGGATGTTTCGAAAAACTGTGGCCCTTTCTGTTTTACGGCTTTAGGTAATCCATTGTATTTTATGTTTTTTTTGTTATATACATTCCAGGTTCCGTTATTATCAAAATGTGTGTACAGTGAGTTATAGTTTAGCGTGGTTAAATTGGACAAGATGGGAGAGACATATTGATTGGATGGCCTTACAGGGTATAAATCTACCTCTAGCTTTTACTGGACAGGAGGCCATATTTCAACGGGTAAGTTACACAAAATATTTAAAAGAGAAGTTAGTTGTTTATTTCAAAACTTGATTTAACAGTAGGAGCAGAGAACAGTAAGACGTTAAACCCCATTTTATTTCATTTTTCTATTTAAAACTGGTTATGACAAAGTTATTTGAAGGTTTATATGTTTATACAATGTATATTTTTAGGTTTATATGAATTTAGGTTATAGTTTCCAGGATTTAGAAGAACATTTTGGTGGACCAGCGTTTTTAGCATGGTAAGTATCAACATGCAGGAAAAAATGAAATGGGGTTTAATATTTGTCACAGAGTTGAAGTCAAATGAAATAGGGTTTTTTATGTGTCACAGATTTGAAATGAAAAGGAAATCGGGGTTGAAATGGACTAGAAAAGGGTTTAAAATGAACTGAAGTAGGATTTAATATCCTACGATTATGCACAATTCTGGCTAATGTAATCACAGAAATTTTTGCCTGCCTACTATTCGTATAATGTGGACCACCATATAGGTTCCTTTAGGTGCACAGCGATGATCACGAGCCAGGATTTAGCGTCCTAAAACTTTGGGGGTGGGAGTATATTTGTCATATTTTATATATTATGAGAATTTTCTATATTTCCAGGGCCCGAATGGGTAATATACGAGGTTGGGGAGGACCACTACCATCGGCTTGGATTACAGATAAATTAGTTTTACAACATAAAATATTGAATAGAATGAGATCTCTTGGAATGATTCCAGTATTACCAGGATTTGCAGGACATGTTCCAGCAGCTACCACTCGGTAAATTATCTCCCTTTGTCACATGTTTACCTACGGGTAGAGGTCTTGAACTTTTTTCTTATAAAACAATATTTTATTCAGAAATTGAAAGGGATAGAGGAACAGGCATAGCCTATATGACCTCTCTCCTAAATACAAGAATTGATATGAATATGTGAAAGAAATAAGTGAGTTAACAACAAAACAATACAATGAATACCTAATCAACAGTTTTTGTATGTACATTTTTATGTGCTGGCCAGGCAGTTGTTCCTGTCCAGGGGATGCAAGTTGCATCATAAGGTCTGTCATTGAGTCAACTGGTGCCGTTTCGATTCTCCTGCTGTACGTGATAAGAAGTGGGGTCCATTGTCCAACGGCGTGTGTTTTCTTCCTATCCTTCGGTTTCCTCCCACTGCTAATTAAGACCCATACGCACAAGCGAAATAAAATTGAACCATATGTTAGTCCCGACATGACCTAGTTTGTGTCGAATGGAGGTTAAGCTCTCTCTCTCTCTCTCCCCCTCTCTCTCTCTCTCTCTCTCCCCCTCTCTCTCTCTCTCTCTCTCATTCCTGTCTGTATTTTGTTTGTTGATGTCTGTGTTGATATTTTATTTTTTTATTATACAGTTTGTATCCAAATGCTAATGTTACCAGATTAGGCCAGTGGGCTCGTTTTGGATCAAACTTCTCAGAGTAAGTGTCATATACTTAAATAGTCATTATACTTGTTTATAATTGTAAGGGGAGCAAAGGTGGACGAGTGATTAAGATGCTGGTTTGCTAACCAGGAGGTCCAGGGCTTGATCCCTGTTTGAGAAATTCCCCTAGGGTTTTTCAACATGGTTTCTCCATGTCAGTGGTGCAGGATGGGGAGCCTGATAAGGACATTGTCTAGTCTTTTGGATGGAGCAAAAAATCATAATCCTGTGTACTTGCTGAAGTGCACGTAAAAGAAGAATTCATTTGCTGTCCTGGAAAATTGTACGATGGACATGAAATTTGACATAGGTATACAATGAATGATAGAATTCGGTTTTTGATATCAAGCCACAATTCCGAGAGAGCCATGATGGCGTAGCTCTTTCAGTATGTTAAAGATACATCTGCCTATTGCAGGCCTTTTTTCTGGCTTAAAATGTTACATAAATTATTAATTAGACATATTCACATGCCAGATATTGTGCTGTGGTCTCTGTGGTCGCTGGGTCACAGCGCTCTGCGATGAGACCTGGAAAGCTGTGAGAACGCAGCTTTTTTCAAGTTTGTAATTTTTGGGGACATTTTCTCCTGTTGTGTTCTTGTTTTCCGGCGATCTTGTGCAATTTCTAGTTCCCGTATGATCGCATCATCTCAGTAAGGATGCCACGGTGGTATAATCAACTCTCTAGACCATCACATGGTCTACAGATTAAATGGATTAGAGCACCAGCACGATTTGAGAATTTTATTGTTGATATGGAGACATTGTTTATTATCGTTGCAATGGAACTTGACAAACAAGACTATCTGCGCTACATCTTGTCAAAACCTCAAACATGAATAACGTCGCTCAGATTAATGTAAATTGACTGGAAATTTTTCAATATATTGTTTTTTCTTTATCTATTTTTGAAAGGTCAGCTATTTATCTGAATTTATGAAATATTTTCTTTTCTGTTTTCTAGAACATATATATTAGATTTTCAAGATCCATTATTCAAAAAAATAGGTTCAAGTTTTATCAAAGAGGTAAGTTGTTCATTATTTTTCACGGGGTCAAATATTGTCTGTCAACATCTTCAATGGAAGGGTGATCTTGCTTTAACGACGTACATCTTATCAAGCCCGTCACATGATACTCTGCATATTTTAGCACTCATGGATTGTGTTATGAGGGAGAATAGCTTCACTAAGGCCTACTTTAGCAGATCTTTGACATGCTTACAGTAGTCTTTCTGAACACCCTCAGTGACTCGGCCAACTTCAGTACCTGTGATCTCCAGGTTAATAAGTCTTATCACGCTCACCAAATTCTTGTACACCAATCTAATTAAAACACATATCCTATTTCGTTTCATTTTTTATAGTTCAAAATTTCGTTTTACTTGTCTTTACAACACTGAGATCTTGAAGAATTGTTATATTACCAATGTGTCAGTTGATGTGAGGAATAGCCGAATTAGCTAATGAAATGGTCTGCTGCAGTGAGTTCTTGGCATGTGATGAGAGGTCCTGTGGATATCTACTAGAAACATCAACACTGATTGGTTGATCAAATTCTGACATCATAGGGTTAAGGGCCACTCGTATGACCCCTGATGTGACCTCCCAATACAGCTGGTCAGATCTTCATGTAGTGTAGGCTATCGAAAGTATAAAAAAAGACGAAAGGAAATATAGATGTGTGGACTGACGTCATAAAACTTTCCTGAGAGAAATTCTTCACATATTATACCATTAACTTGAGATTTTTTTTCTATTTTTAGATGGAGAATGAATTTGGAGTTGATCATATTTATAATGCTGATTCATTCAATGAAATGTCACCCAGATCCAGGTATTTTAATCTCAATACAAGTAATTCTGTTTTTTAAAAAAAAATATGAGATATTTTTAGTACAGAATTTAAATTGATTTTATTTGGGGATATTTTCCCTCATTTTGATAGAATTAAATAATATCTTATAACATTGATATTTTTCCAGTGAAGCAAGTTATTTGGCATCAGCTTCTCGAGGCGTTTACGAGGCCATGATTGAAGGTGATCCACAAGCTATATGGTAAATAAAATTTTATATTTTTCTAAAATTGTTTACACATACATGTACATTTAGTGGAGCATTTTGTAATGGATATCTTTCTGATATTTTCTAAATTAGTTCACTCCCATATTTTCTGATTAAGAGAATACTTAATTCTTATAAGACGTATAGAAGTTGATTTCAAAAATTAAAGACACTCACATGGATATACTTCCTCTGAATTTTATTAACATGCTACATTTCAATACACATACAAGTATCGTTATCAAGCAAATAACGATATCTGTATGTGTATCGAAACGTAGCTTGTTAATAAATTCAGAAGTTGTATACCCATATAAGTGTCTTTAATTAATTAAAAGAATACTTATTAATATTTACAAGGTAATGGAATACTTAATACATAGATTAGTGGAATATTTACAGATTAATGGAATATTTACAGATTAATGGAATATTTACTGACATTTCCTGGTTAATGGAATACTTATTGATATTTCCAGGTTAATGGAATACTTATTGATATTCACAGGTTAATGGAATAATTACTGATATTTTCAGGTTAATGGAATATATACTGATATTTACAGGTTAATGGAATATATACTGATATTTACAGGTTAATGGAATACTTACTGGTATTTACAGGTTAATGGAATACTTACTGGTATTTACAGGTTAATGGAATATTGGTATTTACAGGTTAATGGAATACTTACTGATCTTTATAGGTTAATGGGGTATTTACTGGTATTTACAGGTTAATGGAATATTTACTGATATTTCCAGGTTAACGGAATATGTACTGATATTTACAGGTTAACAGAATACTTACTCATATTTACAGGTTAATGGTAAACTTACCGATATTTACTGGGTAATGGAATATTTACTGATATTTCCAGGTTAATGGAATACTTACTGATATTTACTTACTGATATTTACAGGTTAATGGAATACTTACTGATATTTACAGGATAATCTAATATTTATTGATATTTACATGTTAATGGAATACTTGCTGATATTACCAAGCTCATCATTTTGTCTTATATGTATTTTGAAAGATTTTGAATCAGTTGATTGTGTCATCTTATTTCTAAATAAGTCATTATTAACTGGATAATATTTGATATTACCAGGTTAATGCAAGGTTGGTTATTCCTCTCATCATTCTGGGGTCCTACACAAGTTGAAGCATTATTAACAGCTGTACCAAAAGTAAGTATGTTACTTATACGAACTTACTCTATGTAGATTGTAACTAACATTATATTAATAAAATATAATGAAATGTAGTATAACGTCCTACTGTTCTGTTCCTAAACTGGGCTAAAGAAGATGGGCATGTATGCCATACAGTGTGCTTTGAGGGAAATTAAATCAAATTCCAACTGTCAAGAGATATTTTACGTGCACGCCAATGTGTACACAGGACCTTGTTTTTTCATCCCACCTGAACAGCTTGACAGCTCTCCTTGTTTGGCCCTCCGTTCTGCATCTCCGACCAGGAGGAGCCACGCCAGAAAATCTGAATGAACCTTCTCGACTAATGCATGGATCAAACACCCGACCTCCAGGCTAGCGAGCCAGTGTCTTACCCAGTTAGCCTCCGTGGCTCCCTAAACAAACATGATTAGGTCAGAAGACAATCACTGGTTTCTACACATCTCCCGTAATCTGGAAAAACCTAGTGACATTGTTGAATGTAGTACTGAGTAAACAAAGGAAAACTGTTTTGTTAAGCTACTGAATATATAACCAATTTTATTTTGTATTTTTAGATGGAGATAATTAGAAGCCCTTTCGGTGAAGGAGAAAAAAAACTATTATTATATACACGTGTACTAAGTCCAAATATGGGTGTAACTCAATTTTCACCAAAATTTGACTTGCTAGGTTTTTCCAGATTACGGGAGACATATAGCATGACGTTTAAACTGGTGTTCTCTAATCGCTATCAAGCGCAAATACTTGCATTTCCATTTGATAATATCAAGTTGATGATTAAAATGCATGATTTTTTTTTGTTTTACAGGGTAGGATGATCATATTAGATCTTTATTCAGAATTAAGGCCGATTTATTCCCAAACCAAATCATATTATGGCCAGCCGTTTATATGGTGTATGCTACATAATTTTGGTGGAACTATGGAAATGTACGGTGCTTTAGATCTAGTTAATAAGGTATTTGGCACTTGCTATAATATTAATTTTTCTAGCCTCACTCCCTGACTGAGAGATTACAGGAGTGAATTATCATTTAATTTTATATCATTAATTCGCTTGCATGTATGGGTCTGTAACCGGGGGGAAAACGCGCGAAAATTTAGGAAGTTTGACAGGCCACCCTACACATTGTCACGTACAATTTCAGGAGCAAATTCAATTTTTAAGCATGGTTCCCAATTGGCAGGGGTCAGTTCTGTGGAACTGTGAAATAAACTATTTCTAGTTGCTCAGACATGGCTGGAAACCAAGGTTCACCATTGTACACGTTGCATAATGCATGTTTAGAGAAACAAGATCAACTCCATAAACCTTGGAGTTTAACGTCCTACTGTTCTGCTCCTAACCTGGGCTAATGAAGACAGGCATACAGAAATTTTGCCCGGGCAGCGGCACTACGACCTACTTTTATATCGAATTCAAACTGCCAAGGGATTTTTTACGTGCACACCAATGTGTACACGGGGTCTCGGTGCATCACTGACAAGGAGAAACCACGATGGAAAGACTGGATGAACTTTTTTTCTGCCAATGCAGGAATCGAACACCTGACCTCCTTGCTAGCGAAACAGCATCTTACCCACTTAGAAAATGTAAAGAAACCGTTTTCTGCAGGAAAATATTCCCTGTATTTATTAGCTGTTTTAATTACGCTGTGCCTTTAAGTTATTCCTTTTTTTAAGGGACCTTTCACTGAAAGAAATTTAGGTTGTTGCTACTTGTAATATATTAGTTTTATCGATGTTAAAGGGACCTTTCACTGGCAGCAATTTAGGTTGTTGCTACTTGTAATATATTTGTTTTATTGACATTTAAAGGGGCCTTTCACTGGAAGAAATTTTGTGAATTCTACAATGATAGGGACTGGTATTACACCAGAAGGTATTTTCCAAAATGAGGTTGTGTATGAATTTATGAATGAAAATGCTTGGAGAACAGAACCCAGGAATATTTCTCAATGGTAAGCTTTATTTTTCTATTGTAAATGGTAATCATGCAAGGTATTTTCTTTTGGGGCAGAAAAGTATTATTTTAAATCCAATTTCATTCATTTTATCTGTGTTTTTGGAAGTAGAAGATGGCTGAATGGTTAATGAGTACATGTTGTATCATTAGCTCTGTTATTGAATCATCTGTCATTGAGTCAACTGGCATGGTTTGGTTTTGATTCCCTGGTTGAACGTGACAAGGAGTAATATGGCCTGTCCAACCTCTGCGTTTACTCTGGGTCCTCCAAATTCCTTCCACTGCAAAAGACCAAGCAATTTATTGAAACAAAATTGAACCATATGTTAGTCCCAAAATGACCTAGTTTGTGTCAAGTGGACGTTAGGCGGGGAACTCTACTCTTGTCATGTACAGTGGTTGGGATTAAAGCGCGAATGCAAATGACAGACTTTTTAACATGAAGCATATATGTGTTTGACATTCAGCTCCACCCACCCCCACTCTGTTCTTACAGCTTATTACAACACTACTTTTATTTCAGGATATCTGAGACAACTCAGACCCCCACACCCTCAAATCTCCCTCTTGTCTTACAGTCTGTTACTATTTTTATTTCAGGATAACTGAATACGCCCGACAGAGATACGGACAGTTTGATATAAATGTTGATAAAGCATGGCAAATACTACAGGTAATACTGATTTCATTCTCAAATTGTTCATGGAATTTCACAATTATATACTAATTAAGTTTCTGATAGATTGGGTGGGGGATGCTTTTCTTCACTTGAATTACAAACAATGGCACGAAAACCTGGGGTCCCCGTAAAACCGTTGGCAGCATATTAATGATCCCTTGGCACTTGAAAATTAAAAATCTGGTCCTTCATATGGGCAGCAAAACTGAGACACTGCGTTCATGATCCCCTTGAAGTTGAAAATTGAGTAAAGAGTTTTCCTTATCATCGCTGTTTGAGAAAAATTTCAATTGTGGCTGCTGCAGAAAAGATGTTAAGGATTCAAGAGGTAAATCTGTCAATTGCAGGTCTATTTTAAGGCTTTAAATGTTACATAAGTTATTAATTAGTCATTTATTACCTTGCCAAGACCTTAATCAACTCTTGATGTCATCGGATCTTCTTGATTTTCCATGGATATAAAAACGATTAATTAAAAAATTGATAATCTACACTTTGTTTACTATCGTAACAAAAGTAGCATGGACAATCGAGACTGCTTTTCTGCAAACAGCCCTAGCTTAGCTCAGAATGAAGTAATTTGACTGACAGTTGATCATTATAATCAACTCTCTACCTAAGCTCAGAATGAAGTAATTTGACGTTATCTGTTTTTGAACGATTATAGCAAGAAATATCAGCTTTTAGTCTAAATAATACATAATGTATCTGTAAACCTTGTTTCATTTTATTTACTTTATTGATATATGTACTTTATAGAGGAGTGTCTACGCATATAACTTAAGCGAAAAGTTTCATGGAAAAGATGGTTTTATAAAACGTCCGAAAATAAAACCACACTTGACTGTAGGTACTGGTAGATTGTAGCATGTATAACTGTATCACATGAATAGTTGTTGTGGCATGTATAACTGTATCCCATGACTAGTTGTTGTTGTGGCATGACTAGTTGTTGTTGTGGCATGGCTAGTTGTTGTTGTGACATGACTAGTTGTTGTTGTGACATGACTAGTTGTTGTTGTGGCATGATAACTGTTGTTGTGACATGACTAGTTATTGTTGTGGCATCACTAGTTATTGTTGTGGCATTACTAGTAGTTGTGGCATGTCTAGCAGCTGTGCTGTGACATGACTAGCAGTTGTGTTGTGACATGACTAACTGTTGTGTTGTGACACATTTAACTGTATATGTTTACTAATAATTCTACTGGTTATCCATGTCTATCATTGTACCATACTACTAATACATGTTGTGTTTAACAAACTTTTATCATGGCAATGTCCTTTACAAACAAATCATATACCCTGGTACCTATATATATCACCTCATATACCCTGGTAACTACATAACACCTCATATACCCTGGTTACCTGGTAACTACATATACATTTAGGGCTGTAAGGATATATCGTGAGGTCTAGTGTATCTCGAGGTCGTAACATGAGGTGAGCATATCGTGAGGTTAACATATATATCGTGGTCGTAACATGAGGTGAGCATATCGTGAGGTCTAGTGTATCTCGTGGTCGTAACATGAGGTGAGCATATCGTGAGGTCGTAACATGAGGTTAGTGTATCGTGAAATTAACATATCGCGAGGTCGTAACATCAGGTTAGTGTATCATGAGGTTAGCATATAGCGAGGTCGTAACATCAGGTTCGTATGTCGTGAGGTAAGCATATCTTGCGATCGTATCATGGGGTTAGCATATCGTGAGGTTAGCATATCGTGAGGTTAGCATATCGCAAGTTTGTAACATGAGGTTAGCATATCGTTGCAGTTCTATATAAACTCATCTACTAAATGTGCTTACATATTTACTTACATAGCCTACTTACATTTGCATGTTTGTAAAACATATGTTGCATGTGGCACCATGTTTGTAAATTCTTTTCTGTGTATTAGTCACTTTCATCTAAACATCAAGATTCCCAATGAGGTCATCAGTGTCTCGACCCCCCCCCCCCCTCCCGCCACTTTCATCTTAACATTAAAATTCCCATTGGTGAAACCCAAAACTCCTTTCACCTGAAAGTCAAAATTTCAAATTTTTTCAATGAATATTTTTCATTTGAAATTTACCAGACTTCCGTGTATAACTGTACGGATGGACACGCTGATTTTGATGTGGTTTTCTTGACCAGAAGACCTGATATTGGTAATCCTACCGTAAGTGTTTTTTTTATAAATTACAAAATTTATTTTCATTTGGATTTGTTAACCTATTTTTATCGCTTGCTATAGAGCCCAGTTTACGAAGCCAGGGCCGATCATCGGGATAGAGACTTAGTACTTCTTACACAGAGGCCAAATATAGTTAAAGATCTTTTCGTGACTAAATCAAGTATAGGCCTATATACGTCTATCATAAAAGAACTTTTCGTGACTAAATCAGGTATAGACCTATATATGTCTATCATATAGCCCTGAAGTATTTAAATTTAAAGTCATATAATTTTCTTCTGCTTAATCCACGCTGAAATGAACTCAAATTGATGATTAATTCACATTTAATGAAAACAACAATAAAAACATTTCCCGTTTGAACTCGATCAGATTAAAATGAAACCCTTCAAAAGATCTTGGTGAAGATAATAGGTGGCACTGGTTTCTTTGACTATAACCAGGAGCCTTGGTTGCTCCGTGAGTAGGACTCTTACCCGCTAGCGTGAAGGTTGCAGGTTTTCTCCTGTTACTGTCCGCACAATTTCAGGTTTCCCCTTGCCAATAGTGTAGGATGGAGGACCTGAAATGAACAGCTGTCTAGTTGTCGAGATGGGATTAAAATCAAGGTCACATATACACATTGGCGTGCACGTGAAAGATCCCTTTGCATTTCGCTTTCGATATAAGAGTACATAGTGCTGCTATTCAGGTAAAATTTCCCTCATATCACACTGTATGGCGTATGCCTGTCTTCATTAACCCATAGCTTGTTTATATCGAACGGTTCATGTTAGTGCTACAGACCTGTCACTGCACAGTAGAATAGAATAGAATTTTCAAATTGTGTTTGTTTTTCGTGGCACGTTTATAGATTTGCATGTATATTTATTAGTGTTCATTACTTCATTGTATTAATGTTGTTTATAATAAAAACTTTTTATGAATTTTATTTATATTTTTAAACAATAACCAAATACTCTTCAAAGTTAATGATTTTATTTTAATTGATAAACGATTTTATTTCAATTAATTAATTTCAATGCGAACATCTATAAACTATTACATATCTGATTAAAATACAGATCTATATTTCGTTTTGTCTTTTATGCTTTCGATGGCCTACACTACATGAAGATATGATCAGTTGTATAGGAAGATCGCATCAGGGGTCATCCGAGCGGCTTGTGATCTATGACGTCAGATATTTGATCAACGAATCAGCATGGATGTTTCTAGTGGATTACTCACAGTTCAGTGCATTTCGAGCCAAAAACTTGTCTTAAGAGACTGTTTCATTGACTAATCCCTCATGTCAACTTGAACATGTGTTATAAAACAAGTCATCCAGATCCCAGTGTATGAAAGACAAGTAAAACAAAATTTTGAACTATAAGAAACGAAACAAAAAAGGATCTGTGTTTTAATCAGACCGTGTTTTATGTTAAAGAATTTAAATATATTAATAATAACATGAATAATATGTAACTATAAATTATCGGAATAATATAGGCTATAAACTATCGAAGGTGTTTTATATTAAAGATTTTAGACATTTAATTGCAACATGAGTATATCTGTTGTGTTTAAAGATGTTTAGCGACGACTGTGTTTTTATGTTCAAGATTTGGTACAAACCCAGCGATTTATACCAAGCTTGGCAATATATGGTTATGGCTTCAACCCAATTAAAAACCAACCACTTGTTCAGGTAACTTAATTAATAGGCCTTTATAAATAGTATCTCTCTCTCTCTCTCTCTCTCTCTCTCTCTCTCTCTCTCTCTCCTCTCCTCTCCTCGCACTCTCTCTCCAAATAGTTATAGATAATGGTTTGGCTTATAATTAATATTCTGTATTTGTTTTATTGTGTTACAGATATGATTTAGTTGACATCACCAGGAATAGTTTACAAGTTATTTCTATGAAGATGTATTCTGATATCCTCACAGCCTATAAAATGAAAAATATAACAGCTTTACAGTAAGTATAAGATATAACAGTTTTACAGTAAGTATAAAATATAACAGTTTTACAGTAACACTAGGGACAGGGTGTAATTCAACTTTGAAGAAAAAAGGAAAGAAACTGAGCTTACCGTCTAGAATCTAATACACGTATCCAGTTAATAGTTTGCGGTCCAAAAAGTGTTAAATGCCATCAAGATTCAGCAAAAAATGTCCAGTTTGTGCTACTATGTCGTTTCATAAACTAGACAACGATGTCAAAAGTAAACGGTTTCTAGATGGGAAGCAAAGTTTCTTTCCTTTCATCAAATCTGAATGATACCCGGTCGCTACGTACCATCTTTAAATATAAGTATTGTAATGATTATAGAAATGTGTGTACTATAGTACCTGTGTATTGTACATGTGTTGTGTAGGTATATGACTGGCATCCGTACATATATTTTTGTACTTTAATCAGGTTGAGTATATAACACAGGTATGTAACAAGCACCTGTACATACAGTACATAGGTATATGACAAGCACCTGTACATACAGTACACAGGTACATGACAAGCACCTGTACATATAGTACACAGGTATATGACTAGCACCTGTACATACAGTACACAGGTACATGACAAGCACCTATTCCCATTTTAAAACACGCATTCATATTCACCATTATCATATGTTTATATCTTTTATAGAAATGCTGGAGACAAGTTTATAAAATTATTAACAGATGTAGACGTTCTGTTGGCATCCGATACACATTTTCTACTATCAAACTGGATTGGTGATGCTTTAGCTTGGGCTACGGATATTGTTGAAGGAGCTCTGTATGAATATAACGCTCGGAATCAAATAACATTATGGGGACCAGACGGAGAGGTAAATACATTCAGCTCTATTAAAACAAGGTTTCGACATTAAAGCGAATTAAACATTGAATAGCTAGTTGAGATATCTGGATCATTAAGCCAGCTGATAAACGGGAACATCAACATTCACAGCAAACTGTTTTTGTACGCCCACATTGAAATATCCATGATATTAAATGTTTCGTATACTAATTGTTAGTGTGGGGCAAAACTTTATAAAAAGCAAACAAATTCTAATGATTTTCAGATAATTACATAATGAGTTATTACTCTTAATCAGATTTTAATGTATTACAAATGTTTCATTACCGAAAAAAGTAAAAATATGCGACAACCCTTGTTGACTGCCCGGACGATTTAGCTGCTGTGGGCGTATGTTTCGTTGCCTGGCAACCTATCTTTGGTGTTTTTTACGGCAATTGTGGCTCAATAATTTTTTTAATGGTATAAAGAGAATTAAATGTTTTTAAAAAAGGACAATGTCATCTTGATGCCACAAAGTTTAGTGTCTACTTGATGGCAAAGGTTTAGTGTCAACTTGATGCCTCGTGGAATATTGTTAACTTGATGCCACTAGATATTTTGTCAACTTGATACCACTAGGTATAGTGCCACTAGGTATACCACTAACTTGATATCACTATGGATACTTGATACCACTATGTATATTGTCAATTTGATAACACTTGGTATATTATCAACTTAATGCCACTAGGTATACTGTTAACGTGATGCCACTTGGTATTTTGTCAACTTGGTGCTACTAGGTAAACTGTCAACTTGATACCACAAGGTATACTGTCAACTTGATATCACTGTGGATACTTGATACCACCATGTATATTGTCAACTTGATACAACAAGTTATACCGTCAACTTGATGCCACTATGTATACTGTCAACTTGATACCTCTTGGTATTTTGTCAACTTGATGCCACTAGGTATATTGATGTCACTAGGTATAATGTCAACTTGATGCTGCTATAGGTATATCGTCAACTTGATGCCACTGTGGGTATTATGACAACTTGATGCCTCAATGCATACTGTCGACTTGATGTCACTAGGTATATCATCAACTTGATGCTACTTAGTATTTTGTCAACTTGATGCCACTATATGTATATTGTCAACTTGATGCCGCTATGAGTATACTGTCAACCTGATGCCACAACATATACTGTTAACTTGATGCCACAAGGTATATTGTCAACTTGATGCCACTAACTATACTGTCAATTTGATACCACTGGGTATACCGTAAACTTGATGGAGTTAACTCACAGACTTTTCCTTAATTTATTTCCAGATTGTAGATTATGCTTCTAAACAGTGGGCTGGTTTATTTATGGAGTAAGTAAATATTTTTGTCCTGTATATATTGGGGCTGCAGTGGCTCAGTGAGTATGATGTTGGCTCGTTAAACTGGAAGTCCTTTTTTCGATCCTGGTGTTTAGTGGTGTAAGACTGAGGGTCTGTTACAGCGACTTTTTGGTGTAAGATGCACAGAACTGTGCTTAACCCACTAAAAACATCAACTCTGATTGTCTGACATGATAGGATCAAAAGCCCCTCGTATGATGTTTTTTTTGTTACATTACCGGTAAGTAATTTTTTTATTACAGTTATTATAAACCAAGATGGCAGCTGTTTATTGATACTTTAATCAATTGTGTTAAAATGGTAAGTTGTTTATATTTTTTTATATACCTTGTGTTGTTTATACACACATCAACCTGTTTGTAGTACTTGTGATGTTTATACACACATCAACCTGTTTGTAGTACTTGTGATGTTTATACACACATCAACCTGTTTGTAGTACTTGTGATGTTTATACACACATCAACCTGTTTGTAGTACTTGTGATGTTAATACACACATCAACCTGTTTGTAGTACTTGTGATGTTAATACACACATCAACCTATTGTAGTACTTGTGATGTTAATACACACATCAACCTATTGTAGTACTTGTGCTATTTGCTAGTTAGATATTTTTCTCCTGACTATTTTGACTTTGTTTTTTTGTGCACGACACAGTATTTACCGACCAAATCATTGCATCAGCTTCATTTACGTATATATTTTCTAAACAAATGCAATGAAATGGTGTTTAATGTCCTACTGTTCTGCTCAGACTTGCTTTTTTTTAAACAAACAATATGTGTTTTATAATTTATAGGGAGAGAAATTTAACAGCCAAACTTTTACATCAGATGTGATAACCAAAGTGGAAAGACCGTTTACATTTTCTACTAAAAAGTATCCTAGAACACCTACAGGTAGGATAGCGTTCTACCTAAAAGGAATTTCTGACTGACATGTGAATAAATTTTTCACTCTGCAATTTGACTTAATGTGACAAAGTAATTTTTACATAGAACTTTGCTAGATTTGACATTATATTATATTTGACGTTTTCAACTATATACAACTTCTGCTAATGTGTTCAATATGTTATTTACGGGCAACACACGAATGAACTCTGCTCGTTTTGACAAAAGGCACGATTTCATTAAATATCTTTATTTATATGTTATTTATAACCTACACATGATCTATGTGTTTAACACTCGGCAGAACTTCGCGACATTAAAGGAAAGATGCAGTGCAGTTATAGAAACTATACTCTCAATTCCAAATAAGTTAATCTGTCATCTATCATTATTCTAAATGGCCGTATGCTTTATAAAGCCAGAATTAACTGACAGTAAGTCAGACTTGAATAGAACTCCTTCCGATCTATGTCTATTCCATGTTCTCAATAAAAGATCTACCAACTATGCTGATGGTCTGTTATCTGTAGTGTTACATTAATTTCACTATACATTCTTCTAATGGAGTTTCTGTTTTGAAGTTTAAAAGTCGGTTATATCACAACTCGGGCTTTAATTGATGTACACAATTTAACGAAGACAGATTCTCATAATACAAAATAAACCAGCATATAAAATCAACAATTTCATCTATCGCTAAAAGAGTGCAGAAAGTTTAATTTCTATTTTTTGTATTTTAGGTGATTCTGTGTCAATTGCGTCCCAACTGTATTCCTATTACAGACCATCAACAAAGAAACACGATCAGTTTTATAAAAATTACATGAAAAGCTCTAAAATTTCCTCAGAGAAGAATAAAAAATTAGACAAACATTTATCAAGATACTGGAATGAAGATGTTGTCCAGATGCAGATAGATCTTTAAAAATATCATTTATAATATACTCTATCTTGCTTTTAATTAATAAGTCGCATTTTAATGTTTTAAACAAACTGTGAGTTATTGATAGAACTAGTATTATAATGTGAGTTATTGATATAACTTGTGTTGTAATGTTAGTTATTAATATAACTAGTATTGCAATGTGAGTTAATGATATAACTAATATTGTGATGTGAGTTATTGATATAACTAGTATTGTAATGTGAGTTAATGATGTAACTAGTATTGTTCATTATTAATAAAACTGATATTGTAATGTGGGTTAATGATATATGTGGTAACTGATATTGTAATGATACCTATTAATTTAACTAATATTGTAACATGAGTCATTGATTTAACTGATATTGTAATATGTGATATTAATTTTAACTGACATTGTAATGTGACTGATATTGTAATGCAAATTACTAATACGACTGATATTGTAATGCAAATTACTAAAACGACAGATTTAAATGTGGGTTATGAATTTAACTAATATTGTAATGTGAGTTATTAATATAAATGAAAGAACATTGTAATGTTAGTTAAAAATATAAGTGAAAATGTAATATTGTAATGTGAGTTATTAATATAACTGATATTGTAACGTAAGTTATTGATATACTACATAATGTTATGTACTTTGTGGGTATTTATTTCATTAATTTCCAATTTGGTGCTGTTTAATGATTAATCTGTTGAACTTATTAACTTGAACTAAGTCTGGGTGGAAGTCTTTGTGTCCTGGTCTACCAGTCTATATATACAAGAACTGGTGTCTAGGTCTACCAATAAGAGAGAAATAAATGGGGTTTAACGTCCACTCGACGCAAACTAAGTCAATTTGGGACAAGTCAATTTTATTTCAACCTTTGCTGTGGGAGGAAACCGAACATGCCGAAAAAAACCATTATATTGGACAGACGACCCTTCTCCTTTTATCACTTACAAATGCAGAATCGAAACCATTCTGCGACAACACCCCTCCCGCTAGACATTGTGTTGCTGGTCGCATGTACTTATTAGAGAATGAATTATCTCAATCCACCAATTAAAAAAGCAAGTGTCACTATCACAAAATGAACAAGATTCTATGTTTGACCTTTGATCCTGTATGAAAATTTAGCGCTATTGAGACTGGAGTGATCAAGTCTTGATACATATAATACTCAACACAAGCTGAAGGTTTGTGTCTCGTTGTAGTCGGATTATTTAAAGGGATATTATGGAAAATTAAATAAAGAGCTGGCATTTCTCGCTATGATAGTTGAGAGAATATGCTGAAAATTTCAGTCAAATTAATTCACTCTGAGACGAGAAAACTGTATTTAAATTATGGCTGTTACAATAATAAACAAAGTCTTGATTATCCATTTACGTTTACTCATGAACAGTCGTTACATAGTAGATCTGATTCAAATCTGTTTAAAATTGAACCAATCAGATGGCATGGAGAGTTGATTATAGTCTTAATTATCATGTTAATAAATTTCTACTTAATGGTTTTTATAACGTTTCAGGTGTAACGAAAGACGTGCAATAGGCAGATTTACCTCTTGCATAATGTATGTTAAATGAATGTCTACAGCTGTACCATGTAAACTTTTTATTGATATATCGACAGATTTATGACTGTTTCATTTAACGAATAACGTACTTAAATCACACAGATTATCCAATACCACCATTCATTGGGGACATGGCTTGGAAATTACGAGCTTCTCAAAATATATTCATTTGTAATGAATCTGTTATTTTGTTACTTAATGAGGTCAACATTTCTTGCCTGCTTCCATGTTTTTACAATGTTATTTAAAGGAGGTCAACATTATTTCCATGCTTATAAGTACATATATATTGTTATTTGAATTGTGGATTAAAGGGTATCTTTAAACTTGAAAATTTATCTTTTAAAATTTAACATTTTAACACGAATTGCCTGCTTCCATATTTGTATTGTTATTGTTAATAAAAAGGGTTAATAAAATAAATTGAAAAGCTATGTTATCATATTTAACATTTTAACATACAGTGCAGTATTAAATTTAGATGGAAGAATATCAACCTTTATTTTGGTTTATTAGGGTAATCTTAGAGAGATGGACAGCCAGGGAGGGAGGGATTTAACATGTCCAATTAACAGAAACTAACTTGTTAAAAGTTCTATAAAACCAAGTCAATGGAATATAGGACGTATTTGCCAGAAATGTCAATTGTGATACAGGCATCTCTCAAAAAGAAGAGGAGGCATCCAAAGAAGCACAAAACAGCAAAATTCAGAATCATCAGTGCAAAGACACTGACCTAGCTAGCTTAGGCATATTTACACATGATGAAAACTTGTCGCAGTTGAACCAGTATTTTGGCCAGTTAGATTGTATTTGATTCTGGAATGAGATATTTTCGTGGAAACATAATAAGCAGAGACTTTAAGATCATTTCAAGATAATATGGTTAAGATTTATTTCGATAATTCACTTTACATTTAGGACCTGGAGAAAACCCAGAAAGTTGGACAGGTGAAAGAAACTTTAAGCTGTAAGGATTAATCTTAAAAGATGTTGTGCATCAAGATCTGAGATTTGTTTCTTTGCTTTGGGGGCGGTGGGTTTTATCAAATGCAATGTGGTATGAAGGGTTATTTTATATTGTACGCTGGACCTAGGGTTTTCTTACCATCTGAACAACTACACAGAAGTCCTCGTCAGGCCCTCGGTCCTGCATCACAGACAGAGGGAACCACGCCTGGAAAATCCTAAAGAATTTTCTCAGTCTACACCAAGATCTCGAGACTAGCGAGCCAGTGTCTTACTTACTGAGCCACCCTGACTCCCCTTCCCCTCATACCACAAGTCTTATTCATTAACCAGTTCACTAGGTCTGTTGGAGCAGAACAGTAGGACATTAATTAATCTTGCATTTCATTTCATTAGCCCAGTTGTTGCAGACAGTAAGGTTGTTATAAACCCATTTTAATTTATTTTATATATGAGTAGTTGTATTGAAGGTTATGAATTATCAATATATAACCTACTTTGTTTACTGTTATCTCTTATATCATCTATCTATATTTATTCAGTATCTATATCTTATTGTTTTATATTTTACATTGATAAACTACCTACTACTTATATATTTACAGTTATACTAACCACCATCTTGTATCAGATGTTTTGCTAAAAATAAAATCAAGATGAATCTACAACAGGTATTATGTATTGATTATTCATATATATTTATCATTATTCATCATTATCCATCAATATTCATCATTATTCATCATTATCCATCATCAATATTCATCATTATTCAACATTATGTATCACTATTCATTATTATTCATCAATACTAATCAGTATTCATCAATACTAATCAGTATTCATCATTATTCCTTGTTATTTAACATTATGTATCATTATTCATTATTCATCATCAATGTTCATCATTATTCATCGTCAATGTTCATCATTATTCATAATGAATGTTCAACATTATTCAACATTATTCATCATTATTCATCATCATTATTTAATAGTTTGTGCAGGAGGACTGCACTACACGCAACACAAAAATCTATAAGATAAATGTGCAGACATGACAGAAAATAGACATTGCAAAAAATAAACAAATATCAAATCAAGTAAATTCATAAAGTGGTTATTTCTCCTTAACCCAGAAATAAACTAAGATGAAAGTGAAGAGTTGTTTTATTATTGTAGGTGATACTGGTTGGTGTTGTTACCTGTCTGTGGTGTATTGATACAGGACATTCTATAGGTAAGTATATATGTTAGTGGAGGGGGGAGGGTACCTGTAGATCCTGTATAGATACAGGTAAAGTAGATTCGAGTAATAAGGAGTTGGGTCGCCTGTGGGTCTTCTCAGAGCCTTCCATGATCGAGGAGATGTTCAAACATGTGGCTCTGTCTTCTTAAATCATTGACCTACTTACAGTGTATCTTCTGATTCTTATTTCTTCAGATGGTAGAGGGTGGGAAGGGGGAGATACAGAGAAGTGGGGGGAGACAAAGGGAGAGGGAGAGGGAAGGATATAGATAGAAAAGGGTGAGGAGGAGGGAGGGAAAAAGAGACAGGGAGATATGGAGAGATATAGAAAGGGAGGGGCAGTCAGAGAAAGGGTGGGATACAGATAGAAAAGGAGGGGCAGTCAGAGTAGGGAGAGATACAAATAAGGTGGAAGATGATGGAGTAAAGGAGAGGGATGGATACAGAGAGAGGGAAGGTTACAAATACAGATAGAAAGAATGAAGAAAAGTGTAGGAGATACAGCGAAAGAGAGAGTGAAAGGGGAGAATGGGGGAGTGAGGAATACAGATGGAGAGGGAAAGGAAGAGGACAATTGGATTGTTTAATAGATTGTTTATATTTTCAGAGTTTGCTACATTAAAACATATGAACTGTTTGTTTATATTTTCAGAGTTTGATACATTAAATCATTTGAAAGCGAAAACATCAGCAGAAGTACAAACAGAAGCAGTAAAAGAATTGATTAAACGTGTGCTAGGTTCTAGAAGCAGTGAATTTAATGTTACTGTTGACTTTAATCTCGGGCCACAAGGAAAAGATACATACAAGGTAGGCTATGTATATTTTGTTGAATACCTTTAATCGCAAACTGTAGGTATTTAGGGTCTATATTGAGGTTTAACTGGCTAAAGAGGCTTGACCTTAATCTCAAACTGTAATTACTAATAGAGAGAGAGAGAGAAATGGGTTTAACGTCCACTCGACACAAACCAGGTCATTTTGGGACTAACATATGGTTTCAATTTTATTTCAATAATTCGCTTGCGTGTAGGGGTCTTTAGCAGTGGGAGGAAACCGGAGTGCCCGGAGGAAACCCACGAGGTTAAGAAGGCGCCCCTATCTCCATGCCACATACGCTCACACCAGGGATCGAAACCACAGCCGCAAGCCAGAGGTGACCGGCAAGCTAGAGGTCGAAACGCGGCACTCTAGACCACTAGGCCATCCCAACCCCCCCGTAATTACTTATAGAGTGAGTGGGGATTCAAATTGTTGACATCTATAAGGTATCATGGTTAATTGTATATCAATATTTTTAATAATACAAATGAATTGGTCTATAATTACTTGGTGCCCACATTGGGTTCAGATTTGCCTCAGATGTCTGACCAGAAGGTCTTGGGATCAATCCTGGTTGACAAACTTCTTCAGCCTCCCTTTTTCCCAGTCATTGGAGAAGAATAGAGGGCCCAGTAAGGAAAAGCTTTAAGTCCTTCGGATGGGATGTATACCATTGACAGCACTTGAAAGATCCCTTGACACTTGGAAATCAAGGTAAATAAATTTGAGTAATTTTTTTATAGATTGTTACAGAAAATGGAGTCCAGCGAATCAGTGGAAGTACAGGAGTGGCGGTTGCTATGGGATTTTATTATTATATCAAATATTATTGTAACGCACAGTTTACGTGGGCGGGTCAACAAGTGAATCTACCTGTAAATTTACCTACAATACCTTCACCTGGTATAAGTAAAACAACCATCGACAGGTAGATCATTCTATTATTACCTATATAAATTATCCTCACCTGGTATAACTAAAACAACCATCGACAGGTATATTTGTTTAACAACAACAACATTTCTTGGTTTGTTCGTGGAGTTTTTACGTTTGCTTCCACCTTGGGTGATGTCGCAGACAAGAACAACAACAAACCTTATATGGTTGATAAAGATACATTATGGGAGATTAGATAAAGGGGCAATTTCATATTTTCTAAGAAAGTCAAAATATATTTATTTCTATGTTTTTTGCTCAAAAGGTTGTCAACTCACTACTATACGATCATGGGCAATTTTTCACTGGCATTAAAATCACTGACACAGGCTGTCACAGGAAATGACATAATTTGCTGAAAATATCAGTCAAATTGATCCACGATTGAAATTTCAGCCTAGCCTCTATTATCATGACTAAAGTCGGTATGATAAAAAACATAGTCTCAATCATACATGTCATGATTAAATCATGAATGAAAGTTGAGCTGCAAATCGGATCCTAATCCATTAAATATTGCAGGCTAGGGATGACATAGAGTGTTGATTATGGTTTGGATAAGTTAATTAATGCCTAATTTTAACCCTAACCCTAACCCTTATTAAAATAATTTAGATAACATTTCAGGTCCCAAGAAAGACCTGCAATAGGCTAATTTAGCTCTTGCATAATGTATGTTTAATATATCACTCAATTTTACCAAGACGCCACCAGGATGCTTCTGCGATCAGTGCTCAGAGATTTCATATGGAAATAAGGCACACACCGCAGAAACCCCTACTACTATTGTCACGTATAACCGGGGTATCAAAACCATGTCAGTTGACTCAATGATAGACCTTATGATACAACGCACACGCCACACACGCTCACCATTCGGCCATCCAACCGCCCAAAGCACCTCTTGGGTTATTCTTATGTTCTCATCTGTGTTCCATATTTATAGGGTACCTGTTGGGTTATTCTTATGTTCAATCTGTGTTTCATATTTATAGAGCACCTGTTATGGGTTATTCTTCCGTTCTCATCTGTGTTTAAGCATACCTGTTGAATTGTTCTTCCATTCCCATCTGTGATGTATATTTCAGGTTCCGTTATTATCAGAACACATGTACAGTGAGTTATAGTTTAGCGTGGTTAAATTGGACAAGATGGGAGAGACATATTGATTGGATGGCCTTACAGGGTATAAATCTACCTCTAGCTTTTACTGGACAGGAGGCCATATTTCAACGGGTAAGTTACACAAAATATTTCAGCAAGATAACACATTTCAAAGATAGGATGGGACCACAAACCCATTAGCGCATTTTCATTTCCGTCTGTCACGGAACTATTACCAGATATGCAACTATTTAAGATGCATTTTATTAGTTTTGGATAAAGAGCTGGTTGTTCTTGCTATAATAGCTTAAAAATAGATAAAGAAATAATGAATATATTAAAAATTTCATTGAAATTTCTTTATTCTGAGCTAAGTTATACTATTTGAAGATGTAGCATATACTTTTTACATCTCTGTCCCCAATATTGTAGAGAGTTGATCTCAGACTTGTCATTTTCATAAATGTTGATATGATAATAACATTTTAAGCCAAAGCAAAGAAGTGCAAAATGCTCTTTAAATTGTCCATATATGTTTTTGGAGTTGACATGGGCTCTCTACAAATAAGCCTTTTGATTTTTGACATTTGCAAATAATCTCTTAGAGTTTTGCCACTTTGCTATGAAATGTTGGTAGAACTTTGGTTACAATTATTTCACATATAAATTCAATAATTTTTCATTAATCGATTAAAATTAAAGAATGAGACATTTAGATTCATGTTTTGTATTTGAAGGTGTACTTGAAGCTTGGTTTTACTTTTGGAGATCTGAATGAACATTTTGGAGGACCTGCATTTTTGGCATGGTGAATAGATTTTAAATTTTATTGTTAAAAGTGCAGCAGGCCTGTAATTTTCATTGACTGATAATTGTGGAATTTGAAATGATTTTCAATTTAACATTTCCAGGGCCCGAATGGGTAATATGAGGGGATGGGGTGGACCGCTACCACAAACCTGGATTACAGGTAAATTAGTTTTACAACATAAAATATTGACTAGAATGAGATCTCTTGGAATGATTCCAGTATTACCAGGATTTGCAGGACATGTTCCAGCAGCTACTACTCGGTAAATTATCTCCCTTTATTTCATATTTACCCCAGATTTTATGTATGAGGTTTTCTAGAGGTCCCAGAGAAAACTCACGAGGTTGGACAGACAACCCTACTCCTTGTCACGGATAACCACGTCACCTGACTTAACGATAGATCATATGATGCAACGCACGCGTTATCTATTTGACCACCCACCCCCCCTTTAATAAATATAAATAAAAGCACTGATAAAAGACAAAATGACAGGCATCAGGTAAATTGTGGTTGAGCAAGCCTGAATAAGTCCCTGAAGATGTCTTTGATAGGTGCCTGGAATAATGTAAGGCAATACTGAACTAGTAGTACTAAAATCCGCACTAAAGACTTCGCGGTTGCGACAGTTTTACCAGTAGAACCATTATTAAAAGCGTTTTGAGCATGTGTCAACAATGGCGAAAGCGCTATATATAGACCTCATTATTATAGTTGTAGTAATATCTACATTGTTAATACACAGAAAAAAGAGAAATTGACAAAGCCATACAATTTCTGTGACAGGTTCCTTCATGATGTTCTTATCATTTAAAGGAGCTTAATCTCTATCCTTTGGAACAAGGAAATTGACACAAATAGGTCTCAATGCATATAATAATAATAATGTAATGTGAATGTATGTAAACTGAATTACATTCAATGGTTTCCATTTTTACTATAATTTCTAATCAGTTATTGGGCGAAATATGCCACAGTAGACTGAAATAACCAGACGCCAAAGACTGCCATTCAATTTGGACTCATTCACAGTCTTCCCCATTGTAAAAAAGATTTATTGGTCAATTTAAATCAATATTGATGTTGTTAGACGAACTTCTCATATCCAATATTTAAAACAAAATAACAAACATTTTAATTTGACAGACAAATTGCGTGACAGAATGCATTGGAGTTAAAGACTTGGCTCTTTTAAGATTTTCATTTGACCAATTTGGTGGTAATGAATCGATACATATTTAATATTTTATTTTGTAGTTTATACCCGAATGCTCAAGTTACCAGATTATCCAACTGGGCCAACTTCGGTGAAAAATATTCAGAGTAAGATTATTTACATCTAGTATTAGAATATCCATTTTAAACATCCAAAGGAATTAATGGCAAAATGTAAGAAAATCCCACCTCCCAACATTACACTGTGACAGTGTAATCCTGTTCGGATCTCAGTGATGCATCTGAGGGAGAGCAGGAACTAGTCCGTGTGGAATGAAGTATAAAAGGTAATCCCCCAGTAACAAACTAGATAAAAACTGTGTAGATTTTAACGAGTATAATCTAAACCAAAACGCGTTTCGGGCTAATAGCCCTTCATCAGTTGGCAGTTTACAAAACAATTTCATAAGGTATTTTATACTTCATTATGTAAAGATCGTAATTAAGTGTTAGGTCAATATTATCAGGAATGGTTAAAGATACATTATGCAAGAGCTAAATCTGCTTATTTCAGGTATTTCATAAGGTATTTTCTTTCACGTCCATCATGTCATTTTTAATTTAGTTTAGATCGAGCACCCCCCCCACTCCCACACAGCTCAATTCAAACTGTTTGACACTGATAAATACATCTTTGTTTAAATTTATGCTTAATGAATGTGAAATAAAATAAGGTTTAAATAACAACCAACTATTCTGCTCTGACTGGGCTAATGAAGACTACCGCCTACTCTTATATCGAATTCCAACTGTCAAGAGAATTTTTACGTGCACAGCAATGTGTACTCTTGACTTTGATTTTTTGTCCCATCCAAATGACTAGACTGCTATCCTAATCAGACCCTCCGTCCTGCATTACTGACAAGACGAAACCACAACGAAAAGTCTGGATGAACTTTCTCAGCCCATACATCGATCGAACACGTGACCTCCACACTAGTGTCTTACCCACTTACCCACCGTGATCCCACCTGCTTAATGCTTTAATACTTCACCCCACAACCATCAGTATGTGAAGATGATGTTGTTTAATTACCTTGTGGGTTTTTTTTATCTATTATAGAACATATTTATTAGATTTTCAAGATCCATTGTTCAAACAAATTGGTTCAAGTTTCATCAAAGAGGTGATTGTTTTACAAATTATTTTATTACATGTAGTTGTAAATGTATCGTATATAGTATTTATATGTAATAGAAACATTTTACTATGAAACTCTATTGAACTGACATGTAAAATCTATAAAAGTTACATGTAATATTCACTCATTAGAGCTTAGACCTAACTTATCAGGGGGGGGGGGGGGGGGATGGCCGAATGGTTAGCAAGTGTTTGTTGTATCATAATGTCTGTCATTGAGTCAACTGGCGTGGTTTCGTTTCCCCCGTTGTAGGCTTGTGTTAGTCCCAAAATGACCTAGTTTATGTCGAGTGTACGTTAAACCCCATTTCTCCACTTACCAGGGTATGTACCTTTCGTTAAATGAAATCTGGTTTAACGTCCTATTGTTCTTCTCCGAACTGGGCTAATGAAGACGGGCATACACCATACAGTGTGCTATGAGGGAAATTTTGCTCTGACAACGGCACTACAGCTTACTCTTATATTGAATTCCAACTGTCAAGGGATCTTTTATGTGTGCGCCAATGTGTGCGCGGGACCTCAGTTTTTCTACCCATCCAAATGACTAGACAGCTGCCCTTGTCAGGCCCTCCCTTTCGTTAAACAGACCCAAGGTTTAACAATATATGCTTTATTCAAGTTATATTTTACATTGTTTTAATACCCGCAGATGGAGGAAGAATTTGGAGTAGATCATGTTTATAACGCTGATTCATTCAATGAAATGACACCCAGATCAAAGTAAGAATTATACATAGATAAATCTCATAGTCGGTACAAATTGTTTAGAAATAATATAATCGTTCATAAACAAGTCAAAGATACATTAAACACATATTGTACAAGATCTAAATCTCTAGAAATTGGCTAGAAATCAAATTAATAAAGTATTATTCTCCAGTTTAAAAAAATTGACAAGATAAATCTATGGTACATAAAAGTTTTTATTGTTATTGTTTGCTTTTTTCCAGTGAGTCAAGTTATTTACAGTCAGCTTCTCGAGGTGTTTATGAAGCCATGCTTGATGCTGATCCGCAAGCTATATGGTACGTGTATGATATTTTATTAATTGTCCCATTTCCACAAAAAAATACCCCAGATGTGGGACTCGGGACTGTCATTTTTGAATCTGATAGAAAAAGATGCTGTTGACATGTCCATGAAAAATTATTTTGGGAATAATGAAATTCTAAACTTGATTTATAACTGGCCTTGAAGTACCTTCAAGATTCTTCGACTGTATGTGGTTCCCAGTTGTCAGGGGTGGTGCCAGTGGGACTGTCAGGGGTGGTGCCAGTGGGCTGTCGGGTGGTGCCAGTGGGTTGTCAAGGGTGGTGCCAGTGGGCTGTCAGGGGTTGTGCCAGCGATACTGTCAAGGGTTGTGCCAGCAGGACTGTCAGGGAAAAGTATGCCGATTCATTTGGATGGAACAAAAAAAAAATAATGACAACCCATGCACACATTAATATGCCCATAAAAGATTCCCTTGGCAGTTAAATAGAAGGTGGTAACACTGTTACCCAGGCAAATTCATCTCCCTTCGTATTGTAATGTTGAATATAATTTTCATCTTAGGTTGATGCAAGGCTGGTTATTTCACTATCCATTTTGGGGTCCACAACAGATTGAAGCTTTACTGACGGCTATCCCACCAGTGAGTAAACTTTACCTAATAATTTAATCTTGTATGAAGATGTAGAACAACTAAGCTCAACTATCCCTTGTTTTTAAATTAGCAGTTTAAAGACTGTTCGGAGAATTTACCCATCAGTCAATAATGTTATGCCAACATCAAAGAATGACATCACATCTGTATTTTAAATGATTATACTGGATCTTGATGAATGTTTTCAGGGTAAAATGATTATATTGGATCTTGATGCCGAACTGAATCCAACCTATACTACAACCCATTCATTTTATGGTCAACCATTTATTTGGTGTATGGAACATAATTTTGGTGGAACTATGGAACTATACGGAGCGTTAGATCCTGTCAATAAGGTATATACAATCCTGTGGTTGTACACGTAAAACAGAAAGCTGTTTACCTAGCCTCATGGGTTTGTTCCAACCTCGACAGTTTACCCACATGGTTACGGATGTGGATCCAATTCTGTTGTGGGTTCAATCCTACAGACAAACAGAAAAGTTGCTTACCTAGCCTTAGAGATAAATCTATGGAATTGATAAGCGTTCTATTTTTGCGATCTGTGACATTTCCTATTTGGGGCAATCTGATTAAAATACAGATCTATATTTCGTTTGGGTTTTTTTATACTTTCGATGACCTACACTACATGAAGATCTAACAAGTTATAGTGCGAGTTCACGTCAACGGTTAAACGGGCAGCTTTTGACCCTATGACATTGATTAATCAATCTGCATTGTTTTTTCTATTAGTTTATCCATAGTTTCGTGCATCAAAAGACCAAGAACCCATCATAACAGACTGTTTCATTGGCTAATCCCTCATGTCATTCAGAACACGTCAATCAATGATAGCATCTCTTCCAGATCCTGGTGTAGTACAGACAAGTAAAACAAATTGTTGAACTATAAAAACGAAACAAAACAGGATCTGTGTTTTATTCAGATTGTATTTTGGGTTGTTGGTTGTTGTAATATATTTATTTTATCAATATTTAAAGGGACCTTTCACTGGAAGAAATTTAGGTTGTTGTTAATTGTAATATATTTGTTTCTATTAATATCTAAAGGGGCCTTTCACCGGAAGAAATTTTGTGAATTCTACAATGATAGGTACTGGTATTACACCAGAAGGTATTTTCCAAAATGAGGTTGTGTATGAATTTATGAATGAAAATGCTTGGAGAACAGAACCCAGGAATATTTCTCAGTGGTAAGAAACTTATTTAGGATTATTTCATCTTGTAAGTGGTAATCACTAAATCAAAGGTATTCGGAGGTTTAAAGACTGAAGCGTTCACTTCAGATGATAAGTTCTGAAATTGAGTCACGTGACATGGTTTCAATTCCCAGCTTGTACGTGACCAGGAGGGTTTCCTCCCAAGCCTTGTTTGTTGTATCTGAAATTTTTATAGTTTAAAATTCAGTTTTATTTGTCTTTATTTCAGGATATCTGATTACGCTCGACAGAGATACGGACAGTTTGATATAAATGTTGATAAAGCATGGAACATTCTACAGGTGAGTTAATATATCAGTCCTCTACAGAGATATAAATACAGTATCAAACATTTTCTACGACTTATTTTATAGTTTAATATCCTATTTGCGTGCATCAACTGGGCAGATGAAGGTTGTCAATCATCTTCCAGAGTGTATCTTGAATGGACCCCACAAACATTATGTACTATTATTTTATTTTTAACAAGCAATGACCAATGAGCATATTTATAATTTTATTTTTACCAAGTAAATATTAATAAGCCTATTTATATTTATAACAAGTAATGGAAAGCATGTTTATTATTTTGTAGAATTCTGTTTATCAGTGCAAAGATAATCACAATGATGGTGATCTCGTCTTTCTCACTCGTAGACCTAATGATCTAAATGAAACTTTAGTAAGTAATACTTTCTTTACTCTCTATATGTGGGTGAAGTTGGTCATCTTGTGTATGCACTTTAGATCATAATGTCTGTCGCTGAGTCAATTGGCATGGAGTAGAGTAGCCTGTCCAACCGCATGGTTATTTCCTGATTCTCCTATTTCCTCCCACTGTTAGTGGAAACCATGTTAGTCCCGAAATGACATAGTTTGTATCGAGTGGACACTAAACCCCATTTCTCTCTCTCTCTCTATTTGTTTCAAGATTTTTGTCCCCCGCCTTTCGAAGAAAGTTGGGGGACTATTAAAATGGGTTCGTCCGTCCGTCTGTCTGTCTGTCCGTCTGTCCGTCTGTCCGTCACACTTTTGGGGACACAATAACTCTCTTCCTAATTGAGCTAGAATGTTCAAACTTGGTGTATGTGTTTATTAGGTCAATGCCTTGATGGAGTTCGAAGATGAGCATTTTCCGCTTAGGGTAAGCAGAGATAAGCAATTTGATTGGTTGATGCTTTGGGACACGATAACTTTAGTTCTAATTAAGTGAGAGTGATGAAACTTGGTGTATAATTTCATTACAGTAATACCTTGACTAAGTTCGATAATGAGCATTTTCTGCTCAGGGTAAGCAGAGCAATTTGATTGGTCGAGACTTTGGAACACAATAACTCTCCTTCTAATTGAGTTAAAATGTTCAAACTTGGTGTATATGCTTATTAGGTCAATGCCTTGATGAAGATTTGAAGATGAGCATTTTCCGCTTAGGGTAAGCAGAGATAAGCAATTTGATTGGTTGATGCTTTGGGATACGATAACTTTAGTTCTAATTAAGTGAGAGTGATGAAACTTGGTGTATAGTTTCATTACAGTAATACCTTGACTAAGTTCGATAATGAGCATTTTCTGCTCAGGGTAAGCAGAGCTATACGCAATTTGATTGGTCGAGAATTTGGAACACAATAACTCTCCTTCTAATTGAGTTAAAATGTTCAAACTTGGTGTATATGCTTATTAGGTCAATGCCTTGATGGAGTTCGAAGATGAGCATTTTCCGCTTAGGGTAAGCAGAGATAAGCAATTTGATTGGTTGATACTTTGGGACAAGATAACTTGATTGATGATTTTTATGCCAATACAATGACTGCATTCTCATTTAGTAATGGATTCGACAGTAACAGTGTATAGAGGGGCCCTTTTGTCTGCCTTTAGGGTCCCCCTAACTAGGGTACATTTTCATTTTTCTCGTCGGTTTTAGCATTTTTCTTTATAAAACACTTTTGGATGACACTTCGTGTACAGTTTGATTGCTCGATACGTTTGAAAAAAATAAATGTGCGATTAAATGATATGTGTCTTCTATTTATTTGGGGATTTCGGAGGGGGACATCAGCCTCACTGTTGGCTTGTTTGAAATCTTTTAAAGCCTCTGATTTGACATACTCCTCGCAGCGTTTCGTTTGATTACAGGTAATCTCACTACACACTGCTATTATGAGTGAATATTGTTGTGTTAAATTTTGATTGGTCAGTAGTCCGACTACCAACCAATCACTACCTAGAATACAAAAGCTTAACATTTAAAACGAGTGCCAGTATTGGACCAAATATGTTTACATAACGTTACGTCATGGCTCACGCTTTTATTATGCCTAATTAACCCGTGCATAGGAGAATACTGCAGTAAAACTAATTGTGTGACAAACGAGGCTATCAAGTCGAATGAAATGTAAACAATACTCTTTGGAAACGAACATACTTTACCGTTTTTAATACCTTAAATCACTGTCCAAAGTTTTAGGGAAGACTCAGATTAAACGAAGGACTGTCATGTTGCTGTACTTAAGTGATAGCTTTCATTGAACGGGGAGAATAGACACACTCCCGCAAAAGTTCAAGAAACAGACGCTATTCCAGCAATGGTCAGAGAGAGATTTCTCGGGCCATTGCTTCAGGAATATGCTGATTTGAATAATTTTTAACCCCTGACCCTCGTAAACTACAATATTTGTAAAGATATGGTACCAACTTAGTGTAATTAATATTTCTATTAAAGATATGGTATAAACCTAGTGATTTATACAGAGCTTGGGACTATATGGTTACAGCATCAGCAGCACCAGGGCTAGCTAATAATCAACTATTCAGGTAACATCGAAATATAATATCATATATAGATATTATCTGGGTGGCTCTGTGTTCTTAATGTGTTTGCTTTAGATCATAAGGTCTGTCAGTGAGTCAAGTGACATGGTGTCGATCCCAAGCTTGTACTCCAACCTCGTGGGTTTTCTCCGGTTCCTCCGGATTCCTCCCACTGCTAAAGCCCTCAATGCACAGGTGAAATATTGAAATAATGGGTTATAATTATTGAAATAATGGGTTATGATTATTGAAATAATATTAATATTCTGTATTTGTTTTATTGTGTTACAGATATGATTTAGTTGACATCACCAGGAATAGTTTACAAGTTATTTCTATGAAGATGTATTCTGATATACTCACGGCTTATAAAATGAAAAATATGACGGCTTTACAGTAAGTTAAAATTCACTATACTTTTCCATAGCGCAAAACTGATAAAACTTTCTACGCCAGTAGGCATATTAATATGTAGTTATCTCCCTTGAGGAATATCGAGAGTTCTCCTCTCGCTATTGTTTATCCCGCCATTGTGAGTTTTGCCATTAAACATCTACTAACCAAGTGTTGTCTCGTGGTTATTCCCTATCGACTGGCGCTAATTAATTATGTTTGATTGTGGATCAGCAATTTTTAATTACTTTCACATTGTCTTGCGGGATATATTTTTCTTTGTTTATTACAAATGGCACCCGAAATCATAGAATTCAGATTGGTCATTTCGGGACTAACATGTTGTTGAATTTTATTTCAATAATTCGCTTGCGTGTACGGGGTCTTTAGCAGTGGGAGGACCCGGAGAAAACCCACAAGGTTGGACATATGCGACCCTTCTCCTTGATGCAGAGAAAAACCATGAGGTTAAAATAGGTGACTCTACTGCTTGTTATGTACAACCTATTAATCGAATCCACGTCAGTTGACTCAATGACAGACCTTATGATACGACGGGTGCACATGCTAACCCCTGTATATATATAGAATGCCAGGTAACCATATGATGATAAAATTATACCTGTATCTGTTTGGTATTTTTCATAGAAATGCTGGTGATAAGTTTATAAAACTATTAACAGATTTAGATGCTGTGTTGGCGTCGGATACTCATTTTCTTCTATCAAACTGGATCGGTGACGCTAAAGCTTGGGCAACTAACTTTTATGAATCATCTTTGTATGAATATAATGCACGGAATCAAATTACATTATGGGGACCAAACGGAGAGGTAAGAAATTTACTGCAACAACTGGGCTAATGAAGATGAGCATACTAGGGACATTTTGCCCTGGCAGTGGTGATATGGTCTGTTCTTATTTAGGTTACAAACCTGTACCGTGATTTGTAAAGTACTTCCGTTGGAATTGATTGGTCCATTTAAACTACTGTCATGTACCTCCAACAAGCAGAAATGAGTATACGCTGGAAAAGGCTGAGTAACTTTCTCAATAAGTGCCAGGACATTTTTGCCTGGCAGTGGCGTTACGGGCTCGTCTTATTTGGATTTCAAGTCTGACCAGCGTATTGATTGGACCATCCAAACTACTAGACACCTGTCCTTGCCAGATCCTCCTGTCCTTTGCACCATGTCCTGTACCTCTGACAAGCGTAAACTAATATGTGCTGGAGAATTCTGAGGAACTTTCTCAGTCAGGATCAAACCCCAACCTTATTCAGCCAACAACTTGTTCATCGCTGACCTCCTTGTAATTATCCTTGACAAAACATATCTTTGAATATATTCATTGGATTTTCTCTCACATATTATTTAATAGCAAGTACATTTTAAACTACATGGGAAAACTAGACTGGAAAATCCTGACAGTTAACAGGATGACACCCTCGCTTCCTGGTCAGTGCTTTACTCACTGGTGACCCACATGTAAACATAGCTTTACTCACCAATGACCCACATGTAAACATAGCTTTACTCACCAGTGACCCACATGTAAACATAGCATTACTCACTGGTGACCCACATGTAAACATAGCTTTACTCACCAGTGACCCACATGTAAACATAGCATTAAATATTTCTATTGATTTTTCTCTGGCAGACAATTTTATACCAGGAACATTTTAAACATACAGGCTTGGTATCAAAACCACGCCAACTGATTCAATGACAGATGGTATGGGAGCCGCAGTGACTCTGTGAGTAAGACGCTGACCCGTAAACCTCAAGGTCCCGTGTTCCATCCCGATATTGGCAGAGAAAGTTCATGGTTCCTCTTTGTCAGTGGTGCAGGGCTAACGTCTAGTCGTTTGGATGTGAAGAAAAACTCAGGCCCCGTGTACACATTGACATGCTTGTTAAAGAACAACATGACCTCCAAATAAATTTTTCATTTTTATTTGTCAGACCATATATTCTAGCAGGTATATTTTAAACTGTATATTTTTATAGATCATGGACTACGCATCCAAACAGTGGGCAGGACTATTTATTGAGTAAGTTTTATTATATGTTGTACTTTAACTCGCTTGCGTGTGGAAGGAAAAGGGAGAACCCGAAATTGGACAGGTGACCCTTCATTAGTTGACACATACGAGCTTGGGATCGAAACCAAGCCACTTTACTCTGAAGCGTACACTGCCTGAAGTCTCTGATGCAAAAAATAGATGTTTTTTGGAAGAGGATTGTTGAACATAATTTGAACTATAATTTGCTGTGTCAAGGTAGATAACTATGGAGTTACTTTAAGCTCTCAATCATTTTGATATCTATATTAATCTGGGAGCCAAGGTTGCTAAGTGGGTAAGGCGCTGGCATGGAGGTCGGGTGTTGCATTGTCAGAGAAAGTTCATTGTCCTGCATCGCTGACAAGAGGAAACCACTCTGGAAAATCACGACCAACATTGAGATTAATTCCTGAATCTCCTGCGTCACTTGCACACCCACCAGGATTTGTCATCTGTTGCTACTAAAGATAGGTAAAGTTGTTCTAAAATTAGATGAACAGATTCTCTTCTACCAAATTCATTTGAAATTGAAATCCAACCTTGATTTTTATTAGTTGTTATGGATCAGGTATATTTTTCTTATTACATCAGATATTTATTTATTTCAGTTATTATAAACCAAGATGGCAGCTGTTTATTGATACTTTGATAAATTGTGTTAAAACAGTAAGTTGTTTATATTTTTATAAATATCTTGTGTTAAAATGGTAAGTTGTTTATTGTCCCTTGCTTTTCGAAGAAAGCAGTGGACTATTAAAATGGGTTCGTCTGTCACCCTTTTTGTAACACAATAACTCTCCTTTTAATTGAGCTAGAATGTTCATACTTGGTGTAGGTGTTTATTAGGTCGATACCTTGTTGGAGTTTGAAGATGAGCATGTATGTGCCTGACAAAGTCTGTGACGGGTTCCTTTTGTGTTATGTTAAGTTTAAATCATGATACTGAGGTTATGCTGGGGAAAGACAGACGAAGAAAATAACCTGAGAAAATAGCCTGAGAAAAAAAAAAACCCAAGGCCAACAGGCCAAGGTTTTTCTGTTAAAGTTTTTTTTCTGAAGTCTTTCTTCCCCCAGCATAACCGAAGTCGAGGACTGTATCTTGCTTATAAACCGTCTATGTTTACATGTACGTAAAATGAGAATATCCCAGAATTGATGTAAGAAAAACCTTATATCATGCTTTCTTATGAAAAACAAACCTGGAAGAATAACCTGGTACAGTTTAAAGAAAAACTTTCAGAAGAATCACCCCAAATTCTTTGTATATATCTAAAACCTCCTTACTGTCAGATCGCAAGTTTTTCCGGGGTTAGAATATACCCCAAAGATTATTGGTTTATGGATACATGTAAACAATGAACTACGAACATTATGTCATGATCCATATAAAGCTCTATTGTTTATATTTATAGGGACAGAAATTTGACAGTGGTGCGTATGGAAGACAGGTTCTGGATAAAGTAGAAAAACCGTTCACATTTTCTACCAAAGTTTATCCTAGAACAGCCACAGGTCAGTTGAACATTTCAGTGATGATATTTAAAGATACATCATGTAAAATTTAAGAGAAAGTGATGGACATTCTTGCTGTAATAGTTCAAAAATAGAAAATGAAAAAAGAAATATAAATATAAAGAAAGTGTGGACTCTTCTGAACTACCGTCTTCCATTAGCCCAGGTCAGGTGCAGAAGAGTAGGACATTAAACCCCATTTTATTTCATTTCCTTCGGAACTAAATCTTGTGAAATCGTTTAGCCATTCTTTGCAAAAGTTCCGAGGTGTGAATCCATTTCGATTTAAAATGGTTCACATATTATCCAACATGACATCATTTATATCTCAATCGTGAAAAGTCCATTTATTTGTATCGTAACATTTCAATGTGATTGGCTTTTTCGGAGAGTGCTATTCATATATTTCTAATGAAAAAGGAATTAAAATTTCATTCAAATTACTTGCTTTATTCTTAGCGAATTTCGTGTGCACGTTATAACATGTGGTTTAGATTCCCTGGTTGTACATGGCAAGGAGTAGGGTTGCCTGTCCAACCTCATGGGTTTTTTCTGGGTCCTCCGGTTTCCTCCCCACTGCTCAAGACCCCTATTAAGTGCAATGAATTATTGAAATGAAATTTAACCATATGTTAGTCTCGAAATGACCTAGTTTGTATCATGTGGAGGGTAAACCCCATTTCTCTCTCTGTCTCTCTTAGCGAATTTATAAATGTTGGAGGTTTTGATAAGAATAGGGTCGCCTCAGCTTTCATTTGAGCATCAGAGAACTAAGACAGATCTATTAGATCAGGTGGGGTTATATTGTCTATAAAAGAAAGCTAGCATGGACAGTATTGGACACAAATTAGGTCATTTTGGGACTATTTAAAATGGGTCATACCGTAGACAAGCGTTTCCTGAGAATTTGCGAGAGGGGCCAGATAATGGGCTCGGACTCTAGGAGACCCAAGATCGATCGGAAGGCAAATATAATTCTGTTTCCTTTGGGTAAAGACACACAATGCCTTTTGTAAGGTATGTTTCATCCTCAGGAATTGCTCCTGGTACTAATAACAGTTTGTGTGTCTTTCTCTCTTAAATATTAGAGGTAATTCTGTCTCCATCGTGACATGTTTTATATTACCAGGGATTATGTTTCCATGGTTACATATATTTATTCTATAGTCCAGGTAAGTCTGTATCCATGGTGACGTCAATCTATTTTATATTCCAGGTGATTCTATATCAATCGTGACGTCCATTTATTCCGACTACAGACCGTTCACGCATCAGCATGCACAATTTTATGATGATTTAAAGAAACAGTCTGATGTGAGAAAACTTCAGATGAAAAATAATCCAGCTTGGAACAGGAAATACACAAAATATTTTACAAAGGAATATTGAAAAGTGTAGCGTGTGTTAATTACATTTTAAAGGAAGGATTGTTCATATCTTTAGAATAAAATCTACTCAAGAAAAGGGGGATTTTTTTGATGTCAGGTGGTATGGCACCATTTTGGATTATGGGGGTGCCTGTTTTTGATTAAGGTATTACTTTTGTTCATGGTCCTTCGGTTTGCTAAAGAGTAGGGTCGTCTCACAGGCACTTGAAGGGATTAAAATAAAACTTCTTACTACTGCTTGACTATAATAGTATCCTGTCGTCTGTCCACCCTCGAGGGTTTTCTCTGTGTTCGCCTGTCCAACCTCAAGGGTTTTCTCCAGGTTCCTCCCACTACTAAATTGAACCGAAATGACCTAGCTTCAGTCAAGTGGACATTAAACCCCATTTCTTTCTCTGTTGTTTATCCCGTCCTTGGGATTGTCGTCTTGTGTACATGTATTTGTGGTGCGGACCCCCTGCCCTTAAAGCTTACTATTAGGAGCTTTAAAATGTGGCCCCCTCCCCACTCATAGGCGTAAAAGCCCAGCGAAGATTGATTGGTTGTTAAGGATTCAGGTCAGTCAGGTAGGACCACATTGAAGTTGCTATATTCATGTGCTGAAACAGCAGGAAAACGTGTTTGTGGCAGTTAAATTTTCAATATATACCCCCAACGACCCGTTTTTGTAGACTGTAAACGATTGATTGGGATTTGAGTCAGCCACCTTCATTACGAAATTTTCTTTAGGGGAGAAGGGGACATACATGGTAAGCTCCGCTCTGGCGCCGCTTTCTGCAAACCCTTAATTTGTTCGGGCATTTCGGGTTCTGCCCCCTAACTGTCATCGAGTATGGATGTTCCCACTGCAATAGTCCCCAATCTGTCCTTTCTGAAAATGCCTCAAATACCCCTAACCAAACCCATTTGCGTTCGATCTGGCAAATCACCCCAGGTCATCTGTTAGGTGTAAGATTGGAGCGTGTTAAGGAGGACAAAAAACGACAAGAGAATGGTATTTTTAATTTATATGGTAGAATTTGTAGGTTTGTTATGTCTACAATACAGCAGCTGTATATTTAAGGACAGAGTGTTGCTTTTGTTTTTACAATCATAATAAAGCTTCATATATAGAGTTACATTAAACATAACATTTGTCAGGTCATGTAACAACATCAACATCTGTTGTAACATTAGTCAAACCTTGTAACAACATTTGTCAGGCCTTGTAACTTGTCAGAACAACATTTGTCAGGGCTTGTAATGTGTAACACCAGTTGCCAGGCCCTGTAACTTGTCATAACACCATTTATCAGGCCTTGTAACTTATTGTAACAACATTTGTCAAGCCTTGTAACAAGATTTGTCAAGGTAAGTTATTTTAACACCATGTTTTGTATATAATATAGTAATATTCAACATATTTACAGAGTTATAAACTATTCTTTACACTGAGCAATCATTAATCTCTTATAGTATAACATATTATCTATACCTGATCATATATTACTACAATTATTATAATTAAATATATTAAATAACAGTCATAGAAACCCCATACATTATAAACTTTATATAACCAATACAACAGAGGAAATGCCTCTTTATAGCTTGTAACAATTATGAAAGAGAAAATGCCTATGTAACTAACATGAAACGGGAAATGCCTATTTATAGCTTGTAACGAATATGAAAACGATAAAGCCTATTTATAGCCCTTTTCAAATTAAATTTACAAAAAATATTTAGTCAATATGAAAATAGAAATTACTTATCTATGGCCTTGTCAAATAAAATTTACATTATCTAACTAATACCAAAGTTTATAGTTTTGTTTAATAGCGATCTAGTGTATTTGTAGCCTATTCAAGAAATTTTACATGAAGTAACCAATATGAAAAGAGAAAAGGCCTATAGTCTTGTCGAATATAAACTAAATAAGAGCCATATTGTTTTATGAAATTATAACGTAATATTAATGTAATATAATGATGGTAATACAGGGTTAATATCACTGTCAAACATTGTCGTACTGTATCCTCTACTTTTACAGTATTGTATACAAAACCCAATAAAACATTGAGGAACATAATCAGAGAGATCGATGTACATATATATATATATATATAATACACAAAGTAATTAATGAAATGCCATTTAAATGTTTTTTATATCAGTACAATATATACACACGTATAACACAGTTGTATATCTATATATAGAACCTCGATCATGGAATATAAACTGTATTAAATAGAGCTATTAATGTTACAGTATGTTTACTACCCTTATATATCTATGGCACATCTACTTTCATTAATCCAGTACCATGGCCACTACTAAAATTTTCCTAATTTACGTCATATTCATGTAATTTATAAACAAATTTTCACTGAATATTAATTAAAATCAGTATAACAGAATCGTGCACACCATGTGGACCTGATCACAAACAGAGTGTAATATATTTTATATAAAGAGGTAGGAATATTAATATCCAGGATTATTGTGTAATAATTATGCTAACTAATGTATTCTGTATTATAAATAACTAGTTTTAGGTCAGACCAATTTGAATTTCTCTTCTGTGGGAGCACCTGTTAAAACTTTGCTACTGTTGATTTAAAAACAAAAATTATATTTCTTTGGAAACACCCAGTTAAATTTTGTGTCCATATTTCTACTGGAAAACTACTACCGGTAATAAAAATACAACCAGTAGATGCTTGCATTGTTCAATAACTCTTAGTTATACATTTTAAAGTTTTGAAATTTTAAACAAAACATCTTTCAAATGACTAAAAGTGGCTATTTATTCATCAACACCACAAAAAGATAAAGATGAATTTAGAAAAGCCAGGGCTTGTCATCAAATTCATTATTTCAGTATTGTAAAAAGCCGGTACCATATGTCATACCCAAAATAAAATATCATTTATTTAAACAAAAGAAGTGAAAATTAAATTAATTTGTTTTATGCAACTGAATTGGCTATTTATCTATTATGATCCCAAAGAATTGAAAATAAAATTGACCTGACCTTTTAATTATTTGATATTATAAAAAACATGTCAGAGGTACAGTTAAACTATGAATATGTGGTTATGCTTAAAACGGCTGTATAAATACAGCGACCTGTTTTAATAATATCCTCTCATTTCAAACTAAAGCCTAACCTAACTTAATACCAATACTAAAGCCTAACCTAACTTAATAATACCAATCCTTAATCCTACATATTAAAATAAATCATTACTTCAGATAAATACTATTAATATTCGCTGAATGATACATGCTAAAGCCAATACCATTCCTAGGTATTTTCATAGCTTTTACTAAAAGATAGATTTTTTTCTTCAAGTATTATTAACTTATCCTTAATAACACATGCTATAGTCTGTATTAAAATAATAAGACAAATGGAACATGATCGGTTTAGATTATGTGAGGCAACAAATTTAATACAGTATTATTTTTTATATATGAAATTACTAACACAGATCACTAAATTATTTAGTAAGAGAATAAAGAGACAAGCCAGTAATACAGATGTTTACTTTTACTGTCAACAAAATATATATGCGACTGATTTTGAAATATAATGATAATGTATAATAAAATATGATATATGAATCGTCATCCTCACCGTTCCATGGAGAATAAGAGAATGTATACGGTATAATGTTATATAATAAAAGGATGAACAGGAAACTAAAACAGTTACGATAACAAGATGGACCAAATGACAGTCTCTTTCAGTAGTCAATCAAATTATTACTTATCGAAATGTAGCATGATCGTAATTGAATTGGGGTAGTTTTAGGCTGTTTTGAAGAACAACACAATGAGTAATTCTTAGGAATCAGATTCATAAATCAAATTCAGCCAACCTTGTCATATTTTACGGATCAAATTATTAACCTCCAAACTTCAGAGTAAATCGTCATTAGAATAGGCCTGCGACCGCAAAAAAAAAAGACACAATTATGGAGCAATTGTTATTTTTGTTTTCGTATGAAACAACTACATGTACACAAGGGTGTGTCTACATGTACATGTAGAATTTATAGATACAATAATAGAACAATGTCCGTATGAAACGACTACGAGAGTGTCTACATGCAGTTTATCAGAATATCCGTTTATAAAAGATATAATTTGATTGGAGACTTTAAAAGACTATCACCTGATGAATAATAGAAATGATAGGTTATACATGTGTAGTGGAATATATACCGATATAAAATCACGACCAAAATCAACAACTATGACGAAAACTTCACACAGATAACAAATTTTGAAGCACTTTCAATTTTTATCTTAAATTACTCAGGGCCCAACAATAAACAATCCCGACTGTTTATTTCATTTAGAGATATAATCACTTATAAATTTTCAGATGGAGCATAAGTGTCTGGTGGGCAGGATGACAAGACTTTGTAGGGCTTTGTTTGCCCACCACTCCTCCATGCTATAGCCAGCCTACTGTTATCATTTCAAGAAAATGTTCAAATTCCATTTGTTTAAAAAACCCATCCCTTAAATCCAAACTGTTTCTCTGAGAACCCCGAAATAAAAGTGATTCTACCGTGGATCTTCTCCCTGTCACAGTTTCTGCCCGTTATGCAACTCTGAGTCAAAATGATTCTACTGCGTCGATCCTGTATATCGGTCAGAAGATATGAATGATAAATTTAACTGAAATATGTTTACAATCACAGCCATACTTGATACTGAATTTAGAGATAAATGAATGTCGTCCTTGTATCACACGATATATTTACAGTTTTAACCATTCTATTTACAGTTATAATCTACAGGGAGTATTTCTATATATCCGTAGTCAAACACGACAACTCCAATATCGCAATATCCGACTTGAAGTCATTTTCATATCCAAACGGTTTATATGTACATTGAATATAAAGTGTGTAACTTTAAATTCCAAGTCAAAAAAACAAATTGAAAACACATCTACAAACTTTAAGCACCAGAATAACACCGTAAATATATTTACATTCTATATACACAACTATTCACACGATCGAATGAACCAACGACAATACGAAAAATATAGAATAAAACACACACACACTATGGTCATCGTAAATAACATTATCACAAGGAAGAGAAACTTTCTATTTATTTATGCTGTTAATACATGTAGAAAGTCTATCACCACAATTAATTACGCACAGAGATATAGATATCTGTTTACGGAACTGAGTAGCACGTTATATATAGACAGGGATATATCTATTAATAATTAACACCTGTTCTAGATCCCAATATTAAAGATGCATTATGTAAGATGTAGGTAACAACTTCGCTGTTCTTGCTATAATAGTTTAAACACGTATATTGATGGTTTCAGTCGAAATTAGTTTATTCTAAGTTAAGTTATGATTGTTTGAAGTTTTGACAGTGTAGTCTTGATTGTCAAGTACCATTACTACGATAATTAACAAAGTCTTGATTTTTCGTTTTCAATTTTAACGAAGATATGGCAAACATTGTCTAATCCATTTAATATCAGAGCCATCTGATGGTCTAGAGAGTGGTTATATCAATAAACAGTCTAATAACTTATAGAACACTTGAAGCCTGAAACACGACCTGCAAAAGGCTGATGTAGCTCATACATAATGCATCAGTAACAGAAGTTGGTCTTTCATTACACAAATATCCTCCTCGTCCAGTCCATATATAGAAATTAAATTACACCTGATACAGACAGACGCAGATTTCCGTTACTCAGATAGATATACCCCCGTTTAATTACCACAATATACATCGAAAAACACCATCGTATTCCAAACACTTCTATTACAGAGCTTCAGATTTCTTGTCCTGTAACGGAGCTTTACGTTGTACTGGCATCTTTTCCGCAGAGCTCGGATGTAATCTGTCTGGAGATAAAGCTCTACGAAGCAAGGGAGACGTTGGTTCGCAGCTTTTTGGTCGCGAGAAGCTCTTGCGGGATGTGGGGGTCGAGGTTTGAGGTACAGGGGGGTTCAGGTAGGCAGGTCTAGTCTTTTGAGATTGGGAGGAGCTTCCTTGAAGATGTTGATGAACACAAGCCATAGGACTAGGACTCCGGGTAGGAGAGGAAGCGAGAGGGGAAGGGGAGGGAGTTCTGGCGAGGGGAGACAGGGGTATATTATGCACTGATTTTCTTCGGTGTGGTGATTGGAGACTCTGTGTTTTACTTTTCTTGTGTTTGACGACGTGAAGTGAACTCGGTCGTCCGAAATGTGTTGTACCAGCGGGAGAGTTTGGCGTACTTGATGCTGGTGAGCTGCTGTTGGAACTGTTCTGTGGAGAGTTCTCCGGTGACCATGGAACAGTTATTGGTGGTGAACGGACTGTTTTCATTGGCTGTGGAGTGGCCTCACTTGAAGAATATGATCGACTGAGTGGACTGGCGCGGTTCGGTGTAACGGGGGAACACGGTAAAACATGCTGCTCGGCTTTCTTCGTGCTGAGTCGTCGAAATAAAGATCGCCCCTTTTTCCTTTCCGCTCCCTTCTCTCTTTGTTGTCTCTTTTTACGAGCCATTTTACCAGGGTTACCTCCCTTTCGTTTAGCGCAGGTCTTGATGGAGGTGTTTTCTATTGGTACACATCGTATTGTCAACACGTTACCTCCACACATGATCAAATGTACGACTTGTGTATGAAGCAGACTTTGTATGGTTTCATCGTTAACGTGCGTTATTAAATCTCCTTTACGTAACCCGGCTTCAAATGCTGGACTATTGTTAGATACGTCCTGAAATTTAAAAAAAAAACAACATTAATCCAAAAGGTACATTTTAACTATTACAGCGCGAACTGTCTGTCTAATTTTACGTAATGCTGCTTTAATCAAGGAAAGACTATAATCACATAAAGTCAGTGTTTAGCGCTTCTGCACCAACTGGGTTAATGGAAACTGCCATACACCACGAGGTGTACTAGGAGGAAAATGTGGCTTTAATGTGTACACAGGATATCTGTTTTCCTTAACATGCGAAGGACTAGACACTGTTGCTTGCGAGGCCCTGCATCACTGACAAGGAGAAAGCTTGCTGGCAAATCAGAGCAAACTTTCTCTACCAAAACACCAGGATCAAACTGTGGAACACCCTCTATTCACCAACCCACTTGTCAACGGGAAATAACAAGGATCTGTCTCGGCCAACGCCGACGTCAAAATAATCAATGATAAAAATGGATAGGGAGAGGGCTTAACGCCCACTCGACACAAAGTAGGTCATTTCGGGACTAACATATGGTTTAATTTAATTTCAATAATTCGCTTGTGCGTAGGCGTCTTTAGCAGTGGGAGGAAACCAGAGTACACAGAGGAAACCCACGAAGTTGAGAAGGCGCCCCATCTCCATGCCACATAGGCTCACACCAGGGATCGAAACCACAGCCGCAAGCCAGAGGTGACCGGCCAGCTAGAGGTCGAAGCACGGCACTCTAGACCACTAGGCCATCCCAACCCCCCAAATGGATAGAGAGAGGTAATGGGCTCAAAATCCACGACACAAAGTAGATCATTTCGGGACTAACATAGTTTAATTTTATTTCAATAATTCGCTTGCGCGTAGACGTCTTTAGCAGTGGGAGGAAAAACCCACGAGACTGGACAAGCAACCCTACTCCTTGTCACGTACAACCAGGGATTCGAAACAATGCCAGTTGACTCTATTACAGACCTTATGAGACAGCGCACACGTGGTAACCATTCGATAAAAATGGAACTTACCGTAACAATATGTTGTATGGTATAAACGTCTGATTCGCCAATATAAACACGGACGCTCTGAAAGTTGAAACCGAATCCCCGCGCTCCACGTTTAACAACTATTGGTGGTTTTAACGATCGGGATAATGGTGACGAATCTCTGTTAGGAGAACCATCGCGAGAACTAGCACTGGAACCACCTGGTGAGTTTAATCTTGGATATGAATCTTCTGAAATAGAAATAATAGATGGCCATCTTTAGTTAAAGTTTTCATTTATATAATAATAAGACAGAGAGAATTAACACTGCCATCACCTGGTGAATTTAATTGTGGATAACTATTATAGGAAATGAAAGGGGGTTAACGCCCTACTGTTTTGTACCGAGATTAGGTTAATTAAGACAGGCATATGCCATACAATTATTTATGAGGGAAATTTGCCTGAACAGCCTACTCTTAAATCATGTTCCAACTGCCAAAGGTTTTTCTACTTGTACGCCAGTTTGTTCAGGTATAATTTTCCTTGTAACCCACTGTATGGTGTACCCCTGTCTTCATTATCCCAGTTGGGGTAGAACAGTAGGCGTTAATCCCCATTTCATTTTATTTAAAATGTCATATTTCAATGTAACACAGCATTATTCGGTACCTTCATTGGATACCGGTAAGTATATTTTATCTCTTAACCAATGAAAGTGAAATCTTATAAATATTATAGTTAAAAATTTTGTAAATAAGGCCTGAGATTTTGAATATTTGGGGTTTTTTTTACCAATCTATTGATCGAACCAATAACAGAACAATGCACAGACGACAGAGAATACATTTCAATTGTTACAACTTTTACTACCAATGCATTGTGCTCTACAAGATAAACATCTACATGGAAAATTCTCTGGGATTCAACACAACAGATAATGGGGGGGGGGGGGATTCAACTTAACGTCCACTAGACACAAACTAGGTCATTTTGGGACTAACACATGGTTCAATTTTTATTTTAATAATACTCTTGCACTTGAGAGTCTTTAGCAGTGGGAAGAAACCGGAGTGCCCAGAGGAAACCCATGAGGTTGAGAAGGCGCCCCTATCTCCATATCTCAAGAGGTCGAAGCGCGGCACTCTAGACCACTAGGTCATCCCAACCCCCCAACTGCTAATTGACATGCACTACATTTTTATAAACAAGACTTGATTTCTTCATTTCAATTCAAAAAGCAGATATTGTTTCATGATGTATCAGTCATACGTTCAGGAATTTGAACCCCAGATAGTTCTAGTCCATATAAAAACAATTATTATTTTCCTTTAATGGGTTTATATTCTTTAAAACAGAATGACTTCTAGCCCCGGCAACGGCACTATTATAGTCTACTATTATATTAAATTCCAACTGCCAAGGGATCTTTTACGTGCATGTCAATATATACACAGGCTCTCCGTCCTGCACCACTAACAAGGTGAAACCACATCGGACAATCTCAATGAACTTTCTCGGCCAGTGCAGGGTCGAACACATGACCTCCAGGCTAGCGAGCCAGGGTCTTACCCACTTACTCACCTATTGTCTAGCGATTGTTTTAAAGTTAACCAAGCCAAGGTATTATAATATGATATTAACGTGTTATACCCCCGTCTGACCATGATATAATACCCATTCGACCATAGTGTTATATAATCCCCCCTCCCCCCGGGTCAGACCATGATATGATATAATATCCATCACCTATATCAACTGATATAATAACAAGCAGCAACATATTCTATTATCAACATTCCTGTCACCTCATTAAAATACATCTATGTGTGTCAAATAGCTTTATTTAATGTCCACTTCCACCCAAGTGATATTGAAGACAATTTCATCTTCTTTTTTTATACGCCCACATTGAAATGTGGTCGTATATTGTCGTCGCCCCCGTCCGTCCGTCCGTCGGTCGGTCCGTCCGTCGGTCCGGCGTCCACAATTGCTTGTGGACGCTCTAGAGGCTAAAGTTAGTATCCGATTGACTTTAAATTTATACACAGTGTTTAAGGTCATGAGACGAAGAAGCCTATTGTTTTTCAGCGATTTCCGATAATAACTACCAGAGTTATGGCCCTTGATCGCTTCAAAAAATCTTGTGGACGCTCTAGAGGCCAAAGTTAATATCCGATTGGCTTTAAATTTATACACAGTGTTTAATGTCATAAGACGAAGAAGCCTATTGATTTTCAGCGATTTCCGATAATTAATGCCAGAGTTATGGCCCTTGATCACTTCAAAAAATCTTGTGGACGCTCTAAAAGCCAAAGTTAATATCCGATTGACTTTAAATTTATACACGGTGTTTAAGGTCATAAGGCGAAGAAGCCTATTGATTTTCTGATAATTAATGCCAGAGTTATGGCCCTTGATCACTTCAAATAATCTTGTGGACGGTCTAAAATCCAAAGTTAATATACGATTGACTTTAAATTTATACACAGTGTTTAAGGTCATAAGACGAAGAAGCCTATGGATTTTCAGCGATTTTCGATAATTAGTGCCAGAGTTATGGCCCTTGATCACTTCAGAAAATCTTGTGGACGCTCTAAAAGCCAAAGTTAATATCCGATTGACTGTAAATTTATACACAGTGTTTAAGGTCATAAGACGAAGAAGCCTATTGATTTTCAGCAATTTCCAATAATTAGTGCCAGAGTTATGGCCCTTGATCGCTTCAAAAAATCTTGTGGACGCTCTAAAAGCCAAAGTTAATATCCAATTGACTCTAAATTTATACACAGTGTTTAAGGTCATAAGATGAAGAAGCCCATTGATTGTCAGCGATTTCCGATAATTAGTGCCAGAGTTATGGCCCTTGATCACTTCAAAAAATCTTGTGGATGCTCTAGAGGCCAAAGTTGATATCCGATTGACTTCAAATTTATACACAGTGTTTAAGGTCATGAGACGAAGAATCCTATTGATTTTTAGCGATCTCTGATAATTATTGCCAAAGTTATGGCCCTTGATCACATCAAAAAATCCTGTGGACGCTCTAGAGGCCAAAGTTAATATCCGATTGACTTTAAATTTACACACACTGTTTAAGGTCATAAGACGAAGAAGGCTACTGATTTTCAGCGATTTCAAATAATTACTTTCAGAGTTATCTCCCTTGATCACTTCAAAAAACCTTGTGATGCTATAGATGCCAAACTTATCATCCGATTGACTTCAGACTGATACACAGAGTTTAAGGTGTTGAAACGAACAAGTATTTTGATTTTCAATGAATTTTGCTAACTGAACAGCTAAATCCATGATGTTAAATGTTTCCTATACTAATTGTTAGCGTGGAGCAAAACTTTATAAAAAGCAAACAAATTCTAATGATTTTCAGATAATTACATAATGGGTTGTTACTCTTAATCAGATTTTAGTGTATTACAAATGTTTCATTACCAAAAAAAGTAAAAATATGCGACAACCCTTGTTGACTGCCCGGACGATTTAGCTGCTGTGGGCGTATGTTTCGTTGCCTGGCAACCTATCTTTACACTTACAATGGTCCCCACCGGCCAAATGTTACATAAAATGCATAAAATATCTACAACTATAAACACCAGTGTTTTTCACGAGATGACTTAATGACTAGGTTTCCATGTAACGACTATAAATACCAGACGTGTTTTAACGAGATGACTAGGTTTAGGTGTAACGACTATAAACACCTGGCCAAAAGTTTACAAAGCATTCTCAGACTTAAGTTAGGAATTTACTCAACTTTCAATCACTGTTTATGAGAAATCTATTTGATCCAGAAAAACAAACTTTTGCACATAGTTTTCTATAGATGTATTTGAATCATTAAAATAACAAAAGTTTTAGAAAGGGCAATATTTTAGCTAAAACAAGACAACCAATTTTGTGTAAATTCTTAACATAAGTCTGAGAATGCTTTGTGAACTTGGGTTCAGACGTCAGGATGTTTGTTTTATTGAGATGACAGGGTTTAAGTGAAATGACTAAATGACTATTAACACTACACACCAGTTTTTCTACCTGCAGGATGGATTAGTAACGTTAAAGCTGTAGCAGACGCAGATTTTGGCATATTAGATTTATCTCGTGATTTCTTACTCTCTTTCACCACACTTCTCTCTTTACCTTCGTCAACCGGAGATAATTCTAAAAACAAAATAATACACAATAAAACAAGGAATCTTGGTTCACACGTTTAAAAAAAAAACAATGTGTAGCCTGAAAATTATCAAATAGTTCCAGAATAGCCGTTTGTTTTCAAATAGGTGTGTCCAGTTTTGAAATCTCTACCATGCAATAATGACTTAAATTATGACCATTTTGAAGTTTACATTAATTGTTTGTTTATTGGTTGCTTGAGTGTCTTGTCCAGATGCTTGTCTTGTGTGTCTTGTCTGGAGGTGTATCTTGTGTGGAGGTTGATTGTGTGTCCTGTCCAGATGTTGGTCTTGTGTGTCTTGCCTGGAGGTGTATCTTGGGCGGAGGTGAGTTGTGTGTCTTGTCCAGATGTTTGTCTTGTGTGTCTTGCCTGGAGGTGTATCTTGTGTGTCTTGAGCGGAGGTTGATTGTGTGTCTTGTCCAGATGTTTGTCTTGTGTGTCTTGCCTGGAGGTGTATCTTGTGAGTCTTGGGCGGAGGTTTGTTTGTGTGTGTCTTGTGCAAAGGCTTGCCTTGTGTGGTGGTTTGTCTTGCTTTTGTATGGTCATTCTGCACTTATTCTTAGTTTCTATCAATATTTTATTTGACCAAATTTATAAAATAATCAAGCCTTGGTTTACTCAACTTTCTATCACTGTTTATCAGAAATATCTTTGATCCAGAAATACAAAACTTTGCACATAGTTACTTATTGATGTATGATATACGGTATTAAAAAAACAAAAGTTTAATTAAAATAAGACCAACAATTTTGAGCAAATTCTTTACTTTAGCCTGAGAATGTTCTGTGAAACCAGGGCCCGATTTGTCCAACTTGAGAGTGAAATAACAATATATTTTATAATTGTCTAACCTTTAGAACTGGGAGATTTTTCTTCCTCTGATGAAATGGCTAATCGTGGTATGACGCTTTTTAATGGTGGTCTAGATCGTGTTATTTGAGGTGAAAGACAGGAGTCGCTGTCCGTCTGTGAAGAGTCGGATATGCTACTGTGGTCTATCGAGCGACACATACTGAAATAAATACAAATTATACTAGGTCATTTCGGGACTAACATATGGTTCTACACAACACAAGGTATATATGGATATAACTACTTCTCTATAATAATCCCAAGATTTCGTAATACATACAGGTCACGTTTTCAAGAAGTAGTTATATCCATATATTCCTTGTGTTGTGTTTTGTTATGAATAGTAATCCATGCTTTTAGATGTCATTTAAAGATTTCATATGGTTCTATTTTATTTCATTAATTCGCTTGCGCATAGAGGTCATTAGCAGTGGGAGGAAACCAGAGGACGCACGAGGTTGGAAAGGTGACCCTACTCCTTGTCATGTACAAGCTGGGAAACAAAATCACAGCACTTGACTCAATGACAGACCCTATGATGCATCTGGCCACCCAGCCGCCGAACTTGTTTGGGGACCTGACAATGAAAGAGAGAGAGAGAAATGGGGTTTAACGTCCACTCGACACAAACTAGGTCATTTTGGAACTAAAATATGGTTTCAATTTTATTTCAATAATTCGCTTGCGCGTAGGGGTCTTTAGCAGGGGAGGAAACCGGAGTGCCCGGAGGAAACCCACGAGGTTGAGAAGGCGCCCATATCTCCATGCCACATACGTTCACACCAGGGATCGAAACCACAGCCGCAAGCCAGCGGTGACCAGCCAGCAAGAGGTCGAAGCGCGGCACTCTAGACAACTAGGCCATCCCAACCGCCCACCTGGCAATGAAATGGGTTGCTCCAAATGGGTTAACGAAGAAGAGCATACACCATACAGTGTGCTATAAGTTTGGGAATTGTAAAGTAAAACTTGTAGTCGTTGCTTCGGGAACATGATGGGTCCTACGAAAAGATCCGTCCATGGTGCTTCAACCCCTTCCATCCCCACCATACTTCATCAATTATCTTCTCACCTGTCGGAGTTACTGAAGACATCTTCATCTAATTTAACGGTACTAGCGTCCGTTCTCGAATCTGTCGTATCAGTACTGTCTTTCCTCAATACCGATCGTATCTCTAGAGATGTATCAGAACACTCTGATTGGTTAGAATCTTTACGCTCTAAAGCTTGTTTCTCTAGGACTCGCGTACGGAAATCATCAGCACTAGAATGTCTTCTCCGGTCTTTTTCTCGGCGATCCTAAAATAAACATCGTATATATTTATCAAACCTGACAATACGGCAGGACATTGTAAAGATATAAATAGTTTTCAAAGCTTCCAGCGTTGAAGGCGTTTGGCAAAAATGAGGCCTGTAATGTAGCCTGGTTTATAGATAGGGGGGGTATGTATTCCAATGCTCATCTTCTTTAATGTTTTTATTTGTAATTTTGTTTCAGTCATTTATTTGTTTTATTATTGATAAATGATATTTTACACCAGATCAAGATATTTTACTTTATTCTCCTTCTACTGTTCAGAACTTTATCAAATGCTTATTTTTCCTCAATGACAATTGATTTCGAATGATAATCGATTCAGAGGTAGGAAATTTATTAATTGCCGTCTTTGTCCACCACTTTCAACTACAGATAGAGAGAGAATTTGGGTTTAAAAACCCATTGTCACAAACTAAGTAATTTCGTGACGCAAATATGGCATAATTTGATTTCAATAATTCGCTTATGCATACAACTGGGGATTAGAAACCATGCTAGTTGACTCAATGACGACAATTCGGCCATCCACGACAGATAGACGGAGTTAATACAAACCTCATGTAACTCTTCAATTCTAGAGTAAACTTTACTATATCGGGGTGAACATGACGAGAAACTGTGAAATAACACATCATCAGGTTCATCCTCCGTGTCTTCTGCTAGATCATGATTATATCTTTCTGTTCTCGCTGCAACAATAATTTATTTTATACTTATTAGAATTTTCAAATGAGATACCTGAAGAAAACATTTCAGATTTCAGCCTGTTATCAAGGGTAAAAAAATAGTTTGTTACCATGGCTACAAAATTGCAGATCGGTGGTCAAATTTGACTAAGCACTGACACTTGATGAAATCACGAGGACAGATCTTTGCTAATTTATGTGTTGTCACCACAACAATGGCCTACCCTAATATCGAATTCCAACTGCCAATGGACCCTTTACGTGCACGCCAATGCATGAACAATACCTTGGTTTTTCAACCCATCCAAACAACTAGACAGCTGTCATTGTCAGGCCCCCAATCCTGTACCACTCACAAGGCGAAACCACTTTAGAAAATCCTGATGAACTTTCTCGGCCAAATCAGGAATCGAACACGAAACCCACTAGCCTAGCAAGCCAGCATCTTTCTCACTTACCCACTGTGGCTACAATACACATTTTACAGTCTGTTACCTGACAAGATATTCATAATAAGGTAAACTTACAATCGAAATAACTGGTGTCTTCTTCACTATCTAACTGTGGAACAAACTCAGCTTTCTGACGTAATAAATTCTCCCAGTTTAAACCATGGAAGAAAAAATGTTCTTTGACTTGTTGAGCCCCAGCGAATCCTAATCTCTCCGTAGGATCATGAGTCAGGAGACCACTTATTATATCTTTAGCATCCTCTCGTACCTGCCAATCATCTTCTTCTGGCCATTCTACCGATTCTATAATTATATAAACAATACATAAATACACACACAGTTCATAAATACATGGACATTTTTTTAAAAAAAAAGTTGCCAAGTAACGAACTGAACGCCCACAGCAGCTAAGTCGTCCAGCCAGTCAACAAGAGTTGTGCATGAAAATATGACAAATAATATATAATTTTAACACAAGTCATCTTGGCTGCGGTTGATCCGTAATTATGATTTGAAGAATCAAAAATTGATGCAAAAAAAGGTTGCCAGTCAGCTTAATCGTCCAATCAGTCGACAAAGGTTGTGCACTACAAATGATTGGGAGATGAAGGAAACAGGCAAAATGTCTATATTATCAGACCAGTAGTTAGGATTGGGATATACTCACCGTTAATAACTTGAGAAAACAATTCTTCTGGTGTATCTCCAAAAAATGGTACACAACCCACGAGAAACTCATATAAAATAATACCCATAGACCACCAATCAACAGGTTTACCGTAACCTTGACGTAATATCACTTCTGGTGCGATATATTCCGGCGTTCCATAAACCTGCTTATCTTGAAACTGTTTATCGATAGTCCCCTCGTATAAATTAGTCGTTACTGAAAATATAACAAACGAAATCATGAATCAAAATGTAACCGTCAATATTGAACATAGATAAAATTGGGATATGGTGAAACAAAGCTATGAATACCTTGCTACAACCTTTGCTAAACAATCTTTGATGTTCCTCCTTAGCTAGTGGAATTAGTTCAAGATTAAAGTCAATGGGGAGAGATTTAGCTGTCTGAATCCTGATTGGTAAATTCTTATTATTATTTCCCCTGTTGTCGATGGGGTTAGGATTACTTGTTCTTATCATTTCCCCTTAGACCACAAACTATTGTATTTATTTCCCCCCAGTGGATTTATAAATGTCATGAATTTAACATTGAAGTCGATAGGGAGAGAATTACTAGTCTGAGCCCTGAGCAGTAAAGTCATATTATCTCCCCTTAGACCACAAAATCACAACCATTATAATCCCCACTGGGGTTGTTACTGATCCTGTTTATCTGTCATATGATGCATTAATATGGCCAAATAAAATACTTATTGTGATGCTTATGTCCCAATTATATTCAACCTTTGTTGAATTTTCAAACATACATCTGTTTTAGGCCTAGTTGACATGTTCACATCAAATCAAAACAATTAAGATAGAAACTGTTACACATATATATTCTAAGCGAGAGAGAAAGTGGGGTTTAACATCCACTCATAAGAAACTAGGTCAGTTTGGGACTAACATATGTGTTAGAAAACAGGAGGACAGAGTCTATTTTAAGCCTGTTTGATATGTTAAACCATATGAAAGCTCTGTTACATCCATTCATTGTGGCTTAGCTATAAATTATTGAATTAAACAAAAAGTTTCAATATCTTTTTGTACAAAAATATCATGCAACGATACAGCCATACCATATTCGTACAATTCTTGTATCAATATCAATATCGGTATATCATATAGTTTGATTACTTACTGCTCATTAAACCAATCTTTGATAAACCGAAATCTGTTAACTTGATGTGACCAAAAGCTGTGATCAATAAACTACAAAACAAGAAAACAATGAAATAAAATAGAATTTAATCTTTTACTTGTCTTCACTGATCAGGATTAAAGAGAGAGAGAAATGGGGTTTAACATCAACTTGATACAAACTAGGTCATTTTGGGACTAACATAGTTTAATAATTTGCTTAGGGGTCTTTGAATATGCCAGTAATTTTGCCTGGACACTTATGACCAACTCTTTCATTTGCTACCAGGCCTCCACCTAGCATCATTGACAATCAGAGAGAAACCTCACAAGGTTGGATAGGAGGCCCTATGTGACAGACCTTATGATCTAAAGCGCATGCGTTAAGACTATTTGATCATCCAACCTAAATTATAAATAAACAAGAAACTTACTTATCTGGTTTAAGATCTCGGTGAACGATACCATAACTATGTAAATATTCCAAAGCTAGCACTGTTTCCGCAAAATACATCCTAAAATAAAACATTTAAACAAATAAATATTATAACATAAAACTACAGATTATCGTTGAGTCTTAAAATAAAAACATTTAAACAATGGAATATTATAACATGAAACCGCAGATTATCATTGAGTCTGAAAGTAATAGAACATTTCATGAAAGTTAAAATTGGAGAAATGAAGTCAACAATCTACTAGGCCTTATCCTTGTCAGGTCCTCCATCCTGCATCACTAACTTGGGGGGGATCACACAGAGAAATCCGGAGAAATGTTTGCCGCAAAAACCAGGAAAGCACATCCCCAAGGTCACAAAGCATTAACAGATTCAAGTAAGAATAAACTTAAAATTGTTTGCCTTATTTTAACTGAAACATAGCCCCTTATAAAACTCTTGTTGTTTTAATGTATCAAATACATCAATGAGAAACTATGTGTTTCTAGATCAAAGTTATTTCTCATAAACAGTAATTGAGTAAATTCTTAAGTGTGAAAATGTCTTGTGAGACCAGGGCCAAGGGCATCCTGGTTATTAAGCCAGTGCTGTACTCACTGTGCCAGAAGGGCTCTCAAATCAACTTACCGAGCTAAATCTAACGGTAAAGCACCAACACTTTTAAGAAGAGTAGCACAATCTCCTCCTTCCACATATTCCATCACCATACATAGATGTTTCTATAAATATAATAAATTATAACGTTTTATCATAGCTTGAGCAGAATGTTAATTTACTGTATGTGCTAAAATATGCTCAATTTTAAAGTTTTCATACAGGTAATACAACACAAACGCTGTTTCAGGAAATTAATCATACATCATAATTGAGGATAAATGATAGAGAGAGAAATGGGGTTTAATGTCCATTCAACACAAACAAGGTCATTTCGAGACTAACATGTTTCAATCTGATTTCAATAATTCTCTTGAACTTTGGGATCTTTAACAGTGTCAGGACACCAAGAGAATGCCGACAAGATTGGAAAGGAAACTCTACTCTTTGTCGTGTACAAGCAGGAAATCAAAACCATAGCATTAGAGTCCATGACAGACTTTATGGTATCACCCACATGCACGAAACCACTATACCACCCCCACCCCCGATAGAAGATTGAAGCTAAAAGGGAGGAACAAATAGACAGATATGACTCAAAAATACATAAGAATGAAATGATATAATAAATATACAGAAGAATGAAACAATATAACTTACCTTGGTTTCAAAACTACAGTACATACTAACAACAAATGGATTGTCCGTGAAGGAGAGAATGTCTCGTTCTAAGAAGACTTGTTGAAGTTGATTACGTAACATCAAATTCTGTTTACCAATCATCTTCATCGCAAATCTTTGACGTGTTTGTTTATGTCGTACCAAATATACAGCACTGGAAAAAACAATTAAAACTTTGTTAAAATCTCACTTGTTTTTTGATTATCAGATGTTAGTATCATTCTGAGAGAGAGAAATGGGGTTCAAGATCCCATCCACACAAACTAGGTAATTTCAGATTTAACATATGGTTCTATTTTATTTCAATAATTCGCTACGTAGGTGGAGATAACCAGAGGACTCAGAAATCCCACGATCTGAACAGTGTGAGGTATTAGTATTAGCGAATGAAACTTTCTGTTCCGGTGGAACTGTGGGTAATCTACTAGTAACATCAATACGGATTGGTTAATCAAATGTCAGATGTCAAAGGGTCAACAGCTGCTTGTATGACCTCTGACGTGACCTATCTCTAAAACCGATCAGATCTTCATGTGGCGTAGGTCACCGAAAGTATAAAAAAAATAAAACGAAATATAGATCTGTATTTTAATCAGATTGCGCTGTCGTGCTAACCATTCAGCCACACACCCCCACCCCTGCTAGAAAAAGAACTTTCCCACTGAGCCAACGTTGCTCCTGTTTTTCGTTCGATAATTTTTTATCTACTTACGCATAAGCACCATTACTGATTAGTTTCATAGATTCAAAATCTTCCTTGCATGGAGTTTTACCCTTTGGGAATTTACTAAAACTCTTCTCATGCTGAAAAAAACCCATCCACAAATTTTACTTTTAATTACATATAAAACCATCAAGCTTGAATAATCAGAAGCAAGCATCGTAACATTTTACGCAAGTATTAGGTAATTTAATCACAGGCTTAAAAAATCAAGTTATTCCATGAGTTACATGTTTAGGATACAGTCATCATATTTATTGATTTTATATCTGACAGTGAATCTATTTTTAACATCAACGGTCATCCTCAATGAACATTCTACACACAGAGATCCATCTACTTCACACTTCAAGAATAGATCTCTACCCTCAATGGCCGCCATATCTAAACATTAGTATACGGTTTTGTGAGACAAAGAGAAAAATGGGGATTAACTTCCACAAAACACAAACTAGATAATTTTGGGACTAACATATGGTTTAATTTTAGGAAATTTGAAATAAAATCGTCGATTTAGGAATTAAAATGTCGGTCAATTAGCTTAGCGTCTTTTTCTCAAACAGACAGCGCATGTTTAATATGCCTCAACGCAGTTTTTATCAGCTGAAATATAATTAAAGCCGCTGATCGTTTCTGGGAATATACACCTTTAAACATCAACGGTTGCCATGGGGGATCCCATCTGGCGATGCGTACTGGATTAAATATCTCACAATGATATTCAGAAAGCATTAATAATTAGACGAAGTTTTTGTTTAATAATATGTAGCATGTATATTACCTCTGATTCTCCATCTTCTTCCTCCGCTTTATCCAATGAATCTCCGGTTATAGTTTCAATATGTGTTATATCTGTTAAACAGATAAACAAGATTAACACAGGGTTCAATTCTATTTCTATAAATTGATTGTGTATAGGGTGTCTTTAGCAGTGGGGTGAAATGGTAATAAAATGGGGCTACTGTTCTTCCCTGACTGAGATAATGAATACAGGACCAATATATGATTCAATGCATTACAATAATCTGTTTATGGGTAGGGGTCTTTCGCAGGGGAAAAAAACAAGACCCAAGAAAACTCACGATAGACAGGTGACCCGATTGATAGGTTTGGGAAAGCAACCGTGCCACTTCACGCAATAACAGATATTATAACCCATTTGGCCACCCAACCCCTGTATTATAATAGTCTAAACCTAACCTCTATACAGCCACCCAATCTGTTTGTGCTTTGAGGTCTCTAACAGTGAACGAAACAGAAGACAGAGAAAACCAACACGAATGGAAATGTGACCTTACTCCAGATCATGTACAGGCTTGGGATTAAAACCATGCCAATCGACACCACAACAGACCTTATGATCCAAAGCAAACAAGTTAGACCTCATAGCCATCTAATCCTTGTGTAATAATAATCTAGACCTACCAGCAGGGTCTCTATTCAATCCTAGTTTACTGATAATATACTGTGGAATGTCATCTTTTATAGTCTGTTTAGCTTGACCTTCTGCTGCTTCTAACAACATATAAAACTCTTCCGGATCAAATTCCTGCAAATAGACAGTTATCTGGTTTCAAACTGTTTTACTTAGGCAACAAAAATCAAAAAGCAGTTGCCATGCAAGATAGGTTTACATTTTATGGGCCATAATCCAGGAAGTTACGCTCTGATAAGCCCAAGTCTCATAGGTACACAGACCTTTTGGATATAAATATATAAGTTTCATCGAAATAAGATAGATATTGTGACTTCTCGAAGAAACACAATATTGTTATTACATACTTTTACATTATTTGCTTCCAGGGAATAGCCATTTTGTCCAGCAGTTTCTGTCCGATTCCCATGAAATTGGAAATCAACAATCATTATGGTGTAACAGTGATATATTCAAACATTATTTAAGGAGGAACGATTGCAGGAAATTCCTGATGATCTTTCTCAGCCAATGCAAGGATCAAACACGGAACTTCCAGGTTAGTGAGCCAATGTCTTACTCACTGAGTCACCCCGACTGCCCAACCCGAGTAACGATAGTCACAAGGTCCTTTCAGGACTAACATATGGTTCAATTTTATTTCAATTCGTTTACACGTAGGGTTCTTCAGCAGTGGGAAGAAACCAAAGGTCCCAGAGAAAACCACGAGGTTGGACAGGTGACTCAATGACAGCCCTTATGATACAATGTGCACATGCTAACCATTCAGCCATCCCACCAGTCACAAGACAATATTTACATTATAAATAATTTTATAAATTGACTTACGAGACATTCTAATAATCTTGCTGGTCTTGATACAATTATATACAGTTGTTTTATCATCGGATAAATACACGAATACGCTAACGATGATATCTCACATCTCTCTCTCGCCTAAAATATAAACAAATATAACTCATTCAAATATAAACAACTAGTCATTATAATATATACAACTAGTCATTATAATAGAGTCATCAAATCATAAATTGTCATTATAATTGAGTTATTAAATCATAAACAAATAGTCATTAAATCATAAACAAATCATTATAATGCAGTCATTAAAAATGTGTATTTGATCAAATGATTTTGTTTTAAAGTACAATATATCGTGTTTCTCCCTGTATATTTTGGAACCTGTATGTCGAACAAAGATCAAAACGTATAAGTGAAAAAGAATTGAAAGCTTCTTACATCTTGTTTCAGTTTTTCCAGATTGTCAATCAATTCATAGAAATACGCCGTCGTAATGAGTTTCTCCTCAGATTTACTCAAAACATCTCGTGCCATTTCTAAGACTTGATGATGTAGAAAACATAATACTGCATCTGTTTCTTGGGACGGGTTCAACTTCTCATGTTCATTAATAAACTTCTTTAACCTGTCTTCCATCTGAGCTGTAGCCTAGAAAACAGAACATAATATTAACTGAATTGAAAATGAAATGGGGTTTGATGTCCTTCTGTTTTGAACTGGCCTAATGAAGACGGACTTACGCCATACACTGTGCTACGAGGGGAAATCTTACACGAGGGAAATTTTGAATTCCAACTATAAGGGATCTTTTACTTGCACACCAATGTGTATATGGTACCTCGGTCTATCATCCCATCCGAACAACTAGACAGCTGTCAGTGACATGGGGGAACAACGCCAGATAATCTGGATAAACTTTCTCGGCCAATGCTGGGATCGAACACCCGACCTCCAGGCTAGCGAGCCAACATCTTACCGACTTAGCCACCGTGACCTCCGATAATATTAACAATAATCTACAGAGAGAGAGAGAAATGAGGTTTAACGTCCACTCGACACAAACTAGGTCATTTCGGGACTAACATATGGTTTAATTTTATTTCAATAATTTGCTTGCGCAAACGAGGTTGAGAAGGCGACCCTATCTCCATGCCACATACGCTCACACCAGGGATCGAAACCACAGCCGCAAGCCAGAGGTGACCGGTCAGCTAGAGGCCGAAGCGCGGCACTCTAGACCACTGGGCCATCCCTACCCCCCAATAATCTACAGAAGATCCTAGTGTAGTAAAACAAAATTTTGAACTATAAAAGAGGATCTGTGTTTTAATCAGATTGGGTTTGGGTTTTTTTTGTCAATGTAATACCCTTTCTTCCATAGCATACCTTTGGAAATCTTTCTTTGTAGACACTGTTCATTATGACTATTTCTGAATCTCCACCTGGTGACCTGGCTGGACTACTGTAAACGACAAAACAAACACCAATAATTAAACAATAGAATTAAACCAGTCTGTCACATTACTTAGTTTTATAAATTCCTCATAAAATACAATACATTGGTTAAGATCGTGGTAAAGGTACTAGAATTAAAGATACATTATCTAAGAATAAAATTTGACTATTACGGATCTACTTTCATCTGGCTTCAAATGTTATATTATTCATCCGATCAATTAGGTATTAATTCCCATGACAAGCCAACAATCAACTCTGTAGATCATCAGATGGTTGCGATATTTAATGGATAAGAACAATTGCATTATGTATAGACTATACTATCGTAACAATGGTACTTGATAACCGTGACTATGTTGTCAAGTTTTCAAACACTCATAAATTAGCTTACATTCAAGTAATTTGACGGAAATTCTTAATATTTATTTTCTAATTACTATGGAAAGAATTGTCAGCTCTAGATCTACATCTTACATAATGTGTCTTTAACCTATATGGAAGTAGTTCTGGGTAAATGTTAGCTCTTTATCATTATTTATATAATGTATCTTTAACCTAGCTATATGGAAGTAGTTCTGTGTAAAATATGTGGTCGTGTAGAGAGGACGACCAGCCATTCTCCACTTGTTAACTTGACAGGTGTTTAAAGGTATCACCTGAATCAGGTGCTACCAAATATAGATTTATAAAGATGTTCAATTTGGAGGCACAATATGCAAGCCTGGAAGTAAGACACCTGTAACTGACAATGTCAGGCATAGATTCTGGTGTCTGACATTTTATCTGGCACTGATTTGTCTTTTTTATTGGTATTATTAATGCATGTCTGGCTCTAAGTTGAAAATGTCACATGGTATTTCATTAGTACCTGACATTTTGTCAGGTACATCTAAAACAGTTATTTCCAGGCCTGACAATATGATTCAAGTGTGTTGGCCTATCTTTAATGCATTTTCTTTATATGGAGAGTTGCCAAAAGGTAATAAATGATCCAAATATAAAATACATTTGTCAACATTTTCAGATGATTTAGTGAATGTGGAGAATGCTGTCATCAGTACCTGTATGAAACTATAGTTTGTTCAGGTAATAAATAAATAATTAACAGGTAATTAACAACCACTGAGATCAGAATAAAGTAATGATTTACGTCACTCGCGATTTTTGCTAAAGTATCAAATTTCTCACGGCTAAATCCTCACTAATATATACTCACATTGAATAGTTAACATTTAATTAAGAAAACAAACGCTACATACTGGCCTTGAATACAGTCAGATTAAAAACTGGCCGATTATTTCTGTTGTCCCACAACAATTAAATGTTAAATACTCAATCTGAGGATATGTCAGTGTGGATTATGTTGGAAGAAATTGGATATTGTCTAAAAAAACATAATTTTAATTAAATCAATCTGTTTCTTTTTTAATTACATCAATGAAGTCTATTTATTTTAAATAGTATTTTTTTTTAATTGGCAGTAGTAAATAAAATCATGCGGATTATATAAATATAAACAAACACAAGCTTTAAAAGGCAGCCAATAATAACATGCTTAATATTAATATCAGTAAACGATCATTCAGATAATACACAGAGAATTCCATCTTCTCTTATATCAGCATCTCTTATATCAGCACTACAGCCTTTCCTCTTACATCGACACTACAACCTTTTTTATAACAAAACTTTGCCTAGTTAATGGCACTACAGACTATTCTAACATAAAATTCCAATTATCAAGGGATCTTTATGTGCATGGTAATGTCTACGCAGGACCTGTGGTTTTCGTCCCTGACTATACGTTATCTAACCATTCGACCGTTCCCCCCATAACCAAGACTAAGGTTGAATACAGGACTTAATGATTAGCGAGCCAATATCTTACTCACGGAGCCACTGCAGCTCCCCCCCCCCAGTAAAACTACAAACACAAAGTTTGTTTAAATCTAATCTCTATAACAGATGATGGAGGTATTTTCATGCATTATTTTACTACACATGGCAGACTATGCAGTTCATTCACGGCATTGGCTATAGAATAAACACAAACAATTTGTTGCATACTATATTTGGTAAAATAATAAAGAATAATGGCCACTCGAAACACACTATGTCATTTTGGGACTAACATATGGTTCAATTTATTTCAATAATTGTAATAGAAATACTAATAGATTATAAGGTCACCCAACGAAAAACCTGACATATTCATGGCAATGCTACAACTGAACCACGAGTTAAAAATTTTAAAGTCATCGCATATCTGGATTGTTTCGAGCCAAACTTTAATTCTAAAGTGTCCAAATGATTTAACGTTACAAATAACTGAATATGTTTTGTGCTTATCTTTTGTGATATCAAGCAACATTCAAACATTTTATAAGTGTATGGTAATTATTAAAATTGACATGTAAAATATCATATATGTGGAATAACACTGTAACCCAAGAATCATTTAATTTTGTGTATTTAACATTGATTTCTTTCACAATTAATTTATCATTTAATACCAATATTTGTTTAAAAATTTGTAAAAATCGTTAAAAATCACCAAATATCATCTAGTTTGTACTTGTGTCCAGTTTAAAGCAGGCTGTTTAATTTTGATAGTGAGCGTTCAATTTACAAACGTTTAATTTCTTGATCACGGTTTAAATATACCAAGTCAATTGATTATTGATGCATAATGATTACTCTTTGAACAGTGGTCAGGAAATGAAATACTTGTAAAAGGGGCACTTATTATCAAAATTGAATAGTCAGCTTTTAACCAGACACAAGTACAAATTAGATGATTTGGGTTTTTATTAAATGATTTTTACGTATTTTTAAACAAAACATTTGATATTAAATGAATATGAAAGAAATTAGCGCTTGATACACAAAATTAAATGATACCCTCGTTACAGTGTAAAGTGTCTCAATAAATAATAACAACAAGAATATAACTTGTGAGATTATATAGATACAATAGCTAAATAATGCAACAAAATGCAAAACACAAGACTCTAACCCTATCCATGTACGCATTTCCGGATACATGGGAATGGCACAGGCACCTGTATCGTGGAAAAGATTTCAAAATTAATATCAATCTATGATAAGTATAATGTCTTGAGATTGTTATGGCCATGTTCATAACTTTTAAAATTATCCATGTAACCCTCTGTAAGTTATGTGGTCATGGACAATTTTTAAAGTCATCGTAGACTCGATTGTCTACCAAGCCAAAATAAGAGAGTATTGCCACTGGGTAATGGAATCTAGAGTAGTGAACTTTGATTCCATTTATTTCATTCCAACCGGTATCTCACCTTGGTATTATTATATCAACTGAAAGAGAATCGGTTTCAGATGAGTTATTTGCACCTGAGTTAGAAACCCGAATCAGACCAGTTATTTGATAATCTCACTTACGAACATGGACGTAACAAACTAAAGACATTATACTTAGTCATAGCTTGATGTTATTCTATAAATATTTTCCATGTTACAGGTGCCTGTGGGAAACAGTTCCATTACATTTCCATAAGACCTGGAAAACTGAGAAAACTTGTACATGGAAAACGAGCCTTGGTTATTTGATTTTAAGACGAATGAAATATATAATTAAGAAGAAATCTTACTCCAACGCAAGCCAGGATAAACTGGGTTAACCACAAGCAAGAAAAAGAGAAAAAAAAATGGATCAAAATAAACATGAATTATGACAAAATTGAATTTGGAAAGCAAAAATCGCCAAATTCATTTAAAGACCGAAATTTAAAAAAAGAATGTTAATAAAACTAGTAGATTTAAAGCATAGCGTTAAAAAAAATTTTTTTATCTATAAAGCAATCATCTTTAAAGCCATGCACCTTTTTTCTATTCATTTGAAATGAAATGGGGTTTAACGTCCTACTGTTATGATCCCTATCCATTTGAAATGAAATGGGCTTTATCATCCTACTGTTATGCCCCCTCTATTCTTTTGAAGTGGATAAATGTCTAAAATCAACAAATATTTAAACATGGGATGTAACGTCCTACTTTCCGGCAGAACTGACAGCGTGACCATCAGCACATGTTGTCTATATCCAAGACCAATGAGTAAATCTGTCAATATTTCTTATCATTACGAGAGGGAGCCATACGTTTATATCGTAACCTAGGATCGCTAGGGCATATCCATACATTTACATCGTGTCATAATTACCTTAAACTGCGAGACCTCGGTCTCATCAGGGGAGACGATCTCCCGTCATCTTCTGCTCCTGTCATCTGGTCATCGTCAAAATGACTGGATAAATATACCATGTCTTCGGCAGTAGGGGCTGATGGGAATTGATGTAATTTTTCATGAGAAGAATAACGGGACTGAAACAGTAAACACATATATATCTAAATTAATTGTAAATTTAGCAAATATTTAAACGAGTAAAAACAGATTCGTGAATAATCCATGAAGTTTCCATCTGATACATGCCAATATCGAAAGCAGTTTCGTCAAAATCAGATAAGAATTGTGACCTGTAGAGAATTCACAGACACTTGTGGACCTACAGGGGCAACGGCAAGATACATCAACATGAAAATGTGGCCGTATAAAGACAGATTAGTGAATCTGAGTATGCTACATGTATGTTTAATAATAGTAAAATATATTAAACATGCATTATGCAAGAGCTACATCTGCTTATTGTAGGTCTGTCTTTAGACCTGAAATGTTATAAAAACTATTAATTAGACAGTAATTAACTTATTCGACCATAATCTCCTCTCAATGTTGAGGCTAGCATGAGATTTTTGTTGGATTGTAGTTCGATTTGCTGAAATATTTTCATTTGTGATTTACCACTAAAAATGGATAACTGAGACTACTCGTTTTGTCTTACCGACGTTAGTAATGATGACCGAGGCTAAGCGGAAATTTCAATCGCTTAGTTCTAAGCTAATAGTGGATCAATTTGACTGAAATTTTCAGCAAATTGCCTTTATATTAGCTAGTTTTTATACGTCCACATTGAAATGTGGTCGTATATTGTCGTTGCCCCCGTCCGTCCGGCGGTCCATCCGTCCGTCCGGCGTCCACAATTGCTTGTGGACGCTCTAGAGGCTAAAGTTAATATCCGATTGACTTTTAAGTTTATACACAGTGTTTAAGGGCATGAGACGAAGAAGCCTATTGTTTTTCAGCGATTTCCAATAATAACTACCAGAGTTATGGCCCTTGATCACTTCAAATAATCTTGTGGACGCTCTAGAGGCCAAAGTTAATATCCGATCGACTTCAAATTTATACACAGTGTTTAAGGTCATAAGACGAAGAAGCCTATTGATTTTCAGCGATTTCCGATAATTAGTGCCAGAGTTATGGCCCTTGATCACTTCAAAAAGTCTTTTGGACGCTCTAGAGGCCAAAGTTAATATCCGATTGACTTTAAATTTATACACAGTATTTAAGGTCATGAGACGAAGAAGCCTCTAGAGTTTCAGCGATTTCCGATCATTAGTGCCAGAGTTATGGCCCTTGATCACTTCAAAGAATCTTGTGGACGCTCTAGAGGCCAAAGTTAATATCCGATTGACTTTAAATTTATACACAGTATTAAAGGTCATGAGACGAAGAAGCCTATTAATTTTCAGCGATTTCTGATGATTACTGCCAGAGTTATGTCCCTTGATCACTTCAAAAAATCTTGTGGAAGCTCTAGAAGCCAAAGTTAATATCCGATTGACTTCAAATTTATACACAGTGTTTACAGTCATGAGACGAAGACGTCTATTGATTTTCAGCGATTTCCAAAAATTACTGCCAGAGTTATGGCCCTTGATCACTTCGAAAAAATCCTGTGGACACTCTGGAGGCCAAAATTAATATCCGATTGACTTTAAATTTACACAGTGTTTAAGGTTATGAGACGAAGAAGCCTATTGATTTTCAGCAATTTCAAATAATTACTGCCAGAGTTATGGCCCTTGATAACATCGAAAAATCTTGTGACGCTATAGAGGCTAAACTTATCATCCGATTGACTTCAGATTGATACAAAGAGTTTAAGGTGTTGAAACGAACAAGTATTTTGATGTTCAATGAATTTTGATAACTGAACAGCTAAATCCGTGATATTAAATGTTTCGTATACTAATTGTTAGCGTGGGGCAAAACTTTATAAAAAGCAAACAAATTCTAATGATTTTCTGATAATTACATAATGAGTTGTTACTCTTAATCTGATTTTTGTGTATTACAAATGTTTCATTACCCAAAAAAGCAAAATATGCGACAACCCTTGTTGACTGCCCGGACGATTTAGCTGCTATGGGCGTATGTTTCGTTGCCTGGCAACCTATCTTTAACTATTGTAGTGAGAACTGCCAACTTGTTATCTAATCTCCCATAATGTATCTTTAATAGTGAACTCTGTTTTTTTTACTGCTGATTGCTTGGATATCTGTTCTGTGTGGTCATTATAGGACTACCTTTATGTAAATCGTGTGACCAATTCTCGCAACAAGATGGCTATTTTTATTGCACTTACTGTCACGTTTGCGCATCCGGAATATATTCGACACTTGTATGCAATGACAGTAAGTGCCGTAAATATAGTCTACAAAATATTCTTTACGTTTCTGTAAAAGTAGCACTTTGTTCTCACAAAGGTATGACAGTTAAAGATTGTAGCTATTGGACTTCTTAATCAACAAGTTATAATTAATTCTTTGTAATTGAGCTAAAAGTAAATTGAATTTATGATACTAGTGATTGGTTCATTATTTCATCAATCAGCTTCTCAAGTGTCTGTAGGTGATTATAATCAGATACTCCCTGGTCCATTCTTCATTGGCCAAGAGTTGGGGTTACAGATCGCATTATTGAACATCCCAATAGATTAAATTTCAGTACGTAACTGACCTCCTTGGTCGGACGATTACACACCTCATTCTATGTAATAATTATCATTTATTTAAATTTTTGCAGATGGTTTGGTGAATAAATATGTGTACAAGTCTTTAGTAGTACGAGTGATAAATGATTTATTTCCAGGTTTGCCAAGGATATTGTAAAAGTAAGTAAGTGCAGGAGAAAGCAGAGGACTATCAAAATCGGTCTGTCTGTCACACCTTTTTGAACACAATAACTCTCTGTCTAGCTAACTGAGCTAGAATGTTCAAACTTGGTGTAGGTGTTTATTAGGTGAGTGGCTTGACTGACTTCAATGATTAAGATATTTCACTAAAGATAAGCAGAGCAAAGCCATTTCATTGGTCGATGCTTTGTGACAGACACGGATAACTATAATTCTAATTGATGAAGGTAGTGATACCACGTACTTCAAAACCTTGACTGAGTTGGAGTGTGAACATTTTCTGCTTGACTAAATGTAGATAATCAGTTTGATTGCTCGATACTTTTGAAAAAGATAAATGACCAATTAATTAATATGGGTCGTATTTGGGATTGTGGCAGAGGACATTAGGCTGTTGTGGTGTTTTCTTAATCCTGAGCAAATTTTTGCCATTAAAAATCTGTCTGATTAAATGTACGATATGTATTGGCCAGTCTTAAATAAACTAGCATTGTTAGGGATCAAATCTCAGCGTTTATTTTTATAAACCATTAACTGCTTTTACGAGACAGATTGTGATAAATCTCCCAGTAAGCCACCAAGTAAATAAGATTAGCCAGCGATCAAATCTGAGCCATTATTTACATCAAAAATAGGTTGCCAGGCAACAAAATATATCCTCACAGCAGCTGAATTGTACAAGCAGTCACATAGGTTCAGTAATCTGTCGAATAAATGAAATGAAATGGAGTTTAACGTCCTACTAATCTGCTCCGACTCGGCTTATGGAAAGGGCATACGCCATACAGTGTGCTATAAGGGAAATTTTTCCAGACAGCAGCAATATGGCCTACTCTGATATGAAATTCCAAATGTCAATGGATCTTTTAGGTGCATGCCAATAAGTACACAGGACCTAGGTTTTTCGTACCATCCAAAAAATTAGACAGATGTTCTTTGCAGACCCGTTGTCCTGCACCACTGACAAGGAGGAAAACCCTGTCGGAAAATCCTGATAAACTTTTCTCATCCAACACCGGGAGCGAAACCGCAACCTGCAGTCTCACAAGCCAGTGCCTTACTCCATTAGCCACAGTGGCTACTCTAGTCAAATAGCTTGATATAATGTTGGGTAGTCATATTGGCTCAGTGAGTAAGTACGCCGCTGGCTCACCAACTTCTAAAATGTTGGGTAGCGTGTATAACACGTGGAAGCCACTGTGACATGATGAACAGTTGATGATGAGGTGAAATAATTAGATATTGGTTGACAAGACTATAACCAATTACTGTTGAATAGGTTTTCACTTTCAAATCCTTGCCCAAGGCTATCATAGGCCATTAATAGCAACAAATATAGATGCTAGTCCTTCACATCTTCTGGCTAGATGTCTGATAAAAGCTTCTTAGGCTGTGCCAAATAGATACTCAGTCTTCAGGAAAACTTCTTCAAATTTTCATTCTGAGAGAGAGAGAGAGAGAGAGATAGAGAGAGGGTTGGTTAACTCCACTGGACACAAATAAGCTAAGTCATTTGCTTGCTAAGACTTTAGGGGTGAGATGAAAGCGGATGAGTTCTGATCTCTTCGACTTCATGAGAACGAGAGAACGAGAGAATGAGGGGACGGTTTGACGTCAAGTTGACACAAAATAGGTAATTTCGGGACTACCATATAGTTCAATTTTACATCAATAATTCGCTTGCGTGTAGGAGTGGGTGATATTGTGTGAAGATGATAATTGTTGTTGGCTGGATGAAATGTCAACCATGTTTGAAAAGCCTTGAAGTAAAATGTCAAATCAGCAAGTAATATGAGGAGAGTTGCCGTGTATTTCGCCTGCAGGTTGTGTTATCTCAGGGAGTATTATCTCGACATTAGTTTCCGCGTCATTGATTATAACCATCATATATAATATTCCATTTAGTCATGTCGGCGTCTTGTAATGAAGTGTATTCACGCTGGAGACTAGATATACAACCCTGTTCATTAACTCTCACACAACACTACAACTTGTGTACGATATCATGTATTTAAAGGGAGGGGGGTGATGTCCACTTGACACAAACTAGGTCATTTCGAGACTAGCACATGGTTCAATTTTATTTCTGTAGCAGTTGGGGGAAACAATGTGTCTAGTCTTACCCTTCGAGTCACTTGTTACAAATAGCACTGAAACACATTATGGTACACGATTCTTGTACCAATGGTAAAATGTTTATTAGACATCAGAAGCCTACCTTTTCAAAGTAAGATCACAGCATCAATGTTCATTAAAATTTCAGTGTCGAAGACTTTGGATGATATTGAGTTAGAGACTTAGCTACTTTAGGTCAAATTGATTTGACAATCAAATAAACTTTTCCTTTCTGTGTGAGGTTTTATTGTCATCTTCTTGGGATTATTATAAACTTTGGATGATACTGAGTTATAGACTTCGCTAGTTTAATATTTAGTTTCAAACCATTTTTTTAAAACTGTTCAAATTCAATGGTCTGTCTAGAGCTAAATTAGTTAATGAGTATTACAACTATTTACTTTCTCAGAAGGTGTTGAATAATTAACAGACTAATTAAAATCTCAACACTGATAGTGGAAACTAAAAAGTTTGCATAATTTTAACAAACAGTCGAACATAATTCTGTAGGGGGTAGAATTGAATAGTTCCGTGTGTTATAGTAGTGATACTTACCGAAACGTTGGAGCTACCTGGAGTATTGGTACCGTAACCTGATGATGGTAACGATGCAAACGACCATCTTCTTCCATCACACCTGGAAATATAGAAACACAGTCAATTAGGAATGAGGAGAGAGAGAGAGAGAGAGAGAGAGAGAGAGAGTGTTTAACCTCCACTCAACACAAACTAGGTCATTTCGATGGAGACTGACATCCAGAAAGAGAGAGAGAGTTATTGATATTATTTATGTCCCACATATAGATTCAAAATGTCAAATACTAGTTTACTGTAACCTGGGTATTATTTAACCTCGTGTATTTAACCCTAATTAATTTCACATCCATTCAATATCAAATCTCTGTTTGAAATTTGTCAAAATTGTTTAATTTGTACTTGAAAGCTAATCTGAAATCTGTGACTTACTTTTTGATGGCTTGAAATGCGAAATTTCCATGTTGACTAGGAGACAGATTTCTCGGACTTTCATGGGGGCTTCCTGGAAAAACAACAACAATTAAATATAATAAATAACCACTTGAAATAGTATCAACATAAAAGTCATAAAATACACTGGTAAAGTAGTTTTAACCCATAATTTTCGTTCTATCCAACAACACACTCTGTTTCAATGGTTCTACGCAAAATAATGTGCTTCAAATGGTTCTTGTCAACACAATGTGCTTCAAATGGTTCCTGTCAACATAATGTGCTTCAAATGGTTCCAGTCAACACAATGTGCTTCAAATGGTTCCAGTACACAATGTTCCATGGATCACACTGTATTTCAATATTTCAGTGGATCAGTCTGTATTTCAATGTTTCCATGGCAACCCATGGAGATCAAGTAAAAAATTGTGTTTCAAAGGTTCCTCTTAACATAACATGTTTCAATGCCTCTAATTACACAAACAATACAATTCAATAGTTCCTGAAATCCCAATATAATTCAATAGTTCCAGGAATTGCAATTTATTTCAATAGATCCAGGAATACCAATTCAATTCAATAGTACCAGGAATTTCAATAATTCCAGTACAACACAACTAGCTGTATATAACTTCAACACATAGTTGTATTTAAATAGTGTCACAATAATTTCAAGATTTACAGTAAAACTTCCGATATAAATACCTGTTTTTAATTTGTGTCGCATATCCTTTACAATATCTTATAACGTCTTTGTGACATCTTCATCTAGTTACTAAATTAAATTTTCGTTACAAAAAACGTTTATATTGTACAGATTGACGATCACAAGTATGTTATGGCATTCATATTGACTGAAAACATCTCGCATTTCCCTAGAAACATGTCGTACCCACGCAAAACCAAATGACAACTGATTGGTCTTCCTACCTAATTGGTTCAATCATACGTTTCGTACTAGAAAATAATGATTTATCTAGTCGAGGTATTATCAAATAATGGTGTATTTTGTAGATGTACATGTGTACATGTGTAATTATTAAAGATAAATTAATCGTTGACGTCGTATATATCTCGATTGATCCATGTGGATAGGTTAGTGATCTGTAGATAATGAATATTATTAACCGTTCATTTGATTCCTGCTCAGAGAATGAAGAAAGCAGACGTCCTATAACATGACGATGAAGAATACCTGTTAAAACTAATTCCTATCTTCAGGTAAGTTTTAAACTTTAAATAAATACTTGTGAAATATAATGGGGTTTCACGTATAACTTGTGTGCACCTCCTGCCATGCAGTTTACTATGAGGGAAATTTTGTCAGGACCGCTGTGCTACGGCTAACTGTTACACAAAGAGAGAGTTTACCCTCTTCTGACACAAACTAGGTCATTTCATGACCAACATATAGTTCAATCTCATTTCAATAATTCACTTGCGCAAAGGTTTTTAGTAGTGGGAGGAAACCAGACTATTGTAGAAAACTCACATGGTGAAATAGGCGACATACAAGCGGGGAATTAATACCGCACCACTGACGCTCTGATCAGGGCACACAATTACCATTCAGCCACCTACCCCCTGCCTTATTAGGTAATGAGGATGTTGTTGGGAGAATATTTCAACTTGGTTGTGGGACTCGCAAGTAACGGTCTATATTCAATCAAATATGACCAAATAAAATCCCTGTGCACTTAAAAGAACCGTTGCCAGTAGGAATCAAACGGAGAGGTGGTTCCATTCTGTTATCTGGGAAAAATTCACCTCATAGCACACTTCATTAGCCCCGTCAGAGCAGAACAGTAGCACGTTGAATCCCATTTCATTTCATTTCATTTTTAACCATCCTCAATAAGATTTCACTCGACACCCTTTCATACTGAAGTTACTATTGAGCGGCTTGATACTGTTTGAATATCACCCCATATGACGTCACGTGGCAGATTTTCTCGAGTCACATTAAGAATTTGTAACATGTAAAGATCAGTTTTCAGTTGATCAAAGATCATAGTAAGGCAACCATTTCAACGTAAATTTAGAAGCTCATTGGTATCTGTTTTCCATTGATTAATTGATTTTGTTGTCAAGTTGAGCATGTTTAACGCTGGTTTATGTCAATTTTAACAGTCCAGATCTCTACTGGAAATAACTCTCAGATAACATATGACTATCAAATGATGGCAATCTAACCTTAAAAACTTGGCAATCGGTTGTTTTTATCATAATCCCTGAAAAATAAACTTGACAATCGCCATTGGTTGTTTTTATCCTATTCCCAGTAAAATAAACTTGATAATTGGTTTTTATCATATTCTCAGTAAAATCAACCATAAAACTTGACAAATGGTTGTTTTTATCATAATTCCAGTAAAATCAACCATAAAACCTGACAATAGGTTTTATTTGATGTGATCAATATATAACCAAGTTACCTACTATACTCATATATATATTGTAATGTATCGAATTCCTCTTTTACATATAAGATGCACACGTTTTTGTTTTTCATTGCGTATATATGTACCCTGAACTATTGATTGTGATTTTAAGTAATTAGGGAAGCGATTAATTAATACACTTGTTCATCCACAGTCAAATGTACCAGTTAAATAAAAACCTCACAACATTTTAATATTTCAAAACACTTATTCAAAATTTGACCCATATTCCACGGTTCTCAGACATGCAAAGAACAAATTCCAAACCTATCAGGATCAATTTACATTTGACCGGCCATGTAAATGATTGATATATTTTGTTTCTAGAACGTTTTGTTGTCATTTGTCTGGGTATATGTACTCTACAATACTACAAATGAAGCCGATATAATACGACGACTGGCGTTCAGGGAAACCAGAGCTTAAATTAACTGGGATTTATTTCACATATTTGATTGATTCAGTAATAAAGGATTAGGTGACTAGTTGGGATTACATGCTTCTAGTACATTTCTCCAACCATAAAAATAAATCCTGTTTATTCTTTAATATGTGTTGCTATGGTAACTGACCAGAAGTGGAAAGATTGGAGGCAATAGTAAATAAAGAGATGGTAAATGGTACTTCTATTGAACACCTAATGACCCTATAAATACAAGTTTATCTTATAGTTGTTATTCAGTACAAAATAATCCATATCTATATTTAGAAAATCTTATGAGACACAGAGAGAGAGAGAGAGAGAGAGAGAGAGAGAGAGAGAGAGTTTAACTATCACTCAACAGGTCATTTCAAGAGTAACTTATGGTTCACAATTTAATTTCATTCATTTACTTGTGCACAGGGGTTTTTAGAAGTGGGAAGAAACCAAAGGACCTTAGAAAACCCACATAAAGCGGGAAAAATATTGTGGAAGGGGGGGGGGGACTTTCACTCTATGTAAAAAGGGGCAAAATGGTAGTTTAACTGTGGGAGGAAACCAGAAGACCTGGGGCAATCCCACAAGGTTTAGCAGAGGGCAACCATAATCCTTTTCCCCCTTGGCTGTTGACCTTTAGTAAATAAGTTTATTATTGATACATATTTAGTGATTGATAGATCAAGACTTGTCCTAAATAATAGATCAATCATCATATTGATAAAATACAAGCTACACGTGATCATAGATTAGGTCAATAACATCACCTCACCTGTAATCAACCATCAAGCCATCAATAATATTTTTTACATTAATTATTGAGAGAGAACGAAGGGATTTCTGTCAAGTCCACTATCGGGAATAACACAGTTCAATATTATTTCAATAATTCGCTTGCTTGTAGGGGGTCTTTTAGAAGGACCCAGAGAAATCCCACAAGGTTGGACTGGAGACTCTACTCCTTGTCATTTACACCATGGGAATCGAAACCATACCATCAGAAAGATATTAAGGTACAACGCGCATACGTTAACCCTTCGGTCAACGAACCCCTAATTAATTAATGTAGTTCTCCTGAGTACTGTTATCAACAATGAATCCATCATCACTTTAATAATATTTTTTACATTAAATAATGTAGTTCCCCTGAATATTGGTTTTTTTTTTTTAACATGGCTATTATGTCCAATATTACATCATTAGCTAGGATAATGTGTAGAGTATCCTAGTCCAAACAAAATTAATCAATTCCATAGAATTATCTCCTGTGTATTTCTATTTCCAGTGCAATAAGTATGACTGTTGACATACGTAGATAATGGTCTTTCTCATTCTAATTATACGCGACATTGTACATACAAGATTAACAGTAACTATCTCCTTGTCTACTCGGTAATTAGTAATCCTCTTCACTATTCATACATAATGTTTCATCATATTCTATCTGTAGTTTAAGCTCTGTTTTAAGTCGCTTGATGAAGACTTAAGAAGCTTATACCGTCAAATTGTCGCTCGGTAATAAAGAGTAACTTAAAATTCATTCCCGTTTATATGCAGCTCGATAATTTTGAGAGAGAGACTAACATATGGTTCCAATTCCATTTCGCTTGCGCATGGGGGTCTTTAGCAGTGGGAGGAAACCGGAGACCACGGAAAAAAGCCACAAGGTTGGACTTGTTGTCAGGTACAACCTGTGAATTGACCGTAATCAAGTATTGCTTTATAAAGATTAGGGAAGGTTATTAGTAGCCCAGTTACTAACATTACTTTATACTCCGCACGACTGATATCAGCTCAGTAATTATGTAATTCTTTTTACATGTACATGTATATACGTAATGTTACATCATATTTAATATATCAAGTCGCTTGATAAGTCAAGGGAAGCTTAGTCAAAATGTTGTTCAATGGTATACAGAAATTGTATTCGATGGAGCTGTTCTGACGTGGTTCCCCCTTGGTCAGTGATGCAGGACGGGGAGCCTATCAAGGACAAGAGAAAGAGAGAGAAACCAGGTCATTTTGGGACTAACATATGGTCTTAATTTTATTTCAATAATTCTCTTGCATGTATGGGCCTGTAGCAGTGGGAGGAAACCTGTTGAAAAGGCACCCCTATCTCCATGCCACATACGCTCACACCAGGGATCGAAAGAACAGCCGCAAGCCAGAGGTGATCGGCCAGCTAGAGGTCGAAACGCGGCACTCTAGGCCACTAGGCCATCCCACCCCGCCCCTCTAACAAGTACAGCTGTCTAGTTGTTTGGATGGGACAAAAACCCGAGGTTCTATGCACACATAGGCATGCCGTAAAAGATCCCTTGGCAGTTGGAATTCGATATAAGAGTAGGCTGTAGTGCTGCTGTTTGGGCACACTGTATATCGTATACCCTGCCTTCGTTAATCCAGTTGGTGCTGAACAGGATGCTAAACTTCATTCCATTCTTCCCAAAAACACCCTTATCATTTCCAGTGCCAACAAATTTTACCTTAATCAAATCAAGAACACTCCCCGCCCCCAAAAATCCTTATCCAAAGCACCTAAGAGAGAGAGAGAGAAAAACCTGGTTGTTTCAGGACAAACGTACCGTTTGTGTCTATTTAAATAATTTGCGACCATACTTGTCACGTACAAGCTGGGCATTGAAGCCACGCTACTTGACTTAATAAGAGAGCTGAGGATCCAATGCCCACACTTTAGAGAATTCGACCTAACCACCATTATTTCAATCTATTGTGATATATACATACCAGGCATCAACATATTATGTCTGCTACGACGAAACCGTGATCTCGCTCGATGTCGACCATCGTCAACGTGATAGTATCCATAATGAAGGTTCTCCACGGAACTTGATACACAAACACTGTTTGATCTCCGTCGCACTAGAAGAACATCGTCATCCATTTTTCTTAGTCTGTATCACTCCAACAGAACTAGAGTAATTTAACCTCTTTATGTATATCTACGACGGATTTAACCTGATCTCCAACTTATAAAATTAAATAACGTTAATATCATTCATTGTCGTGTAGTCACAGATTAACCATCGCAATTCCAATATTCAGTAATCCTATTTTTTATTCACTTCCTTGTTCACCTCATTACAAATAAAAATAAAGCCTTTACTGATTTTTTATTCTTTGAATTATTCAAATGTATGAGTTTTAAAAGATCAAGAAATACAACAAAGTCACCACAATTCCACGACACTTCAATTCTCACTTCATTTTAAAAAAAATCCTCACTGAATTTATGTGTTCAATTATTTGAAAATAATGGGTTTCCTAGCGAGTGCAACAGAAATCCCATTTTAAAAAATTTGACAGAATTTATACATCAATTATTTGAAAGTAATGTGTTTTAGAAACTAGGGAACACAAAAGACATGGCATTTTGTGAAGACGAAATTGTAAGATCAATAATGATGGAAGTGTAAAAGAAAGAATCTAATAAGGCCCACACGGTTTTCCATATCTACTTTTTTTTTCAATAACTGCCATGGTATAATAATAATTCATTACCCCCGAAAGAAAAGATCGCGTTGGTAGAAGTCTTATTAACTGTGTAAACCACAGGCCAAACTGAAAGCCTGTCTGCAATATCATCAAATAATTCTCGTTATATTTATAAATGGACGCCCGTTATTTAAATCTATCTGACAGGTCGAAATATCTTTACGTTAGTCAACATCCAACGCCTGGAGCGAATGGAATTTACCATTGTGGTCGACCTCTGATATTAACGGCACCGATAAGATATTTAAATTATTAATCTCAACACTATCACTGTATAATGTCCATGTCGAGACTTCATTCCTGTCATCGGAGATACCTGGTCATCCTTAAATCGCGTCTTCCATGTTGACTGATGTGACAACGTCCATGACACATGAATTAACAATACCGGAGTAACGTAGTAGAATTCTGTAAATTCACGACTCGACTATTTTGATGGTGTGTAATTGTTGATTTATGTTATCGAACGTAAAGCTGTATGGATGATGATCAAGTTGAATCAAACCAGTGAGGTTTTACTCCCAACACTCATCACATGCAGCAACACACCGACCCACCGTCACAGGAGTAAATTCAATCAATAATCATGTTGTGTAGTTGGTTGCTGTCTGCTTATAGTAATATAGTCCATTAGCTATAGAATAGTACGTAGAGCATGTACGAACCGTGTAGTAATATTACCATCACACCAATATCCTATAGCTGGTTTGTCGTCTGCTTGTAGCAATATAGTCCGCTAGATCATGTACGACACATGTAGTAATTATATCACCATCACACCAATATCTTGTTGTCGTCTACGGTAGGAATATAGTAATCACATGTACAGCTAAAATCGTGAAGTTGGTTACAATTTTCTCGAAAATCACATACATACAACTGCTGTGTAATTATGTTATATCCCCATCACAACATTATTGTATCCTTTAACTGGTTAGCTTCTGTTTGAAGTAATATGGTACGATAGAATGGTACAAAATCGTGAAGTTGGTTACAGATTGCCCATAAATGACATGTACCTCTTAATTTGAAATTATAGGCCTTTTTTATTCGAAAACTATAGTATAGGCCTATTCAATTCGTAAACCCACATGTACAAAAAATCGTGAAGTTACAGTTTCTGACATTACAGTTTGTAAATCACATGTAAAACCCCTTGTGTTGTAATATTACCAAAACCAGATACTGTAAGCTCAGTACAACTGGTTAGCGTCTGCTCTCCACGGTGTATATTCCATCCTTATAATCACTATTTCTTGTATATCAAGTGATTCAACCACTGACTAAACCTTGAAACATGTTTTATAATTACATCACTAGTTGATTGGTCATATCATATATGGGTCATAAATATATCAAAATATTTTTATCTTGAGTTTTATTAATCATCTTGGTGTCTCATCTCATCTCATATTAAAGGAGCTGCTCCATTCATATTTTAATGAGCGAGAGAGAGAGAGAGAAATGGGGTTGTTCACTCAACACAAACTAGGTCATTTTGGGACTAACACATGATTCAATTTTATTTCAATAATTAGTTTGCGCCATCCAACCACTGATATTTTAATGAATAATGGATTAATTCTGTATGGAAGACCCATGGTAATCTTTTTTCGCAGAAGTACAGACTAATGGTCTCCTTACTAACTCTCTTGCACCCAATTGCCTGCTATTCCACAAGTGCCTGGATTGCCATGTTTACACAGCTCGGAAATTTGCTTTGATAAAAGAATGTGTTGATGCCATATAATGTAAAGTGGCAGACATATTCTGGGGTTTTTTCTGCTTATTAGATAAAGTGATTTTTGTTCTCTCTTGTTGTAACATTTTAAACTGACGAATTAAAGAAATTAAATTGCCATGTGACCTAACATAGCGTAAATTGACTATTTCCATCCGAGAACAAATAGTTTTGCTCTATATAATCTTGTCAACAGAGTACATGACCCGAGTTAACGATTAGTGGCCTCATGTTGCATAAAATCGACAAATTAACAAATGTTTCAAGTTTTCATCAGTGTAAATATTCTTTGTCAGGATAAAAGTACACGACCCGGAGTCGAGGATAACGATGTAATCAGTGACTGTAGAGATATAAAATAATGGCTGCTCTCTGCTCTTCATCAATAATTAAAGTATGTAGTTAATGATTAGTTGTACCTGTTTATACAGGTAACAATCAATATGACCAGGTAAGGCAGGTGAGTAAACGATCATATTACTCATTCTATGACCAGACAACATTAGTAACAATTAATCATATTAAAAGACTCAGAGAGAGAGAGAATGCAATGACCCCTCCTCTTTAATACAATGTCCCTTAACAACAGTCGAATAATGCTTGATACAGGGATGCACCAATATGTTTTCCCTTGGGGGTAGGGTAGGGTGGGGTGGGATGGCCAACTTAGCATTACAAAATCAATTACTAAAAACTAAATAATAAATACAGAAACTTAAAGTAAACCAGGGAAAACAAGAAGGGAATCAACCCCACTCAATCTTCTGATATACGGACACATTAGACCACTTGACAATCAACCCTCCAGGCTCTAGCCACTGGACCAACAAACTGGATTACATAACTCAATAAGGTAAATCTAATTACCCACTTGATAATCAAGATGATTAATCAGATAGACATGCTTATCCAGACACTTATTCAATAAATCTCTAAAGTCAACTTATTTGTCACATTCAAACTGTTTTGCTTTGTTTTATTATATCCCAGTGATGGTCGAACAAGTGAGCATTATTTTCAGTGGTTTATTGTCGTCAGTGGTTCAGGAAGGAAGGTATGGGAATAAATAGTATCTTGGCGTTTGGAGGGTACAGAAAAAACACGAGCTACCATGTGCATACATAGGCTTGCATGTAAAAGAATCCCTGACTTACTGGAGTAGGTTGTAGCATCACTCTATCAGAGGCAACATTTTCCTTAACACATAATGTATGGCAAATGTCAGTTTTTGTTAGCCCAGAAAAGTACAACATTAAACCCTATTTCATTTTACTCGTTTCATAGAACAAATATTAGTTGAAAGACTAACTCTCGACAATATATCTTAAAGATTTATCCTTTAAAGGCAATAAAATGCCTCGCAAATATGTTCTACGTCGAACTTAATTCTCAATAAATTGTTTCAACATGAGACGTAAAAAACAAATCGTCACTTTATTAAATCCAATATGTCTGCCTCGTTACATCGTCAATCACGAATGAAATTTTTTATAAAAGCAAAGACGAGAACATGAAAGTGTTTCCGGAACATTTCTGCGCAAATTAATCATAATAGACTTTTTTTACTTTTTAGGATGTTAAATCATTTTTTTCTACAAACGACATTCTACAAATGAAAGAAAAGAAATGAAACAATTCTACAAAGGATGGAGTGGGGTTGAACAGTGATATTGCCTGTTTTAAACGATATAGTTTAAAGGCCCTGTCTGGTCGCTATATTTGCTAGATTTTAAATCTGTTGAATGTTTTCATAAATTAAAAATTTCCCAACATTCATCATCCCATACAGAAATGAAATGGTTTTAACGTCCTCTGCTTCGACTGGGCTAATGAAGACAGGCATAAGCCATAAAGTGTGCTAAGGAGGAAATTTTGTTCGGATAGTGGCGCTACCGCCCACTCTTATATCAAATTCTAACTGCCAATAGGTACACAGAATCACAGCTATAAATGTACATTGTCCCTTGTCAGACTCCCAGTCCTGCACACGGAGGAACCACGCCGGGATCAAACTCCGGACCACCAGGTTAGCAAGCCAACGTCTTACTCACCGAGCCTCTGTGACTCCCCAAATACAAATGATACGCACAGTCTCTCGGAGATTTGCATCATCATTATCAGGAACCTGTTCATCAAAGCAACAAGTCTTGAATTAACAGAATAATTTGTTGATAAAAACTTCAATATATGAGTAAACTTAGAAATTTCACCTTCTAAATCCTATTATATATTTTTATTAAAAAACAAACAAGAAACCAGACGGACACAAAATTGTAACTAAACCACAAGTTGGACATTATTCTATAAAAGATTTTTTTTATCCTCCAGATAACGTCACTGGTAACAAGTTTTGTTTATCTGTGGCTTTTTTCGTTGATAATTGTGTAAATTATCATCCAGGTAATGTCACTCGAAACAAGTTTTGTTTATCTCTGACGTTTTACGGTGATAATTGTGTAAATTATCACATCCGGTGGTTTTAGCAAATTTTAAACTCTGCGTTGAGAGTCTCGCCAATGACAAGAATGACGTCTGCTAGATTAAAATGACGTCTGTTTTATCCATTTGTTATTTATATTTCTATAACGTTTTTAAACATAATTTTTTTATCAAGTTTTTAGATATCATTTTCTTTATGAAGCATGTCATTTAGCCTACCTCATGTAAAATTCTTTTTTCAGTTCTAGAAAATGAGAGAGAGAGAGAGAGAGAGAGAGAGAGAGAGAGAGAGAGAGAGAGAGCTCAATGAACACAAACCACTTGATTTGATATTTGTTAATTTTTTGCAATGTCTATTTTCTGTCTTCTCCGCAGATTTATCTTGTAGATTTTTGTTTTGCGTGTAGTGCGGTCATCCTGCACTTACTATTTGTGGTATTCAGCAGTAGGAAGACTACACATCAACAAATCATTCATAAGCATGATAAAGATATACATACAATTCTTGAAACAACCCCAAATCTCTCTCTCTCCCTATTCTTCCTGCTTCCCGTTTATCTCTTTCAAAACAATAAGTATCAATAGGAAATGAAATGAAATGGGGTTTACTGTTCTACCCGAACTGGGCTAATGAAGACTGGCATACACCCATACAGTGTGCTAAGGGGGAAATTTTGCCCAGACAGTAGTACTACGGCCTACTACAACTGTCAAGGGATCTTTTACATGTAAGTCAATGTATATACAGGACCTCGGTTTTCATCCAATCCAAATAACTATATAGACAATGTCAGAGTTCAATCAAAAGAAGAAATATACTTTATGTGTTACCACTGAAATATTTTAGGAACAACATCCAGCTATAAGCTTAATAAAATTGATTTGGCCTTTTTTCTAACAGGAATGCTTCAATATGTGCCTCATTATTGAAAGAATGCAATTTAATGATATCTAAAAGTCTGTATTAGGATTTTTAAAAGAACTCCCCAGCTCAAACGAGATTACAAATTCTATTTTGGACCGTCATTAAGTGTTTTTATTTCAAGACATATGTGTGATTGGGACATGAGGGTGATTAAAGAGATACCATATATCTGTGACACGACCACGGTACCATGGATACCATGGATACATCACAGTTTGACATTCTATATTATATCTGGAACCAGTCAAATATATTGGAGAGAGAGAGAGAGAGAGAGAGAGAGAGAGAGAGAGAGAGAGTGAGAGAGAGATTGATTGATTGGGGTTTGGAGACTAATATGTGGTTCAGTTTTTGTTTCAATAATTTGACCAAGCGAAACCACTGAGGTTGGAAAAGCGACCTTACTCCTTGAAACAGATGTCACTTGCCTCAAAGACAGACCCTGCGATCTAAACCACACACGTCGTTACGAGATATGGTTTAAGTTTTCCAGACCAAATTTTAAAACACCAGTCAATCTTAACGGTCAACATAAATAAAACATGCCTTGGACAATTGATCATGCCATGAATTATTAATACTGGATATCAAATTATCACAAGTTGTATAATAATGGATACAAAGTGTATGCAAGGTTAGCAAGATCCAGCTAGCACACAAATTTGTCATGATGAATACTGTGATGTAATTTATAAACCTCCAATATTTCTATTGTTAATATTGTTCAGTCGGAACTAATATGAGAGCAGGTGGGTGTATGCAGGGATGGGGGGATGGAAGGAAGGAAGCACAAGGGATCTATTTAGTACTGGAGATAAATACAGCCGTTCGAGTCATCTCCAACAAAAGTGATCAAGTAATTATAGGAAAATTATGGGCTTGTCTTTCGACTCTAAATCTAAAATAAATCAGAGCTTCCTCTGGGAAAGGGAGGGAGGGAGAGGGAGAGAGAAAGAGAGAGAGAGGGATATGCTTCCCTCCACACAAACACTAACTAACATATGGTTGAATTGTGTTTCCATAATTCCCCAATTAACGTGATGACAGACCTTGAGACCTACAGCGCCACCAACCCTCCTGTCATTATAAAAATTGAAATCGATACATTTTACATTCTTGTAAACGACTGTCCCATCTGTTGATGAATCCCGAAAGGAAGATAACCATTCCAACGTCTGTAAAAATCTCACTAGAAGCTTGTTAAATGTCTGGCCAGTTAATAGTTAGAGGAATATATTGTGATGAAAATAGTTGACCCCCTGGCTACGGATTATTACAGGAACATCTCTCCCTTGAGCTTTATCAGCCATGTTCAATTGACAACCACTATATATATATATATATATCTATATATCTACAAAGGACATTCAGGTTGTCTTGACAACACCTAAATCAGCAAGACTTCTGCGCAACACGTTTCTGGGTTAGGATTTGTATGTATTTTTAAAAGGTTAAGGAATCAGGCTCTCGAAGGATTTTAAAAACAACCTACGATTTCCATGGAAATTGATGTGATAAATTGGAATGAAATAGAAAGCATTTGAAATGTGTCATTTGAGAAGCCAAAGGGTCTATTACGCTGTAATATCACAGATGAACTTTAGAAGTTATTCTCTAGAGATTCCTACTTACAATGTGAATTGACAATTTATTTTGATGTGGCATGAAAGCAATTGACTTGTAGACAGTTATTTTGTAATTAAATTTTAAAGATACCTTTCTCTGTGTGATTTGATGATATATTTGGGCTAAAAGCAATTCAAACTGATTAATCTATCAAAAATTTGCTTCAAAATCCTCCAAATAAGCTGTTGTTCGACTCCATGTCTGTGACCTTACTTCATTGTGGGAGAGTCAATTTTTCTTACTGTCCATTTATCATACATATTTAGGCCTTAGTAAATTCTTATTTATTTTCTGTCAACTCCTTTTTCTGTCATTTAATTGCCAAGTTTTTTGTACGTTGACATCCCTCAATGTTTCCATTTGATCAAGAAACAACAACCGACTAGCACACAGTAAGCTGGCAAACAACAGTCAGGTTGCCAACTAGTGATACCCTGACATTTTAGCCAAGTACCTGCCCCATGGGTATTATTGTGGTAATCCAGCATTTGTCTGGTAAGACAAGGTGTATGAGAGAGAGAGAAATGGGGTTTAAGGTCCACTCGACACAACTAGATCATTTTGGGACTAACATATGGTTTCAATTTTATTTCAATAATTCGCTTGCGTGAAGGGGTCTTTAGCAGTGGGAGGAAACTGGAGTACCCAGAGGAAACCCACGGGGTTGAGACAAGGTGTATGTACTGTCCATATATACCAGTACTTCTATTGTAAATAACCAACCGATAAATACATTCCGGACAATGTATCTTTAATACATAATACTCTACATGTTTATAGTACATGTAACACTAGGAGCCAAGGTGTCTCAGTGTTGGCTGGCTAATAGAGAGAGAGAGAGAGCAAGAGAGAGAGAGAGAGAGAGAAGTTTAACATCCACTTGACACAAACTGTGTCATTTCGGGACTAACATATGATTCAATAATTCACTTGCATGTAGGAAGACCCAGAGAAAACCCACAAGGTTGTCACGTACAAGTAGAGAATCAAAGCCACACATCTGCTTCAATGACTGACCTTATGGTTTCATGTGCACGAGTCACCCCCCTCTTAGCTGGTATCTCCTGGTAAGTGAGCAGCACCTTACGCATTGAACCACTGTGGCTCACAGGATTGAATAATCGTTTACTGAGTGAAATTGTAAATGAGTTAGAAAGTACAAACAGAGGTTGGAATCGAATAAATCAATATTACATGTAGACAACGTATCAAAGAACATGTGATTCAATCATTTCATACACATTCTGAAATATAATCGATGTTATTTTGAGACAGTGTCATGACAACTGAGTTGAGTAATATTAAAACATTTGTTAAACCTACTTGGTCGGCAAACATGGAGAAGGTCTAACTTCCCTGGTCTTGTCCTCATTCTGCATGGTAATAATAATATCCCATTTCAAAACACACATTGCACGCACATTTAATAAAATGGCTGGACCACTCTCCCTCCTAGTCTCTACTCAATCTCAATAATCCACTGATATATTCTTCTACAACCATACAACTGTTACTCCAAGTCTCAAGAATTTAAAAATCCAGCAACTAAATTCTTCTATTGTTGTGGGTGTTGCTTTCAAGCTTAGTGTAGGTTTCAATCTAGGGTGACATTGTATAAATCCTTGTATATTCTCTAAGACCAAACTACCCCTCCACTTCAAAGTTTATTTAAACAAGCAAATATTCCCTCACGGTCTATATACAAATCTTTAGAAACAGCATTCAATGTAGATCTAAACCCAACGTTAACAATTATGACTCAATCAATGGCCATATGTTGATAAAAACCCTAATCCATTGGTGTAAGAAGGTAACAGAAATCATTCTCCATGTTATCAATACCAATATGGAGGTAAATAGGTGGTTATTTATATCACTGCAAATCTTTCTATAATCTCCTTCAGTCATGCATTAAATCTTATAAAATAGTAATTTAATTTCAGAATCGAGTTGGTATTCAAGTGACATTAGATTCATAAATAAATAACTACTTTCAATGGAATATGAGAGAGAGAGAGAAAGAGAGAGGTTTACAGAGAGTTAGGGTGACCACTTTCTAATTATCATACACCTACAAAGACACTAAAAGAGAAAAGAGAGAGTCGTGGGGGGAGTGGCAGCAGGGGACGAAAAGAGGTCTTAAACCCCAAGAAGTTAAGAGTTAGGGTGACCCCTGCCGATGTAACATTCACAGACATCTGATACTTCAAGAGGTAGTTACATATTACCTAGGAAACCATAAATAGAAGTAATTTCAGGTCATGATTGCCCCTTGTCCAAAGTAAAGGATGGATGGCGTCTAGATGTTCAGATCCTGTGAATACTTTGGTGTGTATAAAAGCAACCCTTGACAGAATTTGACCAGAGTCTGCTGAAACGCTACTGTCAGGACAAATTATCCTCAAAGCACACGCCATAGCCCAGCTGGTGCAAAAAAGTAGGCATTAAATCACTATCCATTTCATTTCCATATCTGGGATTCTCTGATTAAAGTAATCTATCATCTGTTTATTAAAGCTTTTTAATGATTTAATTCATAATCAAATATATAAATCCATTAGTGGATCAATTTCCAGATTTTATTTCACTTGCTGTTACCATAATTAATAGTTTTATTAGGCTATTTTCTGCAAATGTCTGGATCAATGATGAATAATTCATGAGATACACAATGTATTATTTAATATTCATGCTGGTAACTATACAATATGCTTTAAACATCCCATAACCAGTTTTGATTCATTCAATAGGAGAGAGAGAGTGAGAGAGTTTAACACCCACTCGACACAAACTAGGTCATTTCTGGACTAACATGGTTTACTTTTATTCCAATAATTTGCTTTGTGAAATGATGAAGAAAAAAAACAATAATGAGCAATCAATCCTTATTTTATTTTAAGCAACTTTTTACCAGTAACTTTTATTTAGAAATGGCCATTAAGAGGGGAAAAAAAGAGAAATGAAATGCTCTTATCATGCCATGGTCATAAGAACTGGAAACAATCATTTTAGCTATACTCTTCTAACTATAGCTGAAATAATTATTCTAGAAATACCTGAAATAATCATTCTAGCTGTAGTTCTACCTGAAATAATCATTCTAGCTGAAGCTCTACCTGAAATAATCATTCTAGCTGAAGCTCTACCTGGAATAATCATTCTAGCTGAACCTTAAATAATGGTTTTAAACATTTTGAACTGTAAGTCTGGCATGTACAAATGTCAATAAAAATATACTGAAAAAACACAAATCTGTTTAAGATATAATGACAAGTACCAGAAGAACGATGCATCGATGTGATTATCACCATTTCGATGTATCAATGTGTAAAGTTTTACCCAATACTGCCTTATTTCCCGGCCTGAACTTTAAAGGTCAATTGGTTAGAGTAGTACTTAATAAACTATTAATTCTATTGGTTGATCTTTCATCTATACCAATAGTCTTAATTTAACGTTGGGTTGTTTTTTACCATATAAACTAGACTTTTTTCGATACAAGTCTTTCAGACATAATCGCAGTGGGAATTCTATCAAAGCAATCAAAACTGAATTAATGAGGTTATATTCCCTTAGCTGATCGACAAAAGAAACAGATTATAGAATTTGTTTCTACGGCCACCAGATGATTCAATATTACATGTCTTATAATATACAGGCTGTTCATACAACATGAAAATGTAAGGGGTTTAATGTCCTTGAGTTCCGCAAGATCTTGAACGGTTAGAATTCAAAATTAATAGCCATATTCAGCATTTACTATGACTAAAGTCCAATTATTGAGGAAAAAATATGTTTGGTTTGCCACATCGAAGTCGAAATGAAATAGAACGTTCTATTTTACTCGGTCACACGGACGGTCCTCTCAGATCTGTTTAAACTGCGTATGTAGATAAAAGTTTCCAGTAAAACCCCATCGATTGATAAATTCAATGATTTGAAATAAAAGGATGTAGAATAAACAATGATATATAGAATCCGTTAGCTTCCTGTTGTCGTACGACCGAACAACAAAAACAATAAACTTAATCAACGAAACTCATCAATATTTCATGAGTTTCTCAGTCAGGAAGAAAGAGCTGCTCAATAATATTCCATGTGGGAACGCGTTATACACATCATCTTCCATTATTGTTGGAGTTTTTTCATATTTCTTGTCTATTTTTTTTAAATTTGTAATTTAAAATAATTAGATTATAAAGAGAATTTTGTCATTCTGTCAATATAAAGCTGGGTCTAAAAAAGTTCATGGATAATTTTTTATTTATTTGATGAATTTTTAATTCCTTGCAAACGTTTAAACTCTACCAGGAACAAGACTCAAAATGGTTCAATTTCATTTCTTATTTACCAAGAAAATTGAACATTTGTCAACATTTGGCATCCTTCAGAATGGCAAATATCAGTCACGACAAAATAGCTGTACACATAATTCGTATGCAGGGTCAAAGGTCGAACATGATTAAAATACGGTTCTTCATTTCGATGCGTTTTTTTTAATACTTTCAATGGCCTCTACTAAATGAAGATCTGACCAGTTGTACTAGAAGGTCGTGTCAGGAGTCGTACGAGCAGCTTTTGAGCCTATGCCATCAGACATTTGATTAACCAATCAGCATTTATGTTTCTCGTAGGATACCAACAGTTCTGTGTTTCGCAAGCCAAGAACTCATTGACACAGACTGTTTTATTTGCTTATCGCCCGCACATCAACTAGAACGCGGATTATATAACAACTCTTCCAGATCTTAGTGTACTAACTGTTGTGGACAGTCATCTGTGACAGAGATAATTCGTAAGTAATTCTCTGTGAAATTTATATGTTTTCATTAGATTGTCGAAGGTCAAAAGTTGCTTGTATGACCCCTGCGTTACATTGGTTGACTTTCCCAGAAATATTTCCCAGAAGTCATGGCATGAATTAATAAACAGATCGCCACACTAATATTCCTTGTTGTCTAGGCACAGACAATCTGGAGCAATCAAGACTATCTGGGCTGGGGCAATCAAGACTATTTGGGCTGGGGCAATCAAGACAAAATGTAATTGCATGAACCGTACAATATTTGATGTTGTTGAAGAACAGACCAACCGGATCTGGAACATTCAAGACTACATGGGCTGGAACAATGACTACCTGGGCTGAACATTCAAGACTACATAGGCCAGAGAATTCAAGACTATCTGAGCTGGAATATTCAAGAATACATAAGCCAGATCACTCCAGACTACATAGGCCAAAGCAATCAAAACAATCTGTACTGAAGCAATCAAGTGCATGAACTGGATAACATTTGTTGCAGTTGCAAGACTGACCATCTGAGCTGGAGCGATCAGCATATTAAGGCTGGAGCAATCATGACTATATTGATTGATTGATTGATATTTTTAGTACATGTATTTCAACCGTAATATTCCAGAATACTGATCAGACATAATCAGTTGCTTGGTCATGGATTAATTCCCATCGATATTCAGTAACGGACCTAAAGAATTAATCCTTTCACACATCAGAAACTAAATTACGAAAGCGAGTGTCTCTTGCAGTACCATAACTCCAATCATACGGAATATTAACGACTTGCGAGAGAAATGAGCTGGGTAGAATTTTTATACATCATTTAAAGTATGGTGTAGAGTTATTTCTGGAGGTCTCCAACAATCCAGACACTATAATGATATCCCTTAGGCTAGTCATTTATATTGACTTAGTAATAGAAATATTTCTTGCACAAGTTTTAAAGTTCGAGCAATTCTAGAACAAATTTAAAAGTTCTGGTAATACCAGTACAAGTTTTAAAGTTCCAGTTATACTAGTACAAATTTTAAACTTCCAGTAATACCAGTACAAGTTTTAAAGTTCCAGTTATACCAGTACAATTTTTAAAGTTCCAGTTACACTAGTACAAGTTTTAAAGTTCCAGTAATACCAGTACAAGTTTTAAAGTTCCGGTAATAACAGGACAAATTTTAAAGTTGCAGTAATAACAGGACAATTTTTAAAGTTCCAGTTATACTAGTACAAGTTTTAAAGTTCCAGTAATACCAGTACAAGTTTTAAAGTTCCAGTAATAACAGTCGAAGTTTTTAAAGTTCCAGTTATACTAGTACAAGTTTTATTGTGTCTTTCCAATAAAATTTTAAATCACAAATATTCCAGAATAACCAGCAAATGCAGAGTTTTATACGATATGTATAAAATCTAGTACAGCGATCCAAGTTCGATAAAAATAGGTCAATCCCAATGTAACTTACAACTTGGAAATAAGCCGTCTGTCAAAGACATTATCCAGAACAATTCCAGGGCTTTGTCAGCCACAATTCCTTTGTGCTTGTCATTCTGTCTGACCCAGATTTTTGTTCTAAGATTTTTATTATGTTGTGTTAATATTTTCAAAAAAGTCTGGCACAAAGTTAAAGATTTCACTAGTGCCTCACAATTTGGTGCCACCATTTTCAATTTGCTCTACCAATGAACACTGAGTGGCAATACTGGGTCTTTAAAAACATATTGATTCCTGGTCAACACGTTCTGGATATTTTTATCTGATCAGGGTTGAAATCAAAGATAAAATGATTCTATGTTTTTATTATCCACATTCAAGACATCCTCGTTAACTGGCATCTGGCCTTTTAACTGTTTCATGATATATAATTGACCTGTAATCCAGACTAACACAGATCAATATAGGATAAAATTAAACTTGGATCCATATTTATGAGAGGTGTAGAGAAATGGGGTTTAACATCCCTTCAGGACTAACTTACTGTACAATTCTATTACAATAAATCACTTTCGTGTGGGGGTATTTGGCAGTGGGAGGAAACAGGGTGACCCGAAGAAAACCCTCGACGTTGGACAGATGACCCTACTTCTTGTCACATACAATCGGCGAATCAAAACCACGCCAGCTGACTCAATGACAGACCTTATGATACAACATGCCGAATGGTTGGTGCATGCACGCTGTATCACAAGGTCTTTCATTGAGTCAATTAATATGGTTTTCGACAAGGACTAGGCTCGTCTGTCCTACCGTATGGGTTTTTTTCCAGGTCCCCTGGTTTTCTCCATCTTCTAAAGATCTCTACACGCAAGCGAATTTATTTTTAAAAATTGAACCATGTTGGTCCCGAGATTACCTAGTTTGTGTCGAGTGGACGTAACACACCATTTCTCTATCTCCCTAAACCATTTATGCAATTCAGACATACATAACAAGGGGATGTTTTTGATTTAAGATGTTTGTGTGAAATTATTCATAGGAAAAACATTAACAGGAACTTTTGGTCTGGTAAACAATCGGTATGTTTTTATTTATTCACAGTCTGACCAATCAATAACTAGAAATAATAATTGACGATTATTTTTAAGAAGAGTTTGATGTGAAAGTATTAGCTTTGTGTCTAGACATTGGTTATTTGACATTTTAACATTTCAAATTGTTTCCTTCTCACAATAAATATTTAATAAATGTCAAGGACAATTTATAAATAGAATTATATCTTGTTCTTCACTTTGAGAGGAGCATATATCGCTAAAGGCTCGGGACTGTACAGTGGCAGCCAAAGGCCTGGGACTGTCCAATGCAATGGCAGCTAAAGGCCCTGGGTCCTGTTTCTCAAAACCTTAACTAAAGATACATGTAAAATCCAAATTTTAGTAGATACTTCAATTCTGATTGGCTAAGCACTAAAATCAATCTATTATTATTTAATCAAATTACTAAAATTTGGATTTTATCTTAGTTAAAATTTCGCGAAACAGGCCCCAGAACTGTACAGTGCAGTGGCAGCTAAAGGCCCACGACTGTACAATGTATCACTGCAGGCCCTGGACTGTACAGTGCAGTGGCAGCTAAAGGCCCAGGACTGTACAATGTATCACTAAGCACAGGACTTTACATACAGTTCAGTGAGAGCTAACATCTGGACCCAGAACCATTCCTTTGATCTGATATCTATGTTTATTGCTGGTAATGTCTGTGTGTATTTTTACCTTATTCTCTTTACACTATCTATTTTCTAACTATTATAGCGTTCTTTTTCTAATGTCCCATAATGCCCCTTAACTTATACAAACAAGAGAGAGAAATGGGGTTCAGCATCCATTCGACACAAAGTAGGTCATTTGGGGACTAACACATGGTTCAATTATATTTCAATAATTTGTTTGTGCATAGGGGTCTTTAGCAGTCAGAGGACCTAAATAAAAACCTACGAGGTTGGACAGACAGCCCTACTTCTTGTCACGTTCAACCAGGAGAGCGAAAACGCCACCAGTTGACTCAATGACCGATGTTATATGATATAACACACATGCATTAACCATCCACCCCACCCCCTTTTTAAATAAACAAATTACTTTTTACAGTTGTACTCATGGCTGATTTTATTCAACAACATTTTTCTTTCTAAATAAATAAATCATATACAAAATATCTAGAATAACTTCATTGACTTCTCTGTAATCCTATTTTCTGAATCGTTTGTTGTGAGCAAGACGCTGGACGATGTTATTTGATGTAAATAGGATACTACATGTAACATCTAATACCAGTGTATTGATTTTCCGAGCAGAATCTTATGAATATTCATGATTGTCGTTAAAGATGTTGGTGTCGTAGAAACTGATGATTATCATCTCGATATCATATAATCTTCTACCCTCATTTCAAAATCACCACAAAACATAATAAACCCGGCTTGCGGTTATGGTTCTTGCGTAAAAAAAGATAGCGCAATAGGTCGGAAAATACATATGTGCAGTTTGAGGGTTGAGATTAAATAGAAAGGGAGAGAAAGAAAAAGAGAGAGGTCGGGTTGAAGTCCACTCAATACAAACTAAGTCATTTTAGGACTAACATATAGTTTAATTTTATTTCAATAATTCGCTTGGGCGAGAAGGTCTTTAGCAGTAGAAGTAAACCCACGATGTTGGACAGGCAACCCTACTCCTTGTCACATACAACTGGGGAATCGAAATCACGCTACTTGACAAAATGACAGACCTTATGATCCAACGTGCATGCGCTAACCATTCGGCCATCCAACACCCCTCAAACCATCTAGGCCAGTCCTTAAACCCTAGAGACCCAAAATAAGGATTAACATATAAATCAAATTTCAGGAAAATTAAAGGGAGTACCCTTTTACTTTTTTTCATTTTTAGGGTGATTTTCAAAGTTAGTATATATTTGATATTTGTATATAAATTGTTTGTGATATATCCATGTAGAATTTGTTGACGTTTTATCTAGAAAGAGTATTCTCCCTTGAAAAGTAAACTCACAGAATGGATACCGTATCTGATGAGACTGTCAATAACAATATTGAAACCCATTTTAAAACGCCTCACAATTTTCTTAAAAGAGGTAATTTACAAATTTACATTTATTTACTAAAAAACTAAAACCCATTAAGTTATCCCAACCATTGACTTTATATGAGAGAGACACAGAGAGAGAGAGAGAGAGATTCTAGATCATATTTTCAACCATACATGGGAGACAATTCTTGAAAATATACACCATGCTTGCTCTAAAGTCTGTACGAGGTTGATCAAATATATGTTGAAATACATAAATTGAAAGTAACATGTTGTTTGTAAATATTAAACAAACCCCTGCGCATATAACAGGTACAGCATGGACATTATTGAGTACAAAGATAAGGAGAAGTACTTAAAGGTTCTGTGGCTAAGAATGCTGGCTTGGTTGCCTGGAGATCACACGTTCGGTTCAATCCTGCTTGGCCGAAAACGTTCATGGGGATTTTCCGAAGTGGTTTCCCTTGTCAGTTGTGCACGACAGAAGGCCTGACATGTACCTAGTTGTTCGAGTTTTAGTAGATACCTTAATTTTGATTAGCTAAGCACTAAAATCAATCTAATATTATCTTAGTTAAAATTTTATGAAACAGGCCCTAGATGTTTTCAACTAAACTTGTCAATTAGCTTTGGTGGTTCTGTTCTCACGCGGAGTGTAAAGTTTGTAGGACAAATATATATGTATGTGTTGATATGAACTGCAATGTAATCCCTTTAAGTCAATATTTGAGAATATTTGCTTGGAGCACCTGTTATTATATTACCCAACAACTCACTGTTCATGTATTCATACACCCTCTACTCTCTTAATATTTACACAACTCACAAGTAAAAAAAATAGGCAATATCTTTTAAAATCTTTGTCCAGAAAAACTATTTCGAGATAAATAAGCTATTTTGAGATAAATAAGCTATTTTGAGATAAATGCCTGCGACATGATTTGGTTTAAGTTTGTATAGTGTAAGCTCAGTTGAATAAAATCATTCTTGAATAGTAATACATAGGTCATTGCAACTACTTGAACAGTTGGATGACGTGGGCATTTCTTATATAACCAACCACCATCATTTCTTATATAACCAACGACCCACACCCCGATATGGCGGATAATGTCTAATCCACTCCATATTCGAGATTTCATTGAGTTGCTTTTACTCGAAATTCTCCTCTCGATACTGGAAAACCTTGACTCAAAACTGTCATTTGTTCTTGGTAGAGAAGAAACCTAGCACTAGGGACCGGGTATCATTCAGATTTGATGAAAAAAGGAAAGAAACTGAGCTTACCATCTAAAATCTAATACACACATTCAGTTAATAGATTGCTGTCCAGAAAGTGTTAAGAATGAATCCGCGAGAAAACCATGCAAAATTCGAAAAAAACGCCAAAGTACTAAGTTTGAAATTTTTAACCTTACTCTGGTTATTGGACCACCTAAGCATTGTTATAAATGTGGTGAAGTCCAAGAGCCCAAAACCTACCCTGGGGCCTACAGCTGGAACAGTAGTTTTTCACTCGAAAATAGCCATTTTTTCATTGAATTTTCATTGAAAATACCAAATGTTTGAAATATCGTTGTTCATAAAATATGTTATGTACGGTAGTTGTCATGCTCTCATTGCAAAGGCCATGTTTCCGACTTTCTAACATGGGCACCATTTTTAGAAAATGATGTATTATGGGTGTTTCAGAGCTCAGTCAAAATGGTATATCTTTTAAGAGGCAAAATACACCATTCCCAAAAATCCTTGTAGCACCCCCTTTGCAGGTATTTCATAGTATCTCATACGGTCGTTATGAAGTTCATACCATGCTTTATCAAAATAAAAAATAAAATTGGATGCAACGCAATAGTGGGATGAGCAGTGGCACCCATAAAAATGTGAAAATTGGATCTTTATGATATTTTCCTTCAGTGTTGATCCACTGTTTCAGGTCATTTGATTCTGCTTCATTCCATCTCTCAGTATTAAACATGGTGTCAATAGTGCCGACAAGACGCGTGCTGATCAGTGAGGTTTGGACTCCAGTCATGCAAGATCCCCTGCCTTCAGAAAATTTCTAAAAGCATGTCACATACAACCGGGGATTCGAAACCACGACAGTTGACCCAATGAAAGGCTTTATGATACACCACGCACGTGCTAACCATTCGGCCGCCCCCCCCCCCCCCATAAGCAAATGAAGGTGCCGTTCGTTCGTTCGTGGGGTTTAACGTCCACTTCCACCTAAGGTGATATCGTTGACAATGAAGGTGCCACGCCCACTACTGTTTTATACAGTATCTAGTACGTTTTATACGACGAATCTGATCAGTATTATGGTTGGTGCGATATCCTCTACTCTTTTTTATAGCCTTTTACTTTTACAACGATAATATTAGTCGGACAACCAAGCCCCATTTTAAGCCTTAACGTGGAAATTTAGTCCATCTAATGTTTTTTGATGGATCATATATCTTCAGTATGTGTAGATTAAGAATCCGGCACCCTTGGGGAAATTTAAATATTCAAGATGGCTGCCATGAGAGCTTTTCTGGTTGTTGAGTGGGGTAAAATATGTGACAGTGTCTCTCGAACCACGAGTTGAAGATGGGTTTTACAAGAATTTGACCCACTGAATCCGTTAGGAGGCCAAATTCAAAATGGTGGCTTATTTTGGCTGGAAATGTATAAAGTTTCCTGAAACGGTGTGTAATTTATTGAAAGATAGGTTTTTGGTGTATTATATATCTTCAATCTGTGCAGTTTCAGAATCCGGATGATGCCCTCCTGGCATCCTTGAGTATATTAAAAGAATTCAAAATGGCCGTCGTGAGGCATTTTCTGATAATCTACTTTAGTTTAGTGGGGTAAAATTCGTGACAGATTCTCTCGGATTTCGATATAAAGGTGATTTCTGTCAGAATGTGACCCTCTGAATCCAAAAAACTTGGGTATTCTTCCTTAAAAAGCTGTCCAATTCCACAAGGTGTCCAAATTCAAAATGGAGGAAAATTATTTGGTGAAACTCATAAAGTCGCCCCATAAGGCTGTGCAATATATTAAACAATAGGTTTTCGGTGTCATTTACTTCAGATATAAACATAAAACATGTTCTGATCAACAAGTATTCCAGATTGAGCTTAAATTCAAAATGGTGGCCATATTTGGCAAGACATAACAATATTCATAATGTATTAAACTATAGGTTTTTTTCGGGGTCGCCAGATTTCATATCTGATGGTGAAATATGCCATGACCGAACGAAACACCAATATGGTTCCCAAGTTCAACAAAATAACTAAATTTAGTGACCATGGAAAATAATAGAGCCGTTAACGTAAAAACTTATGTATCACTTGACTAAGAGCACAAATCAGAGAACCATATGAACAAAAGCTACGGAGAGCGAATTGTCAAGCATAAATTATGATCCACTATGACACCTGTCCGTGTCACCTCCTCTAATAGAAAACTGAGTAGAATGAGGGATGACAAATGTCATCCCCGTTGCATAACATGGATGAAATGGGAATAATCAGAATGTTATACCGATTGCGAGTATTCCAGTGATTCAAGAGAGGGTGAGTTAGACAAATTCCCAAGACTGCACAAGACAAATATGTGACAATATGTGACAAATTGCTATCAACTCACGATGGTCTGATAGTTGATTGTGTTTGACCGTGTATACTCTGTGTCCTTATAAGAATATTAAGGGAAGAATATCATCGGATTTCAACACTTTTTTCTTGAACATGTATTTATGTTTATATATGAAGAAACTGACAATGAAAACCTATTTTTCAATATATTACACACCGTATAGGGGGACACTATGAGTTTACCTCAAAAAAGGAGCTACCATTATGACTTTGGCCCCCCAGCGGAATTAGTCGTCACTTTTAGGATGAATACCCAAGCTCATTAGATTCAGCGGATCAAATTCTTACAGAAACCACCTTCATACTGAGGTCCGAGAGATTTTTTTCCGAATTATACCCCATTAAATTAAAGGAAATAACCAGAAAATGCCTCAGGGCGGCCATCTTGAATATAGAATTTCCCCAAAGGTGCCAGGGATGATATATAATCAATTAAAATATATTAGGTGGACTATATTTCCAGGTTCGTCGACCTGCTGCCGGACTATATTGAGAAATACAATATGATAGATATATCAAATTCGCCGTTTTTCTTAAATTTTCTTCTTTTTTCACTATTTTTGACCGTTCACTGTGATCCACAACATTGGGCTGCAATGGATTTTTTTCTTGAATACGATTCTACTGGTCATACTTGTTCTCCCTGGGTACCACATTTCTCCCGCAACCCCGCAAAGGGGGCGCTACAACTGTTCAAAGTTAGGGTATCAAATCTATGGTTCCTAGGATTGGGTTTGGCATCCAGTCTGAATAAGGACCACTGTGCAGATTTCGAACTTTAACTAATATGTACTGTTAGAGAACAACCTTGACTATATTATATCCCAATAAGGTTATTGTATCTCAATTGGTTTACATGAGGCAGCCTCTCAAATTTCAACCTCAAAAAAATCGATTTTTGCCGTTTTTCTGAGGATAAAACTCCAAACCCCATTCCGGGGGATAAGGAGGGGTCCAATCGGTCAAATATCGCTTTTGCGTGTATTTGGGCCCGAACTTATCCCACATGGAAAATATGGCCGAAATCGCTGACATGACCCCTGTCACCACCTGCATGGTGCTCTCGCGGATACGTTCTTAAATACTATCAAGATTCATCAAATAACGCCCAGTGTGTACTACCGTTTAGTTTAAGAAACACCATTTAGTTTTGACATCAAGTCATCTAGTTTATGACCCTTTAGTTTAGTTTTGATATTGGTCATCCAGTTTATGACCATTTTGTTTTATAAACTAGACAACCGATGTCAAACTAAACCGTAGCACAAACTGGGCGTTACTGGATGAATCTTGATGGTATTTAACACTTTCTGGACAGCAATCTATTAACTGGATACGAGTATTAGATTATAGATGGTAAGCTCAGTTTCTTTCCTTTTTTCATCAAATCTGAATGATACCCGGTCCTTAGTGTAGTCTAGAGATCATCTAGTCAGTGTTTTGATTTTGTTCTCTTAATTAAATAATCAATAATTAATAAAGAGTTGCTCAAACATCAAATTTCTCATGGCTAACCCATGCTAATATATAGTCACATTGAATATTTAACATTTAATTAAGAAAATGAAGGTCTGATAATCACTGGCCTTGAATTCAGCCAGATTTAAAACATACCGATTATTTCTGTTTACCCACAACAATTAAATGTTAAATACCCAATCTGGGAACATTTTAGCATGGATTAATGGATTAATCCGTAATACACAATGACAATCAAGTCTGTAATTAATATAGGTTTACTTACTGTCTGTCAGAGTTTGTGGTGACGGACATCTCTGTGGCAGTGTAGGAGACGTTGATAATCCAGACTTTCGACCATAATTTCGACTAAAAATTTAAAAAATAAGATATTAAATTTACAGAAACATTCAAACAAATCGTTCCATGTACGACTTCAATCCTATCTCAGCAATAATCACTCGTCTCTGTTTATTCAATGGAAATGTAAAAGTGAAACAGCAGTCATAAAATATTTCATAAATTCTATTATTATTTATTTTTATTACTAACCGCGTCATCAAAACCACACCAGTTGACTCTGTGACAGACCTTATGACCTTAAGCCATTCAGCTACCAATAAAATAAATTAAAAGGTCCACGATCCAAGATCCAACGTAATCGTCATCATTTTTAAAAATTTTTTGTAATTAAAACTAAGTGACTGCCAGAAAGCTTGTAATCGATACAGTGTATTTTTAGGCATCTGAAACCTGGCCGAGTTCACAAAGTATTCTCAGATTTTAAGTTGAGAATTTAGTCAACTTTCAATCACTGTTTATGAGAAATATATTTGATCCAGAAATACAAAAATTTGCACTTCCTCTTATTGATATAATTGATACATTAAAACAACCAAAAATTTTAGTTAAAATAAGGCGAGCAATTTTGTGTAAATTGTTAACTCAAGTCTGAGAATGTTTTGTGAATTCAGGGCCTGGTGGATGAGTAAGTTAATACACCCAACAACTGAAACAATAACAAGATGTATACGTATACCGTATTGCACGCACGCACATCTGTCAGTAAGAACACATGGAATAGAGTACCAAGTACAAATATAACTTCATCACAGAGAGAGTTTCACATGCAATCAACACATACTAGGTCATTTTGTGACTAACATGTGAGATAGTTTAACATGCACTTAACACAAATTAGGGCATTTTATGGTGAATTTTTGGGGTCTTTATATAATTAGCAGTGGGAGGAAACCATAGGTTTGATAGACAACTCTACTCCTTGTTATGTACAAGCTTTCGCTCGAACCCAGGCCACTCAAAGACAGATCTTAAGATAAAAAGCATGTGCATTAATCCACTAGATCTCCCAACTCTCTACATTCGCTCAGAGTATAATGAATCTTAATCATTTTGATATCTCAGTATGAAAAATATGATTCTGAATTGCAAGACACAATTTTACTGTAGTCATTGGCTTTAATCATATTATAGAATATGGCAGACAGACTGCATCCTTTCAACAACCTCATCTAAATTCCAAATTGTAAAGTGGCGTGAAATAGAACCTAATGAGAAATTCTTGGAATTGATCTCGTATGTTAACCCATTCTAGAAGCCGTCAATAGATTTACCCAAAATACAGTTTTTTTTGATAATTCAAGTTGTCTTGGAGGTCTTCAAATGATTCAGTGTGTTCCATATAAAACCCAACAGTACAGACATGTTTATTTAATCTCAAGGAAATGAAGGCTATAAATGGAAGCACCCACATCGTCACCCTCTCAAGCCCCTCGATTCATGTCTGGCTGTTACTACAAGTTCCCTTCGACACACTTGTCTAAGAAATCAACCTTGTAGAAGCAGACGTAGAATCTTCTTAACCTTGACTATACATGTATACATTACGGCAGCCACAATATAGAAATCTATTTTTAGTAATAACAAATATTACGTAAACCTTAATAATATTACGGAACTTACCTTCCTTTGCGGTGAACTGTTAAATCTTTCTGTAAAGAAAAAATAAAAGTTCCCATTAGGATCTCGGAAAATTTGTTAATCTTTCTATAATTCTGAGATCATTTCTGCTATTGTCAGTGAAGGGAGACAACTCTTATTTGTTTTTAGTTTGTTTTCACCAGCATGTGGTAATTGGTTAAGTGCCAAACTACATGCGTGTTTACAAGAACATTCTTGTCTCTCGTCACGAGTGGTGGGCAATATTACCAATATCACGCTGACCTTTTTTTAATATTATTATTCAAGTCACAGAGAATCAAATGAATTTATTTTCTTTAATAATAATAAACCAGAATTTATCAAACAAGGTGATGCGCTCATGATGGCTGCTCCCTTTTAGCTCTGATAATTTCAGTGATTTCTTACAGTTTAAATTGTGTTTAATTTTTGGATTTAATGATTAATGTCTTTCTGTGGAACCAGTGAACATACAGGAATCAGGCCTGAGGACAAATTTTCTTTAAATTTTGCAGAAATTGTTGATTTTTATAGTTTATGTATTTATTGAGTGACCAATGAAGCATGACACCAACAAACCTGCCTTGGTCTATGTATTTAATTGAGTGATCAATGAAGCATGACACCAACAGACCTGCCTTGGCTGTGTGTAATATCTCTTTGTTGTTATGTACTCACTATGTTAACTGAGTTTATTGTTAAACCTGACATTAAGTTTTATACAAGAGATCAATTAATTTTGAAAGATCACTATAATATTCTACCAGAGTATGATACTAATTTTCTACATTTTCTCACCAGTAATATTGTTGTAAAATATAAACGTACCAGACGGGGTTGCTCATCTGGCACTAGTAAACATAGAGGAATAAAACCTGACAATTGTGTACCAAAAGTTAAAATAACAAACAAGCCAAGAAGAAAGTCAGAGGAAAGAGGGGTTAACCCATACAACCTAATACACATTCCCACATCTTCTACAACAAATGATAAAGTAACCTCAGTAGATTCCAAATTCAATTTGTGTCTGCTAAATTGCCAGTCTGTGCGGAATAAAGCAACTGAAGTTCAAGAATTGCTTATTGACGAAGACCTTGATATACTAATTGCAGTTGAAACCTGGTTAAAGGACAATGATACCATCATCCTTAATCATTTGCTTCCGCCGAATTACTCTGCCATATTATCAAATCGTACAAACAAAAGGGGAGGAGGGTTAGCCTTGTTCTACAAATCCTCCATCACCATTTCCAAGGGTATGATAATATCATCTACCAGTTTCGAGGGCCTTCACACCACAATCAACATTAACAACCAGATCATACACTTTGTTACTGTGTACCGTCCACCAATATCATCAAAAACTACCAAAACAGTAGAAACTTTTTTCTGTGAATTTACTGACTTACTCCATGATATATGTACCAAACCTGGCAAGATTTTGATTAGTGGTGACTTTAACCTACACTTGGATAAAGACACTAGTTCGACTTTAAAGTTTTGTGACATTTTAGATTCATTTGACTTGATACAACATGTGACAGAAAAGACTCACAATAAGGGACATCTACTCGATCTAGTCATAACACGAAGCAGTGACTCTTTGGTTAACAACCTTTGTGTTAAAGATATTCTCATATCAGACCATTTCTGCGTGTTTGTTGAACTAATCTTGCCCAAACCAAAGTCACTTAAGAAAACATTGACGTACAGAAAAGTCCGAAACCTCAATCTGACGAATTTGAAAACTGATATTGCAAACTCTGAAGCACTGAACAAAATAGATCAACAAAGTGATACTGTAAGTCATCTTACAATCTACAATGACGAAATTGGCAGTATTATTGATCAACATGCACCTATTGTTCAGAAAACAATAACAATCAGACCAAATAGGAGATGGTTCAATGACAATGTGCAGAGAAGTATAAAGGCTCGTCAAGACGCAGAAAAGGTGTGGCGTAAAAACAAAACCGAAATCCACAGACAACTATATGCAAAGGCACGAAATCAGACTAACAGTCTCATCAAAAAAACAAAAAAGAACTTTGTTCTGACCCGCATACAAGAGAACAACAAGAACCCCAAAGAATTGAATAAAATTGTCAGTAGCTTGGTCAAGACCAGAGAGGATACTATTCTCCCAGATCATCACGATGATAAGCAGTTAGCTGACTCCTTTGCTACATTTTTTAGCAATAAAATTCAAAATATTCGCAGTGGTTTGGAAGTTGGACATGTAGAACCCACTGAAAACCAGTGCAAGTTCGATGGAGAATTTCTGACAGACTTTTCGTTGTGCACTCCATCTGAAATCAAGTCTATCGTCCAAAAGTCGTCATCAGCTTCATGTGATTTAGATGCTTTCCCGACACATCTTCTGAAGTCCTGTGTTGTTGAATTAAGCCCGATTCTTTGTGCCATTGTAAATTCTTCTCTCATCTCTGGTCATTTTCCAGACGAACTCAAAGAAGCCTTGGTAGTACCTCTAATTAAAAAGAATAATCTCGATCATAATATACTTAAAAATTATCGTCCAATCTCAAACCTATCATTTATTTCTAAATTAATTGAAAAAATTGTGTCTGTCCGTTTTAAGCATCACCTTAACATGAATCAGCTAAATGAACCCTTTCAGTCGGCGTATAGACATAAACACAGTACAGAAACTGCTCTAACACGGGTTTATAATGACATTATGCTTAAACTTGACAAAAACGATGTTGTGGTACTAGTCATGTTGGATCTAAGTGCCGCTTTCGATACTATCGACCAAAATCTTCTTCTAAAACGTCTTGAAACATTCTTTGGAATCAGAGGAAAGGCACTAAATTGGTTTGCATCATATCTGAATCTCAGAAAACAATCAGTCGTGATAAATGGTAAAAAGTCAACTTTCGTTGAGCTCCAATATGGTGTGCCACAAGGATCCGTTCTTGGTCCATTGTTATTTACAGCTTACACAACGCCTCTCGGAAATCTTATTCGATCCTTCAATTTGAATTACCATGTTTATGCAGATGATACGCAATTATACATATCTATTAAACCACTTGATACATCACCACACATTGCTAATCTTGAAAACTGTGTCGCTGCCATCAAATCATGGATGAAATGCAACTATCTTAAACTGAACGATGAAAAAACAGAAGTGTTAAAAATTGGTTCCAATCTTCAACTCTCCAAAATAAAATGTGGTAATGTTAAAATAGGCGACATTTTAATCAACCCAGTTGACAGTGTTAGAAATTTAGGTGTGATTTTCGATAAAAATATGAATATGAACTCGCATGTATCATCTATTTGCAAGGCGACCAACTTTCAGTTATATAACGTTGGAAAAATTCGAAATTACTTAGACGTTGATACTGCTAAAATGCTAGTTAACTCTCTCGTGACATCTCGTCTTGATTACTGCAATGCATTATTATATAACCTACCAGTCTACCAAATTAACCGTCTACAAAAAATTCAAAACAAAGCAGCAAGAATTGTAACTCGTACTAAATCAAGAACTCATATTACTCCTATACTAAAAGACCTCCATTGGCTTCCTGTGAAATCTAGAATCGAGTTCAAAATTCTTTCATTGACATATTGTGCTTTATCATGTGAGGACTGTCCAGCATACATTAAAGAACTAACGCAACGTTACCAGCCCACTCGATCGCTTCGCTCTGAACACCAATTTCTTTTAAATGCTGTGAAAACGAAAACAACGTACGGTAAACGCTCTTTCTCTTGTGCGGCAGCTGAACTTTGGAATTGCAATAATTTTCCCATTGCTCTAAAAAACAGTAAATCAATTGACATCTTTAAACGGAACCTGAAGTCCTACATTTTCACTAAAGTGTTTTCCTAGTTTTATAGTTTTTAGCTGAAACTAGTGTTGTATATGTGCTATTTTACTTTGTACAAACTGTAACCAAAGAGCAACATTTTTTGTTGGATAATTGGATATTATTATTATTATTATTATTATAATCTTGTGCACTGCAGGCGTACTTCTAGGAGAAGCGTAGATTAAATTGCCTGCGATCAAAACCCCTGGAAAGCTAAATCTATGAGTAACTAAAAATGGTCATATCTTAAAGTCGTATTGAATTAGTAATGAATTGATTTTCCCATCAGTCACCCTGTTAAATTTATCTTGATTTTTCAAATCGAAAAGAAAATTAAATACCGCATAGAATGTTCACCAATTTACAAGGTTTTTATTAGCCGATCAACGACCGAATTGATTATTGATGTAAAAGATGATTTTTGAACAGTGGCTTGTAAATTGGACACTCATAACCAAAATAAAACAATCAGGTTTAAGCTAGACACAAGTACAAACAAATTAGAAGATTTCTGGTGATTTTAAAGGATTTTTACAAATTTTTTAATGACAATTTGATAATGAATGAATATGAAAGACATTAAGACTGAATACACAAAATGAAATTATACCTGGTGATATTAAAGGATTTTTACAAATTTTTAAACATAAATGAACTGAATGAATATGAAAGAAATAATGGTTAAATACCCAAGATGAAATTATACCCAGGTTACAGTGATAGTGAGCTTATTGCCATCTTTATAAGTCTAGTCAGACCAGATGAAAAGACTTTTTACTCATCTAATTGAATCTGATTTAGAACTTAAACCAATTAGTAAGCGCACATGTACCACTCATCTGGTATTCAATTTGTCATCTATATCTGGAGATCTAAGCTGATTTATTAATTAACGAAGACAGATGGATTTATACTTCTGTACAGAAATGATAATTAATATCCATATGATGGACAATCAAAAGGTTCTGTATTTATCTTGGGCTCATATGAAATGAAATGGGGTTTAAAGTCCTACAGTTCTGCTCCAGTACTCTTGTACTGAATTCCAACTGCCAAGGGTTCTTTTATGTGTACTCTGATGTGCACATAGGACCTTTCACTAGGGACCGGGTATCATTCAGATTTGAAGAAAAAAGGTAAGAAACTGAGCTTACCATCTAGAATCTAATACACATATTCAGTTAATAGATTGCCATCCAGAAAGTGTTAAATACCATCAAGATTCATCAAAAACCGCCCAGTTTGTGCTACCATTTAGTTTGACATCATTTGTCTAGTTTATGAAACTAAAGGGTTATAAACTGGATGGCCAATATCAAAACTAAGCTAAATGGTCATAAACTAGATGATGGATGTCAAAACTAAACGGTAATTCTTAAACTAAATGGTAGCACAAACTGGGCGGTTTTTGATGAATCTTGATGGTATTTAACACTTTCTGGATGGCAATCTATTAACTGAATATGTGTATTAGATTCTAGATGGTAAGCTCAGTTTCTTACCTTTTTTCATCAAATCTGAATGATACCCGGTCCCTAGTGTTTTTGGGCAAATTAGAGCATTATTGAACTAAAGTAAAGACAAGCTACAAGTCTGATTATCAATTTTCAATGAATGAATGAAATGCGGTTTAAGATTCAACGGTTCTGCTCCAACTGGGCTAATGAAATGGGGTTTAATGTTCTACTGTTCTGACTCAACTGGGCTAATGAAATGTGGTGTAACGTCCTACTGTTCTAATGAATTGGGTTTAACGTCCTAGTAGTCCTACTGTTCTGCTCCGACTGGGCCAATGAAATGGGGTTTAATGTTCTACGTTTCTAAATCTACACTGTAGCACAAACTGGGCGGTTTTTGATGAACCTTGACGGCATTTCACACATTCTAGACGACAATCTGTTGACTGGACACGTGTATTAGATTCTAGACGGTAAACGCAGTTTCTTTCCTTTTTTCGTAAAATCTGGATGATACCCAGTCCCTAGTGGGCTGAGCTAATGAAATGGGGTTTAACGTCCGACGGTTCTGCTGCGACTGGGTTAATCAAGATGGCTGATCTATAGTCTATATCTCATATTGATTATGTAAGAAGATTTTTATCCATTAATTAAACAGTAAGTAAGTCAAGATGAGTTGATTAAATTAAGTTTTACGATCGATCAAACGTAAGAACCTGATTCTGGTCTTCTAGACGAGAAACAGGAATGATGATAATAATTCACCAGATCCGTGCCTGTGTGCGAGATGAATTATTAAGTTGTTTTGTACCCACTCATGAAAGGAAGTTCAAACTGTATGGGACGTCTGCTACTCTTCTAATCAACACTTGACTACCCGTTAAATCATTAATCGAAACCTAATCAAATCTAAGCACACCTCGTTAGAGCCATACAGGGTCAAATGGTCACACGAATACACATGCTTGTGTTAAAACGATTATTTAGCCCCGAGAAATTTAGAATTGATTGTTAACAAGGCAGCAAGGAATAATAGATTCTGTGGTTGACAATGTATTATACAGGACATTATTTCCAGCTTTAAATGTTAGTACCGTCTGACCGCACCTCCTCGCGTAATCTTTAACAATAACGGCCATTGATTATATAGGTAATCACGTTATCACGCAATATATTCAATTATTTATCGTCTAGTTTTAACACAATCACATTTTATAAGATATATATTTTCTTCAAGAACATGTAAAAAAAACTTGTTGATATTTCAAAGCAGAAACATTGGTCATAACAAAACTTTTCTTTCTTGTGCTTAACTAGTAGCAATAAGAGAGAAATGGGGTTTAATGTTCACTTGACATTTACGAGATACTTTTAGACAATTTTTATCAATTTTCAAACAAAAATTTTATATTGAATGAATTAGTCCGTGGGCTGGACGGGCTCACCTTGCACCCCCCCCTAGAATCTACAAAGTGATGTTTTTCTGGAAGGTTATTATGTATATTTAAATATTCTATATGTTACCACGCGACAAATTGGGTCTCACTAACTTTTCTAGGTAGTTTATATGTAACTGTCACCACAAATGGAGCAAAATAAAAATTGGGGTAGGGGAAATTAAAATGACCATAGCTCCAAGTAGAATAGGTGTATAATAATGGTTGACCCCTCAAAATGTGTCTTTGGGTTTCTTCTACACTTTGCAATTGGTTTTATGCAAATGAGATTACTTAGTAGGTCACCAGAGGTCAAAAGGTCACCAATTTCGGGTGTTGCTTGAAATTGGGCACTACTTTGTGAATCCCACTATAAACAGATGATAACATGCAATTTTCTCATTATAATACTTGGAATTCTTTATTATAGATATGATTTGACAATTACAAATCACCCATGTTTAATTATTTTAGTACAAAATCATTTTGAGACTAAAGAGAAAAGGGGCTTATTTACGAAGTCACCAAACGACTGCTTATCAGTACAATATTCTCTAAAACTGCCCCAACAAAGTTTTTGTTCACCGATTCCGAAGTTTTGTACTCATGCCGCTAAAGAGGTCAATAAAGGGCAAATATCTTTCAGACTTAGTAATATACCCGATGATACAATGTGATCTACATGACAACACCAAATCAAAATTGCGTTTATAAATATTTACAACTGAATTGACCATGATTTGCCGGAGTATACATAGAAAAGACCCATGATATCTTTGTGTATCTTAGTCATCATCACTTTCACTACTTGAAATCTCTTCTTCGTTTTCACTATCATCTGAGTTATTCTCGCTATCATCCTGACCTTCATCATCATCATTGCATTCCATTTTCTCAAGTACATCTGCCAATTTGGGTGGGATTACATCCCCGGCGCTCCATTACGGTTTGATTTGGCCATTACGCTTCACCCACCCATGATCATCCGTTGTCTCGGGAATTATTGGCTTCGGGATGTGTGCTCTCTTCCAAATGCCGACCTGGTAGTTCACTCTTCTGATGTGTTGGTTGAGGCATGATCTTGGGGGTGGAAGCAGTTTTATTGGCTTGACTTTTCCGATCCCCTTGAACGCGCTGGTTGTATCACATCTTGTGAAGGCGTGAAGACCCAACACTGCTGTACAATACATTGGAGTAAAATCCTTTGACATGTCTGTCACATCTAGCAGTCTTCTGTGATTACCAGAGCCCGTGTCAAACAGAATATGGATGTTGAGGTTGGGTGCGTAATAAAGCAAGATGAAAAATATGTCGCTGTCGGGACTCTTGACTCGTACGAACTGGTTTTTTTCCTGTTCAGCAAATGAGCAGTAGAGCACCACCCGGGTATCTGTCTCGTCCTGGTCAGATTCAAGAGATAGAATCTCAGACTTTTCAACTGTTTTACCATCTGATGTTAAAATATAGGCTTTTTCTTCACATAGGGCGATAACTATATTTTAACATCAGATGGTAAAACAGTTGAAAAGTCTGAGATTCTATCTCTTGCATCTGACCAGGAGGAGACAGATACCCGGGTGGTGCTCTACTGCTCATTTGCTGAACAGGAAAAAAACCAGTTCGTACGAGTCAGGAGTCCCGACAGCGACATATTTTTCATCTTGCTTTATTACGCACCCAACCTCAACATCCATATTCTGTTTGACACGGGCTCTGGTAATCACAGAAGACTGCTAGATGTGACAGACATGTCAAAGGATTTTACTCCAATGTATTGTACAGCATTATTGGGTCTTCACGCCTTCACAAGATGTGATACAACCAGCGCGTTCAAGGGGATCGGGAAAGTCAAGCCAATAAAACTGCTTTCACCCCCAAGATCATGCCTCAACCAACACATCAGAAGAGTGAACTACCAGGTCGGCATTTGGAAGAGAGCACACATCCCGAAGCCAATAATTCCCGAGACAACGGATGATCATGGGTAGGTGAAGCGTAATGGACAAATCAAACCGAAATGGAGCGCCGGGGATGTAATCCCACCCAAATTGGCAGATGTACTTGAGAAAATGGAATGCAATGATGATGATGAAGGTCAGGATGATAGCGAGAATAACTCAGATGATAGTGAAAACGAAGAAGAGATTTCAAGTAGTGAAAGTGATGATGACTAAGATACACAAAGATATCATGGGTCTTTTCTATGTATACTCCGGCAAATCATGGTCAATTCAGTTGTAAATATTTATAAACGCAATTTTGATTTGGTGTTGTCATGTAGATCACATTGTATCATCGGGTATATTACTAAGTCTGAAAGATATTTGCCCTTTATTGACCTCTTTAGCGGCATGAGTAGGGTGCCCCACGTGCCAACTGAAAAGTTGTTCTTGACACGTTGATCCTGCACGTTTTAGTTGAATAACTTACTACTGATTTCTAACAGTCTCGCACACTCGTTGAGGCTATAAATAGCAACAGCATGCGGAAATGTTCAAAACACCAAACACTACTACAGCCGTAAAAATATATTGTTGACGATTCTGAATAGCAATAATATTTAACTTTTTGGTTATTACGGCATCTTTAGAAATTATGCTCGTTTTATTTTTTAAATTGCCTTATAATTAGCTGTACCATTAGAAGCTGCATATTTTGGTTTAGTACAAATAATATCTCTGACTGAATGCCGTACAGCAAGAATATGATACTAGCAGTAGTTTCATTTTACTTTTACAAGGTTTTTAAAAATATTGTTGAGTTGCCTGATGTTGGTGCTTCTAAATTCAATTTCTTGTTCCATGTTTCGTAAAAATAGTAGTCTTGATTATCCCGACCCGTCAATTAGACGTAGAATGATCGGTAGACTAGTTAAGCGAGACTAATTTCAAAACAAGGGCACGTAACCTATCTTTTACTCAAAAGTGTCTGGATGTTATGGACGCCACTCCAAACCATTTTTCAGTATTACTCATGTATGGTTTAATGATCATAGCTTATGAAGTACAGCATGGTCGTTTATTTAGTGACTATAAATGTGTGAAACAGATTTAAGGCTTTCTAAATATATTAGTATTGTGGTGTAATTGTCGAGATATTTGGAGATATTCATTTAGGGTGGGGCACCCTAGCATGAGTACAAAACTTCGGAATCGGTGAACAAAAACTTTGTTGGGGCAGTTTTAGAGAATATTGCACTGATAAGCAGTCGTTTGGTGACTTCGTAAATAAGCCCCTTTTCTCTTTAGTCTCAAAATGATTTTGTACTAAAATAATTAAACATGGGTGATTTGTAATTGTCAAATCATATCTATAATAAAGAATTCCAAGTATTATAATGAGAAAATTGCATGTTATCATCTGTTTATAGTGGGATTCACAAAGTAGTGCCCAATTTCAAGCAACACCCGAAATTGGTGACCTTTTGACCTCTGGTGACCTACTAAGTAATCTCATTTGCATAAAACCAATTGCAAAGTGTAGAAGAAACCCAAAGACACATTTTGAGGGGTCAACCATTATTATACACCTATTCTACTTGGAGCTATGGTCATTTTAATTTCCCCTACCCCAATTTTTATTTTGCTCCATTTGTGGTGACAGTTACATATAAACTACCTAGAAAAGTTAGTGAGACCCAATTTGTCGCGTGGTAACATATAGAATATTTAAATATACATAATAACCTTCCAGAAAAACATCACTTTGTAGATTCTAGGGGGGGGTGCAAGGTGAGCCCGTCTAGCCCACGGACTAAATGTGAAAGAGAGAGAAATGGGGTATAACGGTTCTATTTTATTTCAATAATTCGTTTGCACATACATGTAGGAGTCTTTAGCAGTCAGAGAAAACTGCAGGATATGGAGAAAACCCAAAAGATTGGGTAGGGGTCTTTAGCAGTGGGTAGTAACTGGAGCACCTGGAGTAAACCCAAGAGATTGGGCAGGTAACCCTCCTCCATGCAACCTGCCAGACCTTATGAACCAATGTGATCTGCCATCCCTCCTCTTCTCTTCTGCCCCTACACTTACATCAGACGTACACAACTTGTTTTCCTACTTTTTCGAGATTAACCCAAACAAAAAATCTGGTAAAAATGATTTTTTAATTGACTTTTTAGTCAACAAAGGGCAATAATTTAGTAAAAATATGCCAAAAAACAAACATGATCTGCCTTCTAACACCCCCACGTCACATCAGATGTACGTGGCTTGTTTTCGCATTGTTTCAATTAAAGATGAATAAGAGAGAGAAATGGGGTCAAACTTGGTCATTTCGAGACTAACATATGGTTCAATTTTAATTCAATAATTCGCTTGCGCGTAGGAGTCATTAGCAGTAAGAGGAAACCAGAGAGATGAAGAAAAGAATTATTGATTGTAAATTACACAGAGCTGACCATCTTCAAAGACAATCTGACATTCCCCAACACCTCTCCAGTTAATTCAACGTGGGTGGCTTGGTTTATTATATCAATTTGAATTTCAGATGAAGAAAAGAACAATTGATTGTTAACTAGCACTGATTAATGAAGCTAGGCCTTTTCCTAATATCATTGAATCAAATAAAGGGTCAGTACTCTAAACTAATGTTTAGTATGCATTGAAAGTGGTTAAAATTATACAGAATACACAAACCTGGACAATAGTGGTGTATAATATCATTTAATAGTCAGAGTTTTAACACCTTAGTATAACACCTACTAATTACTGACTACTGCCTGATTAATAAACAACTTTTACCAATACACATTATGTATATAAACTGACAAATTTGATCTATATTTTCATTTATAACAATTATTGTTTTTAGTCAACGATATCAATGTTTCAGTGTAGGCTGTTACAGTAGCTAACAATGTCAAAACTTCAAACAGTCATAACTTCACTCAGAATAAAATAATTTGACTGAAGTTTTCAATATTTTCATTTTTTCGAGGATATTAACGTTACTATGTAGCTGACTACCATGAAAGAAGATATAAAGCTACCTATGTATAATTAATCAAGTCATTACTTTATTTCTCATATCTTTAATTACTGGTATTTTACCTGTTTTCTACAGGTAATCAAATTATGGCACTTGCCTGACATCAAGAAGGAAAGAAACAGGTGTGAAAACTGACTGTTGTTGTAGATAAGTTATCAGTTTAACACCCACACATATCTTCAAGGTTACTATTAGAAACATGTGTACTTTATAATACACATGTGTGAGAGAGAGATGGGGGTTAACATCCAGACACAAACTAGGTCATTTCGGGACTAACATATGGTTCAATTCTATTTCATTAATTCGCTTGCGCGTAGGGGTCTTTAGCAGTGGGAGGAAACCGGAGTACCCGGAGAAAATCCACGAGGCTGGACAGGCGATCCTACTCCTTGCCAAGTAGCAGTGGGAGGTTAGACAAGCGACCCTACTCTTTGTCATGTACAACCGAGGAATCGAAACCGTTAGTTGACTTAATGACAGATCTTACGACACAATGCGAACGAGCTAACCACATGGCCACCCAACGACGACCGGAACATGTACTACAGATAGGTCATGTGATCTGATTTGTTATAAAAACAATTAGGAATATATTAATCATGGTGGTCAATGTAAACATCGTTTACTGCTGCTTCTTGGATATATACCTTTTAAATCATCGTCATTAATTTTAAGGGCTGCTATTTTTGGGTTTGACCTTATATTAATATTACAAAATCATCGTTATTAATTTTAAGGATGGCTATTTTTAATTTAACCTTTTCAATATTATTGAATCAACATTATTTATAATTCAAGCACGGCTATTTCTGTGTTTAACCTTCTACTGGATGTAATTTCTATATCTTGTGAACTGGATGTTATTTCTAGTATGTAAAGATCACGTTTTAATACACAATGTATGACGTCACAATGTTTACGAGTGTGCAAGATTCGGACAACTGATTCAAACAATGGATTAACACAACCAAGCTTCCTTTGGCAGATGGTTTGAATTTTTTAAAATATTTAGTTCAGAAGTGACAAATTTATGACTAATAATCCACCAAGCTGCAATTGTACAAACAGGACATTTAAATTTTCTCAGACAATTTCAAATTTCTGGTAATGCACCATTTTCATTTTCCGTTAAAATATGAAATTTCGCATAGCTTAATCCATGCTAATATGTTCTCAGAGTAATTACTTAATCCAGAAAACAAAATGAAAATATACTAACGCTAAATAATGTCCCAGCTTGGATTGAATCGGATTCAAAACAGATCTACCAATAATTTTTCACAGACAACAAATTGACAGCAGGCTTTTTACACAGAAAATCTGCCTAGATCGATAAAATTCCAAACACTGGCGGACTTCAAACCATTATTTGACAAATATTCCTTTTAGATTTATCTTTGACAAATTCTGGTTTTTAAGTGATTGCTACAGTGCATTGGGACTTAAACCCTGTTAAAATGCAGTCTGTTAAAACTATTAAAATAGTTCCATGTATCTAGGGTAAATTGTCTGGGATTGTTCAGCATTATTAACAGCAGATTTGTAGGAAGGAGTGCTTCCTCAGCCTTGGCAATCGTTTCAGAATAATCAAGAAAACATTCGTGACCTGACCCAACAACTAAATCGCACCTCATACGTCACTACATAATAGATTGTAAATTAATGAAATTTTATTCAACATTAGTGCACTGATATGGTTATTGAATTCGTTGTGCATGTATATCATATAGTGTGCTATGATGTGGGGAATATTGCCCAGGTAGCAACTATCAAAGGTAAACAGGACCTTGTTTTTGGTACCATCAGAATGACTAAGCACTGTTCTTGTACGATCCTGCATCACGTATATGAGAGACAGAGACATGTACAACCTAGAATCAAAACCACAAACCACGGCAGTTGACTCAATGACAGAGCTTTCAGCTTATGATACAACGTGCATGCGCTAACCATTCAGCCATCCAATCCCCCTCCCCGACAAGGATGAACCATTTAGAAAATCCAGCTCCTATAGCAATAACAGTTTTAATAACGAATAAACTACCATATGTTAATAGATACAAATTGTGAAATATATACTCAATGCATTAATAAACTATTTCAACATATCTGTTTGGTTTGTTTTATTTCATGACAATTATTTTGCTCATGTCAGATCATTCTTGTTCACCCGAGATCAAATTCTATTGCTGTAACAGCCGTGCACTGGGAATAGTATCAAAATGAGATTTGTATATTTAGACGTCCATATCATTAGATTAACATCAGGAGAAAACATGAATAGAAATACTGGTTTGATAAATGATGGAGAGAAAACCATGGTTTGATAAATGATGGGAGAGAAAACCATACTCAAACATTATTCTTGCCCCAACGATTGGGTTAAACTAAACAGTAGTTAAAGATATACTCCCTCAACCCGGTTTGAAGATATAATACTCCCTCAAGATACACTCCCTCAACCCGGTTTGAAGATATAACGTATGGAACAGTACAGTTAGTTTCGCTGTAATAATACATTGAACTGTATTCAAAGAAACACCCTGTTCATTAGTTTGGCCCCTATAATACATAGAAGTGTGTTTAAAGTAAAGATACATTCCCTAAAATATAATTCGTTAAGATGTTATTTAAAGACACGTTCCCTAAAATATAATTCATTCAGATGTTATTTAACGAACTGCTCCCTCGCATATAATTTGTTTGGATGTTATTTAAAGACATGCTCCCTCAAACATAATTTGTTTGGACATTATTTAAAGACATGCTCCCTGAAACGTAATTCGTTTGGACAGTCAGTTCTTTAGCAAAATCTTACATACTGTTTCTTTATCTGGACAATCTGATTAAAACACAGATTTTATTTCGTTTCGTTTTTAAAAGTTCAAAATTTAGTTTTACTTGTCTCTACTACACTAGGATCTGGAAGAGTTTTTATATAGAGAGAGAGAGAAATGGGGTTTAATGTCCACTCGACAAAAACTAGGTCATTTTGGGACTAACATATGGTTTCAATTTTATTTCAATAATTCGCTTGTGCGTAGGGGTCTTTAGCAGTGGGAGGAAACCGGAGGAAACCCACAAGGTTGAGAAGGCGCCCCTAACTCCATGCCACATACACTCACACCAGGGATCGAAACCACAGACGCAAGCCAGAGGTGACCGGCCAGCTAGATGTCGAAGCGCGGCACTCTAGACCACTAGGCCATCCCAACCCCCCCTCGAGTTGTTATATAACAGGCCTTCTAGTTGATGTGAGGAATTACCCAACAAAATGGACTGTCACAGCAAGTGTTAGGCGTGCTCTGCACGAAAAAGTCAGTAAACCCCTAGAAATGTTAACCAGTCAGATCATTGTGAAGTGTAGGCCATCGAAAGTATAAAAATAAACGAATCAGATTGGTATCTGGTCGGTGGTCCTTGAATTGTAGAGTGCTGTAAAATGATATCTACATCGATTAGTGATGACGTTTGTACAAGTCTTGATGTTGACAGAAAAACAAATAGAATAGAAAACGAGCTTGGGTTATAAAATCTTGTCAATTTGTGTGTTTATCATCGTATTTGTGACAATAGATGACATTTTCAACAGGTAACGATGAATAGGACAAAGCAGACAACTCACTAATTAAATTCTGCCATCTCAAACTTAACACATTTAGAGACAGACGCGTCAATACACAGCTCAAATGAATTAAATTTCGCATAACGAAAGGACAATACAACTCCAAACGTATCGTGTAATTTCATTAGTAACAACACTAACAATTGGCTTTAAATAAAATGGGAGTTTAACTTTTCGCAATCAATATCGAATTTAATTTCTTTTACATATTTCCAGCCATCTTTTAGAACAGTTCTAGATGAGCGAGAGAGAGAGAGAGAGAAATGGGGTTTAACGTCCACTCGACACAAACTAGGTCATTTTGGGACTAACATTTTTTTTGTTGTTTTTTTTAAATTTTATTTCAATAATTCACTTGTGCGTAGGGGTCTTTGGCAGTGGGAGGAAACCGGAGCGCAGGGAGGAAACCCACAAGGTTGAGAAGGCGCCCCTATCTCCATGCCACATATGCTCACACCAGGGATCGAAACCACAGCCCCAAGCCAGAGGTGACGGCCAGCTGGAGGTCGAAGCGCGGCACTCTAGACCACTAGGCCATCCGGCCAACCCCCTTCTGGATGAGATGCGCTATGCAAATTCGTTACTATTTATTGTATAATAGGACAGGAGTTGGGTTGCCTGTGCAATCTTGTGGATTTTCTCCAGGTTTCCCTGTTTCCACCCACTCCTCAGTCCCTAAATCATCTAGTTTGTGTCGAGTAGGCGTTAAATCCCATTTCTCGCTCTGTGTATTTAATTTGCGTACAATTATTATTACAAGGATGGAAGTATAATGTTACAGTACATATATAGATCATATATTACCTAGTACAGGAAATTACTTATCGATTTTTAACTCATACAGCCTAGCTTTTCGTTTTATTTTATTTATATCATTTTCAAGCTTTAAATTAAAATAGCTATAAGTCTTTTAACTCAATATCATCCACGTCTTCCACATTGAAAACACAAAGTATTTGTCAATTTGAATCAACTTTGATGTTGTGATGGGCTTCCGATATCCAATATTTAAGACATACTAAACATTTTACCATACTGAACCAGAATGCATTTAACAGCGCCATTTGTAACAAAGAGACTCGGAGAATGAGGCTAGACATATTCCCTGTCAAACGGTGACTTCATATTCCTTTCCGGAGATCATGCGCAATAAATACCTTCTGTCTAGACTGGAACAACCAGAAGATAGAGATTTGATTGAGACTTCTCGCATATTTTGCCAAACATAACTGACTTGTTTGTGACAAAATTCTAGGTTCCAAATATTATCGATTTATCTATTTTATTAATGATGCATGTTTTGCTTTTTTTTACCTGTAAATTCATATCTTATTCTTTTAGTCAATGTTATTGAATGTTTAATTTTTAGGCCTTTATATTTTGATAAATGATAGACTTTGGTTTTGAACAAATAATTTTTAGGCCTTTGTATTTGAAATTGTAATTTATGGCCTTTGTATTTGAAACTGACATTTCTGGATGTTATTTCGTCAAGACTTTCTATCTGAAAAAATAACATTGAATTCGTATTTGGAAATAGTGTCCTTTATTGAGTTGATTGCTGGCCAAAAATCATGAGAAACTGGCTAATATGAAGGTCACGGCAAGGCTTTGAACAAATCGGTCAATATAAATGGACTGGCGAGGAATACATAACAAGGTTGATTGGTACTTTGTATAAAATAATCTCCACTTCATAAAACCATCGACGAAATGATTACGATGAGATTCAGTCTTTTTAACAACCTAAATTAAAGGGCTCTGGTTGTTCATGAAGAAGAAATAATTTTATTATTTAACTCAGTCCAAGTAATTTACGAGAAGATAAAATAGCCTGTATGTGAAACGTGACTTGATTGTGAAACTTTGCCATATATTCGTGTAAGCAGTAGACGTTATCAATTGGTCTTAATGCTAGTCTAAATAATTCACACCATCACCACCAGAAGCAAGCATGTCTATATTAATATTATTCTAGATAAATCTTAATTTACTCGTATAAATAACAGACATTCTCGATTTAGTAACCGCAGATATTGCTGGCACGAAATATCATTGAATTGATGTATCATGATTCGTGTATAAAATCAACTGATGTATCTCATTTTTTTTTATGTGTTTTCTTTTGTCGTTTCAAATTAACCATTTCACACATCATCCATAGGTACACAAACACTCTTCAATTGTATTGGTCCTTATTTTCATCCAACATCAAAATCGTGATATAAAACAGTTTATAGTCGGTAGGACTAGAAACACCAATTATTCATTTATCGTGTTGTTTTCTTGGTATATATTGAACCCGTTATAAATCGTTATACGATTATGGCACCCGAATTGCAATACATTCGTATCGTGACCGCAATGGCAATACTCCGCACGAATCACAGACAATTGTTTTGAAATATATTTCCTCCTTTAAGACTTTATATGGGCAATAATATTTCGGCAGATAAAATCCTGAATGAGATTTAACAGACGAACACTCTCAACACCGGTCGCATCATTATTTTATAGTTAGTTTGTATCACAGGCGGTAGTGTATATCGCAGAGGATGCTTACAGCTGACCTCCGGATCCATTCACTTGATTGGAAATTTGTTGTTTATTTGTTGCAACGTCTGGGGGCTACGAATCCAAAATGGAAAACAATACGCTCAAATTGATCTAATGTAAAGGTCGATTTGAATTAAGATTAATATGCTCAAATTATTGCGATGTATAAGTGGGGATGAATAGGGTGAATTGAAATAAAAATAATACGCTCGAATTACAATAATATTTAACGTCTGGATGAAATGAATCAAACGCAGATGTAAGTTTCAAAACGAATCTTGACATCTTGTCTTGTTCAAACGTTCAGTGTTTTGTTAGTTTAACGATTTATATTATGATCATTACGTCACGAGCTATGAACATGTCTCAATGAATCATCACTGTAATGTTGAACGCAACCATAAACTCACTTGCTACTATGTTTACCACGATCAGACGGCAAGTGATAAGAAATGAAGAAACTGTAGGAGTGTGAAATATTGAGTAACGCTTCAATACCAAGTAATTACCTTTTCATATCTCAGACTGTGTAATAATTATTGCAGGTTTCATAAAGATAATATAGGGGATTGGTGAAACTCTTTAACGATATTATAGGGGATTGGTGAAACACTTCATTAATATATATCAACACACAAATCAAGAGAGAGAGAGAGAGAGAGAGAGAGAGAGAGAGAGAGAGATTAATGTCCACTAGGTCATTTTGGGACTAACACATGGTTCAACTTTATTTCAATACCGTAATTCGCTTGGGCGTAGGGATCTTTAGCAGTGGGAGGAAACAGGAAAACCCGAAGTAAACCCATGAGGTTGGACAAGGGACTTAATTCCTTGTCAGGTACCATGGACTCGAAACCTGACAGACCTTATAAATGATACAATGTGAATGTGCTAACCATTCAACCCAAGGATTTGGGGAAACGCTTCATACAAATCAAATCAAATGGGATGCACAGACTGCGCTAATTCAAAGGGTTATTTTGCCTGTACAACAGCATTACCAGCTACTCTTCAAATTCCAACCGTATATGTTTCTCAGAAATCTTATTTATTGCGCTACAGCAGCTCTGCTCCACATAATTCCAAGACTGCGACAAATTAACTCCTTTCTAAAACTTTTAGATTGGTGGGCAGAAGAATAGCTAGAACAGTGTGGGTTAGTGTGTATGTCAGTGATGGAAGCAGTCCATGAAAAATACTCTGAAATATACAACTTGTCTTACTTACCAGAGTTGCCGTTAACGATGGTGCCGATTGTCCTAATATGGTATTCTTCATACGCAACAAGTTAGTTGGTTCCAAACTTAATGCCCCAACATCTGTAATGTAAACAAAGCAGAGTTGGCAATGTCATTTGTATTTTTTTGAACATATAAATATTTCTGGGCTAAATGCATGTTAAAACATACTTTAATTAATTACAGATAATTAACATCTAATTAAGAAATTAATCCAAATATCAACAGTTGATAATCTCTTGGCTTTATTAAAACCGATTAAAAGGAGACCTATCAAAAGTTTAGAGTGAAAATGTTGGATAGCCTCCCTTCCCAAATTCAATCTATAACATTGCAAATAATGATTTGATTTGATTTGATTTGAACCATTTTGGAGTGACATTCTTTTTATAGGTATTCATTCATCGCAATACAACTGTTGACAAGGGACTTGGCAATCCCTTCTTTCTCAGCTCAGTAATCTGTTGATATGGAAAAGTGGGACATAAAACACTATTTCATTTGAAAGAATTCCTCAAGGACTTGGAGCATGTTTTTAGCGCTATAAGAATCCAGCAAATTACAGTATTGTGGATGTCGAATCTCTAATCAGAATATCAGACCAAATATGGTTCAAGGAATTACTTGCAAATAGCTGTCTTTTGAAGTTGAATCACTACAAGGAATAATAGACCAAAAGAGGTTCAAATCCGTTAAGTATTTACATAGCTATAATACTAGAACAGTTCACAATTGCTAAATGCCTCTCAAAGAATATATTTACATAGCTATGATGAATTAAAATTTGCTTCCATCTATCCTGCTCAATATATAAGAAGATCGTCACCATCTTTAGCAAGATATCTGTGTCAAATTATATAACTTGTTGACATCAGGTCATTTTGGGACTAAATTATGGTTCAGTTCTATTTAATCAATTGTTGCCTCTATAACAGTGGGAGGAAACCAGGAGACCTGGAGAAAAACTGTGAGGCTGGAAGCGACTCTACTAATATGAAATGAAAAGTGGTTTTATGGCATGTCAACTCAGAAGAATCAAAACAACGCCAGTTGACTCAATGGCAGACCTCATGATATTGATACAGCGCACACGCACGAACCGTTCGGTGATCCATGATCCCCTTAAAGATAATACAACTTACTGCTGTGTCCAAGATGCGTGTTAGGAACGATGGGATTGGGTTGACCAGTCGGCGTTGATGGCATACTCTCACGTCGCCTCTGTTTAGCATCTTCTGATAATGTTCGTTGCAGACGACGAAGACTGCTAGGTAATCCAAACGGCAAATCATTTGATTTCTTTAACAAGGGTGATGGCAGCGGAGATGGAGATAGAATAGGAACAAAATCAGACTGAAAAAATAAAAATATTCATTGAAATACACACATCTTAATAAATTATCATCTGAACAATCCTGGCCCCCAAATTCACTTAAAATTGTTTGCTTTATTTTAACTACAATATAGTCCTTTATAAAATCAGATTATTTGTTAAAAACCAACATTCAGATATTTCACAACCCCTTGACCACTATGGGTATCAAATATTAGACTGTCGTATATATGATAATGATAAGTGATATCACATCAGTCAGTAATATCAAATATCACATCAGTCAGTAATTTCAATACATGTTTCACATCACTGTCATACTTCTGATCAGTGATATCAATCATCCCTTCAATCAGTAATATACAATATCATATCACTGTCATACATGATCTGTAATATCAAATCATTGTCATACATGATCTGTAATATCACATGATTGTCTGTAACTATCACATGGCTAATATAGTAATATCAAATCACTGATATCAGTAATATCAAAGCAGTCATCAGTAATATCAAATCACAGTCATCACTGATATCAGTAATATATTAAATCAAAAATAAACACACTTATATGGATACACTACATGTTAATAAAATTAAGAAGTAGTGTATCCATATAAGTGTGTTTATTTTTAGTGAAATCTATTTCTATATGTCATATGGCTAGTAATATCCAATCACTGTCACATGGCTAGTAATATCAAATCATAACAAACATTCAATCAAATAGGATGTTTTGAACTTTAAACAAAGTAAAAAGTTGATATTGATACAATGTACCCAGGTGCGTAACTAGTGACAGATATAAATCTACTGTCAACTAGACTGATTGACTCAATCTGTGGACCTACAATTTTTTATGTAGGAAGGAAGAGAGAGAGAGAAAAACAGAGTTTTACATCCACTCAACACAAACTAGGTCATTTTGGGACTAACACATGATTCAGTTATTATTTCAATATTTCGCTTTAAGTGTAAGGGTCTTTAGCAGTGGAAAGAACCTGGAGGACCCAGAGAAAACCCACGAGGTTGTATTGGCGACCCTACACATACAACTGGGGAATCGAAACCACGTCAGTTGACTCAATGACAGACTTTTTATGATACAGCGCACGTGCTAACCATTCGGCCGTCCACCACCCCACCCCTGTTGCAAGGAACACACTTAACAAAGCATATATACACTTTTATATTTAGCTGGATGAAAGAGGTTTATTGACGAGATCACAAAGGATTATTCCCTGTCTTATTTCTAACAAAGATCAGAATATCAACAGGTCAGCTGTTTTCTGGAATAAGTTCTGATTGGCAAGTGTTCAAAGAGTGAAATAACACACTAGAGTAATGATGTCCTATTTGCATTTTTCGTTAAATTATCAAATTTCTTACAGCTAAATCACAGTATACTCAGAATATTTAATATTTAATTAATAATTCAAAATCCAAATACTTTGTTTTTTATCACACTGGCTTTAGTAATGATGAACAAATCGAAGTTAGGCCAAGCTAATATCTCGGTTCCGAGTGGAGCAATTTGACAGAAATTTTCACCATATTATATTTACTTTATCTATATTTAAACTATTATATGGATAACCAGGATTTTAAATATACATTGTAAAGATCTTTATTTCTCATTAATATACAGATCTATATTTTGCTGATAATCTCTCACATCAACCAGAAAGCAGGTTATATAACAACTCTTCCAGATCCTAGTGTAGTAAAGACAAGTTAAACGAAAACTAAACGAAATAGGGTCTGTGTTTTAATCAGCTTAAGTAATACAATCATCTTTAATCTTCCGTAAAGATTCACTTCAAGCACATGTTGTGAACTGATGAAAAGGTGTGGATTATGTCAGTAAATTGATTATAGAACATGTTAAGGAGAAGTTAATGGGTTATTATTTTTAAGACTGCCTTCTGGTTATTATTTAAGATAAGATTATATCTTCAAGATCTTTGCTCCGTACATGGTATATACACCAGATACCCTCTAGAAAACGTATTTAATCAGGCCATATTGGACTCAATACTAGTCTTTTCTCGTTACATTGTAACAGGTATTTTTATTATAACTTCATGCCGTTAAATGTTAACAGAAACAGATAATATGGCAGACATTGAGATTGTTAAAGTTATTACATTTGTCTGAACCCTTATTCATCATAATCTCTTCTTAATAAGCCAAATGGCACGACACAGGGCTTATGATCTACCGAGAGCATAAAGGAAATAACTGCTACAATGACATCAATGCTAAATGTCATCATTTCAACAAAGGCATCATTGTTCCATTCCTAGTACAATGACCTTGTTATCATTGCTTCAATGACATCAGTGCAACAATGACATCATATCTACAATATCAACATTGCTACAATCACATTATTGCTATCATGACATCATTGCTATCATGACATCATTGCTATCATGACATCATTGCTATCATGACATCATTGCTATCATGAATTGATATCATCACATCATTGCTATCATGACATCATAGCATGGCATCATTGCTACAATGACGTCATTGTTGTAATAATGCCATCGCTACAATGACATCATTCCCACAAATCTCATCATTTCTCCAATGACATCATTTCTACAAGGACATCATTTCTTTTTTTAATATCAATCATGAAATGTATTCTGAATTAAAATTGGAAACTACTCTGATTGTAAAAACTTACACATGCTGAAGAACGTGAAGCAGACGGCGCTTCTCCATCTGAATCCGTATCCGTGAATGATGTAATCCGTACTCGGAGCATGCACCCTCGTCTTCGCACAATAACTGGAACATCTTCTTCATAAACCATTGATTCGTTATGTTGAAGTTCAAAAGTCTTACGCTTCGACTTGGCTTCTGATAATTTGGCTTCTGATCTTTCAGCCATTTTGATTTTAATGCTAATCTAGTTGTTTATCTTCAGGCATGAAATATTTCATGATGTCAAACTGATGTCAACATGGAAACTTATTCAAACAGAAACTGTGATGCTGGACATGCCAATCAATCGATCACAAAAATCGATAGAAATCACTTTCACTTTCTGCCAGTACGAATAAATTCATCCATTTCACATTACCGGGTCAATTTACCGGTTTTATCAGAACTTAACCTTGACCTTGTCACATTTTATTTATCTCCATATGTTCGCAAAACAAAGATAACGTATCTTGTCCTTGATAAATCCCTTTTTCTTGCATGTCATGCAATCATATCATAATTTGATCTAGTGATACACATATTCTACGTCACTACCTGCAGATCTTCATCAAGGCTATTTTCAATTTAAATCTCAATAATAAATCATGTTTCCTGCAACAACATCGAATATAGTCAGTCGCTTAATCTGCTGTCAATTTATTTCAATAATAAATGACATCATTGAAAAAGTACATAAAGGAGAATACAACTTAACTATGCACAGATAATGTCTGAATCCAGTTCAATTTATCTTAATAATAAATAACATTTCCTTTGACAGCGTTTGCATGTAGAATAAATCTGCACTATGCACAAATCTTCCTTAAATTAAATTTAAAGAAATTTCCATAACAGCCACAAATAGAATAGACCTCGCAATTTATTTTGACCAAATCTAAAACATCACGCGAACAAGACGTTTTTTAAATCAAATAATATTGTCTTGTAAGAGAAGATAAAATCGCAAAACCAGCTTGTTCAAACACAAATAATATTTGTTGATGTTTTGGTCTCACGTTACTGTTAAATGGAGTATACTAGGCTTTTCATGGATAGTTCTTCATGATTTCAAACGACTGATAAATAGACTTTATGGTCTACTAGTCTCTTCAATATCTTGTATTATAGTATACCATGACCTACACACATGGTCAAAATACTAAACAAACTGTCTATATCATCATAGTGTGGCGATTATCGAAGCATAGATTTCTCATGGATAATTCTTGAAGATATTATTAGTATACCATAACATACACAGAGTAAACCTTTCGTATTATTATAGTCTCCATATGGCGAGGTTTTTCACGGCCGGCTCTTCAAGATCTTCTATTATACCATAACAGAGGCTACATAACCATAACGTAAAAATACTAAATAAACTGTTCATATCAGTGGTGTAGCATAAGTTCTTCTTTTATACCATATCATTGTAAAAGGGAAACTGTTCATTTCGTCTCCGTTATTGTTATATAAATTGTTGGTGAATTGTTAAAGATCTTCTATATATTATACCATAACCTAGCTATGATAATAAACCAAGAACTGTTGATATTGTTACGGACTTCGTCTGGTGATGGTGAATAGTAGCCGAGTTGAGAAACTTGTTATTGATGATTGACATGTCCACATCCACCTCCATACTGATAAATACCCACGGCAATAATATTAATCATGATGATACGCAATTCATCGTCATCATGGCTAACCAGACAGAAATAAGTACCACACTTCACACTCGAACTATGGGAATTTCTTTAACATAAACAGATTATTACAATTACAAGAATCTGACGTTATTTTTTTTTCTATGTCCTAGGACAGTATCAACACGTTAGTTCCATCACACAACCTGTTCCAAGCACATTGATTTTATTTCTGAAGCTTCACCGTTACACAAATCTGTGGCTTAGTACTGCACGTCAACGATTGTCATACAGGCTAGAATCTCTCCTGGCAATCATCAACTATAGGAAATAGAAATATTATAAATACACTGACAGGGCTAAATCTTTTAAAGGATATCCAGATTTATTAGCTTGTCTTTTAGTAAGTGTAAGGGAACTGCACCACACACAATTATACAAAACAAATCTAAGGACAAGACACAATACGCAGAAATAACAAACAAACGTTCATATCAGGTTAAATGAATGGATCTGGGGGCTACTACACTGTACAGTCCCAGGCCTGGAGTAATACAGACTTCACTCAGCTTATAATAAACTATCACAAACAATAACATAAAAAAAATCCACCCTGCATGTCAAGGATTGTCATGTAGCCTAGAAGCTGAACCAATAATCACCTATAGAAAATACAAACATAGTAATCACTCAACACTGATGGAGGCTAATTCTTGTGATCTGGATATCCAGATTCCCAAGCTTGCCTAGCAGCTAGCTTACATTTAACTATCGCAACCTATGACATAAAACCTAATCCAATCTGACTTTATCAATATTGATTGTAATGTTATACGAGACAACTGAGAGAGATTCCCTGTGATAAATATATAAACATCGTGGACAATGGTATTATATCATCACTTGTTGAAACACGAAGAATATATCATACCTATCTCATATATATATATCTATAAACCACATCTTAACCATAAAGTACACACAATAATATAATACAGTCAAACCAGGCCCAGAGTTCACAAGGCATTTATTCAACTTTCAATCATTGTTTATCAAAAATATCTGTAATCCAGAAACATAAAACTTTATACATAGTTCCTTATTGATGTATTTGATATATTAAAACAAGAAAAAGACTATATTTAAGTTGAAATAAGGCGTCTCAGATTACTTTGCGAACTCGGGGTCAGATTCTGTAGATAAACAAACAACATTATCACTACAACTCAGGTACCATTTGTTGTGTTGTTTTAGCAGGAGGTATCTGTATTTAATGTTTTGTTTCATGCCATTGTTAAAATTCGTCATTGAGAATTATTGAAAAAAAAACAGCTTTCTACTGTCCATTAATTAAAAATGGTCCAACTTGATTAGATGTTACATCACAAAGTAGGTCATTTCAAGACTAAGGTAGGGTTCAATTTTATTTCAATACTTTGCTTGCACATAGGGGTCTTCAGTAAAGGGAAGAAACCGGAGGACCTGGTGAAAACCCACAAGATTGAACAGGCGACCCTACGCCTTGTCACTCACATACAACCAGGGAATTGAAACCACGCCACTTGACTCAATCACAGAGAGAGAGAAATGGGGTTTAACGTCCACTCAACACAACCAGGTCATTTCGGGACCAACACATGGTTTCAATTTTATTTCAATGATTCGCTTGCGCGTAGGGTCTTTAGTCGTGGGAGGAAACCGGAGTGCCCGGAGAAAACCCACGAGGTTGAGAAAGCGCCCCTATCTCCATGCCACATACGCTCACACCAGGGCTCGAAACCACAGCCGCAAGCCAGATGTGACCGGCCAGCTAGAGGTCGAATCGCGGCACTCTAGACCACTAGGCCATCCCAACCCCCATTCTGCCATCCAACCCAGCTCATTTTTTAACACTGTTGAGTAATTAATTTGTTAGTTAATATCTCAACACCGCTCGCTCAGAAAACTAAACAATTAAATACGCACACTTCTGCTACAACAGCACGGGATGGCTGAGTTGTTGAAACTGACAAATAAATCTTATTTTTCTCGTAATGTATAAATTAATCACATCCATACCGCAAGATAATGTGTAGATTTATCATATTTACACCACAAAATATAGTCACAACACAGTCAACAAGATTCTGGATGTATATTACATATAAACGACATTACACCACTTGTTAAACTGAGAAATATATCTCGTGTTTATACAACGTATACATGTAACCATATTTAGACCACACGGTGTCGAGTCTGTCCACACAACAATGATCCATTCAGATATAATTCTACCTGAATACAATAACCTAAAGTAAACAGCTTTATAAATTATTACCATCAATCTTAATCAAAAACTAATAAATAATTCACGATAATAAATAAATCTTACAGTCAGTCTCAGTTCTTTGACATTAAACTTTCAAATATATTGAAAACTAGCTGTAAACTTTGAAATCAAATGGATTATAATGTCCTACTTTTCAACATTTAACTTTGAAAACACAGAGAGAGAGAAATGGGGATTAATGTCCGCTCGACACAAACAAGGCTATTTCGGAACTAACATAGTTGAATTTTATTTCAATAATTCGCTTGTGCGTAGGGGTCTTATGCAGTGGGAGGAAAGCACATACAACAAGAGGATCGAAGCCATGCCAGTTGATCTGAACTTTGATGAAGCTACAGTTTTTACCTCTGAAGTTTGAAATATAAATGAATACTGAAAGGTAGCTAGATGTAAGAATTCATTTAACCGAAAACATGATAAATAATTCACAATTTCTCTATCAGATAGAAACAGTTTTTACCCTATGAAATACACTGAAACAGAGCTACATTTAACAAGTCACTGAACTATAATGAAAAACATTGGCACCAGACTCCAATACAAGAATTTTCTCTGACATTCTTTGACTACTAAGTAAACCTGCAGAACATTTTGCTGTTAACCAGAAATGAAATAAGAGAATATATATATAAGTTTCTGGCACAACGAGCTTATAAAATAAAATCGTAGATTGATTACAGGTGTTAGTATTTATACGTCTGTTCTTTCTAACTCGTAGGTATTTACATCTTAGACTTCTTACATAATGATAACGTACACATGTTCAAAATAAACACCGCCATTGTTACATGGCTACCATAGTCTTTCCTAATAAACACAAGACAGGGTTTAAAGTCCGACTTGTCTTTCCCTAAAGGCAATAACACGATCAATGCCGTACCATTTGTACACACTTTTCTTCCCATGAACAATAATTCTCATAACTTGTCTCATAAAAATTAATCCTTTTGTGTAACAATTTTTAGAATAAACATGTGGTTTAAAATCCTACTCATTTTCACTTAATACATAATAGGGTTTAAAATCCAACATAACTTCACTGAATATGCAATAAAATACTTGTAGGGTTTAGCATCCCACATAACTTCACCTAATACACAATAAAATAGGGTTTAAAATCTCACATAACTTCACCTAATACACAATGAAATAAATATTCTAAATATGGGGTGTAATATTTGTGTTTACCAATCATATAAATAATGTAGGAAAACGGAAACAAAAATATGAAACCACAAAAAAACAACACTTAACTCCGAAATAATGTTAACAAGGCAACTGTTCTATGGAAAACAATTACTGCTTATTAATGAGCAACTTTTTAATTTGAGTTCTCTAACCTTGATCAAATGTGGTTTAATAATAAGCTGTATTCCCTAGAACCATGACCTGTATAATAATAATAAGCTGTATTCCCTAGAACTGTGACCTGTATAATTGAAGTTCTATAACTACAAAGTGTATCTAATGCCTGAATACCAGAATTCATCAAACATGCATTAATAAAAACATCAATAAAACCACATAATGTCTGATTAATGGAACTGATTGAAGTCCAAATACATCAATAAATTCAAAGTGCTGATATGTTGTATAACCCCCTATAATTTCTATCATCTATATGCATGTATCAAGTATATATTATACCATGGTTATATTATTTATCATAACATCCAGCATATCACCCCTTTTATCTACTACTATTATACCATAGTTTACTTATATCACATCTCTATTATACCATAGTTCAATACTATGTTTCATTATATCATATAAATCTTCTATACAATGTATATCAACCCAGAACTATCTGTATATTCGACACAAATTAGGTCCTTTCGGGACTAACACATAGTTCAATTTTATTTCAATAATTTGCTTGGGCGTACGGGTCTTTAGCTGTTGGAGGGAAGCCACGAGGTTGCACAGGCGACCCTACTCACATGCTAACCATACTGCCATCCAGTCCTCAACCTGTATGCAGACAGTATACTCCAGTCTACAGAAATTCCAGTCTCGGCCCTGTATCGAAATGCAAATTTCACTCCTGTTAATGCTATGCAGAATGTTTCAAAGAATAATAACGATCATCGTTAGGGTGCAATGATGATGTATTTAAATGGTTTTTATGATCGAATAAAAATTGTAACCTCCACAAGGGTCCACAAGATAATCCATTATACATGCCAATATCGAAAGGAACTGACATCTTAAGAATATAAACCTACATTTCAAGTTTTCATCAAAATCGGATAAAAAATTGTGACCCATTGTGAACAGTCGCACAGATGAGCGAACGGACAGACAGTGGCCACAACATCTTATGCGCCACACCACATCCAAGTACATGTATAAGCGTATAAAAATCATCACAAGACCCAAGATAATCTAATTGTTAGGAACCAGAAAACATGGAAGACAGTAGACTATCAAATTGCAAAAATCGTTTCCGAACAACTAGATCTCGAAGACAGTCAACTATCAAATACCAATACTTCCTATTCCAGTGATTAACTATCTCCAGCCAATAGAACTCGATCGGGAAATCAAAGTCAGATAATCACACAAACGGGTACAAATGAACATAAGATGTCTACTTCTCGTAAACAAACTGGTAAACAAACGTCATTCCATTCCGTCAGGAGTCACGACATATTCATTCTTCGGATTTAATGTCTGGACTATAAGCATTTGTAGGACAGACGAATGAAACCACAACATATACGATAATAATTCTCGTAAACAAGCGATAATGAACATACGATCCGAATCCGAACACATCATGATTAGGTTTTTATCCAATCACGTCTTTAATCCCCCTTCACACTTTAACCTCTTTGACTATCAGCCATTATAATTGACGCTGTCTGCTAGTGCCAAGTTTTATAGCAGTCTATCTGTAATAAGTCTATGTAAGTAATCAAGTGGATAAAAAACCTGTCAGTTCCTGTGACTAATACTAAAGACAAGTCATAAACATGTGGAGTTCTTACAGTTAATACCGACATGTACGTCACTTGGACCGGTTCACTCAACCAAACATCAATAAGACTTCATTTTCATCAATTCAGTAGTCAGTATATCATAGTCTCTATCATTTAGTCTCTTTCTACTATACATTCAGTAGTCAATCTCCAATAGTCTCTATCGTCTAATCTGTTTCTGCTATTGGCATAGTTGTCAATGTCTTACAGTCTTTACTATCTAGTCTGTTTTCTGCTATAGATTCAGTAGTCTCTATCACCTTGCATGTAGATTTATTGTAGCTGTGTGGGAAGCAAGAGATTCTAGTGTTCCTGTAAATAATCTAAAATTGATCCAGTCGTCACTGGTTCCATTCAGTCAACAAGAACTCCATTCTGTGATTTACCTATTCATACTAAATATAGCCATTGAATACATTTACACACGTAATGCTGTAAACTCACATGAAATTGGGTTTAACCTCCTACTGTTCTGCTTCTAACCTGGCCTAATGAGGACTGACATACACCATACAGTGTGCTATGAGGGAAATTTTACTAGGGCAATGGAGCTACGGCCTACTCTTATATCGTATTCCAACTGCCAAGGCAACTTTTACGTGCACGCCAATGTGTACATGGGACCTCGGTTTTTCGTACCATCCGCAAGACAAGACAGATGTCCTTGTCAGTGCCCCCCCCCCCCCCAGTCCTGCATCACTGACAAGGCAAAACCACGCCGGAAAATCTGGATGAACATATGTTTATTCAAATACTCCGTAATGAATAAAGTTAATAATGCTGTAAGCGTCACCGTTTAAATAAGAATTTAATAAATGAATGAAATGAAATGTGTTTTAACTGGAATAATGAAGAATTAACACACCAAAGGGTGGTTATGAAGCGTTTTTGAACCCTTGTCCAGGATTAGTTTGGTTTTATTTATATAATGACCTGCACTAGCTAATTAATCCATCTGTAGATGAAACCCTGACAAGTGTTCTAACAAACTGTGTTATATTCAATATTCCCTGACCTTCAACTAATCAACACTTTCTAATATCCTGTTAGTGTTAACTCATCAATACTAGTTACCTATTGTCTGTCTTTTAATTAGTGGCATTAACCTGAGAGAGAGAGAGAGAGAGAGAGAGGGAGAGAGTAGGTAATTTTGGGACTAACATATGGTTTAATTTTATTTCAATAATTCGCTTGTACGTAGGGGTCTTTAGCAGTGGGAGGAAACCAAAGTGCCCGGAGGAAACAAACGAGGTTGAGAAGGCACCCCTATATCCATGCCACATACGCTCACACCATGGATTGAAACCAAAGCCGCAAGCCAGAGGTGATTGGCCAGCTAGAGGTCGAAGCGTGGCAATCTAGACCACTAGGCCATCCCCCCCCCCACAGTCAACAAGACAATGTTAAACAATCACCAGCACATCAAACAATCCCCACAGTCAACAAAACAATGCCAAAAAAAACCCAGCATATAAAACAATACTCTTGCCACCATGGCCTCAAGATATTGAATCTATGGATCAGAAGACACACAATTGAAATTAAAAAACGTTTCATTACCAAAAAAAACTCGTTTGAATAACAATTGTCAATCTAAAGTGATTTATTGCTTGACGACCTAATGACATCACCAGACATCAATTATCCAGTCGATTGCTCGTGATCGCGTTATTCAACTCTCCGTACATCCTTCTAACACCATCAACTACTCTTTTTAACCCATCATAATTATATCTATTAACTTTATCCCTATTTCAACTCGTCTCATACATTTCTTCAGTTTCTATGGTTACCATTTAAACAAAACAAAAATCCCATTGTAGAAATTGTTGACAATCAAGTATATTTATAGTTCAACTCTATGATATACTTGATTGTCAACAATTTCTACAATGCGAATGCAACTCCCGAGATACACGTGAATAAAAAAACTGAACATCTAATAAATTCATCCCGATACTAAAACGTTAAAATACCTAAACTGGTCTGATACATACAGTTCCTTACTTTCTATGTTTCTATGGTAACTAAAATATAACACAAATGAAGTGAAATAAGGCTAAACGTCCTACTGTTCTGCTCTAACTGGGCTACGCCATGCAGTGTGCTATGAATGAATTTTTGCCTGGACAGCGGCGCTACAGCCTACTCTTATATCGAATTTCATCTGTCAAAGGATCTTTTATGTGCACGCCAAAGTGTAAACAGGACCTTGGTTTTCCGTACCATCCGTCCTGCACCACCGACAAAGGGAAATCACGTCGGAACTATCTCGGCCAATACAGGGAGAGAACAGCCAACCTCCAGGATAGCGAGCTAGCGTCTTACCCACCTAGCCACTAACACAAATCACATGGTAGAAATTGTTGACATCAAGTACTGTTTATATGTGTATCCCAACAATGACAAACATGTAAATATAGATAAAATGGTATTTTAAAAGTTAAAATGCCTACACTGGTCCAACACAATTCTTCAGGTTCCAATAGAAACTAAAATTAACACAACTCACAAGATGTTGACATCAAGTATACCTGTATATCAATGATATAAATGATAATACCTGTATTTGAAAGAGATTTATTTAATAAATGGTATTTATGTGGCATAGCGAGGTCAGCAAAGGTAAAGAAGACCTTGGGGCTATGATTATCATTACAAGCTCGGATCAATATTTATAATTTGATCTTCTGATTATCTTCCTGTTTGGTTTTTTTTTGATCACAGTTCTACTTGAAACTGTACGACATGCTGTATTAATCTCTTATCTCGCACTATATGTATATATGATCGTAGCTTGCGTTATATCAATGAATCAGTGTTTAAACAGTCGTTATTGTTTGTATTTCACAGGGGATTCGAAAAAAGCTTCCATTAATCAACAAATCAAAAAAAAAACTCCTTTAAAAGCTCTCCCGGTTTCAATAAGAAGAGGATTTAGAAATTAGAGAGAGAGGGGAGGGGTTTAACATCCACACTACACAAACTAGGTCATTTTGCGACTAACATATGGTTTCAATTTTATTTCAATAATTCGCTTGCGCGTAGGGGTCTAAATTAGAGGGAGGAAACAGGTGGACCCGGAGAAAACCCACGAGGTTGAACAGGTGACGCTACTCCTTGTCACATACAACCAGGGAATCAAAACCATGGCAGTTGACTCAAAAGATACACACATCCTCTGATACATTTCACACGCGCTAACCATTCGTCCATCCACCCTCCATCTTCTTCTATATACAAACATTTTAAAACTAAGTTTTTAAAAAACAGCCTATAAGATTAAGATAATACAGCAAAAATTGGTTCAAAAATTATCTTTAATGAGGGATAAATTCCAGTATAAGCTGACCCCTACATGACACCCACTAAACCTCTAATCAGCTGTAAAAATACTCATTTTACAGGTCAGTGAATAATTTATTAATATCAACAAATTGTCAAAAAATATTCTAAGATCATTTTGTATCAAATACAATGTACCAAGTCTCAACAATAGGTCCTCAGATCGCTTCAGATCTCAAAAGACAAGAAGAATACGTTGACAACGGATGACTAAAAAGTGTGTTTTGTATCAAGAGTTGATGAAAATTTGAATCACGTCAGATCAGCATGTGGAGTAGATCATTTCTTCTCGACACCCGGAAACATTTCTGGCTTCTTCACAGCTTCATCCTTTCTTCCGATTATTGATTTTACACAGCAATTTTTCAAAATAAAATTACTTCATTTCCTTGACGTCTTCACGATTCTGGTAATCATTTGACCAATTTAAACACTATCACATTATTCTGTGCTCATTTCCGATGAGTCAAACCTGCTCTTCTTAAATAGCTTGTACCATAATCTATTATATTTTTTTCTTCCGTACTTCCTACCAGAAACAATTATTTTTTTCTCTCGTGGTTCGAACTATCTTTTATTTTACTCATGACATTTCTCATTCAATCAAACATAAAAAAAAGATATAAATATCAAATGCAGTTTACTATGAGGTCAAATTTACCGAGACGGCAACATTTTCGTCTACTTTTCATTCATTTCAATTGTCAAGGGCAACATTTACATGCATACCAACGTACAAGTCACACAACCTGGATTAAGAATTGAGAATCTTCGGTCCCGTGTACACATTGCCACGTAAAGAACCCATATCAGTTGGAATTCCAAATAAGAGTAGAGCATAGGTGCCATAGTGCCAGCGTCAAGACAAATTTTCCACTTGTCCACCTCTATTAGTTACGACAGCGTAGAAAAGCAGGATGTTACAGCCCATTCTATTTCCTTTACATGTCAAATGCGACACCTGTACATGTTTTAACTATTGTAGAACAGTAGAATCTGTACGAGCAACCACTCCGACTCAGCGACACCTCCTGGTAAGTCGTCACAATAAATACTCCCGGCCACCCCCATAAAATTTCTTTGGTTTCATCTCTTTAATAAATGTTCACTCCTATAACGTGGCCTACGGTCACTGTTATAATTATTAATTAAACAAAACATGGCCCATTCAACAGACATTGTTGCTACAATAGTAGAGGTTCTGATAATCTTGTGATGACCAGTTAATTATCCAACTTTCCACCGATCTGGTAAAAAGAACCGTGAAAATAACAATAAACCTGAGAATTCCTGTGAATCAATCTTTCATTTTATCAAATGACAAACCGTGATGATTGTTTCCAGACGTAGAGTCTAACAAAAAGTTTCCTAGACTGATTGTTGAATACTAAGACGTGTACTGTTATGTCATCGTCAGTCGGCCATATTTAGATATCAAACACATTATTAAAAACCTTTCGTCATGGTTTGCTTATATTAAAGAGAAGTTGCCAGGCAACAAAAACGAATCAAAGATTTTCCATTCCAATAGCGAGTTTAAATGACGGCCAAATTTAACGAGGGGGGATTATCAATATTTTGTCTCGATATATCCGAACGTTAACTTTTACTTGGTATCAACACAAACAATAACTGCGATTTTATTAAGAGGTCATTCTCGTTAATTGGTCAGTCCGTCATGAGAATTCTTGATAAGTGGTTGCTAAATAGATTTAATAATAACAGGTGAGTTGTATTATATCTATTGGTTCAATGAGATGATTATCGTACTTATATCATTCAGGTAGATCAATCTTTATAAATTACCTGTACAGGTAACATCATACAGGTAACATATTTATATATATCAATCTTCTTTAACTACTAATAATACAGGTAACTACATTTACACACACACACAGATGAACGGAATGTCGGGACTAACATATGGTTCAATTATATGCTAATAAGTCGCTGGAACTGGTTGGACAGTCGACTCTACCCCTTGTAATGTACAAGCAGGGACTCGAACAACATTGTCTGATGAAAAAACTTCACTGTAATTAAAGGTAAGTATTTGTATTAAGTAATAAGTTGAAGGAAAATGAATTATTTTTTTTATTTCTTCAAGCTTTTTAGATGAAACCTGTATATTGATTTAGAGTATCAGTAAGTAAGACATTGGTTCACTAGCCTGGAGGGTCCCGTGTTCGATCTCTGCATTGGTCGATCTAATGCGACTCTCTGGCGAAGTTCCCCCTGGTCAGTGGTACAGGATGATAAAGGGGACCATGAATAGTCTTCCAGATGGCACAGAAAAACAAGGACTTGTGTACACATTGGTGTGCATGTAAAAGATCCCCTGGCAGTTGGAATTCAATATAAGAGCAGGCCGTAGCACCATTGTCCAGAAAAAATTGATTAATCAATCATTGTTATATAACGTTTCTAGTGGTTTATAATACACAGTTCCGTAACAGACCGTTGTTATCTAGAATATAGATTATGTAACAATTCTTCCAGATCCTAGTGTAGTAAAGACAAGTAAAATGAAATCTTGAACTACAAAAAGCCAATCGAAATATGATCTGTGTTTTAATCAGATTAAACTTATGGGGGAAGCTCGTGTATCACTGACAAAGAGAAAGCACAAGGCACCAGAACTTCTACATACACATCATTGACCGCAAGAGAACACACAGCTAGCCTGTTTCTATACGCAAATCACTGACGTACAGGATCTGCGAGATCGTATGCTAAATCTATTACTGGTAATCAATACAAGACTGTATAGTGGAAGGGCATGTTCCCGTGGTTATATAACGTAAACATACACTTGTTCCATGAATTACTCCGTTATCAGACCAAGCTATATTGATCCGAGTAAGTTAAGCCGATATTAACGTTCAATAATCGTGTATTTCTAGTTGAGCTGGGCATTACAGAATGTCAGGGGTGGAGGAGACAAATACAGATCGTCAACAATGTACGAATCATAAAATGTCAGGCGTGGAGAAGAGAGGGTGATGGGGATATAGGTCCACTTGACACAAAACAGGCTGTGGACTATTCAAATATTCTGCCAACTCTATTTTTATAAAAATGACCACAAGAGCCTGGTTTTGTTGGAGCAGCTCACCATACCTTCATGGAACAACCCTGACAACAGACCCGCTTATAGCTAAATAAGTATTAAAAGCGAGCTACGTATTATAAAATGTCACAAGTTGAGGAGATGAATTCAAATACTTTGGAGACAATCCCAGTAAAATATAGCAGACTGTCATCAGCACTAACTGGCATACCCCCCGGACACTAAACTTGATGGCACACCCCCCAAACACTAAACTTGCTGATAGCTAAATAGATACAGCTTACTGTAAGTCAAGCTAAGCATTTTAAAATGTCACAGGTTGGAGAAACGAATTCAAACACTATACCAGAGACAATCCCAGTAAAATATAGACTGTCATTAACAATATCTTCACGGCATATAACTTTGATGATAAACTTGCTTATAGCCACATAATCTTATAACATCGCTGGTCTCGCTCCGTTATAATAGACTCTAGGGGTTTTTAGTATTGTATTTAATGAAATGTGTCATTAATAGTCATCTTATAAACGTACCTTGTCTAGTCTTCTGTTGTAGGACAAGGATGAGACGCAGACAATAGTAAGACGAAACATTTCCTATGGTTTTTTTATATTCAATTACAAAAACCTATTAGTGGTTGAGACGTACAGTCTAGGGGCTGGTCACATTAAGAGATTTGTTTCTATAGACATTTAAAAAAAACCTTACAATAAAGTTGGAGCAGACTGTTTGAATTTAATTTAATTACAAAAATCTATTATTGTTTGAGACATACAGTCTAAAGGCTGGTCACATTACAAGATTTGTTTCTATTGACGTTTAAAAAAGCCTTATATTTAGTTGGTCAGATTGTTTGAATTAACGTTACTTTTGTAGATCATTAAGAATCATCCATCCTTAAATAGACAACAGCTTTTCTGTTGTATAACAATATATTAATCAAGGGGTTGACCGAGAAAATTCTTCAAGATAATCCAGCCTTGTCAGAATTGCAGGGACAGGCAGGTAAAAAAAATATGTCAAGTCCTTTGGATGGTATGCAAACCTGAGGTTGCTCCTTGCAAATAGGGCCACCGCCTGGTCACAATTCCTCCCATTTCATTTCAATAAATTTACTGCATTTTTGGAACTAAATCAATGTCGAGTCGTCCAGCAGAGATCTTCCTTCATACACATGTAACATTTCAATAGATCTCTTAGTTATATTATTATTCTATAGGCATAGTAATCATGTCTTGACTAACCTTGAAGTCGAGAACGATGGTAGAATTCAATCAGAATGGTATTATATACGATCATGTTATCTTGTCATCTGTTTTCCTGTCAATTCTAGTATAAAGATAATGATACTCGTCACACAGGCAGCATGATAAAAACAATTCAATAAAGGTCTGTCCACTCGACACAAACTAGGTCATTTCGGGGCTAACATTTAATTTCAATAATTCACTTACGTGTAAGGGAGGAAACCTTGGGACCCGGTAAAAACCCACGAAGTTTGACAGGCGACCCTCCTTCTTGTCATGACAACTGGGGAACCGTAAACCATGCCATGACAGACCTTGTGATACAGGGTGCTCATTCTAACCATTCGGCCATCAACTTTCTTGACAACCGTTTTAAAAAAAAAAAAAATTGATTATTGATGTATAATGATTCGTTTTTGAACAGTGGTCGATCAGGAAATTAATCACTTGTAAATTGGACACTCATTATCAAAATTCATCAGTTAGGTTTAAACTGGACACAAGCATGAATTAGGTGTTTTTGGGTGATTTTGAACAATTTTTTACGAATTTTTACACACAGATTTTGATATTAAATGAATGTGAAAGAAATTAGCGCTAGATACACAAAATTAAATAATACCCAGGTTATAGTGTAATTAGATTAACAGGTTCATATTTTTACACCATTAAGTGCCATTAAGTCTAAGCATGGCTACATAATTTGCTCTCGACCATTAATAATCATATTATATAATTGAATATATGCATATTGAGAATTGACTTAATTATCTCTTTCACAGGACAAATAGGTTTGGAAGAATGTAGCAACAACCGTTATATGCAAGTTAAAATAATTTGTTGGTGCTGATAAACTTATAATCACTGTCTATAGTTCTGTTGAATATATATTAATTTAGGAATTCTAACAATTGAAGCTCCAAGATTCGCAAGTTTGCTTCAAATTATCTTATTATAATAACTTATATAATTGGTTTAAAAGTCTACAATCGGACTGAGTATTCAACTGCTATTTGTTAATTATGATGTCAGGTTTTGTGATTGGGGGTTCTGTAATTACATGTATCTTTTTTTAAGGTTTACAATGTATATCTTGCCAAAATACTGGCTGATTCTCTAATTTGAGGAACTGAGCGATTCCATCATAAAAATCATAACCAGCTTTCCCATCTATAATCATCAGAAAAGGAATAAGCTAACACACCATTCGTTGAATTGAAAAACCTTGTGCGACAGTCAGCATTGTGATGTCAAGGGAATTCCCATAAACCACTTAATGACGATGCGCCAAATATGTTGACAAGCGCTGATGAATCGGAGTCCTGCAGGTAGCCTACATGTAACGTGTACAAGAGAGATATAGTTAACAGAATTTTATGAATGTAGTACAGCCGGGTGAGTGAAGAAAGACAAATGTAAACAAACTGTACAAGAGAGATATAGTTAACAGAATTTTATGAATGTAGTACAGCCGGGTGAGTGAAGAAAGACAAATGTAAACAAACTGGCGTGGAAATAACATTTTTAGATGTAAATGAATTGGTACCTGACATTTTCAACTTAATGCCGGACATGTATTAATAATAATATCAACAAAAAAGACCAATCAGTGCCAGACAAAATGACAGGCACAAGAAGTTTTGTGTCTGACAAATCCTGAATCTGTGCCTGACATTGTCAGTGACAGGTGCCTTATTTCCAGGCTTGTAAACAAAGAAAGTCTGGACTTGAGTTAGTCAAGACAAGCTGACATCTTGCTTATTTTAATTATGGAAACTTTCGCATTGAGTCATGGGATATGTTTTGTTTCTTTCATTACAAATGGTCCTCGTAACCATACCGAAACATCATCATTTAAATAATAGTCCTTATATACCGTAAGATAATATGCTTTGTTTTCTGTGGGAACATATTTAGTAAATGATATTATCTTACATATTATCTTACATATTGAAATATTAGGATCAATACTGATTTAAATGGACGAATACTGAATAATAATTTGTGTTTTTAATTTCGAATATCATAGAAAATATTGCATTAAGCGTTCTACACCTTTAGAACCATTGTTTCGGGAATAAAAAGGTTATGGAAAGGTTAATTGGCCTTGATTCTCGAAATCTCACTTATAGTAAATACGGTACTTCAATTTTTTGATTGGCCTGGTACTTCAATTTTTTGATTGGCTAAGTAGTGAAATTAATCTAATACCATCCAATCAAATTACTAAAATTTGGAATTATCTTAGTTAAATTTTCGTGAAACAGAACCCAGGCAGATAAACTTCAAAGCGTGGCTATACATCAGATTGTTATCGAGTTCCTTTAATACTGGAAAAAAACAAGGTCTTCTAGATCTAGGCAGATATTAGCGTAGGCAAGGAAATTGTAGATAATTTCTATACCGGTTAATGTCAGACCTAAACTAATTGACCAATCAAATTATCATGTCTGTAAGTGGTGAAAAATACTTTTATTGGTCATTATCGGTCATTACCATCCAATTTATATCGAGCAATTAAATAAAATACTGTACTCTGTACATACAATAGGTTATTTGTGATTTTTGCGGGGGATACATAATAGTCGTTTAAGTTGAGCATCATTGAGCTACTCTGTTCGCCAGCCAAATATACAAAACTATAATCATGCAGTTATCCTGGGTCCTGTAGTTGTACAGAATAATTATTATAAGTCTCCGGTATCATAACGATTTGAGGAACCATTCCTGACTTGGGTAATATCAGAAGGACATCGATATCCCTATCATTTTTATGCATCGTTAAAAACTAAAATCTGATTACGCTAAAATAATTCTCAGATTGGAGTCTACCAGAAATGAGACTTTCAGAGGGTCAGACTACCCAATTAAAAGATGTGTTACCAGAAATGACATTGTTCCAAAATTTATTAATTGGTTAATCGTACGTAGCACATTTATGGCCACCGAATTTTCCCATTACTGTCGACCGATTCCCGCCATCGTCATCATTGCTTCTGTTGACTGGTGATGTCATTGCGTGTGTGGGGGGCCCTATTTGTCATTTTTATTCATTATTTTTGTAAACTTCTTAGACACTATTTTTAAATATTATAGATTTTAATTTTGTTACATTTCAGCTATTTTTTTAGGGAGGGGATAAATTTTTTTAGATATTGTCTTTAAATTTTTCAGCTATTATATTTGTTACCGATACATTTTTCAGTTACAAGGGTTATATACTGTATAAATTTTTCAGCTGAAATTTCACGTTCACTCTTTCAGCTACTTTTTTGGTTAAATGTTTTAGCTATTTTCTTTGTCACAGTTTTCAGTTGGGGTTTTTTGGGGTAACATTTTTTATAAATCATTTTTAAATTTTTCAGTAATTACATATTTTTCATTTTGCAGGTAAAATTTTAGGCCAAATTTTTTGTTCAATTTTTTAGCCATTTTACATATAATTATTATATTTTACAGCTAATATTTTTGTTACATTTTTCATGAATTGTTTTTAATATTTTTCAGCTCATGTACAAGGTATTATATTTGTAGAATTTCATCATTAATTTCTTTTTTTTAAATTTCAATCACTAATTTTTAAAAATTTCAGCCATTATTTCTGTTAAATGTTCCAGTCATTATATTTATTAAATTGTTCAGCTATTGTTTTAGTTCCAGCTAATATTTTAGTCAAATGTTCCAGCTAATATTTTCTAATATATTCCAGCTATTATAGTTTTGTGACATTTAAATAAAGAATAAAGAATATGTTTATTGATGGTCTTCTGACATATTGAGGCTTCAACACAACCAGCATACATGTACACGAAAATAGATAAGTTCTCAGACTCGTAGTTCTCTGCTTATCATCTTCCATCTTAAATCCATGACATTTCATGGCATATGCCCGTACATGTAACATTGTGGTTAACATTTCAACCATCCTAACCTTAATAATCAGAAAAAATCCAACATGATAAAAATATTTAAGTTGAATGACAATTATTTCTATGCTCTCATGTCGAATGGAGAGAGAGAATGGGGTTTAACTTCAACTCGACACAAACTCGGTCGTGACTAACTTATGGAAAAGCCTGAGAAAACCCTCAAAGTTGGACAAGCGACCTATTCCTTGTCACGTACAACTGGGGAATCGAAACCACTTGTTGAATTTGTGCCTGACATCATCTGTGAATGGTGCCCTTATTCCAGACTAGGTTTCCCTGTACAAGTTTTTGCATCGTATCATTGCACATTTTCTCTGTCAAAATAGTTGGTCTAATGCAAATGCAAAGGGGCCGTTCCCATGTTACCGGCGAAAACACACTTGGAAACGGGAACAGGGAAAGTGGACAAATTGTAACCTCTGGCCTTTGTGTTGAGGAGTGTAGATTTCAATATTGTTGATGGTAAACTCGTGAACTTTGTCTGCTACATAATAACCAAAGTTCATCTAGATAACACAACATATACTCAATATAGTAAACAATACAACCCCTGCCTGCTGTAAACAATACAACCCTTGCCATACTATTAACATACAGTAAACAATACAATCCCTGTCATACAATTAACGGCTTTCAAGGACACAGTCAACAGTTCAAATGATTAAAGATTTTTATCTATATTTACCTGTAATTATGATATGATTCATGTTGCCTAGTTCATTAACTAAAACTGACAACAAAAATTTAGCATTGAATTGCTAGAAATATTTGGATCACAAAAACAAAACTGAATATAATGTAAATACAGGTACATTATTGTTTGGCAACTAATGTAAGTCAAACTTCAATATTCTGCTGATATCAGTGTATTGCGAGTTGTTTTGTAACATAAAATGTTGATAGAATGTATGTCAGGAGAGAGTTTTTCGGTGCAATATGAGTCGAGTACACAACAAAATCTGTCAAATTTCTAGAATAATTTAAAACAAACTACAGGTGTCAAGGCCGTATATTATTATGATTAACCCACGATGTATTGTGATGAATTGTGATGTGTTAAAATAATGAAATACATGTACATGTATTATGCCAGTAGTATTTCATCTGGAAACAATCAATAAAAGTGTCCTTTGGTTACACAACATCCAGTTTAATTAAAGGGAAATAACCCAGAATACACACTTCATACACACAACGACGTCTGTGAGACAGATAGTCTGCCGGAATTAGATTTCTTATGGCAGAAATGTGCAAAGTAAGCTTTCTTGGTCTCAAATGAAAGGTGGGACCTAGTATTATCTCAGAAAAAAATGACCCATCATTTGGCCTTGGGGAAAAAATTTGGCGGGAACTTTTGACTGGTATCCAACCTATGATCGAAAATTCCACTGATCCCACAAATTTTGGCACTATATACGTATGTTGGGTATCAAACTACATGTTTTAGGGGATGTCACGTTCGAATTTTACATCCTTTGCTACAAAAAATGTGAATTAAGCCATTTAGGGGGAACTATGACGTCATCAAAGTATACATGACAACACTCTAGGCCTACTCGACTTCGTAGGTATTAAATTCAAACGCACGATGCGAAACGTCATGTGTGACCGAAGACTGATACAAACGCCGCTCAGACAGTAAAATATAACAAAATAATCTCATCAACTCTCACTGCTATTTTAGAGCTCCTCAACAATCGTTGTTTCTGTGTTCTTACATGACTCGCCGCGACAGCCCCCGCATGCTGAAACACATTTCAAGTCGAACTTCCAGCAGTTGCAAACGTTAGTTGCGCACTGTCTCTCTTGCGTTTTGTTTTTACACTTACAGCGTACCGATTTCAGCACGATTGCCGGGGCGATTTCAGTGTCCGTTTTTACAGGAGTATGTAATCCGCTTTTCAGACACCATCCCCAGTCAGAGGGATCTAACCCACTTTCTCCTGGAAATTTTAGCACTGGAAACTTTTGCACACTGAACCAGATCTTCGTCTGCCCGTAGATTGAGAACACCAAGCTTTCCCTGTCACAGCCACTCCAAGTATGGACAAACAGGATGTGATTTTTCGTGATTGGGTCCAGACAATCGAAGAGACTTAGGATGGAATACAGAAATGCATTCTTCTGTCTTTTTAGGAAACTTGCACAATGGCTGGTTCGAAATGATATACTAACATGACGAGTATATCCGTGTCCTCCGCCGTCAAAACAACTTCCTTCTGTTTTGAAGCATTCAACGCAGAGTTCACGATCATAGTGTCGAGGTGTGCTGACGCTTGTGATAACTCCGACATATCAGTCTTCCTGATGATCTTGCCGTCGAACAGTGATGGTCATTTCGAGCTCTTAGAACGGCTCCGCGAGAACATTATACGGGAAGTTTCTCTTGGTCGTAAGACAGGTTGTCCAACTTGTTTTGGATTGCCTGACCAACGGCCTCACAATCGTAGGAGTTCACAAAATCTGAGTCGGACGCCATTATTCCTGTTGAGAGTGAGCGTAGTTCTGGATTATCGGTGAATGGATCGCACAGCTTGTCCACATCAGTGACGTTCGTCATCTGACACATCGCATCATGGAATGCGGCGTACAACGGTAGACAGTATACCCATTGTTGCCTGACACTTTCCATCATACCCCGACCGTGCGTTAGACCACTACAACTATTTTTCAACAAGGCCACCAGGACTTATTCGATAACAAGATCAGACCGTAAGCCGTTGAAGGGGTGGTTAGGACGCTGAACAGCGAAACATCCATCCTCGATATACTTTTTGTACAGCCACGGATGATCTAATTCCAGTCTTATCATACGCTGTAAGTAGAGTTTGGTACTCTTCGCGTAGTTATTATGCCCAGTTGTGGCGAACAAGTTCAGTAGTTTATTGCATGCGCTGAATGTACCCATGCCAGTACTTGGCCCGTTCGGAAATGATAAACATATCTATGGTCTATGGGTTTTTCTAAGCGCGACAACTGCCTCTTATCGTTATATTTGCGCCTGCACTCGTTTTGTACATGCGGAACAGCAGATGATTCGATTTTTTAACCTGATCGCCCTTTCTCACATCCGCAGTCATGAAATCGATGAAATTGCATTACCTTTACCCACAGGAAAGAAATATTTCAGAAAATTCACTTTCGTTTTATGTCGGATACCAAGCAAATCAATAATTGGTCGAGATACTTCCGATGTTGGCCGACGTCCTTCCCGACGAGGGACTGCTAAAGTTGAAGGGCTACCAAATTTTTTCCCCAAGGCCAAATGATGGGTCATTTTTTTCTAAGATAATACTAGGCCCCACCTTTCATTTGAGACCAAGAAAGCTTACTTTGCACATTTCTGCCACTAACCCGGGATTCCGAGCTAATTCTGGCAGACTAAGATATCATATCTGTTGTAGGATTTATCTGAATCTCTGTGAAACTTTTTTATGAATTTTATTTACCTCTTGGTTTGTAAAAACATGTATCCATAACCGAGAATTATATGAAATATCTATTGTATTTGTAATTTCCTTGAACCTGTATGTACCTGACACAGACATTGATGGCCGCAAATTCATATTTTGTCTGGTACACCATTCAGGGTGCTATGAGGGCAATTTTTCCCGAACTCTTATTTTATATCCAATTCCAACTGCCAAGGAATCTCTTAGATGGCTCGGGAATGTTTACACGGAACCTCCGTTTTAAATCACGTCTAAATGACTCAACAGCTGACCCTCAATCATGCACTACTGACAAGAGGGGTCAACCAACACTGGAACTGAACCGACAACCTCCGAGCTACATGTAGCAAGCCAGTGTGTCACTCAATTAGCCACTGCGGCTCCTTTGTCAAGTACAAACTACAAACCCTCTAGTGTCTAATGCCTGTCTTTGTACGGCACAAATTAATCTTTTTGCTGTGTTTTTTTTAAATATTAATACATGTCGGTCACTGAGTTGAAAATGTCAGAAACTAAAACGGTTATTTCCAAGTGTACTTCTAAATATGGACACACTTAAGCATCTAGCCACCATTTCCATTACTCATACATTGCATAGCTCAATTTATTTTGACATCAGACCTGTGTTTTGGCTAAATAATAACCTCACATGTTGCATTTTTGAGGTCAGACCTGTGTTGCTGCAATCTGTTTCACAGAGGATTACGAAAGTCTTCTAATATCTCTGTAAAAAAGACTGTCTTTAGCACGTAACGTCACATCACGCGACGTCAATCATTGCCTTAATGGCACATGCATTGTTTACATAAGATGTGACTGGTTCAGGCAGAATGGTTGGTGCCTTTTACTCATTCATAACAATTTACACTAAATAGGACATATTTTTACCTCTATATACTTCAAACACCTTTGTTTATTTTTCTATTGCTTGAAATAAATGTTCTAGAATTCTATTTGCAGATGGAAGAAAAGTTAATATTGGGAGCTCATTAAGCCTATCAGTGATTGTAGCAGCTTAGCAAATATTCACTGCTGATCATTGTGATGTTTTGGCTAAATAAAATGTTTACAATTTAGGAATTGCTATTCAAGGGAGATAACTACACAATTCTTGTCAATATTACAACATGTGTTGTTATTTATCTGTTTGAAGCCACAACAACTGTTTCTCCTTTCTGGAATAACACCTGCTACTGGGTTTCTTTGATAAGCTATCCGTACTTCAAACGTTTTTGCCATGAAATCTGGGGTATAGCAAGTGTCAGTAATTCAGAGCTCTTCGGTTCAATGATGAGTAAGTTTTTCAACATTTGACCCACATCTGTAGGTAGGATGTGAATCAGCAGAGGGTAATGACCTGATAATCATGCCTTAGTTTAATATAATTATATACGTACATGGTTTAATCTTATTAATTTCAATAAATGATAAAGTCAATTTACTGTTGCTGATTTATTACATGTACATGATCTTGGTTAATGATCTACCCTCATGGTTTTATCTGAGTGTATCATCTACCCCAAGGTGTATTATCGACCCCCATAATTTTACCTTGGTGTATAATCTACCCCCATAGTTTTACACTGGTGTATAAAAAAACTGTTCATTCTACATCCCATGGTTTTGCCTGAATGTGTAATCTACATCCAGGTGTGTGTCCAGCTGTGTGTATAACCTTCATCCCAGCTGTGTGTATAATCTACATCCCAGCTGCATGTATAAACTACATCGCAACTGGTGTATAGTCTACATTATAACTGGGCTTATAATCTGCATCCTAACTGGGTGTATAATCTACATGTACATCCCAGCTGTGTGTATAATCTACATCTGAGCTTTGTGTATAATCTACATCCTAGCTGGGTGTATAATTTACATGTACATCCCAGCTTTGTGTATAATCTACATCCATCCCAGCTGGGTGTATAATCTACATCCCAGCTGGGTTTATAATCTACATCCCAGCTTTGTGTATAATCTACATCCTAGCTGGGTGTATAATTAAATCCACATCCCAGCTGGGTGTATAATCTACATCCTAGCTGGGTGTATAATCTACATCCTAGCTGGGTGTATAATCTACATCCTAGCTGGGTGAATAATTTACATCCCAGTTGGGTGTATAATCAACACTACATCCTAGCTGGGTGTACAATCTACACTACATCCCAACTGGGTGTATAATCTACATTAGATCCCAACTGGGTGTCTTATCTACAAACCATGACTTTACCTGGGAATATAATCTAATCCTCATGGTACTCCTGCCATTCTATCTCCAATTATATAAATTTATATTGATTTCTTACCTCAATGTCACTTTCTTCCTCTTCCTTGGCTTTTTCCACAGCTTTTAATATCAGTTTTCTACACTGAGCATCATCAATCTTATATACATCCTGTAAGTCTTCTTGTGTTAAAGATCTGATATAGAGATAAAATACATACATCAGATACAGTCCGACCATCTTAACTTTATCATGCTCATTTTCTTGTTCAATATTAACAATAGCACCATCGTCATTGTATTGTTCTATTGGTGGTATTTTAATATGAACAATAGCGCCACTGTTTTTGTTTTGTTCCATTGGAGATATTTTAATATTAATAATAGCACCACCGTCCTTGTTTTGTTCCACTGGGGGTATTTCAGTAGAACTATTAACAGTAGGTCCACAGTTATTCTTTTGTTTTACAGTCAACATTTCAATTGTTCAGTATTAACAGAAGTTCCTTGGATGTGACAACTAACACAGATTTTCTAATGACAGTATGACCTTGTAACAACAGCAGTTCCTGAAACCTTCCTTTCCAAGTACATGCAACAGTAAGTCCAGACTTTCCAATGACACTAGGACCTTTAAAACAGTAGTTCCTCAGACGTTTCAACTAACACAAACTTTCTAATGACACTAGGACCTTGTAAGAGTAGTTCCAGGGACCTTCTTTTCAAACTAACAATAATTCCAGACAGTAGGACCTTCCAGGAGTAGTTCCCCAAACCTTCCAACTAACAGCAATTTGAAAGACCTAACAGTAGTTCAACAGACCATCCACGTTAAGTGCCCAACCTTCTTGGTTTACTGACAATTTCCAGAAATCAACCAACAAGGATCTGGCACTATCTGCACAGGTTCGAGTCGCTTCTCAAAATGAGAAACTAAATAATAACCCTACAAGGATATACATGTAATTCACACTTGTTAAAGTTAAAGTGCACGCTACTTTTCAATAATTCATATTCTACAGGTTAACTACCTTCTTTGATTATTCCCTGTCAATACGATTCGATAATTAAAAATTGAATACTTAGATTTTATATATCTTCTAGCTAAAAACGAAGATTGATATTACATGTATACGCTCAAGCTGACACACTTAAAAAAAAATATAACTAATAATAAATCTTACAACAAAAGCTTGAAGTTTAATGTTTCCAAATATAGCAGAAATGATCTGATTCATTTTTTAACGAGAAACATAAATGAAATAAAATGGAGATTAAACATCCTACTCTTCTTTACGATCTGGGTTAACAGATGCGGGCTATACATACATAAATGCCTCTCAAAGAATACATACATTGTACGCCTTAAAGTGTGCACTAAGGTTCATGTACTTTTTACTTCAGGTTCCACTTGTCCAGGGTTCATTTAGGTGCACCAGGGGCGCCAGAACCCAGGTACCAGGGAATACAAATGGTACCCTGCCCTTTTCTGGGGTAAACATGTATATCAATGCCTTAATGATGAAAAGTTTTCAACCTTTTTTTACAAGTCTATTCATTTTTAAATGGAATGACAAAGCAGACCATCTGCGTTTGGTTTCTAGTTCAGGTTTTATCCAGACATCGTATAATAAAGCGTGAAGACTGGCATGTTTATCTTGTTTGAAAACGTATCACGTATATTGAGTTACAAATGTAGTTGCTCGACACCAAGGTAGAAAATTTTAAGGGCTTTTCGCACAAAATGAGGCAGTTTTATTCTCCATAATATAATCAAGATTTGCACTTTAAGCTTATAAATTACTATATGTACATGTACATCATGTGACAAACACTGTCATTTATTTTTCATGACATTCAGTGCATGATTCATGGCACATATAAAAAAAAACAACTTTGAAAAACAATTCTGTTGTCTAGACAACCTTGATGGAAGTCGATAATATTATTTTTTAGAGAATTCTGGATCTAATGAATACTAATTAAATGGTTGGCAAAGTAACAAACCACCATCAGTAGATTCAACTCTAGTAAACTCTAGGTGTACTGTAGACTATTTTATAGTCAAGGTCACTACCACTGAGATATATTCATATCAACAAATATATATACGAGTTGAGATTGTAGACACATGGTCCATGTTCATACATCTTCTCTTGTATTTACATTGTACTGTATACTAGATAACTTTATACACTAGGGACCGGGTATCATTTAGATTTGATGAAAAAAGGAAAGAAACTGAGCTTACCATCTAGATTGCTGTCCAGAATGTGTTAAAACACCATCAAGATTTAATAAATAATGCCCAGTTTGTGCTACCCTTTAGTTTAAGAAACACCATTTAGTTTTGACATCAAGTCATCTAGTTTATGACCCTTTAGTTTAGTTTTGATATTGGTCATCCAGTTTATGACCATTTAGTTTCATAAACTAGACAACCGATGTCAAACTAAACGGTAGCACAAACTGGGCATTATTTGATGAATCTTGATGGTGTTTTAACACATTCTGGACAGCAATCTACATGTACATGTATTAACTGAATATGTGTATTAGATTTTAGTTGGTAAGCTCAGTTTCTTTCCTTTTTTCATCAAATGTGAATGATATCCGGTCCCTAGTGATATTAGGGAGTAGAAACGAAATGAGGTTTTTTGTCCTACACTGACTGGGTTAATAGTTAATAATAATGAAGACGGTCAACACCATACAATGGGCTACATGTATGAAGGAAATTTGGCTCTGAAAGAGTTGCTATGGCCTACTCTTATATCAAATGCCAACTCAGGAATTGCCAAGGGATCTTTTACGTGCATGCCATGTAAACACCGTACACGAGACGTCAGTTTTTTGCCCCATACGAACGACTCGGACGCTGTCCTTGCTGCACCACTGACAGTTTGCGTATTGAATCATGAGACGCTGAATCGATGTATCACCATTTTTTAAAGTTTTTTTTTTGTTGCTGCAGTAAATAACCGGTTAGTCTTAATTCTCCGCATCACACATTATCCACAGGTACACAAACACTCTTTGATCCATAATGATATCGTGTTTTAAACTGGCCTGGAAATGAAATAGTACCTGCCATTTTCAACTTAATGCAGGACATGCATTAATAGTATTAAAAAAGACAAATCAATGCCAGAAAAAATCACAGGCACCAGAGGTTTTGTGCCTGACAAAGCCTGAATCTGTGCCTGACATTGTCAATGACAGCACAGGTGGCTAATATTTCCAGGCTTGGTTTTAAAACAATTTTTATTTCTTTAACACCGATAGGACCAAAAATATCAATTATTCATTGACCAAGTTATAAATCGTGATACGAATCTCCGACCTGAGAAGAGAAGTAAGAAACTAAACATTATTTCATTCATTCATATATACATGTATTACATGTGCATGATATAAACATTCATATTATATCTATATTTACTTGCACTATACAATGTACTAGTCATTGTATAGCTGAATGAAACATTTAATAAAAGAATGAACAATTGAATGACATTTACAAGTGAAAAGAGAAACATTCATCATAACAACTTTATGGACTTGCTACTTGTTGGTTTATGACCCACTTGTACATTGTACAATGACGACGTATCAAGCAACGATCAATATTGAATCCAACCATTTCATGAGAAAAACAAATCATGCAATCAAAACAGAAACAAATGAAATGAAATGAATGGGGTTTAATGTCCAACTGTTCTGCTCCGAGCTGGACGAATGATGACAGGCATACACCATACAGTGTGTTATGAGGGAAATTTTGCCCAGACGGCGGTACTACAACCTACAATATACTTTATATTGAATTCCAACTGTTAAGGGATTTTTTTATGTGTGCGCCAAAATTTACACGGGACATTGGTTTATCATCCCATCCAAATGACTAGGCAGCTGCCCATGTCAGGCCCTCTGTTCTGCACCACTGACAAGGGGGAACCAGGCCAGAAAATATGGATGAACTTTCTCTGCAAATGCAGGGATTGAACACCCGACATCCAGGCTAGCAGCAAGCCAGTGCCTTACCCACTAAATCACCATGACCCCCTAAAATAATAGAAACGTTGAATGTACATGTACATGTATATCAGGGTCGGAGACTAAGGGAGTTGGTGACTTGGCTACAGTCTGCGACCCAATGATAAAAGGGCTCTAAATCAGTTCTAATAAAATCTTATATATAAAGCTTTTAATTACATTTTTATGATTTTATTTATTATTTTGTATATGTTTGTGTGAAATAAATCTATTTCTCTAAAATACTGATATACAAATTGCAAAAAATCAAGAAGAAATAAATACATAAACTTATACATGTATTGTTATCCATGAAAATGTTGATTTATTTTTGTTGACATCTTGATTTGTTTATCAGTAATGTCAGCTTACATGTATAACAAATGGTAACCATGGAGTAAACCATGACCTTGAACTGGACCCTGATGAACCCTGCCATGTACATATTGTCTGTCTACTTAATCCAACACAATAACAATCAGACAAAACATATGTAGGCGATAAACAAGTTCGAGAAGAATTATTGTTATTCTTTCATAGACAACAACCACCTCCAACCTTGCATAGAATTGAAACAAGCTAAATAATGCAAGGAACAGAGCATAAACTGTTATTAGAGTTTCTATTTTAAACATACATTACGGGAGATAAGATAAAGAGCTGACAGTTCTCACTATAATAGTTAAAAAAAAAAATAATGTCAAGGCAATTTGCTGAAAATTTCAGTCACATTGATCCATTCTAGACCGAGATTTAAGCAATTGAAATTTCCATCTACATGTAGAGATACGATCATCATTATTACATTGTAAAGTCGGTAGGTACAACAAAAAGCATAGTCTTGATTATCCATGAAGGAAAATTGTGCAGCGAATCAGATTATAATCCACTAAACATCACAGGCCAGCGATGACATGAAGAGTTGGTTGATTATGGACTTGATATGTTAATTATTAATTTAGATAACATTTCAGGCCAAAAGACGTAATGTATGTTTCACAAAATACTTGCATATTCAACAATTAATAAAATTATACCACACTGATCAGCAGTGAATATTCGCTAGGCAGCTACAGTCACTGATAAGGATGACATCGACCTGACTTAATGAGTCCCCTGTATTAACTTTTTCCCTCCGACAAAATATATTCTAAAACATTTTTTTGAAGTATAAGAAAAATGAATAAAGACATTTGAAGTATCTGTAGTTAAAAAAAATTTTCTATTTAGTGTAAAAAATGCATCATTTTGCCCGAAGCAGTTAGGTGTTACATGAATGTAAACAATGCACAAGCCGTTGAGCCAATGACTGACGCCGCGTGAAGTCAATGCACGTGTTATGGACAGTCATATGTGACAGAGATAATTCATAAGTAATTCTCTGTGAAACAGATTGATTATATACATTTAGTCTCTTGACCACTTTAATGCGACAACAATTGCTCTATCATTTAAAGGGGAGTATTCATCGTTGTAACATCATTTGTTATTCAAACAATTGAGGCTTGTATTAATTCAATCATCATTTATTAAAAGTTTTCTAGTGACTCACACAATGTAGTTTGTTTTCAAGGCTGACGATATATAGAGACTTTATGATTACAAATTATATTGTACCTGTCAAATCATTCTGCACTGACTTGGCTAATGAGAGGGAGAGAGAAATGGGGTTTAACGTCCACTCTACAAAAACTAGGTCATTTCGGGACAAATACGTATGGTTTTAATTTTATTTCAATAATTCACTTTAACACAGGGGTCTTAAGAAGTATATATGTAGGAGGAAACCAGAGGACCCAGAGAAAACCCACGAGGCTGGACAGGCAACCCCACTCCTTGTCACGTACAACCACGGATTTGAAACCATGCCAGTTGACTCAATGACATGACAGGCTTTATGATACAGCACTCACGTGCTAACCATTTGGCCATCCACCCCTGCCCCCCCCCCCCTTTGCTAATGAGGACAGACAGACATCAGCCATATGATCGAAATTTGCCCAACACTCTGAACAATGGCGCTACGGCCTTTTCGTAATTTGAATATCAACTGTCAAGGGTTCCTTAACGTGCACACTTTAAGTCATATTTAATTGTACACCTTAGTAGGTTTGTCAGGTTTATATTATCTACATGTACAGTACCAAAGGTCGATAGTAGCATTTATCTTGGAAAACTGATCTTTTTAAATTAAAGAGATAAAAACATTTAGAAGATTTCAGTAACTTAATCCCTACATGTACATGTACATGTCATGTATATTGATTTCATTGCTTTGGTATTTTCTTTATCTAAATGTATTCCTATGACTGATGTCGTGCTATTCTTGTTTTAAAAGATACATTATATAATTAAAGAGCTGGCAGTCGTTGCTATTTTAGTTTTTAAGGATGAATTATGTAAGATAAAGAGGCGTGTGAGAGAGAGAAATGGGGTTAAACGTCCATGCGACACAAACTACATGTACATGTGTAGGTCATTTCGGAACTAAAATACATGTACAGTTTGTAGGTTTAATAAATATTTCAATAATTCGCTTGTTCGTAGGGTCTTTAACAGTGGGAGGAAACCTGAGGACCAAGAGAAAACCCATGAGCTTGGACAGGAGACCCTACTCTTTGTCACATTCAACCGGGGAATCGAAACCATTCCAATGAGAGGGAGAGAGAAATGGGGTTTAACGTCCACTCGACAAAAACTGGGTCATTTCGGGACTAATACATGGTTTTAATTTTATTTCAATAATTCACTTTAACACAGGGGTCTTTAGTAGTATATATGTAGGAGGAAACCAGAGGACCCAGAGAAAACCCACGAGGCTGGACAGGCGACCCCACTCCTTGTCACGTACAACCATGGATTCGAAACCCCGCCAGTTGACTCAATGACAGACCTTACGATACAACGCGCACACACTGACAATTTGGCCATCCAACCCTCCTGTCCACGTATCAATAAACAAATATAAAGCGGACATTGTCTAATCCACTCAATTCCCTAGTCACCTGATGGTATAGAGGCCTCAAGACTTGTCAAGTGCAATAATGTCTAAATAATATCTCATAAAATTTTAAGCCAGCAAAAAGAACAGCAATGGGCAATCAGACTCGGAGCTTCAAATCGATCCATCTTCTTACATGAATATACATGTACATGTATTCTCTTTGCAAACTTAATCCAAGCGTTGACATCTTGTCGGTCTCGGTCTCTAAGAATATCAAGTAACAGACACCATCCAGAAATACAGTGAGTTGCTGCTCAGTTTGCATAAAAAAAGCCTTCTCATCTACATGTACAGTACAACATGTAATGCCCTGACAGTATGGAACAAACTTTCATGTTGTACACGTGACGTAAAACAAAATGCAGAAAAATCTGCATCCATGAAGTACGTGTACGTGTATAAGAGATAAGAGTGGCTACAGCATCTGATAATGAAGACCCTAGTCTATGATATCATCATCCCTGTTGGAAGTGGACGTTAAACTCCAGAAACTATGAATGAACTTATTATGAAAACCTGATTATCCAAGGTGTCGGTGACGACTTTTATTCGTATTGAACTCTTCAGACTAATTGAATTCACATGACAGCCATTGGCAGGCTTTTTTATTTATACTATGTTTCCATGGTTACTTGGCAGGGTTACCGGGGGTTGGCTTACTGCACAATGACAAATCTAAACTTGGGAACCCCAACCATTTTTATTTTTGTTATATAGTAACAATAGAATCCTACATGTACATGAACATGTATTTTACTTTAAATTTTGTGAATAAGGAACTCCCATCTTAAAAGACAAATACAGACAGGTCATATTAAAGATGGGAAGCACAATTCACGCCGAACCACCAAAATCTTGGAAATTGCATTTTAAGGAGCATTCTGACGCAATAAATCTTCAATTTTAAATCAAACGACGATGGCATAAAGAAAAGTAAACTATCAAAAATTGATAAATTATGATACAAGTTGAAAATTGAAATAATGGTGGATTGGATTGGTGGAATATATACACAGGTGAAATGTACTTATAAATGTACTGTACCTGAAATCTTTCATCGTTAGCGACGACGGGAAATACTGTACAAACGACGACAGTTGAGATTTCTTCATAAATTCCAAAAACAACTGATGATCCAAATTATCAGATGACGATCTGCCCAATGATCGACTGAGAGAACTTTTCCTCCGTGGGTAAAGAGCTCTATCAACTGATGTTACGATACGCAATTGTTTGTTTATTGGCAAATGTGGTTCCGGAAAATGCAATTCCGTCATATCATCACTGAATTCTATACTCTCGCGTAATTTACAATCACTCATGCTTCCATCGTCACTCAAGTCTTCCAATCGTAAACTTGTTGATGTGCTGCACGGAGAAAACTCTGACGATGATAAAGACATATCCTCGACGTCATCAAACGCATTTTCTCGCATCAAACTGCTTCTATGGCTGACTGGTGTCTGTTCGGACGATGAATTTTGATCTTGTTTACTCTTAGGTGTTGACGATGAGTATCTGTGCTCCCCCTCGTTGGGTGGGGAAGGGGATAAATTAGTCTCATCCATTTCGTTTAGCGTCTCTGAACTCAGGTTAAACTTGATTGGCCGATCGTCACTTTTGCTCTTTGTAAATCTTGTTACAGACATTTGTGCGACATCCGTTGGTCGAAACTCACTTCCACAAACAGCTAATTTTCGAGTCGGCGTATGAGCTTTTACAATTCTCCGGGGCGATACAAGCTTTTCCAATAATTTGGTTTCAGACTTTGTCGGTGCTAAGGTCTTTTTGGGTTCCGTTTTAAATGAAGAACAACACGGTCCTTCAATTTCAGACGGAGATTTTATAGTCATGGGAAAATTCGACGCATCAATCTCTTTCTTTAATTCGATTTTGATTTCCGATACACTAGCTGGTAGACTAGGCTGATCAATTTTAGACTTTGTCTTAGATTTGCCAACCACCTGTTTCTCTTCGGCTTCAACCGGTTCCGTAGCTTGCTTAATATCTGGTGGGGTGTCAGGCGTACGAAGACGTTTACTCGAACTTTTCTTCCTTGTCGCTTGTTGAAACTTTTCACTAAGCGATTTCCTTGGAGTTGCCATTTTTTGTTCCTATTAAGATTACTGACCACAAACTATGAAAATATTTACATTTCTGATACACGAGAATATTTCACTATTATTTTAAATTTCATATTCATTATGCTTGACTTCATTATCTATATTTGAAATATCGCACACCTACCGTTATCTCTGGGCCAAGGTTGACCGATTATTTCAGACAACGTATGTAATATGTACATAATATTGATATTAAATCAATATCAAAACAGAGAACAAGCTTTACGGCATTCTACACAATCTCTTTACCAACATAATTACTTTTTAAATTACGGAAATGTTTTACACAGTTTTCCCATGGTAATCAAATCAATGAAAAGTTCATGGTAAAGATGGCAACAAAAAATATTACAATTACACATGAAAAGTTTTGGCATATATCGAGTCACAGGCAAGTAAAAAAAAAGAAACTTTGTCTCGAAGTTGAAACTCAAAATCAAAACAACTTTATTTTCCTGAAATCACAGACGAAATCAATCCACTCCTTATTACAATACTAATCCACACCCTCTGACGTACAAATTACAAATTTCAGGAAACACCACCATTAAACCAACCTACATGACTCAAATCCGTAATCTCAACAACAATCAAACCCGAAAAGTTACAACTACATGTGGCGGAAAAGGTGTTTTGTTATGACGGCCATTTTTATCCGACAATTCCACGCGACAAGTAGATTGCCCTTCTTGTTGAAGAAATTTACGCCTCGGCTATTTATCGCCATTTCCTGCTACGCTGCGTTGATATCTAGCTTCCCTCATTTCCACCTAACAGTGGACTCTTTTGGCACTAAAGCTTTGTGGTTTAGTCCATTTGGTGCGATTCATTCAGTTAGAAGATCGACTTTCTGACCCCATTCAACACAAATGAGCCAGTTTTCGTGGAATTGTGGGAACAACATAAGAGCTGTTAAAAACTTCCGGGTCACGAATTATTGTAAATATTGTAGAAGCAATCGTAACCCCAGCGAGGCCAATTCATTTTTTCCCGAACATTTTTATTTTATTAAATATACATGGATGTAGATAGATATTAAGGAATAAAATTTTAGAATTTAATAATATACTTTTTGACGTTTTAAATGCATGTAGGTGTCCCACTGCTAAATAGGCCCGCAAGCGAATTATTGAAATAAACTCACCGTATATTTTAGTACCGAAATGACCTAGTTTGTGTCGCGTACGCGCTCCAATTACTTTATTTCAAAAGGGTTGAAAATTAGGCTATTGGCCTTTCTTACATTTGCCCTTCAAACAATGAGAACATATTATGTACATCAATAGATAGAAAAGAGATGCAATTTATACATTAAAAAAATATATTATGAATATATATAAATAAGAAAAAAAAACAAAAAACAAAAACAATTTGAACATGTATTCATGTATTTACAGATGTACATTTTTGGCACATAAAAGGTGAAACGTGGCATTAAAGAAAATTGACTGTGACAAGTTCATAATTAATATGCAACAATAAATATATAGATAATATATATGGTTAATTATAGGTGAAAGACGGTAATCAATTTTCATTTAGATATTTAATTAGATATCGCGGAAGGTGTTGCCCGATTTCAAATGTTTAAGAAAACATGGTAATCTATTTCATAAGCGTTATCCACAGAATTTAATACTATTTTTGACTAGATTAAGATTTGGTCTTAATACAATCAGTCGTTTATTAATGTTAGAGTATAAGGGGTGGAATTATGACAGTGTTTCAGAGAGAAGTTTGGGCATTAATTTTAATGGTTTATAATTTTGTGCAAGAGTATGTATTTATTTAATAGTTGCCTGTTTTCCACATTCAAAACATTTATATTATCATTATTGGCTGCATCATAAATTTCGGCAGTGTGTCGAACATCAAGAATAAGTTTATTAAGAGCTGAATTTTGTTGGTGTTGAAGTAAGTCTGAAAATGTTTATCAGAGCTGTCCCATATAGGTGAACCGTAATCAAAATAGGGTTGAATATTTGATTTGTAGAACGTAGACCGAAATTTAATAGGTAGAAGTTGTTTTAATAAAGTACTCTCTCTATCCCCCTCCCCCCTCTTTCTCTCTCCCTCTCTCTTTAAAAATGTCTAAATAAGGGGTCTACAGAGAGTAATAATAAGGCACATTACATAAAGCGATTTATATTCAATTTTTAAAACAATTATTATTATAGCCTAATTTCTTGTCAATTATTTTCGGTGGAAATAGTGTGTGTGTGGGGAGGGGGAGGGGCGAATTGTTAACACGTGCACGCTTTATTATAAGGTCTATCATCGAGTCAGTTGCCGTGTTTTCGATTCCCTGGTTGTACGTGACAAGGAGTGGGGTTGCCTGTCCAACCTCTTGGGTTTTCTCCGGGTCCTCCTACGGCTAAAGACTATGCATGCGTGCAAGCGAATTATTGAAATGGAATTGAACCATGTGTTAGTCCCGAAATAACCTGGTTTGTGTCGAGTGGAGGACAACCTTTTACCCATCCGAAAAGGGTTAGAGTATTCTCCAAAATACTCATTGTGTTCAAATTGACTTTCCTTCGACAATTTCCAAAAAAAAATAGATCTTGTATCCTCTCATCGTGAAATTCTGAGCGAAATTGTGGATTTTTAAAATTAATAGATCCTAAACACTAAGAAGTCTCTTAATTTTCCATTTTAACACTACACTAATAATAGGAGCGGGTGTTCTAACCGACTACGATGATCTAGAGAGTTGATTACATATAAATAATAATTCATATAGCAGACAGACAATAGAATAATGGAGATTAAGCTCCTCGATCAACCAGACATCTTTGATAATTAGTGGGGGTGTTGAGAGGAGATTAAACATTACTCGACTGTTTTAAAATAGGGTCCATGTGAACAGTGTTTACCAACATAGATACAAATCTTACAATTTCACTCAAGTACCGTACATAGCGACGACATTACTGATGGAGAGAGACAGGGAGAGAGAGAAAGACAGGGATGGGGTTTGGGAGGTTTGGAGAGGGGAGCAGAGGCTTCCAGAGACTGTCGTATGGTCGCACTGAGTTCAGTACGTGTCGTGACAGAATAGGTTGTAATATAATCATCCGCGTTAATGTTATTGTTTATATTCCTGATGTAGTTTGATTCTCGTTTAATTTAAGTTCCTGTTTTATTTATGTTCCTGGTGTCAACAAATTTTATATTTACAAAACTGATATTCCGTATCGAGTAGCAGTAGCTTAACTTCAAATTTCCAAAAAAGCGGTGGACCATTTTCATCCCCGATTATTGTGACATGAACATGCATTTGAACATAAATTGCGTCCTGTAGCTTAAAAAATCCCTTCCCCACCCAGTCTCCCGATGTACAAAATTCACTTCAGTAACAGGAATTCAAACTGTTTACGAATCTGGAGAAATATTTTACTCACGCAACGTATTGATTGCACACAATTTATGGGCAACCATTGATAGTAAAAAAATATCTCAACGCTCGTAAATAGATTTGATTGTGAATTTAAAAAAAACTAGAGTCGATGCGTGGTTTAATTTCTTGGATTCTCTAAGAGAAGAAACAAAACTCGTAAACAGAGTTGATCGTGAGTAAAAAAAAAAATAGGAACCAATGCCTCGTTTAGTTTCATGGATTCTAGTCTAAAAGAAGAGATAGATCGGGTCTCTAGAGATATCGATGGTAATCTGTTTTGGGTTTTTTTATTGTGATATTGAAGCCGGTGATCATCGATTGAATAATATTGATGAAATAAACACCGTCTTAGTTTTAAAATATAATTTATATATTCCCCAATACCCATTAGTCTGATAAGATATTATCTCCTCGATGTCATGGTAACCTAACGTATCGTCCGTCTATATTGGAACTTCACGAGTAAATATTGAAATTCTGACAGGACACTCAAATGGTTTTCTTGGCGTTCATATCAACACTTCCAGCATACAGACAGCTATAATTGTTGTATCATGGGAATTAATGAAACCGTCTGATAGTCTCACGACTGATGTGTGAGCTCCATGGAACGGTTATATATAGATAGATCAATGATTTGTATGGTCTTGCCCAAACATTTAGGTTGATTTACTTGATTTGTTTTGTGATGTGTCGAAATGACTCCCCTTCCGCCATTTCTGAAAAAAGATCCAGCTGTATCCCCTGCATTGTTAAATTACGAATGTTTGAAACAGAGCGTGACTAGTCTCGATTAATTGTCAAACACCGTTGGTACGATAATAATCATAGAGTCAATTTTGCATTTTGATGTTAAACTATCAAATGACGTGGTTGTTCTAATCCACTTAATATCTCAGTCAACCGATTGTCTAGATTAGAGAGTTGATTACACGGAGTATAGGGTTGATGGCTGAATGGTTAGCACGTGCGTGCTGTGTTATATGGTCCGCCATTGCGCCAACTGGCGTGGCTTCGATTCACTGGTTGTAAGTGACAAGGAGTGTAGTAATATGGGGACATGGATTTGTGCCAAAGAACACATTTGCAAAATAATATTATTACCTTTATTATTTATTCACTATTGTCAAAGTATGCTATGGTATAAGTTTATTATAAAAACCAAATTGTTTATGAAATATTTTGACAATAACCAGGCATGAGTTGAAGGACAAAAGAATGAAGGAATATAAGGGCTTAAATCTTTCATATTATTGATTCTTACGCCACAACCCAAAAATACAGGAAGTATATGCTGGTTATTTTGATAGTTAACTAAGCTATCGATTGAACCATGTTGTCATACAACAGATATCATATTTGTTTGGCCAAAAAACGTAACAATCCCTGTAGATATATACAGGTTTGAGGAGCATGACCATTCTATATTTGGAATTAAGTTTTCTCCGGGTACTCCGGTTTCCTCCAACTGCTAAAGACCCTACGCGCCAGCGAATTATTGAAATAAAATTGAACCATATGTTAATTCCGAAATGACCTCTCTCTCTCTCCCTCCCTCTCTCTCTCTCTCTCTCGATTTGAAGCATATCTGATCCACGGTAAATGTTTGACACTGGTAACCCTAACCCTAACCCTAACCCTATACACATTAAAACGGTGTAATTTTTGCCATTTGCGAGGGGGCGCAAAAACTCAAAACCATGGAACAATATTCAATTCTATTTCGTGTGTCTAATTCCGAATATTATGGATAACTAGCAGGATACCACTAACGCCCACCGAGAGCCAAAATTCGCACGGGGCCTAATTCTTCCGTGGCCTATATTCGTCCGGGCACAGTTTGCCTGGGGCCTAAATTCGATGGTCTAAAACAACGACGGGGGCATGCCGATACCACATAATGTGTGGCTACATCACGGCGACGGAGCGTGATGGACGAACATACAAACAAACATCCTTGTTTTTATTTATATAGATATTGAGTTAAAGGTTTAGCACCTTTAAACTATACCAGGAACATATTTCTTTGACTTTTAATAAAATTCCCCTTAGCAACAGATTCACTTAATGTCACCCACTGTGCAATTTCAACGTCAATCCATTCCGCGTTATACAGTTCCAATCGACCCATTGAATCGTGATTGGGTGTCAGGAAGTTGTTATTGTAATAATTTAGATCAACTATCTTTCAAATTATTATCTATAAGATATAAGTATAGGTCTTCGTAACTCTCAAAACGACCGACGTTTAAATAACTTCCCCTTAATTCCTATCTTAAAGGTCAACATAAGCCTACGTAACATTTGACTCGGAGGCAAAGACTGAAGCTCGTCTATATCATAAGGTGGTCTGTCGTCACTGGGTAAAGTGACGTCGTTTAGAACTCAAATTTGTACTTGACATGAAGAGAGGTCGCCTGGAATGAAATTGAACCCTATGTTAGTCCCGAATAACCTATTTTGTATCAAGTGCACGTTACCCCCCCCTTCTCTCTCTCCCTCCATCTCTCTTTTAGTTTTCGAAAGGCTTATTTCGTAAAGATAGTATTTCGGGATAGTATTTCAAAAGTAGTTACCAAGAAATGTTTCGTGCAGTGGAAGGCGCGGTTAATTAAGCCCAGAAAGGTAGGGACGGAGAGACTTGCGAAAATGCCCAAAACAGTCGAAAACACGAATTATTTGTCAATTGATGTTGTTATTTGGTCGAGAATTTATGGGCTTCTGATATCCAATATCTAAGAGAAAATAAACATTTTACCATTGGTACACAAATCGTGTACCAAAATGCGTAATAAGAGACCCGAAGAACGAGGCTAGACATATTCCACAAGCCATGTTCTTATCTGAAGAGCATGCGTAATAAATACTACCGATGTAGACTGGAATAACCAGACGCCAAACATAACTGAGACTTCTTGCGATTGAGACGTTTCGCGTATTTCGCCGAACATAAATGATTTGAAATTTGAGTAAAGTCGGAAACCACTGAATGTAAATCAACAAAACACAGCCTATTTATTAGCTGGTGTATATAGGCCAGTCATATGTCAACCTGCCTCTCTCTCTCTAGGTTGTATTGATTATATGACAGTATATATTAATCTCATATCTACACGTGTTGGTATGCAATTGATGTTAATCTATCTTCAATCGTCACCAGTAACATGTTGATTTCATACCCACTAATATGTAAATATCTCATATCACACGTGCTATACTTCATACAGGTGCGTGTACATACATAAATAAATAAATAAATAAATACGTCCAGTGGAATGAAATGGGGTTTACTATACTGTTTTGTCCGACTGGGCTAATGCGGGCCCGTAGCCAGCTCATAAAATTTGGGGGGTGGGGGGCTACGGAATTTTTTGGAGGGGCCAAGGATGTGGCCGGCTAAGAATACTCCTAGTAAATCATTATTGTTGGCGAAATATTGGGGGGGGGGCGGGCGTGGCTACGGGCCCGGGCTAATGTAGTGAAGCTCGGAACGTAGGTATCACCATACTCCGCGCAGCGTTTCGTTTGATTATAGGTAATCTCACTACACACTGCTCTTCTGAGTGGATATTGTTGTGTTAAATTTTGATTAGTCAGTAGTCCGACTACCAACCTATCACTACCTACCATACAAACGCTTTACATTTAAAACGAGTGCCAGTATTGGACCAAATATGTTTACATAACGTTACGTCATGGCTCACGCGTGCATAGGAGAATACTGCAGTAAAACTAATTGTGTGACAAACGAGGCTATCAAGTCGAATGAAATGTAAACAATACTCTTTGGAAACGAACATACTTATACCTTTTTTAATACTTTAAATCACTGTCCAAAGTTTTAGGGAAGACTTAGATTAAACGAAGGACTGTCATGTTGCTGTACTTAAGTGATAGCTTTCATTGAACGGGGAGAATAGACGCACTCCCGCAAAAGTTCAAGAATCAGAAGTCAATCCAGCAATGGTCAGAGAGAGATTTCTCGGGCCATTGCTTCAGGAATATGAGGTATCACCGCTGTCGGGCCAAAATATTCCCCATATTTCACTCCTTGACCAATGCTTGTCTTCATAGGCTTGCTACAGATGTGTGTATATACATAAATAAATAAACGTTGAGTGAAATAAAATGGGTTTAACGTCCTACTGTTCTGTCCGACTATGGGCTAATGAAGACAGGCATATGTAATACAGTGTGATATGACGGAAATTGTGCCCGGACAGCAGCGCCACGACCTGCTCTTGTATGTACATGTAATTTTAACGTCCAAGGGATTTTTTACGTGCATGCCAATGTGTACACGTGAACTCGAGTTTCGTCCCATCCAAACGACTTGGCAGCTAACCCTGTCGGTCCCTCCATCCTTACCCCTCGCCGGAAAATAACCGCTGAACTTTTTCGACCAACACCGGAAGTGAACCCGCCACCCTAACTAACGATTCAGAAATTGTCCAGTTAAATCATTAACCACTGTTTTTTGAGCGTCATCAAATGCTACAATGTGGTTTAACGTCAACTCGACACGAACTCGATCATTTCGGGATTAACACATGCTTCAATTTAATTTCAATAATTCCCGTAGACGTTGCATCTTGAGGTCTGTCATAGATTCAAGTGGAGCGGTTTCGATTCCTCGCACGTGACAAAGATTAAATCGCGTATGTTAGTCCCAAATTGACGTGTTTGTGTCGAGTGGACGTTAAACCCCATTTTCCTTGTAGTTATATATTCTGGAAGCAACCTTTAAGACCATGTTTTTGCTTTTGAATTTTCGTTGAATTCGCTTTAAAGTCGATTGACTAGAGTTGTCAATTTATCCATTCAACTAGAATAAGATTCATTGAAACCTTCGACTCTGATCAATAAATTCTTGTCTCAGTTTGTTACACCAACAGAAGGAAGAGGAACAAAAAATATATCCGTATATAAACCTAAGTAAATGCTTGGATTATCATCTGCCAATTTCTTTTTCCGCCGTTTAATCACAAATGCTTCCTCGCCAGTCAGTGATCCCCGAAGATTTTTTACATTCTTGGGAGACCAGTATTTTTGTATTGAGATTGGGCGTCTATATTTTCGATTTTAAGTGAAATGAGAAGAAATGGGGTTTAACGTCTTACTGTTAGTAATCGGGACCGAATCCAGGTCTGTAGGACGCTACGCAGTACATGTATTTGGTATGTCTTATGTTGTCTTTAATCACAGCTTCTGTGTGTCAACAAAATGAACCTCAGTTACCCAAAAAGGTGGAGAAACCAACCGCCCCCTCGACCCCTCGCTGAATTGCTTGTCGCAGTTGTGTATCTCTCTTGCCGAATTGCCCCCCCCCTCTCTCTCTCTCTCTCTCCAGACACAACATATGACACCAGACTCAAAAATAACCCAGCAACTTGGAAGTTAATTAATGTCGGCAATTACTGATGATTAATGTCAGGCAGACGTACACAATAACACGTGATTTTACCGCCATTCCAATAATACGTCACTAATTAACTTTAACACGTGACTGTGAAATATTATTACTCGGTTTGATTCAAACTAATCACCAGTAAAGATTCGGTTGGCCGCCACGAGCACCGAATTACCACTATAAAACTAGTCTCGGTCACCCAGAACCTCTTTGTCTTCACCATATGGATATTTGTCTGGATGATAGAGACCACTATGAAACATCTTGGCCATAAATAACAGGATTATTATAGGTTCAGTTGGAATCAATCCATGAAATGTGTTCTCTGTAAGGTCAACAGGTTAGGTATATATTATAGCTATATTTATCCTAGCTACTATCTTATACAGTCCAAGAACCGGGTTTAAACGTGGTAGACAAAACAAGTTTCTACACATGTCAAGTGCCAAGGGTCACGAACAGACAGTATTTTTGTGAAAAATGAAATGAAATGAAATGGGGTTTAACGTCCTACTGTTCTTTTCGTAAACTGGGCTAATGAAGACAGGCATGCGCCATACGGTGTACAATGAGGGGAATTTTGCCCGGGCACCGGCGCTACGGCCTACTCTGATATCGAATTCCAACTGCCAAGGGATATTTTACGTCCCATACGAACGACTAGAAAGTTGTCCTTGTAAAGCCCTCCGCCCTGCGTCACTGACAAGGAGAAACCACGCCGGAAATCTGGATGAACTTTCTCGGCCAACACCCGACCTCCAGACTAGCGAGCCAGCGCCTTATCCACTTTACCACGTGATCCCTTGTCAATAAGATCCTATGATGTTATTTTGTTAGTGTTTATATCCCATTGTTTGAATGCTACCCGATTCTCCAGTTCATGTCATTATTTAAAGGAGCTACATCTCTAATATTTGGCACCTAGAAATTCGCACAAATGGGGCGCAATGTATATAATAATGTAATTTGAATGTATATAAACTGATTTACATTCAGTCGTTTCTGTTTTTACTATAATGTCTAATACGCGAAGAGTTCAAATTGAATGGCAATCCGTAGCGTCTGGTTCTTCAAGTTTACACTGGTTGTAATCTCCCGTGGGATATGTTTAGCATCGTTCTTGCTATAATAGTTCCAAAATGGATAATGCAAAATGAATACATTGAAAATTTAATTCAAATTCAGTTATTATGAGCGATGTTATGGCGACCGTATTTTGATCCATTTATATCTCCGTCATACGACGTTCTGGAGAGTTGATTATATGCTTGTCATGTGAATAAATGTCTAAATAATAGTTTATGTAACTTTTGAAGCTAAAATAAAGACCTAGTTTAATAGTCAGATTTAACTATTACATAATACTTTTTTTTAAAAATATTGTTAAATATTTCACATAGTGACATTACAGTAGTTTTAATTCACATACAATAGAGAATACTAAAAAAAAAACCCAACTATATTATAGCTTTGAAAAAACTATTCAATATGGAGTCTAGTCTGCTTCCGCTCAAAGGCGCGTTTCGAAATGTCGATACATTTATACAGATTATGTATCATACGTAACTTAAGCTGTTTGCGTACAATCAATTAGATGGGCTTGTGAAAAGACACGAAGCTATATTGACTGACATTTTAATACCCATTTCCATGATTTTAGGGGGGTTGGGATGGCCTAGTGGTCTAGAGTGCCGCGCTTCGACCTCTAGCTGGCGGGTCACCTCTGGCTTGCGGCTGTGGTTTCGATCCCTGGTGTGAGTATATGTGGCATGGAGATAGGGGCGCCTTCTCAACCTCGTGGGTTTCCTCCGTGCACTCCGGTTTCCTCCCACTGCTAAAGACCCCTACGCACAAGCGAATTATTGGAATAAAATTGAAACCATATGTTAGTCCCAAAATGACCTAGTTTGTGTCGAGTGGACGTTAAACCCCATTGCTCTCTCTCTCTCCCCATGATTTTAGCCTAGAACTCATATTCCGAGAAGTATATTTTCCGCTTGCATTTTCATATGTAATGAAATCTAACATGTTTATTTGGGTGCTTAAACGGATTTGATCCCCATAATTTATCCGTGCTATATAATTTCAATATGGTGGCCATTCAAGACAGAGATGAATTCTCAAAGTAGGTAGTTCTCTGTTTGCAGAATGACTGTGTATGTGTGCAAAGTCTAGTGGTATGCATTATGACAGAATTGAGCTTCTCTGATCAAACATAGAACTAAATCTGCCTATTGTAGGCCTTTTTTTAGACCTGAAATGTTTTCTAAATTATTAATTAGACATTAATTAACTTATCCAGACCATAATCAATTCTCGGTGGCATGACTAGCCTGCGATAATTCTTGGATCACGTTCCGATTTGCTGTTCGACTTCCATTCATAATTAAATAAAAAAAGTGGATAATCGAGACTATGTTTTTTTATCTTACCGACTTTAGTAATGACGATCGAGGCTATCCCCAATATTCAATCGCTAAAATCTCTGTTTATAGTGGATCAATTTGAATGAATTTTTTTTAGCAAATTTCCATTACATTATCTAGTTTTAACTGCCGACTCGTTATCTAATCTCCCATAACGTATCGAATTTCAAATCATTTGGCAACGGACCTCCTGGAATTAGAGTTGTCCAGAAGTTAAACTGATTAATTGTCTAATTGCGGGCTATCGCATGAAAACAGACCTTTGGTAGTACGGAAATAAATAACGTTCGTAGATTACTAAAAATACTCGTGAACAAAAATAATATTCGTTATCTTTACATTTTAATTATTGATATTTCGAAATGTCAGCTGGAATGGACGGACGGATGTATGACATCATTTTTATTTATTTTTATTTCTAGCCGAAGGCGATTCAGGGGAAGTCTTAAAATAGATGTGGACATGTTGTTGTTTTGTAAACATAAACACGCACTACAAAACAAAAACTAGTAAAAAATGTCTTCTCTGGAATAAAATCATGGCAACTATCACAATGTGTTGACATATTACCTTATTAATATCGCGCTATATATAGCGCTATAATTATATTAATCCATTTAACGTCCACGAGACACCAACTACATGTAGCGGTCTTCAGAAATGGGATTTAACGTCCTCTTGTTTGGTCCGAACTGGGTTTTTGAAGACAGGCATATGCCACACAGTGTGCCACGAGGGACATTTTGCCCGCACGGCGTCTCTACGGCCTACTCTTATATCGAATTCCAACCGTCAATGGATCTTTTACGTGCAGGCCAATGTGTACACGGGACCTTGTTTTTTGGACCCACCGAACGACTAGATCCTCCATCCTGCATCACTAACAACTGACAACCACGCTAGAAAATCTGGATGAACACCCAACCTCCAGGCTAGCGAGCCAGCGTCTTTCCCACCATGATCCCCGACAGTACTGTAACACTGACAAGAGGAAACCAGGTCCAATTCTAAACCATTTTTTTTTATTATTATTAATTTCGAATATGATAGAAAATACCGAGTTTGAAGTTCATCTCCTTTGAAAAATAAAGACTTTAGATTAGATTTGAATTTGAATAATTTGAGAAAACCCGGTGAACTACATAACGAAATCAGCCCAGGTTTCGCAATATTATTGGAATTTTAAGCGCGTATATTTGACGCAATTTATCATACTTTTAGACATTTATAACGGTATCAAATCACCAACAATAGAATCACGATGCCCTCGAGATATAAGACATCGATATCTGTAGACATCTTGATGACACTTATAAATATATGGCCCCAGGAGGCCCCAGGATCGCTACCAGGGCTGACCGAGAGAGTTCCGTCATAGCACGCTGTATGACGTATGTCCGTCTTCATTAGCCCAGTCAATACAGAAAATTAACCCGTTTAACTCAATCTATTTCATTTGGGATTAGGTATCTTTAGCAGTGGAATAAAAACGGATGAATATATCAAATTTCGTCTTCATGTTTATTTTGTTGAAGCCTTGAAAACTTTTGATTTATAGGTGACGATTAAAGTTGATATATATCATAACTTGTCATTTTATTATGTTTTTCATTTTTGATGAAAACACAAACGTGTGAAATATTTTATACCAGCGGGTAACCCGGTCTTGCCCGGGTTGTGCCTGTAAATCTGAAACCGTTAGGCCAACGTCACCTGGTATATGTTACACGTCCGAGTTGTCCTAAAGACCACTACTATCTCTCTCTCTCTCCCTCTCTCTCTGTTTCACTCTCTCCCTCTCTCGCTTCCTCTCTATGTCAATCCACCACTTGCTAATTATAGATTACTATAAGAGATTCATCATCGGTTGGCATGTTTGTGTCATAATTCAACACAACATATATATGGCTAATACTTGAATATATGTCATGTCTTAGACGTGTATAACAAAATAACTCCATAAATGAGGACTAAAAATATATACCACGTGTATTATACAACGTTATCACTCTTTTTACAACATCTGGTATCACTTCTCACGCTTTTTGTAACACCAGGTATCACTTCTCTCATCCCTATTATGTTACACGAGGTAGGATATGCTAACTCTTCCTGGAACAACTGAGTGTTATAAGTATTGACTTGTGTCGTTCACGCTGTAGCTAACTCTTTTTATAACAACTAATGTCACTTCCTTCTCGATGTCTCGTCTTCCATTAGCCCAGGTTAGGTGCAGAAGAGTAGGACGTTAAACCCCATTCATTTCCTTCTCGCGTTTTGTATAACACCAGATACCAATCTCTACCATCCTTATGCTGTTATAAGTATTGACGTGTGTCGTACACGAGGCAGGGTGGACGTGTGTCGTACACGAGGCAGGTGGGGTAATCTTACTGTTTCTAGATCACTGTTCTATTCGAACTGGGCTAATGAAGACAGACATACGCCATACAGTGTGCAATGAGGGAGATTTGCCCTGACAGCGGCACTACGACCTACTCTTATAGCGAATTGCAACTGCCAAGGGATGTTTTACATACACGCTAATATGTACACGGGACCTCTGTTGTCTGATCCGAAAAACTAGACAGCTGTTCTTGTGAGACCCCCTGTCCTGCACCACTGACAAAGGTTATGACGTAATATTAAAATATACAATGTAAAGTTGTATATGTTTTTGTATGTTTTGTAGTGCGTGGTATTTGATATATGTATTTTTTACTAGTGTTTATAATATGTAAATGTGATATATATCCAGCTATCGTGAGAAACCTGTCAAATGATTGTATCACTGCTCAATCAAACTAAAAAAAAACAGTTTTCTATACCACTTGCGTGTCAGTCTATCCTCAGTAGAACAGATATTTATTAAACCACTTTTAACTTCTATTCCAAGGCAGTGGCTTGTAGAAAGGAATGGGAGAGGGGGCAGAGTGGGGAGGGCTATGGGCATCCATTTCATCTGGTCATCCAATTAAAGGAACAACCAAAAAACAAAAAACAAACGAAATACAGCTCTGTATTTTTTTTAATCAGATTGTTGGAAGAACAGCGATACATGATTATACCGATTGTGTAAACAGTTTGTTCGAGATAAACCTGATATAATTTCATTACAATCATTATAATTACAAACTCGTCTAATACATCCACAAAACAGCGACATATATCTGTTTATTTTTCTGTAGAAATCGATCGACTAGAGGGTGACATGTCGAGCTTGTCTTGCAAAACGTTGGAGTCAGACCACTATTATACAATTCGATCAACATAAAACATTATTTGTGTTTATTTGTCTGTAAAAATCGATAAACTACCGGTAGCGTACAATTTGTCGAGTTTATGGTGCAGAACGTTGGAATCAGACCACCATTAAATATACTATTATTCCATCACTAGTATCCACTCCCTTTTATGGCCTTTTTTAGGTCTAATCTTGCTGAATTTTCATGGTTTAGAAGCGGGAGGCTTATAGGATTAAGAGGTTGGTGATATGTATGATGGATAATTAGTTGTTTTAGTATGCTATTTCATGTTTGTGTAACTCAAAATGTCCATGGTCAACCATATACAAACTTTGGACCTGACCAGTTGCTGGTCTGTCTGAGTGAAAAGCGTTGAGATCAGAATACCGGTAGACGTTAAAGCCATGGGGGAAATTAATGGTGGTCTATATCCATTGTCCTGTACTAGTTATCTCCCTTTATTATGAATACGTCCAAATTTCAAAACTCTGATATTTTCTTATCTTCTTCGGCCTTAGTTATAATAAATTGGGGTTTAAAGTCCTATTGTTCTGCACCAACTAGGCTAATGAAGACAGATATATGACATATAAGGTCTATGAGAGAAATTTTGCCCGGCCAGCCCCGCCATGGCTTTATCATATTTCGAAATCCAACCGTTGTGGCAACCTTAATGTGCACAGCGGTGATCGGAAAAAAAGTCACAGGAAAAAAAGTCACAGTAAAAAAGTCACAAATTTGCCTAGGTAAAAAAAAACACAAGAAAAAAAGTCACAGTTTTTATTACATCTCAAATTCAATAACAATATAAACAATAACATTCATATTTAACGGTACATTTTGATATCATAGCACATTTGATGTATTAGCACATATGGCATATCAGCACATCAGACATTTTAGCACATTCTAGCTCATTCAACATTCTAGCACATCAATACTCTTTGTTAATTCTAATGTTCCATCCAACTACATGTAAGAATTCTGAGATGGATTTGGCACCGCTGACACGATCTCTGCAAAGATTTCCTAGTTGTGTCTGCATCTTTACAAACTTCTTTTTGACCTTCCTGACAGGTTGATTTCCGATGGCATCCTGTTCGACGACAGTCTGGACTGTAGCTGATTCCTTCTGGCACCACTCTCCAGATGGATGGATGGTGTTGGCCGACAAGATTGTAAAACTTGTTGTTCCATCCCTCGCAGATGTTGTTGGTACAGGGGGCACTGTTCATGGTTGCGTCGTGTACGTTCCAAACTTCAGGAGGGAACATGGGGGGGGGGAATCTTCTCTTGGAGAGGGTTAGACCTTGACCATTACGTTGCCGATAGGGACCATTCACATATAGGTTCGGTCGAAGTAGGCCAGGAGGTCATCGACTTCAGGAGGACCATCAACAACAGATCAACTCACAGCACTGATCAAAGAGCCAATCTGTTTGTATAGTGTTTGCAAATAACAAATAACTTAAAAGATCAAAGATATACTCACTCTACAATACAATATATATAAGTTGTGACTTTTTTACCTGTGTTTTTTTTACTGTGTTTTTTTTTACTGTGACTTTTTTTCCTGTGACTTTTTTTCCTACATTCTGCACAGCAGTGCTCTACACGTGACCTACCGTACCATTCGAGTTATACGTTGTTCCTTGTCAGGCTCCCTCGTCGAGACCCACTGACAAGGGGTGAGGTGCGGATGGGGAGGGGGAGACACACTGGAAAGTCTTCCGCCTGATATCTTTCACAGAACATTCAACACCACAACTTTACAATGTTTTAAATATTTAAATGGTTTTTTGTGGAAGATTGTTTTATAATCTTTATCTGTTTTACAGAATACAAACTTTTACTTTTATTTATAGACCCCTGGATATTAAACGGATAATAATGGCCTGCCGATTGGATATTAAATAATTTTAAATAGAACAGTTTGACGTAGAAAATTGCATTTTTATAAACAGTCCAGTTGTTTCGATTGCAATTTAAAGAGTGGAAAAAATCATGTTTCAGGATGAACTGAGAACGAACCTTCCAGTTCGTTAAATGGAGATTTAAATGGAAACAGCCCCGAGTTCACAAAGCATGCTCAAAATGGTTACCTAATATTAACTAAAATATAGTCTTTTGTAAAGCTATTGTTGTTTTAATGTATCAAATACATCAATAAGAAACTATGTGTAAAGTTTTTTGTTTCTGGATAAAGGATATTTCTCATATACTGTGATTGAAAGTTGAGTAATTTCTCAACTTATGTCTGAGAATGCTTTGTGAACTTGGGAACAGATTTGTCTGGTGGTCGTTTAAATGTTTTATGGTGGATATACATGTGAACAAAAATGATTTAATCACGAAATCTCCTGGTGAGTTCCTGTTTGAATTTTAATTGGTGTGTGTGTGTGTGGGGGGGGGGCGCTTCACTTTTATGAGAAATGTGTCACAGCCCTGTGTTTTATCCTTTATCATCTGAGGTTATGATGGGATGGACATTCAGGGCGCGAGATAATGATATAGACATGTGTGATATCATAATTAATGCTTTGCACCAGTGAAATTGAATCACAATGTGATATGATTAATCAAACGTGATGTTTGGGTTTTCTGTTTTAATAGCCCGGTGTAAATGTATATACGCGAAAAGGACGACAGTGACGTCTATATCCCAAAATTTTGCACGATACACTATCTCGGAAACCTGGCAAACCCCATCTTGCAAAACGTCATTGATCCGCCCCTGTAATCATTCGACAAAGAAATCTTGCATAATATGAGAGTATGTAATTTCAAACTCTTTTCGTGAGTTATAGATCTAGGAATTAATAAAACTGGTTGTTCATAAAATAAAATAAAAATATTCTAAATTGGATTTATTTCCCTTCCCTTGCTATATCATGGAAGCATTGGTCAAACAGAATAAAATACCAGGCGAAACCCCACTATATTGTAGCGGTGACCCTGCTCATTGTCACGCACAAGTTGTGGATCGAAACCAAAGCACTTGACTCAATGACAGATATTGGTAGGAAATGGAAGGGTCCCGAGAAAAGCAACGATGTTAGATAGGCAACCATACTCCTTGAACAGGAGATCATATTGCTTGTCCGGTACAAGCGGGTAATCGAAACAACATAAAGACAGAACTTGTGTGATCCAACCTGTACGTGTTAACCATTCGGCTACTCAACCTAACACGGCTGTACTTTAATACACGGTGCTAGTGACTTCACCCAGAAGATTCAGCTTCTTCTGTCCGGTCCAAACTATTGCTTCAGTAAGGTAATGCGCTGCGAATGATGTATAGCGTGTTCTGTTATAGATATATATATAGAGAGAAATGGGGTTTAACGTCCACTTGACACAAACTAGGTCATTTCGGGACTAACATATGGTTTAATTGTATTTCAATAATTCGCTTCGTCTTTAGCAGTGGGAGGAAACCGGAGTGCCCGGAGGAAACCCACGAGGTTGAGAAGGCGCTCCTATCTCCATGCCACATACGCTCACACCAGCGATCGAAACCACAGCCGCAAGCCAGAGGTGACCGACCAGCCGGAGGTCGAAGCTCGGCACTCTAGACCACTAGGCCATCCCATCTACTAGCATTGTAGACATGTAATGTAAAGGATGTAATGAATGAAATGGATGAAATGAATGATGGATGGAATGGATGAATGAAATTGGGGTTTACTGGTTTACTATTTTACCCTGACTGGGCTAATGAAGACTGGCATACACCAGTTGATTGTGATGGATACTGTGCCCTACCACCTACTCTTACTTTGAATTCCGCCTGTCAATGGATATTTTACGTGTATACATGACCCCTGTTTTTCGTACCCAACGGAACGGCTATACGCTGTCCCTTGCCATGTCATCCACACTACACCCACTGACAAGGGGGAATACCACTGACGACTTCATATAAATATCATATTTGTAAATGAAATAGAGTTTAACGTCCCGCAAATACACAGTGTGCTATGAGGGAAATTTTGATCGGTCAGCGGCGTTACCGCCTACTTTTATATTTAATCCCAACTGCCAAGAGGTCCTCTCCGTGCACGCCAATATGTACACGTCACATAGGTTTGTCGTTCCATCCGAAGGAACAGAAACCGAAGCCAACTAACTGGGCATTTGAGAACCGCGAAAAACGTTTTGTTATGGCCATCTTGGATTTATGAATGATCCCTTGACACGGCCTTGGTGCTTTTTCTGGGAATTGTAACTTATTTCAATATTAAATGTTATTCAAATGGTCGAGTGTCCACAACTTACCCAATAACGAGTTAGGTATCAAAGTGCGAGTCGGTCACCAGACCAAACTTTCAGAAGTAACTCGCTGTTTTGACGTTTTAGAGTTACGAACCCATAGCATAAGACAGTCCTAATATACGTCCGGCTGATAACCCAAGCAGCAAACACACTCAGTGCTATACGCATCTGTAGCCGACGCTTAAGGTCCCAGGGAGGGGCTACACGCATCTGGAGTTAACGTCCAAGGCTCTTCGGTAGCTTTTGTGACTAATTCTTATATTTTAAAGCTCATGTTTCCACGTGATTCCTACGAATCCAGGTACATGACGTGACATAAAATTGTAGTAAATACGCGTGTCTTTCGGCAGTTGCTCAATAACACCTATAAATTCCAAACAGGAAGTGTTTATCTCCTAATTAACGTGCCCTTTTTTAGCGATGAGGCCGGAAGTTTTATTACACCCAACTTCTTACAGGCTACAGGTCAACGACTGCGTCCATTTTGGGTACATTGAATCTATGTCCCAATCAGCGGACACGTTTATAATGACTGTGTCGGATGTCAAAAGAATATATCTTTATTCAAAGAGATTTAATAAAGTCTGTGCTATAATTAGTAAGGTTAACACTGATAAACCAACTAACCAATTCCCAACTTTCTTTTAACTACGCATTTCTTAAATTGGTCGTTCACACAAACTCGTTCTACTTCCGGTCTTTCTTCATAATTAACAAATATCTTCTCATGTTTAGTTTCCTTTCTGCACGTTCTCTGCCTCATTTCCTTTTTTGTAACCAGAAGCCGTTTAACCACGTCCTTGTATGTTGGAAGCATGAATTAAATAATTAATGAATCTAAGTAGAACAATCAGCAGAGAAATAAACGTAAAGTAAACCGCTCAGATAAGATTGGTGTGTGAATGTAACAGATGCATTTATGTATTACATATGTAAATGGTATTATATAAATAAGTTATAAGTGCCCACGTCAACTGAACACGGGGACCAGTGAACTAGTTAATCTTTTTATTTGTGTTAGACAAGGTCACCAACTTCGTCTGTCATATAAAAATGATGTTTTACCGGTGCACAATGAATAGGTAGGTGTCTGATTATTTTTTATGATTTAAAGTTGCTGATTGTGCGAGAAGACGTTGGCTCGCTGACCCGGAGGTTCCGTGTACGAGAATTTTCATAGGAATTTCCAGGCGTTGTTCCAATTTGTTAGTGGTGTAGGACAGAGGGTATAGGCACAATGTGTAGTCGTTCGGGTGGGGCGAAAATCAAGGACCCATGTTCACGTTAGCGTGCACGTAAAAGAGTCCTTGATGGTAGGAGTTCGAAAGAATAGTAGGCCATAACACCGCTATCCAAGCAAAATTTACGTCATAGCGAGAGAGAGAAATGGGGTTTAACGTCCACTCGACACAAACTAGGCCATTTCGGGACTGATACATAATTCGCTTCCGCGTGGGCGTCTTTAACAGTAAGAGGACCCGGAGAAAACCCACGAGGTTGGACAGTTGAATCAATGAAAGACCTTATGATACAGCGCGCACGTGCTAACTATTCGGCTATCCAGCCTCCTCCCTCATACCACACTGTATGTCCATCTTCATTAGCCCGACCGGAGCAGAAGAGTAGGATGTTAAATCCCATTTCATTTCTTTTTATTTCATTTCATTTCATTTCTCATGTGCAATTTTTATTTGTATCGTATTAACGACATATCGGTTCATAACCCCACTGGTACTAACACGCGAAAATATATGATACTAACACGTTGATATATTGGATATATTTACCACTAACACGTGTATATATTTGACACTAGCACGTGGATATATTTGACACTAACACTTGGATATATTTACCACTAGCACGTGGATATATTTACCACTAACACGTGGATATATTTTCCACTGACACGTGGATATATTTACAACTAACACGTGGATATGTTTACCACTGTGGATATGTTTACCACTGTGGATATATTTACCACTAACACGTGGATATATTAACCACTAACACGGGGATATATTTACCACTCACACGTGGATATATTTACCACTCACACGTGGATATATTTGTTACTAACACATTTGAAACAAAAACGTGGATATATTTGACACCAACACGTAGTCATATTGTAAAGAAATATAACATTTTCATCGCAATTATATAGATAAATATATCATAAGTGTTATACTTTTTACAACCTTATTTCAAAAATGGAATAATCCCGGTGAATGCATTGAATAAGGTTTTATGATAACTTAAATTAATAGTTTGGTAGGATGTTCACATATCTTAAAAAATAATTCATGTTTTAAAAATGTAGCGTGTGTGTAGGTGCAAAAATAAAAGATATTTGATTTTTAAGTGTTAGTAAAGTCACCTAATGAAACTGACGAAGAAACAAATGACAAAATGAAATGGAGTTCACATTCATCGATTTATTCCAAATGATCGTTAGACTAAGTAAGGCACAGACTGACCATTATAAGGGTAAAATGATACCCGGGGTCAAACAGCAAAGTTACCACAGCATCACAACAAAGTCAGTAACGGGTAAATCCTCCTCTGTTTGCCGAACAAGCATTGATCCGACGTGGCATACTCCTAATGAGACGTCTAAGGTCATTTTGGTCCAGACTGTCCCATTCCTGTTGCAACGCAGCAGCAAGTTCTTGGACATTAGCAGGACGTTGTTGACGTTGACGTAACCTCTGTCCAAGCATGTCCCAGACATGCTCGATGGGGGAGAGGTCGGGACTCAGTGCTGGCCAAGGTAATGTGGTGATGTTCTGTTGTTGGAGGTAACCTGTAACGATCCTGGCCCTGTGACATCTTGCGTTGTCATCCTGGAAGATGAAACGGCGGCCATGACGTCGTGCGAACGACACAACATGGACTGCCAAGATGTTGTCCCGGTAGGACTGGCCTGTAACACGCCCTGCAACAACATGTAAAGCCGTTCTTCCAGCAACAGTGATGCCTCCCCACACCATAACAGAACCACCCTCAAATCGATCATGTCTGATGACGTTAACGTCTTGGAATCGCTCGTTTCGACGACGCCAGACCCTCCTACGTCTGTCCAAAAAATCAACAGTGAACCTTGACTCATCTGAAAACATCACATTGCTCCAGCGTCGATTATCCCAGTGTTGACGATCCCTATACCAACGACGTCTTGCCTGAAAGTGATGATCTCTCAAACAAGGGATCACGCGAGGACGTCGGGCGCGAAGGTGACCCCTATGCAGTCGATTCCGAATCGTCTGGCCACTCACTCTCACACCAGTGTCTGTTTGAAGACGAGCGCTGATCTGATTTGCTGTGATGACACGATTTCTCAAGGCCAAGGTACGGATAAATCGATCCCGGGCTTGAGTTGTCGCCCTTGGTCGACCTGAGCGTGGTCTGTCCTGTACAGATTGTGTATCGCGGTATCTGGACTATAGCCTGCTTATGACAGACTGAGAAACATTCATCGTCCGCGCCACAACCGCCTGTGTTGTGCCGATCTGTAGCATGCCAAGGGCACGTAACCTTTCATTTTGGGTAAGCCGACGCATATCAAAATTTGTTTTCTGGTCACTAAAACAATTAAACTAATGTTTCCACCCTGGAATTCAATGCCACAATGACTGTAACATTCAAAGTCAGAGTCGTGCAAATCTTGGGTTGGACCCCGATGATGATCCCAAGCATCACCTGTATTCCATGCGGTAGCTATTGGTGCGTTTGGGCGTCACATGTAACTGGAAATGTTTCTTCGGTTAGGTTCTATAGTGACTTTTTTCGTAGTCATTTGCATATTTTAGTATTATGCCCCCAAAATCAAATATCCCCTACTTTTTTGGAATAGTATATTAATATTCGTTTACATAACTAGAATATATATGTAATACAGGAATGCTATCATAAATATTACAAACACTTACATGCTTTACAAAATATAAAAAAATAAACATTTAAATAGCACAGTCTTAAACGTATGTGTTCAGTTACGCTTTACAAAACAAGGGAAAACGTAAATATCCATAAAATATCAAACTGGCTAACGGATTATTTGTTAAATTAAATCAATATTGATGTCGTGATCTTGACGGGAAAAGATGGGTTTCTGATATCCAATATTTAAGACAAAATAAACATTTTACCATTGGTACACGAATCTTTTGCCATAATGCGCGTGCCATTTGTGACAAGGGACTCGAAGAACGGGACTTGACATATTCCACAAGTCGTGTCAAGCTGTGAGGTCATTTTCTTATCTGGAGAGCATGCGCAATAAATACTACCGGTGTAGACTGGAATGAACAGACGCTAGAGATTGCCATTCGACTGAGACTTCTGGCGTATTTCGTCGAACATAACTGATTAGAAAATAGAAACGATTGAACGTAAATCAGTTTATATGCACTCATATTATATGCGTTGCGACCAATTTGTGTCAATTTCTAAGTCCCAAATATTAGCGATTTATCCCCTTTAATATACATAAATATAAAACTAAGTATATAATAAACATATCCAATATAAATAACTATAAGATATAAATATTCATAAATATAAATACATACGTAAATATATATAATTATAAAATGGAAATATCTATCTATTAGTATCTATAAATGTATAAATATCTATAAAATATAATAAAGAATGAAAATCTATCAGATATAAATATTTATGCCATGTGAATATCTATAAAAAAAAAATATCCATAAACTTTCTATGAATCAATAAAATATAAAATTCCATAAAATGTGAATATCTATAAATGTATAAATATCAATAAGATGTAAACATATATAAATGTGTAAATTATCCATCAAATGTAAATATATATAAACTATGATGAATAAATATCTATGACATATGAATATTTTATAAATATTTATATCAAACACCTAGATCTGAGAATGGTTTCGAATCCCCTGGGTTGTGCGTGACAAGGAATACGGTCGCCTGTCCAAACTCGTGGATTATCTGCGAGTCCTTTGGATTCCCTCAACTGCTAAATTAACTTTCTCGGCCAATGCAGGGATCGAACTCTCGACCTCCAGGCTAGCAAGCCAGCGCCTTACCCACTTAGCCACGTGATCCCCCTGACAACGACAGATGTCTAGTCGATCGGATGGTACGACAAACCGAGGTCCAGTGTTCACATTGGCGTGCAAGTCGTAAAAGATCCCTTGGCAGTTGGAATTCGATATAAGATTAGGCCGTAGGGACAATGCCCGGGAAAAATTTCCCTCATAGCACACTGTATGGTGCATGCCTGGGTTCATTAGCCCAGGTTAGGAGCAGAACAGTAGAAAGTTAAATCCCATCTCATTTTCTCGCCACAAGGAAACAAGGAAAGATCGGTTTAAAGCGATAATTTCATATTTTCAAAGAAAGTCAAATCATAATTATTTTTATGTCTTTTGCGCAATAGGTTGCCAACTCACTATTATACGATCATAGGCATTATTCCCCACACTTAAAAATAATTGACACAGGAAATAATAACACAATTACCCCCCTTGTTTTTCCATTTCCCCCATGGTATATCTATCTTCAAACGTTTGAACTTGAAGTTGAAAATGATATATTTGCCAATTTCTCAACTGGCAATAGTGAATTATTGGATTAATAGTATTTTTCTTTAACAAGGTAGGACTGTTTAGAGATAGCATCTATTTTAAGGCTTTATTTTAATACATTCTAAAAAATGTAACTTAAAAATATGAAAATGCAGCTTTAAAATTGCAGTAGTAATTGTGTTCTACATCATGCTTTTGTATTTATTAAATTACAAAAAACATTGTTATTATGTGAACTGTTTTACAGATGACCTGTTTAAAGGGCGCATGACTCTATTCATTGGAACCTTAAGATAGGCGAACATAGGTCTAAAACACATACTAATGTGATATGAATGTATATAAAGTAATTTATACACAATTTTAATTTCTAATCAATTTTGTGTGATGTAGTACAAGAACAGTCCAAATTGATCGACAGTTATTTACGCCTTCTTAGTCCATTCTACACATTTTTTATATTATTATTTGTCGTTTGTGAACCTGCCATTACTAATTACTTCCACATTGCTTTGTAGGGTATGTTTTTCTTTGTTCATTACAAATGGCACCATAGAATACACAACTCGTGTAGTTATTATAAAATGTTCATTGTGTTTTACATTTTGTATATTAGAACCCCATATTTTTCCGGCAATGGACCAATATTGAATTCTAATTTGTGTTTTAATTTGAAATATTAGCCCCTTTAAATCGTATAATGCGATTACAAACAAGGTGGTTAAAATAGCAAACTACTCATTTTAAATGAGCGGATGTAGGGTGTTATATTCACCTAATCTTTGGCCTCATTAAAGTTACAATGCATATATATGACATGCTAAATCATGTCAATTGCATAATATTAAGTACTTTAGCTCCTAGTATTGTCATTGTTTAGAAATTATTAATTATATTGTTTTTCCGTCCGTTAAGACAAATTTCTTACGCCCTAATATTTTAATTTTTTTATAATATATATTGTTTTACATTGTGTACTTATAATCATATTTTTTTCTTCTGTACAAGTTCAATAAATAATTATTATAAATTATTATTAAAGATACATTATGGGAGATTAGATAAAGAGCTGGTAGTTCTCACTATAATAGTTAAACACTAGATAAGTTAAAGGGAATAGGCTGAAAAAAATTTCAGTGAAATTGATCCACGCTGAACTGAGAATTTTGGGCATAGCCTCGATCATTGCTAGATAATGTAAAGGGAATGGGCTGAAAATTTCAGTCAAATTAATCCACTTTGAACCAAGAATTTCTGGCCTGGTCTCGATCATCATTACTAAAGTCGGTACGATTATCCCTTTTTTGATATAATAATCAATGAACGTTGGGCAGCAGATCGGTTTGTAATCCAGTAAATATCATAGGCTAGCGATGTGATCGAGAGACGAATCTGGTTTGGATATTTTGATTAATGTCTAATTAATAATATAGATAACATATTCAGCCCTGAAGAAAGACTTGCAATTGGCAGAATTACAATTTTGCCTAAAAGAATATGTTTACGTTTTTGTCTCCTGTCTAATTTTATCCACGCCACTACTTTCAGAAGAGTCAGCGGTTTATTTTATTAATCTATACCAACATTTAAAAGAAAAACATCACGGGACATACCCCAGGACCCTACCCCCAGTTCTCGCGGGAACACATGAAAATAATGACGTATGTTTTAGGTTTGTGTGTGTAACGGTAATATAATGACCTTTGTTTCAGATTTGTGTTACGTCTGTGTTGGATTATTGTGGTATGTAACGGTAATATTATTAATCTAAACGTGTATAAGGACGTCATCGTACAGCAACATAATGAGTTCAGAACAACAGAATACGCTGCCAGTATGAATAGATTGGTGAGTAAGTCCTTGTTGATCGGGGCTATATTTGAACCAGGAAGAAGATCCGATGAGGGGCACAAAACCTATCATTTTTTTATCGATAAGGGATCCGGGGCTTGTCGCTTTGTAATAATAGCCGGTAGGACATAAGCCCTTGTAGCTTGATGATCACTGTATTTGCATAAGGAAAATGATCCCTTGGGGCCATACAAGCCCAATATTTCTTTCATTAGGGGACGTATAGCTGTGAAGGTAAAAGTGTATTGGTGTTTTATAAATGCTCTAATACACCGATTCTATGGTGGTTATTTTTAGTTAATTTGTTTTTTGAAATCACTGAACGGAGCAAAACAGATGTTTGCAGTTAGGTGACAGCTACTTTTTGTCTTATATCTGTGACAATGGTCTATTGTAGGTTTGGAGTGACAGATTAGCTAACGAAGCCGCCCATTGGGTAGACAAATGTCGATTTGAACATGAAAATGGTGGTAGAGGTGAAAATATATTTTTTAGCAACTACAAACAGAACACGAGGGATTTGATATTAGCAGGTTTAGATGATTGGCACGAGGAAAGATCAACATGGCGCTGGACTAATGGCGATTGTGGATCTGCTTGTCATTATACACAGGTATGGCCTTCAAAATCTGACTTTAATTTTTTCAAATTAGCAATAATCTTCCTATAATAAAGCCATTCAAGTTCTTCAGAGAATCAAATTACCCTTGCGTTTGCCGTTGGGAAAAAGTTACGGAGTCAAACTGTCCATTAATGACGAACAAGAAAAAAAAACATGGGGGGGGGGGGTATGCTTCTTTACGGACCTGTATGTGAGTAAGGTATGTTTCACTGGTGGCGCTGGGGTTGGGGACGGGCGCTTCCGACATCCTGTACAAGGCAGAAACGTGTTGTGAGCTCATCGGTTTCACTGGGTCACGATAGAAATCCCTCGGATCAGGGTCATCATTCACTGCATTTTAAGCGAGTGACATTTGCATACATGACTTTTGTTTTAAGATTCTATTTCAAATTAATTGTTTCCTAAGACTTCAACAGAAGGAAACAGTACGCCCAACAACGTTTCCTCTAACTCTGCTGTAACAAAAGCAAAGATCATGCAATCTCCTTTGCAATTAAATTTCAAATTTCAGCTAATATTAACAGAATATACTGAACATTTCAGTCAAATAGCTTCACCCTGAACCGAGCTATTAGCGCGTCAGTTTTAGGCAAGCTTCGACCGTGATTACTAACGTTGGTACGATAATAAACAAGCCTCGATGATCCATCTTAACGTTAAATTATCCATCTCGAAATGTATTCTAATCTGCTAAATATCACAGGCTTATGGTTGCATAGAGAGTTGATTATGGTCTGGATAAGTTAATATATGCCTAATTAATAATTTAGATAATATTTCAGGCGTAAATAAAGACCTGCAATAGATAGATTTAGCTCTTGCATAATGTATTGATTAATTGTGTGTTTTCAGATGATATGGGGTAACACAACAACAGTTGGGTGTGCTGCTAAACGGTGTGGATTACTCTATGATAGAGGCAGATTGGTGAAGAACACATTTTTCATGGCTTGCTACTATGACCCAAAGTAAGCAGTAAGTCTGTCTGCTTGTATGTTGCGTATTAAAACTAATGTGTGCGATTTAGATCCTAAGGTCTGTCGCGGATTTCGATGTCCCGCTTGGACGTGGCAAGGAGCAGTGTCGCTTGTTTAACCTCTCAGATTTATTCCGCGTGTTCCCACACACAAACACACTGCTAAATACCCTACGCACAAGCAAATTATTGAAATAAAATTGAAGCATATGTTAGTACCGAAATGACTAGTTTGTGTCTCACGGTCTGCTTGTATATTCTGTTTTGAAGCTAATGCATGCGATTCAGATCGTCATGTCTGTTATTGTTTCACGCGGCTTGTTTTCAATCCCAAGCGTTGACGCGACCCGTGTAAACACTATTGATTCGGTCGATCCGGATCCTTGACTTCACGCTGTGTTCTTTTCATTGTTTTTTCATAGCGAAACTTGAAGACATTGCTTACTATTATGTCTGTTGATCTGCCATTGAGTCAGGCGATGTGGTCCCAGTCCAAAGTTTTTACGTCACAAGTGTAACACTCCCGATCTTGCTCATCCCATGTCACAGCTCTGAATTCTTGACTTCACGTTGTGTTTCTTTGATTGTGCTTTTACTAATAAAATTTGGGAAAATCCGTTAAACCCCATTTCATTTGACTTCTATGAACTGGCGTAAACATGACATTTCATTTACTGCTACATGATAAACATCGTGTCAATAATTTATGATTTTATTTCAGAGGTAACATTATGGGATTTTTTCCTTTTGAGATAGGTCCATCTTGTACTAAATGTCCTGCTGGATTCAGATGTGATCGTTTATTATGTAAATCAGTATCTGACCTTCTTACAAAGACACCATCACCAAAGCCAAAGATATCCACGGAGAAGCCAAGAATATCCACGGAGAAGCCAAGAATATCCCCGCAGAAGCCACGAACTACAACACCTCCTGCTCCCAGTAAATCTCCATCTTCAACTGCTGCGTGTACGGATCGTTTAGACAGCTGTAACAGTTGGAAACGGAGCTGTTCTACCAACCAAGCTGTCAGAATATCGTGTCCCAAAACATGCAACCAGTGTAACCCATGGGCACAGCCACAGAATTTACAAGCTACTTCAGGTTTGTTTATTCGTTATGGGGTCGTAAGTTTAGTAGGGCTGTATCTGGTCCTGGAGACGTAAGTTCAGGATAGTTGTCTGGAGCTGTAAGTTCAGTAGGGTTGTATCTGATAAGGGCGTAAGTTCAGTATGGTTGCGTCTGATCCTGGGGCCGTAAATTCAGTAGGGTGGAAGTTTGTAACGCAAAAGTAAAAATACGAAACGAAATACAAAAAATATTTATAAATAAGCACGGTAATGCTGAAATGAAATAGAGTTTAACGTGCTAATGTTCTGCTCCGACTGGGCTAATGAATTTGAGCATACGCAATACAATTTTGTCTGGACAGCGGTGCAACGGTCTACTCTTATATCGAATTCAATCTGCCAATGTGTAAAAGGGACTTCGTTTTTTTTATCACATCCGAACGACTAGACAGCTGTCCATGTCATGCCATCTCAGTGGCTCCCCAGTCAAACCTAGTCCCGGGTTTAATATAATCTGGGAGCTACGATGGCCCAGTGATTTAGGCGCTGATATTTATCCTATATTGGCCCCGAGGTTCCCCAGGATGTTCCAGTGTGGTTTCACCTTTTTCGTGTTACAGAAAAGAGGGCCTCGCACGGACCCACGTACACTTAAAAAAACCCCGTGACCATTGAAGGTAAATTGCTGCCCGTGCAAATGTCCCAAGCTCCACTTCATACATTCATTCATCCATGCATTCAAATTATACAGATCGATTGTATTTTGTATTTTATTATTTCAGTGCCTTGTGAAGACGATAAAAAATATGCTTCTAGCTGTAATTACTGGGCTAAACTCAACTACTGTAAACACAATCAGTTAATGAGAGAGGTTTACTGCATTAAAACATGTAAAACTTGCTATTAGATATTACATAGTACTTAATATTTATCATTGAGCGTACTTAATATTTATCATTGAACGTACTTAATAGTTATCATTGAACGTACTTAATAGTTATCATTAAACGTTCTTAATATTTATCATTGAACGTACCAAATAGTTACCATTGAACGTGCTTGATATTTATCATTTAACGTACATTTTGATATTACATAGAACTAAACATTTTTCATTGAACGTACTTAATAGTTACCATTGAACGTACTTGCTATTTATCATTGAACGTACATTTAGATATTCCATAGAACGTACATTTTTCATTGAACGTACTAAATATTTATCATTGAACGTACTTAATATTTATCATTGAACGTGCTATTAGATATTACATAGAATTTAATATTTATCATTGAACGTAATATTACATATAGTACCTAATATTGAACGTACTTGATATTTATCATTGAACGTACATTTAGATAGTCCATAGAACGTACATTTTTCATTGAACGTTCTTAATATTTATCATTGAAAGTACTTAATATTTATCATTGAACGTGCTATTAGATATTACATAGAATTTAATATTTATCATTGAACGTAATATTACATATAGTACCTAATATTTATCATTGAACGTACTTAATGTTAACCAATCTGATAAAACTCTATGTTTATCATTGAGCGTGCTATTAAACATACATTATGGGAGAGCAAAAACTGACTTTTGTCGGTCTTCCTTTGGGCCTCAGAAGTCATAGAAATTATCAATTAGATCTTTATTTAAATAACAAGCCCAAAATTAACTCTGTAGACCTACGGATGGCTTGGATTGGGCTCGGATTAAAACAGGATTTCGTCGACCGATTTAATCACTATGGCGTCGTGGGAGGGGCTTCTCCGTGACGTTGACGTCATCATACTTCCGGACTGTTTTCTATTCGTCTGCTTAGGGAGTCGCTTAGGCCTACCTGAAGTACAAAAGAGTACACGCAGGCAACGCAAGAAGTCGGCTATTTATTATAATTTATTTACAATACTGCCTCGTTGATTTGGCCCATTCCTTTCAAACTTTAATATCCTATCGCAGACTTTCTCTTCTTATCTATATATTAAAAGTCTTAATTCTAATTTATAGTAAAAAATAAATGTATACGAATTGAATTGCAGTCCTGTCTCAAACCGAATACGCTATCGGTACTAGTCAGTGTAAACATTACTTGATAATCGAGACTATATAGGTGGAGTTAACGCCTGTCAATCAACAATCGGCCATAATGGGAAAACGGTGTCGATGAAATTTAACTACTATTTCTAGTAAAAAATTATAGTGGTAACAACTTTGTTCAGGATAAAGTAATTTGACTGAAATTTTCAATATATTCTTGTTTGAGCATCTATTTTTGAACTGTTATAGCAAGAATGGCTAACTCCTTGTAAAAATCTCCCATAATGTATCTTTAAATATTATATGGAACTCATTTTTTTAAAATTGAAATGTTTCTATATAATTATTATATGGAACTCATTTTTGTTATTGAAAGGTTTCTAAATACTATACAGAGCTCAATATTTATCATTATACATGTTTCTAAATACTATATAGAGTTCAATATTTACCATTATACATGTTTCTAAATACTATATAGAGCTCAATATTGAACATGCTACTAAACATTATATAGAACTCAATATTTGTCGTTGAACATGTTTATCATTGAAAATGTTACTAAACATTTTTTAGGACTCAATATTTGTCATTGAACATGTTACTAAACATTATAAGGAACTCAATATGAATCGTTATTAATTATTATATAGAATTCAATATTTCTTATTGAACATGTAACAAAATATTATAATGAACTCAACATTTCTAATTGAGCATGTTACACAATATTATATAAAACAAAACATTTCTAATTGAACATTATAAATATCCTAAAGACCTCAAATATTTTTCATTGAACAGGTTTTCAAAAAAATCATAACTCCATCTTTATCATTGAACATGTTACTAAATATTTTAAGGAACTCAATTTTGAACATGTTGCTAAATTTTATAAGGAACTCAATTTTGAACATTTACTAAATTTTATAAGGAACTCAATTTTGAACATGCAATTACTAAATATGAAATAGAACTCACTATGTCTTCCTGAACATGTTACTGAACATTATATAGAACTCAGAGCTCAATATTTATCGATGGTAAATGTGACATAGAACTCAGTATTTATCAATGATATTTATCAGTATCATTAAACATGTTTATTATTGAACATGTTTATTGTATAAAACTCATCATAATCTGGTTAAAAACTTATTCAATAGGGAACAACAGAACACACCCGGATCTGAACTCATTACTACCTAATACCACCCCAATATCACCGAATGCTACCAAATACTACAACATAATGATGCAAAATGGATATATTACTTGAATGCGATTATCGATGCCTGGCTGTTATATTTGCCTCCCTATATCACCCACAACAAGCGAAGAATACGGTGACACAATACTACCAAATACTACGATTGGGCACATTGAAACACACCACAATTTATGTATAGTTTAATGGTTGAGTGCGAGACATTAAGTAATATATTGGTATTGTACGAATGCGATAGCATGAGGGCAATATCTGTATATTATGCAATGTCTTACACGAGACGATTTAGTCCGGCAGCAGGTCGACGAACCTGGAAATATAGTCCACCTAATGTTTTTTGATGGATTATATAGCTTCAGTATGTGTAGATTAAGAATCCAGATGATGCCTGGCACGTTTGGGGAAATTTAAATATTCAAGATGGCCGCCATGAGGCATTTTCTGGTTATTTAGTGAGGTAAAATATGTGTCGGAATCTCCTGGACCTCGATTTGAAGATGGGTTTTATTATAATTCGACCCACTGAATCCAATGATCATTGATATTCCCTCTAAAAGTGACTGCTAATTCCACTAGGAGGCCAAATTTAAAATGGTGGCTTATTTTGACTGGAAACTTACAATGATCCCTAAACCAGTGTGTAATATATTAAAATATAGGTTTTGGGTATATTATATATCTTCAATATGTGTAGTTTCAGAATCCGGATGATGCCACCTTGGCATCTTTGGGGTAATTAAAATATTCAAGATGTCTGCCATGAGGCATTTTCTGGTTATTTACTTTAATTTAATGGGGTATAATTCGGGGAAAATTCTCTCGGACCTCGGTATGAAGGTGCTTTCTGTAAGAATTTGATCCGCTGAATCTAATGAGCGTGGGTATTCATTCTAAAAGTGACGACTAATTCCGCTAGGAGGCCAAATTCATAATGGCTGCTCCCTTTTTTTGAGGTAAACTCATAGTCTTCCCTTATACGTGTGTAATATATTGAAATATAGGTTTTCATTGTCAATTTCTTCAGATATAAACATAAATACATGTTCAAGCAAAAAGTGTTCCAATCCGATGATATTCTTCCCCTAGTATTCTTATAAGGACACAAAGTATACACGGCCAAGCACAATCAACTATCAGACCATCGTGAGTTGAAAGCAAATTTGTCACATATTTGTCTTGTGCAACCTCGGGAATTTGTCTAACTCACCCTCTCTTGAATCACTGGAATACTCGCAATCGGGAGAACATTCCGATTCTTCCCATTTCATCCATGTTATGCAACGGGGATGGCATTTGTCTTGCAAGTTATTTGGTCATTCATACGCGGCGGTAAAGCTGGGGTTTGTATCACGCTGAGAAACATTTTTCATCCCTCATTCTTCTCTGTTTTCTAGTAGAGCAAGTGACACGGACGGGTGTCATAGTGGATCATAATTTATGATGGACAATTCGCTCTCCTTAGCTTCTGTTCATATGGCTCTGTAATTTGTGCTCTTAGTCAAGTGATACATAAGTTTTTACGTTAACGGCTCTATTATTTTCCATGGTCACTAAATTTAGTTATTTTGTTGAACTTGGGAACCATATTGGTGTTTCGTTCGGTCATGGCATATTTCACCATTCAGATAGGAATTTGGCGAACCCGAAAACATATAGTTATAATACATTATGAATATTGTTATGTCTTGCCAAATATGGCCACCATTTTGAATTTAAGCTCAATCTGGAATATTTTTGATCAGAACATGTTTTTATGTTTATATCTGAAGTAAATGACACCGAAAACCTATTGTTTAGTATATTTCACAGCCTTTTGGGGCGACTTTAAGAGTCCCCCCCCCCCAAAAAAAAAAACATACTAGCCTCCATTTTGAATTTGGCCCCCTAGTGGAATTGGACAGCTTTTTCAGGAAGAATACCAAAGTTCATCGGATTCAGAGGGTCAAATTCTGACAGAAATCATTTTTATATCGAAATCCGAGAGAATCTGTCCCGAATTTTACCCCACTAAATTAAAGTAAATAACCAGAAAATGCCTCATTTTGAATTTTTTAATTTCCTCAAGGATGCCAGGGGGCATCATCCGGATTCTGAAACTGCACAGATTGAAGATATATAATACACCAATAACCTATATTTCAATAAATTACACACCGTTTCAGGGAACTTTATACATTTCCAGCCAAAATAAGCCACCATTTTGAATTTGGCCTCCTAGCGGTATTAGCCGTCAATTTTAGGGGGAATATCCATCCTCATTGGATTCAGTGGGTCAAATTCTTGTAAAACCCATCTTCAACTCGTGGTCCGAGAGAATCTGCCACACATTTTACCCCACTGAATAACCAGAAAAGGTCTCGTGGCAGCCATCTTGAATATTTAAATTTCCCCAAGGGTGCCACGGTGGCATCATCCGGATTCTTAATCTACACATACTGAAGATATATAATCCATCAAAAAACATTAGGTGGACTATATTTCCACGTTAAGGCTTAAAAAATGGGGTTTGGCTGCCGGACTAATTTAACAACTTAAAATACAGACACTATCCAACACGTGCATAACGAAATACGTCACTCGGGTACATAATTCAGCCAGTATGAATAATATACGCTTGGCACATTGCGCGTACCATTATTTGAAATAATGGTACGCCAACATCAAAGACGTCACATCTGTATTATAAATGGAAATAATAATCACTGGTTTCTACACATATATCACAATGTTTCAACAAGTATACTCTTGTCGTTATTAAGCACAAATACTTGTCAAATACTTCCTAATAGTATCAAATAACAACATAATATCGTCAAATAACAGCATAAGCCTACTGCAACGAATATTCGATAATTTACAGAAACTTATCTCTCTTTACAACTGATAAATAGATTTTAGATTCCTACTCAGACATTTATTAACATGACAATAAGGCTATAATCAACTCTCTAGACAATCGGGTGGCAGTGATTTAAATAGATTTAAATTCCTGCGTGATTTAAAAATGTAATGATAAACTGGATAATCGTGTCTTAGTCTCGGCTTTCAAGTACCAATGGTTGAAACTAATATAGCAAGAACGTTACGACTAACTCTTTTTCTACATTCCAACATTGCACAGACGAAAAAGTATAAGTATTTTAAATGCACGAAATAATTTGAATCAGTTTTTATCTTATTTTATTTAATTAAACTAGTAAAACCCTCTCTTGAACTGTCTGTTTATCTGTTGAAATTAATTGATCATTTATCTTTATGTTAAAGTTCAAAGCATCAATTTGTTCTGTATAATTTAATCCGATTGATAGACGTACAAACTTTGAATATATATTTTTTAAATTTATTATTTTAAAAGCTAAATCATGAAAGTATAAATGTCAGCTGACTTTATGATAGCCAGATTTCTGCTATTTGATATCAATTCTAACTATACCGTTTAAATTGAATACAGTATAATTGCATAATTGTAGACTAGTTGCCGAGATTGCTTTGTCTGCTATCATGCCATCATTTTCATATCTGGCAGATTCACATTGGAATAATCTGCCTACTCATTTGAACCCTAACCCTATCAACTTTCAAATCATCAATGAAGACTTATCACCTCCGACGCTATGTTTAGAATTGTTTTTTATATCTTGCTATGAATTGTAGAAAACTCAACTGTTTGCATGTCCTACGAGCATTCTGTCAATGTAAAATGGCGCTATATAAAATATTTTCACATTCTTACTATATTATTTACATATATCTCCATCGCCTGTTGGATGCTGCGATACATTCTGGGAATTACCCCATCCTTTGCAGGATACCCTCATGTCTTCTGGGAGTTCCCGAATTTAGTCCGAAGCTTTATGGAATATACCCATCCCCCATAGGCTGCTGACGTACCAGCTAGAATATTTCCCAATCTCATTTTGGGCTACTGCCAAAAATGTTACTAAATATTGAAGTCGATTGGAATAGAATTACTAGTCTTATTCCATGCAGTACTAACATAAACAGAGTTATCTCCCATTCTACAGCTACCAATCTAATCATTACCGGTCGAAGTAATGAACTGATGGGAGGCCCTTTGATCTATGTGGGCTACATGTTAATCTTGCGAAAAATGAACAAACGTTGATTGCACATATTTGCCAGTTTCTGATTGCAATTAAGAATGTCCTTTATGAGAATTTGGGGATGCTCGATTCACAGTCCAGAACGTCCCGAATCGACAGAATTACAATCGAGTGACGCGGAATTCAGTTCTGTCACAGTTCTGCCAGTCCTAATAGCTGAGGTGGAGTGAGTAGAATCGTGACGTATTCCTAGGTAAAAACTATGTTTCAGCTGTCATGATTGGTTGAGATATTTTTTATACAGTCGACATATGCGTTGTACTCCGAAATTCTCCTTTTCACTCGATTGACACCAGTTTTGGAATTCAATTCCGGAACTGTGAATCGAGCACCCCCCTTGTCACCCTACTCAACACTTACAGGCCAAATCAAAACATCTAAAACAAATTTTTCCTCAGTGCAAGTATTGCAAACCAGCCATCTTGTGACATCATATCATGCTCAAGAAACCAGCATGCCAAGTTTCATATAATTCGTGCATGAATTGGGTGAAGCTAAGATCCTCACGTGACATTTCCGATGATGACGTAGTATGATGTATTCAGTTGTACTGGGGGACATGAGATATGCACACTGTCCCTCTTTTTGGTCAGTTTTCCCCACTCAATCCCACCCACGGCCTTTCACTTGTGTTGATCCTCTTGCTTTCAGATTTATCGCACTATTGCTCCCCAATACTTAATACTTCTGGAAGCTGGAGGAATTGACATGCTGAGGATTGGTGTAGAGCGTGGATCCCACAAGAACAACAAGATGAATAGCAGTATGTGTCTAGTTCCTTGTCAAAAAATTGTATGTTACTACCAGTTTGTTTAGCTCAAGATTAAGTGGAATGCGCGCTGGGGACTTTAGCAGGTGAGGAAGACGGGGTGCTCTGAAAACCCCCCACGAGATTGGCAAGACGACCCTGCTGCTTGACACGTATAAGCGGGGAATGAAACCACGCCACTTGATTAAATGACATATCTTATGACCATTAACGCCCGGGTGGACGATACATGGACCAGAAGGTAATAGGAATATGTGTGGTCATGTTAGCTACAATGAGTTGAAGGTCGCAAAGTTTGCCAAAAACGCTGCTCCATTACAACACGCGGGACAAGCGTGGGTTATATTTCTGACTCTCTAAGAGGAAGGTGAAAGATACGAGAAATAACATTACAATCATTGACATTGTTGATGTTAATGAAAACAGTGGTCGGAGGGCTTCTTTATCAGAGTTAGCTCCCTTTAAGTTAAGTTGGTGGGGATGCTCGATTCACAGTCCAGAACGTCCCGAATTGACAGAATTGCAATCGAGTGACACGGAATTGAGTCCTGTCAAGTTCTGCCAGTCCCGACAGCTGAGGTGGTGTGAGTAGAATCGTGACGTATTTTAAGTAACAAATATGTTTCAGCTGCCATGATTGGTTGAGATATTTTTTATGCAGTCGGCACATGCGTTGTACTCCGAAATTCTCCTTTTCACTCGATTGACACTATTTTTGGAATTGAGAGAATTTAATTCCGGAACGTTCAATCGAGTGCGCCCATAGTTACCAAAGGGGGTTATCGATTCTTAGTCCAGAACGTCCCGAATTGACAGACTTGCAATCGAGTGACAGGGAATTCTATCCTGTCGCAGTCGGGCCCGTTGCCAGCTCGTAAAATTTGGTGGGGCTATGGAATTTCTAAGTCGGTTACCGCCATCCACCCTTCAATTTAACAAACTGTAAAACTGTATTGATAAACCTGACTATATAGATATTACAACTTGTCTATGACGGTTTAGAAACGGCAAAACTGTATTAATAAACCTAACTACGGTATATAGATGTTATCGTTTTATTCCTAGTTACAGCTTGCCTGCGATGGTTTACAAACAGCAAGACTATATCAAGTAACCTAACTATATAGATACGCTTGCTTTATTTACAGCTTGCTTACGATGTTTACAAACTAAAAACAAGCATGTATCGATATTTAACCTCTTAAAATCATAATACTAACTTTATTTATGTTTTCTTTTAAATTTCTGTTAGAATTAAAAGAATGTACATTCAAAGACATCAAACACCCGGACGGGTCGATCACACCTCTGTCGATCATACCCCTGTGGACCATACCCCTGTGACCATACCCCTGTGAAACACAAACAATGTAAATTATTCAGTTTAATGAGTTTTGTCGTGTTTTTATTGTCTGGATTGATGTGTTTTATAGTGATTAATGTTGTAATATTGGGTAAACTTTGATGGTAAAGAAGACAAATAATCTAAAAACTAACTCCTGATTGAACATATGAAGATAAAATACAGTTATCTTGACGCCAACCTCGGTTATTCTGTTAGGATATAGGGTTGTTAAAAACCGTACAGATCAGCAACACAGTCAGTATTCGTTAAAACTTAAAGGAGCCAAACCTCTTACTCAATATTATCGATGATATTAGAAATTAAAAACAAGAATTAGAATTTAATATTGGATTATTTAATCAATAATAAAGGTCATTTCTTACCGTGAAATTATGAGATTCTTATGTACAATTTAAGACATATGAACATTGAAAAAAAAACCCTCAAACAAATTACCTCATAAAGCATTGCGGCAATAGTCAAAGATTGTTTATTCACAAACAAGATGGGGGGTTGGGATGGCCAAGTGGTCTAGAGTGCCGCGCTTCGACCTCTAGCTGGCCAGTCACCTCTGGCTTGCGGCTGTGTTTTCGAGCCCTGGTGTGAGCGTATGTGGCATGGAGATAGGGGCGCATTCTCAACCTCGTGGGTTTCCTCCGGGCACTCTGGTTTCCCCCCACTGCTAAAGACCCCTACGCGCAAGCGAATTATTGAAATAAAATTGAAACCATATGTTAGTCCCAAAATGACCTAGTTTGTGTCGAGTGGACGTTAAACCCCATTTCTGTCTCTCTCTCACAAACGAGATAATTCGATCTTCCAAAAAGCGCGGAATGACTTAGATGTTGTGAAGGACTGTGTTCAGTTTGGACGGTTCAAATATTTCACCGAACATTATGAAGTATTAAAATGTAAATGTAAACCACTTTACATATATTCATATTACATTAGTTTTCTTGGAATAACGAGATATCTATATTGTACTTACAAGCTAATCAGAATATTGTATTTTTTTCATTTGATTGACCCTAATGGTCTTCCGTATCTTGTTATTGGTTTTATTCAAATTGAAATTAATGTAGTTATGTAGTTAATTCTTAAAGGTATTGCTCTCTCTCTAGTTCTTGTGAAAAAAGAGAGAGTGTTTTCAAACAATGGACTGTAAATAATGCTTTCTGTATATCCAGATGTCTCTAGCTAAATCACAAATTAAGCGAGCGGCCATCTTACCCACGTGCCGATAGAACCTGTCTCTCTCTCATATGCATTAGATATATTTATGATAGACCTATAACGGTAATTCTCTTTGATCTTTTGTGCATATTGTACATCTATGTCCGAAATAACTTGCGGGAAATATGGGGTTATACTTCTGAAAGTTTTTCTTTAAATATGTAACAGTTAATTCTTCCAGGGTAGGTACTTTTCTAACGGGGATTCTGTGATGTTCTCATTGTACGTACATGTGAACATGAATATAGTCCTCGACTTCGATTTTGCAGGGGAAGACAGACTTCAGAGAAAACCTCGGGCTTTCGTTTTCTCAGGTTATTTTTTTAGTCTTTCTTTCTCCAGGATAACCCCAATTTCGTGTTTTACCGAACACATACGCTTTTATATATGCGCACTTTAATTCAAGATAAATTAACACAGCCGCAGGTAATACACCGTTGTCGTGGACTACTTCCATCATTTTCAGCTACAGACAGGATCGGAGAGAATTGATATTGACATCGACTGGCAAGTTTCCGGAGATATTAAACTGGCAGTAAGGGTTTCTATTTCTTCTAGCTCATAGGTTTCTATTATTGACTGTAATATAAGATGCCCAGGGTGACGTATCCATATCGCTACCATGTTTTTATTATTGACTGTGATACAGGTTGCCCAGGGTGACGTGTCCATATCTTTGCCATGTTTGACTTCTGTAGATCATCAGATAGACTGATATATTATTCAAAATGTAATTTAAAAAAAGGTTATAAAATACTGGATGTATATTCTGCTTTAATTAATTCTATATTGGATATCAGTTATCCGCCACGTGTATTGTCGTCTCTTCGTTTTTTTCTGTTGTGTAGCGCTAAAGGCCAATGAATAACATCCATGCCTTCGCCCCACGAAGAACCAGAAGCTATTGGATAAGAAATAAACTGGAGGGTGAGTAGTGGATGGATGGCACCCTGAATCCTTGGTTTTATTGGAACCTCTCCCAATATTTCCCTTTTTTACCATATGACAATATAAGTATGTTGAATATAGTATGTTGTCTTATAAAATGATATTTAATAGAACCTATCTTACCAAAAGACAATATAAGTATCTTGAATACAGTGCGTACTCTTATATAATAATATATAATTGAACCTGTTTTACAAAATGACAATATAGCCCCTTGTCTAGGTATCTTGAATACAGTATGTACTCTTATGTAATAATTATTTAATTTAACCTATTGAAACTTGTTAACAATTAGAGTATTAAAATATCTATAATATTAAACATCTCATACCAGTTACTGCCATAATTATAGACGGATCATATATCTGTAGATTCTATAGACATTGTCATACAACACCATTCAGTATATTTAAATATCGTGGAAATTCTACTCTAATGTTCCAATCAATATCGTCTATTGAAAGAAGCTTGTCTCGTCCATCAATTTTAATAATGTTATATAATCTACTCTTTTAAAGGTACAGCCCATTGAGAGAGAGAGAGAGGGAGAGAGGGAAAGAGAGGGGGTAATTTTCGGGACTAAGATATGGTTCGATAATTCGCGTGCATGATGAATCAGGAGAACCGGGGGAAAACTCATCGGGTTAGACAGGCGACCCCACTCTTGTTCAAGTACATGCGTGGAATCCAAATCACGCCACTAGGCCTTACCATCTAATTAACACGCATTAAACCAATCGGCCACCCAATATTTCTCAGTCCATTTAGCGCCGCTCAGAGAGAGAGAGAGAAATGGGGTTTAACGTCCACTCGACACAAACTAGGTCATTTCTTGACTAACATATGGTTTAATTTTATTTCAATAATTCACTTGCATGTAGGGGTCTTTAGCAGCGGGAGGAAACCGGAGTGCCCAGAGGAAACCCACGAGGTTGAGAAGGCCCCCCTATCTCCATGCAATATATGCTCACACCGGGGATCGAAACCACAGCCGCAAGCCAGAGGTGACCGGCCAGCTAGATGTCGAAGCGCGGCACTCTAGACCACTAGGCCATCACCGTCTACAGGAGAATAACACTCTATTTTTTTACGTGGGTGTACTAAAAACACCTCATAAACTGGATAACACTTGAGTTTCTGCAATTTTATTATATTTGCTAAGTAAACATACTTCAGACGTCCTCATTTATTGTCACGTTCGGAAAAAAAGTAATTCAAAACATAAAAAGCGTAACGTTACAAATGAATCTTTGTCATAAACTCTATTCAGGTATGATACGTGTCATTGGTGGTAATGGAATGAAATGTGGTTTAACGTCGTCCAACTTTTATGCATCAACTGTACGTCACAAGGCATCTTTTACGTGCACTCCAACGTGTACACGGTAACTATGCTTGTTATCCCTCCCAAACGACTAGAGCTGACTTGGCAGCTTCGTCCTGGACCTATAACAAGTGGAAACCATGGTAGGACATCCCGGGGAACGGTCTCGGCCAACATCGGGAGCAAGCGTTTTACTTCCTGTTTCATCTGGAAGGTAACAAAATTCGAAAAATAATAAATCGAGATTAGACGTTATCCATATTACCTACTGAACACGTTCACAATATAGCTCATTATCCACCAGGTCGCCGATTCGATTATGGTTTTATCTGAGAAAATTCTCCGAGAGTTTTCAGTCAGGCCTCTACAATGTCAGTGAGACAAAACATCAAGGTCCCGTTAGAGTGTGCGGCGAAGAGGCGGTGTTGAGCTAGCTAGACTTTCGATTCTAGTGAATGCTGAAAAACGAGATACTCCATCTTGAATCTCGAAAAAGGAGATTTAATGGATGCATAACCATGGAATGTCCCCAAAACACAATAAGTTTTCTAAAACGAACTAAAGATGTCATAAATGACAATGCTTGAGCAATTAATTCACATAAAAACTGCTCTTTCTCCTTGTTTGTTTTATTGGCGAATGTCGATAAATGAGCTTCCCATTTATAATGAATTAATTGTGTGATCCAATTTCATTGATGCAGAGCATTAATTGTAATTGTGAAACGACGACTGCAACTCAGATCTTCCCCTTTTTAATATAGTAACGGAAACACAACCCCGCGGCCAATCAGAAATCGCCGTTCCATTTAGCCCCAGATACCGCTGATTAAAGACTGAAACAAGGGTATTTACAATAATGATATTAATGACATCCGGGATCACTGACTAGATGTTTATAACAGGAAGAGTTAACATGACGTGATGTAAGGACGAACCAGATGGCGCCTTGAATCAATAATTAGAAGTTTTTCTGGGTGGACAGAACTGGCTACAGGGCAGTCACCAAGTACCTGCAACTGAAAGGGACCTTGAAGAAAAAAAATTGGAAATCATCGACTTTGTACATGTCTTTCACAGATAGGCTTAGAACTTTTCAACCAGCCGTCGTATTTTATATACTTTATAACCTGAAAGTATATTTTTAAAAATAAAACTGGTGACCCTTCCACCCACGTGGGATTTCTCACGATCCCCCGGTTTCCTCCCACTGCTAAAGACCCCTACGCGCAAGCAAATTATTGAAATAACATTGAACCATATACTAATCCCGATATAACCTAGCTTGTGTCAAGTGGACGTTAAACCATATTTTTCTCTCCCTCGATCATTTGATGATAACCCGGTTGACTGGCAAGTTGAACTATCAGTGGCAATAACTCGGGGACTACTTTCTCAAAATGAATACACGTTCTACACCTTTACTCCCTAATATATACATGTACATTTAAACCACTTTGTGTTGACAAGTAGGACGCTACACCCCATTTCATTCCATTTCATTTGTTTATGCTACGTTCTCACAATCTCGATTCGTGCTATGATTGAAATCGTGGTTTTAATCGTGGAGTTATCGTGGAGTGGTCCTATCAGGTTTTATCATATCGTAGCAATCATGCTGAACATATCGAAATGTAACCAAACGAATCTGCACGTACCAGATCATGACTCAATACAGACAATCCTATCGCTCGACAGCATTGCGGACGAATCAAATAAAATGGAGTTTCGAGGTGTCACTCTTCTGTAACAACCGGCAGATCCACGCTGTACAATGTGTTAGAGGAGAAATTTGCCAGAACACGCCTATTTGTGTTGAATTTTAACTCACTATTGCAAACACACGTATACCGAAAAATTCATCAAGATTTTCCGGCGTGGTTCCTCTTTGTCAGTGATGCAAGCCAAAGACAAGGATCAGCTGTCTAGTTGTTCTGATGAGACAGCATGTAAAATATCCCTTGACAGTAGCCTGTAGTGCTGCTGTCCGGGCAAAATGTCTCGTCACAGCACACAGCGTCGTGTATGCCAATCTTCATTAGCCGAGTCGGTGCAGAAATATAGGACGTTAAACCCCATTTCAGTTCATTTCTCTAATATCAGGATCGAACCCTGAACTCCCTGGTTAGGGAGCCAACTCTTTAACCACGTGGTGAAATCAGAGACGTTTCCATTGCGGCAAAGAACTAAGGACAGATGAATTATCAAGCTGCAAAACAGTAAGCCGTTACATATAGAAATTATATTTTAATGAAATTTCCAAAGATCACAGGCGACGTATCAGATGCATGTTTAGGTTTCAATTTTAATAATATAATGATGCATGGTAGTAGATATCTGTTATTGAAATTCTATGTTTTAATGACATATCAGATACATGTTTAGGTTTCAATTAAAATAAAATAATGATGCTTGGAAGTGGATATCCGTATTTGATACTCTATTAAAACCCTACTGTGCGTTTAGTTGGGAGTCTCTTTTAAATATTAGTTTTTTAATGCTGATATAAATACCTTATAAATATATAAAAATACTTTGAAAACAGAAATAATGATCGGTTTTATAACTGGAGCATTCGAGACTATTAGTTAACAGATTGGTAGGAATGATGACAATTTGAACTGGAGCATTCGAGACGATTCCAGCGTCCACGTAACAAGGGGGCAAGATAGTTATCCGTTTGATTCCAGCTTCGACGTGACAAAGGGGGTAGGATAGTTATTTCTTCGTTTTCTCTCGATACTGTCCAGAAGACAACCCATTTCATTTCTTTAACTTGGTATTCTCTAGATGTAGTCAGCTGAAAAACCTACACCTTATGATATTTAAAGTCATCTGTTATCCGTTCGTTCATCGCATCCATCATTTTATTCATTTCATAATAACAAATATAATCAGCTAAAATAAAAACACACACGGATGGCTTAGTTAAAGTTCTACATAAAAACTACAAATTATAACATGCATGGAGAATTCTCCTGCGCCCCGATGAGTTTCATCATCATCTCATGGCTGGTTAACCGAAGCTGTAGCCGTGACAGGGATATACCAGGTCTAATGGGAGCTGACTTATGTAATCATAAAATGAAGAAACTGAATAGCTTTTTTGTCTTCTGTCAAAATGGCATAATGATTTATTATCCACTGGCACGAACAGCGAGATTTAATTCAAGTGTAAATTCCATTGCAGTTCAACAATTCTTTATGCCATCCCATTCTCTTCTGTAAATGTATCCACCTCATTAATTAAGTCATTTATTAAAGATGTATTATTCAAGAGGCAAATCTGCCCATCGCAGATCTTTAATAGGCTCCAAATGATATAGAAATTATTAATAATATAATTAAAACCCAATAATATATTTTTTTGGTTGTGAAAGTTTCTTAGTGTGTCCAGGCGATCTGGTTGTCTTCATCCATCTATCAATGAGCCCAAGGATCAATCTTATTAAAACACAGACCCTATTTCGTTTCGTTTTTTATAGTTTAAAATTCCGTTTTACTTGTTTTTACTACACTAGGATCTGGACGATTTTTGTATAACCCGCATTCTGGCTGATGTGAGGTATGTGATGTATTCGGTCTTTAATCAAGTTCTTGATGACAACACTGGTATAACTTCAAATAATACTTCTATTCTGCGTCTTAGATATTAGGTACAAACATCGTAATGTTAACGACCCCAGAACTAACATGTATGGAGGGAGTCATGTCTTAGCTTGGCTTAGCACGAGTGTGCTAACTCCAGAAGCTCTCGCCTGGTCTCATCTCCTCGAGTCCTGCCTAGTACCTATGAGGTACCTTCTAGGCGCTCGGCTGACTATGTCGTTTCCCTTCTGGGTTTATAAACCCTTCAAGACAAAGAATCGCATTAGACACCTGGCTAATGTGTCATATCAGGTTTAACATAATGCCATAAGGAATGCTACAAAGAACACCAGGGGTGTCGATAGCAGACAGGTTGATTTCACGTGTCAAGGTGGCAGGAATCGTCTCTAACCTGCCATTACGTAACAGGGATTAGCCAATGAAACTGTCTGTTGCAGCAAATTCTTGGCGTGTGATGCATGGAACTGTGGGTATACCCCTGGAAACGTCAACGCCGATTGATTAATAAATGGTTGACGTCATACGGTCAAAAGACCATCGAAAATATAAAAAAAAAAACGAAACGAAATATAGATCTGTATTTTAATCAGATTGCTGTGTAAGTAGTTTAATGAATTTCTGTCTGACCTCAATTAAACCCCAAATGAACTCATGTTGTAATCAGATAGTATTATTTTTAATGAATGGATATTTTCACATATTTACAGCAATTAAGAAAACAAAATTGCTCACTTTCTCTAACCCCCCCCCTCTCTCTCTCATACTTTATATATATATTTTACTCCAGAATGAACAGAGAGGTATCGTTTCCAGCGCGATAATGTCGTATGACAATGATGACATCCCTATGCCGTAACATCATCTATTTTGGGTGGATATTTTATGATCCGACACATTATGTATCGTAAAGCTGAAATTAATAGCATGTAATTATGATAGGGGTCAATAACATGTAATAGATATTCGGATGGTCGTCTACGATACCAAAGAATGGTGTTACATTTTTAGGGATTATGAAGAAAAATGTCAATTAACATCTTCCATACATGAAACCGATTAACTTTATTAAAGTATGACATTTGCCACTGGTCTGACACGACCATCGGCCACGTGAAATTCATTAGTTACTACCCCTGGCCTGTGTTATGAGGCAATATGACCCAATGCATAATCTCTCCGATCATCCTTTGTCTAGAAAGGGTTTATAAGCAGAACTGAAAGTAGATAGCTGGGACCAATTTTAAAGAGACTCTAGACATATACGGACATTTGAATTGTATGTTTCTACCAACTTTCAACCCATGAAGTGTAAATAATTTAATTAAATCAACCTGTCCATAATATCATATATTTGACGTTAAATCTTTAATTAACAACAATATAGATAGTTGAGAGAGACAAGGCGAGGGCGTCTACAAGTTAATCAGTAAGGAGCGGACAGCGGCCATGTGAGTTAGCCGGACGTTGACAACCCATGCCAAGTCAAGCTTGGACCATCTCAGCACAAGCTTATTACGAAGTCTTAGGTCTTGTACATACTATGTCGTTTAAAGAAGAATAAAAGTAGCATATGAATTTAAACCAGTGTTGCCATCAAGAACCTGACTTAAAGACCCAATACTGTAATAATTGGGAACTGGTTAAACTGAGTATGAATTACCAACTGAATCAATACGTTGTCAAGGTTTATGACAAAATTGTGATGAATTACGAACAACAAACCATTTTTATGCTTACATCAAGGCTTATGACAGCGTTTATTGTAGATTGTATATAATCAGGAAGCTATATATAGTATAGTACAGGTAACAATTTTAATGATTAACATTGCGATTTGTGATCGTATAAAATATACATTAATTCTATCTAGGGAAGTAAAATTGATCCCAAATAAATGAGTTCGTGATGTTATAATTATTGTAGAATAATATTACAGCCGAGTTCGAGTTACTGCCATTGTTGAATTAGATGCGATGTGAAATTGGTATCAACTGAACAAAACTGTTTTTCAACACACTAATCATACTGAAATACACGTAATCTAGACAATCAGATGAGAGACGAATTTTGAAATACCCGTGTTCTAGCGTATAAGAACGTTTCCCGAAGATGGGTCCTTTAACATTGAATTTTCCACCATATCAAAGATTATGTAACTAAAAAGGTACCAAAGCACATTATTATAGATACATTAGCACAATCGTAAATCTGCACTACTTTGTTTCACTGTAAACGATGTAAAGATAAAAAGGTATGCCAAGACAAGCAAATTTCAACACTAGCTTAATAACATTTTAAACTACTCTTCGCCCGTCTTGGGATTATTCATAAATAATGCCATTGTATAAAAATGGACAGTATAGTATATTTATACATATTTACATAGTAACACCGGCTATAGTTACCATTGTCTATGGTTACGTAGTATATCGTTAACTAATAGCAAATGTGTAGTATATGGGTTCAATTTAGGAACAATGAGTGTAAGATAATTAATCAAGGGATAGATTTAAGAAAATTAATGACGATAATGGCCAATTGTTACTTTTTGACTATTAAGTCGAGCAACGTATTTTTAAATAAAATAACCTTCCATTAATTTCCTTTTGAGGTGTCATCGACTTTCATTTTATAAAAAGGGAAAATTTTAATTTTATTTGTAGGTGTTGCGTACATTTAAAGATATATATATATATAATTGGAAGACTATGTAAATTGTTGTTATACACTTTATAACCTTTGTTGTATTGTTACTGATTTTATTTATAAACTATTGCCATGGAAATCTATTATTATACGGGTGTGGCTAATATGTAATTATGTATGTACTTTAAAACATCTGAGGACGCCCATAGAGGACAGGCAGCTAGCTTATAACATAATAAAGTTGATTTTTTTTACCTGGATGTATTTATTATTTATTTATATATTTATCTACCGTAAAAATAGAATTACTTGTACTTTATCAACTTGAATACATATTTGCACAAAGGCCAAATGACATGTAGGTCGTCTGAGATATGGTAGGACCGCAAATCATAAGTGGCACAAAAAATGCAATAAAAATGGAATATATAATCGATTAGCCTGTAGTTCCCAACCTGTGGTATGCATACCACTAGTGGTACGCAAGCACTTTCAGGTGGTACGCAAGCACTTTCGGGGTCAAGAACGATTTAAAGTTATTTTTTACTTCACAAAACTGTTTACTGCCTAGCACAAGATAATACCCGTTATTTTCTCACTCCAATTTGTGTGTTACTATTCTTATTTTGTATACTTATTTATATTTTATTTCTATACTTTTTTTATTTATTTCTTGATTGATTGATCTTTTTTTCACTTATAAAATTAGGCAAATAAAGTGATATTTGATCGAATTAAGTTTCTCTGGAAACAGGGGTACGAGGCGACTGTACGGGACTTCCAAGTGGTACTCTATCACAGAAAGGTTGAGAACCACTGGATTGGATAAACAAACCACCAATTATCTCTTTGATATCTATGGATATTAACATCGTGTAACACCCTCTGTCCCTGTGACACCATTCCCCGAAAAATGTATTTATTGCTTTAAAGCATATAATTTGGAATGAAAGACAGGATGCACAGGATAGCGCAGTTTATTTTCTATCCAAGGAGAATTAAAAGTGTGAGTGTCAGACAGGGATTGTTATTTTTAAACCAATCTACTTAAAGACCAGATGAAAATAGAAAATCTACAGAAACTATAGAAGAATGGTATACTTATACTCAAGGCCACTCTATAGAAAAATTATATATTGAAATTTCAGGAAACTCTAAAGAAAAATTCAAAAGAATCCATAACAATCGAAAAGCACCTAATCTGTCAAAGACTGGGTTTATAACAACTACAATACCAGAGCGAGAGAGAGAGTAGTTAGCGGACTACATGTATGCGTGAGTTCTGTATACCACAGGGAGACAGGAAGATGAAAACAACAACATATATCATAGAGATTAGTTTTGTTTTATTATGATTACTAAATTGATTTGTGTATAAATATTGGTGGAGCAGTTGGGTTGTATATTCGATTAATTCATGTTTATAGACTTGGTAGATGTATTAGATAGTCTGTCTACATCTTTATTTAATGTTTGGTGTTTTAATTATTTGCTGTTTCCTTAAATCGACTGTATCTTGATGTAATATCGTTTCTTTAAATGGGTTAATGAAAAGGGCCGGTGGGGGTGCAGGGGTGGGTTATGCGAATGGTTAAACAGGTGCGCGTGAGATCATCATTGAATCAAGTGGTGTGATTTCCATTCCCCGCTGTATGTGGCAGGCAGTAGGGTCGCCTGTCCAACGCCCCGGGTCCTCCAGTTTCCTTCCACAGCTAAAGACCCCTACGCGCAAGACAATTATTGAAATATGTTAGTCCCGAAATGGCCTAGTTTGTATCAAATGGTCGTAAAATCCAATTTTTCTTCCCCCCTAAGGAACCTTGGTGCCAATACCAGGATCGAACTCGAGACTCTCTGGTAAACACAACGCGATGTTGTATCCTATCCGATCGACCAAGGCCTTCCGTCCTACACTGCGCTGACAAATCTCCAGAACGGGACCTGCGCTAGTACTATGACCACCGATCGACTAAGGGCTTCCATTCTACACCGCGCTGGTAAATCTTGAGAAACGGCACAGTACCTTCGCATAAGTGCGCTAGTGCGATGAACACCGAGCCACCGTGGCTTCCTATTGCTTTTAGCTGAATGAATCTCAATCAGTGGTTCTGTGTTCCATGATAAAATAATTTATTTATTTTTATTCATTAAGATGATAAATATGTCAACATTAATGTATGATAACGAACACAGCTAATTAAACAGATAACCTTGGTTTTAATTAAGCTATAAATCAATCTAAAATATACAATATACATCACATGATTTATTATTCATACCCGACTCCTCGCAGGGTTTCGTTTAGCGCAAATTCCTGTCCTAAATTATGATTGATGAACAGTCCGATCAACAACCAGTATATAACAAAATCAACCGGGATCAACCAGAGCTCTAAAAGTGTTACCGTAAAATGTCTGCTGGCAAACGCGGTTATATAAGGTCAGAAATCGCGAAAAATTATTACGCTAAATTAACTAGTACAATCTACATAAGAGAATATTACAGAGAAAGTAATTGTTTGATAAACGAGGCTATCTAAAATAGCTACAAAGTAAACATTTGGTAACCGCCGTGCACGTAAAATCTTTTTATCATCTCTTAGACGCCACACGAGATCAAAGAACAGGGTTGTCATGTTATGTATTGTGTTTCAACAAACTGTAAAGTAATACGACACATGCTATTTTGATAAATTAATAGTTCATGAATTTTTATCACAGCAATGAATAAATATTATCGAATATTCAAAGGTAGGCCGTGTACATGATTATAGAGTTGGTATGTTAGATTTGAGTCAAAGATTTTTCGTATTGTAATGGGTTAGGGGTTAGGGTTAGGGTTAGGGGTTAGATCAACCTATGCGAGTATCTATTTTTGGTAACGATGCACACCAGGGATATTTATTTCTTAAAGGAGATAAATCTCTATTCTCTAGGATCTAGAAATTGACCAAAATGAGTCACAACGCATATAATAATGTAATCTTATTGTAAATGAACTGATTTACATTCAATTGTTTCCGTTTTAACTCTCATTTCAAATCAGTTATGTCCAGCGAAATACGGTATGGTTCTCAACCGAATAGAAATTTCTAGTGTCTGGTTATTCCAGATAAGTTATGGCGTCGTCGTTTGACATGAGTTGTGGAATACGTCTAGCTCCGTTCTTTCTGGTCACTTGTTACAAATGGCGCTGAAACGCTCTATGGTAAAATGTTTAGTTTATCTTAAATATTGGATATCAGAAGTCTACCTTTTCAAGGCAAGACAACAACATCATATGTTCATTTGAATTGACAAATAATTCGTGCTTTCAACGTGTAAGACTTTGGATGATATTGAGTTATAGAGATTTAGCTGCTTTAAAATAAGCACTAACAAATACAATTTTATTTTTCAAAACAAGTCACCATGTTTTACGTTATTCAAGTCTTCCTTAATCTAGTTGGTGTTGACACATCCTACTATTAAACCTATCCCATTTTTTTCCAATGTATGCCGCCCATGGCCGCTGTCCAAAAACGATTTCTGTGTCACAAAGTGCATGATTCCTTTATGAGAAAAGTTATGTCTGTTTTTATTCCCAGGGGCAGATTATTTCAGATTCTACTCGAACAGGAAAACTAAAGAGAAAATTGAAATAATATCATAGCTAAGCAAGTTAATAAAATGTTGTTTTTTTTATCATAATAGGCATTGATAATATCATTGGCAAAGGAAGTTAATAAAATTGTTTTTCATCGCAATAGACATTATATAACAGACATGAACTCGACAAGAATTAGTTCGAATAGATACATATTCTTGACAGAATCCATAACATCATCTCAGCAGTTTCAGTGAAATGAAATTAAACAAGATTTGATGTCTTACTGTTTAACTCCGAACTGGGCTAATGACGACGGATTTAAACTGTCAAGGGATCTTTTCCGTCATGCATCAAGCTGGATGAAAATTCCCGGCCAAAGCTAGCGAGCCAGCGTCTTACACACATAGCCATCGGTTTCAGTAATCTGGTGTATCGCTAATCAACTACAGTATTATGGAAAGTTACAATTCTCTTTTCTCTTTGATCTATCATTTATTCGTGTTTCAAGTTGATTCGATCTTTTAACTTTTAATATCATTGCCATAAAATAATTCCTATCATTACGATTTTTCTCTCGTCATTGAGTTATGATACCTCTTCGTCCACGGAATAGTTCGCATGGTCAACCTCGTGGGTTTTCTCCGGTTCCTTCGATATCCTCCCACTGCTAAAACCCTACGCACAAGCAATCATCTAAATAAAATTGAACCATATTTTAGTTCCAAAATGACCCAGTTTGTGTGGAGTAGACATTAAGCCCCATTTCTCCCCCTCTCCCCCTTTTGTAACTTTTGCTGTTACTGAAATAACATTATTCTTACAATAATAAAGTTAATTTGCTTTTAAAGACATGCTTTAACATATTTCAATGATCTGTTAGTTGGTAGGAAACAACTCTATTATTATAGACAATAACCATCATTCAAGAATAGTTAATTTAATTTGTCTCGTCTGTTATGAAAACAGACCAACATATTCAACAAGGGAATTTATATATTTACATCTCACCATTTGTCAGCATGTCTGAAAACAAATATAATCCAAACCAGCTGCGGATGAACCATGGAATTAATGAACCTTAATATAATCTCGGGGGACATCAGAAATAACGTAGAACCTCGGTGACTCAGTCAGTATAAAAAGTTGGCTCGCTAACCTGAAGGTCCCGCGGTCGATACAGTTGTTGGCTGAAATGTTCATCGGAATTTTTAGGCGTAGTTTCCTCTTGTAGGGTTTGGGACATAGGGTCTGATAAGGGACACCATATAATCGTTCGGATGGGACGGAAAATCAAAGGCCCGTATTCACATTGGTGCGCATTTTAAGATCCCTTGGAAGTCAGAATTCGATATAAGAGTAGTCCGCAAAAATGTCTCTCATTGCACAGTGCATGGCGTTTGCCTGTCTTCATTAGTCCAGTAGGAGCCGACTGATTCCCATACTCCCCGTAGTGTTTCGATTGATTAGAACTAATCGCACTACTCACTACTGTAAAAAGAGAAAATTCTTGTTCTAAATTATGATTGGTCAAAATTCCGATTAACAATTACATTACAAAAGCATTACGCTTAAAACAGGGCGCCAAATTGGCCCAAATATGTTTACATAACGTTACATCAATGCTCACGATTTTATTATGCCCAATTAACCATTGCCTATCAGAATATTGCCGTAAAACTAATTGCGTGACAAACGAGGCTATCAAATGGAATGAAATGTAAACAATACTGTTTGGAAACGAACATACTTTCACCGTTTTTAATACCTTAAATCACTGTCCAAAGTTTTAGGCAAGACCCAGATTAAACGCAAGACTGACATGTTGCTGCACTCGAGTGATAGATTCGATTGAACGGTAAGAATAGACACACTCTCTCAAAGGTTCAAGTATCAGAAGCCAATACAGCAATGACCAGAGAGAGAGTTTTCGGGCCATTGCTTCAGGAATATGACGCGCAAGCGAATTATTGAAATAAAATTAAAAACCATATGTTAGTCCCAAAATGACCTAGTTGTGTCGAGTGGACGTTAAACCCCATTTCTCTCTCTCTCTCTCTTTCAGGAATATGAACAATATCTGGCCGATCTTGTTTCTTCATTTCTTTGCTACTGATTGCTTCAGTAGCAAAGGAATATGACAATACAAACCGGGAGATTATCTAACATTAGTATTTTGATTTTGTTTTCTTAATTAAACGTTAATAAATCAATCATATTAGCATGAATTAAGCCCTGGGAAATCAGCTGTTTTCCGAAAAATGCAAATCTAGCATCGATCTGTAAGTCCACATTGCCTAAAACGTTTAGATCTATTGTAATAGCCGGATAGATTTGTTTAGGGGTCAACGGCTGGGTTGCACCTGTAACGGCCTGGGTAGGATCAGAACTAAAAACTACAGGTAAACTTAAGGGTCAACAACTACTGTAATATAGCCGTGTTGTCCGGTAACATCCTGGGTAGCACCAGAACCCCTGTACTATATGTAAACTTAGGGATCAACAAGCCGGGTTGACCCTATAACATTCTGGGTACAATCAGAACCCCTGTACTAAACATAGGGTTCAACAACTACTATAATACAACAAGGTTGATCCGGTAATTACATCCTGGGTTGCCCCTGTAACATCCTCCACTATAAGTAACATCTTAACCTGGTAACCTGGTATCATTGCATTTCAAAAGCCTTCGATGTATCTGTTTTTTTTAATATCTGCATATTAACAAAACCTATCCGCTATCCCACTTCCCTATCAGTTCGAAATACTGTAATGCACACTGCAATACCCTGATATGTAACGAGGAAGCGAGACATTAAACTCAATTCAATTTCACAAGCTTTTATTTACTTATTTATATAATCATAATTCAAATTAAAAACCTTCCGCATATTAACAACACGAGAAAAAGTTAATGGTACGTTTTCAGGCAATTAGTTTAAAATAACACCAAAATAGCGGAAAGCGAAAACGACTGAAAGGTCACATCTAAACCAATATTTGTTTGGATGTGTTAAATCCATTTACTGCTAGTCATTACTTCCAGATCATCTAACATCAAAGTAACACCATTTATTTTCATGCTGAATAAGTTGTTTTAGGTACACATTAACAGATACAAGACTCAAGTTTTAAAGATACATTAATGGACTCATCTTGTTGTTTTGTTTAACCATGGTATGCCTTGAACAATTGTGCATCGAATGATGGACTTTGATTTATGATATGACGTCACAACTTCATGATGGCCACGATGACGTGACACTGGCTTCCTAGTTAATACTATGCAATATGAAATGAACTGTTCTGCTCCGGAGTGGACTGATAACGACGGTATACAGTGTGCTATGGGGGAAATTTTCCCCGGACAGCGGCAGTACGGCCTGCTCTTATATCGAATTCCAACTGACATGGGATATTTTACGTGCATCCCATTGTGTACATGGGACCTCGTTTTTTCGTCCCATCCAAACGACTAGACAGCTGTCCCTGTTAGGCCCTCCATCTTGCATCACTTACAAAAGGAAACCACGCCGGAAAATCTGTCTGAGCATTCTCGGCCAATGCAGGGATGGAACACCCGACCTCCAGACTAGAGAGCCAGGGTCTTACCCACCGTGACCCCCATCAAAGCAACAGAAACCATACCGTAATTGAACTATTATAGCAAAAGCGACCAGGGCCCGAGTTCATAAAGCATTCTCAGACTTAAGTTGAGAATTTACTCAAACTTGTTCTACTTATTTTAACTAAAATATAGCCCTTTATAACAATTTTGTTGTTTTAATGTATCAAATACATGCATAAGAAACTATGTGCAAAATTTTGTGTTTCTGGATCAAGGATATTTCTCATAAACAGTGATTGAAAGTTGAGCAAATTCTTTGTGAACTCGGGGCCAGCTCTTTATCTAAATCTTACATAATGCATCTTTAAATAAAATGATAGAAATTGAAGCCCGTATAAAGTATTTATTATTCGGTTGCGTTGAATGTAAATGTCATCCTAACATCTATCTAGCTATATTTGGAATATAATTTGACGAAAGGAAAATGAATATTCGTTGTGGGTTCTCTCAAACTTAACCTATTTTTTCCATGTATAAATCTTTAATGTTTTTGATCACACCGAAATGTGCCAGTGACGGAATTATGCATTTTTCTTTTACTAAGACAAACACTCGACCTAAACAAGCAGATTATTCCGCTTCATGACAATCTCCTACTTGACTATGATTAGCCAGCAGATGGTTTTCTAGATGTGATGTTTGTGGTTTTATAATGACCGATTGTCGAGCTAGAGGTTACAGTGATCAAACGATCGTGTAGGTACCATTGGTGGTTTCTACAGATACACGTATCTCTCAAAAGAAGTATCATACATACATATATCTCCTGTAGAAAAACCCAGTAAGTCTCAAATGTTTGTGGAAATAGTGTTAATGGCCACATTTGGATCAATGTAATATGGGTTCAGTCACTGAAAAGGCTTCTAATTATCATCATTTAAAAGGCCAAAATAAAATTTGTTTTATATTCAGTAAGGGAGGGGAGGGCTTTGTATTATAAGGTCTGTCAACTGTTGTGGTTTCGATTCCCCGGTTGTACGTGACAAGGAGAAGGATCGCCTGTCCAACCTCGTGGGTTTTCTCCGGTACCTCCAGTTTCCTCTCACTCTCACTGCTAAAGACCCCTACGTGCAAGCGCATTAATTAAATAAAAGTGAACCATATGGCAGTCCCGAAATGACCTAGTTTTTGTCGAGTGGACGCTATATCCCATTATTGTAAATGGACATTATATTCTGCCTATTACAGGTCTTTCTCTAACTTATTAATTAGACATCTATTAGACAAGACCATAATCAACGCTCCATACCTTCGGATTTTAAGTACATTATTACGGTTCGGCCATTTAATGATGTATTTTAAAAACGGTAAAGCAAGACAGACGCTTATTTTTAAACCAGTTCATAATCGCCGGGGTTTTTAAGATAGCATCGTTTGCGTTCACGCGTACTATACGCCAAACCAGTTTAACTATTCTGACCTCATCGGTTGGGGGTTAGAGTGAACTGCGCATGGGTAGCTTCATGTTCCTTATTCGGTTCTCGCACGCTTTCAATAACATTGCCACTGTCTGACCCCGATATTTTCACAGGAATGTAACTTACTGCGTACTGCGCATGCTCAAATGAAGCCGGAGCCGGTTTTTTAAAAGCCAACCAGTTTTGGAAGGCTAAGATGAACCAGTTTGAAATAAAAAAAAACCTTCTCGAAGACAGGTCGCGTGCTGGGGTTTTTAAACTGGTTTATTTGCCCCACATGTGCGTTCAGACTCTTAAGTTAAACCGGTTTAACGATCCCCGGGGTTTTAAACCAGTTCAACTTAAAGCGTCTGAACGAGCTATATAAGATTCGATCGACCAGTATGGTGGTTACAATCAGTGCGCACATCTTATCAAACCTTGAAAGGCTAATATCTTCACTCAGAATAAAGTAATTGTAATGAAATTTGTAAAACATTAAAGCAACATCCGTATGCTCGTTATCTAAATCTTACATCTGTAAATAATCCTGATAACATTTCCCCAAAAGAACTCTTTAAAGTCTTGATCAATCTGATCCTATTTCGTTTCGTTTTTTACAGTTCGAAATTTTGTTTCATGTGTCTTTATTGCACTAGGATTTGAAAGAGGTGTTATAAAACATGCTTTCTTGTTGATGTGAGGGATTAACCAATGAAACGGTCTGTTTTAGAGAGTTCTTGGCGAGTGATGCACTGCCCGGTCGGTATCCTACTAGAAACGCCAACGGTGATTGGTAAATCAAATGTCTGACGTCATAGGGTCAAAAGACTCTCGTATGAACCAAGACGCGAGCTCCCACTGCAACTGGCCAGATCTTCATGTCAAGCTTCGTGGGTTCCGAATTCATCACTACTAATTAAAATGGATGCGGGAGATAACCACCCGATTTGTCACCCACTCACCTTCGTCTTGCCAAATGACAATGTCGATCAGTGGTTTTGTACAAGTTTATTTCTTGTGTATTTCGTTGAATAAATAGTTATGGAAACAGCTCTTTATTCAGTGTTCTTAATTCTTATTGTATGTCAGGTTGACTTCCGCGCATGTCGTCATAATGTTCCGGCTCGATGAATTTCGACAAATGTTTTTGGAGAAATGTTATTGAAGAAATGTTTTTGGTGAAATGTTTTGCAAGATTTGTATTTGGAGATTTGTATTTTGAAATTTATTGTTCAAGATTTGTTTTTCGTTGTATGTCTATGATGAAATGTAAATGCAGATTATTTTTTTGATTTACTAAAATAATTTTTTTCTTTATATTAAAATAAAATTAAATTACACCAAAATACATTTTACAAATCTGATACGACAAATGAAAACAAAACAAATATTGATTCAAAGGTACATATGTTAATTTTAGTATACAAATGTCGAAATACGACAAAAAATGAAGAAATAAGAATTAAGGACTAGTACGAACTAAGAAATAAGGGCTAAGAACTCTGAATAAAGAGCTGTTTGGTCTTCCATATATAGTTGGTTTAACGTCCACCTAACCTGGGCTAATAGAAGACGGGAATACGCCATACAGTGTGCTATGAGGGAAATTTTGCGCGGGCAGCGGCGCTACGGCCTATTCTTATATCGAATTCCAACTCCCAAGGGATCTTTACGTGCACGCCAATGTGTACACGGGACCTCGGTTTTTCGTCCCATCCGAACGACTAGGCAGCTGTACTTGTCAGGCCCTCGGTTCTGCTTCACCGACAAGGGGATACCACGCCGGAAAATCAAGATGAACCAACGCAGGGATCGAACACCCGACCTCCAGATTAGTGAGCCAGCGCCTTACCCACTTAGCCACGTGATCCCATATGTATAAATAAAGTGTGTTATATTCGTCCACCTCAACATACGTGGTATCAAATTCACAAACATGGCCCTTGGCTAATAACGCTTCGTCGCTACGCTCGACATAATATATTGTTTTACGTTAATCAGCATGACCCTGTGGCTCGTGAATATGTTTTAGGCTATCGAATTTGGGCCCTCGTACAAATTGAAGCCCTTGGCGAATTGGGAAACCTGTCGAACCAGAGCCACGGTATCCTGGTAGTATTACTATATTCTTTGGTTAACAAATAATCAGCGTACAGTACAGCACACAATTAAGGTGGATTAAGATACATTAAAAATAAAGCTGAGTGACTTAAGTAACACTGTCGGGATTAGCACAACCTATAAAACATTTATTGAACAATTTGTGTTAATTGTTAGAATAAACTTTTATACACATATGATATTAAAGTCGATTAATACCAGATAATAACATGGTATATCACTAACAAAATTAATTAAAACACCGTGTGATAGGAACAATTATAGGATGGATTAAAGATACACGCTACCATTAATATTGCTTGAGAGAGAGAGAGAGAGAGAGAGAGAGAGAGAGGGAGAGAGAGAGAGCAATCATAGGGTGTATTTAAGAAACAATCATTGGAAACTCGAAACGACAAAACTTGACTAAATGACGGACCTCACGGTCTACAGCGATCTACAGCGCACCTGTTAGACCTTTCGGTCACCAACAACCTCCTATCTCACCCTCTTACATATAATTGTAGACACACACACACACCAGCCTCAACAGTTTGTAATGAAATAACATTGGGGGATAACGTTCTACTTTTCTGTTTGGTACGAGGGACAATATGCCTACAAAGTTGCGTTATACGCTCTGTTTCTATTTCGAATTCCTGCTGCCAAGAGTTCTATTACGCACGTGGGAACTCAGAACGACCGGACTGCACCACTAACAAGAGAAAACTACGCAGAAAAAATCCCGAAGATCTTTCTCGTCCAACACTGTCGACAAACCTGAACCAGCAAGACAGCGTTTTACTCAATGAGTCACCGCGGCTCAGTTCAACAATTTGTAAGGAATTGAAATTGACATGGAATGTGGTTTAACATCCTACTATTCTGCTTCGACTGGGTTAATGAAGACGGGCGTGCGCCAGACTATGAGAGAAATTGCGCTCGGGCAGCCAACAAATTCCAACTACAAAAGGATTTTGTTACGTGCACGCAAATGTGTACCCAGGACTTCTGTACCCGGTTTTCCCTCCCATCCCAACGACTAGACGACTGTCCTTATCAGGCCCCCGTCCTGCACGACTGACGAGATAAGCCAACGAGACAGCGTTTTACTTAATGAACCTCCGCTGCTCGATTCACCAATTTGTAATGAATTGAATCAGACGCTCTCCTCTACAAGAACGAATTGCCAAATCAGCATGAATATTAAATTGACAACAGAATAGGGCACGAATTAAATTTGATAAAATTCGAACTTGTTGGTAAGTAATTCAATAAAATCACGAGTCAGCGGAAGAATGAAAACCTAAACTCGTTTAATTAATTAAATTAAAATGCAGAAATTGTTAAAATTGAACAGTTTTTATTTGATTTAAACATTAATTAAATCTTACCAGCATATAAAGCCTTGTATTATTTGTATTATTTTTTGAATTCGACACAAAAACTTTTTCTCTTTTTTTCTGTATTTGGTTCAGAATGCAAATATGAAAATATTGATATTTGATACCGCTATAATTCATTCACGAATGAATAGAGTTTTATGGTTATATTAAAGATACATATGGGAGATTAGATGAATAGTTGTCAATCCTCACTATAGTAGTTAAAAACTAGATAATGTCAAGGGCATTTGCTGAAAATTGCAGCCAAACTGATCGGCTTTGAACCGGAAATTTAGCGATTGAATTTTGGGCCTTGCCTCGATCATCATTACTAAATAGGTCCGATAAAAACCATAGTCTCAATTATGTCTCTCTCTCTCTCTTTCTCTCTCTCTGTTTGTGCATGATATAGTATAACTAACCAGTAATTGAGTTGGTATTAAATACATTCCTGGACTAAATATACATTCTAATCTCTGTAAAACATGTTACAAGTTATATATGTACAAACGTAACACACAGTGAATGTGTCTCACATCTAGAAAATAATTTAGTAGTTTCGTTATTTATTTATCAGTGTATTTCTACATACCAATGGGGGTCTTCATGTTTCTGCCAAAATCTGCAAGTTTACATATGGTAGATATCTTGGGATAACGCTCTTGATAGTCGTTTTCACGATGGTTTAAAAAGATGAGAGAATTGATATAAAAGATACAAAGATACTCAGATATGTTTAGATCTGTTTGAAGTTATATCACATGACATATACAGTCAACAAGTTGAATCTTAATAATCTACTGGAGAGAGAGAGAGAGAGAGAGAGAGAGAGAGAGTTACTACATATCGACACATATATCCGTCTCAAATTTCATTAATTTGCTTGCGCGTTGCGGTGTTTGGTAGTGGGTGGAAACCCTGAGGACACCAACGAGGCTGGACAGATAACCCACACCCTTGTTACGTAGAATTGGGGAATCGAAACCACGCCAGTTGGCTCAATTACAGACCTTATGATACAATACGCACGCGCTAGCCACACGGTCACCCCCTCCCCCTTATTTAGCTACATTTGATAGACTGTATGCTGTCAGGTAACGGTACATTTCTGCATCAACCCTGGATACAAAAAACCCGGACATTTTCATTTCCATCTGCATCAACCCTGGATCTTTAAAGGAAAATCAGAACGACTGGATGCCTTTCCTTCCAATGAGCTTTGTTCTGAACCAACAGCAGGGGGAAATTGGCCTGGAAGACTCGGAGCATCTTTCCAGAACACCACCAGTTATTCGGTCAACGTGACTCAACAATAAATATAATTTAACATTTTGACATGAAGTCAGTCACTGCTAACGTAACGGAAATTATGCACGATTGAAGACCTGCCTTTCAAAGGACGACCAAGTACATAAGATCTCTTTGAAAGATATAAACTGGACGCATTGGGTTTCGTCAAAAACATAAACCTGATTAAAGCCTGTAAAGACTAAAAAGACATCACAGCAAAAATCAAAGTAAAAACGCGCAACAACCTAAATATTACATGGTCTTAATCAAATCATATTGGGGAACGGAGTATCGATAATTCTATTTATTTGGTAAGTGAAGCTGATAACATCGGGGTTTTTATCTATTAAGATACAAATTGTTATTTTTTCTGTAATTGATTACGATCAATGTGTCGAATATCCTTTTATCTTTTTCATATTCCGTTTTTTATACGAAATTATTGTATAAAATCAATGTTTTGTGTTTTTTTTGTAAATCAAATATACGTGTATTATGAGTTACTGTTATGTTATAAGTTAGTACAAGATGACCGCACTACACGTAAAACAAAAATCTACAAGATAAACCTGCGGACAAGACAGAAAATAGATATTGCAAAAAATAAACAAATATCAAATCCAGTTAATGGATCCGGGTGCCAGCCCTAAACGTACATTTCGCTGTTATGGTACAGGCTTCACTTAAAATGATTTACAAAAAATAACGTAAAAGAAATAATGCGATAGTGGTCGTATCCTCAATGGCGATAGTCTGTCAGTTGATGTCATGAGTTAGAACGTCAAACAATTTCAACAATAAGGGCGATAATCCGGACAGAATCTCGGAGAGAATAATAAGTGTAGTGAGCAAACAGGAGCAAAGCCCGACAACGAGAACATTCTGCAATACGAAGGGCTAAAACTCTACTCTAGCGGCGATAGTCTGTCAGTTAGAACGTCAAACAATTTCATCACTAAGGGCGATGATCTGGAAAGAATCTCGGAAAACGCAAAAATGGCCAAAGATCACTAATTATTTCCCCCATGACTTAAATGTTAATTCTTGTCTCTAAGACCGGTTGTAACCTTTTCCCAAATATTCGTTGGGTAAAACGCTTTCTGCCACAGATGGAGCAACATGTGGCAATGTGGCAAACTCTTGCCCAAAAGCATGTATGAGGTTTTTCATGAAAAACTTGAGATACACAAGCTGGAAGTAGAGACAGCTAACCATGCAATTTTCGGCCCTCCCTTTCAACGTAACCAACCTCACAACTCTTGTATCCTTCCGCCTCAAAATCATGAATATTCATCAAAAAAAGGCAGATAATATATTTTCAAACCCTTTTCTTCGATTCTATACCAAAAACGCAACAAAATTCGCCATGCACAAGGGGGAGAAATGGAAGGAGAGAGAAAGACTAAAAATAACTTTCGCCCTTGTTTCGTTGGTGACGGCCCATGAATATTTAGTGATCTGTGTCCAAATAATAAATGTAGTGAGCAAAGCGCAACAACAAATGAGTTGTGTTATTCACCGCATTATTTATATATTTCCATTTACATTCGTCTTCTCGGTGATTGTAGATCCATGCAAAAACGCACAGGTTTTCTTTACCATAGGTTTTCAGGGTTTCTGAATCCCTGTTTCACTTCCGGTCAAATGATCCGTTTGCTATTTCTTTTGCTTCAAGAGCTTTTTTTGGGTACAACTCTTCCTTCTTGTCGCTTATTCTGTCGCTGCAATACTGTGGGTGTATGTCTGCCTTTGTTGACGAGCTCTGTGACGCTCCATCAAAAATGTTTCACTGAATTGGTAAACCAGATAAACACTGGGACTTCCCGTGTCGACAGAGAAAGTTAATCGGCGTGGCTTCTACTTCTTCGTGGTGTAGGGCCGAGGGCGTGACCATGGACAATGTTTAGTTGTTCGGATGTGACGAAACCTCGAGGTCCCATCTTCACCTTGTCGTGCACGTAAACCATCCCTTGAAGTTGAAACTCGATATAAAAGTAAACTACAGCGCCGCTACCCAAGGATAAGTTTCCTCATATGGCATATGCACGTCTAAATTAGCCAAGTGGGAGCGCACCTGTAGGACGTTAAACCCCATTTCATTTCATTTTAGCCTTCAGACTCTGAATTTTAATTTCAAATAATCTTATTTCATTTATGTTTTTACCCCGTGGGAATTTCAATCTGCATGAATTACACTGATGCTATTAGGTATGGTAAAACGATTTTAAAAACTGTCTAGAAAATTGTTCATTGATTAAATTGAATCAATTTCAAACACGTTTAAATTTAACTCGACCCGACATTAGATTTGATCGGAGACAACAGACGACAACCAAGATGGCGTTGATAGACGGAAACAAGATGGCGTACGACGTGAAATAGATTTGATTACGGTTTGTATTCTGTACTGCAATTTGGAGGAATTGATTTAGTGGTTAACGTCCTACCCTTTCTCGTTAAACGTCCTTCCCCTTTCTGCACTAACCGTGAAAATGAAGATGGGAATTCGCCATGAAGTGTACATTAAGGAACATTTTCTCGGGAAACTTTGTCGAATTCCAACTTTGAATCTTTCTTTTACATGCGTGGCAACGGAAACCTATTGGTTAGCTTTACAATTAGAATGGATTGATGGTTACCATCTTATTACCACACTATTTCTATTATAAGATGTAGAAATGATCTAGTTTTCCTGTGTACTTAGAAAACATTTTGTAATCATCCCACATCTTTATAAGCAATCCAATAATTAGCTTACCTCTAAAACATTTTTTAATTCACCCGCGTAGAAAAACAGGCCTTTTAATACTATTTTATATAATTTTCCCCGCGTCTTGATACAGACAAATAAGCCATTAATACTATTTTATATAATTCCGATTATCTTCCGGTGACCGATGTTTCAACCAAAGATCAGAACTCCTATTGCTGATATACATATTTCCGATAGACGTTTTTTTTCACATTGATTTGAAAATCTATTTATTTTTTCTGAATTACTCGAGTTTATAGACCAAAAAAACTAATTTCTTTGTTTCTTTCTTGTATTATGCCAGATTAATACTGAAACGGAAACCCTACACCGTTCTCATTTCCTGCTCGTTCTTACAGATCTCTTGGCGGACGCACGACGGAAGGCATTATTTTTTTGCATAACCGACTGATAGAAAAAGCAGGCCGAATGGTTAACTTGTGGGCATTTGATCGCATGGTCTGTCAAGTTAGATTCTCTTTGCATGGTTTATACATGAGGAGCCACGGTGGCACGCTAGTCTAGAGGTCGCGTGGTTGATCCCTGCATTGGCCGAGAAAGTTTATCGTTTTTTTCCGCCGTGGTTTCCTTTTGTTAGCGGTGCAGGACGAAGGGCTTGACAATGGCAAATGTGTATTCCTTCAGACGACATTGGCGTGCACGTAAAAGATCTCTTGGCAGTTTTAATTCGACGTAAGAGTAGTCCATAGTGCCGCTGCCCGGGCAAAATTTCCCTCATAGCACATTGTGTGGTGTATGAAGAACAGTAGGACGTTAAATCCCAATTTCATACATGTATGTTGTATATTATATCGGGGGCTGGGATGGCCTAGTGGTCCAAAGTGCCGCGCTTCGACCTCTAGCTGGCCGGTCACCTCTGGCTTGCGGCTGTCGTTTCGATCCCTGGTGTGATCGTATGTGGCATGGAGATAGGGGCGCCTTCTCAATCTCATGGGTTTCCTACGGGCACTCCGGTTTCCTCCCACTGCTAAAGACCCCCAGGCACAAGCGAATTATTAAACTAAAAATTGAAACCATATGTTAGTCCCAAAATGACATATATTGGGTCGAATGGACGTTGAACCCCATTTCTCTCTCTCTCGTATGTAATATCTTGTTATATCTTATATCTTCCGTTTTATCATAGAAGCCTAGCAGAAACGTCACCTAGTAATAAGCAGTTATTTATTGTATTCCATTGCTACCAGATCGGTAAGATAATACACATAAATAGCCACCACAAACGACATTCTCTGTTCATCTGTCAAATAACAAAGCCACAAAAGTAAATCTCATCTTAACGGTTCGAAAACAGAACAATATTTAGACCATTTGTTGGGACAAAAGCTTTATTTTTTTCAGTTTGCTATTTTATGATCCATTCTGGTTAAAGTACAGAGCTATATTTCGTTTCGTTTTATATACTTTCGATGGTCTTTACTACATGAAGATCTGATTGATTGTAGTGGAAGGTCGCGTCAGAGTTCACAAGAGCGGCTTTCACCCTATAACGTCGCCGAACATTTGATTAACCAATCGGCGTTGATGTATCTTGTGGGTTACCCACAATTGTGTGTACCTCACGCCAAAAACCCGCCTAACCGACAGTTTCATTGGCTAATTCCTCACATCGCCCAGAACGCGGGTTATACAACAACTCTTCCAGGTCCTAGTGTAGTAAAGACATGTAAAAGCAAATTTTGAACTATAATAAACGAAACGAAATAGGATCTATGTTTTAATGAGAATGTTTATAAACCATATCTTACGAGCATTTAATTCTATCGGTATACGGTCGTATACGGGTTACGCGCAACCAGAGCCTTATATAGGCTCCGAGCGAAACCAAACCAGTCCAGTCCCTTGACAGTGAGACGAAAATGGGACGAAAAACCGAGGTCCCGTGTACACATTGGTCATGTACGTAAAGATCCTTGACAGCTGGAATTTGATATAAGTGTAGACCGAGAAAGTTCCCTCATATCACATGCCCGTCTTCATTAGCCCAATTCGGAACAGAACAGTAGGGCGTTAAACTTCATTTCATTTCATTTCCAATGTGCCTTGTGTGATTGCAGTGTCTTTCATTTGAATGTACCTATACTGGCTATACTGAATATACCTTGATCGTGCCCCGTCTGCATTAGTCCAGTTCGGAACAGAACAGTGGGACGTTAATAAACCTTATTTCATTTCATTTCAATTCATTTTCTTGACCATGCATCTAATGATACATTGCGTAAAATGTAGATGAACAGTTGGTCATTTTAGCTATAATAGTTTACATATAGATAATGAAGTATGCATCTATTGAAAATTTCAAATTATTTTATTCTGAGCGAAGTTATAAATATTTGAAGTTTTGACAAGATATTCCCGATTGTCACGTATCATCGCTATGATAATAAACAAGGTCTCGAATAACCATTTTATAGTTCAATTATTAAATAGCGAAGTTGTTATATTATGTCTCTTTCGGCTATTATTCTAGATTTTTTTAATTGACGTGTATACTATTACTATCTCCGTGATTATGTCTACTATTTCGTTAACACTGTTCATCATGTGCATTTTGCATACCGATAGTCCATTGGCCAATCACGCTATTTTACTGAGATTTCGTGTATTTTGAACATGGTGAACAGTACATTTGCTGATTACACTTTTTGGCCTATAACGATTTTTAGGACTTCGAATCTTGTTTTTATTTTATATATCAATACATTCAATATCTAAGCCAGCTTGGACTAAAGATTTGATTATGGGTTTGGCAAATGAATAAATGTCTAAATGATAATTTATATAAGATTAGAATTAATCAATAAGACCTGCAATGGGCAGAAACAATTTTTATATTAAACATCTTTAATGATGATAAAAATATATAGAGTTGTATTGTGTCAAATGTTGATCAGTAATGAACAATAATTGTGTTCCATAGAATCTTATCTTCCGTATAACTATAATCAAGTCTATTCCAAGGCGCATGCTGTCTGTTTTTTTTATCCCTGTCGATGTCGTTCAATTCAATTAACTGAATCTTGTAAAGAATTCTATCTTAGATCCGTCAAGAAAAATTGGAAACTTATTTTGAGAAAGGTGAAAATTGTATAAAATCAATTTAAGTGGGAGTGAATTTGAGTGGAATAGAAATAACAAGGAACTAAAATTTCCTTATTTTTAATTTTTTATGATCACGTTGAATTAATAAGATACACGATTACCAATATGCGAAATTGTAACTAAAATGGATTTATGTAAAAAGCAATTACAGAAGTAATGAAAATGAAAAGGCCTTTAATGGTCGTGCTGCATTCATTTCTTATTTTACGGTTATTACACAAAACATGGTGAGTAAAGATTGGCGGATCAGATAAAATGTCGTGTTTTTGTAAATCAGATCTGTTTATTGTATAAAGAATTACGTGGTTAATTTAAATACAAAAGAAATCGGGTAATTGTATGGAAGCCTATTGCGGCCATTTCAGAATCTCGTCCCCTCGCCGCGAGAAGTCGAGGGCGAGAACACGAGAAGACGAGAAGTCGAGGGAGCGAGAAGTCGAGGGCGAGGGAGCGAGAGAGCGAGAACGCGAGGAAACAGGGCGAGAATACGAGGATCTCGTCCCGAGAACACGAGATTACTTTCACCTCGACTTCTCGTCTTCTCGTCCCTCGACTTCTCGCTCCCTCGTGTTCTCGCCTTTGAAAAACCTCGTGTTCTCGCTCCCTCGCCCTCGACTTCTCGCCCTCGACTTCTCGCTCCCTCGTGTTCTCGCCTTTGAAAAACCTCGACTTCTCGCTCCCTCGCTCCCTCGCCTTTGAGTCAATCTCGTCTTCTCGTGTTCTCGCTCCCTCGCTTCGTCACAATCTCGTCTTCTCGTGTTCTCGCTCCCTCGCCTCGGAAGTGCAGTTATTACGCATGTCCACTGACTGACGTATCGGCATTGGTATTTTGACATGGATTATAATAAACGAAAATGTTTGAAGTTCTAGAAAATGTAATAGTCCTAAACAAGCTTAATTTCTTCTTGCACAGATAGTATTGTATTCTGTAATTGATTTTAAGTCTTCAGTCAAATCTTTCTTTGCTCTCTAAAAATATTCATCGGGTGTTTTCACTTGATGCGTGGTTTTGTCAGTGCTGCAGGATGGAGAGCCTGACAAGGGACAATGTATAGTTGTTCGAATGGTATTTTAAAAAACGATGTCCTGTGTCTGGAATCGCAAGGAAGTTGGTTCTACGGTGGCTCACTGGGTAGGACGTTTGCTCTGTAACTTCTTCAAAGTTCCTCGTGATTTTTGGCGATGTTCACTATTGTCAGTGGTGTAGGACGGAGAACTTAGCAAGAGACAAAGTATAATAGTTCGGATGGCATAAAAATAACCGAAGTCCTGTAGAACGGAGAGCTTAGCAAGAGACAAAGTATAATCGTTCGGAATGAATAAAAATAACCGAGGCCTCGTGTCCGGAATCTAATTGAAGTGGGAACTACGGTGGGTCAGTGAGTGGGACGTTTGCTCTCTTACTTCAGTGGTGTAGGAGGAAAGAATTGACAGGGGACCACGTATAGTCGTCGGGTGGCATAGAAAAACAATGTCCCGTGTTCGGAATCAAAATGAAGTGGGAGCTACGGTGGCTCAGTGAGTAGGACGTTAATGTTTGGAGCCACGGCTGCTAAGTGGGTAAGACGCTGGCTCACTAAACTGAAGGTCACGTGTTCGATCCTTGCATTGGACAAGAAAGTTTATCGGGTTTTCCGACGTGGGTTTGGCAAGGACAGTTGTCTATTTGTTCGGATGGGATGAAAATCCTAGGCTGTAAATTGACGTACACGTAAAAGATCCCTTGGCAGCCTGGATCCGATATAAGAGGAGACCTAGGTGCCGCTTTCCGAGCACAATTTCCCTTATAGTACAGTCGGAGCAGAACAGTAGGACGTTAAACCATATTTCATTTCATTTCATCAAAGTTCATCGGAAATATTCTAGCGGGTTTTTTCCATATCAGTGGAGAAGGAAGGGTTGGGTTAAATGAGCGAGGTCATGTGTCCGGATTCGAAATAAGTTAGAGCTGCGGTGGCTCAATGCGTAGTCTAGCCTTTCTTGCGAGGTACCCTCTTATCAGTGTAGGTCGGAAGGCCTGGGGACAGCATGTCGTTCGGATGACATGGAACAGCGAGGTCTCGTATAGGCTACACATTGGCGTGGGTGTGTGTTTGGGGGGGGGGGGGGGGCTCGGTTTCGATACCCGCTTCTTTCTATGATGCTAATATTATCAAATATTATCAAATAAACTACTCGTAGTTTACCCGCCTATACACGGGCCCAAAGTTCGCCCATGGCCCAAATTTGCTAGGGGCCCATATTCGCCCAGTGCTCAAATTCCCACGGGACCTAAATTCGCCCGAGGTTTTATTCGTTCGTGGCCCAAATTTACCTGTAGGACTGATTCGATGGCCTAAAATACATACGTGGTCGTTCTTTTCAATTTGATACGAGATATGTGGGGGTTAATCGCGGCGACGAAGCGTAATTCGCCTTGGGCCCGAATTCACTGACCTAAAACATTCCTGTTGTGATGCTGGTTAATTTAATAACACATAATAATGTGTAGGTGGAGAAAACAAACATACATAAACACATCCATACACACTTAGATTTTATTTATAATATATATATATTAAAGTAGATAAAGTACAAGTACTTCTTTGTTTACGGTAGACAATGCATAAAAAATAGAAAAAATACGTCCAGGCAACAAATTCTCCACTTTAGGCCTACATATATAGCCTATATATATGCCGTGGTGTGAAATTTCTAGCTTGCCTGCTTCTGTTTTCCGTCCTAGCAAGTTTCGGGTAAAAAAGGTACATCATCTAATTCTTCTAGTATTACTTCATTGTCACGCGACTTTTCTGTTATCCATTCTTTGACGTTTGACAGAAGCCGTAAAATAAATACAGGCTTACTTAATGTGCGATGGTATTTGAATTTCGCGGTGATTTGGTTTTAACAAATCACGTGACATAGCTCGCCAATCAGACACACATAATGGAAGGTCGAGCAGAGTCAAAGGTTACCGTTCTGTTTTGATAGTAAATATGGCGGAAGGATAGCGAAAACTGAATACTTGTGAATATTTTGTTAAAAACACTAAGCTAAAACCGTTCAATGCGACAAGCTGGGAACAATTTTAGGTACTGGCTAACCATTGGATCGAATTCGATGGAAATGGCAGGTTTGTGCCGGAGACAAATGCTGATTTGTAAGACAAAGAACTCCAGGAATGTGCGGACAAAGTTCTCAAAGACTCAATCATTGGGGTATACTAATAATACAGAGTTCTCACATTTCAACTTAAAAAAAAAACAACTGTGTATGAAACATTATCACGATTCCAAACTTGTTGACGAAAGTTAGAAAGTGATGTTAGAAGCTAGCAGCTAAAATTTTACCAACAAAAAAAGAATAATTGGTCTGGTTAATTTGTTATGGGGATCATTTAACAAGTTGATTGATAAAGATAGATATTCTTATATTCCTAAATGCATGACAACTCGCAGTCACCAAGGAGTAAGGACTACTCGAATCAAGACCACTCAGACCAATAAGGACTAATATGGTGAAGACTGTGTCACCATTGAGGTGAAACACCATGCACAGTACTTTAAGAAATATACCCAAGATGTTATGGAGAAAAAGAGAACCAAAATAGATGAGTTGGTACAAGAGCACATGTTAGGCCCTATTGATGAAAAAAATGTGTGAATTAATTCCACACCAGATTGACTTTGCATGTGTCCCCTGGATGAAAATGTTGCTTTGTCCCTTGCACCACCAATCAAAACGGGGGCCTATTCTGGCGCATTCCCCCCGCGTTGCCTTACTGTAGCTGCAAAAATTTTTGCCCCTTTTGTTAAACACTACTGTTTAAAATGACAGGGTTAGGGTGACTAGAGATCAAGCACCAAATAAAATTTTCACTGTGGATACAAATCAGGCTGCATTACAGATAGATGTACTTGTTACAAGTGAAAACTTTCTTGTATGGATTTGTGTAAATTGTTCGACAGTGACATTGATTTTAATACTGATGATGATATCTATGAAATTATGTGATTTTTTATGAGTAGGCTTAAACCTGTATTCATGTACATGTATTTTTTAAGCAGTTTTTAAATACATATTTTAAAAAATGTTTTAATTAAATGTACTGTACATGTCAATAAATTTTCATGTTATATTTTGTCACTATGCTAATTAATATTGTATGGTTTTGTTTTATTTTTATTCTATTTCATTTCCGAGGTGGTTTATCTTGTCAGTGGTGCAGGCCGTGGGGAGGGGGTGGCTGACGAGGTACAAGGACAGCTGTCTAGTCGTTCTGATGTGATGAGAGTAGGCCGTAGCGCCGCTGCCCTGGTAAAATTTCCATGATAGCACACTGTATAGCATATGCCCATCGTCATTAGTCCAGCTTAGGAACACAGCAGGAGTCATTAAACAGCATTTTATTTTTTTGTTCTGTTTCATTTCCGACGTGGTTTCTCCTTGTCAGTGGTGCAAAAGGAGGGTCTAACAAGGTACAAGGACAGCTGTCTAATTGTTCGGATGTTACGTAAAACCGAGGTCCCTTGTATTCATTGGTGTACATGTAAAAAGGTACGATGACAGCCGTCTAGTTGTTTGGATGTGACGAAAAAACGAGGTCCCTTGTATACATTGGTGTGCACGTAAAAAGACCCCTTGGCAGTTGGAATTAGGAACAGAGAAGTAGGACGTTAAACCCCATTTTATTTTCTTATTCTGTTTCATTTCCGACGTGGTTTCTCCTTGTCAGTGGTGCAAAAGGAGGGTCTAACAAGATACAAGGACAGCTGTCTAGTCGTTCGGAGAGAGAGAGAAATGGGGTTTAATGTCCACTCGACACAAACTAGGTCATTTCGGGACTAACATATGGTTCAATTTTATTTCAATAATTCGCTTGCGCGTAGGGGTCTTTAGCAGTGGGAGGAAACCGAAGTGCCCGGAGGAAACCCACGAGGTTGAGAAGGCGCCCCTATCTCCATGCCACATACGCTCACACCAGGGATCGAAACCACAGCCGCAAGCCAGAGGTGACCAGCGACTAGAGGCCGAAGCGCGGCACTCTAGACCACTAGGCCATCCCACCCCCCCTAGTCGTTCGGATGTTACGTAAAACTGAGGTCCCTTGTATTCATTGGTGTGCCTGTAAAAAGGTACAAGGACAGCCGTCTTGTTGATTGGATGTAACGAAAAACCGAGGTCCCTTGTATACATTGGTGTGCACGTAAAAAGACCCCTTGGCAGTTGGAATTCGATAGCACACTGTATAGCATATGCCCATCTTCATTAGTCTAGCTTAGGAACAGAGCAGTAGGACGTTAAACCCCATTTTATTTTTTTATTCTGTTTCATTTCCGACGTGGTTTCTCCTTGTCAGTGGTGCAAAAGGAGGGTCTAACAAGGTACAAGGACAGCTGTCTAGTCGTTTGGATGTGACGGAAAAACTGAGGTCTCTTGTATACATTGGTGTGCATGTAAAAAGGTACAATTACAGCTGTCTAGTCGTCCGGATGTGATGAAAAACCGAGGTCCTTTGTTTACATTGGTGTGCACATAAAAAGATCCCTTGGCAGTTGGAATTCGAAAGAAGAGTAGGGAATAGTGCTGTACCCGGCCAAATTTCCCTCATAGCACACTGTATGGTGTATGCCTGTTTTCATTAGCCCAGTACATGTATAGGAACAAAACAGTAGGACGTTAAACTTCATTTCATTTCTAATTCATTTTACTGGAATCATTAAGATAACTATTTGTTTTTCTCTTATATCTATTTTTATTTACTGGTATATATCTTGTACAGTGTAAATGGGCACAAGACCTGATCTGTGTGTATTCTGTGAATATAACAATCTGAACAGCAGATTAGAAACCGTTCTCCAGAACAATGATATTATTATAATTATTATATACATTTTTCATCAATACTTGTGGTGTGTTAGATCCCTGCATTGGCCAAGAAAGTTCATCTCAATTTACCGGCGTGGTTTCCCCTTGTCAATGATGCAGAACTGAGGGGCCTGACAAGGACAGCTGTCTAGTCGTTAAGATGGTATGGGAAACCAAAGTCCAGTGTACACATTGGCGTGCACGTAAAAGATTCCTTGGCAGTTGGAATTCAATATAAGTGTAGGCTGTAGCGGTGCTGCCCGGGCAAAATTTCCTCATAGCACACTGTATAGCATATGCTTGTCTTCCATTAACCCAGGTTAGGTGCAGAAGAGTAGGACGTTAAAACCCATTTCATTTCATTTACTAGTAGTGGGGGGGGTTGGGATGGCCTAGTGGTTTAGAGTGCCACGCTTCAACCTCTAGCTGGCCGGTCACCTCTGGCTTGCGGCTGTGGTTTCGATCCCTGTGTGAGCGTATGTGGCATGGAGATAGGTTGCCTTCTCAACCTTGTGGGTTTTAACCTCCGGGCACTCCAGTTTCCTCCCACTGCTAAAGACCCCTACGCGCAAGCGAATTATTGAAATAAAATTAAACCATGTTAGTCCGGAAATGACCAAATTTGTGTCGAGTAGACATTAAACCTCATTTCTCTTACTAGTAGTATATGGTATTGTTGTGTATGCAGGTGCGGATCCAGGATTTTTTTGCAGGGGGGGGGGGGGTCTAGGTTTGATAACGCCCAGCGCCGAAGGAGCTCAACCCCAGAAAAATTTGGTAAATTAAATTCATTTTGGTGCTAGGGCGTATTTCCGGAAGGTAAATACCTAAATTACAGGTCTAAAAATCGCCAATAAAATCGCATAAAATTTTTCAAGTCTGAGCGGGGGGGGGGGGGGGGGGTCCGGACCCCCTGGACCCCCCCTCTGGATCCGCACCTGGTATGAGAAAATTTATATTATTGCGTTTGTTTATTTTTGCCAAAATCGTTTTCATGTGTATTTAGTATGTATTTCTCTTGGATATTGTTTTACTGAAATAGTTTTTTTTATAAAAAATACTTGTTTCCAGTAAATAACAGATTCTTTCAATCATTGATGCTATTTCTCTACTGTTGACCATATTTATTCCACAGACATGGGATAAGTTGTTTTCATCGTGTCACTGCAACATTTAATATGTGGTATTATACAGTAATCCCGGCATATTTTCCACAGGTACATTGGGACAGGAACGCCCTTATTAGACTATGGCACACCTGATCTATACATCAGAAGGTAATTTTTTTTAAATATGAATTACATGTTTGATAGTAAATATTATATTATTTAGCATCAAATATGGATAAAATAAGATCAAAAATTTGAAATATGTTCAGAAAAAAACAAAAACTCAAAAACTTTGAAAAATCACATAGACTCTATTAGTATTATTATATTATAGGTCTGGTGTGCCTTAGTCTAATAAGGGCGTTCCTGTCCCCATGTACCTGTGATATTTTCAGAAAAATTCTCTCTAACAAATGGAAACAAACCAACGTGTTCCGTCTCGTAAAAGGTATTCCGTGGTCTAATTATGGCTATTGACCCGTGACCCTATGACGTTGATTTTTGGTTTCTGATATTGTCTTAGAATTTGATTTTTTTCACTCCAGTATGGCTACACTTGACAAATATAGTTCGAGGCGTAATTCTAGTGCTGACGTATTGTGCAATGCATCGGAAAAGAAATGTATGCGACAGTGGGAGAAACCGGAAAAACCCCACACGGCGAATCGAAACCGAACGACTACACGTTATCCCTTGCCAGGCCCTCCGTCCTCCATCCTACACAACTGACATGGGAGGACATCTCCAGAAATTTATCCCGATGCGCTTCGATGAAGCGAGAGAGCCATTGTAGCCACCACTTCATTGCGATTTCGGACAAAGAACCTCGTATTTTATATATATACCGTTCAAACGACTATACGTTGTCCCTTGCCAGGTCTTCAGTCCTATAGGCTACCACTGACAAGCAGGAACCCGACCGAAAATTCCTGAAAAACTTTGATAAAGTAAAAGAGCAAACGTCGATCCTATTCACTGAGCCATCGTAGCTCCATTTGTATTCCGGCCACGGGATCTCGGTTATTTGTATTCCATCCGAACAACTATTCTTTGTCCCTTCTCAGGCCCCCCGTCCTACACCACTTACACCACTTGGTATTCGATCCCTGCATTGGAAGAGAAAGTTCATCCAGATTTTATTTCGGGCGTGATTTCTCCTTGTCAGTGATGCAAAACGTAGGGCCTGTCAAGGACACCTATTGGCGTGCACATAAAAGATCACTTGGAAGTTTAAATTCGATATAAGAGTAGGCCTTAGCGCCACTGCCCGGGCAAAATTTCCTTGATAGCACACTGTATTATTGTATCGTATGCCTGTCTTCATTAGCCCAATTTAGGAACAGAACAGTAGGACGTTAGACCCCATTTTATTTCATTTCATTTCATTTAGATTCCGGACACGTCACCTCGGTTATTTTTATTTCATCCGAACGATTATACGTTGTCTCTTGCTAGGCTCTCTGTTTTACACCAGTGACAAGGGTGGACATAGGCAGAAAAATCACAATGAACTTCGCTTAAGTTAGAGAGAAAACCTCCTACGCAGTGAGTCACCGTAGAACCAACTTCATTTCGATTCCGGGCACGGGACCTGGTTTTTAAAAATCCCATTCGAACAACTATACATTTTCCCTTGTCAGGCTCTCCATCCTGCAGCACTGACAAAACCACGCATGAAGTGAAAACACCCGATGAATATTTTTAGAGAGCAAAGAAAGATTTGACTGAAGACTTAAAATCAATTACAGAATACAATACTATCTGTGCAAAAAGAGATTAAACTTGTTTAGGACTATTACATTTTCTAGAACTTCAAACATTTTCGTTTATTATAGTCCATGTCAAAATACCAATGCCGATACGGCAGTCAGTGGACATCCGTAATAACTGCACTTCCGAGGCGAGGGAGCGAGAACACGAGAAGACGAGATTGTGACGAAGCGAGGGAGCGAGAACACGAGATTGACTCAAAGGCGAGGAAGCGAGGGTTTTCAAAGGCGAGAACACGAGGGATCGAGAAGTCGAGGGAGCGAGAAGTCGAGGGCGAGGGAGCGAGAACACGAGGTTTTTCAAAGGCGAGAACACGAGGGAGCGAGAAGTCGAGGGACGAGAAGACGAGAAGTCGAGGTGAAAGTAATCTCGTCTTCTCGGGGCGAGATCCTCGTATTCTCGCCCTGTTTCCTCGCGTTCTCGCTCCCTCGCTCCCTCGCCCTCGACTTCTCGCTCCCTCGACTTCTCGTCTTCTCGTGTTCTCGCCCTCGACTTCTCGTCTTCTCGTGTTCTCGCCCTCGACTTCTCGCGGCGAGGGGACGAGATTCTGAAATGGCCGCAATAGGCTTCCATATAATTGTCAGTCGGTTGTAATCACCATAACAAGACACAACGGACGATGGACTCCGTTTTAGTTTTCTTGTGGATATGGATTGGAAACATAAAACTCTTCTCTGATAATCGTCAACGGTACATAATTTCAGTTTATCTTCTTTTATTTCCTATGAGGCCAATTTGTAAAGATTTTTATATCGCGGCTGCAAAATAATGAATCGAGAAATGTAAAATTTGTATAAAAAGGAATATTGTTAAAAGTCATCAGAGTTATTGTTCGTGTCATGATCGTGCTGTATGAGAGAGAGAGAGAGAGAGAGAGAGAGAGAGACTGAATCACATGCTCTGTGAGGGCTCATGTGATATTAGAGTTCAATAATAGATGAAACACAATATAAAAGTAATCAGATTGATGTAGACGATACAATTATTTTTAATTCCTGTCGCTTGAATTGTTAAAGTAGTACACAAATATTGTGTTCCCAATCATCAATTATTACATAAAAATATTGTTTAGCAGCTTTATATAGATATCAAAGATCTTGCTAAATACAGCCTGGATAAAGGGTATAGGAGTAAATCTATAAAATCTACGTTAGCTTTCACACAATCCTATATACTCTGTTTGAAAATACTGACATGGTGTTACTTCTAATATACCTGAAAACGAAGTAGCCAAGTGAAGTTCTGGCATTCGATCCTATTGTTGGCCTAGAATGAATAGTCAGCGGGATTTTCCCTTCCGGGGTTCGTCTCCAGCGTTAGTTCATTTGGAACTTCCAGCTGTATAGGACCGTACCGGTTTCTGAAAGCCGAGGTCCCGGCCACTTATAATAGAATCATCTTCGCCCGGCATCAATCTAATTAAAACACAGGTCCTATTGACTTTATTTTTTTTATAGTTCAACATTTTCGTCTTTAATACAATAGGATCTGGACGAGTTGTTATCATTGACGCGTTGTTATCATTGTGAGGGATTAACCAATGAAACGGTCTGTTACGGCAAGCTTTTTGCCTTTTGGTGCACGGAACTGTGAGTAAACCACTAGAAACGTCAACGCTGATTGATTAATCGACGTCCGACGTCATAGCCTCAACATCCACTCGTTTGACTCCTGACGTGAACTCCCAACTCCCACTATAACTTGTCAGATCTCCATGTAGTAGCGTAGGCCATCGAAACTATAAAAAAACGAAATGAAATATAGATCTGTATTTCAATCAGATTGAGTGACACCGTTCTGTAGCTGATCATATCCGCCGTATCCACAGTGGCATACTATAACAACACCCCGTCGCCTGGATTAGTTAATTAAGATATGTAAATACATGTATATCAAAATATGTACTTTAACAAAAGTGTAAAAAACGAAAAAAAATATAGATCTGGGCCCTGATTCACGAAATCTTAACTTAAGATAAAATTCAAATTTTAGTAGATACTTCAGTTTTGATTGGCTAAGCACTAAAATCAATCTAATATTATCCAATCATATAACTAAAATTTGGGTTTTATCTTAGTTAAAATTGCGTGAATAAGGCCCCTGTATTTTAATCCGATTGACCCGGCATCAAATGTAGCAGTAATCTTTTATCTCTTTTCTTGGTCTGATTATCTTTTTTTGTACAATCAGTTATTGAATAGAAGTATCGGTCAAATACATAGTTTACAAAATATCTCTCCTTGTCATTCATCTACCTCTTTGTTACTATATATTAGTTTTCAAGGAAGTAATTTAAGTTTCATATTTTTGTCTACGTGTTTTATGTTAAGCCCTCATTGTCACATCATTGCTCAATCTGTTTCACAGTCTTCTAATATCTCTGCAAAAGGTGACTGCCTCCAACACGTGACGTCAGCCAATGACGTCAATCATTGGCTCAATGTGGCGCGCATTGTTTACATAATACGTAACTGATTTGGGCAGAACGGTGCCTTTTACTCATTTTAATACCCATTTACAGTAAAGAAGAAATTTTTTTTACCTTCAAATGCTTCAAACGTTTTTATTTTTTTCTAATACATAAAACAAAACGTTTTAGAATTTAATTTGTCTTAGTAAAAAAGTTAATATTGGGGACCCATTAAGTCGCATCGATGTCATCCTTATCAGTGACTGTTGCGACCAAGCGAATATTCACAGTTTATCTTGTGGTATTATGGTTTCAACATATTGAAAAGTTAAGACGCTGTCTTGGAAGTAGGACAGGTCAATGAAACTCGTACAAACTGGGAAGCAGAATTAGAATGAAGCGCTAAAAAATGCCACTAAGGAAGCACCGTCCCGCAACAGTAAATGACAACATAAGCGGACAAGGAAGATTTAAAAGGTAAGAAGCTGTCTTGGAAGTAGTGCAGGTCAATGAAACTCGTACACACTGGGAAGCAGAATTAGGATGAAGGGCGAAAAAAATTCCACTACGGAAGCACCGTCCCCCGACAGTAAATGTCAACATAAGTTATATAGAATTAATAGTAAGTGTAGGAGGACCACACTACATGCAAAACGAAATGAAATGAAAAGGGGTTTAACGTCCTACTTTTCTGCACCTAACCTGGGCTAATGGAAGACGGGACATGCAAAACGAAACCCACGAGACAAACATGTGGACAAGACGAAATACACAGACTTTGCAAGATATCAACAACAAATATCAAATCAAACGAATGGATCCGGTGGTGTGGGTAAGGGCGGGGGGGGGGGGTGGCAGCCACAAGCATCCAGTGCATTGTATAATCCCGGGTCTGTAATGATACATGATTCACACAAATAAAAAGATGATTTACAAGAAAGGTAAAAGTTATAGAGAGAGAGAGAAAGAAAGAGAGAATGGGGTTTAACGTTCTCTCGACATAAACTAGGTGATTTCGTGGCTCACATATGGTGCAATTTTATTTTAATGATTTCTGTGGGCGTAGGGGTTTTTAGCGGTGGGAAGAAACCGGGGACCCGGGGAAAACCCATGAGGTTGGACAGGCGACCCAAGTCCTTGACACGTACACACTGGGAATCGAAACCGCGCCAGTTGATTCAATGGCAGGCCTTATTATACAGCGGGACCATGCCCCTCCCCAAGTAACTATATAAACAGGAATCTCAAATCATAAACGACGTCTAGTCGCTCGGATGAAACAAAAAACCCAGGTCCCGTGTACACATTGGCGTTTACGTAAAGTACCCCTTGGCAGTTGGAATTCGATATAAGAGTAGGCCGTAGCACAACGTATGGCGTATGCCTGTCTTGATTAGCCCAGTTTAGGAGGCGAACAGTAGGACGTTAAACCCCATTTTATCATTTTATTCCATTTCATGTAAACGACGTTCAAAGAATTCGTTTATAGTCAAGTGTAATTCAAACCCATCGGAAAGACTATACACTGTATGTTGAAAATGAGAGCTTTCCCGACCACACCGGACCTCCATACTTACTGAGCAATGCTATGGACAAGTCTATGGAAATTATTTCAGTTTTTAGACACCTGCATCGGAATTGTGTAATTAGGAATCCATTAATTCCTTCTTTCAATAAACCCCAAAAGTATACATTCACATTCTGACATTTCTAGCAGTAAATTGTTGCAATTTTATATTAATTTGTTTGCTGGTTTTCTCCTGTGGGTATTACTATATGGGAAACAAAATTCAAGATTTATCGTGTTTCGTTGTCTGTTTTCTTAGCAGTATTTGTTGCAATTTTGTATAAATATCTTTGCACGTATTCTCCTATGGACATAACACGGAAATGCTTGTTTAAAAAGTCAACTGAAGTATCTTCCATGTTTACTGTCTGAGTGGCTTCTGACATTCTCCCGACAAATTGATTATATAAGGGACAATAACACCCTCGCTGGCTTGGCAGCCCCAGAAAATAAATAATAGCCTTACTCTAAGTACGAGATGTTTAAGTGTCCTACCTGTTGTGTAAATTATCCATTACAACCTATTTTACTTGTCCAGAGGGTTCGAAAATATTTTAAAATCCAAGTCACATTTGAAAAGGTTTACGTTAGACTTTTCAAATCCATTAGTTGAATTTTTCCAATTTTTTAAATTAGGTGTGTTAAGATGAAATTTATATCATCAATTAATTGGAATATTGTAAAATAATACAATTTGTTGACCAGAATGAAGATTGGGACATATTATTTAGTTACAACAAGAGTGTTATTGGGGCTTTAACAGGTTATATTTTTATTAAAAAGCTGTAGACATTTGATCATTTTTTAGAAAACCATTAAGTGAAATGAAATGGAGTTTAACGTCTTACTTGTCAGTTGTCTGTTCCGACTGCGCTAATGAAGACGGACATATGTGTGCTACGAGGGACATGTTACCCGGACAAGCTCTACTCTCATATTGCATTCCAAGTGCCCAATTTCTCCTTTACGTAGGGGGGTTGGGATGGCCTAGTGGTCTAGAGTGCCGCGCTTCGACCTCTAGCTGACCGGTCACCTCTGGCTTGCGGCTGTGGTTTCGATCCCTGGTGTGAGCGTATGTGGCATGGAGATAGGGGCGCCTTCTCAACCTCGTGGGTTTCATCCGGGCACTCCTATTTCCTCCCACTGCTAAAGACCCCTACGCGCAAGCAAATTATTGAAATAAAATTGGAACCATATGTTAGTCCCAAAATGACCTAGTTTGTGTCGAGTTGACGTTAAACCCCATTTTTCTCTCTCCCACCTTTACGTGTGTAAACGGCACCTCGGTTTCAACAGTGGTACTAGCCAAGCCATCCTTCCTCCAGTGGTACTAGCCAAGCCATCCTTCCTCCAGTACTGACAAGACGGAAACCACGATGCGAACCCGCGTATTCGAGACTAGCAAGTCAGCGTCTTTACTCACTTAGTCACCGTCACCCCTCCTCTGAAAAAGTGGAAACGGGATAGAAGAACAAGTAATAGCCTTTGTACTAGCTTCGAAAGAATTACTGGGACTATGTGTCCGTAACTGTTATCGTCAGTGTCGGTTACTTACATAATGATTTACGGAATGGTTAGCGCGTGCGCGTTATATCATAAGCCCTGTCATTTAGTCATCTGGCATGGTTGTACGGGACAAAGAGTTGGGTCGCTCGTCCAACATCATGGGTTTTCTCCGTGTCCCCCGGTTTCCTCCCACTCGAAATGACCATCCCCACGCCCTAATTACTGACGCATCTATACTTTCTATATAAGAACGAGCGGGGTTTGAATTTACCCACAGTCTACTCGGCTTAAAGACTAGATTGAAGATACAATTTAAGACTGGGAGATCATCATGTAGACTAAGAACGAATAGCGTAACGCCGCAAAACCCTAGCTAGGGGATAGATAACTTACATTTAGATTATATTTGGTGTAATAGCCTTGTAGTTTCCTGTATTACAGACGTTATAAACTTAGTTAACCAACGAAGTGTTCCATAGTCAATTGATCCTTGGAGTTTTATCACCAGAAAGATTTCACACAAGACATTAAAGCTTTTTATACTTTTAATACGGATAATATTGGCAGTTTATGGTCACGGCTACATTTTTCAAAAATGTATAAATTTGCATTGCCGTACACTGATGGCAAATGCAGCGAATTATTAGTTCAAATAATTAATTTTGAGTGATTTAAAATATAATTAACTCTGGGAAACAAAAGTTAATTATTTAAACCTGAAAATAGGAAACGATCATGTATTAATGGTAACAATTTTGTGTGCGCAATGGCCAATGAACAAGGTCTGGGACGACAAATCCCAACCTTTTCACCGCCATACCAAGGCGGTAGCACACAAACTACGCAACTGCTGCCATGACCAACCGCCTTGCAATTATCAAGAAAATTCCATCCTTGTGGTTACTAGTACATAGCACAATTTCTCCAGCATACATTATGGAAAACATTATAAGACAAACATTTTTGATAAGCATTCATCTTCAGTATATCTCTGAAGGATCATTATATCAGACCATATCTCCAGTGTACATTATGGAGAAACATTAAACAGTTATCCTCAGGATTTCTGAAGGAACATTCATTATCATTATCATTATCTCTCAATGTCCCCACTGCACATTATGGAGAACCATTAAACAAGCATCTTCAGGGTACCTCTGAAGGATCATTATCATTATAGCACATTATCAATATAACAAATTATCATTATAAAAAGTCATCTTCAGGGTATCTTTAAAGGATTATCTTTATAGCCAAATATCTCCGGTGTCAATTCTGGAGAACCAATATAACAAAATTTAATCTTTAAGGGGATTCAATTTCTGTGTTTATTTGACTTATCATTGTTAGCTTTCCGTCATAGTATACGGATATGTATCTAGCATATCAACCGATGTGAAATATTCCAACGCACCTTGGATTGTGTTCAGGACAATAGAGTTCCCCAAATCTGAGAGGTGGACACCATCGCCTGTGAACAAGAGGTCATTGTACCGGGTGATATCCGGGTACTGTATATATCTACCCCCCAAGTCAAGGGTTAACTTTGCGGCGTAGCTGTTAATTCGTCTACGGCATCGTTCCATAGCAACATGATTTTCAGAATTTCGCCATTTGCGACGGGGAAGAAATTGAGACCAAATCAATGTAACTGAAGGATACATATATGCTTAATGAATATCAGTAAATGGGACAGTATTTGTCTAATATCAAATAATGGAGAGATCCCGATATCATTTCCCCCACAATGAACTATAATAAATTGAGGTGGGGTGATATAGTATGATAATGTTTTGATTTTCTTTTTAATACCGTTTAGCCGCAGACCTGAATAACCTTGCCAAATGATATCTAACCCAAGTCTATTCAATCCCAAATTTGGGCCTCCTGGACTTCCCTTCGCTTTACAGAAAGCGTCTCTTATAATTGAAGAGCCCACACACCACACGGTCATTGGATTAAAGCCTGAAATAGCAAAAGATCAATTTAACAGATTTCGAGGCATCGATATAGGTAGCCGGATGTATGAACGATACGCAGATGATTTCCATCTGCCAGCAACCCGTATCGTGTCCCAAGAATGCCCAGCCATAGCACAAGCTGTGGCCATCCCTATGCGGAATGAGTGAGACCTAAAACGTTTTGAATCTATCCCCAGCAATTCCAAAGACTTTACCAATATCGCTGTAAACTGATTGCGCGTCAAACACGTGCCGTCAAAATGACAAAATAACGGACCCGCGAGTGACCACGCACAGACAAAAAGTGGCTCATATTTTGTACCGGGCAAATAGTAGAATTAATACCAGGTATTGTAAACGTGGTACCTTTAAAAAATTGATCAGTTTTAGATTTTCGTAAGTTTACCCACAGCAAGTTACTTGACTTGTCAACCGAAACATCCATAATAGAAACAATAGACTGTAAATCATTTCCTTTCGATAATGTTAACTCTCCTACCCGAAAAAACCCAAAGAACGCAAATGTGTATGCTGCTCTGAAAAGGTCTGCCTCGTAGATATTGGAACAAACTAACGGCAGGACGTTATAAATTTTCTGTAAATAGAAATGGAAATAGGGAGTCTCGTATCTGAGGGGTTTCTAACCTTTTTCATACCTCCCAGTACTCTAGTTACTAAGTAACTTTTAGTTATATCAACACAACCAAGTGTTTTACACCGAAAACTTATCGCGGAAACGTAAGACCGGGCAGTTTTATAGACTAAGCCGCGAAGAGATATATCCGCTATAAGTCATATGAGTATTTGTAGACCACGAGTTGTGTAATAGTCTATTCACTTCACATTGTAAATCGTGTTTAGTGTGTAGTCCGGAATTGGTTGTGGGTTGAATTCTGCTGCCGGTGCCAAACTTCTGAATCGAGTCCACTGCTTTCGAGAAATAGAATCAGATATGGCATTAGAACAACTCGATAAATGACGACTACGAAAAATAATGTTATTCCTTAAAGCATACAAAAGAAAGGGTCTCAAAAGTTGCATAATTCGTTTAGATTTAGATGTACACTTATTTAAAATAGTTACTAGCGACATGTTATCAACATTACATGTTATTTTCTTATTGGCCAACTTTTCCCCGCATACAGAAATAGCAATAAAAATTGGAACGAACTCTAAAAACGTTACGTCAGAAATAATCGTACTATTCTTCCAACAGAGTGGCCACTGCAAATATGTCCACTGCCCGGAAAGATACGCCCCGCAACCCAAGTCGTATCTTCCCGCACTGTCGGTGAAGAGCTGCCACACTTCACTGCTTGACCAGATTAGTTCTGGGAAGTAGACTTGACCATTGAAATCTGTTAAAAATTCAAGCCCAACCAGCATGTCTTGTTTAAGATCATCATTAATTCTAATAAAATGAAATTGTTTCTTAATTCCAATCATGGCATCATAAAACCATCTTATAAATGCTCTTCCTGGCCTAATAGCCTTACACAGAAAATTAAGGGCGCCAGCCAACGACTGCATATTTTTTAAAGTAATTTTCTTTCTTTTGGAATATAATTGTAACAAACTAATTAAGTTTTGAGTTTTGTTTGATGGTATACAGATAACAGTTTTAACAGTGTCAATCTCAAGGCCTAAAAACGTGAGTGTTGTTACAGGGCCGACGGTTTTTTCATGTGCTATAGGGACTCCAATCTCTTCACACAAATCTACGAAACAGCTAATCAGTTTTTGACAAGTTGAAATATTCCCACCGATGAAAATAAAATCATCCAGATAGTGTTCCAAACAATCCAATCCTGATTTAAATTCTACAACCCAATGCAAAAAGGTTGAGAATTTCTCAAACAAGCTACAAGAAATCGAACAACCCATCGGTAGACATTTATCAATATAATACTTGTTGTCGAATTGAAAGCCTAACAAATCAAAATCTCCCGGGTAAATCGGTAAGAGTCTGAATGCCGACTTGATATCCATTTTGGCTAAAAATGAACCCTTGCCCACGACGCAAATTTTTTCAATAACTTTATCGAAAGATGTATATTTAACAGAACAAACATTGGGATCTATAAAATCATTTATACCTTCTGATTCCGGAAATGATAAATGTGTGATAAGTCTCCAAGATCGATCAGATTTAGGGACCACCCCAATGGGCGAGATATGGAGATTTGAAATAGGAAGTTCGACGTAAGGACCCCCTATTCGACCCAATTCAAGTTCTTTGTTTATTTTTTCCTGCAAAGCTGCGTGATGTTTATACGCGGATATTAAGTTTTTATTCTTCTTGAATATGCGAGGACCAGTGTAATTAATACGAAAACCCTTAGAATACCCAAAGGTTAATTCGTCAGCTACTGAACGTTTCGGATAGATGTTGAGGTATACTGACATTTTATAAACATCGACAGGGGTTCTACCCAATTCCCAAATAATTAAAGACTGAGGGCAAATTAGTTTTTTGATCGATTACTAGACACCATGTTACGATTTATGTCCGATTGAAAGCGGCTCGGCCTCCGATTGAAATATTTATTTCCAGTTTTAGAATATGGATGGTATCTATATTTTTGAAATGTAGAACTAGTTGGGTACGGGTAGGGTGGTGTAGATCTACCTTGTTGATTTTCCCGGTTGGAACAACTGCTTCCAGGGTGTGGCCCACGACAAATTATACAGCAATGCTGATATTTACATTGTTGTTTGAGACAGAAACCCCTATTGTTAAAATCAAAACATCTGCCAGCTGGTTTGAAAGTAGGCAATGTTTTATTTGTATACTGTCTGGACATACTGAACAACCATAGCTCGTAATCCACTACAGCCCAAGAACTGGATGGATCTAATGCCCTCTTATATCTGAATTGTTGATCATATTCGACCCATCCTTCGCCTCGTGAAGCTGCAAGTCTTATCGTGTGCATATATTTTAGCATTTCTTGCGTACGAGAAGGGTTTGCCGTTAAATATATTGCCATGTACACTAAAAATGCGTCCGTCCAGACGTCCAAAGTCATGGGAAATGATTTTTCTGTGTGAGTATTACTAAAATTGTCATTTTTTGAAGACCGGCGATCATGAGATTTGTTAATTTTTGAAAGTAATCACCCTTCAAAATCCGATTTCTAGTCTTCGGAGACACATTTGATCCCATCAAGCCATGGATGGAGTCCAACAGAGGAGAGTATCTTTGCTCAAATTGGGCTTCGGCTTCTGTATCCGTTTCACTAGAGACCCCCAAATCGAAAATATTAACATTACCTTGCGAACTCTCCATCTGGTCATCCGAAGAATCGGAGTGTTGGTCGATTGTAATGTCCCTCTCTACAGATGTGACAGTACTGGAGGGTTTACTCACCCTTCCACCTCTTTTCTTGTTTGTAACGGTTGGGTTTAAACTAGGTGGCATACTTAATGGGTCTTGGGTGTGTGGAGGTTGAATGCCGGGTGTTCTGGCGTTAATTGTAGATCGTCCCTCTGGCCGGGCGGAGACGGTGGCTGATCTCTTTCTTGCCTTGCTACGTACCGGGGCCCTTCCGGCCGCAGACTGTCCTCGAGTTTGACTCTGCCTAATGCGGCGATTTTGAATCATGTGGGCTAAAGATGTACCACTTTTTTCTGAAGTGGGAGGAGGCATGGACATACTGGTCTCACTAATTGTCCCTTCATGATGTACCGTGGCCCCAATAGTCACGGATGATGCCGGTTTTAGGTACGGGCTATTAGCTTTCCGTCTCGATTGCCACGATGGTGTCCTCTCCATAATAATGTAACTTAAAACCAATCAAACTCCACATGAAGAATAAAAAACAAGAAAAATAAATTGAATAATATAATTGAGAAAAAACAAAGTTAGTTTACCTTTTCCAAATGAAAATGTAGAAACACGTGTTTAAAAAAAAAAAATTGAACGACAAAAGTTCGACTTCATTGAAAAATAATTTGGACCATTTGATTAAATCCGTCAACATCGACAATTACATGCATTAGACTCGATGTAATATAATTGATTAATGAAAAGCAATATTCGTAGCAAATAGTAAATTAAATATTAACATGACAAAATATAGTGAACACACCTTATTCTGCTTTTTAGCGATAAACTGCTTTTGTTGAGGTGACGAAAGTTTCTTGAAATGTGGCGGGTCAAGAAGTTTAGTAATGGGAAATAACTCCGATTAGGAGATTTGATTACCCACAGTTCATCTACTGTAATAACATAATCTATTCATAAGGAATAGATATATTTATTCACAACGTGAAAGTCATGACTAGATAAGTGTCACGGGCCGTTTTTGGGGAGGTCCTGATTAGATAGTCACATCTGTGCCGTCGAGGTTTTAGATATCCGTGACAAGGATACTGTCATTTAAATGTTTATAGTGTCGTGGCGAGGTATAGTCACACAGATTCGTAATGATTTTATCTCGTGACCGTACAAATAATCAATTCAATTTTATTTGAGAAATTGTACAAAAATAGATTGATGTAAAAGATTTTAGCCGCCGTTGTTCGACAAATCAACACAGCATTTGTATCCTTTTGCAATCGGGCTCAATTCGTATTTTTACGATTAATCGAACAATCAAATGAATTATCAAGAGTACGGATGGCTTGATCGACTGTAAGCCATCCATTGGGGTTTGATAAATCAGATGTTTTTATTGGATAGAAGTGATAAATACTTGGATCTTATTGGTCAAAGTTGATCGATTTGATTTCTTTTAAACGACCGAATAGCAAATGTCTAGCCCATAAATTTCTTTTATAGTCAAATATAATTGTAAAAAACTGACAGTGACCATTTCTATTATCGTTTAATCGAACTATATTACAAAGACAGAGAGAGGGGGGGGAGAGGGTTTAACGTCCACTCGACACAAACTAGGTCATTTCGGGACTAACATATGGTTTAATTATTTTTCAATAATTCGCTTGCGCGTAGGTGTCTTTAGCAGTGGGAGGAAACCGGAGTACCCGGGGGAAACCCACGAGGCTGAACAGGCAACCCTACTCCTTGCAACGTACAAACAAATATGGCAAAGTGACTGGGGTTTAAGTTAACTTGAATTGAAATGGGACTTACCGACGTCTCGTCAGTAAGATGCCTTGGTTATTTTGGGACTAACATATGGTCCATATCTCATCAACACAATACTTTGGTCATTTTGAAAGTAACACATGGTTAATATCTCGTCAACACAACGGTCATCTTGGGACTATCTTATGGTTAATGTCTCGTCAACACAATGGTCATTTTGAGACTAACATATGGTTATTGTCTCATCAACAGTATACCTTAGTTATTTTGAGACTTACGTATAGTTAATGTATCATCAACAGAATACCTTAGTTTTTTTTAGACTAACATATGGTTAACGTCTTGTCAACACGATAATTTGGTCATCGAGTCAACTGGCGTAGTTTCGATCATCCTGTATGTAAGGAGTAGGGTCGCCTGTTCAAGCTCATGGGTTTTCTCATGGTCCTCAAGCTTCTTCCCACTGCTAAAGACCCCTACGTGCAAGCAAATTATTGAAATAAAATTGAACCATGTTATCCCGAAATGACCTAGTTTGTGACGATTAGACGTTAAACCTCATCTCTCTCTCTCTCTTTCTCTCTCTCTGGTAATCCATTAGTAATATCAATGGTGATTGGTTAATCAAATGCCTGACGTCATAGGGTCAAAAGCCGCTCGTATTACCTCTGACGTGACTTATCGCAACAAACGATCTGATCTTCATGTAGTAGTGTAGGCCATTGAAAGTATAAAAAACGAAACGAAATATAGATCTGTATTTAAATCAGACCGAGCTACAAGCTGGACGTGAAATTCTTTTTCAATTCACCCATATTCCATTCTACTGAACTTGCAATTTCACCAAGAACTAGGAAGCTAAACTCTGACTGATTTCACCAAGATTTTATTCCACTGACATTGTAAATTTACCAAGAAGCAGGATGTTAAACACTATTCCGTTTCACCAACAACTAGGACGCTAAACTCTAATATCACCCAGATTCAATTCTACTAAACTTGTAATTATACCAACAGCTAGACTGTAACTGTAATCTCTACGGTATAAAATTATATACATTATGTTTTACTTGACTCACAGAACGAGAGGAAAATTAAACTTGTCTAAGAATGAAATATGGGGGCTGTTTAAGACAGAAGACAAATAAATGGGTCGATTTATATGAAACATTTCTAAGGTGTCTGTCTGTAACAGAAGACAAATGTAAAATTTCTTTTAATTTGCGAAGCTCGGAGCGATGTTTATTTCAAAAGTCGGAATTGGTGTTAAAAGGATTTGATATTTTTTGTTATATGCTTCAATAGAACACTTTTATTGGTCCGCGGCAAATAAGCAACAATAATTCAATCGTTATTTATTATCAGTGAGGCTTCTCGTTGACAACGGCGCCGTTTGCCATGGAATAGCGATTATACGTTTGGATGGCGCGGCAAACTACGAGGCACACACGTCTAATTTTTGGTGTGCGCGTAAAGAAGTCCGTGGCATATAGAACTGAATGACTGCTAGATGGATAGCAAAATATCCGTCATATGTCCATCTTCATGGTCACATTAGCGCGCATATAAAAAAACCCAGTTGGAGTTAAATATAATATAATCACTTTTTCCGCCGATTAATTATAGAGTTTTTTGTACGTTGACAGTGATGACACACCTCAATGTTCCCAATAACACCCCAAATCACTTTTCATTGTTACCAATATTGTGTAACATCATTCAAAGCAACCAACAATATCTACACAGTTTACGTTCATGCTCTGTTTTACATTTAACAATCATCTGGTACTTTAACCCTCCAACTCCCCATTTCAGATTTCAGAAATCGAAACGCACGCTTTAACAGGTGTTATAGATTACATACACGGGGGGTGGGGTGTATGGTCGAATGGTTAGCACGTGCGCGCTGTGTCATAAAGCCTGTCATTGAGTCAACTGGCGTTGTATTGAATCCCCGGATGTACGTGATTAGGGTCGCCTGTCCAATTCCGTGAGTTTTCTCCGGGTCTTCAGGTTTCCTCCCACTTCTAAAGACCCCTGCGTTCAAGCGAATTATTGAAATTAAATTAAACCATATGTTAGTCCCAAAATGACCTAATTTGTGTCGAGTGGACGTTAAACCCCATTTCTATCTCTCCTCTCATTTCAGAAATGGTAAACGCGCGTTTTAATAGGTGTTACAAATCATATATACGGTCGTTATTATAGCGTCAGTTATATTATCATGTTAATAGACCTACCGTACCATTATCGATGGTGTGAGACCGTGATAATAGGTCTACCGCGTCTTTATTGATGCCGTAAAATCAAATTATTAAAACCACTAGTAGACTAATAATAAATAATCAACACGGTTCGTCAACACCAATAATTTCTATCAGTAGGCGAATCATCTCTTGATTCAACAATTGTTCTGTAATCCTCCACCCATATAAGGAGTTGGTGATTGAAGCGCCATTTTGGTTCCTAGAACATATTGGTCATTAACGTCAACGGTGCCGGTCGATGCGTAAAGACTAACAAGCCCTATTGGGTCATGGAAGCGTATAGAGGTTAGTGACGCGAAAGACATCGTGATTGTAATAAAATAATATGGCGCTCGTTACGATGATCTTATCTCTCAAATATGGAATCGTGTAGGGGTCAATACCGCGAGAAGAACATCGCAATATTAATAAGGTAATACGTCTACATATTGCGATTGTTACGATAGATTTACCAATGAAAATACAGTTTATTTTTGTACATATTTGATCTTCGCTTTTATATCTACACCATTCGCGTTATATCTACACAATTCGCGTTATACCTGCTACCATTCGCGTTATATCTGCATCATTCGCTTTTATATCTGCACAATGTGCCTTTATATCTGCACGATGTGCCTTTATATCTGCATCATTCGCGTTATATCTGCACCATTCGCTTGTATATCTGCACAATGTGCTTTAATATCTGCATCATTCGAGCTGATTCAGATTTGGAAACTGTCAGAGGAGATCAGTTTAGACTCTACGAACCGATTGTGATCGGAATGGGAGACCTTATCACAACTCAGTCCATCGAAGTGAAGTGAAATCGGGTTCAACATCCCACGTTTTGTGTGTAGCAATATAGTCGTGGTGACATTGTTTTTAAAGATTATAGACAAGGAATGAGGAGATAAGATATAGTTTGAGGTTTCTAACATATTCACATATATGCAGGTGTGTACTGAAATCAACTAACATTTGATTGACTTATTGTTATATAAAAAAGGGTTATAGAGGCAGAGCATGGCTGGTTCTATATGTCAACAACATGATATCGCAGGCACAATTTCTAGAGTAAATTTCGATAACCATATAAGGGCGGGTGTTGACCTCAAGCATTTGGAATGAAAATTAACGTCAAGGCTAAATCTTAGACGTGCAGGGATGGGGGTATAAATTCGTGTGTAGACCAAGCCCCATTAGAAACTCACCAAGATATTCAAGCAGCCATTATCTGTTGAGAACAAGGGACCTGCGCAGACATTCAGCTTGGCAATAAAGTTCTTATACTTTAAATACTGTGGTATTATTTTACGATCACAAGAACACAACAAAGAAGAAGTCCTATAGTACTAATGAAGACGGAAGTCCGTGCACCACCCACTGACCAACTTTCAATTGATAAATTCTGTATCTTGAGGGTGGAGTAATTAGTGTTGTCAATCCAGAAATGTGAACAATTATTTCTGTAAGACAATAATGTCTCTAGCGGTTATATATATTTAATTAAAATTTGGAATGCTTAAGAAAAGCAGATATGTATATCTCAAATGCTTGCGGTTGTAAATGTTATTGAAATAACGTGAAATATTAAAAACTTATTTTCTAATTAAGAGTGAGAATATACCTGATCATGTTTAAATGTATTTTTTAGAATGCCTTGTGTTTCCGCGTTATTGTCACACTAGGCTGTTTTTACATTTTAACAAGCTTTGTGCACGCACTACACGAAAACAAAGCCGACAAGGAAAATTGAAAACTTAAGAAGCTGGCTTGGAAGCAGTGCAGGTCAGTGGAACCAGTATATACTGGGTTGAAGACTTAGAATGAAGTACGAACAAAATTCAGCTACGGAAGCACCATCATGACAATATAAGATAATGCTATTTTTAGTTAATATTAAGTGTAGGAGGATCGCAAACCCTACAAGGCACAACCTTCGGACAAGACAAAATACATGAGGAATTTGATAGAATATGTTTTAGTCTAAATATATCATCATGTGGGAAGGTATCTTTAACTAATTTATTAAAACTAAACGGGGACGTTCGCCCGAGTGTTGTTTCAATGTTTCAATATATAACACAATGTCTTAAGCTCGACACCATTAAAAAATTGAAATTACAGACACTTACTCGTGATTTCCAATAAAATAAGTCAAGCGAGTCCAATGTTTAGCCTAGTATAAATAATGTACGACTGGTAAGTTGGCCCTACATTATTTGCAATAATGGTACGCGAACACCAAAGGATGGTGTACCATCTGTATATTTCCTGTTCTACGGTTCTACTATAATCTGGTTGGCTCGGTGCGGAGAGTGGAATGTCGGAACTCATTTCCTTTCAATTTCCATGTTTTATGTGAAATGCAGGTACAGCTGTCCTTTCAACTAGCCGACAGGACGATCAATGTGGAATACAGATATAACACATGTCGCACCTGCTGTGGAAACTAGCCCGTAGGTAAATCAATTAGTCGTATCTTTTAATGTGGAATTTGTCACAATATATGTTGTCTTATTGCTAACGACTGGTAGACTGTCATGTTAGAAATCGCTTTATATGTTCCACGTACGCGATATAATATATGAAAGCAGAGAGAGCGAAAGGGGGAGGGAGAGTGTAACTTTCACTCAACACAATTTATTTCAATAATTCGCTAGTGCGTAGGGGTCTGGAGAAGTGTAAGCAAACCGGAGGACCCGGAAAAAACCTATGCGGTTGGACAACCACGCCAGTTGACTCAATGACAGACCCTATGATACAGTGCGCACACGCTAACCATTCGATCACCCAACTCCCACTAAAACTATAAAGAATAGAGAGCATGTAAACGATGAGAGAATGTAAACGAGAAAAGGGACAGACGAAGTATTTGTTTTACATATGATAAAGGTTCGTGATGGGAGGTGTGATACATTACAAATACTATTTGACTTGAAGTAATTAGCTTGTCGAAAATGCAGTTTCTAATGTAGTGCCAAGACCACTATAATATAGGTAACATTCCTAATATATCCCACCCAGGCAATCAATACACAGACAAAACTGTAATAGAATAATCTGATTGAAATACAGATCCTATTTCGTTTTTTTTATAGTTCAAAATTTCCTTTTACTTGTCTTGACTACCCCGAGTTCGATATATTATCGTTTGAATGTCCCATGAAAATCGGACATGATCTAGATGGCAATATCTGAAATGATGATCGGGACCTTCTGGAAGCTGTTACATATTTTAAAGGTTTCCCCTTTTCAAGTTGTCAAAGAAAACCTGTTACGGTTTGATCAGTGTCTGAGGTTAACGAGTAAATTAACTACACAATATTCAATGGAGTTTAATGACACGTCAATTCCAACAGGGCTCTATTGCGCCAAACACATGACGTATTTAACGAGACAAACAATATTAGCAGTATTTTAGCAGTTATTTATCATGCCACTTTCATAAATGACTTGTCTATTTCCATTGATTTAGTTAGCTTTGTCAGCGGTGCAGGACGGTAGGCCTGACAAGGACAGATGTCATGTCGTTCGGATGGGACGAAAACCGAGGTCCCGCGGACACGTTGGAGTGCACGTTAAATATACTATGGCAGTGGAGATGAATATAAGAGTAGTCCATAGCGCCGCTGTCCCGGCAGAATTCCCCTTGGCATATGCTCGTCTTCTTTAGTCCAGCCGGACTAGAACACAGTAGGATGTTAAAACCACATTTCATTTTATGTGATTTCGATTGATTTGTGGGGGATCAATACTCATCGTGTTGTTTGGGCGACGCAACCGAAGTATTTGATGTTTTCGACCTTTTCTGTTAAAGACTGTACCAGTGATTGTAAAGTCACACCAAAACATAAAAACGCCCACAAACTTGGTGTACATAAAGCCACAGGATACATCAAAACCGTATCGTTCACAAAAACATATCGGTCTACCTGGTTATGGCAAGCTAGATTCCCTTGTTAACAGACACTGCCAAGGAAATGTTTATCAAGTTACACATTATTAAACATGGTTATATGAATGATATTACACAGTCTCCCATGATGAAATGAATTCATGGTGCAGTTGGCGGTTTGTCTATTTTTCTTTTAAAGACATATTTACTGTGCTTCTAATGCTGGGGAGACACGTTGGCACGCTTGTATTATTAGAGTTTTTTGGCAAGTGGAATTTTTCTCATCCGTATCACGTATTCGTATCGTCACGTGATACGTTGTGTCAATGAAGTTTTAGAGTATTGGCAGATTTTCGCGCCGCGTACATATGGGTAGCTGAGCTGTGCTTAGTTCTACAACACAACATTTCTGCGACTAAAAGTAGCAAAGAGTACGGTAAAAAGACAACGATGTTATACGCACCTTTTCCGTACAAAAACTGTTCGATACGTGCTGTCGTATCCGCGTGTCGTATCACGTATGAGAAATACACATGAATTGTTGACGTCACACGCAAAATCGATACGGATACGCGATACCAGTAACCAGGGGCCGTATTTATAAAAATTCTTAGAGTTTTCATAACTTTTACTCTAAGACTTCCTAAAACAACATTTAGTTAAAAGTTACTCTTTAGAAATATTTATAAAGGGTCTTAAATTAGAGTTACTTTTAACTTAATGTAAGACTTGGGTCCTAACCAAACTCTTAGCGATGTAACCATGGGAAATCCGGGGATTCCCTGAAGTTATTTATAGCTCAGTGTTGATGTCATGCGGATCAGACAGTACATCTAACGTTTCTGCAATCACTTTACTCACTGTAGGTTCACTGACACCGAAATCGTCACCACTACAGAGTTGCATTTTACCAGTAGCTAGGAAACGAAGCGTAATGGCGATCTTCATCTTTGCGTCGATTGAGAAATTTCGTTTAGTAGGACTCGTAAGTAGATGCCGAACTAAATCTGTCACAAAAAGAATCCCACCCATGTCCATTCGATATCTCCTTATCAACTCGTCATTGTTGTACTCCACTAAGAAATCTCTTCTTGTTTTAAACTATCTTAGGCGGCTTACACGGACGGCCATGTTAACCAAGATAAGAGTTCTTTTAACAAGTTAGGAGTGCTGCAGGAGGACTCCTAGATATGTGTCATAGTGAGGAGTAATTCTTAAAGTAAAATGTTTTATAAATAGGTCTTAGGAAAATCTACAAAGTTAGGAGTAATTTTTGACAGTTAAGAGTTGGTGCCAACTCTTAGAATTTTTATAAATACCGCCCCAGGAATTTACGCTTGTCAAAACTCTCTATTTAAAAGAGATCTTTTACGTGTACGCCAATATATACACGTATGAATATGTTTTTTTAGCATGACTGTGCATATCTCTAACTCATCGTTCCTTCTCGGTCATTTTTTGCAACGGTTTGAGCGATATTGACCAAAAAACGTTCTTGTTGGATATTTATTGCATTCTATGGTTGAATAAATCCATGTATTAGATGGGGTAATCAACCATTATGTTATTAGGTTTCTGGTGTGATTTTTTTCTACTTTAATAGAAATTTATTGCATCGTGTTGACCAATGGGGTCGGATATTGTACAGCTTTATTGTTTTAATAATTCATAACGAAGGCGTTTACAAAAGCCAAATGAAATTAGGTGGGATGTAAGTCCTACGCTATATACTGTGTTATTTGACCGGGACCGTTGAAGATCATCCGCTATTTCTATCTACTATATGTGTTGTATTATAATAGATGACTTCGGTTTTCCGTCCCATCCGAACGACTAAATACCATACTAAGATCCCCGTCTGCATCTTTGACAAGGGAATAACGTTGGAAAATTTCGAGGTAGGCCTAATTCTTCGGGCCTTATACTGTGTGAGAAACCGTAACTCCTGTTTTGCCAATAACCATTATCCGCTTACGTTAGGTTGAACAATTGAAATAGGATTTAAATCCGCTTCAGTTAGATTGAACAATTGAAATAGGATTTAACGTCCTACTGTTTGCTCCTGCTCGACTAATGCGGACGAAATGGGTTTTAACGTCCTACTGTCCCGTTCCTAAAGTGGGCCAATGAAGACGGGATCAATGTAAATAAGTCATGCAATGTGACACGATGGAGATTTTGCATTGATAGTTACGCTTCGAATTCCAGTTGTGAAGGATCGCCAACTCGGATCGATCTGCCCCCTCAACCCACCAACTAATAGATGATGGTAGTAAAGGAGACGTTAATTAGGAGTTTCTTAATGATACATTATGAAGAGTTTTCACTATAATAGTTAAAACCTACTCAAATTGATCCACCCTGATCCGAAATATTACCTTTAGATTTTTAGGCCTAGCCTCGATCATCACATAGTCTCGATTATCCATTTTCATGATTTAATCATCAATAAGTACTGAGCCGCAGGTCGGATCCGAATCCATTAAAAGTTGCAGGCTAGTGATGTCTAATTAATTAATGTCTTACAGGCAAACTTAGTTCTTGCATATTGTTTAAAGATCCAATATTGCAAAAATAGCAATTTAGTTGATTCTGAATGATCGAAAAGATGTGCCAAATGAACAAAACAGTTCTCTCAAATCCTGTCGCCTGTCCAATCTCGTGGGTTTTCTCCGGATCCTCCGGTTTCCGCCCACTGCTAAAGACCTCTACATGCAAGAGAATTATTGAAATATAATTAAACCAAATGTTACTCCCGAAATGACCTAGTTTGTGTCGAATGGAGGTAAAATCCCATTTTTTTTTCTCTCATTCCTCTAAAGTCCATTTGGTAGCTTAGTGAGTGTATTTTCAATGCTGGCCTAATAGAAAGGTTACTTTGACCATTTTGACAAAACAGAAGCTTACTTAAAGGGACAATAACACCCTTGCTGGCTTGGCAGCTCTAGAAAATAAATAATAGTCTTATTCTAAGTACCAGATGTTTATGTGTCCTACCTGTTGTGTAAATTATCCATTACATCATATTTTACTTGTCCAGAGGGTTCGAAAATATTTTAAAATCCAAGTCACATTTGAAAAGGTTTACGTTAACCTTTTCAAATCATGTAGTTGAATTTTTCCAATTTCATATATTAGGTGTGTTCCGATGAAATTTGTATCATCAATTTATTTGAATATTGTAAAATAATACAATTTGTTGACCAGAATGAAGATTGGGACATATTATTCAATTACAACAAGAGTGTTATTGGGGCTTTAAATAATGTGAAAAAACCACATAGCTGCATCGCGTGCCTCAAACCTTTACGGCTTGTGTAAAACCCACATAGCTGCACCCGTGCCTCGAAGAACCTTTACGCCTTGTGTTGATTAATAGTGACATCTATGGAGTACTGTTAGTTCATATAAAAGTAGAAAAACGACTAAATCTCAGAAATTATCTCTGAGAATCAGATCCACTGTCAATTTATACGACTGTTTTCTCTCAACGTTCTGAAGTTGATTACATCTATTAACAATGTGTTGCTGTTTTTACACTACATATCGACAAAGTACATCAGTTGTTTTAGTAGTTCATTGCTTTCACACTTCAAGTAAACAAAAATGAAATGAAACAGAGTTTAACGTCCTTCTGTTCTGCTCCGAACCGGGCTACTAAATACGGTTATACACCACAGTGTGCTATGAGCGACATTGTACCTGGGCAGCAGTGATACAACTATCTCTTTTATTGTGAAGGATCTTTTACGTACACACCAAGGTGTACACGGGGCCACGGTTTTTCGTTTCATGCTGAAATAAAAATGAAACAAAATGGAGTTTAACGTCCTACTGTTCTGTTTCGACTTTACTAATGAATAACGTAAGCGATACCGTGTATGTGATTGTGAGTGAAACTTTACATGGACGGCAGCGCTACGGCCAACTCTTATATCGATTCCCAGTTCTGTCAAGAGTTCCTTTACGTGCACGTCAATCTGTACGCGGAAGCTTTTTTAGTCACATCGGAACTACTATACGCTGCCCCTGCATCACAGACAAGGGGGGGGGGGGCACGCCGGATATTTCCGATGAACTTTCTAGGTAGAGACAGGGATTGAGAACGGGACCGCGGCTTATGAATGAATCGAGCATGACATCATCGCCGCTATCTTGGAATTGTGACGTCATATCAAGACTGAAGTTCGTCAATGAATGCGCAGTTGTACAAGGAGCAAGCCAATAGACCAGGAGCCCCAGGGGGATGGGGGCAACCTTGCCGAAAAGCTAACCAATTTCTATATATGTCACTATGTTCTGTATGGGTCATTGTCACGGAATATGAACGTCAGCCGCGCCCGTTGTGGTGGGTGTGGTCAAGAGAGCCAAGCAGAGTTTCCTTCTAGTTCACACTTACCTCTGCTATCAGCCAATTCTCGGTTTCTATTAGGCAATGATAACTAAGACCACAGAAACCAAATAAATGATCATATATTCATTTCTATTACTAAAATAAAATGGAGATGGGACCATACTTATCGTAAAATAATAAAGTATTTACAAATATACAGGGAACTCTTTCGCGACAGTTTACTACGTTAAAGGGACAATAACACTCTTGCTGGCTTGGCAGCTCTAGAAAATAAATAATAGTCTTATTCTAAGTACTAGATGTTTATGTGTCCTACCTGTTGTGTAAATTATCCATTACATCATATTTTACTGGTCCAGAGGGTTCGAAAATATTTTAAAATCCAAGTCAAATTAGAAAAGGTTTACGTTAACCTTTTCAAATCATAGTTGAATTTTTCCAATTTTTTAAATTAGGTGTGTTACAATGAAATTTGTATCATCAATTAATTTGAATATTGTAAAATAATACAATTTGTTGACCAGAATGAAGATTGGGACATATTATTCAATTACAACAAGAGTGTTATTGGGGCTTAAAGGGTCGCAAATTCGAATTGCGCATGTCATCGTGCTAACTTTAGAACATATTCACGTGGGTCTGTCGAAGTTGATAATGCGAGGTCGTTTGCCCTAATAGTAATAAAGATAACATAAAACCAAGTACGAACAATCCAACCATTAGTCAAAATCATTTAGTTGGTTGTAAAAGAGAGAGAGAGAAATGGGGTTTAACGTCCACTCGACACAAACCAGGTCATTTTGGGACTAACATATGGTTTCATTTTATTTCAATAATTCGCTTGCGCGTAGGGGTCTTTAGCAGTGGGAGGAAACCGGAGTTCCCGGAGGAAACCCACGAAGTTGAGAAGGCGCCCCTATCTCCATGCCACATACGCTCACACCGGGGCTCGAAACCACAGCCGCAAGCCAGAGGTGACTGGCCAGCTAGAGGTCGAAGCGCGGCACTCTAGACCACTAGGCCATCCCAACCCCCTAGTTGGTTGTAAACAGAAAAATATAGAATTATTCCCTAAAATGACTAAAACCCATTAAGTAATTGTAAGGTCAGGAACTCTTCTGACAGACGGCATTTTCATCATGTATTTAATCATGTGACTGATGACCCTCGGGTCGACGAGTGTAGTCCGTGAGCCAATGAAAGAGTCGAATGCTGGATAGCGAGACTTGTAATTAGAGAGTGTTCAATTTACAAAGTTGTTCTTGTTTAAAGAACATCGGGTAAGCTTCGAAGAAAAACAGCTTGAGACATTGAAAGCTTTGTATGACAACTAAGCTTTGTGAGATAACGTCATGGGCGACGCCGTTGGTAATCCAGGAACTTGAACGTAGTTCCAATGTCGGACTTCGTGATACAGCCCAGGCTAGATGTAGGGTTCTGTCTTCTGCTGAGGTTTGCCGAGTGGCCACGCGCTGTACCATGGTTTGCCCAGCCCTGCCAAAGATCTCTTGAAACATGACCGAACTACACATTCTAGCATCCAAAGTTATGTCGTGATTCCTCCGTGTCAGTGATGCAGGGCCAGGCAAGGACAGATGTCTAGTAGTTCGGATGGGACGAATATCCACAGTCCCGTGTACAAATTGGCGTGCACGTGAAGGTCACTTGGCAGTTGGAATTCGATATAACAGAAGGACGTAGTGCCGCTGTCCGAGCAAAATTTGCGTCATAGCAGTCTGTATGGCGAATGCCCGTCTTCCATTAGCCCATTACGGAGCAGAACATCAGGACGTTAAACCCCATTTCATTTCATCAACAGGGATAAATATTTTTTTCTCAAGAAAATAGTCACATTAAATATTTATGAAAGATGCATTATGTAAAATTTAGAAAAAGAAGTGACAGTTCTCGCTATCATAGTTGGAAAAAAGATAAGGAAAAGGTAATTAGCAAATTAAAAAATACTTCATTCTGAACCCTTATTTATTGGCCCAGTCGGAGCAGAATAGAAGGGCGGAAAAAACCCATTTCGTCTTTTTTAGTCTAGATTACCATTGCTACCGTTGTTACGATAGTAAACAAAGTCTAGATTATCTATTTTAATTAAATCATTAACTGCCAATAAACAAGTACATTATCAAATTCTTGAAATATCAAAAGTATGTAACATTAACATATATGAAGCACAATTTATATACGCTTTTATCTTGTTATATATGATATCTTTAAAATTGTAATGTATCATATATATGGTATTTTATTAATAAAAATATTGTTTAAACCAAACCAACTGCCAATGGTGTTTAAATCTTGGCAAGTTAATCAATGCCTGATTAATGATGTATGAAAAAAACTCTTATAAAATGGGTAAAGAGAAAAGTGATGATCGAAGTTAACAATACCAAAAAGACAAAACGTTTGGGAAAAACTGACCAATTGACCAATATAATTTAATATGAACGAGATAGCCATCATGTTAGAGTCTTGTTACTTTATCGTCGTGTGATAAACGTATATATTACTGGTGAATAAAGACTAACGAAGATTCTAACAGGCGTCTCTGACTCCGCCTTCTATTAACGGATCGACACGCTGAAATACTACTCCCCCAATCACCTACATATGTACATATCTATTTTTATGTATACGAATTGATGTATGCCTGCAGTTGTAGAGGTGGTACCACATTGGTTCAGAGATATAATCACACCCAGAGACTCTATACACAGTAGTCGTTAGTTAACAGTTAGTAGACACAGTGATGTTACATCCTGTCTCAACCCGACAATAGTTAAAACTTTATTTTCAGGAGTTTATCATATCTAGTTGTTTTTTTACCAAACAGGGTGTTCAAACAGTGTTAATTAAGTTATAGAAGATTTTTTTTGTGTGAATTGATTTTTGATTGTGTAGGCTTTTAACGAAACGGATATTGTTATCAACTTTGTATTTCTTCTGTGGACATTTTGTAAACATCAGTGCCGATTTATTGATTGATACCTTCATGAAGTGGCTGTGAGCAAATGCTTTATAATTTAATTTATTTTAAATAACTCGTTGTTCAGGTAAGTGAGATACTAAGATTACAATATTTAATATGTCGAGGTGCAGGTCGCTCGAGGGGGAAGGGGAGAGAGAGAGTAACGTCCACTCGACACAAACTAGGTTATTTTTGGACTAACACATGGTATGGGGGCGGGGCAGGAACCAGAGAAAGCTCACGCGATTAGGGCAGGCGATCTCCCTCCTTCCGGTGCAAATCCTCGGATCAAAAATACATGGCTATATGATCCATAACCACAGGGTACATCATCAGATCCATTTTCCTTTATCATACTGGCTTTTAAATCGAAATGTATAATATTGTGTTTCTGTCATAGCCCGGCCGAATGTCGTAGGTCCAGACACAATGGGTGAAATTCGCCGTAAAATTTCGCCTGGTGGGTACTTGCTATAATAAAAATGGTCAATGAAAGTTGTTCACGCGAACTATTCCAAACAATTTGCCCTGGAGGCAGTCCTGGGGGCAAACTTTCGGTCGCGTTCGAGTTTTCGGTTAGTACAGGCGAATTCATTCAATAGTTAATTATTAGTCAAATGCGTTCGCGCTCTGTCTAAATGGTCCTGTATAGTTGTCATGCAGGATTGTATAAGTAGTCCTTTATAGTTGACAATAATAATACACCACTGCAACTGGAACTGATCGGGTTGACAATAATAATACACCACTGTAACGAGTTGTTGTTTATCTATCAGCATTGTTTTATACTGTCGTAAATATAGTAATTTAAAAACGGCAAGATGCAGTTTGTCCGGAAACTCCCACTTAACGGCAGCCAAGAAAGGAGAGAGAGAGAAAGAGGGGGAGAAGAGAGAGAGAAAGAGGGGGAGAAGAGAGAGAAAGAGGGGGAGAAGAGAGAGAGAAAGAGGGGAGAAGAGAGAGAGAAATGGGGTGTAACCTCCACTCGACACGAACTAGTTCATTTTGGGACTAACATATGGTTTCAATTTTATTTCAATAATACCCTTGCGCGTAGGGGTCTTTAGCAGTGGGAGGAAACCGGAGTGCCCGGAGGAAACCCACGAGGTTGAGAAGGCGCCCCTATCTCCATGCCACATACGCTCACACCAGGGATGGAAACCACAGCCGCAAGCCAGAGGTGACCGACCAGCTAGAGGTCGAAGCGTGGCACTCTAAACCACAAGCCAATGGAAGCATAATAATTACCTAACAAAAGTATACTTAGTGTTTCCGACTAAAATCGTCGATTTAGGACTTAAAATGTCCGTCAACTAGCTTCGTGTCTGTTCCCAAGCGGAGCTAACTGAAAACAGGCGGCCTAGGTTTAGTATGCGCAAGTGTTGGACACTCGATTGAGAGAGAGGGAGAAATGGGGTTTAACGTCAAATCGACACAAACTAGCCCCCCACACTCGATTGAGCATCCAGTTCAAACGACGACCCCCAAGTACACTCTCTAGGACACTATCTATGGCAGTGATTCTCAACGGCACATTAAGCAAACGAGAAAAACCAACTTATCCGAATTGAATATTCACTGGTGTCTACTGATCAGTTCATAGCTGTGTTTTCTTTAGTAAGTGTCTATATGTCTATGAATAGTCTCTTGTCTTCGGCTGTACGCCCTCTGTGACTTGTTATGTTTTATTTTTCCAAACTAAATATTTGTCATATTTAGCCATTTATTTTTGTTCCAAGGTGAGCTATTGGTAAAAAAGGTCGAGAATTACAACTCTAGGGCTACCACTAACAAATTAAGACTATAGCTGTGGTTCGAACGTGAGCCAACCTCGGGGATTTTCTCCCGATCCCCCGGTCGCCTCCTGCGTGCAAGCGAATTATTTATATCAAATTGAACTATGTGTTAGTCCCAAAACGACCTAGTGGTGTCGAGAAGACGTTATACCCCAACCAATTTAACTTGCTGCCCATGGCATAGCGCGGACTTTGGCATACCGTCAGATAATTCAGAAATTGAGGTTGAAACGTCATATTAATTGCGGCATTCCAATAAACGTCGGTATGGACAATTGTGGGAAACAGCAGTTAGTCGAATTTCAAATTAGAAAAAGAACTGATATCATTTCGTTTTTATCCACCTCTACAAATAATCTAAAATGTCACTGTGGCAATATCAAAATTTCTAACCCACTTTCTCCTCGGCAAAAATAGGTAATGATAAACCAGAAGAGTCTATGAAGCATAGCTCTGCTTAGCCTACACAGAGAATGTTCGTTATTGAACTAGGTCAAGGTATTATGTCACCTTTAGAAGGAAAGTTAAAGTTGACGGACAAACAGGCAAAAGGACGGACGGACCAATTTCTAATAACCCACAGCCTTCTTTGAAAAGCAGTGGAAAATGAACTAAAAATAAAATAGAAGAGTTGCAATATTAAAATGTCTTTGAAACATCTATCAATAGAAATATCCAGATAGGAACATCAATCTACATGTATAATTGGTATTCCATTGAGGACCAAACTTCCTCCTTCACATGCTGATCTATTCCTACTCTCATCCCGTGAAATGTGACATACTATTTACAAAACGTTCAATATCAGTAACAGGTGCATAGACGGCGTATTATCACTGAATAATGCTCAGCTTTCATAAATTCCCAAGAGTTGGAGATTACAGATAAGACAGACAGTCAAGGATATTACATCATCAAGACCAATGTCTTACATCATCAAGACAGGTAGGATCGACCTGTCCATTGGGACGGATGGTGATATACCCTGTAAATCAAGCAAGCGATTTATTGAAATAAAATTAAAACCACGACATGACCTAGTGGACGTTCAACCCCATTTCTCTCTCTGTCTCTCTGTTTAATAGTGCTAGCACTCTATTATTAAATATCCCCGGTTGAGCAATTGATTGGAGTACTGACTGACAGGCAACGGTAATATTTAGATCTAACATACTTGAGATGATAGCACTCGATCACGATGAGTTTTACTGTCAAAGAAATATGACGGTGAACACATTCTAGTTGAGCCTCTCGTTTCAAGATGCAAATGTGGGTTAAAACGTATGACCTATCCGAGAGCAACGCAAAACAACTTCATCCTTCAAGTGTCATTTTGGCGAGGTTTGCTAATCCCCTAAGATAAGCTAAAAGGGATAACGTTTGTGCCTGTAAGATTCCAAGACCGTTGTCAGCCGCTACAATCACAATCATTGATCCCTGTATGTGATTTCAAAATAAGATAAGGGAAAATCTAAGGCAGGCTTGGTAACAAATCATCTTGATCATTGCCTTTTTATATCCACGTGACTAGGGAGCCAGCAAAGTACAATGTCATTGCTGATGAACTCGTATCATAGTAGCAGACGATAATGTCTGCTAGAAATAGGTGATCAAGCTGTTATTTGTCGCTTGCAGTGAGGACAAAGAATCGGTAAAAATGATATCCCAAAGTCTGAATCGAGCTGTAAAAGTTTTGTAGAACGTGTTTCTTATGTGATTGAGCATGCAGGTAAGAACCCTTGACAATGTGGATGTTATGACCGGGTGGGCCGTGGTGTCGCTGTTCGGGGACAATATCCGTCATAGCGGACTGTATGACACACGCTCTGCGTCATTAGACAAGTCGCAGCAGAAATTTGGAATTTAAACCCATTTCTTTGTTATCTCGGTTGATTTATTTCATTGAAACAGCATTAAATGGAATCTTTTAATATAAGTCACTTTTCCCCTTGTCAGTGATGCAGAACGGAGGGCCTGACAAGGACAAACGTCTAGTCGTTCGGATGGGACGACAAACCGAGGTCCCGTGTACACATTGGGGTGCACGTAAAAGATCCCTTGGCATTTGGAATTCGAGTAGGCCGTAGCGCCGCTGCCTGGGCAAAATATCCCTCATAGCACACTGTATGGCGTATGCCCGTCTTCCATTAGTCCAGGTTAGGTGCAGAAGATTAGGACGTTAAACCCCATTTCCTTTCATTTCTTTTGAGGACATCTAGATCACTATTAATTTCTTCGTGGAGCTAAATGTTAATTTTTGTCTCTTTGATTAGCTCCAACTTTAATCTCGGCTCCCAGAGAGAAGGTTACCGACCATTGCCATTAATCAGTCTGATATCGGTTCCGATGCTTCTCCCCAAAGTGGCTCTTGGCTGGCTGTTTTAGGTAGAATTAGACATCGGTTCTTCACGTGAGTTACATATTAATGGTCCCTGGAACATTTTCTACATCCTCACATCAAAAGTGCATTCAAGAAACAGTCGATTTGATGATTTACCCGGTTTTTGCGCCCCTCGCAACAAAACCCCCATGGTTCAGATATGCTACAAATCGACTCTAGCTTGTTCAACACAGCACAGCCCAATATTACCCGGCGGCACCCGGTCGCGATCTTGATCCTCGTGCAAAGATCAAGGGTTAATTACCACGCCCCTTACTCCTTGGCATGTACAATGGCAGACCTAATGATTCAACGCGCACGCTTTACCAATTTGGCCATCAAATCCCTCATGGTTCGAAAGACTAGAGCAGTGATTCTCAAACAGGTGTGGCGGGGATATTTCTAGGTGTGCGGAGATATTTTGAACGACACATTAAGAAAACGCGAAAAATTACGTGATCCCAATTCACTGGTGTCTACCTGCAATGTCATAGTTATGTTGTTTTTTTAAAATTTAGTTGGAGTCATTCTATGTGTCTATGGTTGTAGGTTTTTAATTTGCAAAATTCTAATATTTTTCATATATATTTAGTCAGGTGTGCCGGTATGTTTCATGTGTTCCAAGGTGTGCTGCGGGCATAAAACAGGTTGAGAACCAGTGGACTAAAGGACTGATGGCTTTAAAACACCATATAGCGCTAGATGCCACCCTCCAATTTTGTAGCTTTAGAGTTTCTTAATATCTCAACAATCGCCGCGTGTGTTCCTGGGTATTAACGAACCATTCTTCCAAATGCGTATAATTGCTGCAAGGATGAGATTGACATTTCAGCCTTGTCAAAACGTGTTAGTGTTTATAGAACAATTTACATCATCAGAATCGTCAACTAATTAGACCCATAGTGTGACATATCAGCCAAAAACGGCAATTTCGAAATATACATCCATTGGTATACACACATATATGTTTATAGATTAAAATATGTTATGTTTTTCCATTTCCTATCTGTTTTGTATTTGCTAAAATATTACATGAAATGATAAAAGTAAAAAGTGTGTGTATGTCAAGTCATTGTGGTCTTGTAAGTTTAACAACCTTTTTACAATAACGATGGACATAAATAAAATCAAGTTGTTAAAGATGAAAGATCCGCTTAGATTTGGTTTATTCGAGCCTAGTAGCGTTTGATCATAAGATCGGTCCTTGAGTCAAGTGGCGTGGTTTCGACCCCAGGTATGTAACAAGGAGTGGGTTCGCCTGACTAATAATGTGGGTTTTCTGCAGGTTTCCCCCACAGCTAAAGACCCCTGCGTGAAATTAACTTGAGCCATATGCTAATCCTTAAATTACCTAGTTTATGACCAGTGGACGTTAAACCTTATTTTATTTCATTTCTGTAGGGGTTTTCGTTTAGGGGTGATTTGTCTGTGACACGCAGTAGGCTCGCGTGCCCAACTTAATGGGTTTCTTACAGCGGCCTCGAGTTTCTTTAAATTTGCATCATAGGTTAGTACCAAAATGACCTTGTCTGTGTCAAGTGGACGTTAAACCCCTTCGGTGTGTCGTCCGCGATATCTAGAACTTTGAATGAGGGGATATTAATTCTCACCTGTTCATCTAGAAACACTTATTACTGGAAGAGATAACTATTGGTATACCACGCGTTGCTCTTTCCAACATATTTCTTCAATTACTTGGCTCCGTGGACCACTGTTTACTTTAACCGTTAGGTGTACTCTTGGCTATTTTCTTAATGCATCTAATATTAGCCTTAAATTATATCTCGACAGGTATTAATTAGATTCCAGCTTCCATTCAATCTTGTTAATAAACGCTTTCGTGTCAACCAATAAAGGTCTCTGCTGTACACCAGATGATATTTCAAACTGCACGCACATGGTTTCCAAATATAAACATATCCAATTTGCTGGTATTTCCGACCCGTGTTTCTTGGTTACCGGGTTTGCAGGTCCGCATCGTCCTACAGTCTGTTCAATCTGATTAAAACACAGACCCTATTTCGTTTCGTATTTTATAGTTCAAAATTTTGTTTTACTTGTCTTTACTACATTGGGATCTGCAACAATCCTCAGCATGTCAATTCCCCAACCTTCCAGCAGTATTAAGTTGTGGGGAGCAATATTGCGATACATCCGAGTGCTAGAAGATCAACAAAACTTAAATTTAAAAAAAAAACGCGGAAGGGAAATTTCGACTAAGAAGAAGGATATAGTGTTGATACCTCATGTCAACATGTACAGATAGAGATAATGCAAAATGAAGATATTGAAAAATGCCATTCAAATTACTTGATTCTGAGCCAAGTTATCACTGTCTGTACTTTTGAAAGATGTGTGTATTGATTATTTATCATCGTAAACACGATACTGGTATACGCGAGACTTAGACTCGCTCCTCCAATTTTAAATTAAATTATGATATGGCCGAACCTTTCTAATCTAGTTAAAACCTCAAGCATGGGAAGGCATCGAGAGTTGGTTATGGTCTTTTCATGGTAATAAAATGTCTTATTAATAAAACAATATTAATTTGAATAATGTATCTTCACCATTTTAGTAAAACCTCAAGCATCCGATGACATGGAGAGTTGATTATGATCTTGTCATAGTAATAAATGTCTAATTATTAACATGACAGCTGAAACAAGCTCTTGAATAATGTGTTTTTAACATTTAATAAACACAACAAAATACAACAAAAGACAAATTAATAAGTGTCTGGTTACTCAGAAACGTTTGTGGTTTGTGCGGCGATGATAAACAGTATTACACAAAAAACCCAAACAAAACACCACAGCATTCTAGGAAAACACGTCCGAAACAAAACAACAAAAAAACGGTATAGTTAGAAAAGTCTAACAGTAGAATATTTGTTTGGTATCCTAGAAACGTTTGTAGTTTGTATGGCGACAATAAACGCCATTCAACAACATATTTGCAAATTTGTACTAATATTTGTGACTGCCGTTTATTTGTCCGTCTGTATGTCAGTTCAGATTTAGCAGTTAAGCTAGGGTCTTCCCGGGGCCGAATGGGGTGTATGGTGGGACCTGACAGCAATGGGATACCACTTCCGGTTTCGGGGTTATGGTACTTCCCATTTCATGGTTATACCTGTGCCGTGTGATGCCGGGTCAACCGTTAGTTAAGACAAAAAATAGTTTCGATAAACTGGTATAAAGGATAGCGAGAAATCGATTAATTCCAATACTCGGGTGTTAAAAAGAGTTATGCGTCATTAATTATGTATCGACGATATATTATTAACGGCGATCTTGCATAACAGTAATGAAAGGACCGAAGTTATTATTCATTATTGTTTTTTACTAAATGACATTTGGGAGAAACGAAATGTTATCCTAACTAGACACGGTACCTGAGTCTTCTGTCTGTTCATATGAAATCGATCTCGGCACACCTGTATTGATGCTAATTGTAATTGAAACAGGTAAGAACGGGATTATTGATAAACCCAATGTTTTAAAACATCGATTCTCTTGTAAATACTATATTTATGAACCGAGATTACCTCGTAAGAATTGATGACATAACTCTAGCTAATTAAAGCTACAAACTATTCCTTATATTGGATTATTATAATGTAATGTCCCAAAATAAACTTGCCCTTAACTCTTAATAATGCGGTGGCGAATATCTCGTAAATAACTTTTAGAGCATTGATGACCTAATCCTAGCTAATTCATACTTTTGAAGCATTGGTTAAAACTACGAGGACTTCTTGTGGGTGGTTATTACACGGAGTGTCTCAAAAACACCCAACTCCGACCAGAAATACCGTGGATGCGATTTGTAAGTATTGATAGCCTAACCCTGACTCATTAAAGCTTTTACATCTCCCGTGTTTCAAAACAACCCATTTAAAATTTGCCCAGACTATAAACTTACACCATATGTTAATGACCTATTGGTTTCTGTCGAGGGAATTTGTAATAATAAAATAAAACCAAGTACGAACAATCCAAACTATTAAACAGAATTCGAAGTCATAAAAAAAAACATTATAGGCAAAATAGTGTAATCAGTACAAAATACTGCTCCCCGTATACAAAATACACGACAAACAGTGGTAACAGGTGTCCGGAAGAGTAAGCTTACCCTGCCTGGTGCGCCACACCCGCCATAGCTGCATCCAAACTATTAGGCAAAATGTCGGTAAAATAGCGTGATTGGCCAATGAACTATCGGTGTGGTAAGGTGTCTCTGATCCGTTGGACCCCTTTCATACACACAGTACTTAAATATGTCTCAATAGGATTAAGAGAGAGAGCGAGCGAGAGAGCGAGAGAGAGAGAGAGAGAGAGAGAGAGAGAGAGAAGGGGGGGGGGGGTAAAGTCCACTCGACACAAACTAGGTATGGTTCAGTTTTATTTCAACAACTCGCTTGCGCATAGGGGCTTTTAGCAGGGAGAGGACACCGGAGGATCCGGTGAAAACCCACGAGATTGGACAGGCGAGCCTATTCCTTGTCACGTACAACACGCCAGTTGATTCAATGACAGACCTTACGATACAGGGCGCACGTGCTAACCATTCAGTCATCTACCCCCACCCCAACCACTCAATAGATTGAATGTAAGAATTATAAACACTTCTAAAAATAATCGAAAGTAGCTTAGTTTTTTTATATAGGTATTAAAATATTGGTCAACTAGCTTCCAAAAAATCCCCGAAGAAGTACCGAATAAACTTTGTTGATACTAATTACAAAAAAAGTCAGAAAAACTCTACCTTTTTGTGCACGCCATAGAGTTCTCCACACTTTTCATGCGTGGTCTAGATCCTCCTAACAATTTTTAAATGTGGCCTAGGGTTTTGTCGGAAATTAATGTTGTTTAATGATTTTTAGGTGTTGAGGGTTTCTCGGATTTTGTCAGTGTTTTTCGGTATTTGTTAGAGTTTCTTCGGTATTTGACTTTTTTCGGAATTTTTAGGATTTTTTTCGGTATATAGTACAGCACCTCTCCCTCTTCGCGTAGAAAGACAACATAAGTTACGTATAATAGGAATCGGAACCATTAATAAGATGAAACGGGATTTAATATGAATGACAGCGTGAATCCTCGCCGTAAAGTCTACAAGATGTTGAAATTGTGTTTTTGAAATCACAGTCCGAATGTTATTTTTACAATCCTAAAAGTACAAATCTAATTTGTTATTATATATAGCACAATTCAATAACAGTTAGCGACAACGAACATTATATTGTAATGGAATGTTCGTGACTAATTAGCTAGTTAGTGACATTGTTGCTGTCCGGATTTGAGAAAATCAGGTCGTTAATCGGTAGACAACTCTAGAGAATGACAGTTGGACTCAGACTAGTAATTATTTGCCCATTGACTTCAATGTTAAAAGCATGTAACATCACAGGCTGTAGTTTTTTTCTCAACATTCCGTTGGTTCCAATCTTTTTAGGCACAATGGGGACCACATTTGGCAATCTCCTCATCATAAATTTGTAGGGGGTTGACCATTTAGATTTTTTGCTACGGGGATTTGAAGTTCGCTGGGGTAAAAATCTCACTTCCGACACAATGATTGCTCCGCAGAAAGACATTTTACACCCCCTATCCCTCCGCTGTAATATCCTCAGTATTACCCAAAACTGCTATGAAATTGAAAATTTGATGCCTTTTCTCCAATTCTAGACCAAAAAGTCAACCCAAAAATGCAGGAAGAGGGGAGAAAAAAAATAAGGGAAAAATTGTCTATTTATAAATCGCACTACATTCGTCCATCATGAAATGAGGGGAAATAATTACTAGTCTTAGTCCTATATACCTCACATGTTGCTGCTATTTGAACAAATCTTTTGTAATCTAATAAACAAACATATATGCAATTCCCTGGCCAAAGATTATGAAAATCCATGCATTTTCAGATGAGCAGTGCTGCATTCTGCAAACACTATAATACGTCAGAAAACTGCGGAATTTCAGAGAGAAATTTCAAAGGGCATGAATTTTGAATTCCACACAACATTTTTATTGTTGAACATAAATGCATTCTGTAAAAAGATGAGATAAATTCAATGTAAATCAAACATGAAAATACTTTAAAACAGCAATCATGATGCAATATTACACTTTTTAAGACTTTCATCAAAAACCACACAGTTTTTCGCAGTTAACGTAGTTTCAAGTGCCAAATTATGGTTAAATCTAAGATGTTGAAACCTGCAGTGCCTATCAATTTTAAACTGTCTCCTATATAGCTGTATTTCCATAGGATAAGTAAGTTGAAATAATCTGATTGTGTAACACTACAACAGCTTTTTCAACCCCACCCCCCAGTATGAAATCGTATAATTTGAAAGCACATGAATTTTGAATTCCACAGAACATTTTTATTATTGAACATAAATGCATTCTGTAAAAAGATGAGATAAATTCAATATAAATGAAACATGAAAATACTTTAAAACAGTAATCATGATGCAATATTAGACTTTCTGACACTTTCATCAAAAATCACACAGTTTTCTCTGTTAACATAGCTTCAAGTGCCAAATTGTGGCCAAATCTAAGATGTTGAAACATGAAGTGCCTATGAATATCAAAATATCACCTATATAGCTGTATTTCCACACGATAAGTTAGTGGAAAAAATCTGATTATGTAACACTACAACAGTTTTTTTCATCCCCACCCCATAGTATTGAATCAGATACACTGCTGACCAATCATAGGTCACCCTGTTCACTCTGGTCTGTCAAATGATTTACAATGGTGATGGTGCCTACAACTTTCCTGGCAAAGAGATATGAACAACCGTCAACACACAGGCCATTTATTGGCATTTATGTTATCTTCCAATATGAGAGGTCATGATAAACACAAGGGTGTCCTGTTCAAGCTCGGAAATGAAATCATCATCAAAAAGCAAACTTTACAGGGGTCCTCGGCTGGAACCCAAACTGATTACGATTTGCCTTCCACTTTCACCACAGGTGACATAGAGAGAGATCAGGGATGAAATTGATATGCATCATCATTCTACAAAAGCCAGTCCAGGAAGTCATCGGGTTTCAAGATGTAGACCTGAAATGTTAAATTTGGATGAGAATGAGCATTCTGGGGCGAATACTATCCAGGGAAATGGATCATTGACATCCAGAAAATGGTCAAAATGTGCAATTCTGTCTTTCAGTTACATGCTAAGGGGACAAGAAAACCCTGTGCAGTACCAAATTTCCAGCCCATTAGTCAGCAGAAGTGGGGATCAGGTTGGATGTACTTCGTAAAGTGTATGAAATGCCCATTTATCTCACCTGTTCTGCTTCTTTTTTTCTTTTTAAAGCTTGTGTTGAGGTCAATCAATCCACTCTATGAATGAAACATTAGCCTTGGCACCTGAAATGATAGAAAGCTGGGGATAAATATGCAATAAAAAAAACTGTGGGATAATAAGAAAGGAAAAAAAATGGTCTCAATTGGAAATAGAAATAAACCTCTTTGTTTCTAGCGAACATCCCGTCACTGGACCTACAACTAGAAACCAGTTCACAGTCAGTAGTCAGTAAAAAAGTAAACTCTGAGTGTCACATAAGTCTATGGCAATCTCAAAGGTAGACACCATCTTTTGAAGTTTGGTCTAAATGTCAAGGCCAACTGCAGATTTGGTCAAATGTCACACAGGTGTAAATTTTGGAGTGTACCTGTTAACATATCATTGTGTGTAGGCCAAATATTTTAGGTCTAAATATTAAGGCTAACTGCAGACTTGGTTCAAGGTCACACATAAATTGGGGTGTGGGCGCATGATTTTTGGACAAAATTGTGGGTTAGGGCTAGGGTCAGGAATGGGTTTTGGCTTGGGCCTGGGGCACATGCTTGTTGACGAGATTGCAGGTTAGGGTTATGGTTAGGGTAAGGTCTTGGGTTAGGGTTAGGGTCAGCTCTATTTACATCTCGGGACCTTCAGGCCAAATCTGCAGTTGAATAGGCCTTAATATTGAGACTTAAAACCACGTTTTGACACCATAGCGAACGAAATTTTAACATCTGCAAATCAAATTCACCCTCGGCCAACAGATACCCCCAATAATGGCTATTTTGATATGAAATACACACAAAACTTACTGCTGAGCAATAAAAAAACAGTATTCTTACCATTTCTGATACTTTCCATTCAAAACTTCAGGAAATAAGTGGCTCAGAAAATATTCATCGTCCATGCTTATTGTTATATCAGGACTCAGACTAGTAATTATTTGCCCATTGACTTCAATGTTAAAAGCATGTAACATCACAGGCTGTAGTTTTTTTCTCAACATTCCGTTGGTTCCAATCTTTTTAGGCACAATGGGGACCACATTTGGCAATCTCCTCATCATAAATTTGTAGGGGGTTGACCATTTAGATTTTTTGCTACGGGGATTTGAAGTTCGCTGGGGTAAAAATCTCACTTCCGACACAATGATTGCTCCGCAGAAAGACATTTTACACCCCCTATCCCTCCGCTGTAATATCCTCAGTATTACCCAAAACTGCTATGAAATTGAAAATTTGATGCCTTTTCTCCAATTCTAGACCAAAAAGTCAACCCAAAACTGCAGGAAGAGGGGAGAAAAAAAATAAGGGAAAAATTGTCTATTTATAAATCGCACTACATTCGTCCATCATGAAATGAGGGGAAATAATTACTAGTCTTAGTCCAGTTTGATTCGTAATCACGTGTTTTCCAAATCAACATGTCGGCCAAATACTTTTTAAAAAGTATTAATTAACCTTGGAATCCCGAACGAATTAAAGAGCTCCACGCTTGCTTTAAAATGCCACCCGGTGGTCGAATCATCACGCAGACGAATTGTTGCTTTAAGAATTAAATATAAAAATAACTTGAATGAAATAAGTATGTTTTTGATAAAGAAAAGAACATTTGTTAGCGCCAAGACCGAGCTGATTTCATCGAGAAGGCTACAAATAGAACGAGGATTATTATCTAGATATTAAAAAACCATTAGGGATGTTCCCCCTGTTAACATTTACATGCGATATACTTAAAAAGAATATTCTAAAACGATGGAATGAAAATGAAAAACCGTTTTTTTTAAAGTCTATTATTCAATAATAATAATAATAATAATAATCGTTTTCTATAGCGCTGAACATTCAGTCAGTCTGGCTGCTCTGTGGCCCTTATTATTTGATATATAAATAGAACACAACTTTTATGGGAAACAATCACTGGTTTTATTCTAATGGTACGACATTTCGAGAAGTATCCTCTTATTGTTATCAAATCCAATGAAATTAAGTAAACTTGAGATGAATATGTAAGAGTTGCATGATGAAGCCTATTATTTGTCGGTACCAACCCCGCTTACTGATAAGGGTTTCGTTACGTGCACACCAACGGGGGAACATATGGACTCCCTAACTACCCAACCATACAGTTGCCCTTGTCATGCCTTCCGTCCTGCACCAGTGGCAATGGAAAACCATTCCTGATAAGGGTTCCTTTACGTGCACGCCAACGGGGACACATATGGACCGCCGCGAACGACCATACAGCTGTCCTTGTCAGGCCTTTCCTCCTGCACAACTGACAATTGAAAACCATTCCGGATTATCTCGATGAACCGTCTCGGCCAACATCGCTAGCGAGCCAATGTCTTACCTATCTAGCCACGGTGGCTCTAGTAGATATACAAGGAGTGTGTCTATTCTATCTAGTAGTTATACAAGGAGTGTGTTGAGTACTATCATCTGTTAAATATAAAATCTGTATATTGTCTTCTTGAATCGATGGTGAGATATACAAGGTGCCTACATGTAGCATGTGTTATACATTAAACACGGTGTATTTTGTTCTGCAATAATAAACAGTACTCAGATGTGTATAGATTAATCCTACTTTATAAGGTCTAATTCCAAGGTTTAAATGTTATAAATTGAACGGAAATCAGCCTTATTTCTATTCCGATGCCCACAAAAAATGGATTGCATAACATTATGAAGAGGGCGTATATACATATGTACACATAATGTCGTATGATGAGTGGGAATTGGATAGGAAAGTTATAATGTCGTATGATGAGTGGGAATTGGATAGGAAAGTTAAAATATCATAACATACAAATCAGTTATGTCTAGCGTCTGGTTATTCCTGTCTATACCGGTAGTATTTTACCCTGTGGGATATGTTCAGCCCCATTCAACGAGTCGCTTTATTCCAAATGGCGCGATTGGTGTGCCAATTTTGAAATGTTCATTTTGTTTTAAATATTGGATATCAGAAGCCCATCTTTTTTACGGTAAGATCACAACATCAATGTTGATTTGAATTGACCAGTAAGTCCTGTTCGCAATGTCGAAGACTGTGGATGATATTGAGTTAAAGACTTGCCTCCTTTAAGATTAAACCTATACGTGAAAGAACACCAAAATTCTTTTACCTCACCAGAACACATATATCAAATCTTAAATATATAAACAGACTTTTAAAAAAACTCACATTAATCCCCAAAATAAACGCAAGTAGACCAGACGATATATAACAACAAGCGCGCTTGTAAAATATAACAGGCGTTTCTAGATAAACCGGTTTTAGATTAATAAATCAAACAAAAAAAAAAACAACAAAAAACAAAACCAAAAACAAAAAAAAACCGAAATATTTAAAATTCTGTATCTCAGACGTTATAACACTACATCACCTGAATCACAAAACACAAAACCTGTAATAATCTTTATCAAACTGATAATTCGAGTAGATGGGGACTGTGTATTCAATATAATCGAGGAGTCAATATTGCTAGCTGAGTAAGATGTTGAATAGCTAGCTAGGCGAGACAGACGCAGGCTGGCTAGGTAATCGAGAAGCAAATGTGGCTAGGCGAGTAAGACGCTGGCTCGCCAGCCTGGAGGTCGCTGGTTCCATACCGGTGTTGACCGAGAAAGTTCATCGAGATTTCCTGGCGTGGTTTCTATCTGTCAGTGGTGAAGGATGGAGAGCCTGACAAGGACAGCTGTTTAGTCGTTCGGGTGGGTCGAAAAACCGATGCCCCGTCTATACATTGGCGTGCACGTAAAAGATCCCTTGGTAGTTGGAATTCAAAATAAGAGTGGGTCATAGCGCCGCTGCCGGGCAAATTTCCTTCATAGCACACTGTATTGCGTATGCCCGTCTTCATTAGAACAGTCGGAGCAGGGCAGTAGGACGTTAAACCCTATTCCACTTCTTTCTTAATGAAGTTTTATTAGACCGCAGCACGGCTATCGTTATATTTTCACTACAAAATAACAACATAAATTATTGATTGAAATGGACCTTTAGCTCCTTTAAACCCCACTGTATTTCCTTACGTTCGAAACCTGGAATTTGCTCGTTGAATCATCCATACTTGTGTACATGTATCATAATTAACATTACAAGACGACAGCATGACATTTATAATGAATAGCACGGAATGATCTTACCGCATGTAGATGTACAGTAGTAGTTAGTTCAAATCAATGAAGATTCTGTTTTCCACAGTTAAAGTATATAAAGCTTACGTCGTTTCTAATCACTTAAACATAAACTCTTATCCTAACATCATTACAGCTGTTGTATGACTCTTTGAAGATATCAGCAAATTTATAACATTCTGAAAAAAATTGAAATGTCTAATACTTTTTGATCAGGCTCCGAGTTCACAAAGCATTCTCAGACTTAAGTTATTAAGGTTTTACTCAACTTTCAATCACTGTTTATGAGAAATATCATTGATCCAGAAACACAAAACTTTGTACATAGTTTCTTATTGATATAATAAAACAACAAAACTTTTCTAAAGGGCTATATTTTAGTTAAAATAAAGAGAACAATTTTGAGTAAATTCTTAAGTCTATGAATGCTTTGTGAACTCGGGGCCAGATATTTTTTCACAGAACCGTATGCTAGATTTACATACTAGCTTTAATGTCGATTCATTTGCCACATGAGCTACAATTTTAGCCGGGGAGTTACAAAAATATCTAAATAAAGGAAATTTGAATAATTTATATGACTAAAATAGTTACATATTATAATAGAATACAATACTTTGAAATTGACCAAATTGGCCAAATTAGATAACTACGCCACACAGTGCAGAAGTCAGAGTTTTACTGAAACAATACTAAATGATTCTAAATTCCAACCTCAGACGTGTGTAAAAATCTAACGTAGTGAAGTAAAAACAGCGGTTCTCATGTTACGTAAGTCTGACAAGCACCTGTTGATTCAGTTAATACGTATTGTTTTTATTAAAGATAAAGGAACTTTGTCGAGACAAATTGGATTTTTTTTTTACGTCCAATTTTAAGAATACTGTTAAGACTAAAGTTGTAGGGTGGCCGAATGTATAGCCCGTGCGCGCTGGGTCTGAAGGTCTATCATTGCGTGGGTTTGATTTCCCGCTTGTACATGCGCGTTGCATCACAAGGACTGTTATTGAGTCAACTGGCGGGGTTTCAATTCTCCGGTTGTACGTGACAAGAAGTAGGGTCGCATCACCAACCTCATGGGTCTTCTCCGGGCCCTCCTTTTTCCTCCCGTTGCTAAAGATCATACGCGCAAGTGAATTATTGAAATAAAACGGAACTATATGTTAGTCCCGAAATGACCAAGTTTGTGCCGAGAGGACTTTAAACCCCATGTCTCTCCCTGTGAAGACTAATGACAAATGCTCAAGCGGCATATGCCTATTGAATCTCGGCAAAGATATTATACCGCCCTTGTATTTGTACGGGCGACACCGAACCCCGCGAGATTTCTCCGGATTCCTCCCGTCCGAATTGTTGAATTTAAATGTTCCGTAGAACGTTAGTCTATACATCTGAAAACAGTTGTAACCATCTCTCTCTCCCTCTCTCTCTCCTGTAGTTAATAATTAACAATTATTTGAATACATCCCCTCACTTTAAACCTAAATAGAAAGGTTTGTGTTAATTTGTACCTATTCTTAACCTCTAGATAACTTTCCTTTGCCTTCTGAGAAGTTTCGACCAATGTCTTTATCTGTATAATTACTTCTGTGTGTTGTGTAAACCCCGATGAACCAAGTTGTTTTTACTGACTACTGTGCCAGGAATTTATCTTAGAATCATACCGAGTTATTTAACAGTGAGTGTAACAGACAGATAGGGAAATAATATAATACACTCGGTGTAGCAATATAGCGGACGGTGGCTTCAAGCTACGTCATTTGTTGATTGCGTCATGAGCTAACAGACAGATATAGTCCTGGATCTGACTATGGTTCTGTAGGACAATTTGAGTAGGGAGAATTTTTTTGTAGAAATGTTTAGTAGGTGGCTTTGTCAATATTTTGGACTTGGGTGGACACTCACCATGTGGTAGGTTATTCCGCTATGACGTCATCAAAGATGGCCGCCGACGTTATATCAATTTTATCCTACCTGCTTTAGTTTTCTGCCAATTTCTATGAAATAAAAGTCAGAATGAAGCAGTTTATGCGAACTAAAGTGAAAAATATATATTTCTTATTAAACTTTTTTAAAATTTTTTACGAAAACTCATTTCCAATTTTCAAGTGACAACGCAAAAACCGTACTAAAATATAGAAAAATAACACTTCAAAATTATTTTTCAATGGTATAACAATAAGAGACTCGTTGATAACACTCAAATAGGATTTTACAAGTTCCATCATAGTCTTTGACAATCATACATTTATAAAACGAACAACAGGGTAACTAATCGGCACTGCACATTTTACACAAAAGCAAGCACCAATAAAATCATTGGAATACTTTTGTACATTGAATTGCAGAACCAAACCATTTGCAGAACCAAACCATTTTAAGAAATTTCAAAGTCAAAATGACATGTATCTAAATGAATGAATAAATCATCAAGACAGTGATGTAGGTAGCATGTATAAAAACAACGACCGGAATCTCTCTCCCGGATTCGAAATGAAATTAGCAAACATAATCCTAGCGCCAATATAAACCTCTATTTATCACGATTATTATAATTGTTATCTTTATATTAGAAAATAACATTTTTATACGCCCACATTGAAATGTGACGTATATTGCTGTCGCACTCGTCCGTCCGTCCGACCGTCTGTCGGTCGGTCGCGTCCGTCCGCCCATCGTCCACAATTTCTTGTGAACGCACTAGAGGCTAAAGTTAATATCCAATTGACTTTAAATTGATACACAGTTTTTAAGGTCATGAGACGAAGAAGCCTATTGATTATCAGCGATATCCATTGATTTCTGTCAGAGTTATGACCCTTGATCACTTTGAAAAATCGTGTTAACGCTCTAGAGGCTAAAATTAATATCCGATTGACTTTAAATTGATACACAGTGTTTGAGTTCATAAGACGAAGACGCATATTGATTATAAGCGATATCCGATAATTTCTGCCAGAGTTATGGCCCTTCATAACTTTAAACTATCTAGTGGACGCTCCAGAGGCTAAAGTTAATATCCGATTGACTTTAAATTGATACACAGTGTTGAAGGTAATGAGACGAAGAAGCCTATTGATTTTCAGCAATATCCGATAATTATTGCCAGAGTTATGACCCTTGATCACTTTGAAAAATGTTGTGAATGCGAACGCTATAGAGGCTAAAGTTGATATCCGATTGACTTTAAATTGATACAGTGTTTAAGGTTATGAGACGAATGATCCTAGTCATTTTCAACGATTTCCAATAATAACTGCCTTGTAGACGAAGGGCATGAGACAAACAATTCTAACCATTTTTGATAATTACTTAATGGGCTATTACTTGTAATAAGATTTTAAACGTTGTAAACGTTCTCCTTACTGACAAAAGAAAAATATGTGACAACCCTTGTTGAATGCTTGGACGACTTAGCTGTTGTGGGCGTATGTTTTGTTGCCTGGCAACCTATCTTATTAAACATTAAAGGAACAAAATCGCTAATATTTGGGACTTATAAATTGACAGAAATGGGTGTCGCAATGTATATAAACTGATTTACATTTAAACTTTTCCGTTTTTACTCTAATTTCAAATTAGTTATGGTCGGCGAAATACGCCAGAAGTCTCAAACGAATGGTAATCTCTAGTGCCTGGTTATTCTAGTCAGACACCGATAATATTTATTGCGCATGCTTTCAAGATAAGAATATGTCATCACCGTTTGGCTTGTGGAATATGAACCGCATTATGGAACACGATTCGTGTACCAATGGTAAAATGTTTATTTTGTCTTAAATATTGGATATCAGAAGCCCACCTTTTCCTGGTAAGACCACAACATCAATGTTGATTAAAATTGAAAAATAATTTATGTTTTCAATGTCGAAGACTTTGGATGATATTGGGTTAGAGACTTAACTACTTAAATGGAAAGTTTATATATAATAGAAAAAAAAATGAAAAAAAAAATCTATTAATGTAAAGATACTAAATATCACACACTAGGCTAACTGAGCAGGCAACTATTTCTACACCGTCCCCAGTACGTCTGCAATTGGTTCTAACTAGTTTGTAATTCGAACGCTCTCCTATTGCATGTGCAATCCTGTCCTGTCCCGACGGCTATAAAAATCCATCGAGTTCTTGCCATTCCTTTTCCGGTTCAATGCTTAGAGCTGTGATGATCAAGCTCCCATCACATCACAGGGTGCTCTAGAACTTTGAACCTGGTGGTGGTGGTGGTGGATGGCCGAATGGTTAGCACGTGCGTGCTGTATCATAGGCGACCCTACTACAAGCGGGAAAACGAAACCACGCCACTTGAATTAATGACAGCATTATGATGCAACACGCACGCATTAACTTTTCGGCCAACCAACTCCCATAAACCAGTGAGGAAACAGCCCATAGTTTATACCCTACGTTGTTACACGGCCCTAGTAGGATCGAATTACGGTAGTTCTGGTCGTAGTCACTCTGTCTAATTGAAGGAAGGGGAAAATGGGGAAAATTTTAAGCAGACTTAAAGTTCTAGGGCACCTTACCGTCCATGAATTTCATAAGCAGATCGTAAAAATGTTGCTACTTCGTTTGAACCTTTCACCTGTTCATGCGGAGATATAAACATTGAGTTCCCTGCGAGCCTACACTAACCCGATTCACCCATATTTTTAGTATGTTTACAATAATATATCTCGAAAATGCAACATAGGAAGCTTCTGAAATTTTAAGGCTAGTAGTTTATTGATCCCATGAGTCTGGGAAATAAAAAAAACATTTTGCCACCACAATTATGTGCGTGCAGTGAGCCTATTGATAAAATTGATAAAAAATTTACCAAAAAATATCTTCTTCACTTAAGTCTACATAAACATCTTCATTCTGGCCTTCATTTCTTAGAAATTGACAAAAAACGGGAGCTGGTAGGCAAAAATGGATATAACGTCGGCGGCCATCTTTGATGACGTCATAGCGGAATAACCTACCACGTGGTGAGTGTCCCCCCAAGTTCAAAATATTTATTTAGGCACTAACTAAACATTCCTACAAAAAAATTCTCCCTACTCAAACTTTCCTACAGAACCATAGTCAGATTCCGGATTAATAGGGGAATAATATAATACACTGTAGATCTCTAATGTTTCTTAATCGATTGAATGCTAGCTTCAGAAACTGTCGTCATCTACCAAGCTACGTCATCTATTAATATCGGCATTCGCTTATTGTTTATTAACCATTTGATTAAGAAAACAAAATCAAATATCTGATGTAGATCATTCCCAGTACGGATTCCATCCGATTAGATTACGTCCGATGACAGGATGACAGAGACAAATATAAATGGCATTAGCTGATTTGGCGTACGTGCAGGAGGACCACACCACATACGGACAGGACACAATGCAGATTTACATACAGGACACAATATACACAAACAGATCTACGATCAGGGCACAATATACACAAGCATACATATATCATATTAAAGGGGTCATTGTGGGTTTTTGTCAGTTTGCAAGTTTTTTTTCTAACATTTGATTTGGTGCAAGTGGGAGGAAACCGGATGACGCGGTTAACACCCATGAGGTTGGACAGGCGACCCTATTCCCTGTCACGTACAACCAGGAAATCGAAATCACACCAGTTGACTCAATGAATTGTGGTGTTAGAAGATAAAGATATGTTGTCAGAATGCTATTGGTGATGCTAGACCTCGGACCAGGAACTGAACCCTAAACACAACCTATCTTCTTGTTGTTCTCGACGCTCTTTGCAAAAATCCCAAGACTCCGCCAATTCATAGTCACGAAACCTGTCATGCTTGCCTCGGGTGCTACGTCGCAATACCAAGATGGCCGTGATGACATCATAGTCTGTTAATCTACAGTATCGTGCTGCATGTTAACTTCAACCATGACCGTGTAAATAATTTTTTTTGGGGGGGGGGCTAGTGGTCTAGAGTGCCGCGCTTCGACCTCTAGCTGGCCGGTCACCCCTGGCTTGCGGCTGTGGTTTCGATCCCTGGTGTGAGCGTATGTGGCATGGAGATAGGAGCGCCTTCTCAACCTCGTGGGTTTCCTCCGGGCACTCCTGTTTCCTCCCACTGCAAAAGACCCCTACGCGCAATCGAATTATTGAAATAAAATTGAAACCATATGTTAGTCCCAAAATGACCTAGTTTGTGCCGAATGGAAGTTAAACCCCATTTCTGTCTCTCTCTCTCTTGTAAATAATTTTGTCTCCGTTGTTTGGTTATGGGTAATATCAACCTAGTTAGAAAGTCGGTATGACATGTACACGACCTGACATTAAATGGCGGATTAATTATGACATCCCGTCCTGCGAGTGAACATGATATAAAGGAGTGAAATATTTAAATCATCTCGTTTATCCTGTATTCGGATTAATATTTGTGAAAACACAGTATGCGGCTTACTGACTATCGGTCTTAATGATGTAATAATAGAAGATGTAGCTTCGGTCTTATCTCTAACTCTTGGGGATATATGAAAGCTATGAACTGAGCATTATTCAGGGATAATACGCCGTCTATACACCTGTTACTGATATTGAACGTTTTGTAAATATTATGTCACATTTCACAAGATAGTATGATTCGAGGAGGAATTTTATTTCCCATATTGGAATACCAATTATACATGTTGATAGACATTACGTCCTGGACATTTTGGGGGGTTGGGAAGGTCTAGAGTGCCGCGCTTCGACCTCTAGCTGGCCGGTCACCTCTGGCTTGCAGCTGTGGTTTCGATCCCTGGTGTGAGCGTATGTGGCATGGAGATAGGGGCGCCTTCTCAACCTCATGGGTTTCCTCCGGGCACTCCGGTTTCCTCCCACTGTTAAAGACCTCTACGCGCAAGCGAATTATTGAAATAAAAATTGAAACCACATGTTAGTCCCAAAATGACCTAGTTTGTGTCGGGTGGACGTTAAATCCCATTTCTCTCTCTCTCTCTCCCTGGACATTTTAATATGGCCACAGTGTCTCTTTTATTTATCCACTTAAACATAACTCTGCTTTTAATTGAGTTGGAATGTTTTTACTGGGTTTATACGTGTTTGTTCATTAGGTAAATGTTTTGACCGAGTTCAATGAATAACATTTCCCGCTCAAGCTACGCAATTTTATTGGTCGATGCCAAGATAAATTTGATTTTATCTGATGGAGAGTGATGAAACTTAACCCTAAATATAGATAACGAACGAAAAACGGGGGCGGGAATCAGAGAACGAGAGAGAGGGAGAGAGAGAGGGGGAGAGAGGGAGAGAGAGAGAGAGGGTGGTAGTGGTCGTTTCGGGAGAAACATGTTTCAATTTTATTTTAATATAATAAAAGGAGTCTTTTAACAGTGGGAGGAAACCGGAGGGCCTGGAGACACTGCTCTTGTACAGATTTCCTCATGCGACTGTAGATCGCGGTTCCGTTGTCAGGGCAAAATGTACCTTGCAGTTGCTGCAGGAAAAGTAATTAGACATTAAACCTATTTCACTTCATTTCATTTGCAAGTTGAGCTCAGATTCTGGTTCCTGCCACAGGGTGGGTCAATGCAAAATTCCGGCTATTTGCTAAGACCCGCTCAATTTTTGTCAAGGTCGCTGAGATGTAAATAAGGTTAGGGCATGTGATTGTTGGCGAGATTGTGGGTAAGGGTAACAGCTACGTCTAGGATTAGGGTTTGGAGATTGTGGGTAAGGGTAACAGCTACGTCCAGGATTAGGGTTTGGAGATTGTGGGTAAGGGTAACAGCTACGTCCAGGATTAGGGTTTGGAGATTGTGGGTAAGGGTAACAGCTACGTCCAGGATTAGGGTTTGGATTAGTCCTGTTTAATTATTGTGACTTTTAACCAAACTTGAAATTGGCTTTATCAAATTGATCTAACCGCAAAATACCACATACTTCTGAAAGGTCGTGTTTACTTGGCGCAAGACAGGGCGGGGCTAGGCTAAATAGTAAGTGAATATTTCTCATTCATCCTTCTTATTCCCAAATTAAAATAAATATATCTCTTCTTTACTAATGCAAGGCTGTTTATGAATATTCCCGTCCCGAGAATGAAAAGATTTTGAATACGCGCGGTGGATTCGATATATCGCACAAGGAATAACATAACGGATTGGCTCATTATTTTGCCGCTGTTCTTTTCCTTCCATCAAGACCTCTTAACGTGATGTATTAGATAATACATTTGTGCAATATCGACAGTAATTAAATAAATTGGGTTATAAATAGACCTCAAAGTAGAACGTAAAGGATTGAAATTAAAAAAAACAAAAACAGGTTGAATCTGTGATTCATTAATAATGTGATCTCCGATTGATCACTGGATCCTGTATGTGTATGTCGTATTAATCTGCGTCGTATTTCTTAGCACATCAAAGACGTGTGTTACAGTAAAGATTGATATCAGAGCGGAGAGGGATGATATTCGGTGGGCGCCCGACCCTGTTCATTGTTTAATAATACATCAGAGACTCCTGACTACAGCTGAAAATAACTAATCTTACAACTTCTTGTGAAAGAGTGGAAGAAGTATTTGCCTACGTTGGGCAACCATTTTGTCGAGTTAGTTTCCATCCGATTGTCACGAATTACGAACTCAATCACCATGAAGGTGTAATGGAGGTATATTTGAGTGGTTTTGTGAAATTGGATAAAAAAGTTTAACCTCTAGAGGGTTCAGGGGCCATAATCCAGGAAGTATCGTAGTACTGCTGACCAAGAACCGAGTGTGACATCATATCACAATCAAAGTCAATCATTCAATGCGCAATTGTCCAAGGACGATAATGCCAAATGTCATGTTTGTGTGGCATAAATTAACAGAGCCTTGGACTTTTCTCTAACAGGATCAGTCGCCCTTACGAACAACCCGAAAACGACGAGCAGTGCTTGGGGTTCCTGGTCAACAAATACATACATCAATTATGACATGAGGTCGGTTTGTTATTGACTTTAGTCTTCCAAGTCGCAATAACCTTGTACTATGGAAAGCATCAGGTCATTCACAGACTATTGTAGGCAAGCCGAAAATCATCTGTGTTACTGTTACCGTTCTCATGTCGCAAATTTACGTCACATCCGGTTCTTCAAATCGTGGTTACCCAGCAACCGGACCAAAGAATCATTTGTTAAAATTAGATCCATACACTACTTTCTAAATCACATAGCAATTGTAAATTTAAAGGTGCAAAACCTCTAACTCAATGCTAAGTGCCCGTCTTCATTAGCCCAGTTTAGGAGCAGAACAGTAGGACGTTAAACCCAATTTCATTTCATTCCATGGCATTCATTGATATTCGAAATTAAAAACACGAACTAGAATTCAATATTTGGTCTACTTCAGTTAAACCATTCGACTCCCACTTCTATAATTTTAGCATTGGGCGGAAGAAGAGAACATATCAAGATATTTAATACCACAAATACTATTCATATCATATAGTCTGTTGTCAGTCGTAGCATATATTATTATTATCCTTAGGAAACGGATTAGCCCCAGGGATACCAAAACGGAAAGGAATTAATTATGGATGTCGCGGCTTCCTTATATTTTCAGATACGATTGTATTAAAAATCAATTTTCTGTCATTGATTTTCAATTCTTTACATGGAATCATTATTACTGAGACCATTGTTAGAGCAATCACACACATAAATACGGTAGCTATCTAATGGAATCATTACTGAGACCATTGTTAGAGCAATCACACACATAAATACGGTAGCTATGTATCCACAATCAGCCACATCCCCAAGATAAGGAAATTATATCTCCGTCATCCCTCCATTCTTATAAATATCGTGATCCCGGTAACTTCAGATCAAATCATGATCAAGTAAAGATAAACACGACATGTTTTGATCAGCTTTCCTATTGTCACCATCAGGCTTTGAAACTTTTGACCTGCGTGGTATTTAACACATTTTATTAATGGCATTATTGAGCAATGTCGTAATTACAGCTAGATTGTTAAAACGGTTGTTAATTAGCGGTAATTAGTATAAACAGCGTGGTTTATGCATAACTCGAATGGTGTTAATAAGGGCTGTTGTTTATTGTAAATAACTCATAAAACACTCATTAATTTATAACACCATTCGTGCGCAAAATAATTGTCAACAAAAGTGTTGGGGGCGGAGTGTTCTTTTAAGAGTAGGGAGCAATAGGGGAATCACGGTGGCTAAGTGGGTAAGGCGCTGGCTCGCTAGCCTGGAGGTCGGGTGTTCGATCCCTGCATTGGCCGAGAAAGTTCATCTCGATTTTCCAGCGTGGTTTCTCCTTGTCAGTGATGCAGAAGCAGGGCCTGACAAGTACGGCTGTCTAGTCGTTCGGATTGGATGAAAAACCGAGGTCCGTGTACACATTGGCGTACAGGTAAAAGATCCCTTGGCAGTTGGAATTCGATATAAGAGTAGTCCGTAGCGCCGCTGCCCGGGCAAAATTTCCCTCATAGCACACTGTATGGCGTATGCCCGTCTTCCATTAGCCCAGGTCAGGTGCAGAAGAGTAGGACGATAAACCCCATTTCATTTCATTTCAGGTAGGAATAGGGTTTAACGTCAACTCTATGTGTTATTATCATGATGCACACGTATATTGTTTAACAGGTCGCTTATGCGTCAAGAGTCTTGGGGGTGGGGGAAGGGGGGTGCGGGGACACCAGTCCTCTCTTTCCCCACCTCTATTGTTTAGAGTCTGGATCCACCAGGCCATGACTAATGAATCCCCAAAGATTTTTAAAGTAGAGTCTGTAACAAGTTTGTGACACTTCAACAAAATGATTTAATAATATTAGTGAAAAAAATTACAAGTAAACAAATACACATAATGGATTCTTATATAATATCATTTCCAGAATTTTAATAATATTACGCTAGGACTTAAAACCATCTAGCACTAAATTCTGACCACCTTTAGTATTAGCAATGTATCTGTTCGCTATTTCGGAATAACCATTTGTGATTCAGAGGAGCTATATCAACTGATAAGCTATGATTATTAAATATCAGTAGTTTATTTGCTTTTGTTTCAAATTAATTATTACATCAAAACAGCTCACAATTTTAATTTAATAGTAAACTGATTTCACCAATTTGATAGTGGGAAGTGTTCGTCAGTGATACTAATTAATTAGAACAGACCAACGGTCTATTAACCTCCTAATCCTTTATCAAAATAATCAAATGTGGGGACAGTGAGGTTAAACCGGATGGCCTAGTGGTCTAGAGTATCAGATTGCGATTGTGGTTTCGATCCCTGGTGTGAGCACATATGGCTAGGAGATAGGGGCCCCTTCTAAATTTACTCCGGGTACTCCGGTTTCCTCTCACAACAAAGACCCATGTGCGTTCATTAAATGATAATAAGACAGCTTGTCTTCGATGTCACTTTCGGTGGAAGCGGACGTTAAACACTAAGAACAACAACAATAAGTTGGTCTTTAGCTGTGCGATGAAACCGTAGGATCACGAGAAAACCCATGATATTGGACTTGATAACGATTTGTGAAATCTTGCTGAAACGTCGCAGTGTTATAAACAATAGAAAGCTGAATGAAAGTTGAGCAGCAAATCGAATCCTAATCCAGTAAATATCGGAGGCTAGTGATGACATCGAGATGACATCGACTAGATGCATTTCCAGTAGACTAGATCGATACAACTTGTAGATGCATTATGTAAGACTTAGAGCGAGCCGATAGTTCTCGCTATAATAGGTAAAACTGGAATGTGTTGAAAATTTCTGTCAAATTACTTCACAGTGAGCGGGGTTATCATCGTGTACGGAACTTTCGATGGCCTACACTATAAGAGGTTTCACAAATTATAGTGGGAGTTCACGTCAGGGCTTAATTGAGCGGCTTTTGATCCTATGACGCCAGGCATTGATTAATCAATCAGTGGTTTACCCACAGTTCTGTGCATCAAAAAAGTCAAAAACTCGCCTAACAGATCGGTTCATTGGCTTATCGCCAACATAAGCCAGAACACGTCAATGATAACAACTCTTCCAGATCGTAGTGTAGTAAAGGCAAGTAAAACGAAATTTTGTTTGAGCTAAAAAAACCAACAAAAACCGATTGCAGATTCTGGTATCCCATTGAAGCAGTAAATAAGGGTGTTGAACCATTTATAAATGGAAAATAGATACTTATACGTAGCTAAATATGGGCATCACTAGGGTGCTATTATTGCTATAAGTTGATATTCCTCTAGTGTAAACCTTTCTCACAGGAAATCCGCGATCTGTTCTCCAAACTGCTGTGCGTACTTCCTTCCTGGTTTAGTTAGTTTTTGTTCATTGGAATTCTCGTCATAGGATTGGACAGACGATTCGGATATTTTTATTTATATTTCAAGTCCCGAGCTCTAATCTCTTCCTAGTGGCGACTTTTGTCTTTACTAAATTAGATGAAATTTTCTGAAATTGCCTTTATGTTAACTATTTTTTAACTATTGTAGTGAGAACTGCCAACTCGTTACTAATTTCCCATAATGTATTTTTAATCTGTATATTATTCAGATTTACTGTTTAATATTTAGTTTAAAAAACCTAATCCCAAATATCAACAATGACGAATCTGGTTTTTACCCTGTTAATATCGTCTACTGAGAATATCGAATGCTTATTCAACCATTTTTTACAAGACAGATCTAACTTCCCGTTGATTGCAACGAATTCTCTCGGGACTTTAAATATATTGTAGTTCTGTTTTGTCGTGGATCTTTTATCAGAATGTTCAGTTTTTTTATTTGCAATCAGCGAAGTTACCTTTCCATGTACGTTTTTAAATCTGGGACTTTTAAACGTTGGTATAGCATTTTTCATATACTAAAAACCTAAATTCCAGAAGTGATTATATGTTCCTTTACAAATCTTTAAAAAATGACCTACTGTTGAATTATTTACTGGATCTGCTTTGTCGAAGCACACATGTACATCAAATTTTGAGATAGTTGAAGTGATCCTGGTGAAGGCATGCAGTAATGGTCACTAGTATCACAGTCCTAGGGTTAGAGTCACAGTCCCGTAAACGTCAATATCATAAACCGAATACCAGTAATGTTTTAATATTAAGCGACGTATGGACAAGGATGGTTTTATACAGTAAGAATGTCTTCTGTCAATTTTAGAGTAACATACTTTTATTACGTTAACCGTGTCCGACCCCACCCTCCTGATTGTGGGGAGCCATAATGTTTTGTTGGGTAGGACGTTGGTGCACTAGCGTGGAGGTCCCGTGTTCGATTCTTGCATTATCCGAGAAAGTTTAACGGGAATTTCTGTGGTGGTTCCCACTTGTCAGGGGTTTAGAACAATGTATAGTCGGTCAGATGGGGCGAAAATCAAGTCCCTCTTTACTTATTGACGTGCACGTAAAAGACCCCCTGACAGTAGGCCATAGTGCCGCTAACTGGACAAAATGCCCTCCCCCACATGGCACACTGTATCGTGTTTGCCTGTCATCATTCGACCAGTAGGATCAGATTAGTCGGACGTTAAACCCCATATCATTTCACATCCACCCTGCACAGTCCCGCGTGAGATGACGTACATACTAAAACAAAAGAAGATAAAACCAGTACCCTCATGTAACATACAAACTGTTTAGTACGGTACTAAAACAGACTTTAGAGAGAGAGAGAGGGGAGGAGGGAGAAATGGAGTTTAACGTCCACTCGACACAAACTAGGTCATTTCGGGGCTAACATACGGTTTAATTTTATTTCCTAACTTCGCTTTCGCGTAGCAGTGGAAGGAAACAGGAGTACCCGGAGAAAGAAGGCACAGACTTTATAAGAAAGATGTCGTGTTTAGATGTATGCTTATATATTACCAAGAAGAAACTAAATTCTATCTAGATATACAAGTGTTTATCGGCCATGTCCCAATAACAATTTCTCCTTAAACGTAATAGTTGTAGTCACGAAGTTGGATATTTCTTCTAATATGATTAAAATTTTAAAAAATGTTGCCCTTTCTCATCCCAACAGTAGAGTCGTGAACATAGAAATGTTTTTTCCGTGTATAAATATATGACTACATGACGAATAGCTATTTTGCCGTGTATGTAGATATGTCTGTTTATCGGCCATGTTTCAGTAACATTTTCACCTTAAACGTAATGGTTGTAGTCACGAAGTTGGATATTTTCTCATGATAAAAAAGAAGGAAAAATAGAAATGTTTTTCTTGAGTATAATATATCCGTGCACGAAGAAATAGGTAAAATTGATTTATTGTTTCATTATGGAACTAATAATTATCGTCTGGTTCGATGAGTTTTTCTGACGAAAAAACATAACATTTATAAATGTAGGTTTTTTTGAAAGCTTAGTGAAAGTAATATAAGTATGGCACAAGAGAAAGAAAGAGACAGAGGGAGAAAGAGGAGAGAGATAGAGGGTTTACGGACAACAAATGAAGTCAGTGTTACCGTACCAGAAAACAAATGAAATAAAGCTAACTTTAGCGCCACAGTACAAAAACATAAAAAAACAACAAATAAATGCCAACCTTTTAATTCTTGATAGTTGGAATTCTAAATACGAGTAGGCCACAGTGCCGCTGCCCTGGCAATATTCCCCATATAATACAGTGAATAGCGGATGTCTATTGTAATACGCCCAGTTGGACGCTAAAGTCGACTTCATTCACTTCACGATCAGGAGTTTGTTTAGTTGACTGACGTTGTGAGATGTAGAAATCAGACAAACCAACGCGTCTCTGACTTTGTTTGTTAAGTTAGAAACGACGGACGGAAATCATAGTTCCTGCAAATCCATTGTGGCACGCATTGCCAGTCTGGAGGAATTCGTTGACTTAATTAGATTTTTTTTACAACGGGAAATTGCCTGTAGTAGCCTGTTACTGATTAAGAAAGGTTTAGTGCCAAATGTTCAAATCTACGAAAGATGTTTCCGATTCTTATATCGCCTCCAGTCATATTCCAGGTTTTAGAGTCAAGGTCAGGAGGGATGAACGACAATTCGTCCAGTAGGATTTCGAACCGGAGGCTAACCAGTTTGCTTCTAGTAGCATTATATGTTATCAATTAAGGTATCCTATCAGATTAATGATTTATGACACCGAACCGCCTAATATTTCGTGACCTACCCGTGTTAATAGGCAACGTTTTGGACAGAGTGCTGTGATCATTAACAAGCAATCCTTGTCGATATGTCGCTAAATATTAAAACAATATGTGTATTCTATAAACGTGTACCCAGTGGCATATAGCTATAGCCATGACATCTCGAAAGATTTGGACTTCATCTATTTTTAGCCTATATTTATTGACAAAGCATGGATTGCATTTTTATAGAAATGACATGAGAGAGAGAGAGAGAGAGAAATGGGGTTTAACGTCCACTCGACACAAGCTAGGTCATTTTGGGACTAGAAATGGCATGAAATTAGCTGCTTAATTGGCTTGATAAAAAAACGAAGACGATGTGTGAGGTCCTAAATATGTTGGAATTCGAACGGCATTCATCAATAATTTGTGTTCTAATTACATAGTTGGCACCGATTTACACATAGCAACTGAATACTTTTTTTTATCATACCATAAATCCTCCAGCTACTACTACTGCTATTTTTAAAGACTATAAGGAACGTGCGTTTCAGTATATCTTGTACGGATACCTGTTGGTCTGAATATCTGTCAACCTTAATATCTTGAATATTGGCAAAACACATGAGAGAAAATGTAAAATCCAGTTCCATTTCATCGCATTATGATCAAAACTTCGTCATGCAAATTAAGAAAGTGGAACAAATATATATAGTAAAAAGACAACATATTTAGGACCTCACACATCGTTTTTTTATCAAGCCAATTAAGCAGCTTATTTCATACCATTTCTATGACAATCCATGCTTTGTCAATGCTAAAATAGATGAAGTCCAACTCTCTGGAGGTGCTATGGATATACGCTACTGGGTACAATTCTACAGAATACACGTATTGCTTTAATAACACTAAGCTTAATAAAGACTAAAATACTCTGTCTGAAACGTCGCTTATTAATAAACAGTAATTGTATCCCAAAGAACTGTGTCAACAGGACCCAAGTTCACAAAGAATTCTCAAACTCTCAAAATTATTTGCATTATTTTAACTGAAATATTGCATTTTATAAAAGTTTTTTTGTTTTAATGTATCAAATACATCAAGAAAAATTTCTTCAAAGTTGTTGGCGTTATTTTAACTAAAATACAAAACTTTTGTTGTTAATGTATCAAATACATCAAAAGAAACTATGTGCAGCGTTTTGTCACGCGATAAGACAAAGTTGAGTAAATTTCTTATTTTAGTCTGGGAATGTTTTGTTAACACGGGGTCAGTGTATTAGACAAAGAGAATACTGAAATGTTGCTATGTAATATAAAGTATTGGTGTTTATTGAATTGTGGCTTTTGTATTTGATTTAACCATTGAAACATTGCTCACTATAATATCTAATATCTGCGTTCAATAGATTCATTGAAACAACTTAGTTACTGACTATTTACACGAATGTTGGTGGTTGGGTTGCCGAATGGTTAAAGCGTTCTCGTTAGATCATAGATGGAAAGTGTTTCGATTCCCCGATTGTAGGCCTACATGACACGTATTAGGTTCTCTTTTCCAATCTCGTAGGTTTTCTCCGGGTTCTCCAACTACTAATGCGACTTATTCAGGGGCGTTTTAAGGTTTATCATAGCGGAGGCTACACTATGTTGAGGACTCTCTTTCGCGGGGATCCCTGACGGGGGTGGGGGTGGTTTTTATTGATGATTTTCATACCAGTGAAATGACTGCATAACGAAAACGATTGACTCGGACACTGGGGGCCATTTCCCTTGGCCAGAGGGGCCCTTTTGTCAGACGAGGGGCCCCTTTGTCTGCCTTTAGGGCCCCTACCTAACTACGGTACATTTCATTTTTGTCATGGGTTTTAGCATTTTCCTCCCGTTTTATTTCTTCAATACTTTGATTTTTATTCGCGAGCTAGAGCGCCTCAGCTATAAAACGCCCTTGGACTTATTGAAATACAATTGAGCCATGTTATTACATTTTGCCCGGACAGTGGCGTCAAGACTTTTATTACGAATTCAAACTACCAATCTGTGCATCGCCCAATCCGAACAACTATACTTTGCTATTGACAAGGGGGACTCACACATGACTTGAACCCTTCCACAGTAGGACGGATTGGCATATATGTAAAAGTAGATTTGATAGTTTGAACCGGATGTTTTAAGCAACCCTACTGCACCTGCCTCAGTAGGAAATTTTATTTTGTATTTCCGGTTTATGCGATGATTTAAGCTACCTTACTGCACACCTATCGTGATGTAACCGGATATCGGAACTACACAACCTTACATTTATTGATTCGGTTGTATATTTTTTACTGTAAAGATTCAATCTGCTCTTTCTGTCCTCACACTACGTGTAATATTAGTCCTTGTCCATTATTCTTAATTGATATTCTACCACACACATCAAGCATCTCCCGGGAAAATACTTCACATGTTCACAAGTAATATTATATTTACTGGTTTTATTTAAACAATAATGGTCAATCAGAAATGATATGCAACATTATGTATTGGAGACGTCCCAACGGACATGCTCTTACGTTATGCAGTTAGCTATGAATACGTTTCTGTGGCGACGGCAATCTCTGTCTTTATAAAAGAGCGGATTAAAAAACACAAATAATCTCGGCGAGGACGACAACAAACCCATATAATCTGAGAAAAGGTTTCAATAGATTTTCAAATAATGTTTTACCAACACCTTTTATGTCACCAAAACGACTCCGATAGAATTTATAAGCTACAATTTATCATTTTCTGGTGAAGCTCAACATCAAGCGCGGATCAATTTCAGCAAATTGAAATCTATCACGCAGTATCACTTTTTGTGGCCTCAAAAGCATGGTAAAAAGATTTTTATATAGTCACTTTAAGGAGTTAGTAATGTTCTGGCATTGGATTCAAGACAAATTTGACATTGGTAACAAGCAAATAAGTTTAATATCTGGTCATGTACAACTTGTTGAGCATGGCATTGTAATTTGCTCTTGTTATGTGGGGCAACATTATTGCAGCACGAATCGGGGGGCAGCATATTATTTCGTTCCGAGCGTTTTGACCTGGGCAATTGCCATCTGAGTGCTGTTAGGGATCATAGCGTGGTGTTTAAACAACGATATGACATTCTCTAATTGGAATATCATTTAGTTTTAATATTAAATATGAAAATTGTATAGGAATGGAATGTTTGTTAATCTAATGTAGTGTTGTTAATTGTATTTTAATACATCTAATCCTCCCGTGGCTACCCATTGTTATAGACATGTCCATCGTCTATTTTCATACATTAATGGGGGTTTGGCTTTTGAATACAATCCAGTAATTCTACACATTCCCAGAAAACAGAATCGCTTAATCCTTTCCAGAAATAGAACCTCATATTTGTTGTCGCAGGATAACAGATATTCACGGACAGATATTGTGTCACTTGGGCGGATCATTTGTTTGTCACCATACCCTGTCGAACACCCCTTAGGAATTCTACGTGGCTCAGTGAGACGCTGGTTAGCTAGCCAAGAAGTCGCGGGTTCGATCCCTGCGTTGGGCGAGAAAGTTCATCGAGATTTTCCGAACACCCCTTAGGAATTCTACGCGCAACAACTACGCGGTGTCTAAGTGAGTGAGAGGCTGGTTCGATCGCTGCGTTGGGCGAGAAAGATCATCGAGGTTTTCCGGCCTTTTTGTATGTTAATAATTGGTTGATTCTTGTTTAAGAAGGAAATATTGTGTATATTCGACGATTTTGGGATGCAAGGACTCGGAAGTAAACAAACGTGAATTTTGGACATCACCCGCGAACATGACGTCACAACCTATGTATTTTTGGTCTTGGACCAGTCTATAAACAAAATCGCCTCCTTTCGATGCCATTGGTCTCCTAGGGCAACCCATTTTATTTTTTGTCAGTTCTGAGTCGACAGGATGGTAGTACTTGTTGTAAGATGACTTTGGGAAAGAACTTATATAGGCTTCGGGAAAGAACTTATATAGGCTTTGCCTGTTCACTCCTTTTTAAATGAATAAAATATTGTTTAAACTAAACCAAGATGAATTTGACATGTTTGGTCCTTCGTGGGTATAAAATATAAGATTAAATGGATGTTATATGCCCTTATTGCCATCAGGGGGTTGGGATGGCCTAGTGGCCTAGAGTGCCGCGCTTCGACCTCTACCTGGCCGGTCACCTCTGGCTTGCGGCTGTGGTTTCGATACCTGGTGGGAGCGTATGTGGCATGGAGATAGGGGCGCCTTCTCAACCTCGTGGGTTTCCTCCGGGCACTCCGGTTTCCTCCCACTGCTAAAGACCTCTACGCCAAGCGAATTATTGAAATAAAATTGAAACCATGTGTTTGTCCCAAAATGACCTAAACCCCATTTCCCTCTCTTTCCCTCTCTCCCTTATTGTCATTAGGAAAGAAAGGTAATAGTCTAATATCAGATTAAATGGATGTTACATGCCCTTTATTATCATCCGGGAAGATGCGTAATAGTCTGAGAACTTCAAATGTGTTGTCATTGACAATACGTAATGACAAAGTCTGGTTACGAAATATCTGATGAAAAAAAACCTTTAAAAATATTTGGATGATATATTAGGACGATACGTTCCATTGCGTGGGCTACATCGTGACCAGCGTGGGTGATAGGAACATGACTTCTCCGCTCCTTGATGTTGTTGACTGTATTTATATAACTTGTGTTGATGTACTTCCTAATAGTACATGAAACAAACGATATTGTTTTATGATGTACTGTCTCTCTGCTGTGATGGAAGTTGGTGCCTGTAACAAACGATATCGCTTTATGATGTCCTGATTCTGTGTTGTTGTCATGGAAGTTGGTGCTAAAAGGTATTTATAGTGATAATGATTTAAACAATACTGATACCAGCTAATTCTATCTCATTTATACAACATAACTTTTGTCCGCAAATTTTTTTATAAAGTAAAGTGGTTGGTTTAGTATGAAAGCGTATAGGGGTCAATGGCGCAATATTAGGTTGATAATATATCAACATTTTGTGATTTTATGTTGATTTTATCTCTGAAAAGACAATTTTTGCCGAGTTAATTGAATAACTCGTAATAGTTGTTTTTGCGTTTTACCAACTAAATATTGCGGTATCTATTGACCCCTAAACGCTTCCATAGGTTTAGTGCAGGGACTAAAGGTCACATTGCAATTATAGCAACCATTTTTTTGTCTTAATTCCAGCATCCTTGTCGCATTCGTCATTTTATCTTTCTTGCACACGCCATGTTATATTGGATGTTTGTACACGTGTTTTCATACGCCCACATGTTGTTTGTGGACACTCTACAGGTCACAATTGTAATCCGATTTTGGCAATACTTAAAATGTAGGTTTATCTCTAAGAGATTTCGGTTGGCATGTATCGGACCGAGACTTCGTGTTTTTTGAGTTTATGGACTCTTTACAGGTCACAATATTTACCCCATCTTGATGAAATCAAAATAAATGTTCATATTCAAAAGATCTTGGTTCCATTCGATATCCGTGCATATCGGACCGTGACTTTTGGATTATGGCTCCTATTTGTACCCAAAGATGCAAAATGTGGGCGTATCTTACATGGCAACCGCTTGTTGTAGGGGCGTTAGTGTTTTGAAGCTCTTCATTTTTTTGTAGATTTGACGTACATCCTTTTTGTTCAAAATTTAAGAGAAGTCGGCAAAGTCATGTCGTATGCTTTCTAAGTCATGCTCAACCAGTGAAACAAAAATAAAACTCAGTATTGTTGTTGTAATATAGGGGGTTATTTTAGTTATTTGAAAGATGTTTTTCACGGGACGTAGTTACCTGCAGATGGGTGACATCGTGATCTAATTAGGTACCTTACGTTATTCTAGAACTTTCTGAGATTACGAGGACAGACATCAGGTCATTTTGTTCAGATTAGTTGACGTAAATGTGTGCCCAAAAAGAGAGTGGGAGAGAGAGAGAGAGAGAGAGAGAGAGAGAGAGAGAAATGGGGTTTAACGTCCACTCGGTACAAACTAGGTCATTTCGGGACTAACATATGGTTTTTAATTTTTATTTCAATAATTCGCTTGCGCGTAGAGGTCTTTAGCAGTTGGAGGAAACGTGAGTGCCCGCAGGAAACCCACGACGTTGAGAAGGCGCCCCTATCTCCATGACACATACGCTCACACCAGGGATCGAAACGACAGCCGCAAGTCAGCCAGCTAGAGGTCGAAGCGCGGCACTCTAGACCACTAGGCCATCCCAACCCCCCTCAGATAGATTAGTTAACGTAAATGTGTGCCCAAATAAAACACTTATCCAACTATGGTAATGGCCGAGTAAGTTCATTCGGATTTTACCGGCGTATTTTCTTTTTGTCAGTGGTGAAGGCCCGAAGGCCTGACAAGGACAATTGCCTAGTTGTGTGAATTGGACGAAGAACCGAGGTTCCGTTTGCACATTGGTTTGCACGTAAAAGATCCCTTGACAGATGGAATTCGATATAAAAGTAGGCCGTAGCGCCGCTGCCCGGGTAAAATTTCCCTCACAGCACACTGCATGGCATATGCCCGTTTTAATTATCCTAGTTTAGGAGCAGAACGTTAAACAACAATGTATTTCATTTAAAATTTGTATTTTCCTTACATAAAAGCAAACATGTTGTATTGGTTTATTTAAAGACACGTGTTTTTAAACCAGTACACCTGTCTGTAACAAATAGCATGTCAGTGTGCTAAAAGGCATATTTATAAAACAGTACGAATGTCTTGAAAACCTGATCCATCCATTATAAAGCTCATGAGAAGCCGGACACAGTTTTGTATTACAGATATTGCGCCCCGTTTCTTCCCGCTTATAGATCTGGCCCGAGAACCTAGGGGAATCGTATTGCAGTGACATTTCCAAGATGGTTGCTGTCTTGAAAACATGATCCATCCATCATAAAGCTCATTAGAAGCCGGACACAGTTTTTTATGTACTATTACAGATATTGCGTCCAGTTTGTTTCCGCTTATAGATCTGGCCCGATAAACCTAGTGGGATCTTATTGGTTACAAATATTGCAGTGACATTTCTAAGATGGTTGCGATGTTTCGCTAAAATCACTAAAATAGTGTTTAGTTTACTGGGGTTTTGAGGTTTTTTTCCACGAAGTTCTAATATGCGGCGCCGCCCAAATGCTTACATTGCCTTACAATGAAATAAACGGGTTGACCGTAGCTGTATATCCCATGCTATGAAAAGAAATTGAATGAGAATTGTTTTTGTGAATGATTGTATGTTAAAAGAATGTGACCCGGGCCGTTCACAATATTATCATTATCACAATTATATCAATATGTTTCAATAGATCTAATAATGTAGCTCTAATCAATGTTTGTTAATGTCGTAATTTTAAGTTATGAGAGGGTGACGGCTATCCTAAGTTAAAATTGATTTTAGTTAAAATTGTCCTTAAAATAGGTCTGTGAAATATGGAAGCGTATAGGGGTCAATAGCGCGATAGATACCGCAATATTAAGTTGATGATATGTCAACATATTGTGATTTTTCTAATGATTTTCTCTCTGAAAAGACAATTTCTGCCGAGTTAATTAAATAACTCGCTATATTGGATGTCGTTAATTCGTTTTAAATGCACACGACGACATAGCGCATGACGATATTTCGCGAACATGTCGACAATGGAATTTGTCGACAAAGCTTCAGAATAGCAATATCTTACCGCAAACACTGCACACATCATAGCGTGTTGACTCAATTTACTCGGCAAAAATTGACTTTTCAGAGCTAAAATCATCATAATAATCACAATACGTTGACATAATACCAACTTAATATTGCGGTATCTATCGCGCTATTGACCCCTATACGCTTCCATAGTGAAACGCCACTATTTTAAGTTAAGATTGGACTTTAACTTAAAATATTATTTCAGTGGATTTTAAGTAAAATGCTTAAAATCGTTTTGTGAACCTCACATGTCTTAAGTTGAGATTAAAGTTTTAGTTTAAGACGATTTTAAGGAGATTTAAGTTATTGTGTAACATTGCCTTGGTCGACAGGATGTTTGTGACATATTGAGTCATTTGTTGATACAGACTAAAGGAGTAAATTAATGTTCTATGCCATTTAATGTCATCAGAGAAGATAGTTACTTGGTTTTTAGTTTTACGACTTAGAAGGTGTTAATCGGATTACGACATTCCCGATCGATCAGTAAATCGCAATCAAAAACGACAAAATATCTCTAAAAATATTTGAATGCTTTATTCAAGCGCTTAGTTGGTTAAAAGCGAGAAGTGTGGGTGGTGGGGTCAGAGTTCGCTACTTTAAGACGTACATGCTGACGTTGCCGGTAGTTAAACGTGCTAAAAGGTATTTTTATTCTGGTAATGTTTTGAAAATTGATGATACCAGTAAATTCAATTTGGTGGACTATAGCAAATCTTATTGATAGAAAACTACTGTTGTCTGCTACTCACTTATTACGTAAATTGTTTTAGTGTGGTGTCGAAAGCCACGGCAGTCGTCATAGCAGTCATTTTGTGTCTTAGTTGTATCACACAAATGTCGTATTCATTTTGTCGTGTTATGTTTAGAAGATCAGGAATATTTCTGTTTTTGGGCACCCGTTTTTTAATTGAAAGTCGACGTGTTTTTGTAGAGGCGTTAGTGTTTGGTGTAGGTATTGTTGTAGATTTGACGTACATCCTATGACGTACAGCGATGTCATTCAAAGCCATGTGTAACTTTTTAAGTCATGCGATATGCTTAGAGAAGTTTTCATGAAGATGGAATAAGGAATACCTTAAAGCCCCAATAACACACTTTTTGTAACTGAATAATATGTCCCAATCTTCATTCTGGTCAACAAATTGCATTATTTTACAATATTCCAATTAATTGATGATATAAATTTCATCTTAACACACCCAATTCCAAAAATTGGAAAATACAAGTAATTGATTTGAAAAGTCTAACGTAAACCTTTTCAAATGTGACTTTGATTTAAAATATTTTCGAACCCTCTGGACAAGTAAAATAGGATGTAATGGATAATTTACACAACAGGTAGGAGGACACTTAAACATCTAGTACTTAGAATAAGACTATTATTTATTTTCTGGAGCTGCAAAGCCAACAAGAGTGTTATTGTCCCTTTAAGTCAGGACCAGGAGTATTTTAATTACGTAAGATTTAAATCCGTGGTTAACTGGTGAAACAAAAATGAATTGTCGTAACTTTTAACCTTGCAGTTTTCACGAAGTTTGAATAAGGAATACATGAATCTAAAGTCTAGGAATATATTTAAATAGGTAAGTTTTAACTTGATAGACAACCGGTGAAACAGAAAATAAACTTCAGTAATTATTATCATAAATGTCGATGATAATATAACTTATTTGTTGACGGATACTAATAGTAAGAACACGAGGGCCACACTACACGCAAAACAAACATCTACAAGATAAACCTGCGGACAAGACAGAAAATGGACACTGCAAAAGATATACAAATATAAAATCAAGAGAATGGATTGAGAAGGTAGCCGTAAGCATCCACTGCACTGTATGGTCCCGGGTCTGTTTTGGTAAAGGCTTAACTAAAAATGAAAAAAAAAATGATTTACAAAAAAGACCTAACAGAAATAATGCGACCAATTTTCAAATCAAATAATACTGTTCTCAATGGATATTTAGTTTTATTAAATATTATGCATTATTAAGAGAACAACGTTTACAAAATTTAAACTTCAAATATAATTACCAATATTGATCTATAATTAATTTTACGTTCTGCAGCTGATGCTGTTCGCATTTAACTGGACGAAATTCTCATTTGATATCTTGTAAAACTAAGATGCATTTTTTAAAAAATACAAGACGCTTGATTTTCTGATGATGTCCGCCTTCACTAACCCACGCAGTGCAGAAAGAGTAAGACAAGATAGCCCCATTTTGATTTTTGATTTATATTCATCAAAACAAGCAGTTGTCTATAGACAAATTACATGCCACTATATGGTGTCATATTATATTTATAAAACATTATGTTGTTCTTGACAAGATTTATCCACCATAAACCTCATTAGGAGCCGGGCTCAGTTTTATAAAGGGTTCAGCAAGAGAGAGAGGGGAGGGGGGAGGAGATGTGGGGTTTAATGTCCACTCAACACAAACTAGGTCATTTCGGGACTAACACATGGTTGATTTTTTTTATTTAAATAATTCACTTGTGCGTAGGAGTCTTTAGCAGTGGGAAACCGGAGGACCCGGGGAAAACCTACCAGACTGGACAGGTGACCCTACGTCTTGTCACGTACGACCGGGGTTCAGGGGAAGACGTTTTGTCAGTAACCCAAAAGTCGTGTTTTATATCCCCATATGCTTATATTTTTTTTTCTAATTTGATGCAGATAGGTAGGACAATAAAACATATTACATTGTATTCCATTTGAGAAAGTTCATTGTGAAAAATTGATATGTTTATGGCCTTTCACAAAACTACCTGTCACGTACCATTCAAATCCAGCATTTATTTGTGTATTTCTGTAACTTTATGTTAATAAACGTCAGTATGCTTTTACACAAATTGATAAATAATAGTTTGACTGTATTAAAACACAATAGTCACATGTTGCCGAGGAGTACAACACATCTGTTACTTACATAATAACATCCAATAATTTATCCAAGTTTCACGATTAACAAAAGGGGTTAATAAATAACTTCGTGTGATTCACACCTGAGTCTTCGAGTTTTATTGTAATCTGGAAATCGGATGACCTTTTTGTTATTTTATACTTGTATCCATATATAAGGTTCCAACTTCCTCCATGTCTTATAGTGATAAACGTGGTCCTTTAGGAGGTGAATCTGCTCGGTGTTTCGCAATCAGTTTCTGTTGATGTTTTGGGTGGGTTGTGTAATGGTATCCACGAGCCAGGGGCCACAGGGAGGAAGTCGCGGGTTCGATCCAGGATTGTATGTGGGTTGACATATGTCCTTACATCTTTAGATCCTCTGCTGGATAACATAAAGTATTTATGAGGCTGTGGTGGCCGGGGGCCACGGTGGAGCGGGGAGTAAGGATTTCCCAGGTTCGACGACGGAAATCATACTTCATGAAAATTTGTAATGACTGAAATATAATTTAACGGCTCGCCTCTCTGTCTAAAGGTACAACCGATTGTATGTTGCGTTGCCTGACAACCGTTACTTTGGGCTCTGATCACAATTATGAAATAACCTAGTGATTTGTGGGGTTTGTGAAATATTATATAGTAATACACATCGACAATTTAATACCTAAGAGGATTGACCTATAGTTTACCACATGAAGTCAGAAAAACAACAATCTATAGTCAGAAATCTACACACAGTCTTACATGCTTATCAATTCATATAAACCAATACTACGTCATATCTTTATTTATTGATGCCCCCCCACGAGGATAACCCGTCTCTTTTATTTGATAATCAACGTTCAAGGGACTGTATTCATCAACTATTATTTGATACTTTGCCTTTCTTTGTTTTCGCAATGGGATCAGGAAGAATCGATCTGTACTTTTATTGTTTCTAAATAAACATTCACTTAATCAATCTTGTCAGCTAGGTGTGTTGTACTTTTTGTAGAGGGAATGGGGTTTAACGTCCTACAGTTCTTAATCCACCCCGTCAACTAGGTGTGTTGTTTTGTAAATGATATTTGGTTTAACGTCCTACTGTTCTACTCCGACTGAGTTAATGAAGACGGACATAAGCGATAGGACAATTGTGCCGAAACGGCGGCATTACCGATTACTATTTTATTTGATTTGAGCTGTCAAGGGAACGTTTACGTGCACGCCAATACGAAAGACTATGGTGTCCCTTGCAAAACCAATATGGCTTGAAATGATAGAGAGAGAGAGAAATGGGGGTTAACGTCCACTCGACACAACTAGGACATTTCGGGACTAACATGGTTTTTTAAATTTTATTTCAATAATTCGCTTGCGCGTAGGGGTCTTTAGCAGTGGGAGGAAACCGGAGTGCCCGGAGGAAACTTGAAATGATAATTAATATTATCACATAATAACTAAAAAATAGAAATAATCCAGGTTTTCGTTTTGATTCCCCATCTTCTTTTAAAACAGAAAACGTAAAATAATCTGATATTACTATTTTATGAATATCGACCCCAGCAGACAACAGGCAGACACATATCATTATAAACAAAATCTATATAATAATGGAAGCATCTAAAATGTTGGGAATAATAATGTCTGCGTCTTGTCAATGAGAACTGGAAATCTTAAAAATGTCTTATATAAGTTCAAGTTAATATTGTAACTTTCAATTAACACTCAATTATCAAGACAAAAGGAACAATTATTAATCTCTTGGGTTTTCCCTGGGACCGCTAGAGGCAAGCGAATTATTGAAGTAAACCTGAACCATATGTTCGTCCCGAAATGACCTGTTTGGGTAGAGTTGATGTTATTGTTCTAACTCTATAATCTCTCTCTCTCTCTCTCCCTCTCTCTCTCTCAATCTCTTTCTCTCTATTGAGATGAACACATAATATTCTTTTACCATATGTCATGCCGTCAGTCCCAGTTTCCAATCAACAATAACATCAACTAAACTGAAGAGAGTCCATTAGACTAACTACAAAAACAAAACAATAAATAACGCGCACGGCATCTTTATTACGTTTTTATTTCCATGTTTTGTGGAATGAAACTTCATTGGTGTCTAGATGTGAATTACCTCCCCTGTGTTCGACTTCCGGTCCTTTACTCATGCCTGAAATAAATTGTGACTGACGCTGAGAAATCCATGTGACATTGACATTAGATAATGTCATACATTATTCCACCTGATCAACAGTTTGGTTAAACCGACGTAGTTAATGTGTGGTTAATTTTAAACCGACTCAGTTAATGTGGCCTATATAAAACAGAAACAAACCAGGACTGGCCTATGTGTGTACGTGACAAGGAGTAGGATCGCCTGTCCAACCTCGTTGGTTTTCTCCGCGTTCCCCGGTTTCCTACCACTTTTAAAGACTCATACGCACAAGCGAATTATTGAATTAAAATCAATATATATCATCTTCATTAGCCCAATCGGTGTCGAACAGTAGGAACTTAATACCCTATTTCATTTTAAATCCTATTCATATCGGATTCATCGTACAAACCGGACAGGAACGACTGAAACTGGCAAACTGACCATTAGCGGACGAAGGTTGTTCTCCACCGGGATGAAACTTGACTAGAAGCGGAGGTTGTTCTCGACCGGGCTGAAACTGTCTAGTAGCGGAGATTGTTCTCCACCGGGCTGAAACTGACTAGAAGCGGAAATTGTTCTTCACCGGGCTGAAACCGACAGCCTACGCTACTTATCCTTTAGGACATTTACTACGGTTTTGCCATAATGAATCAAGCTATTAGAGCGAGCCTGTCGTAAGACGGGGTACCGTTTCAAGTGGTAATTGGTCATATAATTATTATTTTAGTTCACCATCTGTTGCTTTTCATTACACCAGAATGATATTCCCAAACCCTCGACCAATGCTTAAAATGTCCAATACTTTGAAGATAGGATTTTACATTTTAAAGATCTAACATAGAACTCTTTCTATTAGTCTTTGGCAATCGATCCAAGAAGTGGCGACAAGAACGGACTAAGAGATTGATGTTTATAGTTTATACAAGTTTTAAAGGGAGATACGCGGGTCGTCAATGAGAGACAAGTCTTATCATTTGGTGAACATGGAACAGCGGTTAGCATTTGTTTTTATTTCATGTATTTACTTGGGTAAATGCGGAATCGTGTGTTTTAAGAAACAGTATTCTGTGGTCCTATTTCATTCCAGGGCAGTAGTTGTCAAACCGTTGGATACAATGGTCCTATTTCATTCAAGGGCAGTAGTTGTCAACCTTTTGAAATACAGTGTCCAATTGTGATCTTAATGAGATAAATGTCTTATAACACCGAATTGAAGCTCTACTAGTAATCCAGTCAAGTAGTATTAAATATCGAATGATAACCTTCTTAGCGATATAAGTTGAGCTTGATCAGTGTGTTGACTGAGAAGGTCTCTCGGGAATTTTCCAGTAATTACGCTGATTTCTAATGTATTATTTATAGACTATGATTGTACATGTTTAATATAAAATCAGGGTGGTCAAGAGATCGGACGCCTGTGTTCTAGATTATAACATCACAAATGAACACTGTTTTTCAAAAGGTTGACAATTACTCTCCTGGAATTAAGTAGTGTGTTTCGATCTCAAACGTTTTCCTCAGAACCTTCGTCTCACGGTTTATGAACTAATGATGTAGTTTGTGTCCAGTACACACCTCCACCACACACACACCCACACATCACCCTCTCTTTCTGTTTCTATCTTCCTAATACCAAATCGTAACTCAGATTTAGGAGATATCCAAGATCCTGAAATGTGAAATGGTAATCTAATGATATTAACTTCTGGCTAGTCTGCTTTTAAAATTAGAAATTTGGATTCGCTATGTGCTCAAATGACAATTCTATTATGCATCACGTAATCTATATTTAGAGCGTCTAGTAATATCTGGTATCCTGTTAGGGATTGTCGCTCTTTAGAATTTGAACTTTTTGTACCAACGACGGCATGTCATATTCTCCAGCCCCCAGATATCGACGCCGAATATGGTTGATCATGTCAATCGTCCCATACTGTGTGCTATGGGGAAATTTTGTTAGGACAGCGTCACTATGGCCCACTCTTACATCGAATTCCAACGGTCATGGGTTCCCATCTAAACGGCGATACTATGGTTCTTGTCAGGAACTCCTCCCATCACTACAGGCAACGAGGAACCACTACGAAAAATCAGATCCGCTTTGTTGGCCATTACAGGGATCGAGAATTTAACCTCCGGGATTGGAAGTCAACATCCTATTAAGCGAGAATTATCCAGTCCGGAATAAACTTTATAACCAAGCCTGGAAAGAAGGCACCTGTCACTGACAATGTCAGGCACATATTCAGTCTTTGTCAGACACAAAACCTGCCATTTTGTCCGGCACTGCAAATTTGCCCTTTTAAATGAAATTATTAATACATGCCCTGCACTAAGTTGGAAATGTCAGGTACTATTTCATTAGTGCGTGACATTTTGTCGGGTACATTTAAACCGCTATTTTCAGGCATGTTTATAGCAGTTCTTGAAAACTACAATATTGTGAAACAAAACGGTCGGTCGGCATCTTCATTTGCTGTGACTCAAACTGAAAGGGTTATTTTAAATACTATTGATATCAAGTGGCCAGATTATATGGTGTTGTTATTTTGATGTTTTAACTTGACGCTCCGTCCCCACTATCGTGCGATGCGTAAAGATAGGATTAAGATAGGATTATCCCTTTTGAATCCATGATCTAGTACGATCAACACGAATGTGACGACTGACCTCAATATAAGATAAGGCCCCGAGTTCACAAAGCATTCTCAGACTTAAGTTGAGAATTTACTCAAAATTGTTTGCCATATTTTAACAAAAATATAGCCCTTTATAAAACCTTTGCTGTTTTAATGTATTAAATAGGTCAATAAGAAACTATGTGCAAAGTTTTGTGTTTCTGAATCAAAGATATTTCTTGTAAATGGTGATTGAAAGTTGAGTAAATTCTCAACTTAAGTCTGAGAATGCTTTGTGAACTTGGGGCCAGATCTTATAAAAACCATGAATGGGACGATTTACCCCAAACTACCCAATACCACCCAAATACTACCTCTTACTACAACACGATGATGCAAATAATCGATCTGGGCACACAGAAATTTGACATTTTCCGAAAAAAAACCCAAAGCACTCATTGTTACTTTAATGAATGGTTTGTAAACGACGTATCTGTCCGATTAACCTATTAAAATTATTTGATATTCCGAACTGGTAAAGTGTACTGGATTATCTCTCAAATATACCCGTCTAGTAACTAAACAAGTAAACTCTGTGATCAACATCCTTTGTATTCAAACAAAAACCAAATTTGTTTCCATGGAAACGAAAAAAAACAAACTATTTATACTGCGAAATTTCTAATTAGCGCAAGATAGAACTACTATAACAGGTCCGTGAATGAAGATATTTTTGAACGGTTAATGACCGATGTTGAAAATACAACTAGCAGGGTGGACGACCTTTCCGAGTGCGTTTGGCTGTGCCTCATTAACGACTTTAGACACGGGAAAATAATAGTCGTCGGTTACAGATAACAACCCACCCACTCAGATCTAACATGAGTTTCTATAGTACACTTATATCTACACAGTCGTTTAGTATTTATATATATCCTGTCATTCCAGATTAGGTAGTGAGTAGGAAGCTTGGTCTATAACCAGGGGAGTTCTTGGGTAGGCCGAGAATGTTCTTCGGGATTTTCCGATGTTTTTCTTTGTCAGTGGTACATGAGAGATAGTCTTGTACGGATACTGACTTGCAGTTCGAAGGGGACAAATCCCGACGAGGTCCCATGTACATATTGACGAGCAACGCCGAAATGAATCCTGACAGTTTGTATTCGATATTAGCAGGTCGTAGCGCCACCGTCCGGGGAAAATCACACTATATGTTGTAATCCCATCTTAATCTCTTAACTGCGTGGCCGCCATATCCAAAAAAATATTTGGAAGCAGAATAAATACTTCTAAAAATTCTTGAAGTATACTTAGTGTTTTCGACTAAAATCGTCAATTTATGACTTAAAATGTCGGTCAACTAGCTTAGTGTCTGTTCTCAAGCGGAGCTAGCTGTAGACAGACAGCCTAGGTTTAGTATGAATTACGGCGTTAAACACCATTTCATTTCATTCTTCTTTCATTCCAGATTATGGTAGTTGGTTAGTATAAAAAAGGCGGGAAAACAACATTCAAAATGGCGGCGTACAATGTCATCAACAGTCAAGCTAACGTATCAACATTGACCAATGTAACGGAAATACGAAAATGTAAATACGCGGAAGGTGAACAATGTTATTATTCTGACGAACATCTACTGTGGAGTATTAACAAGTATCTGGAACCGGAACCACACGAATACATTTTCTGTGTCTTGTTCATTATTGTGTTTATTTTCGGTGTAACTGGGAATTCGCTCGTTTGTTTTGCCGTCTGGAGAAATGTTCAACTAAGAACGATAACCAACTTTTTTCTCGTTAACCTGGCAGTCGCCGATCTTTTGGTCATAGTTATCTGTTTACCGCCAACGTTTGCTCAGACATTTTGGGAAACTTGGTTTCTAGGAGACGCCATGTGCAAAATTGTTGAATTCCTTCAGGTAACGTGATTCAGATTTATTTTTCCAATCATCGCCCACCATATTAAAGCACAATTCTAAATATAATATGTTTCGCAGTCTGGTAATATCTTTCAGATTTTATCCCCGGTCTGTCAACACCCCCAACATTAAACCTCGAAATTCATTGTCAGGGGCCAACCTCATAACGTTTCTATATCATCTCATGAAAAATACATGTGAATTTTGATAGCCTTAGATTAAAACCACTGTTAATTCTGCCCATTTCAGGTCTTTCATTTGGCCTCAAATGTTATATCAGTTATTTCTTAAACACTTATTCACATTGAAAGCACATAATCAACCCTCAAAACATCGGCTGGTTGTGATTTTGAATGGATTGAAAGTCGATCACCAGTTTATGACTTAATTTAAAAATGGGTAATCGAGACTTATTATTTATTATGGCAATGAAAATCGAGAGAGAAATGGGGGTTAACGTCCACTCGACACAAACTAGGTCATTTCGGGACTAACATATGGTTTTATAAATTTTATTTCAATAATTCGCTTGCGCGTAGGGGTCCCCTGCTCCTTGTCACGTACAACCGGGGAGTCGAAACCACGACAGTTGAATCAATGACAGGCTTTATGATGTTATCCCCCCAAGGGTTAGCACGTGTGCACTATATCATCAGGTCTGTCATTGAGTCAACTGACGTTGTTTCGATTCCTCGTTCGTACGTGACAAGGCGTAGGATCGCTTGTCCAACCTTGTGAGTTTTCTCCCTCTCTGTCTCCTTTATTCCCAAACGTTGATATCTTCACTCAGAAAGAAGTTATTCATTTGACTGAAATATCCAGTATTGTCTCCTTTCATTATTGATCTTTTGAAGTATTTTAGCGAGCGATGTCTAATCATACCTAATCTAACAGAATGCACCTTTAAGTCCAGGAGCGTTACCAATTCGCTAATAACCTACAATGTATCTCGATCTTAACGGGCATATCTCTGCGGTATACATTTCGATTTTGGTTTTTTTCTTGTTAAAACAATCGATATTGAGTACATTCTAGCCTTCAGTAGTCGGTGAAAAATTTTCATTTGTTTAGACGAGTGCAGAAATTGCACAGAAACTTTAAATATTTGTTGCCAAATTCTCCGTCATAGCGCAATGAATGACGTATTCGCTAATACAACGAGGGTCTTCAGTGATCTTCACCTTCTTAACCTTGATTGAATCAAAGACAGGAAAATATACGCGGTATATATTTTGATTCCTGTTGTTTGTTTTTATTGAATATTAAAATCATCAATTCCGTTACATGCTAGTGTTGAATAAGCGGTTGAAAATTTAATAGACAGCACAGAAACTTTAAATATTTGCAGTTGCCAAATTTTCTCTCATTGTATGACGTATGGAAAGTAGTCTGTTATAACAACGATGCCAGTATAATGTGTATTATATTCACCAATTATTCCATTAGTCAGTCGATAAACTACACGCCAGTTAAATCCTAGACACGTAAAGTAATCAACATTTGAACATGATGCCTGCTCTATCATTAAATAGTGACAGAACTATTCAACAAATACTCACATATTTGATCTGTTTATTTGGAATCATCCGTCAACATCCATCTATATGTCAATGTGGTTTATCCATTCATATATAAAATGACCAATGTTAACCTTGTGTTTTGTTAAAGCGGTAATTTCATATTTTCAAAGAAAGTCAAAAAATAATTATGTCTTTTGCTCAATAGGTTGTCAACTCACTACTATACGATCATGGGCATTATTCCCCATTCTTTTAACACATTAACACAGGAAATGATAACACAATCACCTCCCTTGTTTTTCTATTGCCCCCATGCAATGAATTTGAAGTTGAAAATAACATTTTTGCCAATTTCTCAACTGGCAATAGTGAATTATAGGATTATTCTTTAACAAGGTAGGACTGTTGTTTATTAGATACCATCAATGTTAAGGCTTTATTCTATTAAATTTTGAATAATAAATTTTAAATAATAAATTTTAAAAATATAACTTAAACATATAAAATTGCAGCTTTAAGTTGTGTTTGTTAAGTTCGTGTTACTATAAACAATGTTCAACTGAAAAGAGAGATTTTGAAAATGTCATTATAAACAAAGATCATTTAAAAGTGTGTCGTGATACAATTGAGTGTAGTAGGCGTGGTGAGGTGGGGGGGGGGTGTGTGTGAAGGGGTTGAGTGTAGTATTAGGGGTTTGATGACTTTAGAACCGCTTTCAAGAGCAGGGACGAGGCAACACATTCTTTCGCATGAGGAACAATGTGACATCCGCCCCACCCAACACAATATATATAGATATCTCTGTGCGTACGGGGGATTGGTGAGGTGGCATTCCCTCCTAGTGGGCTTTTTGGAACCTGTTAGAGTTGATTTGTAGCATATCTGACCCACGGTATATGTTTGACACTGGTTAAGCATTATGATTTTGATTATAATGTTGAAAACTGCATTGAAAACGAGTGTTTTTTCGCCTTTTGCGAGGGGGCGAAAAAACTCAAGGGAGCGCAAAAACTGTAAATCATGACAAAAGACTGGTCGTTGCCTCCCGTTTAGCCCCTGTTCAAAAGGCTATACTATAAACGAGTGAAATTAAACTTTAATACTGACCTCTACGCACCTAAGAAGGGTCATTTAATAATATGCCGAGATGCTCCCAAATGTTGAGGGTAGGTGCCTAAGCAGGGGTAGGGTGGATGCAGGAGAGGGGGTGATGGTTCTAGAATCCATTTCAAGAGTGTAACCAATAAGAATTTAAAACTGACCTTTACAAACTTCTCTAATCAATTGGAAAAGAAAATTTATTTGATCTGTCTTCTTGTCTCACTTCCTGCCTCACTTTCTGATTTACGGGCCCTAGAAGCATACGGATTGGCCCCGCGGCTTCACAAACCATTTACAAGCTACTGACCCCCAAGCTTCTATATAATCACAGCAATTTCTATTATTATTTTCAGTAAATTATTAGGACAATTAAACGGGCATTCACACTATAATAATTAAAAACTAGATAATGTGAACGGGAAACTTGCTCGACCCTGAACCGAGACGTTTGAATTTTAGGCTTAGTCTGGATCATCACTATCAAAGTCGGTATGATAATAAAAATTTGGATTAAATCATTAATGAGCGCTGTTCAGTAAATCGGACTGAAATCCAGTGACAACCCGACATCTCTCTCTCACTGCAGTTTTTGAAGTGATGTAAGGGATGATATGGGTTTTATGGTGTCTGTTGCGGTAACCAAAGAGAATACACAATAAGTAGAATATTCTGTAGTCTATAATGGCTTGTAAAATGATTTTTTATTGTATCAGCTATAGTCTTTAATGGTTTGTAAAACTATCTTTATTGTTTAATACGTGTAATTCATCATAAAACTACTATTGTCTATACTCAATTAGTCATCTGAGTTAATACGTCTCTTTTATATAATGGATAGCAAAACACGATATGGGACGATGTTCACATCAAATAGCCCCTAGAGTGTTACTATCATCAAATAGTTTTTATCTTTTATTTAGCTTTTTTTAAACTACATTATATGGGCGTTGTAAGAGGAATAATTACAAAGTCATCCATTCTGTTGTGTTCAATAGGAAAAAATGATATGAAAGAAATAGTTATTTCTGTTTGTTCTCTTGTTAAAGATGCAGTATGTAAGATGTAGATATAGAGCGGAGAGAGAGAGAGAGACAGAGAGAGAGCCAGAGACAGACAGAGAGAGAATAGGGTCTAACGTCCATTCGACACAAACTGGGTCATTTTGGGACTAACATATGGTTTAGTTTTATTTCAATAACTCGCTTGCGCGTAGGGGTGTTTAACTGTGGAGAAAAACGTAGTACCTTGAGAAAGCCCACGAGGTTGGACAGGCGACCCTACTCCTTGCCACGTACAACCGGGATTTGAAACCATGCCAGTTGACTCAACGGCAATATTAAGCGGGTCCCTGTTTTACGAAATTTAAAATAAGATTAAATTCAAATTTTAGTAATTTGATTGGATAATAATAGATTGATTTTAGTGATTATTCAATAAAATTGAAGAATATACTAAAACCCTGGTTAAAATGTCGTGAAACAGGACCCAGGTCCTTCTTGTTTTACCAATTCAAAAAAAGATAATAAAAAAGGAATATACTAAATTACTTTACTTTACTTTGACCGAAGTTACTAATGCATTATGTTTTGAAAAGATGCAGCCTGAATCGTGTAGATTGTCCAGTATCACATTGTTACGCTAATTAACAAAGTCTTGATTATCCAGTTTATTGTTATAACATGCAGCGGCATGGTGTTCAAATCCACTAAGTATCTCGACCACCCGAAATCTAGAGAGATGATAATGGGCTTGTCGTGTAAGTAATGATTTATATGATATACTCTTTAAACGCACAACCCATTTATCATCAACTTTTTTAATAATAATATCAGTATTTGTATAGCGCATAAACACTGGTCCACAGTTTCTAATGCGCTTCGAGTTCACTAGATTTGTTCTCGATGTCAATATCACAAAGGACTTTCAAAAAGGAAAGTTTTCAGTTTGTTCTTAAAAACAGAAAGAGATGGCTCTAGACGTATGGATAATGGGAGCTGATTCCAAAGAAACGGCGCTGAGTATGAAAATGCACGTTTTCCAGTCTCAAGTGTTACACAAGGGATCTTTAATAAGTGTTTATCAGATGAACGTAAATTTCGGCTTGTAGTATAAGGTACTATCATATCTTGGATGTAGGTGGGTGATTGTGAATTTAGAGCTTTTTAAATTTAAACGAGGTAGTTGTTTCCATAAATCTGACTTGTTTTTAATGTTATTATGTCATTATTCGACGGCGTAGAATCTCAGACCAAACAGTCCACAAACGCCTACGTGAAACTAGATAACGAGCCAGCCGCTTCGTTCGTGCTGCTGTTGTGAAATACGCCAAAACCGTCAAAACCGACGTCATTGGGTTCAGACCTGAGAGTATGGCCGCAGCAATGCCGGAGAACAGTTTGGTTCAGCTGCGTGTCGCGGTCCGTGTTGCAACGAGGGGATGGTAGAGCGAGAGTATACATACCGACGATCAAATATCATATTGCGTTTCTTTTTTGGAAGAGTGTATTTATTAAATCTAGAGAGAAGAGAAAGGGCGCATCGTGTAAAAAATGATTTATATGATATTTATTTAAGCCAGAAAAAAGGACTTGCAATGGGCAGATTTAACTTTTACATAAATGCATCTTTGATCAGAAACTGCATACATGTATTATTATTTTACGTCAATGGGTTATCTTACATGCATGGCAATTGGCACACAGGACGTCGTTTTTTATTGTCCCATCCGATCGACTAGCAGAGTTTATATAATTAACAACATTAAAACCATTCTATATCTAGCAATGAATGTGCTGTATTTAAAAACGTTTAACAGATTTAATTAGCAAAAACAGAAAGAAAAAAAAATGTTTTGTTTCTTAGAAAGTTCATTAGCCTATGTAAATCTGAAACTAACAATGCAATAAAACATTTAGAATTTGTTGAACTTTAAACCGATGTAAGTTATTTCTATCTCGTAAAAACGTTTTGAATTTATTGCGAACAAAGATAGGATGATTAAGGATTCTTAAAAATAGATTATTGCCTAGTGCGGGTCTTTTTTTCGCTTTTAATATTATACAAATGATTATTCAGGCCATTTATTGATATGCAAAGCCGATATTCAACTCTCTACAACTCCGGTCTTCATTGGTTTAAAATACAGTCGGCATTTAATGATTCAATTAAAAAATAAATAATGGAGGCCTTGTTTATTGCCGTATGAAATGATACTTGGCAATCGAGACTATATTGCGAAGACTGATAACTTTTACAGCAAGTTTCAATGTATTCATTTCTATACACATACATTGTGGTTGTACGTTATCCATCCGCCCAACTGTCCGTCCGTGCTAATGCCTATATATAATTGTTATATATAATCGTTTCGATTTACTTTAGGCTGATACATAGGGATTAACATCGTGAGGCCCTATTGATATTTCATGATAGTTATATCCATGATATTAAATGTAGATGTTTTGTTTTACTATTCTATTGATTTTCTGATAATTAACATATTTTTCATTATTTTATTTCAAATCATTATTGCACAAACTTTCAACTCTTTCAACACATATGTAAGTGCCGAAATGACCTACTTTGTGTGTGTCGACTGGACATTAAGCCCCGCCCCCTCTCTCTCCCCACTCCCCCCTCTCCCTCTCTTAACTATGTTTCTAAATCTCACATAGTGCTTCTTTAACAACCACTGGAATATTTTTTTATAAACCAAAATAATAACTGTGTTTTCGGGTTCTCTTTTTATAAAGCAACATTAAACCAATATGGCTTAAAATATAATAAATAAAATCTTCTGGTTTTTATTCTTGTTTAAACAGGAAATGTCAGGAGTATTCTGATAAATACGTCTTTATGAAACATTTCATTCACAGCATGCGACTATTCATATAGATCGCAATCAACACAACCTTATCTCTGGCAACCTGAGTATCTGTGTCTTGTCCTTGACAAATAAAACTTTTAGGAAATCAAGAATTTATAAAGGGAATGTCGTTTAATGTCTTCGATCATGTAACACAAACGTGATTTATATTTCTTTGATTTAATGTCTTGTCATTGTTGTCTGAATGGTTGAACGCGTGTGCATTAGATTATTAGGTTTGTCTAATCTCGTGGGTTTCTTTGATTTAATGTCGGTGTCGGCTTAATGGTTTTCCGCCTGCGCTTTGGATCGTAAGGTTTGGCTAATTTCGATTGTGTTCTCCGCGTCCTGCTGTTTCCTATGACCGTAGAACACCCGCCACGAGCAAGAGAATTATTAAAATAATCTCTCTCCCCCCTCTCTCTCTCTCTGTTTCTCTCTCTCTCTCTCTCTCGCTTCAATGGAAATTTCACAAGTAGCATCCATGGCACCTTAAGTAAAATACTGAGTGTTTTTGTCTCTACCTAATTTTTATACAATAGTTGTACTGAAAGCAATTTTTATGTACTTCATCATGTTTGCCCACGGACATCAGAAATATCATTCACCATACATAATTAATGGACGGAAACCTGGCTGTCGTCTGAAGATGCCAGAAGTTATTTGGGAAAGGAAATTTGTGGAGTTTTCATCCATGGTTATTAAATATTTATTTGTTTAACGTCTCTAATTGCAGGAAGATCTGGAATAGTAAAATCATGATCCCAAAGCAATTTACTTAGACAAAAACATAACCACCGACTTATATTCGTTGGGGTCGAACACGAAACAATATAGGTTTTAATGATGGCGACTAGACGTCGTATAGCCTACTTGTCATTATAGATTTCCCTCATCGACTTTAATGGTCAAGGTTCTAACATATCTTGCCATACCAATTGATTTCCCCATTGAATTTAATGTTAATTCCTCTTTGTCTATACCTATTTCACAAATTTCTGTTCGTTCGCATGCAACTTTCTGCCCTACATGTCATAGTGGCGATGTCAGCGCATACAGGGAGGTAGTATGGGGGGCTCCCCCAGAAAGGTGTGAAAACTAAATTAGCCGTGGGAATGTGTTATTTTATCAGCATAGGAAGTATTGATTACCGAAACATATCAACAATACCAGATTTAAGGGACAGGAGGCACAAACCAGATCATACGGGCAAATTTCCGTCGTGTACACAATGCATGCCGTATGTCGTCTTATTGAAATTCGGTCTAGAAAGGATCAAGTTAAACGCCCATTGAATTTGATTCTATTTAATTGTTATCTTCTGCTAGTTTTATGTATTAATCTTTTTTATACTAATCTGTATGTTTTGTTTTGCTATTTTTCAGAATATATCGGTGATAGTGTCTGTATTAACATTAACAGCTATATCAATAGAGAGATGGTTCGCCATTTGTCATCCGTTATCCTTTAAAGAAACTCGACGTCACGTAATAATAACGCTTATCGTCATATGGATAGCAGCAAATGTATTTTCCATACCATCCCTCATTATCTTCTCGACCGTACCGGACGCAATGGTTCCCGACAATCTGACTATCTTGCTAACGACGTGCCGACCGTCTGGATACGAACAGACCACGTTGTTCAAGGAAATAATCCATTTAGTAGTGTTTTATGTGATTCCGGTGATAGTGATGACGTTTGCCTATTTCTCTATAGCTTCCTGTTTGTGGTCCAGTATTAAAAAGGGCAAGGCATTGACAGGTAATCAATCAATCACAAATTTAAAAGGGTTTAACGTCCTAATGTGCTGCACCGACTGGCCAAACGACATACAGTGTGCTTTTGGAGACCTTTTGTCTGGACAGCGGCACTACGACCTACTCTTATGTCAAGGGTTCTTTTACGTGCATGCCAATCTACACGCGAGACCTCTTTTCTGTCCCATCCGAAGGATTATACACTGTCTCTGTAACCGGTCAGCTCTTGTTATCGTGTGAAATGTAGCTTCTGGATTCTAGATGAATTCCAATTTGTTTAATCCCTTACTGATCTAATCATCGCGTTCTGTTTTTCATTAGAGTAGGGGTGGAACAATGAATAAGGCGCTTAATCGGTAACCAGGTGGCCTAGGGTTCTATCCGCGTGGTTGCCAGTACCGTCTAGGCCATCTAGGCAACATTTCCCTCGTAGCACACTGTATGGCATATGTCCATCTTCATTAGCCTAGTCGGGGATGGACGTTAAACCCAATTTCTCTCTTTCATCATCCCAGTCGGAGCAGAAGGTTGAAACATGCAACATGTAAATATTGCATGCACAGAGCCCGCCCAGAAATCCTACACAGTATAGAGTTCTGACACACATTAAAACAACCTTAATTACAAACTATCTTTAACCAGGAAGAGTTATATGACATTTAGTTCGTCCTGCGGAATCCATCTCCTGAAGAACAGAGAAACCTTTATCAGATCAACACGACCCTGTTTCCGGGATTTTATAAAACTTTCTCTTTGTCCGCCACTCTTAATGTCACGTCTGAACACTAGTGTTTATAATGACTGTGTTGTATTATAAAGTGGACGATGGATAATAAGTATAATTAGAGATAATTATCCCTCATTATAACACTTCTAGGTATAAATAGTTTGTCACTTATCTGTACTTATTCTTCGGTCGTACCATATTCCTAATAACCAGTACATGCGTACTGTGATGCACGCAAAAAAACACCAAATAAACGCCCCCCCCCCTACACACAAAAAAGAAAAAAAAGAACGACAAGACAAAAATGAATATGAAGTCTACCGTCTTACTTTTCTGTACGGTCAGGGATAACGAAGGTGCGCATACTGTGGACTACAAGGGAAGTGTCATTGGGTCTTTTGAAATGAAATGAAATAGGGTTTAACTTCCTACTCTTCTGCACCTAACCTGGGCCAATGGAAGACATCAATACATGCGTAGTGTGATGCCCTCACAACAACACCAATAAGACAAACATGTGGGCAAGACAAATAACACAAACATTTCAAGCACTAAACTCATCAAAATAAGTGAATGGGTCCGGTGGCCGGGCGTGGGCGTTTGATTATTTTAGTGTTTTCATGATCTAGAATATTTGATGAGTTCAGAGGTGCTGTGTTTTCATAATCAAGAACCTTTGATTATTTTAGAGGGTATGCAGGATACGTTGTTTATGGAAGTATTGTCTGTCCCAGGATATATATTGTTTTATTATTACCATGACAACTGATTATTTCAGAGGGTATGCAGGGTATATTGTATTATTATTTCAGAGGGTATACAGGGTATATTGTGTTATTATTTCAGAGGGTATGCAGGGTATGCAGGATAAGGTATCATATCAACTAAGATCAAGACGACGAGCAGCTAAGATGTTGATTGTTGTCGTCATCGTGTTTGTATTATGTTATTTACCGGTTTATATCTGGAATATTCTCAGGTACGTAGTCTCCCTCTCTCTCTCTCCCTCTCTCTCTCTCTCGACATTCAACTGTATGATCTCAGCTCACTATTAATTCCTACGGATTTCTAAGAAAGTTTTCAACCCTACGAGCATTTGGGGAAAGGTTAGCGCCTGTCATGGAGGCGAGAATTAAGATTAAGTCATTGGGGAAAATAACGATGCTACCTGCCCATAGATCTGAGCCCTTAATGGCCATCATATCTAAATATTAGTAAACTATTTTATAATTCAGTTCTACTCCATATCACTTCTCACATACACACACAGACTAAGTAAAAAAAAATAAGTACTTTTAAAAATCAAAATGTCCGTTAACTAATTTGCGATCCATACCCGAAGGACCAGATACTTTCCTTTGACCCTGACTTTCACCGCTGAAAATGGGAAACGTGGCCGGACAAAGTCAAATGGTATATACATGTATGAGACCTCGTTTTTTCAAATTATACGAAGGACTAGATATTCGTTATCACCCCCAACATGTTCTGCCGAAAAGGGAAATTGTGGCGCGAAAATCCGAGGGGTCCTTCATAATATGGCCTGCCCAACCTAGTGGGTATTCGCCGAATCTTCCGCCCGTTTCCTCCAAAGCTAAAGACTGTTTGAAATACGGGACAAAATTGTTTAGAAAATGACATAGTCTTGATTGATTGGACGTAACACCCTATTTTCTTTCTCGCTTGAGGCAAGTACTTTATTTAGGGCACGATTTTCTTCTGTTTATTTCTTAATTCGTGTAACTAGGTCCCTGAATTAACCCACGTGGATGTAACATTTACCACAAAATTGTACATGAATGCGTAGGCCTGATTTGATGATCGAGAAGTGGTGATAAATTATACCTAACTTGATATTGTCTAGACTTAATTAACTTATATCCCTGAGTGATATGTGATAATAACCACATCCTATCCTATTATCCAGGTCGTTTTTCTGGTAGAGGTGTTATTCTTTTCGACTTCCTGATTTATCTCTCGTCCCACCGTCTTGGTATTTGATACTTGTGGCTCTACTTGAGCAAACTTGTGTCAAGTAAGGGGATGTCGTAGTTGTACCGGGATGTACCATGGTAAACCCCCGCAACAACATTAATAGAACCGGTAGTAGCCGCGGACACACCATAGTAAACACGGGTTAAACAATGGACTATCTCTTTTTCAAATAAATTGGCTCCATTTTGAGAAGCAGAGAAAACCTGGGTAAACGGTGGCCAAGAAAGGCAAGAACGGGAAAGTGTGACTTAGGACGTTATTTTGGTGTGTTAGTCGCTTTACAATTAATTGCTACTCATCATCTGCTTTCAAGTGCTCAATTACCGAATTATCATCAATCACAAAAAAACCCAGATGAAATTTCGTTTGGTATTTTATTACAAATAATTACGGGGATCGGGGAATGGTTAATCATAATTTGTCTGGTATCAAATCCATGCTAAGGATCGGCAGTCCCGTAATGATCTGGTTTGTGTCGAGTGGGCGTTAACTCTCCCCCCCCCTCTCTCTCTCTCTCTCCCCCTCTCGCTCTCTCTCCCTCTAGTCACACACGCACAGACATCAGCGTGCTCGTAAAAAAAAACGTGACAGTTAGTAATAATTCCGTCATAGCACAGTAAGGCGTTAAACCCCCTTTCATTTAATTTCAGAATGACGAATCTGGACCTCATAAACCAAATACCCCAGAAGAAAGTTTCAGGAATCGGATATACAGCCCATCTGCTGATATATCTGAACAGTTCCATTAACCCTGTAATATATAATTTTATGAGTGGTATGTACTAATTTTAAGGTTTATGATTTATCGTTAATTTTAACGTTATATATAATTTTATGATTTATTAATAATTTTAACGTTATATATGGGGTGTGATTTTGTTATATTATTAATTTTAACGTTATATATATAATTTTAACGTTATATATATAATTTTAACGTTATATATAATTTTATGGGGTGTGATTTTGTTATATTATTAATTTTAACGTTATATATATAATTTTAACGTTATATATAATTTTATGATTTATTACTAATTTTAACGTTATATATAATTTTACGATTTATCATCAATTTTAATGTTATATATAACTTATGAGTGGTATTATCAAGTTGTACGATTAATTTTATGAGTGGTATGATTTAATTTTGTTATTATATTTATTTGAACGGAAAGGAAAGAAATCTGGTTTAGATAACTGGTATTTGCTTTTTTTTCGAGTTATTGCAATTAACTTGAATTATGTCAGTCACGATTAGTCACAAAATGGACTAGTTTGTGTCCAGTAGGCATTAAAATGTTAGAGAAATTGTGCTTTCACACTTGTAAATATCGCAAATCTGCCAACCATTGTCACATATTCCATGCGGTTTTAAAGTTAACATATTCATGAAAAATACATATTGTTTGCACATATCGTATTTGTGGAAATGAGGACCAAACGTATTTAACCAGTCAATGGAGTTTTAATTTCACCAGGTCGATGGCGTTTTAATTCTAACGTAACCCCAGCAAACCAACAAGGAGATATTGATGAAAGTTGAGGGGGCTTTAATTCCAGCAAATTAACAAATATATAGGATGTATACTTGTAGTTAATCTTCCTAGACATGGCCTTGAGATAAAAGATATTACACACGTGGCTGCCCCTGGGTGATAAGAATGAATGTCTGTAATTCCTAATGCAGTGACAAATTTAGTATTCCATTAAAAGCTCGCTTTGAGGTCAGATGGGGATTAATATAATTGAAGCGTAGGAAATAAATCATTTCCGGTCACTTCCTTGATGGGTTCAGACCACTTACTCTCTCTACATTGACTTCATTGTTAAATACACGACCGTGTTTGGCTTGTATCATTGTGTAAACATTCTGATCTTTCGAATCTTTGCAAACAAAAAGATTCCAATATCGTACAATTATTTCATATAAATATTGATGAAAATGATGGGTTCACCATTATAGACCTATGGTAAAATCAAATATAATATAGTGACGTCATTTTAGTAGGCGATTACTTCCTGCTCTTTGTCGACAAAAAGAGGGAATTCTTCGCTTCTAGACCAAAAATGCAATAGATTTCCTATGCTCAAAGTGGTGTGGGAGAGAGAATCGCTCAGACCTATTTAGAAATGAACCATAGTCGTAAATCTTTTACCACGGTGTGAAGAAGGGTCATTTTTTTATTTCAAATCTAAACAACGCGAAGAACGTATATGGCAGATAGTTAATGTATTTGACTGTCATTTCAGGAAAATTTAGAAAAGAATTTCAGACAGCGTTTTTCTGTTGCTTCCGACGACGGCGTACAGAAGGAAGTCATTACGGCAGCCGTAAGTATACATTAATTTGTTATTCTGCATGTTTATTGGAGGCAGTAATTGGATTTTTTTTCTCTCGTTTCATCAATTAACGGCATCCTTTTTGTTAGCAGAAATTGGATTACCATGACAAAACGAGAGTTTTTGTAATTTATTTTGTAACTCTACGCCTGAAAGCACGGTAATAACACAGCATATCTGATTGTTGGGGGAGCAGATTAATTAATAAAGTCCTGATACATGAACATCAAAACAGACACATGTTAATGTTGGGTCAGTAAATTAATAAATGTTCTGCTCCTGAAAAATTGTTCCCTAACAGCGGCTCCGCGGCATACTCTTTACATCCAAAGGTTCCTTTATGTGCACGCCCATTGGTACCACCCCGTGAATTCTCGAGAATATTTCTTGGGCAACACCAGGGTCTAACCCACAACTCCTAGGTCGTATTTACTGGACCACCTTGGCAGTAAGTTACCATGCTGATCAAATGATTATAGATGCGAATTCTCTTCTTGGAAGCTGCGATGGCTCAGTGTTAAGGTGCTGGCTTACTAACCTTGATGTCCTGGGTGCTATATCCCCTTCAGTGATGCAGGATGGAGTGGTTGAAACGATCAGTGTCTAGTCGTTCGGATGGGACGAAATATAGTCAAATGTGCAAGTAAGAGAACGGAAGTTAAGGCCTGTTCATAGTAGATGAACGTACTCTGGCATATCCGATACGCCAAGAGGCAAATACCCTAGACATTGATAATTGGAGTATTTCATAAAATAGGATATTTCAGATGGAATTATCTATGATTTAGATAAAGAGTTGATTGATCGTGCTATAAAAGTTTAAACATACCTTATGTAAGATTTAGATAACAATCTGACCGTTCTTGCTATACCAGTCTAATAGCGCTGTCCAGGCCACACTTACGACTCCGGTGTGGATATGGACAGACACCTTTATGTTGTTGATGAAAACACAAACACTAAGACTTCTAAGACATGTAACGCAACGGTGTGGATATGTACCGCTACTATCTTGTTGATGAAAACACAAACAAACAATTTCTTGCTTTACTTTGTGTAGCCTATTCAAATAGACGTCGAATGGGACTTAGTCACGGCAAATCAAAACAATCATATAACACAGCAGTCATGTAACACTGTCTCCAAAACGGCACCAAAACGAATAGGTAGCAATGTCCTTCGTCACGCCCGACAATTCCCTGCTCCACTTTGTGTTTTAATATAGGTGTGTACACGGACACGGATTAATTTATCTCAGAACACGCTGTTCTGTTTAAATAAAGTTTATATCAGGCACAGGCGTCTAAATATGGGAGCCACGGTGGCTCAGAGAAGAGAGTAAGATCCTAGCCTAGGGATCGTTGGTTCGATTTCGGTGTTGACCGGGAAAGTTCATCGGTTTTTCGATGTGGTTCCCCCCTTGTCAGTGGCACAGTGTCTAGTCGTTTGGATGGGACAACAATGAGAAACAGTGGATGAAAAAGAGAGATCGTTTGCCAGATGGAATTCGAAATAAGATTAGGCCACATCGCCTTTGTTCAGGCAAACGATCTCTCATAACACACTGACAAGGACAGCTGTCTAGTCGTTCGGATGGGACGAAAAACCGAAATCCGGTGTACACATGTGTACACATAAAAGATCTCTTAGCAGTTGGAATTCTATATAAGAGTAGACCGTAGTGCCGCTGTCCATGCAAAATCCCTTCATAGCCTGTTTTCATTTCATCTCGTACGTCTAATTAAAACTCAACAAAATCAAATGTCGTTCAGTCTGTCTAAACGACCCAAGCTTATTCTGGCTGGAAACGATACATCACTTTTGACAAAGTACATGTACGCTAATATGGCTGCACAGCTGAGATGTATGCTAATATGTCTCCGCGTAACGATTTCTGGTGTCATACACATCCCCTGATATTGTGAGATGACATGTAATATATCTGTTAACGACAGATGCGTCTATAAAACTTCATAATTGTGAAAATAGAATAATAATTTCAAATCAAATTAACAACTGTTCAGGTCATATTACGTTATGTGGCACCTGTTGGATGACAGCATTCTTAATCTGAGATCTGAAACTGAAATAGCTTAATTTAACCCCCCTTGCACCGAATTGATGTCGCAGACAGGCCCTAACCTGAGATGGGTTTGTAATTAAAGACTTGTCCCTGCTGTACATACCATATGACACTCTTAGACGGTGCAATATATCACCATAAACATTGTTATTTAATAAACTTAATGGTTCTCAGACAATGTCGTTTTCAAACGTGTATGGAGCGCGTGTGGGGACATAAATTGATCGGTAATGACAGGTCTAATGTCGCCTTTAGTACTTAGGTTCTAAGGATGAATTAACAGACACCAAGAATGATTAAGTAATGGATAGTGTTGTTAAAAACCTTTTATATAAAAACAATAATTAGTTTTACAAATGGATTATTACGGTATCGTTAGCAAAGTGTGACAGCTAATAGTGTAAAAAAGAGATATAGGGTTTAACGTCCACTCGACCCAAAAAGGTAATTTCTGGACTAATACATGGTTCAATTCTATTTCAATAATTCGCTTGTGCGTATGGGTATTTAGTAGTGGGGGGAAACCGGAAAACCCGGAGTAAACCCACGAGGCTGTGCAAGCGACCCCACTCCTTGTCATCCACAGCCGAGGAATCGAAACCACACGAACTGACTTAATGGTAGACCTTTATGGTACACAGTTTTTAGCTGTGTCGAGTAGACCTAAATCAAGAACTTTCAAGCTGTCTTTTACATCCAGTATTACGTAAAAAATCAATTTTTATCTTACCCCAGATTTACTGCAACGTAGACAGTATTAAACACAACAGGCGATGACACTATTTCCATTATGATGTTTTAACAAGACTCCATAGGTTTCCAGACACCTCTGGAAGGTTCAATTAAGATTTCAATTGAATAAGATTATGAATATTTCAAACCTGAAATCGTACTTGTTCATATTGTTCATTTATTTTTTTGTTATTCATAGTGATGTATCGAGTGGGGGGGGGCGGGCTCCAGGTATCCATTTCACGGTAGGGGTGGGAGGATTCAATTTAGCTGTGCTCGAAGCACTAATCTGTTTTTTAAAGCGACCCTTCTCACTTTTTCTAAAAAGTCTTGTACGTGATTGGCATTTACTACACTGGGTTGACCAGATCTCGGTACGCCACAAATTATTCATATCTACCCGTCTTCCATTAGCCCAGGTTAGGTGCATAAGAGTAGAACGTTAAACCCCATTTCATTTCATTTCATTCATATCTATTCTCTCTGATTGGGCAAAATACGCCATACTGTACGTCAAGGTGCTAAGGCCTACTATTATAACGAATTCCAACTGCCAAGGGATCTTTTACGTACACGGAACCTTGGTTATTCTTCCTAACGTAACGACTAGCTAGACAGCAGTCCTTGTTATGCTCTCCGTCCTTCACCACTGTAAAGGGGAAACCACGTCGCAATTACCAGATGCACTTTAGCAGCTAACATCGGGAGTGAACCCGCGGCCTAAGACTAGCGAGCCAGCGTCTTATCCACCAAGCCAACGTGACTCCCTATTCCTCCATGCTGATAATAGTAAATCGAAAGTAGATCGTAATTGACATCAAGTAACTTATTTTCTGACGGAGCTAATGTTTATCTTCTTAATATTTATCCATCTGAAGTCGATATTGATTATAGCCAATGACAATATTACGAATACTAATCCCGCAGCAAAAATAAACATGGCTGCCCTTTGGGACGCACGAATGTCAAGAGGATGGTTGACACGTGTGTAGATTTACAATGTAATGAACTCATGTAGCCTTACAATAACGTATTGAACGAAGAATTCGTCGTAGCAGATTTGACGCAAATTGATTAACGACTTACAATTCGCCAAAGATGGACCAAATTATAGCCCCGCGCTGAAAAAAACCGACGTATTATATCTGAAAATCGTGCCTTTATTAGTCTCAAACTAGACATTAATGTCATTATAAGGACTTAAAAGATCTCTCGAACGCTCCTCAACTAATAAAAAGCTTACATGCAATCCATAAAAAAGCCTAGAAAATCTATTGTTCAGGTCGTGGGTTAACTATCTCGCCTTGACACAAAAGGCAATGATTTATAATTTTCACACTGACATTAAATAATACGCTCACTACTATGCTGCATGGACTGGGCAATTAAAGACGGGCGTATGTCATAAAGTGCGCGATCTTTTACGTGCATGCCATCGGTGTTTCGTCCAATCCGAATAACTATATATCATGCACACGTTGTCGGTAGAATATGACTTAGACAAAGCAACTATGTACAATGTACGCATGAGACAAATTTCTATACTATGTACACGTTGTCCGTAGTGTATAACGGTGACAAAACAACTCTATACCATGTACACGTGACAATTTGGGAATTCGATATTGAAATGTTGCTATTTAGGCATAATTACTCTCAAAGCACATTTCACGGCGCATACCTGTCTTTATTAGCTCAATTCGTGGAGAAAATTAGAACGTTAGATATCAGTTCATTTAAATTATTTTCATTGGTATATTGACATTGTTGTGGTATCTTCTTGATGGAGGTGGTAAAACTTCTCTTACAAATATATTTTAATTTTATATTCGATATTTTTACATTCGATATTTTTACATTCGATATTTTTACGCGCGATATTTTTATATTAGATATTTTAATATTGGATTATTTTATATTCGATATATCTATATTCGATATTCTTATATTAAATATTTTAATATTATATATTTTTATATTCGATATATTTCTATATTCGATATTTTTATATTAAATATTTTTACATCGTCCTGAGGATGAAATATGGTGTATAGGGAGTATCATTGACCGCATGTCGATGGACTACCACTTCCGGTTTTGGAGTTATGCTACTTCCGGTTAATGGCTACACTGGTGGTGGAATATATTAATATGAGTTCGATATTATTTATGTTGCACCCTTTTATTAAAATCACAATGTCTTTTTTTATATTGTTCAGTTTAATTATTTCAAATTCTTGTTTATTTCCAGATGAATTGGAACCCTTCCCTTCCAAAAGGTAAATACAGATTTGATTTTTATTGTTAGCATTTAATACACGCTTTTTATTCCTTCCAGACCAGTTTGATTTATTTCACTATAGAGGAACTAAACTGTAGGCGTAGAGTGAGTACTGCTTTAACCACTAATCATTTATCCATAGTGAATTCTTGTAGTAACGCATCTATACTTACTGCATCCCCGCCCACGCAGAGAACCACGGTATACTCTTCTAGAACGTTATCTATACTAACTACAATCCCGCCCACGTAGGCGTTAATTCACTAACCATATAACCATAGCATATTCATCTAGAAGATCAACTATAACCAATACACTCCCACCAACGTAACTAACTATATTATAACCATAGTATTTTCTTCTAACTTGATACAGCCGCACTGTCGTGAGATAATTCTTCTTCTCGTACCTTATCTCTAATTGATACACCCCAACCCCTCCAAAACAGGTCATTTCTTAGCAAATCGGCCATTACAATATCTCCACAACCGGAAGTAATGGTGGTATGTGCCTAGTTGTGAAGGTCGAATTCTTTGATAACGATATGAGAATACTTGTCGAAACGTCGTGCTTTGCCTATAAACCAGTGATTGCTTTTCCATAAAACTATGTTGTCTTTTTTAATGTGCTCAATCGCTAAATGCCACTAACGGATTATACTCTTCCATATCGTGTAATGACCTCAAGTTTACTAGACGATGTCACTGTGCTTGATAACGAGAAGACGATATTTGTCGAAACATCCTGATATTAGAATAAAACCAGTGATGATTATTTTTGTTTACATTAGGGGTTTGGGGGGCCGAATAGTCAATGGGTACGCATTGTATCATAAGGTGTTAAAAATTCAGTCACGTGCTTGTTATTCTGATCTTCCGCTCGTACGTGAAAAGGGCAAGGGTCTCATGTCCAACCTAGTGGGTATTTCTCCGGGCCCTCAGGTTTCCTCTCATCGCACAAGCGAAATATTAACATATAATTGAACCATGTGTTAGTCCCAAAATGACCCAGTTTGTGTCGAGTGGACGTTAAACCCCATTTCTATCTCTGTGTTTGCATCCATTGACTGATAACTTGTCGCATATGACAAGTTCATACATCCAATCAATCCTGATTCCAAAAAGCACTTCTAAAATCAGAACTATAACTATTTATACTGCGCATTTTAATGTGACTTCAGCGCTTGTTTGAATTGCGCATTATTGCATCTTTTTAATTTTTTTTATATTGCGCATTATTGCATTTTTTCCATTTTTTTTTTTGCATTGTGCACTTTCGATTTCAGCTTTTCCTATTCTGAGCTTTTTGGATTTCAGCTTCTTTATATTGCGCATTTTCTATTTCAGCGCTTTTTCATGTTGCGCATTTTAAATTTCAGCCTTATGTTGTGCATGTCGTGTTTCAGTGTACGTTATCTGTACTATAATATGTATTCGCTGGTTTTGTTTGGCAGTTGGAATTCGATATAAGAATAGGCCGTAGTGCCACTGTCGGGCATAATTTCCACCATAGCCCACTGTATGACGTACGCCCGTCTTCATTAGCCCAGTTCGGAGCAGAACAGTAGGACGTTAAACCCCATTTTTCTCTCTCTCTGTATAGTTGATCAGTAAATAAATCAAAGTCGGTGTACGCGGTCAGAGTTGATTAATTAATAATCAGAAGAATGGCTACCGTGCTGCCAATTATCGTGGTTTGTATAACCTATAGACAATAGTAATAATAATGTCATTTATAATAGTACACTATTCCACACTATTTACTCACATAGGCCAGGAAATGAAATGAAGCCATTCGGTTTTCTCCGGGTCCCTCGGTTTCCTCCCATTGCTTAATACTCCTACGCGGAAGCGAATTATTGAAATAAAATGAAACCATGTTAGTCCCGATATGACCTAGTTTGTGTCGAGTGGACGTTAAACACCCTTCGGCCTTTTTCTCTCTTAATCACATAGAGCAGGAAATGGAATGAAGCCATTCGGTCTCAGTTTTACTGTATTTTCGTTTAATCTCGAAAACAATTGATAGATACTCGTCTTTTGGGTCAAGCAGCCTTGGGTAGCTAAATCTAATCTTGAACATTAATATTCACCATAAAATCAACCATTTAACTTAATCTAGTCAATGAAATAACGAGTTTATAAGATAAGAAAATCTCATCAAGAGTATTGGTGTTGTGTTGACACGATGGCTTGAGTGTGATGAAACTCTAATATAAGTACCGCCAGTATGAGAAGTATTTGCATCAGTAATCTGCCACCAGATCGATTAGCCGGCGGATATAATTTGAGTAATTTTCACAATGAGCTGTCCTTTATGCTAATGGCCACAAGACCACTTATCACCTAGGAATAATAGCCGTCTGGGGTTAATGGTGCCTCCTTCATCTACATTTTCATTACGATTCAGCGACAAATCAAATCATATCTGGCTAAACGGTCGAACATGACCCGTTACAGTATGTTGGTGACGCCTTATAATCTTGTCCACGAAAAGCTGGATTATTTGTCGCCTAGTTTACTAATTATATCAACTCATTGGAATGACCATCATATCAGATAAAAACAGAAATGAATAACAACAAATCTACTCGATTCTACTTACTAAAAACGAATTTGCTAAAGATTCTTTATAATGTAGGCGGCGACGTGTAGATGTTTGGTAACGTTCAGGATTAACTCTTCGGTTACATGCCCAAAGATGATTTATGATGTAGGAACGTCTGTTTTGGCCAGAGGGTTTGATGGCCGTATGGTTTAAAGCAAGGTCTTTCATTGATTTAAATTGCTGGTTTTGATTCCCCCGTGTCACGTACAAGCGGGGAATCGACATTACGCTAGTTGACTCGAATGTCAGACCTCATGACACAATGCATACGCGCTAAACTGTTGGTTATCAATCCCCTGTCTAATCTCGGGTGTTTTCTGTGGGTCTTGAATATTACATTATTGACCAGGCACATACTCCCAGATAGCACAATATGTGGCCGTGTGACTATGTGCATTCACTGAGACCTTAGTAACAGGCAAACATGGGCGTGACCGGATTACAAACAGAGATTAGTATTAGCTTATAAACATGGGCGTTACCGGACTACAAACAGAGATTAGTATTAGGTGTCTGAAAAATACAGTGTTTAAACTTAAAAACGAACAACAGATTTTGAATTTTAGTTTGTCGAATTTGTAACCTTGGTAATATTTCATTTATTAACGTGATTTCATTTCTATTTTTCAGCGGAACATCTCACGCTAGTGGAAACCACTCGAAGATTACCACTGAGAAATGTGTGCTGACAGATGGAACGGATTTGACTGGTAGTGTGTCAGACGTGTGAAAAACGACATTGTCCAATTCTGGGATGTGTACTTCGTTGGGTCGTATTAATGCCAGGTTCCCAGAATCACGATTCGCGCGACGGGTGAAATCATCCTGGTTTTAATCGTGGTTTTAATCGTAGTGATCCTATCGTGTCGAAACGCTTCCGAACGTATCAACACGTATCAGATCGTCACCTCAATTCTGAACCTAGCATTATCATATAGTAATACATCGTCAGACCGGGGAGGCGCCCTTACTGCGTTGCTGCCACCGCACGGCGACTTGAAAATGCGCAAGGTCGCCGACAAACGTCAACACAACACTAGAAAATATCCTAAAAATTACAAACCTGAAAAGAATCGCGTTATCACAGCTTTCCAGGTCAGATCGCAGAACCTTGGCATTGGCTTTTAACATGCTCAAAACAACCGTCGTGGGACCATTGAGACAACATCTCGATATCTGGCGATGCCACCAAGCTTTTACCGGGCTTATGGCGATCTTGACACTTTCTGAGACCATTTCCCATCGTTGTAGCAGCACATTAAGGACGCCACCCTGTCTGACAGGGGTTATTATTGAACTCTATTTGTAAAACGATAATAACTGAGATGTGTGCTGAATCTCTCGAGTGTTAACTAATCGAACAGAAGTACTCATGTCCGTTATAAATACTATTAAAGTTGGTGAACCCTTTACTAATCGAAACGACGATTTACTCGATACTAGGCAGTACCGCCCAATACTCACTTAATATTACCCAAAACCACCATATTAGTAAATTTTTCACAATATTTATGCACAGTACATGTTGGTTGTTTCGGTAGTATTTAGTTAGTATTTGGTGGTATGCGGTAGCGCTGGGTAAATCGCGCCGCCCACTTATAAACTACCGTATTGTGTAAATATGGCCCAAATATGGTTCAATTCTAAATGCAATGAAATGGGGTATAACGTCTTACTGTTCTGCTTCTACTGGGCTAATGAAGACGGGCATACGCCATACAGTGTTCATTTGGGATTTCCCTGTCTCCCGTGTATACATTATCATGCACGTAGCATGTACATGTCATTAGCAATTGGAATTTGATGTAAGAGTAGACCGTAGCGCCGCTGTCTCGGAAAAATTTTCTCCATAGCACATTGTATGGCGTAACTATGTCTGTCTCTATTAGCACAGGCGGATCAGAACAGTAGAAAACCAACCCCGTTTCAATTCATTTCATTTAACGATAGGGTTAAATCTCATTGGGGAACCTTTTCAGTCCCAATAAATTCAAGCCCGGTGATGTTTTGACTTTGTTTTCTTAGTTAAAGATACATTATGTAAGATTTAAATATAGAACTAGCCAATCTTGCTATAATAGTTCGAACGTAAATAATGTAACATGAATAATTTGAAAATTTCATTCAAATTACTCTATTGCTAGCGAAGATATTAGCTTTTGAAGGTTTGACAGACGTGTGCAATATTTTCAACCACGGTACTGGTTGATCAAAGTAATGTCTCGGTCCACCATATTTGATTAAATCAAAGTATCGCTGAACCGTTCTTATCTATTTAATATCGGAGAAATCTGATGCCATCGAGAGTTGATTAAGGCCTGGGTCAGTTAATTAATGTCTAATTAATACTTTAGAAAACATTTCAGGCCTAAAGAAAGACACGTAATAGGCAGATTTTGCTCTTGCATAACGCATGTTTAAATGTTGAACAACAAAATTAATTAGACTAAAGATGTATTCATCAAGAGCTAAATATGAATAATGCAGATCTTTGATTTAACATCAAATGTTATATAAATCATAAATTAGACCTGTATTTGCGCGCTATTCCCGTAATCAACTCTCTAGACTTTTGGATTATTTTGATTTTCAATATATTTAAAGGGACAATAACACTCTTGCTGACTTGGTAGCTCCAGAAAATAAATAATAGTCTTATTCTAAGTACTAAATGTTAAAGTGTCCTACCCGTTGTGTAAATTATCCATTACACCCTATTTTACTTGTCCAGAGGGTTCGAAAATATTTTTAAATTAAAGTCAGATTTGAAAAGGTTTACGTTAGGCTTTTCAAATCATTTAGTTGAATTTTTCCAATTTTGTAAATTAGGTGTGTTAAGATGAAATTTGTATCATCAATGAATTGGAATTTTGTTAAGTAATACAATGTAATGACCAGAATGAAGATTGGGACATATTGATCAGTTACAACAAGAGTGGTACTGAGCCTTTAAATAAGATAGGCAGTTAATGATTTAATTTAAATTCTGTTTATTATCGTAACAATGGTAGCCATGGCAATCGAAACTACAAACGACGACAACTCCACTCAGTATGAAGGAATTTGTCTAAAATGTCCATGATCTATTTTGTAACATAATGACATAACCCCGAAAGGCAACTGACAATTATCGACTTTAAGTTCGGGGTGTATTTCTAATAACTGTTTGGATGCCAATTGTAAAACGCTTTGCTGCATTTTATACTGAATCGCGATGGTTTATAAGACCAGTTTGCAATTTCAATTTTAAATAAGCACACCAGAGACACTATGCCTTAAACTCGTCCCTACGAAGGGACATAAGCTGAACTGTAAAATGTATGTGGGCATTATTTTCTATATTGATGATCAAATGATGAAGCTTTTATTTTTCTATGGTTTGTTACATGAAACGTCTATTTATTTTATGTATTAGTTGATCATTGACAGTCGATCATACTTGGTGTGATTACAATCACTTCATTTTATACAAGTGAGAGGGGGCGGGGGTCCAGTGGTTTAACACGTCCATGTAAAATCACAAGGTCTGTCCTTGTGGCGTGGTTTCGATTCCTCGCATGCGCAAGGTTTCAGCAAGAATTCACAATAGTATCAAATACCAAACATCTTGTTGAAACGTTGAAGTTTAATAAGAGAGTGCTTGAGGGAGAGATAGAGAGAGAGAGAGAGAGAGAGAGAGATGCAAACCAGGTCATTTCGGTATTGACACATGATGGGTCAATTTGAATTTGTTAATTCGCTTGTGCGTGGGGGTCTTTAACAGTGGGAGGAAACCGGGTAATGGAAACCGCGCCAGTTGACTCAGTGACATACCTTACGATACAGCACGCACCTGCTAACTATTCGCCCCTCCTCCCTGCTTTTTAATGAATTAAATGATTGTATCAATACCTGATATACTCCTGTTACGGTATTTGTTGATATTTGTAAGGAAATGTGTGTGTCGGTCAATATTTGATGTTTGATTCGTGATTCTACTATTTAAGACATCAATTGCTAGACCAAAGACCGTCATAAGACGCCTGGATGTCTCCTCTGTGTCGTATCGTTTAACTATAGTGGCTCCGACCTTATAAATGTCTGTAAATTATCTTGGTTTTAAATAAAATTGATGAATGACTTACATTATGAAACATTGTCACGCTAACACAGTAACCTTGTATTTAATTCTTGAAATTGGAACTTCAGGATGCCGCTATCACCTTTTGCCTGATTATTGATCAACACCTACTTATGGTGTAGCGTATTTTAATTAAAAGCCAATAAGCAAATTTGCTAGATCGTCAAAAACGTTTCATTTGAATTATCACGGGTCAATAGTTATTTTTTCCTTTTGATTTAAAGTGAGCACGAAAACCCAAATAGTTATAGAGTTAGGAGGGGTGACACGGAATCGGATTTATGATTATAGTTCCATTTCTATTTGCCAGAAAACGTAACAACCTAAGAGAACACAACTACCCAACTAGTCTTTGATTGTACATTCGTTGAAGCAATGGAACCATCTTCAATAAAAGGCTTGATCTCGCTTTAATTCGGTACATCTTACCAAGGCCTCCATGCACTGGATTTTCGGCACTAATTTCGATTAGTTATCCACTCAGCTTGGGAGCATATGAGATTCCGCGATCATCGCCAATACAATATCTCGATCTCAACTAAAACGTCCACCAGTGATAATCGAGTTGCAAAGTTCAAGGTTCGTTCAATGTCAAAGTTTCTGTGCAGTTCGCTATATTTGTGTCCGACTTTGTGTCACAACCTGTAATTGCACGCTACTGTTCACATGCCAACAGTAAATGGATATAACGTATCTATAAGTTCGAGAATTGTAAAGCAATCTAGCAACGCCCAGGTGTAAAAATCGCAGCCATTGCTTCAGGAACATGGATAGACCCCATCTTCAAAATATATCAGATATTGACGATATTCACATTTTCATTGTTTTAAGATACTGAGTGCTACAGAGCTTTCAAGTAATTGTTATATGTGTACATAAAATGTTTTTACTTCCGTTTTGTTTTTTGTGTTTTTAATATTTCTCATTTAACGTTTAATTACTACGTTGACTAATCGCACGGAGTTTTATATAGTATACTTACAAGAATGTAATTAGCAGAATTCAATCCAGGATGCATTATGCAAGAGTTAAATGTGGCTATTGCATGGAGATTTGTATAGTATGGCTATCATCTTACTTCAAGAATGTCAAGGTTAAATTTGTAACTAAACAAAACCAAATAAGGTACCGAGCCAAGCCAGGTGTCGAGTTAAAATGTCTCGCTGGTAATTATTCTTCAATATACCTGAAGATACCTTATGTAATTAGCAGAATTCAATTCAGGATGCATTATGCAAGAGCTAAATGTGGCTATTGCAAGTCTCATTTGTCTTATATAAAATATTATTTTGACAACTCCCTGGTGTGGGTTCAACGTTCAATCAAATTTTATTTTGGATTTTCAAGTCAGATTACCCGTTACAACTGGAGCAGACCGGAGCGCCAGCCAAGGCACAGCGTTTAGTCGTTCGGATTGGACGATAATCCAAGCTTCTGTGTACACATTGCTGTGCAAAAAAGAGTAATAACGTTGCACCACTGTCAGACAAAATTCCTTCATAGCATCAGCATGACACATGTCCATCATCAATAGTAAAAACAAAACGTTAAACCCCAATTGATTTAATGTTCACGGTATGATATATACTTGTTTTAATGGGTTGTAAAAATATTCTGTATTTCATACTGATTACCATAATATTATAATAATATGTTGTTTTGTCAATTAAAAATTTGTTTAATTAAATAAAGATGTAGCAGTCTTAATATCTTCATACTCACTGCCGAAATTAGACCCAAGTTAATTCCACTGGTGAGCCACTTTCCTTTGCCCCACTCCCATGACTAAAGAAAGATGACGGCGGATTTTAAACACAATTGGGCAAAAGCCTATTACCATGTCAAACATAGTAGAGATATTCAGACTTTAGTCTGTCAAGTCTATTGGTAATTTCAGCATTATTCATACTGGCCATAGGCAGTTACACACATACGTTGCTTTCAAGTCTCGAGAATCAGAGACAAACAAGAACAAGGGCAGTGTTTTGACGCTGGACTATTTCATACGCTAAAGACGGTTGGAGTTAGGGGGACGTCCGTCACTGGTTCAAAAATTATTCAACCAGCCGAACATAACGAGTCGTTGTAAATGGTACCTCATACGCCCCGACCAGTCCCAGCTGGTGTTCCACAGGGCTTTGATGTGGGTCTAATCCACATAAACTATATCAGATAATATAAATTCAAACATTCGCTTATTTGCTAACGATACTAGTCTTTATCTAAAAATCTAAGACTCAGGTGCTATATGGCAATACTTCTTTTAATAATGACTTGGAAAAACTAAATATATGGGCTAAAACATGGCTGGTATCCTTTATCGTCCAAACGCTCCCAAAGAAAACCGAAAACACTGGCACTAACTAACAAGAAAGAAATCTTCCTCTTCCAGCCCTTAAATTTGATCAAATTCCTATAAAAGAAGTCAATACCGACCAAATACTTGTTATCTGAGAAACAATGAAAATCTGCCAGAATACCAATGATGAACCACAATTTTTCCGACCTCTTTCGGTCTCTTCTCATCAAAGGAATAGAACAAAATTGTCTCCGTCTCTAACTACTTTCAACCCTAAATGAAAACTAATGATCTATTTATTCCAAATTCATTTTTACAAGGCAAAATAAGCCAGATCCTACATTATGGCTTTCGTAATTTACATATTTACGAATAGAAATGAACATGCTTTTCACTAATATGTAACCTCTGTATATCACATTAAAGTACCATCCAAATTTGATCGTTTGGCAAGGTAAGTAAATTTCTTATTGTGTGGCTAGGCTGATTTCATGTTATGGTGTGGTGAATATCCTTGTTCTGGCTTGTCCAGGTTTCCGTATATGTTAATAAGTCACGTGATATCCTACAATTTGCATATGGCAGTTGATGCTGTGCGAAAAGTGCTCAGCAAAAATGTAATGAGAGAAATGTAAAATGTAAGTTTAACACACCAAAAAAAGCATTTTGCCACACATTTGCCATTTGACACTTAATAACATCTGCCGTTTTACATTTAACTCTTGCCTTAGAGGTATTTTGACTTTATTATTACCGGTATTAGGACTTGGTACATTGTACTTTTTACATATAATCAATGGAAAAGACATTGTAGCAGAGCATGTAATATTGGCAGCGATACCCTTCCATACATGTAGGCCTATATGTGACAAGGGTAATACATTGACAACTACATAGGCCTACGTACAAACATCCGATTGTATTTCAACCTTCTCAAATGCTCAAAACATACCCTACATTGGACCACTGCCTGGGCGATTTTTAAAATTGAAAGAGATGTCCAGATTTGCTAAAAAACTGGATATATAAATCCTGGGCTTGAAGTACTTGAAGTATTTCTTCGGCTTGTTTCAGTTTGGTAGAAAATAATTTTCACTTTTAATAGAATTTGAGCCGAAGAATTTGAAAAATTATTAATGTGACTATCGATAACCTAAGTCCCTGGGACCTGTATACATATACAACCAAAAAAAACCCAATAAAATTGTGTTGTTTTATTCGAAATAAGGGTTGTTTTGGGTAAATATACTCATTTACGTACGACTGCACTATTTTTACGGAGGGGAAGACCAACATATTCCCGATGCGCATGCGTGACGGGAAGTGCAGTAAAAATAGCGTATAATTGTTGAATTACGGGTCCGTAAAAATAGCCACTTTGTTACTCATATAGTTAAATTTTACGAGGCGCGGATCCAAGGGGGGGGGGGGGCAGGGGGCCGTGGTCAGCCCCAGTGACATAGTGTTGATTTTCATTTTCGTTTGCTTTGTTACTGTTGTAGTTCACATATTTGCTCTTTAATAGATGATATAAACATGATTTACGCATTGTCTCCGCCCAAACAATCCAAGGTTGATCCAATGTGTGCCCCCCCCCCCCTGGACAAAATCCTGGATCCGGGCCTGTTTACTTCAATATGCTTACATTCATATATCCTGTAACATATAGCAGATCATGACTCATGTTAGCATTACACAATGGTTTCTCTGGGTTATATTCCTGATTGTTTTTAAAATTTGAGCGAAGTCTGTGTCACTACAGGCCCATGACTGTGGATCTATTCATTTTATTTGAACTGTACGTTGTTTGTAATCTCTGCTTATTGTGTCTTGACTGTAGATTTGTTTTGTGTACATTGTGTGTGGTGCAGCCCTCCTGCTCTTACTAATAGACACAAGCCAAAATATCTGGATACCCCCCTGTACTTACTATCAGATCTAATTTAATTTCTCTAATGATGTTAATTACGGTGGTTCCCATGGGAGAACCACCACCTTGTTGACTCACAAAATAATTATGTATTCAATTGTCTGTTGTGATTTTATTGTCATGCTGGATAGAGGATATATGCTTGAGTAGACATGAAGTCATCCAGGTGAGTTTATCATATTGACATTCCGTTTATTTATTTATTACAAAATCTCACTACAAGCTTCACGATTCATTAAATTCATGTCCCAACCAACAAGGTTGATGGCTATAATCGGTGTCATATATATTTGGCCACAGGTCACTAATTACTTCCCAATTGATTTTGATGTTAATTCACGTCTCTTAGACCGGCTGAAACTTTTCCCCAAATATTCGTTGGGTAAAACGCTTTCTGCCACAGATAGGACAACATGTGGCAAACTCTTGCCCAAAAGAATGTATGAGGTTCACAATGATAAACTTGAGATAGAGACAATAGACAAGCAATTTTAGCCCCCCCCCTTTCAAAGTAACCAACCTCACAACTCTTGTATCATTCCGCCTTAAAATCATGAATATTCACCAAAACCTGGCAGAAAATGTATTTTCGAACCCTTTTGTTCAATTCTACACCAAAAAGTCAACAAAAATCACCATGTAATAAGGGAAAGGGAGAGATAGACTAAAAATAACTTTGTCCCTACATTCGTGACGGCGTAGAAATATTTAGTGATCTGTGTCCATATAGTAACTGGTATATTACAACTGATAGAAATGTATTTCACAGGTACAGACCTATATTTCGTTTCGTTTTTATTATACTTCCGATGGCCTACACAAGAAGGCGATCTCACGAGTTGTTGCAATAGGTCACGTCAGTGGTCGTACATTGTGACCATCAGACCTATCGCAACAATCTGTTTCACAGAGAATTACTTACGAATTAACTCTGTAACAGATGAGTGTAAACAACACGTGCGTTGACTGCACACGGCCCAAGTCATTGGCTCAACGGCTCGTGCAATGTTTACTTAACACCTAACTGCTTCGGGCAAAATGATGCATTTTACTCATTTTAATACCCATTTACACTAAATAGGAAATATTTTTAACTTCAAATGTCTTTAATTATTTTTCTTTTACCTCAAAAAATGTTTGATAATTCAATTTGTCGGAGTAAAAAAGTTAATATGCCGTACTTATTAAAGGACAATATTGGTGCCAGTCATTATCACATATGTGATAGAACTGATTAAACGCTTTCCAAATATACTATTAACACAGAGATCATCGCTACCATAGAGGAGTAATAAATGATTCATGATTCGGAAGTGACGAAGGCCAAAGGAAAACACGAGTTATCTCTCTATGTGAATGACTGAAGTGACGAGTGATGACAGATAAACGGCCGAATTTCTGCTCACAAATAATTCCTTCGAAGACAAAAAATTGTTATATGGGACCGCAAGAGCATATCTGACGATTCAATAAAGTAATTAAGTGTCATAAGATAAGAGAACACGGGAAAAATAGAAATACACCGTACAGCCCCTTGTTTTTTAGGGGAGACCGGGGCACATAGAACACTGTATAGCGTTGGGTTGTATAGTATTATTTATAAAGGATATGTCCATGGTGGTTCAATGTGCCCCGGTCTCCCCTACCTTATAAAAACATGGTAACGCACGAACTTTTTTCTGTTTTTCTTTCGCGTTCTCTTATCTAGTGGCAGTGAATTCTTTTTATGAATTGTAAGATATTCTCTCACAGTGTCACACAGCAACTTTAGGTCTTCGAGGGAATTATTAGTGAGCAGATATTCGCCCATGTATCTGTTATCACTAGTCACTTCAGTTAGTTATATAGAGGAATAACTCGTGTTTTCCTTTGGCGTTCGTCACTTCCGATTCATGAATACTTTATTACTCCTCTATGGTAGCGATGATCTCTGTGGTAATATTATATTTGGAAAGTATTTAATCAGTTCTATCACATATGTGATAATGACTGGCACCAATATTGTCCTTTAAGCCTCGTCGATGTATTGCTTATCTTTGATTGTAGCGGCCAAGCGAATATTCACTGCGGGATCAGTTTGCTATCGCAAAACCAAAAGATAAACCTGAGGACAAGACAGAAAATAGACATTGTAAAAAATAAACAAATATTAGATAATGGGGAAAATCATAATCTATTCAGCTCGACGTAAGACATAAAATGCAGTTGGTTTAACTTGAATGTAGATATACACCATCTATGTTGCATAGATAGTTGAATCATATCATAAAATGTCTTATTTTATATAGCCTTGCGTATTTGTCAACATTACAAATCGCTCCATTTAACATATTCAGATTTGTTCAGATGAATCTGATTTTTATATTTTATTAATAGCGCTGTTATCTGGTGTATTCTTATTATATATTCTTATGAATTAGTCTATATTTTTATAACAATTATGTTAGGCTATTGCTCGTGGAATACTTGTGCAGGAATGGTCTCTTGAACCATTGAATAACCCGAGCGATATTCAATGGTCATTAAGTTCTATCTATATATTTCGTTTCGTTTGTTTTTATACTTTCGATGACCTACACTAAATGGGGATCTGATCGGTTGTAGTGGAAGGTCGCTAATCTTTTTCACAGAGGATTCCAAAAGTCTTCTAATAACTTGACGCGGCGTCAATCATTGGCTGAATGGCGTGCGTATTGTTTACATAAGACGCTACTGAATCGGGCAGAATGGTGCCTTTTACACATTTTAATACCCATTTACACTAAGTAGCACATTATATTTACATCCATATACTTTAACCACCTTTGCATTTTTTTATTATGTTTAAAAAGGACAAAAGATAATATTGGGTCTGATTAAGCCGCACCATGTCATCCCGATCAGTGGTTGTAGCAACTTAGCGAATATACAGGGGTCATACGAGCGGCTTTTGAACCTATGACATCAGACATTTGATTAATCAATCAGCGTTGACAGACCGTTTCATTGGCTAATCCATCACATCATGGATTATATACCAAATCTTCCAGATCCTAGTGTAGTAAAGATAGGTAAATCTTAAATTACAAAAAACGAAACGAAATAGGAGGGAGGGGCAGTATAAAACTTTTTTACAAATGTCGGGCGGTTAAGTGGGACGAAAACCGAAGTACCGTAAAAGATCCCATTTTCAGTTAGAATTCGATATATTATAAGAGTAGGTCATAGTGCCGTTGTCCGGGTAAAATTGTCCTCATAGCACACTGTATGGCGTAGAACAGGACGACGTTTAATCCAGTTTATTTCACTACCGGAAACATACACATATTAATACCAAGTACGCATGCGTATAAATTCCGAGTTATTAAACTATAAACAATTGTTGACATTAATTTACTTTTTGAGCCTTCGGTGTCCGAACTGTTTGTTAAAACACACAATTCGGGCAATAAAGGCTTATAACAGAGTCAAAAGTATTATACAACTTGGATTGAGGTCCCTATGGTCGAATGGTTAGCACGTGTGCGCTGTATCATAAAGCCTGCCATTGAGTCAAATGGCGTGGTTTCGAATCCACGGTTGTACGTGACAAGGTGTAGGGTCGCCTTCCCAATCTCGTGGGTTTTCTCTGGGTACTCCGATTTCCTCCTACTGCTAAAACGCGCAAGCGAATTCTTGAAATAAAATTAAACCATATGTTAGTCCCGAAATGACCTAGTTTGTGTCGAGTGGACGTTAAACCCCATTTCCCTCTCTCTCTTTCGCGGTCTTGGCGTCAGCCTGCATACCAAGCCTTTTGTTTAATTCGACACTGATTTATTGTGTGACGTCCCACTGTAGATGCCTTCTCTTGTTCAGCTACTTCTCACTGTAGATGCCTTTTCTTGTTCCGCCACTTCCCCCTGTAGATGCCTTCTCTGATTCCGCCACTAATAAAGGTATTCAATCATTTATAATACTGCTGTGATGTCGTCGTGTGCATGCATAGATAATGATATATCGATATAAATTATGATAGAGGTCGCACATCAAGACGGTAAAACATAGCCAGGTGGTGTTGAACAATTTAAATATATAGTGATAGATACATTCTTTCATAGTGTGTCAACAATTGGAATGGACCAATAAAGTATTCTAGAAGTAATAGACGACGAAACTGGGCCGCACATGGCCAACCTTGTAGCAGTTTTGATTTTGGGAGTGAGTATGGTCTGGGTAGTTTCACCGAACTACGTACAGCTTTATACAGATAAGATTGTTAAATTTGCTGCAACCACCACGCCACAAGCAAGGAGCTCAGTAGAGTGTGCTGTAGCATGTAAACTAAATCATCCCTGTGTTTCATACGCCTACCATCCAGGAAAAGCTAAATGCTATCTTTACGATAGGGTTATTCATCCAAAAGACTCCACAGGTGTTGACAAAGGCATCCAAACATACACTTCTAAATTTGGTAAGTTCCACTTTCTTGCACTGGTATCTTTTACTAACGACTTTAATCAGTAAATTTGTTTTACTACATTTAATCTGTATATTTATTTTACTACCTTTAACCAATTCTGCCTTATAGTTTATCACCACTAATCCAAACGCACTTAGCCAACTCATGTGACACTATAACCAATCAAAAATAAATAGTTTGGTCATCACTATTTGTTCTCCTGTAGCTATGGTATGTTATGCGGTTGTGAAAACATCCTGTGTCGCGGCACCCAAATAAAGGACTGACACTACGACCCGTGATACAGCTACACATACGTCTAGGACGAATGGATCCGGGGGCTAGCCGTAAGCGTCCACTGTGCTGTACAGTCCAGGGCCCGTGGTGACACAGACTTCACTCATATTTGAAAACAATTGAGAATACAACCCAAAGAAATAATTATGTAATGTCAGCATGGGTCATGATGTGTCATATGTTGCAAGAAATACAAATGCAAGCATATTGTATTAATGTCGCTATACAAGTAACCACACGTGTAAATGTATCAAAGAGGCAGTTCAAAAAACTAACTGCACTAAATCAATAAAGAAGAGGACTGAAGTATATTGAATGCATTTAGGACACACATTACAACGTCACAGAAACAAACAAAACTGAATACAAGGAAGCAAAGTAATTTAGACCGTCTAGGAAGACAGCCGTCTGCTGACTGAATGGCATGGCGTGACGTGAATCGTCCGTTATAGCAGTAATGACGTCGTAGCTTAGAAGGTGCAAAGTTTCCCCGATAAAAAGGGCGATAATCCAGATAAAATAACGTTAAAAACTAAAAAAAACCTATTAGTTTTTTTTTAGATCAACTGGAATTATTAAGCTATGTAATTGTACAAACCATAATATAATTATTATATAATACCCCACGTGAGGAATGCAAAACAAGAATGCTGAAAAAATCGTAGGCTATTAGTGTATTTATGAAGGCATAATAAATAAGGGTGATAATCCAGACAGGATTAGACAACTACTGAAGAAATTTAAATAAATATTATATTGAATCATTATCCAATATGTAGTCAGTAATATATTTATAAGAAATGTCAAACTTAGTATGTTGAAGAAATGGAAGTTTTGACATTTCTTTAAAAATGCGTAATTGTGTACCGCCTTTGGCAGTGCACTTAAAATTAAGATTTTTTATTCGGGAAAGAAATAGTTCTTTATTGTTGCATATTTTTAAAAATCGTAATGCCTGTGAATAGAAAACATTATATAGTGTAGTATCTGGTATGTTACTGTATGTTGACGGGTATTTTACTATTTCAAAAACAAATTTGTCTGTTTTATCAAATATACCGACATAGTATATAAGGTAGAAAAACTGCTAATGTTTTTTAAAAAGAGGTTACGTGCATGGGTCAATATTGAGTCCCGGGAAATTGACCATTTACTTCCATTATCGGATTGGTTAGCTGGACAGACGTTACCCTGGATTTCAACACAGTGTACTTATAAGGGCATCTAGGAGGCTAGCTAACCACGTTTCTACCTCATGGGATTACCATATTTAATTATCAGACTATGATGTCATTGCCCCATTTTAAACTTCCAGACATATTCTTGTTAGCAAGTTCTTGTCACTGGTACTAGCTAACAACTTGAATATATTAAACAGAGCACCTTACAGATCTTAAGTAGCCTCTACAGTTTATAGGCCCAATAGTGTTAGGCGGTAAGGTTTGTTCCCTTGTCTCTCTGGTATGTTATACTGTAAGGACTAGTGTGTTATTCGGACACAGATCACTAAATATTCATGGGCCGTTCCCCACGAATGTAGGGCGAAAGTTATTTTTAGTCTTTCTCTCCTTTTCCCTTTTCCCCCCTTTTGCATGGCGATTTTTGTTGACTTTTAGGTGTAGAATCGAAGAGAAGGGTTTAAAAATACATTTTCTGCCAGGTTTTGGTGAATATTCACGATTTTGAGGCAGAAGGATACAAGGGTTGTGAGGTTGGTTACGTTGAAAGGGAGGGCCGAAAATTGCTTGTTTAGTTGTCTCTACTTCCAGCCTGTGTATCTCAAGTTTTTCATGGTGAACCTCATACATGCTTTTGGGCCAGAGGTTGCCACATGTTGCTCCATCTGTGACAGAAAGCGTTCTACCCAACGAATACTTGGGAAAAAGTTACAGCCGGTCTAAGAGACGAGAATTAACATTAAAGTCAATGGGGAAATAATTAGTGATCTGTGGCCATACTGTTAAGTTTGTTCTCATGTGGTTCTGGTATGTTGTACTGTAAGGTCATTTTATGTTGTTTGCAGGCATAGTAAAGATTATATTTATGTATGTCCAGGTACAATAATAACCAGAGCTAGATTCTGTATTTCCATGTACAGTGTGACTTATTTAAAGGATAACATGTAGCGGGACTGTTTTTTAAAAAGAGGTTACGTGCATGGGTCAATATTGAGTCCCGGGAAATTGACCATTTACTTCCATTATCGGATTGGTTAGCTGGACAGACGTTACCCTGGATTTCAACACAGTGTACTTATAAGGGCATCTAGGAGGCTAGCTAACCACGTTTCTACCTCAATGGGGAAATAATTAGTGATCTGTGGCCATACTGTTAAGTTTGTTCTCATGTGGTTCTGGCATGTTATCTTGTACAGAATGTTTTCATGTCTCTCTGGTATGTTTTATTGTAAGGCCTGGTATGTAGTTTGTTCTCATGTGGTTCTGGTATGTTGTACTGTAAGGTCATTTTATGTTGTTTGCAGGCATAGTAAAGATTATATTTATGTATGTCCAGGTACAATAATAACCAGAGCTAGATTCTGTATATCCATGTACAGTGTGACTTATTTAAAGGATAACATGTAGCGGGACTGATCCCGAGTTCACGACGCTTTCTCAGACATAGTACTTCTGATTCTTTAAATCTTCGTTACGCATCTATCCTCGCAATTATCCCTATGTTAAAATTATAATTGGAACGTGCTAAACCAGTTCTATTGCATGTGTGATAATGGCTGACATCAATATTGTCCTTCAATCAGATATGCTCGGTTCGTCCATGTAATGTTTTGCTGGGACAATTTCGCATTTCAGGTGACGACAATATTGCTTTACATAAACCGACTGCTCAAAGTTCAACTTATGGTACACACGTGTCATCTCGCGGTGTTAATGGAGAAAAAACCAGATTTTTTCAAACTAAACCAAACGGCTGGTGGTGTGTAGACCTTAGGACGGTTCATGAAATGAAGTGGTTGATTCTGTACAACGTTATTAAAAGTAAGTAGCACCAGGTATATATACCCGTGTAAATGACTGATCTAGGTTACTGATTTTCATACTGTTACGTTTTGAGAGATGTTTTATTTGTTATACATTATTATCATTATAATGGTTTACGATATCCGGCATTATAGCACCATTATATACCACCAAATTCATATGGGGGGATGGCCTAGTGGTCTAGAGTGCTGCGCTACGACCACTAGCTAGCCGGTTACCTCTGGCTTGCGGCTATGGTTTCGATCCCTGGTGTGAGTGTATGTGGCATGGAGATAGGGGCACCTTGATAAACTCGTTGGTTTTCTCCGGGCACTCCAGCTTCCTCCCAATGCTAAAGACCCCTACGCGCAAGCGAATTATTGTAATAAAATTAAACCATATGTTAGTCCCAAAATGACCTAGTTGTCGCCATTTGATTGACATACAGCTCTATCTTTCCTTTCGTTTTTTCGATGGCCTACACTAAATGAAGATCTGACAAGTTTTATTGTGGGAGTTCACGTCAGGGTTCAAACGAGCGGCTTTTAACCCTGTGACGCCAGACATTGACTAACCAACCAATCTTGACGTTTCTAGTGGTTTAACCACAGCTCCGTATATCAAAAGGCAAAGAACTCGCCATACCAGACCGTTTCACTGGCTGACTAAACCCTAATATCATCGTCAATGATAACAACTCTACCAGATCCTAGTGTGGTAAAGACAAGTAAAACGAAATTTGAACAATAAAAACGAAACGAAATAGCACATGTTTAATCAGATTAGTAGAGGACATTCCATAAATTAAGCAAGTAGACTAGTTTAGTCAAATACATTGACAATACAGCCTTTAAATACCACTTAAATGCTGTTCACTTTGCTAGTTGGAGAAATAAGTTGTTTTCACGCAGGTTTAAAGTTACATTATGGGAGATAAGATAAAGAGATGGCAGTTCTCACTATAATAGTTAAAAACTACATAGTGTAAAGGTAATTAGCTGAACATTTCAGTCAAATTGATCGACTATTAGCCGGTAACAAAGCGTTTGAAACATTCACATAGCCTCGGTCATCATTACTCAAATCATTAGTATAAACAGCATAGTCTCGATTATCCACTTGATTGATTTAATTATCAATGGTCATTAAGCCGCATATATGAATTTAATCCACCAACATCGAAGGCTAGCCTTGACATCAAGAGTTTATTATGGTCTGGATATGTTAATTAATGTCTAATTGATTATTTAGATAACATTTCAGGCCTAAAGAAAGACCTGTAATAAGCAAATCTTGCTCTTGCATAATGCTATTTTAAGAAAACCTTTGAATACGGACCCAGATTATGTGTGAAATGCAAATTAGGTCTTTATTTATTTTATTATTGATTCTGTCTTCTAGCCAGCACTCACAAACGCAGGATTGTAGGATTTGAGATATGGCTAGCTGCAAGTGGTGGATGTACTTGGACAGGTTTCACGACATCAAGACTGTGTTACAGAGATATGATACGAGGTTGAAATTGTTCCTTGGAGATGCCAGGCCTGATTTGGGGGGGGGGGGGGTACAGCGGCACTACGGCCTACAGAATGAATATAAACAAGGGAATGCACGAATTTTTTCTATTTTTCTCCTTTTTATTATATAGGACAGTCAATTCTATTTTTTTATAAATTGTCAGATATCCTCTCACCGTCTCATATATTAACTTTCCATATTTGACAGAATTGTAGCAATTCTCTCTCTGTCTCTTTTCTCCCCTTCTGCATGCCTATTTTTGTTGGTCAAGAATGGATTAAGAGGGTTTGAATTAACATTTTCTGCCAGGTTTTGGTAAATATTCATGATTTTGAGGTGGAAGGATAACGGGGTTATCAGGTTGGCTAGGGTGATATGTACTGCAGCTAGTTAAATGATTTTAGTATGCTTCTTCAAGTTTGTGTATTTCAAAATTTTGGTGGTCAACCTCATACATATTTTAGTGCAAGGACATTATTTAGGAAATATCACTTAAGACCCTCCATATATACTCAAAGATATTTAAAATGCAATGCCGAATTCGTGAAATATTTCTGGTAAACGTTTTCTTGGGCTTTCCGATCATTTAGTACATATGGGAAACTTGTGATGTGGGTCTCTTTTTGTGGAGTTCTTGGTTTGAATCCAATATAATTCCTCGGAAAGACGCTGGCTCGATAGTCTGGAGGTCGAGTGTTCGACCCCTGTATTGGCCGAGAGAGTTCGAGATTTTCCGGCGTGTTTTCGCCTTGTCAGTGATGCAGTACGGCGGGGGGGGGGGTAATAATGACGGTTCTTGGTTACAATAAAATTTCAAACTTTGCTCTGGAACGAATACTTCACCTTTTACCATATAAACGCAATAATATGCATACAATGCTTACATTACATATATTGTAGGTGTTAAGCATACTTTATATTAATTGGATATATTAAATAAAGCACACAACACACGCCCTAAAACGATTAGAATTCAAGTGGTGTGCCCGTAAGTTTACTTTAATCATTCAAGCCTGGTTAATCAAGGCTCCTGAGATCCATTTGTTTTGTGCTCATTCGAGAAGCAACCAAACTTTTAAACTCACTATGGCGACAACTGACCATTTGGTATCACCGTTAAATAAAAGTCAATTTCACGGTCTAACGTTATTGGCAAGTTGTCGCGCGAGTGAGTTTAAGAGATAGAAAAGGGGCGAAACTACATGAATTGACCCTGAACATGCTCAAAGCAACTGCCATGACTCAGCGATCGCCGTAGCATCTCAATTAGTCGGTTTTCACAATATTTAGGATTGTGGTCGTGTCGGTAGTGTTTAGTTAAAACACATTTGCAAGATCGTCAAAAACGTTTCATTTGAATTATCTCGGGTCAATGGTTATCTTTTCCTTTGATTAAAAGAGAGCACGAAAACCCAAATAGTTATAGAGTTAGGAGGGGTGGACACGGAATCGGGTTTATTATTATAGTTCCATTTCTATTTGCCAGAAAACGTAACAATCTAAGAGAACACAACTACCCAACTTAATTCGGTACATCTTACCAAGGCCTCCATACACTGGATTTTCGGCACTAATTTCGATTAGTTATCCACTCAGCTTGGGAGCATATGAGATTCCGCGATCATCGCCAATACAATATCTCGATCTTTTCAACTAAAACGTCCACCAGTGATAATGGAGTTGCAAAGTTCAAGGTTCGTTCAATGTCAAAGTTTCTGTGTAGTTCGCTATATTTGATTTGCCCGACTTTGTGTCACAACCTCTAATTGCACGCTACTGTTCACATGCCAACAGTAAATGGATATAACGTATCTATGAGTTCGAGAATTGTAAAGCAATCTAGCAACACCCAGATGTAAAAATCGTAGCCATTGTTTCAGGAACACGGATAGAACCCATCTTCAAAATATATCAGATATTGACGATATTCACATTTTCATTGTTTTAAGATACTGAGTGCTACAGAGCTTTCAAGTAATTGTTATATGTGTACATAAAATGTTTTTACTTCCGTTTTGTTTTTTGTGTTTTTAATATTTCTCATTTAACGTTTAATTACTACGTTGACTAATCGCACGGAGTTTTATATAGTATACTTGCAAGAATGTAATTAGCAGAATTCAATCCAGGATGCATTATGCAACAGTTAAATGTAGCTATTGCACGGATATTTGTATAGTACAGCTATCATGTTACTTAAAGAATGTCAAGGTTAAATTTGTAACTAAACAAAACCAAATAAAGTACCGAGCCAAGCAAGGTGTCGAGTTAAAATGTCTCGCTGGTAATTATTCTTCAATATACTTGAAGATACCTTATGTAATTAGCAGAATTCAATTCAGGATGCATTATGCAAGAGCTGAATGTGGATATTGCAAGTCTCATTTGTCTTATATAAAATATTATTTTGACAACTCCCTGGTGTGGGTTCAACGTTCAATCAAAGTTTATTTTGGATTTTCAAGTCAGATTACCCGTTACAACTGGAGCAGACCGGAGCGCCAGCCAAGGCACAGCGTTTAGTCGTTCGGATTGGACGATAATCCAAGCTTCTGTGTACACATTGCTGTGCAAAAAGAGTAATAACGTTGCACCACTGTCAGACAAAATTCCTTCATAGCATCAGCATGACACATGTCCATCATCATTAGTAAAAACAAAACGTTAAACCCCAATTGATTTAATGTTTCACGGTATGATATATACTTGTTTTCATGGGTTGTAAAAATATTCGGTATTTCATACTGATTACCATATTATAATAATATGTTGTTTTGTCAATTAAAAATTTGTTTAATTAAATAAAGATGTAGCAGTCTTAATATCTCCATACTCATTGCCGAATTTAGACCCAAGATAATTTCACTGGTGAGCCACTTTCCTTTGCCCCACCCCCATGACTAAAGAAAGATGACGGCGGATTTTAAACACAATTGCGCAAAAGCCTATTACCATGTCAAAAATAGTAGAGATATTCAGACTTTAGTCTGTCAAGCTTATTGGTAATTTCAGCATTATTCATACTGGCCATAGGCAGTTACACACATACGTTGCTTGCAAGTATCGAGAATCAGAGACAAACAAGAACAAGGGCAGTGTTTTGACGCTGGACTATTTCATACGCTAAAGACGGCTGGAGTTAGGGGGACGTCCGTCACTGGTTCAAAAATTATTCAACCAGCCGAACATAACGAGTCGTTGTAAATGGTGCCTCATACGCCCCGACCAGTCCCAGCTTGTGTTCCACGGGGCTTTGATGTGGGTCTAATCCACATAAACTTTATCAGATAATATAAATTCAAACATTCGCTTATTTGCTGACGATACTACTCTTTATCTAAAAATCTAAGACTCAGGTGCTAATGGCAATACTTCCTTTAATAATCACTTGGAAAAACTAAATATATGGGCTAAAACATGGCTGGTATCCTTTATCGTCCAAACGCTCCCAAAGAAAACCGAAAACACTGGCACTAACTAACAAGAAAGAAATCTTCCTCTTCCAGCCCTTAAATTTGATGACCAAACGCTTGTTATCTTAGAAACAATGAAAATCTGCCAGAATACCAATGATGAACCACAATTTTTCCGACCTCTTTCGGTCCCTTCTCATCAAAGGAATAGAACAAAATTGTCTCCGTCTCTAACTACTTTCAACCCTAAATGAAAACTATGATCTATCTATTCCAAATTCATTTTTACAAAGCAAAACAAGCCAGATCCTACATTGTGGCTTTCGTATATTTACATATTTACGAATAGAAATGAACATGCTTTTCACTAATATGTAACCTCCGTATATCACATTAAAGTACCATCCAAATTTGATCGTTTGGCAAGGTAAGTAAATTTCTTATTGTGTGCCAGGCTGATTTCATGTTATGGTGTGGTGAATATACTTGTTCTGGCCTGTCCAGGTTTCCGTATATGTTAATAAGTCACGTGATATCCTACAATTTGCATATGGCAGTTGATGCTGTGCGACAAGTGCTCTGCAAAAATGTAATGAGAAATGTAAAATGTAAACACGCCACAAAAAAACATTTTTCCACATTTAACTCTTGCCTTAAAGGTATTTTGACTTTATTATTACCGGTATTAGGACTTGGTACATTGTACTATTTACATATAACCAATGAAGACATTGTAGCAGAGCATGTAATATTGGCAGCGATACCCTTCCATACATGTAAGCCTATATGTGACAAGGGTAATACATTGACAACTACATAGGCCTTTTTTTTAAAAAAAAAATTGAAAGAGATGTCCAGATTTGCTCAGAAAACTGGATATATAAATCCTGGGCTTGAAGTACTTGAGGTATTTCTTCGGCTTGTTTCAGTTTGGTAGAAAATAATTTTCACTTTTAATAGAATTTGAGCCGAAGAATTTGAATAATTATTAAAGGGACATTCCCGAATTAAACAGAGGCTCAAAAATAAAAGTCTGAGAATGTATGAAAAAAATTAAACGCCAAAATATAGAGAATGGTGTATTTACCTTGTATCAAAGTTTCAACTCAAAATATTGAGTCGTTTGGACGTGAACGCCAAAACTGCTTATCCGGACACGTAACCCTTTTAAGATTTCGGGTCAATTTGTTCGTTGGGTGACCTTATAACCGATTACGGTTACTTGAGAGGGCTATACAGTGAATGACCCATGTGCTGTACTTGATAAAGAAAGGTAAATTTCAACTAGGCATTATTTTTATTAAAAAAATGTTTGGTTTTATCCAGATACCGCAAAATACACCTTGGGGCACCAGTCTCAAATTCCAGATGAAGACTGACGGGTTTAAGTTGTTTGAAAACGTATCATAAATACTGAGTTAGTTGCTCGGCCCTTGACTGGAAATTTTAAAGGGATTTTAACACAAACTTAAGCAGTTTTATTCCAAAAACAAATATCGAGATAGCCCCTTTAATGTGACTATCAATAGCCTAAGTCCCTGGGACCTGTATACATATACAACCAAAGAGAAACAATAAAATTGTGTTGTTTTGGGTAAATATACACACTTACGTACGACTGCACTATTTTTACGGAGGGGAAGACCAACATTTTCCCGATGCACATGCGTGACGGGAAGTGCCGTAAAAAATAGCCTATAATTATTGAATTACGAGTCCGTAAAAATAGCAACAATGTTACTCATATAGTTAAATTTTACTTCAATATGCTTACATTCAAATTTCTTGTAACATATAGCAGCATTACACAATGGTTTCTCTGGTTTATATTCCTGATTGTTTTTAAAATTTGAGCGAAGTCTGTGTCACTACAGGCCCATGACTGTGGACGATTACGGTCAGCCCCTGGATCTATTCACTGTATTTGAATTGTACGTTGTTTGTGATTTCTACGTATTGTGTCTTGTCTGTAGATTTGTTTTGTGTACATTGTGTGTGGTGCAGTCCTCCTGTTCTTACTAATAGACACAAGCCAAAATGTCCGGATATCCCCTTTACTTACTATCAGATCTAATTTAATTTCTCTAATGATGATGTTAACTACGGTGGTTCTCATGGGAGAACCACCACCTTGTTGACTCACAAAATAATTATGTATTCAATTGTCTGTTGTGATTTTATTGTCATGCTGGATAGAGGATATATGCTTGAGTAGACATGAAGTCATCCAGGTGAGTTTATCATATTGACATTCCGTTTATTTATTTATTACAAAATCTCACTACAGGCTTCACGATTCATTAAATTCATGTCCCAACTAACAAAGGTGGATGGCTATATATATGGCCACAGGTCACTAATTACTTTCCAATTGATTTTGATGTTAATTCACGTCTCTTAGACCGGCTGTAACCTTTTCCCAAATATTCGTTGGGTGAAACGCTTTCTGCCACAGATGGGGCAACATGTGGCAAACTCTTGCCCAAAAGCATGTATGAGGTTCACCATGAAAAACTTGAGATAGAGACAATAGAAAAGCAATTTTAGGCCCTCCCTTTCAACGTAACCAACCTCACAACTCTTGTATCCTTCCGCCTCAAAATCATGAATATTCACCAAAACCTGGCAATAAATGTATTTCCGAACCCTCGATTCTACACCAAAAAGTCAACAACAATCGCCATGCAAAAGGGGGGAAAGACTAAAAATAACTTTGGCCCTACATTCGTGACGGCGAAGAAATATTTAGTGATCTGTGTCCATATAGTAACTGGTATATTACAACTGATAGAAATGTATTTTACAGGTACAGACGAAAACCAATCAATCTGAATAAACTACAGATCTATATTTCGTTTCGTTTTTATTATACTTTCGATGGCCTACAAAGCAAGGAGATCTCACAAGTTGTTGCAATAGGTCACGTCAGGGGTCGTACCTTGTGACCTATCGCAAAACCAAAATCTTAAAGATAAACCTGAGGACAAGACAGAAAATAGACATTGTAAAAAATCAACAAATGGGGAAAATCATAATTTATTCAGCTCGACGTAAGACATAAAATGCAGTTGGTTTAACTTGAATGTAGATATACATCATCTATGTTGCATAGATAGTTGAATCATATCATAAAATGTCTTATTTTATATAGCTTTGCGTATTTGTCAACATCAAGGTCAAATTACGCTATTGCTCCATTTATCATATTCAGATTTCTTCAGACGAATCTGATTTTTATATTTTATTAATAGCGCTGTTATCTGGTGTATTTTTATTATATATTCTTATGAATTAGGCTTTATTATTATAACAATAATGTACTCTTTGTGTTGTATAATAATAATAATAATAATGATAGTATGACCGCTATTGCTCGTGGAATACTCTCTTGAACCATTGAATAACCCGAGCGATATTCAATGGTCATTAAGTTCTATCTATATATTTCGTTTCGTTTTTTTTATACTTTCGATAACCTAGACTAAATGAGGATCTGATCGGTTGTAGTGGAAGGTCGCTAATCTTTTTCACAGAGGATTCCAAAAGTCTTCTAATAACTTGACGCGGCGTCAATCATTGGCTGAATGGCGTGCGTATTGTTTACATAAGACGCTACTGAATCGGGCAGAATGGTGCCTTTTACACATTTTAATACCCATTTACACTAAGTAGCACATTATATTTACATCCATATACTTTAAGCACCTTTGCTTTTTTTTATTATGTTTAAAAAGGACAAAAGATAATAATGGGTCTGATTAAGCCGCACCATGTAATCCCGATCAGTGGTTGTAGCAACTTAGCGAATATACAGGGGTCATACGAGCGGCTTTTGAACCTATGACATCAGACATTTGATTAATCAATCAGCGTTGACAGACCGTTTCATTGGCTAATCCCTCACATCATGGATTATATACCAAATCTTCCAGATCCTAGTGTAGTAAAAATAGGTAAATCTTAAATTACAAAAAACGAAACGAAATAGGAGGGAGGGGCAGTATAAAACTTTTTACAAATGTCGGGCGGTTAAGTGGGACGAAAACCGAGGTACCGTAAAAGATCCCATTTTCAGTTGGAATTCGATATAAGAGTAGGTCGTATGTTTCCGGGTAAAATTGCCCTCATAGCACACTTTATGGCGTAGAACAGGACGACGTTTAATCCAGTTTATTTCACTACCGGAAACATACACATATTAATACCAAGTACGCATGCGTATAAATTCCGAGTTATTAAACTACAAACAATTGTTGACATTAACTTGCTTTAAGAGCCTTCGGTGTCCGAACTGTTTGTTAAAACACACAATTCGGGCAATAAAGGCTTATAACAGAGTCAAAAGTATTATACAACTTGGATTGAGGTCCCTATGGCCGAATGGTTAGCATGTGTGCGCTGTATCATAAAGCCTGCCATTGAATCAACTGGCGTGGTTTCGAATCCCCGGTTGTACTGACAAGGTGTAGGGTCGCCTTCCCAATCTCGTGGGTTTCCTCCTACTACTAAAACGCGCAAGCGAATTATTGATATAAAATTAAACCATGTTAGTCCCGAAATGACCTAGTTTGTGTCGAGTGGACGTTAAACCCCATTTCCCTCTCTCTCTCTCTTGCGGTCCTAGCGTCAGCCTGCGTACCAAGCCTTTTGTTTATTCCGACAGGGATTTATTGTGTGACTTCCCACTGTAGATGCCTTCTCTGATTCCGCCACTAATAAAGGTATTCAATCATTTAGAATACTGCTGTGAAGACGTCGTGTGCATGCATAGATACTGATATATCGATATAAATTATGATAGAGGTCGCACATCAAGACGGTAAAACATAGCCAGGTGGTGTTGAACAATTTAAATATATAGTGATAGATACATTCTTTCAGGGTGTGTCAAAAATTGGAATGGACCAATAAAGTATTCTAGAAGCAATAGAACACGAAACTGGGCCGCACATGGCCAACCTTGTAGCAGTTTTGATTTTGGGAGTGAGTATGGTCTGGGTAGTTTCACCGAACTACGTACAGCTTTATACAGATAAGATTGTTAGATTTGCTGCCACCAACACTCCACAGGCAAGGAGCTCAGTAGAGTGTGCTGTAGCATGTAAACTAAATCATCCCTGTGTTTCATACGCCTACCATCCAGGAAAAGCTAAATGTTATCTTTACGATAGGGTAATTCATCCAAAAGACTCCACAGGTGTTGACAAAGGCATCCAAACATACACTTCTAAATTTGGTAAGTTCCACTTTCTTGAACTGGTATCTTTTACTAACGACTTTTATCAGTAAATTTGTTTTACTACATTTAATCTGTATATTTATTTTACTACCTTTAACCAATTCTGCCTTATAGTTTATCATCACTAATCCAAACGCACTTAGCCAACTCATGTGACACTATAACCAGTCAAAAATAAATAGTTTGGTCATCACTAATTGTTCTCCTGTAGCTATGGTATGTTATGCGGTTGTGAAAACATCCTGTGTCGCGGCACCCAAATAAAGGACTGACACTACGACCCGTGATACAGCTACACATACGTCTAGGACGAATGGATCAGGGGGCTAGCCGTAAGCGTCCACTGTGCTGTACAGTCCAGGGCCCGTGGTGACACAGACTTCACTCATATTTGAAAACAATTAAGAATACAACCCAAAGAAATAATTATGTAATGTCAGCATGAGTCATGATCTGTCATATGTTGCAAGAAATACAAATACAAGCATATTGTATTAATACCGCTATACAAGTAACCACGCGTGTAAATGTATCAAAGAGGTAGTTCAAAAAATTAAATGCACTAAATCAATAAAGAAGAGGACTGGAGTATATTAAATGCATTTAGGACACACATTAAAACCGTCACAGAAACAAACAAAAGTGAATACAAGGAAGCAAAGGAATGGCGTGACGTGACGTGACGTGAATCGTCCGTTATAGCCATAGAAATATAAATAGACTAGAATGGCCGTCACGTGACCCGCGACATGTAAATAGGTCCGCCATTTTTGTGCATTGATTATTGACGTCGCGTGCGGTGAATTCAATGAATCCAGCTTCGTTTCTCGTTACGCTTGAAAGAAAGAAAGGTCGAAAAACAACCCATTGCCATACATATTCACGGATTTTGCAGTACCAGTTTGTAAAATTTAATATCTTCATTCTCTAATTTAATGCCATAATGGAATGACTCGCCAGGCAGTCCATAACATAGCATACTAGTCTAGGCCTACATTAGTACATAGATTATAGATGCCATGTCAAAATGAACCTATTTTCCATCTAGGCCTACAAATTAAAGACACTGGATGGATGGGCTATGAATTGTGGTATTTTTTTTTGTTTTTTTTGTTTGAAATTATTTAATCTCGATGATCGACAAGCAACAATAATAAGGCCGCTAAGTCTCGCGTAATCTACTCTAGGGGTGACATGCAGTATGCACCCAGCAATTGAGCAATGGCGAAAAATACGATGCCTTGCAAGGCATTAAACATGAATCAATGACGAGTTCGCGGTACCAATTACTTTTGTTTTGCAAAAGAAAAATAACAGATATTTTGGTTTGTTTATTAAGGTATGTAAATCCATTATTTAAACATATCCTAATAAAATATTTCACATTAATCTCGAAATAGTAGGCTCTATAACTTACTAAGCCTTGGTTTCACAGTAGTTTTTTTGCGATAGGTAGCGGTCTAAGTTAGATTTGTTTACAAACAAACCCCATTACCAGTACATTATTCCTCCGCCTGTACAATTAGTGCTTCGAGAAATTTAAATTTTAATGTCTTGGTTGTTATATAAAGCTAAAACAATTATTCCCACGGGTTATAATTCTAAGTACCGGTAAAATGCAAAAATTTATAGTAAGCCTACATGTGTTTTAAAATAAAAGAAAAAAAAATTCTAAAAAAACTATGGCGATCTCCCTTGAATTTTTCGACAAGTTACTACATGTAAGTGTTTTATTTCAGCAGATTGATGAATTATAATATGATGGTGATGAGTTTCAAGTTTTTAGCGCAGAGTCGAGGATGGGCTAAAAATGTCCGTAACGTGGAAGGTGTTCTGATTCAAGTAGTACTACTAGTGTAGGTAATTTGTCAAATAACGAATATGGGCGAATATTAAAATATTTAATTTTACTTAGGCCTATATTCAGTATAATTTAGTACCTGTTTGCATTTGATGGTTTTACTTGACATACCTATCTCACGGCATTTTCCGAAGATTTATAAAAATAAAATAATACTAGGGGCCATGGGCCCATGAAGATTTTGCATTTTGTGAAGATTTGTAAAGTTTAAATGTAGGCCTACCATAAATATTTTTAAAAAATGACCAGCTATCTCAAAAGTCTCGATAAGCAGGCTAAATATCCCCCTGCATTTTGTGAGGATTTGTAAAGTTAAAATAATACAGGCCCACTAGGCCTCATGAAATAGGCCTACCTATTTCTGAAAACCGTGAGCAGCTGTCAAAAACAAAAAAGCCACAATATGCAGGCAGAATACTCACAGTATTTTATGAAGATTTGAAAACTAAATATAAAAAAATACTAGGCCTTGTGATATAAAGGAAAAGGTGAGCTTTTCACAATGTGCAGGCAGGATATCTCACAGCAGTTTGTGAAATTAAGACAATACTACTCATCATGATATAGGCCAACCTATTTCTAAAAAAAAACAGTGATAAACTATCAAAAAAAATTAAATTAGGACACACGATATGTGGAGTATTTAAATTGTTTGGCAGCACATTTGTCTGATATTTATTACATTTTCTTCCTTGGGTGAATGAAAAGGGAAAAACCATTGTAACAGGTTATACCATAATGTTAATTAAATAGAACTTGGTTTTCTTTTAAAGATTGATACGGTTCTATTTGTGTCAGAATTCTAACACAAGTTAGCCATACATAGCAAAACCCACTTGACCACTTACCTTAGCAGTAATTACATCATGACACTGTCATATACCTCTAACTAACATGATTCCTTTCCCTGTATTTATTTTACAGTGCTATCATGTAATTATCTAACATGATTGGGGGTCACCTCTGGCTTGCGGCTGTGGTTTCGAGCCCAGGTGTGAGCGTACGTGGCATGGAGATAGGGGTGCCTTCTCAACCTCGTGGGTTTCCTCCGGGCACTCCAGTTTCCTCCCACTGCTAAAGACCCCTACGCGCAAGCGGATTATTGAAATAAAATTTTTAAAAAAACATGTTAGTCCCGAAATGACCTAGTTGTGTCGAGTGGACGTTAAACCCCATTTCTCTCTCTCAACATGATTGGGGAACCTGGCTAAGTGAGTAAAATGCTGTCTTGCTAGCCGATAGGTCACAGGTTAGATCTTGTTGGCCAAGAAAGTTCGCCATTTTCTGTTGTGATTTCCCCTTGTCAGTGGTACAGGACGGAGGGCCTGACTAGGATAGCTGTCTCTGTCTAGTCGTTTGAATGGGACGGAAAACCGGCGTCCAGTGTAAGTATTGGCGTTTACGTAAAAGATTGATTTGGCAGTTAGAATTTTATATTAGAGTAGGCTATCGCAAAATTTCCCTCATAGCACAATGTTTGGCGTAAGCTGGTAGTCTTCACTAACAGGGGTCACACGGTGGCTAAGTGGGTAAGACACTGGGTCGCTAGCCTGGAGGTTGGGTATTCGATCCCTTCATTGGCTGAGAATATTGATTCAGATTTTCCGACATGTTTTCCCTTGTCAGTGATGCAGGACGGACGGCCTGACAAGGACAGCTGTCTAGTCGCCTGGATGGGACGATAAACCGAGGTCCTGTATACACATTGGCGTGCACGTAAAAGATCCCTTGACAGATGGAATTCAATATAAGAGTAGGCCGTAGTGCTGCTGCCCGGGCAAAATGTCCCTCATAGCACACTTCATTAGCCAAATTCGGATGTAAAACTATTTCATTTCGCTTACTAACAAAGAAATTTTGAGTTTGAATCCGGTGTTCATCGAGAAAATTTCCTGGCTTCATCTTTTGTCAGTGGTGCAGGAAGAAATGTTTCACACATTTGGTAATTTACATGATCAAAGAGAAACTTTACCAAATACATGGCAAAAGTAAAGTATGACATTTCCATTCACTGTGTACATGTTTAGTTTTCATTGCCAATGGTTGGATAAATTTAACTTATCAATGCATTTATGTAGCCCAGTACGGTAGTAATAATATCATACATTTGTTGGTGTATGTTTAAAATTAAAAGGCACATACATGTACACATAAATTCAATAGAGTTTCATTGTAAAATGTTTGATTTACATGTATGCACATGCAAGTCTTTCATACATTTAAAGGCAAAAAGAAATGTTATTTCAATTAAAGGAAAATTCTGATAGACAAATTAAAGAAATACCCCACATAACTTGTCAGAGAATTTCAGCTCAATATATTTTGCCATTTGAAAGGGGCTATGTAACCTATTTATGAAATTCGAATTTAATATTTCATGGTAAATGTGGCCAAATGTGAAAATACCTTATATGAATAAAACTCTAGTGTCCCAAAAATATTTTGAAAATTGTGATCTGGGTATAAAAGTTAAAATAAATGATTTTATGCCATCATAAAGGGGGTGCAAGTTTACTGAATACATGTACACATGAGAGCTATATGTGTAATAGAAATTGACTTTTACACAAATATCAGGTTTATTTCATTGAGTGAGGAAAATTCACAATTTCATGAGTAGATAAATAGTCTCTATATCAAGTACATTCTCCCAATATTCAGTCAGAAAGAAATATTTCACAATAATCCAATGATTTCATTTAATATATTTATTGATTTTTTTTTCAAAACAAAGAAATATGTAATTAATTTACAGTTGAGATTTAAATGTATTCAAATTCTTTACAAGAAATATGCATTTCAAAGTCATTCAGGCACTCACATAAAAAGCCTGCTTATCGTTCAATGAAAACTGTTTTAAAATTAGGATTGATGAATGAATTAATTGAGCAGTGACGATGGTTATTTAAGCATTATTCACATTGTCCTTCCATCATGTTAGAAATTTAATTAATTTATCGGTTTAAAAATTCCTGTGGTCATCAAATGAAAATTCTTCATAGAAGTAGAACTTTTAGTAGAAGTCAATACAGTGGCTGCTATATTGGTGGGCTGAAAAAAAAAATACATATTAATTTATTATTAGTATGTTTGAACATTTAAAATTTACAAAGTAGGTTCGTTGACAACAGCCAATCAATCAGTCATCACTCCCTCAGTCTCAGTGAAATTCCAAACAAAGGAAGCTTCGTCGTCAGTCCAGGAAAGCCTATCTTATCGTGAATTTGAACTAGGCCTACTAGTAGATCTACGGGTGCCAGTGGACTTTAGTACATACTACAAGTACGGTCCATGGTAGTGTATTTTACTAGTATTACTACGGTACTACTAAAGACTAGGCCTAGTGAGTAGTTAGTGTAGGCCTATCTAATAAATAAATACTTTTATAAAAGTATAACTCTCAGGTTGTTTAACGTCTAAAAATAGTAATAGGCTACGAATGAATAGTAAGCAGTGGGCTAGGTCAACATGAATCAGTCCTCTAGTCATGCATTGAGAGTGTCACATAATAATAGGCCGGCAACTAAAGATAAACACAGTCTACGACAACACTGCTTGTCGTCTCTCACGGGACTGCAAAAAGTGCAAGTCCACGCTGTCGCTGAACGCTTGAATGAACATTTTGTCTTTTAAAAATATAATCACTATTGAATTTCTTACCTGTGGAAGGTTATTCCATTTCATTTTGATGTGGGGTTTTGATAATTTGAGCAGTTTATGACAAAACACTGCGTCCCTTTGGTTGATACGGAAAACGTGAAAGTTCTGTTATCCTTCGCACAATCCGAAGACGCCATTTTGTTGCGCAGGATAAATGTACAAAGATGGCCGACCTCTGCGCATGTCGTGAAAGCGGCTTTTGATTGGCCGTGGCCATTCTAGTCTATTTATATATTTCTATGGTTATAGCAGTAATGACGTCGTAGCTTAGAAGGTGCTAAGTTTCCCCGATAAAAAGGGCGATAATCCAGATACAATAACGTTAAAAACTAAAAAAAAACTATTAGTTTTTTGAGATCAACTGGAATTATTAAGTTGTGTAATTGTACAAACCATAATATAATTATTATTTAAATAAATATTATATTGAATCATTATCCAATATGTAGACAGTAATATATGTATAGGAAATGTCAAACTTAGTATGTTGAAGAAATGGAAGTTTTGGAATTTCTTTAAAAATGCGTAATTGTGTACCGCCTTTGGCAGTGCACTTAAAATTAAGATTTTTTATTCGGGAAAGAAATAGTTCTTTATTGTTGCATATTTTTAAAGATAGGCTGGCACTGCCAGGCAGGATACGCCCACATTTTCGAGAGATGGATAGAGAACAAGCAATACCGAAAGTGATTTTTCCTACATCATTAAGTCCTGTATTTCATACTGTATTGGGAGCAGCCATTTTGTTGGTCAGTTCCAGTCTGATATTCATGAAATTCGAAGCCGACAATGATTATGGTGTGACGGTACACAACCTAGAAATGTGACTTTTCGTCAAAATCGGATAAGAATTGTGACCTGTAGAAAGTCCACAACCATGATATACCATATTTTTACACTAAAATTGTGACCTATACAGGGTCCACAACCATGATATACCATTTTTTAACAGTATTCGCGTACAAACGGCAGCCATTTTGTCTGTCAATTAGGTGTAACAGTGATATAATCAAACGTTTTTTTTAAATCGGAAAATAATTGTGACCTCCAGAGGGACCACAAGCCAAAAAATGGCAATTTTGCGTACAATCAGGGGCCATAATTCAGGAAGTTACTATCCGATATGCGCAAATATCGCAAGGAACCAAGATCTTTGAGTTATAACCATGAATTTCAAGTTTCATCAAAATCGAATTAAAATTGTGACCTCTACAGGGTCCACAACCTTGATATACCATTTTTTAACAGTATTCGCGTACAAACGGCGGCCATTTTGTATGGCAATTTTGGTCCGATTTTCCCGAAATTCGAACTCAACCTTCCTTAGGGTGTAACGGTGATATAATCAAACGGTTTTTTTTAAATCGGATAATAACTGTGACCTCCAGAGGGACCACAAGCTAAAAGATAGGCTGGCACTGCCAGGCAGGATACGCCCACATTTTCGAGAGATGGATAGAGAACAAGCAATACTGAAAGTGATTTTTCCTACAGCATTAAGTTAGAATTTGATATGTGCAAATATCGAAATGAATTAAGATCTTTGGGTTATAAAGGTTCATTTCAGTAGGCTTCAAATTCGACTGGGGATCATGTTGCTAAGTGGGTAAGATGCTGGCTCGGTAGCCTTGAGGTTAGGTGTTTGATCCCTGCATTGGGTGACAAAGTTCATCTAGATTTTCTGGCGTGGTTTCCCCTTGTTAGTGATGAAGGATGGATGGCCTGACAAGAACAGCTGTCAGTTTTGGTCCGATTTTCAAGAAATTCGACCTCAACCTTCATTACGATGTAACGGTGATATAATCAAACGTTTTTTTAAATGGGATAATAATTCTGACCCCAGAGGGTCCACAAGCTCAAAAAAAGGGTCATTTTTCGTACAATCAGGGGCCATAATTCAGGAAGTTACAATCCGATATGCACAAATATCGAAAGGAACTAAGATTGTTAAGTTGGAAACATGTGTTTCAAGTTTCATCAAAATTGAATGAAGATTGTGAACTCTACAGGGGTCACAACTTTGATTTACCATATTTTTACACTCTTCGCGTACAAGCTGCAGCCATTTTTCAGTCAATTTTGGTCTGATTTTCACGAAATTCGACCTCAACCTTCATTACGATGTAACGGTGATATAATCAAACGTTTTTTTTAAATCGGATAATAATTGTGACCTCCAGAGATACCACAAGCTAAAAAAGGTGATTTTTCGGACAATCAGGGGCCATAATTCAGGAAATTACGTTCCGATAGGCGCAAATATCGACAGGAACCAAGATCTTTGGGTTATAAACATGCATGTCAAGTTTCATCAAAATCGGTTCAAAATTGTGACCTCTATAGGGTCCACAAGCTAGAAACGTGATTTTTCGTACAATCAGGGGCCATAATCCATGAAGTTTTGATCCGATACATGCCAATATCGAAAGCCGCCGAGATCTTTTGGGGATAAACATATATTTCAAGTTTCGTCAAAATCGGGTAAGAATTGTGACCTGTAGAGAGTCCACAAACAATTGTGGACGGACGGACAGGGGCGACGACATAATACGTCCACATGAAAATGTGGGCGTATAAAAAGGTGATTTTTCGGACAATCAGGGGTCGTAATTCAGGAAATTACGTTCCGATAGGCGCAAATATCGAAAGGAACCAAGATCTTTGGGTTATAAACATGCATGTCAAGTTTCATCAAAATCGGTTCACAATTGTGACCTCTATAGGGTTCACAAGCTAAAAACGTGATTTTTCGTACAATCAGGGGCCATAATCCATGAAGTTTTGATCCGATACATGCCAATATCGAAAGCAGTCGCGATCTTATGGGGATAAACCTATATTTCAACTTTCGTCAAAATCAGATAAGAATTGTGACCTGTAGAGAGTCCACAAACAAATTGTGGACGGACAGGGGCGACGACATAATACGTCCACATAAAAATGTGGGCGTATAAAAATCGTAATACCTGTGAATAGAAAACATTATATGGTGTAGTATCTGGTATGTCACTGTAAGTTGACGGGTATTTTGTTTTATCGAATATACCGACATTAAATTTATCGTTAATTATATGGATGACAAGGTCAAGACCAGATAGATTTATAGTGCCTGAATTTTCTTTAGTTCATATAAGTTCAGGAGGATATATATCATCTTTATATTTATTGAAATTACCATTATCATTGATGGTTTTATGTCATCAATGTAACAGAAGGTATAATTTAGACTTTTAGCTACCTTGTAATCTGTTATTCTTTTCTGGTCTTCAAAGCAGAATTCGTATTTATATAAATGTACATTTGCCATAAATGGGGCGGGGCCAGTTCCCATTGGCAAACCAATAGTTTGTTATATTATCTGATTCCCAACCTCAAATATGGTATTGTCAATGAGAAAATGTATGATATTTTGAAATTATTCTTTATCAAAAACTACAGTGTTGGCAATGCCCCGTTTTATAATCCATCTCGCATCTTGTGAGTAGATGGCCATCAAGTTTCTGCCCTTTCCGAAAGCTCCATTAAAGGATTTATCCACGAACCAATCCAAATTATCTGATGCTGTGGCATAGTATATAAGGTAGAAAAACTGCTAATGTTTTTTAAAAAGAGGTTACGTGCATGAGTCAATATTAAGTCCCGGGAAATTGAACCGGATTGGTCAGATACACAGACGTTACCCTGGATTTCAACCCAGTGTATTTATATGCTCACCAAGAAGGGTAGCTAACCACGTTTCTAACGCATTGGATTACCATATTGAATTATCAGACTATGATGTCATTGCCCCATTTTAAACTTCCAGACATATTCTTGTTAGCAAGTTCTTGTTGTCACTGGTACTAGCTAACAACTTCAATATATTAAACAGAGCACCTTACAGATCTTAAGTAACCGCTACAGTTTATAGGTGCTATAGTGTTAATTTAAGCGCTTAGGTTTGTTCCCTTGTCTCTCTGGTATGTTGTACTGTAAGAGAGAGAGAGACCGAAATGAGGTTTAACGTCCACTCGACACAAAGTAGGTCATTTCGATACTAACATAAATATGGTTTAATTTTTTTATTTCAATAAATCGCTTGCGCGTTAGGGTCTTTAGCAGTGGGAGGAAATTGTACTGTAAGGACTGGTATGCTCTACTGTTAGGTTTGTTCTCACGTGGCTCAGGTGTGTTATACTGTTAGGTTTGGTTTTCGCCGGTACAGTAAAGATTATATTTATGTATTATGTTAAGAACCAGCGCTAGGCTAACATGTAGTGGAACTGACCCCGAGTTCACGACGCTTTCTCAGACATAGTACTTCCTTTTTTTTGTAAATCTTCGTTACGCATCTATCTTCGCAATCAGCTCTTTGTTAATATTATAATTAGAACGTGTTAAACCAGTTCTATTACCTGTGTGATAATGGCTGACATCAATATTGTCCTTCAATCAGATATGCTTGGTGTTTCCATGTAATGTTTTGTTGGGACAATTTCGCATTTCAGGTAACAACAATATTGCTTTACATAAACCGACTGCTCAAAGATCAACTCATAATCACCTCGTGTCATCTCGCGGTGTTGATGGCGACAAAATCAAATTGTTTCATACTAAAGAGATCGGCTGGTGGTGTGTAGACCTTAGGACTGTTCTTGAAATGAAGTGGTTGATTCTGTACAACGTTATTAAAAGTAAGTAGCACCAGGTATATATACGCGTGTAAATGACTGACCTAGGTTACTGATTTTCATACTGTTACGTTTTGAGAGATGTTTTATTTGTTACACATTATTATCATTATAATGGTTTACGATATCCGGCATTACAGCACCATTATATAGCACCAAATTCATATGGGGGGATGGCCTAGTGGTCTAGAGTGCTGCGCTACGACCACTAGCTAGCCGGTCACCTCTGGCTTGCGGCTATGGTTTCGATCCCTGGTGTGAGTGTATGTGGCATGGAGATAGGGGCACCTTGATAAACTTGTTGGTTTTCTCCGGGCACTCCAGCTTCCTCCCAATGCTAAAGACCCCTACGCGCAAGCGAATTATTGTAATAAAATTAAACCATATGTTAGTCCCAAAATGACCTAGTTGTCGCCATTTGATTGACATACAGCTCTATCTTTCCTTTCGTTTTTTCGATGGCCTACACTACATGAAGATCTGACAAGTTTTATTGTGGGAGTTCACGTCAGGGTTCAAACGATCAAACGAGCGGCTTTTAACCCTGTGACGCCAGACATTGACTAACCAACCAATCCTGACGTTTCTAGTGGTTTAACCACAGCTCCGTATATCAAAAGGCAAAGAACTCGCCGTAACAGACCGTTTCATTGGCTGACTAAACCCTAATATCATCGTCAATGATAACAACTCTACCAGATCCTAGTGTGGTAAAGACAAGTAAAACGAAATTTGAACAATAAAAACGAAACGAAATTTGAACAATAAAAACGAAACGAAATAGCACATGTTTAATCAGATTAGTAGAGGACATTCCATAAATTAAGCAAGTAGACTAGTTTAGTTAAATACATTGACAATACAGCCTTTAAATACCACTTAAATGCTGTTCACTTTGCTAGTTGGAGAAATAAGTTGTTTTCACGCAGGTTTAAAGTTACATTATGGGAGATAAGATAAAGAGATGGCAGTTCTCACTATAATAGTTAAAAACTACATAGTGTAAAGGTAATTAGCTGAAAATTTCAGTCAAATTGATCGACTATTAGCCGGTAACAAAGCGTTTGAAATATTCACATAGCCTCGGTCATCATTACTCAAATCATTAGTATAAACAGCATAGTCTCGATTATCCACTTGATTGATTTAATTATCAATGGTCATTAAGCGGCATATAGGAATTTAATCCACCAACATCGAAGGCTAGCCTTGACATCAAGAGTTTATTATGGTCTGGATATGTTAATTAATGTCTAATTGATTATTTAGATAACATTTCAGGCCTAAAGAAAGACCTGTAATAAGCAGATCTTGCTCTTGCATAATGCTATTTTAAGAAAACCTTTGAATACGGACCCAGATCATGTGTGAAATGCAAATTAGGTCTTTATTTATTTTATTATTGATTCTGTCTTCTAGCCAGCACTCACAAACGCAGGATTGTAGGATTTGAGATATGGCTAGCTGCAAGTGGTGGATGTACGTGGACGGGTTTCAAGACATCAACACTGTGTTACAGAGATACGAGTAATACAGCACAGAATATCTACACCTTAAGTAACTGCTCCGAACCAAACACACAGTTTGATGCACGATATGTCTTTATTAATAATCCAACTAATTATCTTCATTTATATGAGGTTGAAATTGTTCCTTGGTGATGCCAGGCCTGATTTGGGGGGGGGGGGGGCAGCGGCAGTACGGCCTACAGAATGAATATAAACAAGGGAATGCACGAATTTTTTCTATTTTTCTCCTTTTTTATTATATAGGACAGTCAATTGTATTTTTTTTATAAATTGTCAGATATCCTCTCACCGTCTCATATATTAACTTTCCATATTTGACAGAATTGTAGCAATTCTCTCTCTGTCTCTTTTCTCCCCTTCTGCTTGCCTATTTTTGTTGGTCAAGAATGGATTAAGAGGGTTTGAATTAACATTTTCTGCCAGGTTTTCGTAAATATTCATGATTTTGAAGCGAAACGATAACGGGATTATGTGGTTGGCCACGGTGATATGTACGGCAACTAATTAAATGATTTTAGTATGCTTCTTCAAGTTTGTGTATCTCAAAATTTTGGTGGTCAACCTCATACATATTTTAGTGCAAGGACATTATTTAGGAAATATCACTTAAGACCCTCCATATATACTCAAAGATATTAAAAATGCAATGCCGAATTCGTGAAATATTTCTGGTAAACGTTTTCTTGGGCTTTCCGATCATTTAGCACATATGGGAAACTTGTGATGTGGGTCTCTTTTTGTGGAGTTCTTGGTTTGAATCCAATATCATCCCTCGGAAAGACGCTGGCTCGCTAGTCTGGAGGTCGAGTGTTCGATCCCTGTATTGGCCGAGAAAGTTCGGGATTTTCCGGCGTGTTTTCTCCTTCTCAGTGATGCAGTACGGGGGAGGGGGGTAACAAGGACAGCTGTCTAGTCGTTAGGGAGGGACGAAAACCCGAAGTTCCGGGTAAACATTGACGTGCACGTAGAAGATCCCTTGGCAGGTGGAATTCGATATGAGACTAGGCCATAGTGTCGCTGCCCGGGCAAAATTTCACCCCTAGCAAACTGGCGTATTTCCGTCTTCATTGGCCCAGTTTAAGAGCAGAACAGTAGGACGATAACCCCCATTTCATTTCGAATCTTGGAATTACCATACTGTAGATACTCACGGCAGTGTCGGATCGGATATGTCATCCATCTATACCCAGCCTTTCATAAAGGAAGTACAGCTTTAGGGCTTAATTGCCCGTATTGTTAAACTTAATCCTTTAGTGCTGGTTGAAAAATGAGAAACAATAGACCGACTCTAAATTATTATCTTAGGTAAGTGTACTTCCTTTATGAAACAATTGGTATAGATGGATGACATATCCATTCTGCTCGATTGACACCCTCTACAATTTACTACTAATAGCTAGGTGACTTCAACTGCAGGATTAAGTTGACACACGAGTATTGGCTTTTAATAAGTTTCTACAAAATCGCAGATGATTGAACATTTCAATCTCGGGAAAGGCATATTCCTGAAGCAATGGCTCGAGAAATCCCTCTCTGGCCATTGCTGGATTAGCTTCTGATTCTTGAACTTTTGCGGGAGTTTGTCAATTCTTCCCGTTCAATCAAAGCTATCACTAAAGTACAGCAACATTACAGTCCTTCGTTTAATCTGGGTCCTCCCTAAGACTTTGGTCAGTGATTTAAGGTATTAAAATCGGTGAAAGTATGTTCGTTTCCAAACAGTTTTGTTAACATTTCATTCGACTTGATAGCCTCGTTTGTCACGTAATTAGTTTTACTGCAGTATTCTGCTATGCACGGGTTAATTGGACATAATAAAATCGTGAGCCATGACGTAACGTTATGTAAACATATTTAGTCCAATATTGGCACTCGTTTTAAATGTAAAGCTTTTGTAGAGCAGCTAGTCATTGGTTGGTAGTCTGACTACTGGCCAATCGAAATGTAAAACAACAATATCCAGCAGTGAGTAGTGGGATTACCTCTAATCAAACGATACACTGCGCGGAGTATGCAGGAAAGGCGGCCTTTTATGATCATATCCTTTTTTCGAAAAAGATATTAATTAATGTAACAAATTTGTGTATTGTAAATCATAATATGTACAACCTGTCTGATTACTACGATAATTAATATATCTCACGGCTAAACGTAGAGTGGTTCGGGTTTTAAAGAACATTCAACAGACGTACAATATTTGGGTCTTATATTAATTAACATTATATTACTACAAAAACTTCATTCATCAACAATGGAAGTCTGACCACGTTCGATATTTGAGGATATAACCATTTGGAAATGTGTTTTAAAATGGCTGAAAACATCGGCTCCCATTATCAAGGGAGTGAACTCTTTATGACGGTTCTTGGTTACAATAAAATTTCAAAATTTGCTCTGGAACGAATACTTCATCTTTTACCATATAAACGCAATAATATGCATACAATGCTTACATTACATATATTGTAGGTGTTAAGCATACTTTGTATTAATTGGATATATTAAATAAAGCACACAACACACGCCCTAAAACGATTAGAATTCAAGTGATGTGCCCGTAAGTTTACTTTAATCATTCAAGCCTGGTTAATCAAGGCTCCCGAGATCCATTTCGTTTAGTTAATTTCCGGTCGCATTTGTTTTGTGCTCATTTAGAGCTAGCAGCAACCAAACTTTTAAACTCACTATGGCGACAACTGACCATATGGTATCACCGTTAAATAAAAGTAAATTTCACGGTCTATCGTTATTGGCAAGTTGTCGCGCGAGTGTGTTTAAAAGACAGAAAAGGGGCGAAACTACATGAATTGACCCTGAACATGCTCAAAACAACTGCCATGACTCAGCGATCATTGAAGACCATTGAGACCACAGTGCGATATCTGGCGTTGTCACCACGCTTTTTACTACTACCACGCTCATGGCCATCTTGACGCGCCCTGAGACCATTTTACGTCGCCGTAGCATCTCAATTAGTCGGTTTTCACAATATTTAGGATAGTGGTCGTGTCGGTAGTGTTTAGTTAAAACACATTTGCAAGATCGTCAAAAACGTTTCATTTGTTTTATCTCGGACCAACAGTTATCGTTTCCCTTTGATTAAAAGGGAGCACGAAAACCGAATTGTTATAGAGTTAGGAGTGTTGGGGCTGTAGTATAATTGCTAGACACGGAATGGGTTTAATTATTCACGTTTCCATTAGCGAAAAGGCGTAACAATCTAAGAGAACGCAACTACCCTATTAGTCTATGATGATACATTCGTTGAAGGGGTCAAACAAATGACCTAGTTAAGCCCAATCTCGCTTAAACTCCGTACATCTTACCAATGCCATCACGTAATACCCTGGATACTCGGTACTAATTTCGATTGGGTACTCTTCACGCGCCTGCATTAAATGGAGATAACGTATCTATAGGTTCGGGAATAGTAAAACAATCTAGCAACGTCCAGATGTTGTAAAACATGCAGTCATTGCTTCGGCAACATGTATAGAACCCATCTTCAAAAATATATAAGGCATTGGCGATATTCACATTTTCATTGTATTAAGATACTGCGTGCAACAGAGCTTTCAAGTATTTGTTATAGGTGTTTATACATTGTTTTTTATTTCGTTTTGTTGTTTTTTTTTGTTTTTTTTGTTTTTTTTAATGTCTCTCATTTAATGTTATTATTACGTGTATTAAGGTGCACGGAGTCTTATCTAGTATGGCTATCACATTACCAGAATATCAAGGTATAATTTGTAAGTGGACAAAACCACATAAGTTACCTAGCAAGCCAGGTGTCGAGTTAAACTGCCAAGCAAGTAATAATTCTTAAATATACCCGAACATACCTTGTTCAATTAGCAGAATTAAATTCAACATGTATTATGTAAGAGATAAATGTGGCTATTTTGTCTAGTTTCAAATCACATATAAAATACTATTTAGACAATTGCACCCAATGGAAAGGGCGCCAAAGGCGCCCATTGGGGAAACGGATTCTTTCCCCATTGGGTAAAGGTATCCATTGGGTGTTCGCTTTGTTCCAGGGGTGGCAGCTGCTTCTCTTGCTCCCCACTAGCTACGGGCCTGCTACTTCCCATCCACAATTTAAACTAATGATTTTATTATTTCAAATTCAGTTTTACGAGGCAAAATAAACCAGATTGGACATTGTTGCTTTCGCATAGCGACCTTAACAGTCATAAAGTTTACGACATATCTCCGAGGACCCATCATGGAGCTGTGAACATCGATCTGAAGATTCTGAACAATTACTCCGCTTGTGCCCATTGTATTCATGCAGGAAACAACACAATAAATGTTTTACTATTACGTCAGCAATTAATTAAATCACCCCCTTTTGGCTTAGATAACCAGGCTACAACTAATCACATGATACAAACATGAATACTGTGATATTACCAGAGACGTTTCAATATTTAAGGAGAGAGGTAATATAGGCCTACCCTGTTCCTGAATCCTTTTCTGAGAATAACATATTGTTTATAAAAAAAATATTTAAAATATTTATTTTCTTTTCTAAATAATTTAATAATGTTATAAAATCACCCGTCCGCTTAGTCTCTTCTTAAAAACAATGTATATGTAATTTATTTCCAATTATAAGAATTTGCCCCATTAGTTCTTAATTTGCAATTAGCTGATCAGTTGATAACATGTTTTATATCCAGGGGGATGGATGGCCGAATGGTATGGTTTCGAATGACAAGGAGTGGGGTCACCTGTCCAACCTCCCGGGTTTTTTTCCGGGTCCTCCGGTTCCCCCCACTACCAAAGACCCCTAAGCGCAAGCGAATTATTGATATAAAATTAAACAATATCTTAAGCCCGAAATGACCTAGTTTGTATCAAGTAAAGGTTAAACCCCATTTCTCTTTCTCATCCATTTGAAATAAAATATTGTTTACACGAAAAGAAAAAAAAATGGTGCGAAATATCGATGTACAACTCTGGGGTTAATTGGCTTCCATATCTAGTATCGATAAAATCTTTAATGTGCACGGCAATGTGTACATAAAACCTCGGTTGGTCATGCAAAGGAAGAACCACGCCTGCAGGAAAACCCCGATGAACTATGTCGGTCATCACCTGGATCGAACAAGCGCGGTCAAATTAAGGCGAAACATACATAGGTACACTATAATTACCATTTAATTTCTAGTTCACCTACAAACTAAAATTACAAGATTGACTTCAACTTCCCCTGCAACTAATAGATATTTAATAGAATTTGTCCTACATCTTCTCGATATGAAACAACTAATGAAGCCAATTACATGCATTATATTTATAGTGACTTGGACTAAACAGGATTTCTTCTATTTATTGACTATTTCTGTCACAAGTTGACACTTTCACCATCGATTGCCTCCTTTGATCTGCTCTGTCATTTTGCACATTTTCTCTGCCCTTTCGACTTTCCATAAAATGTAAAATATATACAAAGTAGGTGGACAAATGACCCAAAGCTACACAAAACCACCCCGATACTACAATCCTATTTCTATAAAACTTAAAATGATCAGTAGAAGCTCTAGTTTGTAATCATTTATCAGGGGCGGATTTTGAAAAGGTGTGGGGGGGAGGTGGGGGTGGGGGGGTGGCGCCGCAAAATGAGGGTACTGACCGCGGAGACGGGGTAGGTCGCTGAGAGGGTTTTTTTTGGGGGGGGGGGCCCAATGAGAATTATCCGTCATTTCCTTGCATCTGTAGCCATTCCATAGCTATTTGGCTGATATTTTCTTCTAAGTAAACGTTCGGAACGGACATATTTGGGTCTGATAAAAGGCACTTTCAGCAGTAAAAAAAGGGCACTGTCAAAAATTAGGGGGGGGGGGCGCCCCTCGTGTCCCCCATTGAATCCGCCTCTGTTCATTTGTAAAATCGCCGTGACGCACTGGGTCAATGAGAGGAAAAACCCTGTTGGTATTCAGCGTTACGTGACATTATATCATTAAGTTAACCCCGTTTCCAACATTAGCCCAGTTTAGCGGCAGAACAATAGGACGTTAACCCATTTCATTTCCTTTCCCGATAACCTTGTAAACGATAGAAGCCACGGTTGCTTGGCCATGGTTGCCTTGCAACTACTTATTTAATAAACATCGTTGAATCGATTGTCCAATTAGTAAACAATTATTGAGTTATGTTGGAGTCGTATTCACACATCCTGGCGATAACTAATAATAACTTATTTATTGTATCTTTGCTTGATAACCGGGGGTGGGGGTGGGCTGGATGGCCGAATGGTTAGCACGTGCGTGTTGTATCATAAAGCCTGTCATTGATTCAATTGGCGTGGTGTGGAATCTCAGGTTGTACGTGAATAGGAGTAGGTTGCCCGTCCAACCTCGTGGGTTTTCTACGGGTCCCCCGGTTTCCCCCCACTGCTAAAGACCATTACGCGCATGCGAATTATTGAAATAACAATTAAAACTGTATGTTAGTCCCGAAATGACCTAGTTTGTGTCGAGTGGACGTTAATCCCCATTTCTCGCTGTGCTTGAGAACGGTAAGAGTATCCCCATTGCAACGTTGCAGTTAATAAACCCAGGGAATATTATCCATAAAGCTGTCTGTTTATTATATAAATTGTTACATAAAAATCTTTTAGAGGCATTTAGTAACTGGATAAAAAAGATCAAAGAGGAGATATTCTAAGTAACCTAAATATCACTAAGGTTAAATGAAGCCATACTTATTGTATGTATCAAGTCATTTGGGATTTGATGTTATTAAGTACTATAAAGATAGGCTGCCACTGCCAGGCAGGATACGCCCACATTTTCGAGAGATGGATAGAGAACAAGCAATACCGAAAGTGATTTTTCCTACATCATTAAGTTACAATGTGATATGTGCAAATATCAAAATTAATTAAGATATTTGGGTTATAAAGGTGCATTTCAGTAGGCTTCAAATTCGACTGGGGATCATGTTTCTAAGTGGGTAAGATGCTGGCTCGGTAGCCTTGAGGTTGGGTGTTTGGTCGCTGCATTGGGTGACAAAGTTCATCTAGATTTTCTGGCGTGGTTTCCCCTTGTTAGTGATGAAGGATGGATGGCCTGACAAGAACAGCTGTCAATTTTGGTTCGATTTTACGAAATTCGACCTCAACCTTCATTACGATGTAACGGTGATATAATCAAACGTTTTTTTTTAAATGGGATAATAATTCGGACCGCAGAGGGACCACAAGCTAGAAAAAAAGGTCATTTTTCGTACAATCAGGGACCATAATTCAGGAAGTTACAATCCGATATGCACAAATATCGAAAGGAACTAAGATTGTGAAGTTGTAAACATGTGTTTCAAGTTTCATAAAAATTGAATGAAGATTGTGACCTCTACAGGGTTCACAACCTTGATATACCATATTTTTACACTCTTCGCGTACAAGCGGCAGCCATTTTTTCAGTCAATTGTGGTCCGATTTTCACGAAATTCGACTTCAACCTTCATTACGATGTAACGGTGATATAATCAAACGGTTTTTTAAATGGGATAATAATTCTTACCTCCTGAGGGACCACAAGCTCAATAATACGTCCACATGAAAATGTGGGCGAATAAAAAGGTCATTGGGCGCAAATATCGACAGGAACCAAGATCTTTGGGTTACAAACATTCATGTCAAGTTTCATCAAAATCGGTTCAAAATTATGACCTCTATAGGGTCCACAACCTTAATATAACATATTTTCACACTAATCGCGTACAAACGGCGGCCATTTTGTTTGTCAATTTTGGTCTGATTTTCACAAAATTTGAACTCAATCTTCATTACCATGTAACGGTGATATAATCAAACGTTTTTTTTAAATCGGATAATAATTTTGACCTCCAGTGGGACCACAAGCTAAAAAGGGCGATTTTTCGGACAATCAGGGGCCATAATTCAGGAAGTTAGGATCCGATGGGCGCAAATATCGAAAGGAACCAAGATCGTGGGGTTATAAACATGCATGTCATGTTTCATCACAATCGGTTCAAAATTGTGACCTCTATAGGGTCCACAACCTTGAAATAACATATTTTCACACCATTCGCGTACAAACGGCGGCCATTTTGTATGTCAATTTTGGTCCGATTTTCACGAAATTCGAACTCAACCTTCATTACCATGAAACGGTGATATAATCGAACGGTTTTTTTAAATCGGATAATAATTTTGACCTCCAGACGGACCACAAGCTAAAAAGGGCGATTTTTCGGACAATCAGGGGCCATAATTCGGGAAGCTACAATCCGATGGGCGCAAATATCGAAAGGAACCAAGATCTTAGGGTTATAAACATGCATGTCATGTTTCATCACAATCGGTTCAAAATTGTGACCTCTATAGGGTCCACAACCTTGAAATAACATATTTTCACAATAATTCGCTTGCGCGTAGGGGTCTTTAGCAGTAGGAGGAAACCGGAGTGCCCAGAGGAAACCCACGAGGTTGAGAAGGCGCCCCTATCTCGATGCCACATACGCTTACACCAGGCATCGAAACCACAGCCGCAAGCCAGATGTGACCGGCCAGCTAGAGGTCGAAGCGCGGCACTGTAAACCATTAGGCCATCCCCCCTTTACTGCAACACCTTTTGACAAATGTACATAACATTTGACAAAATCGAGATAACAAACATCTATGGACAATTTCATGTAAGAATTATCTACAAATGCACAAAACCGAAACGTCAATGTCAGCGGGAGTCAGAGCTCTTACACTTCCTGCGAAGTCGCCTTGGCATTAACTGACACGGACGTCTCACTACACTTTGTGGGATTGTTTGCCAATGATTTCGGAGTGCCCACACCAACTCTGCAACAGTTCGTAGCGGCACGTCGTCCACGTTCATCCTAAAGGTGTTCGATGGGGTTCATTTCGGGAGACATAGCAGGCAAATCCATAATACAGACATGATGATTGTTCAGAGAGTCTCTTGTCAACCTGCCAGTGTTGGGTCGGGCGTTGTCATGCTGGAAAACCATCTGTCGACGAGGAAGGATGGCGTCAACATAATGATGAGCGATTAGATTGCTTTGGACCACCACCAACTGGGACCGGAAGTTGACTTTGATAGCGGTCCAAACCATGATGAATGTTGCCATTATGATCAGTATTTAACGGGCCAGAGTACAGAGAATGCACGTGCAATACGTGTGACACGACACTCTTAAAATCATGAAAAAAGACAAGTGTGGCGTATGCGCAAACAAAGTTCATTACCGAGAACTGATATTGGGTTCAAATCCAGAACTCCACGAAAAAGAGACGCATCACAACTTTAACCTATGTGCCATAAGATAGGAAAGCCCACGCAAACGTTTACCAGAAATATTTCACGAATTAGGCATTGTGTTTTTAATGGCTTTGAGTATACATTGATTGTTTTTGTAAGAGAATTGAAATAACTCACGACACAATTATATAAAGTTCACGACGAGGGTCTTCCCCAAGTGTCTTACAGATTAATTCTCCTGTGATATAGATAGTTGGTTGGTGGTGAAAGGATTCACTCTCAAATTAATAGTTGCATCATCTGCCGCACAGAATCGTCTCATTGCTTTTGTTGGTTTCTAATTGCTTATCTTTCGTTGTATATTGATGGTTTATGTTTTCCATATTGTGAATTCTCCTGCGATGTAGATAGCTATTTAGTTGCATCAATAGCCGCGCAGATACTCGAGGCCTTTAATGGTTTCTAATTTATTGTCTCGCGTTGTATCTTCACTTGTGCTATGACACACTGATCATCAGTGAATATTCGCTAGGTCGCTAGAATCACTAACAAGGATGACATCGATTCCATTTAATGGGCCACACATATATTAAATTTTTCTCCGACAAATTAAATTCTTAAACATTTTTTTATGTATTAGAAAAATAAATAAAGACGTTTGAAGTATTTGAAGGTAAAAAAATATTTCCCATTTAGTGAGTAGTGCAAATATGACACTTATACAACACATAGTCGGAATCAGATAATAATTTCTCTACAATTTATTGCCTTTGAGAAGTTGATGACAGAATTCTCTTCAATAATTCTCTATCATCTTTGAGGTCAAATTCTAAAACTGGAATGTGTAAATAGATATTAAAATGATTAAAAGACAGCATCGTCCGAACCAGTAACGTCTTATGTAAACAATGCACGCGCCATTGAGGCAATGGTTCACGTCGCGTGATGATACGTCACGTGTTGAAGGTAGTCATCTTTTACAGACATATTATAAGACTTTCGTAATGGTCTGTGAAATAGATTGTTAATATGGTTGTCATTCTTTACTCATAAGGACGAAAGAATCCTCTTGTTAGCGTCGCTAGAAATAAACATTTATATAACATATACTCCATATAAGTGTGTCCTGTGTCATTGTCGATCTGACTGGCATTGTTTAAAACCACACAATATCCAACCCACACGATGACACAAAAAGTTGATGATTAGGTTTCCATGTGAATAAATGTCTAAATAATAATTTATATATCATTGAAGCCAGACAAACGCCCGACAGTAGGCGAATTTAGCTCTCGTATAATGTTTCTTTGATAATGACACACCTTTTTTTCCACTTAAGAAGCTCTGTAAAACGTCCGGTTGTCATTCCTGACTGCGACAATCTACATGTTAATATGCCACAGACAACTTAACAATATATATCCTTTAAAGCGATAATTTCTAAGAAAGTCAAAGCATAATAAGTGCTTTGTCTTTTGCTCAAAAGTTTGTCAACTCACTATTATAAGATCATTTCCCACTCTTATAAATCACTGACACCGGAAATAATAACACAATTACCTCCCTTGTTTTTCTATTGCCCCATTGAATAGCTATCTTCAAACGTTTGAATTTGAAGTTGAAAATGATATATTGCCAATTTCTCAACAGGATGAATAGTTAGCACGCGCGCGCTGTATCATAAGGTATGTCATTGAGTCAACTGACCTAGTTTCGATTTTCTGGTTGTACGTGACAAAGAGAAGGGTCGCCTGTGCAACCTCATGTGTTTCTTCGGCTTCTCAGGTTTTCTCCCACTGCTAAAAATCCCTACGCGCAAGCGAATTATTGAAATAAATTGGAATCATCTGTCTGGAGGTCGGGTGTTCGATCCCTGCATTGGCCGAGAAAATTCATCTCGATTGTCCGGCGTGGTTTCCTCTTGTCAGTGATGTCGAACGGGGGGCCTGACAAGGTCTGCTGTCTAGTCGTTCGGATGGGACGAAAAACCTAGTCGTTACGTGCACATTGGCGTGCACGTAAAAGATCTCTGGCAGATGGAATTCGATATAAGTGTAGACCGTAGCGCCGCTGCAAGGGCCAAATGTCCCTCATATCACACTGTATGGCATATGCCCGTCTTCCATTAGCCCAGGTTAGGTTCAGAAGAGTATGAGGTTAAACCCCATTTCATTGCATTTGTTCCCGGTTTGCGAGCCAACGTCATAATAAGTGAGTAACCGCTGCTCCCACGAATACAAATAGAACAAACCATAATTATATGAGGATATTAATAGTAAGATCATCGCTATATTCAACATTTTATTGGTCACGAAATGCCATTCATTTAACATGGAAGTCAATGGGTAGAGAATTACTAGTCTGAGACCACCTGCTACAAGAGGAGGAGTTATCTGTTGTAAGTCATGTACAAACAAACTCACCTTCAATTAATTAAATATATGTATGTGTATATGAAATTGTAAATTACTGTTAAATTGTTGTAAGTGTTTTATTATTAGTATAGCATTTGTACTTCTGTATGTATACCTTTGTGTATAAAATAAATATATCATTAATGGAGAGAATCACTGGTCTGAATCCTGCTACTGGACGAGTTGTCTGTTCTTGACTTTTAATGTCACCAAGAACTAGTTTTAGATATATTTATGTAAAGGTAATTAATCTCAGAGAAGCCAAGAAAGAACTATCCTATTATGCCTCGGGGGAACTCTTTTATTTTATACCAGATTTTTATAATGTCAATAGACTAGAGGTGTGGTTGTGTAATAAATCAGTGTGACTATTGAAACCATTAAAAAGACCAAAGATTGTTGTTTAAATGAATCACGGTGAAGCCAAAAGCAGCTATGTTGTCCTAGAGGTGTTTACCTAGAATAAATAAATGTCAATACCGAAACCATTAGAAATGAAATGAAATGGGGTTTAACGTCCTACTGTTCTGTTCCAGTTGAGCTAATGAAGATTCGGGCATACGCCAAACAGTTTTCTATGAGGGAAATTTTGCCAGGGAGGCGGCACTATGACCTACTCTTATTTCGAATTCCAACTGCCAATAGATCTTTTAATATCACTCGGTTTGTCGTCCTATCCGAACGACGAGACAGCTGTCCTTGTCGGGGGAGGGGGGTGACCTAGTGGTCTAGAGTGCCGCGCTTCGACCTCTAGCAGGCCGGTCACCTCTGGCTTGCGGCTGTGATTTCGAGCCCTGGTGTGAGCGTATGTGGCAGGGAGATAGGGGCGCCTTCTCAACCTCGTGGGTTTCCTCCGGTTTCCTGCCACTGCTAAAGACCCCTACGCGCAAGCAAATTATTGAAATAAAATGAAACATATGTTAGTCCCAAAATGACCTAGTTTGTGTCGAGTGGACTTTAAACCCCATTTCTCTCTCTCCCTGTCCTTGTCAGGCCCTTCATCCTTCACCACTGACAAGGGGAACCCACGCTGGAAAATCCAGATGAAGTTTCTCGGCCAATGCAGGGATCAAACACGTGACCAGCGTCTTACCCACCCTCCCCCATTAGAAATACCAATATTGACAGAATAGCCGTTTGTCTGTGGAGAAATTAACAAAAAAGATACTAGCGCAAAGCGTGCACATACGCCCGCATAGCCGCTACTGGAAAGGACAACGTGACCAATTTATTTAGAATGGTCCTCCTTTAAGAAATATTCCGATAAAAACTTCAGCCTCTATCTGGTTTCTAGGTTTTCAGTAAAATTGAACTTACTCCGGAACAAAGTGTCTCGGAACTTTGATGACCCAAGTTTCTCACCAAACATATGTTAAAAATTCGAGCTCCGGGACAGAAAGTCCTCGAATACCGGGTATCAATGGGATTCGTCTTCGCATAGCCCCAATGCCTCCCACCAAATTTGAGAAATATCCGTTAAAATAGCGTTGACGGGCAAGTGGATATAACTCCGAAACAGAAATTGTGGAACCCCGGCGGGACGATTTACACAATAATACCCAATATCACCACATAATGCCTATACTACAACTTAAAATATAAATGTGACCTAACCCTTTGATGTTGGCGTACTATTACGTTAACGATATTGTTGATTTTTATGCATTTCACCCATGATATGTCTCATTTGTACATCAGGTATTAATTTGCTTGAAAACGGCTTGTGAAATGTTGTAATAACGTTGCAGTACAATAAACCAAGTGATTGTATCCGTAAGTGTTCTAGTATTATAATACATGTCAATTGCTTAATGCTCTTAAGGGTCGTACATTATTTATACTAGTTTCAATATTGGTCCCAGCGTGACGTATTGCATTGAAATGCACAAGCTGAATAGCACATCAGTATAACTACTGCAACGAACATTCGATAAAACGCAGACAATATTTACGTGGTTATCTCCCTTACAGCGCATGAATAAAGTATTTAGAGGTCGATTTAAAAATATTCATTTAACGGTCTCGTGGCGAGCAAAAAATATTATTCCTATTCTTGATCGATATTTCTTCATGTCGGTGTTTTGTGCCTGAGAGCTCTCTGTCTGCAACTGCACACGGTCCTGTAATAATTTGAGTATAGTAGGTTAGTAAAGCACCGATATTTGTCGTTGTGTCTGTCTTTAAACGGGATCAGAAAGTATAATTCATAGTGTAGTGAATTAACTGTTTTTTATTTGTATATTAAAGATTCACTTACTGATGTATCTCATAATGGCTTTTCTTTGTTAGATTTTCAGATGTTGGAAAGACGTTGCTTATGAACTGTTAAATCAACATTTTAGTTGTTTCGGACAAGTCGTTTATCGGCGTTGTATTTTAATGATGTGGCTGTTAATTTAATATAACTTTTTAAAATGATTTTTGAATTAGCTTTGGAAGAAGTTCAAACATATTTTAAATCTAAACTTATGGAATTTCATGGAAAGTTTTTCTCCTTTATCCCTTCTGTTGTATTAGACAATAATATTGTTAAAGTATTGTGAAATAATTATTATTTACTGACTTATAGTCATATTGTTTATATTCAGACTGTAATATATTTGTTTTTTAATGTTTTGTTTTTTTTGTACACTGTATGACACACTTATATGTATGTAACTGGAAAAAAAGACAAAAAAAAAAGACGCTGACTCGTTAGCCTGGGGTGTCCGATCCCTGCATTGACCGAGAAAGTTCATACCGATTTTGCGGCGGGTTTCTCCGCCACCCCCTTGTTTAGTCGTTCGGAAGGGACGAAAAAGCAAGGTCACGGGTACACATTGGCGTGCACTTAAAAAGATCCCTTGACAGTTGGAATTCGACTCGCTGTTTGGTTGAACTTAAAGGAGGTATGGCTCTATTTTTGGAACTTTTTATTGTCCAATCAATTATGTTCGGTGGAATACGTGAACAGCCCAAATTGAACGTCAAGTCATTTCCACATTGCCTTATGTTTTTCATGGCTTATTAAAAAGGGCAATCTAAGCAATAACAATACACGATATGTCTCTTATATATATTGGATGTTACTATCCCATATTTTCACGGCAAGATAACAACATCACCAATATTGATTAAAATGACCAATTTAGAATTTTAATTCGTGTTTTTATTTTCGAGTGGAAAATATTCGGGTTGTAGCTCCTTTAATGTATTTTCATATAAACCAACAAGACAAGACGAGGTTGAGAAATATGTAGGTGTTTATGATAATAATGACTCCAGCTTCCAGACAGCAATTAACTTGAATGGACGTAACGTACTGATTTGATCCCAGCAATGATAACATTACTTTAAAGGGACAATAACATTCTTGCTGGCTTGGAAGCTCCAGAAAATAAATAATACCCTTATTCTAAGTACTAGATGTTTAAGTGTCCTACCTGTTATGTAAATTATCCATTACAACCCATTTTACTTGTCCAGAGGGTTCGAAAATATGTTAAAATCCAAGTCACATTTCAAAAGGTTTACGTTAGACTTTTCAAATCAATTGGTTGAATTTTTCCAATTTTTTAAAATGGGTGTGTTAAGATGAAATTTATATCATCAATTAATTGGAATATTGTAAAATAATACGATTTGTTGACCAGAATGAAGATTGGGACATATTATTCAATTACAACAAGAGTGTTATTGGGGCTTTAAGTACATGTTTAATACTCTCATTATAAGTTAACATTATTGTTCGTTTGAGATGGTCAACCCTTGGTGTGATGGTCAAATCGACATAAACTAGGTCATTTGGGCACCAACATATGGTCAAATTTTATTTCAATGATTGCATGTGCGATAGTGCCTTAAGAAGTTGGGGGAAACCGGAGGACCTGTAGACCCTACTCTTGGACGCGAGCGGCCGGGGAATCGAAACCACACCGATTGACTCAATGATAGACCGTATAATATAACGCACACGCGCTAACCTTTAGCCGCCCCCACATTGATTTAACGAACAGTACTTGAATGGATATGCTGCGGTTGAACATTCGACGACCCATACAATGTGCTATGGGGAAACTTTCAGTTGAAATCCAACCAAGACGAATTGTTCAACTGACAAGGTAACTTTATCAACTCACTCGGGGACCGTCTGGTAAGCAGGCCGAGAGAGCCTCTCTCATTTAGCTACCGCGGCTTCCGGATAAACGAACGAATGAAATGTTGTTTAACGTCCAACTGTTCTGCTCCGACTGGGCTAATGACGACGGACATGCGTCATACTGTGTTCTATGAGGGGAATATTATACCTGGAGCGGCATCTTGGCCTACTATATCGGATCCCAACTGCAAGGGGATCTTGGGTCCCATTCGAACGACCAGACAGTTGTCCTGGCCCTTCGTCCTGTACTACTTAACCATATTGGAAAAACCCAATGAAATGGGAGGATTAACAAATAACTTATAATACATCACGCTTGATGGTTTACCAATTAAAAAAGGTTCTGTAATTAAAGCGACAATTTCATATTTTTAAGTAATATCTTTAAAATGTATTAAAATTAAGCCTTAAAATAGATGGTATCGATAAATAATCCTACCTTGTTAAAGAATAATCCTATTAATCTTATAATTCACAATTGCCAGTTGAGAAATTGGCACAAATATCATTTTCAACTTCAAATTTAAACGTTTGAAGATAGCTACTGCATGGGGTGAAGAGAAAAAACAAAGGAGGTAATTGTGTTATTATTTCCGGTGTGAATTATGTCTATGATCGTCTAAAAGTGAGTTGACAACATACTGTTATGATTTTCTTAGACAATTCTCGCTTTAAAATGTCAAGCGAAAAAGAAGACATTCGAGGATTTACGGATATGGGGATTCCACACCAATCCAAAATAAAAGCATGAACCTAAATAAGGAAAAGAAACAACACAAGACAAGTAGGGATTCTCTCTGTTTTTTTAAGTGGTTATTCGTTCAGGTGATCTATTGAACCACGGATTATGAGCTGACATTTATTTTGTATCCACCGGGTGAACTCGCCAGTCGTCTCTTTCAGTTCGATATCTTTGTTTGTTTACTACAAACGTGACGACCTCACAGGCTAACACCTGCGTATCCTGTTCACATTAAGTACACCCTGGAACAATTTCAACCTCATGTAAATGAAGAAAATTATATGGGTGATGAATAAAAACATATCGTGCATTAAACTGTATGTTTGGTTGAGAGCAGTTACTGATTGTGTAGATATACAATGCTGCACTAATTGTATCTTTGTGACACAGTGTTGATGTATTGAAACCAGCCTGAGTACATCCACCACTTGCTGCTAGCCAGATCTCAAATCCTTTGACCTTTCCCTTCACTGTGGGATCTACAAAACGATGCAACAGTGTAGATCTCAATCAGTACATTTTGAAACCAATATTTCAAGACTTTTCACATTCAATAAGTACTCTATTTCTTAAAGATAAATTATGGGAGATTTGATAATAAGTTGCCAGTTTTCACTATAATAGTTACACACTTGATAATGTAAAGGCAATTTCCTGAAAATTACAGTCAAATTGATCCACTATTAACCGAGAATTAAGAGATTGAAATTTCCGCATAGCCTCGGTCATCATTACTGAAGTCACTACGATAAAAAAACTTAGTCTGGATTATCCATTTATTGATTTAATCGTGTAGACATGCTTTACAGTAAATCGGGTTATACCCGCTCGGGTCATACCCTACTCAGAATCGCAGGCTAGTGACGTCATCGAGAGTTGAGTATGGTACGGATGAGTTAATTAATGTCTAATTAATATTTTTGATAACATTTGAGTCCTAAAGAAATAACTGCAATAGACAGATTTAGCTCTTGCATAATATGTGTTTAACAATTAATGTTAGAAGATATTAGAATAAGGAACTATAAATTACAGGATTTTACAAGCTACTTACTATCGAATAGGTTGTACATAACCAACCATTCCATTTCATACACAGCCATAAGGTCCACACACCACCAGGCGTTATATAAGGTGTGGAAATTAATCGAGTCGGGGTCCTTTTGTCCGTCCACACCTAATCCGGATATCTGGCTTGCATAAGTTGAACCTTGTGCAGTAGGTTTTAGAAAGGCGATGTTCTGTTCACCTGAAATACGATAAATCCGGCAAATATTACCACACAAATCAGAATATCAGGAAAATTTTAAAGGTGGTTGTTGGTAGGTTCTCCGGAACAGACGCTCAAGGAGCAATTGATGGGGTTCGTCCTCTCTTGACCCGAAAGCTTCGCATATGAAAGAAGTCCGTTAAAACTGTAGCTTCCATTGCGTAACAATGTGTTTGGAGAGAGAGAGAGGGAGAAATGGGGTTTAACGTCCACTCGACACAAACTAGGTCATTCCGGGACTAACATATGGTTTCATTTTATTTCAATAATTCGCTTGCAGGTAGGGGTCTTTGGCAGTGGGAGGAAACCGGAGTGCCCAATGTGTTTGGAGAACTGGACAGAACTGTGGAACAGAAGGTTGCATAGCGGTGAATATTTATAGGGTTCATCGTCGCATGGTCCCAATGCTTTACACCAGCCTCTAAGAAGGTTTTCGGAGGATGGGGAGAACTCCGGAACTGAAGGTTGTGGAGCGTTGAAAAACGCTAGAGTTCGTCATCTCAACACCCTAACTCATTGAAAACTGTAACCTCTATCGTGTTAAATGGGTTTTCGGGACACAACAGTTAACTCAGGACCGAGAGGTCAATTAGAATTGGCAAGCCTATAATCTACTCTCACCGACATGAATATGGATTTAACACCCGCGAGTAAATAATTTAACGATATGATGGATAATCCAGACTAAGGCGCCGTGTGTAACGGGGTACACCTCACTTTCCCCACCTCTATTGTTTAGAGTCTGGGACCACCAGGCCATGACTAATTATAATCAACAAAGAGGGTTTAATGTATAGTCTGTAAGAAGCCACACTAGTTTACTCAATGACAGACCTTACGATACAACGCGCAAACTCTAACTATTCGGCCATAAACCCCACCCATCGGTGCGATCAACGTTACATCTTCAAAGAGTTATGACGTCGCCATGAATAAAGTTTTCTATATATATTTTCATTATCTACCTTTGAACTATTATTACAAGAACGGCCAACTCTTTTTTTAAATCTTACATAAGGCATCTTTAAAGAGAGAGAGATGGGGTTTAACGTCCACTCGACACAAACTAGGTCATTTCGGGACTAACATATGGTTTAATTTTATTTCAATAATTCGCTTGCGCGTAGGGGTCTTTAGCAGTGGGAGGAAACCGGAGTGCCCGGAGGAAACCCACGAGGTTGAGAAGGCGCCCCTATCTCCATGTCACATACGCTCAAACCAGGGATAGAAACCACAGCCGCAAGCCAGAGGTGACCGGCCAGCTAGAGGTCGAAGCGCGGCACTCCAGACCACTAGGCCATCCCAACCACCCACATCTTTAAAGTAGCTAACATCATCCAAAGTCTTTGACATTGAAAACACAAATTAAAATCAACATTGGTGTTGTGATCTTATTACCGGAAAAAGATGGACTTCTGGTATCCAATATTTAAGACAAAATAAACATTTAGCCATTGGTACATGAATAGTGTCACAAGATAGTGAAGATAATTTTTGTGTAAGTCAGAAAGTTCTATCAGGTCGTTAAACTCACCAAATTCAGAAGTAAATGTTTGGATGCCTTCATCAACATCCGTGTCGGCTGCGTGGTGAATAACTCTGTCGTAAAGATAGCATTGAGCTCTTCCTGGGTGGTAGGCGTAAGAAACACAGGGATGATTTAGTTGACATGCCAGAGCACAATCTAATGAGCTCTCGGAATTTAACACTGAAGTTGCATCAAATTTAACAATTTTATCTGTAAAAAGTTGTACGTAGTTTGATGAAACCATCCAGATCATACACTGTACTACAATCACCATAACTACAAGATTAGTCATGTTTGACTTATTTTGTTATCTATAACTGTCCTTAAAACTCGTTTAGACACTGTACTACACTCATCATACCTACTAAATTAGCCATGTTTGGCTTCTTTGGTTTCTATAACTATCCTGAAAACCCGTTTAGACAAATAATAACGAATTCCAAGTTGTATCACACCACCAAACAGGATGATTGAATTTTGCAATAATCTTAAAACTCAAGTGATGGTTTAGGCAAACATCCATGTCCGATGAACAACTGTTTTAATGTGGTTGACAAATTACAAGATAACATATCCTCCCAACCCAGTAGGGATGCATTAACATGATTAATGCAATGATATATCATTCCGCTCTTTTAGGCCCATTGGAGCAGAAAAGCAAGACGTCCAAGCTCATTTATTATTTATTGTTAGTATTGTTTAATAATTGATTAACTGAGTCAATGCTTGTCTTATTAATCCGCATTCACAAAATATCAACATTGCCTGATCAACGGCGCTGTTCTGTATCACAATTGATGCGAGACCCGTGGCGGGGGATGTTGCCTCTGGAGGCCTTGAGTTCTGAATAAATGAAATTTTTAATGTTACGCCAGCATCAGTCTGCTATATTGCGCTAGAAATTTATGAGACAGACGTAATTACTGTCCAAAATAGAGTTACATAAATAAAACCAAATATCACAGACATGTAAATCAAATAAAATCAAATATCACATATAGCATTAACCAAGTCTTGACCAACCAATTGGGGGATCACGTGACTAAGTGGGTAAGGCGCTAGCTCGCTAGCCTGGAGGTCGGGTGTTCGATCCGTGCATTGGCCGAGAAAGTTCATCTCGATTTTCCAGCGTGGTTTCCTCTTGTCAGTGATGCAGAACGGAGGGCCTGACAAGGATAGCTGCCTAGTCGTTCGGATGGGACGAAAAACCGAGGTCCCGTGTACACATTGGAGTGCACGTAAAAGATCCCTTGGCAGTTCTTTTCAGAACAAATGCGTCATTATTTATATATCGGTATTTAATAAGACAAACAAATTCGTTCCGTATGCTTAAATCCCTTGGCACGAAAGAGAGCAGGTATTGTTAACTCTTATATTATGTATAGGATATTAACCTACCCAAGGTTGATATAAGAGAACAAGCGAGGGAGAGTGATTGGATAATTGTTCGACAGTTTCAGCCAAAAAGCGAAAATTACCGAAGCTGTCACGTGCAGATGTTTATTTATACGTCGCCATTTTGGAGAAAGCAAAAACAAAAGGCATAGTAAAACGAAGCCAGAGGAATAATTAATCCATTTTAGTCACCATAATGACGATAGAATTGATGTGAATGCAAATATGATGAGTATCTATTCAAAGCCCGAAGAAAACTTGGTGTGGAGAAATAATGTGATCGGAAAGAAAATTCTGAAAGATATCTAATCTTATAGGTTTTTGTTTTTCGTGTAGTGCGGTCCTCTTGCACTTACTATTAGATGGAGTATGGATAGCCGATTTAAATATGCCGATAAGTACGCCGTCTATTTCGTTACTGAATGCTACAAACTGTACTATAACAATGTTTTTTTTATTCTGTGTTCTTTGCATTATTTCGATCATCTACGTCATCAGCGGTTGATATGAGCCGAATATATCGACCTGGGATGACGTCAGCGGTTGATATGAACCGAATATCAACCTATGATGACGTCATGAGAGGTTTTTATGAGATATAACTGCTATGGGCATCAAAGAAAAATACTACACCCAGTTGTATATTTATATATAAACACGAAATAGGCTTTAACATCGGTCGTATTACATCTTCGATAACATTATCATTACCTGGACGCATTCGACAGCTTGTTCCGGGGGTTGGATGGTAGAACTTGCGCATATCAGATAGTAACTTCCTGAATTATGGCCCTTGATTGTATAAATGTTAAATATCATAATTCCTAGAATTAAATTAACTATTGAAATAGAAAAAGAAGAGTATCTACCATTTTTAGATCTACAAGTCGTAAAAGTTAATAATCAAATGAAAACTAATATATACCACAACCTGCAGTCATCCCCTTTATATCAAAATAGCACTTACATCCACCCTAGCAGACAGAGCAATTAAAATTTGTGAACCCGAATTACTTTGGGATCATGTAAGAAATTCCTGGAACATCGAGTATCAATGGGATTCGTCTTCGCATACCCCAATGCTTTCCACCAAATTTGAGAAATATCCCTTAAAAAGGGTTTTCGGAAAAGGGGACATAACTCCGAAATAGTTATTGTGGAACTACCAAATATCACCACATACTGCCAAATACTTAAAATGCAGAGGTGACGTCACCTTTGATTTTGGCGTACCATTCCGTCAACAATCTTGTTGATTATTTATATATTTCACCCATGATATGTCTCAAATTTACATTAGGTATTTGCTTGAAAAGGATCTGAAATGTTGTAATAACGTTGCGGTATAATAAACCAGGGGATTGCATCTTTAATATGTTATTATAATACATGTCAATTGCTTAGTGGCTCTCAAGGGTCGTACATTATTTATACTAGTTCAATATTGGTCCCAGCATGACGTATTTCATTGAAATGCACAAGCTGAATAGTGTCTGTATTTTAAATTGTTTAATGGCCTCGTGCAAAGCACTGCGTAATACTAGAATGGGCATATTACTTGAAGTTTTATTTATGGCGGACAGTTCCATTTGCCATGTTCCATAATACCCAATATTATCCAACAACAACCTCACATCGTCAAATATCAGCTACTACTGCAACGAGCATTCGATAAAACGCAGACAATTAAATATTTACGCAGTTATCTCCCTTACAGCAGATGACTAAAGTATTTAGAGGTCAATTTAAAAATATTCAATTAACAGACATGGGTTTTATTTGGTGTTTTATTTGGTGTGTTATGACCTGTTAAATATATTTTTTTAGTTGTTTCACAGCTGTCATACACACGACGATTAAATTAACCTATTCAAAACCATTAGATGGTAAAAGAATAAATACTTCTTGTCAGGCCTCCCTTCCTGCACCACTGACAAGGGAAAACCTCATTGGAAAATTCCGATGACATGGGATTAACAAACATCTTATAACACATCGCATTTCATGGTTTAATAATAAAAGAAGGCTCTGTCTAATTAAAATGTCAACCGGAAAATAATTTCGAGGGTTCACAGATATGAGGATAATAATAATAGTGTACACGTATACATGTTCAAAGCGCCAAGCACTAGGTACACCGTGTATCTTTCATCATTTATATTACAGCATATTCGGTCAAATAAATCTATTCACATTCAAACAGATGAGTCTTTAATCTGGATTTAAATGATTCCAGTGAAGGGCCACATTTTACACATAAGGACAAGGAATTCCATAGATTAGAACTGGACCGGAAAGCTTTGTATCCAAAAGTTTGAAGGTTAGATTTGGGAACTTCTAGTAAATATTGTTCTTTGGATCGTGAATTGTGTTAACGAGTATAACGATGAATTAGACCAGACACACACATCATTGTTCGTAAACTATGTGGTTGTTTAAGACTGTTAATTATTGTGGTTTGATTAATAATTTGGCTCATTTTGTCGCTATTTTGAAGAATATGACAGTGTTTGTCATATATTAATTTGCCCCTCTCTTGTGATGGGTTGAAAGTTGTAACTAACGCTATTTCCTTATTTCAATTGGTTTAGTCTGGCGAGTTTAGTTTCATGGTTCGATACGATTGTGCACACTCTTCTAGCTAGACTAAACGGGATGTTTCGTTTTGTATGGGGTGGATGACGCGATTTGAAATTTAGGTACTGGTGTGTATCTGGATCAGCCACTAATACCTGTTAAATACAGGATAAAACCAATCCCAAACGAGTCTGAAGATGCCCAGCGTATTCGCATTCGTTTAGCCATCCAAAAATTTAAAGCACAAATAGAGTTGATGAAAATTAATGCCGACAAATTTAAAATCAATTACAAGAAAGTCGACTCTGATTTTGGCAAACTTATCACGGAAAAAACAAATGATGGCATTCACGAAAAAGTATTTGAAATGTGGAAGACAGAATGTTTAGCAGACGAACTAAAGGCTAAATCTTCCTGGGAAAGTCGGAAACAATGGCTGACAGAGTATGCCGAGAAAAATGGTACTGATATTATGAAGAACCGGAAACAGTTGGAGAATTTTGCACAATTCATAAACGAAAGAAACATTAAATATTTAAAACGCCCGCAAGGACGGGAACCCAGTACCACCAGGGAAATCTCGCAGAATCAACGTACGTCGCCAACCCGCCGAATCCAATATAAACCTACAAATACAGGTGAAAGAAATGAACAATTTATTCCAAGATATCATCATCAGCAAGCTCCGATCTACAGTCGAAGACAGTATGTGAGTCCTGGAAGATCTCGAGACCGCAGAAATGACAGCAGAGATTTTAGAGACTATAACAGATCTCCTTTTCGAGATCAAAATTCAAATAGAAATAACTATTTTTTAGACAAACGCCAAAACCGATATCGAGACCGGTGGAGGTAAATTATGAACCAGTAATATTTAATTTAAGTTCATATCAATTAGAAATAGGTGAGATAAATTTATTGAACAAAGGTTTAAAATTCACACCCACACCTAATAATAATGGGGAACTTTTACAATCCGAATTGTCAAATTTTTCTAGAAAACTAAGATTAGCCGAATATTATGAAGATGTTAACACAACACGGAATTCAAATGAAAATGAACCTTCTATCTCATATTCAGAAAGTCTAGTAAGAAACAAATCGGACTTCACGCCACAGGTAGGAAGAGATACATATTTGGATCAATTCATAAACGAAACTTTAGCTCACAAAGTCAATTATATTAAAGTAAACAAGAATCTAAATGCACAAGAGAAGATAGGCCTGATTAATTTACGAAACAATAGAGACATAATTATTAAACAGGCTGGTAAAGGTGGGGCTATTGTAATTCTAAATAAGTACTTTTATCGTTCTAATATATTACAAATGCTCCAAGATAAACAATACTATTATCCGTCTAGTGAAAATGTCAATAGTAATATAAAACGTAAAATAAGACATTTTCTAAAAGATTTCATTTGCCAATTTACTGATAAAGAATATCTATATAAAACCGAATTCGAGCCACATACCGCAAATTTCTATGGATTACCAAAAATACATAAAAGTAAACTCATCCAAGAACAAATTAAGACTAACAAAAGTACATTTATTTGCATTGAAAATCCATCAGACCTCAAGTTTAGACCTATAGTTGGAGGACCGAACAGTGGTACACAAAGGCTCAGCAATTTTATTGATATTATTCTCAAACCATTATGTACGCACGTTAAAAGTTATATACGTGACGACATTGATTTTCTACATCAATTACCCAAATGCGTAGAACCAGGTAGTACACTTATTAGCTTTGATGTAGTAAACTTATATAATAATATTGATCGAACGTTAGGACTTAGAGCTATTGAGTACTGGATAAATAATTTTCCAGAAGAGATACCAGGTCGTTTCACAAAATCTTTTATACTAAACGCGCTTGATCTGGTCATATCCAATAATATATTTTATTTCGATAGCCTATACTATAGGCAAATAAAAGGTGTTGCCATGGGAACGAAAGTAGGGCCTACGTACGCAAGTCTATCCTTGGGATATCTAGAGGAAATTTGGTACACTAAACTAGATATAACTTTTGGCGCCACCTTTTGTAACTATGCAAACCTCCACTGGAAAAGATTTCTGGATGATTGTTTTTTTTATATTAAAACAAAACGAACAAACTATAACAATACTGCTAGATTTACTAAACTCGTTAGACTGAAGTATAAAGTTTACAATCGAACAAAGTAATATATCTTTAAACTTCCTGGATGTAACAGTCAAATTATCAGCAGAGGGTACAATAGAAACAGATTTATTCTTTAAAAGTACAGATACACACCAGTACCTAAATTTCAAATCGTGTCATCCACCCCATACAAAACGAAACATCCCGTTTAGTCTAGCTAGAAGAGTGTGCGCAATCGTATCGAACCATGAAACTAAACTCGTCAGACTAAACCAATTGAAAGGTTATCTACTTCGACAGAATTATCCTATTAAACTTATTTTGGATGCAAACAAAATAGCCCTCTCCCTTGATCAGACAAAATTAAGACAACCGAAAATTTACGAAACTGTTTCAACAAATAAGGAAATAGCGTTAGTTACAACTTTCAACCCATCACAAGAGAGGGACAAATTAATATATGACAAACACTGTCATATTCTTCAAAATAGCGACAAAATGAGCCAAATTATTAATCAAACCACAATAATTAACAGTCTTAAACAACCACATAGTTTACGAACAATGTTGACATCTTCAAAATTTGATTCCATATTTCCTACACCCACAGTTTCTAAATGTAACGATAATCGATGTTTAACATGTAATGATATTATCGAAGGGTCGTCTATCACTGTCACAAATCATCATATATTTACAGTCAAACAAAATATGAATTGTAAATCAAATAATGTAATTTATTTGATGATATGTACAGGTTGTAAGGGTAGATACATAGGGAAAACAGAATTACAATTAAGTAGACGAATGAACCTCCATCGTTCTCAAATTAAAAACGCAGAAAATAGAACTTTTCCTTTAAGCGAACATCTAGATCTCTGTGGCGGAGGTAAATACACGGTTTTCCCTATGTATAAATTAAATGTATCAAATCAAGCGCTATTAGAAATAAAAGTAAGCGCGTTTATACGGAAATACAATCCCGAACCTAATGTTAAAGTTTAACTCATGTATTTTATAAATATATTTCATTACATAAATATGTATATTTCAACGTAAATTGTTATTAACAGTAGTAACTCAACATATTGTAAACGTCGGATGTGACGTTTTTCTATTGTTAACATTTTGTTTATATAGTTACGCTATCATATTAAAAAGTCTGAAGAGGTTCCGACGGAACTGAAAGCGCTAGCTTTAAATATGTAGTCTGTTTTCTTTTCAAACATCTTATTTATTTATATATCACCTGAGAGTTGTTTCCAGAACTTTTTTTGTATATATATATATATATTAGACTAGTTCCATCGGAACATCTATAAACATGCCAGAGATTGTTGTAATGTATTCTCGAATTGACAGGCAGACTGTTAAGATCTTGTAATAGCGTTTCGAAGTTCGGCTGACCATCCTTGTAGCAGTATTTTGAATACTGTAGTTTGTAGCTGTGCAATTAAGTTGCGATTTAGAACAGTGAAGATGATGTTGTAGTAATCGAGTCTAAAATAAACGTATGATACTAAACAAAAATGTTTTTTTAAATGGTTATTCCTCCAGGTGAGCTTTTGAACCACGGATTATGAGCTGACATTTATTTTGAATCCAACGGGCAAACTCGTGAATCATCTCTTTTACAACGGTGTCTTTCTTTGTTTACTACAAACGCGACGACCTCACAGGCCTAACTCCTGCGTATCATGTTCACATTAAGTACACCATGGAACAATTTCAACCTCAAATAAATGAAGAAAATTATATGGGTGATGAATAAAAACATATCGTGCATCAAACTGTATGTTTGGTTGAGAGCAGTTGTGGATTGTGTAGATATACAATGCTGCACTAATTGTATCTTTGTGACACAGGGTTGATGTATTGAAACCAGCCTGAGTACATCCACCGCTTGCTGCTAGCCATATCTCAAATCCGTTAATTTTACTCCTCACTGTGGGATCTACAAACCAATAAAATAAACCTACAATATCATATTTTTAAAAGTTATATTAATTTATAAATGTATTAAAATAAAGCTTTAAAACAGATGGTAACTATAAACAGTCATACCTTGTTAAAGAATAATCCTGTAATTATAATTCACTATTGCCAGGTGAGAAATTGGCAAAAATATCATTTACAATTTCAAATGTTTGGAGACAGCTATTGCATGGGGGAATAGAAAAACGTGGGAGGTAATTGTCGTATTATTTCCGGTATGAAAGGTTTTTAAGTGTGGTGTATAATAGTGAGTTGACAACCTATTGAGCAAAAGACAAAGAAATAAATATGTTTTGACTTTCTTAGACAAAATGAAATTCTCGCTTTAACTTTTCAATAGTACTCCATTTATTACCGATGTTTGAAGATATTAGAATAATGAGCTATAACCGGAATATACAAGCTACTTACTATCGAAAAGATTGTACATAACCAACCAATCCATTTCATACACAGCCATAAGATCCACACACCACCAGGCGTTATATGATGTATGGAAACTAATCGCGCTAGTGTCCTTCTGTCCGTCCACACCTAATTCTGATACCTGGCTTGCATAAGTTGAACCTAGGGCAGTAGGTTTGAGAAAGGCGATGTTCTGTTCACCTGAAATACGGAAAATATTACCACACAAATCAGCATATCGGGGGAAATTTGAAAGGGGAGGGTAGGGCAGGTTATCCGGAACAGACGCTGACGGAGCAATGGATATCGATAGGATTGGTTTTCTCGTGACCCTAGTCTGACAACTAAAGCTGTCTAGTCGTTTGGATGGGATGAATAAACGAGGTCCCGTGTACAAATTGGCGTGAACGTAAAAGATCCCTTGGCAGTTGGAATTTAATATAAGAGTAGCACACTTTATGGCATATGCCCGACTTCATTAGACCATGTTAGAAGCAGAACAGTAGGATGTTAAGCCCCATTTTATTTCATCTCTCGTGACCCGAATGCTTCACACCAAATATGACAGAAATCCGTTAAAAACTGTAGCTTTCATTGTGTAACAATATGTTTGGAGAACGGGTAGAACTGTGTAACCGAAGGTTACATACCGCGGAATATCTATAGGGTTCATCCTCTCGTGGCCCCCATGCTTAACACCAGCCTCCGACAAAGTTTTCGAGGACTTGAAGGTTGTGGAGCGGTGAAGAACGGTAGTTCGTGATCTCAACAGCCTAAATCGTTGAAAACTGTAGCCTCTATCGCGTAAAAGGGTTTATCGGTACAAAAGGGCTGACCCAGAGTTCAAGGAAATTATTTAGGGATCGTCCTCTAGACATGGCAGGCCTATGATCAGCTCTCAACGAGATGAATTTGGTTTTCATACCCATGACGAAAACAATTAACGTGTGTAATGTACCTGGTACAATCGAAGAGAGGGAAAGGGGCTGGGAGTGGGGTTTAACGTCCACTCGACACAAGCTAGGTCATTTCGGGAGTAACAAGGTTTAATTGTAATTCAATAATTCACTTACGCGTAGGGTTTATTTAGCAGTGCAAGGAAACCGGGGGACCACTAGGTTGAACAAGCGACCCTAGTCCTTATCACGTACAACCGGGAAAGCGAAACCACAATAGTTTACTCAATGACAGACCGTATTTACAGTACGCACAACCTAACTATTCGACCATCCACTCCACCCCCTTGGTGCGGTCTACGTTACATCTTCAAAAAGTCATAAAGTTCTATCAGGTCGTTATACTTACCAAATTCAGAAGTAAATGTCTGGATGCCTTCATCAACATCCGTTTCGTCTGCAGGATGAATAACTCTATCGTAAAGATAGCATTGAGCTCTTCCTGGGTGGTAGGCGTACGAAACACACGGATGATTTAGTTGACATGCTAGAGCACAATCTAATGAGCTCTCGGAATTTAACACTGAAGTTGCATCAAATTTAACAATTTTATCTGTAAAAAGTTGTACGTAGTTTGATGAAACTATCCAGACCATACACTGTACTACAATCACCATAACTACTAGATTAGTCATGTTTGACTTATTTTTGTTTCTATAACTATCCTGAAAACCCGTTTAGACAAATAAAAACGAATTCCAAGCTGTATCACACAGGATGATTGAATTTTGCAATAATCTTAAAACTCAAGTGATGGTTTAGGCGAACCTCCATGTCCGTTGAACAACTGTTTGAATGTGGTTGACAAATTACAAGATAACATATCCTCCCAACTCATTCGGGATGCATTAACATGATTGAATGATTACAGCAATTATATATCATCCCGCTTGTTTAAAGCCCATTGGAGTAGAAATGTAAGACGTCCAAGCTCATTTCATTTTGATACTGTTGGTATTGTTCAATAATTGATGAACCTAGTCAATGCTTGTCTTAATTTGTAATCCTCATTCACAAACCACCAACATTGATTGATCAACGGCACTGTTCTGTGTTACAATTGATGCGCTACCAGTGGCGGCATGTGGGGGCGGGTGTTGCCTCTGGGAGCCTTGAGTTCAGGCCGTAAGTTCACAAAGCATTCTCAGACTTAAGTTGAGAATTTACTCAAGTTTTAATCACTGTGTATAAAAATATTACTGTCTAATTGTTTGGATTTTTCGTAATTGGGTTTTATTGTATTTATAATCAATCGTGATATGATATGCGGGACATTTTGCCCGGGCAGCGGCGCTACGGCCTACTCTTATATCGAATTCCCAACTGCCACGCCAATATCTACATGGGTCTTCGTCCCATCCGAACGACTAAACAGCTGTCCTTGTCAGACCCTCCGTCCTGCATCACTAACAAGCGGAAACCACGCTGCCGGAAAATCTGGGTAAACTTTCTCTGTCATGTGTTATTCAAAATAAAAACATTCACTGTTTTGTATACATGTATATATAATCTCGGGCCCAGAGATAAAGTTATCCTCTTTTGTTCATCTCTGATAAAACTCGCCGGTCATTTTGAATATCGCGTTGGTCGCGTCACATATATCCAAGATGTCGTCCCAAACACAAGTTTATAGTCGAATCACTCACATTGTGCGCTAAAAATAGTTCCCGGTAAATCATCAAATCGGCTGTCCAGACGTGAAAAATGTTCCAACGAAAGGTAATGTTATCTGGGATCCCGATTTATATTTTCGTCTCATTATAGATCCCGTTTATGTGGGCCTTGCTTCACCTGTAAATTAATCTCCATCGTGCCTTATACATCTGAAAAAGGAGGGCCGCCAAACAACTTATAATCCCGATTATCATTGTTTATGTATAACGTTATTTAGTGTGACAATAGCTATTGTGTATTTTAAAACCCCATGGTATGACGAGAGGCGCATACTCCTTCTCAGAACAAATGCGTCATTATTTATATATAGGTATTTAATAAGACAAACAAAACCGTTCCGTATGCTTAAATCCCTTGGCACGAAAGAGTGTAGGTATTGTTAACAACTCTTGCATTATTTATTTATAAATACGAAATGGGGTTTAACATCGGTCTTATTACATCTTCGATAACATTATCATTACGACGTTTTCGTTTTTTTCTTCGACCAAATACATAGCATGGAAGCATTCGATAGGTTGTTCCGAGGATGGAATGGTAGAATTTGCGCATATCAGCTAGTAACTTCCTGAATTATGGCCCTTGATTGTACAAAATCACCGATAAGCCAGGCACGACTTTTGGCCACGATTTTGTCGTGGCAAGTCGTGCCTTGGGGCACGAACTGGGAGGCTCCCGCACTGTTCACGAATGCGTGCCCATCAGTGTCCACATTGACACGAACTGGCACGACCAGTTCACGCATTGTTTACGCCCTTCCCGCATTGACACGACGAGTTTGCACACTTCGGACGGTGTCGTGCCGACTTGGGCACGCCATATAAAAAGGGGGCCTCCCCAACCCCTGGTCATTTTTGGAATGGCAGTGGAAGAGACAACAAGCTGAATGTCAGAGACACAATCATTGCAGGGAACATAAGATTCCTATACCTGCCACGCATCCTCCCGATGAGTTCAGGAACAGTTTGCGCATAGTTTACGGCCCGGTTGCTAAATTTTGTCGTGACCAATATTTTGAAATGTTCAAAATTCTCGTCGCGACATGGCACGCAGTCACGATGGGTTTACGCACACTTCACGCCAGTTTACATACTGGCACGACTCGCTTTACACACCAAGATCTTAATTCCATTTAATAATTGCGCATATCCGAACGTAACTTCCTGGATTATGGCCCCTGGTTGTTCATAAGATTGCGTTTTTAACTTACAGATTCTCTATAGGTCACATTTTGTCGATTTTAAAAGCCGTTTAAATATATCACCATTCCACCCTAATGAATGTAGAATTCGAGTTCCGAAAACATTAAAATGACATTTCACAAAAAATGGCCGCTCTTTGTACGCCAATTGTGTAAAAGTATGTAATACAAAGGTTGTGGGCCCCATTTTGATTAAAAAAATAAAATTGAAATGTATGTTTATAACCTAACGTTCGCGCACACCGGACTATATCATCCTGGATTATGGCCACTGATTGTAAAATAAATTGCATTATTTTTGAAGCATGTTCTTTGTCCATCTCTTGCAAACTGTGGGTGAATCTTGTATGGCAACCGCTTATTAATATATAAATAGTGTGACTAAAGCTATCGTGTTAAAACCCGTTGGCCCAACATGAAGCACTTTCTCCTTCTTCGAATAAATGCGTCATTATTTATATATAGCTATTTAATTTCTAATAAGACCATCAAACTCCCATGGCACGAAGTGGAGCTCGTATTGTCAACAACTGTAGCATTATTTATATAGAACTGAACTATGAAATGGAGTTTAACGTCATATTTTTCTGACCCGACGTGCTTACTTTGCTTGATGGTTAATCAAGTGCTAAGAAGAGGTCGCCGACTATCAGGCTAATCCCGAAAATCATTATTTAAACGTAAATTTATATCGTGTGATCAAAGCTATTGTGTATGTTCAAACCCCTTGGCACGAAGGAAGTCAGATTCCCAACAACTACGTCATTATTAAAACATACAGACACAAAAGGTTCGAAAAGGCAGAGGACGAAAAAAGGCTGTCGTCTTTGTCATAAGGCGAAAGTAAAATACATCATCCTAAAGGAAAAAGAACAACATTGGATCGTTATTCATTCAGCTAGCTAGACTTCGTTGTTCGTTATGTTAACTAAAGATCGTTATTCATGCAGCTAGCTGGTTGTTATTCATGCAGCTAGCTGGTTGTTATTCGTTATGTAAATTGAAGATCGTTATTCATGCAGCTAGCTAGTTGTTATTCGTTATGTAAATTGAAGATCGTTATTCATGCAGCTAGCTGGTTGTTATTCGTTATGTAAATTGAAGATCGTTATTCATGCAGCTAGCTGGTTGTTATTCGTTATGTAAATTGAAGATCGTTATTCATGCAGCTAGCTGGTTGTTATTAGTTATGTAAATTGAAGATCGTTATTCATGCAGCTAGCTGGTTGTTATTCGTTATGTAAATTGAAAATCGTTATTCATGCAGCTAGCTGGTTGTTATTCGTTATGTAAATTGAAGATCGTTATTCATGCAGCTAGCTGGTTGTTATTCGTTATGTAAATTGAAGATCGTTATTCATGCAGCTAGCTGGTTGTTATTAGTTATGTAAATTGAAGATCGTTATTCATGCAGCTAGCTGGTTGTTATTCGTTATGTAAATTGAAAATCGTTATTCATGCAGCTAGCTGGTGGTTATTCATCTAGTTAGCGGATTATTTTTATACGCCCACATTTTCATGTGGACGTATTATGTCGTCGCCCTTGTCCGTCCGTCCACAATTTGTTTGTGGACTCTCTACAGGTCACAATTCTTATCTGATTTTGACGAAACTTGAAATATAGGTTTATCCCCAAAAGATCTCGGCTGCTTTCGATATTAGCATGTATCGGATCAAAACTTCATGGATTATGGCCCCTGATTGTATGAAAAATCATGTTTTTAGCTTGTGGACCCTATAGAGGTCGGAATTTTGAACCGATTTCGATGAAAATTGACATGCATGATTATAACCCAAAGATCTTGGTTCCTGTCGATATTTGTGCCTATCGGAACGTAATTTCCTGAATTATGGCCCCTGATTGTCCGAAAAATCACCTTTTTTAGCTTGTGGTCCCTCTGGAGGTCACAATTATCCGATTTAAAAAACCGTTCGATTATATCTCCGTTACACCCTAAGGAAGGTTGAGTTTGAATTTCGGGAAAATCGGACCAAAATTGCCATACAAAATGGCCGCCGTTTGTACGCGAATACTGTTAAAAAATGGTATATCAAGGTTGTGGACCCTGTAGAGGTCACAATTTTAATTTGATTTTGATGAAACTTGAAATTCATGGTTATAACTCAAAGATCTTGGTTCCTTTTGATATTTGCGCATATCGGATCGTAACTTCCTAAATTATGGCCCCTGATTATACGCAAAATCGCCTTTTTTTAGCTTGTGGTACCTCTGGAGGTCACAATTATTATCCGATTTAAAAAAACGTTTGATGATATTACCGTTACACCGTAAGGCAGTTTGAGTTCGAATTTCGGGAAAATCGGACTAAAATTGCTATACAAAATGGCCGCCGTTTGTACGCGAATACTGTTAAAAAATGGTATATCATGGTTGTGGACCCTGTAGAGGTCACAATTTTAATTCAATTTTGATGAAACTTGAAATGCATGGTTATAACCCAAAGGTCTTGGTTCCTTTCTATATTTGCGCATATCGGATCGTAACTTCCGGAATTATGGCCCCTGATTGTACGCAAAATTGCCCTTTTTTTAGCTTGTGGTCCCTCTGGAGGTCACAATTATTTTCCGATTTAAAAAAAAGTTTGATTATATCACCGTTAAACCTTAAGGAAGGTTTGATTTCGAATTTCGGGAAAATAGGACCAAAATTGACAGACAAAATGGCTGCCGTTTGTACGCGAATACTGTTAAAAAATGGCATATCATGGTTGTGGACCCTGTATAGGTCACAATTTTAATTCGATTTTGATGAAACTCTAAATGCATGGTTATAACCCAAAGATCTTGGTTCCTTATCCGATTTTGACGAAAAGTCACATTTCTAGGTTGTGTACTGTCACACCATAATCATTGTCGGCTTCGAATTTCATGAATATCAGACTGGAACTGACCAACAAAATGGCTGCTCCCAATACAGTATGAAATACAGGACTTAATGATGTAGGAAAAATCACTTTCGGTATTGCTTGTTCTCTATCCATCTCTCGAAAATGTGGGCGTATCCTGCCTGGCAGTGCCAGCCTATCTTTCGTTTTGTAAACGCAAGATTCGCTAACGTCCACTCCCACAGTAGTCCAGGAGATATCCGTAATAGCCCAAAACAAATTGCAAAAGAAATAAATTTTGCTCTGTTCAACTCTGTACGGATGTATCTAAAATGTGTGAAAAATCGCCGTCGCTAGAACCTGCCGTTTTTGATATACAGGTAAAACAAACATATCACTATAGTAACGTTAAACTAAGGCATCGACGGGCTTCCGTAGTTGATTAATTCGTCGCCGGAAGTAGCAGACGACACTAGCTAATATCAACAAAACGTCTTAGGCAGAGCAGAAATCGACCCAATTACTTCCAATAATATCATAATAGATGAAATAATACTTATTTAGTGCAAAAAGTAAGTTTTAAAATTCGTAAATATACGGAATTTCGGTAATTATTTCAATTCAGACTGAAAGTAACGTGACGTTGCACGATTAAGCAATGTACTTCAATTAGGCCTTGTTGGTCGGTAACGTTGCGCTAAATTTGATGCAGGCATATCAATTAATGAGACTCCTTTCAAACTTAGCATCCTAAATTTAAAATAATTTATATTCAGTAGATATACTTTAAATTTATGACAAATTTCATCAGCAGATTAAGGTAAACACTAGTAAACAGTCTTTTCAAAGGCATGATGAGGCCTTGCCGTGAAAAAAATCTATGGAAGCCCAGTGACGGCATAAATACTCATTTATTTATCCAGCGAATTCTCCACTTAAAGACTTTTTTCTTTCTATTTTTTTTTATAGTGAGCTGTATCTTTTGTGAAAATCGTTTAGACAACGACCAAACAGTAGTAATTCTTGGACAGAAGGGTTGTGAAACTATAAACTCGATTAGTGAAAAGCTGAATCTCTCTACTAACGTAACTCCTCAACAAGCTGTACATAGAGATTGTAGGCGTAACTTCTGTAGACAAAAGGAGTTCCGACGTTCCCAGCATATTGACAATTTATCTGAAGAGTATAGAAGGCTTCGGTCAGAAGAAAACTGGTTCGATTTTGAAAAACATTGTCTTTTTTGTCAACAGAATGCCAAACTTAGCGGGAATAAAAGAGGTTTTGAAGTCTTTCCTGTTCGAACGTTTGATTTTTAAAATACTGTAAAAGAAATTTGTTTAAAACTAAATGATGCATGGGGGAATCAAGTTCTCGCTCGACTAGAATATGCTTTGGATTTGCCCGCAGCTGATGCTATATACCATCAGACTTGTAATGTAAATTTTAGAACTGGGAAGTATATACCTGTTTCCAAGCAGAAAGACGAGTCACCTTCATCTAAGTTCTCTAGAGGGAGGCCAGAAAATCAGATTCAATTAACAGCTTTTCTTAAAGTAGCCAAGTTTCTACAAGAGAATGACGATGAACAAATAACTATCGGCGATCTTGTAAAACAGATGGATGATTTGTGTCCTGGTGATGCTTACAGTTCTACATATATGAAGAAAAAACTATTGGAGTATTTTAAAGATCAAATAATCGTTACTGAATTAAATGGCATCCCCAATGTGGTAACCTTCAAAGCAACTGCTTCCACCATACTGAATGAATTTTACAATCATCCTAAAAATCAAGATGAAAGCGAGACAAAAATGTTTATAATTAAAGCCGCGGCTAAACTTATTCAAGGTGACATCAAAGATCTTCCAGTCTGTAAAGACAAATATCCATCTCCACATGATTTGTCGTCTGTGCAAGGTCAGCTAGATTACCTACCCCAGTCACTCGAGACTTTTCTTTCCTTAATGTGTCCACCAAAGACAAATTCTGTCAAAATTGCCTCCTTAGGACAGTCAATTATGCAAGCTGTAAGACCCAAAGTATCTTTATCCCCCATCCTATTAGGTCTTGCAGTTCAACTACATAACCAATTTTCGTCACGATTCCTTATCGGTACACTAAATAAGTTTGGATTTTGCTCTAATTACAAAGAAGTAATGCGGTTTGAATGTAGTGCAGCTGTTGGAAACGGTGCTCACATTTCAAAGTTGATTGAAACCCAATCTGTACAATTCGTCGCCGACAATGTGGATCATAATATCAGAACATTAGATGGTCACAACACATTCCACGGAATGGGGATTATCGTAACAGTAACTCCTGGTTTGTCAGAGGAATCTAAACTGGAACGCCTAACAGTTTCTCCAGACCTTCTATTAGCTTCGGGTAGAATTAACATAAAATTTTACAAATCACCAAAAGAACAACCATCGTTAAAGTTCAAGTGTTTAATTCACATGCCAGTGGTTGACAAAACGGATAACTTAGAACTGATGTTAAAAGTAATTCGACCTATCAAGTCTACGTGTCCCGTTTGGTCCAGTTTCATGCAAACTGTTCAATCTGGTTCCTTTCCCGGACAATCGTCAATAAATTTCTTACCAATGATTGACTTGAATCCCGGTGATTTATCATCTATTCAACTTTGCATTATGTTTGTGAGCAGGCTGAAAGACACCAAATAACTCCAATTGTGACATTCGATCATCCCCTTTACTGGAAAGCTTCCATTATTATTGAAAGGGAGAAGGAAGACAGTCCGTTAAAGAACATTGTACTACGATTCGGTGGATTTCATTTACAGATGAGTTTTCTTGGCAGTGTTGGGCATCTAATGCTTGCAAGATGCAATGGAAACAGTTTATGCTACAAATGCTGTACCCCACATGTTTAGTGGCAAGGCAATCTCTCGAGCTGTACAAGGACATCTTCTAGTTGATTCAGCACTAAATATGCTGATTGTTTCAGATGTATATGGTTTATCCGTTACCCCACAAGACAGCGAACTGGGAGATATACAAGACCAAGTAGATAAAGACGTTGATGTTATTGCTTCTTTGTACGATCAACTGTTGAGCAAGGCTATTGGTGTGGAGGACATAAGCAATCACCCTGTCTTTGACAACGTAAGATCGAAGTTTGAAAGACACAAACGAGAACTTCTGCAATATCCTACTGCAGGTATGTGGATCCAATATATGGAAACCGTAGACATATTACGAAGGTTTATTAAAGCAGAAAGAACAGGTGATTGGGAGTTACACCTCAAAACTGTTGCCGATATGCTTCCTTACCTAGCAGCTACAGGTCACAATTTATACGTAGAGTCAGTCTATCTATATCTACAACAAATGTAACCACCCGAAAGTATATACGTAGTTCATGGATGGACATCATGTAGTGCGAAGAAGTGACCGGTTCTGGGCAGGATTGTCTACAGACCTTACTATTGAGCAGACTTTAATGCGAAGCTTAAAGTCCACAGGTGGAATAAAGAGGGACAAAGGAATGACAGGCTCAACGCGTTCAATAGTTGCTTGCTTTGCCCATGTGTGCTGCAGTTAATTCGAGTATGCAAACTCTCATAGAGATTTCATTTTCGTCCAGTGAACAACATAAGGAAATGTTTAGTTCGAGGCAAAAAAGAGACAGAGAAGATTTAATTACAGTTTTCGACTTTTTGAAAGCGAGAAATCCATTTGAAAAAAATGATATGTTGCGTAATATCGAGACCGGAGTAACTGCTAAAGATAATGTAAATGCTCACTTGGCTAAAACCGTCGGAGAAGACATTATAGAGAATATTAAGGACCAGTCTGTAATGGATTTATCGTTTCGGAAGAAAAAGCAAGTTATTACCATGGATCAACATTCTCTTCTCAAAATAGAAAATGAAACGGTGCGAGTTAGCACACAACTTCTTTTTCAACGCTTGTTGGTTGCTTCTACAGGCGTTACTGAAGATATGCACCAAGTATTCTCAAATGAACTCAGTTCTGTACCTTCTGCTTTGTTTGATAACAGTGGGTGTATGGGGGAAGCCCATAAGTCTACATTAGCGGATTCTATCTGGTCTTTGGGTGATTGTTCAGCGGATGAGAGAACTACCGCTGATATGAAGTATGTTGTAGATGGTGGTTCACTTTTACATCAACTTCCTTGGTCTAGGGGATTGACATTCCCTGTAATTTGTCAACTGTATGCAAACTATGTTAATACGAGATATGGATCTCCAACTATTGTATTTGACGGATATATGACAGGCCCTTCAACGAAGGATGTAACGCACCAACGACGATCTAAAGGCATAATGAGCACAACTGTATTATTTACTGGTGATACGCCCTTCCAAGGACCACTTTCTAACTAATTCCCAAAACAAGCAATCCTTCATCGATATGTTATCTTTAACCCTTGGAAGTATAGGCTGCAGGATTATCCAGGCAAAATCCGATGCAGATGTTTTGATGGTTAAAACTGCTGTGGAATCTACCGTAAATTTCCCCACTACATTATTTGGTGAAGACACAGACTTGTTAATCTTGTTGTGCTATTATACAATACCAAATAGTCACGAACTCCAGTTCCGTTCGGGTAAAAGTACATGTTTAATTCATAAAGCTAAAGTTTGGAGCATGAAAAAGACAATAGATGTTGTTGGGCGGCAGATTTGTTCAATTCTTCCTGCAGTTCATGCGCTCACAGGATGTGATACCACCTCAAGAATCTTTGGTGTTGGAAAGGCCAACGTATTTAAGAAAGTCCGAACAAGTGTTTGTCTCCAAGGTGAATTCGACAAATTCCAAAAGTGTCCCAGTTCTGATGATGTGGTGAGAATCGGTGAAAATATTATTGTAAAACTATATAATGGATCAAAAGACGAAAATCTCAATCAGTTAAGATATCGTTTATTCAAGGAAAAGTCAATATGTAATACTTCAACAGTTGAAATCCATACCCTGCCACCAACCTCGTCTGCTGCGAAGTTTCACTGTATGCGAGCTTTTCTTCAAATAAAAGATTGGACAAGCGACTCGGTCATGGATGCAACATTATGGGGATGGAAAGTTGAAAACGGTTTATATCTACCCACCCAAATCGACATTGATCCTGCTCCGTCAGCCATTTTTTCTATAATAAGATTAAGTGCAAAGTGAACTGTGATAGTAAGCGGTGTTCTTGCCGAAAACACGGACTTGAATGTTCCATATCATGTAAGGAATGCAAAGGACTAAGCTGCTCCAATTCACCAGCAATTGACTTTAGTGTAGATTGATCTTATTTGAACTATTGACTTCGATTCCGCAAACTATATTTTACAATTATTGTAAATACTAATTTATGTATTCCAAAATTAGAATACTTCAGCACTAAATGCTTGCTGTTATCGAATCAAATTGTGTGTGTGGTTTTTTTTTTATCAAAATCCTAGAAAACAACTTTTGTATGTCAAAACTGAATTGACAAAATGTCCCTTATTTTCGTTGTCCCAAAGTTCGAAGATAAAAATAAATAATTATATGTATGGATCAATGTAATTCAGAACATCATTTCTGAGGTCACGATCTTATGACGTCACTATGCATAATACCCTAATTAACGTCACTAATTATGCACAACGACCTAATTAAGATATAAAAAAACCAAATAGGTTCATACGCGGATGCGTCGTAAGTCTTTTTTACACAATCGTTTTACAAGTATTTTATCTAAAGCAATTTCAATATCCCCACCCCCATTTTTTTAACTCTCAGGTGTTTTTCTAAATATAGTAACTTAGACAGGTGAAAAATTGCATTAAGGACCAAGGGATCGGTGGCGACTTTTGATAGGATGAACACCAAAGTCCAAAGAATATATTAACGGTAAAAACATTTCTTTTGCAATTTGTTTGAGGTTCTGGATTTATTTAGAGTATATCCCCTGGACTACAGAGGGTGATATCGTAGTTAAGACAATTTAGTTGTCGTACTTAGTGTTTAAGCTTCGAATGGCAGGGGACGAATATAGACTGTCGACTTCATTATGTCTGAAGTAAAATACATCATCCGAAAGTAATTCGGTTCACAAATTTTAATTGCTCTGTGTGCAAGGGTGGATGTAAGTGCTATTTTGATATAAAGGGGATGACAGGAGTTTCTGGTATATATTAGTTGTCACGTGATTATTAACTTTTACGACTTATACATCTAAGAATGGTAGGATCTCTTCTTTTTCTGTTTCAATAGTTAATTTAATTCTAGGATGCTGTTTGTCCAGGTGCTCTATCAGGGACCTAGGTTTATCGTTTTCTACCAGCACCACAAACGTATCATCGACCTTGCGAAGCCAAAGAATTGGAGTAATCGTATTTTTTTCATTGATGTGCAAAGCAGTTATATCTCATAACAACCTGTCATGACGTCGTCATAGGTTGATATTTTCGGTTCATTTCAATCACTTATGACGTCATCTCAGGTCGATATATTTGGCTCATACCAACCGCTGATGATGTTGATGATTGCAATAATACAAAGAACACAGAAATACATTTTTATTCTTTTGACAATTTAAAAAAATTGTTATAGTTTGTAGCATTCAGCACAAAAATAGACAGACCAAATACTTATCGGAATATTTAGATAGGTTTTTCATGTCTAAGATATCTTTCAAAATTATCCCTTCGTCCACATTTCCATTATCTCTGCACAGACTTCAAGACTTGAAAGTATTTATAACCCAAGAGTTCCCCATGTAAAGTATTTTTGGGTAGGTTCCAATTAATACAATTGGTCAAATCCTTCTCTGAATTTTCACGATCCGAAATGGCGAAAGTATAATCAATGCATTCGCTTGATTAATTCGGCAATTCTCGCTATTTGACGGAAACTATCGAGCATTATCCAATGGAAGATCCCATTCAATTTAAGGGTGAAATAGCGTTGTGTATGTCGGATATATAAACCTTCTCTCCCTCGGTTCCCCCGTGTCAGAGATGCAGGACGGAGGCCAGACAAGGAAAGCCTCTATAGTCGTGCGGGTGGAACGGAAAACAAAGGTCCCGTGTACACAGTTGGAATTCGATATAAGAGTAGGCCGTAGTGCCGTTGTCATGGGAAAATTTCTGTAATAGTACACTGTATGGCGTATGTCCGTCTTCATTAGCCCAGTTTGGTTAACCCAGTGGTTCTCAACCTTTTTTTGCGAACGGCACACCTTGGAACACATGAAAAAATAGCGGCTTACCTGGCTAAATATATAGAAAAAATAAAACATGGCAAGTTACAGACTATTAATAGACACATCGAATGACTCAAACTAATTAAAGAAAAACACAGCTATGAACTTACAGTGAATACTCAATTTCGCGGCACACTTAGGAAGATTTTACACTGAGAACCACTGGGCCAACCGATAAACAAAGATTATCGAATCGGGTCTTTAGATTTGATTTCCTGGGTTACATAGTTCGGTTCATAATTTCATTTTGTTTCTTTTGCACAAACCCTTATTAACTTCATGACTTCCATCCTCGCAGGCCCAACAGCACCTGTCCAATTTAACTCACATTAAGTACACCGAGGAACAATTTCAACCTCATACAAATGAAGAAAACTAGTTGGATTATTAATAAAAACATATCGTGCATTAAACTGTGTGTTTGGCCGAGAGCATTTGTGGATTGTGTAGATGTTTAGTGCTGTACTAATTGTGTCTTTGTGACACAGTGTTGATGTATTGAAACCAGCCTGAGTACATCCACCGCTTGCTGCTAGCCATATCTCAAATCCTCTAATTCTGGGTTTATGTTCTGCGCCTATAAGAATAAATCAATAATAAAAAGAATTGTCTACATGGAAATTATCAGGCACTTATAAGTCAAAGTACAGTGGACTCTGTCAAATCCGACATCGTACGGGATCGTGACAATATGTCGGAAGTCACAGAGTGTCGGAATACCCAGTTTTGTCAAAACCGCAAATATTGTAACTTACTGTATAGGTATGGAAAGGCTGCACTTTGCGCAATCTTATTAAAATGCAGATCTATATTTCGTTTTGTTTAAACTTCCGAAGGCCTACACTACATGAAGATCTGACCGGTTGCTGCGGTATGTCACAAGACTTCATACGAGCGGTGTTTGACCCTATGACGTCAGACATTTGATTAACCCATCCGCATTGATGTTGTATTACCTAAAGCTCGATGTAACCGACAATTTCATTGCTTAATACCTCACACCATTCAGAACACGTCAATGATAACAACTCTTCCAGATCCTAGTGTAGTAAGGATAAGTAAAACAAAATTTTGGTTTTAATCACATTCGTGTTTGTTTGAAAACCCAAACTGTACACTTAATTTCTAACATTGCGAAAAATCATAAATTAGTTATCACTCCTCGAAGGTAGTTTTCCCTCTTTAAGAGCACCACGCCTTTGTTAAAAGCTTGATGGAATATTATATATAACTACAAATGATATGAATTAAATTAAACTTAGTACGGACAATCCAAATAATTAGACAAAATTCAAAGTCCTAAAACATCATTGGACAAATACTCGGAAAAATAATGGGCGTCCTCGCTAGAGATAAAGGGAGATAATTTCATAGAAGAGTGGATCCCATGTGACCTCATTGTATGTCGTTCATATGGAATTTAATCCCTATACGTCTAAAAACGGACCTTTTGCCATCGCGATCCTGTCACGTGGGACAGCATTTTTACTGGCGACGCCTGGTGGGAATTCCTTCAGCGAGGACGCCCATTGATTAGACAATGGGCTACTGTTCCGCTCCTAAACTGGGGTAATGGAGACGGGTAAAACGCCATACAGTGTGCTATGAGGGAAATTTTGCGCTACGGCCTACTCTTATATTGAATTCCAACTACCAAGGGATCGTTTACCAGCACACCAATGTGTACAAGGGACCTCGGGGTTTCGTCCCATACGACTCCTTGTCAGGTCCCCCCGTACTGCATCAGTGACAAGGGAAACCTCGCCGGAACTTACTCTGTCAATGCACTGGTCGAACATCCGATCTCCAGTCTAGCAAGCCAGCGTGTTACCCACGTAGCCATCGCGATCCTGTAATGCTACTTACTATCAAACAAGTTGTAGATAATCAGCCATTCTATGTCATGAACAGCCATGAGGTCTACGCACCACCAGGCGTTAGAATCGGTATGGAAAGAGGTGGTTTTGATTCCATCCACAGCTAAAGATGATACTCGTGATGAAAAAAACGTTGAACTTTGGGCAGTTGGTTTATGTAAAGCTATATTGTTGTTACCTGAAATGCGAAATTGTCTTTGATGTACATTCCATAATAATTCAAACTGTACACGAACATACCAAGCCATTCTCTGATTATTATTATATTTCATACTGCAATGCACACAACATGCATATCTTTACATTACTAATATAACTCACACTGCAATGCACACAACAGGCCTATCTTTACATTACTAATATAACCCATACTGTAAAGGACACTCCAAGTTTATCTTTCCATTACTAATATAACTCATACTGCAATGGACACTCCAAGTCTATCTCTCCATTACTAATATAACACTTAATATGTCCAGAATGAGTTACAATTGACATTACAATATAAAATATGAATTAATATTACAATTTAGATCCCAAATGATATTGTATTACATTTCCTCCATTACCACAACTTTAAAATAGAGAAAATATATCAAATTACATGTATATATGAAACGATTTTAAAACAATAAAAGATCAAAGCATAATACAATAACTGAAGCATTAAAAGATATATAAAAGAAGCACAACATCAAAACTAAAAATATTCAATCACTGGTCACATTACACGTTTGTTTCTCGATCAATAACAAAAAAAAACACATACACACACTACGTTGGAACATAATACGCGAGACAAAATCGTCACACAAACGAATGCCGTATAAATGTTAAATGAAACACATAATCACAATCACACGCATTATCTGGAACGGATAGTCTATAATCTTCGTTGAAAATATCTCCACGAATGATCAATAGGTGGATATCATCCACCAATTATACACATAGTATCCACCATGTATGTATCATCATGTCAGCATATATTTTCCACCAATTATGCATCACCATGGATGCATGTAGTCTTCATCATGTCAGCATATAATTTCCACCATGTATGCATCATGTCGGCATACATTTCCTACCATGTATGCATATATCCTCGATCATATCGGCATACATTTTCCACCATTTATGCACATTATATTCTTCGTCATGTCAGCAGATATTACCAACATGCATGCATCAACATGTATGCACATATTCGTTGTCGAGGTGAAGGGGAATTTCTCCATTTTCAAGCTAACTGCTGCTTGTGGCTTTAGCCGCCACCATCTTTATATACTGGCCGTTATTTTACTGGTCGGTTAGTCTATTCCTTTCCATACATGGTCAACGGTTTTTAATGATATGGTCGTGTCATGAAGTATATTTTAACTGCCATTCGTACCCAAGTCTGTTATATGCTTATTATTTCATGGAGTGAACTCAATTAACTGTTACTTGAATTAGCAAGTGGAACTTTAGATACCGGTAACGATCTATTTTAAAATAATAGTTACATTAGAATTGACATAAACTAACTTGAAAGAAGGGGGTCATATTGCTTCGATCTGAACACATTTAACCAATCTTAAATAAGATATTTTGGAAAGAACCTATCGAAATTAACAGTGGTTTTATCTCTTTAATTTTTTAAACAAAACACAAAACAATACATCACATTCTCTCGTAATTCCGAGCATAATACTTTTCCCGTAACATATCGGGGAATCCCGTAAACCCCGGGGCAAAATGAATCCAACTTTATAGGAATTTCACATAAAACTGTTCCCGTAAAATATCGGACATCCCAATCTCATATTATTGGGATTAACGCAAATAAAATCTCTCCCGTAACATATCGGGGCATCCCGTAAACCCGAGGCAAATATATATATACAAAAGAGATAAAACCGTTAATACCAATTTTAAGCCAAAATATGTGTTCAAAAGAACAATTATAATTTACATATTTTAAATTTCAGTACTGTTCCACTACTGGCAATATATTTAACTGTTAAATATTTCGTAAAATATTCAAGGGATTTCTAGAAAATGGTTGCGCTAATTGAATTACTACATAATACTTAAGCGTGGAAGACAAACCGCTTATTTTGCCAGTTAAATTATTAAACAACATTAATCATAAACCGTGACCATGATTTGGATCAGAAAAAGACCTACCTTTAATACAATTCTTTGATCATCTACTTGTTAGGACTTCGAACGTTGGTCGGGTCTACGGCACCACTTAAGAGTATGTAACATAACACATAACTCTATTTATTAACAGATGTTTTATTACTGCATCATAACATATTTACACATTGTGGTTGGATCTGGAGATGTTTAACTAAAGATCTTCTCCTTAGGTCGCAGAAAACCCAACTCGTCCCAGACCCCCATGGTCCTGTAGCAGACCCGACTTGCCTCCAGGTCTCCCCTCTGGTCTCCTGCAACTGACTCTAAACTAGCCTTTATATACTATCCAGCAATGCCTGTCAAATAACTGAGGCACGCCATAGTTAATAGCATTAGAAATGAGAACAATGAAAAAGACGATAATTAAGATAAACACATCTTAGCTCTAAAACAAAAAAGTGTTAAGCTTACGACTTATATCAAATAGACACTTGGATGATACAAGTGTGTACAACAAATACATCTTACATAATACTATGTCAGACAGACTCACACCTGCAACAGACGGAAGCGTGCCATTAATCTGTCACTTAATATGTCCAGAATGAGTTACAATTGAAATTACAATAAAAAATAAGAATTAAAATTATAATATTACATTTTAGATCCCAAATGATATTATATTACAATATAACTCATACTGTAATGGACACTACAAGTCTATCTTTGCATTGCTAATATAACCCATACTGCAATGGGCACACAAAGTCATACTGTAATGGACACTACAAGTCTATCTTTGCATTACTAATATAACCCATACTGCAATGGACACTCCAAGTCTATCTCTGGTTATTGTTATGAGTCATATTTTACATGGACACGCAGACATGAAATGCGATTGAATAACCCTAGTATACAACATCCTTGAGCGACATTCCAGTATAGCATATCATAGATAAGGTATAGCATACTGCACGATACGCCCACATTTTGCAACATGTGGACTGAGAACCAGCTAAGAAAAGATGGACAGAGAACAAGCTAAAAAAGAAGCAGTGTTTCGTACAATAAAGGGCTATAATTCAGGGCGTAAAGATCTGCTGTGCGTGAATATTGCAAGGAACCAAGTTTCATCAAAATCGGATCAAACTTGTGTCCACAACGTTGATGTACCACACGAGGGGCAGTCATTACAGTTTAATAGTGATAAATTCGAACGTTGTTTTTAATCGGATAATAATTTAGGGATCACAAGCTAAATAAGATTATTCGAACAATCAGGGACAATAATTCAGGAAGTTACGATGCGATTTACACAAATATCGACATGAACCACGATCTTTGGGTTATAAACATTCATGTCAAGTATCGTCAAATTAAGATGAGAATTGTGACCTCCAGAGTGCCCACAAGCTAAAAACATGCTTTTTCGTATAATCAGGGGCCATAATCTACAAAATCTCGATCCGATAAATGTCAATATCGAAAGGAACCAATATCATCTTTTTGGGGGTATATAGACCTATATTACAAGTTTCGTCAAAATCGGATTAGAATTGTGACCTGTAGAGTGTCCACAAGCAAATTGTTGACGGACGTCCGGACAGGGGCGACGACAATCTACGTCATCAAGAAAATGTGGGCGTATAAAGATTACTGATTATTGCCTTCTTCAAAAAATAATTATGTAAGGTGGCACACTGCAAAACGACTTGGAAGCATGTGCCGTAGGCTCCATGTTAAACTTACCAAATTTAGAAGTAAATGTCTGCATGCCCCCATCAAAGTTTGTGTGATCAGCGTGGTGAATAACTCTATCGTACAGATAGCATTTAGCTCTTCCTGGATGGTAGGAGTACGAAACACAGGGATGATTTAGTTGACATGCTAGAGCACAATCTAATGAACGATCTGAATGTGACGTGGTGGTTGGAGCAAATGTAACAATCTTATCGGTAAAGAGCTTTACGTAGCTTGGTGAAACTATCCGGTCCATACACACTACTAAAATCAACACTACTACAAGGTTAATCATGTTCGGCTCAGTTTCGTCTTCTATTACGTAGAGAGAATACTCTTCGAAACCTCACCCACATTAATAAGTGCTGTATCCATCTATTAAATACCTCTGATAGATTATAATACAACCAATAACCGGTAAATTTAGCGACTGTCTCTCAAGACATCACCAGTATGTATTGTTCCTTCATCATGTCTAAACTGCATGATCGTATATTTATAATTTATCAACGAACAATTAAGCACACAACGAGATCACAACGGTGTGACTACTTTGTAATTATAAGTGGCGGAACCAAAAGACGGCAGATACAGAGAAAAACGAAACATTTATAATTTATCAACGAACAATAAAGCACACAAGGAGATCACAACGGTGTGACCACTTCATAATTATAAGTGGCGGAACCAAAATTTGTATACGCCAGAATATTATCAGTGTCTCTACGGTGACTCAAACACGAAGAACGTGATTTATCATTCAACAAGGAGTCCTAATCCATAAAGTTACGGTTCGATACATTTGGAATTCAAAGAATAGTAGAATATATCATGCTGACTGATCAAATGTTTCACAAGTATTTGCTTGCGCATGATTGCTGTGGCAATACTGTTGAACTTCTTATTAGTGTCACCATTCGTCTGAAGTGTGGATGGCCGAATGTATCATAGAGGTTGTCATTGAGCCAAATGGCTTGATTTCGCTTACCCGTTTACCAGGATTAGAAAGCATCTATATTTCTTTTCGTTTTTTTCGATGGCCTACACTACATGAGATTTGACAAATTCACGTTAGGAATCAAACGACTGGATTTTAACCCTATGGCGTCAGACATTGAGTAATCAATCAGTGCTGACTTTTCCAGTGGTTTGCCCACAGTTCCGTGTATCAACAAGCCTAGCCCGTACCAAAATGAAGTGTTCACTTCCCGCGAAGCGTTCATTTCTGACACACTTCTAGGAACACTTCCAACGAAGCGTTCATTTCTGAGACACTTCTAGGAACGCTTCCTTTGAAGTGCTATAAAAACTTCATCGACATGCTAATTTCGTCGTCACTTCTAAAAGATAGTCTGTTTTCAGAGCATTTTATCCGCTCCGCTCGTTAACAAAAAAAGGAATAATATCGGGGAGTCACCGTGTGTTTTTATATATACATACATATATATATTGCCTGAACTGTTTTAAAATCCATATCCATTAGCCTACTCATTTAAACAAATAACCCTGCCCTCAAAATTAATTGATGGAACAATAGGTTAATTGATGCCGTAAGACAATCACATCATGCAACTTAATCAGAGTGGCACAACTAGAAAATGGTACCGCTCGATGTTATAGGCCACCAATATATATATATATATATTTTATGTATTTTACTTTATCCGTTCGAGCCCGAAAAAATCTGGTGGCGCCCTCTTCTCGAACGGTACGCAGAGAGAGAGAGATTATTCTTTTATTTTTTATTTTATTTATTCTTTTATGTGTTAAACTTTATCCGTTCGAGCCCGAAACATCTGGTGGCGCCCTCTTTCTTCGAACGGTACGCTAAAGGAGAGAGAGGGAGGGGGAGAGAGAGTTTATTCTTTTATTTATTCTTTTGTTTATTCTTTTATGTGTTTTACTTTATCCGTTCGAGCCCGAAAAATCTGGTGGCGCCCTCTTTCGTCGAACGGTACGCTTAAGAGAGAGAGAGATCAGAGAGAGAGAGAGCCGGGGAGATATAGGGTTTAACGTACACTCGACACAAACTAGGTGATTTCAGGACCAACATATGGTTTAATTTTATTTCAATAATTCGCTTGCGCCTGTGGGTCTTTAGCAGTGCCGTGGAATCGGAGCACCCGGGGAAAACCCACGCACGAGGTTAATAATAATTGGACAAACGGTGCCGTACGCTGAATCAACTGACCAAAATGGTATCGATCGATATTATAGGCCAGTAAAAAAATATATAGGCCTATATTCCTTTATTTATTTTACTTTATAATCTATAAGCCCGAAAATTATGGTAGCCCCTCTTCGCTTGAACTTGAACGATAGGCCTACACTGAATCAACCAGAAGTGAATGTAGCAATATGGCGTCTGTCTAGAGCTAGGTCATTAGTATTAGTGACATTAGCGGGGTTCGTTCTTCACGGAGTCCATCGCATATTCTAGATAAGATATGCAGCTTATTAATATTATTGCAATATCCCCCTTTCCGTGTCTGGAAAATTAATCCTGTAGCGATTATTTATACATAATAATTAATCAAATTGGTGGTTATTAGCTGTTACGCCTTGTTTTTTAAAAAAAAAATGAGGGAATAGAGTTAATTCACATGACGTCACACGCATCGGTCACATGTACATTGTCATGGAAAGCGGCGAAAGTCAGTGCTGCGGAACTCGTATTATTTGACGGCCGGTCAAGAAAAGCACGTTCGTTGCTCTTTTCAAATATGTAAATTATTTTCTGGCGTATTTATATTTATTTACTTTGAAAAACAATCAATGTTTGATAGTACTAAAATTTCTTACCATGATTACCAAAATGGTGATAAAGTAATTAAATTATTGTTGATTTATTATTATTTATTTATTTATAAGGACAGCTGTGTAGTTGGCATTTGATGTCTTAAGTGTGGGCTGTAGTGCCGCTGCCCGGGCAAAATTTCCCTCATACCCCACTGTATGGCGTACGCCCGTCTTCATTAGCTCAGTTTAGGAGCAGAACAGTAGGACGTTAACCCCCATTTCATTTCATTTATTTATTATTGTTTTTTTTTTATTTATTTTTTATTTTTGTTTGAAGTGTTCAATAATGAATAGACCTGTAACAATTATTAGGTTATTCTAGAAGTAGAAATGTAATTTAAGAACAGTTTCTAGATAAGATATGCAGCTTATTAATATTATTGCAATATCCCCCTTTCCGTGTCTGGAAAATTAATCCTGTAGCGATTATTTATACATAATAATTAATCAAATTGGTGGTTATTAGCTGTTACGCCTTGTTTTTTAAAAAAAAAATGAGGGAATAGAGTTAATTCACATGACGTCACACGCATCGGTCACATGTACATTGTCATGGAAAGCGGCGAAAGTCAGTGCTGCGGAACTCGTATTATTTGACGGCCGGTCAAGAAAAGCACGTTCGTTGCTCTTTTCAAATATGTAAATTATTTTCTGGCGTATTTATATTTATTTACTTTGAAAAACAATCAATGTTTGATAGTACTAAAATTTCTTACCATGATTACCAAAATGGTGATAAAGTAATTAAATTATTGTTGATTTATTATTATTTATTTATTTATAAGGACAGCTGTGTAGTTGGCATTTGATGTCTTAAGTGTGGGCTGTAGTGCCGCTGCCCGGGCAAAATTTCCCTCATACCCCACTGTATGGCGTACGCCCGTCTTCATTAGCTCAGTTTAGGAGCAGAACAGTAGGACGTTAACCCCCATTTCATTTCATTTATTTATTATTGTTTTTTTTTTATTTATTTTTTATTTTTGTTTGAAGTGTTCAATAATGAATAGACCTGTAACAATTATTAGGTTATTCTAGAAGTAGAAATGTAATTTAAGAACAGTTTCTTTCACGACAAACAAATGTGTTCAATAAGGATGTAATTTTAAGGACAGTTATTTCACGACAAACAAGTTTTAACTTTTAAAGTCTAACAGAAAAGCAGGAATTTTGTATATATTTGGAAACATTCATTATTTCACTTGGACAGTTATTGGGCCTATGGTACTGTGATTGTGACCTACATTCTAGCCAACTAGATAGATGCGACATGGATTGACGGAAATAACGGAAAACAATGTTTTCTTTCATAATTCAAAATTTGTTTAGGAAATAAATTTATAACCAAACACAAACAAAAGAATGTCTGTTAAACTTATTTAAAGATTTTAAATCTCCTTTTATTTCAATTTTACTCGTATTTTCTAAAGATCGCTCGGATTGGTCAACAAGTGAAATTTAATCCAATCGTAGCCTTCGTCTCAAGTTATGCCGCCATGTTTTTACCTTCGTTGTCCTGATTTAGTGATTCAAACAATTTAAGGTAAGTTATTCAATTGTAATATTTCTGGAAGTTTTAAGACCATATTTTTTTGCATATAGCTAGTCTTTTTAATGATTAGTTACAACTATCAGTAACAAAATGTCTAAGTTGGTGAAAATCGCGGGAAAATAAGTTTAGCCTGTGAATTCTCGCACGCAATTTCACATTTGGATTTGGATTTGGTGTCGTCATGGCGTGGAACTGGAGAATGACCTAAGGAAGGGCCCATTTCATTGATTGATGAAGTAAAATTAAAATGTACACTGTTATGAGGTCGCTTATGTTAGGCTACCTGTTTATAATTTGACGATTTGTCCAAGAAAATTATTCAGCTTAAAGCCCCAATAACACTCTTGTTGTAATTGAATAATATGTCCCAATCTTTATTTTGGTCAACAAATTGTATTATTTTACATTATTCAAATAAATTGATGATACAAATTTCATCGTAACACACCTAATTTTAAAAATTGGAAAAATGTGACTTGGATTTTAAAATATTTTCGAACCCTCTGGACAAGTAAAATATGATTTAATGAATAATTTACACAACAGGTAGGACACATAAACATCTGGTACTTAGAATAAGACTATTATTTATTTTCTAGAGCTGCCAAGCCAGCAAGAGTCATCATAATTATTATTATTATTATTCACATTGCCATTGCCGGCATTGGTGATTGCATTGTCTGATTGTCATTGTACCTAATATAGATACATGTAGTAGGCTATATTATACATGTAGTATATTACTACTAAGCTAATTAGTATAGGTCAATATAAAAATTATGATTAACATGATCATCATGAACAATCTGTTTTAATTTCGGGTGCATTCTTATTTTCACTGCAGATGATTTTTCGTCTTTATTTTTTATAATTAATAGTTCACCAGTGCTGGTAGAGGTATGTGAATAATATGTGTAGACAAGATGGTAAATTGAAGTTAACTTATTCTGTCACCGTCCATGTCTGATGATCTGAAATCCGTTAGTTCAATGGTTCTTGAGTTTGATACATGGTTGGACGACCTGTTGTTCAGATATCTTGTCAGAAAAAGTCATTGCCAGTAGCTCTCAATATGAAAGAGAAAGTTCATCTCGATTTTCTCCTTGTCAATGTCAGTGATGCAGAACGGAGGGCCTGACAAGGACAGCTGTCAAGTCGTTCGGATGATACGAAAAACCGAAGTCCCATGTACACATCGATGTGCACGTAAAAGATCCCTTGGTAGTTGGAAGTCAATATAAGAATAGGCCGTAGCAACACTGCCCGGGCAAAATTTCCCTCATAGCACACTGTATGGCGTATGCCCGTCTTCCATTAGCCAGGCTAGGTGCAGAAGAGTAGAACGTTAAACCCCATTTCATTTCAGCTCTCAACATATTGAATAATTTCTCATGTGGAAATAACATTCAATCCACCCTCGCCACTGTTACAGTTCAGGGTTTGATCCTGGTGTTACTAAGTAAATTCCTCAGAACTTCCTGGCATGATTTCTCCTTGTCAGATTCAGACAGGACAAAAAACCAGGGGCTGTTGGACATGTAGTGAGTAAACGTAAAAGAACCCATGACAGTTGGAATTTGTTACAAAAGGACACAATTTCCCTCAAAGCAACAGAAACCCTCATGGTCAAAGGACAGCTGTCTAGTCGTTCGGATGATACAGAAAACCGAAGTCCTGTGTACACATTGATGTGCACGTAAAAGATCCCTTGGCAGTTGGAATTTGATATAAGAGTAGACCATAGAACAGCTGCCCGGGAAAAATTTCCCACATGTAGCTCACTGTATGGCGGGAAAAATTTCCCACATGTAGCTCACTGTATGGCGTATGCCCGTCTTCTATTAGCCCAGGCTTAGGTGCAGAAGAGTAGGACGTTAAACCCCATGGTCATAGGACAAGTGCTGCATAGCGTATACATGTTCATCTTCATTTAGCCCCATTTCCCATTTTTTTCAGAAAAACTCCAGTTTTAAAGTAAAGAATTCCAAGATGGGTATGACATGATGCGAAACACTCATGTGTAGGTAATATATTTAAATTGATTTTTATGAAAGTTTTCTTTACAGGTCAAATTTAGCCTAGAACACTGTAGATGATTAGGCTTAGGATGACGTAGGCACCCTAATCAAGAAGTTTTGGGTTGGCCAAGAAAGTTCCTCCAGATTTTCTGGAGTGTAGTGGGACTGGGAGGGCCTGGCAAGGACGGTGTCCAGAATCGGATTTACCAAAAAACACAAGGTCCAGTGTACACATTAACCCCGTTTACATTACAAATTTTAAGTGTTCCGGGAACGTTACCTGGCACGGTTAATTTTTTTGTAGTGTAAACCGGTCAAACATAAGCGTGCCATATTGAGTTCCATGCCAATCTGGCCTACTGAAATGAGGTGGTCTCGACACGGTACGAGGTGCAGTGCAGTTAAATTTTCTTAGTGTAAGCGTTATCCTGTCTCAGCACGGTTTTAGTACGGATAAATGCGATAAACGAACCTTGACCTTTTTCCCCCAAAACTTTGACGGTTCATCAAAATGGCTGCTTAAATTAAATCAACAATCATAATTGTTTTCATCATGGTAATTTGTGTAGGGACTGAAATTAACTTTTCTGTGAAGAGTTTCACATTTGGCCAAAGTTAATATTGGATTGACTTTAAATTTATGCGCAGTGTTTAAGGTCATGGGACGAAGAATCTTATTGATTTTCAGCAAATTCTGATAATTACTGTCAGAGTTATTTCCCTTGATCACTTTGAGACGAAGAATCTTACTGATTTTCAGCGAATTCTGATAATTACTGTCAGAGTTATTTCCCTTGATCACTTTGAAAAATCATTTGTAATGCTGTAGAGGTCAAACTTATCATTCAATTGACTTCAGATTGATACACTGAGTTTAAGGTTTTGAGATGAACAAGTATGATGATTTTCAATGAATTTTGATAACTGAACAGCTAAATCCATGATTTTAAATGTTTCATATACTAAGCGTTAGCATGGGGCAGAACTTTATAAAAACCAAACAAATTCTAATTATTTTTTCTGATAATTACTTTATGAGTTCTTAATCTTAATCAGATTTCAGAGTATTATAAATGTTTCCTAACCAAAAAAAGTAAGAATATGCGACAACTCTTGTTGTCTGCCCGAACAATTTAGCTGTTGTGGGCGTATGGTTCGTTGCCTGGCAACCTATCTTTTAGCTTGTCCTCTGTCCACCGCTTACGAAGTGTGAGTGTACCTTGCATGGCATCCGCTTGTTTTTACAGGAATCTGGGTGTGTTGGATAGCCGAATTGTTAGCGTGTGCATCTTGCATCATAAGGTCTGCAATTGACGCTACAACATGGTTTTGATTCTCTGGTTGTGCGTGACAAGAAGTAGGGTCGCCTGTCCATTTACTTCAGGTCCCCCAGCCGAATGGTTAGTGTTTGCGTCTTGCATCATAAGGTCTGTCATTGACACAACGATGTGGTTTTGATTCCCCGCTTGTACCTGACAAGGAGTGGGGTTGCCTGTCCAACCATATGATTTAACTTCAGGTCTCCTTGTTTTCTCCCACTGCTAAAGACCCCGAAGTGCAAGCGAATTATTGAAATAAAAATATAACCATGTTAGTCTCCAAATGACCTATTTTGTATTGAGTGGATGTTAAACCCCATATCCTGACTTGCCATACTTTTATTGGAAATAACCACCCTATAATAATTACCTTTTTCAGAATGAATCTTTAACTAAATATTCTTTTTGGTTTTAATTTCAGGTAAATCAAACCAGAATACCATCCCAGCATGTATGAATGTGACAAAAGAAGATGTGGAGGTGATCGATAACAACATTGAATATCCGCTTGAATTAGTCATCTGTGGGTTGAATATGGTGTTTTAAAGATGCAAGAAAATGCCTGAAATGTGTAAACTGTACAGGATTATACCTGCCCTTTTTTAAGCTCCCACTTTTACATATCCGTCCAGCTATGTATCTGTTGAGATTTGTTTGTGGACAACTCTACAGGTCACAATTTAAAATATATGTTTATATATAACAGGATCGGATTGATTTTGAACATGTTCAACTGTGACCTCATGGGTTATTGCCCCTTATTGTGAAAAAATTCTGTTATGCCCCTTAACAAAAAACTGAATTCCATAGAGATCCTTTTCAGATTTGGTGGGAAGCATTGGGTTTATGAAATCACAAACCTCATGATGTGCAGCAATTCGAAAATGACCTCATTTTTCAAAAAAAGCTTGTGAATGTGATGAGGCGTCAGTTTTTCATTTGGAGTGAGCATTGGGGCTATGAGAGGACAAATCCTATACATGTAAATTTCAGCCATTCAGACTTAACCCTCTTTTTCGGAAAACATGTGAAATCGATAAAGACTATCATTTATTAACAGATTTGTTTTTAATTCTATATGAAACATTGGGACAATGAGTGGGCCCTATTGATATTCCCTGATCTCTTTTGCAAAATGTTAAGTGTATCGTAGATGGCAACCACTTGTTAATTGTATTTTAATATTTTGAAAACAGTAATAAATAATCAATATCAAAGTGTTATTTTGTTTCATGTTTTCTACTTTGCAGTATAACTGGGATAAATCAGTGTGCTATGATAGAAATTTAGTCCAGATATGACTTTTCTGAATTGTCTTCTTTGAATAAACAATTTAAACATGGCGCTTGTCCTTTGCTAGGGGGGGGGGATGGCTTAGTGGTCTAGAGTGCCGCGCTTCGACCTCTAGCTGGCCGGTCACCTCTGGCTTGCGGATGTGGTTTCAATCCCTGGTGTGGGCGTATGTGGCATGGAGATAGGGGTGCCTTCTCAACCTCGTGGGTTTCCTTCGGGCACTCCTGTTTCCTCCAACTGCTAAAGACCCCTACGCGCAAGCAAATTATTGAAATAAAATTGAAAACAGATGTTAGTCCGAAAATGACCTGGTTTGTGTCGAGTGGACGTTAAACCCCATTTCTCTCTGTCTCTCCTTTGCCAGGCCTTAGATCCACTGATCGGGCAAACGGTGCAGACAATCAGGGTGGGGTGGGACTTTCTTGAACGACACTAGAATGAAATACCTGATCCCCCCACCTGGTCGAAGTGATAACAATGTATAAACATCCAGCGGAAGTGAGAGAGACACCCAATAAGCACTGGGTTGAAGTGAGAGAGACACCCGATAAGCACTGAGTTGAAGTGAGCAATACACCCGATAAGCACTGAGTTGAAGTGAGAAAAACACTTAAGAAGCACTGGTTGGAAGTGAGCAATATACTCGATAAGCACTGATTGGAAGTGAGCAATACACTCAATAAGCATTGGTTTGAAGTGAGCAATACACTCAATGAACACAGGTTTGAAGTGAACAATACACCTGATAAGCACTGGGTTGAAGTGGACAAAACACCCGATAAACACTGGATTAAAGTGAGCAAAACACTCAATACGCACACAGCCGAAGTGAGAAAAACACCTGTCACCGTTCTATAGAACTCGCTGTGACAGACCGTTTCATTGGCTGGCTAATCTGTCATATCATCCAGAACACAGCAATGTTAACACCTTTTCCAGATCCTAGTGTAGTAAAGACATTTAAAACGAATTTTGAACTATAAAAAACGAAACGAAAAAGGATCTATTTAATCAGATTGGCAGGGGTGTGTGGACTAATTTAGTCCAAAATATTGATAACACAGCCTTTCAATACCACTTTAATGTAGTTCACTTAGCTAGATAGAAAGAAAAAAATAGGTGTTTTCACTGAGGTTTAAGAAAACCATTGAATACGGACACAGATGATGTGTGAAATAAAAATTAGGGCTTTAATTATTCTTTCTATTTTTGATTCTTTCTTGTAGGTCTTTACCATAAACCCAGAATTGAAGGATTTGAGATATGGCTAGCAGCAAGCGGTGGCTGTATATCAACAATCAACAATTGCTCTCAACCAAACACACAGTTTGATGCACGATATGTTTTTATTTACCAACCCACTAATTTTCTTCATTTAAATGAGGATGAATGTGTTCCTTGGGGTTGCCAGGCCTGATTAGTGGGGGGGGGGGGGGGGGCTTTGCCACCTTATTGTACCTAAAGGACAACATTATTACAGGAGTGACAGAATTGGTTAAACACATTCCAAATAAGAAATGAAATGAAATGGGGTTTAACGTCCTACTGTTCTGCTACGAACTTGGCTAATGAAGACAGGCATACGCCATACAGTGTACTACGAGGGGAAACTTTGCCTGGACAGCCGTGCTACGGCCTACTCTTATATAGAATTGCAACTACCAGTGATATATTACGTGCTCGTCAATGTGTGCACGATATCTCGGATTTCCGTCCCATCCAAACGACTAGACAATTGTCCTGCACCGCTGACAAGGAGAAGCTACGTCGGAAAATCCCGATAAACAGCGCGTTACCCACTTAGCCGCTCCCTGATCATTGAATAAAGACTATTCTGCCTCACCCGTGTGTGACTTGTTTTTGTAAGTCGTGATACAGGATTGCATATAGCTAAACCAACACTAATAATAATATGTCGAATGGGCCTGGATTTGCAGCAAGGTCAATGTCGTTTAAACTTCTTATCAAAGAGACTCTGTTCTTCAAGCTGTGGTCGTGTTCGGCTTCTGACAGCATGGCGGGCTCGAAGGTAAACAAAGCAGCCCCCTCTATAGTATTAAAGGGAGATAAACTAGCCCAGACTAAATAATGACGGACACAGACAGGTATTACATCCAACACAAAGACAGAACAATATCATCAGCGTTTACATCGGATAGCTCACTGCTTCGAGAATTTTGCTCTAGGTCATCAATTCTTGATTCCAGATTTTCAATTTTTTTCATTCATGTCTGTTAATATTTGAGGTTTTATTGAGTTCATTAGGTTGTTCACAAACACATCTTCGTTTAGGAACTCAAACAAGAAGGACTTAATCGATTTATCGTAATGTCTAAAAAAAATTTATTTAGTGATAGGACTAACATTGACAAAACACAACTCTATGGAAAACAATCTTACTAGTAATTTTATCATATTATTGTTTACCCCGTGCTTGATAATGACCAGGGGACACTTGTTGAAACGTTGCACTTATTGTTATTCATAAAGGTGTGTTTTTTCATCGTTATTGTCTTTTTAGATTTATGATACGCCATTTTGGTTATATTTAAATAGAAAAGATATCACTTTAATTACACTGGTATATAAATCAGTGATGAAATGAAGTGAAATAGGGTTTAACGTCGTATTGTTCTGCTCCGACCGGGGTAAACTCGGAAAGTACTTACGACTTCGGCGTCCTCAAGTCGTTTTCACGTCCGAGATTGACAGCAGACGTGGAGAAACCCCACTAAAAATGATGACGTAATGCACAGAACGACGTCACCTCGTTCTCGGGTCAAATCTTAAAGGACAATATTGGTGCCAGTCATTATCACATATGTGATAGAACTGATTAAACACTTTCCAAATATGGCATACTCTTATATCGAATTCCAACTGCAAAGGGATCTTTTACGTACATGACAATAATGTGTACACGGGACCTTGGTTTTTAATTTCACTCGAAGGAGTAGACAGCTATGTTTGTCAGGCCTTCCGTCCTGCACCACTGTAGTCCCCGTACCACCTGGGCAGCAATTGCTATGATGAGTAGTTTCCCTGGCACAGATAGGACATCCATAAATTTCCCATTTTAGTAATAATGTATCAATGTTGATTTGGTAATGTCCGTCGTATATGTCACTGATGATGATTCACAGCAAGTCTTATCAGTAAGATTGGCCGTCACTAATCACTCATACACACTTGAACGCTTAGAGAGGAAGAGAGAGTAATGGGGTGTAACGTCCACTCGACTCAAACTAGGTCATTTCGGGACTAACATATGCTTTAATTTTATTTCAATAATTCGCTTTTGCGTAGAGGTCTTTAGCAGTGGGAGGAAACCGGAGTACCCGGAGAAAACCCACGAGGTTGGGCAGGTGACTCTACTCCTTACCACTTAAACCGGGGATTCAAACCCACGCCAGTTGACTCAATGGCAGGCCGCATGATACAACGCGCGCACGCTAACCATTCGCCCCCCCCCCCTTGAACGCGTAGAAAGTAGTACTCTGGTGAACAGATTGAATCAGCAGAAATGTAAACAAACACAAAAAGAATAACATTTTAACAAGATCACATAATTGTAACTTGATATTTTACATGAGAAATCGGACAGAATTTCAGATCTAGATTTTTGACGTATGCAAAGTTTCCAGTGGATCCGTTAAGCAATGCGGTTTGTAGACTACACAGCCACACACCCACAGTCCGGGGCGACGGCAAAATACATCCACGTTATCAATGTGGACGTATAAAAAGATGTTAAATAAAATCGACTGTCGTGTTCTTCATAAGTCCAAAGTAACTCGGAAAGTTAATCAGCAAGCAGAACTTTGTTATTCGTTATGTTAACTAACGATCAGTATCTTTGTAGCTTGTGGGTTGTTATTTGTTTTGACAATTTCAGATCGTTATTCATACAGCTAGCTGGTCGTTATTCGTTATGTAAACGAAACGGGGTTTGACGTCCTACAACTCTGCTCCGAGTTGTTATTCGTTATATAAACTTAAGATTCGCTAACCGCACGATGCTAGGTTGAATAACAATGAAATGATATTCGGTTTAACGATCAAGTGCTCATCTTCCGTATCCCCAGTAGTTTCGTTCCGTTTAAATCCACTAATTCCTGGGTTAATCTATGGGACGGGGACACCTTTTCCCCTCTTGATGATTGTGCTATCAACTAATCCCATAAATCGTTAATTGCAAAGGGAGGTAACTCTCATCGGACAAGGTTAGGCGTTAGCCTAAATGGACACAGTACACCTTTTCCTTTTTCCCCTTTTGCCTGTCGATTTTTTGTGTAGAATGTAAGAAAAGGGTTTGAAAATGCATTTTCAGCCAGGGTTTGGTGAATATTCATGATTTTGAGGCGGAAGGATACAAGAGTTGTGAGATTTGCTGCGTTGAAATGTAGGGCCGGGAATAGCATGTTTACTTGTCTCTACTTCTAGCGTGTGTATCTCAAGTTTTTCATGGTGAACCTCATACATGCTTTCGGACAACAGTTTGCCAGATGTTGCTCAATCTGTGGCAGAAAGCGTTCTGCCCAACGAATATTTGGGAATTGGGAAAAAGTTACAGCCGGTCTAAGAGGCGAAAATTAACATTAAAGTCAATGTGGAAATAATTAGTGATCTGTGGCCAAATGAGAGAAGACCAAATTGTCAAGTATAATTTCAATAATAATAAACATAACAGAATGAAACATTTCAGACACAGTACGAATAGTAATTATAATAAAAAAAATCAAACATAGATATTATACATATTTGAAATCAGCAAATCATATAAATTTCGTTAATACAATTTAATCTAACTGAAATATAAATATATACATTATTTACATGAATCATTCAGTAAATGGACACGAATATGGTTATCTACCCCTATGAGAACGAAGACGAAACGACTGGTTTGTAAACTGGTTTGATTGCTTCGTAGACTTAAGCTATAATCAAGGTCAGGGTAGATAATTTGAAATGGTGGAAACCCTATGGATAAACTCAGGGTAAAGTGGAGTAGAGTGGAATGAGAACACTGGGGATATCTAGGGTGCACCGATTGGGCTAATGAAGACGGGCACATGCCATACAGTATGCTATGACCGACAATTTGCCCGGAAAGCGGCACTTATTTCAAATGGCAACTGTCCAGTTTTCTTTAGTGATACTCAGGACCTCGATTTTCCATTTAAACCCAAACAATTCGACACCGTCGCTGTTATGCCCCCACCCGTCTTTCTTGCACCAATCAATGGAAAACCACGCCAGAAATCCGATTTATTTTCGGGAAGGGGCGCAACTCTTAACTGACTTGGCGAACAATACTGGTTGATCAACCACATAAAAAAACAACTTCAGGTTACACATGGGCAATTGAGCTTTTCCTGACTCCGGACGTTGGGAGTCCGAGACTAGCGATTGTTCATTTGATTTAAAATATATGTTTCTTTCGGTGAAATAATGAATCAAGAGTATAGATTCGGTTCCTGGATTCCCTGGGTTAACTCTTTAACCTTCTGGGTTAGATAGATATTTTATTTTGTTTCTTTTGCGAGAGCGAAAATGAGTTTGTAATGCCCACTCGAGACAAACCAGATTATTTTGGACTAAAATGTTCAATTTTATTTCAATAATTCCCTTGGGTGTAGGGTCTTTAGCAGTGGGAGGAACCGGAGAATACACACGAGGTTGGACAGGCAACACAACTCCGTGTCACGTACAACCGGGGATTCGTAACCACGCCAATTGACTCAATCACATACCTAATGGTGCAAAGCACACGCACTAACCATTCAGCCATCCAAACCCCGGTTTCTTTTGCACAAACCCGAACGGAGGCGACGGCTCCCCCTCATGCCCGGCAACCCCATGGAACAATTTCAACCTCATATAAATGAAGATAATTAGTCGGTTGATTAATAAAAACATATCGTGCATCAAACTGGGTGTTTGGTTCTGAGCAGTTGTGGATTGTGTAGATGTTAAGTGCTGCACTCATTGTATCTTTGTGGCACAGTGTTGATGCCACGAAACCTGTCGGAGAACATCCACCGCTTGCAGCAAGCAATATCTCAAATCCTATAACTCTGCTTTTAAGAGCTGTGCCTACAAGAGACAGTAAATATTAAATCAATAATAAAAGTTTTTGCATTTCAAACAAGAGACATATAGATCTAGGCCTGCATTCAAAGGTGTGGGTCAAGGATGCTAAGTGGGTAGGACGCTGGTTCGCTAGCCTGGAGGTTGGGTGTTCGATCCCTGCATTGACCTAGAAAGTTCATCCAGATTTTCCGGCGTGGTAACCCCCTTGTCAGTGATGTAGGACGGAGGGTCTGGCAAGGACAGCTGTGCAGTTGTTCGGATGGGACGAAAACCGACATCCCGCGTACACATTGACGTACACGTAAAAGATTCATTGGCAGTTGGAATTCGATATAAGGATAGGCCGTAGCGACGCTGCCCTGGCAAAATGTCCCTCATAGCACATTGCCCGTCTTCATAGCCCATTTTAGAAGCAGAACAGTAGGATGTTAAACTCCATTTCATTTCATTTCGTATTAAAAGGTTTTCTTAAACGTAAGTGAAAACACTTAATTTTTCCTCCTTGCTGGATTGTCTACATAGCGAAATTTAGTTATCCGAATTTCTTTATTCCAATCCGTTTCTCACCTTGGTATTGTATTATTATTTATACTGAAAGAGAATTGGTTTGAGTTGAGTTATTTGCCCTTGAGGTAGAAACTGGAATCAGACCAGTTAATAGGGACCTTTCGCATCGGTACGAATACGAAAACGTTATCGATTCATGTGTACTTGTGTCGTCAATCCGTGATGAGTGTTCGGTCAGTGGAAAACGTTACGCGTATGGAGCTGGATTCACGTAAGCATGTAAACGAACGTTTCTTGTCTCATATATTGAATCTCCAATCATTTTTCGAGGCCTTGTGTATATATTTTGATTGTGTAGGGTATGTAGAATGTTGTCAAATGCAATATTCTGCTTGAATATTCTGCCAAAAATATCGATTGAAAACTTTGGCTTGACCGGGAAATTCAACCAGTGGAAATTAACGCCATCTAGCTATTACTATGTTAGCGTATGCTGGATTGCGAAACCGTTTGTTAGAAAAAACGAAAACGAACATATGTTTGTTTTGACCTTCGTCTTCGTATCGATGCGAAAGGTTCCTATTGGATAATCGCGCTTACGAATATGGACGTAACAGACTTCAGACACATACTTAGTCAAAGCTTGATGTTATTTTGAAATTGTTTCCACAATACGGGCGCCTGTGTTTGTGTACCTAATCAAAAGGTGCTTATAACTGTCAAAGGAACTTCCTGATTAGATTTCTCGTTTTAAAATGGAAATGTTAGTTAAACAAATGGCCGATCGCTTGTCAGTGGCGCAGTCTGGGGAGTCTGGTAAGGGCAGTGTATAGTCTATAGAACCCCCGTCAGTGGTACAGTCTGGGGCTTCTTGACATATAACCCTTGCTCGATTTGACGCATAACAGTAGGATGTAGGGTACTGGGGTCTGTTGGGATTTGCCGAATGCAGTAGGACAATAACCCCCATTTCACCATGGCCAATCCGAGAACGACACAAACAGCTTCACTTTCCCTATAGGATTCCGGCCAGTCTCTCCAGAGAAGATTAATTCGACGGAGTTTATTTGTGTTTAAGGCCGTTGCTATGTACATTAAATGGTTGATAGATATTTCACAATTCCTAATAGATAAACAAAATTGTGATATAGAAATATTTGAAGCAGATTTGGTAACTTTGTCTTCTTAGCAACTTCCTTAATTATAAATTATAGTGCGTCACCTCGTTCTCGGAAAGCATCTGAAACTCTCTCTATTATCAGTATAACTGGAGAGCCAGCAACGGACAGTGTCCTTGCTTTGTGGAGAGAGATGGGGTTTAACGTACACTGGACACCAACTGACCCAGTTGATGTTGGGTTGAGGGGCCCTACCTGAAATGTCCGAAAAAAAAACATGTTTACAGGCGTCGGTTTCGGAGGTTACTGTGTAGACGTACACAAACGTATTTTCCTGTTAGTCCGTTAACGAGCAACTACACTTAGCTCCAGACAAACTTTTTTAATGCATAGTTAATCCAGTACAAATTTGCGGTATTCAATCGTAGGCCTATATCTCTTGCTACTTACTTGTAATACTGTTGTACAGAATCAGCCACTTCATTTCATGAACAGACATGAGGTCCACACACCACCAGGAGTTTCTCTCAGTGCTGAATTCTGAGCTTCTGTCACCATCAACACCCAGAGATGACATACGTGATGCACGAGTTGAACTTTGATTAGTCGGTTTATGTAAGGCTACATTGTCGTTACCTGAAATGAGAAATTTTGTCGGAAGAACGTTGCATAATAATTCATACTGTACGCGGACACACCATTGCCTTTCTTGTATTACATGTATTTTTATCCGCGGGGTTGGATGACTGAATGGTTAGCATGCGCGCGCTGTACCATACGACCTGTCATTAAGTCAACTGGCGTAGTTTCAAACCCCCGGTTGTACGTGGCAAGGAGTAGTCGCCTGTCCAACCTCTTGGGTTTTCTGCGGGTACTCCGATTTCCTCCCACTGCTAAAGACCCCTACGCGCAAGCGAATTTATTGAAATAAAATTAAAGCATGTTAGTCCCGAAATGACCTGGTTTGTGTCGAGTGAACGTTGAACCCCATTTCTCTCTCTATATATTAATTGTTACTGCACATGGACAATCTGAGCCTATCTTTACATTACTAATATAACTCATACTGCAATGGACACTCCAAGTCTACCTTTACATTACTAATATAACCCATACTGCACATGGATATACTGGGATGAAATGCGATTTAATAATCCTACAATCTAACATACCAGACCTTACAATCTAACATACCCTAGAAACGTGAGAACAAACCTCACAGTATAATACACCATAGCAACAGGTGAACAAACCTTACAATATAACATACCATAGCAACATGAGAACAAACCTTACCGTATAACATACCATAGCAACATGAGAATGAACCTCACAATATAATACACAATAGCTAAATGAGAACAAACCGTGTAGTATAGCATACCATAGCTAAATGAGAACAAACCGTATAGTATGGCATACCATAGCTACACACCTCACGGTATAACACGTCATGGCTACATGAAAACAAACCTTACAATATAAGATGCCATAGCTACATGAAAACAATTAGTGATGACAAACCATGCAGTGTAATATACCATAGCTACATGAGAACAAGCCTCACAGTATAACACACCAGAGCAACATGAGAACAAATCTCACAGTATAACATACCATAGCTACATGAGAACAAGCCTCACAGTATAACACACCAGAGCAACATGAGAACAAATCTTACAATATAACATACCATTGCTACAGGTGAAAAAACCATACAGTATAACACACCATAGCGACATGGGAACAATTAGTGATGACAAAACTATTTATTTTTGATTGGCAAAGTACAATAGACATAATGATAATACACTTTGTCAGAATTGTTGAAACCGACCAAATAAATTTACATTTACGGATATTAGTGCACGTGAGCTGAATGTACCAAGAAGTGGAACCTTACCAAATTCAGAAGTAAATGTTTGGATGCCTTCATCAGCATTTGTGTCGTCTGCAGGATGAATAACTCTATCGTAAAGATAGCATTGAGTTCTTCCTGGATGGTTGGCGTACGAAACACAAGGGTGATTTATTCGACATATTATGGCACACTCTGTTGAGCTCGCTGAATGTGACGTGTTAGTTGCAGCATATGCAACAATTTTATCGGTATAAAGCTTAACGTAGTTTGGTGAAACTATCCGGTCCATAAACACTACTAAAATCCACACGGCTACAAGGTTGGTCATGTTCGACTCAGTTTCGTTTCTATTACTTCTAGAACGCCATTTAATTGAACACGTGATTAGCCAGTTCCAAAGTTTCAGGTATACGAAACAATGAATGTATTACAAGATTTGAATTGTTCCAACAATTGACAAATCCAATGATTATATATCAAAACATCAACATTTATAGAATCCGACTGTATTCTTTAATCTTGATGTACAATCTGTATGAACATCAGTATTTTGTACATTGACAGTTGTATCATAACTTGATACAGTTGGATAACTAAATGAATACTTCATTAGTTGTAGATATATCAGATCAATATATCTCAAAATGGTCTGAAGAGGTTCAAGAGAACTGAAAACGTTAACCATATATATAAAGAGAGATAGAGAAAAACTAGGTCATTTCGGGACTAACATATGGTTTAATATTATTTCAATAATTCGTTTTCGCGTTGGAGTCTGTAGCAGTTGGAGGAAACCGGAGGACCCGGCGAAACCCCACGACGTTGGACAGGCGACCTACACCTTGTCACAGTACAACCAAGGATTTGAAACCACGCTGTTGACCTAATGACAGGTTTTATGATAACCATTCAGGGGGGTTGGGGTGGTCTAGAGTGCCGCGCTTCGACCTCTAGCTGGCCGGTAACCTCTGGCTTGCGGCTGTGGTTTTGATCCCTGGTGTGAGCGTATGTGGCAGAGAGATAAGGGCACCTTCTCAACCTCGTGGGTTTCCTCCGGGCACTCCGGTTTCCTCCCACTGCTAAAGACCCCTACGCGCAAACGAATTATTGAAATAAAATTGAAACCATATGTTAGTCCCAAAATGACCTAGTTTGTGTCGAGTTGACGTGAAACCCCATTTCTCTCTCTCTCGCTAACCATTCAGCCCCCCCCCCCCGATCAATATGATACGGCGGTTTAAGGTAAGGTGGTTTACTTGTGCTAAAAATGTTACCTTCTTATCTGGCTGTTTCTGTGATCAATTTCATTGCAGTTTTGGGTAATACTGATATTACAGTGGAGTGATTGGAGGTGTTAAGTGTCTTTCTGCAGAAAAACCATTGTGTACCCTGTGAAGACGAAATCTCACAGAAAAAAAATCTAAACGGTCAATCTCCTATCACGACGAGATTGCCAAAAATGTTCCCCATTCGAACCAACGGAATGGTGAGCAAAAAACACATTGAAGTCAATGGACAAATAATTGTTAGGCAGCGTCTTGATGGGAAGACATATACAACATTATTATGAGGAGATTGCCAAATTATTTTCCCCATTGTGCCGTCGATACTTTTGCTATTTTATCGACAATTGGAGTGAACGAATTAAAGCAACTCGCATTGAATCGGTTTGATGAACGTAAACAATGACTCTAAATCGTAACTCAACGGTTATTGGAGTAGAGAGAGAGGGGTGGGGGAGAATGGGGTTTAACGTCCACTCGACACAAACTAGGTCATTTCGGGACTATAATTTAGTAGAACGGAACAAGATACCTGGGGATACTCAAGATGGAATCCCATCACCCTACCCTACAGTCACGGAAATAACGTCGAAAAATCTAATGTGCGGCGCATGGACGCCGATTTGGTGCACTCCACTGAGATTTGTTACGTGTATGCATTTCACAGATCAGAAATATCGTCTTTATCACTAAATGTTCTCCATGACAGTACCCCGGGACCATATACTCGCATTGCTCACATGACTCGTTTTAAACGTTAAAGGGACTACCCCGATCTGAACAGAGTTTCACAAATAAAAGTCCGAGTACGTATGAAATTTAAGCTCTAAAATATAACGGAATGGTGAATTTACCTTTCCCAAAATTTCTGTTCAATATATTGATTCGTTTGGACGTGAACGTCAAACATGATTTTTTGAACACGTATTCCTTTTAATGTTTTCGTTGGGTGACCACGATCTACACAAATTCAGCAGTTTTATTCTCCAAAATATTACCGGGAATGATCCTTTAACTTGAGCTGAAGCAAAGCGTCGCGAAGGATCGTTAACAGCCTGAATAAAGGTCTATATTTAATTGAGATAGGAAGCTCTTATATCAGGTTCTGTGCAATGTTTTGTAATTCCCTCAATAGAGGTAGTGTCTGATATCGAATTGAGTGTAGTGTTTTTAATTCCCTCAACACATAAACACCGTCGTAAATATTAACATTAGTACATGAACTGTATTTGTTTCTCCTCAGTTAACTCCCTCCTTTCAGTGAGAAACTAATCAATACATCTTGACTTTCACCATCCGTGAAGTATGAAATAACGTAAGACAACAAAATTCCTCGTGGGAACTTATTTGTGTGTACCTTTTCTATTTTCATCGCGGCATGTATACATCGAGTGGGCTTATTATATTGCTTTTCATTCATTTCATTTTCTTTTATTATTATGTTGATAGTGCTTTGATTGTTTTCCATTCATTTCGTTTTCTATTATAATTATGTTCTTTATAAATACACTTCTCTTGTGTTCCTTGTCCAGTGTGCAATAATCACGATATACATTTATAATCCTATTGTTACAGTGTTGGGTCTTATATCCGGTTCTAGATGACAACAATGGTTTAACGTCTTCTTAGAAAAATAAAATGTAATTAGCTTGTGTTGAGTGAACCATGGCCCAAGCTTGGCTTGACACCCTTGGGTGCCAACCCCCGACTAACTTGGGAGGGGGGGGGTGGCCTAATGGTTAGCATGCGCGCGCTGTATTATACGGCCTGCCATTGAGTCAACTGGCGTGGTTTCGAATCCCCGGTTGTACGTGGCAAGGAGTAGGGCATACTCCGCGCAGCGTTTCGTTTGATTACAGGTAATCTCACTACACACTGCTATTATGAGTGGATATTGTTGTGTTAAATTTTGATTGGTCAGTAGTCCGACTACCAACCAACCACTACCTACCATACAAACGCTTTACATTTAAAACGAGTGCCAGTATTGGACCAAATATGTTTACATAACGTTACGTCATGGCTCACACTTTTATTATGCCTAATTAACCCGTGCATAGGAGAATACTGCAGTAAAACTAATTGTGTGACAAACGAGGCTATCAAGTCGAATGAAATGTAAACAATACTCTTTGGAAACGAACATACGTTCACCGTTTTTAATACCTTAAATCACTGTCCAAAGTTTTAGGGAAGACTCAGATTAAACGAAGGACTGCCATGTTGCTGTACTTAAGTGATAGCTTTCATTGAACGGGGAGAATAGACACACTCCCGCAAAAGTTCAAGAAACAGACGCTATTCCAGCAATGGTCAGAGAGATTTCTCGGGCCATTGCTTCAGGAATATGGGAGTAGGGTTGCCTGTCCAGCCTCGTCGGTTTACTCCGGTTTCCTCACACTGCTAAAAACCCTACGCGCAAGCGAATTATTGAATTAAAATTAAAACCATGTTAGTCCCGAAATGACCTAGTTTGTGTCGAGTGGACGTTAAACACCATTTCTCTCTCTCTCTCTCCGACTAATACGGCTTTGACTTACATGGGCTGCTGTCCGGTCTTCACTCGAGACCTGTCTGGTCCCAAGTTAACTTCTAGTACAGATTTATTTACCATGCAAAGGACCTTGCGTAACTCATGTCAGCTGTGATACGACTTGACTGGCGACTTCCGCGTGGCTGTTAGTCGTATATAGCTAGTGTTAATGTCGATCATCTGGGAGTCATCGGTTAAGATTGGTAATCGATATTATACACTCAAAGCGATTAAAAACGCAATGCCAAATTCAAAGTTTATTTACTGCAATAACTTTTAACAAATGAACATATATAACAATTGACAAACTCGAGAAAACTAGCAACTTGCTCGTGGCTTTTTGTCGTATCAAGCCAATGCTACTGCCGAGCATCTGTGAGTCATCTGAAAAGATTGCTTGAGTTCATCGCCAAGGTATTCGACCGGGTTCATGTCGAGAAACATATCGGGCCAATCCATAACACGGACATGATGATTGTTCAGAAAGTCTCTTGTCATCCTGGCAATGGGGGGGGGGGTCGGGCGTTGTCATGCTGATATATCATCTGTCGATGGCGCCATGTTGCGCCAGCAATGGAAGCAACACCGAACGAAGGTGTTGAGCGTTTCAGGGAACTGATATTGGGTTCAAACCCAGAACTCTATAAAAAGAGACACGTCACAAGTTTCATCTATGTGCCATAACATAGGAAAGCCCAAGAAAACGTTTACCAGAAATATTTCACGAATTGCAGTTTTAATGGCCTTGGTATATTTCCTAAATAATGTCAATTGTGTACCACTATATTGGCTATGGCAGGAAATTTGCTTTGCCTTGTATTGTTCGTACTTGGTTTTATTTTATATGTAATACGAAGTCGTTCGGATGGGACGAAAAATGAGTCTCGGTGCACACATTGACGTGCCCGTAACATAACCCTTGACTGTAGATAGTCGGTATAAGAGTAGGCCGTAGCCCCACTGTCCAGGTACCTGCCCCCAATAGCAAATATATACAATGCTGAAATATCAAATATAATATTAAATATATAAGATACAGAAACAAGTGCTAAACAATATATATTTATATCAATAGCATATAACAATTAAAGACCACATGGGAAAAACTGATGATGTCCACATAATTTATGCGTTTGTTTGATTACTTCCCCTGATTTTAACCCTTGGTCCCTTCTTTTTTCTCCATAAATATTGTATGGAACAACTAGACATATATCTATTAAATATATCAATCACATATAACAAATTATTTGAAGCAGTAAATTCTTTTTTGAATTTGTTTTTAAAAGTATTAACAAAATTCTATATAGGAGGTGTCTGAAGAATAAAACTGCACGATTTTAGGTTGAATAACAGCCAAATGGGTTTTAACGGTCTATTTCGCTGCTCCGACTGGACTAAAACAAACGGGCACACATCATACAGTATACTGTGAAAAACAATTTGCCCGGAAAGCGGCACTTAATGCTCGCTGTTCAAACTGCATATGTCAGTAGTTCAAAATACGTATTTAAGTTTTACAATTTGCAATTTTCATTGCTCCACAATACCATTGTCACAGTGTTAAAATACAAGATACATTTTTCAATAATACAAATACTGTATAATAGTTATGCTGTACATTACAATTCGCTATTCTGTATTTTGCATTATAGATAAATGCATAACAGACCTTCAGATATTAGAACATATACCTTACATGGATCTAAGACGAACCTCATTTGCATACGGAAAAAAAGTCTAGACAAAGACGGAAATTAATTATTTACGCGATCAAGGGGCAGCACTTCGCATATTACAACATATACCTTATATGGATCTACGACGAAGCTCATTTGCATACGGAAAAAGTCCGGACAAAGACGGCAATTAATAATTTACGCGATCCAGGGGCAGAAATGAAGCTGGCATATAAGTCGGCTAACCATACAATAAGGGTGAAGCAAGATAGCATGTAATAAGGACTTCGCTGGATGACAATGACTTCTGTAAAATCATGCGCTCGGCATGGCTATCGGAGCTTTCGATAAGCCCCACAATTTTACTTCATACGCCCCCTTCATTTCAGCTTTAACCTTTTTTGTCTTTTTATTTTCAAAGTTGTGGGTAAGACTGGGTCGCTTTCTGGAGGTCGGTGTTCGATCCCTGCATTGGCCAAGAAAGTTCAACGGGATTTTCCGACGTGGACAGCTGTCTAGTCGTTCGGGTGGGACAATAAACGTGGTACCGCGTGTACATTGACGTGCACGTGAAAGATTCCTTGGCAGTTGGAATTCAATTTAAGAGTAGGTCATAGTACCGCTGCCCGGGCACAATTTCCTTCATAGCACACTGTATGGCGTGTGCCCGTTTTCATTAACCCGGTCAGAGGAGAACAGTAGGACGTTAAACCCCATTTCATTTCATTTTTTCAAAGTATGTAAATATAAATGTGCCAGAGATAAATTATGTGAAATTAGATAAAGAGAAGAACTTCTCACTGTAATAGTTAAAAACTATATACTGTAAGGCAATTTGCTGAAAATGTCAGTCAAATTTATCCACTGTACCGAGAATTTAGCGATTGAAATTTCGGTTGTCCTTTAACTGCAATAAGACGATGACGCCCCACCATGTCTCAAGCACGACAGCCCCAAGGAACAATTTCAACCTCATTTAAATGAAGATTAGTAGTGGGTTGGTAAATAAAAACATATCGTGCATCAAACTGTATGTTTGGTTCAGAGCAGTTGCTGATTGTGTAGATGTTTAGTGCTATATTAGTTTTATCCTTGTGACACAGTGTTGATGTACTGAAACCAGTCTGAGTACAGCCACCGCTTGCTGCTAGCCTTATCTCAAATCCTTTAATTCTGTTTAAACGTATTGCGCCTAGAAGATAGAATCAAAATTAGAAAGAATAAAGCCCTCATTTTTATTTCACAATGATCTGGATCCGTATTCAAAGGTTTTCTTAAACCCGAATGAAAACACTTTATTTTTCCACCTGACTTACTGAACTGCATTAAAGTGGTATTGAAAGGCTGGACATAAATTAAGTATGTAGACTTTTTTAGTCAAAGATATTGACAATACTATGGAAGATCAAACAGCTCTTTATTCAATGTTCTTAATTCATAGTCCTTAATGAAGAAATAAGAATTTAGCACTATGAATTAAGAAATAAGGACATTGCCATCGTCGTCTGGACAACACCACCAATAGTTCATTTCTAAAACTTAAATTTGCTAATAAAGTCATTGATGCTATCGGGTTAAGCCAAATATTACACCATAAGCAAGTAATAGCACACATCCCTCCTCACTTCAAACCTGTTACTGTTCCTAGGATTTCTGATACTTATAAGAAACCCACTGAACCCAAAATATTTAATTACAGAAAAGCATTATCTGACAACAATGCAAAAGAATTATATGATAACCCTCTACCATGTTCTTGCTCTACGTCGCCCTTCCTTTACCGACCGACTGGACACGTAATTAATGGTGATTTGAATATAGTCAAGAATAATAAGTTACGTGAGATTTTGTCCAAAGGACCCAAACACCGGAAACCACAACCATTTTCATGCGGTCAAAATTTCAAACTTATTATGGATGCCGTAGAGGACTACGCAAGATCACGGGGTAAGAGGGAAGATGTTATCTCTGATACTCTCTCTTATTGGATTAAGTCTATTAGTCGTTTACTAAAAAGAACATACATAAAACGTTTACAAGTTGACAATAGGTCTAAGTCTAATTTCAATGATGTTAGCATTGTTGAAAATCTCAGCGCCTTTCATGACAATTATGTTATTGTTCCGGCTGACAAAGCGTCCAATAACACAGTGTTTACATGTAAACGATATTATTATGACTGTCTGTTCCAAGAAGTTAATTTCAGGAAATCCATCGACAGTGCCACGTATAAACGATCTACTCTTAGTAAGGATGAAATTATATCCAATCACAGATCTGTACTCACTTCATGTGGTACTCCATGTGGAGATACCTATACAGATTTGCCCTTGTTATATTGGATACCTAAACTACATAACAATCCCTACAAGCCACTAGTCAATACAAACTGACTTTTATACCTTGTACCCTAAAATTTCTCATAGTAAAGTAAAAGCTCGGTTGAAAAACATTATTCAAAATGTCTTTTCATCTATATCGGGATATGTTAGATATCAATATTTAGTTGTTAAGTACAATCCACATATTTCGTTAAAACCATAGTGATTTCTCTCTCCCTCTCTATATATATATATCTTTCCACTTACTTAAAATACTGTTGTACATAATCAGCCACTTCATTTCATGAACAGCCATAAGGTCCACACACCACCAGGCGTTTCTCGCAGTATGGAATTCGATAGATTTGTCCCCATCAACACCGCTAGATGACACGTATGAACCATAATTTGAACTTTGAGCAGTCGGTTTATGTAAAGCAATATTGTCGTCACCTGAAATGCGAAAGGTAAACATTACATAATATTTCATACTTCACATGGACGCACCGAGAATATCTGATTACCATTATCACACATGTGATAGAACTGGTTTAACACGTTCCATGTTTATAACCAGCTGTCGAGTTCACGAAGCATTCGCAGGTTTATGTTACGAATTTACTCAGCTGTCGACGACTGTTACATTTATGCATGGTTTCTTATTTTTTAACTTGTAAATTTGATATAGTTGTATAAAGGGTTACATTGTTGTTAACTCGAAGTCAGTTCAACCACTAGTGCGAGGAAGTGGAACTTACCAAATTCAGAAGTATATGTTTGGAGACCATCATAAACATCTGTGGAGTCTGCATGATGAATAACCCTATCGTAATGATAGCATTTAGTTCTTCCTGGATGGTAGGCGTACGAAATACAGGGATAATTTAGTTCACATGATAGAGCACAATCTAGTGAACTATCTGAATTTGACGTTTTGGTTGCAGCAAATGTAACAATTTTATCTGTATGAAACAGTACGTAGTTTGGTGAAACTATCCAGACAATATTCACTCCTAAAATCAAAACTACTACAAGATTGGCCATGTTCGGCTCAGTTCCGTCTTCTATTGCTTCCAGAAAACCATTTAATTAAATACTTCATTAGTCCATTCCAATTTTTGACACCATATAAAAGAATGAATCTGTTACTATATATTCAAATTGTTCAACTATCAACAATTATTGAATTATCTGTCTGTAATATATCGTCTTGATCATAATTCATATCGCAGAAAATCAGTATCTATACATGCACACAACGAGATCACAGCAGTCTTATAAATGATTGAATTCCTTCATTTATCCGTGGCGGAAACAGAGACAGTATCTACCATAGGACGTCACAACTAGTAACTCACTTTTTTCTTACTTTGAGATAACAAAGGAAAACATAAATATTTTAACCCCATCTTATCCATTGATTTGACTATTGAGTTACCAGTTTTTTTCTGTGGCATAATAGGCAAATGAGGAATTTGCTAGGTTGTGCTTACAAAATCAAAAGATTGAAATATCTAGTACAACAACATGAAGCATATACCCTTGTAACTACAAATTCGGTCCCTACTCAATTTTGACGAAAAGTCGAGTTACTAGGTGTTGCCTTTTCACGGGTATCGGATTTACCATAAGGCTTGTTAAGCAGTCTGATGCCAGGACCTCTGGCCAAGGTGTATAATGCTTTTGACACTGTCATAGACCTTAGGTACCCGAACCGTGTCTTAAGAAAATTATAAGTATTATGTCAACAGTTATACTATAATACTATAGAATTTCATCATATAGCAAATAGAATAGCCCCCCCCCCCCCCTGCAATGTTTTATAGAAAATTACACTGGTAATCTACATGTATGATTTATGCTACAGCCCACTAATGCCACCGTTAAACAGATAAATAAGTCTAACACCTCCGTTAACTATAATATAATGGCAAGTTAACGACATGTTAAAGTTAACGGGACTTCCAGCAACAACCTTTCTCTCTGTTAAAGTTAACGATCCGTTATCTCCATGTTAACGGATCGTTAAAAGTTAACAGATCTTTGAGTCACCGGCCCTTGTATTTGAATCCGATTGATTGGGGTATCCTTTGTACCTGTAAATTACATTCCTGAGTTGTGATGTACCAGTTACTAAATATATATGACCCATATTGACATCAACCCTTGTTGGTGGCGACATGAATTTAATGAATCGTGAAGCAAGTGGTGAATATAGTGAGCTTTTGTGATAAATAAATAAACGGAGTGTCAATATGATTGTCTCCCTTGGATCATTTCATGACTCCCAGGCGTATACAATTCATTGAGCATGACAATAAAAAAAATCACAACAAACAATTGAATACATCATTGTTTTGTGAGAAAGTAAGGTGAGAACCACCGTAATTAACATCATTAAAGAAATGGAATTAGTTCTGATAGTAAGTGCAGGGGGACGGCACCACACATGATTTATACGAAACAAATCTACAGTAAGGACCGGCATGGGATAAATAAGTACACGCTTATTTTTGGCATATGGCTTGCATACTTAAATAGTAAGTGCAGGGGAGGGGGCCTACACCACACATAGTTTACACAAAAACAAATACATGGAAAAGACATCATTCTCAGTAATCACAAACAAACGAACAATTCAAGTTAAGTGAAAAGATCCGTGGGATAGTGTCGTAAGCGACCACAGGTATGTTGAAATGTCGGCAGGGTCAATAAAAGAACAAGAATTAATGATCACATGTGGCAAGACTACTCATGGGGATACACCAAAAAACGACTGAATGAAAATTTTCTATAGACCCCTTTTGTGGATGAGCCCCCAATTCGTGAAAACAAATACTAAATAAAAACGATATGCAAATTCCGTATGAACGATTCTAATTATTCACTGAATTTACACAAAAACATCCATCTTGCACTTTACCAATGTCTAGAACAATATGTTATACCCCCATCAGATCGGGGCGGCCCCCCTAATACGCTGCTACGACGACAGAAAATGGTCTCAGGGCGCGTCAAGATCGCCATAATCGTAGTGAAAGCATGATTGCAACGCCAGATATCACGCTGTGGTCCCCATGGTTGCAAATGGTCACCGAGTCATGACGTTTGTCCTGAGCACGGTTCAGCCATATGACCATAAAAGGCTGTAAAAACGTGGTTGGGTCGTGAAGTCCTTACTGCGGCGACGAAAAAAGCCCTCGGAGCCCGTTCAGATCACCAAGTGTAGGAAAAGCGTGGTGGAAACACCAGATACCGTGCTGTGGACTCAATGATCGCGGAGTCACTGCGCCATGGTTGTATTAAGAATTCCATAAACGCAGTGGGAACCTCATAGCATCTCCATAGGTGCAGTGGTAACCCCATGAGGTCGTCGTGCAAACGTGCAACGGTGGTGAAATCATCGTAACAACGCCATAAGGACTCAGAACGTTTTGTGGGGTCACGGCTTACACCCGAAGGTTGTGGTAAAGGCAGTAAGCACCGTTGCAAATTTTACCATTTGTACTGCACACATACTACGTTTATAGAGATGTTAGCACGCTTGTCTTGCGACCGTCGCGACCCACCACGTTTTCTCAGCTTTCCAGGTCATATGGCAGAACCTTGCTTCGCCGTGACTCGGCGATCATTGGCGACCATGGAGTCCACAGCACGATATCTGGCAACACTTATGGGGATCTTGACACTCTCTGAGGCCAGGACCTTCGCGACCCAACCACTTTTTCACAGCTTTCCAGGTCATATGACAGAACGTCGTGACTCGATGACCATTTGCAACCATGGAGACCACAGCGCGATTATTGTGATGTTGACGAGCTCTCAGACAATATTCATTCGTGATAGCAGCGTTTGCAGGGCGCCGCCCCGGTCTGATAGGGTATAACATACTGTTCTAGACATCGGTAAAGTGCAAGATGGATGTGTTAATGTAAATTCAGTGAATAATTAGAATCGTTCATACGGAATTTGCATATCCTTTTTATTTAGGTTATGTTTTCACGAATTTGGGGCTCATCCACAAAAGGGGTCTATAGAAAATTTTCATTCAATCGTTTTTTGGTGTATCCCCATGAGTAGTCATCATTAATTCTTGTTCTTTTTTTGACCTTGCTGACATTTCAACATACCTGTGCGACACATGTTCCTTAAGCAACGTCCGCGAGTTTTACGCCCGTGGGGTTTACGCGTGACTAATAAGCATTGTCCAATCAGGGGTCGTGGCACACTGTAAACAAACATTGTGGCCTCCATAGAAATGGTTTACAGCCGTTGAAAGGGTTTTTTTTTCAATTGAGAAACTCACAGACCCCCCCCCCCCCCACAAAAAAAAGCAATTGAAATAGTTTTAACCCTTTGTTGATCAGCCATGATTTCCAGCAACCTTGACATTGATCGATCCTTGAACTTTGCAACTCGATTGCCACATATAGGCATTTAGCTAGAAACGCGAGACTTGATAATCGTACCGATATTATTAACGGAGGAATCTTACGGGCATCCCAAAATTCGGCTGCCTGTCTACAGCTGGCTCCGCCTGAGAGCAGCCCCTAACCTGATTACCCGACATTTTAATTCCTACATCGACGATTTCCGTATTTATTTCCCTTCTATTGTCATTTAATGAAATTAAATATGTTTATGTTACCATTGTATGTATGAAAGATGTCAAACTAATCACAGCCGAATCACAAAATTGTCCTATAATTATTCTGTATGGCTGCGCCCATGAAAGATAATTTCACAGGGGCGGTTTTGTTTGCGAAGATAAATTTAGGAGTATCTAGCCTTGTTTGTTTGCGAAGATAAATTTAGGAGTATCTAGCCTTGTTTTGAAAAAACAGTTTACAATGGTAAAGAATATATCGCAATATTACCGACTAGGACATATTATATATTGCTTTTACCGGAGTGGCAGAAGTTGACATTTTGTTTTACATAAAACACGTGCAACGGGTTATTTTTACTGTGTTGTGTATACAAAGCAGTAGGCTCGTCGATAAGTCCCGCCCCAAAGTGATCACGTGAGCGATTTAAATGATGATCATATTCTCGATGACGTAGATGGATCGCTGCGTGCAGTATGTCTGGCAGGCTCACAAGCTGGACTTGTACCCAATCGAATTTGTGGCGAAATATGCAGAGTATCACGTGATAAGATGTACGTTGTTACGGCGAGATCAAACCTTCTATTGAAGATGGTGGTGACACAGACTTCCCTCAAATTTGACAACAACCAGGAATATAACCCAGAGAAACCATTGTGTAATGCTAACATGAGTCATGATCTGCTATATGTTACAATAAATATGAATGTAAGCATATTGAAGTAAAATTTAACCACATCGGCGAAATGTAAAAAAGATTTGTCTAAGTCATTTAAGAAACGTGTATTAATATTGCTATAATTCATGGTGGCATTATATTTTATTAATTAATGTCTTTGGCCAATGGTACTAAATCTGCACTATAAATATAAGTGACGGTTATAAAGCTAAAACAAAAATAGCGGGTTCAATGTGTCAACGAAATACATGTGATTGATTGGAAATTTATCTATTGTATCATTTGGTTTAGGGACCAATCATATCAGTAGTTGCACAGGTTCAGGGTAATGAACACACTAGTTTTGTGCGTGTTGTTCATAGGTGCTATAAAAGAAATCATGGCAAACTTTTAAGCCACATTTCATTAGATTCCGGAGAGATTACCACCTGAGTGCTTAGACAGCAGGTTGATTCCTCAAGGGAAAAGATGTAACAGTTTCTATCGGTAAACTCGCCCAGCGAGTCTGTCTGAAGAAATCAATAAGAAGTAAATACACAACGTGGAGGGGAAATAAAGACAACCAGAGACAAATTAAAGACGATCATGGGGCTATTAAAAAATGTACATGTAGTTGGAAAAGATACGTGGCGAACGGTTTTCCAACGCTCGCTTGCCACGTCTGACCGGAGGGCCATGGTGCTGCAAATATTTTAGTATTCAATAGAATCGAGGCATATTGAATACAGTTAGGGCACATGTTACACCCATCGTTAAAACAGGGCAAAAAACAAGCAATACTGAATACCAAGAAGCAAACAACAAAATGTAAACCACCTCGAAAGACAGCTGTCTGCTGATTGAATGGCGTGGCGTAAAAAAGGCGGTAGATTGCCGATGACATAAAAATTGAGAATATGACAAAATACCACAATTAAAAGGATGATAATCAATATAAAATAACGCCAAAAGGTGAATTAACTAATGATTTAGCAACTAATAGGAATTATTAGCCAATAATAATCGTCATTAGCCAAGTTCGTAGCAGAACAGTAGGAGTTCAACACCATTTCATTTCTTATTTGGAATGTGTTTAACCAGTTCTGTAACTCATGTAATAATGACTGACAACAATGTAGTCCTTTAAGTACAGTAAGGTGGCGAATCCCCCCCCCCCGCAAAAAAAAAAAAAAATTCAGGCCTGGCAACCCGAAGGAACACATTCAACCTCGTATAAATGAAGATAATTAGTTGGATTATTAATACAGACATATCGTGCATCAAACTGTGTGTTTGGTTGAGAGCAGTTACTGAAGGTGTAGATATTGTAACAGTGCACATTGACAAAATATGCACATATGTTTTATTTTAGATATTTTATTCTTAAGCATTTTAAAAAAAATGTATATTTTATAGATTATATAGTTTATTTTAAATGTATATATGTTTATTAAAGACGTCGAGTCTATAATGCATAAATCAACCTTGACGCTGATTTGGTGTCAATAGATCTTAAGCATATTATATAATTGTATACTGATTTAATATTTATATCATAATTGATAGCGACGAACATGAGTATCTATACATGCACACAACGTCATCGCAGCAGTCTTATAGATGATTGAATACTTTATTAGTGGCGGAACCAGAGAAGGCATTTACAGTGGAAAGTGGCGGAACCAGAGAAGGCATCTACAGGGGGAAGTAGCTGAACCAGCGAAGGCATCTGCAGTGGAAAGTGGCTGAACCAGAGAAGGCATTACAGTGGGAAGTGACACAATAAAGCAATGTGACATGCTTAAGGGTGAATCTTGTGTTTTGGTTGGTCAATTAGACACTGGCTGTTGGACAATAACAGCCCTCTATTTTAGTAAGTTCTTTCGAAATCCTGAAAGAGCATGTTACAATGTCGATAAGCACTTCCTGTTTCGCATTTAGAGGGGTGTTATTGTCTAATAGACATGTCCTGCGATTTTACCTTAGAACCCGCGAAACTAAGGCGTCTTGGGTCCTATAGATCTCAGGATATGTCTATTGGACAATAACACCCCAAATGTTTATCCCCTTAGTGTCGAATTTACCAAAAGGCTTGTTATAAGGGACCTCTGGCCAAGGTGCGTAATACATTGACACTGCCATAAGCCTTTAGTGCCAGAACCATCTCTTAAGAAAACTGTCAGCAGAATATCAACAGTTAACTGTAGATTAATAACGCGGAATTTATACGCATGTGTACTTGGTAATTATATGTACATGTTCTCGGTAATGATATGAAGTGGGGTTTAGCGTCCCACTGGTCTACTTCGAACTGAGCTTATGAGGACGTGAATACGCCATACAGTGCGCTATAAGGGCAATTTCGCCTCTTATATCGAATTCCAACTGCAAATCGGATACGAAAGTATAGAAAAACGAAACGAAATATAGATCTGTATTTTAATCAGATTGATTGATTTTCGCTTGTACCTGTAAAATACATTTATGTCTACTGGGGCATATATCTTCTATCCAGTATTACTACTGTAGCGAAACAGAATTTTAATATGTTTATAGGTTTTATTATGTCAAGTAATATAGTGCATTGAGCAATGTGCACCTTTAAACTAACAAACTGACACTAGTTTTACTTGCCAATTCAATTCAATTCTTTATTTCTTTAAGTCTACTGACTCATCAGATAATATATATACACAAACACAATATATACACGACAAGTAAATACAAACATTATAATTACATACATACACACAAACACAATATACATATGACCATTAAATACAAACAGACAAAAAGTATGGGGATGGGGTGTAAATAAATTGTATTAAATTGCTAGCCTAAGTTTCACGTGACTGGAAAATGCAGTAAATATTATAAGCTTCGTAAAATCTTCCGAACTTCTAAAATGACATTAAAAGGGGGGGGGGAAAATAAGCTAGATTATTCCCACAAAAAAAAATAAAATAAATAGATAGTCAAATCAAAGGGGAGCGGGGGAGGGGGTACATTTTAGTCAGGTCAGTTTAATTATTATTTAATAGAGTGGTTCTTTTCTTATCTGCAGAAAGGAGAAATTTGTCCAGGTTCCGTATTTCGGATGTAGAAGTTGTACTTAATAATTCAATTAATTTAAATATATTAGGATTTCGTAAAAAGTATGGTTTGATAAATTGGTGACGCAATTCATTATAGCAGGGACAGCTTATAATAAAATGAAAGTCGTCTTCTATGTCATTTAGGTTACAAAGTGTGCACTTTCTTTCACTACGTTTTATTTTATTGTATCGGCCTACTTCTATATTTAAATTATGCGCGGAAATTCGGAATTTGCTTATAGTTTTAAGGAAAATAGATTTAACGCTTTTTTTTAAATAGCTCTGAGGTGTAAAGTTAACGGTTAAATGTTGATAAATTATACCTTTGGCGGACGATTTTATTTTTTCCATGTTTTCTTGGGCAAAGATATCATATAACCTATTTTTTTATAATTTGGAACGTAGCATTGTTAACTTCTTTTAAAAGCAATATATATCCAAGACCGAGTCTATCTAATTCAGTTTTATAACAAATTTAATCCAACTGTCATTATTTAAAATCATAGCTTCATAACAGGAATTAAGAATAACATTATCAGTATTACGTAGACGAATCCAATATTTAAAAATCCTACATTTTCTATCTAAAATCAAAGGGTATCTACCGAGTTCATTATAAATCATACTACTACAAGTTTGTTTTTCGGACGCCAAGTAGTTTTTTGCAAAAAAATAAATGTAATTTTTCAATATCGCTAGCCGAATGTGTGCCCCAAATCTCGGCACCGTAATTTAAAATACTTTTGACGTATGTATCAAAGATTGATAATTTTGTTTCTATGTTAAAGTGGTATTTGTTACAAGTATTTGATAAGCTAAAAAGAGCTTTACGCCCTTGGTCCGCTGAGCGTTTTTGCGTGTTATTAAATTTACCATTATAATTTAAAAATACACCTAAGTAGTTAAATTCATTGACAGTTTCTAAAACATTATTTTTATAGAACCAAATTTCGTTTTCTCTTATTTTACCACCGTTTCTGAAAATCATAATTTTAGTTTTTTCAATGTTAACAGTTAAGTCCCACGAATCGGTATAACTTTCGATTGAGTCTAATAATTTTTGTAAACCTTCAGGAGTTTCTGCAAATAAAACCATATCATCTGCGTACATTAATAAAAATAAATTGATCATTTGTAAATTAATAGATGGACAATTATCTGTTAGAAATTGATCTTCACAATCGTTCACGTACAGGGAAAATAATATCGGAGATAAAACCTCGCCTTGAAATAATCCATTTGAACATAAAAACATTGTCGAGAGTAAATTATCGTGTTTGACACAGCACCTGACATTGTCATAAAGTGACTTGATTATGCTAAAAAAATACGCCCTTTAACGCCCTGTTTTAATAATTTGTACCATAAATTGTGTCTATTTACAAAGTCAAAAGCTTTCCCATAATCCACGAAGCAGCAGTAAAGTCATTTTTTTTATTAAGATATTTTCTAATTAGATAATGTAGGGAAAAAATAGCATCAGTAGTTGACATATTTTTTCAAAAGCCGAATTGTGTGTCCGTAATGAGTGAATACTGTGCGTCATATTTGATCAATCTTTTATTTAAAATACTTGTAAATAGTTTACCTAAACAACTGAGTAGCGTTATTCCTCTATAGCTGTCAGCATCGTTAACATCTCCCTTTTTAAAGATTGGGACAATATAGCCTATCGACCAACTTGTGGGGAAATAGCCTGAATCATAAACATTATTAAACAAATACTTAAGACAAGGCATCAGTGTCATTTTACATTTAATTAGAAACCTATTTAATATTCCATCTAATCCACTCGATTTATTAGTCTCGAGGTTATCAATTGCAGAAGATATTTCTAATTCTGATATTTCTAAATCTGGCTCTTGTGTATTCAAGTTAGTTGGATGATTTTCATATTTATTCATATATTCCTCTACTGTTTCCTTGACTTTAGCATTCGTGGAACATAGGTTTGAAAAATGTGAATAATACTCTTTAGTAGATAGATTTGATTGAACGGATCTGCCAGCCCTTTTAAAATATTTATAAAATTGTCTGGGGTTATTTTTTTTTTTAAAAATCCAAAATATTTCCTTGTGTAATTTATATTTATTTTTTTAATGTGCGCTCAGTTCTCTTTTATTTTGTTTTGTTAGTAACAAGAGTCGAATGATTTTCAAGTGACTTATACATATTAAATGTACGAAGTGAATTTTTATAATCTTTAAATAGCTGTTTACATTCTTCATCAAACCACGGTTGGTCGAACTTAGCAGAGGGGCTTTTATTTTTAATTACTTTGTGAGACCTACATATTTTAATTTCACTGCAGAAAGGATGTATAATACTTGCAACTGGTCTATAATAACATCTCTCCTTTAACTTGGCTTGTTAACCTGTACTGTTTTCTTAGAGCCCAACTCTTGGGGTGAGTACAATTCTACTCCCTTGGTTACAAGCAAGTTTTCTTTCTAACTAAACCTCTCTTTGGACATCAGACATTAGATAGATTTCAAAGTGAAATGACATTTTTATACCTTTAATCAAATTGTGTTACTTTAGTTTCAAATCTAGTTAGGTTATTTTCAGAGAATTGTTCCAGTTTTACTACTTCAGTATTACAGGTAGGTGTGCTAATTCTCTTATTTTGGGTAATTGAGGTTTAGATAGAGAGGATGAAGGAATGATAGAAATTGTAATATTAGTTAAAGCGGCCATTTGATTTAAACAATATATAGAAAATAACATGTAAAGATCATTAGTTTATCATATATACTTGTACTTTATCTACTTTAATATATATATATAAGGTTCCATATTGAAAGTATACTGTATACACGTATATAATTAGAATAATGTTATTTTCCAGAATATAGTTATCTGAAGATTTTGTTTAACATCTTGGTAGTCTTCTTTAAAAAACCTTTTTTGGGTATGTGATCAATTACTTATATATTACTTTTAGTATAAACTTAAAGCATATTTAATATATTTAATTTAGTTAGTGATGTATTTTTACTTTTCTAGTGTGTAAATTATGGATATACATGTATTTCATCATTAAATATACATGCCTTACTATTATGTTATTTTATACTATTCTACTGTGATATGTATATTAATTTTAATGTATATATTTTCAGGGTTTTTAATAAAGGTTTAAAAACTAAAGATAGTTTTTATTGAATTTACAACCCCCGGTTACACTAATAAATAACAACAAACAATTGAATACATAATTGTTTTGTGAGCCAGGAAGATGGTGGTTCGTTAACTCGGGGGTTATATGTTTCAAGAAATATGAATGTAAGCATACTGAAGTAAAACTTAACTATACAAGTAACCGCATCGATTAAATGTATCAAAAACCCAGGTAGTCTGAAACTAAATGCTGTAAATCAATTAGGAACGCTTTAGTATTCAATAGAAAAGGGACATATTGAATACAGTAAGGGCACATGTTCCAGCCATCACAAAAACAGAGCAAAAATAATGAATAGCAAGAAGCAAATGAGAAAATGTTGACCGCTTCGAAAGACAGCTGTCTGCTGACTGAATGGCGTGACGTACAAAAAGCGGTAGCTTGCCAATGACGTCAAAATTTAGGGCGATAATCCTGATAAAATTAAACCAAAGGTTAAATAAACTATCAATTTAGCAACTAATCGGAATTATTAAGTTATGTAATTGCACACTCTGCACGTACGAGATGCTGTAACATGCAACATGACGCAATCATATGGATACAAGTTACTTGGAAGGTTTATTTCTGTTGACGTTTTGAACAGGCTTGTGTCTTCTTTATCAAGCAAATATTGATATAATTATGCCATATACTATTCTTATCCAGTTACTAAATGCGACTCAAATAATTTTTCACCTGTCCCACCTCGTGGGTTTTCACAGAGTCCTATGGTTTCCTCCCACTGCTAAAGACCCCAACGCGCAAGCGAATTATTGAAATAAAATTAAACCATATGTTAGTCCCGAAATGACCTAGTTTGTGACGAGTGGATTTTACCCCTCTCAAACATATAAATATTTGTATTGTGCTATGTTTTGTATATTATAGAAAATAAAATAAAATATGAATAGATTATCATATTAGATTGTTAGACAGGGCATAGAATACAATTACTTATACGAAGGGTCAGTGCGGATTCCTTTTCGTCCGATCCAAACAACTTGATTCACATAAAAGTTCTCCTCAAATGCCGAACATTTTAGTCAAGGTCACTCACCTCCAGCTCATGCCGTGCGATTTATGCGCAAGATAGTCTTGAAGTTTGAACACTTTTTAGATGTAAAAGTGAAGTTAATCGCAGCCATAGTACTGTTTTCCAGGTTGCATTTCCGCGTTCTAATGAAAATGTAATGGAACCGTTTCCGGCGAAAACGGGTACAGAAAAACTGCGAAAACGCATATATGGAAACGGACTTCAGGATTACGGTTACGGGTAATCTTTATTCGCCTGTGTTTACGAATAATACTGTCCTATATATTGTATTTACAAATAGCGCTGTCGAAAATGTATCGATTCGACATAAAATCGGTATGGTGATAAAACAATATATTGTATGATATCGACTATCGACTACCAATCATATCAAACCAATCAAATAAACCCCAAATAAAATGTCTTGTTTAGGTTATTGATTAATATTTTTAATTATTACCATGGTGTTATGAATTCCGGGACAATAATGAAGCCTAACACACATCGGCAATAAATGTTTGATGTTTAATTACGCCCCCTACCTGCCCTGCCCTCCCCTCCCACTATCCTATTGCTACAAATACAAAACACAACAATAATTTACGCTTCATTTGGACGTTAACGGGTAGTGGATGGCCGAATGGTTAGCACCTGCGCGCTGAGGCCTGTCATTGCGTTAACTGGTGTGGTTTCGAATCCCCGGTTGTACGTGACAAGGAGTAGGGTCGTCTGTCCAACCTCGTTGGTTTTCTCCGGGTCCTCTGGTTTCCTCCCACTGCTAAAGACCCTACGCGCGAACGAATTCTTGAAATAAAATTTAAAATAAAAACATGTTACTCCCGAAATGACTTAGTTTGTGTCGAGTGGACGTTAAACCCATCCCCCTCTTCCTTTCTCTCTCTCTCGTAGTCAACGGTGATTGATCATGACTACAGATTAAATGGTTCGTTAAACCAATTAGCATCAGCTAAAATATTTTATTTTCTTACAAACTGGTGGCGCCTGAGTTGGTGAAAGCAATGTAAGCCATTAACTTCGCCTTTCTGTGCTTGTATAACGAGAACTCACACGCCTCCGTATTGTCGATGGAAGTGAAAACGAAATGAGATTTAACGGCCTACTGTCCAGCTCCGACTGGGCTAATGACGATCGCCATACAATGTTCTATGAGGGAAATTTTGTCCGGCCAGCGGCACCATGGCCTACTCTTACATCGAATTCCAACTGTCAAGGGATCTTTATCGTGCACGCCAATGTGTACACGGGACCTCGTTCTTTCGTCCCGTCCCAACGACTAGACAACTGTCCTCATCGCTGACAAGGGGGAATCACACCGGAAAATCTGGATTAACTTTCTCGGACAAGGCAGGGATCGAACACCCGACCTCCACGCTAGCGAGCCAGCGTCTTTTGTTTTTCTTTTTGATATATTTGTTCACACAATACAAGAATAATTTCACGGGATATTTTTAGCTTACTAGTTGTATATTACCCACTTACCCACCGTGGCCCCTATTTTCGATGGGGGGGGGGGTTGGGATGGCCTAGTAGTCTAGAGTGCCGCGCTTAGACCTCTAGCTGGCCGGTCACCTCTGGCTTGCGGCTGTGGTTTCGAGCCCTGGTGTGAGCGTGTGTGGCATGGAGATAGGGGCGCCTTCTCAACCTCGTGGGTTTCTTCCGGGCACTCCGGTTTCCTCCCACTGCTAAAGACCCCTACGCGCAAGCGAATTATTGAAATAAAATTAAACCATATGTTAGTCCCGAAATGACCTGGTTGTGTCGAGTGGACGTTAAACCCCATTTCTCTCTCTCTCTCTATTTTCGATGGAATTTCTAGTTGTATAAAAATTGCTCGTTGCTTCAACAAGCGCCATGAATATCCCGTGTGCGTTCGGCTTTAGTTTCCTACACATGTTATGTAAATTGTTAGAATGGAACCTACAGATCGATTTTACAAAAGTCAATAAGTAATAGTTATAAAATATTGAAATTAAATTCTAATTGATCTGCACGAACACGTGCATGCGCCACACGGTTTGCTATGAGGGTAATTTTAACAATAATCATTACGATAATACGCTCTACTCTTCCAACTGTCACGGTTCTTTTACATGCACACTAACGTGTACACGTGACGTGGGTTATTCGCCCTATCGGTACGAGCCAGTGAGAGAGAGAGAGAGAGAAATGGGGTTTAACGTCCACTCGACACAAACCAGATCATTTCGGGACTTACATATGGTTTAATTTTATTTCAATAGTTCGCTTGCGCGCACTGGCTCGTGGGGGGTTGGGATGGCCTAGTGGTCTAGAGTGCCGCGCTTCGACCTCTAGCTGGCCGGTCACCTTGATGTACACGGCTATTCATGTGAGATATTCCAAACCTCTTATCACTATCTTCAAGTAGAATTTTTTTCGAGGTTTAGTTTTGATAACCGTCGGGAGTCATACTAGAAGTTTCATTTCAATCTAACCACACAATAACGAGGAAAACCAACACTTGCAACAGGAAGTCAACGCTAAAACCCAATTGGAATAATTGACAAAAAATATAACAATAACAACAGCCTGGAATATTTATAAAATACAAAACATTGATTATTGGTAGTACAAAACAGCCTGATACGGAAGCGTAAAGAGGTCAACACCGCACACAGTAAAGGTAAATTCACGTGTATGCAAATATTGTGATCGCTGTAAGATGATTTCATTCTTGAACAAGCGGTTGCCATGTACACACAGATCTTTGTAATATAAACATACATAATATCAAGTTTCATCTGACCGGATAAAAATTATGACCTCGAGAGTGTCCACGCGCTAAAAACGTGATTTTGCGTACAATCAGGGGCCATGATACATGAAGTGTCGATCACATACATGCCAGTCGTTGGAAGATAACTTGATATTTCAAATTTTGTCAAAATCGGATAAGAATTGTGCCTTGTAGAGTGACCACAAACCTGGTCCAGAAAGTTCGTCCGAGTTCCCATAATCAATCAGGAAAGAAATTAAATAAAATGAGGTTTAAGATTTTAATGTCCTGTTCCGATTGGGTTATTGAAAACGAGAGATACGCCATATGAGAAATGTGGTTCGGCAGCGGGGCTACGGCTTAATCTTGTATCGAATTCCTAGAGTCTACTTTAGCGCCACTCTCTGGCAAAATTTCCCTTATCGCACACTGCATGGCGTATACTCGTCTCCATTAGCACAGTCGGGCACGACACTAGGACGTTAAACCCCATTTTATTTCATTTTATTGATAGTTTGGAGATTAATATCGCAAGCAAATAATTGTTTTGCAGTCAAATACAATTTATATATAGGCCCACTACCATCGAACCAGGAACATCAACCAAAATCAATTCCTGATTCCAGACAACTTGTAAGAACTTGTTGAAAATCAATTGGCTAGTCTTTGATTTTCAAATGTTCGTCAACCTATTACACCAGTCCTCGCAGTTACATATTCATTTATGTCAAGTTTCCATGGTCGCATAAAACTTTATCGCTGTTAAATGATTTTAGAATCGACAAGTGAGTGGTCGGGGGGATCCGACACAACATGTTAATTATCAAACGTTACGCTTCGACCATTGATGATTTTCCGATACTGAATATTTATGGATTTATTTTATTGGCAACATAAAATGATTTCTGTGTTTTATGATTTGTTGGGATTAGCTTCTACTCTCTGACAATGAGGGATTAATATTGTGTTTTAGACTTTGTTTTTAGAATGGGGAGGATATGAAACAGAAGTCGACTTTGATCAATTTAGTCACGTTGTACCATAAAAGACACGTGATAGGCGCAGCTAAGGATTCGGTTTATTGAAGGCCATATTTTACTTTCAAAACTTGTTTAAGTGGCATTAAGTAATTAAACAGGAACACGTGTCGAAACGTTGTTCGGTTATAAACCCGTTATTTTTAAAACATGAATATATTTTAGTTTGACGTGGTATATTGGTTAATATTCACGAACCCTGGATACAGTTTTTATAATTAATGATGGTATGTGAAGAATAAATTGAATGAATTAATTTGGATTAAGCTTAATTCATTCCACCATTCTTTGATAACATTCCGGAGAGCTTTCAGAGGAAAATATATGATCGTGTCAGAAATCTGTTTTATTGCCACAACCACCAATTCGTGAGTTGTATGGATATTAATGTACATTTGTTTGTTTTAAGCGTTTGGATTTGACAAGTGGAAATGTTTCCGATAGCATTACCAATTTTTATATACGTCTTTTTCATTCATACATCGAACAGTTTAATACTATCTATAAAATGGCGTAGGGTTACCACGATGGACAATAAAATGGTATCGGGGAATTTTATGGTGGTTTCCGGTTTAAAGTATCACACATTTTGTGCTCAAATGTGTTCCATGCATTCAAACTGCTACTCATTTTTCTATGACGTCACAGATTATTCTTGTTTTCTTCACGATGACGTGTACACAACATCTACCACGTCACAGCCATCCACTACCAGGTATTACGTCAGCGATAGTCGAGGTTTGTATAAGTGTTCAATTAATAACACTATTTTAATTAGAGGAAACTATGGTGGCTTAGCGAGTAAGGCTCTAACTGATTTACCAGGAGGATGCCACGAAGGCTAAGTAAGTACGACGCGGTCTCGCTAGCCTGGAGGTCGCGGGTTTTCCGTCGAGGTTTCCTCTTGTCTGTGGTGCAGGACGGTCTAGTCGTTCGGATTAGGCGAAATACCAAGTTCCCATGTACCCATTGGCGGGCACGTAAAAATTCCCCTGGCAGTTGGAATTCGATATAAGAATAGGGCATAGCGCCACCGTCCGGGCAACATTTTCCTCATAGCACGCTGCATGGCGTATGTCAGTATTCATTAGCCAAATCGGAGCAGAACAGTCGTTAAAACCCCATTTCATTTCATTTTCCGGAGAGTCTGGGTTGGCCACGAGTAAGTACCTCTAGCAGGGCAGAAGGTTGTAATCACGTCTGCACGTAAAAGAATCCTTGATGATTTGAATTTGAATGTCTGAAGTGGAAATGTACTTGGATGGTTCCAGTTGTCATGTTTAGATCACAATCACGTTCCCTAGCCCTATTTGGCGAAATCTACCGATCTGTAACCACCTTCGCAAGATAATTTTCCCGTTTGGGGATTTTTAATGGAATGTCGGAGACCATCAGATCCATATATTCACAACTTTTATTGTAGGTACAAGAATTGAGTGATACACCGTCGGATTGACTAGCATCGTGAATAATACGGATATCGCCGCTATCTTCAGGATAGCTTCTAAGGGACTCATAATAGTTAGGTGTGATGACTGTAATTCAATGATGCCCATTCTCGATTTCATTCCATATTTAATTAATGTTCGACGAGTGTGTGAAACTGTTGCGTTGAAGAATAAGTATCGCGGTATACTGGTCCGGAGGGGTCAAAAACTGACAAAACGGAAACCATATTCAACACCATCTAACAAAATCAATCTCGATTGTCTGTATTCAAAGGCAATAAGTGATTCTGGGACTCATGATGTAAGGAGTAAGTAAACAAAACTGCTCCGATTTAACACTTAAGGCCTGTTCAGGTTTTTTTAAGTGTTCTGGTGGTGGCCATCTACATATGAATGGTTATGTGAATAGCAAATATTTGAACTGTTCAAGAGTTTAAGTCAACCCTGGAATATGCGTTGTTATTGAAGTTTCTGAATATTTCCGGAAAGGAGGGTCCTATGTATTCTGCACTCACTCGGTTTCCAATTATTAAAAGCTACCCGAGTGTGTATTAGAGAGATCTGGCCCCAAGTTCACCAAGCATTCTCAGACTTAAGTTGAGAATTTGCTCAACTTTCAATTACGGTTTTTGAGAAATATCTTTGATCCAGAAACACAACTTTCTTAGTGATGTATTTAATACATTAAAACAACAAAATTAAACTAAAGGGCTATGTTTTACTTAAAATAAGATGATCAATTTTGAGTCAATTCTCAACTTAAGTCTGAGAATGCTTTGTGAACTCGGGGCCCTTATCGCGAAAGCTCAAAGACAGATCTATATTTCGTTTCGTGCTTTTGTAAAGATAAGTAAATCGAGATTTTGAACGATAAAAATCGAAACGAAAAATGTGACATGTCTTTTTAATCAAATAGGGCGATAAACCGTGGTCCCATGTAGGCGTGAATGTAAAAGAATCCGGTTGGAACTTGAAACCCCAATTTCATTTATACTAGTTCATGAAGGTGGGTAATCCGTGGGAAAAAACTTAATTAACATTTTCAAGCATGGGCCCTAGCTGGTGTGAAAAACTGGGTGGGTTATTTTTTGTTGGGAGTCAGGGTAGTTAAGTGGGCAAGGAGCTGGCTCGCTAGTCTGGAGGTCGGGTTTTCGGTCCCTGCATTGGCCGAGAAAGTTCATCGGGATTTTCCGCCGTGGTTTCCCCTTATCATTGATTTGGACGGGGGTCCTGACAAGGACAGTTGTCTAGTCGTTTGGATGGGGCGAAAAACCTGAGGTCCCGTGTACACATTGGCGTGCACATGAAATATTCCCTGGCAGTTGGATATAAGGGTAGGCCGTAGTGCCGCTGTCGGGGCAAAATTTCCCTCATAACACACTGTTTGGTGTATGCGAGAGAGAGACAGAGAGAGAGAGAGAGAGAGAGAGAGAGAGAGAGAAATGGGGTTTAACGTCCACTCGACACAACTAGGTCATTTCGGGACTAACATATGTTTTTTAATTTTATTTCAATGATTCGCTTGCGCGTAGGGGTCTTTAGCAGTGGGAGGAAACCGGAGTGCCCGGAGGAAACCCACGAGGTTGAGAAGGCGCCCCTATCTCCATGCCACATACGTTCACAACAGGGCTCAAAACCACAGCCGCAAGCCAGAGGCGACCGGCCAGCTAGAGATCGAAGCGCGGCACTCTAGACCACTAGGCCATCCCAAACCCCGTTTGGTGTATGCACATCTTCATTCGCCCAGTTCGCAGTAGAACAGTATGACGTTAAACCCTATTTCATTTCCCCTCTCACTCTATTAATTGAGGCTATTTAAACGTGAGTAGTCGAATAATCATGTTTTTATTCAGGCATTCTAACAAAATATATTTAAGAAAAATATAGCGACGACCGCTTTAAAATAAATCGACGGTTAACATTCGATAGTATACTTTCCTCTGAATTACCGTCTTGCCTATGGATGTAAGTATTGCAGGCACAGTGCTTCCACTGTGAGGAGCCCTATAGGCAAAACACAATTTTTTTTTTTTTTTTTTTACTTTTCTGACAAATGACCCATCCCGTTGGCATTATCTTTGCACCTGCCATGTAGGCTGCCTGGAAGGAGGGATTATGATAATTCTTAACCAAGGCTTTAACCCTCTGCATTCTACGCCAGAGGCAGGTGGACGACCTCATATTATGATTACTCGTGCCCTTCACATATACTGTCCTCCAGTGTTTCAGATAAACTAACAGTTGGGACACTTCCCTCTTACGGCAAGGGCCGGTAACTCAGTGAATAGTATACTTTCCTCTGAATTACCGTCTTGCCTATGGATGTAAGTATTGCAGGCACAGTGCTTCCGCTCCATAATCCGTTTACGAATATCAAAACTAAATTCTAACTTTATTAACATTCAATACCAACTCAACCCACTTCGCTCCATAACACACTTCGCCCCATAACACACTTCGCCCCATAATACACTTCACCCCATAACACACTTCATCCCACCACATATTTTCCTAACCCATTTTTGGTAATCCCGGTCAAATTATTCCGTACATACAGGCTTTGAACTTTTATACATTCTGTTCCCACTTTGAAGTATATTCGTTCATTCCCGATAAATTAACCCCAATGATTCTAGCTAACTTTAATGCCGCAGATAAGTGATACGTGGCCGTTATAGATGACTACCCAAACCCCTTTGATTTCACACCGGTAATCCCTTATTGGCTTCCACATAAGCAAGCACAATGATTTGCTTCCACACAGGCAAGCTCACTTACTTTGCTTCCAACACAGGCAAGCCTCTTAATCTGCTTCCACAAAGGCAAACCTCTTACTTTGCTTCCAACACAGGTAAGCACCTTAATTTGGTTCCACACAGGCAAGCCCCCTTTAATTGGCTTCCATCTAAACTATGCAACACAGGCAAGCCCAACTTTAATTTGCTTCCATCCAAACTATGCTCCCACGTAGGTAAGCCCCCTTTAATTTTCTTTCACACAGGCAAGCCCCCTTAATTTTCTTATACACCGATAAACTCCTTAACTTTGCTTGCGCACAGGTAAGCCCCTTATATACTCAAAAATGTTGACCTTAGCGTATGTTCCAGGTTAGATTGTGGGATAACAAAGCTGAACAGTCTCACTTAAAATTATTAAAAAAAAAACAATCACGGTATTACTTGCCGACACAGCAGAAATAATTTACAACGGCCTTAGTGTATGTCCCATTTTAGATTGCGGAACAACAAGGCTGGACAGCCAAAATCATTAAACAAAACATTCGCATTACTATTTGCTTCCACACAGGTAAAACCCTCTTATATACTCAGAAATAGGTTAACCTTAGTGCATGTTCCATGTTAGATTGCGAAACAACAAGGCTGGACAGGTTTCAAAATTATTAAAGAAACCATTCGCATTACTATTTGCTTCCACACAGGTAAGCCCCTTAACTTTGCTTCTACACACCCTCTTATATACTAAAAAATAGGTCAGCCTTAGTGTATGTTCCATGTTAGATTGCGGAACAACAAGGCTGAACATTCACGTAACACTTGCCGACACATCAGAAATAAATTAAATCAACCTTAGTGTATGTCCCATATTAGATTGCGGAACAACAAGGCTGAGCCTTTTAAAGAAAAACATTCGCTTCGCTACTTGCCGACACAGTTGAAATAAATTAAGACAACCTTATTTTGTGTTCCATGTTAGATCGCGGAACAACAAGATTGAACATAGCTCACATAAGTTATTAAAGAAAACACTCACTTTACTACTTTGTCGACACAGTGGATGTTCCATGTAATAATTATATTGCAGAACAACAAAGCCGAACAGGCTCCCCCCCCCCAAATAATAAATAAATACAAACAGGCATTTATTACCGTGTTAAAGGCAAAATATCCTTACCAGTTAACCACTGTTAAATACAAGTCAAGTGTTGACACCCGCACGTGACCCATATCAGCGTCTTCATTCAAATACTGACATACTCATGATGTTACGTATAATATGCTATTACTATACCTTCTAGATTCACATTCAGATCTTATTGTCTAAAATTAAATAGCAGCAACAACTAATGTTAGATTTCCCTCCATTCCAGCTTTTCTCTGGCCTGTTCATCACCAAAAAATATGTCAGTCGCAAACCATTACGTTCAAAGTTTCGATATTTACATCAGGGACGATATTGGTCAACCATTTCCTCAAAACGTCTACAAAAGTTTTATTTGCAAAGGGATTTACTTTCCCGCTCAAAGCTGTTTGTGAAATTTTAAAGCAGATCGTGAACTTGACTTGACGACTCAAGTGTTTCAGATAAACTAACAGTTGGGACACTTCCCTCTCAGTGAATAGTGGTCTGAACAGATGTTTTAACAGATGGCTCTGTTAGTTAGTGTAAAATTAAAAGGACCCTCTCCCTCTCTCTCCCCACCCCCTCTCTCCCTCTCTCTCTCTCTCTCTCTCTAAAATGTGCGTTGCGTATAAAAAGTTTGTTATAAAACAACAAAACTAAATGAAAAGAGAAATTCTTGTTTTAAATCGATTCCTCTTTATGTAACCTGGTTTATCGATCAATATAAACATGCTATGCATTTAATTCAAAAGAGTTCGAACTATTTAATTCTTCAATATAATAATAATAATTGATGTTGTAGAAAAGTCTTTCAGTGTTTAATCATGTTTTTAAATATTTTTTTTATTCAGAATTCGTTATTTCGTTTAGTACGTGGTTATCGGTCGATACTATTTTATAACTGAACTCCTTCTAAACCACTTGACATGCTCAGTAAATATTGTGTCTACTTTAAATGAAGGTTTATTTGGAGGGAAAAAAGGTTATTTGGCTGTTTAATAATGGCCTGGTATTTATGCGAAGATTACATAAACATTTAAAGATTAGGCGTTTTTAAATAAAGAGATAAAAAAAATAAAAGTCTAACCTTTAACCATACTTAAGTTAACTTCGCACGAGAACAGACACTAGGCTAGTGCACTGACATTTTAAGTCCTAAATCGAACAATTTTAGCCGAAAACACTTCGAGAATTGATTGTGCTTCCAATTTATAAACATGAAAAGGTTTATTTAGTCTTCGTGTGTATGAAATCAAATGAAATGGGGTTTAACGTTCTACTGGCCTAATGAAGACAGGAAACCAAGTAAAAGCACATTATACTCATTTTTGGTTATGGTGGACAGATATCTATATTCAAAGCCCTGTATAGGGAAAGTTACGACAACTCATTTACAGGCGCCATTGTGAGGCCCAACTATGACGCCATAAAAACTATGACGTCATGGCGTCATATAGCTCCATAGAAATATTTATATATTTCTATGTATAGCTCAAAGCCGTATATTATAAAGTTGCGACAACTATGAAGCCAGAAAATTCACATGACGTCATGAAAATATGACGTTATGTGTAAAAAGACGCCATCTTGGGTCCCAAGTACCTACGCACTATCTATTTATAATATGCCCTATTTTATTGTTGTGTCGCAATTGGCTGCCCAGACATACAGGATGTGGGTAGATATGTCATAGATTTCTGCGAAAAATATTCTATTGAAGATAAAACATATATTTTTAAAACGAAAAGTATAGCTTAACATACTATCATTATTATTATACAACACAAAGAGTATATTATTGTTATATAATAACTTATTCATAAGAAAATAAAATAGAAGATCACCAGATAAGACTGATAAGAGCGCTATGTATTAAATAAATTTAAAAATCAGATTCATCTGAACAATTCTGAATATGCTAAATGGAGCAATAGAGCAAGTTCACCTTGATGTTGACAGATACGTAAGACTAGGCCTACATGAAATAAGATATTTTTATGATATGATTCAACTATATATATAAATGGTATGCAACAAGACGGCATTGTACGTCTTATATGTTGAGCTGAATAAATTATGATTTTCCCCACTATTTGATTTGTTTATTTTTTGCAATGTCTATTTTCTGTCTTGTCCGCAGATTTATCTTTAAGATTTTCTTGGGTTTGCGTGAAGTGCGATCCTGCATCCAGATAATTAAAGCGCGTTAACAATATATTCATATCATTTCTGGGTTAACATATCGTAGGCTGCAATTCATATTTACAAAACTATGGTTTATCCCAACTACAGGGTACATCATGTTTTGGAGACTACCTGGTAGATCATGGCTTAGAGAGTGTCCGAACTACAGGATACATCATGGTTTAGAGTCTCAGTGTCATGGTTTAGAGACTCTACCCGAACTACAGTTTAGATGCGCTCGACCCCCGATCCGTCCTGGTAGCTGTGTTTGAGGAATTTAAAAAGAAATTATTTATCCTCCCACCACTGAAAGACACTGATTACGAGATATCGCTCTCCAATAATCTCCGGAGAGAGCGACGCCGTATTGAATTATGTTAATTACGTCATTTTTTCCTTGGCCGAATTCGGCCGATTTTGAGTATGAATTTGTCTGACATTTTTATCATTGAACCAAACGGCATTGGTTTCTTTCCAATTTGTTTATTATAAATTGTAGCCCGTAAAACGTAACCCCAAGAAAAAGATAAAACGTTTTGTTTAGCAAAGCTATATGACACAATGCCGTCATAGTTTTTATGGCGTCATAGTTGGGACCCACAATGGCGCCTGTAAATGAGTTGTAACTTTCCCTATACAGGGCTTTGATATAGCTCATACGGCTTTGTCTATATTAAGAGTATGACGTACATGAATCTCTGGTTTAGAATGTTTTATAAAACTCAGAACTAATCAATTCCGGGTAAAGACGCAAGGAGCCGTGGCACACATAAGTGTAGAATTTCTTTCGGGCGAGGCTTCAGCAGCCAGGTTGGGATGGAAAAACACAGAAAAACTTCAACACCTGACTTCCATTTCTATTATTCAGAACTGACAAACATTAATACAGCCGCAATTCGTATCTGGACAATGATTTCGATTATCAGGTCTCTAATTGTAACCCGACCCGAATATCTCACACTCCCCCCTGTTGACCTATACTGGTCAACACAAAACAGATATCTATAGTCCACGGTTACCTAGAAATCCTTACTTTGGATGTCACTTGAAAAATTCAAATAACCAGTTTATATTATTAATAAACAAACATGTTCACATTTACTGAATTAAAATGTCTATTTTAACTTGAAACTATCAGTGAATGAATGAAAAGTTTAAGAGTCCACATCAGACTGTAATTCTTTGATCCACTGGCGACGGATATTCTCTCCAACTATAGCTGCTGAACGTCTTGGTCTCTGAACTAACTCCTGGGTATCCACCATCGAAACATCTGATGCATCAGGTGAAATGGTTGACTCGTCATTACTTGAACCTTCATTAATTTCCATGGGATATAACAACTGAACCGGACGCCTCAAAGTATGAATTTGACCTGTCTTAGTCCTGATTTTGACTAAAGCTCCACGAATCTGACCATCATGGCTATCGACAAACTGGACGACTCGACCCAACTTCCAAAAACATCTGGGTAACTGTTCATCATGTACCAATACGACGTCTCCAATGGAGATTGTAATGTTGTTGGTCGTCTTCTTTAAGAATCTGTGTGCATTACGTAGTTCCAAAAGATACTCCTTTCTCCATCTACACCAAAAATGTGAAAGGATAGTTTGGACATGTTTCATGCGACGAGTTAAATCTGACTCGCATCCAGTTGGACTGAAGAAGTTCTATCTGGTAAGGTAAGTATTCTATGTCCACAAACCAAATGCGATGGGGTAAGTGGTTCATCAGTGTCTTCTGATGATGTATAAGAGAGTGGACGTGAATTCATAACAGCTTCGACTTCTGTAACAACAGTTACAATTTCATCAAAATTCAAATTGGCTTGAAAGATTGATTTCTTGAGACATCCCTTAATTATCTTGACCAACCGCTCATAAAAACCTCCCCACCATGGTGCCTTGGCGAGATTATAAATCCACCGAATTTGTTGATTTGACATAAACTTCTTGATTGTGGGATCTTCCATCAACTCAAGAATCTCCTTTGAAGCTGGTTTAAATGTAGACGCATTGTCGGAAACTATTACATCAGGAACTGATCTACGGGAAGTAAATCTTCTAAAACATCTCAGGAATGCATTTGGAGTGAGATTTGACACAACTTCTAAGTGAACAGCCCTTGTTATGCAACAAGTAAATAGGCAAATCCACAGTTTACCTTGATCACTTGAGTGAACTGGTCCAATATAATCCAATCCAATGTAGGCAAAGGCTTTTGCTTCTTGTACTCTAAATTCTGGTAAGTCTGGAGACGGAGGTGGAAGGTATGGCTTTGAATGAAAACGTCTACAAAACTTGCAATCATGAATAATTTTCTTGATAAACTGACGACCCTTTACTATCCAAAACTTTGAACGCACCTCAGCAAGAGTTGATTTGACTCCACCATGAAGTACTTTATGATGTGCTATTCTGACAATCAAGGTTGTTATCCAATGTTTAGAATCTAAAATTACAGGATACTTGGAGGTATAGGGAAGTTCTGCATTTCCTAGTCTTCCTCTGCACCTAATTAATCCATGTTCATCCGTAAAAAACTTGAATTCAACATTCCACTTCTGAAAGTTGCTGCTAGATGACAACAGTTTCTGATTTTCAGTCAACCATAGGCGCTCTGCGTCAACAATACAGGAATCCAAGTCTTCTCGAGGGCTCCCTGGTGTATTTAATAATCTGCCTTTAAGACGACGAATGAATACTAAAACTAATCCAGTAATTCTCAGTAGCCGATTGTAATCACTATAATCTTCACATTTGATCACTTCTCCCACAGATCCAAAATGCTCACTAGGTATTAACATCACTGAGTCCTTACTTGATTTCTTCTTGACTTCAGACTGATAATCTTCTAAACTAGTGACTTCTATGTCTCCAATCTCGTCAGGAACATGGTATCGATACTGTTGACTCTTCAACCATATAGGACCTTCCAACCAGAGTTGTGTGTCTGTCAAAAATTCATTGGGATTCATTCCTCTGGATGGGATATCCGCAGGGTTGTCCTTTCCTGGACAGTGTCTGAAGCATTGTATAGGTAGTAAACTTCTAACTTCATTAACACGGTTTTGTACAAACTGTTTCCATTCCTTATCTTCATTTTTTATCCAAAATAAGGCTACTTTACTATCTGACCAACAGAATGATTGTTTGATGTGAATTTCTTGATCAAAAACTTGAAGAATGGACACCATGAGTCTGGACAATATCAAGATCGAGAGAAGTTCCAATCGTGGTATAGACTGCTGAACGAGTGGTGACACCCGAGTCTTTGATGCAAGAAATCTTGTAACAGTTCCAGATGCTGTAATAATTTGAAGATATACAACAGCACCGTAGGCCCTGGTAGAAGCATCCGAAAAACCATGAAGATTACATTCCAAGACATCATCTTCTAATAGATTATTGAAGTAGCATCGTGGTAAGTGAAATACCTCAGCCGTCGACATTACTTCCATCAACTTTCTAAATCGTTGAAGCAGTTCACCTTCTATTGGCTCATCCCATTCTAATCCTGCTTTACAAAGATCCTGAAACAGAATCTTGTACTGAACAATGAAAGGTGACAGTAGTCCCAGAGGATCGTAAAACTTGGAGGCCACACTTACAACATGACGCTTAGTAGGAATAACATCAGAGGAGGACCTTGAGATTGATTTCATATCAAATACCAAAGTATCTTCAGCGGAATTCCAACCAATTCCAAGCACCCTTTGATAATCAGCCAAGGTTGAGTTACCGAGAAATGATTTTGTGAAGCTCTCATCATCTTCTCTAATTTGAAACGAATCTACTATGTTTGAATCTACATCTTCCTCCGTTAAATTAATTCCGCTTGAGGTTTCATTTACATTCAGGTTTCTATTAGGTTCATGTTCCAGAATGTGGGTACTTTCTCTTGAAATACCTTTCTCTGAATTTTCTTCGTTTAATTTCATTTCCTCAGATTGAATTTCTTCTGATTTTAATTTCTCTGTTAATAATCTTGAGTTAGATACAAATTTCCGAAGACTGAATCCCCCATCTGCCAATACTGACTTTGCTTTCTGGTACAGTTTGTAAGCGGCAGCTTCATCCTTCGCTCCAGCAGACAAATCATCTACGTAAATGGACTTGAGAAATGTTCTGACAAATTCTGGGTCAGAATCTTTAAATTGGTCAATGTGTTGCTTGATTGTGGCGTTTAGAAGGAATGGACTCGATGAAACCCCAAAAACGACACGTGTAAACCGAAGGCAAATCATCCTATCATGTTCATCCATCCACAGGAATCGGAGTACATCTCTATCCTCAGGATTGACAGACACCATCAAAAAAGCCTTTTCGATGTCTCCTACAACTGCCACTGGATGGATCCTAAATCGAAGTAAGATATCAAAGATGTTCTCTGTCAGAGGCGGTCCAGCATATAAGCAATCATTTAGTGATGGACCGTTGGATTTCGATGAAGCATCATACACAATCCTAACCTTGGTAGTAGTTTTATCCCGTCTAACAACGGGGTGATGAGGAAGATAATGAACCTTGCCAACTTCACCAACAGTGGGATCAGGAACTATTTCCACGATACCTCTTTGAAGCTGTTCTTCAATAACTGCACCATACTCCTGGAATATTTCAGGTTCTTGATTAAGTCGCTTTAATAGACTAGTCAATCGTCTTGAGCTTAGTTCAAAATTATCTGGCAGTAATGAATGTGGAGTTTTCCAGGGAAGATTAACTTCATATCGTCCTTCCTTAAATTGAACTGTTTCCAGGAATTCATCATAGATAGACTTAGACTTGATCCCCAGTGCTTCAAGTTCCCAGAAGCGTTTAAGGTCGTCTTCAAGGTTAGATTGATTCACAAATAAAGATGTTATCTTGTTAGGCATCAGCAAGTTATGAGTCGAACTCTGTACTGGACCAGATAAAACCCATCCTAGCTTTGTATGCATGGCAACAGGTCCTTGCTCCCCCCGTGATGTTCTTCCAGTAAAAAAGTTCCATTGTTGATCTGCCCCAACCAATATATCGATCTGGATATCAAGGTCATCACTGATGTAATCTGCAAGCTGTAAGTGAGACAAATGAGGGTAGGTTTGTCGTGCTGCTCTGATAGGTTGATGACTAACTGGGTCGCAAATATGAGGAACAACAAAAGCAGAGAGCATGATATTTCCGTCTTTAGTTGCAACACAAACGTCGACAGCTTCCATGACTTGACTTGGAGTTACTTCAGATTTAGACCCAAAGGTATTGATCAAGACTGACTGTGTCCCTGTTACTGAGAGATTCAGATTCTCCTTGATGTTGGTACAAATGTAAGATCTTTGGCTTCCACTGTCGAAGATGAGTCGAACATACTTCCGCAGTTCAGGATGGCTTGGGTTGAAAATAAATGCTCGCGCAGTCTGAAGCAGGATCGGAGTAGAAGAGTTGGTATACAGTACCATAGAGTTGTTTCCAGATGACAGTCGTTGTTGACCATGACCTTTGTAGCTATTACTACAGTTTGACCCTGTAAATGTCAAAGGAGAGTTGATTGATTCATTTCCATATGAAGAATTGGTGAGCCTTGCATCCTGTGAGTAAGTAGACCTTGAATTTACTGAACCATTTCTTCCACTAATCATGCCATTTTCAAATGTTGACATAGTGTTGACTGGCTGATTTTCGTGCAATCGTTCATTCACACCATGAGGTTGATTTAAATTCTGAAATTGTTGTCCCTCATTGAAACTTCGGTGAAATGACTTATTTTCATTATACTGACTCTGTCTACTGTCATATGCTGGCCTACTGACAATGTCTCGACGAAATGTTGACGGAGTGTTAACTGAATTTGAACAAATACTAATGTGATGACTTCCTTGACATCTAGGACATCTTCTTCTGTCTGGACAATTTCTAACAATGTGCCCCTTTTTCAGACAGTTGAAGCATTTTCCCCAGCGTACTAAAACCTGTTTCCTAGCCGGAACACTTGTGACAATGTGACAGCAATTGGATGGATGATTGGACCTGCAGTATGAACATATGATCTGACTATTGGAATTTGGTAGGTGCCTGGTAAGAAGCGATGTAGCAGAACCAATTCTACTTCTTAACAGATTGTTATCTGGTTTGTAGTTCTTCGCAGTCTGGTAAGTATTGGAGAAACTCTCCCCTGATGGGAGCTGATATACCCTTTCACGTGCTTCAAGTTCAAGAGAAAAGGTTTGTAAAATTGCATCCAAATTCCATTCTTCTCCTTTAGTATCTCTGCTGATAATCAACTTCATTTCTGCAGGCAATTTTGTCATGAAAACGGACAACAGCAAACAGCCGTACGCGTCTGAGGGCACCCCAAGGGATTTTAGGGCTCTCACCTTCGCTTCAACAGCATCGTATAATTTTCTTAACGACCTTATGTTATTGGAGGCTGATTCTATATATAGAAGTCCTTCCATGTGTTGGTTAATAATGAGCTGCTTGTTACCAAATCTATGTTTAAGTATATCAATAGCTTCAGCATAATTCTCAGAAGTCAGAGGAAGGCCTGCTATTGCATCTGCCGCAGACCCTTGTACTAAGGAATTTAGGTAGGTATATTTTTCTATGGTTGCTAGGTTTGAGTTATGTATCGCATTTTCAAAGGTATCCCAGAAATTTTTCCAATTGGCTAAATTACCATCAAACTTCTTAAGTTCCAATTTTGGTAACTTGAGTGTCTTGCTGTAGCTTGGTTGAGTATTTGTTTCCAAAAGAGAGAGGTTATCACTGACCGGGACATCATGTACTGGCTCAATTGACGAAACACCTTTATTTAAATTACCCTCGCTTGCTTCATGGCGTGGAAGGGTTGTGCTATCATGAGTGGTAGGCTCTGTTTGTACCTGAGCTTTCGTTTGACAAATGTAGGCCTACAGAGGTTGCTTCACAGCTGGTTTCAATTCTTTCTAAAGCTGACTGAATTATTTCCTTATACTGATCCGTTTCTTCAATTTCTTCACTTATATTTTCCTCGTCTATTGAATTCAGGATTTCTTTATCATACGTCAAAATTATTTGGGCCTTTTCTTCTAAGTTCCCCTTCAGACGAATAAGTTTAGGCATCAACACTTTGAAATTTATTTCCGATATAACTGATAGATTTTCATCGACTTTATCTATAAGTCTTTTCACTGACAATCTGTGTCCTTCACGGATCTTTAATTTTCGTTTAATACTAGGCGGCATGGCTTGAAATTTGAAAACAACAATCAACAATCAAATTGACAACCGCGTGGAGAGTTCTGTCTTTTCAAAACGAGGCTCTTGTCGTAGTACGATTTTCATTGAAATTTGACATTAATTCTCAGCTCTCACCCTTCAGAAATACTTTAATTCACTTGAAAACCCATCCGTCTCGTCGGACCATGTAGAATTTCTTTCGGGCGAGGCTTCAGCAGCCAGGTTGGGATGGAAAAACACAGAAAAACTTCAACACCTGACTTCCATTTCTATTATTCAGAACTGACAAACATTAATACAGCCGCAATTCGTATCTGGACAATGATTTCGATTATCAGGTCTCTAATTGTAACCCGACCCGAATATCTCACAATAAGTAAACAGGGTCCCTATATACCCCACCCCGATCGCAACACGGAATAGGTCTTGTTTGTATTGAAATTGAAACTAAACGAAATGAAATGGGTTTTGTGAGGTATTACTGCTCTGCTCCGACTGCGCTAATGAAAACATGGATCAGCGTCAAGTCTTTCGGATGGTACGAAAAATCTACATTAGCCCAGTCGGTGCACGAAGGTAAGACGATAAACCTCATTTCATTTGATTTTATTTCAGTTAGTCTGTACAACGTTGTTGATTAATATTATTTATTTTTTAGTACCGTCAACAACAGTTACCACAGGACAACTAACAGCAGAAGCTGAAACAACGACACAAACTACAACAGAACCGACAACGACCACCACACCCACGACTACGACGACGACTACAACTACGACTACGACGACAGTAGCACCTCCCGTTTGTACCCCTGGTTTTACGTCTACTTCCGGTTACTGCTTCTTGATCTCTACAATCAAACGTTCGTGGACGAGTGCAAGGACCAGCTGTCGTGGTTATGGAAATGCTGATCTGCTAGTCATAGACAGCTCAACGAAGCAAAGCTTCTTTAATAATTATATGAGAAATAACGGTAAATTGCGGCTTTTCTTCTCCTAGCCCTAAAATCCTTGGTAGATCAGTGACAATCTGATTAAAATACAGATACATATTTCGTTTCGTTTTTTTATACTCGAAGATCTGCACATTTTAGCTCATATGACGTCATATGTGGACTTCGGGTTAGGGTTAGGACCTGCAGATTTCGCCAAAGACTTTAATCACAATCCACATATGACGTCATATCCCGCCCATTATCAGAACGCAGGTTATATATCAAATCCTCCGGGTCCTAGTGTAGTAAAGAAAGTGTAGTAAAAGGAAACTTTGAACTATTAAAAACGAAACGAAATAGGATCTGTGTTTTAATTACATTGGCTCATTGAGTAAGGTCCATTATAATAGGCTGGTTGGAGAAGGTGACAAATCTAGCTTTGGGGGAAGAAATTCCTACCCAAACGATTTCTTCGTTTTCTGAAACAACGCTTCAACACATTTCAAACCATTCTGTGTACAAGCATTTGTATCACTTTCCTATATGTTGATAATACATTTCTAGGCTGTAAAATTGATATTTTTGACGTTCATAAATGGTTTTCCATTTCAAAAGTTCAAAGTGCTGTAAAAAATTTTGCTCAACTCCGATCGGCAGGGAAAATATTTCTTAAACACTAGGGACATAGTTGTTTCAGAAAATGAAGAAATTTCTTCCCACAGATTTTCTACTCCAACCAGACTATAATTACCCCGGTGGAGGATCCATGTTCATCCGGATTTCCGGCATGGTGCTGGCAAATGACTTAGTATAAAAACAACTATGGTCCAGACGCCCGAGTGCACGCTGGCATACACTTGATAGAACCATTGACAGTTAGAATTCGATATAGCACCGCTGTCCGAACAAAATTTCACTCACAGCACACTGTTTAGTATATGAACGTTTTCGTTAGCTCTGTTGGATGGATGGAAATGGGGTTTAACGTCCACTCGACACAAATTAGATCATTTCGGGACTAACACGTAGTTTAGTTTTATTTTAATAATTCGTTTACGCGTAGGGGTCTTTAGCAGTTGGGGGTAACTTGAGGACCCGGAGAAAACACACGAGGTTGGACAGCGACCAAACTCTCATGGAGCTGAAAAATTGGACAATAAACACCATTTCACTTGTTGTCGGAATTGAAATATTGTTGGTTGTTTATTTATTGTTGTAGTAGTTTGTTGTTGAAATATTGTTGGTTTTTTATTTATTGTTGTTGTCGTTTGTTGTTGAAAAATGTTGGTTGTTCATTGTTATCGTTGTCGTTTGTTGTTGAAATATCGTTTGTTGTTGAAATATTGTTGGTTGTTTATTTTTGTCGGTTGTTGTTGAAATATTGTTGGTTGTTTATTGTTATCGTTGTCGTTTGTTGTTGAAATATTGTTTGAGATGTTGGTTCTTATTGATGTTGTTTTTGTCGGTTGTTGTTGATTACATTTTACCTCATCTAGCCATTCTATTTACAGGTCATACAAACTCTTACCATTTTGGCGTTCATCATATTTATTCTAATGGCAACTTTGAGTTAGTGGACGGCCGGACACAAGCTACTACAACATTTACCTACTGGGGCACGGGTGAACCAAACAATTTTGATGGTTCCGACTTGTGTGGTTTTATCAACTGGAAAAACAGTTTTACCGAACTCAGATGGAATGACGGAGCATGTACTTATGAGGACTACTATATCTGTGAAGTCAATATTTGATAGAATATCGGGGAGATGATAGCTGGTGTAGTATTTGGCAAGCTGTCGTCAACATGTTAAATACCGTTACTAATCTTGGCAAAACATCACACAATGGCTTCGATAGCGGGAGCGAGGGAAAGATATAACAAGGCAATTGGGGTTTAACGTCCATTCGTTGCAAACTAGGCCATTTCGGTTCAATTTTATTTCAATAATTCGCTTGCGCGTAGGGGTGTTTAGTAGCGGGGGAAACTTGGAGACCTGGGGGAAAACTCACGAAGTTAGGGGCTTCTATAACGAGTTGAAGGAGTGGGGTAGGGGTCTATGAATACTGTGCTACTGACATAAATATTTTATTTTAAATGGTTGAAAAAGGACCCGAGAACAGACAGAACATAGAACTGGACGATATCGCTGTTTTCTGATAACTTTATTATTGACGATTTGTATTTCTATACGACAGTTTTATACCGAAAAACCGATATATCGCCACTTTAATATTACCCCCCCCCCCTATAAACTTTTCTACGTATTGAAAAATGTGACGTCACCAATTGCTGTTGTTCTATAATTATTTTAAAGGACAATATTGGTGTCGGTCATTATCACATTTTTTATTTCGTTATTCTCTTATCTAGTGAGAGCCAACTATTTATTTATTTTTGAAATTGTCAGATATTCTCCCACAGTGTCATAGAACAACTTTTGGTCTTCGAAGGAATGTTTAGTGAGCAGAAATTCGCCCGTGTATCTGTTATCGCTCATCATTTCATTCCGATATATAGCAGGATAACTCGTGTTTTCCTTTTGCGTTCGTCACTTCCGGTACATGAAACCTTTATTACGCATCGGTTTAAAGAGTTCTATCAATATATGTGATAATCACTGACACCAATATTGTCCTTTAAGGAACGTGGTGATAGTACCTTTATTCAATATGACGGAACCTGCAGATTTCGCCAAGGTCTCGAGATGTAGATATATATGTTTTGGATAGTGTATATGTAAATGAAGTTGTTTAAGATATTACGCTAGAGCAGTATCAAAATATGTCGTAGAAAGATGCATCATGTAAAAGCTAAACCTACCTATTGTAGATCTTTATTCTGGCTTCTAATGTTATGTAAAATATTATTTAGACGACATCTCTTAAAACGATTTATTTGGATTGAGAGAATAAAATGGACAATCGAGGCTAAGTCTTGTTTGTCAAGTACAGTTATAACGATAATAAACGATGTTGTTGTACTTAGTGTTTACCGTCCGCTTCCAACGAAGTTGATATCGCAGACAAGTTGTCTTGTTTTCATTTTAATGATCTTAAGGCACGCACATGGGTCTTTGCTGTGGTCGGCCAGCTAGAGTTCGAAGCGCGATGCGCTAGACCACTAGACAAACAGCAAACAATCTAGACGATTGCGTGACAATTAACCATTTCGATGACGCACTTAACATCGTACAAATCAATTAATGTCTGTCAGAATACCTTTAATTTTATCGATCTGTTTTCTAATCAATCGATAAAAATCATTTCGTTGTGTTGCCTTAATGAAGTGATTATTAAGCATCTTCACTTGATTTTGTTGTTGTTGATTGAGTACAGGGGTGTAACTTGTGCTTGTCTGGGGCGGGGTTGGGTGGATGTAGGTAACTTGTGCGTGTCGTCGGCGGGGTTGGGTGGATGTAGGTAACTTGTGCGTGTCGTGGGCGGGGTTGGGTGGATGTAGGTAACTTGTGCGTGTCGTGGGCGGGATTGGGTGGATCTTGGTAACTTGTGCGTGTCTTGGGCTGGATTGGGTGGATCTTGGTAATTTGTGCGTGTCTGGGGTGTGGTTGGGTGAATCTAGGTAACTTGTGCGTGTTTTGGGGCGGGGTTGGTGGATGTAGGTAACTTGTGTGTTTCTTGGGGCTGTGTGGGGCTGGAGTGTTTGCGGGGTGGGGTGGGGTAACTTCTGTGTTTGGAGGTGTTGTATTGTGTGTGTGTGTGGCGGGGGGGGGGGGGTAACTTGTGTGTTGGGCGAGGGGATGTAACTGTAGTCTGGTAATTAATTCTCGCAAAACTGGGACACCCATCAGTTGTCCATTCCCATATTGTTTCAATGCCATTTAGTAATTGAACTGGATCGCTCAGTAATAAGCAGTAATTATATTCCATAGAATTGTGGCCCGTATAATTATACAAGGAAGCGTATGGGGTCACATCTGTGATAAGCCGTCGTGACACAATGTAGTGTCTCATTTTCACCGTCGTTGAAGTACTGCTGTTCCATAGAATATTCTACCATAGATCATAGTTGGTGTGACATCTTTGATTTGGCCAGGATCGTGTCACTCAGGTGGATGCCTGTTTTCAGGAACCCGATCGTTGGAGAAAAGTAGGACGTTAAACACCCTCCCCATTATTTTAATTTCTATTCCTTGTAGCACCCGCCAATTTATTGTAATCTGGTGCCGAAAGTTTAAACAAATGAAATCGGATGGGATGGAATGAAATGAAATGGGGTTTATAAACGTCCTACAATGACAGCTGCCTAGTCGTTCGGATGGGACGAAAAACCGAGGTCCCTTGTACACATTGGCGTGCACGTAAAAGATCCCTTGGCAGTTGGAATTCGATATAAGAGTAGGCCGAAGCGCCGCTGCCCAGGCAAAATTTCCCTCATGGCACTCTGCACCTTCTTCCATTAGCCCAGGTCAGGTGCAGAAGAGTAGGACGTTAAACCCCATTTCATTTCATTTATAAACGTCCTACTGTTCTGGCCCGACTGGACTAATGAAGACGGACATACTCCATAAGGTGTGCTGTGAGGGAAATTTTTTCCGGACAGTGGAGTTACGGTCTACTATGAATTCCAATTGCCAATGGATCTTTCATGTGCACCCATATGCGTACAGGGGGCCTCGGTGTTCGTCCACAAAACTAACAAGAGGAAACCCACGCTGTAAAATCTCGAGGAACTTTCTCGTCGGACACAGAGAGCGAACCCGCATGGCTCCCAATATTATTAACAAAATGCACCGTAAAGAACACATGACAAATGTACGTCCTCGTTATCCCGGTTGGTGGAGAAAAGTAGCACGTTACCTCCGCCGCATCACCCACCTCATACTCCGCGCAGCGTTTCGTTTGATTACAGGTAATCTCACTATACACTGCTATTATGAGTGGATATTGTTGTGTAAAATTTTGATTGGTCAGTAATCCGACTACCAACCAATCACTACCTACCATACAAAAGCTTTACATTTAAAACGAGTGCCAGTATTGGACCAAATATGTTTACATAACGTTACGTCATGGCTCACGCTTTTATTATGCCTAATTAACCCGTGCATAGGAGAATACTGCAGTAAAACTAATTGTGTGACAAACGAGGCTATCAAGTCGAATGAAATGAAAACAATACCCTTTGGAAACGAACATACTTTCACCGTTTTTAATACCTTAAATCACTGTCCAAAGTTTTAGGGAAGGCTCAGATTAAACGAAGGACTGTCATGTTGCTGTACTTAGTCATAGCTTTCATTGAACGGGGAGATTATACACACTCCCGCAAAAGTTCAAGAAACAGACGCTATTCCAGCAATGGTCAGAGAGAGATTTCTCGGGCCATTGCTTAAGGAATATGCACCCACCTCGGCCTTTTCATTTCTTTACTTTATGGCACATTGTAGATTGAGGAAATTTACCAACAATTTTTAATCAAATTTAGCACTTATTTTTTAAACAAAATCCATTACAGCTTTTCATTTCTGTACTTTATGGCACTATTTTAGATGGAGGCAATTTACCAAAAATTTTTAAAATGAAATTGATTAAAGCATTACATTCCCGACAGTTTTCAATAGAATTGATCAATAGAATTGATTAAAGCACTTACGAGGGTTGCCCTCGTCAACAGAAACCGATAAGTACCAATATATGGCGAAGTGTTGTCAGGTAGCAATAATGCTAGAATTTTTGCTATTGAAATTAATGATTGCATTATATTGTATTAATTAATATCTTTGGCAAGCTACTAGGTTCACATATGTGTACTTAGTGAATATATGACACTGTTATTTAAAAAGAGTTATAATTAGCTGGTTCTGTGAGAATGAGAACATCACCAGATTACACGTGATTGGAAATTTACCAATTGCATCATTTGGTTTAAAGTAACCAATCATATCAGTACTTGCACAGGTTCAGGGAGATGAATAGCCTAGTCTGTGCGTGATGTCCATTGGTCCTATAAAAGAAATCATAGCAAACTTTTAAGACAGATATTCCGGTGAGATTACCATCTGAGTCCCTAAACCATTGATTGGGCGAGTCGGGCTGAATGGTGTTTGAGAGAATGACTTGTATTGACTGTAATCTACTATGCTTGTATCTATGTATCCGGCTATGATATATAAAATGTAAAAACGAACTGTTGCGTTGCTATTCCTGGTAAGACAAACGTCTTAAGTCTTAAGTAACTGAGATAACATAACATAACATAACACCCAAATTTATATAGCGCAATAAATACTCGTATTAGGAGTTCCAAATGCGCTTGCCAAGTTATACATTTTGGTTCCATTTCATCCATAATGTTGTATGAACAGGTGACTTTTCAGTCTTGATTTGAAAATGCAGACTGACTTTGATGTTTAATAAGAAGACAAGAAGAAGGCAATACACATGGGTCTGACAGTAAAACCCATGGTACTACAGTCACTCGTCCCACTCAATGATCCATAGATCTGGGCGATATGCCCGGAAACAAATGACCGAACAAGGATCGGGGAACAGATATAACCTATATTAAGTGGGCTTATATAAAAAAATATTGAACAGAATTAATTGCCTGGCGCAAATAGGGTTTATTTTTGTTATAAGTTGGCTGTTTACTGGTACACGGATGTCGCGTTTATACTTAAAAAAATAGATAATTAAAAAGGGAATATTATGTTGAACAGTTCAGTCAATTACTTCATTCCGGGCCGATTAAGAGCAGTTTGGGGAATAGCGGGTTCTCAATTGACAATGTTATCTTTGTAATGATAGGAAACAAAGTCTCGATTATCCATTTCTAAATTAAGAAAAAACCCGTGATAGGCATCTTTAAATGAAATGAACTGGGCTTTTCGTTCTGCACCGAAAGGGCTAATAAAGATGGTCATACATACGGTCGGTTTACCCCCACTATTCACTGAGTTACCGGCCCTTGCCGTAAGAGGGAAGTGTCCCAACTGTTAGTTTGTCTGAAACACTCGAGTCGTCAAGTCAAGTTCACGATCTGCCTTAAAATTTCACAAACAGCTTGGAACGGGAAAGTAAACCCTTTTGCAAATAAATTTATGTAGACGTTTTGAGGAAATGGTTGACCAATATCGTCCCTGATGTAAATATCGAAACTTTGAACGTAATGGTTTGCGACTGACATAAATTTTGGTGATGAACAGGCCAGAGAAAATCTTTGATATAGAAGCTAGAATGGAGGGTAATCTAACATTAGTTGTTGCGGCTTTTTAATGTTAGACAATAAGATCTGAATGTGAATCTAGAAGGTATAGTAATAGCATATTATAAGTAACATCATGAGTATGTCAGTATTTGAACGAAGACGTTGATATGGGTCACGTGTGGGTGTCAACGCTTGACTTGTATTTAACAGTGGTTAACTGGTAAGAATATTTGGCGTAATAAATGCCAGTTTGTCTTTATTTATTATTTGGGGGGAGCCTGTTCGGCTTTGTTGTTCTGCAATATAATTATTACATGGAACATCCACTGTGTCCACAAAGTAGTAAAGTGAGTGTTTTCTTTAATAACTTATGTGAGCTATGTTCAACCTTGTTGTTCCGCGATCTAACATGGAACACAAAATAAGGTTGTCTTAATTTATTTCAACTGTGTCGGCAAGTAGCGAAGCGAATGTTTTTCTTTAAAAGGCTCAGCCTTGTTGTTCCGCAATCTAATATGGGGCATACACTAAGGTTGATTTAATTTATTTCTGATGTGTCGGCAAGTGTTACGTGAATGTTCAGCCTTGTTGTTCCGCAATCTATGGAACATACACTAAGGCTGACCTATTTTTTAGTATATAAGAGGGTGTGTAGAAGCAAAGTTTAGGGGCTTACCTGTGTGGAAGCAAATAGTAATGCGAATGGTTTCTTTAATAATTTTGAAACCTGTCCAGCCTTGTTGTTCCGCAATCTAACATGGAACATGCACTAAGGTTGACCTATTTCTGAGTATATAAGAGGTGTGTGGAAGCAAAGTTAAGGGGCTCACCTGTGTGGAAGCAAAGCTAAGGGGTTTACCTGTGTGGAAGCAAATAGTAATGCGAATGTTTTCTTTAATGATTTTGGAACCTGTCCAGCCTTGTTGTTCCGCAATCTAAAATGGGACATACACTAAGGCCGTTGTAAATTATTTCTGCTGTGTCGGCAAGTAATACCGTGATTGTTTTTTTTTTCTTTAATAATTTTAAGTGAGACTGTTCAGCTTTGTTATCCAACAATCTAACCTGGAACATACTCCAAGGTCAACATTTTTGAGTATATAAGGGGCTTACCTGTGCGCAAGCAAAGTTAAGGAGTTTATCGGTGTATAAGAAAATTAAGAGGGCTTGCCTGTGTGGAAGAAAATTAAAGGGGGCTTACCTGCGTGGGAGCATAGTTTAGATGGAAGCAAATTAAAGTTGGGCTTACATGTGTGGGAGCATAGTATACTTTCCTCTGAATTACCGTCTTGCCTATAGATGTAAGTATTGCAGGCACAGTGCTTCCGCTCCGTAATCCGTTTACGAATATCAAAACTAAGACAATGACAACAATTCTAACTTTATTAACATTCAATACCAACTCAACCCACTTCGACCCATAACACACTTCATCCCATAATACACTTCACCCCATAACACACTTCACCCCATAACACACTTCACTTCTCCCCATAACACACTTCATCCCATCACATATTTTCCTAACCCATTTTTGGTAATCCCGGTCAAATTATTCCGTACATACAGGCTTTGAACTTTTATGCATTCTGTTCCCACTTTGAAGTATATTCGTTCATTCCCGATAAATTAACCCCAATGATTCTAGCCGTAGATAAGTGATACGTGGCCGTTATAGATGACTACCCAAACCCCTTTGATTTCACACCGGTAATCCCTTATTGGCTTCCACATAAGTAAGCACAATGATTTGCTTCCACACAGGCAAGCTCACTTACTTTGCTTCCAACACAGACAAGCCTCCTTATTTGCTTCCACAAAGGCAGGCCTCTTACTTTGCTTCCAACACAGGTAAGCACCTTAATTTGCTTCCACACAGGCAAGCCCCCTTTAATTGGCTTCCATGTATACTATTCACTGAGTTTTGCCTATAGGGCTCCTCACAGTGGAAGCACTGTGCCTGCAATACTTACATCTATAGGCAAGACGGTAATTCAGAGGAAAGTATACTATGCCAGTTCCTTTTTAAGGGATTAATTAACAATTTACGGTGCAACAATGGGGATTAGTTAGGATTAATTTGGGGCCAATCGGAGGATCAAAACAGTTCATTGAAAGACACCTACCCCATGGGCTCCACAGTGTGTTATGATAGAAATGTTTTACTAGGAAAGAGGTAGCCTACTAGGCCTACGTCCTACTCTTAGGCCTACTTCGAGTTCCAACTTTCATACGTGTACAAATTAGAAGATCGGATCAAAAACCTGTAAAATTACTACGTATATTTGCCAAGTAGAAGCCTAAGGCGTTATATTCTTTTGTTTTGTTTTGTTTTGTTTTTTTAAATCTAGTTAAAACACCAATGACGTCAAAACATCACGCCATAATGGCGGTCCCCATGACGACGGTAGAAAAACGTCAAATAATCTGAATTTAGTTACAATCAAATTTCAGAAAATCTAAAAGAAATGTCTACATTTTTTGGTGGTTTTTAAATGTTTACCGGTTGAAGTATGTCAATTACAAACATAAAATGTCCATGAAAGGATTTAGAAGTATGGAGCGGAATTTCAGTCATAGTTCTTACCCCTAACCTAGTAATGCTTATGCTGCATTCTATGCATGTAGCTTCTTACTTACATGTTGAAATGACTATATTTAAACATATAAAAATGCTAATTCATATGTCTGACTTCTTAAATATTGCAGTTACAATTTGTATTTTGTCCTTTGTCCATTATTTATTGTGGTCGTTTTAGATTCGTAATGAATATTCGCTACGCCGCTACAATCACTGATAAGGATGACATCTATGAGACTTAATGAGCCACTAACTTTTTTCCACCGACATAATGATCTAGTTTGTGTCGAGTAACCTAGACGTTACCCCCCCCCCCCCATCTCTCTCTCTTTCTTTCTCTCCCTCCCTCTCTCTCTCTCTTATGTCAAACACTGTGGTTGGCATTGATTTGCCACTTAAGCGTGTAAATAGCCAATTTAACATGAACTGTTTTAATGGCATTTATTAATTGAACTAGAGTATACAGGTCAAAATTCTATGGAATACAATTACTGCTTATTACTGAGCGTCGTTTCGACTAGGCTTCTCTCAGTAATAAGCAGTAATTGTATTCCATAGAATTGTGACCTGTATACAATTTAACATGGCTAGGAATTAAAATTATGAAAGAAATAGGTAATAATGGGCTTGGTGTATTTTTTGAATCGAGTAACAACACCAATGACTTCAAAACGTGGCAAGATCTCATTATTAACGTCACCTGCAGATTTTTTCAAAGTCGCCAAGCGAGATGTAAGAAGGATTAGGAAACTTGGTTGTTGGCGAGGTTGTGGGTTAGGGCAAGGGTTAGGGTAAGCGACAGCCCTGTTTAAATCTCGTGACCTTTCACGAAACCTGCGGGCGGTCGGATGGCCGAATGGTTAGCTCGTGCGCGCTGTGTCATAAAGCCTGTCATTGATTCAACTGGCGTGGTTTCGAATCCCAGGTACGGTGTGACAAGGAGTAGGGTCGCCTATACAACCTCGTGGGTTTTCCCCAGGTCCTCCGGTTGCCTTCCACTGTTAAAGACCCCTACGCGCAAGCGAGTTATTGAAATAAAGTTAGTCCCGAAATGACCTAGCTTGTGTCAAGTGGACGTTAAACCCCATCCCGATCTCTCTCTTGACCAAATCTGCAATAGACCTGATGAAATAGATCCAACCGTTAAAACATCACGCGATAAGAAGTAATGGTGGCGCCCATGGCAACGATAGAAATACGTCATGATCTGCAATAGGCAGATTTTCCTCTTCCATAATACATGTACATCTCATAATAAACCCTACCTAAATAGATAATCGATGTAAATATTAAAGAAAACACTCTTCAGGCAACAGCAAACAAATCTTGTTATTTCATAACATCACGACGAGAAGTGCCTCCAAGGTGTTTGCTTTTGTGTCGGGACCGGTGGTTCGGTGCGCGGGGTTGGGGTGGGGGCACTCGGATCGTATCCTACGCAAAATAATACTGCAGACAAGTTGGGTCTGGATTTGTGGCCATTTGATGGACCCCCCCCCCCTTCGTGCAATGTTTACATAACACCTAACTGCTTCGGGCAAAATGATGCATTTTACTCATTTTAATACCCATTTACACTAAATAGGAAATATTTTTTAACTACAAATACTTCAATCATCTTTATTTATTTATTTTTGTACCCCCCCCCCCCCCAAAAAAAAAAATGTTTGAGAATTGAATTTGTCGGAGTAAAAAAGTTAATATGCCGAACTCATTAAGTCTCGTCGATGCCATGCTTATCAGTGATTGTAGCGGCCAAGCGAATATTTACTGCAGAATCAGTTTGGGTCGAAGCGTGTCTACCCGAAGAGTGAGATATACAATTAGAAGTTGATCGGAGGTCACATGTTACATAGATTAATTACCGACCGAGTAACTCATTATACTATGAGTAATAATATACCACAGACAGACAGACAGAAATGGGGTTTAACGTCCACTCGACACAAACAAGGTCATTTTGGGACTAACATATGGTTTCAAATTTATTTCAATAATTCGCTTGCGCGTAGGGGTTTTTAGCAGGTTTTTAGCAGTGGGAGGAAACAGGACTGCCCGGAGGAAACGCACGAGGTTGAGAAGGCGCCCCTATCTCCATTCCACATACGCTCACACCAGGGATCGAAACCCCAGCCGCAAGCCAGAGGTGACCGGCCAGCTAGAGGTCGAAGCGCGGCACGCTAGACCACTAGTATAGGCCATCCCACCCCCCCCCCCTAATAATATACCACCCAAGTAACTCATTATACTTTGAACCATGTACATAATATTTTCATGACACCTCACGCGACGTCAATCATTTGCGTAAACGGTGCGTCCATTCTTTACATAAGACGTAACTGAATACATAAAAAATGTTTTATTAAGATATAATTTGTCGGAAGAATAAAGTTAATATTTGGGGCTCATTAAGTCACATCGATGCCATTCATATCAGTGATTGTAGCAGCCTAGTGAATATTCACTGCTGATCAGTTTGGTCAAAAGTTAGCCGTACTAACTCTAACACTGTTTTAAACCTCACTGACTTCTTATGAGATTTTAGCATGAACTGCGGCGAAGCAAAGAAGAACCAAGAACGCACACCTATATTGATTCTTTTAAACACGGCCTACGGGTCACGTGATTTAATGGTGTCCGAGTGGGCTAGATACAACCTAGAACGTTTGTTTTGGTTTTAAAATTGAATGAAATAACGGGAAAAAACAATGGCAACCGGTACGTAAGTTACGCAAACGTGTGATTCAATCACGGACATGCCTGTTCAATTTTTAAAATAGGTCTTGTCTCGAAGTATCAGGCGCAGGGAGACGTGCATGATTTACCACAATCTAAATCTACCCACTCCACATGACAACAATGTTTCAAGTTTTAACTCAGTAACTTATTCCATGTTATAGGCCTTATATTTTTTTTTAAATTAAAGCTTTTTGGTGACGAAATCGGGCATTTAACAGCTCGATATTGTACATATAACTTGTCTATAATTTCGTAGGGATCAGACCACAGTAGTTAAAAATGAAATGAAATGGAGCCTTCTGTCCTGAAGTTCTGTTCTGCTCCAACTGGGCTAATGAAGACAGGCATACGTCATACAGTAACAGTGTTCTGAGGGAAATTTTGCACAGGCATCTGGCACTACGACCTACTCTTATATCAATTTTCCAACTGCCAAGGGATGACCGAAATGTTAGCGTGCACGCTGTATCATAAGTTTATGTCTAGTGGATGTTAAACCTTATTTCTCTCTCTCAATTTCCCTACCCACCGACCGGCGACAAGGGGACTCAGGCGTGTCATATTAAAATGGTCTAAGCATTAGTGCAGTGCTTTTTTTTTTTATAATTTCCGGTCTAAGGATTACGGTTCTATTATTTTATTATTACATGTCTTTCAGAAAGAGAATTAGATGATCAAGTATTTATCCAAGTACACGAATCAAATCCCGAAAATGAACTGGATTATAATCAAGTTTTGAATGAACTACAAGAACTACAAAAGTCGTATAATGTACTACAGAAGGAATATACGGAACTACAGGAACATTTAAATGCCGTGGAGATGAAATATCAGACAGAGATGGCTGACAATAATCACATCTCAGTTGAAAAAAATTCAGATTTTATTATGAAATTATTTGATGATGTTGTTAATCTGTTTGGTAAACAAGAATTTAGGTTAGTTACAAATCGGATTAAATTATAGTATGTTGTTTCCAACGTGTATCCAAGACTTGTATGTGACAAGGAGTCAGGACCATCTGTCTCACACTGTGAGGGTTTGGATGGCCGAATGGTTAGCGCAGGACTGTCCCTCAAAATGCTTTCAAGTCCTGCACCCCTTAAAGCAGCCAAAATGTCCTGCAATTGCTCACATGGAAGATTTCTGCACAGCAAATTAATAATCCATCGAATTCCACCGGCATTGTCTCCCCTTGCTACTGTGGGTTTCCTTTAGATCCTCCCAGATTCTCCCACAGCTCAAGACCAGTAGGTATAGTCATGTGACCACATACAAATTGTACTATTTGCCTTCAATGCAACAAGGTTGGAATATTACTGACATAAATTTGAATACTGTACGGTAATTGAATATGAAAAAAAGCGAGGTGCATCTATTTTTATTATGTCTGAATTAGAATATTTTCTTGATACATGTACATGTGATCAGAATCTATCTGCTTTAATAATAAGAGTTATTCCCCTTTAAACTTGTAATAGTGGAGATGCTCGATTCACAGTTCCAGAATTAAATTCTCTCAATTCCAAAACTGGTGTCAATCGAGTGAAAAGGAGAATTTCGAAGTACATGTGCCGAATGTATAAAAATGTCTAGCCATTCATGACAGTTGAAACATATTTGTTACTTAAAATACGTCACGATTCTACTCACACCACCTCAGCTGTCGTGACTGGCAGAATTATGACAGGACTGAATTCTGCGATTGTAATTCTGTCGATTCAGGACGTTCTAGACTGTGAATCGAGCATTCCCTATGTCTGACAAGAAAAATTTTGAATTGGCTTTAAACTGGACTGAAAATAAAGGGGCATAAATCTGTGTTTCATTTGTTAGGGGACGTCAGGATTTTTTCCGAGTCCTTCCACTGCTAAAGACTCATAAAATTGAAGCAATCACATAGTTTGTGTTCAGTGGCCATTAAACCTAAACCCTGTTTATCTATCTTATAGTTATATTTATTTTCAGTGATGTAACAGTTTTACTGGAAGGTGGACGTCGACTGCCGGCTCACAGATTAGTTCTAGCAGCACGCAGTGATGACTGGGCGTGGGGCGACATTAACCTGAAATTAGATGTTGAAATTAATTTTTCAGGTAGGTATAAATAGAGAGAGAGTGAAATTGGATTTAATATATGGCCCAATTTTATTTCATTAGTTTGCTTGCACATATATGGGTCTTGAGCAGTGGGGGGAAACTAGAGGACCCTAAGAAAACCCACGATGTTAAAACCGAGGCCCTGTGTATACATTGACGTGCATGTAAAAGATCCCTTGGCCGTTGGAATTCAAGATCAGGCCATAGTGCCGCTGCCCTGGCAAAATTTCCTTTATAGCACACTGTAAGGCATGTGTCCGTCTTCATTAGCCCAGTCGTAGCAGAACAGTAAAACGTTGCACCCTATTTGATTTGATTTGATTTTTTAAGTTTCAAAATTTTTAAGCAAAACTGAAAACTGAACTTGCGTATATCTGATTATATTTGTGTGGTTTATTATATTTGTAGATATAAAGTATGATGTTGCTATGACTTTATTTAGATGGGTTTATACAGATGTCGTGGATTTAGACAACATGGCAGACTTGTTTCTAACCGATCTACTAAAGGCTGCTAAAAGATACAATATTATGTCCTTGTATGAAAGGTAATAGATGTTAGATTTTAAAGTAAGAGGGGTTTGGGTGGCTTAATGTTTTCGCCTGTCCAAGCTCGTTGTTTTTCTAATGGAAGCCACGGTGTCTCAGTGAGTAAGGTGTTAGCTTACCAACAATTGCTTATTGATTGGGAGGGGGGTTGGATGGCCGAATGGTTAGGTCCAAGCGTGCTGTATCATAAAGCCCGTCATTAGGTCATCTGGCATGGTATCAACTACACGGTTGTATATGACAAGGAGTAGACTCGCCTTTCCAACTTCATGGGTTTTCCATGGGTCTACAAGTTTCCTCCCACTGCTAAAGACCCCAACGCGCAAGCGAATTATTGAAATAAAATTAAACCATATGTTAGTCCCAGAATGACCTAGTTTGTGTCGAGTGGATGTTAACCCCATTTCTCTCGCTCCTTGTTGGTGTGTCTGGATCGAGGAACTGACAAGGAACATTGTTTAGCCATTGGGATGGGACAAGAAATCAAGGTCATATGTAAACATTGGCATGCGCTTAAAAGATCCCTTGACTGCTGGAATTCAATTTAAGATTTGGCTGTAACGCTGCTGTAAGGCTGTAATGCAGATGTCTTGGCAAAATTTCCCTCATAGCATACTGTATGGCGTATACCCGTTCCCATTAGCCCAGTCGCATTCACGTAAAAGATGGCTTGATTGTTGGAATTCTGTATAGGAGTAGGCCGTAGCGCCGCTGTCTAGGGAAAATTTCCTTCATACTCATAACTCATAGCACACTGTATGGCGTACGTCTGTCTTCACTAGCCCAGGTTCGGAGCAGAAGAGTAGGACGTTAAACCCCATTTCATATCGTTTCTTTTTGTTTATTTAAACATATAGATGCCAAGATGCTTTATTAGAACTGGTTAATAAAGGTGACAGTAGAACTATTGTTCAGTCCGAAGAGAAAACATCAGGTGTATCTGCAGAAGAGGAAACTTCCCCAGTCTTAACTGATGAAGAAAAACAACCAGTAAGTAAAACTTTGTGAAATAAATTGATTTAACTTTTTCATGTCTTCAATCGGATTCAAATACATATCGATGTCATAGTTCTGAAAGGTGTTAAGTTTCAAAACTTGTCGGATTTAGTTTTTGAGATATGAGAGGAAAATCTATTCCATTCTTAATAACGCAATTAGGATATCAACATTTTTAAAAGTAATTTTTTGGTGGAAGTTACCACCTTACAGTTCTGAAAATTTGCATAGAGAAAGCCCCCCCAATGTGATTAGCGATCCTATGCAAAAAAAGCTATTTGGGTCATAAGTGGTACTTAGAACCTTCGAGAACTATGGCATTGATATGTATATTAGGTTTTGTACTTTTATACTTTCAATGGCCTTCACTGCATGAAGATCTCACAAGGTCACGTCTGACATTTGATTAACCAGGGTTCCCGTGGTCCTTGAAAATCCTTGAATATCCTTAAATTTAAAATTTCATTTTCAAGGTCTTGGATATCCTTGAATTTCGCGGAAATAGGAAAATATCCTTGAATTTCAGTTGAGATCCTTAATTTTGTTTCAAATTGGTAATACTAGTAAGTTGATCTGAAAATCCCGTTTAGATTAGAAGTAATGCTGGTTATACTAAACAATAACTCTGACGTATACCTGTCAATCAACTGATCTAAATAAACAGCTGTGTTTTGTCACGTAATAACAAAATAAGCCAATGACATTTACTGTTAGCAACCAAATGATACTCTCACGTGACCCCATTGTCCAATTAACAAACTAGAAGCCACTACACTGACTAATCAAAATCGGTATTAGTAATTACATTAAACAATGCATAATAACGAAGGCAAGCCATGACATTGCAAATAAAATATGTCTTGCAAATTTCAAACTTCGTGGCTTGATAGCTATAACTGGCTAAGTCGCGATGAAACGAACATTCATCAAGCGAAATGCTGCATATGCAAGAAGAGTTTCAGTATCAAGAAGATGGGTATATCCGCTGTACGTTCACACGAAAAGAGTGAAAAACACAAAACACATCAAATTAACGAAAGCTACGTCATCAAATATGACTATTAGTTTCACATCGGCATCAGGCTGCAAGTCGACAGCTGCTGCTAGTGCTACAGAAAGGAAACCCTCTCTCCCTGCGACACGGCCTCCCAAAACCGGCCAAGCAGGTACAAGTGGCCAGACACAAATATCTGTCACTGGCAATGCCGTTTTAACTGCTGAAATTTTATGGGCAGTAAAATGTATTACGTCACATTATAGTATTACGGAAATAGACGAACAAATAGCTAAACTTGAAAAACTATTGAAACAATAATATATGTCAAAAAACTGTACTACTTTAGTTTAATCAGTTAACTGTGGTTCGAGTCGAAAAGGGAAATAACTCTGTTTTAAAAATGGCAGGAGTTTTCCCCAGTGTGCCGAAAGTCGATCTGTAACAATAAAAAAAAAAAAACAGTTTATGTCTTCAATTCCTTTTAAATATGAAATTATAACGATGGTTGGTAATGTTTTGGTTGATTTTAAGATGAAAAATTGTAACTTTAGGCTAAAAATGTCCTTGAAAATCCTGGAATTTGAGGTATATTTATCCTTGAATATCCTTGAAAAAAAGTTTGACTAAGCCGCGGGAACCCTGTTAACCAATCAGTGTTGTACAATTCTGTACACCATAAGCCAAGAACTCACAATAACCGACACGATTCATTGGCTAATCCCTCACACCATCAGAACATGTCAATGATAACAACTCTTTCAGATCCTATTTTAGTAAAGACAAGTAAAACGAAATTTTTATACGCCCACATTTTCATGTTGACTTATTATGCCGTCCACAATTTGTTTGTGTACTCTCTACAGGTCACAATTCTTATCTGATTTTGACGAAACTTAAAATATAGGTTTTTCCCCATAAGATGTCGACTGCTTTCGATATTGGCATATGTATCAAATGAAAAATTTATGGATTATGATTCAACATTTAAAATACAGATGGACCTGTGTGACGTATTTTATTGGAAAGCACAAAGCACATGCGAATGTTGTTAATTGTCCTATATATTGAAATGAAATGAAATGAGGTTTTTACGCCCTACTCTTCTGCGCCTAACCTGGGCTAATGGAAGACAACATACACCATGCAGTGTGCTATGAGGCAAATTGTGCCGGGCAACGGCGCAAAGGCTTACGCTTATATCGAATTCCAACTGCCAAGGGATCTTTTACGTGCATGCCAATGTGTACACGGGACCTTGTCCTTGTCAGACCCTCCGTTCTACATCACTGATGAGGGGAGACCACGCCGGAGATGAACTTTCTCAACCAATGCAGGGATCGAACACCCAACCTCCAGGCTTGCAAGCCAGCGCCTTACCCACTTAGTCATAATGTATGACGTATGACCATGTTCATTAGCTGAGTCGGAGCAGACCAGTAGGGCGTTAAACCCCATTTTATTTCACAATCATGTTTTAGAATAAGTTATATATTTATGTATTTCAGGCGAGTGTCGTCAAATATAAATTAGCTGAGGTCATCAAATGTAACAATGTCAGTGTTTTAGTAGAGGAAGGTGGCAGTGATGAATTAAACTTCAGTCTGGCTTCTCGCACGGACGATCAACAAACGGAATCAGATCAATCTGCCTATAAGTGTGACGTGTGTGACGCCAAATTTCATGTACTTGACGAATTAAAGGAACACAGCAAGATCCATCCGGTAAATTCCAGTAAATCCTTCATCTGTGGTATATGCGGCAAATCTTTTCAGGCCGAGAGACAAATCAGGAGGCATATTAAGGTTCATTCTGAGGACCGTCCGTATGTTTGTACCGATTGCGGTAAACGATATAAAACATCGGATGACCTTAACACCCACGCCGTCACCCACACGGGTAAACTTTTCTCCTGCACTGTCTGTGGAAAGAGCTACAAATATCGAGCCGGTCTTCGTAATCATGCGCATAGTCACGGTAAACCAATCCCTCATAAAGACAAACAATTATTTTGTTGCACGGAATGTCCGAAGAAGTTCAGAAACTATCGAGATTTTGAGAAACATTTGAATCGACACACGGGCAGACGTCCTTATCTCTGTGATATTTGTGGTAAGACTTTTACCACCAACGAACTTCGTCAGTCACACTTGCGATGCCACTCGGGATTAAAACCCTATAAATGTTCATATTGCGAGAAAACCTTTTGTCGTAAACCTCAGTTAACGGTTCACACGCGAACCCATACTGGAGAAAAACCCTTTCAATGTGAAGTATGTGGAAAGACTTTTGCATCAGGGAGTCATCGTAAAGTACATCTACGAAGCCATACGGGTGAAAGACCTTTCAAATGTGATAAATGTGATCGAACATACGTCATGCACGTTCATCTCAACACGCACATAGCACAACATCACGCCAACGAAAAACCATTTAAATGCGATATATGTGGAATGGCGTATCCAATCAAAAGATTTCTGTCACGACATCTTAATACGCACAGCAAACCACATCCTTGTGACGTTTGTGGACAGCGATTCGGTCGTAAGACACATTTGGATCGACATAAGAGAATTCATACCGGAGAGAAACCGTATTCGTGTGATGTTTGTCAGCAGAAATTTCGAGATAAGAGTACCCTGAAATATCATGAGAATCGTCTACACGGTATCCAGAATAGACGATTCTTCTGTAATATTTGTGGTAGTACATTCACAGATGAACATATTTTAAACATTCATAAAAGCACAGAACATGAGCAGACTAGAATCTTACCAATTTAACGGACAGCCTCCATTATTACTTCGCTGTCGGGTTATCCATCAGTCAAATAGGTGAACATGCATTGAACATGTATTATATAAGAGTTAAATCTGTCTATTACAAGTCTTTCTTTAGGCCTGAAATGTTTTCTAAATTATTAAGTAGACTTTAATTAACTTACCCAAACCATAACCAACTCTCGACGCCATCGCAAGCCTGCAATATTTTGTGGATTCAGATATGTTTTATGGTGGATGCGGTTACTGTAAAACTGGTTAATCGATACTTTGTTTATTAATATGGTAACAATTAATGACATTCGAGGCTAACCTATTATTATATTGCCAATTCCTTGGCTTAGTGTGAAGTAGTTTGACTGAAAGTTTCAAAATATTCTCTTTTCATTATTTATTTTGTAACCATTATAAGCGAGAATGGTTCTCTCTTTTTCTCTTATCTTACCTACATGTAAGGTCGCTTACGGCTGTTCTAGGACACTCAAAAGGATGAACAAGCTCGGTCTTTCTAGTTGGGCGGTGAATGGTGAGTAGTTGAGCAAAGTGGGTCTGGTACAAAAATGTAGTTTGAAATGAAATGAAATGGCGTTTAACATCCCACTGTTCTGTTCCAACTGGGGTTATGAAGACAGGCATACGCCACACAGTGTGCTATGAATGAGGGAAATTTGCCCGGACAGCGGCGCTGCGAACTCCTCTTATATCGAATTTCAACTGTCAGGGATCTTTTTCTTGCACGTCAACTTGTACACGGGACCTCGTGTTTTTCTCCCATCCGCATGACATCGGTTGTTTTCGGGCCCTTCATTCTGCAAAACTGACGACATGGGGGAACCAAGCTGGAAAATTCTGATGAACTTTCTGGGCCATCAGGAATTCACAGCTCACAGCGTGTTACACACTACATGGCCTGTAGCCATTTCCATCATCCTTCTTGATGTAGAGGATAGGACATTAAAACCCATTTCATTTCATTTACTTTTGCATTTGTGACTGGGTTACGTCTGTGCAAAGTAACATTTGCTGAAACTTTTTGCTGTTGTTAATCTTAATAAAACGAATAAAAATGTTGGTCTTGTTGTATTCATTCCAAGTTCTTTGAACATCTGCTACAAACCCATTGTAGTAATACCTAAATTTCGTCTCGTCTTATATGGCCGAGTTACGTAAATTTGTGCGTTACCCTACATTTAGATTTCAATGGCGTCTGCCAAGCTGTTTAGCAGAAGGGACGTATTTTTAACAACATGTTGTGTTGCACATACTGGCACTAGCAAGGTAAATAAGGTCTTATTTTCTCACTAAAATGCCTATTTACATTGTTCAGGCGTTCACAGAGGCTGGCACACGATCATTTAGCATTAAAAAGTTGCCCGGTAAAATTGACTGGGAAGTGATTTTATTTTCGACAAGGATTCAATAGGACGGCTCCTGAATGTACAGGGTGAGTGTAATGAAAGCTACCTTTGGAGCTGAACTAGGATATTACTATCCCTGTTTACATCCTGCGACCTTGTGGAAATCTGCAACTGGGATTGGTAAATAGTCCTAACAGCGCAACCAGTCTATCAATAACAATTTTGTTAGACATATTTATGTCACATCCGTATCGTTTTTTAGATGCCCTGTTTCAATTTCTATTCATTAGTTTGGGCATGGGAGCATTTATGAAATGAAATGGGGTTCGACGTCCTATTGTTCTCATAAGCTGGGCTAAAGAAGACGGGCATACAGTGTGTAATGAGGGGAATTATGCCCGTTATATCAAATTCCAACAGCCAAGGGATCGTTTATGTGCGCGCCAATTTGTACACGAGACCTAGGTTTTTCGTCTCATCCGACCGACTATACAGCTGTTCTTGCCATCACTGACAAGGGGAAACCACTCCAGGGGAGGGGACCATTTATAAGACACTAAACATTATTAAAATTTTAAAGGCTCTCAGTTCTTTGTAGTAGCTGTTTGGGTTATTGGAAATCTCTAGGATGATAATCGATCTACGCTACATCATCAAACAGAAAACAATTTGAAAGAAATTTTCAATATATTCATATTTCATTATAATTGTGAACTATTTTAGCAAGAATGGTAGGCTCTTTTATTTATTTAAATCTTACAGACAGAATACATCTTTAATTTTGTTTATGGACACACCAAATAAATTATAAGGCGTATACTCAACTGTATATAGATTATTCAATTAAGCTATCACTGGACAACACTACTAGCGGATTAAATCATGGGGATTAACCATTAAATATACTGGTTAGGCATCTGTGGACATTTTACAATCACTGTCACAAGAAAAAAAGGCGACATAAAATACCAAATCTGGGTGATAACATTAAAAACAATCGAAAACCCGTGATGGATCTCAATTTGGAACAAAGTGGAAATAACCCAAGTGTTGCGATTGTTAAGTGCACGAATTTCCTGTACTAAGACACTATTGAACGCGACCTATTCGTGTCACGTGACCCACTCCACTATTATTATTTACATGATCGTGATGGATACTTTGAGTTAAACAAGCGTAAATATGGAAAATATTGGTGTGTAATATTGTTGGTTGGAATGCTTGATAAATTGTGATTATGGCAGTCTGTCGATTAGTGGGATTACATTGACGTTATGTCTTTTCCAGTAGTCTACACTAATTCCTATTTCCCCAGCTGCGTTAGTACGACGAGATGGGGGGTGGGGGTGGGTGGGATGGCCTAGTGGTCTATAGTACCGTGCTTCGACCTCTAGCTGGCCGGTCACCTCTGCCTTGCGGCTGTGGTTTCGATCCCTGGTGTGACCGTATGTGGCATGGAGATAGGGGCGCCTTCTCAACCTTGTGGGTTTCCTCTGGGCACTCCGGTTTCCTCCCACTGCTAAAGACCCCTACGCGCAAGCGAATTATTGAAATAAAATTAAACCATATTATGTTGGTCCTGAAAAGGACCTTGTTTGTGTCAGGTGGACGTTAAACCACATTTCTCTCTCTCACGACTGAGATGATGCATGATCTCTTGACAGTAGTTCAAATTTCATGTAAAAGTAGAACGCAGTGCTTCTGTACTCCACACTTTATGACATATGGCCATTATGCGCGTCTTCAATAGCCCAGTCGGTGCCGACACAACTCCATGGGACGTTAAAAAGCACCATTTTATTTTGCTCTGAATACAATGTTCACAGACTGACTTTTAGTTTTACTTAGCTGCATGGTTATTTTTAGAAATGGGAATTTGGAGATTTGAGAATGGCCTGACGGCTCACACCTAGCCTGCCAAAACGAAATTCATATCGGTGCGGCCGGTTGGTGCCTGATCGTGTATCGAAACCAAAATAGCCCCCACCCCCAGGCTGCATGTACCGGTAGACATTTCATAGCTAGCTTCGGACTAGGTAGACACTAGATTACAAACCTCATCTCTCAACACATCAGTATATCTCAACGTTTTTAGCTACATTCTCGTAGCTAGGTAGACATCCTACAGTGTGGGAAAATCCTGTAATCGTTGAATGTTTTCTGATCTTATGAATGCTTGTGACGATTCAATGAATTTACTTTATTTCAGAAAGTGAATGGGATTATAGTCAAGTATTGAATGAACTACAAGAACTACAGAAAGAGTATAATGTACTACAGAAGGAGTATACGGAACTACAGGAACATTTAAATGCAGTGGAGATGAAATATCAGACAGAGATGGCTGACAATAATCACATCTCAGTTGAAAAAAACACAAATTTTATGATGAAATTATTTGATAATGTCGTTAATCTGTTTGGTAAACAAGAATTTAGGTTAGTTAGAAAACTGATTTATAAAAAAATGAAAGTTAGAAACCTGACTAAGTTACAGATGGGTTAAAAGTAGCTAAGTCTTTAACTCAATATCATCCACAGCCTTCAACATTGAAAACACGAATTATTTGTCAAATTAAATCAATATTGATGTTGTGGTCTTACTGTGAAAAGGTAGGCTTCTGATATCCAATATTCAAGACATAATAAGCCTTTTACCAGAATGTGTTTCAGCGCCATATGTAGCAAGGCACTTAAAGAACAAGGCTAGCCATATTTCACAAGTCATGCCATATTTTCAAGTAGGGGGGTTGGGTGGCTGAATGGTTAGTGTGTGCACATTGTATCGTAAGGTCTGTCATTGAGTCAGTTGTCATGGTTTCGATTCCCCTGTAGTGATACAGGCTTCACTCAAAATAAAATGAAATGGAGTTTAACGTACTATTGTTCTGCTCTGACAGCCATTACCAATATTGATTTCTGCATTTTGTGTTCTGAACTTATATATTTTGTTTGTGTTAATCATAATCAATCCGATCTCGATTTATTTCAATTTTCAGTGATTTAACAATATTGTTAGAAGGTGGATATCGTCTTTCTGCTCATAGATTAATTTTATCAACTCGAAGTCACGATTGGGGGGATATAGATCTTAAACTCGATGATGAACTCAACTTTTCAGGTAAAACGATTTGTTGTTTACTTACCTACCTCCCTTTCCGTCTTATTCCTTATTTAAATTTGGGGGTTGAATGGCCGAATGGTTAGCGATTGCACGCTGTATCATTAGGTCTGTTATTGAGTCAAGTGGTGTGGTATCAATTCGCCGCTCTACGTGACAAGGAGTAGGCTTGCTCGTCCAACCTCTTGGGTTTTCTCCAGGTCCTCCCACTGCCAAAGAAACCTATGCGCAAGCAAATTATTGAAATAAAATCAAATCATGTGTTCATCCTAATATTATCTTGTTTGTGTTGAGTGGACGTTATTAAGCCCTCTCTCTCTCTTATATCAAAGGCTTTGTTTGTTACTTGCCTCTCTCTCCCTCTCTCTCTCCATGTGATTTGATTTGATTTCAGATACAAATTATGAGGTAGCAATGGCTCTGTTTAAATGGGTTTATACTGATGTTGTGGATTTAGAAAGTATGGAGGATTTGTTTCTATTAGATCTTTTAAAAGCCTCAAAAAGATATCATTTACAGCCACTTTATAAAAAGTAAGTGAAAAGGATTTAAGATATTATATAGATCTATCATACATGGTCGATTGTTTTAGAATCCTCTGTACAAGGCAGTTGGAATTTGGTGTAAGAGTAGGTGTAGTGCCACTGCCCGGGCAAAATTTCCCTCATAGCACACTGCATGGTGTATACCGATTGTCTTTAGCCCAGGTTATAGTAGCAGAACCTCATTTTATTTAACACAACTGGATACCTTTATAATTTCTGTTTTAACTGTAGTTACTTCCCTTTATTTGTTGAAGTATCTAGTGTTAGTGACAGTTGTGCAATGTGCTGTTTAATTGTAGTTCAATGTTTTCATTGCTAGGTGCCAAGATGCTTTGATAGAACTGGTTAATAAAGGTGACAGTAGAAATATTTTCCAGACACAAGCAGAAACATCAGAGGAAAGTTTAGCAGAAGAATGTTCAGATTTTATCAAAGCTATCCAGGTGAAGAAAACTTAGTTAAAAATATGAGAAATTTCATGGAATTGGAAAGCAATTTGGCTCAGACCTCAGAGTTGTGGCGTACTCTTTTATTGACTTCCAGCTGTCAAGGGGTCTCTCTCACACACCCCAAAGTGTACCCTTGACCTTGATTTATCATCGGATCTGAGTGGCTATCCATTGGGTCAACTGGTGTGGTATCAATTCCCTTGGTTGTACAGGACAAAGAGTAGGGTCGCTTGTCCAACCGAGTTGGTTTGCTCCAGGTCCTCCGGTTTCCGCCCACTACTAAAGAACATTACGCACAAGCGAATTATTGAAATATGTGTTAGTCCAGAAATGACCCAGTTCGCATTGAGTGGAAGTTAAACCTCAGTTCTCTTTCACTCCCTATCAATAAAAAAGACAAAATTATCCCTGATTTTACAGGATACTTGTTGGTACAGGTGGGCTCAAAGATCCATTGAGATGAAGAAATGGCTGTTCTTTCTATAAAAGTTCAAAAATAGATTGATGCAAAATGAATGTATTGAAAGTTGCATTCAAATTACTTTTATTCTGAGCGAAGTTATCACTGTTTGTGTTTTGAGACACACTGGTTAATCAGTGTAAGCCTTGCTCCTCCATTTTTAAATTAAATCGTTAAATGGCCAAAATTAAGGCCAAACCGTTGTAATCTACTTAATCTGATTATGGTCGTGTCATGTTAATAAGGCCTGACTAAAGAAAGACTTGTAAAAGAGAGAGAGAGAGAGAGAGAGAGAGAGAGAGAGAGAGAGAGAGAGAGAGAGAGAGAGAGAGAGAGAGAGAGAGAGAGAGAGAGAGAGAGTATTGGGGTTTAACGTCCACTCGACACAACTAGGTCATTTCGGGACTAACATATGGTTTTTAATTTTATTTCAAAAAAATCGCTTGCGCGTAGGGGTCTTTAGCAGTGGGAGGAAACCGAAGTGCCCGGATGAAACCAACGAGGTTGAGAAGGTGCCCCTATCTCCATGCCACATACGCTCACACCAGGGATCGAAACCACAGCCGCAAGCCAGAGGTGACCGGCCAGCTAGAGGTCGAAGCGCGGCACTCTAGACCACTAGTCCACCCCCCCCCCCCCCGACTTGTAAAAGACAGATTTAGCTCTTGAACAATGTATCTTATTGAAATAGTGAAGAAAGATCTTGGCTGTAGGGTTCAGCGCAAATTACCCGGTATCCGGTATTATAAAATGCACTCCTCTAGCATTGCCCATGCAACTGTAAAAATATAAATAACTTTATGTTATAGTCCCAAATTGATCAAAGTATTGCATTGACAAAATTTAAAATTTCACACCATTCCATATTGGGTGCCATTTTCATTTCAAAATGGGGGCCACGGTGGCTAAGTGAGGGAGATGCTGGCTCGTTCCAGATGTTGGCTGAGAAAGTTCATCGGGATTTTCGAACGTGGATTCCCCTTGTCAGTGGTGTGGGATGTAGGGCTTGACATGGACAACTGTTTAGTTGTTAAGATGGGATGGAAACCAAGGATTGGCGTGTACGTAAAAGATCCTTTGACATTTTGAATTCCATATAAGAGTAGGCCGCTGTTCGGGTAAAATTTCCCTGGTAGCACACTGTATGCCTGTCTTCATTAGTTCAGACGCAGCAGAACATAAAAACATTAAACCCCATTTCATTTCATTATAAAGGTTTTATTTAGTTGCCTAATTTTTGGATGGCTTCTTTAAATTTGTATATTTCATGTTTCAGGCGAAAATCATAAATAATTCTCAGAGAGACCAGAGACGTGAGGTAAAAACTAGTAACAAAGAAAATAATGGAGAATATATTCAAAATGTGGAAGGACAACATCTTTACAACTGTTCAATGTGTGACGTGGATTTTAGTCGATCCGAGGAATTAATGGAACATTCCAAGATACATTCAGACGATTCCAGTCGTTCTTTCATCTGTGGAATTTGCGGGAAATCCTTCACGTCTGCTAAACAGATTCAGAAACACGTGATGGTTCATGCAGAAGGCAAACCGTTCGTTTGTTCAGTTTGCGGGAAACAGTACAAATGTAAATCGGGACTTAAGAAACACTCCCTTGTCCATAGCGGAACGCGACCATACCTTTGTGACGTCTGTGGAAAAGCTTTTACCCATAGTGGCCACAGGACTACTCACATGGCGATTCACTCGAGCAAAAAACCCTTCAAATGTACGCACTGTGGAAAATGTTTCCGTCTTCAACCTCAGATGGTAATTCATCGCCGTATCCATACCGGAGAAAAACCATTCCAGTGCGAAATATGCGGAAAGACTTTCGCTTCGAGCGGGCATCGTAAAGTTCATCTGAGAACTCACACAGGAGAAAAACCCTTTCAATGCGACCAGTGCGACCGCGCTTTTCATATCCGGTCGCATCTGACAGATCATTTACGCAAACACTCGGGAGAAAAGGCCTTTAAATGTGACGTTTGTGGTATGGCTTTCGCCATTAAAAGTTTTCTCACGGGACACAAAAAGATTCACAATAAGGATAAACCACATTCTTGTGGAACGTGTGGAAAGACTTTTCACCGGAAACAACATTTAATACGTCACACGAGAATCCACACGGGTGAAAAACCTTATATATGTGATTTCTGTGACCAGTCGTTCTGTGATAAAAGTACGCACCAATCACACGTGCGGCGATTACACGGTCGTGATAATCCCATTGTTTGTACTGTGTGTGGTGGTTTGTTCGCCGATAGAAATAGCCTAGAGCGACATCATACAGCTGAACATGGCATACTATATTGAGTTCACAGGGGAATTAATGAAATAAAATATTATCATATTTCAGCCCTGAAAGTTCCTAGTTTTTATCGAGTGTACGTTAAACCCCTCTCTGTTAATACCAGCCATTGTTTTCCGTACTGAGATCGTGGTAAGGGGCGTGTTGGATGTCTGAATGGTTATCACGTGCGCACTGTATCATAAGGTCGGTCATTGAGTCAACTGGCACCAGGTCCGTTACTAGCCCAGAGCAACGAGTTAGGGGGGGGGGGGTCTCAGTGGTGCTGTAAAATTAACGGACAATGTATATCTGTTGTATTTATGATCTCGACAATTTTTTCAAAAAGGGGGGGGGGGGCAAACTTTGGGATTAAATTGAAGCATATGTTTGTCCCGAAATGACCTAGTCTTTGTTGCGTAGACCCCCCCCCCCCCTCTCTCCCTCTCTCTCTCTCTCTAATACTGCTAAAGATCCCACGAATTATGGAATAGCATTGAATCATATGTTAGTTCTGAAATGACCTAATTTGTGTTGAACAAACGTTACCGCCAACTCCGGAATTCGAATGTAGCTTAAATGTGTTTACGCGGTAATCCTGAAAATTGTGGTTATGAATCAAGTCTTCCTTGCCTTCAGGGTAGGCGATATTTATTTGTCATATAACATGAACTTGATAGATTTTTATTGATAATCCGGAGATTTTATTTTTAAACTTGTCCCTCCGTTTGACAATAAACTTGGGACAAAACAAGAATACATCATAATTATGCCGGAAACTACTGTCTGAGCTTAATGTATTTGTGTCCTGTGTTAATAAACCGTGGGTTGGATGGGTGTATGGTTAGCACGTACGCCGCTGTAAGTAAGTAAAGTTGTTTATTTCAGTGACGTGTTATACAAAGACGAGATGTGACAATGAATATAAAATACTAACACCCGGCCCATTGGACCTATATGTCACAATAAATCATACATAAATTAAATCTAATATAAGAATTCGTACGAATGATAAGTAAGTTGAGTATTTACAATAATTACAATGTTTATTCGAGCTCTGGGCATTCCTTGTAATATCAATTGAAAAGTTTGTTTCTACGCCTAAGGAAGGCTTGGGTCAAAAATTTAGCACATCGACGCGGTAGATTGTTCATTGGGTATATTAATTTATCATTATCTTGCATTTGTGAGAATTGTAAATCTGATATCGCTTCATTAAACCAGTATTGTCGCAGATCGCTATATAATGGACAGCTTAAAATAAAATGTTTTCATCGTCTGTACAATTACGTGCACACATTTGGCAGGTTCGATCTTCGAGCTTTTCACCTATAAACCGCCCCGTCTCAACACGGAAGGGGTAAAACATCGCACCTAAATTGCGCCCGAATGGACCGTTCATTTCTGGGTAGATTAAGGACTAAGTAATTCTCGGTTTTAAATTCATCTTTAAAGACGGCATAGGTCTCGAGTTTGGGGAAATTCCTTAATTTAACATGCCATGACTCCGCTACATATGTCCACATCTTTGATTTTATAACATTGATATTTATTGTCAGTTTGTATAGTCATCAGACAGATTGAGTTTCTCGAATAACACTTTCATATCAGCACACCAGTTTTTATTAGAGGTAGCACAGCAGAATTCGTTTCCAAACACTTTCTTTTTCAGTCTATCGTCGTCTAGACTTAATAGTCTATTCCAGAGTTGAAACATTTTAATCCATCTTCTTTGTGAGCAGGGGATCCTTCCAATATCGCCACTCATTCCTAACAAAGAAGTGAATCGGCGAACTCCTAGTAGAAATCGCATAGCCCTATTTTGTATCATTTCAAGTGACTTGTATGATTTATATCCCCATATTACAGCTTCACATTCGGTAACAGGTACGACACAGGCCTTGTATAATTTCGTAAATGTTTTAAAACCAAACTCTTTCAATGTGTAAAGTTTTGATATAACCGAACCAAGGGCCCGCTCACCACAGTGCTTAGAGTATTGGCTGTGTTATCAAACTTACAGTGTTCTTGAAAAATAACACCCAAATATTTATAACTCTCAACTTTGTCGATTTCTTCCAGACCAAGATTAAATTTATGTATCTACATGTACCGTAAGGTCTGTCATTTCGTGCAGGACGGGAAAAACTTGCAAGTTGTTCAGGCTGGGGTCAAAATTTATGGTCTCGTGATTGGCGTTCGGATGGAACAACCGCAAGCAGTTTGTATTTGACTACGAGTAAGCAGAAACGCCAAAACCTTTTGGGGGGGGGGGGTACTCTATTGAACGTTCCGGAATTGAATTCTCCCAATCCCAAAAATAGTGACAATAGAGTGAAAAGGGGTATTTAGGGCGACAATGCACGCGTCAATTGGACAAGAAAATATCTCACCCAAACATGCAACCGAGAAACATATGCGTTGTGTTTAGTTGCGCCACAATTCTATTTACACCACCTCTGTTGTTGGGGCTGACAGAACTGTGACAAAACAGAATTCCGCGTCACTCAATTGCAATTCAGTCAATACAGGATGTTCTGGACTGACAATCGAGCATCCCCCCTGGTCTAACTGTATGTTTGTCTTCATCCGCCAAGTTCGTGTTGACGTTAAATAGCATTTCACTGCCATCTTGCTTAAGATTCCTCGACAATTTGGCATCTATTCGTTGCATGAGTTAGATATTACTGATCCTTGGAACATTTTCCATATCTTGACATCAAACGTTCATTCGAAAACAACCGATTGGATGATTTGCCGGCAACTATTTTTAGCGCACAACGTGAGTGATTCGGCTAAATACATGAAATTTCTGAAGAAAAAAAATCCGCGAGTTTGAGTCCTCTTCTGAGATCTTTGTGAAGCGACAGACGGAACGATACATCACGTGACATTCAAAATGGTCGATGTATGGCAGGTAAGTTTTCCCAGAGACAAACAAGGTAGGCTTATCTCTGGGATCAAGATTGCTAACGGGACTTAAATTTATTAGATGTTTAATCAGCTTTATGCTTTCGCTTGACTCGAGGTGACTTAAAAGTTGCTGAGATAAGCCTACTTACCGTATAAGACAATTAATCTCAACTCATAAAGAAGCCTTTAAGGCCTTCATGTAGACATTATGGAATAATACATACTGCATTTTGTATCTTATGATGCCGGCGGTGCCTTGAAATCCACATTATATTATAGTCGCATAACAAAATCCAATAAGTTTTTCGTGTAAATTAAAACGGAAAGTGGCCCTTGGCAATATGTTGAAACCTCTACAGACCACAATAATGTCACGATCAACACGCGAGATGTCTGGTATTCAAGTGTCTTGAACAGGAAGCATGATGTATTCTATTAAAAATAAATTCGAGTTTTAAAATCGTTTCCTGCTTGAAAGAAAGACATATTTCCTCCTCTCTATTGGTAAAATAATATTTAATATTAAAGTAGCTAAGTCACTAACGCAATATCATCAAAAGTCTTACACATTGAAAACACGAATTATTTGTCAATTCAAATCAACATCGATGTTGTTATCTTATCTTGAAAAGGTAGGCTTCTGATATCCAATATTTAAGACAAAATAAACATTTTACCATTGGTACACGAATCGAGTACCATTGTGCGTTTCAGCGTCACATGTAACGAGTGACCATTCAAACGGCGACGCCATAACTTATCTCGAGAGCATACTCAATAGACTGGTATAACCAGACGCTAGAAATTTCTATTCGGTTGAGACTCGTGCCGTATTTCGCTTGACATAACTGATTTGAAATTAGAGTCTAAACGGAAACAATTGGATGTAGATTAATTCATAGACAACCAGATTGCACTTAGGTCAATTTCTAGGTCCCAAAATATTAGCGATTAAGCCATTGACTGTTTTAGGTCGTTTCCTGCTTATTGAAGAGAAACGGCAGATTCTTTCTCTCCATTAATAAAATAATGTTCTGTGTTTAAAACCCTATTGTAGTCCTGATCATTACATTAATTTCAATGGTGCCTGGAACGATGTTCCATACTTAACAATAGTACGGAAGTAACTGATGAAGTAGAAGTATCATCGAACGTAATAAAGGTTTTAAAATGTTTTTTTCTTATTTCTCCTAAAAGTGACTCCTCGCTTGTATGTGACAAGAAAACAAGAAAAGTGGTTGTACGTTCAACCTCGTGAGTTTTCTCCGGTTTCACCCACTGAAATAAAATTGAACTATATAACCTAGTTTCTGTCGAGTGGACGTTAAACTCTCTCTCTCTCTCTCTCTCTCTCTCTCTCGCCCATAGCACATTGCATTTCATTAGCCCGGTTTGCTGAGAAAGACAGGACGGTATACCGCATTTCTCTTCATGTTATGTCATTTCCATCCAATTTTACCCCCCAAGAGAGAAAGTAGTTAACGCCAAGTCGACTCAAATATTTATGGGAATTGTTCATGTTTCTATTTTATTCAAAAATTCGCTCGAGCATAGGGATCTTTAGCAGTTTGATGAAGCAGGAGGACCGGGGACATCCCAGGGAATCGAAACCGCGACCCACAGGCATCATAATTTAACGCGCAGGGTTACACCTCCACCCACCATTAAACCAAGCCCCAGGTTCCCAACCTCTAGATCGCGCAGAACTTTTGGTAGGGTCGTGGCGGACCTCTCTGAAACTTTTGAGAAAATGCTATGTTTTTATGAAAATCATATAAATCTCTGATCTGTACAACATATGCCACGTTGCTATTCACCTTTCCTCACTCAGACTCAAGATTTGTTGCCACAGTCTCTCATTACAAGATTTTAATCGGTAAAAAATAATATTTCCATAGTAACACGTGACTTTGTTCTTCGAGGGGTCGCGATCACATGATGGCTTCTGGAATGCAGTCGCAACCAACAAATGGTTGAGAACAACTGAATGAAGCGGAAATACACGAGATTTTCAACCTGTTCGTTTTATTTCCATTAACATAATATTATTGGTGTTTAGTCGGAATGATAAATGTGCTTATATCTGAAAGAATCTTAGCATAAAAATAGCGGAAGTCAGCATACATAAGTTATTTACATTGACTTCCACTTCAAAGTTTAAAAAACAACAGTATGTTTTATTCAGAAGTTTTGTAGACGTTTATTTGTCGATTAAGTTCACGGCTTCCAACAATCACAAACGGTGTTTACGTTCTATATAAAAAGTGTAGAAAGAAAAAAAATGGAAAAATGGAGATGTATTATGTCTGTTTAATACTTCAATGTTTACTATCTAATACCAAAACCCCACCCCACCCACTCTCTCTCTCTCTCTCTCTCTCTATTAAGAAGTAAGAAGGCTATATTTAGTAGAGAATGATCTGATAATGTACACGGTCGTTCATTTATCACGTGTATGTTAATTACAGACGTCAATCAACCGAGATATCTATGACGTTCTAAAAATATATACCGGTTATTATTAGGCTACTTTATTTCTCCATCAATATAATCACACAGTATCATGTTAAAACATAGCATATAACTATTATAAAACTGTGATAAACAAGACGATTATAGGACAGCTAATTGATAAATTAACATATGTGATAAACAAGACTATTATACGACAGCTAATTGATGAATATAAAACACGGTTTCATGTTTCTGTATTATTGACTTTATTACTTGTTAATGTTTTCAATATCAACGATCTTTGAATCTGTTATAGTTGATCTGAATTCTGTGGTCTAGGTGTCCCGAGGGAAACCTTAGCCACGCCTTCCTTTGGTAAACACGTGACTATACATCTTTTCCGAAGTTTGTGACCACGCCTCTTAGGTTTACTGAAATGCAGGTTTAAGAGAAAGATCATAAATATGGCATTTTATTGAATTTTTAGATTGTCAAGGAAGTTAACACGCCCCTTTCCATGACGTTACAATGACGTACGATTCCTATTGGTTGATTCTTTAATACGCCATACTGATTGACGTCATGCCAAGATGAATTGTACAAATCTGTCAACAATTAAACATATCATGTTCTAATGGTGGTATATTGCATCATATATTCTTTTGGAATGGAAACAGTAAAATGATATGAAATTGGGTTTAACGTTCTACTGTTCTGCAACGACTGGGCTAATGAAGATGATCATACGCCATACAGTGTGCTATGAGGAAAATTGTGCCAGGGCAGCGGCGCGACTCTTATGTCGAATTCCAACTGCCAAGGGGTCTTTCACGTGTACGCCACTCTGTACACGGGACCTCAGTTTTTCTTCACATCTCATAACCTAAGAGAAAAGAAAAATGAGATTTAACGTCCACTCGACACAAACTTGCGCTTAGGGACTTTAGCAGTCGGGGAAAACTGGAGGACAGTAAGAAAACCCACGAGCTTGGGCAGGTGACCCTGCTCCTTGTCACGTAAAACCGGGGAATCAAAACTACCTCCATTGACTCAAGGACAGACCCTGTGATTCCAGGCGCACGCGTTAAAACACTAGATCCTGCAACCTCTGGCACTGACAAGAGACTTGTGTATCTTAATGAACTTAACCAGCAACCAATAGTAAATTGATCGAGTTCAGAGGTTTCCATAAGAATTGTTTCCTTGTTTCTCGGGTTTCCGCTTCATTCTGTATTCATGCTAGTTGATTGAAAAGGATTAAAGGAGCTGTACATGGAACTCTTGAATTCACCTAACAAAGACATATTAATGACAGTAACAAACATTATTTGTACAGGTTCCGTGCTTGGCATGAGATTATCAATTTACATCAACGTTGTTAACTTCTCTTATTATTTCACCACAACAGAATACGATGAAATTAGAGTGGGGGAGAGAAATGCGGTTAGCGTTCACGCGATATATATTAGCTAGATCATTCGCTCACTAAGAAGTCTTTTGAAGTAACCCGTAGACCGGGAAAAATACACGACGTCAGACAGGTGATCCGGATTCTTGTCACGTACAAGCGGATAATCGAAACCATACCACTTGATGCAATGAGCTCACCCACTCAGCCACTCTATCATCCGATAGAATTAAAGCCCCGTCATGCCAGAATAATAAACTCACACACAATAAAATACCCATTTGATCGAAACATTATTTAAGTCGACTAATTATATTAGGTTCATGTCATTGAAGGTTTATATGTTATGCTTGATTTCAAATTGACATCTTTGATACAGACTCTGCACAATGTACGTGTAGTATTTTGTACATGTGTGGGTGTAGGTGGTATTTTGTATATGGGTCGGTGTAGGTACGTGAGGGTAAGAAGTTATTTTACATGGTTGAGCTAGATGTTTTAATACTAACATGATACGGCTATATAAAATTAGGATTAGGTTTGTCGTGGATAATATACATGTATGGTCTGGAATATAATCCCCAGGACGGCTCATTATTATTATCATTTCAAGATGTTATATGATAATTATTAAAATATATCCCCAGGACGGCCCATTATCATTTCAAAATGTTATATGATATAATAATTATTAAAATCTATCAATAACTAGTATAAGATATGATAGAAATAAATCATGCCTATATCTAGTATGCATGGAATATGATATAAATATATTATTAAGCTCGAACAATATCTAGCATGGAATAAGAATCGTTTCATTTTACCTTTTGGTTATCATCAGGTTATATTACCGTAAATGTACATTTTCACATTTGAAAAAGAAATGAGATGGAATTATGGGGTTTTTAAATTTTCTAATGGACGAAGACATGTTGTCTCTTACCAGTTCCCCCATTCTAAACCACTGGCAAGGGAGAACCATGCCGGAAAACACCAATGGTTTCCCACTTTAACAAGCACATTAAAGAAACTAGAGCAAAAAAAAAAGACCTGTCTGTAGCTTCGTTTCTTTGTTTAAAATAATGATAAAATTTACTTTATAATATGAAAGCATTAGATTTACATTTTATAAGAACCGTACAACGAACAAAATCTCGAACAACATCCTTCAAATTCCAAATTTCAAAGTGCAAATCTCTGAAAGCATTGTCAGAAAATAATTATCCAAATTCATCTAACCTGAATATTATGCGATCGAGAATGCCAGGTCTGGTGTGGGCTGTCAATTGCCGTAATCAAACTGGCATACACTAAAGAACCTTTTACATTTGTCCGCGATAAGCGTGTGCGTTCCCAGCGCGGTTCAAGGACGCGATAAATTTCAAAAATTGACCCGTTTACATTACCGGTCTCGGAACAGAGCCAGGCACGTCAAATGTGGAACCCTTCATAGAAAAGTTAATTTCGGTATTCAAAGCCAGTCGGAATAAAACAACTGTGTCAGATGATTTAGACGGAACTGATGATAGAGCTGTCAAAATTCTCGGGAATAAACTTGTTCTAAGAAATAATTAAACACAGAGAGAATATAGTCGATTTGTTTACTCCGATAGTATCATTCGCAGGAGCAACATTAGATATAAAGAGACCGCGTGGACATGGTAAATCCGATAGTAGCAATCGCAGGAGCAACATGTTTGAGTCCACTTACTATGAGTATTATTATGTTTCTTCTTCTTCTTATGCGCCTACTGAAAAACTTTCGATCACTGACGTGACACCTAGTACCGATACTGCTATTACACCTTCGATAACTGACGTAACACCGAATACTGCTACTATACTTCCGGATTTAACAATATTCACAATCACAATAGCCACATTAGTTGGCGTCATGGTGGTGGTAGCCATTGCTATTATTGTATTTTTCATAGAAACAAGACGAAGACGCCGACTACAGCGAGATATAGTGGTTAGATGGGCAGACTATCGTCGACCAACGGTACCACACAGGAAAGACATCAAAATGGTTGAAAACAACGAGATGGGTAAACGGGCTCTCCCACCTATACCTGTACCGTTACCAGGACAACTAAAGCTGATTGACGAAAAGATTCAACAGTCTGAAGGCGAAAAGACATAGAGCGAGTGAAACGATAAAGTTTGATATCAAAGGTTTCTAATTCACCAGACAATGGAGATGTGTTTTACTTTTGTTGTTTTATATATTCATGTACCAGGCCCAACATCGCATTGATACATTTATACAATCGTCAAGCTGTGTGTACTTATTATATTTATTTAATTATTGCGAATCTGTTGTGTTTCCTAATTATATTTAATTATTGTGAATCCCCAAGTCGTGTTTTGTGAATCTCCACTGCTGATAATTCACCCTGTACTTCCTATTCGGGTTGAAAACAGAATCGGTTGGTTTTATTCAAGTGTCAACATGAAACAGGATGCAAGGACATTTTACTCGTTCGACTTTTATTTCCAATTCCAACAGTTAAAGGTTCTTTACATCCACGCCAATTTGTACACGGGCCTTCGGTTTTTCGTTCCACCACTTGCCAGTTCCCCTGTCCTTTCACAAATGACAAAGGAGGACCACGCCGGAAAATTCTGGTGAACTTTCTCGACCAACAACGGGATTGAACACGGGACCTCGCCAGCGAACATCCGACTTACTAAACTACTGTACACTGTGAAGTAGACTTGAATTAGTTGATACAATTTTTTGGTCTCCTGGTTAAGATAAAGTGAAATTACTTTTCATATATTATGCCACTCGGCAAACCTCGGCAGATTCCGTTACTCTACATCTAGCCTCGGCTACATGACGGTAAGTAATATTTACCCACACCTAAACAATTGTGATGCGGTTACCGGTTGACTTATTAGGAACACTTGCTGTATTCAAAGAGTGTGTAGAATTGTCATTGCAAAGCAGCCTTTGTTTTAGAAAATCGGGTAAACTTGAAAGATAAAACACACTTCACAGGCGTCTTCATGGACGACGTCATTTGAAATCCGGGAACTTGAAAGTAGTTCCAATGGCGGAATTCGTCATACAGTCGAGGCTGTATGTTGGGTACTTGAATCTGCTGAGGTTTGCCGAGTGCTACCATGTGTCTTGTAATTTTCGTCATACAGTCGATGCTGGATGTAGGGTACTGGAGACTGCCGAGGTTTGCCGAGTGATACCATATGCCAAACCCCGGAAGTCTAGCTATTTCCATCTTGTTATTTTGCCGATAATATACCAGTTAAACTCACTGATTGCGACTTGCATACTTAAAAACAAAAATCTAATTCGTTAATAAATTAAAACTCAAATTGTTTCGTTAACATTTAATTAAAAATAAACAACAAAGCAAAATATCAACAATAGATTAATTCCTAGCATGACTTGAATCAGATTCAAATGACATGTAGCACTGGATTATCACTGAATTAGCACTGGATTATTTATGTCGATAGATAAATCCCTAGGCTACAATTCAGGCAGATTAAAACGATATTACCAATGTAGCAATGGATTATGTATGACACGTCCGCGAGTTTTACAACATCTAACCATTGCTTCAATACTTAGCAATTCCCGAACTTTTGCGCTCGTTGTGTAGACACGTGACTAATTAGCATTGTCCAATCCGAGGTCGTGGCACATAACACACTGTAAACAAACAAGTATACAGCCGTTAAAAGTTGTTATATTTAATTTGAGAAACTCACGGAAAACCATGCAGTAACCTTGACATTGATCGATCTTTGAACTTTGCAATTCGATTGTCACATGTAAACATTTTAGCTATAAGCGCGAGTCTTGGTATTCACGACGACCGATGAATCTGATAGGTTCCCAATCGAACTTAGTGGTGTGTCTATGATATCACCCCTGGTGTAAGTTGCGCATGCCGATTTTTATGGCAGAATTGGTGGAGCCTTAATAGGCCTTTGTCTAAGAGAGACGCCAACATTGTAGCTGTTTATGGTCCAATAAATCTGGGTGCCAAGATCACATAAACAGGGAATGCTTTTAAGGCAGAAACTGTTTATGAAAGCACGCATCGGGTCAAAAGTTGACGATGAACTCCAGAAACGAATGTACGAACTAACGGGTCAAGTTCCAGTGTACTGTAATGGACCAGGGGTTGACTATTACATCATCACGGTCATCTTGGAATTATGACGTCATGTCAAACATTTAAGTCCGCCAAATTAATAAGTTAGTGTCCAAGGAGCAAACATACCAATTTTTATGACGGAATGGCGGAATCGGCGGAGCCTTAGTGTTTATTCGAAGAGGAACATATGTAAGTCCACGCCCCCCCCCCCCCTCCAAGGAGCAACCGCATGCCAATTTTTATGGCGGAATCGGCGGAGCCTTAGGGTTTATTCAAAGAGGAACATATACAAGTCCAGCCCCCCCCCCCCACACACACACACCCGCGCATCTATCACAGATTGCACTTTCACTGTTTTTGCAACTTAGTGGGTTGCCTTCATGACAGTACACATGTTCAAACATAGAGTACTTTACAAGACAAGAAAAGTTGGTTAAGTAATCTCTTGGCGTCGATGTTAACAGATTATAAACAATATGTTTTATACAATAAGGACTGATACCAATATGAAGAATTTATAAATCAATAATGGATGAACAACGAGTACCTCTATTATAGTGCATGTACAGTGGCGGACTGGGTCTGAAAATATTTGGTTGCCAGGAGACAAAGGGGAGGGGCCACTCATCAAAACAATTCTATCATTTAATTTTTAAAATGAATAAATTAAACTTTCAAAATATATGTAAGTGGAAACAAAAAGATGTAATTATATTTTTCCCGTTTCTGTGTAATGTCTAAAGAGGTCCACTTCCCCAAGGGCCCACTTGTCATTGGGCAAGCTGACAACCTGACCAGTCCGCCATTGTGTATACATGTATAGTCTCAAATATGACATGCATCAGACGATTATATGTTGTTCCTTGAATGTCAAAAAATAATGACGAACTGATTTATATTTCAAATGTTTGTTTTATTTTTTTTTTTGACATTTTATTGTCCTTGAGCCATTTTTGTTGTTCATTATGAACTAAGCATGTTTTGAACGCGCGTAGTCCACTCGACTCCTATAATTTTTGTGTCTGTAATTTTTTAATACGTAATTAAGCATTACATTATCCGTTTATTCTGACATATTGTATTTGAATGTCAAAATATAATGATCATCTTGCCTCTAGACTGTCACAATATAATATGATTCACTAGGCGGTGGAACATGTTTAAGGCATTTATGACCTTTAAGTAGTATTGAATACACCATAGCCATAGATTGCGAATGACCTTGGTCAATTTATATACAAATATCGTTCTGTTTCAAAAGTATTCGTTTGTTCCAAACAGAGAAACAAACTAATCACACAAGAATAAATTACTTATAAAACTCTAGTAATCACATACTATTCTTTTCATTCCTCCAAATATAGCAACAGACAAACAAATTCCTTCACTCATTATCTCTAATCCGTTCAATCATTCCTACGATTGTTCGCAACAGAGAAACAAACTCGTCCAACATGAATGTATTATTTAGAAAACTCTGCTTATCGCATAGTATCTCTACCTCGTTCATTGCGTTACTAAACCGTCGATCGCATCTATTCATATCGCTTCATTCCGCCTAACCCCATAGCAACCATGACCGAACTTCTTGACAACACCTTTTTTTCCGACAACATCCGTTTTACGAGATTTGTGAAAATTTCCCAGTTGTGTGAATAATGAAGGGTTTCCAGAAAGTTCACATATTCATCTGTTCGAATCTTTTATCATTACTGCCACCTTCATCATTCTGATTTCAAACTGTCAAATTTTTTCAATTTCCAGATTGTCGGAGAAAATGGCGTTATACTGTTGTACGTCGTGGATTGGTTACGTCATCCGTCTTCCATTAGCTCAGGTTAGGTGCAGAGGAGTAGGACGTTAAACCCTATTTCATTTCAATTTGGTTACGTCATCTTTACACCGGGTAAAACATTTCCCCCTATATAGCCATATGATCTGACCAGTATAATAATAAATGAATGTTTCAATGATATTATTTACAGTCTGTTTTCCATAGTGGTAGAGTAGTAGTCGTCATTACTCTTTAGTTCGACACTTTCAGTTCGACCATGGGATTCCGGATAACGTCGGTATGTCAATCGGTAGAATATACGTTTGAATTCAGATTGAAATTTGACTGAAAAATAAATAAAAATAAATAATGCATATAAATTTATTACAGGCGCAACATTCTGAAACAAGGGCGATAACTTTAGAAGTAATAAACGGACATTTTATTAGATTTATGTAACTCTTGTTTTGCAAATTTTACTCGTTGGTCTTGAATCGACGAATAATGTTTTAATATCCATTTTCTGTCAAAGTTTGGCAAGTGTATTCGTGATGGTGGACGTGAAGTAGTGTGAGCGCTTACTAACATGACGTCACAGCATATATAGATTCCTCCGACCACTTCTAGCAAAAAGTCGAAACGATCAATATTTTCATCCGTGGATAGTGAGAGAGAGAGAGAGAGAGGGAGAGGGAGAGAGAGCGAGAGAGAGAGAGGGAGGGAAGGGGTAACGAACACTCGACACAAACTAAGTAAATTCGGGACAAACATATGGTTTAATTTATATTTCAATAATTTGCTAGCGTGTAGGGGTCTTTAGCAGTGGGAAAAAACCAACGAGATGTTTGACAGGCAACCCTATTTCTTACCACGTACAACCAGGGTACGAAAATTATATGGTAGCTGGCCTTTTTTTTCGCACGTATACAATGAATGGCCATTTTGCTCAGTAATCCCAGCCAGAACTTGGATATTTTTTTTAAATTGCGTTAAAGTTTTAAATTTTTGTTTAAACTGAAATAAATTAACCATTAGTCAATGCAATCCCCATGCTAAAAACATTAACATAATTGATTGTGTATATCTGAAATAGACACGACCGAAGCACAAAATAGTGCCAATATGCCGACGTCAAATCGAGAGTTGTACATGTTATTTCTGTTAAAAATCATTGGAAGGAGCGATAAGACGTTATGGCTGTGTGGATTATACAGTCATAAAGGCTGCAGGAGGGCTTGTTTACAATGTAACATTGTGTCTTGTAATGTTGACATTATATGTTTGTTGATGTGACCTCATGACCTGCGACGTTTAGACAACGTCATATGGATATCATGTCTATTCACTGTGTCAGAGTCACTTCTCTGCAGGTAGACTCTGCAGAGGTGACCGGCCAGCTAGAGGTCGAAGCGCGGCACTCTAGACCACTAGGCCATCCCAACGCCCCGCTAATGAAACAACCTGCACGCGGGGTGGGCCACGTCATTAAGAATATAATAAAGCGTTGAGTTAACTTACCACTCATGAAGTTATAAATGATGGGGTTAATGGCGCTATTAAAATAGCACAGCCAATGAGATACCATCATTAGTCGGGGAATAAAACTTTGATCTTTCAAACCAACAAATACATCAAAAATACTGAAAATAAATAAATATATATTAAAGTAGATAAAGTACAAGTACTTCTTTGTTTAAATAAAAACAAATACGTCCATGAGGGTAAAACATTCTCCACTTTACTGCATTAGACTTTTATTAACATGAACATACCATCATCAACTCTCGATGCCGTAGGTTATCTCCCATATTAAGTAGATTATAAATGTTCAGTCATAGTTTGATTTAATCTAAAAATGGTGAACCGAGACTAAGATTCGAACAACCAGTGTCGTGATTGCAATATTATAGCACACATCTTCAAAAGCTAATATCTGAATGAAAGTTTCAATAAATTCATTTTGCATTATCAATTTTTGAACTATTATAGTAAAACTGGCCATGGCCCCATTTCTTGAAATCTTAACTAAATATAAATTCCAAAATTTAGTAGATACTTCAATTTTGATTGGCTAGGAACTAAAATCAATCTGATATTATCCAATCAAATTACTAAAACTTAGATTTTATCTTAGTTAAAATTTGTGAAAGAGGCCCCGGCTCTTTATCTGAATCTTACATAATGCATCTTTAATAAGACGTGAAATGTCATAATATTTCTTTACTGCGATCGTGTTTTTTTATATATAAAACAATGCAAGAAGTATAATGGCAGTTTCGTATCTCAGATTAGTGATGGTACGAGACCATTATTTAACGTACTTTATGAAGTAGCTGTGCCAACTACGTTAATTATCACAATTTATGGCTGCTTACTTCTATTGAAAAACAAGAAAGATGTCAGTAACCTGGCGTAATGTCACGATGTCTTGCGATGTCAGCGCGATCTGTTTAACCTCTGGAAGGAACTACCTCAACAGATCACGTAATGGCTTATCTCTTTAACCAACAAAGGTTGTCTAAATTTATTAGATTGCATCGAATCTTTGGCTACAATAATCAACTTAGCCAGGTGTATGCACCAGTTTACTGTCTATGTTGCCCACCAGAGATGCTATACTCAAATTGTCTAACAATGACACCCAGACTTGATAGCGTGTTGTGGCAATCTTCATAATATGGAATTGATGGCACCTGTTTTCAGTAAAGTTTCCCATCTCGAGAAAGTGGGTTACAGACTAATGATACATCAATTCTATTTCCAAATCAATTTCAATCTGATGAACCATCATCTTTTTTCAAAACTAATTTAGTTTTTATATGTTGTTCTGGGTTGATGCGAGATTAGGAATCGTGACGATGACACTTTCTCATGTGAAAGACTCTTATGACCCTCGCCATCTCGCCGTGGCTAGTTACTAGAGACATGTACAGCATGATACTATAGCCCCGTTTGCACTTGGCCGCGATAAGCGTGCCGTTCTGAGCACGGTACCGGGCCGCGATAAATTTCAAGAAATTGACCCGTTTACATTTCTCTGAAATAGTCGGTCTCAGAAGACACATTCCAGGGTAACTCGTCATCTTTCAGAAGTAGGTCCAGCGTAAATTAGAAATGGGATGCCGGCACAGGGACATTCGCAACCCCCTCCCACGGGCCGTATAAAGGCGTGCCTCGCAACATACGTTGTTCAATAGAGTCGTGTCGCTCCGATTGAACGCGGCGTTGTTCTTGGCAAAATGTCATAGATAATGTAACATCGTCGAGCCGTTAGGATAGAGACAAAATGGTGCTGACGGACACGTGTTGCCATCTTCTCGATCCTATCTACAGCAGGCTGACGGGGAATAGTTGGTTGACGTGTAGAGCTTGTGGATACAGAGCACCAATTATTCCTACGCTGTCACAGGGGTCAAAGGGTTAGGATTGAAGAAAAGGGGTTGAATATGTGGTGAATATTCGTGGTTTTAAGAGTTAAGGGGTTGGTTTGGTTGAAATGCAGAGTGGAAAATTGCATGTTTAGATGTCTTTACTTCCAGCTTGGGTATCTGAAGTATTTCATTCTTTTGGACAAAAAGTTGCCGTTCTACCAAACAAAATTTGGAAAAAAGTTAAAACCGGTCTAAGAGACGAGAATTTATAACATTAAAGTCAATGGGGAATTCAAAATTACAACTTCAAAATGATGTTTAATACAAATCATAATACCAGTACAACAACTGACTTCCACTTTTCAGCCAAATTAAGACCAAATGAAGGGTACGATTGACGTATTTTTCCGGGGAGTCATTTCAGAAGGGCCTTGGTTCGATGTGACTCCGATTGTTTTTATCTGAAATTGATTGTTCCATAGAAGGCCTATACAATTTGCTACAAGATGGCGCCATTAACTGGGTTTCGTTAAAAAGTGACTATGATCTTTCTTCCCCTGTGCTCATCATGTGTTATAGTTTATTGCTCTATCCAGTTACTAAATGCCTGTTAAAGATTATATACAACCGGTTAACCTAACGACAGCACCCATGGGAGTTCCATTATTTCCAAGTGTCGTGGAGTTAGTTACTATGCCATGTTGGACACCTCTTTGCTATCTATCATTCGACACGCTCTTGATCAATTAGTATATAATCCCATATATTTCTATAGGCAACATTTATGCAACATTTTCTCTTTGACCGGTTTTCAGACGGATATAACTTAGATAAATGGTTGAAGAAGTAGGTTGCTTTTTGCGAATCAATATAACACTTAGTTGGTATTTGTCCAATTTGAATAAAGCATAATACGTAATATCAATTCTTTTATTAGACGTATTGTATGCGATCGTGACACGTCATAATGATACAGGATGACTGATCGACACTTCCACTGGATTAAACAGTCCTGTTACCACGTCACGAAATAAATAGTCCCACGCCACGCCTTGAAAATTAGTCAGACCACTACTAGTGTAATACCCTCGAGACGACAAGTGGTAATTTGGTCAGATCATCTATTGCGGGGCATGCTATTAACAGAATAATTATTTCTTCCTAGACTCAAATAGAGCAATGTTGCTATTGATTTATTGAAACTAATCGACGTCTTGGCTTCCGCGTAAACGAACCGTGAATTGTAGGCGGAAACGCCGCTGCGCGTGAAAAATCTCCCCTATTTCAGAAATAGTAACAGAAATAGTAAAAGAGACAAATGAACCCAAGGATGCCTAGCGAGTAAGACGCTGGTTCGCTTGTCTGGTGGTCCCGGGATCGATCCTGGTGTTGGCCAGGAAAGTTCATTGGGATTTTCCGACGTGGTTACGATGTAAGAGTAGTCCGTAGTACCGCTTTCAGAGCAAACTTTAAAGTCATAGCACACTGCATGGCGTATGATCATCTGCAATACCCGAGACTAAGGAGAACACTAAGATGTTAAACCCTATTTCATTTCCTCACTCACTGTAAAGAAACATTGATTTGGTAGTCCCACAATTTAAGAAATAAGGTTTAACGTCTTACTGGGTAAGGAAGACATCACGCAGTGTGCTATAGGGGAATTTGGCCCGGACAGCGGCGATACAATCTCCTCTTATTCGGATTTCAGAGGGATCTTCAACGTGCTGCCTGTGGTATACACGAGACTTTGCCTTGCCACGCCCTTGATTACACAGGACGTACATTCGGAAACCTGGCAGGAAAATCACAGAGAACACCATATCGAGTCAAATTGGACCCAGTATACCCTGACTTCTGTCGCGTAATATGAAATATAATATTAAAATACGGGTGGGTTCATAGTTCTGTTTAATACAAAACTTACAAGCAAATATACATTACGTGAATCGGCAAATAGCAAACAGCAAATATAATAACAACTGCTATTAACATTCGGGATATCTTTCTTCTCGATAATTTCTGATTAATCATAGCTGTAGATGGTCTCCCGGCAGTTTCTGAAACATGGAGAAAAATGATAAACGGTAAAGGTAACGTTACAATCTCAAATAATACGGGGAAAATGATACACGGTAAACTTACGTTACAATCTCAAATAATACGGGGAAAATGATACAACGTGTGATGCACCTCAAGAGAGAGAGAGAGAGAGAGAGAGAGAGAGAGAGAGAGATTAACAAATGGTTCAGTTTTATTGCTTGCGCGTAGGAGACTTTATCAGTGGGAGAAAACCGTAGAATCCGGAGAAAACCCACGAGGTTACAACGGGAAGTTGTAAAATTGAATGAAAAGTAACTTCTCCAGTTTGTTAATGTCTTCGCCTGTCAGTCAACGCTTGTATCTACCACTGAATTAACAGTTTTAGTTTTGTGGGTATCAAAGAAAGAAAATAAACTTCGCGTTCCTTGCTAGACAACCTGTGTCGATGGATCTTGGTGAATGATTTATCTGCGCATACAACGCTGATGTCTAAGAAAGAGTCATAATTGACAAATAATACGGGGAGAGAAGATAAGGCTGACATACCAGACACAAGGGCATAACATTCCTCTTCTCATTACCCAGATACCATCAAACGTTCATTAACGTTATTGTTATTAGATCTAAAGCGATGCTTAAACATGTGTTTACATTTTACAGATGAAGAGCGTGTCAGAGGGGTATCAGCTGAATCTTGGAAGAATGCAACAAACACCTTCAGAAGATGGGGATTGACATCTGCTATTTTCAACTGTTGTTACAGCCATGGTGAATCGGTGAGTAGGGCGCTTGTATACTAACTAAAAGAATCATGGGTTCGAATCCGACGTTGGTCCGGTGATGGATGTCCGAATCGGTAGCACGTGCGCATTGTATCATAACGTCTGTCATTGAGTCAGCAGGCGTGGTTTCGATTCCCCCGGTTGCACGCCTGTCCAACCTCGTGGGTTTTCTCCGCGTTCTTCGGTTTCCTCCCACTGCTAAAGACTCCTATGCGCAAGCGAATTATTGAAATAAAATTGATCCATATGTTAGTCCAAAAATGACCTACTTTGTGTCGAGTGGACGTTAAACCCCATTTTTTTTCTCTCTCTCTCACCTGGTAGGTCAGCTATAGTAATCCCATTATGAAGAGACATAAGGAACACGAAGCATGTACAGAAGTGGTTGATAGGCTTATCATATCGTAAAGTACATAGTGTTACAATTATGATTTTACGTGCAAGTCAAGATGAACAAGGCACCTCGGCTTTAATTAAATCCCAACACCGGGGTCGAATTCGAGACGTCTTGATTAGCAAGCGAGCTCCTCACTCACTGAACCACCGCGGCTTCTACTAGTCTAGTTTGGAAATAAAACACGCTCGTTTATTGAAATTAAAGGGTCAGTGGTCCTCAATGCTGCACAATACCAACAATTAATCATTTCTTTCTTTCGTGTTAAATTTAGAATATTCAAGCATAAAAAGTAGCAAAGATACCATTTAGGCTTAGATGTTTGTTAATATATCCGAATAATTTGCTCGGGCGGTGAAATAATATGATTACCTTAAATTCAAGGATGTAATATAATTTAATTTTTAAACCATATTAGGGATATTACCCTTTAAGACGCTAACTGATTCTCTTTATGCATCTTGGGGGCGAATGGTTAGCGTGCGCGCGCTGTATCATACGGCCTGTCATTGCGTTAACTGGCGTGGTTTCGATTTCCCGGTTGTACGTGGCAAGGAGTAGGGTCGCCTGTCCAACCTCATAGGTTTCCTTCGGGTACTCCAGTTTCCTCCCACTGCTAAAGACCCCTACGCACGAGCGAATTATTGAAATAAAATTAAACCATATGTTCGTCCCGAAATGACCTAGTTTGTGTCGAGCGGACGTTAAACCCCATTTCTCTCTCACTCTCTCTCTGATTCTCTTTACGCATCTTAAACTGATGTTGTTGGGTGCTAAATCTCGGATAGAGGAAAATACCAATTATCGATAGTGGAGACATGTGTAAGATAATTCGCTGGAATTTTTGACAAATCTGAAATTAATAGCTTCTTGTCTTATCAACATTCGTATGTTTCAACCGGTCAGCTTCGGCATTCAAACTACTGGTTGGTAACAGTTTGTTCGTTTACAACCTTCAGATAATAACATCTCCGGCAATATATCAAAACTCACGTTTATCGCTCGTTAGTGACTTGTGAAATATCGGCCCTGGAATGAGGCATCGAAATATAATAGGATGTAAAGCCCTATCTCCGGACCCACCCTGTAATATAAATCAGTGATGAAGGAGAGAGATATAGATAAACTGGAAAGAGCGAGAGAGAGTGAGCGAGAGAGAGAGAGGGGGGGGGGGGGGGTTAAAGTCCATTCAAGAAAAACTATACGGTCATTTCGGACTAAAATATTGTTCAATTTTTTTTATTCAATAATTCGCTTGCGCGAAGGGGTCTTTAGAAGTGGGAAAAACCGGAGAACCCGGATATGACCCACGAAGTTTGATAGGCATCAGTGCCCAAGGCTCGCTAAATAAGAGATCTGGCGTTTGATCCCAGTGTTGGTCGAGAAAGATGCACGGGATTTTATAGCGTGGTAGTCTCTAGTCGATCGGGTGAGACGAAAACCCGTGATCATATAGACACGTTGGCGTGCACGTAAAAGAACCATTGGCGGCTGAAAAATCGAAATAATAGGGACAACATTTTCTTCAGAGCACCTGCGTGGCGTATGTCCGTTTTCATTATCCCAGTAAGACGTTAAATCCCATTTTATTTCATTTCAGTTAACACGGAAACGGATGGCAATATCTGATCACATGTCGGCGTATGAACATATAAAAATAGTCCCCCATAAACCTACTTACTCAGTGTTTCTCCCGGTATACTGGCACTCCATAGGCGTATTGATATCCTTAAATACATCACTCCAATTATTAACAGGGGTATTAGATAGACACAGATAACCAAAACAGACTGGAAAATCTTTCTTGATTGAGTCGACATGTTCATAGCACAGTACTGCAGATACTCCGGTATATCCTTATAGGTAGACTTTAACGTCATGTATATAAGATGTGGAGCGGACACAGCAGCAGCTGTAGTCCAGATCATCACGATGATGGTTATAACTCGCCTGGATGACAGCCAGGATTCAAACGGGAGACATATTCCATAGTATCTCTCGACACCGATGGCACATAACGTGAGTACTGAAGACACTATTGACGCCGTCTGAAATAAAAACAAAACATGGAATAGATATTGAACATTATTAAATAATGGATGTTTCAAGGGTGGTACACAAGGCAAGGTATGCCTGCCCTTTCTAGAAGACCTGATGCCGCTTCTCATGGGGGTTTGGATGGCCGAATGATTAGCACGTGCGCGCTGAATCATTAAGCCTGTTATTGAGTCAACCTCGTGGGTCCGTCGGTTTCCTCCCATATGTTAGTCCGAAATGACCTTTATAGTTTCTGTCGAATGGATGTTAAACCCCATCCCCCCCTCTCTCTCTCTCTCTCTCTCTCTCTCTCTCTCTCTCTCTCCCTCTCTCTCTCTCTCTCCCACTCGCTTAATGAATCAATTTGGAGGCAAAACGTTGGAGTAAAATAAATTATGAACGATACTAACTAACATGGAAACAAATTTCAGGGAATTCCCCATTGAATCGCGTGTTTATACTGATTATAGTGATCAGACTAAGTTAAAACCAATTAGTCGTTAATGACATCATCTGCTGGGTAAACAATTAAAATGAGGGTTTGGCGTCTTAAGTTATTGCACCAATATTGGGATAATGAAGAGATCATGCTGGGTGCTTGGAGGGAATATTCGCCTGGAAAACCACACATCCGTCTAGTCTTACGGTACAGGGATCATTAACTTGTTGATCAGGTTGAATTATTTTATCTTTAACTTTAACATGCATTATGCACGAGCCAAATCTTCTATTTGCAGGTCTTTCACTGGGCCTGAATTGTTATATAAACCATTAATTAGATATTTATTAACATATAAGACCGTAATCCACTTCTACTGCATGCCCATATATTGGTTTCAGCTCGCTAAACCATGCGATGGCTGAGATATTACATGGATTACAGAAGGCCTGTCATGTCTTCGGCAAATGAAATGAAATGGGGTTTAACGTCCTACTCTTCTGCACCTTACCTGGGCTAATGGAAGACGGTCATACCTCATACACAGTGTAGAGACTAGGTGCCAAAAACGGGCTAAATTTTGGATGTTTATCTTGTGTCCAGTTCACTGACATTTATTTCGCTGGTATGTTAGTCTAAACAACATGTCCCACTTGATAGCATTATTACCCTGTTAAGTGTTGACAACTTTTAACCTGCCTGCTATTGAGAGTATCAAATGACAACATTTTGATTTAGAAAATAAAAAGCTCTTTACTATAATTGGTATCAGTTGTTTATTTCTTCCCCAAACCAAGTTTTATCATTAAAATGAATGGTATTGGATGCCAGAATAAAAAATTGACATCTTTCAATAAAGGTGAGCTATTTATAATCATTTTTTTTTCTGAAAACAGAAGACATGTAGTTTAATTGGACAAGGATTTGTAGGGTTAGAGCCAAGACAAAGTAGTGTGTATTTTTATACAGAATTTACAAATATTTTAAGATTAAAGGTGCTAAACTGATAATATTTGGGACCTAGAAATTGTTACAAATGGGTCGCAACGCATATACTAATGTAATATGAATGTAAATTGATTTACATTCAATTGTTTCCGTTTTTACTATAATTTCAAATTATTTATGTTCGGCGAAATACGCCAGAAGTCTCAATCGAATAGCAATCTAAAGCATCTGGTTATTCCAATCTACCTCCAAAGTATTTATTGTGCATGCTCTACAGATAAGAATACAGGTCACCGTTTGACAGGACTTGTGGAATATGTCTAGCCTCGTTCTTTGAGTCCATTGTAAAAAAATTGCCCGAAACCAGAGCTGTTATTTTAATTTGAGGAAGCTCATTTCGTCCAGTCCTTATTTTTATACGACTACATTTTGTTGTGGATGTATACTGCTGTCGACCCTGTCCATTTATCTGTCCATAATTTATTTGTGGACACTCTACATGTCACAATTTTTATCCCATTTTGACTGAACTTGAAATATGGGCATTTCTCCCAAAGATTTTGGTTTCTCTCGATATTGACATGAATCGAGCCAGATCTCGTTTTAGCTTCCAAATCCTCTCTAGGTCACAATTTTCATCCAGTTACATATTTATATCCCAAAGATCTGGGTTACTAATCTTGATACTTCAGACCGTAACTTGCTGGATTATGACCCCTGATTGTACAAAAAACGCCTTTTGTAATCTTGTTCTGTCCATCAAATAAAGACGGACATTCGCTAAACAATGTGTTATGACGGGAATTTTGTCCAGACAGTTGCATCATGGCCTACCCTTATATCGAATTCCAACTGCCAAGGGATCTTTTACATGCACGCATTGTATACCCTGGGCCTCGGTTTTTCGTACCATCCGAAACACTGACAAGGTGAAGCCAGACAGAAATATCCCGATGAACTTTCTTGTCCACTGTAGGGATCGAACATGCGGCCTCCAGCCAGGCTAGCGAGCCAGTGTCTTACTACCGTGGTTCTCAACAATTTAAGATACTGATGATGAATAGAAATTTTAGAATGTTTAGGATCTTTTGAATACAATTTGTTCATGTCTTTGTAAAGTTGTGTATCTTTGTATAATTATGTACATGTAAACATATTTATCTTTGCTTATTGCGTGTATCTTTCTTTTATTTCTATTTGTATATGCACATGACCTTATAAATTTTTTTATGCAATAAAGCTTCTTCTATTTAAAATACATGTATCATAAGCTTAGTAGTATAACCTTATGTAATATTTGAACCAAATGTAATTTTTATTTATTAAATATTTACTTTATTTTTTTTTAATTTGAATGTGATTTGAAAGTCTTATAGAATCTGACCCAAAAGGCTTATAACTTGAACAATCTAAATATATAGAGCAGTGTAATATGATACTTAACATGCCCTATACACCACATCATCACAAGGTATTGTCTTTGACAACTTGATGACAGGATTCTCTTTAACAAAACTGTATTGTCTGTGGGGGTCACATTCCAAAATTTGAAGAAAACTGGCTGATTTTCACCTAGTCCCACGACTGTACACTGTGCTATAGGGAAATTTTGCCCGGGCAGCGGCGCTACGGCCTACTCTTATATCGAATTCCAACTGCCAAGTGATCTTTTACGTGTACGCTAATGTGTCCACGGGGCCTCAGTTTTTCGTCCCATCCGAACGACTAGGCAGTTGTTCTTGTCAGGCCCTCCGTTCTGCATCACTGACAAGGTGAAACCACGCCGGAAAATCGAGATGAACTTTCTCGACCTCCAGGCTAGCGAGCCAGCGCCTTACCCACTTAGCCACGTGAACCTATCTTCGTCACACGCCGCTATATGGCACATAGTGTCATAGTTAGTACAAGGCAATATTTGCCATATCTTTGCTGTGTAATTTCAGTACGTATTGGGTTTACAATGGCTTTGTAATTTTTAACATATTACCTATTTATCTATACATATCGCAGTTTGTATTGTATAGTGCCCCAACACAGTCAAACTGATAGAGAACATTATTATTATTATCTTCCTAAAACTAAGGATATTGCCACAAATTGATTTGTCCGGGTTGAAAAAATGGAATCTGACTTTTATTATACCACTTATTTAAATGTAGAGCAAACTATACATAAAAAAAATTAAGGAGAAAAGATTTATAGCGCCACAATGCAGTCAAACTGACTGAATACTAGAGAACATTAGAATTATTATATGTTCCTGAAACTAAGGATATTACCACACACTGATTTGTCCGGATTAAAAACGGAACCTGGTTTTTTATTACCCAATTATTTAGAAAGTAGAGCAACCTATTCATCAAAACTTCAGGAGAAAAGACATAAATTGATAAATTTTTTGAAGTATTTATAGCGGAACTACTGTCATTCTTTCTTAACGTTCGACATTTGTTATTACAAGTAATTGACTCGTGTATGATATTGGCGGGAAACAATTAACCCCAATCTCCCGTAATATAATTATATATTATAACTACTCTCCGTAGCTGTCAGATAACTATCTTAGATATAGTTTTTATATCAATAATCAATTTTCCTCATCAATTCATAATCAGAAATAGATTTTTATTATCGGGCTGATTCGATCGACAGGTTCGGTGATGCGGATTATTGTTTAGTTATTTGTCTGCTGTCATGCTGTAGAAATGAAATGAAATGAAATAGGGTTTAGCGTCCTACTGTTCAGCGCCGACTGGGCTAATGAAGACGGGCATACACCATACAGTATGCTATGAGGGAAATTTTGCCGGGGCAGCGGCGTTACGGCCTACTCTTATATCGATTTCAACTGCCAAAGGATCTTTTACGTGCACGCCAATGTGTACACGGGACCTTGGTTTTTCGTCCCATCCGAACGACTAGGCAGCTGTCATTGTAGGACGTTTATAAACTCCATTTCATTCCATCCCATCCGATTTCATTTGTTTAAACTTTCGGCACCAGATTACAATAAATTGGCGGGTGGTACACGGAATAGAAATAAAAATAATGGGGAGGAGGTTTAACGTCCTACTTTTCGATTAAAAATCTGTCTTTGTCAGGCCCTTCGTCCTGCATCAATGACAAGGGGAAACCACGCCGGATGAGCTTTCTCGGCCAATGCAAGGTATTACCCACTTAGCCACCGTGATTTTAGTCATGCTGTGGAAGACTGTTGATTTGTTCTCGTGTTGTAAATAACTAGGCATGAATTCAGACACCAATATTCCATCAACAATTGCAGTTAGAAGTCACGTATATCATGTTTTTAGTTACCTGCCTAACCTCGTGGGTTTTCTTCCGGTCCTCCGGGTTCACCTTTCTATGCGTCGAGTGGACGTTACCCTCTTTCGTTTTAGCATCATATGTGCTTAGCTTCAATTTATCTAGAAAAAGAGCCCGACCGCCATTTGTCAAGAACTGACAAGAAACGTCTAGTTGAGGAGATAAGAGACCGATGTCCAATCATGTATGCAGAGAACTACCCGAGAAGAAACTTGACACTCTGAAGTCTCCAAGCAGATATTGCACAAATATCCATAGAAATATACACATAGTCTGTCTTCCAATGACGATGATTTGTGATGACGTCACATTTAATCCCGTTCCCTGCACTCTATCCGTTTTTAGATGCCGGAGGATAACAGGGTCATTCCGAATAACATAAAGGTGGGGGGGGGCAGAGAAAATCAGTCACAATAATATAAAAGTGGGGGTTCACCAGATCAGATCGATCAGAATAACATAGAATAACATAAAGAGGTAAGGGTGTCACCAGAGACGATCGGGCAGAATAAAATAAGAGTGGGGGTTTACCAGATAAGATCAGTAAGAGCATCAATAAGGGGGTTTCACCGCCACACAAAATCAAATAGAATAAATTTAGAGATGGTATTATTTCATATGACAGACTTCATTGTTTTCTCAGCACATCACAAATACTTTAAACAGATCGGGTAAAAACGGTGCCTCGAGAGAATTCCAAACGCTTCTTCAAAGAGCCAGAGAACATTTATCATAAATCGGTCAGATTCCATGATGTCTACACCATAAACAGGACATTTAATTTTTTTTCAAAGATAAAATTTAGATGGTTCATATTATGTCTGAATTCGGTATCAGGCCAATTCCAAAGAGTCGAAGAGTTTTGACTTTTCTGAATGCTAATACCATGGGCCCAATGGACAAGCGTTATCAGATCACAGCCAGCTAGGGTAACGTAAATCCCCACTTAGAATATCCCCGTCACGTATTCTTTAAATCAATTATTGTCCAATGATTAGACATTAATCTAATAAAGCGATGTCGACTTAATATATTATTCCCAATTACTGGTCAATCGGGTCAACCGAAGCCAATTATGTACGTCACCTGTCAGAGTTACGTCAGAGATCTTTCCTAGTTTTTGAATATTAAATTCAATCATCCAGACCGCGCAGGGACAGGATATATTGAACAGATGCACTCTGATTGTAGTATCCACGACTACAATACATCGATCGCTTTAATTGATGTTGAATACGCGTATATCCAGTGATAAATGTGTTTTGACCGAAATAAAATGATATGAATTAGGGTTGAATGCTCTACCATTCCGCACCAAATCAAGCATATGAAGACGGACATATGCCATGCAATGTGCTATGAGTGAAATTTTGCCCGGACAGCGTTGTTAAGTCCTAGTATCATATCAAATTCCAACGACAGCTGGATATTTTTATGTGCACGCCGATGTGTATTTGGGACCTTGGTTTTGTCGTCCCATCCGATGGACTAGACAGTTGTTTTGGTCGGGCCCGCCGTCCTGCATCACGCCGATGTGTAGAAATTCCAGTAGAGTAGCACGGAGGATTTTGAGGCAGACTTTTAAGTGCACTAGTATGAAGAAATTAAAGGCCGTAATGCAACAGTGTCGGTGCAGTGGTACCGGCAATTTCACAAATTGATCTAAAACACAGATCCTGTTTCGCTTCGTTTTTTATAGTTCAAAACTTCATTTTGGTTATCATCACAACGCTAGAATCCACAAGAGTTGTTATATAACCCGCGTTTTGGATGATGCGAGGGATTAGTCAATGAAACGGTCTATGGGGTGCATGTAACTGTAGGCAATCCACTAGACACATCAACGCTGATCGGTTAATCAAATGTCTGACGTCATAGATTCAAAAGTCGCTCGTATGACCTCTGACGCGACCTTGCAGATCTTTATATAGTAGAGGCCATCAAAAGTATAAAACAAAAACGAAGGGAAATATAGATCTGCATTTTAATCCGATTGGGAATTTCAAGGCAGTAAGGTTTTAGAACTATGGGTATAGAGAGGTGGATAATTTCAAGGCAGTAACTTAAAGCGAAAATTTCATATTTTCTAAGAAAGTCAAAACATAATTATTTCTTTGTCTTTTGCTTAATAGGTTGTCAACTCACTATCATACGATAATAGGCATCATTTCCCACTCTTATAAATCACTAACACCAGAAATAATAAAAAATTACCTCCCTGGTTTTTCTATTCTCCCCATGCTAAACTTATCTTCAAACGTTTGAATTTGAAGTTGAAAATGACATTTTTGCCAATTTCTCAACTGGCAATAATGAATTATAGGATTAATAGGATTATTCTTTAGCAAGGTAGGACTGTTTATAGATACCATCTATTTCAAGGCTTTATTTTAATATATTTTAAAAATAGAACTTAAAAATATGAAATTACCGCTTTAATGTAAAGAATCCAGTACAGAGAAATAAATCAGAGTTATTAAACATTCAGTGCACTATGGTAAACCAAATTCAACTTTACTTCGCATTTAAACCACACGCAGAGGTTATCAAAGAAAATACACGTGATACAACTAAATACATGTTGATATAACCGACAGAAATAACAACATAATAATCCTAATAAAAATAAATAAAATACATAAACATATTGAGAAAAATATAATTTTTTGTCGCCATGAAGATGAAGAGGTCTGATAAAATAATATTAGTAAGAGTTTCCTTGTGGTAAATTTATTACCCAACTCATAATAATTTAATCTACAACTGACTAAAAACACACTCAAAACAAATGAATTTTTGTACAACGCAAAGCGTGCCATAAATATCTGCCACGCGAGTAGACATCGCAACTTTTAAAAAAAAGAAGGCATAAATTCATACATTATATTTTCGCATGGTGAATGGAATTACGTACTCTTTTTTTTGTAAAATACCTTTGCATAAATAACGAAAAGTTTCTAAGAATGTTCTTAAAGAAACATTATTTTTATCTCAAAAAAATAATAAGTAATTTTATAGGGTAAATTTAAAAAATAACCTATTTGTCATTGGTTGTAGAAAAACAATGTTAAAGAAACATTATTTCTATCTTAAAAAAATAATAAATAATTTTATAGGGTAAATTAAAAAAATAACCTATTTGTCATTGGTTGTAGAAAAACATTGCCAATTAAGATGCAGAATTCGCAAACATTGGCTGTAATTCAAATCAATACCCAGAAACTCTTCTGTTTGTGACTTATTATAAGGATTAGCGATTATCCTCCATCAGATTAGATATAATGCAATATGGATGGAGAGAGTGAGAGAGTAAGAGATAAAGAGAGAGAGATGTGGTCCAACGCCCACTCGACACAAACCAGGTCATTTCGGGACCGGGGATTGGGATGGCCTAGTGGTCTAGAGTGCCGCGCTTCGACCTCTGGCTGGCCGGTCACCTCTAGCTTGCGGCTGTGATTTCGATCCCTGGTGTGAGCGTATGTGGCATGGAGATGGGGCGCCTCCTCAATCTCTTGGGTTTCCTCCGGACACTCCGGTTTCCTCCCACTGCTAAAGACCCCTACGCGCAAGCGAATTATTGAAATAAAATTGAAACCATATGTTAGTTTGTGTCGAGTGGACGTTAAACTCCATTAACGCTCTCTGTCATTTCGGGACTAACACATGCGCATCCCACCGGTTTAATACGGAACTACTGGGTAGGGTATCCCACTGGTATACATACGAAACTACTGGGTATCCCAATGGCATAAATTTAAAACTACTTTGTATATAGCCCAGTGTATTATTGTATGAAAACACTCTTGTCTATATTTCTGTGAAGTATGCTTGTCACAAATATAACACTACTAGCTAGGTATCCCACTGATTTAAAGTAGCTAAATCTCATCCAACGCAATATCAACAAAAGTCATCGACTTTGAAAATACGAATTTAATTTAAAAACATTGATGCTGTAATCTTCTGATATGCAATATTTAGGACAAAATAGACATTTTACCATGTATACACATACCGTGTACCATAATGCGTTTCGGCGCCATCTGTAACAAGGGACTCGAAGAACGAGGCTAGACACATTTATCAAGTCATTTCAAACGGTGACGCAATATCTTTATCTGAATAGTATGCGCAATTAATACTATCGGTGTAAAATGAAATAAACCCAGATGCTAGAGATTGAGACTAAGTAAGTAGAAATTAAAGGTAAAAACAGAAACGATTGAATGTAAATCACCCATTTTATAAAATCATTATTATATGCGTTGCGACCTATTTGTGTCAATTTATAGGTCAAGAATATTAGCGATTTAGCCCCTTTAAATACATTTGAAGTAAATACAATTAGGTCTAATGTCTCGTTAACATAGTACAAATATATGGTCATTGTTTGATATGGACACGTGTACAATGAAAGAGGAGAGAAATGTACCTGGACAGCGCCCTTTACGTCAATTATGTCTGGAATTTGCTGTCAAATAGTAATCTCCCGTCAAAAGGCAAAACCTAGAAACTCACTTTTTTCTTATTTTTAGAAAACAAAGGAAAACGAAATGAATGAATATCAAGCCCCAGCTTATTCATTGATTTACTATATGTATTGAGTTACTAGGTTTTTCTGTGGCATATTAGGCAAATGAACGGAGTTGCTTGGTTGTGTCATGGGTGTAACTGCTTACAAAATCAAAAGATTGGAATATCTAGTACAACAACAGGAATTACAGAATCTAGTAAATACAAATTTGGTCCTAACTCAATTTTGATAAAAAAAAAAGTGAGTTACCAGGTGTTGCCTTTTTACGGGAGTAATGTCCACGTCAGCGATAATGTGTTTGTCACAGCAACAATGCTTTTAAAGTTAGAGCACTGTAGATGGATGCATTTCTAGTTGCTCCTGTGGGATAAAACAATGATCGTTTTCAGTATTAAACGTTGTTATTACCTAAAAGGCTTTAGCACATTTATTCTATATAATATCCATAAAACACGACAGAACATAATAAAACCCCATCGTTACAGAGTTGGGAGCCAGATCGCGACAGTTTTAGTAGACAAACCACTTATTTGACAACGGGTGGGGTGGGGATGTGGCACAGTGACCGAGGAGTTTCTACCCATTCAGAAGGAACGAAAAGGTACACGGGATAGTTTAAATATGTTCATTGTAGAAGACGAAACGGTTCACGAGCACAATTTCCGTCATATCATAATTCATGAAATATGCCCGTCTTCACTAGCTGAGAGAGATGGTATATAAAACTCGTTAAATTTGATTTAAATTATTCAACGACCGTATGTGTATAAATTTAGCCTTTTTATGCTCAGAGAAACAAGATATAAATCTCAGATTGATTTGATTTCAAGTGTTCTACGAACCGGTCTGTGTAAGTTTTTAAGGAGTGTAATCAATTTATGCTCAGATTATGTCGAAATTAAAAGGGTTCAACATTACAACAAAATTCTGTTAGCTAATGTGACCCCCCCCCCCCCCCCAATGATGAATCTATTACACTAGGAAACTATTAAAATCCAACACTTCACGCAGTAAGCTGTTTACGAGATCATGTATACGGTCGCCGGAAATACAAAAATAACGATATACACGACCCAAGTAATCAAATCCCCAGGGTATTGGGTATTCTGACACGCCAAATATAGGACACTTTGAACTAATTCTGTAAAAATTCGGACAGTAGATTTACTAGATTTCTTTTCTGTAATTTCTATTCTGTTTTTTTTTTGTTTATACCAAATTTCTGTTAAGTCACAGCAACATGTTTTGTAGTTGAAAACAGAGATAAAATAACAGAAAAATCTGGTAAATCTCGTTTATGTTATCGTGCGTATCTCCTCTTACTGGCGGTTTGGTAATTCGAGGTACAATCTAAAGGTATGCCTTTGTTCTATTCCGATAATCAATCATATTGTCATATGCTGGCTCATCTGTCGTAAACTTTAAACATTATATGAACAAACTGCTTGGCTGTGGTTGTTTTAAACTTACATGTGTGTTTGAAATCAACTCTCGTTAAATAAAATCCATTGCATAAATAAATATCCCAGTGTATCTACGCGTTAGTTGTTTTCCCGTTTTGTGTCTATGGACTTTCCTCATGAAATTATTACCCCCCCCCACCACACCCCACCCCTTAAAACACGGATCTACATTCACAACAGCTTGGGGGCGTATGACAGTTTCGGCAACGAGGTTATGTAAGCGATAGTTTTAAATTTTAAAAATGTTGATTTTAATTGATAACCCCCTTGGAGCCACCACACTCTCTGCCACCCCCCACCCTTTGTACGTAACTGCCTTATCATTACCGATAGTCTGGTGACATCTAGAACCGCGTAGAAAAGTAGCAGGATCATTCTGATTAAAATACAGATCTATAGTTTGTTTTTTTATTATATGGTTTCGATGGCCTCTACTATATGAACGTCTGACCGGTTATAGTGTCGGAGCTCATACGAGCAACTTTTGACCCTATGACGTCAGAGATTTGATTAAGAAATTAGCGTTGATGTTTCTAGTGGGTTGCCCACAGTTCCGTGCAGCTTTCACCAAAAACTCGCCTTAACAGACGGTTTCCTTGGCTAATACCTCACATCAACCAGAACGTGGGTTATAGAACAACTTTTCCAGATCATAGTGTAGTAAAGACAAGGAAAACGAAATTTTGATCTATTAAAAATGAAACGAAATAGGACCTGATAATTTCGTATTTTCTAAGAGAGTCAAAACATATTTATTTCTATGTCTTTTGCTCTAAAGGTTGTCAACTCACTATTATACGATCATGGGCAATATTTCACGTGCATTAAAATCGCGGACACAGAAAATAATAACACAATTACCTCCCATGTTTTCCCATTCCCCTCCATGCAATGGCGATCTTCAAACGTTTGAATTTGAAGTTGAAAATGATATTTTTGCCAATTTCTCAACTGGCAGCAGTGAATTATAGGATTAATAGGATCATTCTTTAACAAGGTAGGCCTTTTTATAGATACCATCTATTTTAAGGCTTTATTTTAATATATTTTAAAAATATAACTAAAAAATATGAAATTGCCGCTTTAAACCTTGGAACATCTGGAGAGTTGACTTTTAAAATGTTGACTTTTAAAAAAAATCATTTACAGAGGTATAAACAATCCCGGAAGACTCCTGTTTCTGATGGTAATTCAGTCGTTTTACACCACTATGAGATTTTGCTCCAATTATCAATTTAAAATCAATTTTTACACCTTTAAACGTCTAGAGGGTTAACGTGTAATATATTATCTTTAAAGAGGGGAATAACCAGCACATCTTTGACAAACTTCTCCGTCTGACAAGGACAGCTGTCTAGTTGTTCGAATTGGACGAAAAACCGAGGACCCATGTATACATTGGTTTACACGTAAAAGGTCCTTTGGCAGTTGAAATTTGATACAAGAGTAGGCCGCTGCCCGGGCAAAATTCTCATCATAGCACACTGTATGGCCGTCTTCACTTGTTCAGCCGGTTCAGAACAGCAGGACGTTAAACCCTAGTTTATATCATTTCATTCCGTTTCTAATAAAATGAATTGTCCGACGTTCAAACGGGATAAAAATAAAACTTCCCCCTAAACCCATTTTAAATGAGATGAAAATTTATTACTCGCTGTTCAATGCACGTTCAGAGATTTCACCCACGTCGGTTTTCTCGGATTATCCCAATTTCTTCCCATCAGGGCTGGGCGGAGTTAAATCTAATTAGTTGAAAAAAATTTAATTAGTTAAAATTTTTTAATAAGTTAAAAAAATTTAATTAGTTAAAAAAAAGTTTAATTAGTTAAAAAAAAGTTTAATTAGTTAAAAAAAAGTTTAATTAGTTAAAAAAAATAATTTAATTGGTTAAAACAATTATTTAATTAGTTAAAAAAGTTTAGTTAATAAAGTTTAATTAGTTAAACTCCTCCCAGCCCAGCCTTCAATTAGAAAATGGTCCGTGCGATTCATTGAATGTAAAATATATCATAAGTTAGTCACGATATGACTTAGTATAGAGTGGACCTTAGTGTTTAGTGAGCTTGTCAGTTAATTTTTTATATTTTTTAAAAAACGATATTTTATTTTAAATAATTAATTAGCTTACCTGCATGAAGACGACGATATGGCACATGACCTCCCCAAAATACCAATGACTAGACGTTTGTTGTACCACAGTAGGCGGTAAACAAATCAAAATCACCAAAAAGTCCGTCACAGCTAAATTAACAATAAAATAATTGGTGGCATTCTGCATGGATTTACTCCGATACACCACAAAACAAACCAAGAAGTTTCCAAACAATCCGACAAAAAATACAACTACGTACAGAAATATTAATACACTTTCTTCCACTGTTGGTTTCATTTTTTCCAGAATATATTCAATCATTTCGTCCCTGGTTCCACAAACCGGTGGATCGTGTGATAATCCTGGCCAACAAGTTAAATTGTCATTGCTGATGTTCCCCATGGTAGTACTATCACTGAAGTTCTTCATAACTTATAATCTTCTGTCTCGTTGAGCTGGTAATATATTGTCCAAATCTGTAAGAGAGAACAGAGGAAGCGAATTTACTTGTTGTGCATTCCTGAATCAGTGGCTATGACTGTCTGTCAATCCGAGCGAACTTTTAGACCGATATAGACCTAGTCTTAACGATACTGAAGTACGCCCCATTATGAAGTGAGAGCAAGGAAGATGGCAGATTGACTATACTATAATTAGCCAATTGATAGATTTTCTATGTGCTCAGCCTTTCAAGGCTTTATCTCATTGGCCACATTATGCTCTACAAAATGAGTGTGGTATAAACTCATATTAGCTAGCCTACGCTTATATCTAATGAAAGCCATGTGTAATGTTTTTTTTTAGCAAACTCTTCACGGAGATCACTTCAAGCCATTATTTTGTGACATCGAAATCAACATAAAAATTGCTCAATCACGACTATTTTACGAATCGATATACATTATGGTTTTTATCCAACATTTCTGCTATTTTTATTTTTTTCATAAAAGCACTCTCTTTGAAGTTGTGATTATTCTGAATTCGTGTGGCGACGGTTAAAAACACAACTGTACAATATATTATGTATTTTCATTCTATAAAGGTTGTTGGGAAGAGTATTCATGACCACTAAATTATAAACTGTTGGGTGGCTTTTAAAAAAATGCTGATCATAGTCATTTGAAATTATTGCTGTATATGCCTATCTAACCATGAATATCATAGGCACCAGAGGAGGAGAGGCGACTGTGTGAGGAGGGGCGTGCGGACCGGCGTGCGGGTCGGCGTGCAGGTTTTGGTTGAGGGGGAGGGAGGGGGACATGGATACATACATGGTTTCTAAGGAAACGCGAAATACTTACGCATTTTATTAAACAAAATGGTACCAAAACTTCAAAAACTTATCAGGGACGTGGATCCGTAAACTCTGATAAGACGTCCCTACAGATAGCAAAGCTAAGCAATAAGCCTGATATTTTAAAAATTATTGGAAGGTTTAAAGTAGATTCTCGATTGCATTCGTTGGCAAGGTAACATTTAACGGCCATTTGACGGCCATTATTTGACATCCACTAAGCTCATTTGGCCATGTACCGATTTTATATACATGTTTCTACCCAACCAAGATATAATTTACTCAACTTTCAATCACTGTTTATGAGAAATACCTTTGATCTATTTGATATATTAAAATGTTTCATGAGGGACCTTATTTCAGTTCAAATTAGGTGAAGAAATGTGAGTAAATTGTTAACCTAAGTCTTAGAATACTCTGTGAACTCGGGGCCTGGTTGTTGGAATGGATTATGTATTATGTCACCTTTATAAATATTTTAATGGGCGCAAGACCGAATACGTTCGACAAGCAACCCTAATCCCGCAACGTACAAGACAGGGCGCCATAGTACATGACTGAATTTCATACCTTCTGATCTAAAGCGCACCCTGACCCCTGAAGTCACACTGACCGGAAAACCGACTTTTGATTTTATTGTTACTTTGTTCCCGGTAATTCTGTCGATTGTTATGTTGTTTATAGGTTTTATTGTGTAAATAAGGTTATCCAATAAGATCACGTAGAATTAATTGACCAATATACAACCAATAACTTGTGTTTAATTTGAAACAATACGGAAATGTTGTTGATAAAACAGCTGTTACCGATATCTATTACACATAACAATCAACAATATCTGTGGATAGAGAGAGAGAGAGAGAGAGAGAGAGAGAGAGGCAGGGATGGGTATAAAGTCCTCTCGATACAAGTCATTTAGAGACTAACATGGTTTAATTTTATTTCAACAATTCGCTTGCGCTAGGGTGTCTTTAGCAGCGACAGACCCACGAGGCTGGACAGGCGACCCTAGAGTTGACTCAATGATAGACCTTATAAAACAACGTGCATGCGCTACCGATGCGGCCATCCCACCCCTACGTGTACAATAAAGTGGAATGTGATTTAACGTCTTGTATTTGATTACCTACCAAGCCAATGAGCATTTGCCATACAATGGAGTCGTGGTACCTTAGTAAGACACTACATTCCTGAAGCAATGGCCCGAGAAATCCCTGGAATAGCGTCTGTTTCTTGAACTTATGCGGGATTGTGTCTATTCTTTCCGTTCAATGAAAGCTATCACTTAAGTACAGCAACATGACAGTCCTTCGTTTAATCTGGGTCTTCCCTAAAACTTTGGACAGTGATTTAAGGTATTAAAAACGGTGAAAGTATGCTCGTTTCCAAACAGTATTGTTTACATTTCATTCGACTTGATAGGCAAGTAGTTTTACTGCAGTATTCTGCTATGCACGGGTTAATTAGGCATAATAAAATCGTGAGCCATGACGTAACGTTATGTAAACATATTTGGTCCAATATTGGCACTCGTTTTAAATGTAAAGCTTTTGTAGGGCAGCTAGTGATTGGTTGGTAGACGGACTACTGACCAATCAAAATTTAAAACAACAATATCCACTCATAATAGCAGTGTGTAGTATGATTACCTCTAATCAAACGAATCGCTGCGCGGAGTATGGTAAGACACTGGCTTGCTAAAGCTTGGCTTACAATCCTCCTTACGTATTTTAACACGCACAGGTCGTAAAACTTGGTAGCCCGCAGACTTGAAACTGGTTGAAAATGTTTTATGTGCGGGACAAAAAGTCTCTACTACTACCAGTCTGCGAATTTCTACGGTGCCAAACACTCGTAAGTGACTCATTTTTTTATAGTTCAAAATTACGTACTTGTTTTTACGAGTTGTTGTATAACCTACGTTCTGAATGAAACGGCCTGTTACTGTGATTTTTTTGATTGAGGTACACGGAATATCAACACTGATTTGGTTAATAATGTCTGAGGTAATAGGGTCAGAAGTCGGGCGTATGATCTCTGACGCGACCTCCCACTACAACTTGTCAGATTTTCATATAGCATAGGCCATCGAAAGTTTAATAAAATAAACGAAACTAGATATAAATCAGCATTTTAATCGGATTTTGAGGATTTATTCAACTTCCATTTAATGAAATTTAAAAAGTTTTCTCCGCATGTATGACAGACATGGCGGCTATTTAGGGCAGGGGTCTATTACCGACCTATGGAGTTAACGAATCTCTATATAGAATGCCCCCCCCCCAATGTTTCTCAAACACATGCACTGGCTAGTAATGGTTAAGGAAGTGACATCATAGGGTCAGAATAATCTGACAACTTTATGAATGGCTGAGCTGAACATCATAAATACATGTTTTTATGGTCACTACAATTATTAATATATATTTTTAAATATATAAATTGTCTGGGAGATTTTTTAAGCGAATTCGAGTGTAAACAAATCAAATTGAATCACAAACAGTCGTACCCAACACAACTCGACTGCAAGTAATATGTTGGGTCCATATTACATCAACTGACAGGATTTATAACGTCTACAATCGATTTTAAAATCATAATTTGACGGTTGAGGAATCAAGATTTATATCCGTGGTTTCAATTAATTAAGATTGAGATATTAATTTGACATCATCAGTCTACGTCGACATTGATGTTAGAGAAGAAGGAGAGAGAGAGAGAGAGGGAGGGTGGGGGCAGAGATGTTAGCGCGTTGTACCATAATGTCTGCCAGTGAGGGGGGGGGGGTGAATGGTCGAATGGTTAACGTTATATCGTAAGGTCTGTCACTGAGTCAACTGGCTTGGTTTCGATTCCACAGTTGTACGTGACAAGGAGTGGGGTCGCCTGTCCAACCTCTTGAGTTTCTCCGGGTTCTCCGGTTTTCTTTCACTGCTAAAGACCCGTACGCGCAGAAGTTGGTTCGCTGACCTCGTGTATCAGTAGTTTCCGGTGTTGTGGGTTGATGGACAGGGCAGGGGTCAACTTATTGCCTTTCGGTGGGACTATGGTGTGAACATAAAGTACCCTTGACAGTTGCAATTTGAAATATCAGTAGGCCAAAGCGCCGATGTCCAAGTTAAATTCCCCTTGTGTGTAATTTGACAGATGACGGAGTTGCGATCGTCCAAAACGTTCCATTAAAACCAAGGAATTTAAATATCCGATCACGCAATGTTTTGACGGCCTTGAATCGATCCATACTAATTACCAACACCCACAATACCACGGGTCTCCGTTCATCAATTTATGTCAAGATTGAACATTAACTGAAATATTAAATACATTTCCATGATCATTACTGATGATGTAAAACTACAACACTACCCTCCCCCGTAAGTCATGACGTAATAACTCTCCTCCATAAATCGTGACGTAATACCCCTCCCCCGTGAATCCCAATGTAAGACCCCAACCCTCCCCCATAAATCGAGACGTAATACCCCTCCCCCTTCCCTTAATCGGTATATAAGACCACAAGACCCCTCCCCATAAGACCCCTCCTTCACGAATCTGAATATAACACCACAAAATCCCTCCCCGTAGGTCGTGATATGAAAGCAAATCCCCCTGTAAATCGTGATGCTGTCATATATATATAGTATGATTATTTTAACGGCTTACATCGTAATCAGATTTACTGGCCCTCTGATGATTATAAAACCTAATAGAACATGGTTTTGGTGACAGTGTGGCGAGTTATAAACATTTTTATTTAATTGCACAGTTTTAGGCATCGTTAAACAAATTCCATGCATGAGACTGACTTAAATACATTTCAATTAAGATTTCCTCCGCGTGGTCGGTTATATTGGTGGACTGCTTAAAGGCTGTTGGAAATGAGTTTTTGATTTGTGTTTGGTTTTAATTAAAAAAAATATATTGCGTTTAGTGTAGATATAAAGGGGAAAGATTGAAATAATATTTGTTCTTTCAGCTTGTATAACTTAATATCCTTTAGTTCATAGTAGTCCAGTGAATAATGTGCTGTCTCACTAATCACAGGGTTCCGTGTTCGATCCGTCTGTAAAAGTTGGTTTGGTTTGTAAAGTCTGGTTCATCTATTGTACGTATACGTCATCTAATGTATATATTGTATACAACATTGTATAATGTATATATTGTATACTACCTCATCTAAGGTAAATACTGTTCACGTCATCTAATGTACATATTGTATACCACGATCTATAATATATATCATCTAATATGTATATAGTGTATACCATGTCATCTATACAACGTTATCTAATATGTATATAATGTATACCAAGTCATCTAAGGTAAATACTGTTCACCACGTCATCTAATGTTAATATTGTATACCACGTCATATAATGTAAATAGCGTATACCACGTCATCTAATGTAAATATTGAATACCACGCCATCTAATGTATATATTGTATACTACGTCATATAATGTATATATTGTATACTACGCCATATAATGTAAATATTGTATACCACGTCATATAATGTAAATAGCGAATACCACGTCATCCAATGTACATAATGTATACTACATCATATAATGTATATATTGTATACCACGTCATCTATAATGTAAATAATGTATACCACGTCATCTGATGTATATTCTTCATGCAATTCGTGTAATTTATTGCGAAGGGGTGAGTGGGGGTACTGTTATAGATATATTTATAAAACAATGCAACAGAGAATAAGCCATAAATGTTCCAGACTCTTTACCGATCTTTTGTCTAAGAATCAGATTAAGGAATACTATAGAAATTTATGTGTTCCTGTGTCGTATTCATGAATAAAATTCCAATACAAACAACCCACATAAGTTCACCAGTCATGCAACAGATTTATATTTTCAATTTCTAGTTGTAAAATTTTATGGTGCAACTGATGGTTATTTTACCGTAAAAGAGATTTTCACCATGGTAATCAAATGGCTATCATTTTAAACCGCAAAGATTTATCTGATGCAGATGAATTTATTATTCCGACGCTAATGGATTTTGTAAAACACAATGTTATCTATAGGGAATATCTCTAATATGTAATCTTATATTCAAAATGAACAATCGTTATAATTAATCACATGTAACAACAAACTGCACTTAATCCTGGAGTGACATTTAGTGCTTGAACACTACAAAAACATAACATAATTTATATGGAGAGAGAGAGAGGGGGGGTGGGTGGATGGGGTTTAACGTCCATTCGACACAAAGTAGGTTATTTCGGGACTAATATATTTCAACAACAACAACAGTCGACCCTACTCCTTGTCACGTACAACCGGGGACTCTAAACCATGCCAGTTGACTCAATGACACACCTTATAATACAACGAGTACACCCTAACCATTCTGCCATACAACCCCAAGGGAACAATAATGCTTGCTAACGATAAGTACCTGATATTGAAACTATACACTAAGTTTTATCAATCACTCTCCATCAGTTAGAAACAAAGTTATCTTGGTCCAAAGGCCCCACCATTAAAACTGCTTATCTCTGCTTAGCCTGGGAAGAAATGCGCATCTTCGAACTCCATTATGGCTTTTTAGTTTGAACATTCTAGCTCATTTATGAGGAGAGTTATTGTGTCCCAAAAGGTATGACGTACAGAAAGACAGGATGAATGAAATACGCACGGAGAGACAGACAGAAAGGCAGACCCATTTTAAGAGTCCCCTCCCCCAGATTTACCGTAACTAGATCACAACATGTCTGTGTAAATACTTGTGTGTATGTTGTCTTCAAATAATTAACCCGAAAACTAAACTATTTCCAAACATTAAAAGAACACAACCTATCAACATTATGCAGCAACTAGCATGATTACTATACTTGAAACTTGGCCTCCAGTTTTACGATTTTCCACTTTATTATTATGGTAAAGACACGTGACTGCAAACGAATAGATGATTTTCAACTGGACTCTATTTTAACGTAGTGAAACAGTTTAATGTTTAGAATTTCGCTGTTGAGTTATTCATATGGCAATAAATTCTGAAGTAGCTTAATGAAATGAAATGGAGTTCAACCTTTGTGCACCAACAGGAATAGAAGATCGACCAAAGTGGGAAAGAGACAGAGGGACACAAAGGGGGATTTATCGTCCATTGGGATAAACTAGGTCGATTTTCGGACAAACATATGGTTCAATTGTTTTTCAATAATTCGCTTGCACGTAGAAGTCTTTTGCAATGGGGGTAAAGCAGAGGACCACGAGAAACCCCACAAGGTTTACAGGCGACCCTACTCCATGTCACTCCAAAGACCCACAAGCTGTCGGGTGATCTTTAACGTGCTGCTAATAATATATACCATTTCAAAGATATTGCAATTTTAAGGATCCAATTGCGGCCATATTTAATTACCGGACTATGATCTATACGGGACGTCTGCACCATGGACAAAGAGGCGCCCGGCTGTACAATCCCGCGTAACATTCTCGGCCAAAGACAGGATTGATGTCGGGATCCCACGGTTAGTACGCCAGTGCTATATTCACTAAGTCACCGTCGTTAACAAAATGCTAAGGTAGTGCCATGCGAATAACAACCATACTCTGTCGTGTACGTGATACCTAGCACTATTTATTTGCGTTTCGACGCAGTTCATTGATTGGCGAAGGCGATGCCTCACGTGTATAATTTATAATTGTTGTGTGGGTATGGTACATAGTACGAAATGACGTTTATAATTGATGGATATACACCCATCCATATAAAATAATGGTCATAATTCATAGCTATACACAAATCCATAATAAATAGTACCTTAATTGATGGCTATACCTATCGATCAAAAAAAAAAAAAAAAAAATGATGACTCTGCCAATCAATCAAAAAAATTGAAGGATAAAATTTTACAAACTATTGTTATTACAAGAAGTCGTTGTCTATATTCAATGCAAGTGGCGTTATTTTGTTATATTTATAGAATATTAATTGACAGGTATTATCGGTAGGTGTTCGTCAATCCATTAAATATTGGCGGGCTACCTTATCATGATGTTGTTATCAACCAGAAGCATCGCTACGTCTACTTCCTCACTGTTAAGTTATTAGTAATTTTAATATTCAGTTCACAACGCGATAAATTTCTATTATTAAAAAGGGAAAATGCGATATTTCCTGGTTACTGGCAGACATAAGAATCCGCCTTCATTTCGCTAGGTTCGCGTTGCTGCAATTATTAGTAATATTAATATCAATTTTGATGTGTCACTTGCCTGCAACATAATATCATTTTTGATGTGTCACTTGTCTGCAATATAATATGATTTTCGGTACATGGATAGCGTTTTAATGCAAAGCTTAATTATCAACACTTATAAATGTGTGAGGTAATTTTTAAAAATTTCGGAAGTGTTGTTTTTTTCCTAAAATTTCTGAAGCAATTATCTAAAAAAGATGTATCGGTTTTTTGTTTCAATTTTCAGGAAGCATTTATTTAAAAAGGTAAAATGTAATTATTTCTACATATCATGTTTATTGCATGGAATAGACTTCCTTCTAATTGGCCCATCTATGGTTTTTTCATAAAGAATAAATTGATAACATTTAGATTTTTACTGGCTTTTAACTGATATTTATTTACATCGTGTGACACTTTAATAAACACTTCTTTGACAGTGGGAATTCAATGAAAGACGGAAGCAGGGCCGTATCTAGCGGGGTGCAGGGGTTACATTGCACCCCCAGAAAAATAAGGCGCCTTGAGAAATGGCGCCCCCATCCCCCCCAAAAAATAATAATTTGACAAACTTTCAATTGTAGAATAATACTTGATCATGATCACACAGTGATGCTCTTCAGGTAATGATCAGTCGGTCGGTTTTAAGGGACCCCTGATCCAAACTTTCGTATGTCGTTGTCGGGTTTTGCTCCTGTTTGCTCACTACACTTATTATTTTAGCGTTTTCCGAGATTCTATCCGGATTATCGCCCTTATTGTTGAAATTGTTTGACGTTCTAACATCTGACGTCAACTGGCAGACTATCGCCATTGAAGAGACGACCATTGTCAAGATCGGTCGCATTATTTCTGTTACCTCTTTTTTTTTTTTTTTTTTTCAAATCATTTTTAGTGAAGCCTGTACCATAACAGGCCCGGGACTGTACAGCGCAGTGGACGCTTACGGCTGGCCCCCGGATCCATTCACTTGATTTGATATTTTCCGCATGTTAATCTTATAGGTTTTTGTTTTTCGTGTAGTGCGGTCCTCCTGCACTTACTAGTGGAGGCTATGGCTCCCCACCACTCTGCTACACTCCACTTTTAAAATCGCTAATATTTGGGGCCTAGAAATTTACCCAAATGGGTCGCAACGCATAAAATAATCTTATATGAATGTATATAAACTGATTTACATTCATTTCCTCCTGTCTTTACTCTAATTTCACATCATTTATGTTCGGCGAAATATGCCTGAAGTCTCAACAGCATGCCAATCTCTTTATTGCGTATGTCCTCCATGCACCACAGTCTAGCCTCGTTCTCCAAGTCCATCGTTAAAAGTGGGCCTGAAACGGATTATGTACCACTGATAATTTTTTTCATTTTGTCTTATATATTGGATATCAGAAGCCCATCGTTTCCCGGTAAGATCACAACATCAATGTTGAATTAAATTGACAAATAATTTGTGTTTTCACTGTCGAAGATTTTGGATGATATTGAGTTAGAGAATTAGCTTCTTTAAACTCCATGTCATTTCATTTCGTAACATACTCATCGCCCAAATTCGCTCATGTTAAGTACGGAGTAATAAAAACCCACTTAAATGAATCTGCGTTAATCTCGAGTTTTTTAACCGAGGGTATTTTTAGTATGAAGTTAGAAAAACGTAATTGAACGAATCAGGGGGATCTTTATCCGGGGTATTTTTAGTATCTGTGTGTGTTATTTTTCAATCAGGTATTATGACTATCTACACGTAGAGACAGAATCGAGGTATGTAGCTAATTATTGACAAGCTAATTTTGAACATGTGTCGATTAATTGCCGGGATACTTGGGGTGCCAAGACAAACGTTATCTTCTGTATCATTTAATGAACCGGAAAGCCGGCCAAAGACTCTTTATTGGCGTATCAGCATTTGGGTCTGACTATAAGAATGTAAAGTCATCAAAGCTTAAACGCAATTATATAAATGTGCGTGGGTAATATCAGACAAAAAGATTATTAAAGGGCAAATTAACGTTGTAGTGGTCACATACTTTACTCTAGCTTCCTAGAAACTATGAGGGCGTTTGAGACCTTCGATATCACCCTCTATAGATGGAAGCGGAGATGGATAATTTATATTGAATAAACATTTGCTGTAAAAAAGCATACAAATTACAGATATCGATATCACCCTATATAGATGGAAGCGGAGATGGATAATTTCTATTGAATAAACATTTGCTGCAAAAAAGCATAAAAATTACAGATGATGATGATATAACTTAACAAAAAAACCCTCCAAATTGTTTTTTAATGTTCATACATTTACGCACTTTTTATATGTTTAACGCACATATATGAATAAACATTTTACCAGAAATAAAAAGATGCAAACGGCTGTTAAAGCCAAAAATTAGCATCAGTCTTCCGTCGAACCCCAGAGCATTGACTAAGTCGCATCGCGAAGCAGATGATACTGGAGACGCACGTATGGAATATGTAATGTTTAATCAAATAAGGGAAGTACTTATACCTTGTAATAAAGTTCAAACGTCCTTTAGCACTGAAATTTATATAATTTCATTCCAGCTGTAGACACTTCATCCATCTGACTACACAGTCGTAGATGGGAGGCGCAACGGAAATTCCAAACGACATTCACTAGAGCAAGCAATGTGATCCACACGTGGTAGACATCGTATTTTTTGGTTCACAGGTAATGTACTAAATACATTGAGTAAAAATCCATCGACTCATAACATGGCTTACTAACGAATCAATTAAAACAAGGACATTTTAAGGGTGAAGTTAATTTGTTCTACCCCATTATTTTCACAAAAGCATCGCTATTTCAGTAAGTATATTAATCAACATAACCCGTATTTATCATCGTTTTTTTTTATTCGGCTTTCTCGTGATTGTTGTTTGTTTACATAACCGTGCTGTAAAATAATTACTGAGTTTTAATTATGTTATTTTGAGCTAAGGGTTTTATCAGCTTGCAACAATTTAAGAAACTATTTTTATTAGAAAATAATATGTGTATGATAGGTTTATTGTACTACTTAGCATTCTACTTATATTTCATAAGCATATAATTAAAACATACTTCGCAAGCATCATAACATAGCTGCAATGTTTTTGTGACAAATAGTCTGTATAATGACGCTAGACGCCAATAAATGTATTAGTAAATAAAGAAGTGTAACACCAGTAAACGGCTTAATATATTAATCAGAAAAAACAGACAGGAATAGATCTTTAAGTGTGACATGGTCGGCTGAGCGAGCATGGTGTTGTCTCTCACTAGCTACGACCAAAAGGTACTGGGTTCGACCCCCGTGTCAATCACCAGCTTATAGTAGTTCGGATGAGACGAAACACCGACGTGTATGCTTAAAATAATGTATTTAAAGACTTTTGGGGTTTTCACAACCGGTCTGTACTTGTGGATGGGTGGCATCTGATGGGCTTGCAAGTAATGGAATGCTTGACAGTAGGCAATCAAAGACAATTTAGCTGAAACGCGAATGTCCGGCCAAACTTTCTCCTATATCGGATAACACTCGTAACCATAGAAAATAAAAAGGTACTATACGTTTGTCTCAACGGAGCCACGGTGGCTAAGTAACTAACGAAGACGCTGGCTTGCTGGCTTGGAGGTCGCAGGTTCGCTCAGAGTCGGCCGAAAAGGCGAATAATTGAAATAAAACTGAAACATGTGTAAGTTGAGTGGACGTTAAACCCACCCATTAGTCTATTCATTAAACCCCATTCATTTCGTTTAACTCAACAAACATAAATGGAGGAAATATATTGTGTTGGAGAGATACTTAATCTATCGAAATTCGCCCAGTATTACAAATTATATAGTACGAACTAGAGCTGCAACGATTCGGTTCGGTGCACCGATAACCGACACTAGCCGTCTCGGTTCGATCCACGATCTACAACGTTCACATTTCGATTCGGTTCAATTGCAAATTAAATTTCAAATAAAAACAACGTACACCTTACCATATGAAAAAATGAAAGAGATGTAGCAATTAAGTCCACTTAAAATTTAATAAAAACTTTGTTTTTACGTAACTTTTAATTTACGTTATTTAACAAAACACGAATGTCACTCGAAAACATAACTAAAACAGAGTGACCTCCCTTTAAAACAATTTCCGTATGCTGACGAAAGTTAATTTATTTTAAATTGGTGACGTTCCGAATGTTCATTGGATGTTAATTTAGGTCAATAGCTTCGGTAATCGTTAAATAAATTCTAAAACGATCTCATTAGCTGATAATTCCGGTCATTATCTTCGGATATTTTCGTGTTTAGCGATTATTACCCGTAGTCAAGCAAACACTGGAAGGTAAAATTATGGCAGACGACGTACTTTCGCGACCACCTGGTCATTTGAAATCTAAAGTTTGGAATCATTTTTGTGTAAGAAAAAACTCTTTGAGTAGTGATAATGTTGACTTATTTTGACTGTAAATTTAAATGCATGTATTACAGTGAAATGTTTTCACAGTTAACAATGTTAACATACTATGTAGTATTAAATAAAAGTGTTCAAGAGAATTTTAGTCGTGTGTTTTTATTGTTTTTAATGAATTATATACTGGAAAAATTACTGGTTATTGTAGCTGATAATCGAATCGAAAATAATCGAATCGAATGGTTAAAATCGATAATCGAACCGAATCGAGGTAGTTGTGAATCGTTGCAGCCCCAGTACGAACATATCCGCACGTTAGTATAAAGGCAACTAACCATTATAAATACCGTATGTGTTATTTCGTTCATTCACCATGCTTTGATTCGTCTATCCATTCCTTCATCCATTTACGCATTGATTCGTCTATTCATTCATTCATTCATTAACGGCTTTGTTTCGTCTATTCGTTTATTCATTCATTCACGCGGATTGAAATCTACTCGTTGAATAACTTTTTATCCGTTATATGGAAAGTGTTTGTTTTTTCAAGTAATTCGTCTTGGTTAATGTGAATCACGGACCTCTTCTGTAGAAATAATCCGTGGTTGTAGACGTTGATAGTAAAGGAACAAATTACTTATAATACTAGGAACACGTTTATAGCGCAAATTTAAAACTCAAGGCCAATGCGTATTTTTGAATTAAATAAACGGCATTACGAAAGAGTTAAAACTGCCTTTTGCAGATCTTTCTTTGTACCTCAAATGTCATGTGAATTAGACATTAATTAACTCTAGATGTCATCTCATTTTCTAGATTTTTAACAGTGAGAGAGAGCGATGCAGTTAAACGTTCACTCAACACAAACTAGGTCATTTGGAGACTAACATATTGTTCAGTTTTATTTCAATAATTCACTCGCACGTAGGGGGTCTCTAACAGTAAGAGGAAGCCGGAGGACCGTGTAGAAACACACGAGGTTGGATAGGCGACTCTACCCCTTGTCACGTACAACCGGGGAATCGAGATCACACCATTTGACACAACGAAAGACCTTATAATACATCGCACACGCGCTAACCTTTCCGCCATTCACCCCCCCCCCAAAAAAAAAAACCCAACAAAAACAGGATGGAATGTTTAATGTCCTAGCAACCTTTTTCGTCCCTTCATACGTTTCCGCCTGATCTCCGATCTGTCAAGTGTTGTTTTGCGTGTCCCATCTTTAAAATATCCGAAGGGGGTGGGGTAGGATGGTCTAGAGTGCCGCGCTTCGACCTCTTGCTGGCTGGTCACCTCTGGCTTGCGGCTGTGGTTTCGATCCCTGGTGTGAGCGTATGTGGCATGGGGATAGGGGCGCCTTCTCAACCTCGTGAAATTCCTCCGGGCACTCCGGTTTCCTCCCACTGCTAAAGATCCATACGCGCAAGCGAATTATTGAAATAAAATTAAACCATATGTTAGTCCCAAAATGACCTAGTTTGTGTCGAGTGGACGTTAAACCCCATTTCTCTCTCTCTCTTAAAATATCCGAAGGGTTACATTTGTATGACACTTCGGTTACCATGCTGCAATGCAATATAAAAGTGAATGAAACCAGTTTACACGGTGAATCTTGCAATTATTCGTTGCAATATCTTGCAATGAAATTGAATCAGTCCAGATTTGTCGGATTCGATCCCGGTGTCGGCCGGGGAAGTTTCTGGTAGGAAGTTAAATCCCATGGAACAGTTTCATCACTCGGAGATTCTTCCCTGGACAACATGCAACCGTTGTATTTTTTTTAGGGCCAAAATTGTATTCCACGTGAGTGTTGTACTTTGTTGAGACTTAACAAAATTAAAAGTGCCACCATGTTTTTCCTCATATAACCATTTAAATTTATCGAACGGGAAGTAAATTTAGAAAAGTTACTCAAAAATAAATAATGTTTTTAGTTTAATAACACACTTAGTTATCTTCGTTAACATCAGGTGGAGTTGGTTCGTCATCCACGTGGGCTTCATCTCAGATTAACCCCGTTTAATCATCGCATCTTGTATTAGTTTACCCAAAATATCACCAACCGTCACAGTAGTAGCACCGTATTATGTTAAAAGGGTTTGTCGATTAACATGGTCATAAACCATGATTAACACATCGACAATCACAATCTATCTTAAAAGAAATGCCTTTTTTAAAAATAGGGAAGCTTGGTTGTATTGAATTATCGCTAAAAAACAGTCACGCGTAAACCATAAATGTTGGTCGCCACACTGTCTGTGTTATGGCGATATGTCCAATATCATTTTTAAAATCACTAGCTTGCAAGCATCAATAAACGAAATACAGATAAAGCGTCCATTCAACCTAAGAAAATTTTTTCAGTGAAGATAAAAATTCACTTAATTTGTTTATATTAGAAACATATAACTCGGTAGATTTTATTTTTATGCTTTTAAATAAAATGGACTGTAAATTTATATTTTCGGTTGTTAGTGAAATTTCTATTAGAAACACCCAGTTGGAACAGAACAGTAATATATTGGACGTATTTAATTTCATTTCATTTATTATAAACACGATTTTATGTTTTGCATTTTATTAAAAAAGAAAACAAAAATCGATTGATAATTATATTTTTATTTTTGAGCATGGAATCATCGAAGTTGGACAATCCAATATTCGGCAACCTGATTTACTCCTACATAATTACATTAAATTATTTGAAGCAGGTCTTAAAACCATTCAGTCGATAACACAATCTGATTAAAACACAGATCCTGTTTCGTTTCGTTTTTTACAGTTCAAAATTTCGTTTTACTCGTCTTCGCAAATCTAGGATCTGGAAGAGTTGTTAGATAAGAGACGTATTGTTACGGCGGGTTCTTAGCGTGCTCTGCACGGAACAGTGCGTAAACCCTTCGAAACGTCAACTCTGATTGATTAATCCATGCCTAAAGTCATAGAGTCAAAATGCACTCGTATAACCCCTGACGTGACCTTCATGTAGTGTAGGCCATAGAAAGTATACACAATCGAAACGAAATAATATAGGTTTTTATTTTAATGAGATTGCGGGTATAATTCGACTTCCTATGGGTATTGATGTTGCACCGTATATATATCAAACAGGAACCACCGCATTTTACCTTGAATAGATGCACGTTCCTTTTAAAACATTACTCAATTTACTTTTATTCTCTTGCACAGTAAATCCTATTTGGGATATCTCTCATTTAATTTACAACCCAAACCTGAATTGAATGCTTTACGACCGATTGGTTCGAGGTTTGTGTTTCCTGTGGTTGTCCAAAAGAGAAAATAAATCTAAGCAACTAAAAGAAAGTTTAAAATAAACATGATTTTGATGTAATAAACACTTCGCCTCATTGTAAAGCAACTAAAAAAATAGTTGGAAATATACGATTTTGATGTAATATTATCAAGAACGTAACATTGATTTCGAAATAATATTTTTTTTTCCGGTTCATATTACGTATCGTAGAATAGAATAGTTGGATTATTCCACGATAACCCACGGCTGCCATAAAAATATTGAATTCCTTAATATAAGTTTATTGCGTTGTTACGATTTATTGTACGGAGTTTTAGACAATCCTTTAAAATTATTTATATATTATTCATGTTTCCAGTGCTTTAATTCCATGTGTATAATTTCTACTGAAATAATTGGAAGCGGTTTCAGGAATAAATGTGTCTAGTTGGCTCAAAAAGGGTTCATTTAGGAACACTTAATGGGCTCGTCTAGAACGTAGAACTACCCAAAATACAATTTATATTCAGCTTGAGGTCTAATTCACTACGAAATAATTGGGATAATTTTATTAGAGTCAAATGAGAACCATATATTCAGACGAGACACTTGTAGTCCATTAAAGGTAGAATTAAGTCTTTTAATTTCATATGAATACAGATATAATTTACGGCCATAGAAATGTTGAAAAGGGCGACACGATGGCGAAGTGGCCACTGGCTCACTAACTGGCGGGGTGGGGGGGGGGTGAGGGTTTTTGACGAGATTCGATACGATTCCAGTGTAAGAGTAGGAAGTACCTCTTGGGGTTTTCCAGTGTGGTGTCTTCCCTGTTTGCGGGGCAGTATAAAGGTCTCGTTGTTCGGATATAACGAAAAAGTGAAATCTCGTAAACCGACAGTCGGCCACTACAATTGGCCTCATTGCATAATGCTAGGTTCCTATTGTCGTGCGATACGTTACGATTGGATTGTTCCCCTTGACAACAAGATCTGGTACGTGAAGATACGTGTCGATATGATCAACACTATTGCTACGACTGAACTTGATAAGACATCACTATTACTTCACTTTTCAATGCCACCGGAAACTTAATTCTAAATAAGAGAATAATTAAATTAGATAAAATAAAGACCGTGGTGGGATTGAATATTTGTAGTCTGTAGACTACGGAGTAACTTCCCTTGGTTGTATAATTTATTATGTAACTATGACATCGTGACGTCATAGACTATTGTTAATTGAATAATTGTTTAATACATGCCTAACGAGCCGCTATCGATGTGAAAGCGTTAACATAAAACATGTAATTTTATTTTACCATCTTTAATTTCAATTATGTATTACCAAAGAGTAGCTTTGATTAACTGTGTGTGAAATAGCTTCATTTAACGTCCGCTTCCACCGCAGTGAAAACACAGACATCTTTAATAAACTATTCTAATATTCTTTATACACACCATCTCTCGCATCAAAAGTCAAAACCTAGTAACTCACTTTTTTTTTTATCAAATTTGTAGTTACTAGAGGATACGTGCTTCCTGTTGTTGTACTCGATATTCCAATCTTTTCATTTTGTAAACATTTATACCCATGGCACAACCTAGCAACTTCATTCATTTGCCTAGAATGCCACAGAAAAACCTAGTAACTCAATAGTCAAATGAATGGATAAGCCAGGGTTTAATATTCATTCATTACGTTTTCCTTTGTATTCTCAAAATAATAAAAAAGTGAGATACTATTTGCTGTGCCTTTTGACGGGAGATTTATGACTGTCTTGATTAGTAGACGGGTGTTCAGCGGAATGTTGGACTTGTATCCATGAAATGATGTCACGTTTGGTTTCGTGGTGATTACATGCTGTATAGAGAGAGAGAGAGAGAGAGAGAGAGAGATGGGCTTAACGTCGACACAACACAACATCATTTCAGGACTAACATATGGTTCAATTTTATTTCAATAATTCGCTTGCGAGTAGGGGTCTTTATCTAAATACAGTGGAAGTAAACTCACGAGGTTGGACAGGTGACCCTAATCATTGTCACGTACAACATGGGAATCGAAAACACGGCAGTTGACTCAGTGACAGACCTTATGCTACAACGTGCACGTGCTGACCATGCTGCTAAGCACTTGGCAATACTAATAGATGTTGAAATCAATTAGCTTCTTTGTAAAAGGGGAAATGCTTGAACATCGTCAAGACATTAACAATAGTGTAGAAATAATTTGTATGACCGTCTTTCATGGGATCGTATTATCCATTGTAGACAGACGTTATTGAGTTATGGCGACCATATAAACAACATAACATGATTTGCTGCATGCAGTAATACAATTATTGAAACATTATTGGAACCAGCGGTCTGGTTTCCAGCGATTCGTCGCACATTGAACAGGCTGATTGATTCTGCGTTATCACGGTACAACAGAGACCGGGATTGTGCTGCTGCTTCGTGTCTGTTTTGTGGGTTTGGGATGCACTTTATAATATGTCATTGGTGCTGTGGATGCCATTGTCTTTAGGTTTCTTCCAACTGCTAAATAATAATTGAACTGGGTTTTTCTGTTGAGAGGACGTTAAACCTCATCCACGCCCCATCCTTTGTTTATATGTCCACTGCCACAAAATGAGTTTTCAAATTTGAGACACTTCTGAATCTTCTTTGTATTCTTGTTCTTTTTCTCAGGGTCTCCGATAATATTATGAACACGAACGACATGACACTTGACTTTTTTTTGGTTCTGCGGACAATTGCGCATTGATTACCAGACTTTGATTGTTGACATGACGTCATGGATGGTTCCTACCAAATATAGTACGTGCGTACGGGTTCTTGTCGGCGATATCACCGAAGGTGGAAGCGGACATTAAGCTGTAAGAACGAACGAACGTGTTCTTCCATGAATTTTCTGGCGCTGATTTCGAGTTTATATAGCACATTATCTGGATTTTTCGAATGCTTTTATTGGAGTTGAGTCACTTGAAACATTTGCTTCATACAGTGACCATGTATGAAACACCAAGGTGTTTATTCCCGAGAGGAGAGTATGGACATGATTTTGGAAGATGTAATTACCGACATTTTTTCTTCACTTCGTCCATTCGACAGGATGGTTGGGTGAAGTTTAGGTTTCTTTGCACATCCAAAAGTTTGTATGTTATTACCAATGGGTATATGGATGAGTTTAGTTACCAATGGGTATATGGATGAGTTTAGTTTCCTGGGAGAGCAACGGTGGCTAAGTGAGGAAGCCTGGAGGTCATTGGTTCGCTCCCGGTGTCGGCCAAGAACGTTAATCGAGATTTTCCGGCGTGGTTTCCAGTGATGCAGGAAGTCATGCCTGACACGTCCAGCTGTCTACTAGTTTGGATGGTAACAGAAACCTAGGTCCCGTGTACACATTGTCGTGCACGTAAAAGATCTCTTGATAGATGGAAATCAATATAAGACTAGGCAATAGTGCTGCTGTTCGGGCAAAATTTCCCTCATTGCGCACTGTATGGTGTATTCCAGTCTTCATTAGCCCAGTTCGGAGTAACACAGTAGAACGTTAAACCTCATTTTATTTCATTTAATTTATAATTTTCAGCACCATGATGATGCGTTGTTGAATTGAAATTGGGTTTTAACGTCCCATTTTGCAGCACCAACCGGGTTAATATAGTTTTGTTTGCTAACAGTCAAGGGGTAAGCTCTACATAATATGTTGTCAGATATCCAAGGCACTTTGGAAAAAGTACTACCAAATATCGATGTCATCTGATGCATTACGTTTTTCACTCAGTTGAATAGACCGCAATGCTTTCAACAACAACAAAGGAAATGACAAACTTAATATGGCAGTATGGATGATTAGATAAGAGAGCTGGTATAGCTCCCACTATTATGTAAAGGGAATATGCTGACAATTTCAGTCAAATTAATTTACTCTGAACCTAGACATCAGCTTTGGAATTTTAGGCCTAGTCTCGGTCATCATTTCCAAAGTCGATAAGTTCAAATCCAGTGAAAATCCGACACATAAGATGACATCGAGATTAACGTTTTTTTATGTTAATAAATGCCTAAAAAATAGTTTATATAACATTTCAGACCCCAAAACAGACCAAGCTACAATAGACAGATTTAGCTCTTTTATAATGTATGTTTAATAATTAATGTCTAATGGATAGTTCATATAACATTTAAGGCTCCAAGAAAGGCCTGCAATAGGACGATTTAGCTCTTACATAATGTTTAATTTAGACATTGGAAAAAGATAAATGTCGAAATGACCCAAGATAATGAATCACCACGAGACTGTTTTAAGCCGGTCTTCACGACGTCCTTTACTATCGTGAGATGACACTTGATGAATGATATTATCAGCTACAAAATAACCAGAGATAGAAAAAACAAGTTTGTACATCTTTACATAATGGTCTATGGAGAGTATTTGTTATGTCAGAATATGCCATTAATCATAATGAGGTCAAGTTAAATGTTATTTCTCCCATGACGTTTCACATTTGTACATGACAACCCGTAGAGAACACCTTTTTCTTCAAGACATTTATTATGTCAGAATACCATTCATCATCAATGAGTAAGGTCGCCTGTCCAACCTTGTGGGTTTTCTCCGGGTCCTCCGGTTCCCACAACGGATAAAGACCCCAACGCGCAAACGAATTGATGAAATAACATTAAACCATATGTTAGTCCCGAAATGACCTAGTTTGTGTCGAGTGGACGTTAACCTCCCTCTCTCTCGCTCTTCTTCCTCTTCTGGGGGGGGGGTATATTCAACTGTTGGAATGATACTACGTCATTTGACTCAATCATATACCTTATCATCTAATGTTTATGGTCAGATCATTCGGTCACCAAACAACGTCATCGTATAATTGAAACAAGTCTAGGGTATTGTGAGTTATATATTTGTGGGTATTTAATGGCATGGTGGCGATATCGGCTTATTTTGTCAACTTCATTTAATATCGAAGAACCTTGTCGATGTCTTATCAACGCATCCTGACAGGGAGACAGTCGTATCGACGTCTTGTTTCAAACACCCAATAATTTGTCACCCTGGAACATTTTTATTTATGTTTTAATCGACCGCGTTAGGATAATGATAACAATTTGATAAAGAACCATCTGGGTCTGTAGATAAGCAGGCAACATACATGTAGTCAAAAACAATCAATCGGCTGATCAAAGAACTGTTTGACTTCACTTGAAAACCTGTAATCCGTTTAACTAATGAAGAGAAGAACATACTACCATATTGCGCAGGCATCCTGCCCGGAAATAGATTGCTGAACCACTGAAGAATACGAGAGAGAGGGGTGAGGGATAAGGTCCATAAACGTGGTTTACGATGGATTCGGTTAAAGGGAAAACTGTGTATTTTACACAATACTGCAATGTGATACCCTAGGTTCCCACTTCCAAGATTCGTCCTACGATTGAAATCGTGGTTTGAATAGTGGAGAAATCGTGGTGATCCTATCGGGTCTTATCATATACTGAGGTCACCCGTAGCAATCGTGTGGATTGTATCGAAACGTATCCGAACATATCTGAACGTACCAGATCGTGAACGCAATAGGTACAATCGTAACGCATCGTCCGACAGTGGGAAACCTACCATAAGAAGTAGAGTAAGCATTACGCCCGGCTTAGCCATTATACACACATAGAATTATCTGCTCTGCGATCAAACCTCTTCCCGAAATGGCCGTCTTATTCACAATTTAGTGTACTATTTTGAATTACGGCTTTGCATAAGATTTTTACTCGGCTAGCGTACATTGAAGACTACAATCTGCTTCACAGAGAATTACTTACGAATTAAGTCTGTCACAGATGACTGTTCACAACATGTTCATTGACTTCACGTGGCGTCAGTCATTGGCTCAACGGCTCGTGGATTGTTTACATAACACCTAACTGCTTCGGGCAAAATGATGCATTTTACTCATTTTAATACCCATTTACACTTAATAAGAAATATCTTTTAACTACAAATACTTTTAACGTCTTTATTTATTTTTCTTATACTTCAAAAATTTTTTTGATGATTTAAGTTAATATGCCGAACTCTCGTCGATGTCATACTTATCAGTGATTGTAGCGGCCAAGCGAATATTCACTGCGGGATCAGTTTGTGAAGACTTTCAAAGATAGGAGCCAAAGATAAAAAACACGATCAATTTGTTTGGAATACAATTAATGGAAGTTCGACGAGTGTTCGCTTGTCATTTTGGTGTAGTTTTTGTGTTCATTGAGGAATCTCACTAACTGCTGGTTTCAGCTTTTGTCTTTGATTTTAATATTTTTTGCTCTTGATGAAATACCGGTATCCAGTATACATGGAAGACAGGGGGTTCGATAACGGTGTTGTTGGAAAAACACAAGAGAAACTTCCCCTGCATTTTCTATAGCGCTGTTGCCCTCGTCATAATGTCCCAAATGATTGACGATACGTTGTCCCTTATCAGGCCCTCTGTACTGCACCATTGATTGACAAGGGGAACCACGTCAGAAATTCCCGATGGACCTTCTTGGCCAAAGCTGGAATCGAACTGAACCACCATGCCTTCCAGACAGACTCATGTAGTTACACCATGATAAAGTCAAACTCTGCAGAAATACAATGCTTGACAAGATAGTGGTTATATAAAAGATTACGTAACGATCGATACTTACACCATGATAAGGCCAAACTGGGCAAATGAAATGTTTGACAGGGTATTGACCTGTTATATAACAGATGACGTAATGATCGATGATTTTATTAATACATGGTCTAGCACGTGATGAGCCAGCTTATTAAATACACACATATCATTCGACTTGTTTCCTTATCACGCGACTTCTCCATTGTTAGGAGGCTGACATTCTACCACTTTATCAGATTAAAGTTTCCGTTTCCGATTTCAAACTTCCAATTAGTTATATCACGTTAAGAGTAAGGGGAGTTGGGATGGTCTAGTGGTTTAGAGTGCCGCGCTTCGACCTCTAGCTGGCTGGACACCTCTGGCTTGCGGCTGGGGTTTCAATCCCTGGTGTGAGCGTATGTGACATGGAGATAGTGGCGCCTTCTCAGCCTCGTGGGTTTCCTCCGGGCACTCCGGTTTCCTCCAACTGCTAATGACCCCTACACGCAAGCGAATTATTGAAATAAAATTAACCCACGAGTTACTCCCGAAATGACCTAGTTTGTGTCGAGTGGACGTTATACCCCATTTCTCTCTCTCTCTCTCTCTCTCTCTCTCTCTCTTTAAGAGTAAGTTGTCCATTTTGTCACAGAAGCCACGTGAGACAAGCATGTTTATTTGCATAAATTGGCTCCTGAGATAGCGTGTATTGACTTACTGTCTATATTTTGTTCTAAAAATTTTGATTTTCTATCATTAAAGATAACAAAAAAGTTTATGAAGTGATGATATATTTGGTCTCTGGTCGATATAAAAAAATGTCCATGTTGTTACTCCAGAGGATCGCGTGATTTGTACACGAGAAATGCGAGTTGTGAGGTGTAAACTGGTTTGCTTATATTTGTGAGGTGTTAAAACAGTTATTTGAATACGCAATAGTACATTAAGATGGGTCATCGTACATCAAAGGTCGAGATGATTTATTACTCTAAAGTTCAGAGAAATCGCACCGGGATTTTCCCTGCATGTTTTCCTTGGGCCGGCCAACATACATAAGTATCTAGTAGATAAGATGGGACGAAATACATGGGTCACCCGGGTACACATAGGAATTCGACAATAAATTAATCAATAAATTCGGTCAAATATCTTTATTAGCCCGTTTAGTGCAGAACTGTGTGGCTTTAAATCTCATTTCATTTCGTTTTAATACCTGAAACACGGCAAGATAGTATCTGTGATGGGGAATTATCTCGACGTGAATAAACGACCATTTGGAATTCAAACGTAAAGCATCATTGATTGGCAGATATGATCACGACAAGTTTTTCTAACATTGTAAATTAGCCCCTGTCAATCAGATATCAAAATCATTTAAAATTAAGTCGTAAATTTCTTATATTTATCCGGACATAAAATATGTAATGGCGCCGCTGTTGCGTGAATGTATATCACGATCGTTAATTAAGATACTCAGTCCCATTACATATTTGCCGGGTTTCAGCTAACGAAATGAAATGTGATTTAAAGACTCAATACCACTCTTTTTGTTACTAAATAATATGTCCCAATCTTTATTCTGGTCAACAAATTGTATTGTTTTACAATATTCCACCACTAAATTGGTGATATAAATTCCATCTCAACACACATAATTCAAGTTCAACTAAATGATTTGAAAAGCCTAACGTAAACCTTTTCAAATTGACTTGGATTTTAAAATATTTTCGAACCCTCTGGACAAGTAAAAATAGTATGTAATGGATAATTTACACAGCAGGTAGGACACCTAACCATCTACTGCTTAGAATAAGGCTATTTTGTCTGGAGCTTCCAAGCCAGCAAGAGTGTTATTGTCCCTTTAACCATTTCGAATTGAGATATAAACCATTGGTGATTGTAAGATATAGACCGTGATACTGAATTTATAATATATCCAGCGTTAACTATAAGTTGTTAAATTGGCCACATCCTAGAAAATTACCACGTTAACGTAGCTTTCTGTTGCCCATAAAATACTCATTAGAATTAGCATTATTGGTTGTGAAACAGAATTCTGCAACTTCTGGTCACCCGGGAATTCTGTGCTGGTGTTACATGTTCTTTAGTGTGGTAAAAGGGTCGCAAATTGAAATACATGTAAGCGACAGTGCGGTAGTAGTACAGCAGATAAAGCTACGGCGCCGTTGCATAGAACAGTATGTAGGTAAAGTCACAGCGGCGTTGTAGAGAACAGTGGAGTAGATAAAGCCACACTGTCGTTGTAGAAGGCGGAATAGTAGATAAAACCAACGCGCCATTGTAGAGAGCAGTGTTGTGGCTAAAGCCATGTAGAGAACAATAATGTACATAAAGCAGATATAAAGCCGGTAGCTTAAATAGAAAAGATATAACGAAAGCTCATTGTAGATAAAGCAGTCGTAACAACCAAGTAGATGAGCACGGTAGGAAAAGCAAACCCTGGTATCACACAATAAGAGATGTTTCTTGAACTACGGCAACTTTTTTCATTTACATGTTTTATTGGCATGAGAAACAGACATGCAGAATCGATTAGTGAACTCCAAATCTTTAACAATGAGTGGCAAACGTCAACTAGAAATAGAAAATATCAGCATGGTGTCGCCTGACATTTACTTCATATATTTTATGAGTTGTTTTTATATTAAAGAAATCGACAGAAGGTGTCGTAAACCTGCTAATTGTTTCTGTTATTTTGTGTTCAATGTTTCTGGCAGATATTCTTCCGTTTCTTTGATGCTTGTTTAAAAGGTTATAGGGGATGTTTGATAATGGGGGATTATTACGTATTTAATGACGCGTGTTCTACTGATAATACATGTAACTATCAGCAATTACTGATTTTATACATTGTAGTTGTTTGAATGTGGGAGCAGTTCATAAACGCTTAGCGTAGTAAACAAACCACTTAATCGGTTTCAATTTGTCTATTTTTAAGTTGCGATGATTTTTCATTTCTAGCAGTTTAAAAAAGATATTGCTAGACCAGTGATACGATCGATGACTTATTATCGTGGGCTATCCCGATGCCATTTATGGAAAGGGGGTGGGAGAAAGATGGGTTTTAACATCCACTCGACACTAACTAGGTAATTGCGGATATAACAGATGGTTCAAATTTATTTCAATAATTCGGTAGCGCTTAGGGATCTTTACCGGTGGCAGGAAACCGGGGGACCTGTTGATTCAAAAACTGACGTTACGATTTCACATGGTAATGCAAGGTGGAATATTTTTACCCCGCCCACGTTTCGACTACCAAAGATTCTGTGTGTATTTCATGGTTCACCGTCAACATGGTAAGGGTACTTCTCGGTCTTTCCTCATCAACTACAACCCCAATATATATTTCACTTGCACTGGTGACCGATTAAAAGGCTATCATAGTTGTTTTAATATTTGTTTGTGCGCAAACCGACAAGACAAATGTGCGGACAAGACACTACAAGCAAACACTAAAAAAAGTCTGAAATCAAGTGAATGCATCCAAGGACAAGGGTCCACCGAGATTCGAAATTTAACATCTCACTGTTCTACTCCGACTGGAGAGTGTGTCAGGGAGGGAATTTTGCCCGGAAAGCGGCACTACGAATTCCAACTGCCAAGGGATTTTTGTCGTGCACGCCAAGGGATATTTCACGTGTACATGGAATCTCGGTTTTCGTACCACCCCAACCTCTATAAGTCGTCCCTTGCCAGTCACATGGGAGGAGGATCCACGTCAGACATCTCGATCAGCTTCCTTCGTCATCGCATTGACCAAACACAGGACCTCCGGTTTAGTGAGCAAGCGTCTTACACTGAGCCATCAGGGCTTCCTTGAGAGTTCGTTTCTGGGGTTTAACGTACACTTCCACCTAAGGTGATGTCGTAGACAAATTGTTTCCTAGGAAACTATCCTGGACCAGCCACAGGAAAGGGGGCTGGGTTGGCTATTTGGGTAAGACATAGTGTCTTTGCAGGGTAACAGCCTTTGAGAGAAACAACCAATCAGGTTATAAAACGCTTGAGATGAACAACCAATCAGATTATGAATGCTTGCGAGAAAGAACCAATGAGATACTGCTGTAAAAATGATATGAACTTATAATTATACTGCACGTTTTATAAAACATACTTATACTGCACGTTTTATAAACATAATTTCGCTAGAAAATAATGCATTTCAAAGAATCTGCTAATTGTTTTTAAAAAAAATGCACAGATGACGGTAATGTTTGGTAATAATGGCATTTTTCAAAAATTACTTCATAACTGCACTAATTGCAATAATGAAGGTATTTTCAAATTTTAATCAAAGTCAGTTTTCAAGAAATGGTTACTGAATTTCAAAAGATCAAACAATTATATCCCGAGGAGGTAATTAATTATCCGCAGGAGGGGATGATGGTTTTGTATTTCAAAGTGGATGGCGGAAGGGAAATTATCTATTAATATTAAATTACTATCCGTCAATTCATTAGATATTGATATAATATAATTACATTGCAAATTAATCCGAGATCTATATTAAAATTAAAAATCAGACAAGCAACCACCTATCCGTTGTTCCTGAAGTGTCAAGAAATAAGAAATATGATAAGCGACTGTCAAATGTAATACCGAGTGGTATAATTAATAGGAGAATCAGAGAATACGATCACCAGTTATTAACTCAGCTGTCAGTCAAATTATAAAAATATATCTTCCGCTTTTCAACTTAAATCAATACATCAAGTTTTTAACTAGCAATAATAAAAATCTAGAAAATTAGGCGCCTGTAGCAGTCGTGTGTAATTATTGTGATCTGAAGAGGCACAAATGATAAAAGAACACAATGGTAAGTTTTGTCTGAATTGATTCGGGATGTCTGAATAAGACTGGTTGTTCTGGTATTTTTACCACCTGGATGACATCGCGCCTGGTACGTTCGTGCATTTGTATGCGCGAACTCTTAGTTTTCCTATTACTGGCACGCGCACGGGCACTATTTCTTTTTCTTTTGCATGTACCAAAATCTGGGTTTTCGCGCGGAGGTACTTTTGAGGTATTAGCCTGAGAAGCATAACACTTGCCACTGTACCTGTATATCGCTAATTATAAATCGAGTGTGTGAAGACAGTTTATATAGATCACGCGAAAATTTTTCAGTACAGAGTTTATTCCCGCTGTATTTGCCGCTAAGAAACCCAATGGGACTATTTTCTCAACAGTGTATGAACTTTTTCATAAGCGATAATATCCTTACACCGAGAGAAATTATCTAGTCTCGGTGAAAAACCATGATCATCTGGTAAAAAATTACTTTTCTATTTTTGGAACGAAAAACAGTGTTTTTAAAAACAAACGAACCTGCCGCACATGAGGAAGTCATTATACTAATAATAACAGACGAGAACTCTTTTTGGGCACAGGCTTTCTTACTGAGTAGTAAATCGTCCACAAACAATCATGAAGGAACTATAGTATAGGAAGACTAGCGACGACTGTAGACAGTAAGTAGGTTATACACTATACTTTTGAGTCGAGATTACTCGCTTTGAGTCGAGATTACCAGCTTTCAGGTCACCGATAACCAATTATGTCAGAAATACCATACTGACATTCGGTTTTTTCAAGTTGTACGCGAACTAACAATCGGCGCCCTTCACAATGGCGTACGACATTCGGTTTTTCAAGTTGTACGCGAACTAACAATCGACGCCCTAGCTGTTTCGTCAGCTATTTTCAGTTGCTGGCGTACGGCCAGTGCCGGTGGGAAAAGACAACATTAAAATCAGAAACCCAGTTGTTGACACCCATTAAATCACTCCTGTCTAACAAATCATAAAGCTGTGGTGTTACGGTAGCGGCATAGTATTTCACCGTAACACCACAGCCACTCTAACCATTCATAATACATCTAACTATCACTCCCTACACATTTCCTTTCGACCTACTTTCCCAAACGTCAACAACACATCTCATGCATCCAGTTCACTGATTAACCCTTGTACCACGTCTACTGGATGATTAGTATAAGGGGTAGGTATATAAGGGATAAACTAAGGTTCTATCAGTCAATCACGTGATAAGTGATTTCGTGAGATAGCAATGCGCATGTCTGAGTCAGTGCGATCCATGCTCTCGAGCTAGTCGGACGTTTTTAGCTTAACAGCTGATGTCTTTGAATACATTTCAAATCATTTTTACATTATCAATACCTTCTTAATAGAAGCAAAGATAATTATATACAAGCATAATTGCTTATTCACTCGATAATTCGAGACGTCTTTATTAGCATTAGACTACAACACAATAGTTTACTTGACATTGTTGAAGAAGAACAACAAAAATGGCGGACGCTATTTTGAAACTCGCCATGCCGTCTTCGGGGGATACTCCGAAATCTAATAGAAAGGATGATAATGGGAAGTCCCCTACATCCGAACCGGCTTCTAAAAAATTAAAAGCATCGGGGTCAAGGGCGAAATCGTCAAAAACTCCAACGAACAAGAACAAAAGTCAAGAAACAAACGAAGTAGGAGCGGATAAATCTGCAACTACGGACGAATCGGACAACATCGCCGTTTTGACCCTACTTGAATTGAAAAAACTTTGCAATTCAATTGACGGCATGAAAACTTCAGTCGAGGGTTCTTTTTCTCGGTTAGAAGAAAATCTTGAAGAGACACGATCTCGTAACAACATAAATGTAGAAGATTACGAATATGACTCGGAAGATTCGGCTTCTGGGCGACTTGACTCACGAAAGGTGAAAGTCACTAATACCGGATGTTTTGATCCAGCAAGAAACATCGACCATTTACTTTCCGATGATTCGGACGACGAAAATGTACAGAGAACAAATGACAAACAAAATTCGGACACCGAATTCGATGCATTATCATCCTTAAAGTCTACACTAACTTTAGAGGAAGTTGTCGGCAACAAAGTCGATGAAAAACTTGCTGTCATTGTTACTGGAGCGTTCTCGTTTGCAAACAAACAGGATGCAGACGTCATATCGGACAAACTAAAGAAATATAAACGACCGGAGAACTGTGATTCATTAAAAACTCAAGAGATATCAAAGCTCATGTGGGACTCGGTATCAAGTGACTGTAGATCACAGGACTGCAAGCTACAAAAAATATAAACAGCCGTAGTCAAGGCATCTACCGCTGTGACTGAGTGTTTAGATCTGCTTCTTAAATCGAAAAAAGAAGTTCCAAAAGAGATTTCTAAAACTCTGACAGAGAAACTGGGTGATTCAATTGCCCTCAGTGCCCATGCTTGTCGAGAAATCATTTTAAGAAGGAAAGCCATGATACAGCCACATCTGAAGGAGGAATTTAAACCTTTATGTGCTCCAAGTGCCGCAGTTTCGCACGACGATCTATTCGGCGAAGATTTAGCAAAGGCCATGAAGGACATGTCGGTGGCAAGCAAGCTTTCTAACAAAATGGGACGTAAGAAATCAAGTTATGGACAGAACTTTAGACATAATCCATACAGACAGCCACCAGCTTACAGTAGAAACAGTGGTTACAACAACACCAGTTATAATAACACTGGTAGTGGTTATAGACAAAACAGAGATAAGTCTTTTTTGTACAAGGGCCACAACACCAACTCCAAGCCTCCAGAAAAAAGAGGTGGATGGAAAAGACAGAAGTAGATAAAACTACTATGAAACAAGGTGAGCAAGTAAGTTCTCCAAAATATGCAGGTGTACTGAGATTCTTTATTCCTGAATGGCTTAAAATTACAAATGATAAATTTATTATTCAAACCCTCAAGGGGCTTGAAATTGAGTTTGATTCACTACCTGTGCAATATACACAACCTAAACCAATACGGTTTAATAAAGTTGAAACTAAAATTATCAATGAGGAAATTGTTTCTTTATTAAATAGACAGGCTATTGAACATGTTGATTCGAAATTAGGCGAATTTATTTCAAACATTTTTATTCGACAAAAGAAAAATGGTAAATACAGACTTATTTTAAACTTGAAAGAAATGAACAAGACTGTAAAATACCAACATTTTAAAATGGAAAGTCTGCAAGCTGTCTGTGACATGATTAAACCCAACTCATATTTAGCATCAATTGATTTGGAAAACGCTTTCCATGCAGTAAACGTGACTAAAAATAGCCGAAAGAAACTTAGGTTCAGATGGAATGGAAACTTATTTCAGTACACCTGCATGCCCTTTGGATTATCTTGTAGTCCAAGGGTTTTTACGAAAATAATGAAACCAGTTATGGCATACTTTCGTCAAAATGGCATTCTTTGTGTTATATACATGGACGATATTTACGTTCAAGCTGACTCGACACTAGAATTAGAGTGTCAATTAAAACTTATGGTATCAAAACTAGAATCTTTAGGATTCTATATAAATTATGAAAAGTCAGCTCTTATACCTTCAAAACAAATTATGTTCTTAGGTTTTATAATTAATTCTGAGAAAATGACCATACAAATACCGGATGAAAAATCTATAAATATTAAAAAGTATGGTTGTGAAATTTTAAAAAGAATGTCACCATCCATTCGGGATGTAGCAACATTAATTGGTCTTTATAATTCGTCTGTTCCAGCCACAATATATGGCTCACTCCATTTTAAGTATCTTGAGATTTGTAAAATCAAATACCTTAGATTCAAGCAGTGGAATTTTGATGAAAGTATGATTTTAGATGAGAATTCGAGGAATGAAATTCACTGGTGGAATAAACATATCATTAATTCCGAAAAGCCTATTGTTAGGAAAAAACCGGTCTATAATATCCAAACAGATTCAAGTAAATCTGGATGGGGTGGTTTTGCTGAAGGAATTTCTGTTGGGGGAAATTGGTCTTCAGAAGAAGCGACATTGCACATAAACATTCTTGAAACAAAAGCCATCTTGTTGGCATTAAAGTCTTTTTCAAAGAAATATGACTTTGTGAATACCACAATTCATATACAATCAGACAGCTCTACTGCAGTAAGCTACGTAAAACATTTTGGTGGAACAAAATCTTTAGAATGTAATGACCTGGCCCAGGAAATCTGGACATGGTGTGAGAATAGAAATATTTGGCTTACTATATCACATTTAGCAGGCAGTAAAAATTGTTTAGCAGATGAGGCATCTAGACTTGATTATTCAGAAAGGACGGAATGGTCGCTCGACCAAAAAATTTTCAATGATATAGTTAGATTGTGCAATGTCACTCCTTCCATTGATTTGTTTGCTAGTAGATTAAACTATAAATTAGACAGATATGCTGCATGGCATTTGGATCCAAATGCTACATTTATAGATGCATTTTCATTTAATTGGCATGGAGAAATCATATACTGTTTTCCTCCATTTTGTCTCCTGTCCAGGTGCATACAAAAACCGATGGATGCAAAGGAATAATCATTGCACCTATTTGGCCAACTCAACCTTGGTTTTCTCAAATTCTTGATATTATCTGTTTCAGACCAATAATATTACCCGCGAGGAAAAATCTACTGAAAATCGACAAATCAACACATCCATTGTGGAACCGGATTCATTTGACAGCATTTATTGTGTCGAGCAACTGCTCGGAGAGAGAGGAGTTTCTCATGAAGCAGCCAAAATTATTACAGCTTCCTGGAAGCCTTCAACAAGAAAACAGTATGGAGGTATACTCAGAAAGTGGACAATATTTTGTTGTGAAAGACAGGCAAATTTTTCCAACCCATCTTTAGCAGACGTCTTAGATTTTCTTTTGTTTTTACATAACCAAGGAATCGGTTATAGTTCTTTAAATACAGCCAGGTGTGCTTTATCAACTTTTATTTGTGTAGATGGACACTCAGTAGGTGCTCATCCTATTGTATGTAAATTTATGAAAGGTGTATTTTATATAAACCCCCAATTACCAAGATATGATGAAACATGGGATGTTCGCTTAGTTTTACAGTTGTTAAAAATCTTTTCACCAGTAAAGAAACTCGGGCTTAAAAATTTGACAATCAAATTAGTGCTCATTATGTTATTGTTGTCTGCTCAACGAGGACAAACTCTCCATATGTTGGACCTAGATAATCTTGAAATTAATAAACATCAAAGTGTATATAAATTTCATATTGTGGATCATTTAAAACAATCAAAAATAGGGAGAAAACCTCCTATTATAACATTTAAAGCTTATGCTCCAGATAGGAGACTGTGTGTTATAACTGTGTTAAAAGAGTACATTAATAGGACTGAAACATTACGGGGATCAGAGACTAAATTATTCATTGCCTACATCAAACCTCATAAAAGAGTATCACGAGATACTATATCACGTTGGACAAAAACAGGACTTGCTAAATCAGGAGTTGATATTAAGAAATTTAAACCACACAGCACAAGAGCTGCATCTACGTCAAAAGCAAGTCACCTCAATGTACCTATATTAGAAATAATGAAAAAGGCTGATTGGAAATCAGAAACAGTTTTTGCAAATTATTACAAAAAGAAGGTCGAAAAAGACTCTCAGTTTGAAGAAAAACTTTTACAATCGTAAAAATTAGTACATGTATGAAAATTATTATGTTTAAAAGATAATTAGAAATTTTATATTTTTTATAAGTGTTATTTATACTGGTGCAGACAGGCTTTGAAGTCTCACGAAATCACTTATCACGTGATTGACTGATAGAATTTAAAAGATTGAACGAGACTTACCATTAAGTTGAAGTTCGATCATGATTCTATCAGTCAATCAATAGTGATGAGGGATTAAGTGCCCTCCTCACTAAAATGAAATTTTGTTTACCCACCCTTCTTGACACTTAATCCTGGAACTGCCATAGCACCAGTATTCTTTAAAGACTGACTCAGACATGCGCATTGCTATCTCACTTAATCCCTCATCACTATTGATTGACTGATAGAATCATGATCGAACTTCAACTTAATGGTAAGTCTCGTTCAATCTTTTAAATTATACTTGCAAATCAAATCAAATGAAATGGCGTTTTACATCCTACTGTTCTGCTCCGAACTGGGCATGTGCCATACCGTGAGCTATGAGGCCAATTTTGCCCGGGCAGTGGTGCTACGGCCTACTCTTATATAGAATTCCAACTGCCAATATGTACACGGGACCTTGGTTTTTCGCTCTGCATCACTGACAAGAGGAAACCACACCGGAAAAATCTGAATGAACTTTCTCGGCCAAGGTTATACGAAGATTTTTTCATCTAAGTGTTGCGGGTACTTGATCCCATACATGAGCGGTCCCTCAGATCTAAATTACGTTGACATTAAATTATGTTCAATTTATCTGCACCAGCCGAGTTTCATTCCACGTTTCTAGGTAGAATAATTGTATAATAAGTAATACGTGTTAAGCGTCTCCGATTTTTAACAAGCAATAATGTGGAAATAATGAAAACAAGGAAGAAACGGAAGTAATTATCCTGATGTACATGCAAATAGACACGGCCAATTAGAGAGAGAGAAACTAGGTCAAATGGGTTGGCGTTACGTAGAAATTCATTGTTTTATTGTTCAGAAGGAATTGTGTCTTCGTATATTTTTTTCAAATATTATAACCATGAAATTGCTCAATTCTATACAGTACTTATTACAAAAATATGATGAAATTGAAAAGTATATCGACCGTTGCTGCTTGCTATGAAACAAGACGTCCCCCATCTTTATTAGCCGTGAACCAAATTAATGGGCCGGGAGATCATAAAGCGTTGGTTCTTGTTTTCTTAACTAAATGTTAAATAATCAGTCTGAGTACATATTGCTTTAACACATATTTAGATAGCATGCATAGTAAGCGGTGATGCTTGGTCGTAGAGAGAGAGATAGTGTAGAGAGGGAGCGGGGGATAAAGTCCATTCGACACAAACAATGGCACTTCGAGATAAATATATGATTCAATTTCATTTGAATAATTCGCTTCCGCATAGGGGTCTGTTCGCTTGTGCGTCGGGGTGTTTTAACTGGGGGATGAAACCAGAGGACACGGAGAATACCCACGACGTTGGACAGACGACCTACTCCTTGTCACGTATGCAACCGGGTAATCGAACCACCTAGAATAAAATATACCTCATATCCGCTGAACATGAACATGCCAAAATGTTTTTTGCTGCTCCTGTCGATCGACTTGTGTTTTACCAATCAACAAAAAAAACCCTGAACTTTTGGCAGTGTGAAGTTAGCTCGATTTTCGTTTTTCGTTTTTCAATATTGGTGAATATCGAAAAACGAGCTACTCGTTTTTCGATATTGGCGAATAACGAAAAACAACTAGCTCGTTATTCGATATTGGCGAATGTTGAAAAACGAGCTACTTGTTTTTCGACATTCAAACTTGAATCTCAAAAAAGTAGATTTGATGGAGGTATATCTGTAGAATGTCTCCAAAACACATTTTATTAAATACGTTTTCTAAAACGAACTAAAGATATCATAATTCGGGATGCCTGAGCAGTGGATTCATATGAAAACTACTCTTTCTCCTTGTTTTTTGATATCGGCGAATCTCGAAAAACGAGCTTCTCATTTTTCGATATTCAAACTTGAATATTAAAAAAGAAGATTTGAAGGATGTATATCTACAGAATTTCTCCAAAACACATTTTATTAAATCAATGATCTAAAACGAACTACAGATATCATAATTGAGGACGCCTGAGCAGTGGATTCACATAAAAACTTTTTTTCTCGTTGTTTTTTTGATATTGGCGAATCTCGAAAAACGAGCCACTCGTTTTTCGATATTCAAACTTGAATATCAAAAAGGCAGATTTGAAGGATGTATATCTACAGAATTTCTCCAAAACACATTTTATTAAACCAATGATCTAAAACGAACTAAAAATATCATAATTGAGGATGCCTGAGCAGTGGATTCATATAAAAACTGCTCTTTCTCCTTGTTTTTTGATATTGGCGAATCTCGAAAAACGAGCCACTTGTTTTTCGATATTCAAAATTGAATATCAAAAAAGCAGATTTGAAGGATGTATATCTACAGAATTTCTCCAAAACACATTTTATTAAATCAATGATCTAAAACGAACTAAAGATATCATAATTCAGGATGCCTGAGCAGTGGATTCATATAAAAACTGCTCTTTCTCCTTGTTTTTTGATATTGGCGAATCTCGAAAAACGAGCCACTTGTTTTTCGATATTCAAACTTGAATATCAAAAAAGCAGATTTGATGGATGTTTATCTACAGAATGTCTAAATTGACACATTTTATTAAATGAGTGATCTAAAACGAACTAAATACATCATAATTGGGGATGCCCGAGCAGTGGATTCACATAAAAACTGCTCTTTCACCTTGTTTTTTGATATTGGCGAATCTCGAAAAACGAGCTACTCGTTATTCGATATTCAAACTTGAATATTAAAAAAGCAGATTTGAAGGATGTATATCTACAGAATTTCTCCAAAACACATTTTATTAAATCAATGATCTAAAACGAACTAAAAATATCAGAATTGAGGATGCCTGAACCGTGGATTCACATAAAAACGTTTCTTTCTCTTTGTTTTTTGATATTGGCGAATCTCGAAAAACGAGCTACTCGTTATTCGATATTCAAACTTGAATATTAAAAAAGCAGATTTGAAGGATGTATATCTACAGAATTTCTCCAAAACACATTTTATTAAATCAATGATCTAAAACAAACCAAAAATATCATAATTGAGGATGCCTGAGCAGTGGATTCACATAAAAACATTTCTTTCTCGTTGTTTTTTGATATTGGCAAATCTCGAAAAACGAGCCACTCGTTTTTCGATATTCAAACTTGAATATCAAAAAAGCAGATTTGATGGATATTTATCTACAGAATGTTTCTATGACACATTTGATTAAATGAGTGATCTAAAACGAACTAAAGATATCATAATTCAGGATGCCTGAGCAGTGAATTCATATAAAACTGCTCTTTCTCCTTGTTTTTTGATATTGGCGAATCTCGAAAAAGGGGCCACTCGTTTTTCAATATTCAAACTTGAATAACAAAAAAAGCAGATTTGATGGATGTATATCTCCAGAATGTCTCCAAAACACATTTTATTAAATACGTTTTCTAAAACGAACTAAAAATATCATAATTGAGGACGCCTGCCTGAGCAATGGATTCACATAAAAACTTTTCTTTCTCCTTGTTATTTGATATTGGCGAATCTCGAAAAACGAGTTATTCGATATTCAAACTTGAATATCAAAAAAACAGATTTGATGGATGTGTATCTACAGAATGTCTAAATTGACACATTTTATTAAATGAGTGATCTAAAACGAACTAAATACATCATAATTGGGGATGCCCGAGCAGTGGATTCACATAAAAACTGCTCTTTCTCCTTGTTTTTTGATATTGGTGAATCTCGAAAAACGAGCTACTCGTTATTCGATATTCAAACTTGAATATTAAAAAAGAAGATTTGAAGGATGTATATCTACATAATTTCTCCAAAACACATTTTATTAAATCAATGATCTAAAACGAACTAAAGATATCATAATTGAGGATGCCTGAGCACTGGATTCATATAAAAACTGCTCTTTCTCCTTGTTTTTTGATTTGGCGAATCTCGAAAAACGAGCCACTTGTTTTTCGATATTCAAACTTGAATATCAAAAAAGCTGATTTGATGGATGTGTATCTACAGAATGTCTAAATTGACACATTTTATTAAATGAGTGATCTAAAACGAACTAAATACATCATAATTGGGGATGCCCGAGCAGTGGATTCACATAAAAACTGCTCTTTCACCTTGTTTTTTGATATTGGCGAATCTCGAAAAACGAGCTACTCGTTATTCGATATTCAAACTTGAATATCAAAAAAGAAGATTTGATGGATGTTTATATACAGAATGTCTAAATTGATACATTTTATTTAATGAGTGATCTAAAACGAACTAAATACATCATAATTGGGAATAACCGAGCAGTGGATTCACATTAAAACTGCTCTTTCTCCTTGTTTTTTGATATTGGCGAATCTCGAAAAACGAGCCACTCGTTTTTCGATATTCAAACTTGAATATCAAAAAAGCAGATTTGATGGATGTTTATATACAGAATGTCTAAATTGACACATTTTATTAAATAAGTGATCTGAAACGAACTAAATACATCATACTTGGGGATGCCCGAGCAGTGGATTCACATAAAAACTGCTCTTTCTCCTTGTTATTTGATATTGGCGAATCTCGAAAAACGAGCTACTCGTTATTCGATATTCAAACTTGAATATCAAAAAAGCAGATTTGATGGATGTTTATATACAGAATGTCTAAATTGACAAATTTTATTAAATGAGTGATCTAAAACGAACTAAATACATCATAATTGGGGATGCCTGAGCAGTGGATTCACATAAAATCTGGTCTTTCACCTTGTTATTTGATATTGGCGAATCTCGAAAAACGAGCTACTCGTTATTCGATATTCAAACTTGAATATTAAAAAAGCAGATTTGAAGGATGTATATCTACAGAATTTCTCCAAAACACATTTTATTAAATCAATGATCTAAAACGAACTACAAATATCATAATTGAGGATGCCTGAGCAGTGGATTCACATAAAAACTTTTCTTCTCGTTGTTTTTTTGATATTGGCGAATCTCGAAAAACGAGCCACTGGTTTTTCGATATTCATACTTGAATATCAAAAAAGCAGATTTGATGGATGTTTATATACAGAATGTCTAAATTGACACATTTTATTAAATGAGTGATCTAAAACGAACTAAATACATCATAATTGGGGATGCCCGAGAAGTGGATTCACATAAAAACTGCTCTTTCTCCTTGTTTTTTGATATTGGTGAATCTCGAAAAACGAGCTACTTCTTATTCGATATTCAAACTTGAATATTAAAAAAGAAGATTTGAAGGATGTATATCTACAGAATTTCTCCAAAACACATTTTATTAAATCAATGATTTAAAACGAACTACAAATATCATAATTGAGGATACCTGAGCAGTGGATTCACTTAAAAACTGCTCTTTCACCTTGTTTTTTGATATTGGCGAATCTCGAAAAACGAGCCACTTGTTTTTCGATATTCAAACTTGAATATCAAAAACGCAGATTTGATGGATGTTTATCTACAGAATGTCTAAATTGACACATTTTATTAAATGAGTGATCTAAAACGAACTAAATACATCATAATTGGGAATAACCGAGCAGTGGATTCACATTAAAACTGCTCTTTCTCCTTGTTTTTTGATATTGGCGAATCTCGAAAAACGAGCCACTCGTTTTTCGATATTCAAACTTGAATATCAAAAAAGCAGATTTGATGGATGTTTATATACAGAATGTCTAAATTGACACATTTTATTAAATAAGTGATCTGAAACGAACTAAATACATCATACTTGGGGATGCCCGAGCAGTGGATTCACATAAAAACTGCTCTTTCTCCTTGTTATTTGATATTGGCGATTTGAAGGATGTATATCTACAGAATTTCTCCAAAACACATTTTATTAAATCAATGATTTAAAACGAACTACAAATATCATAATTGAGGAAACCTGAGCAGTGGATTCACATAAAAACTGCTCTTTCACCTTGTTTTTTGATATTGGCGAATCTCGAAAAACGAGCCACTTGTTTTTCGATATTCAAACTTGAATATCAAAAAAGCAGATTTGATGGATGTTTATCTACAGAATGTCTAAATTGACACATTTTATTAAATGAGTGATCTAAAACGAACTAAATACATCATAATTGGGGATGCCCTAGCAGTGGATTCACATAAAAACTGCTCTTTCACCTTGTTTTTTGATATTGGCGAATCTCGAAAAACGAGCTACTCGTTATTCGATATCCAAACTTGAATATCAAAAAAGCAGATTTGATGGATGTTTATCTACAGGATGTCTCCATGACACATTTGATTAAATTAGTGATCTATAACGTACTAAAGGCATCGTAATTGAGGATGTCGGAGCAGTGAATTCACATAAAAACTGCTCTTTCTCCTTGTTTTTTTGATATTGGCGAATATTAAAAAATATGGAGAAAGATTAGTTTTTCGTGAATCCACTGCTCGGGCATCCCCAGTTATGGTATTTTAGTACGTTTTAGATCACTGATTTAAAAAAAATGTGTTTTGGAGAAATTCTGTAGCTATACATTCATCAAATCTATCAAATCTGCTTTTTTGATATTCAAATTTGAATATCGAAAAACGAGTAGCTCGTTTTTCGAGATTCGCCAATATCAAAATACAGCGAGAAAGAACAGTTTTTATGTGAATCCACTGCTCAGGCACCCTTATTAACGACATCTTTAGTTTGTTTTAGAAAACGTATTTAATAATAAAGTGTTTTGGGGACATTCTATAGTAATACATCCACCAAGTCTTCTTTTTTGAGATTCAAGCTTGAATATCGAAAAACGAGTAGCTCGTTTTTCGAGATTCGCCAATATCAAAAAACGAGGAGAAAGGGCATTTTTTATGTGTATCTACTGCTCAGGCATCCACATTTTTGATATCTATTTCATTTTAGATCACCGATTTAATCAGATGTGTTTTGGAGACTTTCTTTAGCTACACGTCCATCACATCTACTTTTTTGAGATTCAAATTTGAATGTCGAAAAACAAGTAGATCGTTTTTCAACATTCGCCATTATCGAATAACGAGCTAGTTGTTTTTCGTTATTCGCCAATATCGAAAAACGAGTAGCTCGTTTTTCGATATTCACCAATATTGAAAAACGAAAATCGAGCTAACTTCACACTGCCTGAACTTTTAACTATATACCTAATGGTTTCCACAATCAGGTATACCTCGTAATGTATTCAACAGGTTTCCATGGCGACTTTTTGTACAATAATGATAAAAACACATCACGTTAATACTAAAGGAAATAAACTTAACTCAGGGGTGTTTTAAAAAATAGATTTATTTCGTATCGTAAATTATATTCAAACTGTGATAGGCAATACGGTGCACGTTGGAATTTTTTACTTAGCTGCTTGAAGTCATTTGAGCGACCCTACTAAACGCCGACATCATATTTGAGTGTCAATGTCGCCCAAACTACTGAATAAATCCACCAGCAGAAAACGATATGTTATATCAGGATCATGTTAAAGCGCCAATAACACTTTTGTTGTAATTGAATAATATCTCCCAATCTTTATTCTGGTCAACAAATTGTATTATTTTACAATATTCAAATTAATTGATGACACAAATTTCATCTTAACACACCTAATTTAAAAAATTGGAAAAATTCAACTACATGATTTGAAAAGGTTAACGTAAACTTTTTCAAATGTGACTTGGATTTTAAGATATTTTCGAACCCTCTGGACAAGTAAAATATGATGTAATGGATAATTTACACAACCGGTAGGACACATAAACATTTAGTACTTCAAATATGACTATTATTTATTTTCTAGAGCTGCCAAGCCAGCAAGAGTGTTATTGTCCCTAAGGACATTTGACAATGCATGATGCCATCATCGTCTCTTAATTACGTAGGCATACATACACATTGAGCTTTATAAAAGAACGAAATCTAACACTCCATTTGATGTCAAGCTTTATAATGAATTAATAGGATCACATTGTGATTCAATTTCAGTGATGCAACGCATTAACTATAATATCACGCATGTCTATATCTTTTTCTCGCGCTTTGAATGCGCATTCAATTCCAACATCGGATGACAAAGGGCAAAGCATACGATAGTTACACTTTGTTCATAAAATGGTTTGCCCCCACCCCCCTCTCCGGATCCGCCCCTATATAGATATGCAATATTCAACACATTATCCAAAATGTAAATAATTTCATGAAAAAATGACAAAAGGGTGTGGTTTTTTCCATTTCAGTTATCTATGATTTTTCCCCATTTTTATGAAATTATTTACTTTTTGATTTTATTTTTTGTTTAAATGTTAAATAATCGGATTAAGCTTGGAATGTTGTGCGAAAAAATGTAAACGACAATTAGCGGGTCAAAATATATCCGTAAGTATTAAAGATGCATGTTCTTGCTATAATAGTTCAAAAATAGATCATGAAAAAAGCATTTTATTTTGAAAATTGCACCTAAATTAATTCATTCTGGTCTTCGCTATGACTGCAGATTGTATATTATTGTAACAACGGTACGTGTCAACCGAGACTAAGTCTCGATTATCCATTTTATCGTTAAATTTTAAATTTCGTGCGTGTTCTAATTCATTTAAATCTCGGCCATCCGATGTTCCAGAGATTTGTTTTTCCTGTGAATAATGCATATTCCATTGGGAGCCGACGGAGAGACCTTCAATAGACATGAAAGTGAAATGGTGTTTAACGTCCTACTCTTCTGCACCCTAACATGGGCTAATGGAAGACGGGCATACGCCATACAGTGTGCTATGAGGGAAATTTTGCCCGGGCAGCGGCGCCACGACCTACTCTTATATCGAATTCCAACTGCCAAGGGATCTTTTACGTGCATGCCAATGTGTACACGGGACCTCGGTTTTCGTTCCATCCGAATGACTAGTCAGCTGTCCATGTCAGACCCTCCGTTTTGCATCTCTGAAAAGGGGAAACCACGCCGGAAAATCGAGATGAACTTTCTCGGCCAATGCAGGGATTGAACACCCGACCTCCAGGCTAGCGAGCCAGCGCCTTACCCACTTAGCCACCGTGATTCACCACGTGCAATAGACAGATTTATCTCTTACATAATGCATCTTGAAGTGACGACATAAATTTTACTGCCTACTGGGTTGTCCATCTAATTACGATTTCAGCTGCTCAATAAATATCATTTCCGGTGTCTGGGTCTGGGACAGAGTGGTTGGCGAGCAGCCCTAGCAACATACGGGTGTTTGAGAACCAGTGTAGCCAGCATATATCTTGTATTAATTACAGAAATGAAATGAAATGGGGTTTAACGTCCTACTGTTCTACTATGAGAGAAATTTTGCCCGGACAGTGGCACTACGCCCTACTCTTTCATCGAATTCAAATCAATAAATTATTAATGACAGTACAAGGGGAAATGGAACGGGGTTTAATGACCTACTGTTCTCCGTCAGAGAGTATAAAGACACAATTAAAATAAAGGTAAATGTCATTAATTTAATTATTAAAAATGCAATATATGTGATTTAAATACAGACTAGGGCGTTCGTGCTAAACTAATTTAAACATAAATATGGAAAAATGAATATATTGAAAATTTCAGTCAAATGACTTTATTCTGAGTAAAGTTATAAATACTTGATTCTGAGTGAAGTTATAAATACTTGAAATTTTGACAAGAAGCTAAGCTCCGTTATTAAACGAATCCTCGAATATTTATTTTAACGTTTTACATGGCCGACTTCTTAACCCCTGATATCTGAGCCAGCCGATGATCTAGAGATTTTATATAGATAACATTTGACGCCAACATAAAACTCTTACAAGTAGCAGGTAAATTGTACTCGGAAAAGAATATTGCTTTGAAGCCATAAGATAATGCCCCTTTGACGTGTATCCCGTTACTATATTTTTGTGGTAATACTGAACGGACCAGCGATTTTAAATAGCGAATTATCATAAATTAAAAGAGCATTATACAAATGCTAAATCTGCCTATTACAGGCGTTTCTTTGAGCGTAAATTATTATCTAAATTATTAATAAGACATTATTCACCTTACCAGAACCATAATAAACTCTCAATGCCATCGGATGCTTGGGATATTTATTGGATTTGAAAACGATTTGTCGTGGATGAAACAACCGTAAAAATGCATAATCGAGACTATTTTTGATTACCGTAATAACGGGGCGAATATGTAGGCTCAGAGTGAAGTAATTTGACTGACATTTTCAGTATATTCTCTTTTCATTATCTTGTTTTCAACTCTTAAAGCGAGCTCTGACAGCCCTTCATTTGATTCTTACCTAGGGCTCTTTTTAAATAAACTATTAATTAAGATCAGAGTATTTATACAATTGTTCAGAAATAACTCAATTAGCGATCAGTGGCATTATATTATAAAATAAAGCGTGGGCATCACTTAACCCAAAGGGAATTTAGTGAAAGTATTATATAATAATATTGACAGCATTGTGGACATTACTCATCATCAAGGTTATTAAATGAATCGTTTCAATAAGGGTAAGGTCTGGATTTGCTTAACGTTATGTATTTAGCGCATCCCTTCTAGAAACTAAAATATTTGGTAAAAGAAAGGGTAATAAACCAAACAATACGGTACTCAAGCCGTTATCAGACAGTGACAAAATCAAACATGGATATACATGTTGAATGGGCTTAGGTAACGTGTTGCGTTTTGCGCAATAAGGGTACTCTCGCCGTTATCAGTGATACAATCAAATATGGACATACATGGTGGACGGGCAAAGGTAACGTGTTGCGTTCTACGCTTCTGTATTTCGTGATGTATTGTATTTGACTGCACTCTAACTATTTCCAGAACGCCAGACAAGACGGTGATTTGCTGTCAAATTTGATATCTTTGTTTTTAAAAAAAGTGAACTGTGTTTGTACCGAAGTTGATAGTGTTATGTCAGATATAATAATCATGTAGCAAATGCGCGTGTCTGTAAATATAGATGTAGAACTTTCTTTTTTTTTTATCCCATTGCAGAGGCCGACGTGCACCCATTAGCTTAGTGCGATGGACAACGGAGAAGCCGCGACAAATGGTCCTACTATTGATTCTCTCCTGAGTCCTAACCCGATAGCGTAGACGGGGAAGGAGGCTGCCTTTTTTTTTTAGCTCAGCGCCTTTGATCTTATCTAACGGCACCACTGCCTCCACTCACCTTCAAAGGGATTTACAGTCTGTTTGTATGAACAGGGGGTGATGGTCAAATAGTTAAGACGTGCGCGTTGAATCATAAGGTCTGTTATTGAGTCATGTGGCGTTGTTTGAACTTTATGTTACGAATCCACAACTCTTTAACCCACTGAAGCAAACAACGAACGTAGAAGATTTATTTTTCAAATTGACGTAAATCATTGGGTGGGGGGAATTAATAAACATTCTTCATACGCCGAGAGCCAGCGATAAAAACCTACTGGTAATTGGAACAATATATCGATGACGATCTAATCTCTAACGTAACAAAACGAAGACCTCTTGTCTGGTTTTCATGGAGATAGCGTTGTTAATTGATGTCTTGGTCTGACATAACAATTTCTCAGTGAGTTTTACACAACAGTAGGCTATATTTATTATAATGAAACTCGTAGATTGTTTATTCTTTGAAGGAGGGTGGTGGTTAAATCAAGTCGAAATATTTCCATGGAACATTAAACAATTCATCATGATAAGTATTAATTGTCTGTAAGCACCGTACAACATTCTCACTCCGCCTTATAGTATTATTTATTGGAACAGTCGTCCACGATCTAATTGTGTAAATAAAACTGATTAATTCTGTGATAAATATTTATCCGGGTGTGGTACTGACATTTTGTGGTATTTTGTTTGAGAGTTAAACGTCCACTCGACACAAACTAGGTCATTGTGCTTAGGGGTCTTTAGCAGTGGGGGGAAACCGGAGAAAACCCACGACAGGGTGGACAGGAGACCGTACTCCGTCCTTGTCAGGTTCAACTGGGGATTCGAAACCACACCACCTGACTCAATGCCCGGCTTCATGATACAGCGCGCACGTGCTAACCGTTCGGCCATCCAACCCTTATTTTATTTGAAGCACTTAACTCAATATCACCCACAGTCTTCGACATTGAAAACACGAATTATTTGTCAATTTAAACCAACGTTGATGCTGTGATCTTACCTAGAAAAGATGGGATTCTGATATCCAATATTTAAGACAAAATAAACATTTTACGACTGGTACACGAATTGTGTAACCGTAAAATGTGTCAGTTCCATGTTTAATAAGGAACTCGAAGAACGAGGCTAGACATATTCCATAAGTCATACCAAACGTTCATGCCATATTCTTATCTACTGCTACCTAGAATAACCAGGCGCTGGAGGCTGCCATTCGATTGAGACTTTTGGCGTATTTCGCCCAATATAACATATTTTGGAGTAAAACGCTAACTATTGAATGTAAGACAGTTCATATACATTGATGTTACATTATCATGCGTTGCGACCTATCTGTGTCAACTTCGATATCCCACGATTTAGCTCCTTTATCTAAAACACAATTAAATGCCACAAAAACAGTTTCAGTCAAAACGGTAAGACAGGTTTTTTTAAAATTTGAGATCCCAACATCGCCACCACATCCACCATCACAAGTGGGGTTGGATGGCCCAAACTGAATCACCACAAGTGGGGTTGGATGGCCCAAACTGGATCACCACAAGGGGGTTTGGATGGCCCAAACTGAATCACCACAAGGGGGGGGGGGGTGGATGGCCCAAACTGGATCACCACAAGGATGGTTGGATGGGCGAAACTGGATCACCACAAGGGGAGTTGGATGGCCCAAACTGGATCACCACAAGGGGGTTTGGATGGCCCAAACTGAATCACCACAAGGGGGGGGGGGGGATGGCCCAAACTGGATCACCACAAGGATGGTTGGATGGGCAAAACTGGATCACCACAAGGGGAGTTGGATGGCCCAAACTGGATCACCACAAGGGGGATTGGATGGCCCAAACTGGATCACCAAAAGGGGGGTTGGATGGCCAAAACTGGATCACCACAAGGGGGGTTGGTGGCCCAAACTGGATCACCAAAAGGGGGGTTGGATGGCCAAAACTGGATCACCACAAGGAGGGTTGGTGGCCCAAACTGGATCACCACAAGGGGGGTTGGATGGCCAAAACTGGATCACCACAAGGATGGTTGGATGGCCCAAACTCCAACATCACCACAAAGGGGGGGGGGTCGGTCGAATGGTTAGCACCTACGAGCTGTATCATAAAACCTGCCATTGAGTCAGCTGGTGTGGTTTTGAATCCCCGTATGTACTTGACAAGGAGTAGGGTCGACTATCCAACCTCGTGGGTATTCTCCGGGTCCTCCGGTTTCTTCCTACTGCTACTAAAGACCCCTAGGCACAAGCGAATTATTGAAATAAAATTAACCCATATTATGTTAGTCCCGAAATGAGTTAGTTTGTGTCGAGTGGACGTTAAACCCAATTTTCCCTCTCTCCACCATCACAAACAACAACTACCGAGCAACTTTGGTGATCTTAAAGGGGGGGGGGGTTGAATAATTTTTTTAAAAAAAACCCCAAAAAACCCAAACCCCAAACTTTTATGGGTTAACTATATCTTAGTTTTTTTCACACAATGTTTCGATAATCTTACTGATATTTGACTTTTTAAAAAAAATTAAACCCATTCGTATGAGTGGATTTATTTATTGGGGGGAATCTGGGTCTTTTTTTATGAACTCTGCAGATATAAACATAGTCCGCACCCCACCAGCCTCGTGAGTTTTCTCTGGGTCATCCGGTTACCTCCCCCTGCTAACAAGCGAATAATTGAAATAAAATTGGTCAGATCAGTTATGGATTCAAGGAGGTCTGCTGTGTGTTATGTTACAATATTGGTTCTTGATGATGGCATCACTGGTTTAACTTCATACAATACTTTTATTGTTCTTCAAACATATCATGTACAAAACTTCTTATAGTGAAAGACAATGGTCCTAGCTTGGCTTAGCAGCACTGGATGCCAACTCCAACTAACTAACTTCCATAGCCGCTGTCCGGTCTGAACTCCTTGCACTCGCCCTGATCGAAGAATCTCCTTTGGATTCCTGCTTATAACCCCAATTCTAGACAGGAATATGCAGCTGGAGTAGTAACTAATGACTTTCACGTGGCCGATGGTCGTGTCAGTCCCGTGTAAACATCGCCCATCTGTGGGCCAAAATAACGTCAGGATGTTTTAATAAATTTCGTGTATGAAAAAAATATCCAACTTTGTAACGGGTATCGGATGCGCTAGTATCATAAGATGTATTACTTTCCACATATTTACGTATTGTAACTTGATAACCTCAGTTTAGATATCGGACCCTTCAATATCGTAAGGTTTATAATCAATCGTCTATATAAATATAATCAAATGTGAATATTTGTGGCCGCGCTCCACCAATACAAAGTGTGGTTTAATAATGACTACAGAAAGAAAATTGAGCTTATTTATTTTTCAGCGTCGACCAAGAATTGTCACCGGTAGCTATAGTTTCAGATCCTCCACATCATCGTCAACAGCTTTAAATGGTAACGGAAATGAAAACGGGTTTAACATTCCACTAGTCTGCCCAAAAAACTGGGCTAATGAAGCCGGGCATATGCCCGACCGACCCTTATATCGAATTCCAACAACCAAGGAATCTTTTACATGCATGTCCCATCTGAACGACTCGACAGTTGTCCTTGTCAGGCCCTTCGACCTGCAGCACTGACAAGGAAGAACCACATTGTAAAATCCAGGCCAATACAGAGATCGAATACACGATATCCCGGCTACTGAGCCAGCGTTTTACGCACTTAGCCACCGTGGCATTCTATCAAGCAAGAGAGAACAGCAATTCGATATCTGGCTCCAGGAATACAAGGACTAATTAGCATAATGTATCATATCTGGATCCAGGAATATCAGGACTAATTAGCATAATATATCATAACACGATTCTTAATTGTTTTACTGAACGTCAGGCAATTACATCATTCAAGTCATAGTATTACATTAATCACTACATTTAATGATAAATGGTTTGAAACATGGTCGATTCAAAGTCGTTACACAATCCAGTTTATGGATAATAAAGATTCCCTTGTGTAAAACCAAACAACGTCTGTTTATCATAAATAGCAATCTCTTACAAGTAACACAACACAGTTTTTATAATATAATTATACGCCAAGCGCGATAAGTTCTTGTTTTAATATATACGGTTATTTAGTGTGAGTTATCGGCCCCTGATTTTATCAGTTGTTGTTTCTAGTTTTTGTTAATGATGTTACCTCATGAGTAATAAACACAAGACCATGATGTTCTTTTGTTTTAATTGAACCTCGTTTATGTCAGACACCCGTGTAATTGAGCATGGTTATATAATTTAAAAGGAAACGACTCGAGGCATGGAACATTAATAATAATGAAAATTTGGTTTATGGGAGAGAGAGAGAGAGAGAGAGCGAGAGAGCGAAAGAGAGAGAGAGAGAAATGGGGTTTAACGTCCACTCGACACAAACTAGGTCATTTTGGGACTAAAGAGAGCGAAAGAGAACGAGAGAGAGAGAAAGATAATTTAACTGATCCAGCCGGTCCACTTGATGAATGATATTCACACTTTTTAACGCATTTAGCCACAATCCGTAACACTAATACAACAACTGTTGTTCCTCTCTGATGATCAACAAAAATAAATATGTATAGCTGATCGAAATCTTTATCACACTTTCATAGTTTTTACAAAAGACCTGTGATATATTTTTGTGAATGTTTATTCATTTTAGGACTGTTGTTTGGATTTTGTTTACAGTCGATGCTTTTGTGAAAGGATATTATTTTTTCTTTTTATAACACAGAGTTTCTTTATTCGTTTTCGTTAAAGTATTATTCCAGGCGATCTATTCTGACGTAGATAAGTTTTAAGTATCCACAATAATAAAGCCCTCGTTATATTAACAGAATACCTGTTCCACTTTTAGTTTTCTTTGGACTTAATGACCAACATTTCTAAGCTCGGAAATTATCTATCGTCTAAAATATTGATTTTGATTTCTCAACTGAATTTTCATAAATTATTCGACTAAATGTTAGCTTGAAATTTCGCCGTTATAAATTAGATATTTTTCGAACAATGAAAACTGACTTTGAACGACTTTAAAACAGGATAAGTATATACTAAACATTCAAGCAAATATATATATATAGCTTTCTAAAAATTCCAAATTTATTAAATTAGAATGGATTATAATTAGGTGTGTTGCTTTTAACTAAATTGCAGGTGCCTCATATGGGCGGGACAGGAAGACGATGTAAGTGCTGGTAAAGTTAGTCATGCCTTCCATTGGGTGCACGTTAAAAACGTCCGCCCTTCAGTTGTTCAATAAGAAAATCACTGCACATCGAGTCCCAAGTCACTGACTTGAGTACGGAGTCCAGTCGGGTCCCGAGTCTTCATACAGTCCAGGTCTCGTTCAAGTCACCAGTTCATCAGATGACTAGCGAGGTCAGAGGTCATGGTATATAAGGCAAGTTAAATATATGCCTGAGTCCTCACATCTGGTATATCTGTACGTATTACCCCTGTTGATGTAGAAAAGAAAATTAAATGGGGTTTAACGCCCTACTGTTCTTCACCAACTACTGTTTATTACGAATTACAACTGCCAAGGGTTTTCGTCCGATCTCTAATGCCTAGGGAATTTTGATATGCATGCCACAGTGTACCTGGGACATCTGTTTATTGTCCCATACGAACGACCGGGCAGCTTTTTTATGTCCTATACCACTGACAAGGGGACACCACGCCGGAAAATCTGGGTAAACTTTATCTGCCTATACAGGGACCGCACACATAACCTCAAGGCTAGCGAGTCAGCGTCTTACCCACTTACTGATGCAGACCGATATAGAACTTGTTAAAACAACGATTACAAACTGCAGATGCATGGAAAACAGCTATTTCTATCTAAATGACATTGGTGTCGAATTTAATTTATAACTCGAAGGTTATATAAATACATTTACACGTATATTGTAGATTATCGGTGGATCACGTTCCCTCATATCTCACTTTAGCCTAATCATGTAATGCATTACATCTACTCCATTCTTCGATAATAGATCTCTGTCCTTAAAGACCGCCATGTTCAAAAATGATCATACTGTTTCACATCTGTAATACACACAAAGACTGAATAAACTTTTTTTCAATTTGATTAAATGGAAGCAGAATAAATATGTAACAAAATTCTCGAAGTATACTTGGTGTTTTCGACTAAAATCGTCGATTTAGGACTTAAAATGTCGGTCATCAAGCTTAGTGTCTGTTATCAAGCGGAAGCTAATTGTATAGAGACAGCCTAAGTTTAATATGGTGTTATGTATTTGGCGAGCTGTGTTATTGATTCCCATATGTTATCCTATAATAAGTTTTATTTACAGCACCGTTTGAATCAAATTCGAGCATGACTTTAGAGCGTGAAGTTAATAAACGCAATAAGAGAAAAATTACCCGGCCACTGTGTGATGTTTTTAGGTTCATGTTTAGCGATACCTTACCGTAATCATGTAATTTATCCGAACTTTTTTCTTAGAAAAACGAATCTCCGACCTGTCATGATTAATATCGTGAGTTATAGCTTTATTACGTATTAAAAATAGCTCGGTAACTAATTTAACAAACTGCAAAAACACGGGGCTTTTATCTTTATCTATCTTAGTTCATGTTTTGTACCCGAGTATTGAGAAAAAATAAACTGGAACTGTTATGCAGTAGTGACGTGTTTCACCAGTGCAATGTTACCCTTGAAACTGGCGTCAATTCCCGTATCAATAGACACGTGTAAGAACAGGAGGCATTTATCTATCTTACCAGAAATAAACTGAAACTATGATGCAGAAATGACGGGTTTCACTGGTGCCATGTTTCACTGGTGCTTCCCGTATCAATGGAAGCGTGCACTTTAATAAAAACTACAAAAATAGCTCAATAATTAATTTAACAATCTGACTAACTGCAAGAGCGGTGGCGTTTATCTATCCTATGTTTCGTAGGCCTACCCGATGATTGAAGCGAAATAAGCTGAAATGAAAACTGCTATGCAGTAATGACGGGTTTCAACGGTGCCATGCTACCCTTGAAGTGGCGTCACTCCCCGTATCAATGAAAACTTTTAGAATGTGCACTTAAATGAAAACTTTTAACAGTCTGATGCAATAATGACAGGTTTCACGGTGCCTTGAAACTGGCGTCAATCCCCGCACCAATGGAAAAATATGACAAACTGTAAGATAAAAGGGGCGTTAATCTGAAATAATGGATCCCTTGTTGTTTTCATATGAAAACGTTTCTTTTTTTTCGTACCGAAGGATTGAGCTGAAATAAACCGAAACTTGAACCTGGCTTGAGGTCCATGGGGTGACTAACTAGAAACATCAACACTGATTGGTTAATCAAATGTTTGACGCAATAGGGTCAAACGTCACTTGTTCGTTGACGCGACCTCCCGCTTCAACCGGTCAGATATTCATGTAGTGGAGGCCATCTAAAGTGTAAACGTAACGCAATGAAATTGAGATCTGCAGTCAAATCAGACGGGTGAAAGTTTGGTGTAAAAGAGATATACAGAGAGAGAGAGAGAGGGAGAGAGAGAGAGAGAGAGAGAGAGAGAGAGAGAGAGAGATGGGTTTAACGTCCACTCGACACAAACTAGATCATTTCTGGACTAACATATGGTTTAATTTTATTTCAATATTTCGCTTGTGCGTAGGGGTCTTTAGTAGTGGGAGGAAACCGGAGTACCCGGAGAATACCCACGAGGTTGGACAGGCGACCCTACTCCTTGCCACGTAGAACCGGGGATTCGAAACCACGCCAGTTGACTCAATGGCAGGCCGTATGATACAGCGCGCACACACTAACCATTCGGCCACCCAACCCCCCAAAAAGACACATTCAGCCCTATTACATCCAAGAAAGGGATGTTAAACATTCCACAGAAAATACCCATCATCAACAATAAAAAAGAAATAAAAAAAACTAACATGCAATTGGGTTTAATATCCTACTGTTCTGCTATGACCGCGCTAATGTAGACGGGGCAGTCAAATAAAACAGATAAAAAATTTTCTATGAGATATTTTACATTTACAATGAATTGAACTAGGATTTTAAATCTGACTGGTCTGCTCCGAACTGGGCTAAATAAGGCGGGCATTTTAAGGGAAATTTGCCCTGGCAGCGGCACTACGGCCTACTCTTATATTGAATTCCAACTGCGAACACATAAATCTCTTATGTGCATGCCAATGTTCACACGGGACCTCGCGTTTTCGTCCCATCCGAATGACTAGATAGCTGTCCTTGTAAACCACGCGGAAAATCGGGATGAATTTTCTCTGCCAATGTAGGGATCGAACACCCGACCTCCAGTCTAGCAAGCATCTTATCCACTTAGCCACAGTGGCCCTCTTTACATTTCCAAGATCAGGATATTCAGGTTGCATATCAGAATAACTGTGATCTGTAATTTCTCTTGTAATTCACACACTCTCTCTCTCTCCCACTCTCTGTCTCTGAGATATTTTACAAGATCAGGATATTAAGCTTGCATATAAAAATAACCGTGATCTGTAATTGCTCTTGTAATTCAGACATTAATCATGTTATTTTATGGCCATTATCTCTGGTAATTTGGATCGAAATACAAAATAAACATCCCAATCTAACATCACACCATTTATCTCTCATAACAAACTTCCCAAGAAATGGTTGATACGAATATTCTAATTGCTCCCTCGTAAATCATTGTCTTATCCATGCAAATATTTTACATCATTAGACATCATTCATTGTAATGTAATAAATACCGCTAGGGCAATAAACTCTGGGTTTTCTAGTCTTCTAGACCAACTTGGATATGAGGGCAAATTTGTCCAGGCATCGAGTTTCAACATAGTATTCCTCGAATTCAGACGTTTACACTGGACCTCGATTTTTCGTCCTAGGGTGACAGAGGCAGTGGAGAGAGAAAGAGGGATGATAGACGATAGAGAGGGGATTTAACATCCACTCGACAAAAACTAGATCATTTCGGTACTGACATATGGTTCAATTTTGTTTCAATAATTTGCTTTGAAGGACCTTTTGTCATGGGAGGAAAACAAAGGACCCTGTGAAAACCAACCAGGTCGGAGGGGGTGGGGAGAGAAATGATTTAACGTCAAATCGACGCAAATAAGGTCATGACGGAATTAACATATCAATCAATTTTTTCTCAATAATTCGCTTGAACGAAGGAGTCTTTAGCAGTGGGAGCAAAAACGGAGAATACCCACGAGGTTGGAAGGTGACCCTACTTCTTGCACCTACAATCGGGGAATCGAAGCCACTCAATGACAGACCGTATGATACAACACACCCCCGCACTAACCATTCGGCCACCCCCACTCTCCAAACCTCTCTAAAACTGCTATCCACCATTTGGATTATAGGATAATGTCTAATCTGGTATGGTTTAATCCGCAGTAAAATAGATTACATTGAGTAGATGATGTCTACAGGCTTTGATTTTGTTTACGGATTAAGAAGCAGTCTGTCACAAGATTTCGGCGTACCTATAGTTCGCGCTGCCTTGTTTAAATGGATTATAGACGAAAGGACCATAAACTAAAAGGCCCCCTAAACTGAGCCAACCTGTTAAGTCAAAAAGAGTAAGATGACCCCCCCAAAAAACAAACCCATCAAAACATCCAATTAAAGGGGTGTTATGTAAGATCCCTAAAACTGAGCCAACACTGCATTTCCATTTAGTCAAACGAGCAATAGATAGAGCCCAAAAGAAACCCATCCAAACATTCAATTAAAGAGGTAATAGGTGAGATTGGATAAAGTGTTAACAGTTCTTTCTATAATAGTTCCAAAAAGAAAAAACATACAGAGAATATGCTAAAATTTTCAAATTATTTCACGCCGCGAATTTTTTTTTCAAGAACACTGTAGCCTCGATTGTCAATGTTACCGTTGTAACAGTAAAAACCAAAGTCTCGATTATCCATTTACACGACTAATCATTAACGTTCATAAATCGCAGATTAGGTTCAAATCTGTTGAAAATCGGAGCCATCCAATGGCATCAATAGTTGATTATGATGGTCTTGTTTTGTTAATAAATGTTCAATTAATGTCCAATTAATAATGTTTACCCTTCGTCAGTGATGCAGAACGGGGGACCTGACAAGGACAGCTGTCTAGTCGTTCGGATGGGACGAAAAACCGAGGTCCCGTGTACACATTGGCGTGCACGTAAAAGATCCATTGGCAGTTGGAATTCGATATAAGATTAGGCTGCCCGGGCAAAATTCCCCATATAACACACGGTATGGCGTATGCCTGTCTTCCATTAGCCCAGTTTAGGTACAGAAGAGTAGGACGTTAAACCCCATTTCATTTCATTTCATAATTTATGTAACATTTAAGGCCTAAAGAAAAACCTACAATAAGCGGATTTAGCTCTTGCATAATGTATGTTTGACTGTTTGTTCTGCATTAACTTGAGAATCCCAAGATATATATTTAAACCAAAAGGCAATTTCCATTATTTTGTTTTGCAGTGTATTTAAAAGGTCAGTTATTTTAGAATTCAATTGCAGGGAAGATAACGCCGGCAATTGTATGGTTTTATATCCAATCACTGGTGGGCTGATGCTATTTACTCGGTTAAAGTAATTCCACAAAAAGGTTGCACAATACGCACGGGGGAATAATAACTGGCATCGATGTAGCGACATGGAAAAACTCCCTTCTGTGTAATTAATTTGATATTTGATAACATCAACAACAGAAACATTGGCCATGCATTATTATGTCTTATCCCAAGAGATGGTTGTTCCTGATAGTGATAAAATGGTATGAAATGAAATGAAATGGGGTTTAACGTCCTACTCTTCTGCACCTAACCCGGGCTAATGGAAGACGAGCATACGCCATACAGTGTGTTGTGAGGGCAGCGGCGCTACGGCCTACTCGTATATCGAATTCCAACTGCCAAAGGATCTTTTACGTGCACGCCAATGTTGACACAGGACCTCGGTTTTTCGTCCCATCCGAACGACTAGGCAGCTTTCCTTGTCAGGCCCCTGGTCCTGCATCACTGACAAGGGGAAACTACAACGGAAAATCTAGATGAACTTTCTCGGCTAATTCAGAGATCGAACACCCGACCCCCAGGCTAGCGAGGAAACGCCTTACCCAACTAGCTACATGCCCCCCCCCCCCGAAAAATGGTATGAAGTGGAGCGTGGCATGTTAGTTATGTAACATAAGCATGATTGATGGAAAATATTTTTCATTTTGTTTTAGCGTGTGTCGTCACCGTGTCCGTGGTGCAGGACGGGTGGCCAAGCAAGGTATAGTGTCTAGGCGTTGCGACGGGACGAAAGATCGAGGTCCAGTATTATTTGTCTTTACTACACTAGTATCTGGAAGAGTTTTTATATAACCGACGTTCAGGTAGATCTGAATATTTTAATCAGTGTGGGCGCACACCTAACGAATACATTTTTTTTTGTTGCAAAAACGGACTAATGGAAACGGTCATACGTCAGCCAGTGTCATCATTATAATACTCATATTTGACTAAAAATAACGCATTTGTCCTTAAACACGATTCGCTTAGTACATGAAGGAAAAGTGCAAATACTTCAATGTTTTTTGTCTCTGTTGAGAAAATAACGATTTTACCATTTACCTATAATGTATATACCACAGCACGTGACGAGTTGTAGTCATGGTTTATCAATTAACAATAAAAAAATCTGCTGTTTGAATTTGTATCGTAGGGAGAGATTATTTACTAACTGCTTCCACAAACTTCAAAGAGAGAGGGGGCGAGAGAGACACATAGACAGACAGAAAGATAGAGAGATAGAGAGATGGTGGGGGCTTATGTCCACTTGACATAAACTAAGTCATTTCGGGATTAACATACTATGGTTTAATTTTATTTCAATAATTCGCGTGCGCGTAGGGGTCTCTAGAAATGGGGGAAAATGCACGACCCGGAGAAAACCCACGAGGTTGAGCAGACGACCTTACGCCTTGTCACATACAACCACGCCAGCTGAGTCAATGACAGACCTTATGATACCGTGCGCGCACGCACTAACCATTCGGCCATCCGCCCCACCCCCTCACAATTGGTAGGGCAAGAATAGTTAACGAGCCAGGAACTTACTTACTGAACCATCACGTCTCCATTGCAGTGTTTTTTTCTTTCTTTAAATACATAAATTTTACTGTTTTCTGCTCGTGTAAAGAAAGGGGATTGATGATGACGGGGATAAATCAAGGGTGATATACTCTTTGTCGATTTCAAACTATTTGGGGGGGGGGGTGCACGTCAAAGTGTACACCAGGTCCCCCGTACTGCAAAATTACCAAGGGTCGGGTAACCGCGGAAATCCAAAGAATCGAACTTGACACTCCTACGCTTAATATAAACAAATTATTGAAATTATAAAATGTTAGTCCCGTAATGTCTCTCTCTTTCGCTTGTACTAACAGTCATTGCATGCATGAGATGTAATTACACCCCACAAGAGTAAAGAGTATATAAATATAATAGCAGTAGAACCAGCCTCTGTTTGTTATATAATTCAACAAAGAACAGGACTGGTAGAGGTTATCTCTAACACTGCTACGTTCGATATACAGCTTTTATTTTCTTCACTTCACTAGCAATCTAAACAAAACATTGGCCCGTGTGGCAAATTTAACTCGAAATTAATTTCATCAGGGAAAACATCAATGTAAATTTTTTCATCATGTTAAACACACAATACAAGACTTTCCTCGATATGTCGCTATTTTTGTTTTCACTTCACTGGGAATCTATACAAATCATTTGCCGTATGGAAAATTTGACTTGAACTTAATGTCATAAGATAGAACATCAATGCAATTTGGAGACGGGTGACGTTATTTTTTATCATGTTAAATACACAATGTAATTTTGTGACCGGTGATGTTATTTTTTAGCATGTTAAAACACAATGTAAGTCTTTCTTCTGATATTATACCAATTAAACTTATTTCCAATAACATTCCCCAGAACCAGTCAGTTATAGATATACCTGATACGGAGGCACCCGAGTGCTGGTTAATTGGCCACAGATCACTAATTATTTCCCTATTGACTTCAATGTTAATTCTCGTCTCTTAGACCGGTTGTAACTTTTTCCCAAATATGTGGCAACATGTGGCAAACTCTTGCCCAAAAGCATGTATGAGGTTCTTCATGAAAAACTTGAGATAGACAAGCTGGAAGTAGAGACAGCTAACCTTGCAATTTTCGGCCCTCCCTTTCAGCGTAACCAACCTCACAACTCTTGTATCCTTCCGCCTCAAAATCATGAATATTCACCAAAACCTGGCAGAAAATGTATTTTCAAAGGGAGAGAAAGACTAAAAATAACGTTCGCCCTTGTTTCGTGGGTGACGGCCCATGAATATTTGGTGATCTGTGTCCAATTAGCCAGGCCCGTAAATCGGCGTGCTAGAGTTACCCACCCTTTGTAATATTCAGGATATAGGGGGAGGGATATGCGATTGAACGTACCGGAAATGAATTCTACAAATCTCAAAAATGTCAATCCCACAATCGAGTAAAAAGGGGGATTTCGGACTACAACCCATGCGACGACTGCATGAGAACATATCTCAATCAACCATGACAGATGAATCGTATTGGTTGTGTTTATATACGTCACAATTCTACTCACACCGCCTCCGAGGTCGAGACTGACGGAACTGTCACTGAACTGAATTCAACTTTGCTCGATTGAAATTATGTCAATTCTGGATGTTCCGGGTTCACAATCGGGCGTATTATTGTACGAAACTAAACACCATGACAACAGTTTCTAAAGAATATCCGCTAGTACTTCCGGTGGGAAATTGCATTTGACCACTACATTATCAGTAGGCTAACGGCAACATGAAATGGGATTCAATGTCTTTGTTTCCTGAAAAAAAAGGCCGGATGAGAACGTACATTCGTCTTAAGGAGTGCAGTGGGCAGCGGCGCTATATGAACTATTTGTCTTTCATTTTCTATCTGTCAATGGACCCTCAGCGACCCTTTGTAACCTAAGAACCCACGAAAGCGCCTGTGACGTGCTGCTGGTTGTACACTTCGTTTTCGTCCTACAGTAAAGTGAAAGGCCAATGTGTTGTAAATCTGGAGGCAAATGTTAAACAATGGCAATTTAGAATTTGTAAGAAATAATTTTAAACTTTTCACGACATTAAGAATCAATTGGGGGTGGGGATGGCCGAATGGTTAGCGTGTGCGCGCTGTATCATAAGGTCTGTCATTAACTGGTTTGGTTTAGATTCCCCGGTTGTACGTGAGAGAGTGGGTCACTCTCGGTGCCCCCCTCCCCCCAGTGAATTATTGACAAAAAATGAACCATATGTTAGTCCCGAAATGACCTAGTTTGGTGTCGAGTGGACGTTAAACTCTCTCTCTCTCTTTCTCTCCTTCTCCATAAAGGCAGAATCAGATCACAACGAGAAAGACCAGAAGCAAGAGGTTAGACCAAAATAGTAGATGATCAAAATTACTTCTCTCTCAACACAATCCCCCACACACCATCACATTTCTTATATACATGTGTGCATATCAGAACACAATAGAAATGCTATTTTGGTGTTTGATATATAAAGTAATTCCATATCTGTAAATGAACAACAGTATATTGATCGTCCATGTTTATCATGATTCTTAAATAATACAATTTCCTGAAAGCCATAAAAATATGATATATATCTAGACAATTAATTATAGAAAGTGCAATGATAAGTTCAGCCAGAAACAACCAGTCGAATTCTTGGATATAGGTCAAGAATAAAATGGTCGTTTTGCCTTCGCTGACAGTATTACGTCTGTAAATAATGTTATAGGCTAATATTATTAAACGATTCGAAACAAAAAGTTCATATTATAGAACTATTCCGTCACCAATCAGATAACAAGCAAATTCAAATTCTTAGTACGGACTCAATTGCAAAAGTTTCAAAGTTAAATCATATGAACCTGCTTTTAACTTCCAACTGGTCTGCACCTACCGGGTAGCTACGGTGACTCAGTGAGTAAAACGTTGGCTCGCTAACTTGGAGGTCCCGTGCTCTATCCCTGCATTGGCCCAGAAAGTTCATTTGAATCTTCAGACATGGTCACGCCTTGTCAATGATGCACTACAAAGGATGTGGCAAGGAACAGATTATAGTTGTTCGGACGGGACGAAAAATATAGATCTCGTGCACATATTGGCACGTAAAATAACTCTTGACAGTTTGAATTTGATATAAGAGTGGGCCATAGCGCCGCTGTCTATGAGAAATTTCCTTCATAGCACACTGTGCGGCGCCCGCTCGTCTTCATTAGCTCAGTCGGGGCAAATAAAAGTATGACGTTAAATCCTATTTCATTTCATTTCCTCATTCAGCCTTACTCCTCAAACATATTGGTGGGGAGGGAAAACATCCTCCCTCCCCCTATTTCCACGCCACTGCCATGGAAACGCTTCTACGTGATTTAACATTGGTGCGGAGGGAAGCTGCCACTCGCCAATGCCATGAAAATATTTTTACGTGATTTAACAGTATCGGCTGAAAGACAGACGATCTACGAGATACCTTTATTTAACATAGTCTGGTGTGGTGTGGAACTCGTTGAGAGAAGAAATTGTTATAGCGGAACCAGTCATCAATTAACGAGGTTGCCACCTTCTAATCGTTGAGGGCGCACATCGTTGATCCTTCACTCGTGTTAATTACTAGTTAGATAATCAGCGTGTAGACTGAACGCTGACATATTTACTGTTCCGAGATGCTTTATATCTTATCGTTGCCCGGCAATGAACATAAACAGATCAGCAGCATTTGAAGCGATGGATTTCACACGTACGTGTCACAGTCAGCGGAAACCAATGCGCGTGAGTTGGGGGAGGAAGGAGGTCATTTCGGGACTAACATATGGTTAAATTTTATTTCAATGTTTCGATGCTCGTAGGAATCTTTAGCAGTGGGAGGAAACCGTTGAACCTGGAGAACATCCATGAGGTTGGGTTTGTGAAAGCGACAGTAACTATGCGGAATTTCAGTAAGGCGTAGATCACCAGACCATCCCATCAAGAGTTCCACCCGTCTATCTTTTCTTGCTTTGACTGTTTTGGTCTACAATCCGAGCGGAGGGTTTGCGTTGAGATTTTCTGTTATGTTTTAGTATTAGGTAAAGTTATAATAAATGACAGGTGGTTACATATTTCCAGTTTGCTACTTTTAGTTCGTGTTACTAAAATATTCAGAGATCATCCTTATATGATAACAAGTCATAGGAATTTTTCCTTCGTGGTTCCCCTTGACAGAGCTGTCTAGTCATTCGGATGGGACAGAAATCAGATCCTGTGTATAGATTTATGTGCACGTAAACGATTCCTTGGCAGTTGGAATTCGATATAAATGTATACCATAGCGCCGCTGTACGGACATAATTTCCCTCCTCATAGTACACTGTATGGCGTAAGCCCGACTTCATGAGCCTTAGGGGATGCTCGATTCACAGTCCAGAACGTCCCGAATCGACAGAATTACAATCAAGTGACGCGGAATTGAGTCCTGTCACAGTTCTGCCAGTCCCGACAGCTGAGGTGGAGTGAGTAGAATCGTGACGTATTCCTAGGTAAAAAATATGTTTCAGTTGTCAAGATTGGTTGAGATATTTTTTATACAGTCGACGCATGCGTTGTACTCCGAAATTCTCCTTTTCACTCGATTGACAACAGTTTTGGAATTTAATTCCGGAACTGTGAATCGAGCATCCCCTTAATGTCGGTGTAGATCAGCAGGGCATTAAATCACATTTCATTTCATGTCTCCCCAACAAGAAATGTGTTTATGTGTCATTCGAGAGATTAGGGAATCCCTGTGGGAATACCTTGGGGAATCCCACATTCCAACAAATCAACAAGAACTGTTTTTATGTTAATACCGATAAGAGATTGCCCCTTTTCAAATTGTAAACCCATTAAAATAGAAATTAGCTTGACAAGTCATTCCTGTACGGTCTTTTTGATTTTGAACAGATAAATTTCCGATTATGAAACTATGCACAATTACCATTCTAATTAAAGTTGTGTTTTTCAACTTTAAAGTGCCGGGACGTCATTTGAGAGACTGGGGAATCTCGCAGGGAATACCATGAGGAACCCCCCGGGGTATCCCCCAGGGAATCTCTTACCAACTGCAATATTCTGAAAGATGAATCTCGGACCACAGATATGATCTATTCAAAATTTGCCCACATTCCGCATCCTGTGCCAGCTATATAAACCTGATATATCGCCTTAGCTAAAATCGTACGATGGTCCTCTTTTAATCAGAATGAATCCAAGCCGGGATGTTATATACCGTTGATATTTTGATATAATGCTAAGCCTGATAACCAACCGTATCACTGATAAGCATGACATCGACGAGACTTAATGAGTTCGGCATATTAACTTTTTTCCTCCGACAAATTAAATTCTCAAACATTTTTTTGAAGTATAAGAAAAATAAAGACGTTTGGAGTATTTGTAGTCAAAAAATATTTCTTATTTAGTGTAAATGGGTATTAAAATGAGTAAAATGCATCATTTTGCCCGAAGCAGGTAGGTGTTATGTAAACGATGCACGAGCCGTTGAGCCAATGACTGAAGCCACGTGAAGTCAATGCACGTGTTGTGGACAGTTATCTGTGACAGAGATTATTCGTAAATAATTCTCTGTGAAACAGATTTCCACCATACGTGCTATGATGGGTAGTCTACAGGGGATTGGGGGGGGGGGCGTTTAGTGAACCCGTATTCACCACCATAGAAGATCGCACACTGGCCGAAGAAGAGTCACGTGGTCGTGCACATCCCAAATTATCGTCCTGTTGCCAGCGATCTACCAAATCCTACGAACAGTTGTGAGCTAAGCTTTAACTAATCAAATCGGAGTACATATTTATCTAGGATTAAGGCATGGACAAATTGATGATGACGCACGAAAACTTTAACAAAAGATTAATATCAGAGAGGTAAGGCATTAGCTTCGACGACATGCATGTATGTATTACAACCGTTATTTACTCTCCCCAAAGATCACCCTGATAATTTTCAAATTATAAATCTGCCTTACAATTAGCAGAATAGTTTATTTCTTGAGATGTCGAGATATAAGCGGAAGTTGACTATCTGATTAGACTGATTCAACTGATACATGTATTTTTTAATTATAAATCTGCATTTTAATTAGTATAAAGATTTATTTCAAGCGATGTCGAGATATATATGGAAGTTGCGGATTCGCCTTACCCAGCTGATATTTTGCAAATCAACTGGAACATGTTTCATGAAATTTTAACTGAGATAAATTCCAAATTTTAGTAATTTGATTGGATAATATTAGATTGATTTTAGTGCTTAGTAAATTAAAATTGAAGTATCTACTAAAATTTGAATTTTAGTGGCGATTTAGAGAAACAAGACCCTGCGTTATAATTAGCATTTCAAGCAATGTCGAGATATAAACGGAAGTTGGTTATTCTGACATCCCAGCGCGTGTTCCAGATTAGCCTGACCCCACTGATTTTGATTTATTTGATCTAAGTTGATTTTTTGTTCCTGTATGTCAGACTAACGAGCTGGTAAATGATAGGTTTACCACGATGTCTGACGGCATTGTTTCGCTTTTTAAATGATTCCAGTTGTCTAATAAACCACGTGTTGGGTTTTAATCGACAGACAGACAGCGGTGTAATTTGGTGTTGCATGCTACATAATATCACAACTGACTACAAGAACTCCTACCACGTTAAAGACCAATTGTTTCAATGGCATTTAGTAATTGAACTGGAATAAACTGGTGAAACTACTATGGAATACAATTACTGCTTATCCCTGAGCGACGTTTCGACCAGACTAAAATTACTGCTTATTATGGAGTATCTTTTCGACAAGGCTTCTCTAGTCAATATCAAGCCTATAGTCGAAATGTCGCTCAGAAATAAGCAGCAATTGTATTCCATAGAATTGTCACCTGTACACAAACGTGAACACAATGCAAGCAAATCGCATAACCTTGATGTTTGTTTTCGGTATGTTCAGGTTATGCTATCTAGGACATCTGCTCGCACTGTGTTCACTTTTTTCGTCAAAACACATTACTGATGATCATGGTATACGAATGCCGAAAAACTAAGCAAAAATATTTTTTAAAATCTGTGATTCTGATATGAGCTATATTTCTAAAAGTTGAATCTAATAGTAATATCATTCAGTATTAACTAAGCTAAGATGACTCGAACCTTGCTGGTCCCAATGTAAATGGTAAGTGAAATAAAATGGGGTTTCATGTCCTACTGTTCTGCTCTTATACGGGGCCAATTTTGCCCTCACATACACGGGATCTCGTTTTTTTCGCACCATCCACACGACCAGACATCTGTCCGTGTCAGGCCCTCGGTCCTGCACCGATCACAATGGGGAAACCATGTCGGAAAATCCAAATGAACTTTCTCAGCCAATGCAGGGATCAAACCCTGACCTCAAGGCTAGCTAGCCAACGTCTTACCAACTTAGCAACCGAGGCACCCCATCGTAAATAATAGCCTACACTTTGCTTGTTTTATTTGGCTCACTTCTTGGTCTTGACAGAATCTGTCAGCAACATCGTTCTATATTTCATCGACGTTGATCTTACCGTCATGTTATGAACAATAAATAACGTTACGGCAATATGAGTGATGACTGTGAAAACTTCTAGAAAGCAGCGTTTAACCCATTCTGAACAGCGAGATCAATCTACTTCATTTCTCGAAAACAGGCAAAAAATAATATACTGGTTTGTGACGCGTTTCTACTCCGCTTTTGATATCCGTCACACACAAACACAGACTAAATAAAAATTTTCAACTTTATTAAATTGAAGCAGAATAAATATACTTAGTGTTTACGCCTAAAATCGTCGATTTAGGATTTAAATGACGGTCAACTAGCTTAACACGTATGTTCTCAAGCCGAGCTATAACTGTTAACTGACAGCGTAGGTTTAGTGCGAATGTTACCCAGCCACCCCCACGACTAGTCATATAATACAAAGGCAGGGGAAAGAGTCAGACTTTCTCACATCGAAATCACGTCACTTGATTCGGTAACAGACTTTATTATCGCGCATCGCTTTATTCAATTGCGGCGCACCACGCGGGAAGTGGTGGAAAAAGAACACCATTGTTTCTGTTTTAATGTCGTTAAATATAAAGTAGTGGCCGAAATAGAACACCATAGTTTCAGTTTTAATGTTGTTATATATATATATATATTTATATATACATCTGAGGTTTAGTACGAACAGAAAGCGCTAACCGTCAAATTAGTATTTTGGTGTCTTTCTTTAATTTAGTTTATATATATATATATATGTACACGATGTTTAGAAATGAAATGAAGACCGCGTTGAATCCGTGTAATATGAAATCAATAACTATGATGTTTTAATTTGTTTTATGTGATCTATTAATAAGATAGACAGTAAGTAATATGGTGATATTCATCGCTAAATTTAATTGTATTTTATCCCCTGTCTTGATAATGACATGATCACGTTGATGTAGACAAGTTAATATCTTCCACAGGGGGATTAAGATTTTAATTAAGCAAACAATGTCAAGAGGACACACCACGGTCATATTGGGTCAGTTTAACTTGGAAACCCTAAGCCTATCACTGCTTGAAGTGTAATTGAAAGATGAGAGAGAAATGGGGTTTAACGTCCACTCAACACAAACTTGCTCATTTCGGAACTAAATTTGTCAATTTTATTTCAATAATTCGTTTGCGGATTCGTTTTCGTGGGGGTCTTTAGCAGTGGGAGGAAACTGGGAGACCGGGAGAAAACCTGTGAGGTTGGACAGGCAACCCTACTCCTTGTCACGGACAACCGGGAATTGAAACCATGCCAGTTGACTTAATGATAGACCTTATGATACAACACGCACGAGCTAATCATTCGACCACCCAACCTCTTATTTCCATGAAGAAATATTATTCTGAATAACTGGTTAACAAGTTCCTGCTACAAAAAACCCCTAAGAACTCCAACCTATTGACTTAACCCTGTGCAAAGCTATTAACCACATAGATCAAGCTAAGTTAATCTAAATTAACCTTAAAACTATTTGGAAACGTGAAAGAGTTCGGGCCGTGTTGGGACATATAATTTCCCTGGTATGTTTTTATAAATCTCGGGGTAATAAATTATGGCCTTCAACTATGGATGACCAAACATCTCTTTATTTCGTGTTGAGTCCTTATTTCTTAATTGATGTTAAGATACAAATGTTAATTTTAGTGCACAAATGTCGAAAAGCGACAACAGATAAAGAAATTAAGAATAAAGGACAATGAATAACTTACGAGTTAAGAACACTGAATAAAGAGCTGTTTGGTCTTCCATATTTAACAAGTGGTACTACTAGCTGGTACAACTATAAGATACTGCGGTAACTTATATCATTCGCTACAGAGACTGTTTTATTGGCCGTAGCTGTATGTAAATGATATTTCTAAAGTTGTTACTTTTACAGCGAAAAACAAATGGACGATATTCTTGCTGAAACGTGTTCTATTCATCCGAGGTAATTTTATTGTAAATGGGACCCATTATTTTCTCTATTAACAAGTCCTAAAGGTCATTTGGAATTAACCATCATCTCTCCCTGGCTTTATTCTTTAGTCTGCTGATGGTCCAGGAGGATATCCTAAATACTTCGAGTAATGAGGAAATTACTGGTGCATTAGCAATGCGTTAATAGGCAAAGATTACAATTATCAAATACAATGTTGCAAGTCTATTAACAGTAACGGACTTTGTTCAAGAAACTAACAGTGGTATCCCCGTGGTCAACCAATATCATATTGCCTATAGTGGTCTGGGGATATTGGTTGATGACAATGGTTGTTATTCAAGGAGTACACAATTCATCAATTATAGACTTAATAAATGTAATAGGATGTTTAATAAAGTGTTTAATATTATTGTAAAGTGCTATTAAAGGGGCATTATTATATAGAAGATTAGGTAAAGGGTCAACAGGTCTCGCTGTAATAGTTAAAAATACATAATAAAAAAACAGCAAATCCTGACAAATTTCAGTCAAATTGCGTCTGCGTCACATTGAACCCAGATATTAACGATTTAATTTTTCGGCTGACCTCGATTATCATTTAACCTTAGTTTCGTTTATCCTTTTTAACGTTTAATTGTCCATCACTAAAGATCGCAGGCAAACGATGGCATCGAGAGGTAATTATGGTCTGGATACGTTTATTAAATATGCATTATGCAAGAGCAAAATCTGCCTATTGTAGGTTTTTCTTTATGCCTGAAATGTTATAAAAACTATTAATTAGACCTTAATAAACTAATTCAGGCCATAATCAACTCTCGATGTCGAGGCTTGCATGAGATTTTTGTTGGATTGTAGTTCGATTTCCTGAAATATTTTCCTTCGTGATTTACCGATAAAAATGGATAACCGAGACTTCTGGTTTTGTCTTACTGACTTTAGTAATGATGACCGAGGCTAAGCGGAACTTTCATTCCAAGTTCATTGTGTATCATCTGACTGAAATTTTCAGCAAATTGCCTTTACATTAGCTAGTTTTTAACTATTGTAGTGTGAACTGCCAACTCGTTATCTAATCTCCCATAATGTATCTTTAATTAATACATGTGATAATTGGCAACATAATAGAGATTATGACTATGCCACGTAATACAAAACAGAACAGCAGCTCATAATCAAGCAAAGTCACTTGGTACACAGAGTACCAACTCCTAATTCCAGTGTTAAAGTCATTTGGTGCAGAAAGTACCAATCCTACTGTGAAAGTCAATCAGAGAGTGAGGTACAGGAAACAAGGAAAGGAAACCTACATGTATATTACATGTTGAATGGTTATCTTGATTAATGAAGTTATGTTTGGTTTTGTCTTTAAAATAAGCCGGAATAAAGTAGAACTATTCTGGGCCCAAGAACGTCTACAACCTGCTACCGGTTCAGTAAGTCATGGTCTGTTATACAAATAACCCAACCAGTTAAAGAACAAAACAAATGAATATCTTTTTCTAACCCCATTAGTCACACCACATAAATCCTACACATATTGATATTTCATTTCGTTCTTTTTTCTTGTTTTCATTATCTAGGGATCATTGCTTGTTAAAACTTCGAGAAACTGTACAAGTTTTTCTTATTATAGCTGGCGATTTTAATGAAGATACGCCTGCATATTACACAAGTCATCTACCATTGATTGTCAGGTCGTTTATCGTTTTACTTTAATTACAAAATATTTATTCATAAGATGAAATTTACCAGAACAATCACACGCATCTAACATCCACATATATCATTGGTTAGATTTATTTTTGTGTTTTAAACAAAGTATATGATGCAATGTGCTCCTTGTATAACTCAGGGTTTATCAGAGTGACATGATGAACTACATTTTATACAAATGATATTAAGGACGTCCCCCTTTCTACAGTCGACTACAATGATGACGTATTATCAATATTATATTACTACCTACTGTATCAACACTACAACGGAACAACGTCTCCCTAATGAACTATATTTGATACAAATGATAGTAAAGAACGTCCCCCTTTCTACATTCGACTACACGGATGACGTACTATTATTGGTAGTTATCAGTAGAACACGCGTCATTAAATACATAATAATCTCCCATTATAAAACATTTTTTTATAACCGTTTAAACAAGGATCAAAGAAATGGAACAATATCTGCCAAGAAGATAAAACACAAAATAACAGAAACAGAAATAATTAGCAGGTTTACGACACTTTCTCCTCCGATTTCTTTCAAATAGAAACAACTCACCAAAAACACACTAAGTTGAACTACATATCCGTCGATACAGTGGTGGGATTAACTGTTTTCTGGTGTTATATAAAGACAAATATAGTTTTTGTTCACAGAAATTGAGTACAATATTTCAATTTGGATCAGTATAGATGATCAATAGATACCAATCACCTATAATAATCACCTATAATCAATAGATATGATAATTATTATTAATCACCCATAGTAATCAGATGATTTTTTAAAAATATGAACGTTTGTAATTAAAAGATAATTATCAATCCAACAGTTGTACTCTCTCTCCCTCTCTCTTTAATTAAAAGGTAATTGTCATTCTAACAGTTGAACACTAGGTGTGTTATAAATATCAGTGTGTATCCACCGCCATGGATTGTTGATTTATTCATACGATATATAGAACGATTACTCACTGTATTAACAACATGTATCAAGAATACGGGTAGAATTAAATCAGATTTTGTTGAATAGTAATGAGTAGATCGCGGATGATCGGACACGCGAAACAGTGGATTAGCGCAAGCCGACCGTAAAGTCTACGACTGTGGACAACGATGCTACCTGGTAGAATGTATCCTGACACACTATCTAGGAGGTCTCGGGATTGATCCCGACTCTGTACCATAGTCTCTGATAAACCAATGTCAGAGAAGGTTAAAACCACGTGCATTTCTTGTATATTATTGCCGAATTAACCAATGTGAGGAAAGGTAACAGCCACGTGCATTAATTAAATTATGTACTCTACTAATAACCCTACCATATTAATTTAACCTATCATATTAATTACATTAAGTACGCTACTAATTACCCTACGATGTTAATTACAAGAGCATTGAAGGGAGGGTTTATTTAACTTACGATATTAATTACATTATGTTCTCTGGTAATTAATTTTTTTGAAGGGGGTGGGTAGCGGTTTCCTCATAATTTTAATGCTTTTCACTGTTTATTGGAAATGGTACCCCTAATATGATGAGTAAGCAACCCACCGTTTCCACCACTAATTACGTTACATTACACCCTGTTCATACTGTGTCCATCAAAACTCGTATTGTTCCATCGTTAACAATTATTGAATTCATCAATTTACATAAAGTCCACTGGTTGTCAACGTCAATCGTTCATATCCGTTACGGAAATGAAATAAAGTGGGTTTAACCTACTATACTGTTCTGCTCTAACTGTGCTAATGGATATGGGTATACGCCATAGAGTGTGCTATGAGGCCATCTGTGCCTGAAATTTGGAACTATGACCATGCAAGACTTACTCTTATATCGAATTCTAACTAACGAGGGATTTTTAACGTGCACAGCAATGTTTTCCATCTGGACGACTATACATTGTCCCTTGCCAGACCCTCTGTCCTGCACCACTGACAAGAGAGAACTACGCCAAAAAATCCCGATGAACATTGGCTAAGATACGGCTCTAAGTTTTGGAAGATGAGGGTTACTACTGAGCCGAAACGTTGCCAAGCAATACAAAATATTCCTTATCGTTGACCTCCAACCCCACAAAAGCAAGTTTAAGTACTAAATAGGATTAAAATAATTTATCTCGAATAGCTGGAGACACGATTTCACCCTTTGAAGATTTTTGTTTAGCGTGTAGTCGGTACTCTTGCACTTACTACTAGAGTATTCACAAATAGAAACGGTTTCCAAGTTGGGTTTATGCTTGATTGATCATATGAATCCAGTGTGACGATCAAAGTCTGCCAATCAATAGAAAATTACATCCTAATCCTTAAAGATCTTGATATCAAATTTTATTGGTAGTGAATAATTTATAAATATCTGACCATCACTACACATATAAATCTTAATAATTCTAACTGGTCTTTAATATCCCATCAAAGGTTGCCTCTTTCTTCTTAGGTTAATCATCTCTGAGGGTTGATTGGGTGCTAATATTCACACCTCCAAAACCAGAAATGGCCCTATTTAAATCGTATCAATCACGCAGCCACTGCCTTGGTGCAACTATTAGCGGCTGTCTCGGATGAACAGAGGACAACAACAAACCCACGATCGAGATAAACGAGGATTTCATCGCCCAGATCAAATTATGTGATTACGTTTTATACGATATACACACTCTGCACCGGAGAATGTTACGCTTTATCAGACTGTCAATAAAATACGAGATTTAAGAAACCATGAATGACAATCTCATGTCGTGACGCCTTCAACAAAAATTATGTCTGTTCTCGCAATCGGCTGCCTGAAATCAAAAATGATGTGTTTTCAATTTGATAACAAAAAATGAAAAGAAAGGCGTCAATCGTCTAAACAGAAATTGCGTATCATTTCTTCTGTATTTGTGAGTCGGAAATATTTTGTGTGTTTAATTCGGGAGAATGATATGTGCGTATTTAATAAGCTACATCATCATGTTTCAGACTTTTTAGTGTCATCGACTCTAAGCCCCCTTCACACTTAACGAAGACCTCGCTTCGAGCGTACTACGCGCAAAAATTCTATATAGCGTGGCGATGTCGCGGTGAATTCCGGAAAATCAACCCTGTGTGGAGGTTACGCGCAAAAATCACAAAAATTGTCACCCTTTTCCACCGTCTTACGGTCCTTGGTACGCTCTAGCCACGCGCCTATATAACGCTCAGTCAGGTCCTCACCGACGTTGTTGACACGCTGTAGAAGTCCGCGTTCCGCTTGCGTGCCCTTTAAAACATGTTGCCGACGGGGCTAACATAATCGATCATCTACCCTGTCACCAGATTGCTCCCATGTTCAATATCATTATCAATATTGAATTGGATTCTGACTACATTAGCATCACGAGACATGTTATTCGTTTATTGAACGATGTGTTTTAATCTCCTCAGCTGTAGGTCGGATTCTGAATGTCGGATATTAAAAGCTTTACGTCGGCCACAATTGTCAAGAGGAAAGTAAATTCCACTGAATGTCGTTTTAAAGTTACGTTTTATAGCTACTGGTGTGATAATGGTTACCGAACTATGGGTGAATTCGTGTTAGAAGTCAAGCTATGGGGATGATTGTCTTATTGTGGGAGTGGATGTCAATGTGGCATATCAAATTGGTCTGTGAGGTCCATGTTAGTGTTATATAATATTTCCATTTCTTAGTTTACCCGTCTAATGACATGGTCTTAATATACTACGAATTTTTGACACGGCATGGGAATTATCCTTAATAATTTTAATCTTTCAGGTTTCAAATCATGTTCCAAGCGACTGGGATAACTGTGCATGATCAAGTTAATAATTTTGTCTCCACTCACTCCTCAATGATAGATTGAAAGACAAATCGGGTATAATTCCTAGATTGAATTCCACGGATTACATTCCCGATTAATCTTTTGAAATATCAGACGATAATTAATACTGTATCAATATTATATTACTCTAACTAGCTGCTGTATCAACAATACAACCAAAGAACTTCTCCCTGATGAGCAATAATTGATACAAATGAAAGTAAAGAACTCCTCCCTTCTACAATCGACTACAATGGTGACGTATAATTATTATTGGTAGTTACAGCTATCATAAGTTAAACCCGCGTCATTAAATACATAATAATTTCCCATTATAAAACATTATCTATAACCGTTTAAACAAGAATCAAAGAAACAGAATATCTGCCAGAAACATTGAACACAAAATAACCTTTCTCTGCTGATTTCCTTTAAATGAATACAACTCATCAAAACACCCTAAATTGAACTACATATCCGTCGATACAGTGATGGGATTATCTGTTTCTGTCGTTATATAAAACAAACAATAGCTTTTGTTCATAGAAATTGAATAAAATAATTCAATTTGAAACAGTAATGATGATCAATGGATACCATAATTAATACCAATCACCAATATAAAGAAAAGAATTCTCCTACAGAAATTGAGTAATATACAATTTGAAACAATGATTAATAACAATCATGTTATTTTAAAATGAACTCCTTGAACAAATAATATTCATTGGGACGCACTACAAGATATATGATCTGTGATTCGGTAAAATGGGCATAAGTTTCACCCTTTTCGATGTAGTAAAAGTTACACGTAATTTCGATCTGCTAATTTGTCTATATACTGCTTCGACCTTGCATGAATCGTTGTGGAATCCTTCTTTGCTAAATATGTGTCTAAGACATAGAACTGTTCGGTCGCTTCCTGGGTTTCAACGTACGCGACAGTTTCGCAAAGATTTATTTGAAATGGAATAGGTGTTCCTGGAAATTCTTCGGAGAATATTCTAATGTCATTTGTATGTATCGGTGCATATTTTCATATTCATCTGTAAAATACCTTTGGACATAGTAGACTGGAACACAATCAGAGCGTTTGTCAATCCCAAAGGCAGACGATTGGACTTATAGACGCTTTCTTGCTTGATGAATGCAGATTCGTGTTTTGCTTCTGGATTTATTAGAATTAATTAAAACCCCATTCTTACAGTCTAAGACAGGGGCTATTCTTGGTCCAGACTGCCCCACAGAGTCGATGACATTGGCAAATCTGGGAATAGGTAAATAACTTGGTGTTATGATTGCGTTTAATTTCCTGTAAGCTACTGCGAATCTATTGGCGGTTATAATGTCTAAAATCGAGTTGATTTAATACTATATACATGGTTAAGACTGTCTGTTGAATACTAATTCTGCTAGGAACTCATCAAGTGTCTCATTGGCACTAACATGGGATGGCTCGAGTGAAGAATGACTTGAGGTAGGCTTCGTTACTAATACTTTCCTAAAGTTGCCGCTTTGATGAGCTTACATTAAAGTATTTAATCCGTTTTTAATGAAAAGGATTATAGATTTGCTAACAACCGCTGTTTTACTAAATAGCAGGTCTATCAATTTGAAAGCAACCTAGTGGCTTAATTTAATTAATTAATTGTTAGTGCACATGACGGCATATATTTGTTGCACACTATGCCTGCATTCTGTCTTTATAATATCGCGACCTTAAGCGCGTTTAAATATAAACTCCTGAACGATCTAACAGAGCCACGAATTAACAAGGAGTCAATTGGGAAATCAGTAGACTGGGCCAGTTATACATGGTTTACAACAGTTCGGTATTTAACCCTTGAACGGAACTAATTATCAAGGTTATAGTGGCCGCAGCTAACGGAGGTAGCAATCCATGGTTAACAATAGTTTGGTATCTGACCCTTAAACCATGAGCTTTACTGATCATTAAGGGTATCGCCATTATGTTGCGTTAATAAACTGAATACCAAAAGAAACTTTGCATCAGATTGACATGACTGTAATTAAAAAACTAAAAATAGCAACGCTTTGATGTAGAGTATATTTAATGCATCAACATGTTCACAGTGGATTGGAAAACTTCAAATGAACGCTGTGCGGTAAATGGAATTACACCATACAAACAAAGGTGGTGGGGGTCGAAAATCCCATTGTTCAGAGTTTCAATGCAGTTCATTAACATCAGGAGAGTGTTCAAAATCACTAAAAATGTCATTTTAAAGTTTAATATCGAATGTGACCACCCTGTGCAGCAATACAGGCCATGATTCGACGTCGTACTGAAGACGTCAAACGTCGGATGGGATCAGGTGGTAGGTGGTTCCATTCTTCTTGCAGAGCTTGAATCAATTCTTGTCTGTTGGCGGGAACGTGTTGTCGGGCTCGAACTTGCCTGTCCAAGCGGTCCCAGAGGTGTTCAATGGGTGATAAGTCTGGAGAACACGCTGGCCACGGCAAGACATTGACGTTGTTGGCGGCCAAAAAGTCCTGTACGATACGAGCTGTGTGGGGCCTGGCGTTGTCGTGTTGGAACAGAACACCCACGGGCTGTTGTTGGAGGTAGGGCAGCACCACTGGACGAAGGATTTCATCACTGTAACGTTGCGCGTTGAGATTCCCATTAATGACGATGAGTGGCGTCGTCTGGTTCCCACAAATGCCTCCCCACACCATAACGCTACCACCACCGTAGGGAACGACTTCTCTAACGCAGCAAGCAGCAGTCCTTTCACCCCTGCGACGGTAAACACGCTGTCTGCCGTCAACTCGAAACAAACAGAACCGACTTTCGTCGGAAAACACAACGCGTTGCCACTGCCGACGTTGCCACCTTCGCACTGTATTTGCCCATCGTAGTCGTCTGCGTCGATTTTCAGGAGTCAATAACTGTCCTTTGAACGGTCGGAAAGCCCGGATACCTCCTGTTCGTAGTCTTCTGGACACTGTCTATGGGCTCACCCGCCGACCCAAAGCATTCCGTGCTGATGACGTCACCGTCAGGAAACGGTTTCGCAGGTGCAGCGTTCGAAGATAACGGTCTTCCCGTGGCGTGGTGACCCGTGGTCGTCCGGTTCTGGACCTGTCCGATGTCCGTCCAGTCTGTCTGAACCGCTATACCAAATTTCCAACTGTAACGCGGGAACAGCCAAAGGTTCTTGCAACATGAACGTGCGTGGCCCCCATATTAAGCATTCCCAGTGCTCGCTGACACTGTCCTTCTGTAAGTCGTGGCATTTTTCAGTGTTCTTTTTGCATTGTGGTTGTTTGACATTGCTACTGTGTAGTTTTTTTACTCCTGTGGCACGTGCATTTCTCCCAGTAACGACGTCACGTGATTTTCACATTTTCGCGTTTTCAAAGAAACACGGGAATATTGCCGGTAGAAATTGTAGGTCAAAGAAGCTTGCGTTTGGGCGATGTGTTCATCCTATTTGTTTTTTAACCTGTCCAACTAATTTGTAACAACTTTGTTTTTAAATGTGCAAAGTTTCTTTTGGTATTCAGTTTAGTAAACAATGTTTTATCATTAATTTTTATATTAGAGAATTTTGTGTCATTACTATGCTCGATCTGAATTTTCAAAAAGTTTTTTCCATTTACAAATTGACATATATGGATAGTCGGCATTAGACTGACGGACATATCACGTAATCACACGCTTCATAGTCTGAATATTCACAATGCTGATTAATGACGAAAATTATTATGGTTTATATGGGCACTCTGACGCTTTAATCTGACATCTAACAGTTAATTTTTATTGATAAATGAAATGGGGTTTGACGTCCTACTGTTCTGCTCCGAGAGGGCGAATACAGCCGAGTATACACTATATACAGTGTGCAATGAAGGCAATTTTGCCCATGCAGCGGCACTATGGCCTACTCTTATATCGAATTCAATTGCCAAACTATCTTTTAGGTGCATGTCCATGTATACACGCGACCTCGGTTTTTCGTCTCTTCCGAACGACGTAAACCACGTCGGAACGGCCTTGATAACTAATAGTATGTGCGCAGTAATGATACATGCTTCACTCAAAAGAAATAATTAATACATAGCTTGCTGAAATAACGTTTAATCGTTTATTACTTCGGCCTTGTTTCGTTGAAGAAGTAAACATCAAAAATACTATTAGAGATAATGTATGTTTTCTCCGGAGACAACCGCCATTAATTAAAATCGGGACTCGTACTTTCTTCTGTTACCTAAATGGACACCGATCGCCATTATTTGGTCCACCCTCGAGACTAGAATTAACATTGACGTTGGTGCGGAAATCTCTGGTGATCTTTGGCTGATTGTTAACGAGTGACTATTGATAGTAAAAACGATGTGTGCAATACCTTCATTGCTATTGGCATTGTAAAGTAGGTATTCCACCATGGATTGTTTCTTAGAGTTAGGGCTGCCGCTAGGCTAGTTAACATCTCGAGACCCGATATTAATTAATGCAGCCCTAATTCTTACTCCAATCAACAACCCACATATCACGTTTTCCAAGTTGGGGTTTTAAGTGATTCTCGTATCATGTATGAATTAACCCTGGTTATAGTAAAAATTCAGTGTCACGATCAAAACCAGCCAATCATTAGAAATTAACATTCTAATTCTAAAAGATCTTGATATAAAATAGTATTGGTAACGAGTAATTTATAAATATCTGACAATCACTACAAATGTTCATCTCAATAATTCTAACTTGTCTTTAATATCCCATCAAAGGTTGCCTCTTTCTTCTTAGGTTTATGGTAATGAAGAATCCTGACCTCTTATTCAAGATAGTTCATGTCCTGTTATATCGAGGTTGTTAACTAGTAAACGAAATAAGAATCATCTAATCGTTCCATGATTTAATCTCCTGGGGGGTGATTTGGGGCTAATATTCACAACTCCAAAAGCAGAAATGGCCGTATTTAAATCGTATCAATCACGCAGCCACCGCCTTGGTGCATCTATTAGCGGCTGTCTCGGATGAACCGAGGACAACAACAAACCCGCGATAGAGATAAATGAGAATTGTATAGCCCAGATCAAATTATGTGATTACGTTTTATACGATATACACACTCTGTACGGGAGAATGTTACGCTTTATCAGACTGTCAATAAAATACGCGATTTAAGAAACCATGAATGACAATCTCGTCTCATGACGCATTCAACAACATTTGGCTGCCTGGAGGCAGAACAGAAATGTTTTCAATTTGATAACAAAAATGAAAAGAGGCGTCAATCGTCTAAACAGAAACTGCGTATCTCTTCTTCTGCATTGTGAATCAGAAATATTTTGTGTATTTTATTTGAGAGAATGACATGTGCGTATTTAATAAGTTACATTATCATGTACCAGACGTTTTGTTTCCATCGACTCTTTAAGTCCAGTCCACACGTTAACAAGGCACAAAGTCGCGGTGAAATCCGGAAAACCAACTCCTGTGTGTTACGCCCTTTTCTATGGTGTTAGTACAGGCACACCACGCCATACGTCCTCGGTACGCTCTTGCCATTGACTCTATAACGCTCAGCCAGGTCCCCGCCATCCTCAACTTCGTTCTTTACACGCTCTAGAAGACCGCGTTTAAACATGTTACCACCGGATCTTACATAACCTGTTATCTACCCAAGTTCAATTTCATTATCAATATTGAATTGGATTCAGACTACATTAGCATCATGTGTTTATTGAACGCTGTGTTTTAATCTCCTCAGCTGTAGGTCGGGTTCTGTATGTCGGATATTAAAAGCTTTACGTCGGCCACAATTGGCAAGAGGAAAGTAAATTCAACTGAATGTCGTTTTAAAGTTCCGTTTTATAGCTACTGGTGTGATAATGGCTAGCGAACTAGGAAGTTTCCTCTCGATACAAGTCAAGCTACGGGGGATGATTGTCATATTGTGGGAGTGGATGTCAATGTGGCCTATCAAATTGGTCTGTGAGGTCCATGTTAGTGCTATATCATATTTCCATTTCTTAGTTCACCCGACAAATGACGTGGTCTTAATATACTACGAATTTTTGACACGGCATGGGAATTATCCTTAATAATTTTAATCTTTCAGGTTTCAAATCAGGTTCCAATCGACTGGGATAACTGTGCATGATCAACTTAATAATTTTGTCTCCAGTCACTCCCCAATGATATATTCAAAGACAAATAGATAATAGACCAAATCGGGTATAATTCCTAGAATGAAATCCACGGATTACATTCATGATTAATCTTGTGAAATATCAGACGATAACTAATACTGTATCAATATTATATTACTCCAACTAGCTGCTGTATCAACAATACAACCAAAGATCGTCTCCCACATGAACTATATTTGAAACAAATAAAAGTAAGATCGTCTCCCTTCTACAATCGACTACAATGATGACGTATTATTATTGGTAGTTATCAGTAGAACACGCGTCATTAAATACATGATAATTTCCCATTATAAAACATGCTCAACAAGGATCAAAGAAACAGAAGACTATCTGCCAGAAACATAAAACACAAAATAACTCTTTCTCTACTGATTTGTTTTGTATAAATACCATGCATCAAAAACACACTAAAGTGAACTACCTTGGGGGGGGGGGGTCGGTTTCTTGTGTTACATAAAAACAATTATAGTTTTTGTTGACAGAAATTGAGTAAAATAATTCAATTTGAAACCTCATTGATGATCATTTATACCATGATTAATACCAATCACCTATTATAAAAACTAATATAGTTTCTGTTCACAGAAATAGGGTAATATCATACAATTTGATACAAAATGGATTTTTCATAAATACCCTGATTAATATAAATCACCTATAATAGTCAGAATAATGATTTTAAAATGAACTCCGTAATGATAGGTCTTCAGATGGTACGAAATACTGTGGTCCTATATTTGCATTGTCGTGCACTTAAAATATCACTTGAATATTATAATGTCATTTATGTGTATCAGCACATATTTTCATGTCACCTTTGTACATAGTAGACTGCAACGTCATCGGAGCGTTTTTCAATCCAAATGGTAGACGATTTGACTTAAAGACACCTTTTAAAAGAAAAAACACCGCATAGTCTAAGACAGAGAATATTCTTGCTCGAGACAGACCCACAGAGTCAACGACAGAACATATTCCTACTCGAGACTACCCCACAGTTAAATTCTAATATCCAATTGATTTAATATTATATACATGGTTAGGACTGTGTTTTGAAAACAGATCCTGCTCATAACTCATCAAGTGTTTCATTGAAACTGACATGTGGTGGCTCGTGTGAACAATGACTTGACGAAGGCTTCGTTGTTGATACGTTCGACTGTTGAGCTTGCATATTAAAGTGTTAGATCTGCTTTTAATGAAAAACCGCAGTTTGGCTCGATAAGAGGTCTTATCAATTTGTACGTAAATGAATGGCTTACGGTTTGATTTTATTAATTGTTAGTGTACAAAAAAAAACCAAACAGATTTTTGTTCCACACCATGGCAGTGTCTTTCAACCCAACACCATCCTATTTTTATAATATCGGCAATATTCAGTTACTTTTAATATAAACTCCTGAGCGACATAAAAGAGTCGAATTGGGAAATCAGTAGACTGGGCTAGCTATACATAGTTAATAACAGTTCGGTATTTGACCCTTGACCCTTGAACGGAACTAATTAATGGATATAGTAGATGGGGTTAGCAATCCATGGTTTACAACAGTTCGGTATTTGACCCTTGAACGGAACTAGTTATCGAGGTTATAGTAGACAGAGCTAGCAATCCATGGTCTACAACAGTTCGGTATTTGACCCATGAACGGAACTAGTTATCGAGGTTATAGTAGACAGAGCTAGCAATCCATGGTCTACAACAGTTCGGTATTTGACCCATGAACGGAACTAGTTATCGAGGTTATAGTAGACAGAGCTAGCAATCCATGGTTTACAATAGTTTGGTTTCTGACCTTTGAACAGTGAGCTTTACCGATCATTAAGGATATACGAGGTTAGCTTTACATGATTAACCATGGGTTGGTATCGAACCTTTGACCTCTACGGATGATTAAAGCACAATATAAATACTCAACACTATAATTAAATGTCCACTCACTCTTCAATGGTAGTTTCAAAGAATCTATTAGCAAGGATATATCATTTAAAGACATATGTTGATAATAGATCAAATAAGGCTTAATTCCTGATATGGACACTATAGATTACATTCATGATTAACCTTTTGGAATATCAGACTATAATCAATTATATCAGAGATTCGGAACAGAGGAACCGAAAAACAAATTCATATATTTACAGGAATTCTAGCAGACTACTAAAGATATTGTTCCGATGAATTTCACTTAATCTGTCAAACAATAATTGCTACTAAAAGCCGCCATTATGTTGCGATAGTAGACAATGTTTTATCATTAATGTTTATATTAGAGAATTCTGTGTGATTATTATGGTCGATCTGAGTTTTCAAAAAGTTTTTTTTCATTTACAAATTGACATATATGGATATTCGACATTAGACTGACGGATGTTGATTCCAGACATATTAAGTAATCACACGCTTCATTCACAAACTGTATGGTTGAATACATGATAGTGATACGATTCACTCGTTTACACAAATGACGGGGCTATTGATCTCCTTTAAACACTGGCTATTACAGCAATTTATTAAGTTATATCAACGATAACTGAAGGCGAGAGAGAGGAGGGGTGTTTAACGTCCACTCGATACAAACTAGGCCACTTTGTGATTCAGTTTTATGTCAATAATTCGCTTGCGCGTAGGAGCCTTTAGCAGTGGGAGGAAACCGGAGGATCCGGGGAAAACACACGAGGTTGAATAGGCGACTCTATTTCTTATCCACTTGTCACATACAACTGGTTAATCGAAACCACGTCACTTGACTCAATGACAGACCTTATGATGCAACGCGCACCTGTTAACCATTCGGCCACCCAACCCCCTTGCGTGAAAGCCCACTACACGTATTATGATCGTCTATAAACTTATTGCACCTCTCACAATCACACTGGCACTTTAATCCGATATCTAGCAGTTCATTCTACGATTGACAATCGGCCTTAAATGAAATGAAATGGGGTTTAGCGTCCAACCGGACTAATGAAGACGGGCATACTCCATACTGTGTGCAATGAGAGAAATATTATTCCGGTCAGCTGCACTATGACCTACTCTTATATCGAATTCCAACTGCCAAGGGATCTTTAACGTGCACGTCAATGTATACACGCGACCTTGGTTTTTCGCCCATTTCCAACGACTGAAACCACGTCGGAACGGCCTTTACAAATACACCCAAAACCTGTGGACACGACAAAATACTGACATTGCAAGAAATGAACAACAAATGTCAATTCTAGTGAATGAATCCCGGCGTCAGTCGCGCGAGGGTTAGGGTTGGGTTAGCGTTGGATTTATTAATACCCATATTTATAGCGGCAGGATAGTGCACTGGCGGACCAGTGAACCCCTCTCAGTCGTACAGCGTTCTCTGTGGGGTACAGTCCCGAGCTTGTAATGATAGAGGATTCACTCTTAATAATTTAATAAATAACTTGCTAAAATAACGTTTATTAGTTCGACCTTGTTTCGTGGAAGAAATAAGCGTCACAAATACTATTATTAAAGATAAAATACGTCTTCTCCAGAGACAACCGCCAATAATTAACGTCTAGAGTCGTATAATCTTCCTTAACCGAAATGGACACCGATCGTCATTATTTGGTCCACCCTCGAGACTAAAATTAACATTAACGTCGTGGCTATTGATAGTAAGTACGTTGTGTGTAATACCTTTATTGTTATTGGCATTGTCAAATACGTATGTGCATCGAAAGATACGCTCACATACATACTGTATATTTGTCATTCGCTCTGAAGAAACCCCAACCGTTTATAGTTAAAAATTGTGTGTTTTTTTTAAAATGGTATGGTTATATACTGCGGGTCTGTCAGCACAAATGACGTCATATGTGGATTGTACATAATGCCTACGGCAAAATGACACCCTAGCTCTAACCCAATGATTAATTTGGTATTACGCCCGTGGGAATTATGTACTGTACAATTAGAGACGCAGAGAGAGACTAGGTTATTTCGGGGATAACACATGGTTCAGTGTTATTTCAATAATTCGCTTCCGCAAGGGGATCTTTAGCAGTGGCAGGTAACCGGGGGCCCGGAGAAAAACCAAGATGTTGGACAGTTTTATTATCGAACTTGGATGTTATACTTGGAACTTTCTGCCGAGTTTTGATGATGTATGCACGATTTCGGTTTAATACAATAGAATATAACCAAGAACGAACAATCAAAAAATCGAATTCCTTGTGTAATCAGCCAATGTATTGTTCATCGTGTACAAAATGCACGACAAACAGTGGTAAGAGGTGTTTGGAAGAGTAAGCTTACACTGCCTGGCGCCACACCTACCATAGCTGCATCCAAACCATTACATGAAATCTCAGTAAAATAGCATAATTGGCCAATGGACTATCGGTATGCAAAATGCACGCGATGAACAGTGTTAACGATGTAGTAGACAGACATAATCAGGAGGGTAATATACGAGTCAATTAAATATATCTACAATAATAACCAAAACAGACATGTTATATTTAATAATCAAGTCAATATGGCGGCCATAAAACTTTTTAAATATTTTTGTAAATTTTATCGGCAAATATCCCTGTAGTTGAAGCTTAAATGGCAAATGCCGCGATCTTCTTAAAAAAAATCAGACTAAAAGCAAAAGAATCTCGCGTATGCAAAATGCACTAATACAAAATGTATTTAAATATTGTTGAAGTTTTATATCTCTATTGATAAACAATCTAAAATTCATACTACTCTCGTCAAAAGGCAGCAACTAGTAACTCACTTTTTTGTCAAAATTGTGTTAGGGCCAAATTTGTAGTTACTAGGGTATGTGCTTCCTGTTGCTGTACTAGATATTCCAATCTTTTGATTTTGTAAGCAAGTAAGCAGTTACACCCGTGACACAACCTAGCAAATTCCTTCATTTGCCTATTATGCCACAGAAAAACCTAGTCAAAACAATGGAGAAGCTGGGGTTAAAATATCCATTCATTATGTTTTCCTTTGAAATAAGAAAAAAAGTGAGTTACTAAGTGTTGCCTTTTGAGGGAGACTATCATAAATACCTTCCGTTCGTTCCGATTGATTGATTGTTGAATGTTAAAAACTGGGTGGGACCCAGGGATTTATCGTAAATCCAGTAATGATATGCTTTAAAACTTCGATTCCTATCGTTCGAGTGGTAGAATTGAAATGGAATGAATAAGGGTTTAACGTCCTACTGTTCTACTGCGACTGGGCTAATGAAGATGGGCACTATGGCTTACACTTATTTTTCGAATTCAAACGGTCAAGGGATCTTTTACGTACACACCAATGTATTCACGGGACCTCAATTTTTTGTCCCATCCGATCGACTAGACATCTGTTCTTGCCAGTCATCCATCTGGCACCATTGACAAGGGGAAACCTCGCTGGAAAATCCTGATGAACTACGGGTGAAAGGGAATCAACAGCAAAGTGCAAAAGTTAACAAAGTGAATTAGCTTACCTGTAAACTGTGGGACTCCGTTCATTCAACCCGGTATTGCTGGCTTAGTTCTGGATATAGGCGTATTGTAACAATACAACGTGATCAGTGAATAGATAGCAACTAAACTGTTGTATGGGTCGTCATATATGTATATTTGAGTTTTGTTTTAGGTCGAACTCACGAATTGTGAATATTTTAAAGTCGTAAAATATGATCAGTTAGTAGATCTAAGATAGTACAGAATCTCTTGCCCCAATCTATATTATACGCTTGCGTGATTGTAGTCAAGTTTTAAAGGAGCTACATCTCTAACATTTGGCACCTAGAAATTGACACAAACGGATGCAACATGTATTATAATGTACTATGAATGTAAATAAACTGATTTACATTGACGCGTTTCCGTTTTTACTCCAATTTCTAATCTGTTATGTTCAGCGAAATATGCCAGAAGTCTCCAGCGAATGGCACTCCCTGGCTACGTCTGAAATGGTTATTTCAGTCTACACAAATTGTATTTATTGCGCATGCACTTCAGATAATAATATGGCGTCGCCGTTTGACATGACTTGTGGAATATGTCTAGCCCCATTCTTCGAGTCCCTTGTTACAAATGGCGCTAAACCGCATTATGGTACACGATTCGTGTACCAATGGTAAAATGTTTTTTTTGATATAAATATTGGATATCAGAAAACTGGTTATGCTGATATAAATTGACAAATAACTCTTGTTTTCAAGATCGAAGACTTTAGGGGACATTGTGTTTGAGACTTTGAATTATTCAGAGACTTTAAAGGATCCATTTTATTGCTGTCAATTTGTTATTTTGATTCTATGACCATATATTCACTCCCTCTTAAAATACAAATAGTTTTAATTCATTCTAATAACATCAATTTATTTTTAAACAATATTATCACATCTTTGAAATACCCATAATCTTTAAGTGGCATTTGAATGCCCCATGGCACTGCGGCATAAAGAAAGTTACACTTAAATATTACCAGTTGAAATAAATGAATTAAACACGTCATAATGAATAATAATAACCTGCTTTATAGCGTTGAGTGTTCTCGCTAATAAGCTGCTTCAGGGCGCTCTGATTCAAATTATTTACAGAATGTCCTTTGAAAAAGATAAGTTGTTAGAGTTTTGCTGGAAGCTGTCCAACGATGGACAGTGTTTTTTTTTCTTCTTGACGAATATTGAATTTAATACAGCGCTCATCATTTCAGGTTTGATATCTTCAATGACGGACAGACAATCTATACACACAGGGGCTGCCCCTCTCCCCCACTCAGCTACCATGGCAATCAACTTAGACAATTTATAAACCATAGGGGTTTAACCAGAGGGTGGGGGAGGGAGTAATCGGGTACCCCCCCCCCCCTGTTCAGCTACTCAGCTACATAAAAAATGGAAAATTGAAAACAACACTTTTTATTAGACAAATGGCACTTTATATAGTGTGCTTTATATTTTATCATAATTTTTAGTGATGGCATGGGTATTCAAATTGCGAGATATATGTGATATCACAATGAATGATTTGCATCAATGAAATTGAATCAAAATGTGATCGTATGAATGAATTATAAATCTTGACGTCAAACAGGGGTGACGTCAAAAGCTCAGTGTGTTTGCCTACGTAATTGGAGACGACATGAACCTGGCAAAACCGATCCTGCAAACGTACCTGGATCAGCTTCTACATACATTAGTTCCTTTAGTAGCTGTATTTGAAACAGAGGTGAGGATGAATGGTATTTTCATATTACAGTTATATAGGCCTCAATAGGAACTGTCAGCGGAGATGTCCGCTCAAAGACAGTTCCAAAAGGAACTATACACACATATACATTGATGATAGAAGTAAAAAAAACACCAAATAATACGAAGTGTTATTTACATGACTGCTATGAAAATTGATACAGAGTCTGAACTACCCTGAATGAATGAATGTATGAATGAACGAATGAATGGGTTTACGTGACAATGACTGACATTTTATTTCTGATTATAGTTTGATAACAGACGGTGTATGTAAATTACCCAGGAAGTTATTACTAAATGACGCATTTCTAAGATTACGATAATTTCATTTTTATCATTATTATAGGCATGACATGAAATGGGGTTTAACGGACATACCAAAATGTTGTGTGCTAAAAATGGAAATGATATGGGATTTAACGACCTACTGTTATGCTCCTAAACTGGGCTAATGGAGACGGTCATACAGTGTACTATAAGTGGAATTGTGTCCGGGCAGCGGCGCTACGGCCTACTTTTATATCGAATTTCAACTGCCAAGGGATCTTTTACGAGCACGCCAATGTGTACATCCGAACGATCAGACAACTGTCCTTGTCAGACCCTCCATTCTGCATCACTGACAAGGGGTAACCACGCCGAAAAATCGGGATGAACTTTCTCGGCCAATGCAGGGATCGAACACCCTTGCTATAAATGGACTTATCACGATGTTTTGTCCTATAAATGGACTAACTAAAATGCTGTGTGCTATGAATGGACTTACCACAGTTTTGTGTGCTATGACTTCCCACAATGTATGAATCGACATATCACAATGCGGTGTGTTTTGAATGGACTTTTCACAATGATGTATGGGAATTTTGTGTTGCATTTTGGCAGCTGGTTATTTTACGCGCACTTGGTTTTTCGTTCCATAAACACACAAACACACTTGATTCAATGGTAGACTTTAGGGTCAAACTTTCACCATTCAGCCCCCCCCCCCTTACATGTATATCACTATAAAAGGTCGCATATTAGCACCAGACCTTTAAAATGAATTATATTGAAACCACTGTAAGATTGTCTAGCAGATAAACTGTTAAACTTAGGATTATGATCATTTAGACACAGTTGGGTATATATTTAAACCATGCTGATTACAATCAACTATGACCCTCGGGGTAACTTGAACACGTCAGGCAAATACTGAAAACACAACTACTACGCATCAAGTTAAATTCTGTATCCAGTAACCTTTAAATAGGTATGTGACATTTGTGTTTATCTTTTTTAAAATAAAAAGATAGAGATGTTTGACTTTAAACATTGTTTTCACCATAATATCAATTTTAAGAGAAATGTGGTCGAAAATTACTAAAACAGACACAGCATCTAAAACTTCAACTCCAGTTATACGTGACAAGTAGTAAAGTAGTCGGTCCAATTTCATGGGTTTTCTCCGGGTCCACCTGTTTCCTTCCACTGCTGACGATCCCAACGAGCAACGAATCATTGAAGTAAAATCAGCCACGTGTTAGTGACGCAATGACCTAGATTGTCTCCAGTGAACGTTAAACACTCTTTCTCTCTCTCTCCCTCTCTCTCAAGCGGAGCTCCCTGTAGACAAAAAGCCTGAGCTGACCTCGGTATCGTCCGACGCTTTATTATCCCAAAGAGCAGACCGCGCCTTCCTGAGTATTAATTACTAATCATCGGATTCGGGAGAAAAGAATAACAGATAATGACTAACTTACCTTACAATAAAAACACGGGAAATCTTTTTCAACTCTCGTAAAAAACCAAAGACCTGGTGATCTGAACTAATAGAGTCTGTTTTACAAATCGCACAGGAAGTAAAACGGAAAATCTCCATTTAAGATTAATTGACTTTCCACTCGACCAAAGATAACCCAGTCATTGATAATGATGGAATAAGTACAAAAGATTTGGGGTATAATTTGCATGAAATTGACTTAGGTTTAGACTCATCTATCGGTAGGGGGGAATTACTAATTATTAAAAAAGACGGATCTGGTACGATCATTACCCATAGCTTCAAAGGCAGATGATGCCGACACAATTATTACCAACCGAGCAGTAACAATTAGTAAATAACCAACCCACGTCTACCTAATTATTGGAATCATATTTCATAAAATATACCAAGAGATTTGTTACACGAATTATTAAACTGGAAGGGAATAATATCTGATAATAATCGGGAGGAGATGGAGGCTTTTGTTGACATCCTGCTATTGACCTTATACTAGGAGAGTCGCGGTGGATCAGGGGGTAAGGCGTGGTCAGCTTACCTGGCGATCCAATGTTTGATCCTTGTGTTGATCATGCACGTTCATTGGGATTTTCCGGCGTGGTTCTCCCTTGTCAATGGTGTAGGACGGAATGCCTGGAAAGGGGGTCTATAGGCTTCTGCCTGTTCTCCAATCAAGTTTCTGTGAATAAATATTGTTTAGGAAAAAAATAGTTGTTCGGATGGGACGACAAACTGAGGTCCCGTCTACACGTTGGTTTTGTAAAATAACCCTAAAAGTAGGCCGTAGTTCTGCTGTTCGAAAAACAATTTCACTCATAGCACACTGTATGACGTACGCCCGTCTTCAGTAGCCCGGTTAACACCCACTCGATATAAACTAGGTCATTTTGGGACTAACACATGGTTCAATTTTATTTCAACAATTCGCTTACGCATAGGGGTCTTTAGTAGTGGGAGGAAACCAGAGGACGCGGGAGAAAACCCACGAGGTTGGACAAGCGACCCTACTGCTTGTCACGTACAACAGGGGATTCGAACCCACACCAGTTGACTCAATGGCAGACCTTATGATTACTTCTCTTATAATTCATTCTAATAAAAACTTCAATACCAACACCTGTAAATGAATGCTGAATATCAAATTTATTTGATCACAATGGGTTGGAACGTGGGGAAATTAAACTCAATAGGGATATGTCTGGTTGTCGGAAACTCATTACCTTGCTACTTATCATCCAGACGGAAATACCCTGATATATCAAGAAGCAGTAAGTAGAGTTATCCTAAAGATGGGTTTACATCATCAGGAAATTAAAAAGTCTGGCTTTACACCAATACAATAATTACCCGTCATTCAGATTTAATCCATTCAAGTCGTGAAATGAAATGAAATGAGGTTTAACGTCCTACTGTTCTGCTTCTATACTGGATGACATCGCGCCTGGTACGTTCGTGCATTTTTATGCGCGAACTCTTAGTTTTCCTATTACTGGCACGCGCACGGGCAATATTTCTTTTTCTTTTGCATGTACCAAAATCTGGGTTTTCGCGCGGAGGTACTTTTGAGGTATTAGCCTGAGAAGCATAACACTTGCCACTGTACCTGTATATCGCTAATTATAAATCGAGTGTGTGAAGACAGTTTATATAGATCACGCGAAAATTTTTCAGTACAGAGTTTATTCCCGCTGTATTTGCCGCTAAGCAAACCAATGGGACTATTTTCTCAACAGTGTATGAACATATTCATAAGCGATAATATCCTTACACCGAGAGAAATTATCTAGTCTCGGTGAAAAACCATGATCATCTGGTAAAAAATTACTTTTCTATTTTTTGGAACGAAAAACAGTGTTTTTAAAAACAAACGAACCTGCCGCACATGAGGAAGTCATTATACTAATAATAACAGACGAGAACTCTTTTTGGGCACAGGCTTTCTTACTGAGTAGTAAATCGTCCACAAACAATCATGAAGGAACTATAGTATAGGAAGACTAGCGACGACTGTAGACAGTAAGTAGGTTATACACTGTACTTTTGAGTCGAGATTACTCGCTTTGAGTCGAGATTACCAGCTTTCAGGTCACCGATAACCAATTATGTCAGAAATACCATACTGACATTCGGTTTTTTCAAGTTGTACGCGAACTAACAATCGGCGCCCTAACTGTCTTCGTCAGCTACTTTCAGTTTCACAATGGCGTACGACATTCGGTTTTTCAAGTTGTACGCGAACTAACAATCGACGCCCTAGCTGTTTCGTGAGCTATTTTCAGTTGCTGGCGTACGGCCAGTGCCGGTGGGAAAAGACAACATTAAAATCAGAAACCCAGTTGTTGACACCCATTAAATCACTCCTGTCTAACAAATCATAAAGCTGTGGTGTTACGGTAGCGGCATAGTATTTCACCGGAACACCACAGCCACTCTAACCATTCATAATACATCTAACTATCACTCCCTACACATTTCCCCTCGACCTACTTTCCCAAACGTCAACAACACATCTCATACATCCAGTTCACTGATTAACCCCTGTACCACGTCTACTGGATTAATGAAGACGGACATAAGTCATACGGTGCGCTATGAGGGAGATTTTGCCCAGGCAGCAGCACTATGACCTAATCGTACATCGAATTCCAACTGCCACGGGATCTTTTACGTGAAAACACAGGACCTCTTTTTTTAGACCGGGAGCCCAGAGGGTCGAACCTAGACGAACGAGGTACCAATATCTGACCATATAGGCATCTAAATACTAACCTAGGATGCACAGAAGTGGGCTTCTGCCGGGGCCCAGTCCATGGGTGTGACCCTGGTGACCCCTATAATGACCCCCAAAATGGGTTAAACTCATACATTCGAGGTACCGGTCAAAACCAATTTTAAACGAAAGAATACATCCTACTGGGTACGAAATGGCCCATAACAGATGATTTTGGCCCTGGGATGGCCCAAACTGACACCCCAAATATGGATCCCAGAGGGCTTGAAAAAAAAATTATATTCATACATTCGAGGTACCAGTTGAAACCAATTACAAATGGAAGAGTATATCCCACTGAGTACGAAATTACCCGTAACAGACGATCAGACCCCTGGGAGGGCCAGACTGACACCCCAAAGCCGAAGGGGGTGGGGTGGGGTGGGGCAAAAATAGGGTTTGCTCATACATTCGAGCTACCGGTAAAAACCAATTTAAAATGAAAGAGTACATCTCACTGAGTACACAATTGCTCATAACAGAAGATTTCAGCCCCGGGACTTCCCAAAGTGACACCCCATCCCAGGGGCTTAAAAAAAGGGTCATATTCATACATTCGAGTTACCAGTTGAAACTAATTTCAAATGGAAGAGTATATCCCACTGAGTACAAATATAACCATAACAGACGATTGGACCCTTGGGATGGCCCAGACCAACACACCAAAGCCGAAAAGGGGTGGTTGGAGAGGGGGGGGGGGGCAAAATAGGGTATACTCATAGAATCTGTGGTACCGCTCAAAACCAATTCTCTCTATGAGTACGAAATTGCTCATAACAGAAGATTTCAGCCCTGGGACTGCCCAACCAAACTGACACCCAAAACATGACCCCCTGAGTTTAAAAAAGGGTTATACTCATACATTCACGGTACCAGTTCAAACTAATTCTAAATGAAAGAATATATCCCGGAATTGTCCATAACAGAAGATTACATGTGACTGAGTACGGAATTGTCCATAACAGACGCTTGTGACCCTGAAACGGCCCAAACTGACGCCATAGTTATGACCCTTGGGGCTTAAAAATGGTTATATTCATACAAACGAGGTACCAGTTGAAACTAATTTTAAATGAAAGTATAGACCCCACTGAGTACAAAATGGCTCATAACAGATTTATACCCCCACATTGTTTTTAAATTATCTGTTATATATGGTCCAGGTTAATTGGTTTCCCTTTAATAGTGTCAAATACATTGTTCTTGATAAATCAATAGGTTGCCAGCCCACTGCCTTTTAATGCATGAAAGAGTTTCCGCTGTGATGGTTCAGTTATAAATGGCCCCCTAATCGAAGGTCTTGCGATTTTATTGTATTTCATTGTTGTGTTTGTGTTGCATGTTCTTTGTATATTTGTGTACTATTTATATATTTGCATTGTCTGTGTTATCACCCTAGGTGGGAGTGGACGTAAAACCCCAGGAACGAGCTAACAAATCTGTATCATTTGCTTGATAACGTCGAGAGTATTCTTGTGGAAACATCGTTTAGTACCTTGTACATGTATATAGACGATTTTGGTCTAAACTGACACCCTAAATTTTACATCCCTAGGCTTTAAAAAAGTTATTCTAACAAATCTTGACCCCCCCCCCCCTTTCTAGATGGAAGTAGATGTAAAACCCAAGGAACGAACGAACATATCTGCATCGTTGGCTTGATAACGACGAGGGTATCCTCGTCGAAACGTCGCTTAGTACCTTGTATGAAGATGATTCTGGCTCTGAGATGGTCCTAACTGACATCCTAAATTTTGCCCCCTAGGTTTGAAAAAAAATATACTGACAAGTTTTGCCCCCCTCCTCCACTTTGATTTGCCAAGGACTGCATGAAATGTTCTGGGCCATTTTTTGAAAAAATTGTACAAAGCCGATGGTTCCATAAACTTTTCTACACTATTGCCAACGATGCTGCAAGGCCTGGATGCCGGCCAGGACGATTTTTTTTTATTTTTTATCACCCCCCCCTAAAATATTTCACATCGCTGAAATGGTGTCATCTTAACTAAGAAAATGAGGGGTGACTTGTTACTTTTGTGTTAGGGTTAGTCCTTTCAGTGGCTGGTATTTGATAGCTGCCCTATAGCCAGTTTTGTCCATTTCTGGTGATTCCTGATGGGTTAATCACAAGATGGTCTGGTATGAAAACAATATTAACACTACAGGTGCAGTTCTTATGTCTATGATTGTACTTGTTGGTGGCAAAAGTCTGTTTCAATCTGGCCTCACAATACCATTTTATGCATTTTGTCAGTTTGAACCATCATCTTTTATGGGTCATTTCGTTATCAGCGAGATGCACACTTTCATTTAAAATTAAATTGAACTGATACCTCGAATGTGTGAATATAACTTTTTCTCGAGCCTCGGGGTCGATATTATGGTGTCAGCTTGGCCCCCAGGGCCGAAACCAACTGTTATGGACAATTTCGAACTCAGTGAGATGTACTCTTCCATTTAAAATTGGTTTGACTGGTACTTCGAATGAGTATAACCTATTTTTGACCCTTCGGCTCTGCGGTCCATATTTAGGGTGTCAGTTTGGGCCGTCCAAGGGCCACAAGCGTCTGTTATGGGCAATTTCGTACCTAGTGAGATGTACTCTTTCATTTAGAGTTGGTTTTGACCGGTACCGCGAATTTATGGCCCCGTCGTCTTTGGGCGTCAATTTGGGCCATTCCATGGGTCCAATCGTCTGTTATGGATAATTCCGTAATCAGCGGCATATAGTCTTTCATTTAACATTAGTTTCTACTAATAACTCGAATGTATGAATATAACCCTTTTTGTAAGCCGCCCAGGGAGGACGGGGGGTCATATTTAGAGTGTCAGTTTGGGCAGTCCCAAGGCCAAAATCGCCTGTTATGAGCAATTTCGCACTCAGTGAGATGTACCCATCCATTTAAAATTGGTCTTGACTGGTACCTCGAATGTATGAGCAAACTCTATTTTGCCCCACCCCACTCCCTTCGGCTTTGGGGTGTCAGTCTATGTCACCCCAGGGGTCTAATCGTCTGTTATGGGCAATTTCGTACTCAGTAGAGTGTATTCTTTCATATAAAATTGGTTTTGACCGGTACCTCGAATGTATGAGTTTAACCCATTTTTGGGGTCATTATAGGGGTCACCAGGGTCACACCCATGGACTGGGCCCCGGCAGACGCCCACTTCTGTGCATCCCAGGTTAGTATGTAGATGCCTATATGGTCAGACATTGGTACCTCGTTCGTCTAGGTTCGACCCTCTGGGCTCCTGGTCTATTTATACCATTGCGAAGGACTAGATAGCTGTTCTTGTAAGGACCATCTTCCTGCATCACTTACAACGGGAAACCCCGTTGGAAAATCCCTATGAACTTTCTCGACCAAGACAGGGATCTAACACGCGACTCCTCAGGCTATCAAGGCGGCATCTTACCCACTTAGACCACCGTGGTTCCTGTTCAAGTCATACAGACGAGTACGTCTTCTATTGCTGCAACTCACCAACCGGGCAAATGAAGACGTAGTACAGATAGTGTAAATAAACCTTCAATACAGGTAGTGTAAACCTACCTTTAATCGCCATAGTACAGACAGTGTAAACCTACCTTTAATCAATCACCTTAGAACAGAGAGAGAGTGTAACCTTACCTTTAATCGCCATAGTACAGATAGTGTAACAGTGTAAACCTTCCTTTAATCACCATAGTATATAGTAGTAGAAACCTACCTTTATTCAACAGTATACAGAGGGGGTAAATCTACGATTAATCATCTTAGTACAGATAGTGTGTAAACACACCTTTAGTACAGAGAGTGTAAACCTTCCTGTAAGCTCCATACTACAGATGAGGATGTCTGACAAGAAAGGAGATAATTAAAAACGAAATACATCCGCTTAAATCTTTTCTTGTCCTCGCTTCAAGCTATAAAGGAAATAAGCTGTATCGGCCGGTAATATTCGATAATACTGTGAAAAAAGTAATAAATTTCGCTATATATGAACCCTAACAGATCAAAAACAAAAGAAAAGAAAGGAATGAGGTTTAGCGTCCTATGTTTCGGTGCCAACCGGGCTATTGGAAACGGTCATGCCCAGATCTTCATCGTTACGTGTACGCCGTGTCTTATCGTTACGTGTGCGCCAATGAGTGCATAAGTGGAATAAAGCCTTAACGGAAGTACATCCCAATTCTTTAGTACCTAGAGATTGATACAAATGAGTCGCAACGCATATAATAATGTATTATGAATGTATATAAACTGATTTACCTTCAATAGCTTCCATTTTTACTCTAATTTTAAATCAATAATGTTCGGCGAAATACGCAAAGTGTCCAAATTGAATGTCAGTCTTTGGCGTCTGGTTATTCCAGTCTACTACAACAGTAGTATTCTACCGAGGAGCATTCTGGTACCAGATCCCAATTTTAAATTTTCTGATATTGGATATCAGAAGTTCATCTTTTCTAGGTAAAATCTCAACGCCCATGTTGTTTTAATTCGACCAATTAGTGTATTAATATCCGGATCAAACTTTCTACCGCTCTCTTCAAAAAGGTTGGTGGCCGAATGGTTAGAGCGTGGGCGTGGTATCTTAGGGTGTGTTATTGAGTCAGTTGTCATGGTTTTGTTTGCAAGTCGGTATGTGACAAGGGGTATGGTCGCCTCTCCCGACCCTTGCGTTTTCTCCAGGTCCTCCTGTTTCCTACCCTAGCGCAAGCCATATGTTAGTCCCGAAATGACCTAGATTCCCCCCACTGCTAAAGACCCCTAGAGTAAGCGAATTGTTGAAATAAAATTCAACCGTATTTTAGTCCCTAAATGACCTACTTGGTAACTAAATCATTTTTGTAAAACGCCATGTGTGTATGGAAACGATGGCATTGTAGACACATAAAACCTATTGATATAAAAGTGCGAATTTTATGATCACCCATTCAATAAAAACTACCGCTGTGATATAATAGACCTTAAAACATTTATATCACCATAGTTTTCACATTTAGATAAAACCAAGTATCTTACCAAATGGAAATCTTTTATAATGAGATTAGTCTGTATAATTCAGGAATTCGTTTCCAGGAATAATGGTGTTAGTAATTCCCTTGGTAGTTTCCGATCAGCTTGTATCCTGACAGTTTTATGGATATGATACAAACTGAGTGTATAAGTCATGTCACAGGAAACACGACCATTGAAGAATGGCTGGCGAATTGATTGGCTGATATATCTGTGTTTAGGAAAAGCCTGGGATTGGCATTCTTAACGAATGAATTAAAACAAAAATGGCTGGTAAATTGTATGGGTGATTTATCTATGGTTATACAATGCTCGCCATTGAGGTACTTAACGAATGAATTAAATGGCACAATGTTGTAAATGATTCCCAAGAGAACTTTATTACAATCTGAAAGGGTTAATTTTCAGCTTTAAAGTGTTGTTGGAATATTTAATCAGGCGTAATTCCCTAAATGATAATGGTAAAATATATATATATATATATTCAGATATCGAAAGTAAACTACTTTAAATAAACGAAATGAAATGGGGTTTAACGTCCAACTGTCCTGCTCCGACTGAGATAATGAAGACGATGTGCTACGAGGGAAAATTTGCCCTGGCAGCGGCACTTTTCCAACTGCCAAGATATCTTTCACGTGCGTGAACGAGACCTCGGTTTGTTTTGTCCCACCCGAACGACTAGACAACCGCCCTTGCCAGACTCCTACATCACTGGCAATGGAAAGCCACGCACGTTGGTAAACCTACAAATACGGTTAACGATAAAGCGATGTTAAACGATATTAAGCATGACAATTAATTTAAATTGTCATTTTATGGAGAAATTTGAAATCAAATGACATGAACCTGATATAATTAGTCAACTTAAATAATGTTTCCTTCAAATGGGTATTTTATTGTCTATGGTTTTAATGTGACTTTTGAATCTTTATTCTGGCATAATGGAGCAAAATATTTATCTTTATTCTGGCATGGTGGGGCTTTAATTGAAATTTTATTCTGGCATGATGAGGCTTTAATTGAAATTTTATTCTGGCATGATGGGGCTTTAATTGGAATGTTATTCTGGCATGATGGGGCTTTAATTTTATCGGATAGAGTGGCTGAGTGGGTTATTTGACTCATTGCGTCAAGTAGCGTGGCTTCGATTATCCGCTTGTACATGACAAGAAGCCGAATCGTCAATTTTACCAGGTCGTCCGGTTTCATCCAAATGTTAAAGACACCTTAGCGAGCGAACGACCTAGCTAATATGTATCGATTGGACGTTTAGTCGTATTTCTCTCTCTCTCTCTCTCTCAATCTTAATTTCATCGTATTCTGTTGTGGTGAAATAATTAGAGAAGTTAACGACGTTGATGTAAATTGATAATCTTATGCCAAGCACGGAACCTGTACAAGTAATGTTTTATTACTGTCATTAATATGCCTTTGTTAGGTGAATTCAAGAGTTCCATGTACAGCTCCTTTAATCCTTTTCAATCAGCTAGAATGAATACAGAATGAAGCGGAACCCCGAGATTCAAGGAAACAATTCTATGAAAAAGGTCATTAACTTACACAAGTCTCGTGTCAGTGCCAGAGGTTGGAGGGTTTGGTGTATTAATGCGTGCGCCTGAAATCACAGGGTCTGTCCTTGAGTCAATGGAGGTAGTTTGGATTCCCCGGACTTACGTGACAAGGAGCAGGGTCACCTGCCCAAGCTCGTGGGTTTTCTTACTGTCCCCCAGTTTTCCCCGACTGCTAAAGACCCTGTACGCGCAAGGTTGTGTCGAGTGGACGTTAAATCTCATTTCTCTTCTCTGTTAAATTATGAGATTGACACAACGTAAAAGATCTCTCGGTAGTTGGAATTGACATAAGTGTATGCTGTAGCGCCGCTGCCCGGGCAAAATGTCCCTCATAGCACACTGTAGGGCGTATGTCCATCTTCATTTGCCCAATTTGTCACAGAGCAGTAGGACGTTAAACCCCATTTCATTTCATTTTACTGTTTTCATCCCAAAAGAATATATGATGCAATAAACCACCATGATAACATGATAGGATATATTTGATTGTTGACAGATTTGTACAATTCATCTTGGCATGACGTCAATCAGTATGACGTATTAAAGAATCAACCAATAGGAATCGTACGTCATTGTCACTTCGTGAAAAATGCGTGTCAACTTTGCATGAAGTCAATCAGTATGACGTATTAACATGAATCAACCAATCTGAATCTTACGTCATTGTCAGGTCGTAGAAAGGCGCGTGTTAACTTATCTGATAATCTAAAAATTCAATAAAATGTCATATTTATGATCTTTCTGTAAAACCAGCAATTTTCAGTAAACCTAAGAGGCGTGGCCATAAACTTCGGAAAGTCACGTGTTTGCCAAAGGAAGGCGTGGCTATGGTTGTCCTGTGGTAACGGAGACCACAGAATTCAGATCAACTATAACAGATTAAAAGATCGTTGATATTGAAAACATTAAGAAGTAATAAAGTCAAAAATACAGAAACATGAAACCGTGTTTTATATTCATCAATTAGCTGTCGTATAATAGTCTTGTTTATCACATATGTTAATTCATCAATTAGCTGTCCTATAATAGTCTTGTTTATCACAGTTTTATAATAGTTATATTCTATGTTTTAACATGATACTGTGTGATTATATTGATGGAGAAATAAAGTAGCCTAATAATAACCGGTATATATTTTTAGAACGTCATAGATATCTCGGTTGATTGACGTCTGTAATTAACATACACGTGAAATATGAACGACCGTGTACATTATCAGATCATTCTCTACTAAATATAGCTTGATGAATACAGAGAGAGAGAGGGAGGGGGGAGAGAATAAGTAATTTCTTTAAATTAAAAGAAAGATGTTCCTTTTTGATTGACAAATCAAATTCATGTAAAGCGATATCTCCTAAGTAGATTATGTAATTTATTACACAAGTGATATCTACTGTCAAATATGTTATTGGGTGATAAATCAAATGCTTTAATATATTGCTAGAGATGGTATAATCTGAAGGTTGTTAACGAATCAACTGTTAACAACCAGTAGTTCGAATGTCGGAGTTGACCAGTTGAAATATACGAATGTTGATTAGGCAAAAATCTATTAATTTCAGAGTTGTAAAAAATTTCAGCGAATTAACTTACATGTGTCTATGTTATCGATAATTGGTATTTTCCTCTACACGAGATTTAGCACCTAACAACATCAATTCCCAGATTTAGCACCCAACATCATCAGTTCCCCTACACGAGATTTAGCACCTACAACATCAGTTCCCCTACACGAGATTTAGCTCCCAACAACATCAGTTCCCCTACACGAGATTTAGCACCCAACCACATCAGTTCCCCTACACGAGATTTAGCACCCAACATCACCAGTTCCCCTACACGAGATGTAGCACCCAACAAAATCATCTCCCCTACACGAGATTTAGCACCTAACGACATCAGTTCCTCTATACGACATTTAGCATCTACCAACATCAGTTCCCTACACGAGATTTAGCACACAACAACATCAGTTTAGGATGCGTAAAGAGAATCAGTCAGTGTCTTAAAACGGTAATATCCCAAAATCAACGCACATACTATCAAACCATATGGGATTACTATAGCTGACCTACCAGGAGTGTGAGAGAGAGGGAAATCGGGTTTAACACCCACTCAACACAAACTAGGTCATTTTTTGATTAACATACGGTTCAAGTTTATTTCAATAATTCGCATAGGAGTCTTTAGCAGTGAGAGGAAACCGCAGGACGCGGAAAACACCCACGAGGTTGTTGACTCAATGACAGATGTTATAATACAATGCGCGCGTGCTAACGATTCGGCCATCAATTACCAAGACCAATATCGGATTCGAACCCATGATCCCTTTGGTTAGTATACAAGCGTCCCACACATCGATTCACCATGTCTGTAACAGCAGTTGAAAATAGCAGATGTCAATCTCCATCTTCTGAAGGTGTTTGTTGCATCCTGGCTGTAACAACAGTTAAAAATAGCAGATGTCAATCCCCATCTTCTGAAGGTGTTTGTTGCATCCTTTCGAGATTCAACTGATACCCCTCTGACACGCTCTTCATCTGTAAAATGTAAACACATGTTTAAGCATCGCTTTAGATCTAATAACAATAACGTTAATGAACGTTTGATGGTATCTGGGTAATGAGAAGAGGGATGTTATGCCCTTGTGGCTGGTATGTCAGCCTAATCTTCTCTCCCCGTATTATTTGTCAATTATATCTCTTTCTTAGACATCAGCGTTGTATGCGCAGATAAATCATTCACCGAAATCCATCGACACAGGTTGTCAAGCAAGGAACGCGATGCTTATTTTCGTTCTTTGATACCCACAAAACTAAAGCTGTTAATTCGGTGGTAGATACAAGCGTTGACTGACAGGCGAAGACATTAACAAAGTTACTTTTCATTCAATTTTACATAACTTCCCGTTGTAACCTCGTAGGTTTTCTCCGGATTCTACGGTTTCCTCCCACTACTAAAGTCTCCTACGCGCAAGCAATAAAACTGAACCATATGTTAATATCTCTCTCTCTCTCTCTCTCTCTCTCTCTCTCTCTCTCTCTTTTTACAGTGCATCACACGTATCATTTTTCCCCGTATTATTTGAGATTGTAACGTTACCTTTATCGTATATCATTTCTCCATGTTTCAGAAACTGCCGGAAGACCATCTACAGCTATAATTAATCAGAAATTATCGAGACAAAAGATATGTTAATAGCAGTTGTTATTATATTTGCTGTTTGCCTATACACGTAATGTATATATATGCTTGTAAGTTATAAATTAGGTTATAATATTCCTGCCTGGTTTCCGAATGTCAGTCGTGGATAATGGGGGCGTGGCAAGGCAAAGTGTCGTGTACATCACAGGCAGCACGTTAAAGATCCCCCTGACATATTGATATCGGTATAAGAGGAGGCGGTATCACGACATCGCGCCTTCATTAGCCTAGCTGGAGCAGAACAAGCTTCATTTCTGTTATTATTTCTGAAATAGGGGAGATTTTTCTTTCACACGCAGCTACGCTTCCGCCTACACTTCACGGTTCGTTTACGCGGACGTACAAGACGTCGATTAGTTTTAATAAATCAATAACAACATTGCTCTATTTGGGTCGAGAAAGAAATAACTATTCTGTTAATCGCATGCGCAATAGATTATCTGCTCTCGAGAGTATAACACTAGTAGTGGTCTGACTAATTTTCAAGGCGTGGTGTGGGACTATTTATTTCGTGACGTGGTAACAGGAATGTTTAATCCAGTGGAAGTGTCGATCAGTCATCCTGTCTCATTATGTCGTGTCACGACCGCATACAATATTTCTAATAAAAGAAATGATATTAACGCATTATACTTTATTCAAATTGGACAAATGCCAACTAAAAGTTATATGGATCTGCCAAAAGCAACCTACTGTTTTAATCATTAATTTAAGTTATATCCGACTGAAAACCGTCACAGAGAAAACGCTGCATAAATTTTGTCTATAGAAATATATGGGATTAAATACTAATTGGTCAAGCGCGTGTTGAATGATAGATAGCAAAGAGGTGTCCAACATGGCATGGTAACTAACTCCACGACACTTGGAAATAATGAAACTCCCATGGGTGCTGTCGTTAGGTTAAGCAGTTGTATATAATCTTTAAGGGGCATTTAGTAACTGGATAGAGCAATAAACTATAATACTTTGAAGAGCACAGGGAAAGAGCGATCTTAGTCACTTTTTTACGAAACCCAGTTTATGACGCCATCTGGTATAAGCTTTCTGTGGAATAATCAATTTCTGATAAAAACGATCGGAGTTACATCGAACCGAGGCCCTTCTGAAATGACTCCCCGGGACAAATACGTCCATCGTACCCTTTATTTGACCTTAATTTGGCTGAAAAGTGGAAGTCAGTTGTTGTACTGGTATTATGATTCGTATTAAACATCATTTTGAAGTTGCAATTAAACCAACTTGTTGTCTGTTCGCGTCAAGCATTCTCGCCCAAAAAGTTTGTTTTGTCTTTTATGTGAAAAGACAAAAATAGTCTTCCCTTGGTCTCTTCACATAGGCCTACTTATGGAAAAGCAGCTACTTATTTATTCTCTGTCTTGTCTGTGACGTCATACTCGATGCCTGCTGACAAGGCCACAGTTCACCAATAAATTCCCCATTGACTTTAATGTTAATTCTCGTCTCTTAGACCGGTTTTAACCATTCTCAATATTTTGTTGGGTTGAACGGCAACCTTTTGTCCAAAAGAGCGAAAAACTTCAGATAAAGAAACTGGAAGTAGAGACATCTAAACATGCACTTTTCCGCCCCACATAACCTAACCAAGCTCTTAACTCTCCAATAGTCACCACAACCTGACTGAAAATGTATATTCAACCCCTTTTCTTCATTCCTCACCCATTGGCCCTTGTGACAGCGTAGGATTGGCGGGTTGTATCCACAAGCTCTACACGTCAACCAACCTGTCAGCCTGCTGAAGATAGGATCGAGAAGATGGCAACACGTGTCCATCAGCACCATTTTGTCTCTATCCTAACGGCTCGAGGATGTTACATAAATAAAATAAAACCAAGTACGAACAATCCAAACCATTAGTCAAAATTCGAAGTCCTAAAAAACGGTTGAGGCAAAATAGTGTAATCAGCAAATGGACTGTTCACGGTGTCAAATTTTGCAAAGAACAACGTCGCGTTTAATTGAAGCTAGGCACGTCTTTATATGGGCCCGTGGAAGGGGACTGCGAATGTCACTTTCCAGCATCCCTTTTCCAATTTATGTTGGACCTGCTTTTGGAAAGTTTCTTAGGGACGATTTATCTGCGATATCACCATCAGTGAAAGCATACGTTAACCCTGCTAACTAACGAATGGACTATAGTCCGGTACGATGTAACATGTTATGTTATACTGCTTTAGATGTCTTTGGCAACTAGCCGCGGCTCTAACATAGATGAATGGCAAGGACATCTTCACGATTTTTAATCTTGAATCATTCCGGAAGAACACATAAAAACAAAACAAAAAGAATTAAAAAATGATGTTTCCTCAAATTGAAATTTATTTGGGAAAATTTGGCGTGTCATGAGATTGAAAATGACCAATTTTTTCTAGATGGGAAACTCTACTGAGAACAGGTGCCTATTAAATTCATCGTATCAAGATTGACGCAACACCCTACCAAGTCTGGATGTCATTGTTAGACGAGTTGAATATAGCATCCCCGGTGGGCAACATAGATCGTAAACTCCAGGGTGCATACACCTGGCTAAGTGGATTATTGTAGCCAAAGATTCGATGTAATCTAACGAATTTTGACAACCCTTGTTGGTTTAAGCAATAAGCCATAACGTGACCTATTGAGGAAGTTCTTCCCAGTAGTTTTACAGATCGCGCTGACATAGCGTGACATTGTGACATTACGCCAGGTTACCAGTGGCAAGGGGATGCTCGATTCACAGTCCAGAACGTCTCGAATTGACAGAATTGCAATCGAGTGACACGGAATTGAGTCCTGTCACAGTTCTGCCAGTCCCGACAGCTGAGGTGGTGTGAGTGGAATCGTGACGTATTTTAAGTAACAAATATGTTTCGGCTGCCATGATTGGTTGAGATATTTTTTATGCAGTCGGCACATGCGTTGTACTCCGAAATTCTCCTTTTCACTCGATTGACACTATTTTTGGAGTTGAGAGAATTTAATTCCGGAACGTTCAATCGAGTACGCCCTATTTGTTGACATCCAAGGAACAGCATATAAGCACCTGATGTATGTAATGTTTGCAATTATGTATACACAATGGCGAACTGGTCAGGTTGTCAGCTTGCCCAGTGGCAAGTACGCCCCTGAGGAAGTGGACCCCTTTATACATTAGACAAAATCGAGAAAATTCTAATTACATCTTTTTGTTTCCGCTTATATATTCTTTGTTTAAAATTAAATTTATTCATTTTAAAAATTAAGTGATAACCAGTCCGCCACTGTACATAGTAGAGGTACTCGTTTTTTAATTATTATTGGTTTATTAATTGTTCATATTGATATCAGACCTTTTATATATAAAATATATTATCTATAATCTGTTAACATCGACGCCAAGAGATTACTTAGCAACTTTTCTTGTCTTGTAAAGTACTCTATGTTTGTGTACTGTCATGAAGGCAGCATCTGACTTAGTTGCAAAACAGTGAAAGTGCAGTCTGTGATAGATGCGCGGGTGGGTGGGTGTGTGTGTGGGGGGGGGCGTGGACTTATATATGTTCCTCTTCGAATAAACCCTAAAGCTCCGCCGATTACGCCATTCCGTCATAAAAATTGACATGCGCTTGCTCCTTGGAGGGGCGGGGGCGTGGACTTATATATTTTCCTCTTCGAATAAACCCTTAGGCTCCGCCGATTCCGCCATTCCGTCATAAAAATTGGTATGGTTGCTCCTTGGACACTAACTTATTAATTTGACGGACTTCAATATTTGACATGACGTCACAATTCCAAGATGACCGTGATGATGTAATAGTCAACCCCTGGTCCATTATAGTACACTGGAACTTGATCCCTATCCCGTTAGTTCGTACATTCGTTTCTGGAGTTCATCATCAAGTTTTAACCCGATGCGTGCTTTCATAAACTGTTTCTGCCTTAAAAACGTTCCCTGTTTATGTGACCTTAGCGTCCAGATTTATTGGACCATAAACCTCTACAATGTTGGCGTCTCTCTTAGAAAAGGGCCTATTAAGACTCCGCCGCCAAGTCCGACATAAAAATCGACATGCAACTCCCGCCGGGGCTGATATCGTAGACAAAACAGTTCGTATTAGCACCTGTTAACAAATAGTAAATCCATGTGTTCAAAACATCGACCTACTAAATAAATCCGTTTCTTGATGTACCAAGTAAATCTAATATTGATAGTCCCAAACCGTTCTTTAAGTTGATAAATAAAAAGAGAATTTTATTAACTCTATGAACGTCATATGAATAATTTTGAATCCCTTACACGCTATAATATTGTACTTGGTGAGTCTCTATCGCGCTATTCAACTAAGATTTCGACTAATAGTTTGTATGCAACGGCGGGTGTGGCGCCAGGCCGGTAAACTTACTCTTCCGGACACCTGTTACGACTGTTTGTCGTCTATTTTTTTACACGGTGAGCAGTCCATTTGCTGATTACACTTTTTTGCCTCGGCCGTTTTTTTCTAGGACTTCGATTTTTGACTAATGGTTTGGATTGTTCGTACTTGGTTTTATTTTATTTATATCAGCCCAAACATGGCGTTATTCCATTCATTACATCCAAAGATATAAATTTAAATATGTAGCAACATTCGACGTCGTTTACAGATGATATGGTTTGAATCAAACAGGCAGAATATCTATCCAGTCTCGACTGTATGACGAATTCCACCATTGGAACTACTTTCAAGTTCCCGAATTACAAATGACGTCGTGCATGAAGAGGCCTGTGAAGAGTTTTTTTATCTTTCAAGTTTATCCGATTTTCTAAAACAAAGAACAGCTTGGCAAAGACAATTCTACACACCCTTTGAACGCAGCAAGTTAGTGTTCCTAATAAGTCAACCGGTAACCGCATCACAATTGTCTAGGTGTGGGTAAATATTACTTACCGTCATGTAGCCGAGTCTAGATGAATAGTAACGGAGTCTGACGAGGTTTGCCGAGTGGCATGATATGTGAAAAATAATTCCACACCAGTTCATTGCAGGATGACCAGGTGACCACAAAATTGTATCAACTAATTTAAGTCAACTTCACAGTGTACAGTGAATCAGTAAGTAGGACGTTCGTTTGCGAGGTTCCGTGTTCGATCCCGGTGTTGGTCCAGAAAGTTCTCTAGCATTTTCCGGCGTGGTTCCCCCTTATCATTACTGAAAGGACGGGGGACCCGGCAAGTGGTGGAACGAAGAACCGAAGGTCCTTGTACAAATTGGCGTGGATGTACGGAACCTTTACTGTTGGATTTGGAAATAAAAGCTGGACGAGCAAAATGTTTCGTGTTTACACTCAAACCGAAGGGAAGTAAAGGCGTGGAGATTGGCAATATTAAAATACAATTAGTAAACACAAGTTGCAGATTCGCAATAATTAAAATAGTAAATCCAACAGGTTCGCAATAATTAAATATAATTAGTAAACACCGCGTGTAGATTGTATAAATATGCCAGTGTGATGCGGGGCCTGCTACATGAATATATCAAACAACAAAACTAAAACACATCTCCATTGTCTGGTGAATTAGAAACCTTTGATATCAAACTTTATCGTTTCACTCGCTTTTCGTCTTTTCGTCTTTTCATCTTCAGACTGCTGAATCTTTTCGTCAATCATCTTTAGTTGTCCTGGTAACGGTACAGGTATAGGTGGGAGAGCCCGTGTACCCATCTCGCTGTTTTCAACCATTTTGATGTCTTTCCTGTGTGGTACCGTTGGTCGACGATAGTCTGTCCATCTAACCACTATATCTCGCTGTAGTCGGCGTCTTCGTCTTGTTTCCATGAAAAATACAATTAAAGCAATGACTACCATCACCATGACGCCAGCTAATGCGGCTATTGTGAATATAGTTGAATCCGGAAGTGTAGGAGCAGTACCAGTATTAGGTGTAACGTCAGTGATCGAAGGTGTAGCACCAACACCATGTGTAACGTCAGTGATCGAAGGTGTGGTAGCAGTACCATCTGTAACGTCAGTGATCCAAGGTGCAGTACCAGTTCTAGGTGTTACCTCAGCGATCGAAGGTGTAGTAGCAGTATTTGTAATAGGTGTCACTTCAGTGATCGAAGGTGCAGTCCCAATACCAGGTGTAATGTCAGTGATCGAAGGTGTGGTAGCAGTACCATGTGTAACGTCAGTGATCGAAGGTGCAGTACCAGTACTAGGTATTACGTCAGTGATCGAAGATGTGGTAGCAGTACCATGTGTATCGTCAGTGATCGAAGGTGCAGTACCAATGCTAGGTGTCACTTCAGTGATCGAAGGTGTGGTCGCAATACCAGGTGTCACTTCAGTGGTCGAAGGTGCAGTCCCGGTACCAGGTGAAGAAGAAGGAAAAGAAATATCATAGTAAATGTAATCAAACATGTTGCTCCTTCGAATGATACTATCGGATTAAACATGTCGACGATATTCTCTCTGTGTTTAATTATTTCTTAGAACAAGTTCATATTACCAATATGTATAATATTAAATATGTTATTTAAATTAATTATAGATTCAATGTCTGTTCTCCAACATTTACTCTTATACTCGTACTTCAGTTGTCACTGATTCTTTTATTTGCACGCCTACCAATCTCATTCAAACACAGATCCTATTTTCGTTTCGTTTTTAACAGTTCAAAATTTTGTTCTACTTGTCTTGACTACAACAACTATTGCAGACGGGCATACGAAATAAAGTGAGCTACAGGGGGAAATTGTGCCCAGGCACCGTGCCAATATGGCCCACTGAAGTGTAGTGGTCTCGACACGGTACCAGGCACGGCACGCTTAAAGTTTTGTAATGCAAAGGCTCACCAGTCTGAGGACGGTTTCAGTACGGATTACTGCACCGTGACCTTTATTCCCGCGAACTTTGACAGCTCTGTCATCAGTTCCGTCTAAATCAACTGACACAATTGTTTTCATCCGAGTAACTGGCTTTGAATACCGAAATTAACTTTTCTATGACGGGCTCCACATTTGGCGTGCCTGGCTCAGTGCCGAGTAATGTAAATGGGTCAATTTCTTGAAATTTATCACGTCCTGGAACCGTGCTTATCGCGGCCATGTATAAACGGGGCTTTAGTGTATGCCAGTTTGATTTCGGCAATTGACAGCCCACCACTAGCATCCTCTGTCGTCATAATATTCAGGTTAGATAAAATTGGATAATTCTTTTCTGACAATGGTTTTGCGAGATTCGTATTTTGAAATTTTTATTTGGAAAAAATGTTGTACGAGATTTGTTTTTCGTTTTATCTTTCTCATAAAATTTTTATCTTTATATATAGTAAATTTTATCAATATAAAGTAAATTTCATCTTTATATTAGACAAAGAAACAAATTTACAAAGCTGTTTGATAGTCTTACATATGATACCATGGTTTCCGTGATTAGGTAGACCTCAGATATTCGATCTATTTCAATTCTCAGTTTACGTCATCAAATTCGGTTAAAATATGGGCTATTAAAGATATAGATGATAATCAATAGTTAAAATGAAAAGATTCTTATTCCATACCAGTTATAGACATATTTTAATACTATATTTTTATCATATTCCATACTAGATAGAGAAAGATTTTAATAATACATATATCATATAACATTTTGATATAATCATGAGTCGTCCTGACTGTTAAATTCCAGACTAAATCTAATCCACGAGAAATCTAATCCTGATTTTATTTATCCGACACATACAACGCCATTTCACCATTTTACCTGGGCTTTTCTATTAAACGTGGCAAAGAGTAGGGTCGTCTGTCCATCCCCGTGGATTTTCTCTGGGTACTCCGGTTTCCCCCCACTGCTAAAGATCTCTACACGCAAGCGAAATATTGAAATAAATTTAAACCATATGTTATTCCCGAAATTACCTAGTTTGTGTCGAGTGGACGTTAAACCACATTTCCCTCTTTAAGTTTAGTTTAATGGTCGAATGCGAGACATTAAAGCCCCAATAACACTCTTGTTGTAACTGAATAATATGTCACAATCTTCATTCTGGTCAACAAATCGTATTATTTTACAATATTCCAATTAATTGATGATATAAATTTCATCTTAACACACCTATTTTAAAAAATTGGAAAAATTCAACCAATTGATTTGAAAAGTCTAACGTAAACCTTTTTAAATGTGACTTTCGAACCCTCTGGACAAGTAAAATAGGTTGTAATGGATAATTTACACAACAGGTAGGACACTTAAACATCTAGTACTTAGAATAAGGGTATTATTTATTTTCGGGAGCTTCCAAGCCAGCAAAAATGTTATTGTCCCTTTAAGTAATATATTGATATTGTACGAGAAGTGGGGAGGAGAGAGAGAGAAGGTATTAGATATAATAAACATTAAACTGTTCGTACAGACAGACGTAAAACATCTTCATTTTTCAATTTTTCTTTCTTTCTACGCTTTTTTATCGTGTAGAATGTAAACAACGTTTGTGATTGTTGGAGGCCGTGAAATTAATCGACAAATAAACGTCTACAAAACTTCTGAAATAAAACATACTGTTGTTTTTTAAACATTGAAATGGAAGCCAGTGTAAATAACTTATGTATGCTGACTTCCGCTATTTATATACTAAGATTCTTTCAGATATAAGCACATTTATAATTCCGACTAAACACCAATAATATTATGTTAATGGAAATAAAACGAACAGGTTGAACATCTCGTGTATTTCCGCTTCATTCAGTGGTTCTCAACCATTTTGTTGGTTGCGCCGCATTCCAGAAACCATGATCTGACCACGATAACTCTATGAAATATCATCGTTATTTACAGTTCAAATGACGTAATGAGAGAGTGACGTAATGAGAGAAGAAAGACGATCGGTAATGTGACAAAACGTGTATAGATCGAACATTTATATGATTTTCATGAAAACATTGAATTTTCTCAAAAGTTTTAGAGCAGTCCGCCACAACCCCACCAAAAGTGCCTCGCTATCCTGAGGTTGCGAACCCGGGGCTTGATTTAATGGTGGGTGAAGGTGTAATACGTGCGCGTTAGATTATGATGTCTATCATTGGGTCAAGGGTCGTGGTTTCGACTCCCCGCTTGTATCTTGTGGGGTTTCTCCGGGTCCCCCTGTTTCCTCCAAATGCTAAAGATCCCTATGCTAAAGCAAATTATTCAAATGAATAGAACCATGCGTAATTACCATAAATGATTGAGTAGGTTTGGCGTTAACCCCTTTCTCTCTTGTGGGTTTCGTGGGATAAAATTGGATGAAAATGAATTGTCATGTTTTTCCCAGCAACCGGACTAATAAAATGCCGTGTGCTATGGGAGGATGAGAGAGAGAAATTGGGTTTAACGTCCACTCGACAGAAACTAGGTCATATAGTTCAATTTTATTTCAGTGGGTGAGACTGGAGGAAATTGACGCGGTTGAACGTGCGATCATATTTCTTGTCACAAACAAGCGCAGAATAAAAACCATGCCACTTCTAAAGAATGCGTATTCAACCTTTCAGCCACATAACAGTAAAATAAAGATGGATATTACATTCACCCTAACATGAACACGTGAATTAAACCATAGTTTAAATAAAGATGGACATTGCATTCAGCCTAACATGGAATTTCACTTTAAAATCGGATAAAATGATGGCGTCATGTCCTTTATTATTTAACGGATAAATTTGTTTTCTGGTTGGTTGTAAGTAGCACGGTATGATAAATTTGTTTTCCGACTGGGTGTAAGCAGCACGGTATGTTATATACTATTCAAAAAAAGTAGGGGATATTTGATTTTTAAGTGTTATTAAAGTCACCTAATGAAACTGACCAAGAAACAAATGACAAAATGAAATGAAGTTCACATTCATCGATTTATTCCAAATGATCGTTAGACTAAGTAAGGCACAGACTGAACATTATAAGGGTAAACTGATACCCGGGGTCAAACAGCAAAGTTACCACAGCATCACAACAAAGTCAGTAACGGGTAAATCCTCCTCTGTTTGCCAAACAAGCATTGATCCGACGTGGCATACTCCTAATGAGACGTCTAAGGTCATTTTGGTCCAGATTGTCCCATTCCTGTTGCAACGCAGCAGCAAGTTCTTGGACATTGGCAGGACGTTGTTGACGTTGACGTAACCTCTGTCCAAGCATGTCCCAGACATGCTCGATGGGGGAGAGGTCGGGACTCAGTGCTGGCCAAGGTAATGTGGTGATGTTCTGTTGTTGGAGGTAACCTGTAACGATCCTGGCCCTGTGACATCTTGCGTTGTCATCCTGGAAGATGAAACGGCGGCCATGACGTCGTGCGAACGTCACAACATGGACTGCCAAGATGTTGTCCCGGTAGTACTGACCTGTAACACGCCCTGCAACAACATGTAAAGCCGTTCTTCCAGCAACAGTGATGCCTCCCCACACCATAACAGAACCACCCCCAAATCGATCATGTCTGATGACGTTAACGTCTTGGAAGCGCTCGTTTCGACGACGCCACACCCTCCTACGTCTGTCCAAAAAATCAACAGTGAACCTTGACTCATCTGAAAACATCACATTGCTCCAGCGTCGATTATCCCAGTGTTGACGAACCCTACACCAACGACGTCTTGCCTGAATGTGATGATGTCTCAAACAAGGGATCACGCGAGGACGTCGGGCGCGAAGGTGACCCCTATGCAGTCGATTCCGAATCGTCTGGCCACTCGCTCTCACACCAATGTCTGTTTGAAGACGAGCGCTGATCTGATTTGCTGTGATGACACGATTTCTCAAGGCCAAGGGACGCATAAATCGATCCTGGGCTTGAGTTGTCGCCCTTGGTCGACCCGAGCGTGGTCTGTCCTGTACAGATTGTGTATCACGGTATCTGGACCATAGCCTGCTTATGACAGACTGAGAAACATTCATCGTCCGCGCCACAACCGCCTGTGTTGTGCCGATCTGTAGCATGCCAAGGGCACGTAACCTTTCATTTTGAGTAAGCCGACGCATATCAAAATTTGTTTTCTGGTCACTAAAACAATTAAACTGATGTTTCCACCCTGGAATTCAATGCCACAATGACTGTAACATTCAAAGTCAGAGTCGTGCAAATCTTGGGTTGGACCCCCATGATGATCCCAAGCATCACCTGCATTCCATGCGGTAGCTATTGGTGCGTTTGGGCGTCACATGTAACTGGAAATGTTTCTTCTGTTAGGTTCTATAGTGACTTTTTTCGTAGTCATTTGCATATTTTAGTATTATGCCCCCAAAATCAAATATCCCCTACTTTTTTTGAATAGTATATTTAGGCGAAATTAGAAATAAAACAGTTTAAAACCTCTATTATGTTCGATGATACTTCTCCTTCATCATCAGTACTTCCGTACTATTCTTAAGTATGGAACATCGTTCCAGGCACCATTGAAACTAATGTAATGATTAGGACAACAATAGGGTTTTAAACACAGAACATGATTTTAATAATGGAGAGAGCGAATATGTCGTTACTCTTCAATAAGCAGGAAACGATCTAAAAACAGTAGTTCCGTGTAAGTATAGAACAGTGTTTTAGACAACCTTGATATTATTAAGATGATCTAGAATATAATCGAGTGTTTGACATTAAAAATCATTTTACAAATAGAGAGGAGGAAATACGTCTTTCTTTCAAGCAGGAAACGATCTTAAAACTCGAATTTATTTTTGATAGAATACACCATGCTTCTTGTTCAAGATACTTGAATACCAGACATCTCGCTTGTTAATTATCCTGATATTATTGTGGTCTGTAGAGATTTCAACATAATTGCCAAGGGTCACTTTCCATTTTGATTGACAAGAAAAACTTATTGGATTTTGTTATGCGACTATAATATAATGTGGATGTCAAGGTACTCCAGGCATCATAAGATACAAAAAACAGTATGTATTATTCCATAATGTCTACATGAAGGCCTTAAAGGCTTCTTTGTGACTTCAGATTAATTGTCTACATGGTAACTAGGCTTATCTCAGCAACTTTTAAGTCAACTCGAGTCAATCGTAAGCATAAAGCTGATTAAACATCTAATAAATGTAAGTCCCGTTAGCAATCTTGATCCCAGAGATAAATCTATCCCTTGTTTGTCTCTAGTAAACCTCGCCGTCGACCATTTTGAATGTCATGTGATGTAACCTTCCGTCGGTCGCTTCGCAAAGATCCAAGATGGCACTACAACCTCACATTTCTTCAGAAATTTCACGTATAATTCGAATAACTCACAGTGTGCGCTAAAAATACTTCCCGGTATATCATCCAGTCGGTTGTTTTCGAATGAACGTTTGATATCAAGATGTGGAAAATGTTCGAAGAATCATTAATATCTAACTCATACAAGGAACAGATGCCCGATTCTCCAGATATCTATCGCATATCATTCTAACAAATCCTGCCAATCAGTAGCCACTTGGGCGGTGCTAAGGAACCAGTTTCACGCTGATTGAGATCTGGAATCGAAATAGTCCATGATGGCAGTTGAATATCATTTAACGTCCACTAACATGTCTATAGGGACAGCGCTGATGATGATAAGCATACAGTTAGACTCGGGGTTCTATCACGTGCACGTCCATCACAAGACCTCGGTTTTACCCCAACCTGAACGACTGGACATGTTCCTTGCCCCCACCCCACCCCGTCCTGCATGACTGACAAGGAACATCCCAGCCCAACACCTTGGTAACTAACCTAATGCCTTACTGACTTTGGACCCATGTACACATTTGGTGTACACGTAAACGATCCCTTGACGATCCCTCTCTATCTCTATCTCTCGCTCTCTCTCTATCTCTATCCCTCGCTCTTTCTCTCTCTCTCAAATGGAGCGCGCTGTAGACAGCGGGTATCGTCAGACGCCCCATGGTCTTGAGCATATTGAAATGATGTGGTAACTTTAGTAATATTAATATTATTGGCATAACCATGTAATTGGTAACTAAAGCACAACCCGCACCCTGGAACATGTTTGTAAAACGCCATGTGTGTATGGAAACGATGGGATTGTTTGAAAACATAGACAAATAAAACCTATTGATACAAAAGTGCGAATTTTATGTTCAACAATTCAATAAAAACTACCACCGTGATATAATAGAACTTAAAACATTTATATCACCATAGTTTTCACATTTAGATAAAACCAAGTATTTTACCAAATGGAAATCTTTTATAATGGTATTAGTCTGTATAATTCAGGAATTTATTTCCAGGAATAATGGTGTTAGTGTTTCCCTTGGTAGTTTCCGATCAGCTTGTATCCTGACAGTTTTATGGATATGATACAAACTGAGTGTATACGTCATGTCACAGGAAACACGACGATTGAAGAATGGCTGGTGAATTGACTGGCTGGTATATTTGTGTTTAGGAAAAGCTTGGGATTGACGTTCTTAACGAATGAATTAAAACAAAAATGGCTGGTAAATTGTATGGGTGATGTATCTATGGTTATACAATGCTCGCCATTGAGGTACTTAACGAATGAATTAAATGGCACAATGTTGTAAATGATTCCCAAGAGAAATTTATTACAATCTGAAAGGGTTAATTTTCAGCCTTAACGTGTTGTTGGAATATTTAATCAGGCGTAATTCCCCAAATGATAATTGTACTATATATTAAGATTTGACATTATCGAAAGTAAACAACTTCAAACACATCAGAAGAAATAAATGAAGACGGTATGCTATGAGGTAAATTTTGCCCAGGCAGCGGGATCTTTTACTTGCATACACGGGACCATTAGCTCAGTTTTAAGAGCAGAACAGTAGGACGTTAAAACCCCTTTTTTTTGCATTTTCACGGCTTCGGCGCGATTTCAAAATTGGCAATATTCTGGTTGAAAGCTATAACCAACTGAACCAACTACGGCCACAATGAATACGGTGGAATCAAAAAGTGGTATAACGTCGGTCCCTGACGGAGCATTAGAATTAGTTATTCCGATCCATCCAGTAGTTCCAGTGGCTTCTGAATAGTCTTACCATTCATAGGTAGTTCCAGTCGATGATTCTGAATAGTAGTACCATTTATCAGGCACACGTCTTGTCCATTCTGAATAATCCTACCAGTAATAAGAAGTTGCTTCCATTGTAGACATGCGATACCTTCGAGAGATACAGAAGATCATGTGGCTATGTGGGTAAGACGCTGGCTCGGCAGCTTGGAGGCCGGGTGTTCGATCCCGATTTTGTTGGTCGACAAAATTCATCCTCATTTTCCGGCCTGCCAAGAATAGCTGTCTAGTCGGATGGGACGAAAGACCGAGATCCCGTGTACAGATTGGCGTACACGTAAAAGATCCCTTTGCTGTAGTGCAGTTGCCCGGGCAAAATTTCCCTCCCAACACATTGTATGGCATATGCCCGTCTTGATTGGCCCAGTTCGGAGCAGAACAGTAGGACGTTATAAACCTCATTTCATATGGAAGAAACCAATCGAAAATTTTAGTGAGGTATTTAATGTTTGCTGTGTCTATGTCCGAGAAACCGTGTCCTTGTATCCCCAACAATATCTGATCATCTTTCAAATTACTGTGGAATGTCGCAAATTTGTTGCTTGGCAATATTATTTTTTATATAAAGCTGCAGTTTGTTTTTTATAATGATAATAATAATTTATATTTGTATTTCCACGCATGAAATTACTCAAAGGCAGAAATATCTACCACTGACTGTTGTATTCTGGTATAGTAACGATTGGTGGGAGAACTGATAAATATGGCTAAAGGGAGATAACACCTTTAAATTTAACTAGGTGGACTGCACAATACGAAAATTTTAATGTTTTGTGTTGGTTTTTTTTTTGGTTTTTTTTATTAATAATAATAGTAATTGTGTACTAGTCTTGGATTGACAACCATGTGATGAAAATTTTGATTAAAATCTAATGCTGGCTATTGAAGATGCCAAGTTCTTTGTTTGACAAAGTAATGGTTATGAATATTAAACTCAATCACAACACAACTCAAAGACTAATATTTAGAGAGAGAGAGAGAGCGAGAGAGAGAGAGAGAGAGAGAGAGAGAGATTAACCTACACTCGACACAAACTAGGTCATTTTGGGAATAACATATCATTTAATTTTATTTCAATGGTTTGACAGGCGACCCTACTCCTTGTCACGTACAACCAGGGATTCGAAACCACGCCAGTTGACCCAAGGACAGGCTTTATGATTTAGCGCGCACACAACCCCCTAATATTTAGAAAGAATGTTATGTACAGTGGCAGATCAAACGCTTTAAATTATATACAGATCTATATTTCGTTTCGTTTTGTTATACTTCCGATGGTCTCTATTACGTTGTAGTGGGAGGTTGCGTCACGGGTCATACGAGAGGCTTTTGCTTCTATGACGTCAGACATTTCATTAACCAATCAACGTAATACCCACACTTCTGTGTTTTATTTGCTAATCCCTCACCTCAGCAAGGAAGTGGGCTATATGGCAACTATTCCAAATTCTAGGGTAGTAAAGACAAGTAAAAACGAAATTGTGAACTATATAAAACGAAACGAAATAAGAAGCGTGTTTAAATCATCTCACTTTCTTATTTCAAATAATGATGAAATAACTTGAATCGCCAAATCGAAGTGCTGTTTTACGAGGGTGTCGCTTGTTCTAACATCACTAGCAATAATTAATGAAATTGTGCTTTTAATAAACCAGTGCCCAGAACTGTTTAACGGTCGCAATAACGAGGTATCGCTATAGGAAACCAAGCTGATTGGGACCATGGCTGATTGGGACCACATTCCAGGCTTATTCGGACCACCACTAGGCTGATTCGGACCACCACTCGGCTGATTCGGACCACACAATAAAAAAAACAAAATACTAGAAACTAAGATTTTGATATTGAATGCAGTGTAAAAGGATTTTATCTAGGCTATAGCCTGACTATAATATGTGCTTTTATGTATGTCAATTTATGTTGTATAATGCATTTTGTTGTCACGGTGACATAACCTCAAATTTCACAAATACAGAACAGTATCAAATATTACAGATGCGCTGTTTTAATATCAGATGTGTTCACTTGTGCAGAAAGTCGTTCTGATGGGACGTAAAACCCAAAACCCAACTCCCATATATATATTGGCATATACATAAAAGAACTATACCGTTGGAATTCGAAATAAGAGTAAATTAGTATCGCTGGAGACAACCACTAATTAAATCTAATAAGTAAACACAAGTTGAAGATTCGCAATAATTTATTCTAATTAGTTAACCCAACTCGGGGATTCGCAGTATTTAAATCTAATTAGTAAATACAAATTATAGATTCGCAGTAATTAAATTGAATTAGTAAACACAACTGGGAGATTCGCAGTAATTAAATCTAATTAGTAAATACAAGTTGAAGATTCACAGTAATTACATTAATTAGTAAATACAAATTATAGATTCGCAGTAATTAAATCTTATTAGTAAACACAACTTGAAGATTCGCAATAATTATACATAATTAGTAAACTTGGAGATTCAAAGTAATTAAATAAACACAATTTTAATCAGTTAACGTAACTTACAGATTGCAAACGTTCCAATGCGATGCGAGCCCTTTCAAATAACCATAGCCAAATATAAACAATCCCTAATAACATTTATTGTTGATATAGATCCCTTAGCAACATTTAATATCCACCTTCATTCTATTTCATCAAATTCTTCTTCTTCAACAGGTTTGTTCTTTTCGTCTTGTTGACAAGCAGCGAGTTGACCTAGTGTTATTGTTCCATTGTTTATGCGGTTTTCTTGCATCATTTTTCTAAGGCCTGGTAGAAGTGGGGGTGCCGGTATTGGTTTTTCCGATGAACGACTTTTGAGTTGGCCTGGTAGAAGTCTTTGAGGCGGACGCTTTCTGAAAATATCTGTCTGGTTTTGAATTTTCGGGAGTTCCTTAAGCATACCGAATTGTTTTGCACTGTCAGCTTTTTTCATCTGTTCCTCCATTATCTTTATCTGCCCTGGCAGCGGCTTCGGTACTGCCGGAAGAGATCGTTTTTCCAACTCGCTTCCTTTAAGCCCGTAAATGCCTATCCCGGATCGTATGCGCCGTCTTTTCTTTCTTAATATTCTAAATAATATTATTGACATCATGCCTGTAGCCAACAGACCCCCAGCTAATCCGACAACTGTGAATATAGTGGAATCGGAGAGGTCTTTATCCGGAGGCGGCGGTGTAAATCGGGTTGCTATTTTAGTGGTCAACGGACTAACCCAATGAGCCATTCCTTTCCTCCAAATAGTATATAAGGTAGTTTCACTCGTTTCTCAATGTTTGCCCCTTTCAACGGTAAAATGCTAATAAACACGTAAACGGTGTATGTAAACGTTACACTTTCTATATAATGATCGCAGATTACTGTGTCATTTAACCCATTGTTATATTAATATCTAACATTAAAGGGCAATATTGGCGCCATTCATTATCACATCACATATTATGTGACAGATATGCTTAAACACGTTCCAAATATGATTTAATTTTAACACAGAGATCATTGCAACGAAGTGACAACGAAGGTAAAAGGAAATCACGAGTTATCCATCTATATAACTGACTGAAATGAGCGGGTGACAACAGATACACGGGCGAATTTCTGCTCATTGATAATTCCTTCGAAGACCAAAAGTTGTTAAGTGAGGATGTGATGAGAGATCACCTGATGATTCAAAAGAGTACTTGAATGTTACTAGATAAGGGAAAACGAGACAAATAGAAATAGCCCGGACTCAGTGAACATATGTTATCGCTCGTCACGTCATTCAGTTATATAGAAGGATAACTTGTGTTTCGTTTTGGGATCGTCGCTTTCGTTTCTTGAAATCTTCATAGCGTATCTATCATAGCCATGATCATGATCTCTGTGTCAAAAGTATATCCGGAATGTGTTTAACCAGTTCTATCACATATGTGATAATGACTGACAGCATTATTGTCCTTTAAGTAAAGTGCTAATTGTACCTGCAATGCATTTAACCAGTTCTATCAACGTATATGACTGACACCAATATTGTCCTTTAAAACGTGGGAGATATATACGTAATCTCAATCCCTTTCCTATAAAGATCTTAGTTTCGTTTAACGCATTACTATATTTATATATAACATTAAATGTGCTGTTCCAAGTAATAGTCAATCTCTCTGTTGTTGTTTATGGAAGATCGAATGTCCAATGCAATAAATACGATGTTATGGACAGGTTGATTTAATTAAATTATTTACATTTTTAATAAACTCTCCACTAATCTCTAATTGACCACACTATTGTTTCATTTAATAATGAACCAGATGCTGCCATATGTATAATGATCAAGTCATTTTGTTCCATATTATTGATAGCCCGTGTTAAAGCCCCAATAACACTCTTGTTGTAATTGAATAATATGTCCCAATCTTTATTCTGGTCAGCAAATAGTATTATTTTACAATATTCAAATAAATTGATGATACAAATTTCATCATAACACACCTAATTTAAAAAATTGGAAAAATTCAACTACATGATTTGAAAAGGTTAACGTAAACCTTTTCAAATGTGACTTGGATTTTAAAATATTTTCGAACCCTCTGGACAAGTAAAATATGATGGAATGGATAATTTACACAACAGGTAGGACACATAAACATCTGGTACTTAGAATAAGACTATTATTTATTTTCTAGAGCTTCCAAGCCAGCAAGAGTGTTATTGTCCCTTTAATATAAATTGGTTTTGGTTTTTCATATAAATCAGACCAGCTTTGGTGGCTGACCAGATACGGCTTTATAGAATATATAGTATGCTAGAATAAAATGTTGAATCCAGATCATCTTTTATTTCTGTTAATTCAAACTATGTTATAATCATAATTTGGTGACTGTGGTTGTATGGAAAGATACAGAATAGAGTAGTGGCAGCCGAATTGTCTCCTGTTTGAAATAAATACAGAACAAGTAGAAGTCAGAAAGGTACATTTGCTTTGTTATTTGTTATTTTTCGTAAAAATGGCTGAACAAGGAGATGTTTCTGCGCTATTTCAAGGTTTAACTGGGGAGTTAAAAGGCTTGTCAACTACTTTAAAACACCATGGCGTTTCTCAGTCGAATCATTTGCAACTTGGATAAAAAGCATAGAGAAATATGCAATTTTAGCTGAAATTGCCATTGATAAAGTTAAATTAATCGCTTATAAATCTAGTAAAGGTTCTGTTAGTGGCTTTTTAAGTAGACATTTGGCCGACAATCCAAATTGTACTTGGGAACAAGTAAAAAAAGAACTATCAAACAGATATGGTTCAGTTGCTGACCCTCAGTATGATTTAGTGGTTTTACAAAACGCCCGTCAAGGTAGATACGAAAATGTTCAAATATTTGCTGAGAGATTATTAGATTTGGCTAAAAATGCATACAATGCACAGGAAATTGTTTTAGTATTAATACCAGTGCGGATAGGAAACCCTGTTACTGCTAGTTGTTGTTTTACTTACTGCATATATTTGCCAGTAGTTGTTTTAGTTACTGCACATATTTACTACTAGTTGTTTTAGTTACTGCATATATTTGCTAGTGGTTGTAGGTAATATATAAATACTTTGCTCTTCCACATGCAAAACACCAATCATCTGAACCTCGAATGTTAACTGCGTGTTGTAATGTGATATTTTACATACAAGAACGTTTATATATTTTATATCATTTTCATTATGCTTTTTTTTTAAATATATGAATAATGTTAATTTAATCAACCTATCAATAATATAATGATTAATGCATTGGAGAAAAAAACAATTTTAGGGACGGTATGTATTTACTTGGAGGAAAGCATTTTGAAGACCCGTCTTATTAATCAATCCAGACTACCGCCTTGTAACCTCTTCAATACCCCCTAGCTCCCAGAGAGAGGGAGAGAGAGAGAGAGAGGGGGGGGGGCGACGGGGGACGAGAGAAATAAGGATCCAGGTTCAACATCCACTCGACACAAACTAGCTTTGTAGGGATCCGTAGCAGTGGGAGGAAATCGGAGGACCCCACCCCACAACTGACTGGTAGACATTGTTGACTATCAAATTCCATTTGTAACATATACAAGCCTTCCTACTCAAATTCTAAAATTTACTAATTGTTTTATTATGTGTTATGCACGGCTCGCTATTGGCACGGGATCTTTAACAATGAGATAATGTAACAGAAATGTTATACTTACAATAAACCCGTATGAAGCAGATAGATAATTAACGTAACACGAGTCTTATCATTAACCAGATACAGATATTAATATATATTTTCTATTGTATTTATTTTATATATCATAAAAATAAAATGGGGTTTAATTTCCGCCCTTTCTGCATCGACTGGAACATATTTCCCGGACAAGAGCGTCATTGCTGGGTTCCAACAATCGGGGTAATTGTCCTTTACCGTCTTCCAATTCAGGGGGGTTGCGATGGCCTATGTGAGCGTATGTGGCATGAAGATAGGGCGCCTTCTCAACCTCGTGGGTTTCCTCCGGCACTCCGGTTTCCTCCCACTGCTAAAGACCCCTACGCCCAAGCGAATTGTTGAAATAAAATTGAAACCATATGTTTCCCTTTGTCAGTGATGCAGGACAGAGGGTCTGACAATGACAGCTGTCTAGTCGTTCGGATGGGACGAAAGACCGAGGTCCGGTGTACACATTGGCGTGCACGCAAAAGATCCCTTGGCAGTTTGAATTCGATATAAGACTAGGCAGTAGCGCCGCTGCCCGGGCAAAATTTCCCTCATAGCACACTGTATGGCGTATGCCTGTCATCATTAGCCCGGGTTAGGAGCAGAATAGTAGGACGTTGAACCCTATTTCACTTCATTTCAGTTTTCTGCTTTTCTATGACGTCAAAAACCGTAATTGTCGGTGCCTAGTCCATGTTGAAATCGTACCCATTTTCCTTCTATTTAAAGGGACGTTGGGTTGGAAATAACTGGACTTTTTTATAAATCAAAGGGATATAAGTTAGGTAATCTTGGACAAAGAGCTGACAGTTCTCGATATAGTAGTTAAAATATAGATAGTGAAAAGAGCATACCTTAAAAAATGTCAGATATAATTATATGCTAGCCTTCCCTGTCATTAGCATCGTTACTACTTTACCCTAGTCTCGATTACGCAGTTTCACGCTAACCGCATCAAGCAGAAAACGTATTTGAATCCTCTGAATATCGCAGGCATCCGATGACATCGAGTGTTGATTTTGGTATTAGTAAATTACTTAATGCCTAATTAATAATTTAGAAAACATTTCATGCCTAAAGAAAGACCTACAATAGGTAGATTTAGCTCTTGATCGAGAAAATATATCTACGACTAGGCTAATAAAAACAGGCATATGCCATGCTATGTGCTATGATGAAAATTTTGCCCAGGCAGCGGCGTTACGGCCTGATGTCAATAATTCGCTCGGGCGTAAGGGTCTTTAGCAGTTGGAGGACCCAGCGAAAACCCACGAAGGTAGACAGGCAACCCTACTCCTTGTCAAGTACAACCGGGTATTAGAAACCACGGGTTTCTCCCACTGATATAGACACCCTTTGAAATAAAATTGAAAGAAATGTTAGTTTCGATTCAGAAATAACCTAGTTTAAACTCCCCTCTCCTCCCCCCGCCCCTCCCTCTCTCTCTCTCTCTCTCTCTCTCTCTCTCTCTCTCTCTCTCTCTCTCTCTCTCTCTCTCTCTTGTATTATTCGGTTGTAACATATGTGGCACAGTGAGAAGAGGGCGTGCAAATAAGATTACAAAATGCTGTATTTTCTCTTTCAGAAATTAAGTTTAGCTTCTAAATAAGCAGGCGCCAGCCATGTTACTGCGCAGCTTCCGGTTTCTTAATGTACGGATTCAACCACAATCTACTTTGGCGGCAGTCAAGTCATGTGATGAGATTCCAGGGCCGCTACAACCACCACTTTATAAACTGCATTCAGAACTGAGGAAGAATTTCGGCAGATCACACAAAATGTTTCAGGAATTTCATAAAGAATTTGGGCCTGTATTTCAGTATAAAATTCCGATCGCCTCCATACAACATTTCTTTATTTCCGATCCGAATTGTTTAGAGGAGTTACTACGCCAAGATGACAAACATGTCCGGGCTCCAGTACCAATATGGAATGATTACAGAGCGAGGGCAAAGCAAGAATTTGGAGTTTTAACAGCGTAAATATTAAGTTTTATGTAAAGGCAGGGGGACACTAGCCACAGGTATGTTGAAATGTCGGCAGGGTCAAAAAAAAGAACAAGAATTAATGATCACATGTGGCAAGACTACTCATGGGGATACACCAAAAAACGATTGAATGAAAATTTTCTATAGACCCCTTTTGTGGATGAGCCCCCAATTCGTGAAAACATAAACTAAATAAAAACAATATGCAAATTCCGTATGAACGATTCTAATTATTCACTGAATTTACATTAAAACATCCATCTTGCACTTTACCGATGTCTAGAACAATATTGTATACCCCCATCAGACCGGGGCAGCCCCCCTAATACGCTGCTACGACGACAGAAAATGGACTCAGGGCGCGTCAAGATCGCCATAATCGTAGTGAAAGCATGGTTGCAACGCCAGGTATCACGCTGAGGTCTCCATGGTTGCAAATGGTCACCGAGTCATGACGTTTGTCTTGAGCACGGTTCAGCCATATGACCATAAAAAGCTGTAAAAACGTGGTTGGGTCGTGAAGTCCTTACTACGCTACTACGGCGACGAAAAAAGCTCTCAGAGCCCGTTCAGATCACCAAGTGTGGCAAAAGCGTTGTGGAAACGCCAGATATCGTGCTGTGGGCTCCATGGTCGCCAATGATCGCTGAGTCACTGCGCCATGGTTGTATTAAGAACTCCATAAACGCAGTGGGAACCTCATAACATCTCCATAGGTGCAGTGGTAGCCCCATGAAATCGTCGTGCAATCGTGCAACGGTGGTGAAATCGTAACATCGCCATGACAACGCCATAAGGACTCAGAACGTTTGGTGGGGTCACGGCCTACGCGCGAAAGTTGTGGTAAAGGCAGTAGGCACCGTTACAAATTTTACCATTTTCGCAGCGTCTGTGCCATGTGTGTACTGCACACATACTACGTTTATAGAGATGTTAGCACGCTTGTCTTGCGACCGTCGCGACCCACCACGTTTTCTCAGCCTTCCAGGTCATATGGCAGAACCTTGCTTTGAGCATGTTCAAAGCAAACGTCGTGACTCGGCGATCATTGGCGACCATGGAGTCCACAGCACGATATCTGGCGTTTCCACCACGCTTTTGCAACACTTATGGGGATCTTGACACTCTCTGAGGCCAGGACCTTCGCGACCCAACGACTTTTTCACAGCTTTCCAGGTCATATGACAGAACGTCGTGACTCGATGACCATTTGCAACCATGGAGACACAGCGCTATTATTGTGATCTTGACGAGCTCTCAGACCATTTTCCGTCGTGATAGCAGCGTTTGCAGGGCGCCGCCCCGGTCTGATAGGGGTATAACATGTTCTTCTAGACATCGGTAAAGTGCAAGATGGATGTTTTAATGTAAATTCAGTGAATAATTAGAATCATTCATACAGAATTTGCATATCCTTTTTATTTAGGTTATGTTTTCATGAATTTGGGGCTCATTCAAAAAAGGGGTCTATAGAAAATTTTCATTCAATCGTTTTTTGGTGTATCCCCATGAGTAGTCTTGCCACATGTGATCATTAATTCTTGTTCTTTTTTTTGACCCTGCCGACATTTCAACATACCTGTGTAGCGGATTCATACTTTACGGCAGATCCTGAAAGTCGTAACGGATTAGTCGTGTATTAGTGGTTTCAATTTTTAACAGCGTAAATATTATCTTTTATTTAAAGGCAGGGTGACACTATCGGATTCATCCTTTACGGCAAGTCCTGAGTAAAGTCGTAACGGATTAGTCCTGTCGAATAGGATTCTCGGTATCAACTCAGTTGAATGCAACGTCAGCTGTTTGGAGATACAGGTGGATTCACGGTGGCTCAGTGAGTAAGACGTTGGCTTGCTAACCTGGATATCGTATGTTCAATTCCTGTGTGCACCCCCCCCCCCTTGTCCACGATGCAGACCAAAAGGCGTAGCCGTTCAGATGGGACGAAAAATACAGGGGAAGTTAAAGATCCCTAGACAGTTGGAATCCGATATACTAGTAGACCGTAGCGCCACAATAGTCCGGGCTCATAGCACACTGCATGGCGTATTCCCACCTTCATTAGCCCAGTTCGGAGCAGATCTGTAGCACGTTAAACACCATTTCATTCATTTATTGTATATATCCTTTTGTCAGAGGTGCAAGACATGCGCATTATGTATAATCAAAGAATTATTACATTGAATTGACAGAGATGGCAAAAATTGGGGACGGATGAGAAAAATCGTCGATAAGCCGATGTTGAAATCAAAGACAGTGGAAACCTACGCTGATGATATAAACATAGTGGTTGGCGATCTACTCGACAGATTTGAACGAGTAAGAAGCCCAGATATGGTCGTCGAGAATTTATCCTCGGAACTTTTTAATTGGGCTTTGGAGTGTAAGTTCAAATATATTTCACTCATTTGTTTTGTAACCTGGGTGATCAAATTCTGGGATAATTATCTGGTTTGTATCCGACATCATTAATCCACGCCCTCATTGACTATAATGTTCATTTCTATGGGTATTGGGTGGCCGAATGTTGATCAGAAGTTCTGTCATTCCTTCTAATGGCGCCGTAACCAGAGAGAGGGAATTATTGGTGGCCTGTGTCCGGGTTTTATTTTGGTGTTGGGTGCGAATAGTTAGCGCATGCGCTTCGAATCATAAGGCCGGTCATGGAGTCAACTGATGTAGTTTCCATTCCCCGGTTACACATGACAGGGAGTAGAGCGAACTGTCCAAACCAATGGATTTTCTCTGTGTCATCCCGTTCCCCCCCCCCTACTACTCTTTATTGAAATAAAATGCTACCATATGTCAGTTCCGAAATGCCTAATTTGTGTCGAGTCGACGTAAAACCCAATTTCACTCTATAATGATAATTTCAGATATATTTACCCGGCTCAAACGCTTTTCCTCTATCTTCGTTCGGCCGAACTCCCTCCAGCATAGACAGAGTAGCACCAGAATCTGGCTATATATTGCTTCCAATCCCGTGTGAGGTTGACCATTGAAACTTTAAGATACTTAAATTTGGAGGAGCATTTAGACGACAAAAACACCGATGCATGTTAGATAAAATAATTTAATACAATCGAATCCAACTCAAAAGGTTTTTCCGTCGATTTGTTTAATTTTGTGCATGGATTGGTCGTGAAATTGGATATCTTTCTCGCAAAACTGCATCATCGGTATCGGCGCCTTTTTGTATGCCTTAATGTGTCGGCACCAAACATGGTACTGACTGCCAAACATGGTACTAACTGCCAAACATGGTACTGACTGCCAAACATGGTACTGACTGGAACTGACGGACGGCCAAACAACTATTCAAGGGTTTGTGAATGTTGCCACGAATACTTTCATCACCTATTTATTTAATTCTATTTTAAGCAATTGGAACAATTTTATACGAGAAGAGAATGGGTAGTTTATCTGACGTCAGAGATCCAGAAAATGACAAGTTTATCCAGTCCGTTAGAAATATATTCACTAGTACTGTATATTTGTTGTGGCTACCGCCTATGTTTTCCCGATTTTTTATGAGAAGCCAGTGGAAAATTCACGAAGAAGCATGGAATACGGTATTTAGAATAGGTAAATCTCACCTTATGTTTCTGGAATTATAGAGAAATAAGGAGGGGGGTGGTGTTGTATCATAGGGTCTGTCATGCACTATAAACCTCAGAATGCCTCGTTCGGTATTTCTGGTTTAACGTCTTACTGTTCTGCCCCTATACGGCTCTAATGAAGACGGGTACAGGGGGCAGCGAAACTATTGCCTACTGTTATATAGCATTCCAACTGCCCAGGGATCGGATACGTACACGCCAATATATACATGGGGCCTCGTTTTTTCGTCCCATCCGAACGACAAGACAGAAATGAAATGAGAGTTTACCGTCGTAATTTTTTGCAGCGACAGGGATAATGAAGATGCGCATACTGTGGGGTATAAGGGAAATGTCATAAGGTCTTTACGTACACATCATTATGTAGACATTGAAACTGACGAGTAGGTGCACATGTAGCTTCCCAGGCAAAATATGCAGGAAACTGGGCAGCTAAGCCTTATTTCATTTCTATTCTGTTAAGGTTACGAGTGGGGTGGTCACGTCTTCCATATTGAGAACGCAAAATCCTTGAAAGCATCTCATCGTTCGTCCTCAATCGGTCCCCATAAGCCTCATAGTAAGTTAAACCCTATTTCGTGTCATTTTCCATAAATATCACCACCTTCTGGGAGAGTCAGAGTCAGTATTATTTGACGAATTCCAACTACTGCTGCAATCACTGATAGGCTTATTGTGCCTCCAGCATTATTTTTTTTCCTTCAGCAAATCCAATTTTAAACATTGGAAAAATCAATAAAGGTGTATGTAAGTAAACAAATGTGTCCCATTCTGCCCGGACCAGTACACAATGCACGTGCCATTGAGCCAATGATTAATGCCGCGTGATGTGACGTCACATGCTAAAGGCCATCATCTTTTACAGGGCTGTTACATAACTTTCGTAATCCACTGTGTAAAAGATTGCAACCGTACGTTTACGTGCACGCTGGGGTGTACTTGGGACTTGAGTTTCTTCGTATCATTAGATAACTAGGGGTTGTCACATGCCAGGCTCTCGGTCCTACAACATCGACAAGACGAAACTACACCGGGATTGTTGTTTCTTACCAGGACCTCCTTCCTACAACATCGACAAGAAGAAACTAAGCCGGATATTCCACGTGAACTTTCTCGGTCAACACTGTGATCGCTATACCAGTGACACTGGAAATTGGGGTGAACTTCCTCGGTACCGAACCCTGGAGAACCAGCATCTCCTGAAATATTTAATGTGTACTGTTTTACAGCTGAGAAGTGTGTCACTGAAAGACTGGAACAAGTTAAGGATGTTTCAAGAAGCGAGGGTGACGAGGTGGGAATTATCGAGTATTTGGCTGAAAGAATGCCACTTAAAGAAGTATACGCTAATATTACAGAACTGATGGCCGGGGGTGTAGACACGGTAGGTCATTATATTTATATACAAGTTTCTGTTCTAGATGTAGGGAATGTGAACCTAATGGGGTGGTATGCCACGATCTTTCTAGATGTAGGGACATTATATCTAAAAGACGGTATGTCACGATATTTCTAGATGTAGGGAAAATATATATCTAAAAAACGGTATGCCACGATCTTTCTAGATGTAAGGAAATTATATCTAAAAGACGGTATGTCACGATATTTCTAGATGTAGCGAATCTGGGCCTAATAGATGGTATGTCACGATATTTCTAGATGTGGGGAATCTGGACCTAATAGATGGTATGAGACAAACACAAACATGTTTCACCAGTGTACATATCAGCGTAATCGTAAAAGAAACCCTGGTAGAGTATACGGAAACGCATGTTCTTGAAGCAACGACCGCGTGTTTTACAACATCTAGACGTTGCTAGACTGGTCTGCTATCACTATAAACCTCAGATTGCCTCGTTCGGCATTTCTGTCCAAACGAGGTAAAAAAAAAATGCCTCGTTGTCTGCAGTTCCAAAACGAGTTTTTTTAAATTGCCTTTTTTTTGGAACGAGGTATTTCTGTCAGAACGAGGCTTGGTAAAATGCCTCGTTTACTAAACGTGGTTTTTTCAAGATAGTTATTAGCGGTATATCGGCCAATTTGTAAAAATTAAAATTTATGTTATTTAATGCGAAAATAAAACCAGTTCAAACTATATTATTATCAGAGAAATTGACAAGACAAGAATACACACATTCGGTGCAGACACACAGCTATACCTTGATTAATTGATTGCCCCCAATAAAATGTCACAACACCACAGTTGTTTCTTAACACCTATACCTGATTGGGGCAATAAATCAATCAAGGTAGCTATGTGTCTATACCTGGTTCCAAAAAAAGGGCAATTTAAAAACCTCGTTTTGGAACTGCAGACAACGAGGCATTTTTTTTACCTCGTTTGGACAGAAATGCCGAACGAGGCATTCTGAGGTTTATAGTGTATTCTAGAAGTGATAGCTACGTTATCTCCCTTTAATGTAGGCACGTGAACATTAGCTAACGACAAATCGGGGGTTGTGGCACAAACACACTCAAATCAAACATGGCGATCTCCAGGGAAACCTTAACAGTGAACGAACCTTGAACTTTGCAACTCGGTTATCAGTGTACAGGAAAACATTTTAGCTGGAAAGTATGGGACTTAGTATTCGATATGATCGAGGAATCTTATAGGCTCCCCAGCTGGGTTACTATCCAATTGAAATTATTACCGAAATATGCAGGGAATGACATGACGGGTTTAATAAGATGCACGGAGTCAAAGGAGGACCAATACTTCTGTTGCAGATGTCGGAAACGCAGCTTTTCTGGTATCATTGTCCCATTTCGCATTACATACGTGGCATTGGAATCGCGGACATGGAACCCGTCTTCCTAAATGGTCTGTTGTGTTCAGATCAATTAATGGAATCGTTTATCCAGACACTATACGTTTGTCCAGATTTATCGTCACAGTGATGACAGTACACATAAATCAGAGTATTGTTGGATGGTCTTTTTCTCATCTTAAATTCCAGAACATTTCCCAGTTACATGCGATTTTTGTTTTGAGTTTTATTTTTAATTTTAGACATCAAATTCAGTACAGTTTCTACTTTACGAAATCGCTAAAAATCCAAACATTCAAAATAAAATCTACCAAGAACTTCAAGAAAACATAACAGATAATGGAATGGTGAATTTGAAAAATCTGAAATATTTGAAGGCTTCAATTAAAGAAATCTTAAGGTAACTTGAATAAACTGCTTTAGTGTCGTGTTTTCAATATATTTAATTGAACCCTCGAAACAAAGATCATCCACGTGACGTGGCTGGTCACGTACAACCACGGAAACGCAACCACGCCAGTTGACTCAATAACATACCTTATGATACAATGCGCATGCGCTAAACACTCTGTCACCCATAGTCTCGGTTATCCATTTCATGATTAAATCATGAATGAAAGTTAAGCAGCAAATCGTATTCTAATCCAGTAAATATCACAGGCGAGCGTTGACACCAAGAGTTGATTATGATTTGGATAAGTAAATTAATGTTTAATTATTCATTTTGATAACATTTCAGGACTAAAGAAAGAACTGCAATAGTCAGATTTAGCTCTTGTATAATGCATGTTTAACTAAATATCACAACATACTACCTCAGTATTGTAAAAAGAAATAAAACAAAATACTTACATAAGATTAAAATGAATTTATTTAACTCGCACAAAACGTACGACAAAACTGATCAATGCCTCTCCTCAAGTTGATTACTAACCTATACGATTAAAGGTCTGTAAAATACTGAGTTATTAATGTTTTACAGGATGTACCCAGTTGTTAATAGTGTTGAACGTATTACACAGAATGATACGGTAATAAACGGATATCTGATACCTAAAGGGGTGAGTCTACAATTATAATGTTCAAATCAATATCATTTACTTAGAGAAAACAGCTACTAGTGTTTGTTAGTCGACGTTTCGTAGAGTATTCTCTCAACGTCTATATATGTTTGCCTCATCTGTTTTACTGTATTAACTTGTACATTGGCGTGCATGTAAAGATCCTTTGGCAGTTGGACTTCTATATAAGAATAGGTCATAGTACAAATGCCCTGGGCAAAACTTTCCCTCATAGCACACTGTATGACGTATGCCGGTTTTCATAAGCCCATTTGGAGCAGAACAGCAGAACGATAAACCCCATTTCCAAATAAAAACATAGCCTGTGTTTACTCACTGAAAACTGGGTTACTCCTTTCTGTTTTTAATAAATTAAATCGAAGCTTACAGTCTAAATCCTCTGCCATATCATTTGTTTCCTAGCATGCCCAAACCGATATAACTGGAGTGAAAAAAGTAGTTAGGGGTTGGCGATTTAAGAAAAACAAAATAGGGTCGATTTGATAATATAAAAATAAACCTTTTTGTTTGTTTTTTGTTGTGTGAATAAAGAAAATGGTTGGTTACTCACCGTATGTTCTTGGTAGAAATGAATCCCTGTATGAAGAAGCGGATGTATTTAAACCAGAACGTTGGTTAAGACATCAACCTGTTGGTCAGGATAAAATTCATCCATTTGCTTATTTACCTTTTGGCTTCGGACCACGGATGTGTGTTGGTAAGTAGTAATCCAGTAGTTATCTCCCATAGATGTGTGTTGGTAATGGTTATCCGGTAGTTATCTTCAATATTAACTGGAGCGAATAGTTTAACGTATGTGCTTTTAAGTCATAAGGTCTGGAATTGGTTCAAGTGATCTGGTTTCGAATTATCGCTTGTTAGGTCATTTGTCCAACCTCTTGGGATTTCTCCTAATCCTCCGGTTTCCCCCTACTGCTTAAGACCTCTGGGCACAAACAAATCATATTCGTCGAGTGGACAATACCCCCCCACTTTCCGTTTCCTTCTTTTTGCCCTGTGGTCCCCCAATGGGTGTTTTATTATGTGTCTCTACTTTCCATACACTACAAATATGTCATACTGTGATTGGCAATAACTACCCTATCAATACTGTGATTGGCAATAACTACCCGATAAATACTTCCGTGTTAAAATCGTTAATGTTTCTTAAATTGTCATCTGTTTTTGTTAGGTCGTCGAATAGCCGAGATGGAAATTCAAATGTTAGTTTCTCAGGTAGGCACTGATTAATTATTTCCATTTTATTGAATGTTTATTTCTAAGATGAAAACCTGGGATTGGAATTGATTGAAATTTAAGACGGCAAACTGAAATCGCGGGAAATCACCTACAAAATCACGCCAATCTATAGATTTCATGGATCGGCCCAAGATAAAATCGAGATGGTCGATGATTATATCCGATGATTTTGGGATATTACGATCATCAGACAAGACACACCATGGACCAGAGTAGATTTGCTTCCCCTTGACCCTATCCCAGGAAGTAAAATAGTAAATTTAGACAGGCGCGCAATCAAATTCGCAAAACCAGGCCGATTCTTCGATGCTTTTGTTCAGTATAACTGTGATACAGCAGGTAACTGCTGCAGAAAAACACGCTACACAAATACCCCGTTAGAACTACTCTCGGACATTTGCAAATCAAAGATGGCGACCATTTTCAAGAAGAACGACTTTGAGACAACCAAATACCATTGTCTTGTGATAATGCCACACCAAACTATCCCATTTGTATGACCCATAACACATATTTTCAATTCTAAATAAATGATCCTAGGTAAATTTTAGTATCTGTATCCAGATTTGAAATATTTGTATCACTGCCTCAAGTACTTAACTTATTATTATTAATATTTTGGTACATACACTATCTCATGCATATAATTTATTTCAGATGTTGAGACGATTTCGCCTGGAGTTGGTGGATGATAAACCGATCGACTCATATTGTGACCTAATGATATCTCCTGATCAACCAGTTAGACTCAGATATATAGATCGTTAATAAACTATTCCGAAATAATTGTGTCGAGTGGACGTTTAATCTCATCTCTCTCTCTCTCTCTCTCTCTCTCTCTCTCTCTCTCTCTCTGTAATACAAGCAGGAGGACAACCAAGTCAAGTTGGCAAGCGAATGGATGAAAGAGTAATTTATAGTATAGAGGATGACGTTGTGATGACGTTGGCAAGAATACAATGTACATCTTTTTCTCACAGTCACTATATCTCAGTGTGTCCAACATTGCCAATTAGTGTCTCATTCGAACGACAATAATTTATCCCTTGTCAGGTCCCCTGATCCGCACGACTGACAATGGAAAACCATACAGGGAAAATAACGAACTTTCTGGGCCAATACTGCACATGAGAGAGCGACAGAGAGAGAGAAAGACAGAGAGAGAGAGAGAGAGAGAGAGAGAGAGAAAATGAGGTTTAACGTCCACTCGATCCTGCTTTTATATAACAAACTTTTATTTTGCGCATGTTTTTATTTTATTGATTGTACTGTATTTAATTATTATTTAAATAAACTAATGTTGATTAAAAAAATGCTTTGTGAATTCCTGTCATTCAACAGTAAATATTCCCATTAAATTTAATCAAATCATTACCTTTGATATTTTGCTGAACGATTCACTCGCGTTTGAATCTAAATTTGTGTGGTATTGAAGACAGGTATTCGCCATATAGTGTACTATGCCATTGTTCGATGTGATATGGGGGATTGGGATGGCCTAGTGGTCTAGAGTGCCGCGCTTCCACCTCTAGCTGGCCGGTCACCTCTGGCTTGCGGCTGTGGTTTCGATCCCTGGCGTGAGCGTATGTGGCATGGAGATAGCGGCGCCTTCTCAACCTCGTGGGTTTCCTCCGGATACTCCGGTTTCCTCCCACTGCTAAAGACCCCTACGCGCAAGCGAATTATTGAAATAAAATTAAACCATATATTAGTCCCGAAATGACCCGTCGAGTGGACGTTAAACCCCATTTCTCTCTCTCGATATAAGTTGTCTTATTTGAGTATTTTCAAAGCATGCGCAGTGGTCTGCCGCAGGAACACGGGTACTCGCGGAGTAAACCCGCGAGGTTAAGAAGGCACACACGGTCACACCAGGGATTGAAACCACGACCGGTATCCACAGGTGACAGGCCAAATACAGCTCGAGGGGCACTGGCTTTTATATCTCTGAGAATCATCACTATTCCCCTATGACACCGCACCCTCTCACCCCCACCTCACCCCCAAAATAAACTCTCGCCCGGATCTCCCACTGTGGTGTCCTGGCTACAATGCAAGTTCATATCTATAATAATATTCAAAACAGCACCCAAAAACCCCACAAAAAGTAATTAAATAAATAAAAATAAACTTTAATATCAAACTGGGTTATTATCTTTCTTGGTATAAAATGCCTTTTTAATAGAAAATCCTACCATTTCTCGGTATGATTTCTACTAAAATTAGCGTAAGCCAGCTGAAAATATCTAGTTATTGCACAGTTTCGCTCCAGCTAGTTTAGCAGAGGTAAAACTAATCTGCTTATTCAACGAAAAGAATAAAGGAAGATCTCCCGTCCGTGTTACAACTCTAGCCTATTTAAAGCGAATTACTAAGAGTCCCGATTGATACTTAACAACCCAGCACGCCATTTTTCTCGGTATTCTCACTCTATTAACAAAAGCTGATTCTCGCTGCTTAAAAACGACATCTCAGGTATGCTACGATATTTCGCTTACATGTTTCTCATTAATTGTCAGTAGTCTTCGATATACACATGTCAAGGGATTAAATTTGACACATTCATTTTCTTCACGCGTCGACGTTCACACAAGCTCAAACGAGTCAAACATCAAGGATCTAAATATAGTATGTCATGGCAAGTAATAGTCGGCTAGATATATTTCATAAGGTCAGCTCAATATTCGTCAAAGTCGCTTGATGTAAATTAGGTTAGAACACGTTATTGTTGGAGAGATTGTAGGTTAGGGTTAGGGTAAGCAGTGTGTTAGGGTTGGGATTAACGCTAGCCTTATTTACATCTCAACTAGGTGTAACTGTAAAACTCGGTTAGTGGTGAGTTACTAGTCTAAACTATTGATTTGGGTATTTCTCCGTTTCAGTGAACAGCCATCTCTCATACTTGGTCTTCCTATCGTCATATCAAAGATGATTTAGAAAGAAATGGGGTTTGACGTCCACTCGACACAGACTAGTCATTTCGGGACTAACATATGGTTTAATTTTATTTCAATAATTCGCTTGCGCGTAAGGGTCTTTAGCAGTTGGAGGAAGCCGGTCGACCCAAAGAAAACCCACGAGGCCACCCTACTCCTTGTCAAGCACAATGGGGGTTTAAAACCACGGTTTCCTCCCACTGCTAAAGACCGTTTTGAAATAAAATTGAACGAAATGTTAGTTTCGAATCCGAAATAACCTAGTTTACCCCCCCCCCCTGTCTCTCTCTCTCCCCCTCTCCCTCTCTCTCTCTTTCCCCCTCTCTCTCTCTTGTATTATTCGGTTGTAACATGCGGCACAATGAGAAGAGGGCGTGCAAATTAGATTACAAAATGCTGTATTTTCTCTTTCAGAAATTAAGTTTAGCTTCTAACTAAGCAGGCGCCAGCCATGTTACTGCGCAGCTTCCGGTTTCTTAATGTACGGATTCAACCACAATCTACTTTGGCGGCAGTCAAGTCTTGTGATGAGATTCCGGGACCGCTACAACCACCACTTTATAAACTACGTTCAGAACTGAAGAAGAATTTCGGCAGAGGACATAAAATGTTTCAGGAATTTCATAAAGAATTTGGGCCTGTATTTCAGTATAAAATTCCAATCGCCTCCATGCAACTTTTCTTTATTTGCGACCCGAATTGTTTAGAGGAGTTACTACGCCAAGATGACAAACATGTCCGGGCTTCAGTACCAATATGGAATGATTACAGAGTGAGGGCAAAACAAGAATTTGGAGTTTTAACAGCGTAAATATTAATTTTTATACGCCCACATTTTCATGTGAACGTATATTGTCGTCGCCCCTGTCCGTCCGGACGTCCGTCCACAATTTGTTTGTGGACTCTCTACAGGTCACAATTCTTATCTGATTTTGACGAAACTTGAAATATAGGTTTATCCCCAAAAGATCTCGGCTGCTTTCGATATTGGCATGTATCGGATCAAAACTTCATGGATTATGGCCCCTGATTGTACGAAAAATCACGTTTCTAGCTTGTGGACCCTATAGAGGTCACAATTTTGAACCGATTTTGATGAAACTTGACATGCATGTTTATAACCCAAAGATCTTGGTTCCTTTCGATATTTGCGCCTATCGGAACATAATTTCCTGAATTATGGCCCCTGATTGCCCGAAAAATCACCTTTTTTAGCTTGTGCTACCTCTGGAGGTCACAATTATTATCTGATTTAAAAAAACGTTCGATTATATCACCGTTACACCCTAACGAAGGTTGAGTTCGAATTTCGGGAAAATCGGACCAAAATTGCCATACAAAATGGCCGCCGTTTGTACGCGAATACTGTTAAAAAATGGTATATCAATGTTGTGGGCCCTGTAGAGGTCACAATTTTAATTCGATTTTGATGAAACTTGAAATTCATGGTTACAACCCAAAGATCTTGGTTCCTTTCGATATTTGCGCATATCGGATCGTAACTTCCTGAATTATGGCCCCTGATTATACGCAAAATCGCCTTTTTTTAGTTTGTGGTCCCTCTGGAGGTCACAATAATTATCCGATTTAAAAAAACGTTTGATTATATTACCGTTACACCGTAAGGAAGGTTGAGTTCGAATTTCGGGAAAATCGGACCAAAATTGCCATACAAAATGTCCGCCGTTTGTACGCGAATACTGTTAAAAAATGGTATATCATGGTTGTGGACCCTGTATAGGTCACAATTTTAATTCGATTTTGATGAAACTTGAAATGCATGGTTATAACCCAAAGATCTTGGTTCCTTTCGTTATTTGCGCATATCGGATCGAAACTTCCTGAATTATGTCCCCTGATTGTCCGAAAAATCGCCTATGGTCCCTCTGGAGGTCACTATTATTATCCGATTTAAAAACGTTTGACTCTATCACCGTTACACCCTACGGAAGGTTGAGTTTGAATTTTGAGAAAATCGGACCATAATTGCCAGACAAAATGGCCGCCGTTTGTACACATTTCTAGGTTGTGTACCGTCACACCATAATCATTGTCAGCTTAGAATTTCATGAGTATCAGACTGGAACTGACCAACAAAATGGCTGCTCCCAATACAGTATGAAATACAGGACTTAATGATGTAGGAAAAATCACTTTCAGTATTGCTTGTTCTCTATCCATCTCTCGAAAATGTGGGCGTATCCTGCCTGGCAGTGCCAGCCTATCTTTATTTAAAGGCAGGGTGACACTATCGGATTTATTCTTTAGGGCAAATCCTGAGTAAAGTCGTAGCGGATTATAATTAGTCCTGTCGAATAGTATTTTTAGTATTTTGTTTTATGTAAAGACAGGATGACACTATCGGATTCTTTCTTTACGGCATTCCCGACTAATGTCGTAACGGATCAGTCCTATCGGATGGGATTCTCGGTTTCAACTCAGAGTAACGTCAACTGTTTTGAGATAGAGGGAGTGTCGCGGTGGCTCAGTGAGTAAGACGTTTGCTCGCTAACCTGGATATCCCATGTTAGATCCTTGCGTGCCCCCACACCCCTTGTCAGTGGTGCAGACCAAAAGGCGTGGCACGCGAAAATATATAGCTGTACGTAAAAGGGTACGTAAAAGATCACATGGCAGCTGGAATCCGATATACGAGTTGATCGAAGCGCCACTGTCGAAAAATTTTCCCCATTGCACACTGCATGGCGTAACTCAGTCGTAGAAGAACAACAGGACTATGTTAAACCCCTGAGATAGAATACATACTCCTTCTTTATTAACCAGATGTTTTATTAATGCATAATATATTTACATATGGTGGTTGGATCAGGAGATATCTAACTAAAGATGTTCTCCCTAGGTCACAGTAAACCCAACTGCTCCGGGGGTCCGAGGACAGACCCCGGTGGCCTGGGAGCCGACCGACTTCTCCCTAGATCTCCCTACTCTGGTCTCTCGTCCCTGGTGTCCTTCCTTCTGGTTTCCCTTCGCCTAACTCTTAACGAGGCATTATATACTATCCAACGATGCTTGTCAAATAGCTGAGGCACGCCATAGTAAATAGCATTAAATATGAGAACAGTGAAAACGATTAAGTAAGATAAACACATTTCAGCTCTAAAACAACAAGTGTTAAGCTTACGACTTATATCAAATAGACACTTCGATGATACAAGTTTGTACGACCAATACATCTTACATAATACTATGTCAGATAAGCTCGCACCTGCAACAGATTAAACCTTGCAATTAACCTGTCACTTAATATCTCCAAAATGAGTTACAATTGAAATTACAATATAAAATATGAATTAAAAATACAATATTTCATTTTAGACCAAAAATGATATTGTGTAACACCCCTTTTCATTCACTTATTGTATATATCCTTTTGTCAGAGGTGCTGGACATGCGCATTATGTATAATCAGAGAATTATTATATTGAATTGACAGAGATGGCGATAATTGGGCGCGGATGAGAAAAATCGTCGATAAGCCGATGCTGAAACCAAAGACAGTGGAAAACTATGCTGATGATATAAACATAGTGGTTGGCGATCTACTCGACAGATTTGAACGAGTAAGAAGCCCAGATATGGTCGTCGAGAATTTATCGTCGGAACTTTTTAATTGGGCCTTGGAGTGTAAGTTCAAATATATTTCATTCATTTGTTTGTTGTTTGTTACCTTGGTGATCAAATTCTGGGATAATTATCTCGTTTGTATCTGACACCATTAATTCATTCCCTCATTGACTATAATGTTAATTTCTAGCGGTGTTGGTCGTGTAATTTTATATATTACCCACAAAACTGCACCATCGGCATCGGGCCTTAATGTGTCGGTACCAAACATAGTACTAGCTGCCAAACATGGTACTGACTGTCAAACATGGTACTGACTGTCAAACATGGTACTAACTGCTAAACATGGTATTGACTATCAAACATCGTACTATCAAACATGGTACTGACTGTCAAACATGGTACTGACTATCAAACATGGTACTGACTGTCAAACATGGTACTGACTGTCAAACATGGTACTGACTATCAAACATGGTACTGACTATCAAACATGGTACTGACTATCAAACATGGTACTGACTGTCAAACATGGTACTGACTGTCAAACATGGTACTGACTATCAAACATGGTACCGACTGTCAAACATAGTGCTGACTATCAAACATGGTACTGACTGTCAAACATGGTACTGACTATCAAACATGGTACTGACTGTCAAACATGGTACTGACTATCAAACATGGTACTGACTATCAAACATGGTACTGACTGTCAAACATGGTACTGACTATCAAACATGGTACTGACTGTCAAACATGGTACTGACTGCCAAACATTACATCGGGCCTTAATGTGTCGGTACCAAACATGGTACTAGCTGCTAAACATGGTACTGACTGCTGAACATGGTACGGGTGGCTAAATATATGGTACTGACGGGTACATACGGCCAAACAATGTAATGACTGCCAAACATTTATTAAAGGGTTTGTGAATGTTGCCTCGAATACTTTCATCGCCTATTTGTTTAATTCTATTTTAAGCAATTGGAACAATTTTATACGAGAAGAGAATGGGTAGTTTATCTGACATCAGAGATCCAGAAAATGACAAGTTTATCCAGTCCGTTAGAAATATATTCACTAGTACTGTATATTTGTTTGGACTACCGCCTATGTTGTCCCGATTTTTTATGAGAAGCCAGTGGAAAATTCATGAAGAAGCATGGAATACGGTGTTTCGAATAGGTAAATCTTACCTTATACTTCTGGGGGCTGTTTCACGAAATTTAAGTAAAATAAAAATCCATATTTTAGTAATTTGTTTGGATAATATTACATTGATTTTAGTGCTTAGCCAATCAAAATTGAAGTATCTACTAAAATTTGGATTTTATCTTTAGCTATGATTTCGAGAAACAGTGGGAATCATAGTTATAAGAGAAATAATGGGGGCCGAATAGTTAGCGCGTGTCCTTTGTATCATAAGGTCTGTCATTGAGTCAGCTGGTGTGGTTTCGATTCCCGGGTTGTACGTGACACGGAGTAGGGTCCCCTATCCAACCTCTTGGGATTTCACCTTAAGACCCCTACGCACAAGCGAATTATTGAAATATAATTTAACCATATGTTAGTCCTGAAATGGCGTAGTTTGGGTCGAGCGGACGTTAAACCCCATTTCTCTCTCGCTAAAAAGAAATGAAATGGGGTTTCACGTCCTACTATTCTGCTCCTATACTGGGCGGGTACACGCCATACAGTGTGCTATGACGGATGTTCGCCCGGGCAGCGGCACTACGCCGGACATTTCAGGAAAACTTTCTAAACAAACTCCGGGATCATGGTTCCTTGCCGGCCCCCTTCCTACTCAATCGACAAGAGGAAACCACGCCGGATATTTCGATAAACATTCGGCCAACACCGGGATCGCTATACCAGTGACACGGGAAATTCGGGTGAATGTCCTCGATCAACGCCGGGAACGAAAACAGGACAACCTGGTTAATAAGCCACCGTGCCTCCGGAAATATTTAATATTTACTGTTTTGCAGCTGAGAAGTGTGTCACTGAAAGATTGGAACAAGTAAAGGATGTTTCAAGAAGCAAGGATGACGAGGTGGGAATTATCGAGTATTTGGCTGAAAGAATGCCACTTAAAGAAGTATACGCTAATATTACAGAACTGATGGCCGGGGGTGTAGACACGGTAGGTCGTTATATTTATATACAAGTTTCAATTCTAGATGTAGGAAAGGTGGACCAGAACTGATAGCCGGGGGTGTAGACACGGTAGGTCGTTATATTTATATACAAGTTTCAATTCTAGATGTAGGAAAGTTGGACCAGAACTGATGGCCGGGGATGTAGACACGGTAAGTAAGTCCTAGATGTAGAGAAAGTGGGCATAAAAGATGTTTGTCACTATGCATATGTATATAGAAGTTTCAGTTCCAGATGTAGACAGTGTGAATCTAATGGATGGTAGGTCATTATAGTTTCAGTTCTAGATGCTGCAAAGAATCTGTATCTACTAGTTGATATGTCACGATGTTTATGTAAGCTTAATTTCTAAATGTAGCGAATGGATGGTATGTCACCATATGTCTAGATGCAGGGAATCTGGACCTAGTGGATGTTATGAGACAAACACAAACAAGTTTCACTCGTATACATCAGCGTAATCGCAAAAGCAAACCTTGGTAGTGGATGCGGAAACGCATGTTCCTGAAGCAACGACCGCGTCTTTTACAACATCTAGACGTTGCTAGACTGGTCTGCTATTCTAGAACTTATATCTACGTTATCTCTCTTTAACGTAGGCACGTGAACATTAGCTAGCGACAAATCGGGGGTTGTGGCACAAACACACTCAAAATCAAACATGGCGATCTCCAGGGAAACCTTAACAGTGAACGAACCTTGAACTTTGCAACTCGGTTATCAGTGTACAGGAAAACATTTTAGCTGGAAAGTATGGGACTTAGTATTCGATATGATCGAGGAATCTTACAGGCTCCCCAGCTGGGTTACTATCCAATAGAAATTAGTACCGAAATATGCAGGGAATGACATGACGGGTTTAATAAGATGCACGGACCAATATTTCTATTGCAGATGTCGGAAACACAACTTTTCTGGTATCATTCTCCCATTTTGTATTACAAAAGTGACATTAAACATGGAACCCGTCTTCCTAAATGTTCTGATGTCCGGGCTGATCATCACAGTGATGACAGTACACATAAATCAGAGTATTGTTGGATGGTCTTTTTCTCATCTTAAAATCCAGAACATTTCCCAGTTACATGCGATTTTTGTTTTGAGTTTTATTTTTAATTTTGAATTTTAGACATCAAATTCGGTACAGTTTCTGCTTTACGAAATCGCTAAAAATCCAAACATTCAAAATAAAATCCACCAAGAAGTTCAAGAAAACATAAAGGACAATGGAATGGTGGATTTGAAAAATCTGAAATATTTGAAGGCTTCAATTAAAGAAACTTTAAGGTAACTTGAATTAACTGCTTTAATGTTATGTAATCAATATATTTAATCCAATCCCTAATCCTAGGTACAAAGATCGTTCATCTGGCATGGCTATAAAGGGGTTGGATAGGCGACCATATTCCTTCCCTCATACAACCGGGCCGGGAATAGACACCACGCCAGCTGACTCAATGACCGGCGACTCTACTCAAGTACAACCGGGGAATTGAAACCCCGCCAGTTGACTCAATTACAAACCTTATAATACAACACGCACACGCTAACCATTCACCTCACTCTCCTCACCTCCACCCCCAAACACACATACCGTAGCTACAAAGAACATTCATGTGAGGTGACTATAAAACGACAACCATGACTGACATAATTTATAAAGACGTAATTGACTCAAGTTAGGGCAGATTAGTGCGCTTTGTTTAAGAATTGCGTTGCCGGTCCAAAATAAATTGAGACGTAGAATCCCCAATATCAAATATCACCCTATATATAGTATACATTACTACCACAATATTGTGAAAAATTAAAACAAAGTACTTAGATCAGTACCACAAAACTGATGGTCAATGTCTCAACTCAGTTGACCCCCCCCCCTCAATAGGCCTACTAACAAATAGTAACCAATACGATTAAAGGTCTGTAAAATACTGAGTTAGAAATGTTTTACAGGATGTACCCAGTTGTTAATAATATTGGTCGTATTACACAGCGTGAAACGGTAATAAATGGATATCTGATACCTAAAGGGGTAAGTCTTCAATTATAATGTTAAATGAAATGAAATGAAATGGGGATTAATGTCCCACTGTTACCGTCCTAACCTGGACTAATGAAGACGACATGCGACATACAATGTGTTATGAGGCAATTATTTCCCGGGAAGCGGCGCTACAGCCTACTCTTATATCGAATTCCAACTGTCAGGGGATCTTTTACGTGCACGCCAATATGTACATGCGACCTCGGTTTTTCGCCCCATCCAAACGACTAGACAGCTGTCCTTATCAATCCCGCATCACTGACGAGGGGGAAACTTATAATGTTAAAATCAATAACACATACTTATCAAAAACAGCTACTACTGTATTTTAATGCGATGTACTCTGAACGTTATCAAGCTAATACAGCAATACAGATATGACAAGTACAGCTGTCTAGTCGTTCGAATGGGACGAAAAATCCAGGTTCCTTGGTATAAATTGGCGTGCATGTCAAGATCCCTTGGCAGTTGGAATAATAAATCCTCTGTCATACCATTCATTTATTTCCTGGCATTTCTAACTTTATGACTGAGTAAGATTCTTTGAAAAAAAAGGAAAAACCGATATACCTGGGAAATGAAAAAAAGGATAAGAGTTGGCTATTTGGGCAAACGAAATATGGTCAATTTGATAACATTCCTGATTGTGTTCAAATTTGAGTGAAGTCTGTATCCCTTTGCAACACAGTGGACGCTTACGGCTAGCTCCCCGCGGATCAATTCACTCTTTTTTTGAATTGTTTGTTTGTGGTCTCTGAGTATGATGTATTGTCCGTATATTTGTTTTGATGTAAATTAGGTGTGGTCCTTCCCCGTGCACTTACTAGGGAAGCACGTGCATTGCTAAGCACGTCCCTGTAGTAAGGCCCCCACTACTCCCGTGCACTTACTAATAGAAATATCCTTCTCTTTGTTTGTTTTTTGTTGTGTGAATAAAGAAAATGGTTGGTTACTCACCATATGTACTTGGTAGAAATGAATCCCTGTATGAAGAAGCGGATGTATTTAAACCAGAACGTTGGTTAAGAGATCAACCTGGTGGTCAGGATAAAATTCATCCATTTGCTTATTTACCTTTTGGCTTCGGACCACGGATGTGTGTTGGTAAGTAGTAATCAGGGGCCTGTTTCACACAAACCCAAATTTTAGTAATTGGATAATATTAAATTGATTTTAGAGCTTAGCGAATCAAATCAGAAGTATCTACTCAAATTTGGATTTTATCTTTAGTTATTAAGATATCGAGAAACAGGTCCTCGTTAGTTATCCCCCACGGATGTGTGATGGTAAGTGGCAACCAGGTAGTTATCTTCAATATTACCTGGAGCGAATGGTTTAATGTGCTCGCTTTTTTGGGTCATAAGGGGAATGCTCGATTCACAGTCCAGAACGTCCCGAATCGACAGAATTACAATCGAGTGACGCGGAATTTAGTCCTGTCACAGTTCTGCCAGTCCCGACAGCTGAGGTGGAGTGAGTAGAATCGTGACGTATTCCCAGGTAAAAAATATGTTTCAGCTGTCATGATTGGTTGAGATATTTTTTATACAGTCGACACATGCGCTGTACTTCGAAATTCTCCTTTTCACTCGATTGACACCAGTTTTGGAATTCAATTCCGGAACTGTGAATCGAGCATCCCCAAGGTCTGGCATTGGGTCAAGTGATAGGGTTTCGAATTACCGCTTGTTGGGTCATTTGTCCAACCTCGTGGAATTTCTCCTGGTTTTCCGCCCCCCCCCCCCACACTGCTAAAGACTCTTACGCACAAATGAATTATTTAAATAAGTTTAAATCATGTGTTAGTCAAGTCAGCAGTACCCCACAACTCCCCTTCCCCTATCCCCTCTTTTTGTCCTGTGGTCCCCCAATGGGTGTTTTATTATGTGTCTCTACTTTCCATACACTCCATATGTCATACTGTGATTGAAAATAACTACTCTATCAATACTGTGATTGGAAATAACTACCCTATCAATACTGTGATTGGAAATAACTACCCTATCAATACTTCGATTGGAAATAACTACCCTATAAATATTCGTGGTAATGTATCTTTAATATTGCATATTTTGTGATTTGTTTTTGTTAGGTCGTCGAATAGCCGAGATGGAAATTCAAATGTTAGTTTCTCAGGTAGGAACTGATTAATTATTTCCACTTTATTAAATGTTTATTTCAAAGACGAAGAAACTGGGATTAGAATTAACATTCAAGACGGAAAACTGCAACTGGGGGAGATCACCCACAAAATGACTCCTCTATAGGTTCCATTGACCGACCCAAGATAAAATCGAGATGGTCGATAATTTTATCCAATGATTATAGGATATTGGGCTCTTTGTGCAGTTACAGAGGTTAGATCATCAGACAAGACATATCATCGGCATCGGACCAAAATAGAGTTGCTTCCCTTTGACCCTATACGTGGAACTGAAATAGTAAATTTAGAAAGGTAGCAATCAAAATTAATTCACAAAAGTAGATCGGTTCCTCGATGCCTTATTTAGTATAACAGTGGTACAGTAAGTAACTGCCGAAAATCGAGGTACACCATTAGAACCACTCCCGGCCATTTGCAAATCCAAGATGGCGACTATTTTCACGATGCACGACTTTGAGACAACAAAATATCATTGCCTTTACATCTCTACCCTTCACCGCCCAACTACTAGCTTATTATTATAAATATTTTGGTACAAAGACCACCTTATGTCAGTAAATATTTTGGTACAACACTGTCTTATTTCAGATGTTGAGAAGATTTCGCCTGGAGTTGGTGGATGATAAACCCATTGACACATACTGTGATCTAACGATATCTCCTGCTTCACCAGTTAGACTCAGATATATAGATCGTTAATACATACACGTGACAGAAGAACGACATTCAAGGGGTTGAGTTTATTATGATTAGAGAGGTTATCCCCCTTTGGCCACGAGAATAATCAAACTCTTGATGTCGATATCAGAAATGTGATAAATAAAGAGCCAAATAAGATCATTATTAAAAATTTTTGAAAAACGATTTGCTAACAATTAAAGATGCATTATGTAACTAACTGATCGTTTAAAAATAAAAATTGAAAAAAGAAAATACTTGAAATGTCAATCAAATTACTTTATTCTGAACGAAGTAATGTGTGTTTCAAGTTTAGACAAGAAATAGCTGATTGTCAAGTACCATTGTCATGATAGTAAACAAAGTCTGGATCTTCAGTCATTTTCTGGGTGTTCAAATCCACTTGTGAGTAATGTAAATATAATAATTTGTATTTTGAAGCAAGAAAAAACCGTAATCAATAGACTGATGCATCTTTTAATTATGGTTATTTTACAATAATTGAAATATTAATACCATAGCTATTGATAATATCTTGACGCCGATGTAGACGGACATTGCCGCATTTTTGTATCGTAATACAATATATATCCACAACAGATTGACTACAATTTAGCTTATTGTTTTATTTACGTTGGATATACTTTTATTAAAGTAATACACTACTTTATATACGCTCACAATTCTGTTCTGTAGTAAATAGTGGTCGAACCTGTTCCGCCTTACATCTGCTTTCGTTTCCCCGCTTGTACGAGACGAGGAGGAGGGTAGGCTGTCTAACCTCGTGGGTGTTCTGCGGGTTCCCCGGTTTCTCCCCGCTGCTTAAGACCCCTACGCACAAGCGAATTATTGAAATAAAAAAGAACCACATGTTAGTCCCGAAATGACATAGTTTGTGTGTCTCTCTCTCCCTTCTTCTATCTCTGGTATTTTATAATCTTGCCAACATTATGCTACAGATTACTTTTTTGTTCATTTGCTCGTCAACTTAACTTGGTTGTCCTCCAGCTTCTATTAGAGAGAGAGACAAAAATGAGATTTAACGTCCACTCGATCCTGCTTTTATATGATAAACTTTTATTTTGCGCATGTTTTTATTTTATTGATTGTATTTAATTATTATTTAAATAAACCAATGTTAATAAAAAAAAATGCTTTGTGAATTCTTGTCATTCAACAGTAAATATCCCCATAAAATTCAATCAAATCATGATCTTTGATATTTTAATGAACGATTCACTCGTGTTTGAATCTAAATTTTTTGTGGTCTGTTCTGCAATAGCCGGGATGATGAAGACGGGCGTACGTTATGTATTGACATATGCCATTGTTCGTGGTGTGTAACGTCCGCTTCCACCGAGGTTGATATCGCAGATAAGTTGTCTTGAGTATTTTGAGTGCGCATGCGCAGCGGTCTTTTCTGCCGTAGGAACACGGGTACCCGGGGAGCAAACCCGCGAGGTTAAAAAGGCACACACGGTCACTCCAAGGATCGAAACCACGACCGGTATCCTTGGGTGACAGGCGAACTGGAGCTCTGAGAATCACTATGCCCTATGATCCCCTTCCAGCTACCCCTTCACCTCACACCTGTATTTGTCACTGTGCTGCCGTGGCTACAATACAAATCGTATCTATAATAATACTCGAAGCTGCAACCGTTCGGTCACAAATCACACTCTCGAATCGTTGAATCACCCCCTCCCCCCAGCCATCCCCACCTAGATCCCCCATAAAACAGACTGAAATAAATATATGAACTTTAATATCAAACAGGGTTATTGTCTTTCTTGGTACAAAATGTCTTCTCATAATATCGACTCTATGTTAAGATTTCGTCTTTTTAATATATAACTTCAAAACCATGTGGTAGCCATACTTGTTGAATCGTCAGAGCACAGGAGTTTAATAGTATAGAGTCTAAAATATAGCAATAAATTAATACACTATAAACCTCAGAATGCTTCGTTCGGCATTTCTGTCCAAACGAGGTAAAGAAAATGCCTCGTTGTCTGCAGTTCCGAAACGAGGTTTTTTAAATTGCCCTTTTTTTTGGAACGAGGTATTTTGTTCAGAACGAGGCTTGGTAAAATGCCTCGTTTACTAAACGTGGTTTTATCAAGATAGTTATTAGCGGTATATCGGCCAATTTGTAAAAATTAAAATTTATGTTATTTAATACAAAAATAAAATACAAACTATATTATTATCAGAGAAATTGACAAGACAAGAATACACGCCATCGGTGGAGGTGTAAAACAATTGCAGACACACAGCTATACCTTGATTAATTGATTGCCGCCAATAAAATGTCACAACACCACAGTTGTTTCTTAACACCTATACCTGATTGGGGCAATAAATCAATCAAGGTAGCTATGTGTCTGCAATAGTTTTACACCTCCACCGATGGCATGTATTCTTGTCTTGTCAATTTCTCTGATAATAATATAGTTTGAACTGGTTTTATTTACGTATTAAATAACATAAATTTTAATTTTTACAAATTGGCCGATATACTGAAAAAAACCACGTTTAGTAAACGAGGCATTTTACCAAGCCTCGTTCTGAACAAAATACCTCGTCCCAAAAAAGGGCAATTTAAAAAACCTCGTTTTGGAACTGCAGACAACGAGGCATTTTTTTTTACCTCGTTTGGACAGAAATGCCGAACGAGGCATTCTGAGGTTTATAGTGATATACGATTTGAAAAAGACTCTAATGGCCATAAAGGAGGCGCTTGGTTGTCAGTCCCCACAACAGACGTGATGACATGGGTAGAATCGCGACGTAATTAATAACAACAATTATGTTTCGGTTGCATGGTTCGTTGAGATATTTTCTTTTGAGTCGTTGCATACATTGTAGCCCGAAAACCGCTTTTTCACTCGAATGTCAATATTTTCGTGATGGACAGTCTTCAATTCGAGAATGTACAATCGTGTAGCCTCTTTTAATGTTATTGATAATAACACACAACACAAGGTATGGATATAGCTACCTGTCTATAATTTAATTACGACGTTTCGTAACACATACAGCTGCACAGAGATTGTAAAGGCGCACTACTCTCTAAAAACATCTACCCCTTTGTCGTTATGTGGGAAGGTTGACGAATTGTATCGCTCGACCGTCATGTGTTATAAAGTTTTAGAGATTGTATTGATCAACACAACACAACTTCGTGCCCTGGCCGCAACACAACTTCATGCCCTGACTAAAACACAACCTCCTGCCCTAACCACAACACAACTTCCTGCCCGGACCACACCACATAATAAATCATAACCATAATAATAACATATACAACGGGTTCAAGCTAACGATTGAGAAATATCCTCCGTTAATGTCAGAATATAGCCATTAGAAATTGGACCCTGTTCGTCACTTCGGAGCGAATCACTATCCGGCGATTCCATCATCTGATCCTGAGGTGCATCATTAAAGCTGATATTCCCTGTATCCAATTCTTTCAAGTCATTGTGAGATTCTACTCTTTTGTCTTTCCTGCTGGTGGGCACGTGTTTTATCACCGCAAGATTGGTATCCATTTTGGGCGATAGCTTAATCATAGTACTGTAAACATGTGAATATTTCGTACACAATCGCACTCCGTCCTTATACGTGTCCAGATCCGAACACTCGTCAACGTTACTAGCAGTCCTGACGCAACAGTTCGTATTAACGGGCATCTCGAACAGGATATTTCGCTTGTTTAATATCGTAGAAGCAATGATGCTTTCCTCCACAGCTGCCGAATGGATGATAAACATTCCCGTGAAAATACAAGGAACACTAGGAGCTTTGCCATACAACAGTCTCACTTTCACAGGTAAGGTTAGCTCACTGAGGATATCTTTCATGGAATACACAGGATGGTCATCGTATTTACCCGGTTCGAACAGGGCGTTGAATTTACCCTTATGCGCCAAGGGAATAAGGATCTCCTTATGGTCAGTGCTCGTGATGCACTTCAAATATTTCACTTCATAAGTTGTAAATTGGGTCTGCTTCTTTTTAAATATCCCAGTTTGAGCTTCAGTTTGCCACTTGGCTGTGAAGATGCTGTGTGTTGTGAGAACGGAACCAGCAGGAATGTTTCGTTCGAGATATTGCTGCTCCCCATCACCGTTTGTGCTGATCCGGATGGCTTTGATATTGGATCTGGTGAAGAATTTTTTTGGTAAGGATTCTGCTAATTGGCCGATGGTTCTATAACAGGGTGCCCGACTAAAATCAGACGGCACCTCTTCAAACATACCTAAAATAAATCACAGAAAGAAACGTGACATATTAGGAGAAAGAGAGAGAGAGCGACACACACACAGAGAGAGATGGGTGGGATTTAACGCCCACTCGACACAAACTAAGGCTCAATTGGGTATTTCAATTATTGGCTTGCGCGTAGGAATCTGTAGCAGGAGGGTGAAAACAGTGGACCCGGAGAAAACCCACGATGCTGGACAAGCGACCCTACTCCACGTCACGCCCTAACCAATTTCAATTTATATTACTAAAATTCTAGCAACATCTCAATGCCCGTAGCAACCAAATTCTATTCATATTACAAAAAACCTAAATTGTCATGAAACAGAAATTGTTCAGTAGAAAAAGTTTTACATATCCATCAAATTATATTACACCGACCCACAGACAATAATCGTCCATTAGTTACCGAGCACATCCCCTGCCGTTAAAACACGGAAACTGTTCAGTTCGGTGGTTTATAACTGGGGTTTAACGTCCTGTTGTTCTGCCCCGACTGGACTAATGACTGGACTATGAAGTACATTTTGTCCAGGCAGTGCCTCTACGGCCTACTCTCATATCAAAACCTAACTGCCGAGGAATCTTTAACGTTCATGTCAATGTGTAAACGGGACCTCGGTTTTTTGTCCAATCCGAACGACTACACGTTGTCCCTTGTCAGGCCCTTGGTCCTGCACCACTGACAAGGAGGGCGACGAACAGAATATTGTATGAGTTTTCTATTTTGGCTCCTAACCGCGCGTTTTGTTGCATGGTGACACATCTACGTTTATAAGAAATGTCCCAATTTATTTATTGTCAATTTTGGTATGTTCTCAACCTGTTTCCGTACATTGATATAAACATGTGAATGGACTGACCTTCATAGTCTTCTGGAATGAAAATAGTCTGCCCAACCTCGAGATATCCACCCGTTTTGTCTTTACAGATTGTTCGAGCTGACGCCTGTTTCTTCTTCACCTTCGTATAAAATAAAGCTGCGGAATTAGCATAAATCTTCAGACCAGGCACTAATTCCCCGGCCTTGTCTTCAAACCGAACAACCGACGGTAAATTTTTATCATTTTCAAATATATTTAACTTGTATTCCTCCTCAGCGAACTGGAACTCCACTAGTTTATCTTCAATCGGATCACTGTCGCTATTTCCACTTACAGTCGTATCAACAGACGACGCCATTATTTGATTTAACGTATATAACCAACGAGTTCAGCGTTCACTGAAGCAGTCACTGTATTATATCGACAAACAATTCTATTCATAAGGTAAGTCGAATACCCGAGGTTCGTTGAGCCTTCACTCCTATAATAAACTATTAATAGAAACACGTAAAACCGGTTTACAGGTAAATATTGACACTATGACATACCAGCAGTATACAATTCAATTGTCGAAATTGTCACTCAGATTTTGCCTTTTTTTTCTTTCTCTGTACTATATTAGTAAATGTTATGTGGGTGTTTCTTCGTCATCAAATATTTCACTGGGACAGTGGTATTCATATTTTAAATAAAAACGCACACGCCTATTTGTGGCGTCATGAATTGAGGTGTTGGTCAATATAAAAGTATAACGCCTTTCATTGAAATGGTGTAAAAAAAATCCTCCTCTCTCGACATACATTTGTTAATCCTAAAATTTGATGAAATAATTTTATCCCATCTCATTTAAACATGTGATCATTTTCTAAACTCGAGTTAATTATCGCTAAAACTCTCTAATGGGAAATTAGATAAGGGACTGGTAGTTCTCACTACAATAGTTAACAACTAGCTAATATAAAGGCAATGTGCTGAAATTTTCAGTCAAATTGTCCACTCTGAACTGAGATTCTAGCGAATGAATTTTCGGTCGATCCCCGATCATCATTAATAAAGTAGGTTCGATCAAAAAACATGGCCTCAATTATCCATTTTATGATTAAATCATAAATGAAAGTTTAGCAGCAAATCGGATCTTAATCCAGTTAATATTGATTATGGTCTTGATAAGTTAATTAATAATTCAGATAACATTTCAGATACATTATTGGACACTAGATGATGTATGTTTAAAACACTAGATAATGTAAAGGGAATTTGGAGAAAATTTCAGTCAAATTGATCAACTATGAACCGAGATTTCAGCGATTGAATTGACGGCCTAGCCCCGATTATCCATTCCATGATAAAATCGTGAAGGAAAATTTAGTAGCAAATCGGATCCTAATCCAGTAAATATCGCAAGGTAGCGTTGACATTGAGAGTTAATCATAAAGATAGACCTGAAATAGGCAGATTTAGCTCTTGAATAATGCAGGTTTAAGAAATATTATAACTGGTTTTTTAAAATCTTATTTTAACTAGAACAAACTTTTTTTTTTAAATTTTACCTCAACTGAACAAAAATAATTATTGGGAATATTATAGGTCTAAAGCCCTCTGTAATCTCCTCATTGTTGTCAAGATGCCGATATCATACCAACCAAAATATTTCATCTGGAATTTTTGAAAACTTAATGAACAGCATCTAGTTCTTCATATTGGACGAAAACAACGCAACATCTGTCCTCATGTTGGTGTGTAAGTAAAACAATATTACGATGGCGAGAGATGGTGGTCTGTTCCCGCTATCAAACTAGAGTTATTTCCCTTTGCATAAGCGTGATCGGACAAGTTGCGGCACTCGGCATTTCTCGATACATTCCGGTAATTTTCGGTTAATTGAATATAATATCTGAATCTTTCCTTGCACCAAGTGGGAAAAGAACGTTAGATCACCAAACTTTTTGTTAACAAACTTTTTGTCTTTTTACGACTGAAATATTTACCTATTGTACTGAACATCTATTGATGCAGTTTCCCTGCGAATTTAAGCATGCCATTGTTCGGCCATTACTGAAAAAGCCAGGTTTGGATTCTAATGTACTGAAAAATTATCGTCAAGTTTCGAACTGCCCTTTCGGTGGCAAACTCATTGAAAAATGTGTAGCTAAAGATCTAGATAATTATCTTAATGAGTTTTCTTTATATTCAAAATTCCAGTCCGTCTATAGACAGTACCACGGCACTGAGTCCGCTTTACTCAAAGTACATAATGATATCATGCTAGCGCTCGATGGCCATTCGGAAGTTATTCTGGTGTTGTTAGATTTGTCAGCGGCTTTTGATACCATCGATCATTGTATTCTATTGGAGAGACTCCAGAAACGATTTGGTATCAAAGGCTTGGCCTTACAGTGGATGAAATCTTATTTGTGTGATAGAACTCAAAGTGTTGACGTAAATGGTCACAAATCTGTATCCACTCCGCTTGAATTCGGCGTACCACAGGGTAGTGTCTTAGGCCCGCTACTGTTGACACTTTACTACATTCCTTTAGAGGATATTATACTTAGTCACGGTTTGGATTTTATGTTATACGCTGATGATACTCAGTTGTATTTTACATGTAAAAATGCTGAAGTTTCAAAGGTTGTAATTGAAAAATGTATTGATGATATTCGTGCATGGATGCTTACAAACAAACTGGTACTTAATGATGGTAAAACTGAAGTAATACATTTTCATTCAAAATATAGAAGCTGTGAAAAATTGAAATCTATCCGAATTGGCAATGAGGAAGTTCTTCCATGTTCAAGTGTCCGTAATTTAGGTTTTTATTTTGACGAAAATTGTCTTTTATCTAGTCACATTACTAAAGTATGTCAGTCCGCATTTTTCGCGCTGCATAAAATTGGTCGTATTCTCAACGTTTTAGACCGCACCTCCACTGAATCACTTGTTCACGCTTTCATCACCTCACGCCTTGATTACTGTAATAGTCTTTTACATGATCTCTATCCTAGCTCTCTAACTAAACGTCTACAATCTATCCAAAACTCTGCTGCACGACTGATAACACGCACTCGTAAGAATGAGCACATCACCCCAATTCTCCATGATCTCCACTGGTTACCTATGCACAGCCGCACTGAATTAAAAATTCTCACATTTACTTATAAATGTCTTAATCAGATAGCACCATCTTATCTATCTGATCTTTTAACACCGAGAGTTCCACAGAGGCGGACCCGCTCTTCAGCCGAGACCATTCTTGTTGAGCCAGCACGACCGTTCCTCCAAGTGACGTACGGCAAGCGGGCTTTCGCTAATGCTGCTCCTCGATTATGGAACTCTCTCCCTCTTTCTGTTCGCAATGCCTCCTCCCTTAGCTCATTCCAAAAACACCTTAAAACACATCTTTTCCGACAGCACTACATTGAATGATTGCTTTTATTTTTGCTTTTATTTCTACTTTGTTTTAGTGTCATATCGTATGTTTCCATGTGATATCATATGTTTTATGCCATATTATATGATTTTATTTCATGTTTATATCATTTTACTTCTTTAAGTGGAATTTAGTAATTGAACAGTAACACAATAACACTATTTATGGATTAACAATTACTGGTTTATTAACATGCAACGTTTCGACGATGATACTCTCGTCTTTATCAAGCACTGTGAGGTAAATTCTACACGAGCAGCGGGGAGAGAGAGAAATGGGGTTTGACGTCCACTCGACACAAACTATGTCATTTCGGGACTAACATATGGTTTAATTTTATTTCAATAATTCGCTTGTTCGCAAGGTTCTAGAGCAATGAGAGGAAACCAGAGGACCCGGGGGAAACCCACGAGGTTGGACAGGCGACCCTACCCCTGTCACGTACAACCAGCGATTCAAAACCGCGCCAGTTGACTCAATGACAGGCCTTATGATACCCGAGCAGCGACACTACGGCCTACTTGTTTATCGAATTCCAACTGTCAAGGGATATTTTACGTGCACGATAATGTATACATGACACTTCGGTTTTCCGTACCATCCAAACGATTAGACAACTGTCCTTGCCAGGCCCTCACCCCTGCATCACAGACAAGGGGAAACCACGTCGAAAACTTACGATGAACATTCTTGGCCAATGCAGGGATCGAACACGCAACCTCCAGGCTAGCGAGCCAGCGTCTTACCCACTTAGCTTCTGTGACACCCCGATGGCCGTAAAGACCGCTATCTGTTATGATATGTATTGGTTGTTACAATTTTACATGTAATAATTAAACCCACAGTCATTGCTATCACTGGATCCTGCTACAATAAACATTATTAAAGAAACATTCAAAAATATAATTTTATCCAATGTTTATTGGTTTTCAAACGATTTAACCACAATTTAATGAACTATATTGTAATAACAAAACAAACAATAATTTACAAAATATACCATAATCAAAATGAATAAGTACACATTAACATATCAATAGGCATTTGTATGAAAAAATATAGAAATGTTAAAATGGCGACGTAATGATGAATAAAAGCAGGTTATGTATAAATGATAAATTGTTTACATACGCAGAGTGGACAACATGGTCTAGATGTCATGGTCCGGGCTTGTAGGCAGGTCAACCTGGCCCCAAGTTCACAAAGCATTCTCAGACTTAAGTTGAGAATTTACTCAACTTTCAATCACTATTTACAAGAAATATCTTTGATTCAGAAACACAAAACTTTACACATAGTTTCTTATTGACCTATTTGATACATCAAAACAGCAAAGGTTTTTAAAAGGGCTATATTTTAGTTAAAATAAGGCGATCAATTTTGAGTAAATTCTCAACTTAAGTCTGAGAATGCTTTGTGAACTCGGGGCCTGGTCTAAATTTCATGGTCAGGGCTGTAGGCTGGTCAGCCTGGTCTAAATGTCATGATCAAGGCTGTAGACTGAATAGGCTCTGGTAGAGTAGTCAAGCTTATAAACCTGGATATAATGGTCTAACGGAAGTTGTCAGGCATGTAGGAATGGTAGATTGCATGATCTGATTTCAATGGCGTATATAATCACATATCAAAGAACAGTCTGTATCATTCAGAGAAATATTCTACGAATATTAGTTTGGATGGGTTGTCAACTTTTGAGAATAACTAGTTCATCGGCTAGATTACCCTGTCTTTTACATAGTCATAAACAAAATCTAAGGGAGGTAACCAGCCCTAGCCCAAAAACAAGACGTCGACGCCCATGAAATTAATTTAAGAATTGCCATATCAGAAAAATCCATTTGCACTGCCTGTCCAAAATTTCTGTCTTCAAGGACCATTTCTATGTTGGTTTTTGTTTATTAATCCTATATCATCGTTACCATTCATGTTTGTAATAATGCATGGTTTATGGGATTTATTTCAGGAAGGGGTGCAACCCTTGCTTGATTTTAGCCAAGGGTTTTTATGCGGTCGATTATCCAGTAAATATCTCCAAATGTTGACAACTGACCCGAACCTTCCGTACGTTTAAGATTATGAGGTTCTGGGTGACAGAGACTAATTAAAGAACCAAATCAAAGACCGGATTTTCTGGGCTACCGAAATATTACATGGGTCCTTATGCACGAAAAAATTCAACAAAAACAGTTTTATAATGTAGTCTTTGCATTGGCTAACTACTTATATTTGAACTTAGTCCTCAAAATATCACAGTGCTCTTCTGACTGCAGAATATATGCAAGACAAAAACGAGTGGTGTGGGCAATTTTCAACCTACCAGACTTGTTCTACGTCACGGCCCCATTTTATACACAAGTCCCCCGATAGGGGTGACGTAGCCGCGAGTCTGACGTATTGGAGTCGAGTATCCAGTCTATTACGTCACGGTCAAATTTTATATATATATATAAGTCCTACAAGGGGTGACGTAGGTGCGAGTCTGACGTACTAGAGTCGATTATCCAGTCTATTAGATCCTTATGATGATGAATGATAAAAGTTGACATGAACACACATAGAATCACAGTATTAGAGAGAACAACGTATCCTCGAAACGTCTATACGTCATAGTTTGTCGCAATGACGTCGTCAAAATTAAAAACAAAACAAAATTAAACCTGAGACGAACATAAAAAAGTTCACAAATTAATGCGCTTTATTGCTGAATGGGCTCGAGGCTGTTTGGAGTTTTACCCCTTTCAACATCCTCAACTGTCAAATAGGTCGGCAGACTATTCAGTCTTTGCACTAAAGGGAAATTAATCTTGGTATTTTCCTCGCAACTATTGAACGATCGCCTGCATTTTTTATTTAAATGTTTGGAATTTTCTTTAATTTCATTTTTGAGGAATACATCGGTTTCGGAATCACCGTTTCCCGCGTCTGGAGGTTTTTTATCCACTGGTGATGTCGGAGCAGATGTTTTGACGGTGTTTACAGGAACTAATTTCACAGTACTATCACAATCGACACTGGCTATCGACAGACATGGATTATGTTTATCAATAACGTCCTTATCGAAGTTTTTACTCGGTTGTGTTTTCGATCCCGGGTGATGGGAATATTTGTTGGTTATTGAATTACTCTTGTGTGACAATATGTAACCTTTGACCCGTTTTAGTATTTTTATAAACATGGCTTTCCTCAGTAAGATATATAGCCATGGATCTAGAATCTGATTTATACTGGCTAATCGTACACTGATTAAATCCTTGGCTCGATCCGTCTTTCCTGTGATCTGGTTTATAATTATATGCACCTGAAAAATACAAGACAGACTTCATTCAGATATATGTTTATCTTATTAAAAACTGTTATGAATTATCTCTCTCTCTCTCTCTCTCTCGCTCTTTCTCTCTCCCATAGAGAGGAATGTTTATAAATCAAATCGTGGTGTAATTGTAAAAGCTATCACTGTTTATTGTATACTAAAACACAGGAACAGCCGTTAATAAAATAATAACAACAAATGGGAATACTTAGCACCGACCAATTTATAATCATTTCCCTTTTTATATTAACTAACCGAACAAAACAAAACGATTAATTCAACAGTAAAATATCCGTAAACAGAACGTAAAGATTGAATTAAATTTATCTGGGGAATACCCATTAATGACAATAATTATTTTGTTTTTGTTTGATTTTATTGCCCTGGACATTAATTCTGAGAGAGCTAAAGAGAGAAAGAGAGGGGGCGGGGGTAGAGGGAACGAAAGGGGGGAAAACGTTAACTCGACACAAACTAGGTTATTTCGGGACTAAAATATGGTTCAATTTTATTTCTATAATTGACTTGCGCGTAAGGGTTTTTAGCTGTGGGAGGAAGCCAAGAGGACCCGGCAAAAAACCGATGAGACTGGATAGGCGGTCCTACTCTTTGTCACGTACAAGCGGGGAATCAAAACCACGCCAGTTGACTCAATGACAGACCTTATGATACAACGCACATGCGCTAACCATTCGGCCATCCAAACTCCCTTTTGAGCAACTGGTTTGTCGGATATTCTGCGCTTTATATATATATTAAATTTGATAAATATATTAAAATTCCGCACTTTATAAATATATTTTAATATATTCATAAAGCACAGAATATCCAACCAACACATTATTATTATTACTTCAAGTTTGATCATTGTAATTTCAAAACAATTAACGGGAAGTAATATAAATAAATATCTCTGGCAGATATCTCCATTTCAAGGTTCGTCAATGATCAGGATAATTCGAATACAATGTGGAATCATTAATGTTTATTGTGTCATTACACTGATGGACACGTGAAAGTATAATTTATCATTAATGCGTGTTCATCTTGTTTAACATGGCTCGTCGTTAACAACAGAGTCCATTACAGATAACATAAACCTTAATTAAACATAGCTATCTTTATAGATAACAACTGAAATGACAAGAGTGGGGTTTAACGGCCTACTTTATGCAAGGTTACCCACTATCGCCATTCGCGCTATGATTGAAATCGTGGTTTTAATCGTGGGGTTAGTATATAATATGAAATAGGGATTTAACGTCTACTTTTCTGCTCCCACCGGGATATTGAAGACGGTATGCAGTGTGCTATGAAAGAGATAGTATATGTATATATAGAATTCAAACTACCAAGGGGTCTTTTACGTTCATGCCACGTCCCATCCGAACGACTGTACGCTATCTCTTGTCACACCTTCCGTTCTACAATACTGCCCTTTCTCGGCCAACACCAAGATCGAACAAGTGACCGCTTTACGATAACAACAGAAATGAGATGGGGTTTAACGTCCTACTTTTCTGCAGCAACTGGTCTAATGAAGAAGGTGTACGTCATGCAGTGTGCCATGAGGAAAACTTTGCCTGGATTGTGGCTCCACGGTTACAACTGCAAAGGGTTCGTTAACCGGTACGTTATTGTGTACATATGGGACCTAGATTTTCCATTCCATCCGAACGACTTGACGCTGTTCCTTGTCAAGTCCTGACAAGTTAAGATCACGCTTTGTTTCTTTCTGGGCCAACAGTTGGACTGGACTATTATAGAAGCTACTTCGTGATAGGTAACCTCGGAACAGTGGACACCGACATGGACAAGGGAGGAACTCCTAGAAAACCTGAAGTACCTTTCTGGGCCGACACTTGGATTGGGCTTATATTACAAAAGCTACTATGTGATAGAGAACCTCCGGACAAAGTAAACCAAAAATATTAACTATGTGAACTATTGAAACGACTAATCCATTTTGCAACATAGACTTTTCTTGGGAACTCACAAGGGTCTTTCTTTGCTTGAATTGTACAGAGAAGTCGGATTGGCCACATGAAATATATATACTAATACTATACTTACATTTAGAGGTAACCAACACGTGGTGAATACTATGGTTATTGCACATAAAAACCAAGCCATCTGGGTCTCTATTTCCATCTGGAGAATAGATTTAGGTTTCACCGAGTACCTCCTTTCTACGGAGGGAGAGTTTATGATCTTACGGCTTCTCCTCATGATGATCAGAGTGACCACCACCGTCACGTTACACACCACCATGATCAAAATAAAGAGGATATTTAATATCGCGAATATACTAGCATAAGCTGTATCCAAATCACTTTCACGGTGGAAGTTCAGGAAGCACCAAGATCCTGGGAACTGGTGCTCGTAACTACCGAATCCCATCAAAGGGAAGGAGCAGATGAACATGGTGATAATCCAACACGCCACGATACAATACTGAGCCATTCTTCGGGTAGCAACGCGAGCATAGAAGTAGGAGAATCTTAAAGCCACAAACCGTTCCAGAGACATGCTGCAGGCGATTAGCGGAGTCAAGAGTCCGAACCACACCATAACGAATCCATGATATGTACACAGTTCATCACCACCAACCCATTTTAAATTATTGGCGTACGTTATGATCGCTATGGGCCCTGTACAGAGCTGTCCAATGAGATCAGTCCAAGCTAATCCAAGAAGCAGCGGAAAGAATATTGTCTTTTTCATTTCTTTTTTGGATGTGTAGAGTACCAACAGAGCTAATATGTTTCCCAGGACTCCCGTGGACAGCATGAGTATCGGCGTCGAGAGACTGATACCAAGCGCTGCCTTATTGCATCCCGTGGAGTTCCCCAACGCTGGGCTGCTACAAACGACATCAAAGCCCTTGTCTATTTTCATGGTCATGTTAAAGTTTGTTACATTTCCGGGAGACATGGTGTCGTTGAAGTCCTGCTCCCAGGGCTCGCTCGGTCCACTGTACCTGAAAAATACAAAAAAAGAGAATAAATGAAAGGAAATGGATTTTAACGTCCTACAGTTTTGTTCCAACTGGGTTAATGAAGACGGGGTTATTGTGTGCTATGAGGGCAATTTAACCTTCACAACTAGTGCCTACTCTTCTTTCGTATTCCAACTGTCACCGGTTCCTTTACCTGCATGTCAGTATGTACGCGGTGCTACAATGTTTCGTCCCATTTGAAAGACTAGAGACTTTCCGTATTGCACAACTGACCATGAAAAACGGCACAGGAAAAGTCAGAGAAACTATCACGGGCAATACTGGGAGCGAACTCGAAACCACCTGGTAAGCGAACCAGTGCCTTATTGGCTCAAAGTCCAATTCCTAATATATCAGGAATAGTGCACGTGCGAGGTATACTTACTTCTAATGAACACCTTATGACACTTCTGGTGTATCTTAGAAGATCTTCGAAAATACACTAAAAGATAATAACTTGTCTTTACAGTTGATGACTCAGTGTATCGTTTATCCAAAATGCACCACAGAAAACCTCCTATGCAAGTCACTGCGTCATGTGTTCAAGAGAAAAACATCACGGTCTGTTTTGTAGAAGCCACACATCAGACTGTTGTTAATAACATTGAATAAGCTTGATATCAAGTTACATTAAAACATGATTGTTTGTTGAATAACCACGTGGCTATTTAATGAGACATGAAGCTGATATAAAACTAATGAATAGATGACATCGATAGCAGCGATCAGATTCCTAGTTCATCCATTTATTAGATTATTAAAAAATAAACTAATATCAATCACTGTCCGCCACTCGGTCCGCAGAGAAGGCTTGACACACGGCATCCTCGTCATAGGAAAAACAACTTAATCACATTTCTTATACACCTGGCGATGTGCTGGCTTTGATAGCCCGCCCATTCTCTTAATGTGGTGCACAGCAGATGACATCGTTATGGACGGGCATTTCTATATGGAAATGACGTATCGGAAACGTCATATCCGTTAAATAATGGCGGTCATCAGAAGTAAAGGTGACACAGTGACAAGGTAATGGGTTTTATTGATTGCAGGTGTTGACCAGAACTGGGTCCATATCGAAATATTAGTGTGTGAAAGGCGGAGTGGGGGGAGCTGTCCTCGTCTCAACTCACCCCCTCCCCTCCCCTAGTATAAATTTTGTCTGTTTTAATGGGATATAAATGAGCGATACTGTTTGTATCCAGCTGCTTGCTCTGCCAGGTCAGGAAAATGTATAAATGACATACTACTCTTGTTTGGGGTTCCAACAATAGTTTTATCAGCTCTAGATTGAGGAGTGATTTGAAAAAGACGACATTGTCAAAGTTGAATATTTTACAAGAATATCAGTCCAATTCTTCGATGACGTCAAAACAAGCCAGTTCCACCTGCCAGTGTTGGGGAAGATATCTTGATAGAATTCTGTTTAATCCGATTTCCTCAAGCTGGTTTGTTCATGAAATAATCATAACGAAAAGCGGCTTAAAGAAACAAAATGATTACTAATTGACCAATTAAATGTACCATCAGGAAATGGAATTGGGTTTAACGTCCTACTGTTCTGTCCGTCTAGATTAATGTCATACAGTGTGCTATGAGTGAAATTGTATCGAATTCCAACTGTTAGAGATTCATTTACGCGCATGCCTATATATAATCCAGGGTTTAATCAGACAGAGGAAGAGAAATGAGGCTTAACGTCCACTCGACATAAACTAGGTCATTTCGGGACTAATACATTGTATATTGTTCAAATTTATTTCCATATTTCGCTTGCAAGTAGAGATCTTTAGCAGTGGTAAGAAATTGGAGGACCCGGAGAAAACTCACAAGGTTAGACAAGCAACCCTGCTTTTTGTCACGTACACGCAGGGAATCGAAACCACGTTGCTTGACCCAATGACATAGTTTATGATGCAATACGCACTGGTTAACTATTCGACCACACAAATTCGGTGTTTAATTAGGTAATTTTGTTACATGAATGTCTCTTAATTAAAAACAACAGAGTGCGGATAGCTTGGCTTTTATTCTTCTATTTATATAATTGATTTATAATACATTCATTGTCATACTTACATGGAAATGATATTAGTACAAAAATAAAACAAACCGGAAAACCAGTCATGATTCATATTGGTAAAATACTTTATGATATTATATTTTATGTTTATAATAATTAAACCTTTCATTGTGTGAGCTATCAAGTTTCAGGAAAAACAATTTCAACACCCTTAACAAAACAATTAGTTTCAAATATAATTTCCGGAAATAACTTGAAGCAAGATAACCAATCGATGTTCTTATCTCATATTTCAAGTTATTTGTTCTGATATAATGTATAGATTGTCCATGAATGTATTATCAATGACATATCTATATGGTCGATCAGTTCCGCAATGTTCTTTTCTCTCATATCTATTTAGACGTGGTTTCACCTTGTCGGTGGTGCAGGACAGAGGGCCTGACAAAGACAGCTGTCTAGTCGTTCGGATGGGACGAGAAACCGAGGTTGTATATAGGAGAAGTAGAACTTTATACGAAACCTTATCGCTGCAATTAGCTACGATTAAGAACAGACATGAAGCCATTTGGTCGATATTTTAATTCCCCAAATCGACGATTTTAATCAAGATTAGATTAAAATAAGCTGGCAGTTCTCACTATCATAGTTAAAATGTATGCTTAGCGTATTATATTTTGAGTATACAGTTCTCTATGTGTATAATTGCAAAACTTGTTCTTAGAATCTGATTTTACCACTCGATGCTTTACATCATTATTCGATTTATTACATGACACAAGTCAAACTATATCCAGGTTTTACCAGATCAAAGTCACGTTAATAAGGTTATTGAACCACATCAATGAATTAATTAGATTATGAAACAGATTCGTAAATAAATAAATAAATAAATAAATGAATAAATACAGGATTGGAAAACCGGTATCCCCTTTACAATAGGTCATAGTTATCTGAAGAATCATGAATGAATGAATAAATGAATGAGTGAATGAATAAATAAATGAATAAATAAAGGATGGGAAAACCGGTATTCCCTTTACAATAGGTCAAAGTTGTATGTCGAATCATGAATGTATGAATAAATGAGTGAATGAATGAATAAATGAATGAATGAATGAATGAATGAATGAATGAATGAATGAATGAATGAATGAATGAATGAATGAATGAATGAATGCATTCCTCTGTTACGACAGGTTAATGTTATCTGTCGAATCAAGAATTAATCGAGGAAGCAATAATCGACTTGCTAGATGGCGGATAATGTACTAGAAGATTTTCTTATCGTGGTATTTCCGCTATGACATCTGTTCAAGGGGGTTAATTCACAGTTTCAAGATGGTTATTATATTGACAGAACCTTTTACCATTAAATACAACAAACATATTGATGTTAGATTGGTTCCGATTCAAACTTGACATCAACTAAACAACATGGCTGGTACAACAAACATAAATGTTAGATTGGTTCCGATTTCAACTCTACATTAACTAAACAGCATGGCCGATACACGAGTTTTATAATCTAACAACCTTTCTTCAATAACAATGTGATCAAGAAAGGGAAATTGATACAAGAATATGAATTGATGTCGTAAATAACGCGATAATACATCATCTCTTACACAATCTATTCCATGACGTCTCTTACTCCACAAGAGTGGATTCAGGGACCATGGAAAGGGCGTGGAGGCCAGTAAGCTGCGAGCGACGAACCACACAATGGAGATCCGTGTGGCCTCCCCCGGAAAAATTTCGAAAACGAGACAAGGATCCGATTCTAAAATAATGAATTAGAATGGGACGTTTATAGTCAAGTTCCATATAGGTGAGGTGGGGTTCGTGCGCTGGGTGCACCCCACTAGATCAGCCTGTGTATAGTATATTTAGGCATAGATATTGTACTAATTGTGGTAAAGAGGAAGTGTGGTAATTTGAAAGTAAATATTTTTATGTAAGTTGTACTAAATGTAAAGATTTAATTTTTAGCAAATACCATAATATAATACATATATTTTTTTATTACAAGTTTGTGAAGATTCCCTATAAATAACATTTCTTTTGTTTACTTACTCCTGCATTTTGTCCACGAAAATCTGTATCAATAAATTATAACACACTGTACACAACTCAAAATATTCCAAAAACACAAAAACACAAAAACAAAACGTTTTGGTCCAATTTCAAGATACCTAAGTCCTTGATGTGTCCCTGTTTTAATTTATAACACACCGTCTATAACACACAATATTCCAAAAACAAAAAAAATACAAAACGTTTTGGTCCAATATCGAGATACCTAACACCTTGATTTGTCCTATTTTAAACGTTTACTAATTCATCTCGCTTGTACATAGTGAGCAGGGTGCACATTAGTTTGGAATCGTCTAGCATTCAAAAAGCTTTTGACTCATTTCCAACATGTATTCAAGTATTTTTAATTTTTTTCAGTAACCCATTAAATCATTATTAGGTGTATATGATGTTAAGTTTTTCATTAACTCTGGTATTACTATTACAAGTGTTTCGAGTCAGTATTGCGATTACATGTGTTGATAAATAAATATCTTTCGAGTCATGCCGTGTCACTTTGTACTCCAGTGATATATAAATATATTTTATACAGGCGCTATATAGTTACCTATCTTATTTCGACTGTGATATTTTGCCCTAGAAATAAAATTGACAGGCGGCGTGTGTATGTGACACGGGGCGTGTCTTTTGTTTCCGCAATACACAAGCGATAAATTATTTGTTCGTGGTCTTTTTTCCGTAAAATCCGTACGACTAGACACTTTTCATCCGTTTTGTAACATTGACGATGGGGAAAACGGAGTAGATTATCCCGAGGAACTGCCTTTGCCAAACCCAGTAATCAACTGGGTTAATGAGAGAGAGAGAGAGAGAAATGGGGTTTAACGTCCACTCAACACAACCAGGTCATTTCGGGACTAACATATGGTTTCAATTTTTATTTCAATTATTCGCTTGCGCGTAGGGGTCTTTAGCCGTGGGAGGAAACCGGAGTGCCCGGAGGAAACCCACGAGGTTGAGAAGGCGCCCCTATATCCATGCCACATACGCTCACACCAGGGCTCGAAACCACAGCCGCAAGCCAGAGGTGACCGGCCAGCTAGAGGTCGAAGCGCGGCACTCTAGACCACTAGGCCATCCCAACCCCCCCTGGGTTAATGAAGACGGACATACACCATACAGTGTGCTATAAGGTAATTTTTGTCTGGACAGCAGCGCTACGTCCTACTCTTATATCGAATTCCAACTGCCAAGGGATCTTTAACATGCACGTCAATGTGTACACAGAATCTCGGTTTTCGGGCCATCCGTAAGACTAGACAGCTGCACTCCGTCCTGTGTCACTGAAAAGGGGAAACCAGGCCGGAAAAATCCCGATGAACTTGCTCGGCCAACTCAGGAGGGAACCCGTGACCTCTAGCTCGAATCAGCGTCTTACTCACTTCGCCACCGTACCCCCCCCCCCCACCCAACCTGTTAGTGAAAGAGTCAGCCCCTCGCAAACATAACAACACTATTGTGGAAAAACCCACGAACAAAACAATTTTTTTTTAAGATAATTAAAATACTTACATGTTATTCAAACTCATTGACATATCATTTAAATCTCCTTATATATATATAAATCACAATGTATATATATATAAATCTGTTTCAATCATTACGTCTTAAGGCAATGGTCGCATCTACCCTTCTTATCGACGTTATATACACACATTCTGACTGAGTTTATATCAGACCAAAACATTTCTTTGGACCAAGCACCTGTTTTAACTGGTTAAACTTTATCTTTCAAATGTTCACAGAGATTGATAACACCAGACGTGTGATTAATAAATTATTTTATTTTAAACCCCGTTTTATAATCTTTACATCTCTTAAATTAAAATAAAATAAGATAAATAATAAAAGTTTGCCAGAGTTTTGTAAACATGTAAAACGAAGGTCATTCCAAATCTCTTAATGACTATTCATTAAAGGAGCATTAGGTAAGATTTAGATAAGACGTAACAGATCTCGCTATAATAGTTTCAAAAAGAAATAATGGAAAGGGAACGGGTTGAAAATTGTAGTCTCGTTTGTCATTGCTATCGTTGTGACGGTAATGAACAAAGTCTCGATTATCCATTTTTAAATTAAATCATTAACTGCCTTTCGTTTTTAAATCCGTTGAAAATTCAAAACCATCCCAAATTCTAGAGACATTTAATCATAGGCCTGGTGTGTATATAAATGTCTAAATAATGATTTATATGCAATAGGCAGATTTAGCACATATAATACATCTTTAAGCACGCTGTGAGTATGATTGTAGCGCGGAGCTATAGGAATCTGCAGAGAGAGAGAGAGAGAGAGAGAGAGAGAGAGAGAGGTCACGTCCACTCGCCACAAACTAGGTTATTTTGGTAGTAACATATGGTTCAATTTTATGTCAATAATTTGCTTGCACGTAGGGTCTTTTAACACTGAAGAGAAACCGGAGAACCCGGAGAAAGCCCTGCGCCATGTCACGTACAACCAGGGAATGGAAAGCACAACAGGTGACTCAATGACAGACCTTATGATACGGCGCTAACACGCTACCTCCACCCCCATGCGTGTTACGCCTGTGGTGCGTGACGAGTGCGTAACAGACTGTTTCATTGGCTGATCCCTCAAATCACCCAGAACGCGGGTTTATATAACAACTCTTTCAGACCCTAATGTAGTAAAGTCAAGTAAAACGAAACGAAATATTGTCTGTGTTTTAATGAGATTGCAGATGCTAGCTACAGTTGTTATCTTCAATTTACAAAACATTCATAGACCATTATGTGCTTCTAAACTGGGCTAATGAAGACGGTCATACGCCATACAGTGTTCTATAAGGAAATTTTTGCCCGGACAACGGCTCTCAGTCTACTTTTATATCGAATTCCAACTGCCAGGGGATCTTTTACGTGCGCGCCAATGTGTACACGAGACCTCGGTTTTTTCGTCGCATCCGAACGACTAGACAGCTGCCCTTGCCTGGCCCTCCGTCCTACAAAGTTGACGTTCTTATTAACCCGGTACATACCATATATAGAATGATTAACATAAAACTTGCTCTTTCATCAACAACCTGTAATGAGTAAATCCGCCATGCCAACCATCACCATGGTTATTGTAAATATACGATATTCCAAACCTCCCTAACCTTCCTTCAAGATACCAATCATTCAAGAATTACTACGCATAAAGACTTTTGTGAGTTTTTATTAAATAGTTTCTATGACTTTAACACGATATATTTTATCTTGAGTTAAAACATAGCCCTGGTTATACATGCCATTAAACCTCGAGTAATAAAACAGCTCCCAAAAACATCCGGCCATACAGGTAGAAAAACGGTAACGCTATGATGTAAGCAAATCGGGGTTACCCGGTGCATTTAACAGTCCTGAATGTTAAAGAGGACTATCCATGTACCCGTTTTTACTACTTCAACCGCAGTAAACTCAATGTACTTTACGGATAACCACTATTTAATTAATTAAACACACTAATATAATCAATAAGTGAATATTTTAAAATAGAGTGAATGAATATTCAACAGGCGTACTTGGTCACGGTGTATTCACGTGTCAACCTCGAGTTTTTATTCAGATATTGTGTCGTGGTCTTTATGAAACGTGTACGTAAAAAAACACGTACAAAACGCCATTGCCCGGGCAAATATCCCTCATTGCCTAAAACGTAGGACATTGCAATCCAGACCACATTATAGAAAATTAAGACGTTAAACCTTATATCATTTCATGATTATTTTATACAAGGAAAATATTAAAGAAAAAAACTTACAGTATTGTAGCCATCAACTAGCTTTATTATTTAATATACCATTGATACGTTTTAGACATGACTGTATCATCCAGCCCGAGAGTCACGTACAAGCGGAGAATCGAAACAACACCGTTTGATTCAATGAAAGACCTTACGATGCAATACACGTGTTAACCATTCGACCATCAAACCCCCCTTCAAATACAAACAGAATGGGGTTTAACGTCCACTCGACACAAACCAGGTCATTTCGGGACTAACACATGGTTTAATTTTATTTCAATAATTCACTTGCACGTAGGGATCTTTGTGGGAGAAAACAGGAGGACGCGAAAAAAAAACACGAGGATAGACAAGCGACCCTACTTCTTGTCATGTACAACCGGTGCCCTTCAACTACTGAGGGTATTTACCTGACCCTCCTGCAAACATTTAAAACGAAAAAATCATGAAAAAAAACTTACAGTGTGTAGTACACGTATCGTCATGTCATCCAATCGTAGTATTGTATCAACTATTGTGAGTTGATAGGATTTCGACCTGACCCTGGAGGTTTTTATTGCTTGTAATCTACAGTCTATGTAAATACTACTATAGTCATTCTATGATATAAATGTCATTAAAATACGTCAGATGTATCTTGAGAGGTCTGTACATATAACAGCCGGATCATTTATACCCTCGTTCAACCAGTAAAACTATTTGATACAGACGTGGGTAATAACCTTAGAATACATGATCAAAGATTAACGATGGAATAAATTTAAATATAATTGTCGTTTTCTATTACTACTCAAACTTATATGACGTCATTTTAACACCAGGATCAAACTAGGGGAGAGAGAGTGCGGGAGTAGGGGTAACGTCACGAAGACACAAACTTGAGGGAGGGGGAGGGGGAGGGGGTAGGGGGGAGGGGTAGTTAACCTCCCAACGGCAGAAACTAGAGAGAGGGGAGAGAGAAGGTGGGGTAGGTTACGTACCGTCTACACAAACTAGAGAGACGGGAGAGAGAAGGTGGGGTAGGTAACGTACCGTCTACACAAACTAGAGAGAGGGGAGAGAGAAGGTGGGGTAGGTAACGTACCGTCTACACAAACTAGAAAGAGGGGAGAGAGAAGGTGGGGTAGGTAACGTACCGTCTACACAAACTAGAAAGAGGGGAGAGAGAAGGTGGGGGTAGGTAACGTACCATCTACACAAACTAGAGAGAGGGGAGAGATGGGGTGGAGTTGATTTGTAACATATACATATCTGACCCATGGTAAATGTGTGACACTGGTTAAGCATTATGATTATAATGTTGAAAACCGCATTGAAACTGTGTGATGTGACTTTTAGCCATTCGCAATGGGAGGGGGCAAAAATCAAAGAGGGCACAACAAATCAAAGCCATGACGTAAAACGCGTTATTGAGTATAACTCACTTAGCCCTTGGGAGGGGGAATATTATTAAGTCGTCAATCCTCGAATTACTCAATCGTTTTGTAATATATTTGAAACAAGATCCGTATGTGTATAATTATGCCAGGAATCCTGTGAAAGTCTTGATGATGTTGTAACTTATATAAATATAGTTTGTTTATTACCAACAGCACACCTGTAATTAAGTATGTTTTTAATCTTTTTATATCATCATTAGATAAAGAAAGAAAAAGAAATACCTGTGTTACGGTTAATTGGTTCCAAAAAATAGGATCGTCCGGATAAGCGTAAACACAGGTAATTTGTTGGGGGTGTTTTGAGGGTTTTTTTCTCCGAAACTCTCAGAAATTAGAAACCTCTTTTTCTACAGTAAATAAATTTTTCTTTTCACAACATTCCAAAGGTGCGATATCTAATTTAAATCTTAGCTTATATACACTTTTTTAAAAATATTTTCAAAGGCAAGTTGAGAAAAAAAATTGTTTGAGGGTCTTCCCTGTTGGGACAAACTATACTCGCGTTCAATTTGGGGATCCTAGTGCAATCAGGTTGACTAGTGCCCTTTCACAAAATCTGCCAAAAGTAATATTCTGTAAAGTATACAGCCGACTAAACGATAACGGTGCCCAAATATAATGGCAAGTTAACGGCATGTTAAAGTTAACGCGGCTTCAGGGAACAGACTTTCTCTCTGTTACAGATCTGGATAACGATCCGTTAACTCCCATGTTAACGAATCGTTACAAGTTAACGGAGTTTTGAACAACCGGTCCCAGTTGTTCAGATCATCTGCTAAAATTGGATTAACTATTAAACAAGATCAAGCGATCTTTTTACAAACAACGCCACTTGTCTACCTTGTTGCACTAGCATCCTCAATATAGCTTATATAAAACAAAGTCACAATTAATTTAAACGTATAGCTTGTACCCTGAAAGTGTCCCCTGTTGGGAAACATAATGTTATCGCTTTCAATATTCATTCAATACTGCTATAAATAAAGCAAACGCAGTGAGGGGTGTTTAACGTGACATCCTATAGTTACCTGCGTGATAGAATTTTGACCGGACAGTGGCATTTACGACTGTTTATTTCATAAAACGTACAATCATAGAAAACTGAAATGTAGCTTTAACTTGGTTACAGATTTGCCTTTGTTTTGTTTTTTTTTCTACTTAGAGGAGAGACGCTTTCAATTTATCTATTACCGTCTTATATATATTATAGAAGTATACATATTTTCTTAATACACTTTTACATAACGAAGGATTAACACATACATGTCAATTCAACGTAAATATCCACCAACTTAACAATAACAATATATACTCTACAAACCACTCTGAAGTTTTATGAAATGAAATGAAATGGGGTTTAACGTCCTACTCTTCTTCACCTAACCTGGGCTAATGGAAGACGGGCATATGCCATACAGTGTGCGATGAGGGAAATTTTGCCCGGGCGGCGGCGCTACGGCCTACTCTTATATCGAATTCCAACTGCCAAGGGATCTTTTACGTGCACGCCAATGTGTACACGGGACATTGGTTTTTCGTCCCGCCCGAACGTCTAGACACCTGTCCTTTCAGGCCCCCCGTTCTAATCCACTGACAAGAGAAGACCACGCCGGAAAATCCAGATGAACCCCCTCGGCCAATGCAGGGATAGAACACGCTCAATATCTATAACCCAATAAATCGACACATAATATTTCTATAAATAGTAAACCTCTATATCACAGACTATCAAAATGGTTACATCTCACTGTGCCCACTTTTGATTAATCCAATTAAGGTCTAATTAGGATTAGTGTATTAAGCGGATTAGGATTAGGTGTTATAGGTAATTAGATGGAAAAAAACAAATATTGAAAGTGACTAAATATTCAGTCTTATATTTTTTTTTTTTGTAAACAGTATTTTATTTCATTTGAACATGGGCCTATGTTGACTCCTTTCCAAAATTTACAAATGTAAGTCTTATAATTGGTGAGATGAACTCACTGTAATCGTTAAAGTGATGAATTTTATTCAAAAAATGACACTTGAATATAATATGAATTATGTTCAGTAAGCTTACACATTACACGGTCTTTATAAGGACACACAGAAGTCAGTCGGTCATATTTCATCATGGCAAACGTTCAAGTAAACATCCAGTACATCCCCAAAGCTCAAGGTGGAGAAAACTTAGTCCATGAAGAATACAAATTCCGAGTGAAGAATAGGAAGGCAGAACGAGTATACTGGAGATGTTGTATAAAAGGTTGTCCAGCAACCCTGAACACCCACCAAGGCTTTATTACCAAATATTCCAGAAACCACAACCATGTTGCTAACCCACACAAGGTGGCAGTCGACAAATTTCTTGTTGTCATGAAAACCAAGGTGCAAGAGGAAACCAAACCAGTCTGTGCCATCTATCAAGAAGAAGTATCAGGTATGTATTTATCTCTAATGTTGTGTGCCGTTGATTTAAATGATTCAACGTTACAGCATACTGAACATGTTCTTCCGTAACAAACCAATCGAGTGTCTGGTCGAGTATTAATGATATAATAATATGTATAATAAATATTTTCTTTTTGTTTGTTTACAGCCCTTCGCTCTGACCGTGACTCAGGTGAGATGATCAGAGAGATTTCAACATTCTATAGTTGCTGTGCTTCCCTGTATAGAGCCCGAGCAAAGATCCTCCCAGCACTTCCTCAGACCCGCAACGATATCCAGCTTCCAGATTCTTACACCAAGACCACATCTGGAGACGACTTCCTTCTCCACGCAGCAGCCGACAACAGGTTTCTAGTGTTTTCCACACAAGAAAATCTTTACCATCTCGCCAATGCAGACACTATATACTGTGATGGAACATTTAGCATGAGTCCTACCTTATTCACCCAGATCTACACTATACATGCTTTTGTGCACAATAAAATGTTGCCTTTGGTGTATGCACTATTACCCGATAAGAAGGAGGCAACATATGTTGAGTTCCTCAGATGTGTTAGAGACAAAACATTGGCACTTGTCAATGTTAATCTTAACCCAGGCCATGTGTTTACAGATTTCGAAGTTAGTATGCAAAATGCTGTGAGAACTGTGTTGCCGAGGTCAGAACTAAAAGGTTGTTTTTTTCACTTTGGTCAGTGTATTTGGCGCAATGCGCAGAAATATGGACTACAAGTAGATTTTTCTCGGGTGCCAGAAATCAATAAAATCGTCAAGCAAGCAGCAGCATTACCATTAATTCCAATACAGCAGGTTGAAGATGTATGGCTGCATGCCCTTGATGATTCACCACTCCAAGATGCCAGAGTGTGGCAATTTGCAGATTACGTAACTGAGTTCTGGGTGGAGGGGCAGCATGGCAGAATGATGTGGAACCATTTCCACACTGAAGGTCCACGCACAACGAACCATGTTGAAGGATAGCATTCCAAGATAACATCCATTATTGCCACCCCTCACCCAAATATTTTTAAGTTGGTGGCTTTTTTTAAGAATGAACAAGCTTACTCCGAAGTAACCATTCTCCAGTTAGGTGCCAACGGAAAATTACGGCCTAAGAGAAGAAAGTACAGGCAACTATAAACCCGACTCCAAACTCTGAAAACAGATCTTCAGAACGGTATAAAGACTGTATTCGAGTATGCCGATGGCGTAGCCCGTTTAACTACATTGTAAATTTTTATTGTTTATCTTGTTTTTGTGTGATGTATGATATATCCATGTATGTTATACTTTTATTACATATTTTATATATAAACCCTCGAAAATTGTTATATTTTCATTAAATTATAAAGTGCTAATGTGATGTATGATACATCCATGTATGTTATATTTTTATTACATATTTTATATAAAAAACATCGAAAATTGTTATATTTTCATTAAATTATAAAGTGCTAATGTGATGTATGATATATCCATGTATGTTATATTTTTATTAAATATTTTATATATAAAACATCGAAAATTATAAAGTGCTAATGTGATGTATGATATATCCATGTATGTTATATTTTTATTAAATAATAAAACATCGAAAAATAAAGAAAAATTACATAAAATATTTGTTTTTTTTTTCATCTAATTACCTATAACACCTAATCCTAATCCGCTTAATACACTAATCCTAATTAGACCTTAATTGGATTAATCAAAAGTGGGCACAGTGAGGACACACCATCAAAATATCACCGCTGGATAATCTCCCAGATTAGATTGATTAAGATAAACCCTTGTGCAGACATGTCGCACAGAAAAACCTTGTCGACAACAAAGGGTAATATCAGGCCCCAAGACATAATTAGATTTTGTTATGTATAATTATATTGAAATACTATCAAGCTACAACTTCATATAAAGACTGAATAATAATCAACCAAAGTAAAAAAAATATGAAGTATTAACAGTGACGATCTGAATTATAAGGTATTTTTTAAACTATTAAAATCTGCAAACAGCTTAATTGTCATTTCCGTGTAGAATTGTCTTTGGACGGGGTTGGCAGAATACCTAGATTTGTTCTCAGTAAGAAAGATTCAAAGGGTGGAGGGGGGGCACAAGATCCCTTGTCTCCGATAATGAAATACATTTAGTTTCTTTTCAAATACCGAATGTCGTTACTGCCCCACTTCCGTTCTATTTGCAGCATTATACTCGATATTAAGTAATTGACAATGTATAAAATTTTCGCTAGACAATTTTAGACCAGCTCCTCACAAACGTTAAGAATATGGCCAGGTGATCCCTTTTAACCCCTGTATACTATACATACAAGGGTTAAAAGGGACCCATTAAGAGGTGGCGCTGGTTTGTTTGTATTGTTTACAGATGGGTGTAACTATTGAAAGGAATTCAGAGATTCAACTTTCCCAATATCGTAATTTGCCAAGGACACAAAATATCTCAAATGATACCGGTACTTAAAGATACACTATATAAATTCAAGATAAAGAGCTGGTCAGTTTTGCTCTAATAGTTCGAAAAAGTAGTTAATGTAAAAGGGATGATTTGAAAATTGCATTCCAATAACTCTAATGTGAGCGAAGATATTAGCTTTTGAATATTTGACAAAACGTGTGCAATAATTTCAACCATCGTTCTGGTTGTTCAAAGCTAAGTGTCGCTCGTCCATTTTTAGATATAATCAAAATGTGGCTGAACCGTGCTAATCTTCTAATTAATAATTTATAAAACATTTTAGGCCTAAAGAAAGACGTGCAATAGACAGATTTAGCTCATGTATATTAAAGTTTAAGTATATTTATAGTACCATCACACACCAACCATGTCAAACGTGTAATGAATCCAGAGCTTATTTATTAAAATTAAATAGTAATACGAACAAATTCACCACGTATAGACACAAATCTCCATTACAAATTGAAATTAATTGGGTAATAACTTAATTAGACCACATATTGTGTGTTTCCTAAGAAAACAGACACTGTAGATAGTACCAGATAAATTCTATTATCTTGATAATAAACCACGTGGAGCTGGTGTAATCCTGGGTTTATAACCGTGTTCTACTAGACGAAAACATCAACTTAACCAAATTACGCGGTGGAAGGTTTTCTCAACAGAAGATAGTATCACATTCAACATCCATACAAGATCAATTTAAATTTATTTCAAAACCACGTCAACAAACTGACACTGGCTTCAACCAATCTGTAACGGTGTCATATTAAAGGGGTTTTAGCTCCTTGGAAATTAAATGAAATGGGGTTTAACATCCTACTGTTATGCTAATGAAGACGGGCACCGGACACATGCCGTTTTTCCACCTTCATTGCAACAAATTCCAACAGTGTTCGGTCACGCTCAATCTGGAAATGCGTACATAGGACCTATGTTTTTCTATCCTGTTCGATTTGTACACAGTGGTCTTTACGGGTTCGATGGACGTTCTCGTGACTCAATGACAAACCTTATGATACTACGCGCACGCGCTAACCACTTGGCCATGGAAACCGCCATTTTGAATATAACGCTTTGTTTTGAAACTGTGCATATCTAGCTAGAAGAATCTTGCCGAGTCAGCCGCAGTTGCCAACCCTGTCTACTATGACTTCGGTTATTCGCCTCACTCGAACGACTGGCAAACACTTTGATTGTATCAGCGCCGGATGCGTTAACCATCAGAATTTATCATTTCAAAGTGCTAGTTTCGAAACCTAGGTATTATAGTCGTGGTCAAAGCCTCAATAAGAAAGTGATATTGCCGCTTTAACAAACTGAAATCAATTTCAATCATTCTGATCGTATAACCCGACACCGTCTGTGTTTTTTTATATATCTACATTAGTTGATCTCGCCCACCCGAATATCGGCTCCATTTGTTAATAAGATTACAGTGATGAATAGCCTGACACCAAGACGCCCATGGGAGGAATCAAAACAAATAAAAAAATGGGTGAGTTTAACATTGACGTAATGCAGTCATAAAATCTCAAGGACTCTGGTTAATTGACCATTTTCCTTTCCTGCACCACTATGGCAAAGACCACTTGGTGTGAGTTATGGGGAACATTTTGTCCATCATCGCATTCTGTCACACGACAAGATGCATACGGCGCATCCAACGATTTTATACTCTCATTGTCAGGAACTCCGTTCTGCAACACTGAGATGGGGAAATCACGCTGAAAAAAAGCTAGCTTTCCGATCAATGGGCAAGCGCCTCAACCACTCAGCCACAGTGAGTCCAAGTTCAATTACCAGAAGTACGATGCCCTGGTCAATGAGTTTTGGCACCCTCTTTCCTAATCATCCACCTGGTCTCTCAGTCACGCATCACCATATTTGGCAAGTGTCAAAGGCATTAGCGAATGAAATAAGGATTGACGTCCTATGTCACGGATACTTGCCCGCTATATCAACCCAGATAGATGCGGACGTACCCCCCCCCCTCTCCTCCAACGTACTAAAGACATGGCCCCTAGTAACTAACTCATATGATTCTACTTCTACTTACCCATCAGAATAATTCATATACATCATTTTAAATTTCTTTCGAAAGTTTCATTTACAGCAATTAATTAAAACTCTGTTGATGGGATCATGAGAGTCGAAATAATCACTCCCAAAAACATATCCTGCAAACTGTTACACAACAGACATATTTCATATGTACCAATGTTCCATCCAGACTTTGTCACATAAAATAATTTGAGATGCTGTCACTAAATTGTCTCTTTCCCGCTTCCACGTCGTCGACTCGCGATAACACACACGTTTTCCAGCTAATTGACTATTTTATATGAAACCAACCACGCATCAGATGTAATTAAACAGTACTGTCCAATAGACTAAGAGACTAGTCACTGACAACCTAACATAAACCGTCCACAAACGTGATTAATGTATCCATCTCTTGGGAACCGGGTTTCAGAAATTGGTATTTAAATCGTATGCGGGCAGTATCTGTTGAGCCCTACTGGCAACGCGAAGTGGTTTCAGAAATCGTACGTGAGCAGTTTCAGTTAATTCCAACCGGTGAGGCGAAGTGATTCGAGAGTAATTCTAATTAGTCGATTTTAAAAATTAGGTCATGATCATTTTCAGCTTTTGTTACCAAGTGATTAACTAACATGGATATGAATCAGATGCCGATCTGATGAAACACGTGATTATCATACTGATTGAATATATAAACCAATCGCAAGCTGTTGTCCAATTATAAGTTTGTTTAATCAGGTGTGAAATAGAATAAATAGGATTTAATGATTAATAAATACCTCGTCTATAGGATAGATAATGGAATATATATTATTGTAGAAAATAACAAGTCCATAACAAAGCCATATTTATTATCTGTTTGTAAGTATATTATCTACCCGTGGTTCTTAATTGGATCCTTTTACAGACCATTCGAGTGGTGTTTAGCTCATTGAGTGCATCCATACTATGGTAAGGGCGAATCAAATGGTAAAGGTCTATTGACAGATTTCGATAAAGAAATGAAATGGGGTTTAACGTCCTACTGTTCTTCTCCTAACTGGGCTAATGAAGACGGCCATACACAATACAATGTGCTACAAGGAAAATTTTGCCCAGGCAGCGGCACTACAGACCACTCTTATATCAAATTCCAACTATCTGTTTTTCGTCCCATCCGAACGACTAGACAGCTGTCCATGTCAAGCCCTCCGTCTTGCATCACTGACAAGCCTGGCGGAACCACGCTTGAAAACCTGGATGAACTTCCTCGGCCGCTGCAGGGATTTTAGTTTGTAAAGTGCGAGACGCTTTTGATATAATGGTTCGAAAATAGATAATTCAAAGCGATAATATTGAAATGTCTTTCAAATTAATTTACTTTGATGGAAGATATTATCCTTTGAAGTTTTGGCAAGTTTTTTGCACTGATTGTAAGCACCGTACTGATTGTTCGAAGCTAAGTCTAGTTCCTCCATTTTTGGATTAAAACATTAACTGGCTGAACCGTTCTAATCTATCAACTGGAATCGAGACTTGATTATGATCTCGTCATGTTAATAAATGTCTAATTAATGATTTATATAACACTTAAAAGGCCTAAAGAAAGACCCGTAACAGGCAGATTTAGTTCTTGTATAATGTATGTTTGATAGATTATGAACGTGGATTAACGCTTCAAAACAATAAAACATATTCAGCCCCTAGAGTCTTTTCCTGGCAACGGAAAGCAGCCTTGACTCACTTCCCTGAAGATCCCAGATTCGTTTCTCGACTTGACAGGCAAAGTTCCTTGAGATTTGTGGATGTAATTTCCCTTGTCAGTAGAGCAGGACTGGGGCCTTGGCAAGAAGCAGTGACTAGTTATTCGGACGGTACAACAAAAATACAGCCCCGTGTACACGAAATTAATAATTCTTCAATATATGTTTCTACCGTTCAGTGCTCAATCAATATTCAAACCCATAGGATTAGACTGAGACAAAGTGTTACGCAGTGTATCTCAAATTGCAATCTCCAAAACTGCATTCTTGGCGCCGACGCAATGATTACATAATAACGTGTTTATTATGATATTACAGTATATGTTATTAAACCACGTGTGATTCGGGAATAAACCTGGTTACGCCTCAGTGAGCTTTAATTAACTTGGTTTATATTTCAGACAGAGATTACGCAACACAATGATCCCTTTATCTCCATGGGTAGCAATTCGTTCGTTTCTGGGGTATAACGTCCACTTCCACAAAGTGTAGCAGTTCGTTCGTTCGTTCGTGGGGTTTAACGTCCACTTTCACCTAGGGTGATATCGTAGACAAAAGTGTAGCAGTGTTTAATTATTGTAAATATTCACTATGTTTATACAACACACTGATCCCTTTAACTCCATGGGTAGCCGTGTTATATTGTTGTTAATTTACCTCGTGTTTATGTATTAATTATAAGAGAGAGAGAGAGAGAGAGAGAGAGAGAGGGGAGGGAGAGAAAGAGAGAGAGAGAGAGGGAGAGAGATAGAGAGGGGGTAGAGAGGGGTTAACGGCGACATAAACTAGGTCATTTTGAGACTAACATATGGCTCTATTCTATTCCAACAGTTCGCTTGCACGTAGGGGTCGCGAGGTTGAACGGGCTACCCTACTCCTTGTCACGCACAACCGGGGAATCGAAACCACACCAGTTGACTTAATGATAGACCCTATAATACTATGCGAACGCGCTAGCCATTCGGCCATCATCCCACCCCCAAGTGAGTAGGGTGCTGACTCACTAACCAAGCGTTTGTGGACCGACCCCGGTGTTAGTAGAAACGGTTTCGCAAGATTTTCCAGCGTGGTTTCCCATCGTCAGTGGTGACGGATGGGAGCCTGATAAGGAGAGCGTCTAGTCGTTCAGATAGAACATAAATCGAAGTCCCGTGTGTATACGTCTGTGTGTACGCAAAAGAAGTATTCACAATTTAATTTTGAAATAAGAGTAGGTCGTATAATGTACTTCATTAGAATAATCGGTTTAGAACAGTACGACGTTCAATCTCATTTCATTTAGTTTTCTGGGCCAATAAATATATTTTGTTTTTCACCGTGACTTGTCTATTCAACTGAAACTGTTACAATTTAATATGCTCTTTAGTTTTTTCTGGAAATAGGTTTTATATATTTCAATAAAGGTTTTAATATTATACATTGTGACTTGTCTATTAAACTGATATTAATATGTGATCCACGCTTTAATATTATACATTGTGACTAATTGTCTATTAACCTGGTATTATTATGTGATCCGCGCTTTAATATTTTAAAGAACCAATTTATATCCGTGGCGCCAATTAATGTAACACATATTGCTGTCAACTTATTAATAGCCCAATGTACTCTTCCACAAATCCATAACCAACTAGTGAAATTCAATCTGAAATATGTAGATTAACAACAACACTACTCCCGTGGGTATATGAACTCCCGTGGGTACAAATAGTTCATATCGATATATTAGTTTTACGGAATAGTTGATTACGATAAATGTTATTATAACTAATAATAGTTTTATAACTGTCCTACACAAAATAATAACAATTTTATTTTTACCTTAAAATAAAAAATATACATTACTTAATGGCAGTTTCCCGATCCATTATTAGATCGTGACCATATATCGTCCTCATTCAATTCACAATTGTGAATTTATCGCCGATACAATAAAATAATACACTTATATAATTAAATGCAAATAAAACGTGAGATGAATATGGGAAAAGTTTCTATGCGTTATCTCTGGGGAACAATATCTCCCAACTGTCATGGCCGCTGTTTCACAAACCAGCAGTCATTATGTTTACAAATTGCCGGTATATAATTCGTTGATGACTTCATTGCCTGTTGGAATCTTTCAAATGCCTAATTAGTTTTATATAGCATAGTTTGTTACCGTGCTAATATTCCACATCTGGTTATTTTCTAATTATCGCCCATGGTACTATCGCGTGCAAGTTTCGTTCTGCTCTTGTGACGTTTCCCAGGTAAGGTGAGAGAGGGAGAGAGAGAGAGGGGGAGGGGGTTAACGTCCAATCGAATCGACACAAACTAGGTCATTTCGGGGCTAACATGTGGTTCTTTTTAATTCAATAATTCACTTGCGCATAGGTGTCTTTAACAGTGGGGGGAAACCTGAGGACCCGGAGAAAACCCACGAGATTGGACACGCGGCCCTGCTCCTTGTCACGTACAACCGGGAAATCGAAGCGTCACCAGTTGATTCAGTGACAGACTTTATGATACAGCGTGCACGTGCTAACTTTTCGTGCTAACATAGGCCAAGCGCGGGGGGGGGGGCACAAACTGTGTCATTTTTAGACTAACATACGGTACCATCACTCCCTTCCCGCTTCCCGCTCCCCGCTCCAATAACAGCTTGTCCTCCCTGGATAATAGGGTTATATTCAGGTGGCGGTCTTGTCATCAGTACGTCAAATCCTTATATGGTATCAAAAACTTCCTGTAATTCATATTGGTCACGCAAAGATAGAAGGTTCATGACAGTCGTGATATCCTTCACCTCGCTAACACAATAAAATCATTTTTGTGGCATCTAAACTGATCAACCTAACTCTTCATCCTCGGCAGTCATCTCCCCTCTCGTTCAGAACCCTTGACTACTCCACGAACAGCAAACAGCATGTCGTATGCCCATCAGCCCGATTGGGGCATATGCTTTCCCACAAAAGCGTTTTTTTTATTGGGTAGTTATTAAAATAAAAGTATGACAAACTTGGTATGTATGTAAAGTAAGGACAAAAAATGTTACTAGAAAATTACTGGATTCCTTGACGGGGGAGGGGGGGGGGGGCTTGATATTTGTTGACCGAATGGCTAGCGATTGTCAGAAACTTAAACGTACTACAGACTATAAGATTAAAAGAATTTGCCACAGGATAATCCAAGAATTTACATATGGTAAATGGAAAGCGTTTGTCGACAAATGCAAGCGATAAAATACGCCCTTACTCAATCATGTCACGGGACTTACATAGGCTGCTTAGAACAAATAAATTAGCGTAAATACGTTTTTAGTCGACTTATACAATCAAATCACGAGGGCCGCTAAACTAGAGGCCCCAGGTTTGTCCCTCCGTGTTGGCCGAAAAAGTTCATCGGGAATTATTAGCATAGTCCCCTCCCACTTGTCAGTGGTGCAGGACGAGGGGGGGGGGCATGGAAAGAGACAACCCATCGTCGTTGGGACGAAAAACCGAGCTCTCGTGTACTCATTGGCATACAAATAAAAAATCCCTTGATGATTGGAATTCGATTTAAGAGTAAGCCGTTAAACCCCATTTCATTTTATTTCATTAAATCACACAATTTGTACGTTGGGAGACCGGTAATAAACTCCATTTCATTTCAATTCATTTAATCATACAATTTGTACGTTGGGATCAAACTCCATTTCATTTCATTAAAAATTTATAACAAGAGAAATTATATAAGATTACCCAATGATACGAGCACAACACGTGATTATTGGCTTTAAAAGGCTATGGCTAATGGCGGGTTGTTGCTAATGGTTTGGCAATAAAATCTAAAAGCTTCCATAATGTAGATCGCGCTTATATAGTTAGTATCTGTGGCAACAATCGCCTCTAATGTAATAACCACATGTATATTAAATATAAGTAAAAGGATTTCGAGTTTTAATAGCTGGCAGTTATCACTTGATAGAAGTATCTATTCCATATGTGGTTGTCAGGATGGCTTACAGAAATGGGCTTTAGGAAAGACAACTCTGGGATATTATAGGATGCAGACCACCAACTGCTTCCTTTCATTTTTACTTCTTGTCTCTTTTATTGACCGCCCAGTATTTTCTTTGGGATGGGTGCTCTCCATCACAGATTGACCAACATCGGACCAAAACACATGGCAATTTTGTGATAAACCAAATCGACTAGTAAATGTGTGAGTATGTGCCGTATATCTTAACATGACCAATAGAACGCAATGTCAGTTTAAGAAATTAAAACCAGAGAGAGAGAGAGAAATGGGGTTTAACGTCCATTCGACACAACTAGGTCATTTCGGGACTAACATGTTTTTTTTTAAAATTTTTTTTCAATAATTCGCTTGCGCGTAGGGGTCTTTAGCAGTGGGAGGAAACCGGAGTGCCCGGAGGAAACCCACGAGGTTGAGAAGGCGCCCCTATCTCCATGCCACATACGCTCACACCAGGGCTCGAAACCACAGCCGCAAGCCAGAGGTGACCGGCCAGCTAGAGGTCGAAGCGCGGCACTCTAGACCACTAGGCCATCCCAACCCCCCCAAATTAAAACCAAGAATAGGAAGATTTAACTCTTGAATAAAGTATCATGAAACATGCATCATACAAGAGCTGAATCTGCCTTTTGCTGGTCTTTCTGTGGGCTTTAATTTTACATAAACTATTAATTAGACATTTATAAACCAGACCATAATCAACTTCCAATGCCATCGAGTCTGGGGAAGCGAGTCTATAGCTTCAAACAACTAGTGCAATGGTTGTAATTAATGCACACATCTTGTCAAACCATCAAAGGCTAATATCTTCGCTCACAATAGAGTAATGAAATTTTCAACATATCTGTTTTGTATTATCTATTTTCGAACTATCGCTATACGTGTATGTAATGCATCCTTAAGCCCAGGGGTGGATCCGGGGAAAGAGGTCCAAACCCCACCCTGCCCAGCAACATATAAACAATTTTAAATCAATACTTTATGAGAAAAGTGTAACTATCGTAATCTTTATCTTTTATCATCAGGTGGGGGGTTGGGATGACCTAGTACATGGCATTGTCAACTATCAAAATGTCCTTAACAGCGAGTAGGAAACCCACTCCTGCACGAATTCCTGAATCCGATCTTACTCTTCCTACAATAGTTTTACGATAATGTCAAGGCACGTTATTATAATAACTAATTTTAAGTTTTCTGCACACCATAAAAATAAGATGAAGAACATACAAGAATTTTATAATTAATTTATCGCTCTGTTTAAAAGCTGATTATCTCCCTTGGGATTGGGCAGTTCCAAAAATGATCTACATTTGTTTTTGTTTCAATTACTGTTGATCGGGTCTAGGTAATTTGTCAAAAGTTGGTTTAGATACAAATAATTACATTGTCTAGTTGGTGTATTGAATGGAACAGTCGGTGATATGATTAACGGATAAAACTCGATAAATCAGTGTCCGGCTCAGTATTAGATACACTGTGATATAATCAAGGCTTCACTCACGCCATTAACCATTAACATTCTCTAAGTATGAATATAAACAAATACAGTCTATTTTGTTTTTCAATGGGAATAAATGTGGTTTAACATCTCCTTTTGGTCATGGCGAGACTAAAATATTTACGTCCCATCCGAACGACTAGGACAAAGGTTCCCCTTGACCAACGCCATGATAACGGGTCTCTAATTAATACGGTTCATTTCATGACATCACACCGGAGCCAATTAATAACGTTAAACCCTATTTCAGTTCACCCCCGTGATGATAAGATTTCACACTTCAACCTCAGTTCCAATTACTGTTCCAGACAACCTAGTCCCCACAGGACCGTACCTTTCCAAAAAGATTCTAGACTTCGACCGCAGATTCAATTACTGATACAAATATAGATGGAAATACAATCAAATGTATTTTCATATTGATTATATAGATATATATTACTTATTGAAAGGGGCAACACGTAGGGTCAAACATAATTAGGATTTTACATAGTTATATATATTTTATAGGGGCAACAAGTAGGGTGTAACATTATTATACATTTCAATTATTAAAACAATCTAATTGAAATTCAGATCTATATTTCGTTTCGGTTTTTATAATTTCGATGGCCTACACTACATCTAGATCTAACAAGTTGTAGCGGGAGGTCACGTTCAGCCAGTTCAGATGTCAAGCACGCAACATTTGACCCTATAACCTCAGTCGTTGGATAAACCAATCAGAATCGATGCTTTGTTTTGATTTCTATAGCGGATAATGCCTACCCACAATTCCGCGCAAAAAAGGTCAAACCCTCGATTCGACAGACAATTTGTTTGGCTGACCCCTCATTTCAAGCAGAACACGAGTTAAATAACAAGTCTTTCAGATCCTAATGTAGTAAAGATAAGCAAAACGAAATTTTGAACTATAAAAACGAAACGAAATAGGATGTATTTTAATCAGATTGTTATTGAAAGGGAAAACACTAGTATCTGGAAGTGTTGTTATATTACCGACGTGAGTGATTAACCAATGAAACGGTGTGTTACGACGAGTTCTTGGTGTGCAATGCACGGAACTTTAGGTAAACCATTCGAAACATCTACGCTGATTTATTAACCAATGTCTAACGTCATAGGGTCAAAAGTCGCTCATATGACCCCTGACACGACCTTCCAGTATAACTGGTCGGATCTTTTTTTTCTAAACAATATTTATTCATAGAAACTGGGTTGGAGAACAGGCAGAAGCCTATAGACCCCCTCTCCAGGTCGGATCTTCATGTAATGTAGGCCACCGAAAGTATAAAAAACGAAATAATTATAATAATAAAGTCATTTATATAGCGCCTATTCCATGCCGAGGTGTGGTCTAAGCGCTTCTAATGTAAGTCTGGATACGCTTGTCGAAAAAGGTGGGTTTTTTATTTTTTTCTAAAGTCAAGTAATGGATGTGCATGTTAATCAGCTTGTACTTCTACTACTATTACTACTTTTATTACTATTACTACTACTACTACCCCGACGACTACTACTAGTTGCAGGTACCGATTTACATCCGTTTCGACAAAAGTAATTATGGGATATTCACGCTGGTTGCTATACAATACCGGACCAACAACACGGATCTCTGCAGGACGCTAACCCAACAATCATTTGAATAGGATTTACTATCACTGATGATGATGACCCAGTGAATTGTTTCATCCTGACAACCCAATGAATTGTTTCAATGACAGTTAGTAATTTATCTGAACATTTACCGATCACAATTCTATAGAAAATAATTACCATTCATTACTGATAAAAACAGAATCCCAGAGAAACAATGTTCAATGAACAGTAATTATATTGCATGGAGTGTTGTCCTGTATATGATATAAACCCAATAGCTTCACCAATAATATAAACATCGGAACCCTTTAGAAAGAATCACCACTCTCCGTGTAAAACTTCTAAACTAGATCGATTCTATCAAAAGCAACCGCCAGTCTATGAAATGGGGTTTCAAGTCCTACGTCTGTAATGTGATGTGCGAGGAGGGGTAGTTTGCCCGGGCAGCGACACTATGACCTACCCTTACATCGAATTCCAACTGTCAAGGGATCTTTTCCGTGCACGCCAATGTATACACGGGCCCGAACGACTAGACAGCTTTCCTTGCCAGACTCTACGCTGTGCACCACTGACAAGAGGAAAGGACGCCGGATGAACTTTCTTGGTAATGCGGGGATCGAACATGCAACGTCCAGAGAGTCAGCGTCTTACCCACTTACACATAACGGCGCAGATTTAAACGGACTGAAATACGATCGCCATTTAATGACTTAATTTAAAATAGTGAAGCGAGGCTAAGTCTCGCATAACAAATACAATTGTTACGTTTAAAAACAATCTTTGTCACATCTTATCAAAACTTCAAACAGTGATAACTTTGTTCAGAATAAAGTAATTTGATTGAAATATTAAAATATTCATTTTGCATAATCTGTTTTAGAACTATATTAGTGAGAAATGCCAGCACTTTATTTAGATCTTACATAATGAATCATTAATTAGTTTGGTGTGAAAACAATGGCATTATAACAATCGTTACATGAGCAGGAAAAGCAGGCTATATCAATCAATAATACACATTTTAACGAACATTGTATTCATTTTCCCCACAGGTAAACAAATTAATTCACCAAACTGGATTATTGTAATGAATTCAATGAATAATTAATGAAAACTTTTGAATATATTCTATACTTAATAACTATTTTATAAAGTTTTGCAGTTGTTTTAAAGATAAACGAAATGACACCATCGTCGAAATCTATCAATATTTTATAACTGGCATAACAATGTCTGTGTTGCGGTGGGTGTATATGTGTAGGCAAATTAAAGGGGAGTTAGGTACGATTAGATAACGAGTTGACATTTCGCGCTAAATAGTTAAAAAGAAGATAATGAAAACAAAATATGCTGAAAATTTCAGCCATATTGCTTCACTCTCAACCGAGATATTAGATATTGAATTTTAGGTTAGTCTCGGTCGCCATTACTGACATTGGTATGATAACAAACACAATCTCGATTATCCATTATTATGTTAAATTATCGATCACAAAACGTATTCAAATCCAGGATATATCTCAGGCTATCGATGCTCACTATTAACTTCGGGACTGGATCATCTAGGTCAACTTCCGGACTGGACCTTCTCGGTCGACATTGGTACCGCGCCGGAATCACCATGTAGACTTTCCACCCCTACCCCCCAAATTTCAGTCATTTTCTCACCTTATTCAGAATTCCATGTTTCTACTACCGAACAAAGTGCCGTTATGACCATATCATCCTTATAACTGATATCATGAATGTGACGCCAATATTATATAAAATATGACGTCAGCGATAAACGACTGTGGGTTATTCTGGTACGGTTTCTAATCACAGACAAGCAGTCCGGAATCGGAATCATTATCACATAATTATCATGATATGATAGGACAAGACATTGCTCTAGTGTTGTAATAGTCGGAGCAGATCAGTAGGGGGTTAAACCACATTTCATTGTATTTCCATATTGTTTGGTATTGTAATAAAAATGGAGTTTAACATCCGCCTTTGAGTCCACCAAATGTTCATCGTCAAGGTTCGGGATCTATACGAACCTCGATTTTTCGTATAATCCGAAAAACTACACCCTGTCCCATGCCAGGCCATTAACAAGAAGAACTCGTGATTGAAAATCGAGAAGAGCTTTGACTTGAATGCTAGTAGATTGATAACAAAGGAAACTATATAAACTTATCTCATAGAGAATTTAGTTGTCAGCTAATGGTCAACTTCTAAGGTTAAATAAATATATAATAATATTGGCTAAATTGTACACTTTAATGGCACAAAGACAAGGATACAAAAACAAACAAGATTCCTTAGAAATGGGGTTTGCAATATATGTATAATTTAAAATCGGTCGTACTCAACTCAAACACCATAGGATGAACTCAAACATAGTATGGTACTCAGTTCAAACAGAGTTTGGTTCTCAACTCAAACGTGGTATGATACTCAACTCAAACATAATATATTACTCAAATCAAACATAATATGATACTCAATACTCAAACATAATTATGTCTGTCTACTACATCGTTAACACTGTTCATCATGTTCATTTTACACACTATAGTCCATTGGCCAATCATGCTATTTTATTGAGATTTCGTCTAATAGTTTGGACGCAGCTATGGCGGGTGTGGCGCCAGACAGGGTAAGCTTACTCTTCCGGACACCTGTTACCACTGTTTACCGTGTATTTTGTACACGGTGAACAGTCCATTTGCTGATTACACTATTTTGCCTGATTACACTATTTTGCCTATACCGTTATTTTGGAATACTACCGGTGTAGGCTGTCATTGGTAGTCCATTGGCCAATCACGCTATTTTACCGAGATTTCGTCAAATAGTTTAGATGCAACTATGGCGGGTGTTTTGGGCCATGCAGGGTAAGCTTACTCTTCTGGAAACCTGTTACCACTGTTTGTCATGTATTTTTTACACGGTGAACAGTCCATTTGTTGATTACACTATTTTGCCTCAACCGTTTTTTAGGACTTCGAATTTTCACTAATGGTTTGGATTGTTCATACTTGGTTTTATTTTATTTAACTCGACTCAAACATAGTATGGAACTCATCACTCAAACATAGTATGGTACTCAACTCAAACACAGACATAGTAAGGTACTCAACACTCAAACATAGCATGGTACTCAACACAAACACGATAAGGTACTCAGTAATCAAATATTGTATGTTACATGGTATGATACTCAAATATAGTATGGATCTCCAGTTATACATAGTACGGTATTCAACTCAAACATAGTACGGTACTCAACTTAAACACAGTATGGTACTCAACTCAAACATAGTATGGTACTCAATTCAAACATAGTATGGAACTCAACTCAAACATAGTATGGTACTCAAAACTCAAATATAGTATGGTACTCAACTTAAACATAGTATGGTACTCAACTCAAACATAGTATGTTACTCAACACTCAAACATAGAATGGTACTCAACTCAAACATAGTATGGTACTCAACACTCAAATATAGTATGGTACTCAACCTAAACATAGTATGGTACTCAACACTCAAACATAGTATGTTACTCGAGTATGTTTCTCGGTTCGGTCAGTCTGACAATCTGGTGGTACTCAAAACTCAAATATAGTATGGTACTCAACTTAAACATAGTATGGTACTCAACTCAAACATAGTATGTTACTCAACACTCAAACATAGAATGGTACTCAACTCAAACATAGTATGGTACTCAACACTCAAATATAGTATGGTACTCAACCTAAACATAGTATGGTACTCAACTCAAACATAGTATGTTACTCAACACTCAAACATAGTATGTTACTCAACTCAAACATAGTATGGTACTCAACTCAAACATAGTATGGTACTCAACACTCAAACATAGTATGTTACTCAACTCAAACATAGTATGGTACTCAACACTCAAACATAGTATGTTACTCAACTCAAACATAGTATGGTACTCAACACTCAAACATAGTATGTTACTCAACTCAAACATAGTATGGTACTCAACACTCAAACATAGTATGTTACTCGAGTATGTTTCTCGGTTCGGTCAGTCTGACAATCTGGTGATACCTGTGATCTCTAGAGCGAGCGTGTACAGGTTCGGAAGGACTAATAGACCACTGGACGAACCGACGGACATACGGGGTTAGCGACAAGAAACAGCCACATGTTAATGTGAGCGTTTAAAAAACATTTATACACAATAAGTTTTTAAAACCAACAATGGGTTCCTTTGAACAGACATCTATATATATAGTTACCTGTATTTCTGTTCTCGTAAAATATAAGTCCATCCATATTGATAATTCCTATCCTAATAATACGATACGATGTTTTACTCTTTAACGATATAGTTTATTGGGCAGCGATATCACCATCGAGGACAGCAGACGTTAATTCTCGCTTACCGAAGTATCGTAGGGTTTATTGGACAGCGATATCACCGTTGATAACAGCAGACGTTAATCCCACTAACCGACGTACGATATGGTTTGTTTCAACTGATATTATCAACGAATAAAACCCATATAAGGTTAACGATATTAATGGATCGATGAACAAGATACTCTCAGATCTAATTATATCTTTACGTTCACAGGAACACCACATAGATCCACATGATATATCTGATTCACAAGAACACCAAATAGAACAGCCATTACTTCACGGCATGATTTTCTCTCACCTTCCCCCACCCACACAGACAAACCCTTAAACAAAATGTACAACGATACACTTGCTATCTTATCCAGATCGTCTGCTAATCGTGTTTGGCGGGAAGTTAGATTCTACTGGCAGACAATGGCAAATTGAACGTCTAGTGTGAAGAGTACATCAACAATTCATTAGGCGCTCGAGAGGTTCATTTAAACCTCACCAAACACTTGAAACTGTGTTCTTTTCTCAAAACATTACACTTAATAACTTCACATCATCCGGCTTCAACAAGTTGCAAAGTCAAGTTCAGGTTGCATGTATGATGATTGGAAACTTAGATCTATTTAATCCAATTCAATTAAATGAAATGAAGCTCAATAAACCAACTTTCCATTTAATTAATATTGAAAACTTAAAGGAGCTAAATCGCTAATATTTGAGACCTAGACATTGACACAAATGGGTCGTAAATCATATTTTAATGTAAAAAAAAAACTGATTTACATTCAATCTTTCTGGTTTTTCTTTCTGGTTTTACTGTTAAAAATCGCGCTGTTAAGCGTATTCTGGTACACGATTCGTGTATCAGTGGTGAAATGTTTATTTTGTCTTATCAGAAGCCCATCTTCTCCCTGTAAGATCACAACATCAATGTTGATTTAAATTGACAAATAATTTGTGTTTTCAATGTCGAAGAGCGGAAGAGTCGATGATATTGAGTTAAGAGACTTAGCTACTTTAATTTAATATTGAGAGCTAATTAACTTGCACGTATGTCATCCCTTCCAGTGATTGTAGCAGCAAGAGAATGTTTACTACTGATCAGTGTGATCTACCCCGGGTCCATTCGCTTGATTTGAAATATTTGTTTGTTGTTTATTCAAGTGAAATATCTGCAAATGTTGTGTTTGTCCTGTCCACGGGTTTGTCGTGTGTAATAGGGGTTAGTCCAGGTAGGGGACCTAGCGCCCCCCCCCCTACACACACACACAGACACAAGATAGCAGTATAAAAAAGTTGGCGTGCGTGCGAAGTAGCTCGTTTTGTCTGTTACGGTGACATAACTGGTGAAATTAATTATGCTCTACAAAGCACCACATATTCAACTTGATGTATCTAGCTTGAGAACAGACACTAAGCTAGTTGATTGATTTTTTGAATCCTAAAAATTTTGTTAAATAGTTCTGCTGCTTCCATTTAATAAAATTGAAAACGTTTATTTAATCTTTATGTGTATGCCATTTGAAACAAAGAAGAACTGTATTTAAAAAAATCGGCATTCAAATTTTTGAAAATGGAGGCCATTGAAGGCAGAGATCTATCCTCGAAGACTGAACTAGATGGATCTGTGCGTAGAGTGAAATCACCACTGACACCCCGAATGCTCATATGTTACTCCGAGCAGCACCCTCCACCCCACCCAACCCCGTTGTTACCAAATATCCTAAGTATATTACTGAAGAATATTTTTGCTGTGAACTAAATAAAAATAAGACATTTAGTGATAGGACTAACATTGAAAAAAAAAACCTTTATGGATAACAATCACTAGCAACTTTAATAGTGCTACGTTTCAACTAGTGTCCCCTTGTCGTTATCAAGCACAGGGTAAACGATAATATGATACAAAAAATCTGGGAGTAAGCATTTAAGTATAAAAATGTAGAAGAATATTACGTGGCAAGGAGTAGGGTTGCCTGTCCAACCTCGTGGGTTTTCTCCGGGTCCTCCCACTGCTAAAGCCCCATATACATGCAAACGAATTATTGAAGTAAAATTCAACTATATGTCAGTCTCGAAATGACCTAGTTTGTGTCGAGTGGACGTTAAACCCCATTTTTTTCTCTCTCTCGCACACAACGACAAGAGGGCACTTGTTGAAATGAAATGAAATGAAATGGGGTTTAACGTCCTACTCTTTTGCACCTAACCTGAGCTAATGGAAAACGGGCACTTGTTGAAACGTTGCACTATTACAACTATAAAGGTTTATAGGACACCGAGGTTAATAGATAGATTAATCACAAACGCCTGATGGTGTGGGGTGGGTTTTTTCGATTGTCAATTATTAACGTTAACAGCAAGGTAATTATTTGTGACAAGTCAATACAGACGTACGTGATGTAGGGTAATTAGAAACGTGCAGTTTTTATAATTACTCTAAGAATCGGGAGGTTCAACATACCAACTGTATGATTATACCTTTATTACACTTGTCTGCGATATCACCTCGGTGGAAGCGGACGTTAAATTATACAAAGAAACACGCGGCACAACATATCTTCATTATCTTTATCACATAGTGTGTACAGTGCATGTCAACAGTTAATAGGGTTTTCTCGCGTTCAAGATCCCTTGGCAGTGGGAATTCGATATAAAAGTAGGCCGTAGCGCCGCTGTTCGCGCAAAATTGTCCCTCATAGCGTACTGTATGATCATGCCCCTCTTTAATAGCCCAGTCGGAGCAGAACAGTAGGACATTTAACCCCATCTCATTTCATTTCATGTGGTTTCGAATTCCCGGTTGTACGTGGCAAGAAGTAGGGTCCAGCTTCGTGGGTTTTCTCTGGATACTCCGGTTTCCTCCCACTGCTAAAGACCCCTACGCGCAAGCGAATCATTGAAATAAAATTAAATCATATGTTAGTCCCGAAATGACCGAGTTTGTGTCGAGTGGACGTTAAACCCCATTTCTCTTTCTCTCTCTCTCTTTATTTCATTTCATTGGACATGGTCGCTTTAAATTCAACATACGTTTACCACGCCTAGAATTAAGGTTAAAAAATTCACAAAACAACAACGAATAGAAAATGAATGTTATTTTAAGATTAATTTTAATCCGTGTAACAAAACGGGATGCTAAACGTCATTAAGATTCGTGTTTGTTTGGTTTAGAATTTTGGTGTTCGTTTGTTGTCATGTTATAATCTGTATACAAGTCTGATTCCGGGCGCATTTAACGTTCAAACTTAATTTGATGGTACATGATATGAAAATGGAATGGAGTTTAACTTCCTGCTGTTCTGTAGGTAGGGCCTGGCATGGGAGAAATGGTGTTTAACGTCAACCCGACACAAACTAAGTCATGGTTTAATTTTATTTCAATAATTCGCTTGCGCGTAGGGGTCTTTAGCAGTGGTAGGAAACCGGAGGATCCCGGGAAAACCCGCGAGACTGGACAGGCTGCCCCACTTCTTGCGCGTAGGGGTCTTTACTCCCCCCACCCCAAGAAAAGAGATTTAGCTCCTAAACACTCATCTCATTTTAGACACAGAATCGTGCTTTATTCATGATTCATTTCCATATAAATGGAATAAACCGATAACGACCGTATTAAACTGATAACGACCGTATTAAACTGCATGATGATAAACATACATGACACATGCATGTTGATTTATATAGTCACATGCTCTTCTGATTAACAGCTGATACGAGGATTTAATAAATGTGCAATATGTTGTCGACTGAGCATTATATTACTGATAGGTTACACCAAACTTGTACTCGACATGTCGGCTTGATTAAACTGACACTTTAACAGTCTGGCCTATCGTGTTATAACGAAATATACGCCCACAGAGTCTAAGTCGTCCGTCAGTCCATAAATGTTACATGAAGCTTGTAATGTGTATTATGTGTATTCTGACACACACTTTCCCAGCCTGGTTCATGGGAACATAACCGTGTGGGATGGTAGAATGGTTAACGCCTACCCGCTGCTTTATAAGGTCTGTCATTGAGTCAGTTGGCGTGGTTCCTATTCCCCGGCTGTACTGAAAAGGAGTGGAGTCGCCTGTTCAACCGTGTTTCCCCACATTGCTAAAGACACCTTATACAAATACAATTTAGTCCCGAAATGGCCTTGTGTCGAGTGGGCGCTCTCTCTCTCTCTCTTTCTGTCTATCTCTGGCGCTGTCTCTCTGTCTCTCTGTCTCTCTCTCTCTGTCTCTGGCGATCTCTCATGCACTCGATTTTGAAACGTTGACAAGATCCTATGACATAATCAAGGACAATAACTCCGTAAGTAATTATCAGACATATTAACCGACAAACCATTCTACTTGGTTCTCATACTTGATAATTATTGTCATTATCCTGATCCGGCGTGGTGTCCTTTTCAGGCCCGATACAGAGAGCTGTCTAGTTGTTCGGATTATACAAAAAAACGAGGTCCAATGTACATATTGACGTGCACGCAAAAGATCCCTTGGCAGTTGGAATTCGATGTAAGAGTAGGACGTATCATTTCATTTCATCAACCCGGCTTGGGTATGGAAGTATTTTCCACGACTTGTGAAATTAGCTCAAATGAAAATGAAGTGAAATGGTGTTTAACGTCCTACTGTTCTGCTCCGAATGGCTTAATGAAGACGGACATTGATCTCGCCTCGACAAACTCTGTATGACAGCCGCTCAAGGGAATAAATTAGTGATGATTATATGTTTACCCAGTACCAAGATCATATCCATCAACGAAACGTACTCTATGCGCCTTGATAAACATATTATCTAATTACAGATTTTCATATAGTAAATAGGTATAATTATCCAGACCGCTGTCCGTTGAATTATACCGTACCAAAATAAACTCAGTAACATATAATTTGCCCGGACAACCAATGGGTACACGCGACCTCGGATTTTTTGTCCCAACCGAAAGACTAGACAGCTGTCTTGCACCACTGACAAGTGGAAACCACGTCGGAAAATACCGATGAACTTTCTCGGCCAATGATTTATAACACGGCGTCTAGTCATTCGGGAGGGACGAAAAACCGTGACCTCGTGTACATGTTGACTTATAGGTAAATTAGTAATGTCCGATGTCATTCGTTCAAGAATTGACGGAATCACCCTTGTCCGGAACAATTTCCCCTTTGACACTGCATGGCGTTTGCACGCCTTCATTAAAGGGGTGGGTGGCCGAATGGTTAAAGTGTGCGCGTTGTATTCGGAGGTCTGTCATTGAGGTGTAGTTTAAGTTCTCTGCATGTACGTGACATGGAGTAAGGTCGTCTACTCGCCTGTCCAACCTCGTGGGTTTTCCCCGGGTCCTCCCCATTGTTTAATACCCATACACACAATGAACCATATGTTAGTCCCGAATGACCTAGTGTGAGTCGAATGGACGTTAAGCCCCATTTCCCTTATAGCCCACTGTATATAATAGCGTATGTCCGTCTTCATTCTCTTCGGGGTACAAAGTAGGATGTTCAACCCCCAATTCATTCTCATTAGGTAATTGATATGTATAACACGGTAAACAAATCGCTAAGAGGGATTATCAATTGTTGATATACACATTGTATTGTTGTATGAAGTATTAATCTCTAATCAATCAATCAATCGTTAATCATTAACAATCAAGATTGACATGCGTATATGCTAGAAATAGGATATACCCAACTCTACAGGGAGGATAAAGTAATTGTATGGGTACCACCCTCTTAAACAACGACAGGGAGAGATAAAGTAACGGATGATAGATATTTTGAACGGGGGCCAATCGTTTAAACAACGAAGGGGGGGGGATAACGTAACGGTAAAGTTACCGCCCTCCTAAACAACGACAGGGGAGGATAAAGTCACTGCCCGGGTACCGCCCTCAAACAACGACAATATGTGCTATTGATAAATAAGGAATAAGGAAGATTTCAAACCAATATTTTCCTGTTATCAAACATTGTGAAATATAGATTTTTAATTAGAGACAGTTGAGTATAAAATACCCAACTCCCGATAAAGTTATTGTAAAGTTATCGCTTTAGTAAACATATTTTGTAGAAGTTATCGTAAACTTGCCGCCTTAGTAAACATATTCTATAGAGAAACAACAGATAAGGAAGATTTTAAACAAATGTTTTTCAAGATTCGTTAAATAAATTATTATTTCGTGATAAAAGAGTAGATATGATAGGATAGTGCTGATAATAAGTATTGTTAATATTATCATGATACATGTAATGACTCTCGAGATCAGGTTTATGCTGTTTGTAATGTCTCTCGAGATCAGATGAAATAACAGTTTTTAATAGTCTATGATCACAAGGTAATTATCAGGTTTAACGTCTTACCCTTTCGACAGGTTCAAAATATCTTTATTTGAAATTTAAGACAAGGTAATTGGCGTATATCGTCATATTTCATCCTGTGAAACAGGAAGTGTTAGACTCCTAATTTTATATCTGGTTAACCAAATAATAGTTAGACCTACTTTTGCAATGTGACATCGTTTACGAAGTAAATATCGTTCGAGATGCCTGTATTTAACTTGGATACATCACTTGGGTGGGTCCGTGTAAAAGCTGACTCCGATACTTGCGACATTTCGTATAAAGCTGGACTCCAAATTTCTCCAAGCGAGGAAACTAACCTGTAGTACTATTGGACTACAGGTTAAATCACAAGTTTATCATTGAAACCGCTTGGTATCAATGTAACTCGTTCTCAAAAAAGTGAATACAGTTTTTGATTGCTGCTCGGACAGCCTGGATGAGCTCTAACAAATTTCACCCACAACACTCTTTTATAACCCCTTAATTTCTTTACGTCATAGAGCGACATTTGCGTTAATTTCCTTCCCATATATGGAATAAACATCCTCATACCACCAAGAGCGTGAGGAGAACATGACCTTATTTGGTCTACCAAACACATGTCATAAACAATATAGTATTTGATGGTTATTTTGACAATGGAAAGGACATAACCAGTTTTTTTTAAAGAAATTATCACTGTTTTTATATATAAACCAATCACTCATATAATTTGAGTGCGAGAGTTATGACTTCTATACAATTTGTGAATCCAATAATCAGTTAAAATATACCCTACCATAAAAATCTATCAAAAGAGGCCATGTTTGCGTCAGGTTGGATATCTCTATTTTCCATATATACCAAAATTGTCATACGTTTATAGCAAGGCAATAACCACCCGATAAATACTTATCCGGGGACCTAACTTTAAAGATACACTATAATCACGAAGACCATAGTACTACAATCAAATAACATGCCACCACAAGGAGTGTTTATAATGAATCTCAAAATACATACAAATAATTTAAATTTACCTCATTAAAAAAACGGCCGTGGTTTTTAATCCAAATCCATCGACGTCCTGTTTTCTAACGAACACAAAACACAACAATATATTATTTCAGACATTCTCGATCGTTAGCCCAGGGCACAAATTTGTCCCAGTTACGTCAGGAATTCATCAGAGAAACTGCATTGAGCAAATAAAAACCGACAGTTATTGATGTACGGCCTCAAAATAATATTATGTCGGGCTAAATTTATTAGATTATATTAATTTCCTTTTATTCTCAATCACTGTTAGTTTGAATTAAAAATACATAGTGGGCGATTAGATAACGAGTTGGCAGGTCTCATTATAATAGTCAAAAGCTAGATATTGTAAAGTCAAACTGATCCACTATGAACCGAAATTAAGCGAATGAAAGTTCCACCTAGCCTCGATCATCATTACTAAAGTCGGTACGACAAAAATCATAGTCCCTTTTATCCATTTAATCATTAAGTCGTGAAGGAAAGTTATGCAGCAAATTGGATTATAATTCGCTAAAAATCAGAGGCTAGCGATGCCATTGAGAGTTGATTATGGCCTGGATATGTTAATTCATGTGTAATTAATAATTATAACATTTCAGGCCTAGAGATAGACTTGTTACAAGTAGATTTAGCTCTTGCATAATGTATGTTTAAGCTATTTTCAAATAGTTTGCCTTTGAAGTGTATGAACGACAAATAGGGAGGAATGACAACCACAAACAATCAGACCAACAGGTATATAAAACAACCCAACGGGTGAGGCTGATGTTCACTTTGTATCAATAAATGACACCCATTAATTAATTGCTCATTTACATTTTTGTCAAGCATCGAGCAGCCAAAGCAGAAAACGACTTAAATCGAACTGAGTCAATAATTCTATATGGATCTGCACACCACGTTTCACCAATTTCCTTTAATTAGAATCAAATTTATCGTGTCTCAAAGAATCAATCAACGAAATTGTTTAACTCGGCTTACCCTAAGAAGACACCTTCGACCTTCTCCCAGCGAAACAGTTTTATATCAGCATTTTTGCTTGTTACTGCATCCGATTCACTTATATTTATCAAAATAATAAATTGTAAATATTAATCTTCTCCTGAAAAAAGTCCTGTTTTACCCAACACCCAACTACACATAGTTTTAGCATTCTACGTTAATTGGAAGCATTCATTGTGTTCCAAAACGTGTGACCACTAAATATATCAAAAAGCAACAAATCATACCATCAACCAAACATACAGGCATCCAACCAAACATAGAGGCATCCATCCATCCATCCAAATAAACAAACAAACATACATACCAACAACCAAACATACAAACAACCAATCATACCAACAAACAAACAATCATACCATCAACCAATCATAGCAACAACCAATCACGCCGACAATCACACACATCATACCAACAAACAAACAACCATACCAAACAACCAAACAACCAACAATATAAACCAGTAAAGGGTTCAGTAAAAGGATGTCGAGTTTACTCTGATAGTTTGAAGATATATTCAATATCAGTCTAGGTGGAAGATCGTGTCTCAACCCACGAACACGTCATGAAAATTTCTACGTTTATCAAGGACCCCAGGAACATGTGAAATGATAACCCTGTAATTATGAGTCGTATGATAATAAGAAACAATGTAATTAAGAGATGAAAGAGTATCCTGTGAACAGACCATGTTATAATTAATGATGATAATTATATTATTATCCTGGCTTCATTATATATATATACCCAATAAGGTCATATCCTCGAACGTTTAACGTCTATGCGTGGGTGCCCTGATAAGCAAGCACAGCTGTCTTGTCGCTCGGAATGAAAAACTGACGCCCCGTGTACACATTGCCTTGCACTTTAATAAAAACCTTGGCAGTTGAAATTCGATAAACGATTAGGCTAAAGTGCTGCTGTCCGGGCAAAATTCCACATCATAGCACACTATATCTCGTATCCCCGGCTTCATTATCCCAGTCGGAGCAGAACAGTAGGACGTTAAACCCCATTTCACATAACCTCCATTTCACACAAACTTTTGGACTAATATACCGTACAATTGAATCATGGAGGTGGGGCAGGTAGACGACACACGGGGTAAGGCAGGCGATCCCATTTCTTGTCACGTACAAGTGTGGATTCGAAACCACGCCAGTTGACTCAATTACTGACTTTATCATCTCAATCACACGCCTTTTATCCCCGTCCCTCTCCACATCTGTAATATACACATGGTAGCATGCGTGACTGGGGTTGGGTGGCCGAATGGTTAACACGTGCCCGCTGTATCATAAAGCCTGCCATTGAGTCAGCTGGCGTAGTTTCGAATCCCCGATTGATCGTGACAAGGGGTAGGGTCGCCTGTCCAACCTAGTGGGTTTTCTCCAAGTCCTCCGGTTTCCTCCCACTACTAAAGACCACTACGCGCAAGAAAATTAAACCATATGTTAGTCTCGAAATGACCAAGTTTGTGTCGAGTGGACGTTAAGCCGCCCTCTCTCTCTCTCTCTCTCTCTCTCTCTCTCTCTCTCTCTCTCTCTCTCTCTCCCTCTTTAGCATGCGTGACTGGGTTAGAATAATCGCGGATAGCGTGTTAATCTACGAGCATCGGATTAATAAGTGAGAAGGCAAGACACACGCTCACTTACGTAAATAGCATCAGTTCAAATAGAAATTAAATGGGGTTTAACGTCCTACCTTTCTGCACCAACCGGAATAAAGAAAACATCCATTCGCTAAGCGATGTTTTATAGGGGGGATTTGGACAGAGCACCGGTGTTTTCGCGCACTCTTCATCAAATTCAAACAGTCGCGGGTTCTTTAACATGCACAGTAACGAGTACATGTAACTTCGGTATTTCGCATCATCTGAACGACTAGATGGAAGATCCCAAAAAACTGTCTTGGCCAACATTGGTGTCGAACCCGGGAACCCCTGGTTATTGAGTTAGAGCTTGAAACAATGAGTCACCACGGCTCCTACTGGGTTTATACAAATTAAAAAATGTTATATAAAGATTTCAAATGGCGCTTATTATCATGTCATTTTGTGACAGTTGAAATTAAATATAATTCATAGCATTGACGTATGTCTCTAATCTTTGAAATCTTAAAATAGACGATAATTTGTCTAAAGGCCATATATGTTTATTGAAGTATAAATGAATATAAAGAGACTCTTATTCGATTTTTTATCATTTTTTTTAAATTCTTTTTTGTTATATCTGCACATTTATTTTCGGAGAAATACGCGAATAGTCTAAATTGAACGACGGGTGTTTATCCCAACCTATTTAATTCTAGAGGTTTTTTATGATTATTTTGTCGTCTGTGAATCAACCTTTACTAATTAATTCCATATGGTCCTGTAGGATATGCTTTTCTATCTTCATTACAAATGTCGCCCGAAACCATAGAATACACAACTCGTGTAGTTATAATAAAATGGTCATTGTGTCTTACAAGTGGGATCCAAAACCATAGAATACACATTTCTTGTAGTTATTATAAAATGGTCATTGTGTCTTACAAATGGCACCCGAAACCATTGAAAACACGACTCCTGCATTGATTTTAAAATGTTCACCGTGTCTTAAATATTGGGTATTAGGATCCCACATCACCACAGCAAGATAACGACATCAATATTGATTGCAAATTGATCAATATTCAACTTTAATTCGATTTTTCAATTTCGAATATTATGGAAAATATTGAGTATAGATGTTTCGCCCCTTTAAACAACGTGACGTCACTGACGTGTGTTATGATTAATTATGACGTTTACGACCAACATACACGTAGTATTTTTTATCAATGAAATATGAATGAATGAAATGAAACGGGGGTTTAACGTCCTACTGTTCTGCTCTGACTGCGCTAACGAAGTCATGTTCCTGAAGTAATGGGATTAGGTCTAATCAAACGAAGCACTACTAGAAGAGCGAATGAAGACGTGTATACGCCATCATTAACTGATAGCAGGTTGCTGTCACATCATTTCCATCATATATTACCATTCTTCAAGTCATAGAAGAATAAACACATTCTAAACAAAACTTAATCAATATTTCTTTATCAATCTGATTCTACAAAATTACAACCAGATTTCTCGTTGAAATGAAATACATAAAGTCTAAGAATAAGTGAGAGAGAGAGAGAGAGAGGGAGAGAGAGGGTTTAACGTCCACTCGACACAAACTAGGTCATTTTGGGACTAACATATGGTTTCAATTTTATTTCAATAATTCGCTTGGGCGGAGGGAGGAAACCGGAGTGCCCGGAGGAAACCCACGAGGTTGAGAAAGCGCCCCTATCGCCATGCCACATACGCTCACACAAGGGATCGAAACCACAGCCGCAAGCCAGAGGTGACCGACCAGCTAGACGTCGAAGCTGACCACTAGGCCATCCCAACCCCCCTAAGAATAAGTACCTAGGCCTACAACTGACTTTCAAAAATAATCCCCTCAAAATTATTTACACATTACATCCATCATCTGATATGCGTGTTCTCGCATGATGTTACATTATGTCTAGTACTGTCACAAATTATTATAACCACAAGCAAAGTCTCTCTCCCTCTCTCTCTCTCTCTCTCTCTTAGGTCATTGGTATCAGGTTAACAGAGATTGAATAAAGCTTTACTTACATCAATAAATTGTCACTCCTAAATATCACAAGAATTACTTATAGGTTGTAATACACACCATCACTTCAAACAATACAATTATATAGACCATAGTTTGTACTCAAAGCTAAACTAACCCCACCCAGTAGAAGTCGAGTTAAATATTAACTTCCTTAATGCTCGGTTCTCATTACCACGATCCGTGCTACGATTGAAATCGTGGTTTGAATAGCCGAGTATTCGTAGTGATCCTATCAGGATGGGTCAGTTATAGCAATCGTGTAGATCATATTGAAACGTATCCCCGACCGTTTCGGCACGTAGGCCTACCAGACCGTGGACTCATCGTACGACAGTGGGGATCTAGCATTAACTTGAACTGTTTCCATATGTAGCTGTCAATGACCGAGTGAATTTATTTCATCTTTCTCTTGTTTTGTTTATGAGTATTTAGGATATATGCAACACACTCAACTGGGTTTGTTAGCATAAATATTTTCCTTTCGTCGCCACTTGAATACTTCACAATAAATCTTTATTTTCAAATAACAGATATTTTTGTTGCAGTTCTTAATAGCATTATTCGTGAATTTATATTAATTTTCACCTCCATGTCTTGAGCTTGAACAGAATTAGACACAAAACAATACTGATGTCAGCTAGTTATTACTTCCGAAACAAAAGTGGACTTTCAATTCTTTTGACTTTAAGATGAAACAACTGATATGATTAAATACGCCCAATAAATATCACAGCCAGAATGTCACAGAGCTTAAAGTTACATTATGGGAGATTAGATAACGAGTTGGCAGTTCTCATTATAATAGGTAAAGATAAATTATGGGAGATTAGATAAAGAGTTTTCAGTTCTCACTATGATAGTTAAAATCTACATAACGTAAATGGGATTTACTGCAATTTTCAATCAAATTGATCCATGCTGAACCAAGAATTTAGCGATTGAATTTAAGGCCTAGCCTCGATCATCATTACTAAAGTCGGTACGATAAAAACCATAGTCTCGATTACCCACTTTTTCATTTAATCATCAATGAGCGTTGAGTAGCTGGTCGGATTCAAATCCAGTAAATATGGCAAGCTAGCGTTGAAAACACGAATTAAATCGACACTGATGTTATGCACTAACCGCGGAAAAGACGGTCTTCTGAAATCCAATATTTAAGACAAAATAAACATTTAACAATTGGTACATTATCATATGAGTTGGAACCCATTGTGTCAATTTCTAGATCCCAAATATTAGTGATTCAGCTCCTTTAACTGTCTCGTGTGGATTATTCAACATTTGATTGAGAAAAAAATATGTAAGCGATAGATAATCACTCGGCTTATAGATGACATTGGCTTGTTTATTTCCTCAGCAAAGGAATCTAAAAGTTCGAAACTTCCAAATATCTTTATACATACTGTTCGCAATCAAATCATTATTAGACTAATAGTCCCCTCAGCGATTCAATTTTCACAGCATTGAAACACTCAAAATAGCGTTGTAATTTGGTCAGATCAATTGTAAACAGAGAGAGAGAGAAATGGGGTTTAACGTCCACTCGACACAACTAGGTCATTTCGGGACTAACATATGGTTTAATTTTATTCCAATAATCCGCTTGCGCGTAGGGGTCTTTAGCAGTGGGAGGAGACCGGAGTGCCCGGAAGGAAACCCACGAGGTTGAGAAGGCGCGCCTATCTCCATGCCACATACGCTCACACCAGGGCTCGAAACCACAGCCGCAAGCGCGGCACTCTAGACCACCAGGCCACCAGGCCACCCAACCCCCCTATTGTAAAGGGGGGTTGGGATGGCCTAGTCGTCTAGAGTGCCGCGCTTCGACCTCTAGCTGGCCGGTCACCTCTGGCTTGCGGCTGTGGTTTCGAGCCCTGGTGTGAGCGTATGTGACATGGAGATAGGGGCGCCTTCTCAACCTCGTGGGTTTCCTCCGGGCACTCCGGTTTCCTCCCACTGCTAAAGACCCCTACGCGCAAGCGAATTATTGAAATAAAATGAAACCATATGTTAGTCCCAAAATGACCTAGTTTGTGTCGAGTGGACGTTAAACCCCATTTCTCTCTCTCTCTCCCTATTGTAAAAAGATCACATGTTTAACACGTGTTTTATGTTTTGGTGTGATGCATGTCTCCCTCAACTGTTTGTTTTTGTTAATATGGATATTTGTCAGGTTTAAATTAGAGGCACACCCACGCAGATTTGATCTGGCTATACATGGCAAACATTCTGTCTTAATATTTTCATATAAAATGAAATGTGATTTAACGTCTTACTGTTCTTGGATAAATGAAGACGGACGGGTATACGTCATACAGTTTGCTATAAAGGAAAGTTTTGCCGGGCAGCGACAGTATGGTCTGCTCTTCTATCGAATTCTAGTCTGCCCCCCCCCTCTCTCTCATATCATCATTAATTATTATCATACAGGGCCACATCGCAGCGTAATAACAAACGATACAAGAAGAAATATAGATCTATTTTTATTTGTTCAGATAAACGCATATTTCATCAGTTGAAACAGTTTAATCAGAAAATGTTCTACGGTAGATAAACCGATATTTCAACTCAAGTTTCTCGTCCTTCAATAATAAACCCATGTTTCAACAGTTTAATCAGTAACAGATCCTACAAGGATAAATGTTCTGGTTGTTCAATTCGTTTTCTTCGTTCCAACTAAAACAGATTCATGTCGATTAGTGGATGAAAAACATATTAAATATATCTTCATATGTTTTACATATTATCACGATTCGTAAACAACATTTTCACCGGGGAGTTAGTTGGATGGCCGAATCGTTAGCATGTGCGCGCGTTGTATCATAAAGCCTGTCATTGGGTCAACTGGCTTGGTTTCGATTCCCCGGTTGTACGCGGCAAGGAGTAGGGTCGCCTGTCCAACCTCGTGAGTTTTCGCCGGGTACTCCGGTTTCCTCCCACTGCTATAGACCCTACGCGCAAGGGAGTTATTGAAATAAAATTAAACCATATGTTAGTCCCGCATGTTGTGTCGAGTGAACGTTAAACTCCATTTCACTCTCTCTCACATTTTGACAGTGCGTATATAGGAATAAATTAGAATGTATACCATTCGTATAATATAGGAAATAAATTAGAATGTATACCGTGCGTATATAGGAAATATATTATAACGTATACCATTCGTATTATATAGGAAATAAATTAAAATGTATACCGTGCGTATATAGGAAATGCATTATTAGAATGTATACCGTTTTTACGTACATAATTGAAGTATTTTGATTGGAAGATCGAACAAATGCCAGCATTAAGATCATTCCACATGATTTGTACTGGAATGATGTGGTATTCTGCAACGAGCGCTATATGTGCACTATTGTAACATAGGATCAAAGGACGTAGCCTATCATAAAATATTGCAGTCATTGCGGCCATCGTCTTAATTCACATTTGCCTCCATTGCCACATACCCTCGTCCCCTTCCATATGTTCTGTCGTGTACAGCGATCTCCGTAGCCGTCTCTACATAAGTTTGTCTAAGTTATGTTTCTACCTGAGGTGATTTATAACGGTCAAGGTGTTATCAACAACCATATTAGTATTAAACAGCCATTCACAAGTTGTAATACATATTGACGTAATGGCTTACTTACTTAATTAATTATTAGATGTATGATATACGTTACAATACAAGTCTTACAATACGACATTAACAAAACAGAATCGGGTTTAACGTCCTACTATTCTGCACCGACTGGGATTATGAAGTGAAATAAAATGAAATGGGGTTTAACGTCCTACTGTTCTCCTCTAACTGGGCTAATGAAGACGGGAATACACCATACAGGGTGCTGAGGGCCTATTCTTTTATCGAATTTCAACTGCCAAGGGATCTTTTACCTGTACGTCAGTGTGTACACGGGACCTCGGTTTTTTGTCCCATCCGAACTAATAGACATCTGATCTTGTCAGGCCCAACACCATACAAAATATTCATAAATCAAATCACATTAAAAGGACATAAACATATTTTATCCCCGCTGGAAGACACAGCGACAATTGTTCAATGTTTTAATGTTAAAACTGTAGTGGGCGGGAGAAACAAAGGTGGTTGTTGTGTATGTAATATGAGTGACAGACAGGCAGGTGACTATAAGGTGGAAAGGAGGACACATGTTGTATAAATTTATATATATATATAGTTTGAATATTTAAGTCATTAATACGCAGGACACCTGGAACTAGATTTCGACAGACTAGGTGACTAGAAGGCGGAAAGGAGGACATATATTGTATAAATTATATAGTTTGAATATTAAGGTTAATGAAATGCAGGACCCCTGGAACTAGACATCGACATTTAAAACCTTGCACGTACACACTCAACAACCAGGGCCGTATTTAGTGGGGGTGGAGGGGGTACATTGCACCCCGTGAAAAATAAGGCGCCCGAGAAACGGCGTCCTACGGCATTACTTGCTAGCGACTCGGTAACTTGGGCATTACATTGGCGCCCACCACTCTGCTTCACCCCCACTTTTAAAATCCTGCGTACGGTCCTGTCAGCAACAAATCGTTTGTTATATGACGTCACTGACTGTGCTACGTCATATGTCGTAGTATATAAACTCATTTGAACAACTTTTTGATTTGCCACGTGTCTACTGAACCGTGTCGTATATCCTACTTTAAACCGGTCACCCAGTGATTCAGGGCTTTATATAAAAACAGAGAGTTTGTTTGCGTTTTTATGGGGGTTGACCGCTCACCTCTGGCTTGCGGTTATGGTTTCGATCCATATGGTGTGAACGTATGTGGCTTGCTCCGAGTAACCCGGTTTCCTCCCACAGGAAAGACCCATGCGCGTGCGTTAAATAATAAACATGCAAATTAGACAACTTGTCTGGGATATCACCTTCGGTGGAAGCGGGGTTAAGCGTATGTGTTTGTTTATGGGGAAAGCACATAGATCGTAAAATAAATAGGTAACATCTGACAATCGACAAATCACACGGACAAACGGAAGTAGCCCATATTTACAAATCTGTCCATATTATCAAATCTGTCCATATTAACAAATCTGTCCATATTAACAGATCTACCCATATTATCAAATCTGTCCATATTATCAAATCTGTCCATAGTAACAAATGAAATATCCGCGTTTTACAAACAGTATCAAGTTATGAATTTTGTATTTGAATAATGTTATTAGATGTTCGAGACACGAGTGTTTGAGACAGGGTCGGGGGGTGGGGGTGGGGGGTTAACGCCCGGTTATTATTAGACTAACATACAGTTGATTTTGTTGCTATGGTCACGTGTACAATCCCAAGGAAGGGAATTGTTCCTTGGCAGCGGCATCTCGTAGAATTCCAACTACCAATGGTTCTTTCGTGAGCACGGCTTTTTTGTCCTGTCCGAGGGACTATACAGTAACACTGTACTTGTCATCCTCGTGTCTGTATAAAATGTACAATTAACCTGCCTCGAGAACGGCACGCGCTATTTATTAATAAAATAGAAATAGTCTGCCTCGAGCACTGCACGCGTTAGTTCCTAACCAAGTTATCTGCCTAGAGTTCTGTTCATGTCACTTCTTAATAAAAATATAAATATCTCGAGCACTGCACGCGTCAGTTTATAATCAACTTCAAGTAACCTGTCTAGAATACTGTTCACGTCACCTCTTAATAAAAACATATAAATCAACTGCCTCGGGCACTGAAAACGTAGAAATAAAACGGTCGAATAAAATGTAATACTTACTGAATAGACAATTTAATTCCATATTTATATCCATTTTTAAAATCACCAACAGAAACACTCTAGGTTTTATAGAATCAACACAAATAAACTCCTTCCTTCTCCCAATCGTTCCTGCCTCTTGTCGTCGTGAAGAGCTCAGATAAACCAGTTAAAGTGAGTCTTGAATAAAGATCGCTTTTCTCACTAATAAACGAGTAACTTCCAATGAGTTTAGTGAAATATCAGAGCTAACAGACTCGTAGATTACAGGTTTATCTATATATATAACGATACATCAGAATTCAGAGCTAACAGGCTCTTAGATTACGAGTTTATTTATATCTGAGATATGATTATTTTAGAAGCAGACGTCAAACATTAGCGAGTCGTTTAACAGATATTATGATAAGGTTACGATGATACACGGCGATGTAATACGACGTGTCTAAGGCCGAAGTAAGTTCCATGGGTGTGGATAAATACTCAAGTCTGGTAGATTATGTTTCGTTTCAAATTTCAAAACTAAAAATCTGCTTTTATGTTTAAGCATGAAATTTGTTTTAAATTATCTTATTTTCTCCACGAAAGCAGATTTTCAATTGATGTTCCCAAAGAACAAAATTCAACAGGGCCTGGCAAGGGAGAACGTATAGTTGTTCGGATGGAGTGAAAAATCGTGGTGTCGTGTACACACATTGGCTCGTACGTAAAAGAACCATTGGTTGTGGGGATTTCCTTCGTAGCATACTGTAATGAGACATCAAATCAAAACTCGTTCATGTGTATTGCTTTAACTGAATGATATAAGAGTAGGCCGTAACGCCGCTGCCCGGGCAAAATTGTATGGCGTATGTCAATCTTTATTAGCCCAGTCGGTGCAGAACAGTAGGACATTAAACCCCATCTCATTTCACAAAATATAATTTGGCGTGGCCTACGTTCAAGTTTCTAAACGTGGATTTTAACTGTGATGATGTTACAGGCCATAAACACACGAGTCATACGCGTATATAGACTTATGTGTTTTCACGCCCAATTCATCGCTTTTACTTATTATACATAAAAAGATGAAAAAAAACTTGTAGAGGATCAAGTTTGTTTTCATTCAGAAATAAACATAACTGACTGAATGGCTTGGGGCACTGTACGAACGCTTAGTAATGACTTCTTTACACTGATAAGATAAGATAAGATAAGATTTTATTGCATCGAAACGTCCATTTAGGACAGCATACAATATAAAGATGAACATTTGATGAAATGGCTAAATGAGAGAGAGAAATGGGGTTTAACGCCCACTCGCCAAAAACTAGGTCATTTCGTGAGTAATGGTTCAATTTTATTTCAATAATTCGCTCGTGCGTTGCGGTCTTTAGCAGTGGGAGGACCCGGAGGAAACCCACGAGGTTAGACGGGCGACCCTACTCCTTGTCACGTACGAAGTGAGTAAGACGCAATTTTAACGAATTTTGAATATATTCATTTATCATTATCTATTTATGAACTATTATAACAAGAACGACAAACTCCCCGGTTGTACGTGACAAGGGGTAGGGTCGCCTTTCCAGCCTCGTGGGTTTTCTCCGGATCCTCCGACTGCTAAAGACCCTTACGCGCAAGCGAATTATTGAATTAAATTAAACCATATGTTAGTCCCGAAATGGCCTAGTTTTTTCTCGAGTAGACGTTAAACCCCATTTCTCGATCGCTCTCGCATCGCATTCATATCTTGAGATACAGTGCCCAAAGTCCATTCAAAGTTACATGGTTTCGATTCTGTGGTTTCGATTCTTATTAAAATACAGTTCTATATTTCGTTTCGTTGTTTCATAATTTCGATGGCCTACACTAGTAGCAAAGATAAGTAAAACGAAATTTCGAACTATAAAAGCGAAAACGAAATAGAATCTGTGTTTTAATCAGACTGATTCTGCGCGTGAACTTGACTGTGGTCACTTGTCCAACCTTTGTGATATATGAATGATGGACCGATTACTATATTTAGTTATAAGACGATGTTTCATATGATGGATGAACAATAATACATATACAGAACCCTGCCGATATCAAAGGACGGTTCACCCAAAGAACAGGCGACGACGACATATCAGGGGATTAGTGAAGTGAGTAATTAATTAATTAGCAGAAACATTCACGTGGATTAATTCAGTAAAGGATTTGTAAATAAAATAGAGGTTAATATCCTACTATGCGGATAACAATCGGGGGTTAATGTTCTACTTTTCTGCACGTGGGGGTGGGGAGAATGGTTAGCGTGCGTGCGCTGTATCATACGACCTGCCATTGAGCCAACTGGCGTGGTTTCGAATCCCCGATTGTACGTGGCAAGGAGTAGGGTCGCCTGTCTAGCCTCGTGGGTTTACTCCAGGTGCTCCGGTTTCGTGCCACTGCTAAAGACTCCTACTCGCAAGCGAATTACTGGAATAAAGTTGAACCATATGTTAGCCCGAAATGACCTAGTTTGTTTCGAGTGGACGTTACCCCAATTTCTCTCTCTCTCTCTCTCTCTTTTCTGCACGAACCGGGCAAATAATAGTGAAGGTCAAGGTCTAGGTTCGGAGGAATAGCTTCCATTATTATAGGAATATATTCGTTGTACAGGTTTAACAAAGCCGTTGTTTTAAAACGGATTGATATTGATGGTTAGTCAAGCTAGACGTAGCCAATCTATCGACTGCAAAGCCGGAAAAGGGAAATAGAAGCTATGATGGAATCACCTTATGATTTGTGATTATAAATATGTTGTTTAAGGAAGCCTACAGAATATATTGAATAATAAGTTGACCAGACACAGGATCATCCGGGCAACTCGACATGAAACAGCTCTAGATTAAAACTAAGACCGTGTGCGCCACTCATATGGCAGTACAACAAATAATTAGTGATTTAGAAGCGAATTGAACGAACATTTCTTAAACATACATTACGCGAGATTAGATAAAGAGCTGGCAGTTCTTATTAAAGATACATTACGCGAGATTAGATAAAGAGCTGGCAGTTCTCATTAAAGATACATAACGGGAGATTATATAAAGAACTGGCAGTTCTCATTAAAGATACATTACGCAAGATTAGATAAAGAGCTGACAGTTCTCATTAAAGATACATAACGGGAGATTATATAAAGAACTGGCTGTTCTCATTAAAGATACATAACGGGAGATTATATAAAGAGCTGGCAGTTCTTATTAAAGATACATAACGGGAGATTATATAAAGAGCTGACAGTTCTTATTAAAGATACATAACGGGAGATTATATAAAGAGCTGGCAGTTCTTATTAAAGATACATAACGGGAGATTATATAAAGAGCTGGCAGTTCTTATTAAAGATACATAACGGGAGATTATATAAAGAGCTGGCAGTTCTTATTAAAGATACATAACGGGAGATTATATAAAGAGCTGGCAGTTCTCATTAAAGACACATAACGGGAGATTAGTTAAAAGAGCTGGCAGTTCTTATTAAAGATACATAACGGGAGATTATATAAAGAGCTGGCAGTTCTTATTAAAGATACATAACGGGAGATTATATAAAGAGCTGGCAGTTCTTATTAAAGATACATAACGGGAGAGGCAGTTCTCATTAAAGATACATAGCGGGAGATTAGATAAAGAGCTGGCAGTTCTTATTAAAGATACATAACGGGAGATTATATAAAGAGCTGGCTGTTCTTATTAAAGATACATAACGGGAGATTATATAAAGAGTTGGCAGTTCTTATTAAAGATACATAACGGGAGATTATATAAAGAGCTGGCAGGCAGTTCTTATTAAAGATACATAACGGGAGATTATATAAAGAGCTGGCAGTTCTCATTAAAGATACATTATGGGCGATTAGATAAAGAGCTGACAGTTCTATAGTTAAAAACTAGATGACGTAATCGGAATGTGTTGAAAATTTCAGTCAAATTGATCCACTATGAACCAAGATTTCAACGATTGAATTTTCAGCCTAGCCTCGATCATCATTACTAAAATCGGTACAATAAAAAATAGTCTTGATTATCCATTTCATGATTAAATCATGAATGAAAGTTGAGCATCAAATCAGATCCTAATCAATTTAATATCCCAGGCTAGCGTTGACATCGAGAGTTCATTATGGTCTGGATAAGTTAATTAATGTAAAATTTCAGGCATACAGAAAGACCTACAACAGTCAGATTTAGCTCTTGCATAAATGCATGTTTAAATTAGAGATAAATAATGAGTCATTAAGCTATTAGAACAATCTACCAGTATGGTGTCAAAATTGGAATTAAAATTTTTGTTTAAATGTCCTGTTGATAACAGCTAATAAATCTGCGCTCCTTGAAATTGAATTCTTCTAACTACAAATTTTCTTCTCGTTTGAATACCGAAGATTGTGATGCCAGCTGGTAAAATATGTTATGTTCCATCTGAAGTAAACCCGGATCTAAATATGGGTCAATCAGTTCCTGGTACTGTAGAGTTAGTTTCTTTATCTAGCAGATAATATGTTTCGTATATATCTTTAAAACATGTATTAGCGAGGGAGAGAGAGAAGGAGAGAGAAAGAGAGGTGGATAGAGAGAGAGAAATGGGGTGTTTCATTTCAATAAGTTGCACGTAAGGTCTTTGGCACGTACGAACAGGGAATCGAAACCATGGCACGCTAGTTGACTCAATCCCAGACTATTTGATGCTAACCATTCTGGATGGGTGGTGGTGGATGGCCGAATAGTTAGCATCATAAAATCATAAGGTCTGGCACTGTGGCAAGTGGTGTCGTTTCGAATGTTTGTGTCGAGTGGCTGGGTCTCTCTCACTCTCTCCCTCTCCCTCTCTCACACACACACTCTCCCTCTCCCACACACACACTCTCCTCTCTCTAAACCACTCTTTATATTGTAAAACACAGGCAATATTAAAGTAATTGCAATGAAATTCGGGGGGGGGGGGGGAAATCCTTCTTTGTCGCCACCAACCGGGATATTTAAATGTCTCGATGGATTCTTAACGTCGATGGTTTTGTCGTCCGATTCGATTGACTGGACGTATTTCATTGCCAGGACCTCTGGACCTCTGTCCTGCATCCCTGACAAATTGAATTTAGCAGGAGAATCTTATTTCAGTATGCACTGACTACTGTGTAACTCATTTTGTATAAAAATAGATTGATGTTTAAATCAATTTGTCGAAGAAATGACATTTGAACGAATAACGATTTATTCTATAACAAAACAAACACTTATATTGATTTTCTAAAAAAAACAACGAGAACATTCAACCTGGAGTTTAAAACCACATAATTGAACTTTCTTTCCAATACAAAACGCCATTTTCGGTTGTACGTGACAAGGAGTAGGGTCGCCTGTCCATCCTCGTGGGTTTCTCCGGGACCTCTGGTTTCCTCTCACTGCTAAAAACTTCTACGAGCAAGCGAATCAGTGAAATAAAATAGAAGCATATTATTTATGTTAGTCCCGAAATGACCTAGGTTGTGTCGAATGGACGTTAATCTCTCTGGTCTGGTTAATTCAGTCTGCATCGGAGAATACGGTTTAACATTCCACTTACGCGCTCACGGTTTACCGCATTCATCAAGGCACCTCATTACAAATATCGCTCATGAGCATAGAGTACACGACCCCGTCGACTGTTTTTACAATTGTTCGTTATGGCGTAGACATTGGATATCAGGAGCCAATATTTTCAAGGTGTTTTAATTGACGAATATTATGAGTTGTAAGCGCATGTTAAACCAGAACATGTGTTCCTGATATAATCTATAAAATACGTATCCTGTAACATTATTTTTTAATTATAGTTTGAACAGGTTTTAAACAATGTCGAAAGTTTAAGGTACCATTCCTACACGTACATGTATTGATATGTAGTGAACACATTCGTGGTCTTTGCTAGCAGAACAGCAGCGGATTATAGGTTGTAGACCCATTTATTCAATAAAATAGGAAAACATATAATTTGGGGGTAATCACACTACGATAATATTATTCAGGAAGATGTAAATATAAAATCTATTATTAACCATGAACCTTATAATAATGCATTGTAAGGTCCATGTACTAACTAAAAGGTTTTTGTCCAAATCTAATGAAATTTTAAAGAATGTCAATAATAAATGTATTATTAATGAAAATATAATTATAAAACTTAATATATGGTATTATAAAAATAAATATATGGTATTATAAAAATAAATATATGGTAATATAAATACAAATATATGACCATTATATGATATAAATATATGGTATTGGCTAGACCAGGTTAATAACGGTAATAAGAAAGCCGTAGAGGTGTTATAAACAAAACAAGAATATCTTATGACCAACGTATTTATTTGAAATTATAACAAAAACGGATTCCATTTTATGCCAACTGAAACAGTGAGAGAACGGGACATTTTGGGACTAACATAAGCTTCAATTATATTTCAATAACTTACACCACCCGGCACACCACCCCACCCATACCCGTATTATAATAATTAAATTGTAAAAACATTAAGTTAAATGTTAATTTAACGGAAGTAAATATTTTATTGTAAATAAGAGAAAATAGTCCAGTTGTAAAACCAATTCTTCAAACGCCCAGGTCCGGGTTGACTTTGTACAATAAAATTATACGCGTGTGTGGAATACCTAATCCATGAAACATGCGCACTAGCAGTAAATGATACTTCAATTCTACTGATATCCATGTTACTAACGACATGTCTTGTCATTTTTTACTCAAGAGGGTGTATAAACAAGGAATCTGTTTAAGTTTTTGCAGTACAGTTAGGAGATAATCACCTCCTGTTTCGCATTTAGAGGGGTGTTATTAACCAATAGACATGTCCTGAGATTTTAGCATTTTAAAAGAAATTACTAAAACAGAGGGGTGTTAGTGTCCAATAGACAGTGTCTAATTAACCAATCAAAACGCATGTTACAATTTGCTATGTCCGCCAAAATCTTCTAAATAATATTATGATATTTTGTCGCGTGTATGAAATGAGGTTTAACGTCATTCCAAGAGGGAATCTACGCACCATGTGTAAACCACACATAAAAAACACGAATAATTTCTCGGCCATCGCCGGTATCGATCATGGGACTTCTTGCCAATCACAGCCTTCGAAAACCGAATTATTTGTTTCACTGAAATCTGAATAATTACACTGAAAAAAAACTTGTGTTGGATCTCAACACAAGTACTTGTGTTAAATCTAATCTACACAAGTTTGTGTTGTTTTGCATTGCATTAACACAAACTTGTGTAGATTTGTAAAAATCTTGTGTGTGTTCATATCAGTAACACAAGTATTGTGTAGGCCTAGTATACCGTCAACCAACGATTTTTTTTTTGTTTGTTTTTTTTTTGTTTACAAAGTCAGAATTCGGGAGTTCACAAGTTTAAGAAAAGTAATAAAATAAAAGGCTTAATTCAAAATCCGAAAATTACATGCTGTTCTTCACTGGAAGAGTGTGAGCACTAATTAACCAGACAATTGCCAGGCAGACTTGAATGTTAATTGGTGTTAAGTTGTCTGTAAAGATGAAATGTCTGGTTGGTTTTTTTTTTATTGATCCAATAAACTGGTATATCAAAGGAATATATAGGTTTATTGAAAGTCCGCTTCCTCCAAGTTGATATCGCAGATAAATTGTGTAACAGAAAATTATACCATCAATTTAACAACCAGGTTGCATTCTTAACATAATTCAGTTTGAAGATACTTTCCCAGAAAATTATTTATCGTTTGGTTATTTCCAAAAAAAGTACGGCAATTTTGGTAGATATGGAAAGTAGAAATATTCAATCTTGCTAGAAAAATATTGGATTCCCTGACGATTAGGAATGTCTGCTCGCGTGACATCGAGGGTTGCACGCAAAGATTAAGCGTTTGATGTACATGTTGATAAACTTAATGAAGTGTTATACGTGCAACACTTTCTGAGATAAAAATCATGGAAAAAGACGTGGGCAGTGGATACTCTGAGAATTTAATTAGGCTGCGATATTTATGGTAAATGGATAGTGTTTAAAGAAAACATTGTCTTGTGAATGCAATGAATTCTCCTCCGGGGTCGCACCCGTTGCTAGGTAGTGCTTCAGGTAAGTCACGTGACACAAACATGTCTTCTTTTAATAGATTTTTATAGCAGGGGCATTCCCTCGAACAATGATTCGAAAGAATGTTTTGATAGATTAATTAGTTTGAATATGTTTTTAGTCCAAATACATCATCAAATCACCCAGTTTGCATACGAGAGCGTATCTTTAAGTTTTATCGAATAATGCCCCTGGATAATCAATATACGTAAATAATGGAGGTTTTGTAATATTGTAATATTCGATTTAATAAATTTAATTCTTGACATATTTCATTATTTTAATGCTTCTACTCTTGACATATTTCATCCATTATAATTTTTTTTACTATCTTAATTTATTTATCAGAGCATGTATTATAAATAAAAATATAATATTGTAGCCAAATTATTAGCACAACCGTCAAGTTTCACGGTAAACGATAAAAATATAAACGTTATGCTGACACAAACTGATTTTAACACTGGTTTAATAACATTTTAACATTTTAAAGTACATTTCGTCCGTCTTAGGACTATTCATAAATAATGTTATTTTTGAATAGTATATAGATTTATATTATTAAAATATTAAAACATTAGACCGTTCACTAATAAAGACAAACATTAAAACATTAGACCTTCCACTAATAGAGACAAACATAAGACCGTTCACTAATACAGACAAACATTAAAACATTAGACTGTTTACTAATACAGACAAACATTAAAACATTAGACCGTTCGCTAAGAAAGACAGACATTAAAACTTTAGACCGTTCACTAATAGAGACAAACATTAAAACATTAGACCGTCCACTAATAGAGACAAACATAAGACCGTTCACTAATACAGACAAACATTAAAACATTAGACTGTTTACTAATAAAGACAAACATTAAAACATTAGACCGTTCACTAATAAAGACAAACATTAGAACATTACACCGTTCACTAATAAAGACAAATATTTCTAGTAGTGCGAGGTTCACCGGTACAGTCCGTAGTGTGCACGTTAACGACCCATTTAATCAGTATATTCATCAACATCTCGTTAATTAACAAAGCAAAAGCAAAATATCAATAGTAGAATCCCTGGCTGGGATTCGATCGTATTTCTATTTTTATATTGTTTAAAGACGTTCCGTTGATGTGCGGGGAGGGGGTGGTGTCGCATTTCTATTCAGGGTTGAAAATAATCATACTCACATTGAATGTGGGTCTTTAATCTGATCTTTAGTGTTTGAGGGTTAACTAGTCTGATGCTATGTAAACTACTATAAATGGGTATCAAACGAAACGAACGTCTGAATAAAACTGTTTCACATACAAACACACACCAAAGGTCAAGGGATGGTTGAAATATCACAATAACTCTAATCAAATAAAATATAATTGATGAGAATGACTGTGGTTTAATACACTGCGACATTTCAACAAGTCGTTATCAAGTACGTAAAATCCTAACCCTAATAACCCATGCACTAGTAAACATCTCTATAATCAAAATTAACAACTAAACTTTGTATACAAGAAATAAAAGCAAATGCTACCCAAAGAACTACTCGAAAAAATGGCCCAAGGCTCCGCCAATTCGTATACTATCGACATGCTTTGTCCTTGGACAATTGCGCACTGAATACTAAACTGTTTAAACATACATTATGCAAGAGCTAATTCTGACTATTGCTAGCCTGCGATCTTTAGTGGATTATGATCTGATTTACTACATATTTTTCCTTCATGATTTAATTATTAAATGGATAATCGAGACTTTGCTTTTACCGTGCCGAATTTCTCTTGCTCAGTTTTCGGTTCCTTGTGGATCAATTTGACCGAAATTTACATCAAATTTCCTTTACATTATCTAGTTTTTAACTTTATAGTGAGAACTGCCAAATCGCTATCTAATATCCCATAATGTATCTTAAATAATTTGTGCGACATTTAATTTAAGGCCCATAGAAAGACCTGCAATAGGCAAATTTAACTTTTGAATAATGTCTGTGTAAGTTAAATTAAAGATGATTTTAGTGAAACAGATTTTCGGTCTATAGTAAATATGATGGTATTTGTTTTATACAGTAACGTGACACACAATGAATATACTTACATTGGATACCGGTCTTCTATCTATTCTTTATATATAATCCAAATAAACAAGAAAACTAGGAATAACTGTTGTTTGTCTCGTGCAAATAAACAACAAGCCTAGGAATAACTGCTGTTTGTCTCGTGTAAACTTTCTATCTAAACAAGTCACGTAACTTTTAAATGAATAATTTCAAAATAGTTTTACTGGTGGACATTAGCAATAAATGGCGTCATTTACCGGAAGTTGTAAATACAGACAGCTGTGGGTTATAAACTTTATAGCATGTATGATATATTTAACATTTAAATAATCGTAAACATCCCTTGTTGTAAATGGTTTGGCTAATTAACCGACCGTTTATTAAATAACACCTTGTATTCGTTTAACATAAAAACACGTGTTTTTTTTAAAGTTTTTGAAGTAAATTTAAACCAGACATGTATTAAAACCACGGCGTTGTTTAGAAGTTTTTTAACAAACAACCTGCCAGAGCTGACGTAGTTAATTAGGCTAAAATACGCAAATATATATCGTTTATATAATAACGAGCAGATAACTTCAACCCAATGCAATGGGGTTTAATGTCTGACTTTTCTGCACCAACGGGGATAATGATGGCGGGTTTACGCCACGCAGTGTGCTATGCGGGGCATTTTGTCCTTAAAAGGAATCAAGGTGGCTGCGTGTTCGGTTCCTGTTTTGACCGGAAAGTTCATCCAGATTGTCAGTGATGCAGGAAGGAGGGTCTGACAAAGACGGCTTTCGAGTCGTTCGGATGAGACGAGAATCCGAGGTCCCGTGTATACATTGGCGTGCACGTAAAATATTCTTTGGCACTGCCCCGGCAAAATTGTCCCCCGAAGCACACTGTATGGCACAGAACACTAGGTCGTTTAACTCCATTTCATTCTGGTTTTACAGTCAAGGTTTGAGGTTTGATTAACCATTAAGCACAATTTCTGCTTTGTTAGATGACAAATTCAAAATATTTAATTCAAAAAATCAATCAACAAATTTTAATTATTTTTCATTGTTGTACTTGACAGACCTTTCGATAGAATGATGATATAAGGCAATTTTTCCAAAAATTAGCTTTCAACCGTGCACATAAAATATCCCTTAACAGTTTAAATTTATTGAAGAATGGGCGAACAAGCTGCTGTCAGGGCAAAATGTCCCTCATAGTACAATACAGGGAGGAGTATGCCTGACTTTATTAACCAAATTGGCACAGACAAGTAGGACTCTATTACTTGGCTTTATGAGGTATATAAGTATTGGGGAACACGTTAAAACAGAACATCAGTTTTATGGGAGATCAATCCCAGCTTGATAATAACAATAAGAGACAACTTGTCGAAACGTCGTGTTTTTAGAATAAAACCAGTGACTGATCTCCCATAGCAAAAGTGTTATTTTTGTAACTAGAGTCCTGTGTCATGCTACAGTAGTCAACTTTTAAATAAATCTACACTTGTAAGAAAAAGACATCAGTTTTCTGAAAAGAAATAAATCGTCCAGATATTTTATTGCTACCACTGAGTGGGTTGGTAAATAGTGCGTGTACAAGTATTTGACCGTTCACAAATGGATATCACAAATTATTCTGGTTCATTTGAAAGAGAAATTTTGGGCGACACCCATATATAGTAAATAAAGTACAAGTACGTGTATATAATGACCATCAATTCTTTCGTACAATCATCTAATTTATTTATCTCTCGTCAGTGACGTCACACAAAATTATTTGGAGTTATTTCAAACAAGATCAAAAAAAGGTCAACGTTTTGTTTGACATGTTTTTGTATTATATTTATTTAATGTCAACGACCGCGATCATGTATTTTCCAGACATTAGTTAATCTGCGATATGAGAGAGAGAGAGAGAGAGAGAGAGAGAGAGAGTTTTTAGTTTTGACAAGATGTGTGCATTATGGTAACCAGGGTAGACCGTTCTAACCTAGTTAAAATCATGAGTATCCATAACATCTTGAGTTGATTATGGTCTTCTTGTGTTAATTAATGTCTAATTAATAATTCAGATAACTTTAGGACTAAAGAAAGACCTGCAATAGGCAGATTTACCTCTTGCATAATGTATGTTTAACTTTAGCTAATAAAACAAAATCAAAATGAATCTGATTAAAACGTGACCCTTCAACTCGGTCGTCTGGTCCAGGAATGGATTAACTTTCATGAAATAGACCAGTTTTATATTTTATCTTTCTTAATTAAAAATGGAAGAAATATTGCGATAATGTCCGCCGTCAATTTAAATGATATAGCATAATGATAGAGCGTAACTTTGTCCTCTTCTATAAAGGACTATCTCTCTGATTCTGACAAGGACATCTCTCTAGTGGTTCGGATCGGACGAAAAAACGCAGTCCCGTGTACATATCAACCAGGAACTAACGATGACGTTATAGCAGCCTTCTTGGAATTTTGACCTCATATCAAAAATCAATCGAAACCTAATTGTCGAGAACACGCATAACAAGTTTAATTCCCCCAAGAACTGCGCCCGAGTTCACAAAGCATTTTCAGACTTAAGTTGAGAATTTACTCAAACTTGTTCACACTATTTTAACTAAAATATATCCCTTTATATAGAACTATTGTTGTTTTAATGTATCAAATACATCAATAAGAAACTATACGCGAGCTTTTGTGTTTCTGGATCAAAGATAATTTCTCAGTGATTGGTAGTTGAGCAAATTCTCAACTTAAGTCTGAGAATGCTTTGTAAACTCGGGGCCAGCAACTAGATGGTCAGCGTTTTGGGTTCCATTTCCGCATACAACCCAATACATTTTACGGGGATTATTCACCACCGGAGTCTCCCTTGAAATAAAAGTCTGGTCGGCCACCCACTTTACGCAAACGACCCAATCATATTTTTTTACAGACTTTTCACCATGTGAGTTTCCATTGAAATAGCGGTCTGGTCGGCCATCCCAGCCAACAAATGACCCAATAATATTTTACGGATTCGTCACCACCGGAGTCTAAAATTACTTATCAAATTATTCTGTATCATAATCCATCACATCTTCCTGAAGTAACGACAGCGAGTTTTACAACATCTGGAAAGATGTAGGCCTACGTACATGTAGTTAAACATACAATTATGCAAGAGCTAAATTTGCCTATAACAAGTCTTTCCTTAGGCCTGAAATGTTATCTAAATTATTCATTAGACATTAATTAACTTATCTACACCATAATAAACTCTTGGTGTCTAGGCTAGCCTTCGATGTTGGCTGGATTACAATCCTATATGCTGCTTAACGCTCATTGATAATTAAATCAAAAAATGGATAATCGCGACTATTTCAACCCCTTAGTTCTCGGCTCATAGTGGATCAGTTTGACTGACATTTTCAGCAAATTACCTTTACACTCCTATTTAGTTTTTAACTATTATAATGAGAACTGCCAACTCTTTTTTTTATCTAATCTTCAATAATGTATCTTTAAAGCGAGATCAAGCTTTCTATTGAAGACGACTCCATCACCGCCTTACGGAATTATCATTTAGTATTGTGGGTTAATTTCATACATGAATATTTTCTCATTTCTAGAGAAGAGATTAACAACGGATGAATGTCTTCTCATCTCAAGTGATTAACAACGGTCACGTTCAGTTTTATCATACAATATTAAACATTTATATCCTGGTTTTATTAATAATACTGGTAGGAAACGTGACGTGAATAACACTATGACGTAATGCAGCGTGATTGACGTTGATTATGCCGGGTTTTTTTTATCATTCTCCAAAGAAGAGTTGTATTCGCTTCCTGTTCACAAACAGCACAGCGAAACCTTAGTTGTACTTTTTTTCAATCAAGGAGAGTTGTCTTCGCTTGCATTTGCCACGATGCATAATGAACCCTGCACGGTCGAATGGGTTATTATGATATGCCGTATCTGTGTATATTGCGTGTCTTGTCAGGGGAGCCACGGTGGCTAAGTGAATAAGACGCTGGCTCGCTAAACAGGAGATCTAGTTTTGGTCTTTGTGTGTATAAAACGTATTAGAACCATGGAAGTGTATATATTGACATCTATGATTGGAACCTATATATTTTCAATATGGTGGCCATTCAGGACAGAATTCAATTCGCAACGTAGATAGTTCGCTCTGTATGTGGCGAATCAACTGGTGTTGACAACGTCTAGTCGGTCGGATGGGACAAAAACCCGAGGCCCCCTGTACACATTAGAATGCATGTAAAAGATCCCTTAACAGTTCGAATTCGATATAAGAGTAGACCGTAATGCTCGGTCCGCGCAAAATAGCACACTGTATAGCGTACGTCCGTCTTCATTAGCCCAGTCGGAGTCGAAAAGTAGGACGTTAAACCCCATTTCATTTCATTTCCATTTCAAACATGAACTAAATTATGAAACAAGTCGAGTCCTGATTAATTTTTACAAACTTGTTCCTGTCTGGTGACATGGAATCTAATTTGGATCATTTTGATCTTCCTTTATCAGTGAAACTCAATATAAAGTGAATAAAGAAGATGACGTCATTTAGTACGTCATTGGTCGCTTTAACTAATTAATAAGGTAGATTTCATCTTTCGAATTAATCCACGGAGAGAGAGAAACAGGAATTGTGAATAACTCTCTATGTTAGGTGACGGGTTTTATCTTGTCGGAATTACATACCTTTCCACTCGCTAGGGTGTTCAGGTTACATACCGCCTGTAATCCAATCATTGGTTAATCACCAAGATTAAACAATGTCTCCCCCTGGTACCTCTAAGTGCCATAATGTTAATGAAAAAAAAGTTCTCTATTGGACGTTGATCTTTGTTGTAACGTTGAACGTAAACGAATCCCCCCACCATTAAAACAAAAAATGTCATAAAATTCACAACGTTTAAAACAAGATAGATGGATAGAAAAAATAAATTGTTTTTGTTAATGACGTAGTTTTCGGGTTTTAATTTCCTTCTCGCCTGATATATGACGGTAAATTTTGTTTGTAATGATTGTCGGTTTACACACTCGACACATTATTAAAGATGTTTTCACAGTTTTCTGTCTGTATATTATTCAATACATAGATGGCGAGAGCGAGGTAGAGAGAGAGGAGGGAGAGAGAGAGGTGGGGTTTAACGTCCACTCGACACAAACTAGGTCATTGCGGGACTAACATATGGTTCAATTATATTTCAATAATCCGCTTCTGCCTAGGGGCGTTTAGCAGTGGGGGAGGGGAATCGGAGGATCCGGAGAAAAACCACGAAGTTGGACAGGCGTTCCCTACTCTTTGTCACGTACAACCGTTGAATCAAAATCACGCCAGTTGACTCAGTGACGGACCATTCGGCCATTCCACCATCCAACACCCCTCACCATAAGAAGCAGGCGCAACAATATTGAATCTCGATGTCATAATTGTGTACTATTAGTGTAATGGAGTCGGTTTGTAATGCAGGCCTATAAACTAATCTAATTGATGATTTAATCTGATAAAATCTGAATCCTGTCACGTTTCTTCTGTTTATTGTCTGGTGAGAGGAATCATTCTAAAATAACTAGATTATACAAGATCAATATACAGAACAGCTGATAGTCCAGGGGTAGGTTGAACGAGGGGTCTGGTATATTATAGACTAGGTTGGGCGAAGGGTAGGGGTAGATGAGGGATCTGGTATATTATAGACTAGGTTGGGGTTTAACATCCACTCGACACAAACTAGGTCATTTCGGGACTAACATATGGTTTAATTCTATTTCAATAATTCGCTTGCGCATAGGAGTCTTTAGCAGTAAGAGGAAACTGGAGTACCCGGAGAAAACCAACGAGGTTGGACAGGCGACCCTACTCCTTGCCACGTATAGCCGGGGATTCGAAACCACGCCAATTAACTCAATGGCAGGTCGTATGATACAGCGCGCGCGCCACGCTAACCATTCGGCAATCCAACCCTCCGACAAGGTTGGATGAGGGGTTTGATATATTATAGACAAGGTTGAACGAGGGTCTGGTTTAAGTACATTGTTTAATAAAATTACCGTCACATCATATTCGTCATTCTTAAATCAAGTCTATAATTGAGTAACGTGAGTTTGGGCGATGATTCTGATTAGTAAGTTATAATAATACACGTATGGTGGTATAATTGGGTAAAGTGAGTTTGGGCGAATATTATGGTAGTATGATTAAAATATACTTTTCCACCCAAACTACATAAACACGGCAATTTACTCTACTAATTCACATAATTTGAATAATCTTCGTATTTTTGGTCAAGTCCGAAATTAATGGTTCTTTCCCTGTTATTTATTATAGTGGCTATTGTAATGGCGGACAACTAGGGCAGAAGCGGGACAATATGCAAATCATATTCTGGCATATTCATATTTTTATTACTTGGGAAAACTGATTGAAAAAAAGGGAGTGAAGAGAGAGAGAGAGAGAGAAAAAGAGAGAGAGAGAAAGAGAGGGAGAAAGAGGGGGGGTAGAGAATGAGAGATAGGGGATTTTACGTCCACTAGACACAAACTAGGTCATTTCGTGGCACGCATATGGCTCGATTTTTCTTCAATAATGCACTGGGAGGAAACTGGGCTTTCCGGAGAAAAAAACAATGTTGGACAGGCGACCCTACTCCTTGTCACGTAAAGGCGGGGGAATAGAAACCACGCCATCTGCCTCAACGACAGACATTGTGATTTCACACGTGCACGTATTAACCGTTCGGCCGGCCAACTAGTCCACTCTTAATAGTTTAAGAAAATGGCAATTAATTAAACTTGCCATCTTCGTATGTTTTAGACCGTATCCCTTTAAGACCCAGAGAGATGAATCCTATCGCCCTATATTCTTTATTAAGTCAGTCTAAGCTGACTGAACATGACATTCTGTTGTAAATTAAACAGATGATATTCTACCCTGTTTGTATTTCATTTCCCTTTCCGCAGTAGGAAGGAATTATACTCGAACTAGTGTATGCAATACGTGAAATATGTCAACTATACATTTACAAGTTAGGCCTGGTGTGGCGGGATATGAATACTCCCTTCCTAATAACGGTGCAGAAATGTGCTGGGAGTGAATTCATTAAAATCTTTCTATTCTTGATTAATATTTTAATAGAAACGTTATGCTTGCTTCCCACTGTCGTGGGATGCGTTGTGATAGGATTGTCTCTATTCGAGTCCACGAACTCCTACGTGCAGATACGTTCGGATACGTTTCGATTAAAATACAGGTCTATATTTCTTTTCGTTTTTTATACTTTCGATGGCCTACTCTACATGAAGATATCACCAGTTGTTTTAGGAGGTCGAGTCAGAAGTCATACGAGCGGTTTTTGACCCTATGACGCCAGACATTTGATTAACCACTAGCATTGATGTTTCTAGTGGGTGACCCACAGTTCCGTGCATAAAAAGTCCGCAAGTTCGCTGTAACAGACCGTTTCATTGGCTCATTCCTCACATCATCTAGAACACGTTAATAACAACAACTCGTCCAGATCCTAGTGTAGTAAAGACAAGTAAAACGAAACCTATAGGATCTGTGTTTTAATCTGATTACACGAATCGTGATAGTGGGAACATGGCGTAAAAATACCTTGACTAAATCAGGCGGGGTGGTAATTAATACACAAAAGACAATTTATTAAGCCGTAACTCAAGGCGTAAGTTCATCCCGGGGGCATTTGTATCCCGCCACATTAGAAAAGAAAATGTAGTACGAATTACTGTTATATCACTTCCTTATGGATTAGGTCAAATCTTCGGGGTCAAATCTTTAGGGTTAAATATGTAAATAATTGACAATAGCTAGGATAATGATGTCAGATTTAATAATGGTGTGAGTTCTAATAACGTCAACAGGATTTATATCAATACTCACTGGTTTGTGAAATGTAATGAAATGGTGTTTAACTTCCTACTGTTCTGCTCCAACTGGGCTAATGGAGATGGGAATACGCCATACAATACAATGTGATATGATGGACATTGTTGCCCTGACAGCAGCAGTTTGTAGATAAGAACGGTTCGGCAATTGAGTGTTTAATTTAAAAATGGAAAAGCACACATGCACACATCTTGTCGAAACTACAAACAAGGATAACTTCGTTCCAAATAAAGTAATTTGAAAGACGTTATCCAAATATTCATTTTGCATTATCTGTTTTTGAACTATTATTGCAAGAACGACCAGCTCTAAATCTTACATAATGTGTCCTTACAGATACATAGGGTAAGATAGGGTTAGATACAGATTTGACCTTTTTTTCTATAAAAGTTCAAAAACAGATAATGAAAATGGAATATGTTGAAACAGAACAGGGCCCCATTTCACGAAATTTTAACAAAGATAACATCTAAATTTTATTAATTTGATTGGATAATATTTGATTGATTTTAGTGCTTAGCTAATCAAAATTGAAATATCTACTAAAATTTGTATTTTATCTTTAGTTAAGATTTCAAGAAATAGGGCCCAGCATGTTAACGATGCAATTATATAAGATTTGGATAAAGAGTTCACTATTCTTCCTACAATCATTAAAAATTATTTATTGAAAAATTGAATAGGTTGAAAATGTCAAATTATTATACTTTCACGTTTAAGGGAGAGGGGTGATATAGGCTTTGCCTGTTACCTGGTCCCTTTTCATGAATTTCTGGAATAAAATATTGTTTACAAAAAAAAAGAAATAGTGTAAATAGACTCGATTGTCAAGTACTGTTGCTACGGTAATAAACAAAGTCTCGATTATTAAATTGTGCGAATTGTTTTAATCCATTCCATATCAAGACTACAAAGTGAAGTTAAAGAATGTTATTCATTAAAACATAACATAAAATATGTTAAGAATACAGCATTTTCATTGGTTGAGAGGTAAATATTTTGGCTCTTCGCAAATGAAATGGTTGGGAACAGATCACTAAATATTCCCATTGACTTTAATGTTAATTCTCGTCTCTTAGACCAAAAAGTCAACAAAAATCGACATGCAAAAGGGGGGAAAAGTTAAGGGAGAGAAAGACTTAAAATAACTTGGCTCTACAATTTGTACCGGCGTAGAAATATTTAGTGATCTGTGTCCGGTTGTATTCTTAAAATGTTTCAGGTTAAGTTTTTGTGTGAATAGAATCTGAATGTACCATGATAAATGTCTGTACTGTTAGACGGGAGATTTTGTTATACTGCTAAAAAAATATAAAATATAACAGACGTGAGAATATATAATACTGATAAAATATCAAACAAAAAACTTATAATATAAGATTATAACAATATCACGTGAATATAGATACAATCATAGACAACATGCTCGTCATATTGTCAAGTTTAATCGAATATAATGGAAAGTATATATGCATGCATGTGACATTTGGTAAATTTAATAAAATGTTCAGGATATGTGATTGAAGCAATATATCCTGTTAAAGTTGAGATGTATTGTTTTAGACGTGAGAGGCTGTCTAATCAAGTTGAGATGTATTGTTTTAAACATGAGAGACTGTCTATTCATGTTAGGATGCATTGTTTTAAACATGAATAGAACTATGCGCCCATAAGAGCTAAATCTGGCTTTTAATTTTACAAAAAATGCTGAATCCTCTCAATGTAGAGTTCATTGGGGCTTATATGGACCCCCTTTTAATACGAATAAATTCAGGACGACACATTATCTTAAGCTGATATTTTGTTTCTATTTTTTTTTATTATTAAATGTTACGTAGTATATTTTGGCTTGGGTTAATTGGTGAAAAATTACATATTCTCCAAAAATGTGACTATAATCAGAAAGAAGCGATCAAAATTCCCTTAATTTGATAATTGTTGTTTATTCCAGACGATTTGTTTGCAGGTTTGTCTTGCCCCGATTTACCTGCACTTACTATAGAAGCCCCGTTTGTGCTCTTCTTTATTTTACACGAGGTGACGTCATATTGATGGTCGCGTGGCGTGACAAACCAACTCAATCAAGACTAAAACCTGATTATATTATTCCCATCGTCCTTGGTTATTTTATACGAGATTGTATTAAATATACATGGAAACCACAAACACAACAAAAAATACATTAAACAATATATTCAGATTATATTTGTGCTGTGTTATTATGAATGATGAGCTTCGTCTCTGGTGACAAAATTAATTCGGTTAATGGTACTAGAGCCATGGTCTGTGACATGACGGGTAAAGAATCGTTTTTTAATATGGTTTGCTGGTTATAATTTTAGATAGGAAAAACAATTGAATTTTACATGATCGACAGTAAGTATATATTTCTATAAATCCCGCCGAGTAAAGATTTTTTTTACTGCATAATTATTAATAATACTCCTGGGTAAAGATTTGTTCTGCATATCTATTAATAATTTAGAGACCTGATTGAATTTTATAGTCCGTGGTCGCAATCTACATTGATGCATATTTTCATGGCATTAGAATTATCACATGATAAATACATTAAATCATGGACAACCCACGTGATTTTTTTTTTTGGCGCCACTTTTCACTCAAGGTTCCTGACACGGTGAGTCATTCGGCAAACCTCAGCAGACTCCAGTACCCTGCATCTAGTCTTGTATCGAATCCCAACTACCAAGGGATCTTTGCGTGCATGTCACACTCGATCGACTAGACAGCACTATGAAAATGGGAAGCCACGCTGGCAAATCCCGTTGAACTTTCTTAGCCAACACCAGAATAGAACCAGCGACCTCCAGAATAGCACATTAAACCACGTTACATAATTTTATGATGTTCCCGAGGCAAGGGAATTTTTTTAATAAAAAAAAGCAGTTGTTTTTGATGAAACTGAACCATCGGATAAACTGCTTTATAAATATAAACAGAAGCGTAAACCAGAATATTGTCAGAATAGATCCTCTTGATTCAGAATATTTTCCAAAATAACGTATCCCAGTCCCATATTTCAACACCATTTTACAGGAACTTTAGTTTTGGGTCTGTAGCTTAGTTCAGTATGTTGAACCAATGGATTGTGTCACTGCGTTTTAACAATGTGTTGTTTCAATATGATGGACTCATCCGTCCGAACAATGGCATGGAACTTTATTTTGGAACTTTATGTTGGAAAAATGGGTTGAAAAAATATGTTGGGGGCATTAGTAAGTTGGGGCAATAGTTGAACAATTATTTGGAACAATAGTTTGGGATAATGGGCTGGAACACAAAGTGGGGTTGGTGCATTGGAACAATGGGTCAGGTCAATATGTTGGAACAATACATTTTATTGTGTCACGACGTTTGAACAATGTTTCGGGTCAATATGTTGGGTCCATACATTGGAACAACAGGTTGGGTTCGTTGGAAAAATAGTTTGGGTTACGTTGGAACAATAGGATGGGTTTATACGTTTGAAAAACCTTGGGAAAATACGTTGGAATATTAGGTTAAGTCAATACTTTGGGACAATGTGATGGGACAAAAGACTGGATCAACAGGTTGGAACAAATAACTGGATCAACAGGTTGGAACAGGGAGATCTTAAAGAAAGTTACCAATATTTCTAGAGTAACCAATCAATAAACCACTGATGATGCATAAAGCCCACTTGAGCTCTTATTTCTTGACAATTTGATAATTAAATCATAAAATATTGATTAACCTGAAATAACTGTTTAAAAACCTTGACGTGTTTAGGTGAGGATATTTTGCTGAGGTTAGCATCAAACATTGATTTATTGTTACAATGTTACAAGGTGCGGGTTGTTAGCATCAAACATTGATTTATTATTGTAGCAAGGTGCACTTTGCTTCAACGATTATAGAATAAAAACCCATATCGTATTTTCTATAATTAACTAAACCCCAACTATTTCTATTGTTTGTTGTTTTTATTATTTGATTGTATATTGACCTATTCTTGATGGATTTGGGGGGGGGGGGGGTAGGGGATTTGATTGTATCTTGATCTATCATTGATGGAACTGGATAACGTAAGGGAACACTGGATGCGGTCTAAGCCTCGTTTAACACAATAATCTGGTAAGGGGGTGTGGGATGACCTAGTGGTCTAGATCCCTGGTGTTAGCGTATGTGGCTTGGAGATAGGGGTGCCTTCTCAACCCTAAGGGTTTGATCCGGGTACTCCGGTTTCATGCCATGTTCGTAAAGATAATAAAAAATAAGACATGTCTGCGATATTCACCCTCGATGGAAGCGGACGTCAAGGTCCAAGAACAACAACAACTATACTTTGGTCACTTTGATCAATTCTGCCCTTTCGTCGTTTTTTTACATACATGCCAATTTGTAAGGAATGTGGATTATAGGTCCGCAAAGACAATATTTCGTGCCATCCGAACAACTACGCACATTTCTTTTGTTACGAAATATTGCGGTCATTTTGAGAGTAACAAATGATAAATTTCATTTTTATGGTTATGTATCAAATCGATCAGACAGCAGTCAATCGTATCAAATCGATAAGGCAGCAGTCAATCTGCTTCTCCTTATAAAAAACAACAACCAAAAAACAACAACGCAAAGCTTGGAATATATACCCCAAAGCAAAGATCAGCTTTGTCCAAACCGCAACTTATGAGAAAGGAAAACTTGGACATTGAGCAAATTTCCCGAACGGAAAGTCGCAGAACACTCAATATCGATAGGTTTCATCTTCCTATGACCCCGTTGCTTAAAGAAATCCCTTCAAGGATGTTTGGCAAAGCAAACGGGGATAACATCGGAATAGAAAGGTACAGAACGTTGAATATTGCCAGGGTTCATCCTCGCACAACCACCATCCACTCTTGAAAAACAAATCAATTAGAAACAAGGTTTTCAGAAACGGTGGGATACCTCGGAAGCCGTAGGACAATACATATCGATAGGGTTCTTCTAATTGCCAAATTTGAGAGAATTTATCGAAAAACTGTAGCCTGGATACACCTACACTGAAAAATGGCGTATAAAAATTGCAAATAATAGATAACCTGTCTTACCTGTTAACTATAACTAACAGATGCTTCTCATAAAGTCACTGGTCTGAGTTTTAGATCGTTGACATTTATTCGCAGGACTTTCACCGTTCTTGTCTAATTATGGGATATCGATTGTTCGTGTGTAGGGTTCCACGTCCGCTTCCACTGTTCTGGTATAAATAAAACCTGTGAGTCGTTTATTAGAAGTGGTATTTAGTAGCACTTTGGTCGTTTAACGTCTACTTCCACGATATAAAAACACTCGGTCAATCCAGATTAATTATTAGTCGTTAACGTCCACCGATATTTAAATAACTACAACCACAGCACTGAAGATAATGATCAAACACTGACCCAATATTCTACTAACACAGGAAGGAAGGGGAACCCCCACACAATACGTGTCACAGATCTATTGTCTGATCTATACACTGAAAGGATGCTGTTGATTGTATTTTATAACGCAACACAACCGTCAAATCAAAAACCATTCTAAAGAAAGCATCGACCCAACCGAAGTGATGAACAATGCCAGGTTCTCATTAAGTTAAATCAATCGCTTGAGTGATTTTTGTCTCGATTTACGTCGATTTTTCCAACAATAGACGCGTATTTAACGTAGATAATATCAATATTGTAAAATAAAAGACAAGGAAATTTAGTTGGCTTATTACCATTAATCGTGATCCGTTCACAGGAAACCTTGAGAATATTTCAATCAGAATTTTATTATATTCACCTACTCTGTTGAATTACTGTAAGCTTACAGTGTTCCGTGGACTGAGTTAAAGAGCTAGTAGTTCTTGTTAATAGTGCATTGAAAAATGTTATATTCGCCTAAACCAGAATCGCAAAAAAAAAGTTTGAATTTAGTTAGCATAACACAAATGAAAAAATAAAATACAAAAGGGTTAAACGTCCTACTTTTCTGTTGCGACTGTGCTATAAATACGCGCATACGCCATACCGTGTGCTGTGGCCTACTCGTATCGAATTCCAACAGTCAAGGGTTCTTTTAAGTGCACGCCAATGTGTACACGGGACTTTGGTTTTTCGTCCCACCCGAACGACTGGACAGCTGTCCTTGTCAGGCCTTCAAAACAGCATCAAAGACAAGGGGAAAACCATGGCGTAAAATTTCGATGAACTTTCTCGGCCAATGCAGTTATCGAACATGAGACGTCCTACTCACTGAGCCACCGTCGTTCTCAATAACACAAATGTAGTTTAACTTTCCGCTTTCTTTATCTCCGTAAAATTGTAAATGGAAACCTTATTATTAACGTTACAATAATACGTGGTGAAATATTGCAATAGAATAGGAATGGTCATCCTTTGTCAAAATCTTGTAAAATTTGATTAGCTATGTTTGTTTATTTTATGTCTGTGTTGTCCGCAGGTTGCCTTGTCGAGTTTGTTTTGCGAAGATCTTTACGAACAAGCGAATCAATTAAATAAAACTGAACCATATGTTAGTTCCGTCTCCCTCCAGCAAGACGCCACCCGCCCCTCTCTCTCTCTCTCTCTCTCTGTTATTATCATACATGTTTAAATGTATGTCCAAGACGTTGTATATTATTGTAGTGATTATTCTGGTGAATAATGATGGCGGCTATATTCCTGTACCTATTATCCTATACTCTATAGTCTGTCTACAGTCATAAAATATATGAATACTAGACACTGATTATATAATATAAGCATTAACTTCAAGGGACATTATACACAGACTAATCACATGATCAGTTCCTTGAATAGACAAGGGGGCTCACGTGGCTAAGTGGGACTTTAGTGGGTAAGGCGCTGGCTCGCTAGTCTGAGGGTCGGGTGTTCGATCCCTGCATTGGCCGAGAAAGTTCATCTCGATTTTCCGGTGTCAGGGATGCAGAACGGAGGGCCTGACAAGGATAGCTGTCTAGTCGTTGGGATGGGATGAAAAAGCGGGGTCCCGTATACACATTGGCGTGCACGTAAGAGATCCCTCGGCAGTTGGAATTTGGTATGAGAAGGGCCGCTGCTCGGGCCAAATTCCCCCCATAGCACACTGTATGGCGTATGCCCGTCTTCCATTAGCCCCGTTTAGGTGCAGAAGAGTAGGGCGTTAAACCCTATTTCATTTCATTTCATTTCAAAAGACAAGATTCTCAAATAAATTACATATTGATCCTCTTAAAGAGACATTTGTTAATTATAAGAGTTTAATAAGGAGTTGACCATTCTTGCTATAATAATTCAAAAATACAGGATAAAAAAGAAACTTTCAGTTAAAATACTTTATTATTCTGAACGGAGTTGTCACTGTTGGAAGTTTGGACGAGGAATAGGCACAGTCTACGAGAATCGCCGATCGTTTGATTGACAGGCGATAACTCCACCCACATATTTTCTATTATCAAAGTAAAATTCTCAGTGGCTATGGTACCCTAGATTGGTAGGCCTTTCATCGGTTGTGTCCGGTAGTTACGTTAGTGATTAACGGTAAATGTTAGCTTACACCGAGATTTATGATTTTGAGCGTGTCGTGTAAATAAAAATCTAATTAATAATTTCTTTAACATCGAAAGCCTAAAGAAAGCCATGCAATAGGCAGATTTAGCTCGTACATAATGTATGTTGAAGTGTCGGTGACGAGAGATCACAGATGAAAAAAATAAAACCCTACAGATTAGAGGTTCATTATGTAGGAGCTAAATCTGCCCATTGCGGGTATTTACCTGGCTTTAAGTACAGAGAGAGAGAGAGAAATGGGGTTTTGCGTCCACTCGACATAAACTATGTTAATTCGCGGGACTAACATATCGTTCAATTTTATTACAACTATTTGCTTGTGCGTAGGGGTCTTTAGTAATGAGAGGGAAAATGAGGACCCGGAGAAAACCCTCGAGGTTGGACAGGAATGAATATTTCTAAAATTATCTTGTCTTACATATTATAATCATCACCATCGTGATATGCTAGAAAATAAAATAAAATAAATTCTTATCGCTTCAAGTGTCTGTGTTTAAATGCTAAAATAATTTTTAGATATTTATTCCATTGACAAGTCCATAATCAAGTCTCTATATATATATAGTGTATGGAATGATTGAGATATAAATGTTATATAAACTTTATATTTAGATATCACATGCCAAGTCGATAATCAACTCCCTGGACCATCGGGTGATCTAGATGTAAATGAACTTGAACACCCCGCCAGATATAAAACAGTGACGATTAAACGGACAACCGTGGCTTAGTCGGGATCGTCAAGTACCGTTACGACGACATTAAACAATCTAAGTTATAGCTATATCTTCAACCAGTCATAACTTCACCCACAATAAAGGAATTTGAATGAATGGAATTTCAGTATTTTCATTTTTCATTATATACTGTTTCACAATTATTACAAGAACGGTTAATTCATTATGTAAATCTTAGGCCTACATAAGGTAGGCTATCTGTATCGAATCCACTCCGCGACAATGTATACCAAATTAAATTTTCTAAACTTTGTACATGGTATATTCCTGAAGCAATGACCCGAGAAATCCTCCTCTGCAGTGCGGCGAGTTACTGTATGATAAGATGGGTGTATAACAAATCAAAGTTAAACTGTGTACAAGGTCGATGTGATCTGTAAATCTAGAATGATGATTGAATAATAAGTCAGGTTGAAATGTTCTGACAGGTCCTGTAAATATCTAAAACTTTTGACGTAAATAAGGTGCTAAATCTATCTCTAATTATTTCCGGGACCTTAAAGTGGGTTGCGTGGAGGGGAAGGGGGGGGGGGTAGTCTCTGACAGTGTACTGCATGTAATTACAAATGCGTGGACGTCTTTCACTGAGTTAAGTGACGTGGTTTCGATTCTCCGGTTGTACGTGACAAGGAGTAGGATCGCCTGTTGAACCTCGTGGGTTTTTTCCGGGTCCTAGGGTACCTCTCGCTTCTAATTAGAACCCTACGCGCAAACAAAGTATTGAAATAAAATTGAACCATATGTTAGTTCCGAAATGACCCAGTTAACACTCTCTCCCGCTCCCCCTCTCTCTCTCTCTCTGTGAATAAAGTACATTTAAACATTGCGTGTCAATTACTCCTACTTGAAAACAACACAAGGAATATAAAAAACAATGGCTGCTGAAGTTTGAACGAGTCATACAGGATGTGTGTAAAATAATATATAAATTTGAACTTTACACAACGTCATTAAAACTATTTAAGTAAAGGTCAACGATATTTCAAGGTCAATATTTTAGTTGTGTCAAATTCCTGAGAGTAGAAAAACATCGTCATTATAAACCCCAATAAATCGTATATAGCCTACATATTTCACAAGTATAACACTTTTGGTACCGAAGAACCAACTTATTAAAAAAAATTAAAATGGTCTTACTTCAATTCAACAACTTAACTCCGATTCTAGTTGACAATGACTCTTGTACGTGCACACCAGCGATTACACGGGGCTAACGATCTAATGGGGTATCCTACCTCGAACGGCATTCCAATTAGGCTGGTTTAGCCGATGGGCACGGTAGGGGTACAATTTTTGGATAAAATCATGAATGAAAGTTCAGCAGCAAATGGGATCCAAATCCAGTAAATATCGCAGGCTAGCGATGACATCGAAAGTTGAGTATGGTCTATATAAGTTAATTAATATCTAATTAATAATTTATATACATGTAACATTTAAGGCCTAAAAAAAGACCTACAATAGGCAGATTTAGCTCTTGCATAATGTATGTTTAAGGAACAACAGTGTTCTCCTAAAAAGCACTTTTTATTAATTCTACAATATTGTCATTGCATAAGAACGTTTTAGTATTTCAATTATTTTTACCTTCAACATGTGCACTGTGCAGTAATTAATTTCTCTGGCATGTTTTATCACTTTAGCCTAGTCTACTGATGATAAAACTGAAATATCTCTTTTACTTATCGTGTATCGTGCATGGATGAAGACTATGAGCTTGAATCTTGCTGGTGATCAAAGAAATAAGTGGTATCTGCACACAGAGATCTGTCTAATTCATACTTTGTGAATAAATCTCTGGCATAAATGACCGACATAACCAAATTTAGTAAATTGTTTAGTAATGCGGTTATACCCCCTTTAACATTCATCATAAACTCAAAGACTAAATAAATCTATGCGCTTTGGGCATGTCATGCATGGATAATGCGCAATATAAATAGACTATATATTATTACTGTTATTATTAATTCCATAAATTGGACGCAGAATAAAAAATTCTCTAAATTCGCGAACTATACGCATTATTGTTTTCGGTTAAAATCGTCGATTTTGGACTTAAAATGTCGGTCAACTAGCTTAGTGTCTGTTTTCAAGAGGAGTTAACTGTAGGTAGTCAGTCTAAGTTTAGTATGTATCGTTGGTTCATGTGTTAGACTGTTTATAACTAGTAACCCAATCTCTCAGTGTTGAATGACTTTGCAGGTTTTGTTATGACCCGGACTTTCAGATCATATACAACTGTTTCCTGATAAACAACAACCCATAGAATAACTTCCTCGTGCGTTATATCAATGGTGAGACGCGTGTGCACTGGCTCGCTAACCAGGAGATCCTGATGTTGGCCGAGATATTAAATGGATTGATTTCGGAGAAGACAAAAAGCCGAGGTCCCACATACAATATACGAAGTATGCCAGCTGTCTTCAGGTCGGAGCAGGACAGTAGGACGTTAAACCCCATTTCCAGCACTTTGATTTTATAATTTATATTCCCTTATTATATGAAATGACAGTCCTGTTATGACTCCATATTTTATATTTTTCATATTTTAAACTCGGCATCGTTTCTTTTCCGTCCAATGACTTTAACTTACATTCGGTAAATTATCTAAAATAAAATCCCGAGAGAGACTTTTAATTTCGTAACCAGACGAATAAAAACTTGTATGAATCATTTAACATTACTAAAGAAATGTTCTCATAAAACGAACATAAAATTTCCACCCAAAACATCTGCTCGTCACGTAATAAGAGTTCGACTTTCTACATGTCATCTATGGAGAGGAATTCATGACATAATTATAACCGTCTCACATTCTGTATGGAGAGGAATACACAATTCTAACACTTACAGATACAGATTTAGATAACGAGCTGGTCGTTCTTGCTATAACAGTTTAAAGATACCTTATGTAACATTTAGATAAGTAGCTGACTATTCAGAAATAGATGATATGAAATGAAAATATTGAAAATGTTATTGAAATTATTTTATTCTGGATGATGTTATGACTGTTTGAAGATGTAGCGTAGACCATGTATTAGTATAGCAATGGTACTAAGCCTTGATTGTCCATTTTATTGTAACATTTGTATATCTACCGGGAATTGGCGCAATGGTTAGAGAGTAGGATTTGTGACCGAATGGTTGCAGGTTCAAGACCCGAATTGTGCGCCGAGTTCTTGTGTCCTTGAATAAGACACTTTATCCCTGTATTCCAGTCTACCCAGCTGTAAATGGGTACCGGTAGGATGGTGTATGTATTACACAAAAAACTGTTGCGCTCCTTGAAGCAGCATATGTTGGGGCTCTTTCTAAGAGTTCAGGGGTAAAGGGAGGTAATCAGGCTTTACCTGTATCCTAGAGACCGGGATAATAATAACTATGTACAGCCTGTTGAGATCACATGTAGATGGAATAGGCTTAAAACAATAAATATTATTATTATTATTAATTCAAATCCATTTAAATCTCAGCCATCCGATGGTTTAGAGGGTTGATTATAGGAGAGAGAGAGAGAGAGAGAGAGAGAGAGAGAGAGAGAGAGAGAGAGAGAGAGAGAGGTGGTTTTAACGTCACCTCGACACAAACTAGGTCATTTCGCAGGGCTAACATACGGTTCAATTTATTTTGAAAAATTCGCTTGTGCGTAGGGTCTTTAGCAGTGGGAGAAAACCAGAAGACCCGAAGAAAACCCACAACAGGTTGGGCAGCCGACCCTACTCCTTGTTAGCACGGAATTAAAACCCCGCCACTTGAAGCAATGAGACCTTATGATGCAACCCTACCTGAGGAAACCCATGAGAGGTTCGACAGCCGACCTTAATCCATGTCACATACAACCGGGGAATCGAAACCCCGCCACTTGAATCAATGTCAGACCTTATGATGAAACGAAAATGCGTTAACCATTCTGTCACCCAAGCATCCTCCAAGTTGTATAGAACAATCCTTGGTTTCCAACTAGTTTTGTCAAGTTGTGGTCACGCGAGGCTGATCCAGTCACAAACGATGTGTCCATTAAAAGACGAGAAAGGAAAGGAAACGGAGTTTAACGTCCGACTTGGCTAATGAAGACGGGCTTACGCCATACAGTGTGCTATTGGCGAAAATTCTGCCCGGACAGAAGCAATATGACCAACACTTATATCGAATTCCAATTCACAATTCAGTTTTGTATACCATCTGAAGGACTACGCGTTGTCTGGTCCAGGACAACCACAACACCACAGGATAAACATTGTGATCTACGGACAGCTCAATGCTATCCTCACAGACTGACCAAAAATAAAGATTTTAATCAAATAAACTTACCTAGGCGTGGAATTTAAAGTCAGCGATAAAAACATCTTAAATATTTTTACAATGAATCTTCAGACACTTGTTTTGTTCTAGTATTGTTTTAATTCACCACCCAACAGTGCTACATGTCAGATTGTAGTGATTGAATCATCTCGAGTACCCTTTATATAGCTGGACTATCATGATTCCCGACAATTAGGGTTTTCGTGCTCATAAATATAGAACAGAGAACTTGAAGCAGACTGCAGTATCGAGGTTTGGTGGTACCCCTGGGAAAACGGTTCCGAGTTGTTGTGTAATAATTGTGTTTGCAGTCAGATATTGACTGAAACAAGGCAGCTAAAAAAAGGTGTGTTTGATTCCATTAATCAGTTTGTGCAAGTCAACAGGGGATAAAACCTCGTGATTTCCAGGCAGCATCGTCAATTGTTGTCAGTGTGCACAAGCTATCATGGGACAATTTGTCTAAAAGGTGGCAGACAATTCGGCTGATATTTGTACACAATGATACGGAAGAGTCTATTTTGATGTGGGTTATACACGTTGGGGACTTCACACATGAGTTGAACACGACAAAGGTTACCCAGTACCGAACTGGGCCCACCTGTCCACCTGTCCGTGAATAAAGAAAACAAAAAAAGAAATGAAAAAGAAAACAGAGAAAGAAAAAAGAAAAGAGAAAGAAAGGGGAGTGAGAGGAAAAAAAAGAAGAAAGGAGAGGACAGGACACAGGACATGAGAGAGAAAAGATAGGAAGCTTTGTTCTGAAATGCTTGGAAATTGGTTTGCGGTTGTCAATTTCTGTGCGTACTTCTGTCGGCGTTCGGCCCACCAATCCGGCACTTACCATCAATGAAGTTAATCTACGCAGTGACAGAGTTTACCATTAATAAGGTAAATTAAGAAGGCAGTGATAGAGGTTACCAGGGTAACAACCAGTGCAATGACATCAGGCCGTAGACATTGGAGAGAGGGGGCTCTGGGGTCACTTGAAAACCTGTGCAATGACATCAGGTCCGTAGACATTGGAGGGAGCAGGGGCTTGGGGTCATTTGCAATGGGTCCAGTTTCAAATAGCTCTCATTGAGGTGCGGATAAATGTTCCCAATTGAGGTTTAACGTCCACTCAACACAATCTAGGTCATTTTGGGACTAACACAGGGTTCAATTACATTTATATAATTCACTTGCGTGCATGGGCCATTTAGCAGTGGGAGAAACCCGGAGGACCCGGAGAAAACTGACAAGGTTGGTCAGTTGACCCTACTCCTTGTCATGTTGAACCAGGCAATCTAAACCATGCCAGCTGACTCATGAAAGATCCTTATGATATAATGCACAAGTGATCCGCCCCCGCCCCCAATTTCTCTTTTAGCCTCAAATTAGAACAATCAAGTTTTAGTTTTATTCTCTAGTATTATATTAAAATATACAGGTACAAATATCACAGCTATAATAAATAATATATATAATATACAATAATTCTAGGTTTAAATTCATCAAGTTATTTTGATCTTGTCGAGTTAAATCGGCCTACATCAACACGCTGTTTACCTCAACTGTGGGGTAGAACGATAATCGGCCTCCATCAACACGATGTTTACCTCAACTGTGGGGTAGAACGATAGGTGGACGGAGTCTTAAATATACAAAAACAAAACAAACCAATTTATTTTGGACAAATAAATATGCAAGGTTCCTGCTATCACGATTCGCGCTACGATTGAAATCGTGGTTTTAATAGCGGAGTAATCGGAGCAATCGTGTGGATTGTATCGAAACGTATCGAAACGTACCGGTATCTGCACACACCAGATCGTAGACTCAGTATAGACAATTTTATCGTAACTCATCGCACGACAGTAGGAACCTAGCATTAAACAAAATAAATAGAATGATCCAAGGTTATAGAAATATAATAAACCAATAACTGATTAGTCAGCATTTATTCTAGTTTTAAATATATTTACACATGTGCACAAACAAAAGATTGTCTAATGTAAAAATTGTCCACATTAATTTCATTTTTGTTCCTCAAGAACATCTTTACAAAAAACATTTTTTTTATTTCTCTGGAAAAAAAAATAATTCAAAAAAAAAAATTACTTTTTAGTTTTGAATAAGGTCATGGGACAGGAGTGGCTAAGAACCAGAACCCTCTTTCTCATCAAATAATTGTCAACCCGGTGGGGATTGATGTGTGTATGTTAATCCGCCACCACCCAGACCCCAACTAACATTTTAAATAGTTGTCAACCTGGTAGGTGATTGTGTATATTCTTTTCTAGGGACCACCCACGTCAACCTGGTAGACCTAATTACAAACAGCGAGTAAACATTCCTTTTATTCTTCTCCTTTAATCATACAGGCTAATTACATCAACATGGTGACATTCAGTACAATGTATAAACAACGGTAAAAAAATAACAAGTTTTCATTCATTGTGCATGTATGACTCTGTCTTTCACAGTTTTCTTCGTGGATTGATTTCTAGGTGATATGTATGAATGAGCTTCGACTTAGTTCGAGGGGGTGGGTGTAGCTCAGTTTGAGGGGGAGGAGTGGATGTTGCTCAGTTTCCTGTCTAAGGGAGAGAAATGGGGTTTAATGTCCACTCCGACATAAACTAGTTTATTTCGGGACTAACATATGCAGGTGATGATAATAAAGGCCCATGTGTGTACATGGTAACATTTCTGAAGCGGTGAGTTACTGTATGGTCAGGACGGTGTATAACAAATTAAAATTAAACTGTGTACTAGGTCGATGTGAACTGTAAATCTAGAATGATGATTGAATAATAAGTCAGGTTGAAATGTTCTGACAGGTCCTGTAAATATCAAAACTAAAACTTCTGACGTAAATCAGGTGCTAAATATATCTCTAATTATTTCCGGGTCCTTAAAGTGGGTTGCGTGGAGGGAAGGGGGGGGGGGGTAGTCTCTGACAGTGTACATGTAATTACAAATGCGTGGACGTCTTTCACTGAGTTAAGTGACGTGGTTTCGATTCTCCGGTTGTACGTGACAAGGAGTAGGATCGCCTGTTGAACCTCGTGGGTTTTTTCCGGGTCCTAGGGTACCTCTCGCTTCTAATTAGAACCCTACGCGCAAACAAAGTATTGAAATAAAATTGAACCATATGTTAGTTCCGAAATGACCCAGTTAACACTCCCCCCCCCCCTCTCCCGATCCCCTTCTCTCTGTGAATAAAGTACATGTAAACATTTCGTGGTAATTACTCCTACTTGAAAACAACACAAGGAATTTAAAAAACAATGGCTGCTGAAGTCTGAACGAGTCATACAGGATGTGTGTAAAATAATATATAAATTTGAACTTTACACAACGTCATTAAAACTATTTAATTAAAGGTCAACGATATTTCAAGGTCAATATTTTAGTTGTGTCAAATTCCTGAGAGTAAAATAACATAGTACTCATAAACCCCAATAGATCGTATATAGCCTACATGTAGCCTACATATTTCACAAGTATAACACTTTGGTACCGAAGAACCTACTTATCAAACAAATTGAAATGGTCTTACTTCAATTCACCAACTTAACTCAGATTCCCGTTGACAATGACTCTTGTACGTGCACGCCAACGATTACACGGGGTTAGCGGTCTAACGGCACGGCACTCCATTTAGGGGACAGGATTAGCCACAGGGCACGGCCTGGGCCATACACAGTAGAGCCAGTCTGCCCCTCCCCACCAAAAATAAATCTCAGTTGCGCAGCGATGTGAGCATGATCAGACCGCGAATATTCTATCTGCAAGCGCAGTGATGGGCCCGTCCCTAAATGGCCCATCATCGGGACCCCTTCAGTCAATGATGGGCCGGTTTGCTGTTGACATCCGAGTATGCGGTGTAATCCGGTGATGCCGCTTCATACTTTCGACCGGTATCCGTGTTGTGTGTGTTTATGTAGGGGGAGTGTATCGAGCAAATGCATTAAAATCCTCTTTATATAGCAGCAGATTTGCTGTGCTAGTAGGACGTGAATTCATGCAAGGGAACGTTCAACTCATTTATATTCGAGTTCTAAACGCAGAATCTGTCAAAAAATGCCATGGTTAATCCGACTCCATTCGCCAACCACGACGAAATTTCTCTGCTAACATGCGGACATCGTGATTACCTATATAGCAAGCCGGTGCCTTCCTTGAGGACTTCACGGTGTTCTCTTTGAATAGTACTTTCATTAATACTACAAATTTCATTGCATAAGAACGTTTTCGTATTTGAATTACTTTTACTTTAAACATATGCAGTAATTGATTTTGATGATATGTTTTATCACTTTATATGTTTACTGATCGTAAAACTAAAATATCTCTTTACCTCCTACCCTGTATCGTGTATCCTGCATATCGTGGGAGAGAGAGAGAAATGGGGTTTAACGTCCACTCGACACAAACTAGGTCGTTTCGGGACTAACATATGGTTTAATTTTATTTCAATAATTCGCTTGCGCGTAGGGGTCTTTAGCAGTGGGAGGACACCGAAGTACCCGGAGAAAACCCACGAGGTTGGACAGGCGACCCTACTTCTTGCCACGTACAACCGATCCCGCATCGTGCATGGACGAAGAAGATGAATTTACATCTTGCTGATTAAAAGATTAAGTGCTATGTATATATATGACGTGTATTTATTGTATGACGTGTATTTGTTTTATGACGTGTATTTGTTTTATGACGTGTATTTGTTTAATGACGTGTATTTGTTTTATGATGTGTGTTTATTGTATGACGTGTATTTGTTTTATGAATATTTGTTTGTGTGTATCGTATGAGTTATGAACACAGAGATCTAATACTTCATACTTTGTGGATAAATCTCTGTCCTAACTGGCCGCCATATCCTAAATTAGTATACTGTTTTGTAATGCGGGTTAACTCCATATCACAGCTGGCATACACTCAAGGACAAAATAAACCTTTTAAATTCCATTAAATGGTAGCAGAATACTTAGTATTTTCAAACTAAAATCATCGATTCATGACTGAAAATGTCGGTCAACTAGCTTAGTGTCTGTTTTGAAGAGGAACTAACTGTAGGTAGTCAGTCTAAGTTTAGTATGTATCGTTGGTTCAGGTGTTAGACTGTTTATAACTAGTAACCCAATCTCTCAGTGTTGAATGACTTTGCAGGTTTTGTTATGACCCGGACTTTTAGATCATATACAACTGTTTCCTGATAAACAACAACCCATAGAACAACTTCCATGTGCGTTACATGTATGGTGATCCGCGTAGGCTCAGTGCGTATACATTGGCTCGCTAACCAGGAGATCCTGGTGTTGATATTAAATGGATTAATGTCGGAGAAGACAAAAAGCCGAGGTCCCACCTACAATATACGAAGTATGCCAGCTGTCTTCATGTCGGAGCAGGACAGTAGGACGTTAAACCCCATTTTCAGCACTTTGATATTATAATTTATATTCCCTTATTATATGAAATGTCAGTCCTGTTATGACTCCTATAAAAAAAATCAGAAAATGGTCGACCAGAAGATACGCACGTTTCTGCTAATCGTTGCAGACACAACTGTTATTTTATACACGTATCGGTTTGTTTTCATATTTTAAACAAGGCATCGTTTCTTTTTCCGTCCAATAATTTATTTCAACGGGTTAAACTTACATTGGGTAAATTATCTAAAATAAAATCCCGAGAGATAATTCTAATTTCGTAACCAGACGAATAAAAATTTGTATGAATCATTTAACATTACTAAAGAAATGTTTTCATAAAACGAACATAAAATTTCACCCAAAACATCTGCTCATCACGTAATAATATAAGAGTTCGACCTTTTACATGTCATCTATGGAGGAGAATTCATGACAAAATTATAACAGTTTGACTTGCTTTTCATGTCATCTATGGAGAGGAGTTCATGGCATAATTATAACTGTTTCACGTTCTATATGCATGTCATCTATGGAGAGAAATTCGTGACATATTTATAGCAGTTTCACGATCTATACATGTCAACTATGGCGAGTAATACACGACATAATTATAACAGTTTCACGTTCTATACATGTCGTCTATGGAGAGAAATTTATGACATAATTCAAACAGTTTGACGTTCTATATTATGCATGCAATCTATATATGGAGAGGAATTCCTGACAATATTCTAACATTTTCACGTTCTTTATACATGTCATAAATTAATTATACACGACATAATTCAAACTCTTAAAGATGCAGATTTAGATAAAAGATATACATTGTGTAAGATATAGAGTTGGTTGTTCTTGCTATAATAGTTCAGGAATAGATAATATAAAATGAACGCATTGTTAATTTCATTCAAATTACTTTATTCTGGGCGAAGTTATGACAGTTTGAAGATCATGTGTTATCGTAATAATGGTACTTAGCCTTGATTGTTCATTTCATTGTTAAATTTGTAAATATCGCGGGTATTTAAATTTATTTAAATCTCAGTCACCCGATGAACTAGAGAGTTGATTATAGGAGAGAGAGAGAGAGAGAGTGAGAGAGATTGGCTTAAAAGACCACATCACACAAACTAGGTCATTTCGGGAGTAATATATGGTTCAATTCTATTATGATGCAACGCATATTCGTCAACCATCCGGCGCACCCAACCAGAACCCAAGTCGTATACAACAATCCTTGATTACCATCTAGTTTTGTCAAGTTCTAGTCACGAAAGACTGATCCAGTCACAAACAAGGTGCCCATTAAAAGACGAGAAAGGAAAGGAAACGGAGGTTAACGTCCGAGAGGGATAATGTAGGCGGGTATACGCCTTACAATGTGCTATGAGCCGAATTTCGACCGGGCAGCAGCGCTACGGCCTACTCTTATATCGAATTCCAACAGTAAAGGTTTCTTCTATGTACACAGGACCTCAGTTTTCCACCCCATACAAAAGACTACGCGTTGTTTGGTCCAGAACGACCGCTGCACCACAGGATAAATATTGTGATCTACGGACAGCTCAATGTTATCCTCACACAGACTGACCAAAAATAAAGATTTTAATCAAATAAACTTACCCAGGCGTGGAATTTAAAGTCAGCGATGAAAACATCTTAAATATTTTTACAATGAATCTTCAGACACTTGTTTTGTTCTAGTATTGTTTTAATTCACCACCCAACAGTGCTACATGTCAGATTGTAGTGATTGAATCGTCTCAAGTACCCTTTATATAGCTGCACTATCGTCATTCCTGAAAATTAGAGTTTTCGTGCTCACAAATATAGAACAGAGAGAAGTTGAAGCAGACAGTATCGAGGTATGGCGGTACTCTGGGGAGACGGTTCCGAGTCATAGGCGTACGAGGCGGGGGAGCCGGGGGGCACCGCCCCCCCCCCCAAATATTTTCATGAAAAAAAATAGAAATCTGAAAAGAGCTCAGAATAGTAAGATCGGTTATTAGGCGAGGAGTTTTTGAAAATGGGGTGGGGGTAGGGGTATGGCCTTGTCGGGGAAGACTATCATCTTGTCGGGAATGAATGCTCAGTTTGTCGGGAAGCGTCGCGCCGTCTGTCGGGTTTTGAATATTTTTAATAATATGGAAGAGGAAAGAAAGCAGTCCAGTCAATGATGAACACGTACGCCATCTGAATAGAACTAGCACGTACACATGGCCTTTCTCAGTTCTTGAGTACTGTAATCCTGTATACATGTACTTGCATCCAACTCCATGCACCGGACGAGCCTAGTGATAGAAGTGAGCAGCTGAAAATTTTCTTTAATAATAATTGATAAATATTGTACCTTGTAGTCACATATAATATACATGTACGATGGCTCAATAGGCCGTAAATAATTCGATATTGAGCCCTTTTCTTTGGAAATAAATATTCATAGGTGAATGTAAAGTGCCACTGGCAAGAGTTATACAAAGATGCACCTCTTTCTCGATTAATCAATTTCAAGTTCAATTGATGACTTTTTACCAGTTTTTATGCTGCAACTGACATAATTTACTACCCACTCAAATTACTAGAAAGTATTCGAAATGCCTGGAAATCGCGTCTACGGCCGTCTGGTTTTCAAAATTTTCGGGGGGAGGCCCCCAGACCCCCCGTCGGACGCTTAGCGCGTCTGGCGCTCACGGGCGGACGGCTTTGTCGCCCGCCACCCCGCGGACTCTAAAGAAATATATTTTTCAGGAAAATATGGTGCCCCCCCCAAACAAGTTCGGCCTCGTACGCCTATGTTCCGAGTTGTTGTGTAATAATTGTGTTTGCAGTCCGATATTGACTGAAACAAGGCAGCTAAAAAAATGTGTTTGATTCCATTAATCAGTGTGTTTAAATCAACAGGGGATAAAACCTCATGATTTCTGGACAGCATCGGCCAATTGCTGTCAGTGTGTACAAGCCAGTAAGGGGCAATTTGTCTAAAAGGTGGCAGACAATTTGGCTGAAATTTGGACCAAATAACACAGAAGAGTCTAATTTGATGTGGGTTATAGATGTTGGGGAATTCACACACCAAGAGTTGAACACGACAAGGGTTAGGGCTAGGTGAAGATAAATCTAAAATTTCCGACAGAAGAAAATTCCGTATGAGTTGAGTTCCTCCCCAGCCTTTCTGAAAATAGGCAATTACTGGTATACTAGCTATTGTATAGAATCCAAAGAAACAAATTGTCAGTGTTAATACCCATCCATTATTTGTTCTGTCAGCCCCATGGCTTCACTCACGTGAACGAAAATAATCAGGCCAGTGACAGGATGTCTATCAGTAAGATTAACAAGGTAAGGGCCAGATTTGGCAAGATGTTCCTGCCTTATACCTTGGGGATCACGGTGCCTAAGTGGGTGACACGCTGGCTCGCTAGCCTGGAGGTCGGGTGTTCGATTCCTGCATTAGTCGAGAAAATTCATCCAGACTTTCCAGCGTGGCTTCCCCTTGTAAGTGATGCAGGACGGAGGGACATCTTCATACCAAGTATGCATGCGTATAAATACAGATAACTGTTGACATTATATTAATAATTTTCTTAAAACAAGGATAAAGGCTTATGACAGTGTTAAATATATTATACACATTGGACCGAGGTCCTGGCGTCAGCCTGCTTACCAAGCCTTATTGTAAATCCGACACTGCTATATTCTCCCGTCAATGGCAACACCTAGTAACTCACTTTTTTGTCAAAATTGAGCTAGGACCACATTTGTAGTTACTGGGGTCTGTGCTTACTGTTGTTGTACTAGATATATCTATCTTTTGATATTGTAAGCAGTTACGCCCATAACACAACCTAGCAAATTCCTTCATTTGCCTATTATGCCACAGAAAAGTATGGTGGCTGATTGGTATCATGTCGTATTGTCGTGATGTCGCCTTTCATAACGCGACAACCCGACAACCCGACATCACGACATTTCTACCCGACAACACGACAACCCGACAACCCGACAACCCGACATCACGACATTTCTACCCGACATCACGACATTTTTACCCGACATTACGACACTAAAAATGTCGTGATGTCGGGTAAAAATGTCGTGATGTCGGGTAAAAATGTCGTATTGTCGGGTTGTCGGGTTGTCGTGATGTCGGGTTGTCGTGATGTCGGGTTGTCGGGTTGTCGGGTTGTCGCGTTATGGAACAAAAAACTGGCAATAAAGAAAATGGTTGATCAAGTGGAAGTAGATTCACACTCACATTGCAGTTTGAGTTGCATTCGTATCCATTTGTATACGTCCACATTCATAATGTGAACCGTTTTCATTAGCTCAGTCGGATCAGAACAGTAGGACGTTAAACCCCATTTCAGTTCATAATGTGAACATATTATGCCGCCGCCCATTTTATTTCATAATGTGAACATATTATGCCGCCGCCCTTGTCTGTGTGTCTGTCATTGAGTCAAGTGGTGTGGTTTCCAGCCCAAGCTTGTCCATGACAAAGAGTAGGGTCGTCTGTCTAACCTCGTGGGTTTTCTCCGGGCGCATGCCCTACCCCGCGGGGTGGTGCCAATCCCGCATTTTTTGTTATTATTTTGTCTGTAAATATTCTACAGGTTGCAATTATTAACAGATTTTGTTCAAATTCGGCATGATCAATCATTTCAATAACAGGATGGTACCTATATTAATATTTAGTCTGTAAACACTCTACAGACCGCGATTCTTAATGGATTTTCTTCAAATTTGGCATGAGCATTATTTTTAAAGAGACAATGGCACCTACTGATGTAAATGCATGCCCGACCCATAGGGGCGTTGTCACGCCCTTCGTGAATATTTTGTCTGAAAACGCCTTTCAGGCTGTAATTCTTATGAGATTTTGTTCAGTTTTAGCTTGATCAAGACAGAATGGTAAACACCCTACAGGTTCCACATTTAAATAAATCGTCGTCGCCCCCGTCTGTTTGTCAGTCCGCCCGTCGGTCAGATTGTGGACTCTCTGGGGCCCATTGATTTTCACTGCCAGATAATTACTGCCAGAGTTTCATCAACATAAACACTTGGTATAAATTTCAAATCAATCGGATAATAACTTTAGTCACAAGGACTGGCATGAGCATTATTTTCAAAGTTATGGCCCATGATCACGTTTCACTTTTTAAAATTTTGTGGACGCTCTAGAGGCTAACGTTGTCATCCGATTCGCTTGAAATTGATGCACAGTGTGTAAGTTCATGCGACGAAGACGCCTAATGATTTTCAGCGATGTCCAATAATTTCTACCAGAGTTACAGCCCTTGATATATTTCAATGTGGGCGTATAAAATTTGCAGACTGTAGGGTGTTTACCATCCTGTCTTGATCATGCCAAATCTGATTAAAATATCATAACAATTACAGTCTGAAAGGTGTTTACAGACAAAATATTCACGAAAAGTGGGCGTGACAACGCCCCTATGGGTCGGGCATGCATTTACATCACTAGGTGCCATTGTCTCTTTAAAAATAATGCTCATGCCAAATTTGAAGAAAATCCATTAAGAATCGCGGCCTGTAGAGTGTTTACAGACTAAATATTAATATAGGTACCATCCTGTTATTGAAATGATTGATCATGCCGAATTTGAACAAAATCTGTTAATAATTGCAACCTGTAGAATATTTACAGACAAAATAATAACAAAAAAGCGGGATTGGCACCACCCCGCGGGGTAGGGCATGCACCCGGAGAAAACCCACGAGGTTAGACAGACGACCCTACTCTTTGTCATGGACAAGCTTGGGCTGGAAACCACACCACTTGACTCAATGACAGACACACAGACAAGGGCGGCGGCATAATATGTTCACATTATGAAATGAAATGGGCGGCGGCATAATATGTTCACATTATGAACTGAAATGGGGTTTAACGTCCTACTGTTCTGATCCGACTGAGCTAATGAAAACGGTTCACATTATGAATGTGGACGTATACAAATGGATACGAATGCAACTCAAACTGCAATGTGAGTGTGAATCTACTTCCACTTGATCAACCATTTTCTTTATTGCCAGTTTTTTGTTCCATAACGCGACAACCCGACAACCCGACATCCCGACAACCCGACAACCCGACAATACGACATTTTTACCCGACATCACGACATTTTTACCCGACATCACGACATTTTTAGTGTCGTAATGTCGGGTAAAAATGTCGTGATGTCGGGTAGAAATGTCGTGATGTCGTGATGTCGGGTTGTCGGGTTGTCGTGTTGTCGGGTAGAAATGTCGTGATGTCGGGTTGTCGGGTTGTCGCGTTATGAAAGGCGACATCACGACAATACGACATGATACCAATCAGCCACCATAGAAAAGCCTAGTAACTCATGATCAAAAGTCAAATCAATCGATAAGCTGGGGTTAAAATGTTCATTCATTATGTTTTCCTTGTTTTCTCAAAGTAAGAAAAAAGTGAGTTACTGGGTGTTGATTTTTGACGGTAGTATTGTGTGACTTCTGTGACAAAGTTATCTACATCAAATTGAACCGTGCATATACTTGTGCATAGAACTTTCTGATCTCTGCTGGTTTTCACCATTCATGATATTGACGTTTTCAACTACGTCACGGTCTTATTAAAACATTTAATGTATTCAATGTTCTTTTTTCTTTTCGGGCAACACACGAATGACCTCTGCTAGTTTTGATAATATATTATATCGACGTTTCAACTCTACATAAACTTCTGCAAACTGACCCGCAGTGAATATTTGCTTTGCCGCTACAATCACTGATATGCATGACATCGACGAGACTAATGAGTTCGACATATAAACTTTTTAACTCCGATAAATTAATTTTCAAACATTTTTTTGAAGTATAAGACAAATAAATAAAGACGTTTTTTGAAGTATTTGTAGTAAAAAAATATTTCTTATTTAGTGTAAATGGCTATCAATATGAGTAAAATGCATCATTTTGCCCGAAGCAGTTAGGTGTTATGTAAACAATGCACGAATCGTTGAGCCAATGACTGAAGCTACGTGAAGTCAATGCACGTGCTGTGGACAGTCATCTGTGACAGAGATAATTCGTAAGTAATTCTCTGTGAAACAGGTTGAAACTTCTGTTAAGGCACAATCTCATTAAACATCTTATTTTACAATCGACATAACTTCGTGACTTCAAAGAAAATATACAGTGCAGTTAAATAAACAGTGCCATCTATGATGATCACTATTGTCCCATTTTCCTTAATCGTCGTATGCTTTATCAGCAGGAGTTAACTGACAGTAAGTCAGACTTGGCATAGAGCTCCCCCCGCTTTATATCTATTTCATGTTCTCAATAAAGGTCTTATCATTTATGCTGATCTTCTGTTATCTGATTTGACTTCCCGCTGTAGATGCTTTCTCTGATTCCACTAATAAATAATTTAATCATTTATAATACTGCTGCAATGACGTTGTATAGATTATGATGTTTGTCGATATAAATTATGATACAAGTCGCACATCAAGACAGTAAAAGAGTGGATGTTGAACAATTTAAATAGATAATGATAGATACATTCTTTCATGGTGTGTCAACAATTGGAATGGACCAATAAAGTATTCAAGAAACAATAGACGACGAAATCTAGACTAACATGACCAACCTTGTAGTAGTGTTGATATTAGTAGGATGTATGGTCTGGGTAGTGTCATCAAACTACGTACAGCTTTATACAGATAAAATTGTTACATTTAATGCAACTACCACGTCACATTCAGATAGTTCATTAGATTGTTCTCTAGCATGTCAACTAAATCATCCCTGTGTTTCTTACTCCTACCATCCAGGGAGAGCTCGATGTTATCTTTACGATAGAGTTATTCATCCAGTAGACAACACAAGTCTTGATGAAGGCATCCAAACATTTACTTCTGAATTTGGTAAGTTTCACATTCTCGCACTAGTAACTTTTACAAACGACTTTAATCAGTAAATTTATTTTGCTAACTTTATAATCAATTCTGCCTTATAGTTTATCAACACCATGTCAAAAATAAATAGTTTTGTCATCACTAATTGTTCTCTTGTAGCTATTCGTTACGCATCGTTCTCTGTCCATTGCTGGATTGGCTTCTGATACTTGGGCTTTTGAGGGAGTGTGTGCAACATGACACCCCTTCGGTTTACCATGGGGTCCCCCCTTTGCAAAGTGATTTATGGTATTAAAAACGGTGATAGATACGTTTGTCACACAATTAGTTTTCCTGCAATATTCTGATATGCACTTGTTAATTGGGCGTTATGTAAACATATTTTATACAATCTGGAATTTTGTTTCAAATTTAACAATTTTGTTACGCAGGTAACGATTGGTTGTAAATCGGACTACTGATCAATCATAATTTGCAACCGAAATTTGCTTCCACCAAAGCAGTGTATAGTGGGATTAGTTCAAATCAAACGATACACTGCGAGGAGCATGATAATTATTTCTATGTTAAAATTATAATTGGAACGTTTTAAACCAGTTCCATCACATGTGTGATAATGGCTGACACCTTCAATCAGATATGCTCTGTGCGCATTTCAGGTGACGACAATATAGCTTTACATAAACCAACTGCCCAAAGTTCAACTTATCAAGGATTTGTGTCATCTCTGGGTGTTGATGGAGACAAAACCATCGCATTCCATACTGAGAGAAACGCCTGGTGGTGTGTGGACCTTATGTCTGTTCATGAAATGAAGTGGCTGATTATGTACAACACTATTCAAGGTAAGTTGCAATATATATACAGAAAGAGAGAGGGAGTTCACTTGACACCAACACATGGTTCAGTTTTATTTCAATAATTCGCTTGTGCGTTGGGGTTTTTAGCAGCGGGAGGAAACCGATAGACCCGGAGTAAACCCACGAGGTTGGACAGGCGACCCTACTCACTTGACTTAATGACATACCTTATGATACAGCGCGCATGCGCTAACCATTTGGCCATCCAACTCCCAGAAAGAGTTACAGGCGTACGATTGAATATAATTAAGAAGACGAAGCCACCAAGTCCGCTTTAAATATTTCCATATGGTTATTTTGTTTATGTATTAAGGATTGTACATTATCTATTTTAAAGTCATGCTATAAACAATAAACACCGTCACATTAAAATTACATTATTTAAGATTTAGATAAAGAACTCGCCATTCTTGTTATAATAGTTCGAAGGTAGATCATGTGAAATGAATAAACATACATTATGCAAGAGCTAAATCTGATTATTGCAAGTCTTTATTTAGGCTTCAGATGTCATTGAAATTATAAATTAGATCTTTATTTACACAACAAACGCAACATCATCTCTGTAGACCCACAGATGGCTTGGATTTAAACGAGATTTCGTTAACTAATTTAATTTTTAAATGGCGTCGTGGGCGGATTTAACCGTTACGTTGACGTCATACTCCCAGATCGAGGCTAAATGACAGAGTGTACAAAGCAAGGCCCTAACAAATGACATCTAAACTATTTAAAATACAATAAACTAAACACAGATAATGACAAATTATACAATTCCTGGAGATCATGTCTTAATAATATCAATAAAAATATTTTTATTTCCCCAATAGGCAAGACGCACCTGGTGTATACCTATAGATGTATCATAATTGCATTATAATATTATGTCCTATATTCAGTTGATTTAACGCGTGCCCAGAATACAAGTAAGATGAAAATTTACCGTCTCACCCGGTTTGTCCAATTGTTATAAAAATCCAAAAAGGTAAAACACAAATTTGGATATGATGACAGCAGACAAGACAGCGCGATGTCATAGTTCTAAAAGGTCTTAAGTGTCAAAAATTGTTGGATTTAGTTTTTGAGATATGAGAGGAAAAGGATATCAACATTTGAATAGCAATGTTTTTATGAAAGTTACGACCTTACAGTTCTGAAATTTTGCATAGAGAAGGCTCTAAACGTGATTAGTCATTATATGCAAAAAAGCTATTTGGGTCATAAGTGGCACTTACAACCTTCTAGAACTATGGCATCGAGCGAGATTATGTAGGTGGAGTTAACGCCTGTCAATCAAACGGTCAGCCATACTAAGAATCGGTGAAGATGGAATTCAATCCCATTCATAGTCAAACATTACATTGGTAGTATCTATGTTCAGAATAAAGTAATTTGACTGAAATTTTCAATATATTCTTCTTTCATCATCTTTTTTTGAACTATTATAGCAAGAATGGCCAACTCCTTACAAAAATCTCCCATAATGTATCTTTAAATTATTACTCTATTGCGAGCCAAAATAATAACCTTTGAAGTTTTGACAAGACGGTGCAATAATTTCAACCACGGTACTTGTTGTTCGAAGCTAAGTCTTGCTCTTCCATGTCTAGGTTAAATCAAAACACGGCTACTAGTCTAATCTATTTAATATCGAGATATTCGATGCAAAGAAGAGTTGATGTTGGTCTGGATTAGTTAATTAATGTCAAATTAATAACTTAGAAAACATTTCACGCATAAAGGAGGACATGCCATAGGCAAGTTAAGCTCTGGCATAATTTATGATCAGGCCTCTCTAATGAAAACTGTTTTTTGTCGCTGTCGGACAGACCATGATGGCATTGGGTTTAATTTCCTGCTGCACTCGGCAGACCTCGGTCGGTACCTTACATCTAGCCTCGGTTGTATGGCGAAGTCCGCCATTAGGCCTGCTTGATTTGTCCACCGATAGGCGAGCCGGTTTCTACATGGCATGGCGTATGCCGGTCAGCTTACCGCAATGAAATGAAATGGAGTTTAACGTCCTATAGTTCTCCACCTAAACTAGGCTAATGAAGACGGGCATACGCCATACAGTCGGGTATGAGAGGAATTTTGCCAGGACAGCGGCACTACGGCCTACTCTTACATCGAAATCAAACTGCCAAGGGATCTTTGACGTGTACGCCAGTGTGTACACGGGACCTCTGCTTTTCGTACCACCCGAACGACTAGACAGCTGTCGTCATCAGTGTGACAGTATTGTGTCTTGGAGTCGAGTTCTGGAGGACAGCTCTGGTTTAAACTTCATACAATAGTTTTTATTCTTCTTTAAACATGTACATTACTTTTACTACAATACTTATGTTAACAGGTTTTTCGTCTGGTAGCAGCCTTGTTCCCCGCTCAGCTCTCTGGCCTCGACTCATTCGTAAACTTGTAGTACTTAATGTTTAACGTCCGCTTCCACCGACCGTTATATCGCAGTTGTCTGATTTTCATTTTTTTAATGATCTTAGCGCACGTGCAGGGGTCTTTGCTATGGGAGGAAACCGGAGTAAACCCACGTGATTGAGAAGGCGCGCCTATCTCCAAGCCACATACGCTCACACCAGGGATCGAAACCACAGCCGCAAGCTACAGGTCGAATTGTGACACTCTAGACCATCCCAACCCCCCATTACAAAACGGATCTATGTCCAGCCTTGCATTCTTGATACCACACTCATGCACCGTAACCTGATTGGTCAGTATCCGGTCGTGGTGGGTTAATACACTGGACGGACAGATAGTTGTTGACCAATCCACTATTTCAGATTAAAATAGGGTCGGAGGTTGCAGCTGGTCATTATATAATAAAAGATTAAGCTTCCAGTGCAGATTGCTTTACCATTCAAAGATCTTGCGAAACTCAAGACTCCTAGCGACTTTTGTATGTTTGTTAGTCCTGTCATGCTACTGCCATTGTTTGACGCTCTGTAATTCGTTTGTTATCCATGTGATAAGGTTGCTAATTGATTTCAATGATATATCCTCAATTGTGTAACGTTAGGCCTTCCGTCCTGCATCGATCACTGACAAGGCCAATGCAGGGATTGAACATACCTCCGGGCTAGCGAGCCAGCGTCTTACCCACTTAGCCACCTTGACCCCCCCCCCCACTTCTTGCGTGAAATGCAAATTAATTCTTTATTTATTTTATTATTGATTCTGTATTTTAGGCACAACTCATAAAAACAGAATTAGAGGATTTGAGATATGGTTAGCAGCAAGCGGTGGCTGTACTCAGACTGGTTTCGATAATTCAACACTGTGTCACAAAGATACAATTAGTACAGCACAGAATGTCTACACAATCCACAACTGTTCTCAACCAAACAGACAGTTTAATGCACGATATGTTTTTATTTATCAATCATATTTTCTTCATTTATATGAGGTTGAAATTGTTCCTTGGAGTTGTTTGGCTTGAATGGGAGTCGTAGCCAAAGTTCGGGTTTGTGCAAAAGAAACAGGGGGTTGGGTGGCCGGATGAATAGTGCGAGCGCTTTGCACCATAAAGTTTGTGATTGAGTCAACTGGTGTCGTTTCGATTCCCTGGTTGTACGTGACGCGGAGTTGTGTCGCCTGTCTAACCTCGTGGGCTTTCTCCTGATCCTCCCACTGTTAAAGACCATTGCGCGAAAGTGAATTATTGTAATAAAATTGAACAATCTGTTCGTCCCCAAATGACCTAGATTGTGTCGAGTGGACGTTAAACTTCACTTCTCTCTCGCAAAAGAAACAAAATAAAATATCAACCAGGGAAAATCCAGGGAATCAAGGAACAGATTCGATACTCTTGATTCATTACTTCACCGGAACAAACATATACTTGAAATCAAATGAACAATTGCTAGTCTCGGTCATCCAGAACCTCATATAGGTCATTTCGGGACTAACATATGGTTTCAATTTTATTTCAATAATTCCATTGCGCGTAGGGGTCTTTAGCAGTGGGGGGAAAACCGGAGGTCCCGGAGTAAACCCACAAGGTTGGACAGGCGACACTATTCCTTGTCACGTACAACCGGGGATTCGCAACCACGCCAGTTGACTCAATGACATGCGTTATGACACAGCATAATCGCAGCGTGGTTTCCCATTGCTTGTTGCATGCAATACGTGGGAGGGGTGGGGTGACAGCGATCGTGTCGCTTTCCGTCCAAATTGTCCCTCATAGCATACTTTATGGCGTGTGCCCGCCTGCATTAGCCTAATCGGTGCACCCTAGATATCCCTAGCATTCTTATTCCGTTTCCACCATTTCAAATTATCTGCCCCTGGCCTTGATATAGGGGATACTCGATTCACAGTCCAGAACGTCTCGAATCGACAGAATTATAATCGAGTGACGCGGAATTCAGTCCTGTCAAAGTTCTGTCAGTCCCGATAGCTGAGGTGGAGTGAGTAGAATCGTGACGTATTCCCAGTAAAAAATATTTTCAGCTGCCATGATTGGCTGAAATATTTTTTATACAGTCGGCACATGCGTTGTCCTCCGAAATGCTCCTTTTCACTCGATTGAAGCCAGTTTTGGAATTTAATTCCGGAACTGTGAATCGAGCTATGGTCTACGAACCAATCAATAAACAGTCTTCATACCAGTCGTTTCGCGTTCGTTTTGATAAGGGTAGATAACCATATTCATGTCCATTTACTGAATGATTTATGTAAATAATGTATATATTTCTATTTCATTTATAGTTAATTGTATTATCAAAATGTGTAGTATGTTACGCTGATTTCAAGTATGCATAGCATCTATATATTTGCTTTTTGTTATTATTATTACTATTCATTCTTTGTCTTAAATGTTTCATTCTGTTACGTTTATTATTATTGAACTTATACACGGCAATTTGGTACTCAATCACTTTTCAACGGTATCACACTAAAACCCCCAGAATGCCTCGTGCGGCATTTCTGTCCAAAATCTTCGTCGAAACGACGTAAAAAAAAAATACCTCGTTGTCTGGAGTTCAAAAACGAGGTTTTATAAATTGTCCTGTTTTTGGAACGAGGTATTTTGTTCAAAACGAGGTTTGTTAAAAATGCCTCCTTTACTAAACGTGTTTTTCAAGATAGTTATTAGCGATATTTGCTATCAGCCATTTTGTAAAAATTAAAATTTATGTTATTTAATACGAAAATAAAACTAGTCCAAACTATGATATACATCTAATGTAGCACCATGGGTCTTTTTGTCTGACGTGGAGAGCGTGAGTTGCAGGTCCGGTCGCCACATCCTACGTATGACCCATGCATCTTGTTTTTGCTACATATTACCGTTAGCCTTGTGATCGTCTAGGATTTATCTCTGATCGTCTTTTCTTCTCCTTCACGTTGTGTGTTTCTTCTTACTGGTTTCTTAAGACGTTTGTCTTCTTCAGTTATAACAATGCAACAGTTCGTTTTTACCTTTTATGTAGCATAGGTATACATACAAGCATATTACAATTACAGTCAATGCTAACTAAACTCTTCTCAACCTAGACACCTCGCGGTGTCTAGGACTCTTAGATGGTAACCCTCTGGAACCTAATCGAAGTCTGATTTAAAGACATACTATTGCTCCTTTATAGCCGCAAGTGTATCACGCAGACCCACGCGTGTTCGTGATCATGAACCTGTTCAATCGACGTAATGATTGGTTAAATTAAGCCAAATGATGCAATAGGAATATTCCGACCCACATGGATTTTGTTGAAAGATATCACCAGTATGTTATGGTTCTATACCCTTTTTTATCTAACAATATGTCAATCAAATGTTAGTTGAAATCGTACACACCTGCATATATGTGAATATGTTTAGAAACATCAAACTATATCTTATCTCCCCATTCCTTGTCTATAATCTTTAAAACCATGTCAGCACGACTCTATTGCTACATTACTTCCCCCTTTAAGAATATATATAGAATATAGATATTCTAACTAATTATGCACGCAACAGGAAAATATAAATGATTACTATACAACAGAGCTGTGAAAGAAAAACACAAATAATCAAAAATCGCATGCAAAAACTATCTCAAAGTCCTATGAAAATTCACTAAGCCGAAACCTAAATTCAAAATAAACAAATTGTCATTTTAAAATCTTCGAGTGTCCTAATTTCAAAACACTATAGCACATCACTTCAAATTTTTAAAGTTCAGTTTCACTTTAAATTCTGTCTCTGGAAATCTCAATTTGGTAAACTGGTAAACCATTTTTTCTTGCCTCTGTAGTTGTCCTTTTCAGCTACCATAGTGTCAAGTTGAAAACTGTCTTTTTTCTTCTAAGATTGGCTTGTACAATCTCATTCGTCAATCAAACATGTCATTGCCATCAGACCAAGAACTAACTATTCCTAATTCTTTTTAAAACTTTAGTTTAATTATTAACCTAACATTATTAGTAATATCTTATTCCTAAAACTTGTAAGTAACTCTTACTTTTAATTAAAATTAAACTTTGATGTGTCCCTTTAATTATAAATCTTCAAACTAACTTTGACCTCTTGACCTGAACTCGAAAAGTGACAAGTTTATAATTTTATAATTGCGTTTTCATTTTAGAATTCAGCCATGATAATTTTATAATTCACTCGTCAGTAAATGTGACCTGTTTGACCTGAACATTATACAATTTCAATTTCTATTTTGACTACCAGTGTTACATTATCGAGAATGTCAATCAATTATGGCCCGTATATGGATAACACTCCATTTTATCCTACAGTAGGACACTAAACCCCTATAGATGAAATAAGCCCGCGGTTACTTATTCCACATTAGTAATATATAAACATTATATAGAATTATATCCAGAGCAAATGGCTGTACACTCCATTCACCTAGAATACAGTCTATATTTGATAAACACAACAACCAGAATAAACCTAATTTTGAATAGAACTTTGTTGAAGGAAATGGTTGCGCACCCATTCCCTCCAAACACCAGTCTACCTTTTATAAACACAACAATCAAAATATACCTAGCTTTTAACTACACATATAATACTATATCCAACATATATTATATTCTATATACGTTAACACAGGTGCTAGAACCTAGTGCTTGTAGTAATTCGACCTAATGTCAAATTACACATTCTAATCATCGCGTATTATGTCGACAACGTATAACAGCAAAAATATATTAAACGTAGCCTATGTATTACGTTTCTAAAGCAAAAATTACATAAAAATATATACGGACATAATCTACCGTATATCCTCACCTTAAACTCCTATAAAACTCGTATGCGATAATCTCACAATTTAACGAGCCTATAATTTTAGTTTTTTTTCCAGGAAAACTATACCTACATCCCTAGATTTTTAACCACATGGGGTTTTAACATAACCTATAACTTTTTATTCAAAAGTTGAATTATCGTAATCTTTGAAACCGTAGACTAGAGCTTCAAAATTACATTACTCTACGTATCGAACCACATACATGGACGACACAAAACACAAACAATGGCAACTCAACCTTTTAGTCAAAAGCTGAATTACCCACATTTAGCCTAACTCGACTAAAATCCTAATTCTTGAGACTTTGGACAAGGATCTCAAAAATTATATTATATACGAAACAACAAATAACACATATTAACGAATTACAGTAGAGAGCATGGCCAACTTGAAAACTAGTTAAACACTCCCAAACGTCATGCTTAGATCTGCCATCTTACCACTGCAATCCGGAGACAACATTAGTTCCTATTTGATTCCTTATTTATTATTATTCCTTAGTTATATTCCCTACTCCGTTTCTTTATCATTATTTATTAATTCGTAGTTATATCAAAGAAAATTTTGTTTGTTTTAAAACCTACTCCGTAGAGACTCTCTTTAACTTTAATTATTTTAATTTACTACAGGTCATGTTAACCCGATAACCAGTGATATTATATTGTTTACCAAACCTGTCCATCAAAACTTATGAATGGATATAATGTATTTCCTACCGTTAAATTTTAACAATTTAGTTTCTAATTAGATTTTTAAACTTAAATTAATATTATTTGGTCTTTTAGCAAATGTAACATATCTAATTTAACAAACAAAATTTATTTACCAAGATTTCTCGTATTTAAACCAAAAATTCTTCTCTGTTGCTGTATTTTTCTTCTTAGCGTGTTCCAATATGGATTCTTCTTCTATAGTAACTTCGTAACCCAAAGGTCGAAACTTCGTCACGGCACCAAATGGAATATGTAGCACCATGGGTCTTTTTGTCTGACGTGGAGAGCGTGAGTTGCAGGTCCGGTCGCCACATCCTACGTATGACCCATGCATCTTGTTTTTGCTACATATTACCGTTAGCCTTGTGATCGTCTAGGATTTATCTCTGATCGTCTTTTCTTCTCCTTCACGTTGTGTGTTTCTTCTTACTGGTTTCTTAAGACGTTTGTCTTCTTCAGTTATAACAATGCAACAGTTCGTTTTTACCTTTTATGTAGCATAGGTATACATACAAGCATATTACAATTACAGTCAATGCTAACTAAACTCTTCTCAACCTAGACACCTCGTGGTGTCTAGGACTCTTAGATGGTAACCCTCTGGAACCTAATCGAAGTCTGATTTAAAGACATACTATAGCTCCTTTATAGCCGCAAGTGTATCACGCAGACCCACGCGTGTTCATGACCATGAACCTGTGCAATCGACGTAATGATTGGTTAAATTAAGCCAAATGATGCAATAGGAATATTCCGACCCACATGGATTTTGTTGAAAGATATCACCAGTATGTTATGGTTCTATACCCTTTTTTATCTAACAATATGTCAATCAAATGTTAGTTGAAATCGTACACATCTGCATATATGTGAATATGTTTAGAAACATCAAACTATATCTTATCTCCCCATTCCTTGTCTATAATCTTTAAAACCATGTCAGCACGACTCTATTGCTACACTAAAAAGTGTTCAAAATTTACGACTTGACACAATATCATCACAACAATTCAACATGGCTTCCTTCTGGGACCGGCATTTTTAATTAGACTGTAGGGGCATGCTCTAGTTCCGTATATTGTGTATAAATCGCAAGGCATGAGCTGGGGTGGGTCTGCCCTTGACAAGAATGTCCTGTATTTGACATCCTGCACGCATGCGTGTAGATTCCTAGTTATTAAACTACAGATGAAATGGGGTTTAACGTCCACTCGACAGAAACTAGGTCATTTCGGGACTAACATATGGTTTAATTTTATTTCAATAATTAGATTGCGCGTTCTGTCTTTAGCAGTGGGAGGAATCCGGAGGACCAGGAGAAAACCCATGAGGATGTACAGGCGACCCTACCCCTTGTCACGTACAACCGAGGATTTGAAACCACGCCAGTTGACTCAATGATAGGCTTTATGATACAGCGCGCACGTGCTAACCATTCGCCCCCCCCCCTCAGATAACTGTTGACATTCTACTGATAATTTTCTTAAGACACGGTTTGTGTACTCAAGGCTTATGACAGTGTCAAAAGTATTACACACGTTGGCCAAAGGTCCCGTATATCTTGCGGTAAATCCGACACTTACCGTGTTATTATCCAATAGACATGATTAACCAATCAAAACGCAAGATTCACCCTTAAGCGTGTTACAATGATTTATTGTGTCACTTTCCACTGTAGATGCCTTCTCTGGTTCGTTCCGCCACTAATAAAGGTATTCAATCATTTATAATACTGCTGTGATGGCGTTGAGTGCATGTATAGATACTGATATTTGTCGATATAAATTATGATAGAGGTCGCACATCAAGACAGTAAAAGAGTGGATGTTGAACAAGTTAAATATATAGTGATAGATACATTCTTTCAGGGTGTGTCAAAAATTGGAATGGGCAAATAAAGTATTCAAGAAACAATAGACGACGAAATCTAGCCTAACATGACCAACCTTGTAGTAGTGTTGATATTAGTAGGATGTATGGTCTGGGTAGTGTCATCAAACTACGTACATCTTTATACAGATAAAATTGTTACATTTGCTCCAACCAACACGTTACATTCAGATAGTTCATTAGAGTGTTCTCTAGCATGTGAACTAAATCACCCCTGTGTTTCTTACTCCTACCATCCAAGAAGAGCTCAATGCTATCTTTACGATAGAGTTATTCATCCTGTAGACAACACAAATGATGATGAAGGCATCCAAACATTTACTTCTGAATTTGGTGAGTTTCACATTCTCGCACTAGTAACTTTTACAAACGACATTAATCAGTAAATTTATTTTGCTATCTTTAACCAAATCTGCCTTATAGTTTATCAACACCATGTCAAGAATAAATAGTTTTGTCATCACTAATTGTTCTCCTGTAGCTATGGTGTGTTATATTGTAAGGTTTGTTCTCATGTAGCTATGGTATGTTATATTGTAAGGTTTGTTCTCATGTAGCTATGGTGTGTTATACTGTAAGGTTTGTTCTATTGTAAGATTTGTTCTCCTGTAGCTGTAAGGTTTTTCTACTGTACCTATGCTGTGTTATACTGTAAGGTTTGCTCTCCTGTAGCTATGGTGTGTTATAGGAATGTTGTTCTCACGTCTCTATGGTATGTTATACCGGAATGTCACTCTGTCATGTTGTACTGTACGATTTGTTCTCATGTTGCTCTGGTATGTTATATTATACGGTTTGTTCCCTAGTCTCTCTGATATGTTATACTCTATAGACTGGTTTTTTATACTGCTAGGTTTGTTCTCATTTCTGTGTCTCCAGATACAGTAAAGCTTATAAGTATGTATATGTGATGGTGGGAGAATAGATGATAATTTAGAGACCAGTGCTACGAAAGCCCGTACATTTCTTTGTTTTTATTTATGCTATACTTATAAAAACCTAGTACTTCGGTCAGTTATATTTTGCTTTCATCACTTCCGTTTCTTGAAATCTTCGTCACGCATCTATCTTAGCAATGATCTTAAACCAGCTTTATCACATGTGTGATAATGTCTGACGATATGGGGGGGGGGGGGGGTGTGGATAACTTAGTGGTATAGAGTGTCGCGCTTCGACCTCTAGCTGGCCGGTCATCTCTGGCTTGCGGCTGTGGTTTCGATCCCTGGTGTGAGCGTATGTGGCATGGAGATAGGGGCTCCTTCTCAACCTCGTGGGTTTCCTCCGGGTCCTCCGGTTTCCTCCCACTGCTAAAGACCCCTACGCGCAAGCAAATAATTGAAATAAAATCAAACCATATGTTAGTCCCGAAATGACCTAGTTTGTGTCGAGTGGACGTTACCCCCCCCCCCTCTCTATCTCTCAATAAGATATGCTCGGCGCGTCCATGTGAAGTATGAAATATTATGTAATGTTTTCCTTGGACAATTTCGCATTTCAGGTAACGAGAATATAGCTTTACATAAACCAACTGCTCAAAGTTCAACTTATAAAGGACACTGGTCATCTCGCGGAGTTGACGGCGACAAATCTATCGAATTCCATACTGAGGTAAACGCCTGGTGGTGTGTGGACCTTATGTCTGTTCATGAAATGAAGTGGTTGATTATGTACAACAGTATTAAAAGTAAGTAGCAAGATATATACAGAAAGAGGAAGAGAAATCGGGTTTGAAGTCCACTTGACACCAACACATGGTTCAATTTTATTTTAATAATCCGCTTGTGCGTTGGGGCTTTTAGCAGTGGGGTCAAACTGATGGACCCGGAGATAACTCACGAGGTCGGACAGACGGCCATACTCCTTGTCACGTACAACCGCATGGCAGACCAACCAGCTCTTCATTCAGTGTTCTTAATTCTTAGTTCTTAATTCTTAGTTCTTAATTCTTAGTCCTTAATTCTTAGTTCTTAATTCATAATCCTTAATTCTTATTTCTGCATTTGTTTTCGTATTTCGACATTTGTATACTAAATTTAACATATGTATCTTAAAATCAATATTTGTTTTACAAATCAGACATTTGTCATATCGATTTGTAAAAAAAAATTATAAAACGATCAAATTTATTTTAGTAAATCAAAACATAATCTACATTTACATTTCATCAGAGACAAACAACGAAAAACAAATCTAGAACAACAATATCTAAATACAAATCTCCAAATACAAATCTTGGAAAACATTTCTTCAGTAACATTTCTCCAAAAACATTTCTCGAAATTCATCGAACCGATACATTATGACGACATGAGCGGAAGTCAACCTGGCATACAATAAGTAACCTTACAACAAGGCAGAATCGAGGAAACATTATATACAATAAGAAAAATCGCTCGATGACCGAATTCGCGTGCGAGTTATGCCCCTCTCTATATAATATATACTTGGTTAATCTGATCTAGTATTAAATAATAAAATAAATCGAAAGTAGTCCATTTTCAGAAATTCGTTTTTGTCTGATAGCGACATATTTCTTTGGATAAACGAAGAGGGCTTCATCTCTTCTAAATCATGTAATCATGAATCTGCCAGTTCCTTTAAATACGAAGGAGCATTTCCATGAAGGCACTGATACACAATTGTTAAAATTTTGAATTCTATTCTTTCACTTATGCGCTGCGAATGCAGAGAGTTTAGTACTGCAGGTATCATTGGTCGATTCTATCTGATAGAGAGGGATGAAACTTAGTGTAGTTTCATTGCTCCATACTTTTGAAAAAAAAAATGTGTCGATTATTTATTTTGGGATTTCGGCGGGGGACATCAGCCTTACTGTTGACTTGTTCTTTCTATTTTTGATTCTTCCTTGTAGGCGTTTACCATAAACCCAGAATTCCTGGATTTGAGATATGGCTCACAGCAGGTGGTGGATGTACTCAGACCGGCTTCGATACATCAACACTGTGTCACAAAGATACAATTAGTACAGCACAGAATGTCTACACAATCCACAACTGTTCTATACCAAACACACAGTTTGGTGCACGATATGTTTTTATTTATCAACCAACTAATTTTCTTCATTTAACTGAGGTTGAAATTGTTCCTTGGAGTTGCCAGGCCTGATTGGCAGGGGGGGGGGGTGCCATCGACTTTTTGTACTTAAAGGACAACCTTGGTGTCAACCGTTATTACGTGTGTGACAGAACTGGTTAAACACATTCCAAATATGAAATGAAATAGTGTTGAACGCCATACTGTTGTACTCTGACCTGGCCTAATGAAGACGGACATACGCCATACAGTGTGCTATGAGAGAAACTTTGCCCGGACAGCGGCACTACGGTTTACTCTTATATCGAATTCGGTCAAGGGATCTTTTACGTGCACGTCAATGTGTACACTGGACGACTAGACACGAGTTCAGGGACCATCAACTCCCTAGTGCATCCTGTTTGTGAAAAACTGTACTAGTGTGTTGTGAAATGAATAACAGACAGAAATTAACCCGTGTTAACTATCGGTCTTGATGCTACCAGGACGGGAGGGGGGCGTGGATATCTAAATCATGGCGTATGCTTTAGTTCGGTATTATCCGATTTTAAAAAAAAAACCGCCTGATTATATCACCGTTACATCGTAATAAAGGTTGAGTTCGAATTTCGTGAATATCGGACCAAAATTTCCTGACAATATGGCCGCCGCTTGTACGCAAATAGTGTAAAAATATGGTATATGAAGGTTGTGGACCCTGAAGAGGTCACAATTTTGATGAAACTTGAAATACATGTTTATAACCTAAAGATCTTGGTTCCTTTCGATTTTTGCGCATATCAGATGTTAATTTCCTGAATTATGGCCCCTGATAGTTCGAAAAATCGCCTTCATTTAGTTTGTGGTTCCTCTGGAGGTCACAATTATTAACAGCTGTAGAGGTCACAATTTGAATCTGATTTTGATGAAACTTTAAATGCATGTTTATAATCCACAGATTTTTGTTCCTTTCGATATTTGCCCATAACGAATTGTAACTTCATGAATTATGGTCCTTGATTGTAGGAAAAATCACTTTCTTTTTAACTTGTTCTCTGTCCATCTCTCGAAAATGAGGGCGCGTCCTGCCTGGCAGCCGCTGGTTATATATATTTAATAGCGATGTTATCTTTTATTTTATTTTCTTATTAGGCTATATTATTATAACAATAATGTACGCTGGGGTATAAGAATAATGATAGTATGTTCAGCTATACTTTCGTTTTAAAAATGTATGTTTTATCTCCAATAGAATCATTTTCGAGAAAATCTATGACATATCTATGCACACCCTGCATGTCTGGGCAGCTAACTGCGACACAACAAAAGAATAGGGCATATAAATAGATAAATAACAAACCTCATCTCTCAACCCTCCGTGTTTCGAGATAAAATTTGGTTCTATATTAGTTTAACGTAGCAAGTGCGGGAATAAATACATCGGGCTTTTTAAAGCGCAATTGACAAGAATTTTTTTTTATCAAAACAACGACTGATTATTGTTAACTACAATTAAGAAGAAAATCCTTCCTGACACGGGTATAAATTCCCTCTTTTTAAATTAAAGCGATAGTAGATTGCTTTTTCCGACATTTTAAATTTACGTCGTTAACACATAACGACTGGGCCTCGTGTGCACAAGCCAATCGAAGTACTAACCTTATTAGAATAGAGCAGGAGTAATAGGCCGTATTGATAAAAACAACGCTTGATTTACTTTATTGTCAATATTTGCTGATAAATAAATGTTGTTTCAGTTGATTGGACTGCGTATGTGTAATAAGTAATAATGGTATAAAATTAACTTATTTTTAAGATGGTACATGCATTAATAAAGAAATTGAGTTTGCCACTTGTAACTAAAGACATCCAATCTCAACCAAAAACAAGCACATCAGTATATCTCAACGTTTTTAGTCACGTCCTCGTAGCCAATAAATAGACAGTGCGTAGGCACTTGGGACCCAAGATGGCGTCTTTGTACACATGGCCACTCGGCAAACCTCGGATGGGACTAAAAACCGAGGTCCCATAAATACATTGGCGTGCACGTAAAAGATCCCTTGCAGTTGAAATTCGATATAAGAGTAGGCTGTAAGGCCCACCTCATGGCGTATGCTCGTCTTCATTAGCCCAGTTTAGGAGCAAAACAGCAGGACGTTAAAACACCATTTTTGTTTTTGTGTAAATTGTGTGTGGTGCAGCCCGCCCTGTGCTTACTATCAGATCTAATTTCATTTCTCTGGTGATGTTGATACTGCGTTTCTCATGGGAACCAACAATTATGTATTCAATTGTTTGTTGTGATTTTATTGTCACGCTGAATAAATGGTATATGCCTGGGTAGTCATGGAGAAATCCAAGGGAGATATTACAGAAGATAAACAACAATCTTATACAAATTAGAAAGGCAGTCGAAAATGAAGCGTCGGTTTTAACAACTTCGTTTGGATTAATTAATGGGGTGGGACGATTTACCCAATACTACCCAATACTACCTAATTCTACCCAATACCACCCCAGTATTACCCCAAAATCACCACATACTACCAAATACTACAACATAATACTGCAAAATGTGCATATCAATTGAATTTTTTCAAAAATAATTAGTTATACCGTGGGAATTATACTTCAAATGCGATTACAGATGTCTGGCTGTTCCTTTTGCCTCCCTATATCACCTAAAACAAGCAAAAACTAACCAAATACTATCACTATCATCAAATAACAACCTTATGTTGTCAAATAACAAAACATTTGTTTAATTACGGCGACGAATATTCGATAATTCGCAGAGAATGGAAATGAATGTGCAGTTTTCTCCCTTTACAACCGATAGCTAGATTTTAGATTGATTTGCGGATTAATCATCTTATTTTGCGTTGCGGTTGGTTTCCAAATCGACGAAATTAAAATAAGAAAAGCAAGTATTTTTTGTGTATATTTTAATCATTGTGTGTAATTAACTACTGTATTATTATATAAGATGGCCAGCAGTCTATAAATAACTATTTAAACCCTTCCATGGGTATCGTCAGGAGGTATGTCCATTAACAAATAACAAACAAAAAATTCGTTTGTTTCTGGGGTTTAACGTCAACTTCCACACAGGGTGATATACCTTTCCACCAAAAATTCCATTCTTAAGTTATATTTTCTGGTCCAGGACACAATCCTTTATCAAATGCCACTGAAGTGGGTCCCGCACCTTCCATGTTGAATAAACCGATTTTTGGGGGTACTATGGGTGGTGGCTCCTCCTACCACACCCACTACTAGTGCAACTTAAGAATTGTGTTTCTGTGGTCTCCTCACCCAGTCATACACCACTAGCATCCCAAACCTTCCGCACCTTTCATGTTGAATAAAACCCACCTAGCTCCCGGACTATATTCTTTGGTAGCAGTTTAATCGAGACATAAAATAAATAAAGCAGAACTTGATTACCCAATCAACAATCTTAACACCCGTTGATTAATTGTTAAGTAAGGTGGTGTATATACGACTAGAGCATTATACATTTGTAATAAACAAATTACCTTTATTTTCAAATGACAGTAAATTTGCAATAACTTGTTAACTGACATGAAAAAATAAATATAAAACATGAGCAGTTGTTTTTTGTTTGTTATTTATTAAAGGACATACCTCATGACGATACCTGAGGGGTTGAAATCGGCCCCGGTTGAAATAGTTATTTTTGACTGCTAGCCATCTTATGTAATAATACAGTAGTTAATTATACACAATGATTAAAATATACACAACAAAAAAATTGTATTTCTTATTTTAATTTCGTCGACTTGGAAATCATCTGCAACACAAAAGAAGATGAATAATCTGCATAGCAATCTAAAATCTATTTATCGGTTGTAAGGGGAGATAACTGCATATCCATTTCCATTCTCTGCGAATTATCGAATATTCGTCGCAGTAATTAAACTAATGTTTCGCTATTTGACAATATTAAGTTGTTATTTGATGATAGTGGGTAGTATGTGATAAGAATTTGATAGTATTGGGTCAGTTTTTGCTTGTTTTATGTGATATGGGGAGGCAAATGGAACAGCCAGACATCGGTAATCGCATTTGAAGTACAATTCCCACGGCATAACTAATTATTTTTGAAAAAATTCAATTGATATACACATTTTGCAGTATTATGTTGTAGTGTTGGGTAGTATGTGGTGATATTGAGGTGGTACTGGGGTGGTATTGGGTAGTATTGGGTAGAATTGGGTAGTATTGGGTAAATCGTCCCGCCGCCTGTTAAATATCGAATTGATTTTAAGATTTTGTTACTTACTTTTAAATGCTTAAATAATCTAGCTCCTGTTTACCTCTCAGATCTTTTAGAACTTTATACACCCGGCCGAACATTACGTAAGTCAGATAAACTACTTTTAAAGCCCAAAACTATTCAACTAGTCTCTTATGGTCAGCGCTCTTTTAGTTATCAAGCACCTGTTTTATGGAATAATCTACCATTTAGTTTAAGATGTTGTACATCTCTATATTCTTTTAAAAAACAACTTAAAACACAGGCTTTTAACTGACTCTGTATGCAATCGTTAACATCTTGTTGTTTATTTATGATTACATTGTCACTTTGTAAAGTGCCCCTGAACATGTTATATGAAAGGGTGCACTATAAATATGCTGTAATAATAATAATAATAATATTTGCAACATAGATGATGTATATCTACATTCAAGTTAAACCAACTGCATTTTATGTCATACGTCGAGCTGAATAAATTATGATTTTTCCCATTATTTGATATTTCTAGGGAATACAATTACTGATTATTTCTGAGCGACGTTCCGACTAGGCTTCTGTAGTCATCATGCTATGATAAAATATAACAGGACAATACGTGCACAGCAATATTTGGTCAATTCTGACAAACAACCCCAAAATACATAAATAAGACATATTACGAAATTTCGCTATTTTGGATTAAATATTGCCGGTCATTTTTATTTTCTGTCGGGGATCACGTGGCTAAGTGGGTAAGACGCTGGCTCGCTAGACTGGAGGTTGGGTGTTCGATCCCTGCATTGGCCGAGAAAGATCAATCAGATTTTCCGGCATGTTTACCCTTGTCAGTGATGCACGACGAAGAGCCTGACAAAGACAGCTGTCTAGTCGCTCGGATGGGACGATCATCCGAGGTCCAGTGTACACATTGGCATGCACGTCATGTTTAACGGAGATATAATCAAACGTTTTTTTCAATTCGGAATAAAATTGTGACCTCTGTAGGGTCCACAAGGTAAAAAACATGATTTTTCGTACAATCAAGGGCCATAATTCATGTAGTTATGGTCCAATGTGCGCGATCTTTAGGTTATAAACTTACATTTCAAATTTCATCAAAATGGGATTAAAATTGTGATCTTTACAGGGTCCACAAACCTTGATATATCATAGTTTTACACTATTCGGTAATTAGCGGCAGCCATTTTGTCCGGAAGTGTTGGTCCGATTTTAACGAAATTCGACCTCAACCTTCATTACAGTGAAACGGTGATATAATCAAACGTTTTATTTTAAAAATCGAATAATGGTTGTGACCTCCAGAGGGACCACAAGCTAAAAAGGCGATTTTTAGTACAATCAGGGGCCATAATTCAGGAAGTTACAATTCGATATGCGCAAATATCGAAAGGAACCAAACATGCATTTAAAGTTTCATCAAAATCAGATTAAAATTGTTACCTCCACAGGGTCTACAACCTTGATATACCATATTCTTATAGTATTCGCGTACAAGCCGCGGCCATTTTGTCCATCAGTTTTGGTCCGATTTCCATTAAATTCAAACTCACCCTTCATTACTGTGAAACAGTAATATACTCAAACGTTATTTTAAATCCGTTAATAAGTGTGACCTCCAAAGGAACCACAAGCTAAAACATAACGCTAACGCTACGATATACGTCCACATTCCTACTTTGATTGATATGGTACTTTGTCAAGAAGGCTCGGCGTTTGGTTTGTTTAGCGTTGAGGGTCGTGCTTCAACATCAAGATAATCCATTCAGAATTGTCGCAAAAAGTGGGCGAGACTCTGCCCCTGGGGATCGGGACATTCACCAAAATCAATAGTGGACGCCCTCAGGCTATAAGGAATACATATGCCAAGTACCAAGCTGATTCATTCAGAATTGCGGCCTGTTAACCACAAACACAAAAGTCGGGACATGCAGTTGTCGTCCTTAGGCTATAAGGAATACATATCCCAAGTTTAAAGACGATCCATTTAGAATCATGGCTTGTAGACAACACACACAGACACGAAGTAAAAATGGACATGGCTCTGCCCCTGGGGAATAGGGAATCACCAAACACAATTGGGGTCATCCTTAGGGTATAAGAAATAGGTATGCAAAGTTTTAAAAGGATCTATTAAGAATTGCATCCTGTAGGCGAACACAATTATTGGGCGTGGCTCAATCCCAGGCGGTCCGGCATGCACCAAAAATAACAGTGGTCAGCCTTAGGGTATAAGGAATAAGTATAAAAAAGTTTTCAAGACGATCGATTAAGAATTGTGGCCTGTAGGTGACACACAGACACACAAAAAGAAAATGGGCGTGGCACTGTCCCTGGGGCTCGGGCATGCACCAAAAACAATAGGGATCGTCCTTAAGGTATCAAAATTAAATATGCAAAGTTTCAAGATGATACGTTAAGAAATGCAGCCTGTAGATGACAGACAAAGAAAATACAAGAAATGGGCGTTGCTGTCCCAGGGGTCGGGCATGCACCCAAAACAAAAGGGATCATTAGGGTATAAGGAATAAGTATTTTAAGTTTCAATATGATCGATTAAGAATTGTGGCCTGTAGGCAACACACAAAAATAAAATGGGCGTGGCTCTGCCCCTGGAAGTTGGGCATTCACCCCAAACGATAGGGATCATCCTTAGGGTGTAAAGAGAAAATTCAGTAATAATTGCGCCCTGTAGGCGACACAAACACACGCGAAAAGAAAATGGGCGTGGCTCTGCCCCTGGGGGTCGGGCATGCACCCCAAATGATAGGGATGTTCCTTTGGGTACACAGAATATGTACGCAAAGTTTCAAGGTTATAAGTTAACACTATAAACCTCAGAATGCCTCATTCGGCATTTCTGTCCAAACGAGGTAAAGAAAATGCCTCGTTGTCTGCAGTTCCGAAACGAGGTTTTTTAAATGGCCCTTTTTTGGAACGAGGTATTTTGTTCACAACGAGGCTTGGTAAAATGCCTCGTTTACTAAACGTGGTTTTTTCAAGATAGTTATTAGCGGTATATCGGCCAATTTGTAAAAATTAAAATTTATGTTATTTAATACGAAAATAAAACCAGTTCAAACTATATTATTATCAGAGAAATTGACAAGACAAGAATACACGCCGAGGGTGGAGGTGTAAAACTATTGCAGACACATAGCTACCTTGATTGATTTAAACCTATCAAATATTTTCTTACTATTCAAAGTATGAGCGACAATAGATTGCCAAAATTATGTTACCGGATGCTATACGAACACGATTCGCATGGTAGGTTTAATTGGTGCTCATCTGTACGTGTTATACTATTTAGTTCTGGTTTTGGTCATGTGTGGATGCACCAGGGTGTAGGGGACGTTAAACAGTTTCTGGCATGCTTTAGGCAACGGATTAGAGATATAAATTTTCAAAATTGGCAAACTTATATATCCCAATCCCCTCGCTGTGAATTCTACCACTAGATCAAATCTAGTATGTATTCTGAATCGTATTTATCTAGTTCACTATCTCATAAACTTCGTTTTTGTCTTGCTAATTTAAGGTGCTCAACTCACCATCTAGAGATGGAACAAGGCCGCCATCATAATGTTACTAGAGAGGAGCGAATATGTTCAATTTGTAACAGGAAACAATTAGGAAACGAACTACATTTTATATTATTCTGTCCTATACTTAAAGATCTTAGAGCTAATTTCCTACCCACATGGCTAACAAAACACCCTACCGAAGAAAACGCAATCAAATTGTTTAAATGTCAAGACTCAAGCATAGTTCGTTCTCTGTCCATTTATATATGTAAGGCGATGGAACTAAGATCAGAAATCCTGCAACCATAGTGCTCTTTGATAATGCTCTGTATATATTCAATTTCATCCTTATTTTTTTGCCATGTTATATCTAAAAGATAATTATATATATATATTAATTTATATCGAATTATTTTGTAAATTATATTGTTTGTACAAATATCATTGTATGTTTTTGATACTGTAGGCATATTGCCTTTAAGTAACTGAATAAAGAATTGAAATTAAGGACTAAGCGCTGAATCTTTCTTTCGTGATGATGATCGAGGCTGGGCCTAATATCAAACGCTAATAATCTCGGCTCAAAGGAAGCAAATGACTCAAATTTTCAGCATATTTCACTTATGTTATCTATTTTTTAACTATTATATAGTCAGTTCGTGAGTATTTTGGTGGTGAAATACAAAAAAAATAAAAAAAATAATAAGTTTAAAATCCTTCTATCGGACGTTGAAAGGCTGTTCAAGTTTTCGCTTATTAATGACATGTGATTAGAAAATAACTGACTTTCGTTCGTTCGTTTCTGGCGTTTAATATCGACTTCCAAATAAACTTTAACAACAAACCTGGCTTCATTTATTAACGATACGTGCAACAGGAGTAGGGAAAGGATAAAACAGACGACATATACTATTCAAAAAAAGTAGGGGATATTTGATTTTTAAGTGTTATTAAAGTCACCTAATGAAACTGATGAAGAAACAAATGACAAAATGAAATGAAGTTCACATTCATCGATTTATTCCAAATGATCGTTAGACTAAGTAAGGCACAGACTGACCATTATAAGGGTAAAATGATACCCGGGGTCAAACAGCAAAGTTACCACAGCATCACAACAAAGTCAGTAACGGGTAAATCCTCCTCTGTTTGCCAAACAAGCATTGATCCGACGTGGCATACTCCTAATGAGACGTCTAAGGTCATTTTGGTCCAGATTGTCCCATTCCTGTTGCAACGCAGCAGCAAGTTCTTGGACATTGGCAGGACGTTGTTGACGTTGACGTTACCTCTGTCCAAGCATGTCCCAGACATGCTCGATGGGGGAGAGGTCGGGACTCAGTGCTGGCCAAGGTAATGTGGTGATGTTCTGTTGTTGGAGGTAACCTGTAACGATCCTGGCCCTGTGACATCTTGCGTTGTCATCCTGGAAGATGAAACGGCGGCCATGACGTCGTGCGAACGGCACAACATGGATTGCCAAGATGTTGTCCCGGTAGTACTGGCCTGTAACACGCCCTGCAACAACATGTAAAGCCGTTCTTCCAGCAACAGTGATGCCTCCCCACACCATAACAGAACCACCCCCAAATCGATCATGTCTGATGACGTTAACGTCTTGGAAGCGCTCGTTTCGACGACGCCACACCCTCCTACGTCTGTCCAAAAAATCAACAGTGAACCTTGACTCATCTGAAAACATCACATTGCTCCAGCGTCGATTATCCCAGTGTTGACGATCCTTACACCAACGACGTCTTGCCTGAATGTAATGATCTCTCAAACAACATACTCCGCGCAGCGTTTCGTTTGATTATAGGTAATCTCACTACACACTGCAATTATGAGTGGATATTGTTGTGTTAAATTTTGATTGGTCAGTAGTCCGACTACCAACCAATCACTACCTACCATACAAACGCTTTACATTTAAAACGAGTGCCAGTATTGGACCAAATATGTTTACATAACGTTACGTCATGGCTCACGCTTTTATTATGCCTAATTAACCCGTGCATAGGAGAATACTGCAGTAAAACTAATATGTCAAACAAGGGATCACGCGAAGACGTCGGGCACGAAGGTGACCCCTGTGCAATCGATTCCGAATCGTCTGGCCACTCACTCTCACACCATTGTCTGTTTGAAGACGAGCGCTGATCTGATTTGCTGTGATGACACGATTTCTCAAAGCCAAGGTACGGATAAATCGATCCTGGGCTTGAGTTGCCGCCCTTGGTCGACCTGAGCGTGGTCTGTCCTGTGGTCTGTCCTGTTCTATAGTGACTTTTTTCGTAGTCATTTGCATATTTTAGTATTATGCCCCCAAAATCAAATATCCCCTACTTTTTTTGAATAGTATAGTCCAATAATCTCACATAAATCGAACGAGTATTATTCACGGTGTCCGCCATTTTGAATATATAGAAACCATCAAAACAAAAAGCCACCGATTCGTATTTGGAGACAAACAATTAAATCGTTTTTCTCTTGATTAGTTTATTACTACTCTTACTGTATATACTAATCAACGCTAATCCTCCGAGATTGATCAAGAGACAAAGGATTAGTATTTGATTGATTGATAACTGAATCAGCCAAGCGTGATAGATTGTAACGTGTGTGCACGGCGTGGAAATCAAAACTTTGTGGCAAGAAAATTTTTTAGCCATGGTTGAAAAAGAATCGCCAAAATTTTCGCCAAATTGAATATTTTAACGCCAAAATTATATTTTTATCGCAATTGGCGGAAATGGCGATCGACAGCGTGAGCGCTGTCAATAAAGAACTAGAACATAGAAAACATACATTCTGCAACCTCAACCAATATCCTGAACAGTTAGTCAAGAAAGTCATCAACACCGCTACCAGCAATGAACCTAAACCAGCTAAGACTAAACAAGATTCACAAATTCGCATCTCTATTCCATTCCACAACAAGCTATCCTACCAGATCCGGAGGCTCCTTAAGCCAGCAGGAATAGACACTAGCTTCTACACTGGTTCTACAATAAAAGATATCCTCAGCGCAAATGGTAAATGCCGACCAACTATACCTCTTCAACCAAAGGGATGTGTGTACCAGATTACCTGCTCCTGCAAGAAATTTACATAGGGGAAACTAAACGGCCATTAGATATCCGTCTCAGCGGTAAATACCCTTAATATCAATATCAATCAAATGAAAACTAGAAGATTAATGGACATCAACCAGAACTTAACAGAGACAGTGGTTTATATATCCCCAGAGCCTATGATGAATTAATAAAAACAAACCAAAACTAATAATTAACATAGACTTTACTCTCATATATATTCTTAGTGCCTTTTACTTAGTTCAAGTAATACAGTTTAATGTATTACACTTATAGCTTGTTACAATTATATGCAGCACATAATTGTTATAGTAACATCAATTCATTATATCAATATGATATTTATTAAGTTTCTCTGTAGCCTGTTAACACATAAATATTTGCATACAGTTTCACGGCGAAGTATTATAATCACTAGAGTTAATCAAATGGCCTCGCTATTTATCTATTGTTGTGGTAATTTATATACATCAAGGGTCATAACCTTATATTAATCAGTGGTTTCCATCTATGTGTATATTACAATTAGATGTTTATGTTAATCCATATGGTTTCATTAATTAGAACAAGGGTTTTCCTAATTATGGTTTCATTGAATGTTGTGATTGTACATAGGGTTTTGCTCCTGTTTGCTCACTACACTTATTATTTTAGCGTTTTCCGAGATTCTATCCGGATTATCGCCCTTATTGTTGAAATTGTTTGACGTTCTAACATCTGACGTCAACTGGCAGACTATCGCCATTGAAGAGACGACCATTGTCAAAATCGGTCGCATTATTTCTGTTACCTCTTTTTTTTTTCAAATCATTTTTAGTGAAGCCTGTACCATAACAGGCCGGGAAATGTACAGCGCAGTGGACGCTTACGGCTGGCCCCCGGATCCATTCACTTGATTTGATATTTTCCGCAGGTTAATCTTATAGGTTTTTGTTTTTCGTGTAGTGCGGTCCTCCTGCACTTACTAATAGTATATATATCTCATTCCTTCTATCTGCGATATCACTTCTGTGGAAGCGGACGTTAAAACACCAGGTAGTAGTAGTAGTATCTGTATCAGTATTGTGCTTGATAACGACAAGAGAATCATTGTTGAAGCGTAGCCTTAATAGAAATATAGTAATTGTTATCCATATAACTTTTGTGTTTATTTTTTTAAGGTCTTCTTCAAGTTTTACTAGTACAAGTCAAGTCCAGAGACAAACAGTTTGCACAGATTAATTATAAGGTAATTGAATTGAGTTTCAATTGCGGGCGTAACTCGGCAACCAAGTTGGTTGGAAATTCTACAATTCCTACACCCACTCCATCCCCAATTACCCAAAATAAGAGAATTAGCACACCTACATGTACCTGTAATACTGAAGTAGTAAAACTGGAACAATTCTCTGAAAATAACTTTACTAGATTTGAAATTAAAGTTAACACAATTTGATTAAAGGTATCAGAATGTCCTTTCACTTTGAAATCTATCTAAGGTCTGATGTCCAAAGAGGGGTTTAGTTGGAAAGAAAACTTGCTTGTAACCACCCCAAGATTTGGGCACTAAGAAAACAGTACATTAACAAGCCAAGTTAAAGGAGATATGTTATTACAGACCAGTTGCAAGTAAAACTAGTGTCAGTTTGTTAGGTTAATGGTGCACATTGCTCAATACACTCTATTACTTGACATAATAAAACCTATAAAATATTAAAATTCTGTTTCGCTACATTAGTATTACTGAATAAATGATATATGCTCCAGTAGACATAAAGTGATCCAGATGAAGTAATAATATTGACATTCCGTTTAGTTATTTATCATAAAATCTCTCATATGTTCGCTACATGCTTCACGATTCATTAAATGTATTTTACAGGTACAAGCGAAAATCAATCAATAGGATTAAAATACAGATCGATATTTCGTTTCGTTTTTCTATACTTTCGTATCCGATTTTAAGTTGGAATTCGATATAAGAGGCGAAATTGCCCTTCTAGCGCACTGTATGGCGTATTCCCGTCTTCATTAGCCCAGTTCGGAGTAGAACAGTATGGCGCTAAACCCCACTTTATATCATTACCTGGGAGGTTGGGATGGCCTAGTGGTCTAGAGTGCCGCGCTTCGACCTCTGGCTTGCGGCTGTGGTTTCGATACCTGGTGTGAGCGTATGTGGCATGGAGCTAGGGGCGCCTTCTCAACCTCGTGGGTTTCCTCCAGGCAGTCCGGTTTCCTGCCACTGATAAAGACCCCTTCGCGCAAGCGAAAAATTGAAATAAAATTGAAACCATATGTTAGTCTCAAAATGACCTAGTTTGTGTCGAGTGGACGTTAAACCCCATTTCTCTCTCTCTCTCATATCATTACCGGGAACATGTACATTTAATTACCAAGTACACATGCGTATAAATTCCGCGTTATTAATAATCTACAGTTAACTGTTGCTATTCTGCTGACAATTTTCTTAAGAGATGGTTCTGGCACTAAAGGCTTATGGCAGTGTCAATGTATTACACACCTTGGACAGAGGTCCCTTATGTCTTGTGGTCCTGGCGCGATGGTGCCTACCAAGCCTTTTGGTAAATTCGACACTAAGGAGATAAACAATTAGGGTGTTATTGTCCAATAGACATATCCTGAGATCAATAGGACCCAAGACGCCTTAGTTTCGCTGGTTCTAAGGTAAAATCTCAGGACATGTCTATTAGACAATAACACCCCTCTAAATGCGAAACAGGAAGTGCTTATCGACATTGTAACATGCTTTTTCAGGATTTCGAAAGAACTTACTAAAATAGAGGGGTGTTATTGTCCAGTGTCTAATTGACCAACCAAAACACAAGATTCACCCTTAAGCGTGTTACATTGCTTTATTGTGTCACTTCCCACTGTAATGCCTTCTCTGGTTCTGCCACTTTCCACTGTAGATGCCTTCTCTGGTTCCGCCACTAATTCAATCATCTATAAGACTGCTGCAATGACGTTGTATAGATACTGATGTTTGTCGATATAAATTATGATAATTGGAATGGACAAATAAAGTATTCAAGAAGCAATAGGAGACGAAATCTAGCCTAACATGACCAACCTTGTAGTAGTGTTGATATTAGTAGGATGTATGGTCTGGGTAGTTTCATCAAACTACGTACAGCTTTATACAGATAAAATTGTTACATTTAATGCAACTACCACGTCACATTCAGATAGTTCATTAGGTTGTTCTCTAGCATGTCAACTAAATCATCCCTGTGTTTCGTACTCCTACCATCCAGGGAGAGCTCGATGTTATCTTTACGATAGAGTTATTCATCCAGTAGACAACACAAGTCTTGATGAAGGCATCCAAACATTTACTTCTGAATTTGGTAAGTTACACATTCTCGCACTAGTAACTTTTACAAACGACTTTAATCAGTAAGTTTATTTTGCTAACTTTATAATCAATTCTGCCTTATAGTTTATCAACACCATGTCAAAAATAAATAGTTTGGTCATCACTAATTGTTCTCCTGTAGCTATTCGTTACGCATCGTTCTCTGTCCGTTGCTGGATTGGCTTCTGATACTTGGGCTTTTGAGGGAGTGTGTGCAACATGACACCCCTTCGGTTTACCATGGGGTCCCCCCTTTGCAAAGTGATTTATGGTATTAAAAACGGTGATAGATACGTTTGTCACACAATTAGTTTTCCTGCAATATTCTGATATGCACTTGTTAATTGGGCAAAATAAAATCGTGAACCATGACGTAACGTTATGTAAACATATTTTATACAATCTGGAATTTTGTTTCAAATTTAACAATTTTGTTACGCAGGTAACGATTGGTTGTAAATCGGACTACTGATCAATCATAATTTGCAACCGAAATTTGCTTCCACCAAAGCAGTGTATAGTGGGATTAGTTCAAATCAAACGATACACTGCGAGGAGCATGATAATTATTTCTATGTTAAAATTATAATTGGAACGTTTTAAACCAGTTCCATCACATGTGTGATAATGGCTGACATCTTCAATCAGATATGCTCTGTGCGCTTTTCAGGTGACGAGAATATAGCTTTACATAAACCTACTGCCCAAAGTTCAACTTATCAAGGATTTGTGTCATCTTTGGGTGTTGATGGAGACAAATCTATCGCATTCCATACTGAGGTAAACGCCTGGTGGTGTGTGGACCTTATGGCTGTTCATGAAATGAAGTGGCTGATTATGTACAACAATTTTTTTCAAAGTAAGTTGCAATATACATATAGAAAGAGAGAGAGAGATAGAGCTTAAAGTCCACTTGACACCAACACATGGTTCAGTTTTATTTCAATAATTCGCTTGTGCGTTGGGGTTTTTAGCAGCGGGAGGAAACCGATGGACCCGGAGTAAACCCACGAGGTTGGTCAGGCGACCCTACTCACTTGACTTAATGACACACCTTATGATACAGCGCGCATGCGCTAACCATTTGGCCATCCAACTCCCAGAAAGAGTTACAGGCGTACGATTGAATATAATTAAGAAGACGAAGCCACCAAGTCCGCTTTAAATATTTCCATATGGTTATTTTGTTTATGTATTAAGGATTGTACATTATCTATTTTAAAGTCATGCTATAAACAATAAACACCGTCACATTAAAATTACATTATGTAAGATTTAGATAAAGAACTCGCCATTCTTATTATAATAGTTCGAAGGTAGATCATGTGAAATGAATAAACATACATTATGCAAGAGCTAAATCTGATTATTGCAAGTCTTTAGTTAGGCTTCAGATGTCATTGAAATTATAAATTAGATCTTTATTTACACAACAAGCGCAACATCATCTCTGTAGACCCACGGATGGCTTGGATTCAGCTTGGATTTAAACGGGATTTCGTTAACTAATTTAATTTTTAAATGGCGTCGTGGGCGGATTTTAACCGTTACGTTGACGTCATACTCCCAGATCGAGGCTAAATGACAGAGTGTACAAAGCAAGGCCCTAACTAATGACATCTAAACTATTTACAATACAATAAACTAAACACAGATAATGACAAATTATACAATTCTTGGAGATCATGTCTTAATAATATCAATAAAAATATTTTTATTTCCCCAATAGGCAAGACGCCCCTGGTGTATACCTATAGATGTATCATAATTGCATTATGATGTTATGTCCTATATTCAAAAAAAAAAAAAAAAAAAAAAAACACAACACAATTTATATGGAAAACAATCACTGGTTTATACACATATAGCACGACGTTTCGACAAGTATTCTCTTATCGTTATCAAGTACAAATAATAAATTAGTAAACTAAAAGGTAATATTCAGTTGATTTAACGCGTGTCCAGAATACAAGTAAGATGAAAATTTACCGTCTCGCCCATTTTGTCCAATTGTTATAAAAATTCAAAAAGGTAAAACACAAATTTGGATATGATGACAGCAGACAAAAGACAGCGAGATTATGTAGGTGGAGTTAACGCCTGTCAATCAAACGGTCAGCCATACTAAGAATCGGTGAAGATGGAATTCAATCCCATTCATAGTCAAACATTACATTGGTAGTATCTATGTTCAGAATAAAGTAATTTGACTGAAATTTTCAATGTATTCTTCTTTCATCATCTTTTTTTGAACTATTATAGCAAGAATGACCAACTCCTTACAAAAATCTCCCATAATGTATCTTTAAATTATTACTCTATTGCGAGCCAAAATAATAACCTTTGAAGGTTTGACAAGACGGTGCAATAATTTCAACCACGGTACTTGTTGTTCGAAGCTAAGTCTTGCTCCTCCATGTCTAGGTTAAATCAAAACACGGCTGAACTGTTCTAATCTATTTAATATCGAGATATACGATGCCAAGAAGAGTTGATTTTGGCCTGGATTAGTTAATTAATGTCAAATTAATAACTTAGAAAACATTTCACGCATAAAGGAGGACATGCCATAGGCAAGTTAAGCTCTGGCATAATTTATGATCAGGCCTCTCTAATAAAAACTGTTTTTTGTCGCCGTCGGACGGACCATGATGGCATTGGGTTTAATTTCCTGCTGCACTCGGCAGACCTCGGTCGGTACCTTACACCTAGCCTCGGTTGTATGGCGAAGTCCGCCATTAGGCCTGCTTGATTTGTCCACCGATAGGCGAGCCGGTTTCTACATGGCATGGCGTATGCCGGTCAGGTTACCGCAATGAAATGAAATGGAGCTTAACGTCCTATAGTTCTCCTCCTAAACTAGGCTAATGAAGACGGGCATACGCCATACAGTCGGGTATGAGAGGAATTTTGCCAGGACAGCGGCACTACGGCCTACTCTTACATCGAATTCAAACTGTCAAGGGATCTTTGACGTGTACGCCAGTGTGTACACGGGACATCTGCTTTTCGTACCACCCGAACGACTAGACAGCTGTCGTCATCAGTGTGACAGTATTGTGTCTTGGAGTCGAGTTCTGGAGGACAGCTCTGGTTTAAACTTCATACAATAGTTTTTATTCTTCTTTAAACATGTACATTACTTTTACTACAATACTTATGTTAACAGGGGTCTTTGCTATGGAGATAGGGGCGCCTTCTCAACCTCGTGGGTTTCCTCCGGGCACTCCGGTTTCCTCCCACGGCTAAAGACCCCTACGCGCAAGCGAATAATTGAAATAAAATTGAAACCATATGTTAATCCCGAAATGACCTGGTTGTGTTGAGTGGACGTTAAACCCCATTTCTCTCTCTCTCTCTCCAAGCCACATACGCTCACACCAGGGATCGAATCCACAACCGCAAGCCAAAGGTGACCAGCCAGCTACAGGTCGAATTGTGACACTCTAGACCACCAGACTATCCCGACCCCCCATTCCAAAACGGATCTATGTCCAGCCTTGCATTCTTGATACCACACTCATGCACCGTAACCTGATTGGTCAGTATCCGGTCGTGGTGGTTTAATACACTGGACGGACAGATAGCTTTTGACCAATCCACTATTTCAGATTCCAGATTCAGAGGTTGCAGCTGGTCATTATATAATAAAAGATTAAGCTTCCAGTGCAGATTGCTTTACCATTTAAAGATCTTGCGAAACGCATGACTCCTAACGACTTTTGTATGTTTGTTAGTCCTGTCATGCTACTGCCATTGTTTGATTCCCTGCGACTCGTCTGTTATCCGTGTGATAAGGTTGCTAATTGATTTCAATGATATATCCTCAATTGTGTAACGTTAGGCCTTCCGTCCTGCATCACTGACAAGGCCAATGCAGGGATTGAACACCAGACCTCTGGGCTAGCGAGCCAGCGTCTTACCCACTTAGCCACCTTGACCCCCCCCCACTTCTTGCGTGAAATGCAAATTAGGTCTTTATTTATTTTATTATTGATTCTGTTTTTTAGACACAATTCTTAAAAACAGGATTAGAGGATTTGAGATATGGTTAGCAGCAAGCGGTGGCTGTACTCAGACTGGTTTCGATAATTCAACACTGTGTCACAAAGATACAATTAGTCCAGCACAGAATGTCTACACAATCCACAACTGTTCTCAACCAAACACACAGTTTGATGCACGATATGTTTTTATTTATCAATCATATCTTCTTCATTTATATGAGGTTGAAATTGTTCCTTGGAGTTGTTTGGCTTGAGTTGGAGTCGTAGCCAAAGTTCGGGTTTGTGCAAAAGAAACAGGGGGTTGGGTGGCCGGATGAATAGTGCGAGCGCTTTGCACCATAAAGTTTGTGATTGAGTCAACTGGTGTCGTTTCGATTCCCTGGTTGTACGTGACGCGGAGTTGTGTCGCCTGTCTAACCTCGTGGGCTTTCTCCTGATCCTCCCACTGTTAAAGACCATTGCGCGAAAGTGAATTATTGTAATAAAATTGAACAATCTGTTCGTCCCCAAAAGACCTAGATTGTGTCGAGTGGACGTTAAACTTCACTTCTCTCTCGCAAAAGAAATAAAATAAAATATCAACCTGAACGAGAAGGTTAAAGGGAAAATCCAGGGAATCAAGGAACAGATTCGATACTCTTGATTCATTACTTCACCGGAACAAACATATACTTGAAATCAAATGAACAATTGCTAGTCTCGGTCATCCAGAACCTCATATAGGTCATTTCGGGACTAACATATGGTTTCAATTTTATTTCAATAATTCCATTGCGCGTAGGGGTCTTTAGCAGTGGGGGGAAACCGCAGGTCCCGGAGTAAACCCACAAGGTTGGACAGGCGACCCTATTCCTTGTCACGTACAACCGGGGATTCGCAACCACGCCAGTTGACTCAATGACATGCGTTATGACACAGCATAATCGCAGCGTGGTTTCCCATTGCTTGTTGCATGCAATACGTGGGAGGGGTGGGGTGACAGCGATCGTGTCGCTTTCCGTCCAAATTGTCCCTCATAGCATACTTTATGGCGTGTGCCCGCCTGCATTAGCCTAATCGGTGCACCCTAGGTATCCCTAGCATTCTTATTCCGTTTCCACCATTTCAAATTATCTGCCCCTGGCCTTGATATAGGGGATACTCGATTCATAGTCCAGAACGTCTCGAATCGACAGAATTATAATCGAGTGACGCGGAATTCAGTCCTGTCAAAGTTCTGTCAGTCCCGATAGCTGAGGTGGAGTGAGTAGAATCGTGACGTATTCCCAGTAAAAAATATTTTCAGCTGCCATGATTGGCTGAAATATTTTTTATACAGTCGGCACATGCGTTGTCCTCCGAAATGCTCCTTTTCACTCGATTGAAGCCAGTTTTGGAATTTAATTCCGGAACTGTGAATCGAGCTATGGTCTACGAACCAATCAATAAACAGTCTTCATACCAGTCGTTTCGCGTTCGTTCTGATAAGGGTAGATAACCATATTCATGTCCATTTACTGAATGATTTATGTAAATAATGTATATATTTCTATTTCATTTATAGTTAATTGTATTATCAAAATGTGTAGTATGTTACGCTGATTTCAAGTATGTATAGCATCTATATATTTGCCTTTTGTTATTATTATTACTATTCATTCTTTGTCTTAAATGTTTCATTCTGTTACGTTTATTATTATTGAACTTATACACGGCAATTTGGTACTTAACCACTTTTCAACGATATCACACTAAAACCCCCAGAATGCCTCGTGCGGCATTTCTGTCCAAAATCTCTGTCGAAACGACGTAAAAAAAAAATACCTCGTTGTCTGGAGTTCAAAAACGAGGTTTTATAAATTGTCCTGTTTTTGGAACGAGGTATTTTGTTCAAAACGAGGTTTGTTAAAAATGCCTCCTTTACTAAACGTGTTTTTTCAAGATAGTTATTAGCGATATTTGCTATCAGCCATTTTGTAAAAATTAAAATTTATGTTATTTAATACGAAAATAAAACTAGTCCAAACTATGATATACATCTAAAAAGTGTTCAAAATTTACGACTTGACACAATATCATCACAACAATTCAACATGGCTTCCTTCTGGGACCGGCATTTTTAATTAGACTGTAGGGGCATGCTCTAGTTCCGTATATTGTGTATAAATCGCAAGGCATGAGCTGGGATGGGTCTGCCCTTGACAAGAATGTCCTGTATTTGACATCCTGCACGCATGCGTGTAGATTCCTAGTTATTAAACTACAGATGAAATGGGGTTTAACGTCCACTCGACAGAAACTAGGTCATTTCGGGACTAACATATGGTTTAATTTTATTTCAATAATTAGATTGCGCGTTCTGTCTTTAGCAGTGGGAGGAATCCGGAGGACCAGGAGAAAACCCCCGAGGATGTACAGGCGACCCTACCCCTTGTCACGTACAACCGAGGATTTGAAACCACGCCAGTTGACTCAATGATAGACTTTATGATACAGCGCGCACGTGCTAACCATTCGCCCCCCCCCCCTCAGATAACTGTTGACATTCTACTGATAATTTTCTTAAGACACGGTTTGTGTACTCAAGGCTTATGACAGTGTCAAAAGTATTACACACGTTGGCCAAAGGTCCCGTATATCTTGCGGTAAATCCGACACTTACCGTGTTATATTGTCCAATAGACATGATTAACCAATCAAAACGCAAGATTCACCCTTAAGCGTGTTACAATGATTTATTGTGTCACTTTCCACTGTAGATGCCTTCTCTGGTTCCGCCACTAATAAAGGTTTTAATCATTTATAATACTGCTGTGATGCCGTTGTGTACATGTATAGATACTGATATTTGTCAATATAAATTATGATAGAAGTCGCACATCAAGACAGTAAAACAGTGGATGTTGAACAATTTAAATATATAGTGATAGATACATTCTTTCATGGTGTGTCAAAAATTGGAACATACGATTACATCATGTGTACCTATTTCAAGAATACTCATGATGGCAGATAGCCGCCATGTTTAATACTACGCTCGTCTCTCAGAGACGAAAACTTAATTCGCTATAAATTGTAAAATATTTTACCTTTGTTAGGTTACAATAGTTCTAAACATAAACATTTGCTAAAAATTTGCAAAAGAAACAGTATAAATATTTGAAACTGGGGGGTCAACCAATTTACTCAAAGTTCTACGTTGCAACATCCGCATAACTCCCACGAGTCTATTTATATCTAAAAATAGCACAGACTCTTCACAGAGTGAAATGAAAATAGTAACAAATTCAAGATGGCTGCGCCCATGGAAGAAGGTTTTTTAGCAGCTGTACAGTTTTCTAAAGCTAATTTAGGCGTCACTACGATTAAACTTAAAGATAAACAAATAGAAACATTGAAAGCTTTATATAATGGAGAAGATTGTATAGCTATATTACCTACAGGATATGGAAAAAGCCTCATTTTCCAACTTTTACCGTGGTTTTTGCAGTATAGATCGTCCATGAAAAGCTCAGCTATTGTTATTGTTGTATGTCCACTGAACAGCATTATGCAGGATCAAGTGGTAAGTAGTCACTTATATTTAATTTCGATTTAAATTGTGATCATAAAGTTTTGTAAATTTATTTTAACTCAAGACTGTGGCCAGTAGGCAAGCCAGGATTCGGCTAGCCTCCCATGCTTACAAATAATGAAACAAATATTAATACTTAACGACTTTGATTAGTTTAATAACAAAGTATATATGGTGTGTGGCTCAGTCGGTAGAGCGTCTGACTGCCAGCTGCTAGGCGATTAGGTAATGTGGGTTCAAGTCCCCCTTGAGACAAAAGAATTTGTCTAATGCCACACACAGCCACGATCAGTGCTTGATAGGGCCTGTAGACCACCGGGGCACTATTACCAGATCACGTATTAACCCCAATCACTAAGTGTAAGTGTCTTAGACTAAGCCTACGTGGTCTATTATCTAGTATTCACTACGAATACGATAACAGCCAATACTTTCTTATGGATTGCCAGATCAGTGCTTGCACAAGTGACATCACTGTCGTTAGGGCAGTGTTACTATTAACAAGAAGATTTACTTGTATCGTTAGTTAACATTAATTATTTACATGTTTTCTCAGAATATTACTATTGGTATGACTAATGTTATTCAACTTTTTACTTGCACCTATTGTTATACTAATATTAATGCAATATTACTGTCTAAGAAATTGTTTGGCAATAAAAATTACCTAATGATTTTGACACCACAATATCATTGGGACAAAGCCGTCTTGAATCCAGCACAGTGAGTCAGTGACCCCTGTTTCAAATTAGCCTGATACCAGAAGCTGCAGTGGGATGTTAAACACAATGCAATATATCAATCCAGCATGGCGTTGGGCATCACCTATCTGAAAAAAACATGTTTCCTGTGCACACTGCACAAGCATATTTCTTTAAAAGAAGTCTTTAAAAATACAATCTCAGTGTGACTGTGACTAGTTGTTGATTTAGTTTTGTTGATTCAAATAATAATTAAGCAATCTAAAAACAATGTCACAGTAAAATTTAGAATATAAATATGTGCTATAGTATTATATGTTCAGTTGTGTCAATACTGTATTTAATTGTACATTTTTATTGTACTCATGAAAATCGCACCTTTATTTCAGGAGAGTTTGGTAGAGAAAGGGATCAAAGCTTGCTTTTTAAATGTTACCTCGTCAGAATTAAATGTTGGAACAACATATGAACTTGCTCCATCAGTTGACCAAAATGAAGAGGGAGATGAAGTTACTGATGAGACTAGTGTGAGTGTGTTCTGCGAGAAAAATGTATCCATGACCGATTTAAAGAATGGTGTATATACTATTGTGTATGCGCATCCAGAAACACTTATTTCAAATAAAGTTATAGGAAGACTATTGCGATCTAAAGTATATAAAGAGAGGGTTGGCTGTATTGTTGTGGATGAGGTACATATGGTTGCAGAATGGTAAGTTTTTTTTCCTTTAAATTTTTATTACTGATTTGCCTAGGTTTATGGGCTAGAGATCTGATACCCTCCATATTTGTACACACTTTTAAAACAGAAAAAGTATTGATATGTAAATTTTCACCCCACAATTGCCAGTTGCCACCCAAGTTAGACATGTCTTATATACGGCATATATACAGACAAAAAAGAAACCCTGCATCTAACCCAAACAACAATGCCGATGTCTCTCTATTTATAATACACTGGGCTCTTTCCGTATTGAGTGCTTTATACAGAAACGCATGCAAGGTATGCTTACTATCCTAGACTACCTGATACAGTCTGTGAGTGTCCGTGAATTGAGATTAACATCTTTTTAAAATTTGAGCATTCCTTGTTGGCACATCAATTTTTATTTCCCATGAACAAGTATTATACATTTTTAAATAACAATGTTAATAAAACAACAGTTTTCTAAAATAACGATTTATTAACAGTTTCAAGTCTACATTTTAATTAGTGCTTCTACGATTAACCGGTTAACCGCTAACCGTTCTAAGCTAGATGTTAATCGGTTAGGATTGGTAGGTTAGGTTAACCGAATGTACAGATTTTTATGACATTTTTTATGAAATTACAAATCTTATATGAAAGTAAAAGTTAATTCAAGAATATAATTTTGCTGAATTAGGCTTTGTTAGCTACAAAAATAGGTGTTGAATAGAAGACATAAAACACATACAAGAAATTTAACCAAAAAGGATAAAAAAGCAAACAAATATTATTTTTTTTACCATTTACTAACCGTATTCGGTTAACCGTCAAACCGGTTTTATTTTGTTAGGTTATTCGAATAGTGAAAATTACTAACCGTAGGAGCACTAATTTTAATATCAAGTGTAAATATCAATAGCATTTAATATTGAATATAAATCAAGTAATACTCTTTTTTTTCAGGGGAAATGATTTTAGAAAAGCCTTTGGACGATTATCGGAAATAGTAGCCCTTTTTGGAGATGCCTTGCATTTAGTTGTAACTGCTACTTTAACAGAGACTAAAGTATCAACTTTATCTGACAATCTACAGTTGAAGAAACCAACTATTGTGAAAATGAATCCTGACAGGGAAAACATCTTTATAGAGAAAAGGACAAGGCTACCCAACTTAAAAAAATACGAAAAATTTGATGACATAATTAGACCATTATGTGTGGAGCTAATGGAACAAAAGAGCCAATTCCCAATGACACTAATTTATGTTGATGGACTGGAGTCCCTTTATTATTGTTATAATTATGTAGACAAATATATGGGTGACAATGGATATTTGCCAGACAGTGAGCAAATCCCAGAAAATAGAATATTTGCTCAATACCATTCAAAATATACCAATTTGCTGTAGTACATGACTATATTCTTCCACAAATTTTAAACATAATTCTAAATATTTGGTGACTGTATGGTTCCTTAAATTTGTTTCAAAACAAAAATAAAATCCATAAAAGTTATGATTTATCCATACTCTGAGTGAATATTGTTTTATGGCACGTTGACGCTGTAAATCAGGTCAATTTGGACCAATCCAGGACTGCATTGACTTGACGCTGAGGAGGGGCGATGGACCTATTCTACTATCTAACCCTGGTGCACTGAGATAGCTCTGGCTCGATCACAAGGGATTATTCATACTCAATAAACTTAAGATGATCACCCCCACCTAGGCCTAATACCACAAAATGAATAAAATGCTTTACCTGAAAATAATTGTTTTCTACTTTTAACAACAGGGTTTTGAATTTCTATTTTCTCATCTGTGGATAATTTCATTTTTTCTACTGATTTTACAATGAAATCAACAGTAGTCTGTCTCTTTTTCCTGGAGCCACTAGAGGAACCAGGATTACTAATACTAGTTGCTAGCTGTCTTTTGAAACGTAAAGTAATATTGCAAAAATGTTCCCTGGCGTTTTTACAAAACTCTTTGTTATTTGTTATCTTCAAACGACATGATTTGCAAATATAATAAATTGACCTTTCCTCTTCCGATATCTTTTCTCCGACAATATTCTCAATGTCATTTAGAATGTCTAGTTTCGATACAGTCAGTCCGGAAATTTTTGTGAGCCGTTTAATGTCTTCAATTCCATAAAAACAGCACTGTGGTTGTGCTGCCTTTTTTGGTGTTGAAGAAAACATTTTTCAATGTTTACTGTTGTACTTTCAGTTTTTACCACGTGATGTCATAATGAAGCTACGCACTTCCGGTAAAAAGTGGGTTTTCTTTTAAGCTAAAAATAGATCAGTTTAAAAGTAGTGCGACAGTAAACAAGATGGCCGCCATCTGCTATCGTGTTTGATCTCGGAGATCTCGGAGTAGTCAAGCACTGATGTGTCGTATGCAATTGGAATGGACAAATAAAGTATTCAAGAAACAATAGACGACGAAATCTAGCCTAACATGACCAACCTTGCAGTAGTGTTAACGGTAAACGTTAAATTCTGCGTATACACTTATACTTAATAAAAAAACACCAAAAGTCTATATTCACAGCTTTATATAATATTCCATAATACTATTCTTCAAAATGTCAATTCTATCTATTTTCTACAAAGTTCTATTCTACTAATAAATTTGGTAATTGGTAAACTGCGATTCGACTAACTATACTGCGATTCAACTCAATATACTGCGATTCAACTCAATATGCTGCGATTCAACTCAATATGCTGCGATTCGACTATGCTGCGATTCACTACAATAAAGAAATAACGACATATTATCTAACTATTCATACAAATTCAACCGTTTCCTTTACTACTTTCGATTTGTTTACATGTGGGCTTTAAATGTAGTTGTCTCCCTTGAATACATTCCTGTCTCCAATTTAAGTAGGCTCAAATTACGCTATGGCAGGATCCCCCCCCGCCCCACAAGGTACCACAAATAACGGGCAATTAGAGCAACCAACTACGACCCATTTATTAATTTACATTTTTTACCATAAAAACTAAATGAAAATACATCTAAAGATCTACAAATGATTCTCTAAATCTACTTACAACTAATGGTGCTATTTTCAACTCTATTCTATTCATCAATTCTTACAAATTCTACAAAGTATTTAAGAGTACTTAAAAAAATGCTAAGGAATTCTACAAAAAATGGCGTCACGCTGCTTAGCATGATGGGAGTTTGGAAGGAACTTTTTAATTAATATATTCATGTAACCTTTGACTTGTGATAACAAAAAACATTAACATAGAAATCATTTCAACATTCCGCCCGGCATGAACAATTATAATCAATAAAATTGTTCATAACAAATAATAACAATTCACAAGAAATGTCATTCTTAAATATAAGTCCTACTGGTTAATTTCAATTTATCAAACAGTTCCTTTAAATTATCTTAAGTTTTCTTAAATCTCACAATCACTGGCTTCTAACAAACACATTTTGTTGATTGGTCGTTTATAAGTGGAATCCTTTGTTTTCACTTCAGCACTTCTAACGAATCCATCTGATCCGGGGTAAACATTTATAATACGCCCTAATGGCCAACGGTTTCTCGGAATATTATCTTCTGCCGAAAGCACGATATCATTTACTGATAAGTTTCGATGTTCCTTCTGCCATTTCTGTCGTTGTTGTAATGATGGTATGTATTCATGTAACCATCTCTTCCAGTAATGATTTGATAGTAATTGTACCTGTTTCCAACGCTTTCTACTGAATTTGTCTCTTTCGTCTATAATGCCAAATGGTATCAACATTGATGGTCTAATATTTAAAAAGTGGTTTGGAGTTAATGGTTCTAAGTCCTTTGGGTGTGCAGAATTAATAGTTAATGGTCGGTTGTTGGCTATACTTTCTGCTTCTGTAAAGACTGTTTGTAAAATTTCTTCATTAAATGGTTCCTTTCCTAATATCGTTTTCAAACTTCTCTTCACTACCTTAACTAAACGTTCCCATACTCCTGACATGTGTGAAGCAGTTGGTGTTTGAAATAACCATTTACATCCACGTTGCATCAATTTATCACTGACCTTCTTATTATTCAATTGTTGAATAGCTTCGCGAATTTCTTTTTCAGCACCTACAAAGTTTGTACCATTATCAGTTCTTATTTCCTGTACATGTCCTCTTCTATTCAAGAACCTCATTAGAACCAATATAAAATCATCAGTTCGAGTGACTTTGCCAGTTCTAGATGTACTGCACGGGAATTAACTTCCTCTTCCTCTCTTAACCAAGAACGGACCAAAATAGTCTATTCCTGTATACGTAAAAGCAGGTTCATATGGTACAAGACGACTTTGTGGTAATTCAGCCATTTGCTGGTTCAATAAAGGACCAAATTGTTTCTTACATTGAATGCATGATCCAAGTATTTTCTTAATTGCAATTCTACCCTTCACGATCCAATATTTCTCTCTTAAAATAGAAAGAGTTTGTTCATTTCCACAATGTCCATTACTTTCATGCACGTTTCTAATTAGAATGTCTGTTAAATGTGACTTTCTTGACAGTATTATTGGATGCATGTCATCTTCATTAATTGGGGCCTTTGAAATTCGTCCACCTACTCGTAATAAACCACCTATCATAACTGGTTTTAATTTCACAATATGACTCGACGTCTTAACTGTAGGCTTGGTTTTTAAGGTGCGTATTTCTTCTGAAAAATTTCTTCTTTGTTCAAGGGATATAACTCTTCTTTTAGCTCGTTCGCTTTCTTCTAAAGTAATAGATTTTTCCATCTTTTTCCTTTCCAACCTGGGTAATTTTAACCAATCTACAAATTTCGAAATCCAAGCGACACTACGAACAAGGGTATTCACGTTCGAAAATCTATTTACTAAATTTTCGGTCAATGATTCGACCGGTTGAAACAAATTAAAATTCACCTCTTTCTTCAATTCAAGTTGATCAGCAGAAATGAGTTCCACTTTAATCTTCGGCCACTTATCTTCCGTCTCAAATAAAAATTCTATACCCTTAAGCCATCGACTTCTATTTTCAAATTTATTCACTGGACGTGTACATTCGTCTGCAGGATTCAACACACCTGGACAGTGTCGCCACTGATCGGGTGTCGTCGCGTCCCTTATTTCAGTGATTCTATTAGCAACATAAGTCTTAAATCTCTGAGATTCATTGTTGATATAGTTTAAAGTGATCATGGAATCTGACCAAAATATTACCCTTGAAATGTTTAGTTCAAGTTCTCGTATTAAAGATGTATACATTCTTACAGACAATAAGGCACTCTGTAATTCTAAACGTGGTATACTAATTGTTTTTAACGGAGCGTTTCTACATTTTCCTATAATGTATGAACAATCGATGTCACTATTTGGATAAACTACTCTAAGATATGAAACTGATCCAAATCCCTTTTCTGAAGCATCGCAAAAATTGTGAATTTCTACTACACTATCATCATGATTAAATTGTGTAAAATAACACCTGCGTATACGGATTGTTCCCAAAGCCTCTATGTTCTTCTTCCAATTTAACCACGAGTCTAATATATCTCCTTTCAGCGGTTCGTCCCACTTAAATTTCTGTCGCCATAATTCTTGCATGATTAGCTTGCCTTGAATCGTTATTGGTGCAGCGAGACAAAGCGGATCAAATATGGAACAAATGGTGGATAGTACTCTTCTCATAGTATTCGATTTTTCATTCTGAACATTATCTAAATTAAATCTCAATTCATCTGATTCGACGTACCATCTTATTCCCAGAGCTCTCGAATTAGGCATATCAGAAACGTTCAAGTTTAATGACGGTAAGAGTCGCTTCTCACTTGATATGGCATCTAACATTCTTCTGTCATTACTAAGAAATTTAATAAGTTTAAAACCTCCTTTTGAACATAACTCGATTAATTCCAGGCCTAAGTTTACGGCATACTCGGTGGAGGGTAGCGATTTCAAAAGATCATCTACGTAGAAATTTCTTTCAATGGTTTTAATAGATTCTTCGCTAAAATTTTCTCTATTATCATCTGCGGTTTTCCGTAGGCAATAATTGGCAATGCAAGGCGAGTCAGACGCGCCGAATATATGTACAGTCATTACGTATTCTTCCGGCGATTCGTCCTTAGACCCACTCCACCAAAAAAATCTAAGGGAGTTTTGATTTTCTTCATCGACTTTCACCTGATGAAACATTCCTTCAATGTCGGCGGATAAGGCTATTTTATCTTGCCTGAATCTTATCATTACACCCATTAAATTATTTGTCTGTTCAGGACCCGAAAGCAAATGATCGTTTAAACTTGTGCCAGTACTTCTAGCGGCTGCGTCAAACACTATTCTAACTTTTCCCGGTTTATTACGATTAATTACCCCAAAGTGAGGTAAATACCAGGTTTTAGGGGGTTTTGTTTCTACTTCATTTTGTTTCAGCTTTCTTGCGAATCCCTTGTTGATATAGTCCCCCATCGTCTTAGAATATAATTCTTCGTATTCTGCATCTGCCTTAAATTTTCTCTTTAAGGTGTCCAATCGTTTCCGGGCTTCGATTTTATTATTTGGCAACGTTATTTCATCGTTAGACTGGTGGTCAGTCTTCTCCACACACCAAAAATTGGCCAGTCCTCTCAAAAAAAAAAAACGAAAAAAAAACGTAATCTCTAGAGACTGGGCAAATAGAGCTTCATTCTCATCTAGCAGGTCAATCTGCATTATGTAGGTCGTGTGACGTCGTGCACGTGATCACGACATATCTAACATCACGTGATAATAAACATGGCTGTCGACTAACTGGCAAACTGGTGTAGGTGCGAGATGTTTGTTGTGGATAACAGTTATTGTTATTTAGTGATACTTTAACGATCTAAGAATTTTGTTGACGGACAATATCTGTCGAATGAACGGATACAACGTAACGTAACGGATACATGTATTGAAATAAAAATGGAGCAGCCTCAAACGTCAGCGACTTTCCCGAACCACACGGCGGGCACAAAAAAACGTCTTTCTTTTGTAAATAAGCAGTCATTATTGACCTCTGATACTCCTTTGGATCCTTATAACCAAGAGCCGGTAAAACATTTGCAATCGCCTCGTCAATATCCGCTAATTCGGACATGATTCCACAATTACAACGGCGTGTGTGTGAAGCCGCGATAATCGAGACTTTATTTACAAATTCGTGTCACGTGACTCGGGGCTTGCTTGACAACTGTCAATCATTCCAAATAAGGAACAACGTAAAACGGGACAGGAACGCCCATTTTATTGTGAAGCTCGCAAATTGTCTAGTCTCTGGTGCTGGTTACAGGTTTACTCAATTTTTTTTTTTTTATACAAATGGAAACGAAAGTGTTGGTTTACTAAAAATTAATACTTTTATATAAATCGAAATGTAAAATAAATAGAAGAGACTGGGCCAGTCTATTTCATCGTATTTCCATAGAAGACCAGTTTCGTAATGTCCATCGTTTGTTATCCTTGTGTTGTTTTTAAGGAGAGTAACTGCTCTTCTATCTTCAATGGACATACCTATATCCTCATTTCCAACCTCCAACTGTGAGTCAAACGAATTTAATTTCTTCGAACCAAACGAGTCTAACTTCCAAAATTCTTCAACCCTTTGGTATAAATCATTGTCACGATTAAGAAAGTTTATGTTTATTTCTCTACCATTCGACGCTCCATTAATTGTTCCCGTAATGACCCATCCCAGAGGTCCCAGTTCGGCTTGTAATTTTCTACCCGGGTCATTTGTTTTTCTAATTTCCAATATTTCAAACGCATCTTCAAGATCCTTCCCAATAAGGATAAATATTTTCTTCAAATCCACATCAGGGAGATTAATATCGGCAAATTCTGGATATGAGGTAAGATCAATCTGTTTTGGCAACACTTTTTCATCAATATTTAAACTTTGCGATATCAGACCTTCTTCTACTGTTAATAATTTTCCTTCACCCGTAGCGGATTGCAACTGGAAACTGACTTGTTGAAATTCATCAGATCTTTGTTCTAGAACCGTGTTTACTGTAATCTGCTTACTATTGCCCCTTAAATTTAATATTCTTCCTACGTCACGACTTAACATTGTAGCTCTTGATCCATTGTCCAACAAACCATACGTAGTTAAATAATTTCCTTCTGGTGATATAATTCGGACGGCTACAACATGTAATAGTATGATTTTAACTAATTCGTTTTCTAATCGTGTGGCGTATTGTTCAATTTTTTTAATTTCATTCTGAGCTGGTGGCTTCCTCGGTTCTAAATCTCTAATTGGTGGATGGTTACTCTTATGTTCGTCTCTTAATATTCTTGGGTTATGTAGCAATGAATGGTGTTTTCTTATTGCGCTGCATTTACAAAATCCACTGCATCCGCAATCTTCTCGGCGATGATCTGACTGCAAACAGGCGTAACACAAATGTTTGCTTCTAACGAAATCCCATCTACGGTCTAACGAAGATTGTCTAAATTTCTCACAGATCCATATCCCATGTGGACCCCTACAAAAAGTACAAAATTTGACAGATTGATCAAAAGACTTATTTATATCTGTCGAAAACGATGATGTGTTTTTAATTGGATATTTCGGCCTGATAGTGTTATGATAGTATTTTTGTTCTGCACGACTCGATTCAGTAGCCTGAGGAGCGAATACAAATGCGGGATCGTTTTTAATTGATGCCTGTTTCTGTGTAAAATAAGCTATGTCCCTAAGTTTAGGAGTTGCGTTGTTCTGCCTTACCGAATAACAAAAATCGCCCCACTTATTAATCAGGTATGGGGGCAGTCTAGAGACAATCATTTTCAAATTCGACAAGGTACTCGCTTCCACTTCATATTCTCCGGTTAATTTCAATGTTGCAGCTTCTAATTGTTCGGCAAATTTGAGCAAACCTTTAAAATCAGAATTTCCTAACTCCGGTTCATTAATAAGTCCTGATAAGCAGGCGGCAGCAACGGTTGCTGGATGACCGTATCTTCCTTCTAAGGCAGAAATGACTGAATAGTAGGAGCAGCCAGATATTCTATTCAGTACGTCACGGGCTTCTCCAGCTACAAATTTCTGCAAGAATTCTATTTTTTGAGCATCATCTAATAAACCATCCTCAAGATGAGTGCGTATTCTTCCTCGAAAAACAGGATAATCTGCAGGATTACCATAAAACTTTATTGGATCAATAGCCTGTAACATTGACAATTTCAACATGACGACTTGTATTGGCGGTCGATTTTGTTCTTCTGTGTATTCGGACGGAGGTTGTATGACTGGTGCAAATTCTGCGGCATTAGCGTTTAGCATGTTTCTTGACTGATCAGCCCATGCAGCTACTCTATGCGGCGCTGATGTTTCTACTTCACCTTGATCACTGGTACTTCCTACACGAAATGTTGCATCATCCACTACCTGAGCTTGCGTTTCTGCTCGACGAGCATTTAATTGTATTTCAATATCTAATTTTCTCCTTTCCACTTCTGCCTCATATGAGGCCAGTTCTTCTGAATATTTAGCCACAACTTTTTTCACTTCTTCTTATTCTCGCTTAATTGCTTCTCTTAATCGCTCGGGGGATTTCACAGAAGTTGAATGAGTAATTTCACTCATTGTGGATTCACAATAGCATTAGTTTGAATAAAATGTTAACGGTAAACGTTAAATTCTGCGTATACACTTATACTTAATAAAAAAACACCAAAAGTCTATATTCACAGCTTTATATAATATTCCACAATACTATTCTTCAAAATGTCAATTCTATCTATTTTCTACAAAGTTCAATTCTACTAATAAATCTGGTAATTCGTAAACTGCGATTCGACTAACTATACTGCGATTCAACTCAATATACTGCGATTCGACTATGCTGCGATTCAACTCAATATGCTGCGATTCAACTCAATATGCTGCGATTCGACTATGCTGCGATTCACTACAATAAAGAAATAACGACATATTATCTAACTATTCATACAAATTCAACCGTTTCCTTTACTACTTTCGATTTGTTTACATGTGGGCTTTAAATGTAGTTGTCTCCCTTGAATACATTCCTGTCTCCAATTTAAGTTGGCTCAAATTACGCTATGGCAGGACCCCCCCCCCCACAAGGTACCACAAATAATGGCCAATTAGAGCAACCAACTACGACCCATTTATTAATTTACATTTTGTACCATAAAAACTAATTTAAAATACATCTAAAGATCTACAAATGATTCTCTAAATCTACTTACAACTAATGGTGCTATTTTCAACTCATTCATTAATTCTTACAAATTCTACAAAGTATTTAAGAGTACTTACAAAAAATGCTAAGGAATTCTACAAAAAATGGCGTCACGCTGCTTAGCATGATGGGAGTTTGGAAGGAACTTTTTAATATATTCATGCAACCTTTGACTTGTGATAACAAAAAACATTAACATAGAAATCATTTCAACAAGTAGTGTTGATTTTAGTAGGGTGTATGGTCTGGGTAGTTTCATCAAACTACGTACAGCTTTATACAGATAAAATTGTTACATTTGCTGCAACCAGCACGTCACATTCAGATAGTTCATTAGAGTGTTCTCTAGCATGTGAACTAAATCACCCCTTTGTTTCTTACTCCTACCATCCAGGGAGAGCTCAATGTTATCTTTACGATAGAGTTATTCATCCAGTAGACAACACAAGTCTTGATGAAGGCATCCAAACATTTACTTCTGAATTTGGTAAGTTTCACATTCTCGCACTAGTAACTTTTACAAACGACTTTAATCAGTAAATTTATTTTGCTAACTTTATAATCAATTCTGCCTTATAGTTTATCAATACCATGTCAAAAATAAATAGTTTTGTCATCACTAATTGTTCTCCTGTAGCTATTCGTTACGCACCTATCTCTGTCCGTTGCTGGATTGGCTTCTGATACTTGGGCTTTTGAGGGAGTGTGTGCATTCTTCCCGTTCAATCAAATCTATCCCATGTACAGCAACATGACACCCCTTCGTTTACCATGGGGTCCCCCCTTTGCACAGTGATTTAAGGTATTAAAAACGGTGATAGATGCGTTTGTCACACAAATAGTTTCCCTGCAATATTCTGATATGCACTTGTTAATTGGGCAAAATAAAATCGTGAACCATGACGTAACGTTATGTAAACATATTTGGTACAATCTGGAATTTTGTTTCAAATTTAACAATTTTGTTCGAAGGTAACGATTGGATGTTAATCGGACTACTGATCAATCATAATTTGCAACAGAAATTTGCTTCCACCAAAGCAGTGTATAGTGGGATTAGCTCAAATCAAACGATACACTGCGAGGAGTATGATAATTATTTCTATGTTAAAATTGTAATTGGAACGTGTTAAACCAGTTCCATCACATGTGTGATAATGGCTGACACCAATGTTGTCCGTCAATCAGATATGCTCTGTGCGCATTTCAGGTGACGACAATATAGCTTTACATAAACCAACTGCTCAAAGTTCAACTTATCAAGGATACGTGTCATCTTTGGGTGTTGATGGGGACAAATCTATCGAATTCCATACTGACAGAAACGCCTGGTGGTGTGTGGACCTTATGGCTGTTCGTGAAATGAAGTGGCTGATTATGTACAACAATATTCAAAGTAAGTTGCAATATATATATAGAAAGAGAGAGAAAAATAGAGCTCAAAGTCCACTTGACACCAACACATGGTTCAGTTTTATTTCAATGATTCGCTTGTGCGTTGGGGTTTTTAGCAGCGGGAGGAAACCGATGGACCCGGAGTAAACCCACGAGGTTGGACAGGCGACCCTACTCACTTGACTTAATGACATACCTTATGATACAGCGCGCATGCGCTAACCATTTGGCCATCCAACTCCCAGAAATAGTTACAGGCGTACGATTGAATATAATTAAGAAGACGAAGCCACCAAGTCCGCTTTAAATATTTCCATACGGTTATTTTGTTTATGTATTAAGGATTGTACATTATCTATTTTAAATTCATGCTATAAACAATAACACCGTCACATTAAAATTACATTATGTAAGATTTAGATAAAGAACTCGCCATTCTTGTTATAATAGTTCGAAGGTAGATCATGTGAAATGAATAAACATACATTATGCAAGAGCTAAATCTGATTATTGCAAGTCTTTATTTAGGCTTCAGATGTCATTGAAATTATAAATTTGATCTTTATTTACACAACAAGCGCAACATCATCTCTGTAGACCCACAGATGGCTTGGATTCAGCTTGGATTTAAACGGGATTTCGTTAACTAATTTAATTTTTAAATGGCGTCGTGGGCGGATTTAACCGTTACGTTGACGTCATACTCCCAGATCGAGGCTAAATGACAGAGTATACAAAGCAAGGCCCTAACAAATGACATCTAACTATTTAAAATACAATAAACTAAACACAGATAATGACAAATTATACATTACCTGGAGATCATGTCTTAATAATATCAATAAAAATATTTTTATTTCCCCAATAGGCAAGACGCACCTGGTGTATACCTATAGATGTATCATAATTGCATTATAATATTATGTCCTATATTCAGTTGATTTAACGCGTGCCCAGAATACAAGTAAGATGAAAATTTACCGTCTCACCCGGTTTGTCCAATTGTTATAAAAATCCAAAAAGGTAAAACACAAATTTGGATATGATGACAGCAGACAAGACAGCGCGATGTCATAGTTCTAAAAGGTCTTAAGTGTCAAAAATTGTTGGATTTAGTTTTTGAGATATGAGAGGAAAACCTATTTCAATCTCAATAACGCAATAAGGATATCAACATTTGAATAGCAATGTTTTTATGAAAGTTACGACCTTACAGTTCTGAAATTTTGCACAGAGAAGGCTCTAAACGTGATTAGTCATTATATGCAAAAAAGCTATTTGGGTCATAAGTGGCACTTACAACCTTCTAGAACTATGGCATCGAGCGAGATTATGTAGGTGGAGTTAACGCCTGTCAATCAAACGGTCAGCCATACTAAGAATCGGTGAAGATGGAATTCAATCCCATTCATAGTCAAACATTACATTGGTAGTATCTATGTTCAGAATAAAGTAATTTGACTGAAATTTTCAATATATTCTTCTTTCATCATCTTTTTTTGAACTATTATAGCAAGAATGGCCAACTCCTTACAAAAATCTCCCATAATGTATCTTTAAATTATTACTCTATTGCGAGCCAAAATAATAACCTTTGAAGTTTTGACAAGACGGTGCAATAATTTCAACCACGGTACTTGTTGTTCGAAGCTAAGTCTTGCTCCTCCATGTCTAGGTTAAATCAAAACGCGGCTGAACTGATCTACTCTATTTAATATCGAGATATTCGATGCAAAGAAGAGTTGATGTTGGTCTGGATTAGTTAATTAATGTCAAATTAATAACTTAGAAAACATTTCACGCATAAAGGAGGACATGCCATAGGCAAGTTAAGCTCTGGCATAATTTATGATCAGGTCTCTCTAATAAAAACTGTTTTTTGTCGCCGTCGGGCGGACCATGATGGCATTGGGTTTAATTTCCTGCTGCACTCGACAAACCCCAGCAGACCTCGGTACCTTACATCTAGCCTCGGTTGTATGGCGAAGTCCGCCATTAGGCCTGCTCGATTTGTTCACCGATAGGCGAACCGGTTTCTACATGGCGTATGTCGGTCAGGTTACCGCGATGAAATGAAATGGAGTTTAACGTCCTATAGTTCTCCTCCTAAACTGGGCTAATGAAGACGGGCATACAGTCGGGTATGAGAGGAATTTTGCCAGGGCAGCGGCACTACGGCCTACTCTAACATAGAATTCAAACTGCCAAGGGATCTTTGACGTGTACGCCAGTGTTTACACGGGACCTCTGCTTTTCGTACCACCGAACGACTAGACAGCTGTCGTCGTCAGTGTGACAGTATTGTGTCTTGGAGTCGAGTTCTGGAGGACAGCTCTGGTTTAAACTTCATACAATAGTTTTTATTCTTCTTTAAAAATGTACATTACTTTTACTACAATACTTATGTTAACAGGTTTTTCGTCTGGTAGCAGCCTTGTTCCCCGCTCAGCTCTCTGGCCTCGACTCATTCGTAAACTTGTTGTACTTAATGTTTAACGTCCGCTTCCACCGACCGTTATATCGCAGTTGTCTTATTTTCATTTTTTTAATGATCTTAGCGCACGCGCAGGGATCTTTGCTATGGGAGGAAACCGGAGTAAACCCACGAGATTGAGAAGGCGCGCCTATCTCCAAGCCACCTACGCTCACACCAGGGATCGAAACCACAGCCGCAAGCTACACGTCGAATTGTGACACTCTAGACCATTCCAATCCCCCATTCCAAAACGGATCTATGTCCAGCCTTGCATTCTTGATACCACACTCATGCACCGTAACCTGATTGGTCAGTATCCGGTCGTGGTGGGTTAATACACTGGACGGACAGATAGTTGTTGACCAATCCACTATTTCAGATTAAAATAGGGTCGGAGGTTGCAGCTGGTCATTATATAATAAAAGATTAAGCTTCCAGTGCAGATTGCTTTACCATTCAAAGATCTTGCGAAACTCAAGACTCCTAGCGACTTTTGTATGTTTGTTAGTCCTGTCATGCTACTGCCATTGTTTGACCCTCTGTGATTCGTTTGTTATCCATGTGATAAGGTTGCTAATTGATTTCAATGATATATCCTCAATTGTGTAACGTTAGGCCTTCCGTCCTGCATCGATCACTGACAAGGCCAATGCAGGGATTGAACATACCTCCGGGCTAGCGAGCCAGCGTCTTACCGTCTTAGCCACCTTGACCCCCCCCCCCCACTTCTTGCGTGAAATGCAAATTAGTTCTTTATTTATTTTATTATTGATTCTGTTTTTTAGGCACAATTCATAAAAACAGAATTAGAGGATTTAAGATATGGTTAGCAGCAAGCGGTGGCTGTACTCAGACTGGTTTCGATACATCAACACTGTGTCACAAAGATACAATTAGTCCAGCACAGAATGTCTACACAATCCACAACTGTTCTCAACCAAGCACACAGTTTGATGCACGATATGTTTTTATTTATCGATCATATTTTCTTCATTTATATGAGGTTGAAATTGTTCCTTGGAGTTGTTTGGCTTGAATGGGAGTCGTAGCCAAAGTTCGGGTTTGTGCAAAAGAAACAGGGGGTTGGGTGGCCGGATGAATAGTGCGAGCGCTTTGCACCATAAAGTGTGTGATTGAGTCAACTGGTGTCGTTTCGATTCCCTGGTTGTGTCGCCTGTCAAACCTCGTGGGCTTTCTCCTGATCCTCCCACTGTTAAAGACCATTGCGCGAAAGCGAATTATTGTAATAAAATTGAACAATTTGTTCGTCCCCAAATGACCTAGATTGTGTCGAGTGCACTTCTCTCTCGCAAAAGAAACAAAATAAAATATGTACCTAAACGAGAAGGTTAAAGGGTTAATCCAGGGAATCAAGGATTCATTACGTCACCGGAACAAACATATACTTGAAATCAAATGAACAATTGCTAGTCTCGGTCATCCAGAACCTCATAGCCTTCAAGGTCCGGGAGAGAGAAGAGAGAGGAAGAAAAAAAAAGGGGGGTTTAACGTCCACTCGACACAAACTAGGTATTTTTAAAGATTGTTAGATATTTAACTGAATGGACAATTCGTAAATTTCATTGGTGATGACATCTTGTATTGAGTTTGGTTACCTCCCTTAGACGTTGTTCATGAACAGGTAATGGACTGGATAATCAAGCCAATGACCTTTCATTCTCAATTGTTGAAAACCCAATCGGGAGAGAGAGAGAAAGAAATGGGGTTTAACGTCCACTCGACACAAACTAGGTCATTTTGGGACTAACATATGGTTTCAATTTTATTTCAATAATTCGCTTGCGCGTAGGGGTCTTTAGCAGTGGGAGGAAACCGGAGGAAACCCACGGGGTTGAGAAGGCGCCCCTATCTCCATGCCACATACGATCACACCAGGGTTCGAAACCACAGCCGCAAGCCAGAGGTGACCGGACAGCTAGAGGTCGAAGCGCGTCACTCTAGACCACTAGGCCATCCCAACCCCCCTCAACCCGTTCGGACTAATAATCTAAGAATATTGGGCTGATTAATATAGACTACACTATCGCTAGTCCTTGAAAGATTTGGGGATCAGGGTTCTTGAACAGGGTTAAAGTAAAACGTAAAGCGGCAGGAATACCCTAGTTTACTAGGGTGACTAAATGATAAAGACGCTGCTGCTTCGCTAACCAAGAAAGTCGAATGGGATTTTCCGGCGTGGTTTCCCATTGCTTGTTGCATGCAATACGTGGGAGTGGTGGGGTGACAGCGATCGTGTCGCTTTCCGTCCAAGTTGTCCCTCATAGCATACTTTATCTGTATGGTATGCCCGTCTCTATTATCCTAATCGGTGCACCCTAGATATCCCTAGCATTCTTATTCCGTTTCCACCATTTCAAATTATCTGCCCCTGGCCTTGATTGTAGCTATGGTCTACGAACCAATCAATAGCCAGTCTCCATACCAGTCGTTTCGCGTTCGTTTTGATAAGGGTAGATAACCATATTCATGTCCATTTACTGAATGATTTATGTAAATAATGTATATATTTCTATTTCAATTATAGTTAACTGTATCATCAAAATATGTAGTATGTTTCCCTGATTTCAAATATGTATAACATCTATATGTTTGACAATTGTAATTATTATTGCTATTCGTTCTGAGTCTGAAATGTTTCATTCAGTTATGTTTATTATTATTGAACTTATACTTGACAATTTGATACACAATTACTTTTCAACGGTACCACCCTAAAACCCCCAGAATGACTCATGCGGCATTTCTGTCCAAAATTTCTGTCCAAACGAGGTAAATAAAGAATATCTGGTTGTCTGAAGTTCCAAACGAGGTTTTAAAAATTTACCTGCTTTTGGAACGAGGTATTTTGTTCAAAACGAGGCTTGTTACAAATGCCTCGTTTACTAAACGTGTTTTTTTTTTCAAGATAGTTATTAGCGATATTTGCTATCAGCCATTTTGTAAAAATTAAAATTTATGTTATTTAATACGAAAATAAAACCAGTCCAAATTATGATATACATCTAAAAAGTGTTCAAAATTTACGACTTGACACAATATCCTCACAGCAATTCAACATGGCTTCCTTCTGGGACCGGCATTTTACTTTAGACTGTAGAGACATGGTTTTGTTCCGTTTCTTGTGTATAAATCGCAAGGCATGAGCTGGGATGGGTCTGCCCTTGACTGAATGTGCTGGATTTGAGAAGTACGCATACGTGTAAATTCCTAGTTATTCAACTACAGATGAAATGGGGTTTAACGTCCACTCGACAGAAACTAAGTCATTTCGGGACTAACATATGGTTTTATTTTATTTCAATAATTAGATTGCGCGTAGGGTCTTTAGCAGTTGGAAGAAATCGGAGGACTCGGAGAAAACCCACGAGGTTGGACAGGCGGAAAATTAATTGAGTCACATTAAGTAACCGGATTAGAATAATACATGACTTAATTATATCAATCTTTGCTTAATAAAGAAGCGAGAAGGATGTGGATAGATATGTCATAAATTTCGGCGATAAAGATTCTATTGGAGATGAAACATATATTTTTAAAATGAAAAGTATAGCTGAGCATACTATCATTATTATTATACAACACAAAGAGTACATTATTGTTATAATAATATTGCCTAATTCAGAAGAAATTAAAGATACATCAGATAAAAGCGCTATTAAATATATATATATATAAATCAGATTCATCTGAACAAATCTGAATAGGATAAATGGAGCAATAGCGTAATTTGACCTTGATGTTGACAAATACGCAAGGTTATATGAAATAAGACGTTTTTTTTTATGATTCAACTATATTTGCAACATAGATGATGTATATCTACATTCAAGTTAAACCAACTGCATTTTATGTCTTACGTCGAGCTGAAAAAATTATGATTTTTCCCATTATTTGATATTTCTAGGGAATACAATTACTGATTATTTCTGAGCGACGTTCCGACTAGGCTTCTGTAGTCATCATGCTATGATAAAATATAACAGGACAATACGTTCACAGCAATATTTCACAGGTACATGGGGACAGGAACGCCCTTCAAGTCAATCAAGACTATGTGATTTTTTTTTCAAAATTTTTGAGTTTCTGTTTTTTTCTGAACATTTTTTAAATTTTTAATCTTAATTTATCCATATTTGATGCTAAATGATATAATATTTACTATCAAACATGTAATTCATATTTTAAAAAAAAGTACCTTCTGATGTATTTATAAAAGAGAAAGGTAAGACACTTTTCTGTTGACGTTTCTCTTCCGTGAGGTACCTCTGTCGCTATTTACTTCAAAATAGTGAATAAAATTGGGCTACAATACAAATCAACCACCCAGTTCCTTTCTATATATATTTCTTTCGATAAAAACACACGTTTCAGATTTTTAAAAAAATGTAAAGTCAATTTATTTGCCACAAATCACTCGAGATTTTTTACATTTTATCGACATTTGAGTAGAAATGACGGAAGTGGTGATAAGGGAGGCAACTATGTCAATTAAAATAACCCGAACGACTCATTCGACACCTTTATTTACGATTTCTTGGAATTCATCGGCATTACGAAAAGGTAGGTCGAATGAAAAATACGGGAAAATCACATGCGGTCAATTTAGTGGCAAATGGACACATCCTGGTCATAACAGGCCAAGCTGGAACGGGAAAGACTTTTTAGTAAAGAATATTTTTGACCGCATGTGATTTTCCCGTATTTTTCATTCGGCTTACCTTTTCGTGATGTCGATTAGTTAAATAATTCCCATTACAATTAAACTTCTAACTTTTCTAGCAACAAATTATGAAGAGGAACTTGATTAAATTCGCACATACTCCCAGAATAAAGCTTATTTTGATTATTTTCAATTTCAAATTTGTGCGCCAAAACTACTTTTCAAGTATTTTTCATTCGCCCTACTCCGGTTTTGTTCATCTACATTCGTATAAATGTTATGACCATGATGTGTCCATTTGCCACTAAATTGAACGCAAATTTTTGACATTCATCCTTTATTCAATATATTTTTCACCGCATGTGATTTTCCCGTATTTTTCATTCGGCCTATCTTTTCGTAATGCCGATGAATTCCAAGAAATCGTAAATAATGGTGTCGAATGAGTCGTTCGGGTTATTTTAATTGACAGAGTTGCCTCCCTTACCACCACTTCCGTCATTTCTACTCAAATGTCGATAAAATGTAAAAAATCTCGAGTGATTTGTGGCAAATAAATTGACTTTACATTTTTTTAAAAATCTGAAACGTGTGTTTTTATCGAAAGAAATATATATAGAAAGGAACTGGGTGGTTGATTTGTATTGTAACCCAATTTTATTCACTATTTTGAAGTAAATAGCGACAGAGGTACCTCACGGAAGAGAAATTTCAACAGAAAAGTGTCTTACCTTTCTCTTTTATAAATACATCAGAAGGTATTTTTTAAAAAAATATGAATTACATGTTTGATAGTAAATATTATATCATTTAGAATCAAATATGGATAAAATAAGATTAAAAATTTAAAAAATGTTCAGAAAAAAACAGAAACTCAAAAATTTTGAAAAATCACATTTATTATTATATATAGTCTAATAATATAAGGGCGTTCCTGTCCCCATGTACCTGTGCAATATTTGGTCAATTCTGACAAACAACCCCAAAATACATAAATAAGACATATTACGAAATTTCACTATTTTGGATTAAATATTGCCGGTCATTTTTATTTTCTGTCGGGGATCACGTGGCTAAGTGGGTAAGACGCTGGCTCGCTAGACTGGAGGTTGGGTGTTCGATCCCTGCATTGGCCGAGAAAGATCAATCAGATTTTCCGGCATGTTTACCCTTGTCAGTGATGCACGACGAAGGGCCTGACAAAGACAGCTGTCTAGTCGCTCGGATGGGACGATCATCCGAGGTCCAGTGTACACATTGGCATGCACGTCATGTTTAACGGAGATATAATCAAACGTTTTTTTCAATTCGGAATAAAATTGTGACCTCTGTAGGGTCCACAAGGTAAAAAACATGATTTTTCGTACAATCAGGGGCCATAATTCATGTAGTTATGGTCCAATGTGCGCGATCTTTAGGTTATAAACTTACATTTCAAATTTCATCAAAATGGGATTAAAATTGTGATCTTTACAGGGTCCACAACCTTGATATATCATAGTTTTACACTATTCGGTAATTAGCGGCAGCCATTTTGTCCGGAAGTGTTGGTCCGATTTTAACGAAATTCGACCTCAACCTTCATTACAGTGAAACGGTGATATAATCAAACGGTTTTTTTTTAAAAATCGAATAATGGTTGTGACCTCCAGGGGGACCACAAGCTAAAAAGGCGATTTTTAGTACAATCAGGGGCCATAATTCAGGAAGTTACAATTCGATATGCGCAAATATCGAAAGGAACCAAACATGCATTTAAAGTTTCATCAAAATCAGATTAAAATTGTTACCTCCACAGGGTCTACAACCTTGATATACCATATTCTTATAGTATTCGCGTACAAGCCGCGGCCATTTTGTCCATCAGTTTTGGTCCGATTTCCATTAAATTCAAACTCACCCGTCATTACGGTGAAACAGTAATATAATCAAACGTTATTTTAAATCCGTTAATAATTGTGACCTCCAAAGGAACCACAAGCTAAAACATAACGCTAACGCTACGATATACGTCCACATTCCTACTTTGATTGATATGGTATACTTTGTCAAGAAAGCTAGGCGTTTGGTTTGTTTAGCGTTGAGGGTCGTGCTTCAACATCAAGATAATCCATTCAGAATTGTGGCAAAAAGTGGGCGTGGCTCTGCTCCTGGGGATCGGGACATTCACCAAAATCAATAGTGGACGCCCTCGGGCTATAAGGAATACATATGCCAAGTACCAAGCTGATTCATTCAGAATTGCGGCCTGTTAACCACAAACACAAAAGTCGGGACATGCAGTTGTCGTCCTTAGGCTATAAGGAATACATATCCCAAGTTTAAAGACGATCCATTTAGAATCATGGCTTGTAGACAACACACACAGACACGAAGTAAAAATGGACATGGCTCTGCCCCTGGGGGATAGGAAATCACCAAACACAATTGGGGTCATCCTTAGGGTATAAGAAATAGGTATGCAAAGTTTTAAAAGGATCTATTAAGAATTGCATCCTGTAGGCGAACACAATTATTGGGCGTGGCTCAGTCCCAGGCGGTCCGGCATGCACCAAAAATAACAGTGGTCAGCCTTAGGGTATAAGGAATAAGTATAAAAAAGTTTTCAAGACGATCGATTAAGAATTGTGGCCTGTAGGTGACACACAGACACACAAAAAGAAAATGGGCGTGGCACTGTCCCTGGGGCTCGGGCATGCACCAAAAACAATAGGGATCGTCCTTAAGGTATCAAAGTTAAGTATGCAAAGTTTCAAGATGATACGTTAAGAAATGCAGCCTGTAGATGACAGACAAACAAATACAAGAAATGGGCGTTGCTGTCCCAGGGGTCGGGCATCCACCCAAAACAAAAGGGATCAATAGGTATAAGGAATAAGTATTTTAAGTTTCAATATGATCGATTAAGAATTGCGGCCTGTAGGCAACACACAAAAATAAAATGGGCGTGGCTCTGCCCCTGGAAGTTGGGCATTCACCCCAAACGATAGGGATCATCCTTAGGGTGTAAAGAGAAAATTCAGTAATAATTGCGCCATGTAGGCGACACAAAGACACGCGAAAAGAAAATGGGCGTGGCTCTGCCCCTAGGGGTCGGGCATGCACCCCAAATGATAGGGATGTTCCTTTGGGTACACAGAATATGTATGCAAAGTATCAAGGTTATAAGTTAACACTATAAACCTCAGAATGCCTCGTTCGGCATTTCTGTCCAAACGAGGTAAAGGAAATGCCTCGTTGTCTGCAGTTTCGAAACGAGGTTTTTTAAATTGCCCTTTTTTTGGAACGAGGTATTTTGTTCAGAACGAGGCTTGGTAAAATGCCTCGTTTACTAAACGTGTTTTTTTCAAGATAGTTATTAGCGGTATATCGGCCAATTTGTAAAAATTAAAATTTATGTTATTTAATACGAAAATAAAACCAGTTCAAACTATATTATTATCAGAGAAATTGACAAGACATGAATACACGCCGTCGGTGGAGGTGTAAAACTATTGCAGACACATAGCTACCTTGATTGATTTAAACCTATCAAATATTTTCTTACTATTCAAAGTATGAGCGACAATAGATTGCCAAAATTATGTTACCGGATGCTATACGAACACGATTCGCATGGTAGGTTTAATTGGTGTTCATCTGTACGTGTTATACTATTTAATTCTGGTTTTGGTCATGTGTGGATGCACCAGGGTGTAGGGGACGTTAAACAGTTTCTGACATGCTTTAGGCAACGGATTAGAGATATAAATTTTCAAAATTGGCAAACTTATATATCCCAATCCCCTCGCGGTGAATTCTACCACTAGATCAAATCTAGTATGTATTCTGAATCGTATTTATCTAGTTCACTATCTCATAAACTTCGTTTTTGTCTTGCTAAATTAAGGTGCTCAACTCACCATCTAGAGATTGAACAAGGCCGCCATCATAATGTTACTAGAGAGGAGCAAATATGTTCAATTTGTAACAGGAAACAATTAGGAAACGAACTACATTTTATATTATTCTGTCCTATACTTAAAGTGTTACAAAATACTGTTGGGTATTTTGATAATGGTTTATTTTACATATTCAATGTAAGCACTTGCACTATTTGTTGTACATGTTAGATTTAATTTGTATGTGAGGGGATTGATGACATAGTATTATGTAAGATGTGATGGGTTGTTCAAACAATGTTTAGCCGACAAGTATATTATGATATAAGATTTGGGTAACAAGCATTAACACATATTGTCTAGAGATAGGAGGTGTGAATCGTAATAATTGAGTCTCATTGATAATTGATTACTAATGGTATTAACTATGGCATACCATAGCCGATATAAATAAGCCTAGTTTGGAAAACAAGGACAGACGAGGGCAGAGACAGGGAGACGAGGGCAGAGAGAGACGTAGAGAAATTGCCCTCAGACCATGAGGCAAGGGGTCTGCCCTTGGACCCCGGAAATAAGGTCTTCGCAGACCTAGGGACAAGAGCCAGATAGATTTCACCATATGTACCTGTAAATATGTTATCCAGCATTATCTGTACCTGTAAATATGTTATCCAGCATTAAAGAATATTTCTAATAAAATGAGTTTATGTATTATGTTACATACTCATAAGTGGTATTCGTGACCAGTCGAACCTTAGATGGGTCAAAGATCAACGCAAAGTCCTGCAACTAGACGATGAACGGAAGGAGGAACTTAAAAAGTAAACTAGAAACTAGACGATGAACGGAAGAAGAAACTTAAAAAAGTAAACTAAAACTAGACGATTATATTTTACAGTCCTCGACGATCAAGCTCTGAAGAAGAAAAGACGAGATCGCCAACAGTAATAATGGATCTGGGTATGTCTTTGATTGCTATATTTTATTTTACAAAACTGGCAATTTAAAATCACAAAGAGAAAAGATTTGTCTTTATCTTCTGATAAATATAGTAATGACTATATTTTGGCGATTTAGTCATGATGGAACATAAAATTATATTCTCAAAATGTGCACATTTTTTTTTCTCTTATAAAGGAAATCTTCGATCTGATCGGTTAATTGTTTTTAGTTATATTTCCTGAACAATTTAGCTTCGAAATATTTGTCTAGATATTATAACGGCGTAAAACCGCCTTGTGTGTTTTACCCGATTAGTGGGTTTAGATTAGCGGAATTAGCTAATAAAATAGTATTTTCTCGACATACAGAGATTAAGGCAGATTTAGCCAAAATACGGATATATAGACGAATTTTTATTTAATATTTAGACAGATATGATTCAGGAAATATTGATTTAATAACGTTAAACGATAAGATACGTTTTGGCTTATATTACGTAAAGCACATTTTTGAATCTTCACTTATTTTGAGTTTGGCAATAATCATTTATTTAAAATTCGCGTCGAAAATTGTCAGTTAAGAGTAAAAAAAAAATGTTTAAAATCAAGGAACATAATGCAGAAGATAGCATGTTTAACCCCACAACGACGAAAATGGAGAACAACAAAATACACTGTTTGAAGAGTATCCAAATGGTGGACACTGATATTAATTATTTTTATCGACGTATGAAGAACGTCCAAAATGGTGGACAACAATTTAGATTTACAAAAATAATTTTCATCGATGATTGCTGTTAGCCAAATGGTGGACGACAGTATATATTTTTACATCGATGTTTAGTTTTATCCAAATGGTGGATGATGGATGTATTTTATTGGTAAAATTGAATATTTGCAAACTGACGTATGTTTGTCTTGGGGTATTTACCCATGTACCATAAGAAGAAATATAATGGTAATTTGAAGACGTTATCGGCGATAAAATATATTTTCATGGTGGATAATATTACGAACAGATGTATTAATTTGGAGTCGTGTGTTCCAGAATATATTTGTATTATTAATGTGTTTGATTAATGCCGATCATGTGTTTTTACGCGATCGAAGTTTAGGATATTTTAATTGTGTTTCTATTTACGCGTGTGAAGTTTATAGAAAATTTTGTGTGCGAATATTGTTCCTGTGGTGTTATATGCGTGTCATTTAGGTTTAATTTTTAACAATTTTGCGAACTATCTGTGGCTGTTATTTTGATGTCTCCTGTGGAAGTTTTCTGAATGAACTAAAAATGAACTGACAATAATTATTAGGTTATATATGTTTTTTTTAAGTCTTATTACTCATTATGTTATATGGTTATTTTAATATTTTGTTTCAAATCGTTTCATAAATGTTTCATATATTTCACTATTTGAAACTTGTGGTTGAAGGAGGAAATGTTACAAAATACTGTTGGGTATTTTGATAATGGTTTATTTTACATATTCAATGTAAGCACTTGCACTATTTGTTGTACATGTTAGATTTAATTTGTATGTGAGGGGATTGATGACATAGTATTATGTAAGATGTGATGGGTTGTTCAAACAATGTTTAGCCGACAAGTATATTATGATATAAGATTTGGGTAACAAGCATTAACACATATTGTCTAGAGATAGGAGGTGTGAATCGTAATAATTGAGTCTCATTGATAATTGATTACTAATGGTATTAACTATGGCATACCATAGCCGATATAAATAAGCCTAGTTTGGAAAACAAGGACAGACGAGGGCAGAGACGAGGGCAGAGAGAGACGTAGAGAAATTGCCCTCAGACCATGAGGCAAGGGGTCTGCCCTTGGACCCCGGAAATAAGGTCTTCGCAGACCTAGGGACAAGAGCCAGATAGATTTCACCATATGTACCTGTAAATATGTTATCCAGCATTATCTGTACCTGTAAATATGTTATCCAGCATTAAAGAATATTTCTAATAAAATGAGTTTATGTATTATGTTACAAAAGATCTTAGAGCTAATTTCCTACCCACATGGCTAACAAAACACTCTACCGAAGAAAACGCAATCAAATTGTTTAAATGTCAAGACTCAAGCATAGTTCGTTCTCTGTCCATTTATATATGCAAGGCGATGGAACTAAGATCAGAAATCCTGCCTCCCTAGTGCTCTTTGATAATGCTCTGTATATATTCAATTTCATCCTTATTTTTTGCCATGTTATATCTAAAAGATAATTATATTTATCACCCAATATCTTATTTGACAGTAGATATCGCTTGTATGATAAATTACATAATCTACTGCGATATCTCCTTAGGAGATATCGCTTTACATGAATTTGATTGGTCAATCAAAAAGGAACTACTTTCTTTTATTTTAAAGAAACCACTTATTTTAAATAAAAAGTGACTTTTTTTTTTGTTAAAAAGAAACTGTTTTTATTTAATTGACTTTGAAGGAAATACTGGGTCAATATATAGGACTTTGCAATAGCTAAACTGCAGTCAAAAAACTGATGTATCACTACGCAGTAATGAAATTAGGTCCAGTAAAGGTGAAATTTATACCAAAGAATTATATTTATTTATGTCTGCATGTAAGAAAGGATTGGGTGATAAATAAAATCTCCAACTCGGGTTTTTTGATATCAAAAAATATCAGAGCCTAGTTTTTTTTACATTATCAACTTGTGTTGATATTTTTTGATATCAAAAGACACTCGTAGGAGATTCTCTCTATATATATTAATTTATATCGAATTATTTTGTAAATTATATTGTTTGTACAAATATCATTGTATGTTTTTGATACTGTAGGCATATTGCCTTTAAGTAACTGAATAAAGAATTGAAATTAAGGACTAAGAGCTGAATCTTTCTTTCGTGATGATGATCGAGGCTGGGCCTAATATCAAACGCTAATAATCTCGGCTCAAAGGAAGCAAATGACTCAAATTTTCAGCATATTCCACTTATGTTATCTATTTTTTAACTATTATATAGTCAGTTCGTGAGTATTTTGGTGGTGAAGTACAAACGATCCTGGCCCTGTGACATCTTGCGTTGTCATCCTGGAAGATGAAACGGCGGCCATGACGTCGTGCGAACGGCACAACATGGATTGCCAAGATGTTGTCCCGGTAGTACTGGCTTGTAACACGCCCTGCAACAACATGTAAAGCCGTTCTTCCAGCAACAGTGATGCCTCCCCACACCATAACAGAACCACCCCCAAATCGATCATGTTTGATGACGTTAACGTCTTGGAAGCGCTCGTTTCGACGACGCCACACCCTCCTACGTCTGTCCAAAAAATCAACAGTGAACCTTGACTCATCTGAAAACATCACATTGCTCCAGCGTCGATTATCCCAGTGTTGACGATCCCTACACCAACGACGTCTTGCCTGAATGTGATGATCTCTCAAACATGGGATCACGCGAGGACGTCGGGCACGAAGGTGACCCCTATGCAGTCGATTCCGAATCGTCTGGCCACTCACTCTCACACCAGTGTCTGTTTGAAGACGAGCGCTGATCTGATTTGCTGTGGTGACACGATTTCTCAAAGCCAAGGTACGGATAAATCGATCCTGGGCTTGAGTTGTCGCCCTTGGTCGACCTGAGTGTGGTCTGTCCTGTACAGATTGTGTATCACGGTATCTGGACCATAGCCTGCTTATGACAGACTGAGAAACATTCATCGTCCGCGCCACAACCGCCTGTGTTGTGCCGATCTGTAGCATGCCAAGGGCACGTAACCTTTCATTTTGGGTAAGCCGACGCATATCAAAATTTGTTTTCTGGTCACTAAAACAATTAAACTGATGTTTCCACCCTGGAATTCAATGCCACAATGACTGTAACATTCAAAGTCAGAGTCGTGCAAATCTTGGGTTGGGCCCCCATGATGATCCCAAGCATCACCTGCATTCCATGCGGTAGCTATTGGTGCGTTTGGGCGTCACATGTAACTGGAAATGTTTCTTCTGTTAGGTTCTATAGTGACTTTTTTCGTAGTCATTTGCATATTTTAGTATTATGCCCCCAAAATCAAATATCCTCTACTTTTTTTGAATAGTATAGTCCAATAATCTCACATAAATCGAACGAGTATTATTCACGGTGTACGCCATTTTGAATATATCGAAACCATCAAAACAAAAAGCCACTGATTCGTATTTGGAGACAAACAATTAAATCGTTTGTCTCTTGATTAGTTTATTACTACTCTTACTGTATATACTAATCAACGCTAATCCTCCGAGATTGATCAAGAGACAAAGGATTAGTATTTGATTGATTGATAACTGAATCAGCCAAGCGTGATAGATTGTAACGTGTGTGCACGGCGTGGAAATCAAAACTTTGTGGCAAGAAAATTTTTTTGATTTGATATTTTCCGCGGGTTAATCTTGTAGGTTTTTGTTTTTCGTGTAGTGCGGTCCTCCTGCACTTACTAATAGCATATATATCTCATTCCTTCTATCTGCGATATCACTTCTGTGGAAGCGGACGTTAAAACACCAGGTAGTAGTAGTAGTATCTGTATCGGTATTGTGCTTGATAACGACAAGAGAATCATTGTTGAAACGTAGCCTTAATAGAAATATAGTAATTGTTATCCATATAACTTTTGTGTTTATTTTTTAAGGTCTTCTTCAAGTTTTACTAGTACAAGTCAAGTCCAGAGACAAACAGTTTGCACAGATTAATTATAAGGTAATTGAATTAAGTTTCAATTGCGGGCGTAACTCGGCAACCAAGTTGCTTGGAAATTCTACAATTCCTACATCCACTACATCCCCAATTACCCAAAATAAGAGAATTAGCACACCTACATGTACCTGTAATACTGAAGTAGTAAAACTGGAACAATAACCTAACTAGATTTGAAATTAAAGTTAACACAATTTGATTAAAGGTATCAGAATGTCCTTTCACTTTGAAATCTATCTAAGGTCTGATGTCCAAAGAGGGGTTTAGTTGGAAAGAAAACTTGCTTGTAACCTCAATACACTCTATTACTTGACATAATAAAACCTATAAAATATTAAAATTCTGTTTCGCTACATTAGTATTACTGAATAGAGGATATATGCTCCAGTAGACATAAAGTGATCCAGATGAAGCAATAATATTGACATTCCGTTTAGTTATTTATCATAAAATCTACGTGCTTCAGGATTCATTAAATGTATTTTACAGGTATAAGCGAAAATCAATCAATCGGATTAAGATACAGATCTATATTTTGTTTCGTTTATCTATACTTTCGTATCCGATTTTAAGTTGGAATTCGATATAAGAGGCGAAATTGCCCTTATAGCGCACAGTATGGCGTATTCCCGTCTTTATAGCCCAGTTCGGAGTAGAAAAGTAAGGCGCTAAACCCCACTTTATATCATTACCTGGGAGGTTGGGATGGCCTAGTGGTCTAGAGTGCCGCGCTTCGACCTCTGGCTTACGGCTGTGGTTTCGATACCTGGTGTGAGCGTATGTGGCTTGGAGATAGGGGCGCCTTCTCAACCTCGTGGGTTTCCTCCAGGCACTCCGGTTTCCTGCCACTGCTAAAGAACCCTTCGCGTAAGCGAAAAATTGAAATAAAATTGAAACCATATGTTAGTCTCAAAATGACCTAGTTTGTGTCGAGTGGACGTTAACCCCCATTTTTCTCTCTCTCTCATATCATTACCGGGAACATGTACATTTAATTACCAAGTACACATGCGTATAAATTCCGCGTTATTAATAATCTACAGTTAACTGTGGATATTCTGCTGACAATTTTCTTAAGAGATGGTTCTGGCACTAAAGGCTTATGGCAGTGTCAATGTATTACACACCTTGGCCAGAGGTCTCTTATATCTTGTGGTCCTGGCGCCATAGTGCCTACCAAGCCTTTTGGTAAATTCGACACTAAGGAGATAAACACTTAGGGTGTTCTTGTCCAATAGACATATCCTGAGATCAATAGGACCCAAGACGCCTTAGTTTCGCTGGTTTCTAAGGTAAAATCTCAGGACATGTCTATTAGACAATCACACCCCTCTATATGTGAAACAGGAAGTGCTTATCGACATTGTAACATGCTTTTTCAGGATTTCGAAAGAACATACTAAAATATAGGGGTGTTATTGTCGAACAGCCAGTGTCTAATTGACCAACCAAAACACAAGATTCACCCTTAAGCATGTTACATTGCTTTATTGTGTCACTTCCCACTGTAATGCCTTCTCTGGTTCAGCCACTTTCCACTGTAGATGCCTTCTCTGGTTCACCACTTTCCACTGTTGATGCCTTCTCTGGTTCCGCCACTTTCCACTGTAGATGCCTTCTCTGGTTCCGCCACTAATAAAGTATTCAATCATCTATAAGACTGCTGCGATGACGTTGTGTGCATGTATAGATACTGATGTTCGTCGCTATAAATTATGATAGAGGTCGCACATCAAGACGGTAAAACAGAGACAGGTAATGTTGAACAATTTAAATATATAGTGATAGATACATTCTTACATGTTGTGTCAAAAATTGGAATGGACAAATAAAGTATTCAAGAAGCAATAGGAGACGAAATCTAGCCTGATATGACCAATCTTGTAGTAGTGTTGATATTAGTCGGATGTATGGTCTGGGTAGTTTCATCAAACTACGTACAGCTTTATACAGATAAAATTGTTACATTTAATGCAACCAGCACGTTACATTCAGATATTTCATTAGATTGTTCTCTAGCATGTGAACTAAATCATCCCTGTGTTTCATACGCCTACCATCCAGGAAGAACTAAATGCTATCTTTACGATAGAGTTATTCATCCTGAAGACAACACAAGTGTTGATGATGGCATCCAAACATTTACTTCTGAATTTGGTAAGTTTCACATTCTCGCACTCTAGTATCTTTTACTAACGACTTAAATCAGTAAATTGTTCTCCTGTAGCTGTAAGGTTTTAATCCCGTACCTATGCTGTGTTATACTGTAAGGTTTGCTCTCCTGTAGCTATGGTGTGTTATAGGAATGCTGTTCTCACGTCTCTATGGTATGTTATACCGGAATGTCACTCTGTCATGTTGTACTGTACGATTTGTTCTCATGTTGCTCTGGTATGTTATATTATACGGTTTGTTCCCTAGTCTCTCTGATATGTTATACTCTATAGACTGGTATTTTATACTGTTAGGTTTGTTCTCATTTCTGTGTCTCCAGATACAGTAAAGCTTATAAATATGTATATGTGATGGTGGGAGAATAGATGATAATTTAGAGACCAGTGCTACAAAAGCCCGTACATTTCTTTGTTTTTATTTATGCTATACTTATAAAAACCTAGTACTTCGGTCAGTTATATTTTGCTTTCATCACTTCCGTTTCTTGAAATCTTCGTCACGCATCTATCTTAGCAATGATCTTAAACCAGCTCTATCACATGTGTGATAATGTTTGACGATATGGGGGGTTGGGATGGCTTAGTAGTATAGAGTGCCGCGCTTCGACCTCTAGCTGGCCGGTCGCGAATTTTTTTTTCCCAACCAACATAGCCATTGCACTTCCTAATCGGCCTCTGATTGGCTGAAAGTTTGACGTCATATTCATATTGACGTCATACGCTGAGCATAATTTACATAATGACATCCCAGTCAAACACTGCCATTTTCACCATTTCGCTTTAATGTCACTTGAATTTCTCCCCCTAAATGATGGTTACCGACTGAAAAATGTTGTAAACAGACTGACGGTAACAGACGGTCATAATAAAAACAAACACTGTCAGTTCGCTCAACGACGTTCTGAGACGGTATCTACAATGTACATGGCATGACGATTCTCTGAAGTAATACAAACACGACAACGTAAATTTGGCTAGTTTTGTACTAGTATGCGTTGACAATAAAAGTTCTTACTGAAATTCCATCTTAATATTATAGCTTTGTCTAGTTCTTTAAGGCCTAATTTGATTTGGACTTCAGTTGAAATTTAGCTTACTGAGTACTCAGTTAAATGCGATCTATTTTCACGAAAATGTCGTTGTTGTTGCATTTGTTTGTTGGTACTGTAAATCACGAGGCTGGGGTTATGGTGGAGAAAGAAAAGCTGAAAAACTAACCGAAAAAAAAAGAAAAAAACGAGGCCGACAGCCCGGGATTTTTATGTCGAGGTGGTTTTTCTGAAGTCTATCTTCCCCAGCATATACTATATAATCAAAGTTGAGGACTTGATCTTGCTTATAAACCGCCTATTTAATATTTCCATTTTCGCAACATGAGAATATCCCTTATTATAAACCTATAACGGTAAATCTCTTTGATCTTTGGGGTAAATTCTACGCTCGGAATAACTTGCAATCTTAAAGTCGGGGGCGGCTTAGAATATATAGGGTGTAAATTGGGGTTATTCTTCTGAAAGTTTTTCTTTAACCTGTACCGGGTTATCATTGCGCTGTAGGTTTTTATTTCCCATAAGAAAACACGGAATAGGGTTTTTCTTGCGGGAATTCTGGGATATACTCTCAATCAATATAGTGGGTAAAATTTGACATTAAAGATACCCTACTTTCAATTAGAAATGAAACGGGGGTTTAACTTCCTACTAGTGCTGTTCTGTCCTACTGTGTGGAGGAGACAGGGTTTAACGCCAAGAAACAAAACCAGGTCCTTTCGGGACTAACACGTAGTTCAATTTTATTTCAATAATTCACTTGCGCGTGGGGTCTTAAGCCGTGGGTCGAAACCGAGGAAAACCCACGAGGTTTGACAGGCGACCCTAAGTCCAAGTCCTTGTCACGTACATCTGGGGAATCGAAACAATCCAGTTGCAGCAAGGGTAAATAAACAACACAAATTATATACTTTATTTTATATTTATATTAAAGGTTATTGTATTTTTTGCATTTTGGACTTCTAGGGGTTGGTCAAGTTTTACTTGAAGTCGGTCGTCGAGATAGGCAAGAATAACCCTGAATTCCCCTGTTATATCCAAAGCCGCCCCTGACTTTCAGACCGCAAGTTATTCAGGGCAATGACTATGCCCCATAAGATCAAAGAGATTTACCGTTATAGGTTCTTAATACAGTCATATAGAGCATAACACTAACAAGGGGGGTCGAAGGAAAGGACACATCTGTTTTTTTATGATGGCTTAATGTGGAAACAAAAGACAAAAGCTTTATGTATAAGAATTATTTATGTGTGTGTGTGTGTGTGGTGGTGGTGGTGGGGGGGGGGGTAATAGCTGACTACTATACTACTACGCCCTACGCAAGTATTTAAAGGGTCAATCCCGATAATATTTTGGAGATTATAACTGCTTAATTTTGTGTTAAAATCCCTTAGCAACTAACTCAATATGGAAATTGAGACCGATTTCCTAAGCTGTTTAAGTGGTGTCTAGATAAAAATAAAACCAGACTTTTACTTTATAAAAATAACATGAAGGTGAAATTTACCGTCCGTTATCAAGTACTGCTCATCAGAAATTTTATGTAAAGACGGGAATCGATTATCAGGCCCCGCGTTTACAAAGCATTCTCAGATTTAAGTTGAGAATTTTCTCAAAATTGTTTGTCTTATTTTAACTAAAATATAGCCCTTCATAAAACTTATGTTTATTTTAATGTATCAAACACATCAATAAGAGACAATTTGCAAAGTTTTGTGTTTCTGGATCAAAGATATTTCTCATAAACAGTGATTGAAAGTTGAGTAAATTCTTAACTTAAGTCTGAGAATGCTTTGCTAGGGGCCAGGGGCCTATTTCACGAAATTTTAACTAAGATAAGATCCCAATTTTAGTAATTTGTTTGGATAATATTAGATTGATTTTAGTGCTTAGCCAATCAAAATTGAAGTATCTACTAAAATTGGATTTTATCTTAAGTTAAAATTTCGTGAAACAGGGCCCAGGTCATCCAACGTAAAAACTGACCGAAATCTAAAAAGGGTTACGTGTCCGGATAAGCATTTTGACGTTCACGTAGAAACGACAAAATATTTTAGACAAGATAAATACAGGGTATATTCCTCTATATTTTGGCGATAAAATGTTCCAGGTACTAGGACTATTATTTTTGAGACTGTGTTCAAATTCGAATAGTCCCTTTAAGTTAATCAAGTATAACGTTGTTAAAGATTCACACAGTGACTAGAACTATACAATATATAGCCTACACGGGACCAAATAGCTATAATGCCAAAAAATGCTTGGCTTCAGTAAAGGCCCCGTAGCATAATGTAAACTATAACAGAAATACGCCTACTGTGTGCAAGCCTATAGCCTAGTTGGTCTTTATGTATCGCATAGTACAATTGGGTCTAGTGGCGTGTGAGAGTGGCGTATAGTAGACTAGCTATAATAGTGTAGGCCTTGTACTACAATCACGGAAAATGTATCAAATGGGTCTTGGAGCGGTTGAATCGACAAAATAACTTGTCAAATTGCATAAAACTGAAGAACAAAGGCGGGGAAACTATTCCATTTTGAATATGACACCAGTTGTATGTAAATATAGAAATATAAATAATTATGGTAAACTATGGGTAAACACAGCTGTAAGCTCAAAGCCGTATACAGGGCTTTGTGTATGCTCAGCTTATGACGTCAATATGATTATGACGTCAAACATTGAGCCAATCAGAGGACGAATAGAAGTGCAATGGCTATGTTGGTTGGGAAAAAAAAATTCGCTGGCCGGTCACCTCTGGCTTGCGGCTGTGGTTCCGATCCGTGATGTGAGCGTATATGGCATGGAGATAAGGGCGCCTTCTCAACCTCGTGGGTTTCCTTCGGGTCCTCCGGTTTCCTCCCACTGCTAAAGACCCCTACGCGCAAGCAAATAATTGAAATAAAATCAAACCATATGTTAGTCCCGAAATGACCTAGTTTGTGTCGAGTGGACGTCCCCCCCCCCTCTCTATCTCTCAATAAGATATGCTCGGCGCGTCCATGTGAAGTATGAAATATTATTAATGTTTTCCTTGGACAATTTCGCATTTCAGGTAACGACAATATTGCTTTACATAAACCGACTGCTCAAAGATCAACTCATTATAACCTCGTATCATCTCGCGGTGTTGATGGCGACAAAACCAGATTTTTTCAAACTAAACCAAACGGCTGGTGGTGTGTAGACCTTAGGACGGTTCATGAAATGAAGTGGTTGATTCTGTACAACGTTATTAAAAGTAAGTAGCACCAGGTATATATACCCGTGTAAATGACTGATCTAGGTTACTGATTTTCATACTGTTACGTTTTGAGAGATGTTTTATTTGTTATACATTATTATACGCGTGTAAATGACTGATCTAGGTTACTGATTTTCATACTATGGAAACTGCCTGGTGGTGTGTAGACCTTATGGCTGTTCATGAAATGAAGTGGCTGATTATGTACAACAGTATTAAAGGTAAGTAGCAAGAGATATACAGAAAGAGAGAGGAAGAAATCGGGTTTGAAGTCCACTTGACACCAACACATGGCTCAATTTTATTTCAATAATCCGCTTGTGCGTTGGGGCTTTTAGCAGTGGGATTTAACTGATGGACCCGGAGATAACTCACGAGGTTGGACAGACGACCATACTCCTTGTCACGTACAACCGCATGGAAGACCAAACAGCTCTTCATTCAGTGTTCTTAATTCTTAGTTCTTAATTCTTAGTCCTTAATTCTTAGTTCTTAATTCATAATCCTTAATTCTTATTTCTGCATTTGTTTTCGTATTTCGACATTCGTATACCAAATTTAACATTTGTATCTTAAAATCAATATTTGTTTTACATATCAGACATTTGTCATATCGATTTGTAAAAAAAAATTATAAAACGCTAAAATTTATTTTAGTAAATCAAAACATAATCTACATTTACATTTCATCAGAGACATACAACGAAAAACAAATCTAGAACAACAATATCTAAATACAAATCTCCAAATACAAATCTTGGAAAACATTTCAGTAACATTTCTCCAAAAACATTTCTCGAAATTCATCGAACCGGAACATTATGACGACATGAGCGGTAGTCAACCTGACATACAATAAGTAACCTTACAACAAGGCAGAATCGAGGAAACATTATATACAATAAGAAAAATCGCTCGATGACCGAATTCGCGTGCGAGTTATGCCTCTCGCTATATAATATATACTTGGTTAATCTGATCTAGTATTAACTAATAAAATAAACCGAAAGTAGTAGTAGTAGTTGTTTATTAACGTCTCACCAGTTTTAAATACATCACATTCATAAATTATAATATACTAAGAATTAAAAAACTGCCATTCATTAAGAATTATGAGAGACGAAATGTACATTATAAAGAAACAAATAAATAAGCAAAATAAAATAGTAATAAACGAAATGCACATTATATAGAAACAAATAAATAAGCAAAATAAAATAGTAATAAACGAAATAAAAAAAAACAAAACTATACACACTGTACCCACGACGGTAGTTCTAAAATTAATGTCTACACAAGGCTAAAAAGGATCCATTCACGTACATGGATATAAAGTTTGCCTCCGTCTTTTTAAAATATCATGGCAGGTTTTGGCACTCAACTTAACTACTTCGTCACTGGACAGAATAAAAGACATTTTATCAGAATTGTTAAAAGACGCAAAGTTTGGACACACAGCTTGAATAAAGGAGAGTAAAACATTCCTCAAATCATTATATAGTTCACATTCTAAAAGACAATGTTCTTCATTTTCGACTTTATCGTTACAATAAAAACAAAGACGGTTCTCAACGGGGATTTCTTCATATCACCCAGTTTCTAGACGGAGCGGAGCTACTCCACATCTAAATTTCGCCAGAGCACTTCGGTGGGAGGAAACGAGATTGTCCGTTACATATTTTTCGGGTCCATACAAAGACTTGAACAAACGATATGTCCGGAGTTTATTATGACCTTGGCCGACTTTAGCACTAACATGGGTTACGTCATTGAACCATTTTTCTAAATATACATAGGAGTTACTTTCGAAAACATCACAAACAAGTTTTCGGGTATTTACATAACTATTCATATCTATATTGATATCTAGTTTTTTTAAATGGTTTCTAACTCTAAAATTCCAGTTTTTGGTTATGTTTGACTTTAAATTACTCCAGTTAAAAATAATTTTAGTTAGTCGACTATCCGTCAAATTGCATAATCTACCATAGTGTCTGATCACACTGTCCCATTGCCGAACATGAATGGGCACCCACCCCATGTCCCCGTTAACAGCAGCATTTGGGGTGTATCTGCCTACCCCAAGGAAATATCTGCACGCTCTATTCTGTACAGCCGTCACACAACTAAATTCCCGGTCACCCCAGATCGCAGCACCGTAACTAATAATAGGATAGATTAAATTATTATACAGTTTAGTAAATGAATTATAAGGCAGCCCACCCATACACTTTGCTTTGGCAATCAGTAAACCCAAGGCTCTAGCAGCAGACTTGGCTACATGTTTGGCCATACAGGTATAATCAAGAAAGTAGTCCATTTTCAGAAATTAGGTTTTGTCTGATAGCGACATATTTCTTTGGATAAACGAAGAGGGCATTGTCTCTTCTAAATCATGTAATCATGAATCTGCCTGTTCCTTTAAATACGAAGGAGCATTTCCATGAAGGCACTGATACACAATTGTTAAAATTTTGAATTCTATTCTTTCACTTATGCGCAGCCAATGCAGAGAGTTTAGTACTGGAGGTATCATTTGTCGATTCTATCTGATAAAGAGGGATGAAACTTAGTGTAGTTTCATTGCTCCATACTTTTGAAAAAAAAAATAAATGTGTCGATTATTTATTTTGGGATTTCGGCGGGGGACATCAGCCTCACTGTTGGCTTGTTCTTTCTATTTTTGATTCTTTCTTGTAGGCCTTAACCATAAACAAAGAATTCCTGGATTTGAGATATGGCTCACAACAGGTGGTGGATGTACTCAGACCGGCTTCGATACATCAACACTGTGTCACAAAGATACAATTAGTACAGCACAGAATGTCTACACAATCCACAACTGTTCTAAACCAAGCACACAGTTTGATGCACGATATGTTTTTATTTACCAACCTACTAATATTCTTCATTTAAGTCAGGTTGAAATTGTTCCTTGGAGTTGCCAGGCCTGATTGGCGTGGGGGGGGGGGGGATGCCATCGACTTTTTGTACTTAAAGGACAACCTTGGTGTCAACCGTTATTACGTGTGTGACAGAACTGGTTAAACACATTCCAAATATGAAATGAAATAGTGTTGAACGCCATACTGTTGTACTCTGAACTGGCCTAATGAACACGGGAATACGCCATACAGTGTGCTATGAGAAAAACTTTGCCCGGACAGCGGCACTACGGTCTACTCTTTTATCGAATTCTGTCAAGGATCTTTTACGTGCACGTCAATGGGTACACTGGGCTACTAGACAGCTGTCCATGCCAGGCCCCCGACCTGCATTACTGAAAAGGGGAACCACGCCGGAAATATAATTTTAACACAGGGACCATTGCTATGAGACGGACCATAGCTATATTTGAATTCTTGGATATCTTTTCACCGTCTCATATAAGAACTTTTCATATTCAACGGACTTATCAGTGAAATGAAATTCTGTATCGCTGGTTACTTTAGTCAGTTATATAGAAGGATAACTCGTGTTTGTCATCTTTGTCGTCACTTCCCGTTTCTTCAAGTGTTTGTCAAACATATATCGTAGCAATGGTCTCTATGTTAAAATTATATTTGGAATGTGTTAATGGCTGACACCAATATTGTCCCATAATGTGAGAGAAAGGGTATTGTTGGTCTGGGTTTGGGTCATAGCCTTACTTCGGGTTTTTGCGAAAGAAAATGTCACCCTAAACGAGTTAACCCAGGTAATCAGGATGCAGACCACGTTTAATTTCACCATCTCGACGAATTGTAGCGTAAGCTAGAAACATCAAGCCAAATTACAGATACATTTTTTTTACGGACAGTTTTATAAAAGCAACAAGAGAACCCCACCGGACACACAAGTTCAGGGACCCTCAACTCCCTAGTGCCTCCTGTTTGTGAAAATCTGTACTAGAGTGTTGTGAAATGAATAGACAGAAATGAACCGGTGTTAACTAGCGGTCTTTATGCTACCAGGACGGGGAGGGGGGGGGGATATCTAAATCATAGCGTATGCTGTAGTTCGGATAGAGTCTCTCAACCATGATGTACCCCATTTTTAGCTTGTGTCACAATTATTATCTGATTTAAAAAAAAAACCGTCTGATTATATCACCGTTACATCGTAATAAAGGTTGAGTTTAAATTTCGTGAATATCGGACCAAAATTGCCTGACAATATGGCCGCCGCTTGTACGCAAATAGTGTAAAAATATGGTATATGAAGGTTGTGGACCCTGAAGAGGTCACAATTTTGATGAAACTTGAAATACATGTTTATAACCTGAAGATCTTGGTTCCTTTCGATTTTTGGGCATATCAGATGTTAATTTTCTGAATTATGGCCCCTGGTTGTACGAAAAATCGCCTTCATTTAGTTTGTGGTTCCTCTGGAGGTCACAATTATTAACAGTTGTAGAAAAACGTTTGATTATATTACCGTTACACCATAGTGAATGTTGAGTTCGAATTCGTAACCCTGACCTAAATGGCCACCGCTTGTAAAATATTGTATACCAGTAGAGGTCACAATTTTAATCTGATTTTGATGAAACTTTAAATGCATGTTTATAATCCACAGATTTGGGTTCCTTTCGATATTTGCCCATAACGAATTGTAACTTCATGAATTATGGCCCTCGATTGTAGGAAAAATCACGTTCTTTTTAACTTGTTCTCTATCCATCTCTCGAAAATGTGGGCGCATCCTGCCTGGCAGCCGCTGGTTATATATATTTAATAGCGATGTTATCGGGTGTATCTTTTATTTTATTTTCTTCTGAATTAGGCTATATTATTATAAAAATAATGTACGCTGGGGTATAAGAATAATGATAGTATGTTCAGCTATACTTTTCATTTTAAAAATGTATGTTTTATCTCCAATAGAATAGAATCATTTTCGAGGAAATCTATGACATATCTATGCAGCCAACTGCGACACAACAATAAAATAGGGCATATAAATAGATAGATAACAACCCTCCGTGTTTCGAGATAAAAGTTGGTCCTATATTATAGTTTAACATAGCAAGTGCGGGAATAAATACATCGGGCTTTTTAAAGCGCAATTGACAAGAATTTTTTTTTATCAAAACGCGACTGATTATTATTATTTGTAACATTTCTGACACACCCAACCTAACTACGATTAAGCAGAAAATCCTTCCTGGCACGGGTATAAATTTAAATTACAGATCTTTATACTATAACTACATGCAAATACAAGCTAATATCATTGAATACAGCCATTGAATAAAATAACCTATGTTTGTATTCAATAATAGCTTGAAAACGTACTACTTTTGTCTAGAATGACGTCACTTTCAAAATTACTTCAAACAGTAATGACGTCAACACTAGGCAACTACAATTTTTGTCAAAAAGAAAGAGAATACACTCTCTTGAACCAATAGTCATTGAGTTCTATCTATATATTTCGTTTCGGTTTTTTTATACAAGCAAATATCATTGAATAAAATAAACTTAAGACATCATAACTCCTTGGAAGTTATAATCCCTCGTCCCTGGAGCTAAATCTGCCTATTACGTGTCATTCTTTAGGCCTGAAATGTTATCTAAATTATTAATTAGACATTAATTAACTTATCCAGACCATAATAAGCTCTCGATGTCAAGGCTGGCCTTCGATGTAAGCTGGATTAGATTCAAATATGCCGCTGAACGGCCATTGTAATTAAATCACAACATTGGATAATCGAGACTACTCTGTTTTTATTAATGATTTTAGTAATGATGACCGAGGCTATTCAGAAATTTCACACACTCAGTTCTCGGCCAATAGTGGATCAATTTGACTGAAATTTTCAGCAAATTACCTGTACACTATCTAGTTTTTAACTATTATAGTTAGAACTGCCAACTCTTTATCTTAGCTCCCATAATGTATCTTTAAGTTCTGGTTTAAATCTCTTGATGTGGATGGCTTCTTGTAGCTTTTTGGATTTCTTATTATGGAGATGTTTGTTTAATATTTTGACTTCAGAATAGTTTACTTGATGGCGTTTGTTCAGTTTCAGGTGTTCATAAACGGCGGATTTGTTGTCTGTGATGGAATGATGTCGTTTTAACCTCTTTATTGGTGGACATTTCGTTTCACCGTTGTAGGTCTCCGAACAGGAATCCTTAATTATCATCTGTGATGCCCATGTGTATTTCGTTCTATTAGTCCATAACTGGCTTCATATCTTAATTAATTAATCCCTAATCTATATCTTTGATGCCCATTCTGTAATGTTATGATTGTTTCTTTTTATTAGCCCGTTGATGGTTTCATATTAGTTATTGTTTTTGTTACCTTGTTGTATATAATTTGATTTCTTGCCATTATACTGTCATTGCATACATTGCTCACTTGGGAACGACAAGAGGAACTTGTTGAAACGTAGTGTGAAATAAACTCAGTGGTTGTTTTCCATATAAATTTGTGTTATTTATCATATGTTCAATTACTAAATGCCTTATAAGGATTTCAACTTACACTACGACGTGGCTGACATCGTATTACTATAGCAAGTATTACTATTGCATTTGCAGTCCATATTTTTATTTCTTTGTATACCACTTTATATTAAATATCATACATTTCTGTTCTATTTTTTAATTTATTAATTGCCTTTTCAAAAGTTGCAAGTCACATGTTTAACCATCGTTAAACACAAACTGAAAGCCTCGATGACACCATCAAGTCTTAAAATCAAACCGGGGTTCAACTACTACAATACGATCGATCAAGTAAATGTGCTATTTTCCTTCAAAATCGATATAAGCTCAGTGGATGAGGTATTTTCATTGTTGGATAATATATCTAATGGGTAAACACGACACGGGCTTCCAGGAACATGCTCCAAGCTTATATACTATTCAAAAAAAGTAGGGGATATTTGATTTTGGGGGCATAATACTAAAATATGAAAATGACTACGAAAAAAGTCACTATAGAACCTAACAGAAGAAACATTTCCAGTTACATGTGACGCCCAAACGCACCAATAGCTACCGCATGGAATGCAGGTGATGCTTTGGATCATCATGGGGGTCCAACCCAAGATTTGCACGACTCTGATTTTGAATGTTACAGTCATTGTGGCATTGAATTCCAGGGTGGAAACATCAGTTTAATTGTTTTAGTGACCAGAAAACAAATTTTGATATGCGTCGGCTTACCCAAAATGAAAGGTTACGTGCCCTTGGCATGCTACAGATCGGCACAACACAGGCGGTTGTGGCGCGGACGATGAATAATTCTCAGTCTGTCATAAGCAGCCTCTGGTCCAGATACCGTGATACACAATCTGTACAGGACAGACCACGCTCAGGTCGACCAAGGGCGACAACTCAAGCCCAGGATCGATTTATCCGTACCTTGGCCTTGAGAAATCGTGTCATCACAGCAAATCAGATCAGCGCTCGTCTTCAAACAGAGAGTGAGTGGCCAGACGATTCGGAATCGACTGCATAGGGGTCACCTTCGCGCCCGACGTCCTCGTGTGATCCCTTGTTTGAGAGATCATCACATTCAGGCAAGACGTCGTTGGTGTAGGGATCGTCAACACTGGGATAATCGACGCTGGAGCAATGTGATGTTTTCAGATGAGTCAAGGTTCACTGTTGATTTTTTGGACAGACGTAGGAGGGTGTGGCGTCGTCGAAACGAGCGCTTCCAAGACGTTAACGTCATCAGACATGATCGATTTGGGGGTGGTTCTGTTATGGTGTGGGGAGGCATCACTGTTGCTGGAAGAACGGCTTTACATGTTGTTGCAGGGCGTGTTACAAGCCAGTACTACCGGGACAACATCTTGGCAGTCCATGTTGTGCCGTTCGCACGACGTCATGGCCGCCGTTTCATCTTCCAGGATGACAACGCAAGATGTCACAGGGCCAGGATCGTTACAGGTTACCTCCAACAACAGAACATCACCACATTACCTTGGCCAGCACTGAGTTCCGACCTCTCCCCCATCGAGTATGTCTGGGACATGCTTGGACAGAGGTTACGTCAACGTCAACAACGTCCTGCCAATGTCCAAGAACTCGCTGCTGCGTTGCAACAGGAATGGGACAATCTGGACCAAAATGACCTTAGACGTCTCATTAGGAGTATGCCACGTCGGATCAATGCTTGTTTGACAAACAGAGGAGGATTTACCCGTTACTGACTTTGTTGTGATGCTGTGGTAACTTTGCTGTTTGACCCCGGGTATCATTTTACCCTTATAATGGTCAGTCTGTGCCTTACTTAGTCTAACGATCATTTGGAATAAATCGATGAATGTGATTTAACTTCATTTCATTTTGTCATTTGTTTCTTCGTCAGTTTCATTAGGTGACTTTAAGAGCCATTCCACGAGAAAACCATGCAGAAGGTGGGAAGGTGGGGGTCGGCAGATCGAGCTCATCTCGGGAGGATTTTATGGACTCCTCAAGACTACTTCACAGCCAGAAGAACCGATCTCAAAATTTAATCGTTATTGAGATATAGCCTCAAACTGATTTTTAGACATTTTTACCATTTTTCACGTCATTTTTGGTCGATTTTCAGCCACCTATTCTGGCAAGTCTAGGGTTTGGATGAAAATAGTGGTGGTTGGTGATGTTAGTGGGGGTCTTCCTGTGCCCCCATGTACATACCTTAAGGTCACATCTATTCTCCAGGAGTAATGGTCAGCAACATTGTAACATATGGCGAAAAAAAATACAAAATATACACCTTTGAAGATTAGCCCTAATTTCTATGATGCAGGGGTAGGTCAAAATATCGAAATGGTTTTATGCACAACTCGACCACCTCTATCGATATAAGAAATAAAATCTCTGTCACCTTGTTTCAATCAATGCGAAATCGTGAGTCAAAGTTGGAGAATTTTCCATATTATAAATCTCTGATTCTCTATGAAATGACCAACTACTTTCATACAAGGTAACCAGCTTTCTCCAATTCTTCGCCAAATCATTCGCCCATGCTTGCTGGTAGCAGCGGTAAACTGACTCTAGCAAAACTGGTCTCTTTGATGAAGCTTGGTATCCAATCCGAGATGACCACGCCCGGGACAGCAGAAAATTGATGGTTTTCTTCATTTTTGATCATTGAATGTGGCACATAGCCCACATATGAAAACTAAATGACTTCATACAATTGAAAGAGTGTACTAAAAACATTAAGATCGACACTTTAGCACATTAAATAGCAATAAAATATGTGTGAACCGAATGGGAAATGATTTCTTGGCGAAGTTGAAATTTTGATCTTATTGTGCTGCCAGTCGCTACCGCCTGGATTTCAAATGCAAAAGGACATAAACATTCCCCGCATGGTACCACATCTAAGGGGAAATCATACAAAGACTGTGCTGTGTACTAAGAGTGTACTAATATAAGAACATCACAATAAGGTCCACCCTTTAGCACATTACATAGCAGTAAGTGATGTGAGAACCGAATGGGAGCCGATTGCTTGACGAAGTGTATTTTTCTTATCTTGATTCGTCGATTCTAGATGGAAAGGTGATGTGCTGTCCATCGCTACCGCCCCGGTCTCAAACGGAATATTCCATGAGGATGTAAACATCCAGTGCATGATACCACACCTAAGGGGAATCCATACAAAGACCTTGATGTGTCACTTAAAATCTGCTTATTCCTATTGCATGGGGTAAGTGAAATCAAATACTTTTCAAAAATAATGAGGGAAGAAATTGTGTCTTTGAAATATCGATAAAAAATCTTGTATGTGTGCTCGAAAACAATTGACTGAGTCAAACGATGGACTTCAGAAGTCCTCAAACTAGCTGCATTGAGTCTGATATAGCTGTAATACCTTTACTGAAGGCTAACTTTGACAGCATTAAAAAAATTCTTGTTAATTTGAGATTTTTTTATTTCTGTTCTAGGTATACGCTGGAAATGTTACCATGTCCATAATGAGGATATGGACCATAAAAAGACCCATGTTAGTTCTTCAAATAAATAATATGGTACAGGGTCAAAAATTCAACTTCATCATGTGATTATTTCCCGAGCCCAAAATGGATCTTGACAGGGCTTTTAAAAGTAAATTATTTCACGTGGTTTGATATTACTGTGGGAAATGATGACATCCATCCCACTGCTACATCATCTGCAGCTACTGGTAGTGCCTCTTACACTCATTATCAATCTACTACTACTACATCATCTGCAGCTATGGGTAGTAGAATTGACATACCGCCTCCACTTCCTGTAACAGCTACGAGGGGAGGGATATCATCAGTAACTTCAAACCTCATAAAATAATTTTCTAAACTTATTCCATATAAAAGAATTTACTAAATTTATTTTCTAAGTATTTGCATGGATCAAAATTTGAAACATTTTTTTTTAGAAATCAAGTGTCCAACTGATCAACTAGCTTGGTCCCCGTTACCAGCGAGTCCATCATTCGGAGACTAGATAATAGAAAATTTACAATGGCAAATATACGTTGCGGTTGACATAAAGAATATTTTGAGAGGTGGCCCCAATAGAAATATCGTCGATGGGGAGTCAAAAGGTCGTATCTCGATTTTGCGAAATTGTCCAGGAGAGCCTAAACAAGCACAGAACAAGCATAAGAATCAAAATGTCTTATAACATCGTCACGTCAAAATGTTGTATATGAAATGTTGTATTTCTGAAGCTTTTCTTAAATATTTATTTACAAAATGTATGTGTATATAGCCATTTAAACAGTATGTAACTATCTGCACATATCAAGCTCAACATCTAGTACAGAAATAATGAGTAAAAGCTCGTTATTTGCAATTTTATACAGCAAAGACGTATCTCCGGAAAATATTCACCTTTACCTGCTTCAATTTCATAGATTTCACAAAGTAAAGCCTCAACAAAAATTTCAATAATACGCATTTGATCATAAAACACTATATTTCGCTTGATTGTAATCTTTAGGTATGACACAAAGTTAATTGTTTCAAGAAAATACAACATTTTCACTCTTAATATTTTTTTTTTGGGAACACCCCATGTACGACATTTTGAAACAGTATCTATAAACCTTCTTTTTATTGGCTTAGAAATACGACAACCAGTTGAAAAGATGCGCAAGAACATACTCATTCTGACGAAGCAAAAACGTGAACTTTGCAAAATATGCTAGATACAACCTTTTGACTCCCTTTCATGTACACATTTAGTTTTACGAGGTCTGGCAAGATCCATTTTGGGCTCTGAAAATGATCATATGATGAAGTTGAATTTTGGACGCCATGCCATATTATTTATTTGAAGAAGCCCGTTTTTTTCACGGTCCATTTCCTCATTATGGGCTATATAACATTTCTGGCATGTACCTAGAATAGAAGAAAAAAATTCTAAAACTAACAAGAATTTTTGAATGCTGCCAGGTTAAAGAAAACAACACCTTCAGTAGAGGTATTACAGCTATATCAGACTCAAGGCAGCACGTTTGGGGACTTCTGAAGCACATGGCTTTACCCAGTCAACTCGAGGTTCACCGCACAACTCTTTTCGGCTAATTGTGTGTATACCTCACAACTCTTTTCGGAAGGTTTTTATTGATATTTCAAAGACACAATTTATTCCTTCCTTTTTTCAATAGTATTTTATTTCACTTAACCGATCCAGTAGGAATTAGCTGATTCTAATTGACACAGTGCGGTTTTTCTATGTATTTCCCTTAGGTGTGGTACCATGCAGGGGATGTTTACCGTCCTTTAGGAATATTGCGTTTGAAATCCAGGCCATAGCAATAGGCAGCACATTAAGATCAAAATTCCCACTTCGTCAAGAAATCAGTTCCCATTCGGCTCTCATATCACTTATTGCTATGTAATGTGCTAAAGAGTGGACCTTAATATTTTTAGTACACTCTTTCAATTGTATGAAGTCATTTTAGTTCTCATGTGTGAGATATGTGCCACATTCAATGGCCAAAAATGAAGAAAAACCTCCATTTTCTGCGGTCCCGGGCACGGCCATCTTGGATTGGATACCAAGCTTCATCAAAGAGACCAGTTTTGCTCGAGCCGGTTTACTGCTGCTACCAGCGAGCATGGGCGAATGATTTGGCAAAGAACTGGAGAAAGCTGACTTACCCTGTATGAAGTTGTTGGCCATTTCATAGAGAAATAAAAATTTACGATATGGAAAATTCACCAACTTTGACTTATGATTTCACATTGAATGAAAAGAGGTGACAGAGATTTTATTTCTTATATCGATAGAGGGGGTCAAGCTGTGCATAAAACCATTTCGATATTTTGACCTACCCCCGCATCATAGAAAATAGTGTTAATCTCCGAAGGTGTATATTTTCTACTTTATTCGCCATGTTACAATTTTGCTGACCATTACTCCCAGAGAATAGATGTGACCTTAAGGTCTGTACATGGGGGCACAGGAAGACCCCCACTAACGTCACCAACCACCACTATTTTCATCCAAACCCTAGACTCACCACAATAAGTGGCTGAAAATTGACCAAAAATGACCTGAAAAAGGGCAAAATTGGCCAAAAATCAGCCCAAGGTGGTATCTCAATAACGGTTAAATTTTGAGATCGGTTCTTCTGGGTGTGAAGTAGTCTTGAGGAGTCCATAAAATCCTCCCAAGATGAACTCAATCTGCCGACCCCCCACCTTCCCGATTCTGCATGATTTTGCATGGTTTTCTCATGGAATGACACTTAATAACACTTAAAAATCAAATATCCCCTACTTTTTTTGAATAGTATACATACCAGCCCATTCCAGACTCCAATGATGGCGTGGAGGTCCATTAAAGCCACCGGCCACATACAACATGATCATCATCGCTCCATGGCCGGTCCAATTACCCCCCCCCCCCCCATTTTATGTCCAGCAGAAAACGGTTTTTTAGAGGAAAAATGCCAAAAAACCGATGAGAAAAATGAAAATGTACCATAGTTAGGGAGGACCCTAAGGGCAGACAAAACGGCCCCACGTCTGAATGAGAATGCAGTCATTGAATTGCCATCATAAACCTTAAAACGCCCATGTCAAAAGTATTGCATCCTTGGGGTAAACCCGTGTAGTAACAGCTAGAAGTTACTATCGATATTGCCATCATAAACCTTAAAACGCCCATGTCAAAAGTATTGCATCCATGGGGTAAACCCGTGTAGTAACAGCTAGAAGTTACTGTCGATATTGCAGTGACCGAAGGTTACCAAGGTAACCAGTGAAATGACATCAGGTCCATAGAAATTGGAGGGAGAAGGGACTGGGGATCACTTGCAAATCTACCCCCCCCCCTACCCCTCTCACTCAATCTGTCTCAACTGTCTACAGTAGTGTTGCCATTTCAAAAATTTTCCTGTTGGGACACTTTTACCGAAAATAAAGGGGCGTAATTCTACACAGCTGTGATTGAGGTACAGGGAAATCCCCCCCCCCCCGTTCTCTTTTACCTACTAATTAGAACGAACAAGTCCCAGTTTTGATCTTTATTATTGTATTAAAATATACAGGTTTAAATATACAAATATATATCACAGCTATAATAAATAATATATATAATATACAATATTTCTAGGTTTAAATTCATCAAATTATTTTCATCTTGTCGAGCTAAATCCGCCTACATCAACACGCTGTTTACCTCAACTGTGGGGTAGAACGATAGGTGGACGGAGTCTAAAATATACAAAAAGAAAACAAACTAATTTACTTTGAACGAATAATTATGATAGGTTCCCACAATCACGTTTCGTACTATGATTATAATCATGGTTTTTATTGTGGTCCGGTGGGTAGCACGATTTACCCAAATCCCCCAAATCTACCCAAATCCACCACTATTTCAACTCATACCACAATAATTTATATTGATATTTGATAATATACCGTGCTTTATGTGGAATTGACATTTTTAATTTAAAATCGCAGCTTTTTATTGTCAAAATGCCCCTCAAAATGCGATTTCCAAGCAAGTTTGAAAGTCGTAACCGGTAGCACGATTTACCCAAATCCACCCAAATCTACCCAAATCCACCCAAATCTATCCAAATCCACCATTATTTCAACTGATATCACAATAATTTATATTGATAATTGATCATATACAGTTCTTTCTGTAAAATTGTCATTTTAAATTTAAAATCGTAGTGTTTTTGTGTCAGAATGTGATTTCCACGTAACTTTGGAAGAACTACAAATTTATGGGTGGTCTGCATCCATGTGGGTATATACACGAGTTATGTCCCTTACATACGACGACGAAACACGCATGAATTGTTGGATTTTAAGACAAAATATAAGAGTAATTATGGCATATTTAGCTAAACAAATGATAGCATATTAAAAAGCGATAAACATAATTGTGATATATGTGGAAATAACGTGGTTTTGGGTAGATTTGTGTATTACACGAGTTATTCCATTGGTTACGACTTCCAAACTTGCTTGGAAATCGCATTTTGAGGGGCATTTTGACATTAAAAAGCTGAGATTTTAAATTAAAATGTCAATTCCACATAAAGAACGGTATATTATCAAATATCAATATAAATTATTGTGGTATGAGTTGAAATAGTGGTGGATTTGGGTTGATTTGGGTAGATTTGGGGGATTTGGGTAAATCGTGCTACCCAGTCGTAACCAAGGGAATAGCTCGTGTAATACACAAATCTACCCAAAACCACGTTATTTCCACATATATCACAATTATGTTTATCGTTTTTTAATATACTATCATTCGTTTAGCTAAATATGCCATAATTACTTTAAAATCATGGTCTTCTTGTCTTAAAATCCAACAATTCATGCGTGTTTCGTCGTCGTATGTAAGGGACATAACTCGTGTATATACCCACATGGATGCAGACCACCATTAAATTTGTAGTTCTTCCAAAGTTACTTGGAAATCACATTCTGACACAAAAACGCTACTATTTTAAATTTAAAATGACCATTTGACAGAAAGAACTGTATATGATCAATTATCGATATAAATTATTGTGATATCAGTTGAAATAATGGTGGATTTGGGTAAATCGTTCTACGTGGTCAGGTCTTATCATTGAGGTCATTCGTAGTGATCGTGTTGATCGTATCTAAACCTGTCCGAACATATCAGATCGTAGACTCAATCGTGATGCATGGCACGACATGACAGTGGGCATCTAGCATTAAACAAAATAAATAAAATGGTTCAATATTACTACACTAATAGTTTTAGATAGATTTACATATGAAATCAATATGGAGGCATGAAATAATAATACATGTTCATAATTTCTTTAAATTATTTTAGTGGTTAGTTAAAATACAAATTCATGCAAAAAACAATTTAAAACAAAACAAAACAGCCCTAAACAAAACAAACCAAAACCAAAATAACATGCAAATTGTGCTTTTGTGATGTAGAACATATAGGAGAGAGAGAGAGAGGGGTGGAGAGAGAGAGAGGGGGGGAGAGAGAGAGAGAGAGGAGAGAGAGTTTTTAACTCCACTCTACACAAACTAGGTCATTTTGGGACTAACATATGGTTCAATTATATTTCAATAATTCGCATGCATGTAGGGATATAGACAGGAGGACCCAGAGAAAACCCACGAGGTTTGACAGGCGACCCTACTCCTTGTCACATACAATCACAGAATCAAAACCACGCCACATTTCATAATGACTGGCTTTTTGATCAAATGCACACACCTTAAACCATTCGCCTCCAACCCCCAGCCCCACTCCTGGTGGGGATTAATGTACATATATAATCTGCCCCCCACTCAGACTCTGGAAAACATTTTAAATAGTTGTCAACCTGGTAGGTGATTGTGTACATTTTATTCTAGGGACCTCAGACGTCAACCTGGTAGGTGATGGTGTACATTCTATTCTAGGGACCACTCATGTCAACCTGGTAGACCTAATTACAAACAGCGAGTAAACATTCCTTTTATTCTCCTCGTTTAATCATACACACCAATTACAACAACATGGTGACATTCAGTACACCATAATAAAAATAACAACATATTTAAACAAAGTTTTCATTCATTGTGCATGTATGAATGTCTTTCATGGTTAATCTTCATGAAGAAATACCTGGGTGATATGTATGAATGAGGGGATGGATGTAGTTCAATCTCATTTAAATTCACATCTATATTTCGTTTCGGTTTTTATAATTTCGATAGCCTACACTACATGTAGATCTAACAAGTTATTGCGGGAGGTCACGTTAAGCCAGTTCAGATGTCAAGCACCCGACATTTGACCCTATAACCTCAGTCATTCGATTAACCAATCAGAATCGTTGTTGCTTTGTTTTGATTTCTATCGCTGATAATGCCTACCCACAATTCCGAGCTAAAAAGGTCAAAGCCTCGATTCGACAGACAATTTGATTGGCTGACCCCTCATTTCAAGCAGAACACGAGTTATATAACAAGTCTTCCAGATCCTAGTGAAGTAAAGACAAGTAAAATGAAACTATGAACTATAAAAACGAAACGAAATAGGGTCTGTGTTTTAATCAGATTGGATGTAGCTCAGTTGGTGGGTAGGGTGGGGTGAACTTGGCCCAGCTCAGATTGGTGGGGGGTGGATTTAGCTCAGTTTGGTGTACCGTCTAAGATAGAGGGGGAAATGGGGTCCGGTATTGAGTGATCTGAAGTTTGATTCCAGTAAATTTTATGTGGAGTACTGTGATGTGTAGAATGGTTAAATTATTTGTAAATGATAACAGATTCCGGTGATGATAATATAGTCCAGTGGGTGACCATACAATAAAAACTTAGTGTGCTAATTGTGCAAACAAAATGTGCTTTTACCATCAAAATAAAACATGGAACTGTGCTTTCACTATTAAATCAGAAAGAAAGGGGTTAAATGTCTCAACAAATTGATATGAAATGAAATAGGTTTTAACGTCTCCTGTTCTTCTCTGACTGGGCATGTGAAGACTGGCTTACGTCACTCTGTACCATTTGCTTGGAAAATCTTGCCTACGGTCTACTCTCATATTTAAATCCAACTACCAAGGGTTCTTTATGTGTATGCCTATGCGTACCCATCCAAACAACTATATGTTGGGTCCCTTGCCAGACCCTTAATGACAAGGGAAATCCACATTGGAAAATCCTGGTAAAATTTCGCGGCCAGTGCAGCTAGGGATCAATAGAGAGAGTGCGAGAGAGAGAGAGAGAGGAGGGGACAAATGTCAACTAAGTATTTCATTTCTTTGTGGCCCATGATGAAATTCGAACATGAGCTTTTCTAGTCTGGAAGTCTGATTAATCTACAGATCTATACTTCATTTTGATTTTTGATACATTCGATGACCTACACTACATGAAGATCTGTCCGTTTGTTCTGAAAGGTTCCCTTGGGCTGTACAAGCGGCTTTTGACCCTAAGACATCAGAAATTGGATTAAATAATCAGCGTTGAGGTTTCTGGTGGTTTACCTACAGTTCCATGCATTGCACTTCAAGAATTCACTGTCACATTAACCAAAACACGGGTTATATAACAAATCCTCCAGATCATATTATTGTAAAACGAAATTTTGACCTATAAAAAAAAACGAAACAAAATAGGATCTGTGTTTTAATCAGATTGCAAGTCTGGAGGCTGAAATCAAAAGATGATTGTTTATGTGCATTGTTTTCATGGGAAAAGGTGGATTCGTTCATTTACACAACCAGTGTTTGAATCATTAATAAATGTGATAGTGAGCACAGCAACATTCATTTCAACATAAATATACCTCCGATTAATTCTCATTCTCTTCTGGCTGGTCGAAATACGACTAAACAAAACATACATAAAAACAGTAAATAAACAGATAAAATACACAACACTTGTCATAACTGTTCCACATTCATATATTGTTTTGTAGATTGTTTTGTATTGCTGAAATTAAAGGCCTTCAGTATATGACAGTACATTACTATGCTGTGTCTTTGTAAATTCCAATGTTATTTCTATGTAAATTACCATGTTGTGTCTTTGTAAATTACCATGTTGTGTAATTACCATGTTATTTCTATGTAAATTACCATGTTGTTTTAGTGTAAACTACAATTTTGTTTTAGTGTAAACTACAATTTTGTTTTAGTGTAAACTACAATGTTGTTTTAGTGTGAATTACTATGTTGTGTCTCTGTGTAAATTACCATCTTGTGTCTGAGTAAAAAAGTTTAAAATCACAAACATTTGTATTTTGTGTATACATATTTTAAGTATTAGGCTGAATATAATTTTTTTTAACCATGCACTATACATACACCTGAATACCATATATAGAGAGAACTATACAGAGAGGGGTAAATGTAATGAATAGTTGGTCATAGAAGAAGGGGATTTCCCCACACCAAATATAGGTGTATATTGTATATAGACATCCCAAACCAAAAATAGCATAAAAATGATGATGTCAGTAAGAACATATATATTGGAAGAAGCAAGAACGATAAAGAGAAAAGAAATTCAATACAAGAACAACGAAACGACAAGACAGTATAAAACGAAGCAATATTATATAATAATACTAAAAATAGATTGTTCTCACCTATACCTGTAATAATATTAATATATATATCAGAACATCAATATAAAACCTTCGACTGACATCTTTTTTTTGGGGGGGGGGGGGGGGGGTATTATTTCCGCATAATTCTACTCAAATAGAGTATTTATCATTTTTTCATAAGGGAGAGACACAAAATTGGGACTTTTGTGACTATCAAATGGCTCAATTTTATTTCAATAATTCGCTGGCATGTAGTTGTCTTTAGCAGTGGGAGGAAACCAGAGGACCCGAAGAAAACCCATAAGGTTGGGCAGGCTAACCCTACTCTTTGTCAGACACAACTGGTTAATCGAAACTGTGCCAGTCGACACAATGATAGATCTTCTGATACAAAGTGCAGGCTCTGTTTTTCACGGATCTACTTATACCCCTTTGTGAGTTTGTCTTTGTGGTCACCTGATGTAAACAACTGAATGTATGCCAGTAACCCTAACCCTGTGCTACTATAATTATAATTGCTACAAGCTCTAGGTCAACTGGACCCCTCATACGACACACCTGTGCTTGCCTACTCCATGATCAAACACGATAGCAGATGGCTTCCATCTTGTTTACTGACGGTACTACTTATTTTAAGACAGACTCGGCTTTCCAATTTATAATATCTACGTCATTGGGGATTTCCAATTTATACTCACTGGTTGCTATGACCCGCTATGGCGTTGTCTAGAAACGCGCGTGCTCGCGTTAGTTTAAAATTTTTGCTATACGTTTAACATGGACTATTTGATGTAATTTGCCTGATTTGATTTGGCCCCATTTCCATAAATTTAGGTTGTTTTTTTAGAAATTTTTAGCAAATGTTAATCTTAGGTGTTTTTTAATTCTAGCCGAAGTAAATTTTTTTACAATTTATAGCGAGTTAAGTTATCGTCTCTAAGAGGCGGGCGTAGTATTTTAAATGGCGGCCATTTGCCATCATGTGTATTCTTGAAGTAGGTACACATGATGTAATCGTATGCTGGACCCCTCTCACTACCGGTATATCTTCTATGACATTTCATTGGAAAATTGGAGCAGTATTTAAAATTCATCATTAAAAGTTGAAAGCCGATTGCAAATAAGCTTCTCATAAAAGTTACCTTGTTGCAAAGGGAATGAAATAAAACGGGGTTTAAGTCCGTAATATCCTTACACTCTTCTGTAACACACTGGGCTAATAAGAAAAGGCATACAGTGTGCTGTGAGGGAAAATTTGCCAGGACAGTGGCACTATGCAGGGGCGGATCTAGGAATTTTGAAAAGTGGGGGTGCCACAAAATGAGGGCACTTACCATGAGGCGGGGCGCGCCGCTGCGAGGGGGTTGAGCCTTGAGGGGGGGGGGGGGGTCCTCAAGACAATTATCCGTCATTTCCATGCATCTGTAGACATTCCAAGAGCTATTTGGCTGATATTTTCGTCTAAATAAATGTATGGAGAGGACATATTTGGGTCTGAAAAAAGGCACTTTAAGCAGTAAAAAAGGGCACTGTCGAAAAATTTTTTGGGGGGGGGGGGGCGCCCCTCGCGCGCCCCACTGGATCCCCCTCTGCTATGGACTACTCTTCTATTGATTTCCAACTGCCAAGAGTTAGAAAAAACAACAAGTGGGTCTACCGGTAATACACATATTTCCAAAATTATGAAATATTCTTTTCAATCCACCCAATAAATTCTTTGATGGCGGTGAGCCAAAGGAACGACATGAATTTTAAACACTACTCGGTCGATATGTAATTCTATCATTGCAATAAAAGTAGAAAATTAACAACTTACGTAAGCATGACCAAATCCTGTTCGTTTTTTAGCTGTTTCTTGACATTGTAGAATAATATCTAATTCCTGTTGCATCATATTCCAACGTTTCTCCAGTCTTTCTTTTCTTTGTGGCTGAACCACAATTCTGAAATTAAGCAATAACATTATGTGCGGGAGAGCGGCATATAAACAAATAGAAACTAACGAACTACCGTAGATACATAACATAGATATTGCAAGCATAGGCGTATAGAGTCAATGAATATTAGAGGGGCAGAACCTGAAATGCCCGAATAAATTTCCGGATACAATCAGACCGTCACATTCCTAAATAATAATCAATGCACGAAAAATGTTGCATAAAGTAGAGTGGCTCCAGACAAAATGTTTAATCCAGATGAAATAATAATTTTTGTTTTCCTTTTACCGCGTTGCGCAAACAGTCAGCTGCCTCCCCCCACCCTCACGGCACCCATGTATTAAGACTTGTTGATGGCTTAATTTGCTTTAAAATTGGCAACAGGTAGAACAACTAAAACAGGTAAATATGAATACAGAGCCCATTTTAATATCTCTCCCTTAATTTAAATAGTTCGTTGACTGATAATTACATTTTAATATCTCTCCTTTAATTTTAATAGTTCGTTGGCCGATAATTACATTTTAATATCTCTCCCTTAATTTTAATAGTTCGTTGGCTGATAATTACATTCCAATATCTCTCCTTTAATTTTTTGTGTGAAAAGTAAAATATGAAGAATTCCCTGTTTACCTGTGTTTAAGTAGAGCGTTAACACGTTGTTCAACAGTAGAATGTACTGGTTTAATATCGTTATTACGAGGACGTTTCCAATAACCATCTAACGACGGAAATGAACGTAGCTGATAAACAAACAAAGATGATTCATCTATAATAGCACCTTCTTCATCTTTACTACTACTAGAACCTGTAATATTAAACAACATTATTACTACTAGAACAACCTGTAATATTAAACATCTTTATTAGTTCTATTAAACAACATCTTTACTACGTAAACAACATCATTCCTTATACAACAACATCTTTATTACTGCAACAACCGGTAATATTAAATAACATCTGTATTATTACCACAACCTGTACTATTAAACATCTTTACTACAACCGGTAATATTAAACAACATCTTTATTACTGCAACAACCGGTAATATTAAACAACATCTTTATTACTGTAACAACCGGTAATATTAAACAACATTTTCATTACTACAACAACTTGTAATATTAAAACATCATTATTGATACAACAACTTGTAATATTAAATCTCAGATTTAAGATGCAGAGAAATTCTGAGTGGATTGAAAAATGTGAATGACTGCCTCTTTACTGGAATGGAGCTAGGGTCTCTATAAATTCATGGGCTGTACTGTAAATACAGAGGTCTTGACTACACACGAATATCTCTTTAGTACACTAAAAGATGTATACTTTTTTCATTAGCCTGGATGGTAACCCCAAATTCTATTCCAATTCCAATATACTAGTACACAAACTTCATTACCTTTAACATAAAGCATCTGACCACCGCCACCAAATGAATAGATTGGTTCCCATGGTGACGTTAGATCAAAGGAGGTAGGTAATATAACTTCACAGACATCTTGACCATTGGTTACATCTTTTAACAATAATGAATTATCTTTTGTTACAACCAGCAGCTAAAATTAGTAATAAATACTAATTCAACACAAGGAATTACTAAATAAATATCAAAGAAATTGTATTCATTTATTACAATTTTTCAATCGACAAAGATACAACATGCATTTGGGGAGGAGAGAAATAGAGTTTAACGACCACTTGACGTTTTGGGACTAACACATGGTTGTGCAATGTGCATGACAAGGAGTAGGGTCGTTTGTCCAATTTCGACAGTTTTCTCCGGTTTCCTTCCACTGCTAATGAAGCCTACACGCAAGCAACTTATTGAAATAAAATTGAACCATATGTTAGTCCCAACATGACCTAGTTTGTGTCAAGTGGAAATTAAGCCCCAACTCTCTCTCTATCAAGAATTGTAAATACATAGGGAAACTTCATGTAATGTAAATAGAGAACAAAAACTTTCGGCATATACAGAACACAGGAAATGAAATGGGTTTAACGTAGAGAACCTAGAATTTATAATTACACGCGAACCAGGCAGAAGATATTGTCAAAACTAAAACATCAGAAATAAACAAACTTACCAATTCAGGAATACCAGACACAGTTGATAAAACAGTTTCTTCTTCGTTGTTTTCATTTCTAGGGATATAAAACATAAAAATTATCAAAGGGGGGGAGAATAAATATGAGTAATTATATAACATGGGTCAAATCAGATAGATATTTTGACTGTTTATAGACCTTTCTAGATATATTGACCGGGCTTCAAACTAGAATAATAGATATATTGACTGTTTGAATGAGTATAATAGACATATAATACTGGTATTTAAACTAGTATTATAGATATATTGACTGTTTATGTTTTATATATATTGACTGGTGTATGAACTAGTTGATATATTGACTTACACTGTATACAATAAAACCAGCGTGTTTAAACTGGTGTTATAGATGTATTGACTGTTATCACTGGTCTGTATTAACAACCAGGCTGAACTTGATGTTTTATACGGGGGATAGTCGGTTATATCTTCTGATGAAATACACGGATCGAGAAACTGGACTTTTTTTATGGAATATTCCGATGATACACCGACCACACCCTTTTCTATACCTAAAAATATAATAAAATATAAGGAGTTTATATAACATATAGGGGAGAGAGAGAGAGAGAGAGAGAGAGAGAGAGAGAGAGAGAGAGAGAGAGAGAGAGAGAGAGAGAGAGAGAGAGGGGAGGTGTGGGTAACGTTCATGTTCACTCGACACACACTATGTCATTTCGGAACTAACACATGGTTCAATTCTTTTTCAATAATTCGCTTGTGTGTAGGCGTCTTTATCAGTGAGAGGAAACCGAAGTACCCACGAGGCTAGACTACTCGTGTAGTTGGGTTTGTCATATTTGACGTCACTTCCCGTATATTTAAGAGTTTGTTACACAATAATCACTCTAGCAATGATCACTGTGTTAAAATTATATTTGGAATATATTTTACCAGTTCTATCACATATGTAATAATGACCGACACCAATATTGTCCTTCAAGATTTCGAGAAACAAGGGCCTAGTCAGATCTTTGTGTAGTGCAGGTCTTCGAAAGTAAATAAAAAAACATAACAAAATATAGATGTGTATTTAAATTAGATTGTTTCATTGGTACCGTGGTTTTATCTTACCTAAATATCTATCCCATAATACAACATTTCCACTTCTGAGACCGACAGCTAAATAAGTTCCACACGATGATGTTGTTGAACACGTAATAGTTGAACAAAATGGCCACACTATATCAGCTTTATGATCAAAATCTGTAACAGAAAAAAACATATTTCAGTTATAGCCTAAAATAACAAGAGAGAGAGAGAGAGAGAGAGATGGGGTTTGACGTCCACTCAACATAAAGTAGGTCATTTCGGGACTAACATATGGTTCCATTTTATTAAAATAATTCGCTTGCATGTAGGGTCTTTATAAAATTAGTTGTGGTGGAAACTGGAGGACCCCACAAGGTTTGACAGGTAACCCTCTTTCTTGTCACATACAAGTGGAGAATCGAAACTACGCCACTGAAAAACTCAAATCGACTTGGTACATCCATTGTAAATACTGATTCCTTATAGAAAGTTTTATAGAAAAGGGAGCCGCTTTAGTGAGTAAAATGTTGACTTGCTAACAAGTGCAGTCTGTGTTGAACGAAGAAGTTCATCATGATTTTCCGGGATGATTTCCACTTGTCTATGCTGCGGGACAGGGGGCTTGATAAGGGTCAATGCATAGTTTGGAGGGGACGAAAAACCAAGAAAAATTGATATTTGGAGGGTTGTAGTTCTGCTGTCTGGGCAAAATTCCCCTCATAGCACACTGCAGTAGGATGTTAAACCACATTTTTCTTCATTTTATTTTATTGAAAATCTTTTGAAGAAATCAATTAATGTGTAACCTTTGGATTGTTTGAGTAGCGAATATTGACGTAGATTAGATTCACCAGTCCACCAGACGACTACAGTGGTTGGTCGTCCAGTCTGAGATGGTTGCTCTAATCCTCCTGGAGTTAAGCGACTGCTAGTCACAAAATGAAATGTTGGCAGCCTGAAAAAAAAAAAAACAGAAAAAAATAAATTAAACCATTTTATCAATCATCAATCCAATGTGATTAAAATACAGATCTTTAATACTATTTGAGAGATGGAAATTAGCATTATTCAAAACAGTTTTGTTTGATTGTCTACGATATCACTTTAGGTGGAAGTGGAAGTTAAACTCCAGAAATGAACGGCTAACATTTTTGTTTAAAAAACCTGGGGAAAAAATCAGGGCCTGAGTTCACAAAGCATTCTCAGACTTAAGTCAAGAATTTACTCAATGTTTGCCTTATTGTAACTAAAATATAGCCTTTTATAAAACTTTTGTTGTTTTAATGTATCAAATACCCTAATAAGAAAATATAGTTTTGTGTTTCTGGATCAAAGATATTTCTTATAAACAGTGATTGAAAGTCTGAGAATGGTTTGTGAATTCAAGAATAATTACATTATTTCCTCGTTGTTTTTATCTTCCTCAGGTAAATATTTCATCATATTTTCATGTTGTTGTTCAAACATGGAATCTCTCTGCTCCAGATGACTTGATGTTATAATATGATGTTGTCCTGTTCCAATTACCTCCCCTGAATCAACTTTCTGACAAGCAGACATCACAGACGAATTTGTAGACCCTGTTGAAGAAATAAAAATCAGAGTTTTGAAGAAATAAAGCAAAAATTCACACTTACATATCCAGAAAGTAAATTTATTTGAAATTTTTTTTCATATGTTGTCACATTTCTCGTGAACTGTTGAATCAGATAATTACTTAATTATAATTATGCATTTGAGATTTGCGCTCTGTGGCCATCTTGGGATTTTTCTCTAATCGCTCTCTTGTCACCTCTGGGACATAAGATAAACAAGTTGACAGAAATTGGGTTTAACGTCCACTCTACACAAACTAGGCCATTTCCGGACTAACATTTAATTTTATTTCAATAATTTGCTGCAGAAAACCCATGAGGTTGGACAGGCGACTGACTGTACTCCTTGCCACGTACAACCGGGGATTGGAAACCATGCCAGTTGACTCAATGGCATGCCATATGATACAGCGCGCACACGCTAACCATTCAGCCATCCAACCCCCCGAAACAAATTATAACATACCTATATAAACCTTACCTGTTATAGGTTGAGGTGGATGAATTTTTAAAACTAAAGATGGCGGTGTAAATTTAGGATTGGGTTTTTCTCCAGGTGTTAACGTAAGAAGAGGTGGAGGCGTGCCCGGTTTCGGGGAACCACTTGGACTCTGAAAAATGAAAAAAATAAGTAGAATGTCCTACTGTTCAACAAATCTTTTAAGTGCACTCCAACATGAAGACAGGACAAGAGCTTGTTTTTTTGTCACATGCAAATGACTAGACAGCAGTCCTTATCAGGCCCTCTCAAGGTGAAACCACAACAGAAAATCTTGATGAAATTTATTGGTAAACATGTTGCTAACCTCCAGACTAGTGTCACTGAGCCACCATCTTACCCATTTAGCCCTCGTGCCTCCCCCACATTGCCTTTATAAGAAGTAAATGAACATTTTGTAAATCTGGTTTTTAACACAAATAAAAGTAACTAAGACAGGGATTAATAAATTAGTAAATTAGTAAATGAAATTGATAAATAAAATGTCTGTAAATCTGAAAGTTAACTGAACAAAATATTCTACATGCTATATTATATTATATTATATAACACTAGAATATAATTAAATCTACAGTATTCTACAAACTAATACAGACATGTGCAGGCCCAGATCCAGCATTTTGTCGAGGGGTGGGGCCACACATTGGAGCAAAGACTAATATGTTGCAACCTTGGATTTCTTGGCCGGAGATAATGCGAAAATCATGTTTATATCATCTATTAAAGAGCAGATATGTAACAAAGCAAATGAAATTGAAAATCAACTATGTCATTGAGCTGAGCGGGAGGGGCACGCCCCCCCTCCCCCCGATCCACGCCTGATGTGAAAAACATACATAATATACATAAATCTACAGTATTCTACATGAACAGTCCATTTGCTGATTACACTATTTTGCCTATAACGTTTTTTAGGACTTCGAATTTTATACTATACAGGTGACAATTCTATGTAATACATTTACTGCTTATTACTGAGCGACCTGGGGGGTTGGGATGGCCTAGTGGTCTAGATTGCTGCGCTTCGACCTCTAGCTGGCCGGTCACCTCTGGCTTGCGGCTGTGGTTTCGAGCACTGGTGTGAGCGTATGTGGCATGGAGATAGGGACGCCTTCTCAACCTCGTGGGTTTCCTCCGGGCACTCCAGTTTCCTCCCACTGCTAAAGACCCCTACGCGCAAGCGAAATATAGAAATAAAATTAAAAACCATGTGTTAGTCCGGAAATGACCTAGTTGTGTCGAGTGGACGTTAAACCCCATTTCTCTCTCTCTCTCACTGAGCGACCTAACTGCTAGGCGTCTCTAGTCGAAACATCGCTCAGGGATAAACAGTAGTTGTATTCCATAGAATTATCACCTGTATACTCCAGTTCAATTATTAAATGCCATTGATATACTTTATTGGACATACTTGACAAATAACACACGCTACATGCTACTGTTTGGATTATCATTTTTAAGATTACACAATACAAACACAATGAGAGAGAGAGAGAGAGAGAGAGAGAGAGAGAGAGAGAGAGAGAGAGAGAGAGAGAGAGAGAGAGAGAGAGGCAAGTCCACTTGACAGAGAGAGAGAGAGAGAGAGGCAAGTCATTTTGGGACTAACATATGGTTCAATTTTATTTCAGTAACTTGCATGTGTGCAGGGGTCTTTAGCAGTGGAAGGAAAGTTTATAAACTGAAAATTGGTTCATTTTGGTTCATAATGAGATAGACCTAATGATACAATGTGCAGACGCTAAAGATTCAGCCATCAAACCACTCTATAAAATCAAGAACATATTATATCTATAATACAAATATGTGTATATTTAGTATCTTGATATTGGAATGGAAAATTTATCAGATCTAAACAGCTAAATCTATATTTCTTTCTTTATCTATATAGATTTCCTTCTTATAATAAATCTAGATTTACACTTTATGTAAAAACTAATTCTACAATTGTTTAAATCTAGATTCCCTTTATATAGATTTCCTTCTGTATCTTATATCTAGATTTCCTTCTGTATCTTATATCTAGATTTACACTTCAGCTAGAAACTAAATCTAAAATATTTTCATCTAGATTCCCCTCTTATTCTTATGTATCTAGATTTATAATAATAGTATCCATAAATTAAATCTATAATATTTTCAATCTAGCTAGATTCCCCTCTAAAACCTATATCAAGATTTATCCTTAATCTGGAAACTAATTCTACAATATTTACTAAGAACTTGTACTACAGCTAAGTGTATGTGTATCTATAAGTGAACAATATCTACAGTCTATCTAGATAAGTGCTTACTCGTGTTTTCCTACGTTTTTTAACGGACGTGTCAGTTTTCTGTAAATAAAATATAATATGTGAACAGAATTTGCAAACAAAGATGGATCATCATATGTACAAGCTTATTTTTAAACATATAAAAAATTTTTTTATCTCTAACTAAAGTTATTCTCTAAACAAAATGATGAAAACATGAACAAAAAGTATTCCCTAATTTTAATTACATCCCCCTTTCATTTGTTATAAAATTAGGCTGTGCAGACAAAAAACTATCTATGGAAAATAATTTCAAAATATTTGTTGCAGAATTTGTCACCATAATTATGAACATAGCTATAAACATGTTTCAATGATACAAAACCTAGACACGCTCACAGCAAAAGAGTCATCCAAGTCATCCATAAAGACTATGAAACACTATGAACCGAGAATTAAGCTGATTAAATCATGAAGGAAAGTTATGCAGCAAATTTGATCATAATCCAGTAAATATCACAAACTAGGGTTGCCATTGAGAGTTGGATATGGTCTGGATAAGTTAATTAATGTCTAATTTATAGTTTACATAACATTCCAGGCCTAATGAAAGACCTGCAATAGGCAGATTTAGCTCTTGCAAAATGCATGTTTAACCTTATCAAAGAGATTCCACATAGAATGATGGAAAATGGACCTACATGGGAGATGATTATATAGAACCATATATTTATCTGTGTATAATATACATATAGACTTACAGGTGTTGGTGATAACGAATTACTAGAACTACCTCTTCTTTCACGTATCTATGGTAATATTATTATAAACATTGAATAACATGAAAATATACAATATAATAAACATTTATCTACTTGATGGGAGAGTAGTTGAATTTGAATTATTACAAGCAGGCTTTTTATTGTACCCAAAGTATACTGAATCACTCAACAAACCTCTACAGATTCCATAACCTACATCTAGCCTCAGCTGTATGACAGTAAGTGATATGCACCTACGCCTATACAATTGCGATGTGGCGCCGATTTACTTATTAGGAAAACTTGCCGCTTTTAGAAACAAGTTCTCAAAATTGCGTCATTCGAAGGGTGTGTAGAATTTTCAGTGCAAACTTGTCTTTGTCTAAAGAAAATCTGATAAACTTCAAAGAAAAACAGCTTCAAACTTTGAAAACTTTGTAAGATAAAACATTCTTCAAAGGCATTGTCATGGGCAACACTGTTGGTAATTCCGGAACTTAAAAGTACCTTAGTTCTAATGGCGTACTTTGTCATACAGCCGAGGTTACATGTAGGGTTCTGGAATCTGCTGAGGTTTGCCGAGTGTATGCTGAATATGATTGAATATGAATTATTACTATCAGGTTGTTTATATCATTATACCCAAAACATACTAAACAACAGTTATTCCCACATATCTTATCAAATTTTATAAACTTTGTTTCATAGCCGTCATTTGTAAATATATCATTACATGTACTAATAGGTTAAAATAAACTAAAAGCTAAATTGTAAATCAACACCGATTGGGGATTCGGTGGGGTAGCAACATCTCCCCCACCCACCCGTCAATATTGTCTAACATAATCTAATCTATTAAAATTAAGATGTGGATTACAACACTTACAGGCGAATGAGACAACAAGGTATTACTATTACTACCTCTTCTGGCACCAATCTGTGGGATTTACAAATAAATTATAACTAGATTATTACAAAAATTGTGGGATTAAGGTAGAAAAGTAGAAAAAAAAACGCTCTAAGATTAGGGTAGGGTAAATACACTTTTTTCTTCACTACGAGTGCTTCTAGAGGCGAAATTCAACACTGAATCTGAATCCGTTAAAATTTTCGACCCAATTTAAGTCTTTCGGTCAGTACAGCCGCCATGTTTGAAAATGGCGACCAAAATATGACTTTTTGGCCGTTAAACTCCTAAAATTATGTGAGATATGGCTTATAATATGTCTTTTCTATGACTTTCTGGCTTGCTGAGTACGATGTCATGTTCAAAATTGCAATTAAAAGCGTCATAGTGGAAATATAATCAAGTATCGGTGTAAAAATCTGATATTTGTCGCGCATTTACGGCCACTGAAGCACAAAAGAAGCAGAGAAGTCTTGGCGAAAATCTGGGCTAGAAGTTCATCACCAAATCTTTAAGGAAAAACAATACTAGTATAATAATGCTATCGCCTATGCCAAAACCCAACTTTTAAAAAAGAAGATTAACAATGCTGCCGGTAGTAAAGTATTATTCAGTATCAGCAAAGTCTCACAAAGAATTCGTTTTCAGACGCTATGCCATCATGCTATAAAGCAAACCAACTCCCCGCTATCTTTGCCAGATACTTTACAGAGAAGATTGAAAAAATAAGACAGAGCTTTCAAACTGAAAACAATTTTATTGACCATAATGACCAGGAGGATGTTTAAATTCCACCGCTTGAGGTAAAAGAGATATCCGCAGACTACCTCACGAAGATAATCCAGAAAGCTCCAACAAAATCATGTGAATTGGATGTATTACCTACATGGCTTTTTAAGAAAATTTCCTGCCTGTGCGAATACAACATATCTCCTTGGCCTTATCAATGGTACAATAAACAGCTCAGAATTTCCCGAACTATTTAAGACAGCTTATGTGAAACCACTCCTGAAAAAACCAAACCTTGACCAAGATATACTGAAAAATTACAGACCAGTTTCAAATCTATCTTTCATTTCTAAAGTTATTGAAAAAATCATTGCGGATAAACTAAAAGACCGCATGAATCAACATAATCTACTAGAAACATACCAGTCTGCTTACAGAAATCTGCATAGTACAGAGACGGCCTTAACAAGGGTTCACAATGATATTCTCCGAGCGATGGACAAAAAACATGTTTTTCTATTCGTATTATTGGACTTATCAGCCGCATTCGACATCATAGATCGCTTAAAGCAAAGAATAAAGCTATCTGATTCGTCATTGGGGCTTATCCTATTCAACATGCAGAACGCAATTAGTGTGTGTTGGGGGTGCAAAATCACAACCAACAGTACTACAGTACGGGGTTCCCCAAGGATCAGTCCTCGGCCCAATTCTTTTCACAATTTACACACTGCCTCTTGGCGATGTTATCAGGAAATGTGATGCAAATTTTTACCTCTTCGCTGATGATACCCAGTTGTATCTCAGAGGCCCACCTTGCGACGTCCCAGAGAAAAAACACCAACTGGAAAACGGCATTGAAAAAATCAGTGTGTGGATGCATGAAAATTACTTGAAACTTGTTCAGATAAAACAGAATTTCTTTCGATCTGTAGACCGAGCATACAAACCTCCACAGCAGATTACAACAACAGTCAAATATCTATTGGAGAAAGTATAATTCCTGTGGTTGAATCAGCCAGAAATCTTGGTGTTATCTTAGATTCATCCATAAACTTTAATAAACAGATTTCCTCTGCAATCAAATCCTGTTTCCTTCAGCTGCACCAAATAAGTAAAATTCAAAAATATCTTGATGTGGATTCGACCAAAACTAGTGTCAATGCCTCCATAATTACTCGCCTGGACTATTGTAACTTCCTACTTTACGGTCTACTAATAACTTCATTAAATCGTCTACAGAAGATTCAAAACACAGCCAAACCAAACTAAAACCAAACTTCATGATCATATTTCACCAATCCTTAGGGAACTTCATTGGCTACCCATGAGGAAACGTGTAGAATTTAAGATTTTACTGTTGACATACAATTTAAGTGTCTTCATGCCACAGCTCCAAACTATCTCCACAACCTAATTCAAATAAAATCCCATCAGAGAACAACCAGGTCGTCAAATATACAACAACTTGATATTCCAAGAACAAATCTCGTATCGTGTGGTGATAGGGCCTTCTCTTGAGCAGCACAAGTCCCGTGGAACAAGTTACCCCAACATGTGAAAGAAGAAGGAACTATTGCAGAATTCAAAAAGAAACTAAAGACTCGTCTCTTTATTTCAATATAACATTTCTTTTGACAGACAACTCCGCCCATTGAGCAGTCTACTGGATAATAGGCGTTATATAAATACATTACTATTATTATTATTATTATTATAATAACATACATCCAATTATATGACTTGGAGCTTACATTTGGAACGGAATTCTTCATCTTTATTGTAGCTAACACATTTAAGTTCATGAAATATAGCATCGCTACGAGTTGTTTTCGCTTTGGCTTACACAAATAACACAAAACTTAAATCTCTGAAAAGCTAGAGCACATAAAAAATTACAACCTGGAAAAGAACATTCACAAGTCATCTCCGATACTCAAAAATAGCATTCATCGAACACTTCCATCACCGTAGATATGATGAAATAGCACAAGACAAACCAATTTTGGGCGTAAAGGTGGACTAAAATCATTACTGATCCATACAATCATATTTTTTAACACGGCATCATACTCAGTGACCTAGAAAATCATAGAAAACATATTACACACCATATTTCGCATCATTTTAGAGTATAACAGCAAAAAAGTCATATTTTGACCAACATTTTGAAAAAATGCGATTGTACTGACCAAGGCACACATTTTAGGTCAAAAATCTCTTCAGATTTGGATTCAGTGTCGAATTTCGCCTTAAGAAACACTTGTAGTTTCAGTGTTTTGTAAAAAAGTGTTGTATTTACCCTACCCTACTAAGATATAGTTTGAAAATGGGATATTGCTAAAGGTTTCATATTCTTTGACATGAATAATTAGCTATTTGAAGTAAAAAAAAATATGTCAAAAATTGGCAGACAGGTGAATTGTGGAGTGGAAGCCCTGAATTAAACAGTGAAGGTAACTGACAACTACAGGATATTAAATAATCATGTTTAAACACATAAACAATTTTATAAAATAAAAAAGAGGGAGAGAGAGAAATAGGATTTAACGTCCACTCAACACAAACTAGGTCATTTTGGGACTAACATATGGTTCAATTTTATTTCAATAATTCGCTTGCGCGTAGGGGTCTTTAGCAGTGGGAGGAAACCAGAGTGCCCAGAGGAAACCCACGAGGTTGAGAAGGCGCCCCTATCTCCATGCCACATACGCTCACACCAGGGCTCGAAACCACAGCCGCAAGCCAGAGGTGACTGGCCAGCTAGAGGTCGAAGCGCGGCACTCTAGACCACTAGGCCATCCCAACCCCCCTCATACATATGACATGTGACTGTTGAAGTCATACATGTATATCAGTGTACAAGCAGGGATTAAAACCAAGCTGCTTGACTTATTGACAGACCTTAAATCATTCAGCCACCAAACTCCACGTTAAATATAAAAAAAACATAACAGCTGTTCACAATGCACATTTTGACTATACAATCTATTCTACAAACCATCTCATGAAAATACAGATCTATATTTCGTTTCGTTTTTTTTTTATACTTTCAATGGCCTCTACTACACGAAGATCTGACCCGTTGTTGTGGCTTTTGACCCTATGATGTCAGACATTTGATTAATCAATCAACATTGATGTTTCTAGTAGGATACCAACAGTTTCATGCATCCCATGCCAAGAACTTGCTTCACTGGTTAATCCCTCACATATACAGTGCATCGCACAGCAAGAACTTGATGCAACAGACCGTTTCATTGGCTAATCTCTAACATCAACCAGAATGCAGGTTATATACTATTCAAAAAAAGTAGGGGATATTTGATTTTGGGGGCATAATACTAAAATATGCAAATGACTACGAAAAAAGTCACTATAGAACCTAACAGAAGAAACATTTCCAGTTACATGTGACGCCCAAACGCACCAATAGCTACCGCATGGAATGCAGGTGATGCTTGGGATCATCATGGGGGTCCAACCCAAGATTTGCACGACTCTGACTTTGAATGTTACAGTCATTGTGGCATTGAATTCTAGGGTGGAAACATCAGTTTAATTGTTTTAGTGACCAGAAAACAAATTTTGATATGCATCGGCTTACCCAAAATGAAAGGTTACGTGCCCTTGGCATGCTACAGATCGGCACAACACAGGCGGTTGTGGCGTGGACGATGAATGTTTCTCAGTCTGTCATAATCAGGCTATGGTCCAGATACGGTGATACACAATCTGTACAGGACAGACCACGCTCAGGTCGACCAAGGGCGACAACTCAAGCCCAGGATCGATTTATCCGTACCTTGGCCTTGAGAAATCGTGTCATCACAGCAAATCAGATCAGCGCTCGTCTTCAAACAGACACTGGTGTGAGAGTGAGTGGCCAGACGATTCGGAATCGACTGCATAGGGGTCACCTTCGCGCGCGACGTCCTCGCGTGATTCCTTGTTTGAGAGATAATCACATTCAGGCAAGACATCGTTGGTGTAGGGATCGTCAACACTGGGATAATCGACGCTGGAGCAATGTGATGTTTTCAGATGAGTCAAGGTTCACTGTTGATTTTTTGGACAGACGTAGGAGGGTGTGGCGTCGTCGAAACGAGCGCTTCCAAGACGTTAACGTCATCAGACATGATCGATTTAGGGGTGGTTCTGTTATGATGTGGGGAGGCATCACTGCTGCTGGAAGAACGGCTTTACATGTTGTTGCAGGGCGTGTTACAGGCCAGTACTAGCGGGACAACATCTTGGCAGTCCATGTTGTGCCGTTCGCACAACGTCATGGCCGCCGTTTCATCTTCCAGGATGACAACGCAAGATGTCACAGGGCCAGGATCGTTACAGGTTACCTCCAACAACAGAACATCACCACATTACATTGGCCAGCACTGAGTCCCGACCTCTCCCCCATCGAGCATGTCTGGGACATGCTTGGACAGAGGTTACGTCAACGTCAACAACGTCCTGCCAATGTCCAAGAACTTGCTGCTGCGTTGCAACAGGAATGGGACAATCTGGACCAAAATGACCTTAGACGTCTCATTAGGAGTATGCCACGTCGGATCAATGCTTGTTTGGCAAACAGAGGAGGATTTACCCGTTACTGACTTTGTTGTGATGCTGTGGTAACTTTGCTGTTTGACCCCGGGTATCATTTTACCCTTATAATGGTCAGTCTGTGCCTTACTTAGTCTAACGATCATTTGGAATAAATCGATGAATGTGAACTTCATTTCATTTTGTCATTTGTTTCTTCGTCAGTTTCATTAGGTGACTTTAATAACACTTAAAAATCAAATATCCCCTACTTTTTTTGAATAGTATATAACAATTCTTCCAAATCCTTGTGTAGTAAAGACAAGTAAACCGAAATTTTAAAGTATAAAAATGAAATAGAATAGGATCTATGTTTCAATGAGATTGTTCTACCAAGATACCGGGAATGTAATACAATGTCTTACAGTTAATGTCGATGGTATTTTAATACTGGTAGTGCTCCCTTTACGTTCTGTAAACACCTATACATAACATTAATATATTATTAAAAACAATCTTAAATACTTTATAAAAAAAACACCAATTACGAATATAAAAAACAATCTTTTGATAGTATATCAATACTTAACAAACACTTATGTTTGGTGGAAGAAGACAACAACATCATTTGGTTATCAGCCCATAATACAATGGACTCTATGAATTCCAATATCATACAGGATCCATACAATATACCTGATTACACACAGCTTGTCCGAATATTTCAATTGCCTCAATACCAGGCCCCGAGTTCACAAAGCATTCTCAGACTTAAGATAAGAATTTACTCAAAATTGTTTGCCTTATTTTAACTAAAATGAAGCTCTTTTTAAAACTTTTGTTATTTTAATGTATCAAATACTTCAAAAAGAAACTATGTGTTTTGTGTTTCTGGATCAGAGATATTTCTCATAAAATGTGATTGAAAATTGAGTAAATTCTTAACTCGAGCCTGAGAATGCTTTGTGAACCTGGGACCTGAAGTATTCTACCAGAAATTGTACCTTTGAATACCCGAAGTATTAATATATTACCCCACCCCCCTCGAATCCTCAGAACTTAAATTATGATAATGCTTTCTGTACATTCTGTACGATAACACATTATGAACACAATATTACAATAATAGTGATTCTTCATCTTGGCAATTTATATAATGTCATTGTATTTGACATGAGAAACTCAAATCAAATACCAAGAGCTCTCTTACAAGCGATTATAAAATCATCAATTTAATCAACAAAGATCAACAGATAATTGATTGGTGATTACTGGTTGGTTAACACAGACTGATTGAAGGCCAGATTATCCGATGTTAATTGAACGCTGATTGATGTGGTAATTCTCACTATTCAGAATCCAGACTAATTAAAATTTGTTTTCAATGTCGAAGACTTTGAGTTAGAGACTTAGCTATTTCAAAAGAATATTATTATTAGTCCAAAAACTCAATTTGAGTTCATTATAGCGTAGATCAAGCTGTAAAAATAAAGTACATGTCAATCAGCAACTCTAATAACTGTGCAGTGAAACATAAGCCGTGAGTATACATGGAAATAGATATAAATAAAACAGTGCAGTGATGGAAATAGATAACTCTATGTATAGAAAGACATTCAATATGAAACAGACAACTCAATGTACATTTAGTATAGAAAGATATTCAGTATATCTACCTGAGAATTATCCTCTGTACTGTCAGCAGCCATTGCAGCTTCTTCTTCTTGTTGCTGAAAAATATTAGTCAAAAACACACCGTGTCATGAATGTGATTAATAAGACGAATGATGATGGCTTTTATAAGCTTTAATCAACTTGAAGGAAGCATGGCAAAATCATAAGTGAAAGACGGCGGAAGGTCAAGGACGCAAATAGCGCCACCTGAAGTACTTCCGTCAATAACAAGACGAAAGTAGAAATAGTAAAACAACGATCAATAATTATCACACATGCTGAAAATTTCAGTAAAATTGCTACAATTTGAATCGAAATATTAGCTTTTGAACTTTGGGCTTGCCTCTATCATCATTACTATCTGTACGATAAAAAAAGCAGTCTCAATTATCTAGTTTTACATTCAATTATTTAAAAAAAAAAAAGTTTTCCAATCCACTAACTATTGCAGGCTAGCGTTGACATCTAGAGTTGGATATGGTTTGAATAAGTTAATGAATGTTTGATTAATAAAATAGAAAACATTTCAGGCCTAAAGAAAGGCTTGTAATAAGCATATTTAGATCCTGCATGGGATAGTTATTAGGTCATTTTGGGACTAACGTAATTAGTTTACACGTAGGGGTCGTGGTAGTGGCAGGAAACCCTAGTCCTTGTCACGAAAATCTGGGAATCGAAACCACACCAGTTGACTCATTGCCAGACCCTATGATACAACACACACATGATATCCATTCGGTCACCCTTCCCAATAGTTATAAAAACGACAAATACCAACCTGACTTAAAGCCTTTAATTCAGCTACCACTGTCTCCATTTCTCTTAACCACGTATCCCGTGGCAACCGATGTAACTCTAACCATATCTCATTACTTGATGTATCTGTAAAATAATACAATATGATGAACAAAACTTTTACGGAAAATCAAACAATCAAAATTATAAATCTTTTTGAACAAATAGTATTCTATGATGGTTAAACATGAAATAAATTCACCACTGGAAAGGGGAAAACACACAGGAAAATTGATAGGAATTTTCTCGACCAGGATCACAATTCCTGGCACCGAAAAGATCAGATTTATTTATGAAATAAAAAAATATTGTTATATATTTTCAGGACAATAGAAAACTTACTTTCTAAAACAATTCCAATATAATCTCCTTCCTCAGATGATTCACATTTCGTAGAAATTATTTTGGTGGCACCAGGTTCCTTAAAGAAATAATAATATAGTCAAATAGCATTCATTGATGCAAATATCTGTTAATTAGCATTCATTTGTTTGGGGGTTTTCGGAGCTGCATTGTTTGATGGGATAAAATAAACAAGCTCCACCCAGAGGTATCATATATATTTACATACACAAACTAGGTCATTTTGGGACTAACATATTGTTCAATTATATTTCAATAATTCGCTTGCATGTAGGGATATAGACAGGAGCACCCAGAGTAAACCCACAAGGTTGGACAGGCGACCCTACTCCTTGTCACATACAATCACAGAATCAAACCCAAGCCACATTTCATAATGACTGGCTTTTTGATCAAATGTACACACCTTAAACCATTCACCTCCAACCCCCAGCCCCACTCCTGGTAGGGATTAATGTACATATCTAATCTGCCCCCACTCAGACTCGGGAAAACATTTTAAATAGTTGTCAACCTGGTAGGTGATTGTGTACATTCTTTTCTAGGGACCTCCCACGTCAATCTCCCAGTCAACCTGGTAGACCTAATTACAAACAGCGAGTAAACATTCCTTTTATTCTTCTCCTTTAATCATACAGGCTATAGCTAATTACATCAACATGGTGACATTCAGTACAATGTATAAACGATGGTTAAAAATAACAACACATTTAAAATAAATAGTTTCATTCATTGTGCATGTATGAATGTCTTTCATGGTAAATCTTCATGAAAAAATACCTGGGTGATATGTATAAATGAGGGGGTGGATGTAGTTCAGTTGGTGGGTAGGGTGGGGTGAACTTGGCCAACCTCAGTCTGGTGTACCGTCTAAGATAGAGGTGGAAATGGGGTCCGGTATTTTCTGAGTGATCTGAAGTTTGATTCCTGTAAATTTTATGTGGAGTACTGTGACTTGTAGAATGGTTAAAATATTTGTAAATGATAACAGATTCCGGTGATGATAATATAGTCCTGCGGGTGAGATGGGGTTTAACATAACACTAGACACAAATAGGGGTGGGTATTGCCAAAAAAATTGTATTGCGATATATTGCGATATGATTTGTCGTATTGCAATACATATTGTAATATATTGTGAAATTGTTAACTCCAGATTTATTGCAAAAGTACAGCCTTAAATGTATCTCATAGCAACACTGAAACTCATGTGAAGGTCTTTGAACATGCAATTCTTCTATTGTACAACTAGTCAACTACAAGAACAAGATATCCACAAAACCCATGTTTTTATTTACCTCACTTCTGCGTTACATTTATTGCATAATGCAACATTCAACATTAAACACCCTGAGCCAATTAAAAGATTAGCTACCCTACCCCTAAGCTCATTAAATCAGCAGGGCCCACCTCCCTCAGCCAATTAGTGGATTATTGTTAATCCTAATACCCTCTACAAAATTGAAAATAACTAAAAAAATATTTTCTGTACATAAAAATACTCTGTTACAAAAATGTAAACATTGTCGTGTTCTTCCCAATGATATAAAATTCAATTGTACAAAGTAGCATTTATATTAGGCCTACTATAAATTATATTGAAAAGCCAGTTCCATTAAAATTATGACTTTTCTCTATCATATTGGCAAAATAACGTGAAAAAGTATCCCTTACGATTTTTTTTAAAAAAACAAACAAAAATATAGTACTTCGTGTTGGCAGCAGTGTTCAAAGTAAATATAAATATAACTTTTAAAAAGAAACATCACCCTAATAACGGTCACTTCATTGCCTACAGCATTTATCATTTCTGCCTTTCTTTGGATTTATGACGGGAATTGTCGTTTTCTTTGCTTCGTTGAAAGCTTCGACAGTGTAATTTTCCTTAATTTAGCTTGTATTAAATCCTAAAAGTTTTGATTCAATTTAGCTTTCCAAAGTCTAGAATTATTAGCCGTAAGTTTTGTTATCATCTGTTTGAGCGAACGTATCCAAGATGGCGGCGACACGTTTGATCTCGGCTCGAGTAGACGCATTCTTCGCATCATAACGTCAAAAAAAAAATAATAAATAGTTGATTTCTTCGACATTATCATATTCCACAATATGCCTGGCAGTAAATTATAAAATCTGATTCTATTTCACTTTCAATATCATATAATTATTAGCCGTAAGTGACAGCGTGAAAATATTGGAATAGCGCCAAAGTGATTCGCACGGTGTGAATTTTCCCCTCTGACCTATTACGTAAATACTGAAAGATCCGGTGTTGAAACATATAATTCTTATTGGATGTTTAGCGAATTAAACATTCCTTTTCATCGCGGGTTTCACTTTTATTACCCAATCACCATTAATTAATGAATTAGAAACAATAGAAATAAGTTGATTGATTTCTCGCTTGGGTTCGCTAATGCTGTTGCCAAGTACGAAGGGTCCGCGAGTTGATTCGCTACCGCCAGGCACGTGCCGCGATTTGTTTCGCTAACGTCAAAATTGCGTCAAGGAAATTCTCAAGTTTTCAATAGAATTGACAGTCTCGCGGAATATTCCGATGATTATTACGGAAGTTGCCGATCGTATTGACTGAACCAGTTCTTGGACGTGTATCACGATATGATGTATTGGCGAGTTTGAATCGCAATACACCGGTATACCGGTTACATCGCCCACCCCTAGACACAAACTAGGTCATTTCAGGACTAACATATGGTTTAATTTTATTTCAATAATTCACTTGCTCGGCAGGGTCTTTAGCAGTGGGAGGCGACCTACTCTTTATCACATACAACCGGGGATTCGAAACCAGGCCAGTTGACTCAATGACAGGCTTTATGATACAGCAAGCACATGCTAAACATTCGGCCATCCAACATCCCCGCATGTAAAAGAAGTCTTTATGGTTATAATGAAATGGAGTTTAATGTCCTACTGTTCTCCTCCTACTAGGGAGGGTTGGGATGGCCTAGTGGTCTAGGGCGCCGCACTTCAACCTCTAGCTGGCCGGTCACCTCTGGCTTGCAGCTGTGGTTTCAATCCCTGGTGTGAGCGTATGTGGCATGGAGATAGGGGAGCCTTCTCAACCTCGTGGATTTCCTCCGGGCACTCCGGTTTCCTCCCACTGCTAAAGATCCCTACGCACAAGCGAATTATTGAAACAAAATTGAAACCATGTTAGTCCCAAAATGACCTAGTTTGTGCCGAGTGGATGTATTTCTCTCTCTCTCCTACTAGGCTAATAAAGACAGCATACGCCATACATATGCTATGAGGGAAATTTTAGTGGCGCTATGGACTACTCTTATATCACATTTCAACTGCCAGGGGATCTTTTAGCGTAGCATGCGCACCAATGTATTTATGGGACCTCGTTTTTTTATCCCATCTGAATGACTAGACAGATGATATTTCATCCTTCAATTTAAAACAGTTGTATCGTGAAATCAGACAAAACTAAAATATAATTTACAAGTTCCTCACCTGTATCTGTTCATTCAAAATTTTCAATAAAAAAATCTGTTCAGATGAAAAGATGAATAACTTGGCAATACCTGAAACAATAAGCTTAATCAATTAAAACATTACACAGTGGTTAGCAAAAGAATATTCCTATTTTTTTTTAAAAAGAGAGAGAGAGAGAGAGAAATGGGGATTAACGTCCACTTGACACAAACTAGGTCATTTTGGGACTAATATATGGTCTAATTTTATTTCAATAATTTGCTTGCGCGTAGGGATCTTTAGCAGTGGAAGGAAACAGGAGTACCTGGAGAAAACCCCAAAGGCTGGACAGGCGACCCTACTCCTTGCTACGTACAACCGGGGATTCGAAACCATGCCAGTTGACTCAATGGCCTGCTGTATGATACAGCGCGCGCACGCTAACCATTCGGCCATCCAACACCGACGTTTTGTTTAAAAAATATAATTTAAAGGGACAATAACACTCTTGCTGGCTTGGCAGCTCTAGAAAAAAAATAATAGTCTTTTTCTAAGTACTAGATGTTTATTTGTCCTACCTGTTGTGTAGTAAATTATCCATTACATCATATTTTACTTGTTCAGAGGGTTCGAAAATATTCTAAAATCCAAGTCACATTTGAAAAGGTTTACGTTAACCTTTTCAAATCATGTAGTTGAATTTTTCCAATTCTTTAAATTAGGTGTGTTAAGATGAAATTTGTATCATCAATTAATTTGAATATTGTAAAATAATACAATTTGTTGGCCAGAATAAAGATTGGGACATATTATTTAATTACAACAAGAGTGTTATTGGGGCTTTAAGAGTATCTTTCTTCAGTCAGTATCTCAAATGAGCTTATTCATAGAATTGTGATGCAAAACAGGTTATTATGCAAAGCAGGTTATTAGGACTAGAAGACAACAAGAAATGTGGTTTAACATCCACTGGGTTATAGACCGGGAGCCCAGAGGGTCGAACCTAGACGAACGAGGTACCAATATCTGACCATATAGGCATCTACATACTAACCTGGGGTGCACAGAAGTGGGCGTCTGCCGGGGCCCAGTCCATGGGTGTGACCCTGGTGACCTCTATAATGACCCCCAAAATGGGTTAAACTCATACATTCGAGGTACCGGTCAAAACCAATTTTAAACGAAAGAATACATCCTACTGAGTACGAAATGGCCCATAACAGACGATTTTGGCCCTGGGATGGCCCAAACTGACACCCCAAATATGGATCCCAGAGGGCTTGAAAAAAAAATTATATTCATACATTCGAGGTACCAGTTGAAACCAATTACAAATGGAAGAGTATATCCCACTGAGTACGAAATTACCCGTAACAGACGATTAGACCCCTGGGGTGGCCCAGACTGACACCCCAAAGCCGAAGGGGTGGGGTGGGGCAAAAATGGGGTTTGCTCATACATTCGAGCTACCGGTCAAAACCAATTTAAAATGAAAGAGTACATCTCACTGAGTACACAATTTGCTCATAACAGAAGATTTCAGCCCTGGGACTTCCGAAAGTGGCACCCCATCCCAGGGGCTTAAAAAAGGGTCATATTCATACATTCGAGTTACCAGTTGAAACTAATTTCAAATGGAAGAGTATATCCCACTGAGTACAAAATTACCCATAACAGACGATTGGACCCTTGGGATGGCCCAGACCAACACACCAAAGCCGAAAAGGGGTGGTTGGGGAGGGGGGGGGCAAAATAGGGTATACTCATAGAATCTGTGGTACCGCCCAAAACCGATTGTCTCTGAGTACGAAATTGCTCATAACAGAAGATTTCAGCCCTGGGACTGCCCAAACTGACACCCAAAACATGACCCCCTGAGTTTAAAAAAGGGTTATACTCATACTAATTCTAAATGAAAGAATATATCCCGCTGAGTACGGAATTGTCCATAACAGACGCTTGTGACTCTGAAACGGCCCCAATTGACGCCATAGTTATGACCCTTGGGGCTTAAAAATGGTTATATTCATACAAGCGAGGTTCCAGTTTAAACTGATTTTAAATGAAAGTATAGACCCCACTGAATACAAAATGGCTCATAACAGATTTATACCCCCACATTGTTTTTAAATTATCTGTTATATATGGTCCAGGTTAATTGGTTTCCCTTTAATAGTGTTAAATACATTGATCTTGATAAATCAATAGGTTGCCAGCCCACTGCCTTTTAATGCCTGAAAGAGTTTCCGCTGTGATGGTTCAGTTATAAATGGCCCCCTAATCGAAGGTCTTGCGATTTTATTGTATTTCATTGTTGTGTTTGTGTTGCAACGTTCTTTGTATATTTGTGTACTATTTATATATTTGCATTGTCTGTGTTATCACCCTAGATGGGAGTGGACGTAAAACCCCAGAAACGAGCGAACATATCTGTATCATTTGCTTGATAACGTCGAGAGTATCCTTGTGGAAACATCGTTTAGTACCTTGTACATGTATATAGACGATTTTGGTCTAAACTGACACCCTAAATTTTACATCCCTAGGCTTGAAAAAAGTTATTATAACAAATCTTGACCCCCCCCCTCCGCCCGCCCCTTTTCTAGATGGAAGTAGATGTAAAATCCAAGGAACGAACGAACATATCTGCATCCTTGGCTTGATTACGACGAGAGTATCCTCGTCGAAACGTCGCTTAGTACCTTGTATGAAGATGATTCTGGCTCTGAGATGGTCCTAACTGACATCCTAAATTTTGCCCCCTAGGTTTGAAAAAAAATATACTGACAAGTTTTGCCCACCCCCTCCTCCACTTTGATTTGCCGAGGACTGCATGAAATGTTCTGGGTCATTTTTTGAAAAAAAATTGTACAATGCCGATGGTTCCATAAACTTTTCTACACTATTGCCAACGATGCTGGATGCCGGCCAGGAAGAATTTTTTTTATTTTTTATCCCCCCCCCACCTAAAAAATCTCACATAGCTGAAATGGTGTCATCTTAACTAAGAAAATGAGGGCTGACATGTTACTTTTGTGTTAGGGTTAGTCCTTTCAGTGGCAGGTATTTGATAGCTGCCCTATAGCCAGTTTTGTCCATTTCTGGTGATTCCTGATGGGTTAATCACAAGATGGTCTGGTATGAAAACAATATTAACACTACAGGTGCAGTTCTTATGTCTATGATTGTACTTGTTGGTGGCAAAAGTCTGTTTCAATCTGGCCTCACAATACCATTTTATGCTTTTTGTCAGTTTGAACCATCATCTTTTATGGGTCATTTCGTTATCAGCGAGACGCACACTTTCATTTAAAATTAAATTGAACTGATACCTCGAATGTGTGAATATAACTTTTTCTCGAGCCTCGGGGTCGATATTATGGTGTCAGCTTGGCCCCCAGGGCCGAAACCAACTGTTATGGACAATTTCGAACTCAGTGAGATGTCTTCCATTTAAAATTGGTTTGACTGGTACTTCGAATATATGAGTATAACCTATTTTTGACCCGTCGGCTCTGCGGTCCATATTTATGGGCAACTTCGTACCTAGTGAGATGTACTCTTTCATTTAGAGTTGGTTTGGACCGGTACCGCGAATTTATTACCCCATCGTCTTTGGGCGTCAATTTGGGCCATTCCATGGGTCCAATCGTCTGTTATGGATAATTCCGTAATCAGCGGCATATAGTCTTTCATTTAACATTAGTTTCTACTAATAACTCGAATGTATGAATATGACCCTTTTTTTAAGCCGCCCAGGGAGGACGGGGGGTCATATTTAGAGTGTCAGTTTGGGCAGTCCCAAGGCCAAAATCGTCTGTTATGAGCAATTTCGCACTCAATGAGATGTACCCTTCCATTTAAAATTGGTCTTGACTGGTACCTCGAATGTATGAGCAAACTCTATTTTGCCCCACCCCACTCCCTTCGGCTTTGGGGTGTCAGTCTATGCCACCCCATGGGTCTAATCGTCTGTTATGGGCAATTTCGTACTCAGTAGAGTGTATTCTTTCATTTAAAATTGGGTTTGACCGGTACCTCGAATGTATGAGTTTAACCCATTTTTGGGGTCATTATAGGGGTCACCAGGGTCACACCCATGGACTGGGACCCGGCAGACGCCCACTTCTGTGCATCCCAGGTTAGTATGTAGATGCCTATATGGTCAGACATTGGTATCTCGTTCGTCTAGGTTCGACCCTCTGGGCTCCTGGTCTATTAATCTTTATTTCAATATATTTGCATGCGTGTTGAAGTCTTCAGCAGATCTAGATTGATTAAACAGAGCTGCAGACAGGGGCCCCAATATTAAAGGGTCCCCTCATTTAGTGCCAGATAATGAAAAGGATCTGTCCCTTTTCACTGTTGATGTAAGGGCCCCTGTGGCATGTTCAACCAAGGTTGGGCCCCCATGCAAGCTTAATCTGTCCCTGGTCTTCAACAGTGGGACGAAACTAGAGGGTCTGAAAAAAACAAAGAGCTCAGGCAGGCAGGCAACCATACTCAATGTCGTATGCAAGGTTAGGATTAACGCCACATCACATGACTTAATAAATGACAGACCAAGTACATGTATAATCTAAAGCGCACATGAAAGACCACTCAGCCATCGAACCCACCGCAACACAAAACAAGGGGGCTTCTCCCTAAAACATGTAAATAAATACATTAACAAACCCATTTCATCAATCGTAACCAACAGATATGTCTGGACACCAATTACATGACACTTGATGTGGGCAATATCAACTTTTTCTTCATCCCATGTTGCCACGGTTTCTTGAGTTAACGAATCTATGACGACAATTCCATTTGGTAAACCAATAAATACATATCTTCCATCTACGCTATCTGTTAATGCTGTTGCCTTCTCATGATTCTTAAATACAATAAAACATTTTTTTAATTTTTTATTAAATGTGGGATAGACTCCTGTTATGATACCATAATATAGAGACCGTTTCTTGTTGCTTAATTTATTAGAAGATCAAGATCATTGTATAGAAAATGGTAAGATACGACCTTCGCAACATTGCCTAAATAGGGCCTATATCAGTAGCGACAGGATTTGTAACCAATTTAAGTTCCAACAAAAAGAGAGGGAGAAGAGAGAGAAATGAGGATTAACATCCACTCGACACAAACTTGGTCATTTCAGGACTAACATGTGGTTTTATTTTATTTCAATAATTCGTTTGCACGTAGAGGTCTTTAGCAGTGGGAGGAAACCAGAGGACCCAGAGAAACCCCACAAGATTGGACAGGCGACCCTACTCCTTGTTACCTACAACTGGGGATTCGAAACCACGTCAGTTGACTCAATGACAGGTTTATAATACAGTGCACACATACTAACCATTGGGCCATTCACCCCCCTCCCCCCGACAAAAAAGATGATAAAAAAGGCCATTGCATGTGCATGCATTTTAACAATGCACATATTCAATAGGAAATTGACATACAATGTTTGATGTTAGCCAAAAAATACACAGCGTTTATTTTATTTTATTTAAATTTATTATAATTATATTTACCTGTAATTTAACAGCACAGTCATATTTTGGTGCACGGATTTTATTTAAATTAGCGGTCTTCTTATTTTCAATGTCAGAAATGAAAGACCAAGCCTTTTCCACAACACTGTCAACTATTTTATTTACAAGACGATAAGGCTGAGGTACTTGGTCCTTCAATTTATCCGGATCAATAAATTCAAAATCGTTTTCATCCAGATCTGCTATGTTCTCCAGAGAAGGTGGAGTAAAAGTCATATTTTTCCTTAAATATACAGGCATTTTGGCTCTAAAATTTAGTAGGGATGTTTGATATATCGACAGAAATCGTAAACAGTATTAATTATATTTTTTCCAACAGAATTAGACAACTTCTTTCTAAATGTAAACATTCGTCAATCCGTTACCAGGTCGTCCATATTGAAACAAATCTCTATCAACCTTGACCTTGTCTTATTTCCTGTTTGAGATATTTCGTAACAAGATTATTTATCACCGATAAAATATCTTATTTCCAATAAATCACACATTTCAGTTAGTTTCATTTCTCCTATATGAGATGTAAATGATAATATCTCATAATGATATCGACTTAGAAATTATTATGAGTTTTAGATTTGAGATCATTTGCAAGTTTTGCCTGCGCTAGAGCTTAACATCTTCACCATATTCTATGATGGTACGAAAGAGTAACAAGGGGAGATCACGCACCTGTATAAGAAAAGTAGAGCAAAATCATGGATCCACACACCTGTGGTTAAGCAACAACATGACTATTTAATTAAATAAATAGGCCGGTAGATCAAAGTCCATCACATTTTGAACAGTGAATGTTTTGAGATGGCGACAGACTTTTTCAGTGGGGTTGTGAAGTTTAATGCACAGACGTCCGGAAGAGATAAACTATGCAGGTATAATTTGATAAATATATAGTATTATATAGTTTTTAAACTTTAAGGAAAATGTTAAAATAAAAAAAGGGCCTAATCTGTCGGGGTGATTCCCCAAACGTCCAGTAAATTTTCCTGATACATTTAAGTTTGGCATATATGTTCATATTCAGTGCCATATGGAATCTACGATCAGCAAAAAGCCTCTAGGAAATGAAATGAAATGGGATTTAACGTCCTACTGTTAACTGAGTAGGCTACACTGTTCTGCTCCGAACGGGCATATGCCATACAGTTTGCTACTAGGGAAATTTTGCCCGGTCAGTGGCACTACGACCTACTCTTTTATCGATTTCCAAATGTCAATGGCAAAAAGCCCCTATGAGTCGGGGGCCTGCATAATTAATAAGCTGTATTGGTATGGATATTCTCATACGTGATAAATAATAGGTCTACCATTTTTTTGTTTAATAATCTCCTATAATAATGTTTTTATTATTCATTATAAAATAGTTTGTCTCTGTATGCAGAACAGTGGGACGTTAAACCCAATTTCAATTCATTTTGTCTCTGTATGCATGAACGGTGATGTCTGTATGTTGTCCATAATTTAATGTAATATGCAAATATAAAGTTCAATGAAATTCAATTTATTAAAATGTAATTTGCATTAATCATATAATTCCACTCTTCAGGCCAACATTTAATTAGGAGACATTATTTATTTGAACTAGAAAATCAATAATGTAATTAATTTTAAAAATAAACTTAGCTTCCCCTCCAAGCATGACCTAATTAGTTTAGTTGTGTGTGAAACCATTTAAGGATAAACTATGGTTTGGATAAAGTAAGGCATTTTCTGCTTCATATATTATTTTTGAATCTCTGACCTAGATCCGCTGATATGGTAACCTCAAGACAAGTTTTCAATATCCTCTATTCCTGAACCAAGATAATTTCATCTTGTTGGTATTTTGAATGCGTGGTTGACCATTTTGTTCAGTAATTTTGACAGTGTAAAAAGCATCTTACTGATTCTGTCTTAATCCGCATTAACAAACCTATTATTACCTCCCTTGTGTATATTGATATAAACACATTAATGTGATTGATCTTACTGACCTCGTCTATGATATCACCCTAGGTGGAAGTGGAGTTACTGGACGTTAAACCCCAGAACCGAACCAACAAATCTTACTAACCACACCGGTCAGCCATCTTGAATTGTTTGTTACTTCATGGTTGGTTGAATGTTTTAACACATGCACGGTAGATCAGATACTCCATAATTGTGAACTAGTTTAGTCTTCGGACTGAGCCATCGTGTGATGATAATCTTGACAAAGCAATGGTTAAGAAGATAAAACCCCTACCCCAACATAAATCTAGCTCGCTAGTAGTTCTGTGTTCAATCCCTGCGTTGGTGTTTTCCGGTGTATAGTTATTTCAATGGACCTGTGTACATATTGACATGCATGTAAAAGATCCCTTGGCAATTGAAATTCGATAAATCAGAAGGCTGTAATGCTGCTGTCCAGACTCAGTTTCCTCAGTCGAATAAGAGAAGAACAGTAGGACGTTAAACACAATTTCATTTCATTCGTTTGGTTTTTTGTATTTTTCAGATTGTGTCAGTATGGGTGTAAATTGGTCTGGTGGTATATCTACCAACATGACAGACATAAAGATCTGGCGGTCAAGTTGAAAAATTTAGAATCTTCAGTTTCTACCACTAGAAAATGTAAGACAATACAACCATTATATATTTTAAGATTTTATTAGCAAGGCTAGATATGGATGTAAGGCACTTTACATACATGTAGACATTGTCAGACTCAGATCATGCTTTTCTGGTAGAGAGGTTTGTCTTTTCAAAGGGAGGATAGAAAAAGAGGGGAAAGAGAGGAGAGAAAGATTAACTCCATTGGACATTAACTAGGTCATTTCGGGACAAACATATGGTTCAACGTTTTTTCCATAATTCACTTGCGCGAAGAGGACTTTAGCAGTTGGGGGAAACTGGTGGACCTCCGTCTGACTACTGGCTTGTTTTTATGTACAATGTGCTACTTTATTGATATTTGTATTTTTCAGTGTTACGGTTTGGTAAAAGTGTCGACTTCATACAAAGTGCTTTAAAGACTATACACATAGATGATACAGTTTGGCGTTTAACAATAACACTGTCTAAAATAAACCAAGCTTGCTATCTTCTCTTTGATCATTTAATTTGGGCGGGCCGAGTTGGCATCATGAAGGTGGACAGTAAGAAATGGTCCGAATTATCGGCTCGATTTTGGTTGGTCAGCTTGATTTTAAATTTAGTGAGGAATTTTTATGACATTTACATAATCCTTGTTAGAGAAGTTAAAATTCAAGCCGCAAGAGCTAAGAAAAGTTCATCGCATGTAAACGGCGACAGCTACGATAAAGATAAACCCCGTAAAATATTAACTAATAATGAACTTGCATTTAAATGTATTTCAGAAAACAAACCGGTGTGGTTAGATTTAATCAAGAATGTCTGTGATATTGTTTTACCATTAAATGCTTTAGGTCGCATTCATGTTACGCCCGGTACACAGGGAGTTGTAGGTGTCATATCTTCCATTGTTGGCATAGCAACCACCTGGGATCCTTTATTACGATTAGTGCCTTCATAGAAACACTGTGCAAATGTTACAGATGTGTAAAATGTTTGTGACATATAGCCATATATGTGACATATAGCCATATATGTGACATATAGCCATATATGTGACATATAGTCATATATGTGGCATATAGTCATATTTGCGACATATAGTCATATTTGTGACAGTCCTATTTGTGACATGTAGTCATGTGGGTGACATGCAGTTATACCTGTGACATATGGTCATATTTGTGACATATGGTCATATTTGTGACATATGGTCATATTTGAGACATGTAGTCATATTTGTGACATACATTCAAAATTGTGACATACATTCATAATTGTGACAGAATCAAAATATTGACATACATTCATAATTGTGACATGATCAAACTGGTGATATACAGTCATAATTGGGGCTAACATTTTTATATCTACAAAAAAAAATCATTGAGTTGCTTAACAACTGAACTTTTTAACAAATTATTTAGCATTTGTTATTGCTGTATTATCCATTTGTTATCATGTATTATTGTTAAATTATAAATTAATTATTTTATACATGCTTAAACTTATATATAACTAAAAACTATTTTAATTAAACATAATTATTGTACATTACTGTATTTGTTTGGAGAGAAAGGTGGGGTAATGTCCACTCAACACAAACTGGGGGGTTGGGATGGCCTAGTGGTCTAGAGTGCCGCGCTTCGACCTCTAGCTGGCCGGTCACCTCTGGCTTGCGGCTGTGGTTTCGAGTCCTGGTGTGAGCATATGTGGCATGGAGATAGGGGCGCCTTCTCAACCTCGTGGGTTTCCTCCGGGCACTCCGGTTTCCTCCCACTGCTTAAAGACCCCTACGCGCAAGCGAATTATTGAAATAAAATTGAAACCGTATGTTAGTCCCAAAATGACCTAGTTTGTGTCGAGTGGACGTTAAACCCCATTTCTCTCTCTCTCTCTCAACACAAACTATGTCATTTCAGTATTATAATTGGTTCAATATTATTTCAATAATTCGCTTGCATATAGAGGTCTTTAGCTGTGGGAGGAAATTCACGAGGTGGAACAGTCAACCCAACTCCTTGCCACATACAAGCAGGGAATCGAAATCACGCCTCTTGTCTTATTGACAGACCTTATGATCGAAAAATCACACGTTACACCATTCGTCATTCACCCAACCCCTTGTTTAAAAACAGGATGTCGTGGGTGCATGTTTCATTGCCTAGCAACATGATAATGAAATGGCTGCTCTGACTGGGCAAATGAAGGCAGGCATATGCCATACTACTGGGTGCCATGGTGGGAATGTTACCTTGGCAACAGCGCTACGACCTGCTCTTATATCAAATTTCACGGCACCTGAGTTTTTCATCCCATCCAAAATTATACATTGTCCCTTGCCAGTCTGTCTGGCCTGCACCACTGACAAAGGGACACCACATCGGAGATTACCAAGTAACTTTCTCGGCTAAGACCTGGATCAAACATGGGATCTTGAGGTTAGGGAGTCAGCGTTTTACTCGATAAGCCACCCCTAGCAACCTATCTTTGTTATAGCAGTAGAAGATCGAATGATAGCCTGTGTCAATTTATTGAGTTACAGAAATCCTGGCATTTAAATTGTCATATTTTCGATTACTTTTATTATAACGCTAGCTTAGAAAAAATATTAATAAACTTTTTTTTAACAACATAATATCCTGGTGTATCAATTTTTTTTTATTATCAAAATGCCAAAATATCGGTATCATTTTTAACAAGATTGCATCATTGTTATGTCCAAATTTTTTTTTTATCCAAATGTACAACAAAGCCCAGATGTCATTTTGGTTGGAAAAACAAATTTTTTTATCTGACAAATAAATAATACCCGAGAAGACAGAAGCCTTCGATTTAGAGAGAGAAATGGGGTTAAAGGTCCACTTGACATATAGTTCAATTGTATTTCAATAATTCACTCATGTGTAGGGGTCTTTAATAGTGGGAAGAAACACAAATTTGCTTGTAAGGGGGAAAGAAACTGGAGAATCTGGAAAAAACACGAGGTTGCATGATTGATAAAGAGAATTCTGACTAGTAGCGATATCTGTAAAGATGATGGGGGAGTTAAGATGAACATATTGACTGTATCAACTATCTGTAAATTGTATTCATGTCTCATTGTGACATCTGGACAAAGAAAGAGAGAGAGAAATGGGGTTTAACGTCCACTCGACACAAACTAGGTCATTTTGGGACTAACATATGGTTTCAATTTTATTTCAATAATTCGCTTGCGCGTATGGGTCTTTAGCAGTGGGAGGAAACCCATGAGGTTGAGAAGGCGCCCCTATCTCAATGCCACATACGCTCACAACTGGGATTGAAACCACAGCCGCAAGCCAGAGGTGACAGGCCAGCTAGAGGTCGAAGCGCGGCACTCTAGACCACTAGGCCATCACAACCCCTCATGGACAAAGATTATATTATTACCAGTATATAGTCTGGACTTCAGTACACATTTGTGTTATGATCATACAATTCGCTTTTGTTGACTGATTTCCAGTTTAGGGTATGTGAGCATGTACCATGTAATAAAAGGGTTTAAGAATGGGTGTTTGATATATATATTTACTTGAATATAAATAGGTCACCCACCCATTTGTTTGCAGTTTTTTTCAAGAATTCAACATTGTAATAGTTTATGGATTATCTCCCTTGACACATTATTTGAACCAGGGATGAACATGGAAAGAGACCTCAAGGTGCATACAATATCCAGATAAAGTAAAGCTGAAGTTTGTTATCAGTTTAGTGTGGCTGATTGAGGAATCCCTTATAAACTACAATATAGTGAAGTAGGAAGTTAATTAAAATTGCATTATGCAAGAGCAAAATCTGCTTATTACAGGTCTTTCTTTAGGCCTGCATTGTTATCTAAATAATCAATTAGACATTAAGTAACATATCCAGACCATAATAAACTCTTGATGTCAAGGCTAGCCTTCAATGTTGGTGGATTAAAATCCTATATGCCGCTTAATGGCCTTTGATAATTAAATCAATCAAGTGGATAATCGAGACTATGCTGTTTGTATTAATGATTTGAGTAATGATGACCGAGGCTATTTGAATATTTCAAACGCTTTTTTCTCGGCTTATAGTGGATCAATTTGACTGAAATTTTCAGCAAATTACCTTTACACTATCTAGTTTTTAACTATTATAGTGAGAACTGCCATCTCTTTATCTTATCTCCCATAATGTAACTTTAAACCCCCATTTCATTTCCCCTGTTGATGATATAATCAGCATATAGAAAAACAAACCAGCGCCACACATAATCTCCACTAAAAACTTTTGATGGGGACACTTTTTATCTGTCTAAATCTAAGTTAGGAGACTATCTACTGTTAATTTGTTTTCTAAATAAAATGTTGAATATTCAGTTTACGTACGTCTTCACCTGGATTTAGCCATGTAAAATTAGAATACGACTTTAGATAATCAGTTGGATTACCGGTACAATTTAACATGGATTAAGCCATGGTCATTAGATGATCAGCGACTTAAAGTGATTGCAGTGAAAATAGGGATTCGAGCCAGCACAAAGACTCAATAAGGCACTGGCTAACTATTCTGGAGAATTGGGGTTCCATTTCAGTTTTATGATCCTGTGATTTTCCAGCGTGATCTTCCTTTGTCAGTTAGCCCACTGCAGCAAAGTAGGACATCCAGTAAAAATGAAGCAAAAGAACAAAGCAAACAATTTTATTCTACTGTATAAAATAGTGATTATATATCCCCCATCATTCCTTGTCTATAAAACAGGGGTTATATTCTCCGGCCTCCCTTGTCTATAAAACAAGGATTGTATCCTTCCCCCTCCGTCGTCTATCAAATAGGGGTTATATTCCCATGTCTATGAATTCAAAACATCATCACGTCTTCTGTCTTTCTACTTTCCGTAACTTATTTTTTCTACGTAATGTCATCGTTCTCAACCTTTTCCAGTAATATTCTGAATCAGGATCCAACTCGGAGAGACTGGGTGGTGTGCGACTGATTCGTAAATTCCACAACCAATCAGGATATTCGCTGTCCGGTTTTATATCGGGATCTTCACCATCTATATAAATATTGGCACCACAACATTTTGTAACTAACTTCTGGGGATCGGTTTCTGTTTCTAAGACAACCTTGGCAGCAGGCTGACCAATCTTTCCTAGAAAATAAATTGTACTTATTACCGTTACGATAATTTAAGGATATACATTATTTTCATCATGACAGTTAAATTTAAATGTCACTAAAGACATGATATCTTGCGAGTTATGATTTTAGAGGAGAGAGAGAAATGGGTTTTAATCTACTTCATTTCGGGACTAACATTATTTTTCAGCAATTCGCTTGGGAGGAAGCTGGAGGACCCAGAGTAAACCCATGGGGTTGGACAGGCGACCCTACGTCCTTGTCATGCACAAACGGGGAATCTAACCATGACACAATGTCAAGATGACTGACAACAGATCTTTACTAAAAAACGAGTTAAGGGAATAACAATCATCTATTCATACAAAAAGAAAGAAAAAACATTAAAATGTGTGTTTTTTATTCAAAATATAGGTTGTTTCGGGTAATTAAAGTTGTGTTGGGTTCAGGGGCATAAAAATATTTTTTAATCCACTAGCCCCGGGCTAGTAGTCTACTGTCAGACACTAGCCCGGCATCCAGTTCCACTAGTCTGTCTATAGTTGGACAAGGTACAAACTTTAATCGTCAATAATGACAATAATGTACACTGCAGATTGTCACCCATTTGACCACATTAAATGTATTCTTTCTAACTGAACTGTATTCCATATTATATGGAGTATATAAATCGATGTGGAGTATACAATTTTTCCGGGCCTCAATCCATATGACGACTGTTTTTCAACTCCACCGCATATCAAGTTACCGCACGGGAAACTGTTCCCGATCTAATACTGTGCCGACGTATGCCAACAGAAAGTGGCCTCAGGATATAAATGAAGGACTAATTTGATTAATATTCCAAGTTTTGTTCTTGGTTATTTGAACTAGTTTTCATTACAATATATCCGATAAATAGCGGACAGCGCAGGTCCTTATGTATTTCTACGATATAACTAAAAACTAAAGTAGACATCTCCCATCATGCATTGTAGTCTAGATTATCACATGACTTTAAATTGCGAGAGGTGGGAAGTGCTTCTTACATCCCCGATCATGCATTGTAGTCTAGATTATCACATGACTTTAGATTGTATTGACTGAGATCTATATTTAGCCCCACTATAAATAGAAGAGGTACAACCTTACTGTGTTCACTACAGAAAAACTATTGTTATATACTATAGTTTCCTTTGGTTTGGAGAAATAAAAGTGCAGTATTTCACATCTCATTTATCTAGTTTAAATCACAGAAAAAATGAGCAATGAAAGGGCACTAGCCCAGGACTAGTACGGCTAAATAGGTATATCGCGATCACTAGCCCGTAGGTTATTTTTGGTAGTCCCGGGCGTCGGGCTAGTGGATTTTTACGCCCCTTGGGTTGGTTTACTAAATATATCTCTAAGTCTACTAGGCCTATTGGTAATAGACCAGTTTGAAAATTTCTATCACATCAAAGACATTTGACCCCATTTCCTTTTAAAAATATAAAAAAATATACCTGCAGCCTTCGCTGGCTTTGCGTAAGATGCATTTGATGTGTGATAACTGTTACACAAGATAATTCGAGAACATAGTTTGATATTTAGCTTGCACAAATTCCGAGCTGCCATGTTTCTCTAGCAGACGTACAAAAATTAAGAATGTCGTATTTTTAAAACGGACCGAATAAAGATTATTTAATGTTTTAAAAATACGATTCTGTACAATAAAAAAAATTATCATCAATTTTGACAGCACAATCAGTTTTACTTTGCGTCATGAAATAGTCGACAATATGAATATTGTTTCAAAATCAATTCAAACAAATATTTCGTTCCAAATATGATATAAAACTAAATTGTGAATTTGGAATTTCCAAGATGTCTGCGCCCACAATGTAAACAACATGTTTCCAAGATTTCGGACTGCATGTAGTTAATTTTTGATTATATGTCATTGTTTCAACATGTCAGAGAAAAATATAGTTGTAAGGTTTATACGGCAAAGGTCAATGCATCCACGAAATGGTAACAGGGATCACCTGAACATAGGCCTGTATATATTGTTGTTAATTAAGACCTCAATTATGCTTAAGGCCTTATTTAATATTTGTTCAGATCAATGCATGGGGTTGGATGGCGGAATGGTTAGCGTGCGGGCTGTATCATACGGCCTGCCATTGAGTCAGCTGGCGTGGTTTCAAATCCGCAGTTGTACGTGGTAAGGAGTAGGGTAGCCTGTCCGCAACCTCGTGGGTTTTCTCCGGGTACTCCGGTTTCCTCCCACTGCTATAAAGACCCCTACACGCAAGCGAATTACTGAAATAAAATTAAACCATATGTTATTCCCGAAATTACCTAGTTTGTGTCGACCCCATTTCTCTCTCTCTCTCTCAGATCAAGGCCTGTATTTAAATATGATCAAATACCACAATTCAATTTTCATTTTGACATCTATCATATATTACATTGAGTGACAGCAAAAAGGGCCCCCAAAACCGGGATGTATAAGGACCCTACTCAAGATCTCTGACATGGCAATCACTTGGCCTGTAACTGTAGTAAATTTGTGGACAGAAATATTTGTGAACCATATCTAATTTTCAAATTTATATTTCAGAAGTATTGTAGCGACATACATTAATTACAGTGAAATATGGCAGAATGTATTGAATCTGAATTGTCAGACAGAATCCCTGTCGTCTTTAAACCTGCCTCAATAAATGACCGAGGTTCACAGAAATGTAGACTGAGTCCGTCAGTTATAAAATCCCTGAACTGTGAAATAGCATCGTTTGTGAGGATTTCTTTCCCAAATAAATCTGTGATTTGTTGTGCCTGGCCGTCGGATTCTGAAAATAGTTCATCTGATGTTTTTTACGATGATACGGTCTGCGAGAATCAGGGGAAAAGTGAAAATAAAACAACCTATAGTATTGTTCCGTTAAAATGCTCTAAAGCGAAAACTGTATCTATAACTGTTATAGTCAGAAACTACAAACAATTTCATTCGTGGACAACCTTTCCAAGCATCTCCGCAAATCTAGAAAATAAATGTTCTAAATGTTTACGAAATATGTGCATCACAAAAAGTTGTTTTATAAACTTAAAATGTTCAAAATTGTCAAGTTTGTTCGGTATAAATTCCATTATAGTCAATGATATCAGCACGGAATCAGATAGCGACGCAGGTTTGATTCACAGTAAAACTAAGACAATAATAGACAATGTTTTAAGCGAAAATAGATACGAGAGTACCCAAAGAAGGAAACCATCTTGTTTAGGGGGTATGAGTGAAGTGATCAGTCAACTGCTTGATTTGATTTCTCTCCCCTTACTGAATTCAGATAGTTTTAAACAGCTTCGTATTCCACACACTCAAGGAATTCTGTTACGAGGGCCTCCAGGCTGTGGCAAGACCTCTTTAGTCAAAGTTATAGCTTATGAATGCGGTGCTGCACTTTTGACGATAAATGGTCCAGACCTGCTGGGCTCTAGACCCGGAGAAACGGAAGATAATTTGAAGGATGTGTTCACTAAAGCTAAAGATTTGAGTTTAGAGGGTCCATGTATTTTGTTTTTTGATGAAATAGATACAGTTTGTCCCAAACGGAATAATTCCGGTAATTCTCAGGATTCGAGAGTGACGAGTGCCATGATGTCATGTATGGATGAATTAGATGAAAATGAATCGTTAATTGTAATTGGCGCGACAAATAGACCCTCTGCTATTGATCCGGCTTTACGTCGTCCAGGTAGATTCGAACGAGAGGTTCGTACATGTATAAACAAGTTTGGTAAATATGAAATAAAACGGAGGTTTAACGTCCTACTATTTGTTCCATCCAACTGAGTTAATAAAGACGAACTTATTATGGCATTCAGTGTGCTTCCTCACAGGTTTGGTAAATATGAAACGAAATGAAATTGGGTTTTAACGTCCTACCCTTTGATCCAGCTGGGCTAATCAAGATGGGCATTTGCCATACAGTGTGCTTCCTCACAAGCTTTGAATTTTTTTGTCTTCAAACAGTGACTTAAAACAAACTCTTTTTCGTAACAATTTTTGTTTATTATACACAAGCACGACGCTTGGATAAGTTAAAGTACATGTATTCTCTTATTGTTATCAAGCACAATGATATTTAGTAAACTGGAAGCCATACTTAATTAGTTACAGATGGTTAAGAGAATTCATAAATTTAACATATGTGCAAAAGTTTTTCATTTGCACTTTTCTCATTTTGATTATTGTTTATAAATTTTATTTATGTTTTGCAGATTTTAATAAATGTTCCCACTAAAACACAGCGGAAGGACATTTTATCTACAATTACGGAACACCTGGTAACCTGTGACTTGAACCTTGACCTTATTGCTGATTTAACGAATGGTTTTGTTGGAGCTGATTTAACATCGTTATGTAATGAAGCTATTTATAGTGCCATGACACGTAGTAATGATAAACAGGTATATTCATGCATTTTCACAAATTTCGGTTGCCCATAGCAACCAAACCATTCATCCAATTTCATTAAGATTTGAGAAATCAGCTTTACCACCTCACAAAGACATGTACATAAAATTTCATGAAAATCCAAGCAGGTGGGAGAAAGCCCATTGGGTTATTTGACATGGAATGACCCATCTTCATGCACTGGCCGAGAAAGTTCATCGCGATTTTCCGACATGCTCTCCTCTTGTCAGTTGTTCAGGAAGGAGGGCCTGACATGGACAGCTGTCTAGTCATTTGGATAGGATGAGAAACGGAGGTCCCGTGTACACATTGGCGTGCATGTATAAGTTCCCATGGCCGTTGGAATTCGATGTAATATTAGGCCGTATTGTGGCTGCCCAGACAAAATTTGCCTCATAGCAAACTGTATGGCGTATGCCCGTCTTCATTAGCCCAGTTTGGAGCAGAACATTATTTTTCTTGATGATAGAGACTATGTTTATTATAGATAAGTGCTTTAGAGATGTTTTGTTTATTATAGATAAGTTCTATAGAAATGCAAGATTTTGAGTGTGGTATGAAGAAGGTGATACCAAGTTTACAGAAAGGTGTAGAAGGTGTGGTAGATGTTAAACAAGTTGATTGGCAGGATATTGGTGGACTTCATCATGTCAAACAACAAATAAAACAGGTTTATTTCATACTCTACTTCTCTCCCTTGATTCACTCTACTTCTCTCCCCGGATTCAGAGGTTAGAATATTGGGTAATAAATAAAATCTCAAAATCGTCTTTTTTATTGGCATGCACATATAAAAAGTGGAATACTAGAAAGATTCTGTCCATTGAAATAAAAATTCAATAAGTGGGTAACCATGGAAACAACAATTATGATTACGTTTTTGTCTCCTGTTGTAGTGGAAGGTCGTGTCAGTTGCTTTTGATCCTATGACATCAGACATTCGATTAATCATTCAGGTTTGATGTTATTAGTAGGTTACCCACAGTTCCATGCACGTGCATCTCACGTCAAAAACTCACCATAACAGACGGCTTCATTGGCTAATCCCTCACATCATCCAGAACACAGATTATATTACAACTCGTCCAGATCCTAGTGTAGTAAAGACTGGTAAAACGAAATTTTGAACTATAAAAATGAAACGAAATAGGATCTGTGTTTTAACCAGATTGGAACATGAGCCACCTAGGTTTACCACAAATTATCTCACAATGTATATATTATAATAATAAAGGAATTCCTGTCTGGGGGATGTAACTAGTGTAATATAGGGGGCGCTAAAACATCGCTTGTAGCAGTAATAGGTAATGGATGATTGGTATTAAACTAGCGAAGAAATGTGGAAAAATCGTTATAAAAACTGAACACAACATTTTACAGGTAAAAAGAGGAAATATATTTGTTCATGTGAGAAATAAAAAAAGCAAAATCTGTGATTAGCATTTGTGTGAATCAAGTTAGCTACTTTTAATTTGAGTTAGAGACCTAGCTACTTTAAGATGTAATAAATAACAATTTTAATTTCAGGCTGTTGAATGGCCGATGTTACATCCCGAGGTATTTAAACGATTTGGTTTACCAGTATCGAAAGGTGTATTGTTATACGGTCCACCCGGCTGTTGTAAAACTACGTTAGTAAGAGCAGCTGCTACAACCACACGAACAACCTTCCTGTCATTAAACGGGGCTCAATTATTCTCACCTTTTGTAGGAGAATCAGAGAGAATAGTAACAGAGGTAGGCTTCTAGTAACAACATTAGAAATAAACATTTGCAATCCTTAGTCAGGCTTAGTTTTACACAATTTTGGCAGAAAGATTTTTAAGTCACTCCAAAGAACCGTTTGTAGGTAAATTAGAGAGAATAATAACAGAACTAAGCTCATAGTAACAATATTATAAATAAAAATGGTACCTGTATCAGAAATGAACATTTTGTTTGTTTTACTGTATATTTTTATCCCTGATTTTGTCGATCACTGTATTATACAAGGCTTATTTCTAAGCAGCTTTTGTCAGTAAAATCTGAAAGAGAGAGAGAGAGAGAAATGGTTTTAACGTCCACTCGAAACAAACTAGGTCATTTTGGGACTAACATATAGTTTAATTTTATTTCGATAATTCACTTGCGCGTAGGGGTCTTTAGCAGTGGGAGGAAACCAGAGGACCCGGAGAAAACCCATGAGGTTGGACAGGCAACCCTAATCCTTGCCACATACAACCAGGGATTCGAAACTGCACCAGTTGACTCAATGACAGGCTCTATGATACAGCACGCACATGCTAACCAATCGGCCATCCAGGTGCGCCCCCCTCTGTATCTGCGCCTGATAGAATAAAGTTGAATATTATAAGGTCTGTCAATGTGTTAATCTGCATGGTTTCGATTCCCTGGTTGTACGTGACAAGGAGTATGGTTGTCGGTCCAAACTCACTTGGATTTCTCTGGGTCATCAAGGACCTCAAGTTTATTGAATATATAAATTTCAGACGTTCCAAAAAGCACGGACCCTTGCTCCATCTATATTATTTCTAGATGAGATTGATTCTATCGTTGGTAAGCGATCAGAAGGAGGATCACATCGAGGTGTACAGGAACGACTTTTATCTACGTTATTAAACGAAATGGATGGTATCGGTATACGTCTGGATGATAAAGTCACTGGCTCTAGTAACAAGGAAGCCGAAGGAGAAACGTCGTTGGGACAAACACAGGTTATTCATTTTTTGGTTATTATTAAAACATTGGGGAATTTTGATTGGTTGATTTCTCAGGCCGGAAGATTTAAAGGGTAAATAGACTATAAAATAGACAGAAACGGTTCTGAAAGCACATTTGTAATCTTAAGTATTTTATGTAATTTCAAATCAATTATGTTCAGAGATATACTCGAACAGTCCAAATTCAACAACAGGGATTTGTGTTGGCTTAGTCCTTTTAGCACATTTTTGTTCTTGTTTTTTTTTTGTCATTTGTTAATCCACCATTTTTAATTACTTCTGCATTGTTTATCTCGTTGTTAGAAGTAGTGTTACATTAGAGTTTAAACTTGAATAGCTGAAACATCGTATATTCTGATCAATTTAAAGGCTATTTCATTTCATTTCATATATGTTTTGATTGTAAGCAAGTCCTGATTTCATTGCTAATGTCACTGAACAGCTAGACACCTCAAGATATTTAGCCACTAAACAAACTGTCTTTTTATAATGTTTATTATATAGTCTATGTTTGATTTTTTAAATACCATAAATGCTAAATACAGTGCTTTATTCTATAACTACATTCAAATCTCAAAATACACTGTACTATCCAGATTATCAACAAAAAAAAATCATTAGCAATTACGTGAAAATTCATCATAGGTTCCGCCCTTTTTCTTCTTTCTTTTTTACAAAAATTGTGGATATCTAGTTGTGACGTCATTACAGTTTGACGTAATTCTGAAAGTGACGTTATTCTGGCCAATGTAATAAGTTTTCAAGCCATTGAATACAACAATAGATTATTCAATGGCCGTATTCAATGATATTTGCATGTAGTTATAGGATACCTCTGTATTTCACATTTCTGGTATATATTAAGGTTAAGGAGGATCAAAAAACAGATGTAGACAATAGTCGAGTACTTGTAGTCGCGGCGACAAACCGTCCTGATTTAGTTGATGCTGCCTTATTACGGCCTGGAAGACTGGATAGAATTGTCTATGTTCCTCATCCAGATTATCAGGTATTGTTTTTTTGCTAATAAATAAGGACAATATAAAAAGGGGTTTAGCGTGACATTAACACTTGGTCATTCGGAGACTAACAAAATGTTAACTTTACTTAGATTTCCAACAACCAAGGGATCTTTTACATGCACACAAATCTGTAAACAGGTGGACCTCTGTTATACCAGCCGGAACGACTGGGCATACATTTCCTTGTCAGCAACACAACGACCACCTCTTACAAGGAAGGACATAAAAGTATTGACAATTCAGGATTTGTAATGAGGGTTTATAAATTCTGACCAGATTGGAGATATTTATACTTCAAATTTCTGATGGAAAGTTTATGAAATAAAAACATGTCATGCAGCCCTTTTTAAGGGACAAAAGAGTATCTGAATACCAGGGGCCGGTTGTTCAACTTTTAGTTAAATTTAACCATGTGGTTACGTATAACCATTGGTTATATATTTAACTAATCGTTACATAACCAGTGGTTAAATTTGTGTTGTTCAACTACATTTAACGACATTGTTATGTAACCAAATGGTTAAAATTTAACCATTCCATAACCATTTGGTTAAAATTTAACCATTCAACAAGTATCCCATAATTCTCCTCACTGGCAACCAATTCAAGATGGATGACACCGTTAGGAGTGGTGGGGGCAAAAGAAAACCAATTAATATCCTCAATCAAATATTTCTAATGTTTAAAAATATTTAGCTGAATCGGAAATTAGACTTCATGTTGTGTGTTTAGCAAACACTTTCAATCTTCACTGACATAAGTGTCACCTGCTAATCGAGACTGGAGAGGGGTAACTCTTGACAACAAAAATTGTTTCGCTTGTTTGTAAAGTTTGCGTCCTGTAAAATGTGGTAAGTTTGTTTTTTTTTAGCTTTTTAAAGTCTTATTTGCAGACCATTGGCTCTATTTTTATTAGTTCCCGTGCAGACAAAAGTAGTTCGAGGCTTACATCCACCAAAAAACCCTGTAAAATCATGTGATGTCTCAGATGCTAGCGAAAGCAGTTGCTACGTGATGTCAATGAATGTAAACATAGGATAATGAAGAAGTGTCAATTTCCAATTCCAAATGGTTATAATTAATTTGTGACTGATTTTCTACTGTTTTATGCATTTCAGGGATGTGTTTGGATATAAGGTTGAAAATACATGTAGTGTGATTGACATTTGCCGAATTTCGGGGATTTGTTTCTTTTGATATATAAGATGAAGCGTGATTGACATTCACCATGAAAACCTATCTGCCTAGACAATAATTTTTATTAAAGAAAGGCATTTATTTGCCTTATTAAAGCAGAGTGTTTTTTTGTGTGGTTTGTCATACTCTTCTACCAATAAGAAGCAAGGAAATTTCAGATCTGTGCTGCGATACATTTAAAGGACATAGACGATACAAAGGAAATAGATGTAATAGTTTCAAGGTTGTGATGTACACATGACATCTAGGCCTATCTTCAAGTGAACCAAGATCGACTTGCAAGTTTACACAACAGACTCAATACCGATATAGCCTACATAAAGAAGTTACATGATTCTGACATAGAAGGTCTAACAAATGGCATAAGTTATATTATACAGAGATCGAAAAGTTCTAAATATTCATGTACCATCAATAAATCCTAATGCATTTAAATTATTAATTAATTATCTTTGTGAACTTTACTGAAGAAATCTGTTTATTTTCATTTTCAAAGTCGAACGGGACGAATAATTTAACGAGATACTGTTGTTTTGCATAAAAAGAATCATTTGAGAAATTGGATGTCATTGGGCCACAATTACCTAGCATTGGGGAAACTGGGTTATTTGTGAACAATGTCAATGATTTAGAGAAAGGAACCACTTGCATAAAAGGACATGGCAATGAATACCTGCTGCTTCACTTCTTTGATAATTAGTTGCGCTCTTTAGCTCACTGCCAAAAAGTACCCCTGTCCTGTATACATTCTTTTTTTTTCTCTTTTATTTGGGAGCCACAGTGGCACAGTGAGTAAGACGCTGGTTTGCTAGCCTGGAGGTCTCAGGTTCCCTCCCCATTTCATGTTATTTCCTTCTTTTTTTATGTTTAAAGTGGGAAACATGACCATGAGAACTTGTCCGGCAGCCACCTTGAGTGTTTTAACGACCGGTTAAATAATTTAACTATGCCCTGCTAGGTGGGTTAAATATGGACCATTTTAACGATGACATAACCATGCGTTAAATTTAACGATGCAATAAACAACAGACTTTTTCTTTCGTTAAATTTAACAATGTCGTTAAATTATTTAACGACTTTGTTAAATTTAACGACAAGTTGAACAACTGGGCCCAGAATATATTTTCTGTATGACCTTATAGGCTTATAATACAGGTTTACTAATTTCAGGCGAGACTGGAGATTTTAAAGTTACAGTTTATTGATCAAGTTTTCTCTAATTTCAGGCGAGACTGGAGATATTAAAGATACAGTGTAAGACAATACCAGTTAATGATGTAGATCTAGAAACACTGGCTACAAACACACAATATTATACAGGGGCTGATTTAACAAGCTTGTGTAGAGAGGTTAGTATGATTTAACTAGCTTGTGTAGAGGGGGTCAGTATGATTTAACTAGCTTGTGTAGGGAGGTTAGTATGATTTAACTAGCTTGTGTTAGTAGGATTTAACTAGCTTGTGTAGAGAGGTTAGTATGATTTAACTAGCTTGTGTAGAGAGGTTAGTATGATTTAACTAGCTTGTGTAGAGAGGTAAGTATGATTTAACTAGCTTGTGTAGAGAGGTCAGTATGATTTAACTAGCTTGTGTAGGGAGGTTTGTATGTTGCTGTCCGTCCACATGAAACTGTGGTAGTATATAGCAGTCATCCACAATTTTGTTTGAACACTCTATCGCTAGACTCTACATCATCTATGTCATGATCATTTTGCTGATGATGTCCTTGTCAGGCCCTCCATCCTGCATCTCTGACAAGGGGAAGCCACGTTGGAAAACCCTGATGAACTTTCTCAGTAAATATTTAATACATGAGTTATTATATTCAAATAATCTAAAATACAATGTTTCAATTTATCCTAGTTATTAAATTTTTATTGTAGGCTGCGATGTTTGCTATGACAGAGAATCTTGAAGCGAATGAAGTTAGAGAGAGACATTTTCATGCAGCTTTATCTGTTGTTAAACCATCGTTAAATGATTTTCTTATAGAAAAATATAAAAATATTCATTTTAATAAAACGGAAAAGTCATTATTAAAGTAAATGACAAGTTACGCTTTGGCTTTTTCATTTGTTTGGACTTTTCAGCTGGGGGTGTAGAGGTGAGGCACCGCCTGAACTAGGGTCTTAAACTCTAGGAGGCCCTCCACCATCCAAGGTGTAATATATTTGTCCCCCGTCTGTCTGTCTGTCCGTCTGTCTGTCCGTCTGTCTGTCCGTCCGTCACACTTTTTAGGACACAATAACTCTCTTCCTAATTGAGCTAGAATGTTCAAACTTGGTGTATGTGTTTATTAGGTCAATGCCTTGATGGAGTTCGAAGGTGAGCATTTTCCGCTTAGGGTAAGCAGAGATAAGCAATTTGATTGGTTGATGCTTTGGGACACGATAACTTTAGTTCTATTTAAGTGAGATTGATGAAACTTGGTGTATATGCTTATTAGGTCAATGCCTTGATGGAGTTCGAAGATGAGCATTTTCCGCTTAGGGTAGGCAGAGATAAGCAATTTGATTGGTTGATGCTTTGAGACACAATAACTTTAGTTCTAATTAAGTGAGAGTGATGAAACTTGGTGTATAGTTTCATTACAGTAATACCTTGACTAAGATCGATAATGAGCATTTTCTGCTCAGGGTAAGCAGAGCGATAAGCAATTTGATTGGTCGAGAATTTGGAACACAATAACTCTCCTTCTAATTGAGTTAAAATGTTCAAACTTGGTGTATATGCTTATTAGGTCAATGCCTTGATGGAGGTCGAAGATGAGCATTTTCCGCTTAGCGTAAGCAGAGATAAGCAATTTGAAAGGTTGATGCTTTGGGACACAATAACTTTAGTTCTAATTAAGTGAAAGTGATGAAACTTGGTGTATAGTTTCATTATAGTAATACCTTGACTAAGTTCGATAATGAGCATTTTCTGCTCAGGGTAAGCAGAGCGATACGCAATTTGATTGGTCGAGAATTTGGAACACAATAACTCTCCTTCTAATTGAGTTAAAATGTTCAAACTTGGTGTATATGCTTATTAGGTCAATGCCTTGATGGAGTTCGAAGATGAGCATTTTCCGCTTAGGGTAAGCAGAGATAAGCAATTTGATTGGTTGATGCTTTGGGACACGATAACTTTAGTTCTAATTAAGTGAGAGTGATGAAACTTGGTGTATAGTTTCATTACAGTAATACCTTGACTAAGTTCGATAATGAGCATGTTCTGCTCAGGGTAAGCAGAGCGATACGCAATTTGATTGGTCGAGACTTTGGAACACAATAACTCTACTTCTAATTGAGTTAAAATGTTCAAACTTGGTGTATATGCTTATTAGGTCAATGCCTTGATGGAGTTCGAAGATGAGCATTTTCCGCTTAGGGTAGGCAGAGATAAGCAATTTGATTGGTTGATGCTTTGAGACACAATAACTTTAGTTCTAATTAAGTGAGAGTGATGAAACTTGGTGTATAGTTTCATTACAGTAATACCTTGACTAAGATCGATAATGAGCATTTTCTGCTCAGGGTAAGCAGAGCGATAAGCAATTTGATTTGCTGAGACTTTGGAACACAATAACTCTCCTTCGAATTGAGTTAAAATGTTCAAAATTGGTGTGTATGCTTATTAGGTCAATGCCTTGATGGAGTTCGAAGATGAGCATTTTCTTCTTACGGTAGGCAGAGATAAGCAATTTTTGGATGACACTTCGTGTTCAGTTTGATTGGGCGATACGTTTGAAAAAAATAAATGTGCGATTAATTAATATGTGTCATCTATTTATTTTGGGATTTCGGCGGGGGACATCAGCCTCACTGTTGGCTTGTTGACTCTGTCATAAGCCTTTTTTACACACTGTGGTCTTAAAACATCCATCACCGTCCTTGATTTCACAACACACTTTCATATTCATTGGAAAGGGCCTCATAATTGGAATAGCCTAGGGACACTGTTTGCCTGAGTCTGGGACTAGGGGGACGGTTTGTTCAACAATTCCTATAGGAATACATGAATTGGAGTATGTCCTGGATGAAAAACACAATCAGAAACATTTTCATCTTGTCTCCTTGCCAGGCCCTGCATCCTACAACCCGAAAATCATGACCATGTTTCTCGACCAACAAAGGGATGGAAAATTTACTTTATTGTTTAATACTGAACAGTTTATGAAACACAGAACCAAAACATATGTTAATAGTGGAAAGATAATATTTGTTAAAGTTGACATATAATATGGGCATGTCTTGGTTTATGTCATGGGGACAAGTGGTTAGAAGGCGTTAAACTTAAATACAGGAAAACTATCAGTTAAACACCAATTTGCTGGGAGGAGAAACCATCTCAGTGTCTCAATGAAGTATAGACCATCTCACTGTTGCAATAAGGCATGATAAATTTTTATACTTGACTAAGTTTCTGACATATTGGGTCATTATTCATTTCCTGCGGACATTATCTCAATAGTATCAAATTATTCTAGATCTTTTGATAAAGTGATGTAAGAACAGAGAAATATGTCTAAGTTTAAAATATTTTCATAAAGATACAGGTGTGTCGTGGAACTTGAAACTCAAGAAGCAAGTTGAATACATATGGTAACAATTATTACAAGGGGGATTGGTTGGCCGAATGATTTAAAGCGTGCCTAGATCATCACAGTCTATCATTGAATCAAGTGGCATGGTTTTGATTCCCCGCTAGTATGCGACAAGGAGTAGAGTCATCTGGAGGATTGTTAGCCAAATGGTTTAAAGCGTGCCCATTTAATCAAATGGCATGGTTTCAATTCCCCGCTTGTACGTGACAAGATATAGGGTCATCTGTCCAACCTCTTGGGTTCTTTTACAAGTCTTTTAGTTACATGTACCTCCCACTGCAAAAGACCCCTAATTATTGAAATAAGATTGAACCATATGTTAGTCCCAAAATGAACTTGTTTGTGTCAAGTGGATGTTAAACCCCATGTCCCTCTCTATTTCCGACAAGACAAAAACTGAGGTCCATTTCTCAGTGTGCTATTAGGAAAATTTGACCAGGACAGTCTCCCTACGTGATCCTTTTTATGGAATTCAAGGGTTCTTTTACGTGCATGCCAATGTGTACACGAGACCTCTTTTTTTTGTCCCATTCAAACGACTAGGCTATATGTTATCCCTTGCCAGGCCCTCCTCCTGACAACACTGACAAGAAGGAACCACAGCGGAAAATTCAGATGACCTTTCTTGGTCAACAAACACCGAGATCAAAGATGGGGCCTCGTACCTCCTGGTTAGCGAGCCAATGTGTTACTCACTGATCCACCGTGCCCCCCTCCCCCGATACTTCAAATAACACAAGACAATAGATCTAGGGGGAAATAAAACAGATAACAGCAATCAATGTCTAATTTACTTTATTTTCATTCTATTATGTTCCAATTCTCTATAGAAAAAAGGTGGAATTATCCATTAATTCCATCAGGCTGACAAACTTTGAAACAAGCACCACAAATTATTTTTTGTTTATTATTTATACAAGCCTATTAAATGCCATGCATATGATAAAAATAATCACATTATTCGTAAATAATATCAAGATATGCATGTAGGAAGCAATTCATTTTCTTCAATATTACAAATAGCATAGTTCATTACAAGGCATTACCACTTTCAACATCTTAACTTGTCACTAAAAAAGAGATTTTTGATATACTGTCAATCATGGGCATGAATATGCTCTTGTGTATCCATCCCTTACATGGGATTTCCTTAACCCTTTTGTACCTGATACACGTAGATATTGATGACCAGTTCCCTGATTAGATTACAGAAAAGGGATCTTCTTCTACCTTTTGTTTTATAGCTCAAATTCTATATCGTATTAAAGGCTACTACAGAGGAGTGTATGCATCACCTTGTCGCGCCAATTGAAATTCTTTTAGCAATTTTCTTATGGCCTATCATGAACGGCCTAATTAGAATTTGTTAAGTTGAACAATTGCTTGGGAATCCCGAGAAAGAGTTTGACTTGTACAAGGGATTTCGACATCCATATCATTTGTCTTATTGAAAGTGACAATGCCTGTTCACATTATAACAACAAAGGTCTCCTGTAAATGTCATTTTAAAAATTCTCCAAGACCATGTCCACCAATAATTTTCATACATCCAACATAATATGGTGTATGTCATTCGTATTTACCACGTTGTTAACAAACAATTGAATGGTTTATATACATCCCAATAACTATATACTAACCTCCTTAACACAACATCAGAGGCATTATTCATTAAAACAGCATCAGAGGAAATATTTAATGTTTGTGAACACAAGACCCTATATTTAATATTGAAATCGGGAATTTAGATGCTACAGAAAATAACAACATTAGAGGAAATATTAAATATTTGTGAACATATAGAAGATCCTATATTTAATTTTGAAATCGGTAATTTATATGCTACACAAAATATCTAAGACGAAATGAGTCCTTTATAAAATTTTATCATAGGTTAATAATTTCTAGTAAAATTACCGACAGTAAATCAAGTTGCCATGGTAATAAATAGTTTGGAAAAGTTTCTTATTTTAGACTAATTCTAGTGCTTTAATTAATATCATTCATAGTTACTCTACTTTTATAACAAATCTAGTGAACAAATCGAACAGGTAACCTGGCAACAAACAGTGAGCACAACTGGTAACCTGGCAACCAACAGTGAGCACAACTGGTAACCTGGCAACAAACTGGCAAACTAAGGAAATTTATAAAATACAAGAAAAATATATGAAGATATGATTTGTAAAATTTTCATATCATTAAAATAACTGAACACGATAATCCATTCATTGATGACAATTGATATGAAGCCTCTGATCGTTTAACGAAAAATATCAATTATTTTACAATTTTATTCATATTTAACATTTAATAAAGAAAAAGCAAAATAAATGGGTTTTAACATCCCATTATTCTGCTCTGACCGGGCTAATGAAAACGGGCATACGCCACACAGTGTACTATGAGATAAATTTTCATGGGGAGTGGCGCATCAATGTGTATAGGGGACTTTGATTTTTTGGCCCATCCAAATGACTAAACAGCTTTTCCTTTCAGGCGCTCCATCCTACACCACTGACAAAGGAGAAACCACGTTTGAAAATCCAGATAAACTTTCTCAGCAAACACTAGGAGAGAACTGACGGCCTTCCGAGTAGCGAGCCATCAGGGCTTCTTCCTCTCTTTAATCGAAGCCAGGAGATAATAACATTTTGATATTTTTTTCTTAATTAAATGCTAAATTGAATATTGTCCAGATTTTAGCATTGGTTAAGTCTGGCAAATGTACTTAACGATCAGCGGCTATTAATAGTGATAAATATATAACTGCTATCTCAGCTAAAAACACCATCATTTTACAAATAGAATAATTTCAAATTAGACAGTATTTATATTCTATGAAATAATATCTTAACTGAACCATTTTAAAAAAAGAAAGATAGGCTGGCACTGCCAGGCAGGATACGCCCACATTTTCGAGAGATGGATAGAGAACAAGCAACACCGAAAGTGATTTTTCCTACATCATTAAGTTAGAATTTGATATGTGCAAATATCGAAATGAATTAAGATCTTTGGGTTATAAAGGTGCATTTCAGTAGGCATCAAATTCGACTGGGAATCATGTTGCTAAGTGGGTAAGATGCTGGCTCGGTAGCCTTGAGGTTGGGTGTTTGATCCCTGCATTGGGTGACAAAGTTCATCTAGATTTTCTGTTGTGGTTTCCCCTTGTTAGTGATGAAGGATGGATGGCCTGACAAGAACAGCTGTCAATTTTGGTTCGATTTTCACGAAATTCGACCTCAACCTTCATTACGATGTAACGGTGATATAATCAAACGGTTTTTTAAATGGGATAATAATTCTGACCGCAGAGGGACCACAAGCTAAAAAAAAAGGTCATTTTTCGGACAATCAGGGGCCATAATTCAGGAAGTTACGATCCGATGGCCGCAAATATCGAAAGGAACCAAGATCTTGGGGTTATAAACATGCATGTCAAGTTTCATCAAAATCGGTTCAAAATTGTGACCTCTATAGGGTCCACAACCTTGATATAACATATTTTCACACTAATCGCGTTCAAACATCGGCCATTTTGTCTGTCCATTTGGGTCCGATTTACACAAAATTTGAACTCAATCTTCATTACCATGTAACGGTGATATAATCAAACGTTTTTTAAAATCAGATAATAATTTTGACCTCCAGTGGGACCACAAGCTAAAAAGGGCGATTTTTCAGACAATCAGGGGCCATAATTCAGGAAGTTACGATCCGATGGCCGCAAATATAGAAAGGAACCAAGATCTTTAGCTTATAAACACACATGTCAAGTTTCATCACAATCGGTTCAAAATTGTGACCTCTATAGGGTCCACAACCTTGAAATAACATATTTTCACACTATTCGCGTATAAACGGCGGCCATTTTGTATGACAATTTTGGTCCGATTTTCACGAAATTCGAACTCAACCTTCATTACCACGTAACGGTGATATTATCAAACGGTTTTTTAAATCGGATAATAATTTTGACCTCCAGAGGGACCTCAAGCTAAAAAGGGCGATTTTTCGGACAATCAGGGGCCATAATTCAGGAAGTTACGATCCGATGGCCGCAAATATCCAAAGGAACCAAGATCTTGGGGTTATAAACATGCATGTCAAGTTTCATCACAATCGGTTCAAAATTGTGACCTCTACAGGGTCCACAACCTTGAAATAACATATTTTCACACTATTCGCGTACAAACGGCGGTCATTTTGTATGTCAATTTTGGTCCGATTTTCACGAAATTTGAACTCAACCTTCATTACCATGTAACGGTGATATACTCGAACGTTTTTTTAAATCGGATAATAATTTTGACCTCCAGACGGACCACAAGCTAAAAAGGGCGATTTTTCGGACAATCAGGGGCCATAATTCAGGAAGTTACGATCCGATGGGCGCAAATATCGAAAGGAACCAAGATCTTGGGGTTATATACATGCATGTCAAGTTTCATCAAAATCGGTTCAAAATTGTGACCTCTATAGGGTCCACAAGCTAAAAACATGATATTTCGTACAATCAGGGGCCATAATCCATGAAGTTTCCATCCGATACATGCCAATATCGAAAGCAGCCGAGATCTTATGGGGATAAACCTATATTTCAAGTTTCGTCAAAATCGAATAAGAATTGTGACCTGTAGAGAGTCCACAAACAAATTGTGGACGGACGGACAGACAGACGGACGGACGGACGGACGGACGGACGGACGGACGGACGTCCGGACGGACAGGGGCGACGACATAATACGTCCACATGAAAATGTGGGCGTATAAAAATGATCAAGTTAAGTTTGGACAGAATTATGATAAAAGAAAACTTGGGTGACTAGTTTGTAGCAATCCTGATAAGGAAGCCAATGTTTTAGCTTACATAATGCTTCAAGTAAAGAAATATTTGACTCACTGGCCCATATATGGTCATTGTGGCAGAACTATACACTGTAATCCGGGTAGGCCTATAGTTTAATCTTGTGTATTTAACATTGATTTCTTTCACATTAAACCAAGTACGAACAATCCAAACCATTAGACAAAATTCAAAGTCCTCAAAAAAACGTTATAGGCAAAATAGTGTAATCAGCATATGGACTGTTCACAGTGTACAAAATACATGACAAATAGTGGTAAATACATGTACTTATGTCCAGTTTTTTGCAGAATATTTTATTTGATAATAAGTGTCCAATTTACAGGCACTTAATTTACTGATCACCCGGGTTACAGCATACATGTATGTCTCTGTAATCTAACATTACTACCCTTGTCTAAAGACCCAGAGAACCCCACCTCCTGACACTATCAAAGGTAGTTATTAAATGTTCACGAACCCAGTGGCAGAACCGGAAATTACACTGATTCAGAATATATCCTGGATAAGCAACATAATCAACAGAAATAATTTTATCGTAGCCTGAATCAGAAGGAGATGGTTGCCCCCACAATGGACCATGTGTTGAACCAAGATGGCTGCCCCCACTGTGGACCATGTGTTAAAACCAAGATGGTTGACAATAGACTAGTTAAAGATAAATACACATAGTCATGGTATATATATATATACACATGCAATATATATCAATCAAGCAATGGTACATGTATATTATTATATGAATAATGAATATATTAGGTAAAATATCAATAAAACAGGGGGATAGAACCATTCATTTGATTATGCTGTTATTAATATATATATATATTATATATACATTATGATGTAATGATATGATAATGATGTTTATAATATAGTACAGTTTAAACAACATGCATCCACATGATCATCCCAGAAACCTATCTTCTTACCCTATTTAATCTTCTGGCGAGTGGGTTAGCATGTGTTTGCTGTATAATAAAGCCTGTCATTGAGTCAACTGGCCTGGTTTCGATTCCCCGGTTGTACATGACAAGGTGTAGGGTCGCTTGTCTTACCTTGCGGGTTTTTTCCGGGTCCTCCGGTTTCCTTCCACTGCTAAGGACCCCTACGCTCAAGCGAATTATTGAAATAAATTTGAAGCATGTTAGTCCCAAAATGACCTACTTTGTGTCAAGTGAAGGTTAATATCTCCCTCTCTCTCTCTCTCTGGGGAGGGTCTGACGTGTTATTAACACAGTTACCCGAATATCGAATATCAAATCATCTACGTGGCCTTGATTTCGAAGATTTAATCCAAGAAAATAGGTTTCCAAGACAACCGAAATACACAGGTGAATATATAAATACATGTATAAAATAAATTGATGACAATGAAGATGATTATGAAAGTTTGATCATATAATTACAGTATTAATTAACTCAAGTAATTATGTATTAATTAATTATGTATAAAATAAACCTAATTAGCCGTAAAATTTTAAAAAATGGCAAATTACAGATACAGGAAGGGCTTTTATCTTGAACAGGTACGATGAACGATGTTCAACAGGTGTGAGCACAATGTTGACATAGGAAGGCGTATCAAATAATATTCACAGTTTCAAAACAGCATAAAATGTTATTGTAATTTAAGATTGGAAAGGACTAGGGTCTTCAGTCTCGACAACAAAATACTTTCGTCATTTTCAGACTAACCTATTTTTTATGATCAAAAGTGCAATGGTACTCTAGACGAGTTGGAGGGGGGACAATGGTCTAACAGGTGCACTGAATCAAGCTACAGACCTGTACGTGACAAGCAGTAGGGTTGCCTTACAATACAACCTTCTTGAGTTTTTCCTTGGTTTCTCTGGTACCCTGTTGACACACGCGAATAATTGCAATAAAATTGTTAGTCGTGAAATGACCTAGTTTGTGACGAATGGATATTATACCCCACTTCCCCTTCTATCCATCGTTTGCTGAGATTTGAATCATGAGATTCCAGAAAGAGCTTGATAACTTTATACGCTTAATTAGCTACATTTTAAAAAGGCTTGAACATGAACAACGAATGGTTATGATGGATGTCTTTACAATATTGATGGTAGATATAACATCGTGTGAACGAGAAAGACATCCAACGATCTAAACTTTTATATAATACAAAAATGAAAATATATTACATAATGAAGTTTGTTAATTTAGACAGGTATCGTAGCTAGTAGGCTACGTTTGACTGTTCATACAATTTATACAAGTATTGTATCTAGTATGTGATTGTTCGAACAATTTATACAGGTATCGCAGTTCGTACGTATGATTGTTCGGACAATTTATAAAAATGTTTGCGTCTTCCGCCAAATACTCATTTTATATATATAGCACTGAGAGATTTAATCAAATCTGCTTCATGAATACTTAATCCAAGTTATTTTAAAGATCCAACACTTTGATTGGCTGGGATTCTCATTCTTGGCCAATGAAGTCGCAGTTTGAGATATTTCAAAGATCAACCACTTTGATTGGCTAGGATTCTCACTCTTGGCCAATGAAACCGCAGTTCGAGATAATTCAAAGATCAACAACTTTAATTGGCTGGGAGCTAAAATTCTCAGCCAATGAAATCACAGAATATTTGAAATATATTAGATTAAGTTGTCACTATCACAAATGTGATTTGAAAATACATAGCGTATGTTATTGAGTCTGTTGATCACACCCAATACTGATTCTGACGTAATACTGGAGTCTCTGTACGACAGTGTTGCAGTAATTCCGGATCCATTAATGTCCAATCAAAATTGAATAAATCTGCACTATTATTAGAATTAGCACTACTAGGTGCAGGATTGAGGCTGTCGTCTGCATTATTGGGTATTTCTATTAAAGGGGTTACTTTGCAAGATGGCACAGCATGGCTTACTTCCATCCGCGACATATCTGGAGAACGTGATCGTTCCGTTGGACTTTCCAAATTATGCGAGGCATTAATGACCGGAATGTTACTACTAAGAGATGGAGATATAACTAACGCTTGATCTTCGTCGCTTAACGGCGTTAAACACTGCTGTGGTTCTATATGTACATGTGGCTGTTCTAGTTGTAACGGTCCACTGATATACGGTCGTGGTTTCGGCTTCGCTAACGCCAGTTCTTTTTTTTGTTTAATTTTACGCCGTCTGAATACGACCACGATGATGATAACAATTAACAATAATAAAACTATAACCGCGATAACGATGATTATAATAATGTACGTGTCATCACTTTCGTTATCATCAGGTGACTCTAAGCTACGTTCACGCTGGGATGGTGTCGTTATTCTGGGCGACACCGTAATCCCAGGAAAGTTTGAACTTGGCTTGTTATTATTTGTTTTACCGTCGACTGATTGAAGCGTTGTAGTTTCTGCTGGTTGAAGGTCTATCATGAAACTACCGGACGCTGGCTGAACGTTTTTGGCTTTTAAAGTGTACGAAAACTTGTCACTGGCGGCACTATTTTTGGCCTGATCGTCTGCTTTGTAATAAACCTTAGTATACACTACATCCTCGTGCGTGAAATAGTTCACTTGTTCATAAATAGGCGCAACGTTTAGATCTCGCTTATTGCGACTAACTTTTACAATATGGCCGTGTATCGGCTGTTCCGTAATATCAAATACAGGATTATCTCCTGTAATGGCCGCAAGCCGACTCGCATCTAAGTTGTATTTAGTGATGGCCACTTTTGAACCAGACGGCGCATTTAAAGGCCCTTGTTTTACCAGGGGTTTGACGGTAATATCGAAACGCTGACCCGACACAAACAGATCAACGCCTTCAACATACACATCGCAAACAAAGTGATCCGCACCCACAGAAAGATCCGATTGGATATAAAGCATTAAACTCTTGTCAACATCCGACTGACTGAAATATTGAGCGAGCGATTCCTGATAATAGATCCGACCAAATGCTGGTTCTTTCGTCACATTATACCACACTTTATCTCTTTTTCCATTGGTTGTTATATTCAATGACTTCGGTGAGATATAAACCGAAGATTCTGATTGGACGAGTTCGATGGGTTCGTGAGAGTTCACTTCAATTATTATCGGAAGGACGTAAATGTTGAACGTTTTATAGTACGGGTTATGAACGCCATCAGAAACGCGGAAAAAGAAGGAATCAGGTTCCTTGGATCCATCGTTGATATATAAAAGTTTATGATCATCAATATCTTGTTGTGTTACCTTGGTTACCGACTTTCCTGTATCCACGCCAATAATCAGACGACCATGTTTGGGCGGTGTTCTAATTTCGTAGACTAGATCTTTAGGACCAGTATCTTTATCCGTGGTTTTCAATTGTTGATTGGTGATATTCATCCTCTGACCTTGAATGACTTGGATCGAAGGTGTCTTCGTCAACAATTCAAATGTTTGATCATTAACAGGACTAATGCCGATGGTGAAATTGGTTTCAAAAACGTAATTATCGATACCGTTGTTCGTTAAAGCACTGTCGGGTGGATGGATCTGTACCGCAAACGTAAAGCGGTCTTCACTCGTATCTGTGTCATCGTGGAAATATTTAATGATACCTTTATTGATCTCTGCTTGTGTGAACGTGTCTTTGTTGGACATTCTCTGTCTTGCTCGTTCCAGGTGACCGTTCGTTGGTTGATCTATTAACATGAAATCCACAGCAACACGAGAACCGAACTGATACAGACGTCGTTCTAGTTGAGTTACGTCCAAGTTTTCTTGAGAAATCGTGATTTCACTTCCTTCTCTCACAAATGGTGTGGACGTTCGTAGAAACAGATCGCTGTTTTCGCTATTCACATTACCGTACGATATTTGAATTTCCATTAACTCTTCTTTCAGTGGTTCCGCGTAAACAGTCGACACTTCAAATAGAAAAGAATCAGTCTCCGACCAATGGTGGATGTTTCCTGCGTGTTGATAATAAATTTCAGAATTGTCAACCTCTTTTTGAGTAAATGATGCGACTTCTAAGGGAATACCATTTTCGACGGTAACGATCTTGCCTCGCTTGGGACGTGTTTCAAGAGTGTATGTAATAGGTTTAGTGACGTTGTCCGCGTTCGTTGAATATAATAAGACGTCACTTGTGATTGGCTGTAACGTAGCAGGAAATGCTTGTAGGGGTTGGTTGACCTCTAAGGTCAAGGTTAAAGGTCGTGCCTCAATGATGAAGACTTGAAGTCTGCCGTTGTTGATGCCGTCTGTTGCTTGTATGTTAAACTCACCAGAATTACCACCTGCAACGATACAAAATAAAAAATCAACTTTATATGACAAACGGCAAAAATTACAAAGAAATGGGTTTTAGACAACATCAATTTAAACACCTGATACAAGTGTGTCCTATGTATGTCTTAATGAAAAAAATTATTTAAAAAAAAAGAACTTGGTTGCTCTTTTCAAAAGTTTTTAGATCCACATTTTCAGGTTTTAAAATTCTGCACCGACTGAGCTAGATATATGTAGAGAGAGAGATGGGGTTTAACAACCACTCAACACAAACTAGGTCATTTTGGAACTCAATGATAGACCTAATGATAACCCAACCATACGGTCAACCCCACCACCCAAAAACACTTAACCAAAGGCGCAATTAGCAATAAAAATATGAAAGTCGCAATAAAAAATTGATTTTTGCAATCAAAAAATGTTTTAGATACTGGCGGAAAAAATCTTAAAACTGTAAATGTATATATCCTAGATTGACCATTTCATTGAGTATCAATCACAATCATGTGGAGGAATACTATAAATTAATCAATGAGTAATACTAACCAATTGTCTCAGATTAATGATTAATTGATTATTGCCAATCATCTTAAATCTGAGCTAATGTGTTACATGTATATAACCATGTTGTAAATTGTTTTATTAGGCCTGTCTGATATATAAAATTGTTACATGTTCACTTTTTCATCATACATTTTGGAAAATAAAATATTCCAGTTCGAGAAAAACAATAGATACATTTTTTTTACAAAAATCAATAATCCATTTTGGCAGAAAAAAATAGAAAACCAGTGTGAGACCTGAGGGAAACAGATTAGGAATGTAGCTACATGTATACCTACCTTCGTGAACAAACACAACACGTCCATTATTGATGTCCTGTTGACTGAACTGACTGATTTTATGGAATGTGTTCTGTAAATAAGCCAGATGACCATTGGTTGGGCTTGATACACGGAAAATAATCTCCTTCGGTGTGGAATCAAGATCTTCTGCTAGTAGACTCTGATTGGTCAATCTTGTAACAGAACCTTTCCATACTTCCAGTATCGAGTTTACGATGATCTGAGGTGTCTGGTCATTTACCGATTCTATGTGAATTTTAACGATATGAGGAAGACTCGTTTTCAAGTTATCGCTAAGAGTGGCGGTTACCGTGAATTCGTCCTCAGTCCTCTCGCTACCGTCATGTTCGTAAAAGATTTTCTTTAACCGTAAATCCTCGGTCGTAAACTTGGATATCAGAACGCCCTTGTTATCGGTGGAGTCTAGGATACCTGATTGCGGTTGACGTTGAATCTCGAATACCACGTCTTTCCCCTGGAAATAACGTCCTTTCAGTTTAAACTGTTTTGGCAGTAATGCTGATCGCTCTCCCTCCATCACACCAAGAACATCTGTATCTAATTGCAAAACGTTTGGCACGATCTCAATAAAAAATTCCACATTTCTGAGTGTCTGAAACTGATTACTGACATCAAACGCGAATTTATCGTTAATGATGCCACTTTTTGTATTGGTATATTTAACAAAATCGTTAATAATATCCTGTTGGGTGAAAATGGTGGCTTCATCGTCGGGTGTCAGCACCCCTTTAACATAGATGGCGCCATATTGTGGTTTAGTGGTTACAGTGTACGTAATATCAGTGGGAATCGAGTCTGGATGATTGACGTTTAGGTGAGACTGGGTAATAATGGCTCCACTTCCTTCGGCTACTTCCAATAATCGATTGTGCGTTACCTGCGGAGGTCGAAGTTGACTTTCAAGATACATGATAATTGCAAAGATTCCTTGTACTTTAGCGTCGTTGATGATAAAAGCGAATTTAAATCTATCCTCCTGATTGGTGCTTCCATCATGCCAAAATTTGACGTTACCTTTCAACAAATCATCGTAGGTGAATTCTGCGACTTGTTTGCCTTTAATACGCAGATGACCATATAAGGGTTCTTCTATTAGCAGAACATTTATTTGGTTAGGCCGAGCATTGACATTCGTTTCCATACTCAAGTTGGAATTGGTGATCGGACTGTAACTACCCTTTTTCACGGTAATTCCAGTGTTATTTCCTATCTTAATAAATGGAGCCGACGCCTGAACTTCGAATAAACTGGTCGTGTAAAACTGCCCGTCTGTCACCCACAGCGCAGCACGGCCATAATCGTCACCTTGATGTTGAAACAAGAGTTTCTGGTCAATGATGTCTTGATGCGTGAACTGATAGACAGGACTTCCAGTCTTTGCGTCTACTATTTCCCCGTTGGGTATTCCACGTCTGGTGTATTGCAGTTTTGCGGAATCGTAATTGATATCCGGATCATGAAATGAGACGTCACTGACGGTGATTTTTTTATTTTTATTTTTAACAACATGGAAGACTTTATCAACGTCTCGTACAGGGGGATTATCATTTCTCATCATCATTTCGATATCAAGTCTGCCGGAGATTTCCTGAATTTCTTCTGGTGCTTCATCTTCTTCCGTTAATAAAGGAAGTGCGATGAAAGAAAAGCTATCTTGATCATGTTCCGAATCGTCGTGTTTGTACTGGAGTTTACCCTCTCGTATGTCCTTACTAGAAAACTCTGTGACATTTTTCTCCAATACTGCATTGGTTCTCGGATCTTGTAAGGTGACTTCTCCGAACTCAGGCTTGGATATCAAAGTAAACTTAACTTCCTTCACTCCGTCCATTTCTAAATATAAATCTTCTCTTCCTATAACCTTCGATCCACCCTCGATAACATTTTTCAAACCATTGTTCGTAAAGCGGATGGATGTCTGCTCTGGTAGATATTTGAAGGACAGACGAACATCCAAGGGCTTGGCTTTCTCGAAAGTGACTTTAAGATCGACAAAATCCTCGACGCGTTTAAACGAAGGTCGACTGAGTTTATAGAAGATTTTTCCATCATTGAGATCTTCCTGCGAAAATTTCCAAGACGAGGTTAAAGGTGAAAGTCTATCAAAAATTCTCTCGTTTACTTTTTTGGGATCTGTTTCGATTTTGTAAAGTTGACCTTGTGATGGAGGTCGCACCATTTTAAAATGTATTTTATCTGGTGACACGGAAGGGGAATTTGCTTTAACCATCAGACTCCTGGAAGAAATCTGCAAAAAAACAACGTCATTCAGCACCAGCGGCACATTCTTCTCTGAGTCCAGTGACACTTTTTGAAAAGAAATTTGGAAGGTATTTTCAATTGTTGAAGACTCTCTTGCATTCACAACGAACTTAAATTCATCGACATCAGTTGCCTTGGCATTGATATCATTAATGTAACGGAGCCTCCCTTTATCGATATGTCTCTGGGAAAAAGTTTCGACGTTTATCCACTTATGATCTTCATGTTTTTTGCGTTGTATATGGCCATATTTGGGTTTTTCCAGGATGCGATATCGGAGATCTATGTTTTGTCCGCGAACATTGGTGGCAGACGTGAGATTATTCGCTAGAATAAGAGAGCTGGTGCCTAAAGCCACAATTATTCCGTTATTAATGGGTATAGAAATGTCAATGTCAACTGCTCGCAATCGTAATTCTAACACGCTGCTTTCCGTGGTGCCATCGCTGACCTTGAGACGAATTGCTGCTACGTTTTCTTGGCTGTGAATATACCATATCAACCCAGAATCAACATCGGCTTGGGTAAATTCTGTCACTTCCGTATTCGTTTCATTCTCTTTGACAAAATGCCCATTCTCTGTATTGATATACGTGATCGTGTGAATTATGTCAGCTGGTAGCGTATCCGGGTCGTCCACTGACAAAATATCATCACTAATCAAAGTCTTTGTGTGTTTCATGACTTGAATAGTTGTTCCAGACGGGAACACTAATTTCGGAGGATCATTTCGCGGAGAGATCTTGATGGGAACAACGAATCCAAAATTTCCAAGGTATCGTTTAGGAATGCTGGAATCTGTAGCGGTCACTTTCATTTCTAACGTGATGTCATCCGTACGAGTGTCGGAGCCGTCGTGAACATATGACACCTTGCCTCCTATTAAGTCTAGTAACGTAAAAATGTCTTCGTTTCTACGTCTGCGTATGTTGATGTCTATACTTCCGTATCGTGGAGGAATCTTAATCGTAAATTGAATGGCAGATTCCCGGATTCTGTACGCCATATAGTCAAAAATCACATCAACCACATTAGTTGTAAAATACGCCACACCCCCCTCCTGAACTTTGAGTTGTTCGATCGCAAGAACATCAGCTGAGTTTCGTTCACCCACTTCCCCCATAGTTGTCACGGTAGATTTTGTGCACACATTTTGATCACACACACAGCGATATTCGTTATTTTCTAATTCACTACATTTGGCGCCTGCAATACAAGGATCGCTGGCACACGGATATTCATACCCACACTTTGGATCGACCAGCCGACTAACGACCACTTCCCGGAATCCGTATGTTCGACTATTGATCACAACGTTTCGTATACATCCCTTCGTGGAGCTACGCATACCTCTTTCATATTTCAAGGATTCCAGTCCACGTCTGATAGCGTTAGCCTTGTCCTTGACACTTATACCCCCCACGTATAAATGCCCCGCTAGATTATGATATTTGTTGTCTTTCGAATAAAAGCGAGTTACATTTCTCGTCCCGTCAACACGAAGTTCTAACATACTGGGAGAAATGACAACATCTATTTGATGCCAGCGTCCATTATTGACTTTGTTATCCGAGAAAACGTCGATGACACCACTGCCTTTATTGGCCGTTAATTTTAATTTACCGTTAATCAACTCGAGTCCAATATAATCTAATCCTGTGGTTCGACGACCGGCGTTAAAAAATATCACAGAAGTTTTTGATCTTGTTTTCAAATCACAGGAGAAGGTTCCTTTTTCTCGTATGTGTAAAGGGGGGAAGGCAAGAAAAGACGAGTCGGACATAAATGTGATTGGTTGATCGGAACCGGCATCAAATTCCGTATCACAATCCCACGACACTTCGTACGTATTCACCGGATTTTTCATGTTCCTTGCCGTGCCCAAAATGTCATATTTATTAAAGAACGTGTCCTTGAGGCAACCACGGAAATATTTGAAATTGCCATCGTATACGTCTGTGAACGTTCCGATGCCACCGAGAAATATTCCGTGTTTGATGTTTAATTCTGAGAATTTTCCCGGAATAGCCGTTGAACTCGTGACTATCTCATCGACAGTAAGAACCAGCTCCTCTTTCGATCTGTTAACGCTGATGTGGTGCCATTGGGAATCGTCCAACCGTAAACTGGGCGGAGAATTCAGAATGGCGGCTCCGGATCCCAGATCCACCTGGACTTTGATGATGCCCGAGCTGAGTTCCAAGGAGAAGTAATCTGTGTTTCCTGCAGCCAGTAGAAGTAAACCATGAGGCCTGTGAGTCTTGAAATCCAAGTCTACCTGGTTGGTGCCTGCTGATAGTTGAAATGGCACTCGTACATAGCTCTCTCCGTAGAAGGAAGCTGAAAATAGAAAAAAAAATATTTTAATTTTATGAAATAAACAGAAAAGAACCCTTGACAGTTGAAATTCGAAATAAGAGTAGGCTGTAAAGCTGCTCTCCAGGTAAAATTTCCCTCATAGCACAGTGTGTGGCGTACATGTATGCCCGTTTCCATTAGCCCGGTAGGAGCTGAACAGTAGGACTCCATTTCATTTCTCACTGCCAGTCAGTCCTGATTAGCAAATACATGTATAATTGAAACAAGAATTTTGTGACACAATACTTAAGAGGCCTAAGGGCGTTTTGTAGGGCCCCTTATTTTATCATAAATCTGTAGAAATATCTGATGTTAAACCCTCATTTCATTAATCACAAATCCTTCAGGATCAACAAGTGTGTATAAAGTCATTTGTTTTTAAATCATGATACATGTAGATGACATTGATGATATTACATGGGTGAATGTCTGGGTATTGTGTTAATTATTAGGTCGGCCATGTCACTGTCACTCCACCTATCTTCTCTATAAACATTACATCAACATGACCTGATTCTATTGGATACCTTGACCATCTGAACTGAGATATAAGCAATTCAATTTTAGGCCTCCTTCAATGATCATTACTAACCGTGTTATGATAATAAAAAAAATTTTAATTATCCATTCTTAGGTTAAATTAGGTTAAATTATTCATCACAAAATGTATTCAAATCCACTAAATATCGCAGGCTAACAATGATGTTAAGAGTTAATTATGGTCTGGATGAGTTAACTAATGTCAAATCAATAATTTATATTATATTTCAGGCCTTACAGAAGTCCTGCAATTAGCATATTCAACTCTTGCATAATGTATGTTCAATAAACTAAACAATGCATGTATTGCAGGTCATTCTTTAGGCCTTAAATGCTACATAAATTATTAAGAGAGAGAGAGAGAGAGAGACAGAGAGAGAGAGAAAGAGAGAGAGAGATGGGGTTTAATGTACACTCACTCACTGGACACAAACTAGGTTGGGCCTGAAATGTTATCTAAACTATTAATTAGACATTAATTAACTTATCCAGACCATAATCAACTCTCAATGTCAGCGCTATGTTATCGTACCGGCTTTAGTATACAGTACATGTAATGAATAAGGCAAGGTCTAAAATTCAATCGCTAAATCCTCAGTTCAAAGTGGATCAATTTTAACTGAAATTTTTAGCAAATTCCCTTTACATTATCTAAATCTAACATAATGTGTCTTTAACTTTAAGTGTTTTAAAGCCATAATGGATTGACTTCTAGTTGAATACATTTACAACATGTAGTAAAATAGCCAGAGACATGTACTGGTACACATTCTAAGGGCAATAATAGATTGACTTGTATATTTGTTATATATCCAGATATATACATGTTCTGCTATACAGGAAGTAAGGAGAGAAGATTAAAGGAATCTGGTCTAATTTTCTCTGGTTCAATACCTCCTTGTAAATCAAGTCTGGATCAACTTTAAGCCTATTAAGAGACAATGATGTCTGGATCAAACAACCCCCAGTTGACCTCTCAAACATCACATGTAGTCAAGCAACCATTTTATTGGGGTTTTACTGCAAGGTGTGATTTGAGGATATAATGTGTCCAGTCACTCACATGGTCATTATTTACATTTAACTTGATTTAAACTCTGGTCCAGCCTAATATTCTCTATGTCCAACTTCCTATATCTTTACATGTGTGTTAAAACTTACTTCACCAACTTCTAGTTCTAGCCTATATTCTCTACATGGGTGTCCAAACTTACTTCAGAAACTTCTTATATCATCTTATTTCATCTTATTTTTGTTGCATATTCTGTATATATATATTTGCCAACTATATTCACATAACATTTATTTGATAAAGACAATGGAAACCCCGCTTGTATTAAACTCAGTAATTGTGTATCCATAAAATGCACTTTGTGTTCTTATAGCATTAAATAAAAACTCAAACCTATTTTGGAACTAAACCACAACATGTAAAATCAGCGACTGCAATAAATGTGTTAAACTTGTTGATATAATTACTGTGGAATATGTGAACGCCCTAATATCAATCTTTAGATATAATTTTTTTCATTACTAAATCCGTGCACTATCATTTATACGAAGAACTAAGTTACGAGAGCGATATTTAAATGGGTTCTGTCCGTTTTGATTAAAGAGAATATTCTATAAAACATTCAGGATATCTTTGTGAAACTTGGCACACACATCAACCTATTAGAGTAAGTAGCCTTTTACTTATTACAAATTTCTTGAATTAAATCATTGCCATGGAAACAAATTTGATTTAGATTTTGGTAGTGCCCTCTTATTGCAATTAAAACAACAAAAGTTTCCAGTCAGGATAGTAGAAGAATGATATTTTGTTCAATACAAAACTTATGGAAGATGTGATATTCATTATCAACATTTCTCTTCTTAGTAGCCATAACGATGGGCGAAGAAAAAATAAAACAAGACTTAAGACATCTGTGTCAGATATTCTCGATTCAATTATTGTCACTAATAACGGATTGGCTTTAAATTATTGTGGAGCACCTATCACAGAGCAGCAGTGTCTCTGGTCAGTAACAACCCTGCACGTAAATAAAACACACATACACATAGCGTGTGATGTTACGCTATGCGTTATGTAAGAAGTGTAAAAAGCTTAACCATTTTGGTTTTTTCAGCAATGGCTGTCCAGACAAACTGACTTAGTTTGGTGAGCCCTGATGTAGATGATATGGTTCACTGATCTCTGTGTAGATATGGTAGATATAGATACATGTACATACTATATGATATAGATGTTCTGGTTCAATGATAGATATTGGTACATAAATGTCCTGGTTCAAGGATGTATACATGATGTATACATGATGTAGATGACAGACAGGTGTTGTGATGTTTTGACAGCATGTGTATATATAAAATATATGTTTTATATACAGGATGATTGACAGGTTGTTAATATCACATTTCATTCTAACATATACCACAAAATAGCTAGATCAAATATCATATCAATTTACAAAACAAATATATACTTTATTATAAAATCTTTCAACCTTATCTCAAAACTTTCAATCTTGAAGCCATATACCATGTATCTCTAACCTTTTGATTATGTGAAAATCTTTAAGCCATACATGTATCTTCAAACTTTTTAAAGAGAGAGAGAAATGGGATTTAACGTCCATTCGACACAAACTAGGTCATTTTGGGACTAACATATGGTTTCAATTTTATTTCAATAAAGGGGTCTTTAGCAGTGGGAGGAAACCGGAGTGCCCAGAAGAAACCCACGAGGTTGAGAAGACGCCCCTATCTCCATGCCACATACGCTCACACCAGGGATTTAAATCACAGCCGCAAGCCGGAGGTGACTGGCCAGCCAGAGGTCGAAGCGCGGCACTCTCGACCACTAGGCCATCCCAACCCCCCTCAAACTTTTTAACTTTAAATTAGTTTAAAACCTTTGAATCTTTTAACTTTATAGGGAACCAAGGTGGCAAATCGAGTAAGACACTGCAATTTCCGAGAAAGTGCTTTGGGATTTTCCGACATGGTTTCACCGTGTCAGTGGTGCACGTAAAAGACCCATGTATACTTTGGTGTGCACGTAAAAGATCCCTTGACAGTTGGAATTTGATATAAAAGTAGACTGCTGCCACGGCAAAATTTCCCTCATAGCACACTGTTTGACGTATAACCATCTACATTAGCCCAATTGAAGCAGAACAGTAGAAGGTAAAACCCTATTCCATTTCCTTTATTGTTTAAATAAACCAACAAAAATAAAAATCATTAATATGAAGTTTGATATGTTTTGATGAGCCTCCTTTAAATCATGAGACGATCGAGTATTGATAATTAGACATTTACTTCATTAAATGTTAATTATGGCTAATTCATTTTACAAGTTCTATCAAAATCATTACGTTTATTTCACGTGATATGAAAGTTGAAAGATATCATATTAGAATATTGTATGAGTATTGTTTACAACTTATAAGTTCTCTGAAAATCATTAAGTTTATTTTATATGATATGAAAGTTGAAAGATATAGAGAATATTATAAGAGATTGCATATAAAGTGTATAATAGTATGACGATGATGGTAACATGTGTGATGTAGTAATACTAGTACCCTTACTATCCATGGTAACATGAGTCACCATGGCCAATACTCTATCAATATCACCCATACTGCCAGTACTATCATCAATATCCCCCTCATGAGATAATCAACTAAAATACTTCATACTTTATACTACACACATCCACCACGGCTGTCTTCATGGGCCAAAAAACAAGGTCCTGGATACTCAACACATACAGTTTAACATCCATGCATAGTAGCTTGGATGGTACAAAAAAAACCCCAGGTCCTGTGTGCATATTGTTGTTCGTCATACTTTATACAAGACACATGGAGTTTAACGTCCACTACAGCTGACTTAATGCATAGTACTTCAGATGGGACAAAAACGAGGTCCTGTGTGTACATATTGGTGTGCATGTAAAAGAACCAAAGACAGATGAAAGTTGATATACATGTAAGACTAGGGTGTAGCACCGTTGTCCGAGCTTTCATTTCTCAACACCTACAGATGCTGGGCAGTTGGTCATGGGCCCCAAAGACATAGGTGCCCCAATGCTAATCTACAATGTATGTTGTGTCATCAATAAGTAAATAAATACTTAGATTAGGGACCACATTGCATTGCTTTGCCCAGCGACAAATGCTGTTAAGGTAGCACTCAACACAGACTAGGTTATTTTGGGACTCTCATTTTATTTCAATAATACGCTTGTGTCTAGGAGTCTTTAGCTTTGGAGGGAAATTGGAGAAAATGCAGAAAGCCCCCGAGGTTGGACAGGCAACCCTACTTTCATGACCAATCTGTTTCACAGAGAATTACTTACGAATTATCTCTGTAACAGATAAGTGTCCATAGCACGTGCGTTGACTGCTCACCGCGCCAGTCATTGGCTCAACTGCTCGTGCAATGTTGACTTAACACCTAACTGCTTCGGGCAAAATGATGCATTTTACTCATTTTAATACCCATTTACACTAAATAGGAAATATTTTTTAACTTCAAATACTTCAAACGTCTTTATTTATTTTTCTTTTACCTCAAAAAAATGTTTGAGAATTTAATTTGTCGGAGTAAAAAAGTTAATATGCCGTACTTATTAAGCCTCGTCGATGTCATGCTTATCAGTGATTGTAGCGGCCAAGCGAATATTCACTGCGGGATCAGTTTGCTTCTTGACATGTACAAGCAGGGAATCTAAACTACGCCAGTTGACTCAATGCCACCCTTTATAATTCAACACACACCTAAAACCATTCTGCCACAAAGTCACACTACAGGTACATGTATTATGTACATTCCATCCACATATATTCAAAGACAACCTAGAGATATAGGTAAGTCTATAGACCATTGTTACAGGTAACCGATACCTGTATACAAGTGTATATACCTGTACATGTAATGTAAATATTATCATTCACACCTATTTCTCTCTGTTTAATATACATTACGCAATATTCATATAATACTACCGAATGAAACCAACTTGATACCGAATGTAACAGCGCTATTTATAGAACATGTTATTGGATCTATTTTATCAACACGATATGGAACCTAATTACTCCCTCTCTCAGTTCTAGATTACTACATCATATAAGATTATTAATTATATTAAAATAGCAATCTGTTTTCATGGTTTTCGTATCTCTATTCCAGTTAAACTTCAAACATTTATATAATTAACGTTCAACTAGAACCAAGTAATTGCTATAGGCTCTAGTTCACCGAAATATTAGTCAGATAATATTCATGGTGGAAGGAAAATTGTGTACATGTAAATTATATGAAGGGAAATGAAAAGGGGTTTAACGTAAGACCCTACAGTTCTGCACCGACTGGGCTAGGCTTCAGACAGGCATATGCCCCGAGGTGAATTATGCCTGAAAGCAGCACAATGGCCTACATGTACTCTTACATCGAATTTCAACTAACATGTGATGGATTCTTTTACATGCAGAAAAGTATGATATTAAACCCCCATTTTATTTTATTTCATTTATTTATCATATGGTTCAAACAGATTCACAAATATGATAAAACATTTTTACATACTAGTCGCTGTACTACATGAATTATGTTCTGCAGGGGTTGTGTTAGTGGAAAAGACAGAGAAATGGGGTTTAACGTCAACTCGACACAAACTAGGTCTTTTCGGGACTAACATATGGTTAAATTTCAATAATTTGCTTGCGCGTAGGGGTCTTTAGCAGTGGGAGGAAAACCGGAGGACCTGTAGAAAACCCAGGCGACCCTTCTCCTTGTCACGTACAACTGGGGATTTCGAAACCACGCCCGCTACATGTAACTCAATAACAGGCTTTATGATACAGCGCGCTCGTTCTTACCATTCGGTTATCCAAATCCCTGGTTATGTCCGTATAAAACACCTTGCCAATATGACATTTAGAATTGTCTATACTATGTCTGCTGTAAGTTACTTGGCGGTTATTCAACTTAATTCATCTATCAGAATCCACACCATTGATTCTGTTCAAAAATATTAACATATGACTTCCCTAGGTAATATATGTAAAAATGGTTTCTATTTTATATACAGCCCTGCGATTCTATCTGATATCTTATACCATCTAGTGGATTCTACAGGAGCCAAATTATCTAACAGTATACAATGTACACATGTATGGTGGTATATCAGATTCAAAATTATTTATTCCTTCGAGTCGTCTACCAGTTAACTTCTATTCATGAAAATTCTAAGTTAAAGATATATTATGTAAGATCGAGATAAATGGCCAACGTTCTTGCTGTACTAGTTCAAGATAATGTAAAATGAATATATTGAAAATTTCATTCAAATTACTTTCTTGTGATAGAAGTTATCATTGTTGAACCGTGAAAAGTTAAAAGTGATGTCACATGTTGAAGGCAGTCATCTTTTATAGAGTTATTAGAAGACTTTTGTAATGAAATGAAATGAAATGGGGTTTAACGTCCTACTCTTTTGCACCTAACCTGGGCTAATGGAAGACGGGCATACGCCATACAGTGTGCTATGAGGGAAATTTGCCCGGGCTGCGGCGCTACGACCTACTCTTATATCGAATTCCAACTGCCAAGGGATCTTTTACGTGCACTCCAATGTGTAAACGGGTCCTCAGTTTTTCGTCCCATCCGAACGACTATGCATACATGTGAGGTAACCTATTAATATTTGTAATTCTCTCCCCCTTGTCAGTGATGCAGGACGGAGGGCCTGACAAGGACAGTTGTCTAGTTGTTCGGACGGCACGAAAAACCGAGGTACCATGTACACATTAGCATGCACGTAAAAGATCCCTTGGCAGTTGGAATTCGATATAAGAGTAGGCTGTAGCGCCGCTGCCTAGGCAAAATTCCCTAACATCACGCTGTATGACACATGCCTGTCTTCATTAGCCCAGTTTAGGAACAGAACAGTAGGACGTTAAACCCCATTTCATTTCATTTCTAATTCTCTCCTCCAAAAACCAAGATCAAAAGAATTTCTTGTTTCTCCCAGTGCTGAATGAAAGCCATGTGATAATACAGGTACATGTATAATACCTGGCTGAAGGTGTATTGAGAAATGCTGCCATACTGTTGGTGGTGTGTTCAGACAGATTAACAGAAAAAAACCTAGATTCCTATCATTCTTATCAGCTACAATGTACATAATGTCCAATTGTTCTCAGACAGAGTAGTATACCGGTACATGTAAAAACAGTGGTGCACTGATCTCTAGTTTAGGCCTCATCAAGTTGATTTTCTGTTCCACCGATCTTGATAAAGAAAGAGACATAAGGTTTAACTTCAACTTGACACAAGTTCGGGACCAAAATATGGTTCAATTTTATTTCAATAATTCGCTTGCTTGTAGAGGTCTTTATCTGTGGGAGGAGACCGGAGGACCCAGGGAAAACCCACGAGGTTGGTACAGGCGACCATACTCCTCAGGGGTGGATCCAGGATTTTCAGAAAGGGGGGCGTGCTGCCCCCACTTGGGAGTGCGAAGCCCGGCCCGTGATTTTTGAGTGGACTAAAATGCCCACAAGGACTAATTTCATACTAGTACTGTAAATTACCATTTCCAACCTAAACTGTTTTTGTTCTCCTTTCCCGCGAGAATATATGGAGCTAAAAACTGTTCGCCACCGCAAAAAAATAGAGGGGGCGTGCGCCGGGTGCGCCCCCCTCTGTATCCGCGCCTGCTCCTTGTCACATGCAACTGGGGAATCGAAACCACTCCACTTGACTCAATGACAGACCTCCTGGTCGCCCAATACCTCCTTGGGTATTGATAAATAGATGAAATGAGGTTTAACATCCTACTCTTCTGCTCCTACTGGGCTAATGAAGAACCATGAGAATCATGTGAAAGGCGTTTTGCTAAAGATTTTAAAACTTTAAATTTTGGAACTAAAAGCTTTTGAACAGGACATGCAGCTAAGTACTTTTTGATTTTAAATACGTCTTTATCACTAATAGAAATAAGAAGGATAATTTTTACAGGTGTTCACAATAAACAGTATATGAAATTGGTATTGCCTTAGTGAGAGCAAGTTAATGCCCAAGATACATATCAGATGTTAAAGCAACAATTTTAAATGGAACAACAGCAACCATTATTTGGTGCCACTCCTACTTGAATATGTCTGTCTGAATATTATAGTCTGTAGATCAGTTTAACGCCATGCATGTATTGTTCTACACCAATCCTGCTACAAGATAAAACATACGTCATGCACTGTGCTGTTAAAAGGCAGGACATTTTGCCAAGGCAGCAGCACTATGGCTACCTGTCAATGTTTCTTTTACTTGCACGCTAATGTGTACTGAAGGCCTGTTTATTTTGTCCCATCTCAACAACTTTTCATACAGCCCCACTGAGACCGAATAATTCTAATGAATTTCCATTCCGCACAAACAAGTCCGGCCAATCAGTAATCCCTGGGACAAGGGATTAGGAACCGATTTCACACTGATTAATGGTCAGCGTGTTTCCCCAGAGAGAAACTAAACGAAAACCCTTCTTTCGGAGACGAGATTGGAATTAAATATGCTGATTTTACTTATATAACTGGCAAATTTTCTTCGCATTCCCAATGGATTATATTTAGTATCTCACTTCATGTTTAACAAGCAAATTAATCATGTGAACACATGTTAAACAAAATACGGACATATAATCATGTTATGATGGATAAAACTGTTCGATCCAAGTTCCTACCACTTAAAATGGAGTTGCCATCAAGTACTTGTAGTCTAAGTACTATCAAGTGGGTTAGAAATATATGATTTCCTCATCTACATAAATATATACAGGAAATGAGGAGAGAGACAGAGAGAGAGAGCGAGAGAAAGAGAGAGAGAGAGACCCTGAGAAAACCCACCAGGCTGAACAGTCGACCCTGACCATTGTCACCCACAACCAGTGGCAGACAAAATGACAGGCACCAGCGGTTTTGTGCCTGACAAATCCTGAAGCTGTGTCTGACATTATCAGTGACAGGTGCCTTATTTCCAGGCTTGATTTAGGTGTTCAATCAGACACGAGATTGACCTAGCGCCTTAAAAAAACAATGATTAGTTTGTTTTGTCACAAATATGGTGATTGATAAACATTTTAAAACCAGAGATGCTGAAGACTGGTGTATAATACATTATATCTACCAGATGTCAGCAAGATTTACACATTGTACACAACAAAAGACTCAAGGCCGATAAAAAGGTCATTTTACAGAAAAACATTTAACTACACAGAAATCGAGACGACTTTTAAATATCAAGGGCTAACTAGCCATTTAAAGGATTTAAGTATTTGCATATTTATATAACGGCTGTTTAAAGAATACTTGCATTGGGCGTATTTTACTTTATATTTCTAGAATTTCATGGGATTTCGCGCGTGATGATTTTAACACATGCTGTTTAATAGAAACATCTGCCATTAATCTTTAAACATTTCATCCATGAATCACGGCCAGCATCATGACAATTTAAATATAGCACCTGAACATTGGTATTCAATAATATAACCAGAGAGAAAGAGAGGAGAGAGGGGGAGAGAGAGAGCTGGAAAGGGGGAGAGAGAGAGAGAGGGGGGAGAGAGAGATGGGGTATTACATCCACGAAACACAACCTAGGTCATTTTGGAACTAACATATCATGCTAATTCTTTTAATACATGTAGATTGCTCCTGTATTTTATTTTCTAGATTTTTACATAAATCTGAAATGAAATGAAACAGAGTTTAATGCCCTACTGTTCTGCTCTGCCTGGGAAAATAAAGGAAGGAATTATACAGAGGTAGATCCAAGAATTCTTGTGCAGAGTGATAACCCACTAATGAAAGGGTAACCTGATATTTTGGGACCTTGTCCTCCTTGACATTAAAAATAAACTGTTCATGTTTATTATTTTGTATGGACCTTTGTTCTGACTATTAACACTATTTGTTTTATCTGTGCATCAGGAACAGCCTGTCATATAAAATATTTTCACACAGACAATTCGTAAAGAGCAAGAAATGATTATGGTTATTAATTCATCATATTACATTAAATGATACAATATTTCTATAGTTACTGTATGACTGAGTTTTATTATAAACTAACTATACAGAATGAGGTTAATGTCTCATTAATACATTGCTTCCACCATTTTCACTAATTAAATGAAATAGGGTTTAACGTCCTACTTTTCGACACTGACTGGGCTACTGAAATCAGATTCATGTCGATCTTTTCTGCACTGGCTGGGCTAATGAAGACAGATTCATGTCTTTTCGACACTGACTGGGCTAATAAACAGAGAAATGAAATAAAATGGGGTTTAACATCCTACTCTTTTGCACCTAACCTGGGCTAATAGAAGACGGGCATATGCCATACAGTGTTCTATGACGGAAGTTTTGCCCAGGCAGAGGCGCTACAGCCTACTCTTATATCGAATTCCAACTGCCAGGGGATGTTTTATGTGCACTCCAATGTGTACACGGGACCTCGGTTTTTTGTCCCATCCAAATGACTAGGCAGCTGTCCTTGTCAGGCCCTCCTTCTGCATCACTGACAAGGGGAAATAAAAGAAATCACGCCACCTCCTGGCTAGCGAGCCAGCACCTTGTCCACTTAGCCACCGTGACTCCCAAAAAGATCTGTGTTTTAATCAGATTGAGTCTAGTGCAATAAGCTGGACATGTGCCGTTGTTTTAAAATAAAACCAATTTTTAGCAGAATTCTTTTACATTCTGATTCTTCTTATCCTGCTGACTGCTGTATGGCAATTTTAGTGTTCTGGTCTAAAATTATGCAAGAATCTTATTTTTGGCAGAACGTGTGAAATGGCACTTGTTGACCGTACTGCACTTGCATCTTTCATTATACTATAGTAAAGACTAGCAATAAATCAATATTAACGTCTAATGTAAAATATGATAGCTACAAACTGTATAGCTATAAACAAAAATATTCTATAACATCACAGACATTGGAAAGGCTAAAGCCGTGGACACATGTCTCTCTGATAAATGTATATTCGGCTGAATTATATTCACCTAGTGTGTCCACTTCCGTGAACCATTTGCCTGACTGTAGAATTCATTAACCAATCACCACTGATATTGAGAGGTCACGTGATTGTTTGTAGGCATGGTTGCTGTCATGTTTAATCATGTGACGTGAAAGGTGATGCAATTAATTGGTGAATCGAGCGAAGTATTTGCCAAGTTTGTCCACTCATTCGGATTAATCTAATTTGGGTGTAATTCAGCACTGACTTATTCGGACAAACGATTCGGTTAGTCTGTCCATTGCTTGATAATCATCTGACTCAATAACCTTTAATTCTGGTGTATTCCCCAATAACTCAATAATATATATTATATATCTGATGCCCAATATACAAATTTAAGTGTTTTCCCCAATAATTCACAAGCACATATAACCCATGTTTTATGATACACATTATCTAAAGGTGTGTATTATAAATTGTATTCCCCTTTGTATTTACACATAACTCACCATATCACCAATGTTTCATAATACACAACACCTATAACCCATGTATTATAATACACACTATCTCAAGGTGTGGATTATAATATATGTATGTATTACTCCATAACTCACAGTAGACAGTGAAATCATGTTTTATAATACTCTCAAGGTGTTCATTATAATTCGCCAATATGCGTTAGTTTAAAAATTGTTCCTCTCTTCAAATATAAATTGTGTTGTGATAGTCATGAGATATTCCTACTTTATCATGTAAAATTGATGATTCCTCTACCCAACAGTTCTCTCATATAATTTAAACCATTAGTCATTAGCCATTTTATTCGCAGATATTATTGTGATTAATTATTTACACAATAAAAATTGTATCCATCATCATTTTATTCTTTGTTGAGTGTTTTCAGGGTGTGTTCAGGTAGGATATCGACGATTGACCCAGCATATGTTTAGGATATCAATAGTTTACCCACCAAAGCACATGAATAACCATGAACCGAAAGTAGCAAAACTCTGCCTTCACTGAAAGCAGAGAGAGGGAGAGAAATGGGGTTTAAGTCCACTCAACACAAACTAGGTCATTTCAAGTCTAACATGTTTTTTTAAAATTTTATTTCAATAATTTGCTTGCGCGAAGGCCGAAGGGGTCTTTAGCATAGGGAGGAAACTAGAGGACCCGGAGAAAACCCACGAAGTAGGACAGACGATCCTACTCCTTGTCATGTACAACTGGTGAATCGAAACCACGCCAGTTCACTCAATGACAGGCTTGTGCTAACCATTCGGCTATCCACCCCCCTTCCCCCTGAACAGACAAACAAACAATTGGACAACAGTTACAAATATTAGTAGGGTATAGGGTATATAATATGACTGTTTTCAGCAGGGCGTGTGTAGCATATCAACAGGCAACAGTAAGACCTTTCATGTGAATATAACAGAACAGAATACTATCAATACAAGCCTACACAATATTACACCATTTTTTATTCTCAAACTCAAATCACTTTTAAAACAATAAAATCTTTCTTCACAGGAATTTATCTCGTATATATTTAAAATATGAGTTGAATTGTACTGGTGGTCCACGATAACTATTATTTATATACTGATCCATTACTTGCCGACAGAGATATGTAGAACTGTCTTCTTGAACAAAAGCCAAATATATAAACAAGAATATAATCATTACATTATTCTGGTTCTTATAGTCAGCATGTTCTACTGTTATACATGTGTACCGCTGAACACTGTCAAATATGTCTGATTGGATTAATTTTTTGGGTGTATACATTGTATAGTACATTATTCACTGAATGATGCCTCCAAATTAGGAATAGGAAATATGACTTCTTATTTTGAACTTTTCTCAAATCATTTACCAAATTCAAGAATTTTGTAGAGCAAAAAATGCATTGTAATTTTATTTACTTACATTTTTTATTTGAAAAGTGCCAAATTAACCATTCGAAAGACTAGACACTTTTCTTTGGCACAGTTTTTATCGTGCAACACTGACAATGATAAACAAGATTTGAAAATTCTATGGAACTTTCCTAACCAACAGAGGGATCAACCCCGGGGAACCTCGCGGATAGTGAGAGGGTTGGGGTGTGTGACTAATTGGTTAACTTGTACACATTGCATCATAGGGTCTGTCACTGACTTTGATTCCATGCGCGTAGGGTTGTTCATCCAACCGTGGGATTTCCTGGAGTCCTCCAGTTTCCTCCGACTGCTTAATAAAATTGAACCATGTGTTAGTCCCAAAATGACCTAATTTGTGTCATGTGAACATTAAACCTCATTTCTCTCTCTCTTTAACATGTTTCTTAGCACCAGTTAAACTGTGTACCATCTCCCATTGTAACAGCCCTATAACACCCAGTGGAAATCATGATACTGTATACTGTAACACCCCTATTATAACACCCAGTGTAAACCCATGATATACCCCTATAACACCCAGTGTAAACCCATGATATACCCCTATAAAACCCAGTGTAAACCATGATACACTACTGTCACATGCATTAACACAACATCCCAAGTTGTCGACTCAACATAAACTAGGTAATCTTGGGACTAACATATGATTGAATTTTATCTCATTAATTCTCTTGCGCTGTTGTTTTGAACATCATGTTAAGTATTACCTACAGTACCGGTATTCGAGATGTAACAAACAACATCTAATGTTTCTATAAGAAATATACATCTGTCTATTTCACTCATTCTTTGGAATAAAAAAATCACCTAGAAACACGATCTCATCACCTAGAAACATGACGATCCTATCAGTTTTTAAACACTTGAAAGCTGATCCAATATTCACAATTCATGCTGTTTTGTGTTTCTCTGTTATCAGAGTAACGTGCAATATTTATGCATATTATCATATTCACATGTGTGACTTATCTCGCAAACCGGTAGGAAGTATAAATAATTTAATAATATCTATAAACATGTACACAATTTCGTTCATATACTTGCAATTCTGCCAATCAGTGTGTAAGCATATATTTTAATTTGTTTAAGACATTTAGAAACTGAAAAGAGATATAAATTATAACATTAACACAGTTATGGGAGAGCAATAACTGATATATTTGGACAAGCGTTTCGAAGACAATACTCTCAGCATCTACATGTTACCATAATAAATTGGGGTGGCTGACCGAATTGTTAACGCCTGCGCATTAGTCTATAAGGTCTGTATTTGTGTTGATCAAGAGGCTTGATAGTGATTCCTATTTTCTCTGGATGTTCCGATTCCTCCTTCTGCTATAAACCCCAACATTAGTACATGCAACCTAGATGTAGTTGGTGTCTACTGTCTAGTGGACCTTAAACCTCTCTCTCTCTCCAAATAAATTGTAGCAATTGTTATTCCATACATGTAAGCCTATGTTACATATTAAAGCCTACATCACATGCATGTTTACGATGAGGGAGATGGTCATAATTACTTCTTATATTAGATACACCTAACAACTGAACCTTATCCCCCTTAACCATGTATCTTAGCAACAGTTAAATATCTAGTACCTTATTCTGTCTACTAAACCTTGATACACTGATATACACTGTCCCTTTAACACACAACTCTAACGTAAAACCTGAGATGATGTATATTACTGTCCTATAATGCCCAGCTGTCTAGTCATTCCGATGGGACGGAAAATCAAGGTCCTGTGTACACAATGGCGTGTACATAAAAGATCCCTTGGCAGTTGGAATTGATATAAGAGTAGGCTGTAGCGCTACTGCCCAGGCAAAATTTCCTTCATACCACACTGTATGGCGTATGCCTGTCTTCATTAGTCCAGTTTAGGAGCAGAACAGTAGGACGTTAAACCCCTTTTCATTTCCTCCTATAATGCCCAATGTACATTGAAAATCACTGAAAATAACAAACCAGCTAATGAATTAATGAATATTGCCCAGTAATGTATTTATACTGGTATATTAATGGATATTGCACAGTATTTATACAGATATATTAATGGAATGTGTTTTATGGTGAGAAGGCTCTATAGTCTATATAACTTTATACTAGTACATTGTACAAAGCATTACCAGGACTTGTTGATTGATTTACTGGGTGAACGACCATTTAGTTGGAATTTTCTACATCTAGATTGACTGTCATTTAGAAATGAAATAGGGTTTAATGTCCTACTGTTCTATCTACCTGCCATTTAGACAAAGAGACTCAAATTGAAGAAAAGCTGATTAATTTACTTGGTGAAGGACGGTCCATCATAAGCCTAAACATATTAGTTTGACTTTTCTAGGTCTTGACTGACAGCCATTAGTTTTCCAGGTTTATAGTTGGACTGCTAATTATAGTTTTCTAGGCCTAGTGACTATACTCTCTGTAGTATCAGATTAACCTGATTCCTCTGCTCCAGATTAAATTAAGGGACTATAGTTTTCTAGGCCTAGTAACTATACTATTTGTAGTATCATATTAAATCAAGGGACTATAGTTTTCTAGGTCCAGTGACTACATGTATACTCTCTGTAGGGACAGGTTAACCTGATTCCTCTGCTCTAGATAATATCCTCTTACTTGTAACTTTAGACAACAATAACAACATTAATGTCAGTAATTTGAACCAGCAAACAGAAAGAATATTTCATTCTAAATATTAATGTTTTAAACTGTAAGATAATACTAATGACGATCCAAACTCCAAAGTAAGAGAGAGTGATGGGCTAGGTGATTTCGGGACTAACATATGATATACATGGTAGATAAGAACGGTTCAACCTTTTGATGATTTAAAGATACATTATGGGAGAGATAACGAGTTGGCAGTTCTCACTATAATAGTTAAAAACTATAGCTAATGTAAAGGTAATTTGCTGAAAATTTCAGTCAAATTGATCCACTATAAACCGTATGTTTAATTTAAAAGAGGTGAAGCAAGGCTAAGCCTCGAACAACCAGTACAGTGCTTACAATCAGTGCACACATCTTGTCAAACCTTCAATGGCTAATATCTTCGCTCAGTCAGAATAAAGTTATTCGAATTAAATTTTCTATATATTCATTTGCATTGTCTATTTCTGAACTATTATAGTTCTTTATCTAAAATTTACATATGCTTCTTTATGTATATCGAAAGTACATGTGTATAAAATTAATTCATAATTTCATTCCTTTCCAAAAATATCCTTTTGTAGTGAGAAATGAGAAAAGGTAAATCTAAATAAATTTGTAAATTAAGATTGATGAACATATGAATCTGTGAGTTGTTGAGATCAGATGTACATGTATATTGACAATGTGTATATTTTCAATGTATATTGACAATGCGTATTTTTTCAGCCAAGGAGAGGGTGGGGGGGGGCAAAAGAGCATCAGACATTTTGATCAAAACAAATAAACATTTGATCAAAACAACCAATTAGATGTTTCTTATAGTGAATCCAACATTATCATGGTACTTATTGCGTACACCTACGACTGTCGACTACCTGCCAGGGGTAGACGATGACACTTTGAATTGAATAGTTAAAACTATGTTTAGTTTAAAATTGTTGTTTTAATCAAACGAATGACAGTCTGGTAATTTTGCCTGGTTTCAAATGTTATACATGTATGAACTATTATTTAGACATTTAATAATTAACTCTCTAGCTCATCAGATGGCCGGGGTTGAAATGGATTTGAACACCTGCAAGATTTTAAATAATTAATTGAACAATAAAATGGATAATCAAAACCTTTTCTTGGTTGTCAAGTACCGATGCTACAATAATAAGCGATTTAGCCATTAAATTATCCGCGACCAGAATAAAATAATTTTAATGAAATTTTATCTAAATCTTATAAGATGCATCTTTGTAAACTATATTTTTTTTTTAATATATATTTAAAAAAGAATGACTGTTTTGACCAAATTATGGACTTGACTAAAATTTTCTACACTTTGACCAAGGTGAATTTTGGCTGTTTTGGTTTATGGCCATTATGCCAATATCCTGTATTAAAATGCACCCTTTTTCTTGGATGTGCAAAACAGATTTAAACGAATGTCATTTATTTAATTTAATTATCAAAATTAATTTGGAAATTGGGCATTATCCAAATTAATTGAAATAAATAAAGACAACACACACAGGTATTACCATAACCTTATTATAAGGTCCATGGTATTACGAGCCTTTAACAGTCCCAGGATTAAAATTAATTAGAGATACAAGGATGGAAAGATGTAGAAAATTCTGGTTATAAATATTTATACCTCAAATGGAAGAAGACAATGTCTGAATACTCTGATTAAATATATCAAAGACCCAAACACACATTCCATTCGATCAATTCTTGCTTATCAAATTGTCTCAGAATAAAACAGATTTTATTTGTGTATTGTCAAGAAAAGATATGTTCTTTTATTCGAAACGTATTGGTATTTTGTTTCTAAAACAATAGAAGCAGTCCGTGTGAAGTCATACATCGAGAACATGCATCGCATGTGTGGGAACAACAGGAGTCCATGAAAAATTCATTTACCGTTCTTATCTTCAAAGGTTTCGTTTGTTATTTTAAGCACAATTAATAAATACTCACCAGCGTCTGCTAAATTCCATATTAGAGTCAGAGCTGCCAGGACCAAAGGCCCATTTCCTTGATGCATATTGCTACATAGAGAATTAGAAGGGTAGAATTTGTTAATGTACTCCACGACAAAGCATCGCTAGCTTCTCGACATTACCTCGACATCTCCAGCCATTGACAGACTGAAATCCCGTTATTTCTCGTAGTCTTGTATATCCAGAAAATATATCTCTGGTTGATCAAGAAAAAGGCACGTGGAGTTTAACAAGCACGAAATGCATGTGCAGACAAGCGACTGGCTGTCTGCATGCACGCGACTCCTCAATGCGTTTATATTCTAACCAAGTGAGACGAGTATGTCACACCCAAACAATTTATCAATTGCCATTGGGAAAAATAATACAATAGATACATTGTTCATAAATGACATTATCATAGGTCAACGAATGTAGTAATAACTCAGTTATATAATTTAAAACCCGCATCAACGGAACATTGAATATTGGGTATATAGAAATAGGTAGGAGTGGTTATATCAATTTCGCCAAAACGTTATTTACATTTATCGATATTATATATAATTATATTCTCGGGTATTTATTAAATATGAATGCTTGGAACACAGATAATATAAACGTAAATGGGCCCCAATGAGGGATATACATTGTTCACTTTCCCTGATCACCCATTCGTTTATTATATTGTAAATATTCTTATAACTAAATAAATATATATATATATATTTTTTAAATGTATATAAAAAAAAACATTTTCCGAAACGTTACTAAATTTAATTTATGGATGGTCTAGTTTTTAAAAGGTGCTACGTATTTGATATGATTTTAATTATAAATTTAATCAGGTAAAATATTAAAATTTAATTATTTTCCTTGTGTATAAAAATGTTTCTTTTGTTTTTGTTGATTGTGGAAGCAAGGGGGGTTGAGATGGCCTAGTGGTCTAGAGTGCCGCGACTGTCGTTTCCTGTAGCTGGCCGGTCATCCCTGGCTTGCGACTGTGGTTTCGATCCTGGTGTGAGCATATGTGGCATGGAGATAGGGGCGCCTTCTCAACCTCGTGGGTTTCCTCCGGGCACTCCGGTTTCCTCCCACTGCTAAAGACCCCTACGCGCAAGCGAATTATTGAAATAAAGTTAAGCCATATGTTAGTCCCGAAATGACCTAGTTTGTGTCGAGTGTACGTTAAACCCCATTTCTCTCTCTCTCTCGAGTGGTCTCCGTTTTGGTCCGAGTGGTCCGGGTACCAAGCCGGTCAAGTCGACCTGGGTGAAATTCGCAGTCTGTGAAGAGTTGTTTCCCCTTAATAATAAAATTAAAGATAACTCTCCCGCTTCCTGTACCGGATGTCAACATTAGCGTTCTTAGCAACTTCTGTCGATTGGACTGTAGCCTGTAGGATGGGATAAATATACTTATTTATATGGACGTAAAGATGTTAAATATTTGTTAACAACGTCGGCTGCTAGGCTAGAAAAGTAAGACAACTAATACTTCATTTAGTAAAGTAAAAAAAACAAACGCCGATACGATCTAACGTTCCATCTAGATAACAAATAATATCTCATCTCTCAACCCTCTGTGTTTCGAGAGGAGAGTTGGTCCTATATAATAGTTCAACGTTGCAAATGCGATTCTGATTTGCATCGGGCATTACTTAGGTACTACGCAAAATTGACAATATTTTTCATCAAAACAACGATTGATTATTGTTGTAAAATTTATAATATTTGCCACACCCAACTACAATTAAGCATATAATCCTACCTGGAATGGGTATAAATCATCATATTTAAAATCGAGGCGTTAAGCCGCTATACTAGGACCGACATCCTTTTACTTTAGACGGGATACGTATGACGCGCTGTCATCATGAACGTGGGGCTAAATATAAAGCTTTATAACAGCCAATCAAAAAGGCAATCGCAAGTGTTGGCGCCTGTCTAAAGCAATGTAACTATAAATGGTTTTGGATGGTGGTGTACTGTTCGGACAAAAACAATGCTTCATTGATTTGAACGCAAATATAAATTGGCTTCTGTAAGTTTAATTAGTCATAATAGTATTAACTTATCCTTTTTTAAAGATGTTACATGCATTAATAAAGAAATTGAGTTTGCCAAGTCAAATTGAAGGCATCAAAGCCTAGCTAAAAACAAAAATATCAGTATATCTCAATGCTTTTAGCTATGTTCTCGTAGCTATGTTCCATCGTACTCGTAGGCCTACTGTAGCCTTCGTGTAAATAATAACATTAAACCAATCAAATATCTGTATTTTATGACTATCAATGTGTGCCCTGTCAAGGGTAAAACTTATCGAAAACAGATTATTTATGGGGGCAAATAAACCAAAAAACTTATCACTAATATATACAGTGTATCATGCAAAATGCATAATAATTAATATCGTCATATGAAGCTCGTTAATACTGAAGAAATCAGTTTCTAAGGCGCTGTTGGTTTTTATATTCACTGATTATTTACAGATCAGGGTTTTGAAACAAGAATGTTTTGAGTTGAGCTCTAAACGAAGGTCTCTTTACACTTGCCCTGTACGTTCAGGAACCGCCCTATTCAATCCTTGTCGAAAAACTTTCGAACCCGTTTGAGACAATTTTACTGGGCAACTTTTTACTTCTATACGGTCGCGTTTCAGTCACTGTGAACTCCTGTATACAATGTACAAAGGAACATTTTAGTGAGAAAATAAGACCTTTCTCGAGTCAGTATGGGCGACACAAAATGCTGTTGTTAAGAATAGGCCTACATCCTTCTCTGCTTAACGACTTGGCAGAACCCATTAAAGTCTTAATATAGGGTAACACAAATTGTACGTAACTCGGCCATATATGAAGAAACAAAATTTATCCATGCAGGTTAAACAAAATTTAAAATAGGGCCCACAGGTAAGGCACTGACTCACCAGCCTTGGTGTTGCGTGTTCGAATTGTGCATTGGCAGAGAAAGTTCTGTGAGATTTTCCGACGTCAACACTGTTTCCCTTTGTCAGTGGTGAATTACAGAGGGCCTGACAGACTGTCTTGTTGTTAAGATGGAATGGAAACTGAAACACAGTGTACTCATTGGCAGTCTGAATTCGATATAAGAACAGTCAATAGTGCAACTGTCTGGGCAAAATTTCCCTCCTAGCACACTGTATGATGGCGGTTGGAATTCGATATAACAATAGTCCATCGTACCGCTGCCTGAGCAAAATTTCCCTCCTAGCACACTGTATGGCGGTTTAAACTCGATGTAACAATAGTCCATAGTGCCGCATACTCCGCGCAGCGTTTCGTTTGATTATAGGTAATCTCACTACACACTGCTATTATGAGAGGATATTGTTGTGTTAAATTTTGATTGGTCAGTAGTCCGACTACCAACCAATCACTACCTACCATACAAACGCTTTACATTTAAAACGAGTGCCAGTATTGGACCAAATATGTTTACATAACGTTACGTCATGGCTAATTAACCCGTGCATAGGAGAATACTGCAGTAAAACTAATTGTGTGACAAACGAGGCTATCAAGTCGAATGAAATGTAAACAATACTGTTTGGAAACGAACATACTTTCACCGTTTTAATACCTTAAATCACTGTCCAAAGTTTTAGGGAAGACTCAGATTAAACGAAGGACTGTCATGTTGCTGTACTTAAGTGATAGCTTTCATTGAACGGGGAGAATAGACACACTCCCGCAAAAGTTCAAGAATCAGAAGTCAATCCAGCAATGACCAGAGAGAGATTTCTCGGGCCATTGCTTCAGGAATATGATAGTGCCGCTGCCTGAGCAGAATTTTCCTCCTAGCACAATGTATGACATATGCCCATCTCCATTATCCCAGTTGGAGCAGAACAATAGGAAGTTAAACACCATTTTATTTCATTTCTAAGAAAATATGCAATCATTGCATTAATGTTCTTATTAAAGCGAGAATTTCATATTTTCCAAGAAATTCAACTCACTAATATACGATCATAGGCATTATTTCCACACTTGAAAATCATTCGCACAGGAAATAATAACACAATTACCTCCCTTGTTTTTTTCTATTCCCGCCCCAATGCAATAGCTATCTTCAAACGTTTGAATTTGAAGTAGAAAATGACATTTTTTGCCAATTTCTCAACTGGCATTAGTGAATAATAGGATTAATAGGATTATTCTTTAACAAGCTAGGCTGTTTATAGATACCATCGATTTTAAGGTTTTATTTGATGTTTAAAAGCTATAATGAAGGTATCATTGCATTTGATGTGAAATTCATTTTTTTTCCTAGTAGACAAACAATATGAATCAACCAACTGCTATAGATCCTAAAGTGTTGGCGTTGATGGCGAAACTTGAGAAAACCAACCACGAAGATGAAGATAAAGATGAACAAGAAGATGGCACAGATTTCAATAAAACAGACGAACAAACATCTTTTCTACCTCCTTCAACTTTAGAAGAATTTTTTAAAATTGAAAAAATTGTAAGTTGCTAAAATTTGATTATATTTTTCTCCGTGGGTGACAACTTTGTTAGCGTGGATATCAACTGTACCTTGAAGATTCATAGTAAAAGTGACTTATTCCACTAGTCATGTGATGTCATCATCCAGCGATCATGTGACAATCACCACAATCACAATATAGTTTTTATGGAACATGTATACTAGCGAATCTTAAAATTGTAGGCAAAATCTTGAAATTTTAGACATGTATACAACCAGTCATGACTGGTAGACAGTGAGATTAATGGACTGGAGAACCTGGCTGTCGGTCAAGTGAAATGCTTTAGAATTAGAATTTCAATTAATTTAACAATAAACGTACCTTATGTAAGAGCTAAATCCACTTACTTCAGATGGGGGGGGGGGGGAGAATGGCCAAATGCTTAGTATGTGTGCATTATAGTATCATAGTGTCTGTTATTGAGTTAACTGGCATGATTTTGATTCCCCGATTGTATGTGACAATGAGTAGGGTCGTCTGTCCAACTTCTTGAGTTTTCTCTGGGTTCCTCCCACTGCTAAAAACCCCTACGCGCAATCAAATTATTGAAATCAAATTGAACCATATGTTAGTCCCGAAATGACCTAGCACAGACTATTCCTTCGGTCTTTTAACAAAAAAAAAGCGTTCAAGATTTAAAGAAGAGTTGATGTAACTGGTGCTGTCCTGTAAAAAATTTTCTACCTCGTATTGCACAAGTAACAAGAGAAATGAAAAATCATTTCAAAATGATGAAGGTATTTTCTTGATAAGATATCAATTCCTGTTCCATTTGTTTCAGACAACGTGGCCTTTAAGTACTGAATCACCATTAGATATGAAGACAGAAGGAATGATGTTAGGAGCACAAAAAGATATTATTGATATATTAAAACAGGCAGCTCGTATCCTTCAAATAATCTTGTTAAAAACATTTTATTTCTATCAATATCTTAAAACATGGACTGACTCTTATCTAATTACAGTTTTTAAACTAATTTTTTTTTTTTGTTAGGCCTGTTTTCAATTTAAAGGACTATAAAGATATTTCCCCCAAATATATATTTTATATTCCACCTTAACATCGATTAGCATTGGGAACCCACATGATCGACTCCCTTGAAGACAGGTTGGGGAAAATTGAAAATACTTTAAGACATTTTGCGGATGAAATAGTCACTGACGGAAAACGAGGAATGGAAATTGGTGATGGTTTCTTCCACTCACCACCTAAAAGTAAGATTTGAATTCCGTTATTGTATACTTAAAGATACCTTATGCAAGAGATATATCTGCCTATTACAGAAATAAATTGGGATTTAATACCCTACTGTTCTTCTTCGACTGGGTTGATGAAAACAGGCTTACGTCATACAGTGTGCTGTCAGGGAACTTTTACCCAGACAGCAGCACTATGGCCTCATCTTGTATCTAATTCCCACTGTCAAGGGATCTTTAACATGCATACCATTGTGTACACTGAACCTCATTTTTTGTCCCATCCGAATGACTATACATTGTCTCTTGCCATGATTTTCAAGGATTTTATGTTCTAAAGTTGAAAGTCTTTGAGTAACTGTGTGGTAATAGTCAACCTGTTTGAATCCTGAGTTTAGTAGTTCAAACCCTGGGTTTTCGATTGTGAACTTCCACCTTTATCAAACCACTATTTTCAAATAGTTGTCATCGAGGCAAGTGGCGTGAGTAGGGTTGCCTGTCTATTCTTGTGAGTTTTCTCTGCATTTTCCGGTTTCCTCCAGGCTCCAACTGCTAAAGACCCCTACATACAAGGCAATTATTGAAATAATAATTGAATCACATGTTAGTCCCGAAGTTACCTATTTTGAATAGAGCAGACATTAAACTGTCACTAATCTTTTTTAAAAACAAATTTCAGCTTTTATAACAGAAACTTCAGAAACTGAGGGACTAAAATCTCGGGGGAGCTCAAAAGGACACAAAAGTCTTGTAAGTTATTTTAGAATTTCTTCATTTTTGTTGCTTTAAAAACATGTATAATCCTATCATTGCTGTTAGAGTCTTCCATTGTTTAGTTTTCTGGCAATGGTCAATTTTCACGGCTTAATCAGAGTTCTTAATTAAACTTACATTATGCAAGGCTCCCATAATCTGGAAAAACCTAATAACACTGTTCAATGTAGATTTGAAAAAACAAAGGAAAACTGTTTTGTTTCAGAATTAAGCTACTGAATATAAAACCAATTTTATTTGGTCTTTTTAGATTAAGATAATTAGAAGCCTTTTCAGTGAAGGAGAAAAAAACCTATCATTATATACATCTGTACTAAGTCCAAATATGGGTCTAACTCAATTTTCACCAAAATTTGACTTGCTATAGGTTTTTCCAGATTACGGGAGAAGCGTACTTAAACAAAAAATATTAAATATTAGCGATAGATTATCTTCTAGTTTTGATTTAGTCAGATTAAAACGATTTATATGTGGCACTTGTTTATTTATATCATCAGAAGTAAAGCATGTGAAATCATATATTTATAAATTTTAAACAGAAGTCAAGCACTAGTTAGTGTTTAGTGGACGTTAGACCCCATTTCTTTCTCTCTTAGTTTTTGGTGGTAAGTAGATTAATTTAGATTCTGAAGAACAAATATTCAAATGGGGATTGGCCAAATTAAAAATCTTCTTTTTTTGTAGGATTTAGCAGAGTCTATGATTGAAGCAAGGAAGGGTTCATTAGAATATTGTACATTTCCTGGTTTCCGTGCCAATGAATCAATTGAGTTACCAAGTCAACTAGAAGCACCACCTATATTAGACAGAGTAACCAGAGCACAAGATTTTAATGTAAGGCCATACAAAAAACATATCCTCGCTCTCAGAAGGAACTTGAGGAAAGGGTGTTTCTATTGTCAAAGGATTGAGTGGCTAAATGACTTATCACAAACACCATATTTGAAAGTTCTACAATATCTTTATCTTATCACATATATTCATATTGTTTTCAGGAATTCACTTGTACTGTCGTTACTTATATCAATAACTAATATATAATTAATCAGTATTCATATCACAGAACTTTATGGATTAACTACTTCTTATTTTATTACATCTTGGAGAGCCACGGCGGCTACGTAGAAAATATAATGGCTCGCTAGTCTGGAGGTCGCAGGTTCACTCTCAGTGTTGGCAGAGAAAGTCCATTGTAATATTCCAGCATGGTTTCCCCTTGTCTAGTTGTTCGGATCGGACAAAAAACCTAGGTCCAGTGCATACATGGGTGTGCATATAAAAGATCCCTTGGCAGGGGTTAGGGGTCAGTGCTAAATTTCCCTCATAGCACCTGTATGGTATATGCCCGTCTTCATTAGCCCAGTCGGAGCAGAACAGTAGGACGTTAAATCTTATTTCATTTCTATGAACAAAAGCATTTCCCAAATATTTATCGCAAATCTGACTGCTTGGTCTCACGCATGCAGTTGAGATCAAAAGATCTGTCATTGAGTCACAGGTTCATAGTTCTGTTCCTAGATCTCAACTGCGTAAACACCCGGTTTCCTTCAACTCGTAATGACCCCTACTTACTTGAAGACAATAAACCTCATTTCCCTCTCTCTCTTCCAGCCTGGTTTCAAGAAGTTTTGGAAGAAGATTTTTCTATCGGAAGCGTCTGTAGCTGTTATTCAGGATACGTTTTGGTGGATCTTTCTCGACCGTTTTAATAAAGAGGTCAGTTTTTGCGGAAGTATTTGCGGTTGGCTTGTTAACCATGATGTTGACCATGGTTTTGTTACAGTTAAGGTGTTCCTGGCAATTGTCTCTGAACGTTCAGATGTTACAAAGACAGATCATAAAGTGTGTGTATATATCTTTATTTAACGTCCACTTCCACCGAAGTGAAATCGCAGACAAGAAGATCAAAAAGTTTATCATGAAGTTAAAAGGCGTACTTTCACTTCCCAACTTGTACATGACAAGGAATATATATTGTTGCCTGTCGATTCTCGTGGGTTTTCTCCGGGTCCTTCAATTTCCTTCCATGACTAAAGACCCCTACATGCAAACAAATCATTCAACCTGGTTGATTCTCTTTCTCTAATATAATTTTGTTATTACAACTCATTCAAATAGTCAGCAACTCTTCTGACAGCCTTAACCCTGCTCTCTCTCTCTCTCTCTCTCTCTCTCTCTCTCTCTCTCTCTCTCTCTCTCTCTCTCTCTCTCCTCCCTGTATTGTATTTTATTGGTTCAAGGTGTTATATATTTATAGAAAGGACTAGATGGTGATAAGGATCTGGTATTTGATCGAGTAGCTGATAGTTACGTGGCGTTATTTACTACTATTAATACAGATGTTAAAGATAAAGTATTACCAGTAAGTAATTCTATGAATTAATATTTTGTTCACTCTCTTGGCCACGAGGTCGGGCATTGAATGGTAGCTAGATCTAATTGTAATTCTATGAATTAATATTTTGTTCACTCTCTTGACCACAAAGTTGTCGGGTATTGAATGGTAGATAGATCTAATATGGTTTTGTTCCCTCAATTGTATGGACAAGAAGCAGGGTTGACTGTCAAGCTCTTGAGTTTCTCTTGTTTCTCCAGTTTTATCCAATTCCTAAAGATCCCTACATGTAAGCAAATTAAAATACAATATGTTAGTCCCAAAATGCCATATCTTTGTAAATACTAAACAGAATTTAACCACTGTTAGATATATATTCCTTTTACAGATTCAGCTTATTCAATAAGTTTACAAGGGATTAAAAACCTAAGAAAATAACAAATTATATATAGTAACTTTAAGTATCGAATACGAAATCTATTGTAGGATAAAAATTTAGATATGTACCCCGATTGTTAAACACAAACACTGTATGCTATGTATTGTACATTTCACCAAATCACTGTATGCTATATATAATGTTACACACAATCATTGTATACCCTGTATTGTAGGTATATACCCCGATTGCTACACCAGATCACAAGGAGTTAGCATGTGCACGCTGTATCTTACACCAGATCACTGCATGCTATATGTATTGTACTAATTGTAGGTTTACCCTGATTGCTATGCCCAGTCACTGCATGCTATATGTATTGTAGGTTTACCCTGATTGCTATGCCCAGTCACTGTATGCCCTGTATTGTGAAGCATTTCCTGAATCAACACCAATGTTTGATGAAGATTTTAAACAATATCTGATTAATTTGGCCCATGAGTGGATAACTGGTAAGATAACAAACATGTTCATAATACTCATAAACATACATTAGGATATTAAACGTATGTTAGGATATTAAACATATATTATGCAAGAGCTACATTTGCCTATTGCATATCTTGCTTTAGGCCTTAAATGTTATATAAATTACTAATTAGACATTTATTACCATGGCAAAACCATAACCAAGTCTTGATGCCACTAGTTGACCGTTTAATGATTTAATTTTAAAATGGAGTAGCGAGGCTAAGTCTCAAATATACCAGTACCGTGTTTACAATAATAAACATTCATTGCACACATCTTGTCAAAACTACAAACAGATGAGAAGAAGTGAGTGAAATATAATAAATCTGTGGATTGCCCAGTTTCAATAAACTTATCTACTTACATTTTGAATAAACATTTTATCGTTTAGGTTTGAAGCCAGTTCCAGGAACCTTTAATAATTGGAACATCAATGGCCTGAAACCAGGTCTGCCGAAAGGTACCAAAGCAGATGAAAATGTTGTAGCTGCGAAACAGATGATTCAGGCAGCAGCACTAAACAAGAATGGTATGTTACCATGACAGGTCGGGGTGGAACTGTTTTACCATGACAAGGGTGGAGCTTATTTACCATGACAAGCCGGGGTGGAACTGTTTTACCATGACAAGGTTGGAGCTTATTTACCATGTCAGGTCGAGGTGAAACTGTTTTACCTGTCATACCTTACGATGACAGAGGTGGACCATGTAAAACCAGACAGGGAACAACCTGTTTTACTTCTTGTTGGATAATTTTTAAAATTTTAAATTTCATATGCAACATTTTCCTCGAAATCCTCCAATCTAGTTTCCCTGTAGGCATTATGTCCCAGAAGTCCTGGTTGGTATGGAAAATTAGGCCATTAAACCCTGTCTCATTTTAATATATGTGTGGGTGGATCATAAGGTCTGTTGAATCGTTGTATTATGACTTGAAGGGGTTTGGACGGCCGAATGGTTAACCCCTGTGTGTTGTATAATAACGGTTGTCATGGAGTCAAGTGGTGTGGTTTCGATTCCTCACTTGTATGTGACAAGGTGAAGGTCATCTGTCCAACCTCGTGGGTTTTCTCCGGTTTATATGGTTTCCTCCCACTAAGGCAAGCAAATTATATAAATAAAAAATTGAACCTTAAAACTCTGTCTCTGCTCCTCTCCTCTCTTCCCCTCTCTGCTCCTCTCCCCTCTTCCCCCCTCTCTCTCTCTCTCTCTCTCTCTCCCTCTCCTCTCCTCGCGTCCCCTCCCCTCCCCTCCCCACCCCTTTCCTCTCCTCTCCTCTCCTCTCCTCTGTCTCTCTCTGTTGATATATAATACTTGGTATATTGTTGTTTCAGTATCGATAACGTTGGATATTGAATCATTTACCAAGTTAGTAGATCGTCTGGGACACGAGAAACAGATGAGTCCATCAACATCTCCACATGGTTTTCCTAGAGAATCAACTAAAACTACCACGATTACATCTGGTTCACGGAACACCCCATTACCTACCACACAAACTAAGTTGAGGGCCAAACAAGTTATAGAGGTAATAATCAACATATAACCTTCACCTGCAACATACATTATAACATACAAGCCCATACACGGGGTGGATCCGGGAATGTTTGCTGGAGGGAGTTTGCCAGGTTCCTGTTTTGGAAATGTGACGATGCATGCACGTCCGTTAGTTTTACAACATCAAACCGTCTAACCGTTGCTTCAATACTTAGCAATTCCCGAACTTTTGCGCCCGTTGTGTAATCTAACATCCCGTTTGACGTCAAATTTTATTATGAATTAATATGATCACATCGTGATTCACTTTCATTGATGCAAAGCATTACTGTCTATATCATTATTTCGTTCTTTGAATGCCCATCTCATCCCACAGGGCCGAGAATGGACAGCTGTCTAGTCCTTCGGATGATCCAAAAAAATAGGTCCTGTACGTGTATGCACTCGCATGCACTCAAAAGTTCCCTTAGCAGTTGGAATTTAATATAAGAGTAGGCTGCAGTCAGGACAAGATTTCACTCATAGCACACCGTATGGTGTATGCCTGTCTTCATTAGCCCAGTCAGAGCAGAACAGTAGGATGTGAAACCACATTTCATTTTTATAAAAAAGCTGTTGTCACTTTATCAAGTTTATTCCGATTTGGATCCCATTAAATTTTATGCGAATCAAATGCTTTCGTATTCCTCTCTCTCTATTGTTATTTAGCGAGATTCATATTTTATTTTGATTATTGCAGTCACATCAGATAGGTCCTGGTCCGGAGTATGAAAGAGTGAAATTCAACACCCAGGGTCGGAGCCCGTTAATATCCCATTATCTGTACATGAGACAACTAAGAGATTTAAAACAACCCGGACAGAAACTCCGCAGAACAGAAATTGCTAAATTACCATATCCTTTTAAAATACCTGCACGGTTAATGTCTGATGACTTCAAATTTTTATACTTTGTTAAGATTATGAGACAATGATGTCTATTGATTATCATCAATTTCCGATAATTACTGCCAGAGTTTTTGATAACTTTGTGTTAAATATCATTGCTTGATAAGGATATCTGTATGTGTATCGATACGTAGCATGTTAATAAATTCCAAAGTAGTATATCTTTATAGGTGTCTTTAATTTTTTATGAAATCTATTTCTATATGTCTAATAAAGATTGCTTTTTGATATATTTGGTTATATTGAGATATTTAATTTCTTTAACCATTGTAACACCACCAGGTCAGACTTATCAACAGTTAATACAGAATACGCTGTCATTATCTAACGCTCTTAATAAAGAATATCAGAAGTAAGTATTGTGTATATAATACAGGCCTGGAATCAATAGTATACAGGCCTAGAATCAATAGGAGAGGGTTAGTAGACCTAGAATCAATAGGAGAGGGTTTGTAGGCCTATAGAGTCCTAGAACTAAGAGGAAAGGGTAAGAAAGGGCAGGTTATACAGGCCTAGAATTAAGAGGAAAGGGTTAGTATGAGCAGGGTATACAGGCCTAGAATTAAGAGGAAAGGGTTAGCATGAGCAGGGTATACAGGCCTAGAATCAATAGGTGAGTAAGTAAGAGATCGAAGAGAAGTTTTTACTTGAAGTTTATCTGTGTTCAACTGGTGTGAAATGAAATGGGGTTTAATAACTTGGCCACACAGTACTTTAGAAATTAACATGATGATCATTTTTATTTCTATGCATACAAGACGAAGTAGGAGGGCACCCATTATAGAATCTGTGAAACTAATCAGGGTATTATGTATGTTCTATTTATAGAATCTGTGATGAAACCAATCAGGGTATTATTGATCTAGAGAAACGGAAAGTAGAAATGAACAAAGAAATCGATGCATTACAGAAAGAACTCTTATTCACAAGAAATCCACATGATTTAAAAATATTATGTGAAAAAATAGCTGCTTTACGGGTAAGTACAATGATAGGGATGGAATGATCAACCAAAGAGCAGTCGGATTGAAATACAAATCTATATTTTTACGTTTGATGGCCTCTACCACATTAAGTTCTGACCGGTTGTAGTGGAGCGTTGTGTCAGGGGTCATACAAGTGGCTTTTAGTGTAACGCCTTGGGCATCAGAACGTAAGATTTGTCATTTGAGAAAGTTGGGATGGTTTTGATTCCTTGCTTGTACATGGCAAGAAGTAAGATCACCTATTGAACGTTGTTTTCCTTCAACTATTAAAGACCCCATACGTGCTAGCAATTCATTAAATAGTATGTTAGTCCCGAAATGACTTAGTTTGTGGTGAGTGGACTATAAACCCCATTGCTGTTATTCCTATCCTGCACTAAATTCAAGTGGTGTCCTGGAAGGGAAAGGTGTCTAGTTGTATTCAGATGGCACCAAAACTGAAGTCCTATATACACTTTGTCATCCACATAAAAAGAACCCCTAAAAATTGAAATTTCACCCAGGGGCATACCCTCATCTTCAATAGTCGTTGATGCAGAGAATTAAACGTACCCTATTTCATTTTGGCTTTAGTTTACCTTTTAAGGTAATGTTGACAATTAATATTCTTGAAATATCTTTTAATAACAGGAAAAAAGTAAAGAACTTCCCATGACGGTTGATTCTAAATCCTCAGATTCCAGAGAGAGTAGTATTATTGAAGAGAACTTGATCAAGTCACCCAAATCATAATCAGCCTTCATGATCCAGTGTATGTATTATTGTAATAGGCCTAGGATACATGTACCAGTGGATGTATTATTGTAATAGGCCTAGGATACATGTACCAGTGGATGTATTATTACAATAGGCCTAGGATACATGTACCAGTGGATGTATTATTATAATAGGCCTAGGATACATGTACCAGTGGATGTATTATTAGAAGGGGAAACATGTCAGAGAATACCAGGCTTCCTGTTTCAACAGCTTGTATGTCAGACATTTTAATTGAGGTTAATGTTAGATAAGACAAATTTGATTTTCTGATTTTTGAGGACTTGATAAATAAATAGCCACTTGTTTAAATTTCAAAACTTAAAAATTTGGAACTAAGAGTTTTAAAGCATCGCAGTCAAGTACACGCCAAGAACAGAAAATAGAATTGGTGTAGCCTTTGGTCAGTCAAGTTTCCTCCCACTGCTAAAGATCCCTGCGCAAGTGAATTATTGAAATAAAATTAAACTATGTTAGTCCTGAAATACCTTGTTTGTGTTGAGTGGATGTTAAAACCAATTATTTTCTCTCTCTCCAATTGGGCATATTCCTGGTCGGTCGTTTGGAAAACAGCGCAGGACATGTCCGACATATACAGACGAAATGGCATCCATGGGGAAATATAACAAAAACAGTTCTACTATAATTTTCATACAAACCAGTCCATTCCTTAATTAGCTTTAATTCCCAACAGGCATTTAGTAAATGTTCTTCCCTAATAATCAGCGTTTTTAATTTGTTAATGTTTTATCAATATATAATTTATGATTTTAGTGATATGTTTTAAAATATATAAGCTGTGATAATATTCATTTGTAATAAAAATTGATATTGGTTATTTATTTGTATGTGGTGGATTACGGGAGCCAAGGTAGATCGGTGGGTGGGATGGTGGTTTGATACCTGAAGGTCCTTTGATCAATCCCTGCATTGGCCGAGAAAGTACTTCAGAATTTTCCGCCATGGTTCCCCCTTGTCCGTAGTGTAGTATGGCCGATGGACGGTCTGGCAAGAGAAATGACCAGGGCTAAAAAAACAAGGTCCCTTGTACACATTGATGTGCATGTAAAAGAACAGTTGGTATCCGATATAAAAGTAGGCCTAAGAGCCACTGTCCAAGCAAAATTTCCCTCATAGCACACTGTATGGGGTATCCCAGTTTACATTAGCTCAGTAGGAGAAGAACAGTAGGACATTAAACCCATTTCATTTCATTTTTGGGTGGATTACACTTCATAGTCCCCAAACAGAGGTCTAGTATTCATGTACAGGTTGGAATACATATAAAAGAAGCCATTACTGTTGGAATTCAAAACACTGCAGTCTGGGTAAAATAGAACACTGGTACGGAGAATGCTCATCTTCATTTTGATCCGGAAGGAGATTAATATTAGCCAGGTTTTATTTTAAATCAAGAAGGACAAATAATACAAGTTTATAACATTTATTATCGCTAACAATTTTTATATATCGCCATTTCTATAAATAGTGTTCAAAAGGCGGTTTACAATAAACATGGTAAAAATCATACATGACTGTAAATCATCAGCAACAATTCATGAATGTGAATAATAATTGATCACAGAGGTTAAAGGTTAAAAATATAAATTGATGCTGAAAAAGTTTGGTTATTAAAAATAGGATACCATTATTAAACAAATGAATTTTAAGACTTATTTTAAAACTTAATTGCTACAATCTCAATCATTAGCGAAACTATCAAAGAGTTGAACAAGCCAACAGCAAGGCTGATATCTGGCTCTTCATTGCCAAAATAAGCATCCAGCAATTAAATTGTCCAGCATTCTGCTTAATCTAAGCTGAAAATGTTTATTATTGACCTGATTCATGGTACTGATGTAATGAAACTATAAACAAAATAATTAAACAAAACATGACCAGCTAATAAATCAAGGTCTTTGCGTATTTTTTCAATGTTTCTGAGATGATAGTAATAAAATTTGAAGTGATTTTTCATGTTAGAATCGAATATTACACCGACATTTCTTGCTGGTTTTGATTACAAGATTCACCTGTGATCACAGTTTAAAGCTGCAATTTCATATTTTTAAGTTATATTTTTAAAATGTATTAAAATAAAGCCTTAAAATATATGGTATCTATAAACAGTCCTACCTTGTTAAAGAATAATCCTATTTATCCAAGAATTCAGTATTGCCAGTTGAGAAATTGGCAAATATATCATTTTCAACCGAAATTCAAACGTTTGAAGATAACTGTACCATGGGAGTAATGAAAAAACAAGGAAGTTAATTTTGTTATTATTTCTTGTGGCAATGATTTTTAAGCGTGGGGAATAATGCCTATGATCGTATAATAGTGAGTTGAAAACCTCTTGAGCAAGAGACATAGAAAATAATTATGTTTTGGCTTTCTTTGAAAATATGAAATTATCGCTTTAATGTTTACAGATTTGCCACCGACAGGATCTCAAGGTAGAGAGGTTGGTTAAAGTGTGCACATCAAGTCTGTTACTAAGTCAAAAGGCGTGGTCTAGATTGTGGGTCTGTATGTGACATGGAGTACGATCGCCTGTCCAACCTCGTGGGTTTTCTTTGGGTCCTCCAGTTTCCTCCCACTGCTAAAAACCCCTATTTGAACCATGTTAGTCCCAAAATGACCTAGTTTGTGTTGAGTGTATGTTAAACCCCATTTCTCTCGCTTTCAATCCAAAAGTACTGGGGGATGAATTGTTCATCATTGTGAATATATGTTTCTATACTGAGTTTAGGGAGATAAAATCAAGCTGGTTAGGTTTAAAGGAAAAGTATAGTAGAGTATCGTTGACTTAAATCCCCAACACCTTTATATTATATCTTATTCTGATTTTTTTAAGTTTTTAGGTTCTTCCAAACTTTTAATATATACACTTTTTAAGTATCTCATCTCTCCTGTAATGTGGAAAAACCTAGCAAGTCAAATTTTGGTGAAAATTGAGTTAGACCCATATTTGGACTTAGTACACATGTATATAATGATAGGCTTCTAATTATCTTAATCTTAAAAGACCAAATAAAATTGGTTTTATATTCAGTAGCTTAATTCTGAAACAAAACAGTTTTCCTTTGTTTTCTCAAATCTATTCAACAGTGTTATTAGGTTTTTCCACATTACGGGAGATCTTTGTGTTAGTATGATAATGCCACATCCGAACACTTTTAGTTAATGATGGGCTATAATTGACTTCTTGCCAGGTCCTGCACCACTAACAAGGGGAAACCACGCTGGGAAATCTCCGCGTAGATTAATTACGCCCTGATGATCAGCTGCTTAAAAAAAACAAATTTGAAATAATGAAACAAACAATAAAGCACCTCGTTTAATAAAAGTCCCTCAATAATACGACAACGTTCTGGATTAACATTTGTAAATAGCAGCCCCTGCACCAGGTTCAGTGGCAAACAGACTCTCAAGTATCTTCGTTGATCGGTCTTCTGATTTCAAATAATATTCATCTCGTACTTTGGCTAGAAAATTGAGAACATCAGTTGCTCGAACCATTGAAACTGCACAGCCTCCCCAACCAGCTCCAGTTAAACGCGAACCTAAGGCTCCAGATTTCCTAGAAAATTAAAACAGGGGTTAGTCTCCGAAAACAGTTTGGGGGAGGGGAGTCTTCTAAAACAGATCGGGGAAGGAGGACACATTTTCATAAATTTTTATTCTAAATCACATGGTTGAAAACTAGCCTAATTAAAGCAAAAAGGAGATATTTAAAAAAAAACTTGAAATTAACAAATACATGTACAGAAAATATTCAAAACACTGGCTTTGACTGGGCTAATGAAGACGGCCATACGCCGGCGAGTTTTTCCAGATAAAGAATAAACCTAACTCTGAGAGCCAAGATTCAAGGATAGTCTGAGAATCCGATTATATATTTTGTTTGACCTGACTTAAAATAAATTGATAACTTACAAGCAGATCTGAACGAGATTATCTAAATCAGGATGACTACATTCGTACAGATCTCTACAACTATCATGACTAGCCGTCATTAGTTCACCTAGTTTCTCCACCGTACCAGATGCGTTTAAATCGCACGTCTGTTTAAATTCTACGACTCGTTTAGCTTCATTATAAACATGACTTGCCCTCTGATACAATTTGAAACTTTCAACTGAAAAACACAAAAACAAGAAAAATTATCATCAACAATAAAATCAAATCTGATTAAAACTTGCCTTTACTACACTAGGATCTGGAAGAGTTGTTATATAGCCCACGTTCTGGATGGTGTGAGGGATTAGCCAATGAAACGGTCTGTTACGGTGAGTTTTGGGTAAAACACTACAAACATTCAATGCTGATTGGTTAATCAAATAAGCCACCTACCATTTAAAGTGTTTTCACTAAGAGATGTTGAGGCTAGTTGTTCCGGTGTAACTTCTAATATAGAACATATTTCTGTTTTTGTATACGGTTCTTTATGAAACGTCTTGTTAACCTGGTCAATCATCTCATCCAACGTAGCTATTAATAAACTCTGTAATTCAGCAAATTTCTTTATCCCTTTCCACTCTAACGAATTAGATTTTGCTAAGATCTGGAAATAGTAATAAAGATGGAACAGGGTAGGGTAATAATCAACATTATCTCAAGTGATAAATATACAACCAGTAGTTGAACTAGTGTTGACTGTTTTCAGGGTGTGTATCATGGGTATAGCCATCAACCAGAAGTAGTTTAACTCCAAAACAATCGGATTACACCACAGATCCTATTCCGTTTCGTTTTTATTGTTCAAAATTTTGTTTTACTTGTCTTTACTACACTAGGATCATGAAGAGTTATTATCATCGACGTGTTCTGAATGGTGTCAGCTATTAGCCAATAAACGGTTTGTTACGGTGGGCTCTAGACATGTTTTGCCTAAAACTGTGGGTAATCCATTAGTAACATCAATATGGGTTGGTTAATCAAATGTCTGACGTCATAGGGTCAAAAACCGCTTGTATGACCTCTGACGTGATCTATTGCTAAAACCAGTCAGATCTTCATGTAGTGTTGGCTCGAAAGGAAATATAGATCATAGATCTGTATTTTAATCCGATTGAACTGAGAAACACCAGCTAGCCTATATTACTGTCTGGTCTGAGTTACCCCCCTTTACACCAAAGTTCAGCCTCATGACAACCCTGGGGAGCCACGATGGCTCAGTGAGTAAGACTCTGCTTCGCTAGTCTGGAGCTTGCGGGTTCGCTCCCGGTGCTAGCTGAGAAAGTTAGTCATGACTTTCGAGCGTGGTGCAAGACGGAGGGACTGGCAAGGATATATGTCTACTAATTTGGATGGGATGAAAAACGAAAGTCCTGCGTACACATTGGAATTCACAAAAAAGATCATATGACAGATGGAATTCAATATAAGAGTAGGAAATAGCGCCGCTATCCAGGCAAATTTTCCTTCATATCATACTGTATGACGTATGCACATCTTCATTATCACAGACGGAGCAGAACAGTAGCACGCTAAACCTTGTTTTTTTTCTATGGGAGAATTTCTACTGCCAAGTGATCTTTGACGTGCTTAATAGAACTTTAAAAAGGGACAGTAGTAATTCAAGACACTCTTCAATATTCACGACAGGAACAGGATCTTGACTCAGTAAATCAAACTGTGTTTCAATAAATGAATTATTTTTACGATACCTGTGTGGCTATTCTACATTCTACAACTCGAATATTGAAGTTTGAGGACGCTGCTTTATTGGCCTGTACACAACTATTACTGATTACAAATACTGTATCAAACGGCAACTTGACGTCCGTAGATCGAAGAGGATTGAACTCAATTAATTTAGCCTGAAATAAATCAAACACAGATGGTCCTTATATCACAATTTACATATGGTTTGATTTTATTTCAATAGTTCGCAATGGGAGTGTCAAGTACAAGCAGATCACATGATTCAATGACAAACCATTTGGCCACCCAACCCAACAAGATGAGTAGCCCATGGCAACCAGTTCCTGATACAAAAATAGATCTCCTGAAAAAATCTCATATAATGATTTCAAGTATCTCAACGTCCAATCTGAGTAAAACATAGATCCTATTTAGTTTCCTATTTAGTTTCGTTATTTATAGCTCAAAATTTTGTTTTAGTTGTCTTTTACTACACTAGGATCTGAAAGAATTGTTATATCATCAGCATTCTGGTTGATGTTATGGACTAGCCAGGGAAACCGTCTGTTGTGGCATGTGGGCATCCAACGCTTATTGGATAATCAAATTTCTGATGCCATATTTCTGAGACAAAAAACGCTCATGTGAGCCCTGATGGAGGCCATCAAAAGTATAAAAAAAAATGAAACGAAATATCGTTGCTGAATGTCAATTGTAAACTGAATTGTTGATAAAATAATACTTACGGTTCCGTGTTTAGCCATGAAACTAATAGCTTGATCCATACCTCCCCCTTCTGTACCAATATAATGTTCACAATGTGCACACATATCAGCTAATTCTTGCTGGAATAATTAATAAAACTATTGTCAGGACAGGTTACAATACTAGCTGATGGGTCAGGTATCCAGACCACTCGGACCAAGACAACTCGGACCCCAAAAAAGACCAGTTGGACCAAAACAGAGATCATTCGGACAAACCAAAAAGACTACTCGGCCCAATCAAAATAAGTCCACTCGGACCAATTAATTTATATAAGTCCACTCGGACCAATTAATTTATATTGGTTCGAGTAGTCATATTAAAACAATCACGATCATTAAATCGACACTTTATTATTGGTCCGAGTTGTCGTTTTGCTTGGTCAGAGTGGTCGCTTGGTTTGGTCAGAGTGGTCTTTTTGATTGGGCCAAGTGGTCTATCAGTTGGTCCGACTGGTCTTGGTCCGAGTTGTCTTTGGTCCGAGTGGTCATGGATTTGTGGGGCAGCTGTTGGTCTATAGTTAGGATGTGATACAATACTAGCTGAGCTTCCTCAGATGTTTCTAGTCTGGTTTACTCTTGTCATCTGCACAAAGCCAAGGACATGACAAGGTTATTTGTCTATATTCTGGTGTATACAACTGGTGTATACAACTGGTGTATAGTAGCAAGTTAAAGATGCCCTGACAATTAGCACAATTTCTCTCCTAGCACAAATTAAATGCGATGTTATTTAAGGGTCCTACTCCCAGGGCTCTATAAAAGTTGAGTGTGCCTGCGCACATGTTTGAAAATGTGCCTGCAGGGTCATACTCAAAAAGAGAGCATTCAATTGCCAGGTATATAGTATGATTGGTTGTGGGGGGGGGGGGGGGTTACGAAAGCTTCTTGGGTTGGACTCGGCAGAAAAAGAAATTATAAATAATTTTTAGTACCTTTTTTATTATGGTTTCTAAATTGTATTAATGTATTATAGATTACTTTAATAATAAAGATTATGTTTGATGTGCATATTGTTGTTGTTTGGGGTTGATATAAACATAGAATAGATGCCTACCGGCTTCAAACAAGTTCTGTACTTTGCTCAGTATCCGACACATCAACATCTATAGCTTACACAATGGCTGCCATTTTATCATGAGAATCGGACACGGAAGGCTTAGAATCAGCAGGTTTTGAGAAAAAGAATGTCATGGACTTGCCCAATCTGAGCGACAGACTCACCCTACCTGCGCTACCTGCGGAGAAGCTACCATTTAATTTTCGTACGTTAGTTACGTACGGGACTTGTCTGCTTTTGACCGTAGGTCATTGCAGTCTTCGGCGGGGTGATTTCTCTGTATATGCACTTTATAATTTTGAAATAAAATAACATCACCACAAACTCGGCGAGAGACTTTGTTCTTTTTTGCACTTGATACTCGATAGGAAGCCATCGTTATAGAATTATCAGGTGTAAGTGTGGTTACTACACGGTACTGATGTTTAGGGTTCGCCGAGGTCACAGGTGATAGTTCATACGTCGCATGCTATTCTTTTATTCATCGACTGGAATTCTACTAGAATTGTCACTAAATTAAGCAGAGGTCACAGGTGATAGGTCATAAGTCACAGGTGGAATCGCTAACGTCGACTAGCTTATTCTAGTAAATTATTATTATACGGTAATCAAAGTAAACAAAAAAAACAAACGAAAAAACAACAGCAATAAAAATAAATAGTATTCTTTATTTTACATGATTTACGCGACCGTAATAATTTTTAAAGATAGGCTGGCACTGCCAGGCAGGATACGCCCACATTTTTGAGAGATGGATAGAGAACAAGCAATACCGAAAGTGATTTTTCCTACATCATTAAGTCCTGTATTTCATACTGTATTGGGAGCAGCCATTTTGTTGGTCAGTTCCAGTCTGATATTCATGAAATTTGAAGCCGACAAAATCGGATAAGAATTGTGACCTGTAGAGAGTCAACAACCATGATATACCATATTTTTACACTATTCGTGTACAAACGGCGAACATTTCGTCCGGCAATTTTGGTAACGATTTTCACGAAATTCGAACTGAACCTTCCTTACGGTGCAACAGTAATATAATCAGAGTTTTTTTTTAAATCAGATAATAATTGTTCGAGAGATAGACAGAGAACAAGCAATACCGAAAGTGATTTTTCCTACAATCAAAGGCCATAATTCATTAAGTTACAAATATCAAAAAGAATAAAGATCTTTAGGTTATAAACAAGCAATTCAGGTTTCATCAAAATCGAATTAAAATTGCGACCTCTACAGGGTCCACAACTTTGATATACCATATTTTTACACTGTTCGCGTACAAACGGCGGCCATTTTTTCTGGCAATTATGGTCCGATTTTCTCGAAATTCATAATCAACCTTCTGTAGGGTGTAACGGTGATAGAGTCAAACGTTTTTTTAAATCGGATAATAATTGTGACTTCCAGTGGGACCACAGGCGATTTTGCGGACAATCAGGGGCCATAATTCAGGAAGTTACGATCAGATATGTGCAAATAACGAAAGGAACCAAGATCTTTGGGTTATCACCATGCATTTAAAGTTTCATCAAAATCGAATTAAAATTGTGACCTCTACAGGGTCCACAACCATGATATACAATTTTTTAACAGTATTCGCGCACAAACGGCGGCCATTTTGTATGGCAATTTTGGTCCGATTTAACCGAAATTCGAACTCAACCTTCCTTACGGTGTAACGGTAATATAATCAAACGTTTTTTTAAATCGGATAATAATTGTGACCTCCAGAGGGACCACAAGCTAAGAAAAGGCGATTTTGCGTATAATCAGGGGCCATAATTCAGGAAGTTACGATCCGATATGCGCAAATATCGAAAGGAACCAAGATCTTTGGATTATAACCATGAATTTCAAGTTTCATCAAAATCGAATTAAAATTGTGACCTCTACAGGGTTCACAACCTTGATATACCATTTTTTAACAGTATTTGCGTACAAACGGCGGCCATTTTGTATGGCAATTTTGGTCCGATTTTCCCGAAATTCGAACTCAACCTTCCTTAGGGTGTAACGGTGATAGAGTCAAACGTTTTTTTAAATCGGATAATAATTGTGACCTCCAGAGGGGCCATAGGCGATTTTTCGGACAATCAGGGGCCATAATTCAGAAAGTTACGATCCGATATGCGCAAATATCGAAAGGAACCAAGACCTTTGGTTTATAACCATGCATTTCAAGTTTCATCAAAATCGAATTAAAATTGTGACCTATACAGGGTCCACAACCATGATATACCATTTTTTAACAGTATTCGCGTACAAACGGCGGCCATTTTGTATGGCAATTTTGGTCTGATTTTCACGAAATTCCAACTCAACCTTCCTTAAGGTGTAACGGTGATATAATCAAACGTTTTTTTAAATCAAATAATAATTGTGACCTCCAGAGGGACCACAAGCTAAAAAGATAGGCTGGCACTGCCAGGCAGGATACGCCCACATTTTCGAGAGATGGATAGAGAACAAGCAATACCGAAAGTGATTTTTCCTACATCATTAAGTTATAATTTGATATGTGCAAATATCGAAATGAATTAAGATCTTTGGGTTATAAAGGTGCATTTCAGTAGGCTTCAAATTCGACTGGGGATCATGTTGCTAAGTGGGTAAGATGCTGGCCTCTATAGGGTCCACAACCTTGATATAACATATTTTCACACTATTCGCGTACAAACGGCGGCCATTTTGTCTGTCAATTTTGATCCGATTTTCAACTCAATTTGAACTCAATCTTCATTACCATGTAACGGTGATATAATCAAACGTTGTTTTAAATCGGATAATAATTTTGACCTCCCGTGGGACCACAAGCTAAAAAGGGTGATTTTTCGTACAATCAGGGGCCATAATTCAGGAAGTTACGAATCAATGGGCGCAAATATCGAAAGGAACCAAGATCTTTAGGTTATAAACATGCATGTCAAGTTTCATCAAAATCGGTTCAAAATTGTGACCTCTATAGGGTCCACAACCTTGATATAACATATTTTCACACTAATCGCGTACAAACGGCGGCCATTTTGTCTGTCCATTTGGGTCCGATTTTCACAAAATTTGAACTCAACCTTCATTACCATGTAACGGTGATATAGTCAACCGTTTTTTTTAAATCGGATGATAATTTGGACCTCCAGAGGGACCAGAAGCTGAAAAGGGCTATTTTTCAGACAATCAGGGGCCATAATTCAAGAAGTTAGAATCTGATGGCCGCAAATATAGAAAGGAACCAAGATCTTTGGCTTATAAACATACACGTCAAGTTTCATCACAATCGGTTCAAAATTGTGACCTCTATAGGGTCCACAACCTTGAAATAACATATTTTCACAATATTCGCGTATAAACGGCGGCCATTTTGTATGTCAATTTTGGTCCGATTTTCAGGAAATTCGATCTCAGCCTTCATTACCATGTAACAGTGATATAATCAAACGGTTTTTTAAATCGGATAATAATTTTGACCTCCAGAGGGACCACAAGCTAAAAAGGGCGATTTTCCGTACAATCAGGGGCCATAATTCAGGAAGTTACAATCCGATGGGCGCAAATATCGAAAGGGACCAAGATCTTGGGGTTATAAACATGCATGTCAAGTTTCATCACAATCGGTTCAAAATTGTGACCTCTATAGGGTCCACAACCTTGAAATAACATATTTTCACACTATTCGCGTACAAACGGCGGCCATTTTGTATGTCAATTTTGGTCCGATTTTCACGAAATTCGAACTCAACCTTCATTACCATGTAACGGTGATATAATCAAACGGTTTTTTAAATCGGATAATAATTTTGACCTCCAGACGGACCACAAGCTAAAAAGGGCGATTTTTCGGACAATCAGGGGCCATAATTCAGGAAGTTACGATCCGATGGGCGCAAATATCGAAAGGAACCAAGATCTTGGGGTTATAAACATGCATGTCAAGTTTCATCACAATCGGTTCAAAATTGTGACCTCTATAGGGTCCACAAGCTAAAAACATGATATTTCGTACAATCAGGGGCCATAATCCATGAAGTTTCCATCCGATACATGCCAATATCGAAAGCAGCCGAGATCTTATGGGGATAAACCTATATTTCAAGTTTCGTCAAAATCGGATAAGAATTGTGACCTGTAGAGAGTCCACAAACAAATTGTGGACGGACGGACGTCCGGACGGACGGACGTCCAGACGGACGGACGGACGGACGTCCGGACGGACAGGGGCGACGACATAATACGTCCACATGAAAATGTGGGCGTATAAAAAGGCGATTTTGCGTATAATCAGGGGCCATAATTCAGGAAGTTACGATCCGATACGCGCAAATATCGAAAGGAACCAAGATCTTTGGGTTATAACCATGAATTTCAAGTTTCATCAAAATTGAATTAAAATTGTGACCTCTACAGGGTCCACAACCTTGATGTACCATTTTTTAACAGTTTTCGCGTACCAACTGGCGGCCATTTTGTATGGCAATTTTGGTCCGATTTTTACGAAATTCGAACTCAACCTTCCTTAGGGTGTAACGGTGATATAATCGAACGGTTTTTTAAATCGGATAATAATTGTGACCTCAAGAGGGACCATAAGCTAAAAAGGGTGATTTTTCGGACAATCAGGGGCCATAATTCAGGAAATTACGTTCCGATAGTCGCAAATATTGAAAGGAACCAAGATCTTTGGGTTATAAACATGCATGTCAAGTTTCATTAAAATCGGTTCAAAATTGTGACCTCTATAGGGTCCACAAGCTAAAAACGTGATTTTTCGTACTATCAGGGGCCATAATCCATGAAGTTTTGATCCGATACATGCCAATATCGAAAGCAGCCGAGATCTTTTGGGGATAAACCTATATTTCAAGTTTCGTCAAAATCAGATAAGAATTGTGACCTGTAGAGGGTCCACAAACAAATTGTGGACGGACGGACGGACGGACGGACGGACGTCCGAACGGACAGGGGCGACGACAATATACGTCCACATAAAAATGTGGGCATATAAAAATGTGCCTGCAAAAATTTTTTTTAAAGCAAATGTGCCTGCGCACGCCGTGCGCATGTGCGCGGAAATATCGATGCTTGCCTACTCCTACGGGACTAATGGAGACAGGCATACGCCATACCGTGTGATATGAGGGAAATTTTGCCTAGACAGCGACACTACAGCCTTCTATTTTTTATCAAATTCAAACTGCGAAGGTTTGTTTTACATGCCTGCCAATATATATACATGAAATCGGCCTTTCGAAATGCACCACTGACAAGAGGGAGAGAGAGAAATGGGGTTTAACATCCACTCGAAACATACTAATCATTTCAGGACTATCATATAGTTTAAGTTTATTTCAATAATTTGCTGGTGCGTACAGGTCTTTAACAGTGGGAGGAAACCCGGGGGACCCAGAGGATACCCACGAGGTTTGACAGGTGAATCCACTCCTTTGTCAGATACAACCAGGGATTCTAAACCACACCAGTTGACTCAATGACAGGCCTTAAGATACAGCGCGCGCTCTAACCATTCGGCTATCCAATCCCCCCTGACAAGAGGAAATCACCGTGTAAAATCTTGATGGCTTATGAGTCAGATTGGTGCAAAAAAACAGAAAGGTAAGAAGTTAAACCTTATATCGTTTTATTTTATGTACCTTAGATAAACTCCATCCATTAGCTTGCATCATGGTGAGAGCTGCACAGCAGACTAGAGCACTAGAACTTGATAAACCAGCACTGGGTGGTACCGTGCCTTCCACTACACAATTAAAACCCAGCGCCGTCGTCTTCTTCATATGTTCCATCATACCTTTCACTCCACATAAAGCATAGAAATACCATTGTGGATTATCTTTAGGGATGGTGATATCACTGACATCACATTCAAAGTCTCTGAAATTATTAACAATCAATTAAAATGGAATATGAAGAACAGCCTTTGTTAAGCCTGGAAATAAGGCAGAAATGGGGTGTAACATCCTATGACACAAACTAGGTCGGTCATTTTGGGACTAACACATAGTTCAATTGTATTTTAACAATCCGCTTGTGCGTAGGGGTCTTTAGCAGTGGGATGAAACCGGAGGACCCGGAGAAAACCCACGAGGTTGGACAGGTGACCCTACCCCTTGTCACATACAACTGGGTAATTGAAATCTTGCACACCTGACAAACACATGGTCTGGTAGATTCACAGAGATTGCAAAAAGCCCTCCAAATAATCTGTAAAAGATGACTACATCCAACATGTGACAACGCATAACGCTAAGTCAATCATTGGTGCATGCATTGTTTACATTAAGACATTACTGTAAGGAGGAGGATGTAACATGTTAATGTTATCGTTTGTACATGTTGAATTTATGTAACTGTTTGATTATCTGATTCGATGTAAATAAACCCTGTCTGTGTGAAACTGATCTCTGTTATCACTAAAATAGTTTTCCACAATAACTCACTTATAGACTGGATTCAGATTTGAGAAAGTGATTTTTCCATCAGCGTTTGATGAAGTAGCAAAAATGACATCTTGTTCAATAGCCATTGGTAAAACAGCATAACCACAGTAATCAATATGTTCACCTGGAATCAATAAAATCAATATATTCACCTGGAATCAATAACAATAATAATCAATATGTTCACCTGGAATCAGTAACAAGAATAATCACTTGGGATCAATAATCAATATATTCACCTGGAATCAGTAACAACAATAATAACCTGGCATTTTTTTTGATGAGTTTTGAAATTATTAGGTCAGAAAAAAAAATTGATATCAATGATTCCATTTGCTGTCTTGTTAATCGTCCAATATTTCCGTCGGGGGCCACATTTCTCATTCAACAAGCTCACTTGAGAAGGAGAATAGCTAACGGACTGGCCTGTGTGCCAATATATGTTCTTTCCTTCGTCAACAAATATCTTTAAATATTTTGATGATATTGATGAGAATCATACCATATCATTAGGTGATATATCTTATTAGTTATTGATGTTAAGTTACTAACTGAACAAATCGCCCTGTATTTTTTATGATTTCCCTTTTTTCGTAACATATAAATATTGTCTTTTAGTTTCCTAATTATCATTTGTGCTTGATAACAATAAGAGTATACTTGTTGAAACGTTGTGCTATGTGTGTATAAACCAATGATTTTTATTTCCATAAAAACTGTGTTGTGTTTCAATGTGATCAATCGCTAAATGCCACTCAAGGACTACATAGCAATCATATTAACGCAAGGATTACATACCAATCAGATTGACTCGCCCAGGTGCTCGAGCAAAATAATCAGGTTCTTTTCCATATTTTGATATAAAGGTAGAACGAAGTTTATCAAACCTACATTAAAAATAAATAAACAAATCACAATGTTAGCTACATCCTAAATAATAACTATTCCTGGATACCAAAATCCTCCATGCTCCATAGAGATCTTTAAGTATGTAGCTACATGTACATGAAATATTCTGTGAGTGTGGAAGATGATGAAGCAGCTTCTACTACTGTTATGCAAAATTGTTACATACATTATCAGGAATAGAGGGGATAGAGAGAGGGGAGAGGGAGACACAGAGAGAGATGGTTTAACTCCATTTAACACAAATGAGTTCATTTGGCCATCTAACCCAGTCTTTGACCAAGGCCCAGACAAGTACGCACCAAAGGGGTGTCACAACCATGCTGGAGGCACGCGAGCATCCAAGGGGGGGGGCGTGGGGAGGGGGGAGTTGTCTCATTTCATGAAAATTTTGAAAACTGACAACCACAGACCCATTTTCCAAGCATTTCAGACCAAAGCAGAAGAAGAAAAATTTTTGATTTCTGTTATAATTAGGTAACAGAATGACCTTTAAGAGCATTATCATTAGATGAATTTGAGACCTTCTGTCCTGTGTCCTGTTGTCTCCTTCCTTCTTTCTTTTCTTTCCTCCCTCTCTCCTTTCTGTCGCTTTTCTTTTTCTTTTTTTTTCTTTATTGGCTTAGGCCCACTTTTTTAAAATGAGCTTAGGACCACCTGTTATGGACAGGTGGGCAGGTGGCCCCGTCTGGCACCGATCCCCTACTCATCCAACCCTGCGTTGCAGAAAGGAAATTTGTTCTACAACATTTAGCTCTTGTTGGAATCATATTTACTGAATAAACAAACAGGTAATCTTCTGAGGACCAACCTGGTTACAACAAGTAATGATGACTGCAGAGTAAGAAGTTTTTATTTCACAAACTTAGTACTGGTTAATAAATTATAACAACTTCGAGATACAAGTCATGGAAAGGTCGGTGATAGATCTTTAAAAAGTTAAATAACAAAACTTTTGATCCCTGAAGAGCATAACTAATGACAAGGACTCTGGACAAAGGCGTTTTATAGCTGAGGCGCTGGAGGCGCCAGCCTCCTCGCGAAAAAAAATCAAAGAAGTTGAACAAATAAAACGGGAGAAAAATGCTAAAACCGATGCGAAAAATGAAATGTACCCTAGTTAGGTAGGGGCCCTAAAGGCAGACACAGGGGCCCCTCGTCTGACAAAAGGGCCCCTCTGGCCAAGGGAAAGGGCCCCCAAGTCCGAGTCAATCGTTTTCGTTACACTGTTACTGTGGAATCCACTACTGAATGAGAATGCAGTCATTGCGCTGGTATGAAAATCATCAATCACGACCCCGCCCCCCCTCCCAGGGCCACTTGTCAAAGAGAGCCCTCAACATAGTATAGCCTCCGCCATGATAAACCTTAAAACGCCCCTGACTCGGGAGATAATCCGCCGCGTGGACATTTTCAAAAAATTCCGACTGTCCTTGTCCGAACTAAGTGGGGTTTATTCGTTGTCATTGTTTCCTGATCGTCAGCTTCAATGTTGTCACACAAGGACTGGAAAAGTCTCAGACAATCCGCACCCTGAAAAAATATCAACACGTATATTTACTTGATTAGTACAAGTACTTACCTCTCCTTTTTAGCTTCGGGAATTTCTTCCACTGGTGGGACGTCCGCCATTTTTAGATCATGTGACCAAAATAAAGATCTCGATTATCCAGGTAACATAATAGAGTATAAATCAAATGAAGCTCCGTCTCAAGGGGTTGCCATTTTTACATCATTTCAAAGTAGCCAAGTCTCTTACTCAATATCATGGAAAATCTTCGACAATGAAAACACAAATTATTTGTTTATTTTATTCAGCATTGATGTTGTGATCTTACCCAGAAAATATTAGCGATTTAAATTAGCTCATTTAACAATAATCTCAAGTTCTATTCTCCAACCTTGTTTAAACTAATCTAATTGTCTCTATATTTATTTTTAATTTTTTTCTTCAATAATATTTATAAGTACCATATTAATCACCGTAGCAACATATTTACCATACTTAAAAGTAATCCCCTCCCCCCCAGTAAAATATATACCATCTGATAAAATAATTCCCCCCCCCCACTGCCAACCAGTGGCGGCGACAAGGGGGGGCAAGGGGGGGCATTTGCCCCCCCAAAAATCTTGCCTACCCTCTGTTTGCCAATAATTTTCGGAAAAAAATGTCTGAAATGCTACCTGGCTGCATTCTATTTTACAAAATATAGTGGCGAAAATATTCATTCACTTTGAGTCACTCTTCCCTTACAAAAAAATACCATGGTTTTAACAGGAAAACCATGGTTTTTCAAGAAAAACCACAGTTTTTATTGAAAAAACCATAGTTAAGGAGAGACACCATGGTTTTGGGTGGAGAAAAACATTGGTTGAAAATGGTAAGACAATCCAAAACCAAGGTATTCATTTAAAAACGGTGGTTTCCCCCAAAAACCATGGTTGCAGTTTTAACCATGGTACTGGAAATGGTGGTTTTCAAATATAAACCATGTTTCAGAATGTAAAAACCATGGTTTGAAAAAAAATGAAGGTTTTCATTTACAAACCAGGGTTTATTATTTGTACACCATGGTTTACTATTTGTACACCATGGTTTGAAATTTGGTCACCATGGTTTAAAATTTGGTCACCATGGTTTTAATGGTCACCATAATTTGAAATGTGAACACCATGGTTTTCCATACAGATCATGTCTCACACTTTATATACCATATGGTTTAGATATTTTAGAGAAAAAACAAAAAGAAGAATGAATTACAAACATGGTTTACACAAATTCATTTTTATTTCAAAACCATGTTTTATGCCTAGGATAAAGCACGAAACTGGGATTATGCTGGGGAAAGAAACCTGAGAAAAAAACAAACCTGAGGCCGGAAGTCCAGCACTTTAAATTGCTTATAAACTGTCTATGTTTATGTACATAAAATGAGAATATCCCAAAAATCCAGTAAGATAAGCCTTATTTCATGTTTCTTATGGAAAATAAAATCCTACCCTGGAAGTTTAACCCGTTTCAGAAGACTAACCCCAAATTCCATTGTATATATTCAGATCGCAAGTTATTTTGGTATAGAATTTACCGTTAAAGGTTTATAAGATTTAATATCATAAACTGATGCGAGTGCAGTTTACATTACTGCTCAAAATAGTGTTGGTTTTTTTTCAAAAAACTTACCCTCTACACCTCAAATTAGAATGGTGCAGAATGATATGATGACTTTTCTTATTAATCACGAATCAAAGAATTAAATCAACTGATTTAGTTTTATTACCAACAAATATATGGATGAGTAACATAATTGTAGAGAAATACTTAATGAAAAATGTAAAAATAAAGAGAAAAATGGGGTTTAAAGTCCACTCAACACAAACTAGGTCATTTCGGGACTAACATTTGGTTCAAATTTATTTCAATAATTCACTTGCGCATATAGGGTTACTTAAGCAGTGGTGGAGGGCCCGAGGAACACCCATGAGGTTGGACAGGTGACCCTACTCCTTGTCACGTATAACTAGGGAATCAAAATCATGCCAGTTGACTTAATAACAGACCTTATGATACGGCGTGCATATATTTAACCAACCACCCTCCCCCCCCCCACCTAAAAATTGAAATCAAATCACATACTAATATAATGCATTTTAACACTATAACAAAGCTATATTGAATTTACAATTATTTGCATAAACCATGAAAAGTTTGTTTAGTCACAAAAGCCCATCATAAAAAATAACTTCTGAATTTTTATAATTTTTCTCAGAGATTTGCTATTACACTGCATACTCATTTGTGGCTTGTTACTTGTTTTCATGGAATCACAATATAAACAAATAAATAAATAAATAATTTATTCCAGTAAGTAGGTCTAGGAACCATAGTTATGTACAGCATTGATTTAGCAAATACGAAAATAGTAGACATATAAATACATAAAGAGAATTCTAAATGTAGTTACTTAAAGCGACAAGAAATTGAAAATTAAGAGATTTATTTTTAGTTGTACATAACTCATGGAACATTATTGTTCACATTATTTACAAATTTTGCAGGTATATATTTACATCTTTTGGACTTAATTTCATACATACACATAAAAATGAATATTATCTTTATCCTTCATAATAGACACAAAGGATTGTCTTTCGTCTTCCTATTAAACAAACTTACGAAGTTTTGGAATGTCACCTCCAAAAAGCATTCAAGGCTTTCTTCAGATTAGTGTCATTTGTGGTCTAAGGGGAGACAACTGAAATTATCTCCCTTCAATTGCTTGTAAATAAAAGCATAAACTTTTTAATTTTTTTTATGTTACTGAAACTTACACAATTTCTAAGAGAAGCGAAATCGCTAACATTTTGGACCTAGAAATCGACACAAATGGATCACAATGCATTTATAATAATGCAATATGAATGTATATAAACGGATTTACATTTAATGTGCTGTATCCAATATAACAAATTAAAAGTTAATTTAAAGAGCGGTTCAGAATTAACTACTATTCCATTCTAAAACTGTTACAATAATAAGAAACCTGAAAAATAAATTTTAATTTAAGAAATGGTGTAAGTTTCAGTAACAAAATGTAATATTAATTAAAAAATTAGAAATTTTATGCCTGTATTTACAACCAATTCAAGGGAGATAATTTCAGTTGTCTCCCCTTAGACCACAAATGACAATAATCTGAAGAAAGCCTTGAATAGTTTTTGGAGATGATATTCCAAAATGTCATAAGTCGGCGTTATTTGTTTTTTTTTAAATCATTTTTTTTGTATAACTTAATTTATTAACATAAGAGATATCAGATTTATGCGAAAAATAGATTTCATCTGATTTATTCTTTTCTAAATGCTCACATCTTTGCAATGTGTTATCAATGATGATGTCAAAGGCCTTAAAGCGGTGTATATGACAAATTTGCAAGATAATTATTGTAATAAGTAAGATGTGTCATAACCGGCATAATTTATAGGGAGTAAATAATAACATTTCTTGTATTGTTTTTAAGGGGGAGACTATCTTTATTTGTAACAAAATAAGACAGGCAATACAAATGCATTACTACCAGGCTACGTCAATTAAATTTTATTCATCTGTTCTGTTTATCTGCAACAAAGACTGCACATTTTTGAAAGCCTGTCACACAATCTTACACACCTGTCACACAATCTTCTGGAATTAACCTTTCTCAAATAAAATAAACAGTAGAAATGGATCTGAAATGAATATCAAGAGAATAAATAACATTCAGTCAGAAAATTATTAATTTAAGACTCTGGGGATGATTTTAGCATTATATAATCCCTTGCAAACTACTTTATTGTGACAGTTGAATCTTTAAAGGCAATATCAGTCCAAAAATGGTTAATTTCCATTCAGTATTTACAAGATATAATGAATTCAAAATTCCATCCGGCTCCCTGTGCAACAATAATGGCAATGGTGTACTTTTAGTAAAGGTAGGTCCCTATCTTGTTTTGTATTAGATCTAGGCCAAAATCACCCCCAAGGAAAGTTAAAGATGTTTGACAGGTCTCGTAATAATAGTTAAAGATAGGTTGCCAGGCAACGAAACATATGCCCACAACAGCTAAGTCGTCCGGGCAGTCAACAAGGGTTGTCGCATAATTTTTCTTTTGTCAGTTAAGAGAACGATTACAACACATAAAAATCTTATTACGAGTAATTATTAGAATTGTTTTGATTGTTTGTCTCATGGCCTTCGTCCAAAAGATATTTCAAAGTGTTCAAGAGCGTTCACAAGATTTTTCAAAGTGATCAAGAGTCATAACTCTGGCAGTAATTATCAGATATCGCTGAAAATGAATAGACTTCTTCGTTGCATGACCTTAAACTAACACTGTGCATAAATTTAAAGTCAATCAGTTATTAACTATAGCCTCCAGAGCGTTCACAATATTTTTTAAAGTGATCAAGGGTCATAACTCTGGCAGTAATTAGCAGATATAGCTGAAAATCAATAGGTTACCTCGTCTCATGACAATAAACACTGTGTGTAAATTTAAAGTCAACCGGATAATAACTTTCGCCTTTAGAGCGTTCTCAAGATTATTCAAAGTGATCAAGGGTCATAACTCTGGCAGTAATTTTTGGAATTAGCTGAAAATCAATAGGCTTCTTCGTCTTAAACACTGTGTATAAATTTAAAGTCAATCCGGTATTAACTTTAGCCTCTACAGTGACTACAGAGCGTTCACAAGAAATTGTGGACCGACGGACAGACAGACAGACGGACGGAAAGGGCGACGACAATATACGACCACATTTCCATGTGGGCGTATAAAAAACTAGATAATGAAGAGGGATGGTGTTGAAAATATAAGTTGAATCGGTTCTCGTTCGTAGATGCAACGAGTTCGGAGTGGCCTCGCCGGGTTGCAATGAGATTGAGGCTTTTCAGTTTATGGAGAACCACCAAAAATATAACAAACAAGGAGTTGTACCATTTGACTCTTCCCAAATGCCCTGCATTCGTATCAGGAATGTCCACGATACTCGTATTTTAACCTGAAATTCAAACGAAAATGAACTAGCCTATACGTCGGGAGCGTCCTGTCGCTGTCGCTTGTGGAGGACGCCATCTTGGAAATCAAATCATCATTAGTCACGTGCCATGAAGTTAGTTCGCTCCATACTATACTGTATTACGTTAAGATCGTGCCTTATTTCTATGCCGTGCCCATTTTACTTAGCAATAATACTAAACGAAAATTAAAAACTGCTTTCGATTGTTATTTTTCTACGAATTTAGAGTTTGTGTTTATTCTATTGTTAGTTATTAAAGAGAGAATGCCACCTAGATGCCGCTGTGGAGATGGGCGTGTGTCGAAATGGCGTTGGGTTACGAAATTACTATGGTCACGTGAACCTTATTGAATCGCGCGGGTTTTTTTACGCAAGCGACGTGGAGATCAGACGAAAGTGGGAGCTTTTTTCAATTCACGGAGAATAAACAGTGAGAAAAAAGGTGTGAAATAGGAGAAACTAATTGGAATGTATCAATTCAAAAATGCCGAATTAGAAGAAACATTTAATAATGAGACGTGGGATATTTCTCGAGGGAAATTTCAATTTGTAAAAATGGCGGTAACAACAAACAAAAGCCAAAGGCGGGACCTAGCCTACAGACACAAATACTGAAAAAGACACAGTTCTGTAGACTACCTTGCTTAAATTTTAAATTTTGTGGTAAGTCGTTATTTTTTTTTAATAGGCCTAGTCCCTATTAAACTGGGGATCAAGTGGGTTAGACGCTGGCTCGCTAGGCCTAGCCTGGAGGTCGGGCGTTCGATCCCAGCATTGGTTGAAAAAGTTCATCCAGATTTTCCGGCATGGTTTCACCTTGTCAGTGATGCAGGATTGAGGGCCTCCCGGCCTAAGGACAACTGTCTAGTCGTTTGGATATGACGAAAAAAACGAGGTCCTGTGTACACATTCACGATTGCACGTAAAATATCCCTTGGCAGTTTGAATTCGACATACGAGTAGGCCGTAGCGCCGCTGCTCGGGCAAATTTCCTTCACAGCACACTGTATATAAATATTGCATATATGCCCATCTTCATTACTTAGCCCAGCCTAGTACTAGTAGTAGGAGTAGGACATTAAAGTAGCTAAGTCTCTAACTCAATATCGTCCAAAGTCTTCGGCATTCAAAACACGAATTATTTGTCAATTTAAATCAACACTGATGTTGTCATTTTACCGGGAAAAGATGGGCTTTTGATATCCAATATTTAAAACAAAATAAACATTTTACCATTGGTACACGAATCGTGTACCATAATCCGTTTCAGCCCCAGTTCTAGCAAGGGACTCGAGGAACGAGGCTAGGAACATTGTATCAAATCAAACGGCGTACATGTAGACTGGAATAACAAGACACTCGAAATAGCCACTCGATTGAAACTTCTACTTCTAGCATATTTCGCCGAACATAACTAATTTGAAATTAGAGTACAAACGAAAACGATTGAATGTAAATCAGTTTGTATACATTCATATTACATTATTATATGCGTTGCGACCCATTTGTGGCAATTTCTAGGTCTCAAATATTAGCGATTTAGCTCCTTTAAACTAAACCCCATTTTATTTCATTTCCCTAATTAGCTAGGCCCCTATAGCCCAGTACATAATCTTTAAAGTGTTATTCAGAATATTAGGCCTATGTTTTGAATTCATAATACTTTGTAGATACCAATTGGCCTGTAGTAATGTAATAGTAAAATTATAGTTTAATAGAAGGCTTTAAAACTAAAGTAGGTCTAGAACTGTTCCCATTTCGATCTCTGCATATACCGAGGCAAGAAAGTTCATCAGCTGATTCAGGATTCCCAGCGTGGTTCACCCTTGTAATGTCAGTGATGCAGGACAAAAGCCCTGGCAGGAGCAATGTATAATCATTCAGATTGGCCTGATAGCTGAGGTCCTTGATAAACATTAACAAGCACATTAAAAAATTGGCAGTTTGAATTCCATTAAGAGTAAGACTTAGTGCGGCTGTCCGTGCAGAAGTTCCCTCATCACTGACACTGCATGGCTTATACAGACTTCATTTGCCCAGCCAGATCAGAACTGTTCATTTTTCTCTACTATTTAACTATTTTCGTTTTTCAGATGACCAAAAAATTATTCTAGATTATTTATCGAGATACTTAAAAACAAGAAATGTTGATTCACCACAGTGAATGGTAAAAAGTATTCATATAGTTCAGAAGACAAAGAAAGTAAGTAGGCCTTTTTTTAAAAAACGAGTGCTCAGGCCTATGTCTATAGGGCCTATTAGCCTAGTGTCTAGACCACACATCAAATATGCCATTTATTTATTAGGCCTAGCTAATAGGCTTAGACTACAGTATATAGAAATGGTTCCACAAATACTGTATAGTGAATCGTTCTGAGGACTTTCTTTGAGCACATTTGATGGAAGTTACTGGCTTATTATAACTCTGGACATTAATTTTCAATTAAACTAACCCCAAACTGTACTGCACATAGCTTTACATAATATAAAAAAGGTATACATTAGTCCATCAATTTAATAAAATCTACAATCTACATTCTCAGTTTTGAATTGATCAGCAAAATTTCTCAAACTGATGCCATGGGGTTTTTTTTGTTTTATATATATTAATTATTCATTCATTTACGTGGGACTGTATATTATTCAGTATCAATTTCCCTAATTTTTATCCATCATTTTGAAAATGAGGGATAATCTTGCATAAGAACTATTGATTTTCCCATTTCTTTTTTAAAATTAACTATGTTCCGGTAGGTTTGAAAACATTACTAGATATTCAAAATCAATAATATTTCTGTCCTATTTCTATTGTTAATGCATTCAGAAATGGTTAGTCTACATTTTTATGCATCCACATTTTCACATGGAAACTCTAGGACATAATTTTACTTGATTTAAAAAAAAACAAAACATTCGACTACAATACAGTTACACATGATGGATTAGTTTCAAGTTTGAATTTCGTGAAAATCAGATTGAAATTGTCAGACAACATGACCGCTCCCCTTACACAAAAAGTGTAAATGTATGTAAATACCAAGGTTGAGGATCCCCTAGGGGTCACAGTTTTTATGTTAGTTTGATGAAACTTAAAATATTTATTGATATCCAAAAAAATCTTGGTTCCTTTTATATTTTGAACTGTACGTGATAATCTGGGAATTTAATTAGGATTCGATGTCTACAGTAAACATGGCCTCTTTTGATAGATTTTTATAGCAGGGTAACTTAGCAATTACAATGTTTTGAGAATGATTTGAAGCAAAATTATGATAAATTAATTAGATTGCATATGTTTTTAGTTTTAATATATCATCAAATCACCCAGTTTGTACCTGGGAATGTAACTTTAATAGCAGTGAAATATTTGTTTCTCAGGTACTTCCCAGCCCCCTAAAATTATACAAAAATAAAAATTTCATGCCTCCCTCCCACCACTCATAATCACAAAACAAACGTGTGTTTACTATTAGTTGTTAAAGTTACCCTTTAATTACAATACATTTTCATCTATAAGGCAATAAATCAATCATTAGGCCTCTAGGGTATGATTTCAACTACAAAATTGAGAAAAAAAAAATTGTCCACCTTGGTCCTTGGTTTCAAATAGTTTTTAATGTTGCATAATAAAAAAAATGATCCCTCCCACTCTCCCCATGTTTTTCTCCCCCCAATCGCCCCAGAAACAAAATATATTTTTTAAATGGTGAAATAAATGTTCCAGTAATCTAAGAACCACCTTGTATTTATTTATCTATTCAGAAGTCCCAAAAGCAGCTATTAGATTTCAACCTAAATGGAAAGAGCTAATAGATTACTTGATGAGTGTGTTGTGGACTAAAGAGATATTATCCAGTCACTCTTTAACTGGTAAAACTGCAAATCCAAAGCCCTGTTTGGATTTTGAAAAGGTTACTTCCTTGTGTGGTGAGTTAATATTTGTCTCATGAAAATAAAATTGAGTATATATGAATCCAGCCCTGTGATCTCGAGATACAGGCTATGTCTAATATGGTTTTGCAGTTTGCACAGCTTATAGTTTAAAAATATGATTCAATCATTATTAATACATGTATTGTTAAACATGGCTGTTATAAACCCCAAGAGCTACTGCTATTACTTCATTGATACAGTATTCAGTAGCCAAGGGAAATTTTGTCGAACCATTTGCTAGCATCAGAATGACCGATGCCTTCAAGGAGAAAGATACTAATGCTACTTTTCTTATACTTGTGTGCTAAAACAATTGACTTACTGGTAGGCCTGCTGCCAGTATTTTCTTGGGTTGTTGAGTAGAAATACTAAATACATACATGATGTATAGTTTTTGTTATTGTCCATATTTGAAAATGTTTTGTATGATATAATGCTAAAAAGTGACTCATTTTTTCATTATAGAATTATTGAATAAGAAGTTGTGAGTTCAAGAAAGGAAGTTCACGGGTACATTAAGAATAAATTGAACAATGTTGAAAAAATGACCAAAATGTAAGAAATTAAAATGTATAAAAAAAAAAATTAAAATCGAGTTTTGTCTTTTGAAGTGATATGCAGCATCCAGATGTCATCAAATAGCACAGATTTCTCATAGCACTGTACAAAATTTACTATTGGAATTCCAGTGGGTGTCCTAACAAATCACCATACAATTGCTCATAAGATATTCTATGTGATCCTATTGAAATTCCTATTAGGACTTCTTTTAATAGTGAGTGCAAGAAGACTGCACTACACGCAAAACAAAAATGTACAAGAAAAAACCTGCAGACAATACAGAAAAGACATTGCAAAAAATAAAATATCAAATCATGTGAATGGATATTCTATTGTTCCCAATAGAAATATCTATTAGGAATTGACCAGATTCCTAGAGCTTCCGATTTGACTTATTGGGTATCCTATAGAACTTCCTACTGGAATACCTTTAAAATTCTGTTAGCAGAATGGCATTTTCAAATATATCCAACAGAATATTTTCAGAAGGGAACTAAAATAACTTGTTATTTCAAACTTTGTTTTAAAATTTGACTGTAAAAACAAAAAAGGAAGAGAAGCTGTTGAAAGCTTCATAAAAGAATGTACATGTATATTAAGACAAAAATGAAAAAAAATCTATACTAATTTTTGTTACTGTCGTTTGTCTGTTGAGGGCTAGCAGCTACACTCTAGGGCTGTCCCGAGGATGAAATTTAGAGCAAAGGGTAGCTCGGACTGGTTTTGGTGCACAAATACCATGGTTTGTAACCAGAATATTGTGAAAAAGACCATGGTTAGTAGGAACCCAAGGTTGATAGAACTAGGGTTGAAAAACCATGGTCACAAAAACCATTGTGTATTCTAGGTTTAAAGTTTAACAGGAAAACCATGGTTTTCAAAACCATCAGATTTTGGGACAAACCATGGTCGTTTGTAACCATGGTTTAAACTTTAAACCATGGTTTGTGAAATACGATAAAAACCATGGTTACCAACGACCATGGTTTGTCCCAAAATCTGATGGTTTTGAAAACCATGGTTTTCCTGTTAAAACCATGGTATTTTTTTGTAAGGGTTACTCCGCCCGCTCGACACTTTCTTCTCTGATCGGATAAACTAGTGATTTGGCGACAGGCGGTATCTGTTAAGCTCTATTTATCTCGACGATCAATGCCTGAAATACTGCCAGACTGCATTTCGGACCGTCTACTTTTCAAATTTTCGTTGAGGTTCGCAAGTCCGTTTATTTCACAAAATATAGTGGCGAAAATATTCATTCACTTTGAGTCACTCACTCCGCCCGTTTTACACTTTATTCTCTAGTAATTTGGCGACAGGCGGTATCTTTATCTCGACGATCAATGCCTGAAATACTGCCAGGCTGCATTTCGGGCAGTCTACTTTTCAAATTATTGGGGACTTCATTGAGTTTCATGTGACACTTCCCTCTCTAGGGTCAGAAAGACTAGTGATCAGACCAGAGGTGACATCCGATCAGCTCTATTTATCTCTACGATCGGTGCCTGAATACTGTCAGGCAGCATTTCCAACAGTCTATTTTTCAAAATTTTCTTGGGGAGGTCCCCAAAACCCCCACAAGGACTCGCTACTTTAGCGCACACAAAGGTACTTCGTTGAGGTTCACAAGTCCGTTCGTTTGCCGTTTTAGTCTCTGATCGTATAAACTAGTGATCAGGCTACGGACAGTATGTGGTCAGATTTATTTTAGCTCGACGATCGGTGCCTGACTGAATACGCTGTCAGAGAGTCTATTTTTCAAAATTTTCTGGGGGAGGTCCCCCATACCCTCCATAAATACTCCCGACATTGGCGCTCGAGAGTGGGATTCGACGAGTCCGTTCGTTTGGCACTTTACCTCAACGGTCATTGCCTGAAATACTACCAGGCTGCATTTCTGGCAGCCTGTTTTTCAAAATTTTCTGGGGGAGACCCCCCCCCCCTTAGTTGATACTCGTGCCTTTGCCCCCTTAACCTTGGACTTTGCCCCAGCTTTGCCCCTCCAACCACCGACGGCTGGCGCCGCCACTGCTGCCAACCCCCAGTGGAATATATACCATTTTGTTAAACTCTCCCCTCACCCTTCTCCCAATAATATAATTTACCACCTGTTAAATAATCACCACCCCCTCCTTCCCATAGCAAATTATATATCATTATATACGAATTGTCAGAGTGAATTGTTAGGGTTGACCAGATAACGTGTCTATACTCCGAGAAGGGTAAGGCGGAAACCAAAGAAATAAAAGTAATTACCAAATATTTATCTTCTAATAGTAAAGTCAATGAGATCCAATCTATTTATGATCAGAAGAAATAGAAAGCTAAAAAATTATTGGTGAGAGAGAGAGGGAGGAGAGAGAGAGAGAGAGAGAGAGAGAGAGAGAGAGATGGGGTTTTAGGTCCACTAGAAACACACTATAGGTTATTTCATGACTAACATATGGTCAATTTTATTTCCAGAATTCGCTTGCGCGTAGGGGTCTTTAGCAGTGGGAGGATACCGGAGGACCCGGAGAAAACCCACAAGGTTGGACAGGCGAACCCTGGGAATCGAAACCCCGCCAGTTGATTCAATGACAGGCGTTATGATACAGCGCACACATGCTAACCATTCGGCCATCCACCCCCCCCCCCCCCCCTGAAAGATTAATGGAAGAGAGTTGTTGAACCACAGCTTTAATAAATAACTCTTTCAACAAAAATGAGAATGAATAAGTTAATCCATTTACTTATCATGTATGTAATATATTATATTCAATGGACATTGGACAGGATATAAAAATCATCTTAGCATAATATACAATATATTGTCAAGACAAATAAATAATTTTACTAATTCATTACCCCTTTAGTCCGTCTTCATTTAACCCCCTGTCCCCTAAAAGCATGGGGTAATTGTGCCGCTGCTCTAAATTTATTGCTGACTGTCCTTTTAAATGTGCTGCTGTTCTTTACCGATTTTAACAATTGATATGTGTTCAAGCACTGGTTGCTTAGGTAAGAAGGAGGTCTTATCTTGCGCTCGTCTCTCCGGTTCATATGTGGAGACTTGAGTGCGGGTTCGGACAGATTGCTTCTATTCATACAAATCGTATGGACGAAGTGGCTGTATATAAAATAGTTATAGTAGAATGTTAAAACCCTATTTTTGAAACCATTTTTATATTTCTCCCTGCCATGGAGTCATGGACTACCCGAATCCAAATGAAAAAAAAACCGAGGACCTGTGTACACATGAACGTGCACATAAAAGATTCCTTGACAGTTGGAATTCGAGATATGGGAAGGCTGTAGTGCCACTGTCCGAGCAAACTTTCCCTAATAGCACACTGTATGGCGTATGGACGTCTTCATTAGCCCAGTCGGAGCAGAACAGTAGGACGTTAAATCCCATTTCATTTCAATCCATTTTGAACCCATCGAAACTACTGCTCCCTAGTCCGTTTGAATCACAGAACTAGACCACGATTATTAAATGTTCACAGCTATTCACATATACAACTCATTTTAACGCACCAGAGAGGGGGCAGCAGTTGTCAGCATTTCAAGTGCTAAAGGCTTACAATCAGATGTTTGGAAACAATTTATAGTACAAAAGTTTTGTGATTAGAGTATGATATCATGTTTTTAGCTTGAGCCACTGATGTAACGCCATCTTTGTTCCCGAACTCACACGGCCTTTATCATCTGTTTTTTGAAGTCTTTTAAATAAAAGTGACAGATCCAAGTCTGTTTCAATTTGTTGTTTATTATCATCAAGCACCAGTGCACTGTGAATAAAAACCAGACAGAATAAGTAAAATATATGAATGAGTCAGTATATGTAGATGTGACAAGATGAAGCCTAAGGCTCAATCACTATTTACCTATACGTTTGGCAGACCGAGGCCTAGGAGGGGCGGGGGTGGGGCCAATGGTTGATGCGTGTGCGTTGGATCAACTGGCGTGTTTTGATTTCTCACTTGTTTATTACAAGGAGTAGGGTGGCCCGTCCAACCTTGTGGGTTTGCTCCTTTTAAGAAATATGGGTGGAAGCAAAAGTTAACACCCCCTCCCCGGTACTAGAAAGTTAACACCCCCTTGGTGAGGTTTTGGTCTCCAGTAGTTATCAATGAATAATTGATAGATAGAGAGGCCGCCCTTAATATTCTTTAATTAACCATACATTATGCAAGAGCTAAATCTGCCTATTACGGATCTTTCCTAGTGAATGTTATGTAAATTATTAATTAAGACATTTATTCACAAAACAAGACCTTAATCAACTCTCGATGTCATCGGATTCCTCTGATTTCTAGTAGATTAGAAAGGTTTGGTAACTCAATGATTTGATTTAAAAATGAAGAAGCGAGGCTGAGACTCAAATGACCAGTACAGTAGTTAGATGAAAGCACACATCTTTATTCAAAATTACAACCATTGATAACTTTGCTTAGAATAGAGTCATTTGAATGAAATTTTCATTATATTCATTTTTCGTTATCTATTTTGGAAATATTACAGTGAGAGTGGCGAGCTCTCTATCTAAACATTACATAATGCCCCTTTAACGTCCAACACACACCTGGAAGGTACGGCCTCTATTGTACCTGAAATTGTAAACCTTGTGCCAGATATGTATGAAACAGTGATGGGATTTCAAAAATTTTCTTGTCGGACATATTCCCCCCCACCCGAAAATAAAGGGGCATAACTCTTATCATAATTTAAGCAGATGTTTTCAAAAGACAATTAAGAATCACGTATGTTTCAACAAAATATATTCAAATTCATACATAAAAAAAAAAAGGTGCACCTCGTTATCTTTCATGTTTAATTACCATACGGTATTCAAATTTATGACAATAATATTCCTACAAAATTACTTGACATCGTAATACCATAGAATGAAAGCGTGCCAACTACTGCCGATCCGTATGTGTTTCAAACTTCACCAAAATTACCGTATTTTTCGAATCATAAGTCGATACAATTTTTTCAGCAAAATCTGGCATTCGTCTTATACATCGTTTCGATTTATAAACGGAAGGTAAAAAAGTGACATCACAAAATTTATTTGGCAGTAAACCGTAGTAAATATTGCTCTAATACAACGAGCGAGTGACACCAACTGCCAAATAATTGCATTCGATGGTAGCACGCGCTGTCGTTTATGAAACATAGCAATAAAATGGAAAAATGACTAATCTCTGTCGCAGAAAAATGACTGATGCCAGAAGGTCTTATACCTGAGTAGTCAGTGACAGGTACATTATATTCAGAATTAACTCAACAACAATTGAAAACAATATGTACCTGACACTTTGACGTATATTTTCAGGTATCTTACCTGATTGTTTCTGGTAGATAGGGAGATATCTTACGGGACAGTTTCAATTGTATTTGGATGAGTTGTCTATCCCACAATTTCAGGCATATATATACATATAGAGAGAGAGAAATGGGGTTTAACGTCCACTCGACACAAACTAGGTCATTTCGGGACTAACATATGGTGTGCAAGTGGGAGGAAACCGGAGTACCCGGAGAAAACCCACGAGGTTGGACAGGCTACCCTACTCCTTGCCGGGGATTTGAAACCAGGATTTGATACAACCGGGGATTTGAAACCACGCTCGTTGACGCACGTTAACCATTCGGCCATCCACCCCCCCCCCCTTCAGGTATATAAAAAGATAATTACCCAAATGTTCAGGTATATATGGTGGAATCTTACCTGATAGTTCCAGGTATAGTTCCCGGTATTTTTATTTCTGTAGTGGTGTCCTCTCTGGATAAATCAATCACTTCAACTATTTCTTTATCCAGCCAAACGCAGGCATCAGTTTCATTAGCATCCATTTTGATTTGTGTATTTAATTCCGTTGAGGTTTGATTACGAAGCTTTCCATACATGTAACAAACAACATGGTGTCTTCTAGGTAATCCTATCTCTAACTTGGCTGGAAAACACGACTGTAAACAGAGAGAGAAATGGGGTTTAACGTCCACACGACACAAACTAAGTCATTTCAGGACTAACATATGGTTTAATTTTATTTCATTTCAATGATAGGGGTTAAACCCCATTTCTCTTACCTGTTATGTAATCAACTTCCATAATATTTGAGTTTACAAGGTATTAAATATAAGGATGAGAGATCCTAAACCTTTATCATGCACATTGAGGATATCCTTTTCCAAATGTTGTACAAATATTCATAACTGTTTTCCATTGATGTGCATATAACTGACCCCTTGGTAGGAATTCAATTTAAGATAGTCTGCTATCTGGGAAACATTTCTCCCATAGAACTCTTCATGGAGAATGCCCATCTTTATTCATTTTATTTCAGCACCTCTCCCCACCACCACCACACCCACGAAATATTAAAACATTATTTCTTTATTTACCTCCCACAGTGTTAATATCTTTAACGGTTGTTGCATAAATTGATCAGGCTCTAGATGTAAACCCACCTCTTCTTCCAATTCCCTAAGTCCTGCTTCAACAAGCTACAAAATATACAGTTACATTTTCATTCCATCATACCTTTTACATATTGTACAAAATTTAACCATTTTTGATCGAGATTCCTTTTAGAGATTCAACTTTTACAGTATTTTAGTTTGCCAGGGATTCCTCCCATCAGGATCAGGGAATTCTTCCCCCCAGGATCAGGGAATTCCTCCCACCAGGATCAGGGGATTCCGCACACCACAATCATAGATTTCTCCCACTGCGATCAGGGGATTCCTCACATCACAATCAGAGGATTCCTCCCACTGCGATCAGGGGATTCCTCCCACTCTGATCAGGGGATTCCTCACACCACAATCAGGGATTCCTTACACCACATTGAGGGGATCCCTCCCACCGTGATCAGATGATCCCCGACACCACAATCAAGGGATTGTTACAATTGACCCTTCCCTTTTTTTATCATAAAGATTTTGATGAATTCTGAGAATTCTGTAAAAAGGACAAGGTATAAAAGTAAAAGTTTGAATGAATCAAGGATGAATAAAACACACAATTTACTTACTGATTCATTTTCTTCTACATGTCCACCTAAAATATACAGAAATATCCTAAAGTATACAGAAATATACAGAAATATCCTAAAATATACAGAAATATCCTAAAATGTACAGAAATATCCTAAAATATACAGAAATATCCTAAAATATACAGAAATATCCTAAAATATACAGAAATATTGAATTACACCTATACACTTATATAGTCTTTGAAATATTCATCATAATGTACAGAAATATCCTAAAATATACAGAAATATCCTAAAATATACAGAAATATTGAATTACACGTATATAGTCTTTGAAATATTCATCATAATGTTAGTGTCAGTGCTGAAAATATAAAATATAAGATTCCTGCTCTTATTATTAGCATTGCTTCAGTAAGATAATTACCTTGTGATTGTTGTTATTTTGTTGAAAATCCTTTAGCCTTTTGATTCTATTTGTTATTTTCTGTTATTTTCTGTTATTTTCATCCATGTAAATGATTTCACTAGGAATTTCATATACACTGACCTCAAGTTTACTAAATGTCATTGTGCTTGATAACGATAAGAAGATAATTGTCGAAACCTCTGTAATGTGTTTCCCGATCGTTAAATGCCACTTAAAGACTAAGTATTAATATCATTATTAATTTATAAAAATACAATCATCTTTGATCTATTGTAATTAAAGGGCATATGACTCTATTCTTAATATCAAATATTTTGGGAAATATTGGCTTATCTCCTTTAATTAATAAAAAGTTCAATCGGGTCTAATCTGAGCAGAATTTCGAATCAGAGTTTTTCGTGTTCAAAAGCTTTGACAAATTTTTTTTTTTTTACCTCTGCTTAAGCTAAACAGAAAATATTCTGCTCCTGACTTGGCTACTGGAGATACTTATAGCTCTATACAGGGAAATTTTGTATGGATACTGGTGCTATGGCCTACTCTTATATCGAATCTCAACTGTCTAAGGATCTTTTACGTACACACCAATGTGTACACAGGACCCAGGTTTTTTCGTCGACTATACGCTGTCCCTTGCCTATGTTCTACACCTCAAACAAGGAGGAACCACGGCAACAAACCCTGATTAACTTTCTCGACCAAGGCAGGGATCGAACGCTGGGCTTCTATGTTAGCAAGTGAATGTTTTACTCACCGAGCCACCATGGCTCTGTCCATCCGAACAGCTAGATAGTGTAATAATAGAAAGAGAGAGAGAGAAATGGGGTTTAATGTCCACTCCACACAAACTAGGTCGTTTCGGGACTAACATATGGTTTAATTTTATTTCAATAATTCGCTTGCGTGTAGGGGTCTTTAGCAGTGGGAGGAAACCAGAATACCTGGAGAAAACCCACAAGGTTGGACAGACGACCCTTCTCCTTGCCACGTACAACCGGGAATTTGAAACCATGCCAGTTGACTCAATGTCAGGCGGTATGATACAGCACGCGCACGCTAACCATTCGGCCAACCGACCCCCGTAATAATAGAAATAATAGAAACAATTGTAAGAAACAGACCTGGTGGTACCCATATACTAGGAAATGTACGAAGATGTGACGCTCTTCTTGACAGTAAAACTTTATCATCGCTTGATTCCACTAATACCGACACACCCACATTAATTCCTCGTTCCATTGTCTCTTCCGCTATTTCCGAAACTTGGTTCGTAGATAAATGATAAAAAGGACAAAATGGCGGATGCTTTGAAAGAAAAAAAAAAGATATGATGCAAATTAAACAATTATAGGCTACAAAATCTATTCCCACAGCAGCTCAGTTGTCGAAGCAACTTGGAACTTGGAACAGGTTAATTCTGATGATGTCTGTGAATTACTCAGTTAGTTGTTATTCTTAATCAGGAGGTTGGATGGCCGTGTGGTTAGCACTTGCATGTTGTATCATAAGGTCTGTCATTGAGTCAACTGGCGTGGATTTGATTGCATGTGTCAAGGAGTAGGGTCACCTGTTTTCTCCGGGTCCTCCAGTTTCCTCCAATTGCCAAAGACCCTTATGTGCAAGCGAATTATTGAAATAAAATTAAATCACACGTTAGTCCCGAAATGACCTAGTTTGTGTTGATGGGTTATTAAACCCCATTTCTCTCTTTCTCTTTAGAAATGAAATGAAATGGGGTTTAACGTCTTACTGTTCTGCTCCTAACCTGAGCTAATGAAGACGGGCATATGCCATGTACAGTATGTTATGAGCGAAATTTTGCCCGGGCAGCGGAGCTTAGGCCTACTCTTATATCAAATTCCAACTGCCAAGGGATCTTTTACATGCAAGCTAATGTGTACACTGGAGCTTGGTTTTTCATCCTATTCGAACGACTAGACAGCTGTACTTATCAGGCCCTCCATCCTGCATCACTGACAAGAGGAAACCATGCCGGAAAATCCGGATGAACATTCTCAGCCAATGCAGGGATCGAACACCCGACCTCCAGACTAGCGAGCCAGTATTTTAACCACTGTGATCCACTCTCTCTTTAGAATTTGAGAAGACAAATATTATTATGTATCAAAATAACCTACATAAAATTGAGCCCATTGTGCTGTTGCCGTCTGCTTGCTGTCCGATAAAATTAGTTTATTATCAATAAGTTCAACAGATATCTCCATCTTGTTTCCTCCAGTCTTAACGAAATAATCTATAATACACTGAAAAAACACAGGACAATCTCATTAAAAAACAGAATCTTTTCCATTTCATTTGTTTATAGTTCAAAATTTTGTTTTGTCTTTACCACACTAGGATCTGGAAGAGATGTTATATAAATAACATTTTTTAGCATGGTTTCCAGGCCTGGAAATAACAGTTATAGATGTACCTGACAAAATGTCAGGCACTAATGAAATAGTAACTGACATTTTCAACTTAGTGCTGGACATGTATTAATAATATCAATAAAAAGACAATATCAGTGCCGGACAAAAATGACAGGCACCAGAGGTTTTGTGTCTGACAAAGCCTGAATCTGTCCCTGCATTGGCCGAGAAGTTCATCTCGCTTTTTCCGGCTTGGTTTCCTTTTGTCAGCGATGCAGAACGGAGGGCCTGACAAGGACTGCTGTCTAGTCGTTCGGAGGTCCCGTGTACACATTGGCGTGCACGTAAAAGATCCCTTGGCAGTTGGAATTCTATATAAGAGTATGCTATGGCGCGGCTGCCTGGGCAAAATTTCCCTTTTAGCACACTGTTTGGTGAATGCCCGTCTTCCATTAGCCCAGGTTAGGTGCAGAAGAGTAGGACGTTAAACCCCATTTCATTTCATTTCATTTTTTCAAGAGGAGCTAGTTGCAGACAGACAGCCTAAGTTTAGTATGTAGATTCCTTTATCCATTGGATTAAAACATCTAGTTAAAGATGTATTCCCTGAATCAAAACATCTAGTTAAAGCTGTATTCCCTGAATTAAAACATCTAGTTATTGCAGTATTCCCTGAATAATGGAATGGGGTTCAATATCTTGTTAACTTGTGATAGAGTTGGGAGAATTTTGCCTAGCAGCAACGTTTCAGACTACTCATCTTAAAATTTCAATATCCAAAGATTTTCTTATGTGGACCTTGGTTTTTCATCTCATATGAAGTCCTCAATTCCCAAAAGAGCGTTAACTCCCATTTTTTAGCGAACTGGAATGTATCTTATTATGTGAGGTGGACACGGTTTTCTTGCGTTGAGGTGCACACGTTTTCTTTTGCGTTGAGGTGCACACGGTTTTGTTGTGGTGAGGTGGACACGGTTTCTTGCAGTTAGGTGCACACGGTTTTCTTGCCGTGTTCTGACTATTGTTATTGTCTTACCAACCTGTGTAAACCTTGCAGCTGACAAATTTCCACATTTTTCAAAATAGACCAGAATATTCCTCCCTGTTGAAGCCATTGTAAACCCTCACTGCAAAATATAACCAATCAATCTCAGAAATAATTCATTGTGTTAGGCGTCTGGATGTTCAGGAATGAAGGCCCGTATTCTCGAAAGTGGATTAGTGCTAATCATAGATTTAAACTCCGACTTTTCGACCAGACATATTCTGAAAGGCTGATTAAATTTTAAGCTAAGATTTTTATAAACTTTGATTAGCCTAATCATTGAGTTAATCATTTTTCGAGAATACCATAAAATGTGGTATTCTCGAATGTTGACTTGTACTTAACCACTGACTAAATCACCCCAATATTTAGTCATCTCAGGGGGGTAGTTTAAGGAAAGATTAAGTGCATGTATATGCAATTATACTGTATTGAATATTATAGAAATTATTATTTTTCATTGAATTCAGACACATTGCACTTATATTTCGCCTCAAAAGTAACAAATTTACATTCATAGTAAATTCTGTTGAAAATTTTTTTTATATATATATATTAAACATTCTCTATAAAATAAAATATAATTATGTGCACTTTAGTCAAAATGAATAAACTACAAAATACAAATAATTTTTAGAAGTGTCAAAGAACATTTTAACAAAAGGAATTGTAAAGAGCGGAACAAATCAACCTCTTGGCACAAAAGGGAACCCACAGCAGCTAAATCGTCCGGGCAGTCGACAAGGGTTGTCAATTTTTTTCTTTTGTCAGTAATGAAAACATTTACGAATCTAAAATCTGAGTACGATTAACAACCTATTAAGTAATTATCAGAAATCAATAGAATTTGTTTGGTTTCTAGTTCTGCCCTCAGCGAACATTTACTATACAAAACGTAATAGGCCTCCTCCTCTCAGTTAGTTAAACACTGTGTATAAATTTCAAGTCAATCGGATATTAACTTTAGGGCATCTTGGAGGTAGCGAATTATTGAAATAAAAAGTTAAACCATATGTTAGTTTGTGTCGAGTGGACGTTAAACCCCATTTCTCTCTCTCTCAAAGTGATCAAGGGCCATAACTCTGGAAATCAATAGGCTTACTCATCTCAAGACCTTAGACATTGTGTATAAAACTAAAGTCAATCGGATACCAACTTTAGCCTCTACAGCGCTCACAAGATTTTTCAAAGTGATCAAGGGCCATTACGCTGGTAGTAATTATCGGAAATCGTTGGAAATCGGATACTTTCTCATGACCCTAAACACTGTATATAAATCTAAAGTGAATCCAATACTAACTTTAGCCTCTAGCGCGTACCACAAGATTTTTGAAAGTGATCAAGGGCACTACCACTGGCAGTAATTATCATCGGATATCACTGGAAATCAATAGGAATCTTCCTCTCATAACTTTCCACACTGTGTATAAAATTAAAGTCAATCAGATATTAACTTTAGCTTCTAGACCGTCCACAAAAATTTTCAAAGTGATCAAGGGCCATAATTATCGTAAATCGTTGGAAATCAACAGGCTTCCTCATTTCTTGACCTTAGACATTGTGTATAAATCTAAAGTCAATCAAATACTAACTGTAGCCTCTACTGCGTCCATAAGATTTTCAAAAGTGATCAAGGGCCATAATGCTGACAGTATTATCGACAATCGTTAAAAATCAATAGAATTCCTCATCTCGTGACCCTAAACACTGTGTATAAATCTAAAATCAATCGGATATTAACTTTAACCTCCAGGTTATCCACAAGATTTTTCAAAGTGATCAAGGGCAATAACTCTAGTAGTAAAGATCAGCAATCAATAGACCCCCTCCGTCTCCTGGCCTTAAACACTCTGTACAAATTTAGAGTCAATCGGATATAAACTTTGGCATCTAGAGCGTCCACAAGATTTTTCAAAGTGATCAAGGGCCATAACTCGGGAGGTAATTATCGGAAATTGTTGAAAATCAATAAGCTTTTGTATCGCATGACCTTAAAAATGTGTATGAATTTCAAGCCTACTACCGAATACATGAAAGAATCAATAGAAATATCGAAGCATAGTATACAAACGTTTCTTTTCATTTAGCATAATCTTTATGATTTCTTTTTCAAGGTGTCCACAAAGGCTTTCTTTTTGTCAATAAAGTTTTTTTTATTACAATCTTAATTTTAGCTGTTCAAGCTATGTTTCATGTTTTCGATGTAAGAGATTTAAGAAACGAAATACAGTTGTGTTCTTTGAAACTTGAAGAATGTAAATCAACATTTCACATTTTTGTACGATAATTAATGTTGCTAAATGAGATTTTATAGGTTTGGCACTCAGTTCAACAGTTGTATATAAAATCAATGCATATTTCTTGTGTCTCAATAGATCAAACAACTCGTAAAACTTTGTTATAAATCATAATTACATTGTAATGTTCCAAATTGGCCCATATACGAAAACATAACCCATCAAAATCCCACTACAATTTGGGAAAGTGTAGTATTAAAAGTGGATAAATAAATAAAGAATACACATATAGCAGGTTTATACAAAATAGACAAATAGTGATAATTTCGGATTTTAATAGAAAAGAGGGGGCATAAAATTAATCTGTTCTTGTGCTTCTGTTGCATCAGGAGAACAAATGTGACTTTGCTATTAGCAAAGGAAATTAATATTTCGATTACTAAAAGACAGTCACGGTTGTGCAAGATGAAGAGCCTTGCAAGGGACAAGGTGGAGTCGTTTGGATCTGATAACAAACTTAGTACTGTGTACACATTGGGCCGCACGTAAAATAACCCTTGACAGTTAAAATTTTGTATAACTGTGAGTCGTGGTGCCGGTCCCCAGGCAAAATTGCTCTCATAGCACACTGTATGACGTAGGTCTGTCTCCCTTAGCTCAGCTGGAGCTCAACAGTAACTTTCGTTTTATTTCATTTCGAATACTAAATATATGTGAACTCTATTTTACTTGACTTTCTTTTTCACACATTTTATTTCTTTCCTGCCAACCTATATGAGCCCCGTTGACTTTTCTGACCCTAACAATTGTTTCACATACTCTAGGATGGGAAAAACTGTTCTAAAACATGTACTTTTCTAATCTACTTCCTGTAATTGGGCCCCTTTATCAATGATAAAAGCCTTTTTAATCACTGATTATATTCAATCATTGATTAAAGGTTTAATTATAATCAAAGTTTAAACCTTGAATTTTAATCGTTGATTAGAAAAAATTATAGTCAACGATTAGCTAATCTGACTTTTGAGAATACCAAACTTAGTCAACCACTAATCTCTAACTAGCTAGTTACAGATTAGACCTAATCACAGATTATTTTAAACACTGTTCGAAAATACGGGCCTCAGGAATTACAATGCCTGAAAATCAGGAATTAAGGAATGAAAATTCCTGAAAATAACGAATCGAATGTCAAAAAATATTTTGGTACTAACATATGGTTCATTCTTATTTCATTAATTCACTTGCGCGAGGGGTCTTTAGTAGTGGGAGGTAAATTGGAGGACCGGGAGAAAAACCCACAAGGATTGATCTACAACCCAAGGGGAATTGAAACATCCTGCCAATTAAATGAAAATGTGTCTAGTTGTTTTTATGGTCACATATAAAATAAGAACCAATGACAGTTGGAACTTGATTGATAGCCCTGCAACAATCCAGGGAAAAATAACACTCATAGCGAGTGTTGTAATTTTGGCCTGTATACTACAGGTGTCCGTCAGGATAACCAGGACTACTTCCACCTTTACACAGAGTCCTGTTCTACCAGCGGGATTTAACCTATATATATATTACTGTTTTGCCGTGGCTACGGGGCAGATTATGTTTTAGACTTCAAATAGGTAACATTGTTATTGATTGCGGGCACCTTGGAACACCAAGTGGGACTTCAATAGAAATAACCTCGAACACTGTAGCACTCTGTATGGCATATATGCCCTAATTCATTAGACACCGAGAAATAAGACAGTAACACGATTTCATTTCATATCATTTCAGAAGAAGTTAACAACACCTGTACACACATCTCTCAGAAATGCATGTCAAATCCTAAAATACAGTTATTAGAATTTAGACCTGTCTGAATCCATGTGGTACAGTTCACATGTGAAATGTAGGTACAGAAAACAGATTAATGACTCTCTTGGGTGAATTAATAAATTCGAATAAATAAATTTTATACAAGGATGATTTCTATAATTACCTGGTACATACAAGACTCTGTCAGCAATCTTTCTATTATTATACTGTTGTAATGTTGTCAACAACGACCGACACGAACCTTCACAAGATGCTCTTCTGTTAACTGTAGTTATCTCCCTGGAATAGGATTAAACCCACCCAATTAAAACGGTGTACACGTTTCACGTTCAGAAAATATCCCATGGTATCTTGTTTTTGAACTTTTAACACTGATGTCATGGTAACCCATTTAAAGGATCTAAGTCATTTGTTTATTAGGAAAGCCTTAAAATACATAAAATCTATACACAAATCTACTTTGTTAAAGGGTAATCCCATGAATCCAATATTTCACTAGTGTCATTTATTGAGAAATTGGCAAATATCAGAGGCGGATACAGCGGGGGGCGTGAAGGGCGCCCCCCCCACCCTAATTTTCGACAGTGTCTTTCTTTACTGCTGAAGGTGCCTTTTTTCAGACCCAAATACGTCCGTTCCGAACGTTTACAGACGAAAATATCAGCCTAACAGCTCTTGGAATGGCTACAGATGCAAGGAAATGACGGATAATTGTCTTGCCACACACCCCCCCCTCGCAGCCGCGTGCCCCCCTCTCCCCGGTAAGTGCCCTCATTTTGCGTTGCGCCCCCCCCCCTTTTCAAAATTCCTAGATCCGCCCCCCCACTTAACAATATGATGTTAATTTTACGTTAAGTTTACGTAAAAATGGTCAGTCAGTTTACCATCATTTTGCTCATCTTTTTAACGATAAATTTACGTTAGGAAATGACGTTAATCTAACGTAAACTTTACGTCATTTTTACGTCATCTTTACGTCATTTTCTGATGTAAATCTAACGTAAAGTTTACGTCATTTTCTGACGTAAATCTAACGTAAATTTTGCGTAAACTTTACGTCACTTACGTTAGATTTACGTCAGAAAATGACGTAAATATGACATAAATATGACGTAAAATTTACGCTAAATTTACGTCATTTCCTGACGTTAAATTGGCGTTAAAAGGATGAGCAAAATGATGAAAATCTAACCGACCATTATAACGTAAATCTAACATTAAATAAACATCATTTTCGGATGCAATTCTAACGTCAAATCTATTATTTGCGTTTGTAAACATGACATTCAGTCAACCAATAACCAAAAGTTCTTTAACCATAGGAAGGGCTGGATGGTAATGTGATCTAATGAATGCACTTTAGATCATAAGGTCTGTCCGTGATATCTAGTGGACTGGTTTCGATACTAGACGTGAACAGGGAATTTCTCTGGGTCCTCCAATTACAAAAGACTCCTAGCGCAACCAAAGTATTGAGAGAGAGAGAGAAATGGGGTTTAACATCCACTCGACAGAAACCAGGTCATTTCGGGTCTAAAATATGGTTTAATTTTATTTCAATTATTCGCTGGCATGTAGGGGTCTCAATAACAGGCCTTATGATACAGCATGCATGTGCTAACCATTCAGCCATCCCCTCCCTCCTCAAATTATTTAACTTGTATTGAATTGCAGGTGAGTCCCAAAGTCTGTCTATTGTACGTTAAAAACCATTTTTCTCTCTAAGCAGTGCATTATAAGATCAGTCATTGAATCAGGTGGCATGGTTTCGATTGCTAAGTAGATTTTCTCCAGGTCATCCAGTGTTATCCCACTGCTAAAGGCCCCTAAATGACCTAGTGTGAGTCGAGTGGATGTTAAACCCAATTTCTCTCTAAAAGTAATTGTAACCAAACGTAAAAAACTACACACTTTACATAATTATATAACAAAATACGCTACAAGTATCTATACTTTATTTAAAAGATAAATATATAATGTAATAAAGTACAAAACAGGCATTTAAATTGTCACAGTTTATCCACAGCACCAAATTAGTGACAATTTAGGAAACAGCTCTATGAGAAAAAGATCTGTATAGCACTTTGAAAATGTGGAAATATGGCCACAGTCTGTCGCATATTTGGAAGGAAAACTGTGACATTGATCAAATTTGATAAAAGAAAAACTATAGCCTATCACCTTTGCATAAGGTTTTCAAACTAACTTTGGAAAGGAAATTTGTGGAATACTGAATATTGAAACACGTCTGAAAAAATGAAATGGGATTTAGCGTCCTACTGTTCTACTTCAAACTGGGCTAATGAAGACGGGCATTATCATATAGTGCGCTATGGGGAAAATTTTGCACAGGCAACGGCGCTTCGGTCTGCTCCAAATGCCAAGCGAATTTTTGCGTGCATGCTGACTTTGGTTTTTCATCCCATCTGAAGGACTAGACAGCCTGTCCTTATCAGTCCCTGCATAACTGACAAGGGGGAAAGCACGCCGGAAAATCTGGATGAACTTTCTCGGCCAATGCAGGGATCTACACCAGACCTCCAGTCTAGCGAGCCAGCATCTTACCCACTCAGCCACCGTGATCTCCGAAATGAAAAAAACTATAAAGCAGTATTCACATGTTTTGCGGTAAGGGGGGGCGGGAGAGATATGTTTTTAATAAAGAAATAAACAAGCTAAGAAATGTCGACAAATACCTTCATCCATATATAACTCGATGTGGAGTACAAGACGAAGACCCAATTTCAGCGAAAAGGGATATAGACTTATGCCCCAATGAATATAGTAATCCTAAACGAGAAAGTTGCAAAAAGCTGAATATTATTTGCTGCAGTAGATTTTCAACTCACTGATACAAATCAGTTTAAGCCAAAGAGCTGTTACATGTATATAAGACTGACAGGATATCTGCTTGAGGCAAACTATTCATAAACAATTGACTGTCACAAGATCAGACGGAAAATATTTTAGGCTTACTGCTTGTAAAGTAAAGCTTTTGGCCTACATTCTGGTGTATTTTGTGCTACCATAGATAAATATAATATATTGGTTCGGTACATATAATATATTGGTTCGGTACATGATTAAAAAGTCTTTATTTCTTTGACATCTGGACAGTTTCGTAGCTGAGTGCTCTGATAAATGTGCTTTCGACCATGAAGACGGTTAATACTGCTCTGATAAATGTGCTTTCGACCATGAAGACGGTTAATACTGTTATTGAGTTCAATGCATGGTTTCAATCCCAAGTTGGTATGATAAGCAGTGATGTCATCTAGCTTCCATATATAAAGCCCTTATCAACCTTCTTATATCTTCCTCGACATGACTTCCACCAATGATGCTCAAATTTTCCTTACATATATATATAGGATCTCTAAAAATAACAAAAAACAAAATAAAAGCAACTTTTATACTCCAAAATAAAAATGAAATTAGGTTTAAGGAATTCCTTTCTCACATTCCGACTAATTTACGCTAAATACATAGATCAGTGATTAATTTTAATTGTTCGATTATCTGGCTTCTTTACTTACTTAAATGTGTAAATACAACTTACAGAAATCAGTTCATTTTACAGTTTGTCGAAAAAATAGAAACAAAATATTATGTTGATTAATCGTAAACTTCTACTTGAAAATAGTATTGGATTGTTAAAAAAAATTCGTCAGATGTTGTGACAAATGATTCCTTTCGAAAAATAATAAAGAATTACGGTGAAAAAATATAAAATAGGGATACAGCAGAAATATATAGCTGTGGTCACTGAGTCACTGTGGTGTGGTCGTGGAAGTTCTTTTCACATCCCTGAATTTGTAAGCTCAGTAATACATCAGCAGTTGGGGATATAAGAAAAAACTTACTTTCAAATCCAATCACTCATTTATCTGGTATATTCTACTTTTCTAGTTCTCTGTTTGTGTAATCCAAGAACTGTATATTGTACATTTATCATGCAATTTAGGAAAAAAATCCATTCCGCGCGCCATCTTGCATTCCCAGGATACCTAGCTTCCTGGTTCATGCTGTGTTGAGAAAAAATGCGTATAGATATAAAAGAATAAAAAAATTATTTAATAATGATTGTTTAATCAGTGTGGACAGCATACGGAAAACGACAACAAAAATAGACCAGCAAATATTGAAATACGTTAATAGATATTACATTTAATAATTTAGAGTAATTTATCTTGACCTTGACCCCTGACCCAAAATGGCGCCAGATACGTATGTTTCTTATGTGACCATCAACTGTTCGTTCGTTCGTTTCTGGAGTTTACAAAATCAACTGTACGCACTTCAATACCTTATATGTAGGCTAAACTATTTTAGGTATATGAATAGTAAAATTGAAGAAATTATTATTTGATTTCGAGGCCTTATTTTAAGCATGTGCATGATATAAATAATACGCCATACGAATGGATGTAGCTATTATTATAGTTAGTTATTTTGTTGATGTTTAATGAAATAGATCGACAACAGTCGTTTTATTGAGTTGTATCAAATTCAATAATCCCGATTTTTAAACCAATATTTCGATTGCGAATATATAAGTCTCTACTTTTAAGTTGTTGGAATTTGTTAATTTTTACTTTCTCAGTGTTAAATTTATGTAGGTCAAACTACACCATATTCGTTTGACACCTTTCAAACGTGTGATAGAATCTACTAATAATACTATATAACACTTAATTAAATATATTTTTGTGGTAACAGAGCTAATTATTTCTTATATTTTGAAAAAATAAAATTATCAAGAAAAGGCAAAAACGGCGCTCGTCACTGAAAATAAACATATTTTCTCATAGAATGACCCCTATATCAATTAAAGGAAATAAATTATATAGCCCAAATTTGAAAATTACAATAAATAGTTAAATGGTTGGAAGGGTATTTCCTGAAAATTTCATGACTATGTCTTCAAAGGTTGCTGAGAAATTATCTTCGGTCACCTTTTTGGCTAATTTTTTAAAAAAGTGTATACGGACATTGATCAATTTTGTGCCTTAAAAGTGCAATAACTTTCTTATTTCTTTATTGATTTTCAAAATTTTTTGGGTTTCTTAAATGTGAGAGGAATTGAAAAACTAGTAAATATTCAATTTTAGTCAGATTCAAAAATTTAAAAAAAGCTTTTGCATTAATTGCTACATCTTGTTGAACACATTGAGACAGTAAATTTAATATTCAAATAAGCTTCAAGTTAAGAACATTTATTGCTGAATGTTATTATAACGTACACAGCATATATGGACGGGACTTCGGTATTTCGTCAGATCTGAACGCCCGGGCGGTTCTGCACCACTACCGAGATGAAGCCAGCCATGAAAATCACTAAAACCTTGATCGGCCAACACATACCTATATGAACGTAACTAAAATTGTTGAGATATACTGATGTGTTTGCTTCTAGCTATGACTGGATTTTTAAAATTAGCTTCACCTAACAAACCATTCAGCACAGGGAGATCCATCTACTTCCTTCCTAGAGAATATATCTCTGCCCTAAATGCCCGCCATACTCCGTTTTACATCTGTCATACACACATTTTCAGTTTTATTAAATGGAAGCAGAATAAATACTCAACAAATAAAATGAAATGAAATGTTGTTTTATTGCACATCAGCTCCAACCGGGCTATATTGCGCCAAACATAAGGCGAATTTAACGAGACAAAAAATACTCAAAGTTTTAGACTAAAACCGTTGATTTAGGACTTAAAACGTCCGTCAACTAGCTTAGTGTCTATTCTCAAGCGGGACTGACTAATGAAATGAAGTGGGGTTTAACGTCCTACTGTTCTGCTCCTAAACTGGTCTAATGACGACAGGCATACGCCATACAGTGTGCTATGAGGGACATTTTGCCCAGGCAACAGGGCTACGGCCTACTCTTATATCAAATTCCAACTACCAAGGGATCTTTTACGTGAACGTCAATTGTTCACAGGACCTCGGTTTTTTGTACCATCCAAACGACTACACAGCTTCACTAACATGTGGTAACCATGCCAGAAAATTACCTGCACGCCAATTTTTCATGGGACTTCATCCGAACAACTAGACAGCTGTCCATGTCAGGCCCTCCATCCTGCATCACTGACAAGGGGGAACCACATTCGAAAATCAGTGGGTAAAACATTGGCTCACTAAACTTGAGGTTGGGTGTTCAATCCCTGCATTGGCGGAGATCGTTCATCAGTGATGCAGGACAGAGGGCCTGAAAAGTGACAATGTTTAGTTGTTCGGAATGGATGAAAAACCAAGGTCCTGTGTACACTTTGCCATGCACGTAGGCCGTAGTGCAGCAAGCCGGGCAGTTTTTCCATCATAGCACACTGTATGGTGTACATCCTTTAATTAGCCCAGTCAGAGCAGAACAGTAGGACATTTAACTCCATTTCATTTCATTTCTTATATCAAATTCCAACTGCCACAGATCTTTTACATGCACATAAATTGTTCACAGGACCTTGATTTTTTGTACCATCTAAATGTGCTATGACGGAAATTTTGTCCGGGCAGCGGCGCTACAGCTTATTCTTATATCGAATTCCAACTGACAAGGGATCTTTCACGTGCAGCCCAATGTGTACACAGAACTTCGGTTTTTCGTAACAATCTGAATGACTAGACAACCGCCCTTGTCAGGCCTTCTGTTCTGCATCACTGACAAGGGGAAACCAGACCGGAAAATCCAAATGAATTTTCTCGGCCAATGCAGGGATCGAACACCCAATCTCCAGACTAGCGTGCCAGCGCCTTACCCACTTAGCCACGTGATCCCCCGTCTATAAATAGTCTACATGTTGCAGTTAGGAACAGTTTTTGTTCCTTCTCGGTATGATCCACCTTAGGGTTGTACCTATTTATTTTTTGTGGGTTTTTTGTCAACGGGCTGCAATTCTGAATGGATCATTTTGGAACTTGGTATATTTATTCCTTATGCCGTAAGGATATTAACAACTATCAATTTTGTTGCATGGCTTGACCCCCGGGGCTGGTGCCACACTCACTTTTTTTAGTTGATATTATACAGGTTACAATTATAAACAGATTTTGTTCAATTTGCCCAAAAGAATGTTTAAAATTTAGAATTTGGTATTTTAATTGTTAGTATCCTGACATTTTAAAACTGATATTTGTTCTACGTTAGACAACAAATATTAGGTTTATGTTAGATTCACGTTAGAAAACTAATGTTACATTAACGTTAGACAACTAACGTTATATTAACGTTAGACAACTAACGTTATATTAACGTTAGAAAAATAACGTTATATTAACGTTAGAAAATTAACGTTACATTTACGTCAGAAAACTAACCATAAACTAACGGTTAGAAACCTGACGTAAAATTTATGTTAGATTAACGTTAGAATTATCACCAATAACGCATATATAATTATTTTGTCTGAATTTCGACTATTAATCAATTGTTAGAATGTGCACACACTGGTATGGTTATTTAATCAAGAAGAATTCTTACGAAAAAAATTGGTAAGAAAACCGTCATAAAATTTACGTTAGATTTACGTCATTTTCTAACGTAAAAGTAACCATAACCATTATGACGTAAAAGTAACGTCAATTTAACCGTAAAATTTTACGGTTATTGGACGCTAACCAAAATCTAACCATAATGACGTAAAAGTAACGTAAATCTAACCATCCATGTTTAGTGGGCCTGAATATAATATAACATTTTCAAGTTGGAACATCAACGCTAGGCTCTTTCCAAACTGAGAAGTTATACTGACCACGCATCCCAGAGGAGGTATGGTCTGTCTCGTGCATCACACGCGTCCCAGAGGAAGCAATAGAGACTTTTGGCAAGTGTAAATTTCTGGTCCGTATCGCGTATCCGTGTCGATTTTGTGTGTGACGTCAGCAATGTGTGTGTATTTCTCATACGTGATACTGCACAAATACTCCCCACAAAACGATATCATAGCCATTTGATTCCAATATTTACATTATTTTTCTTCGTTGACGTTTGTCCTCAACTCCATGCGCTGACGTCATACAAAATCAATCCGCAGTGACTAGATCACTGAATCAAGTGCCAAAGATATTTTAAGATTTTTCTCTGCCATTCCATTTTCCTCCTTTTGCATGGTAAATTTTGTTAACTCTTGGGTGTAGAATCGAAGAAGAGGGTTTGAATATACTCTTTCTGCCAGGTTTTGGTGAATATTCGTGATTTTGAGGCGGAAGTATACAAGACTGGTTAGGTTTTTGTATGACGTCAGCGCATGGAGTTGAGGACAAACGTCAACGAAGGAAAATAATGTAAATATTGGATTCAAATGGCTATGATATCGTTTTGAGGGGAGTATTTGTGCAAATCAAAACGGCTAAATTGAAGAAAAATCATATCTGAGTGAATTGGCAGAGGTTAGATTGCCTGACATTACGAATTGTGGAACAAAAACGTGCCGAAGCGAAAGCAGGTAAAATCGTGGCTCCGACAGGCATTGCACTCCTGTTCTTTTTTATTATATATTGTCTAGTTCGGTATGGTATGCATATATATACAGATAGAAGGTCAGATTCCTGTGGTAAAATCATTAAATTGAAGTTTATAATATTTCATACTTGCATCTAAATGTAAATCACGTTTCAATTGGGAACCCTAGACAGATGAATCTTGAAATCTAGTAGGTGGAATGGATTCTTCTGCTTCACAACAAACGAGTGCGAATGTCTTGTATGACCACAATTCGGATTCGTATATATTGGGTTCTAGAGAGAAAATCTCTATAACGATTATTGTCTGTGAAACCCGCTGATAGTTTATAGTTTGGGTTTCTATTGATGGATGTGACACCGTCTTATGTAAATGTTTTTATTAATGTAGTCGAGCGGTAGAGAGTGGGGTTATCGAATAGTATTTTGCGTCGTATTTTAACGAATGTACTAACTAGTGGGGTAGTATAGTTGAGAATTACTGGCTTTCCACTGACCCGGAAGTTGCTTAATGTAGTCGAGCGGTAGAGAGTGGGGTTATCGAATAGTATTTTGCGTCGTATTTTAACGAATGTACTAACTAGTGGGGTAGTATAGTTGAGAATTACTGGCTTTCCACTGACCCGGAAGTTGCTTCATGGTCAACCTGGTGGAATTTAACAATTAGGTCAATGCTAGATTGCACATACAAGCTTTGTATGTTTAAAAAGACGTGACCATAACAAAATAATTGATGTATAAGTTTAAGAGATCTACTCTCAGCTGCACCGTTAATACAAATAGAAAATAAAGGAGAAGGGAAACATAATGTTTTAACCGTTTACATATATAACATATTGTACCAGGGACAGTCTTTGTGAATTCCATTAAACACCAGATCAACAGAACAGAAATATGTCACACAAAATAAGATCGATTGTGAAGGTAATAAATTAAACATATAGAGTTCTGAGAAATAATGAGAATAATTACTTTTTAATAAAGTGGGGAATCTCAAATTGAAAAAGGCCCATGTCTTTTAAAACATTAGTTACAGACATTTAAATTGTAGGGTTAAAACTGATTATCAATGAATCACTTTGATCTTGAGTTGTATTTCGTCAAAAACAATTATCGTCCTATTAACTTGTTGAGTAATTAAAGTATAAACAATTTATTTTAAACAACGGTTCAATTACTTTCACGAGAACAATCTTTTTTTTACAAATGTCAATCCGATTTACGACTAAACCGATCTGCTGTCATCAACTATTAGAACCCTTGCTGCTGTTATACCTCCTGAAATATACCCAAAGCGCTAGACAATCTGCCATATGCACTAATCTATTCCTCCTCGAAACCGTTGAATATTTTACGCAAACCGAAATTCGCTCTTAATAGAAAATCCTAAATAATATATATCTTGTATTTATAGGAATATTATTGGAATACGCATGTGGAATCCAGGAATATTATTGGAATACGCATATATAAGAGAAATTAAATCAGCTATGACAAAAACACCCAAGTGAAACAACAATCGCTAGTATTCCAATATAGCCACAATACACGGTTGATGGACGTCTGTCTTCTGCACTTGTTTTCCTTTGTATTGTTAGTGCCGAAATGATCTAGTTTGTGTCGAGTGGACGTTAAACCCGATCTCTCCCCCTCTCTCCGGGAGAGACGAAAATCCAAGATGGCGGCCAAACATGGTCGGAAGTTGTCGACGAAATTACACGTGTAATAAATCATTTTCTAGGTTCTGTTGTTCACCAGACGCATTTTTGACAGTTTGGACAGTCACAAATTGGCTTGAAAAGTATTCTTTCATTACAAATAGCAACATACACGTGTAATATGTCGTTTCGGGGTTTGTTGGGAACACGAAAAGCTGATAAAATTATTTTGAAAATATATAGCATACCAAAATTATTGCAGACATCCATGAATGTTATCCTGCATATGTTTCAGCTATGATAATGCAATATATATTTATATATTTCCCAGTATGACTCTCAAATTAATGCCCGTAAAAAATACGATATACCGTAAATATATTTTTACGAACATGTGGTAAAAAGTACAACCAAAGGTTGGCAACCTATAGTTGCCAGAGATATGCTCGCAAATAATTAGAGAGGAACATTGCTGACAACCCGATAACACGACATTTTTATGCGACATTACGACATTTTTAATGTCTTGGTGTCGGGTAAAATGTCGTATTGTCGGGTTAAAATGGTGTGATGTCGGGTTGTCGTGATGTCGGGTTGTCGCCTTATAAATGGCGACATCACGAAATCACGTCATGATACCACTCAGCCACCATTGGAAAAGCACGTTAAATCAACTCCATTTTAAGCTTTATTTAGATCCAAAGGCTGTTGGTAGGTGTGTCCTTTAGTCCGCTTGCACAGCAGTTCCGTTTAGTATTGGTAGCTTGACGTCTGATCTCTAGGATCTTGGCAGACAGACTGGTTTGATAGTGTCGGTATAATCGATATCTGAAGTAGAAAAACTATATTTAAAACAACATGTAGCTTAAAGGAATGGATGAACAGGGTGAACATTATACCGTTCTGTACCACCCAGGCTGATGAGGACAGACATATCTCAAGAAGCTTAAGTAGAACAATTTTAATAAAACATGCAGCAGGAAGACGGGCACACCCCAAGATAAATTAAAACGTTAACAAAGGCTGTAGCATGTAGCCACTTTACCCCGAACGTGCATAAATCATCTTAACGGAACTCAGTTTACTGGATTTTCGACTATATGAAATATTTGTTTCGAAATAATTGCAGAAGTCGACTTGTTTACTAATTATATTTTCATGTTCACTTAATGATTTGGGCTATATAACGATCAATCGACGTCTAAAATAAAAATCTTGAGCCAAATAAAAGAAATGGGGTTTAATGCCCTACTTTGTAATCAAATCAAAGATATTTATAAATAGTCATATTAAAAATGAACTAATGGTACCTGTTCCATTTGCCGGCAGTAATGTTGTCAATGAAATTGGTGAACACTGACTACTACAATCATTACAAGTAACTTTTACTAGTTGTTCATTGTCCGAGAAAACAGCATGTCCACGGTTTAACGTCTGGATAAAATATAAAATATCAATATCAAACAACAGTACCCTCTAAGCAGAAAAGTGAACAACAGATAAAAGGTCACATATTTGATAATAATTGGGCATAGCTATATCAGTTGTGATAACAGAGGCGGATCCAATGGTGGGGGCGAGGGGCGCGCACCCCTCTAATTTTCAACAGTGCCCTTTTTTACTGCTGAAAGTGCCTTTTCCCCAGACCCAAATATGTCCGTTATGAACGTTTCCTTCGACGAAACTATCAGCCAAATAGCTCTTGGAATGGCTACAGATGCAAGGAAATGACGTATAATTTTCTTGGGGGATCCCCCCTCCCCTCAGCGGCGTGCCCCGTCTCCGCGGTCAGTGCCCTCATTTTGCGGCCCCCCCCCCCCTTTCAAAATTCCTAGATCCGCCCCTGGATGAAACTCATTATTGACAATTCTGGAGAAAATCATAGACAAACGACGGACGGGCGGACCTTGGCACAGATTGAAATGTGTACGTATACACATACTGTCTTTAGTAGGACAAAAAACTAGATTACTTGTACTATGAAAATAAAGTCTTGGGATTTTGTCGATTTCCCTGCTCATAAATAAAATGTTTCAGCAATCAGGTCTCTCGCAGTTTATTAAGACCCATCGATCAATTCACAAGTGCATATTTTGTTGTTAGAAAAAAAAATACAAAAGCTTTCATCAAAATAAGTAACCTCTTTGAGTGAAAAGCCACGCCTTCTACGACGACGTAATATTGCGCTATGAAGGTTCAATACGACATGTCCTCTTATCGGACGATGGTAATGTCCGATGTTGATCTCTGTAGGGTAAGCTTACTCTTCAGGACACCTGTTACCACTGTTTGTCGTGTATCTTGTTCATTTGCTGATTACTCTATTTTGCCTCGACCGTTATTTTAGGACTTCGAATTTTGACTAATAATGGTTTGGATTGCTCGTACTTGGTTTTATTTTATGATCTCTCTCTCTCTCTCTCTCTCTCTCTCTCTCTCTCTCTCTCCCAAGGATAGGATTATTATATTATATACTTACAAATAAACTATGTTTAAGACCAGTACCACGAACATCTACCTTGAATATACCAGGTCCCGGGATTTCACACTCTCCAGGTATACAGAGTTTACCAGTGTGATACAGGACTGGACCATCACAGTCGGTAGTTGAAAAGTAAAGATCCGTCATTGCATAGATTGCCTATAAAAACAAACATGTTGATATACTGATCTGATACATTGATGATTTAAACTATACGCTTTATATTACAACTCAAGTATATTACGAACATATACATTACGATCATATAAATACGTTACAATCGCATACATTACAACACTTCAAAGTCAAATAGTCATCAAACTACTACCTGATATGAGTTGCACAGGAATTATGAATGTCCGTAATAATTTAGATAAAAACAACACCTGATTTAATTTATTGACAATATTTACAGATAAACCAAAGTTGTTTCACTAGAGTGGCAAGTCAAATACATTACAGTCCTATACAGTCTGAATTACAATCCTGTGACAGTATTTCATTAGTTCTTTAATCGGGTTCTTGGATGACAACACTGGTGTGACTTCAAATATAATATTTTTATTCTGCTTCTTACAATAGGTACAAACATCGTGATGTAAACGACCGTAGAACTAACTATATGGAAGGAGTCATGGCTTAATTAGCTTGGCTTAGCACGAGTGTGCTAACTCCAGAAGCTCTCGTCTCGTCTCGTCTCGTCTCGTCTCGTGCCAAGGCACCCATGGCCCGCCTAGCATGGCCTCCTGGACCTGACTGAAGATTCGTTTCTGTTCTGAGTTTATAAACGTATTCGAGACAAAGGAGCTCATTAGACACCTGTCTAATGTATCAAGCATCATATGAAGGTTTAACATTCAATATAGTTTATCAGACAAAGAAAGTTAGATAAGACATGCCAACAACAAGTTATAGTTACGCAATGACATAAGGAATACTACCAAGATCTCCAGCCGGGTCTTGATAGCGACAGGTTTATGTTACAATCACTAACACGTATTTTAATATGGCAGGACGCCTCTATGACATATGTCATTTTGTTATATCCCTCTCTTTGTTTGAATAAAGTTATGAATTATATGAAATAACTTTTAAAGACTATTACAAAATTAGATACCTATGGAGTCGATAATTACTACCCTTATTAAGATATAAACAACAATAATAATAATGAAAAAAACATATAAAAACAAACAACACTTGTAAAATGTCGTATACAAAAATGTCTATAAACAAAAAGGAAAGGTAAATGAAACACACACGAATTTAAAAGTTATATATACTTGTAAAATGTCATAATATCCAAAAATGTCTTTAAACAAAATGAAAAGGTCAATGAAAAACACACGAACTTAAAAGTTATATACACACAATCGGTCACACACGCGAGTCAATAAAAAAAACAAACGAGATCCTGGAATCACAAACACAGACTACTCTTATTCATATAAATGGTGGAATCGCGAACACAAACTACTAGTACTATAATTATCTTCTTAGACCGATTATTTGGTGGAATCGCGAACACAAACTACTGTAATTATCTTCTTAGACCGCTACTGCACTGTCGTAGCCAACTGTAGGGGTGGGGTACATATGATGCCCTTCCTCGTTCCAGTAATGTTGAGGGGTCAGAATTTTCCCTGCTCCATTTAGTTCAACTATTGTTGTTGACCGGTAGTCTTTTCATTTTCCATACCGTCTGGCAAAAACGGCGTGTTATGACGTGCTATGAAAAGTATTATAACTGCTCCCCGTGCCGAAGTTTGATCATCTGCGTATCATATCATGGAGTGAACTTAATTAATAGTTAATCAAATTAGCAAGTGGAACAGACTTGACTTTAGATAACGATCTAACGATATTTACAATTGAAATTAGGGAGTCATATTGTTTTATCTCAAGAATAATGAATGATCTGAACACATTTAACCAATCTTAAATAAGATATTTTTGAAAGAACTAACGGTTTATCTCTATAATTTTTAAACACAACACAAAACAAGACAATACGTTCGCTCTAAATCCGAGCACAACCCTCCTGGGGTTAAACCACTTAACATAAACTTCTCCCGTTACATATCGGGGCATTTCCCATTAAAACTTTGGGGTATTACAAATAAAAATCTTAATCCCGTAAATATCGGGTCTTTCCCATTAAATATTTGGGGTATTACAAATAAAAATCTCACCCGTAAATATCGGGGCCTTTGCCATTAACTATTTGGATAATATACACGTATAGACAAAACAAACGAAAAAAACTTAGAGATAAACCCGTTAATACTTTGTGAATGTAAAATTCCTAATTACGATATTGTTAACTCAATTCTAGTTAAACAATCACAAAACATTTACTGCGCAATATAAACCTGTTAATACTAATTTTAAATGCCAAAATATGTGTTCAAAAACAAACAATTATTATTCATAATCTTTTAAAAACAACATGACGCATTTTAAAACAAATAATATATATACAATTTTGTTTCAGTAATTTTCCTACATATAGTTAAAGACTGTTCCACTACTAGCTTGAAAGACGATATAATATATTAAATTTAGTAACGACACCATGATATTTAACGATGCGTGATGATAAACTGCTGGTTTCCCGGTTAAATTTTAATCCATAGCACTTATGTCATTTATGAACCGTCGCCATGGTAGGATTTAGAAAAGACTTACCTGTGAATACTAAAATCTGTGGCCTGTGGTCGTCTAGTGGTATAAGACTTCAAGCGTTGGTCTGGTCTACGGCTCCAATTAATATGTGACAGTATTACATTTCAGATTATATTATGACCGGGATTGGCAGCTGGTCATTATATAATAACAGATTAAGCTTCCCGTGCAGATTGCTTTACTATTCAAGATCTTGCGTAACTCGGGACAGCTGTGATGATTAATGACTTCCTCACGACCTTTGTCTGTCTGTTAGACTTATCATGTTTACTGCCATCTTTTGACCACCTGTGATCTGTCTGCTAGCCCTGTGATAAGATTGCTAATTGATTTCGTGAGGGTATGCAATTATAGGTCCCCCCAATTTTGTAACAATCCCCACAATAGTCAATTACATTACAACCATATAAATTCATACACATTACACTGCTATAAAATCAGTATTACAACCTTGAAGTCGGAATTACAACCTTAAAGTCAAATACATTATAAGCGGCTAATGCCATTCGGCAAACCTCTAATCAAAGCTGCTGTAGTATTTTCTTTGTGTTCAAAGCGATCGTATAGTATGAACAGATTAGAAAGTTAGAAAGAATCAGCGAACATACTTACATTTGATTGGATTCTTAATGAAATAGCAGTGAAGCGTCTGTAACCACATATATGCTCAGTATGATGGCAAGATGTTGAATAATTAGTTGAATAGTAACTGAACGTGGTATTTGGTTGTACAGGTAAATAAGTCCAACGTCCGAAACATTGTACTATCATGTCATGGTCAGTTCCTGGAATAATGAACGTACTTACATAGGTCTACTGTACAACACACACAAAGGTAACGAGCAGAAATATTTACTTGATCGTGGTGTGATAGAGTTCTCTACGACAGATCGGTGCTGCCTGTAATTTTCGTAAACTTTTGGATTTAAAATCGTTGACTCCTATTGTACCGTTGACACTATATTTCAAGCGCAGTAGTAACTATTAGCAGGGTTCTTAATGCACCAAGATAAATTTTCACACGTTTAACTGATAAAGATTCGGATGGCCAACCTCGCTTCTTTACCTTCGAGCAAAACCAATTTAATTTGTTAGACCCATTTTAAGTAAAATACAACTCCAGAATTTTTGATGGTTCGTGTATAAGATAAAGCACCCCTCCTAGTTTTTGCTGAACAAAGGCAAACCCACGTAAACAAATCCCCAGTTATATTTTTTCAGCATAACCACGGGGTTGTCAATCCAATCAGGGAATTTTTCTCAATTATATGGTGGGAAATTTGTACCTCAAAGTTAAGTGTGAGGAAAGAAATTAATACCTCAAAGTTAAGCGTATTGAACTGAATCAATACCTCAAAGGTAAGTGTAAGGAAAGTAGTTAAATACGGTCCCTCTGATACTGTATAAAGTACCACAAGGTAAGATTTAAATTGTCCAATAAAATGCGGTTTAACGTCCAACGGTTCAGCACCGAAAAGGCTAATTAAGGCAGGTTTTAATTTATAGAAAGATACGAACCGAGATATTTCAATACAAACTTCTTCCCATTTGAATATGACGGATTGCATTGATTCAGTTCGTTGCATGAGCTTAAAACTGGAATAGAATAGTCATAATTTGAACAACTGGCTAATAATCACCATCTAAATATAGAGTATAACAATCAGGTAATGATCACCATTTAAATATAGAGCGCCCACAAAATTTATATATTCAACTAGATTCCAAATATAATATTAAAGAGATTTGCTATATGGATACGCCATGGCCAATTGGTAACTATAATATACCAGTAGAGAATGGTACCGCTCCACAGGGCGACTTTGAGTTCTCTTAATAATTCCCCAAGGGCTGTTTTATGAGATGAAATTATTTCGAATTGGTATATCTATAACTATAATTGATCAGCAGGAGATCCAGACAATGTTTATATGTATTATGTATATTAGCACGTTGATACCGACAAATATATGGACCAACTCCCCTCTGACCACGACACGAAAACATCTCCTTTTAAACGGGCTGTTTGCCCTTCTCTATAACTTGGAAGGATACACGGAATCATTAATTTGTCTGGGGAAAGTACAGTTGAATCAGTACACCTGACCTTTACAGACGGGTTCCTGCCAAGTACCATTGGTTTTACATGTCCAGTCGACAGCAGGATAGTAGGACGGGGAACAGCTGTATGTAAGATTGGTACCAATACGCCACCGACTAACAGCCCGGTCAAATTCTGGTATTACATGTTCATCAGAATAAGGTGAGACGGGGGTAATACAATCTGAAAACATCAATTCTATTTTAGAAACCAAAGAATTTTTTGGTGACTCAGGGAGTTGGGTAATTACAACTCGAGGTATTGACACGTGTGTACTGGGAGATGTGGGATAACGTACTTCATTGTAGGTAGTTAATTTAAAATACGCGCAAAAGGCCTTATAGGCAAAACTAAGATGAAATGGGTTTTAACGTCCTACTGTTTATAAATGCGCTTTTTCAGGGAATACGCCCGAATTTATCACAATATTCGAGATTCGAATAATGAGCTAGAGGTTCTAGTTCGTGGTTCGTTATTCAGGTAGAAATATAACTTGTTAGAATCTATATTAGAATCTATTTCCAAAGATTTTGAAGTGTTATAAACCATTGGGGTTCCCTTTGTCATTGGTGCAGTACAGGGGGCCTGGTAAGGAACAACGCATAGTCCTTCGTATGGGACGAAAAAACAAGGCCCCGTGTATAAATTGGTTTGCACGTAAGAATTTCCTGGTATCACACTGTATGATGTATGTCCGTGTTCATTTGTCCACTTAAGATTAGAACAGTAAGACGTTCAACCGCGTCTTAAAGGAGCTAAGTCTTTAACTCAATGTCATCCAAAATCTTCAACATTGAAAACACGAATTATTTGTCAATTTAAATCAAAATTGATGATGTGATCTTACCGGAAAAAGATGGGCTCCTGATATCCAATATTTAAGAAAAAATAAATATTTTACCATTGGTACACGAATCGTGTACCATAATGCGTTTCAGCCCCAGTTCTAGCAAGAGACTCGAGGAACGAGGCTAAAAACATTGTACCAAATCAAACGGCGCATGTAGACTGGAATAACTAGACGCTAAAAAAAAATGCCTTCGGTTGACACTTCTGGTTTATTTCGCCGAACATAACTGATTTGAAATTAGAGCAAAAACGGAAACAATTGAATGCAAATCAGTTTATATACATTCATATTACAGTATTATATGCGTTGCGATCCACTTGAGTCAATTTCTAGGTCCCAAATGTTAGCGATTTAGCTCCTTTAAAACATGAAGTAAGCATTTGGACGTTAATTTTAAATCTATTCTAATGTTATAACTTTACCTGAAATGGTATTTTGACATCCTTCCCCATATTGGCCTAAAGGACAGGTACAATATGAGTCCTCACAGCGCATAATCTGTTAATAAGAAAAGCCAACAATTGGTAAGGCAAATACTAAATCCCACGAAATACACTAAGTAGGAAATCTTTGAAGATTTTATAAATAATGAGCATTCGCCAATTAGCTAATTATTCTTCAACGATATTTGTCTCATTTAAGGGGAGACCACAAGTGTTAGAGGAACGATGAAATCTCTATATAATATATTATAATTACATGTAATAATACAGTTATATTATATTATCCTCTTTGAATAGCAGTAGTTAACAACATTAAACATGAAAACATATTTAATAAATAAATGGAAATTCTATATAATGATAGGTGTAAATTCTATATAATAATATGTGTGATAATTTAAATACTGTGTCGATGGTCCGACGATAAATGATAAACATTGTGTTGTAAAAATGTTAACACAATAAATTCATATAAGTAAATTGTGATAAACTCGTTAATGTTGACCATGTGGAGAATGGTAGGTAACTTGACATGCTGGTACAACCAGAGACTGTTAACATTCTATGATGTTAAACAATAAATGGGGGGTTGAGATGGCCTAGTGGTCTAGAGTGCAGCGCTTCGACCTCTAGCTGGCCGGTCACCTCTGGCTTGCGGCTGTGGTTTCGACCCCTGGTGTGAGCGTATGTGGCATGGAGATAGGGGCGCCTTCTCAACCTCGTGGGTTCCTCCGGGCACTCAGGTTTCCTCCCATTGCTAAAGACCTCCTACGCGCAAGCGAATGATTGAAATAAAATTAAAAACCATATGTTAGTCCCGAAATGACCTAGTTTGTGTCGAGTGGACGTCAAACTCCATTTCTCTCTTTCTCTCTCTAAAACAGTAAACATTTAAATAGAGGCGAGTAGAGAGGGTGAGAGAAATGGGGTTTAACGGGACTAACATGTGGTTTAATTTTATTTCAATTATTCGCTTGCGCATAGGGTTCTTTAACTGCGGGAGGAAACAGTTAAATATAGGCGATGGGAGTGAGTGGAGGTAAATTAACTACTAACCTGTGTGTAACAGGAACAACCAGATGTGTCACCAGACATAACACAATCTCCACCATCTTGATATAAATTACAGGATGAATTACTAGAACAATACAAATATCGTTCACACCCAGTTTTCTCTGTACAGGCTGTGGCACAATCCATTATTCGTGATGAAGAAATGGTTTCGAGAAATCTGCTTGGGTCATAGTTATCAATCGCAACCCTAGATTTACTATATGAAGCATTTCGTTGGGCTGGAAACGAAACCAGAAAATTAATTAGGAGAAAATCACCCACTGCTTCAATTGATAGGATTGTTTTTGATTATTCAATACCGATAATAAACTAAGCATGAGAATATTTAATACGAGAGTCAGACCAAATTAAAGTCAGTCAGTTGAGCGAACAAGAATACCTTGCCTTGTGCACGACACACATTACCAAGAAAACAAAGACCGAATCATGGAAAAGAAATGGGTATTTAACATACGTTATTGCTATACTGTATGGTTAACTTTATAAATTTTTTTTTTGCTGTTATATAGAGAATCTCCTACGAGTCTTTTTTGATATCAAAAAATATCAACACAGGTTGATAAAGTATAAAAAAAGAGGCTCTGTCGTTTTTTTTATTTACTTTATCAACTTACGAGTGTTGATATTTTTTTATATCAAAAAAACTCGAGTTGGGGATTTTATTTATCACCCAATCCTTTCTTAAATGAACAAATAAATAAATATAATTCTTTGGTATCGATTTCACTTTCACTGAATCTAATTACATTACAGCGTAGTGATACAACATTTTTTGACAGCAGTTTACCTATTGCAAAGTTCTGTACATTGACCCAGTATTTCCTTAAAGGTCAATTAAATAAAAACAGTTATTTTTTAACAAAAAAAGAAATTACTTTTTATTCAAAATAATTGGTTTCTTTAAAATAAAAGAAGGTATTTTCTTTTTGATTGACCAATCAAATTCATGTAAAGCGATATCTCCTAAGGAGATAATGCAGTAGATAATGTAATTTATCACGCAAGCTACTGTCAAATGTGTTATTGGGTGATAAAAGATAATATACTTTTACCTCACTAGCATAGTAAATTTACAGTATAAAAAACATGCAGTGGTATTTTTACAGCGTTATGTTGAATAAATTATATATTTTTCACTGTAATTTTACATTTATCTTTAACAGTGTATACTGTATTGTGAACTTTGTAAGATGTTTTGCCGTTATAAGATAATAATATACAGTTTATGTTATAAGTTTTTGCGCGGCCCGTCTTCATTATAGCCCAGTCAGTAGACTGTTAAATCTCATGCCATTCCAGAAATTATATAGAAAAAACGTAATGGACGGTTCAACATAAGCTGTTACAACCCCTGTACATGTTCATCAGATTTAAATCCAGGCATGTATTATGTCAGACTTACTACAAGAAATATATTTTTAAACTAAATATATAAACTTACATATCTCGGAACAAACAACACAGTTTTGTGCAATAAATAATATGACACCGACAAATATCGCCGTGTATTTTACCCAAAATGCCATCTCTGTTATAACCTGATTATGAAAAAAAAAATATATAAACTTATTTCATATCTCCAGGGATTGTTAGCGAGGGCGGGGGGGGGAACCGGAAGTCCACTAGACAAGGCTTAAGAGTAGACATCATGGCACACATTAGATCCGGTGTTAGATCCCTGCTCCTTATTTTAAAAACAAAATCAAAGTAAATACAATTATAGTCAAAGTATTTAGACGCCTAATCTAAGTATTAACCACCAGTTTGTGTTACAGGCCATGTAAAACAGAACAACAGTATCTTATTATCCACAAAGACAATGTTGTCGTTCACCAATTATAGGCGGAAACTTCTAAATGTAATGTTAACATCAACATTTATGCCACGACCGTAACAAAGATTTGAAGATGCCATAAAGGACTGAAATCAATTGTGTTACAATAGCAACAGCTACGTAGGCGATTTTGAACTGTCTGATATATCGTTGGCTAACTATATACCGGGTGTTTTCCGGTATTTCCAGTATATAGTATTGCCGTATATCGTCTGTATATGAATAAGTTTTATTTGAGATTGTCTGGGGATATCTGTTTAAAACCGAATATTTATAATAGTCAAATAGTCTAGCAACATGTTGAAGACGTTCTGGACAAATGCGCCACTATTAACCAGATGTTACACATTGCCTGGGTTTTCCATTTTGCATCGGCACCATTTGCCATAAATATACTATGGTGTTCAAAGTTTCTTTTTGTAAAAATCTATATCTACCAACATATCAACTTTTAAACCTCTTAGTATCCCAATTATATTTTCATTCGCCTTTAGTCATGCGAAAATAGGGAAAACGCCTCAACAAATTATTTTCCAGATGTACTTCAAGTTATATCTTCTTCAAAAGCCAAAACTTGAATCGACTCAGATCCAACGTATTAATTTATTGTAGTTGTAAGTAAATATCGATTTGTGGGTAAACCACAATTACACATGTATAATATGTCTAAATAAATACTGACAAGTTAGGATACAAATAACTATTAAAGTCTCAATTCGTCACAAGGCGTAGGATCTCCCGTCCAATAACCTCGTGGGTTTTCTCTAGGTCCTCCAGCCCCCCCCCCCCCTTCACTGCTAATGACCCCTACGTGCAAGCGAGTTATTGAAATAATATTGAACATATGTTAGTCCCGAAATGACCTAGTAAGCGTCGAGTGAACGTTACCCCCTCTCTCTCTCTCTCTCTCTCTCTCTCTCTCGTCCCACAATCTTTATGAAAATTTTTAAGTACACCGTAGGTATTACTCACCTACATGTTCCAGGCAACTGAAAAACAAATCTTACGAAATACATTATCCAAACATACAAGTCAACTCTTGTCAGGTTATCGAAAGAGAACAGGTTATTGCCAGCTTATATCCCGTGGAAGTATTGATATATTTTCAAACCAGCGAATGACATACATCGTCTTGTTGACAACGCCATATTTGAGGTTAGGGGTCAGATAATACAGAAAACGACTGGCTTACCAATGGGATCTGATCCCGCCCTATTCATGGCTAATGCATGTTGATATAGATATAAATTCTACTTTCAGGAATATAACAGAAATATTGATTATAAAGCAGCTTTAAGTCTAAACTTCACCTTCCGATGCAATGACGATATAACAAATTATCTATAACGAAACTTCCAACATTGAGGGTATAACAAAGTATCAATGATGACGGAAATTCAACAAGTATAAATGAATTATATCCCTCTGAATTAATATTAATTAAAACATAGTTATGACGTCACCCTTTGATGTTTTTAACCAGTATACAGAAGAATGTACGCTCTTCCTCAACTGTCCATCGAAAATATACCAAATGTAATCAGTAAGCTTATCCACATCTATTCTCATTATTAATATTTGTTTTCGACGGTGTTATAAACATGTCGTCTCCATGTTGAATATTTTAGAGTGTCTGTGTTTTCTTGCATTGTATGACTGGGATGTTTTTCTCATGCATTCCTGAGCATGTGCTTGTTGTTAAAAAAATATGTCCATTATTTTGTGGCTTGTTCTTTGAGAAAACTATCCATTATTTGTATCTCTATGGTGTATTTTAAGTTTGATAATAGCCTCAGACTGTCCATTATGTAAATACAAAGAAAAACTTCGGAGCTAACGCTCCTCAGTTGTTCTTTCTATTTACATAATGGACAGTCTTCGGCCATTATCCATCACATAAAAAAAAACCCCAGGCACCAGCTGAATCTTGTATAACAAGATGACAGTAAATTTAATATCTGTATTTCCAACCACTTTACAGTAAGAAAGGAGAATTTATTCTTTTTAGCAATATGTAGCGCTAAAGAACTGTCCCTTTCTTGAATAAGATTTTTTTTTATTTTAAATGCACTGACACAATTATGTATTTTCAACGACGTTTGGAATATATTTAAAATTTCATTCTGGGTGACGTTATTGGTATTTTTAGATTTGAGAAAATGTGTGCATTGATTGTTTGTTATCGTGACCACGGTGCTGGTTATTCGAGTCTTAGTCTCGTCTCTCTTTAATCGTTAAATTTATAGTCTCGGTCACCCAGAACCCCCTAGTCTTCAACGCACGGAGGGTCTGGGTCGGTTCTCAATTTTTGACGAAAATTACTGGATAATCTACCACATAAAAAACCAAACATTTGGTTACGCATGGGCAATGGAACCTTTTGGCTAAAGTCTCGGTAAGTGCTAGATCTTATGATGCCGGGCCGATTTTGCTAGATTCTATAAAGCGTGGTTGAAATATATCCCACAATTCACTTGGCACATCTATTATTAGAAACAAAATAGAGACGAGGAATAAGCATGAATCGCGATGAAGAAGCCATACGTGAGAAGCCATACGTCTGATTCATGACGAGAGAAAATTACCATTCCAATTGAAACCTTTACAAACAAAATTTTAAAGAGTATCATCGTTGACAAGCGAGCTGTTTTGATAGATTCAGTACGTGGTAACTTAAAAGACTGGATAATCCAGACAATGACCTATTTTCCGTCAAATTTTGAGGACCCATCCAGACTAATATTCGTAGAATATTTGTATGGATGATAGAGACTATTAAATTTATTTTAGGGTGTTCCTAATTCTCTCTGGACTATCGCCCTCGCTCTTATTATACGTTTTACTAAAATACATTTCTCTAGTTTCATTTCTTCAATCTGAAATGAAATGGGGTTTAACGTCCTACTCCTTTTAACCTGGGCTAATGGAAGACGGGCATACGCCATACAGTGTGCTATGAGGGAAATTTTGCCCGGGCAGCCGCGCTACGGCCTACTCTTATATCGAATTCCAACTGCCAAGGGACCTTTTTCGTGCACTCCAATGTGTACCTGGGACCTCGGTTTTTCGTCCCATCCGAACGACTAGGCAGCTGTCCATGTCAGGCCCTCCTTCTGCATCACTGACAAGGTGAAATCACGCCGGAAAATCGAGATGAACTTTCTCGGCCAATGCAGGGATCGAACATTTCTTCAATCTACCCAGTTTGCATTTCTTATAGTTATAAAATAATACCCAGTAAGAACAATCCAAACAATAGGCAAAATTCGAAGTCCTAATAAAACAGTATACTCAAAATAGTGTAATCAGCAAATAGATGTGCGTTTACAATATTTTGTACAGGGACATAACGCGTTTTTAAGAAAAACAAGCGGTTTCAATTGATTTTTTTCAAATTTTAATTCTAACCCTTTTTGCCTTGCCTTATCTGGATTAGCACCACGGGTCATCTGTCTGACGTGGTTAGCGGGCTCACCAAACCGGTCGCAACATCCTACGTATTGCCCATACATCGTTTCTTACTACATATTCTGGAACAGCCCATGATCGTCTAGTATTGTCTCTGGCCGTATTTGTTTCTTATTCTCTATACGGGACTCCACTTCAATTGTTGTGTATTTATTCTGCCATATATTCCGTTTTTGACTACACACGGTAACAACAATAGCACATTTTGCTTCTACATTTTATATTAAACACTGCTACATATAGGTTGCAAAGTTACAATCAGAATAAAGTCATTCAAACGTCTTCTAGAGAACTACATGGCTGTCTCTCACAACAAATCTCCACCTGATATGTCCTCTTTCAAATCTTTATTCTATAAATTATATACTCTCAAATTCACGGCCATTAATTATTCTGTTGGCTAACTATCATGTAGTGATTGGTCACTCATGCCAAATATGGAATGGTAACTATCCGACTACGTGCTTCAAGCTTTGCATACCAAGACGGACTCATTATCTAACTTGGTCAACAGTCACATTCCATTTCTAACCATGACAAATGTGTTTATTAACCTATAGTTCAATTCATATATCATATCAGCACGGACACCCCCAACCCCGTTCCTGTTATTCTGACAATATTTCATAAACAATTTAATTTGCGTTTTGAATAAACTCATACCATGACTAATATAATGACAGTGGAGAATACAAATAAAACATATGTATCTATCAAATAATAACTCACGTCCTCTTGTGCACTTATATTCATCTGATAGAATATAGCATAAATTATCAAATAGTATTACACTTTTTATATATATTGCCGTTGGACCATGTCCGTGCGCCATCTACAGGTCACAATTTTTATCCGATTTTGACAAAACTTGAAATATAGATTTATATCCCAAAGATCCCAATATTGGCATGTACCGGGTGTGACTTTAAAAATTATGGTATGATTGTACGAAAAATTTTATACGATTTTAAACCACCGATTTCGGTTCCTTTCAATATTGCGGGACGTAATGCCCTGGACTGTGGCCCTTGGTGGCACGACTTTTGCTTGATTTTACAATATTTATCCGATTTTAATAAAACTTTAAATAACTTTTTATATCTCAGAGACCTTGGTCCCTTAGGCGCAGGTCGGAAATAAAATCCTGGATTGTGACCCCCGATTGTTCACAAAATTGCCCCTTTTAGCTTGTTCTCTGCCCAGCGCCCGCTAAATAAGGGATTATTTTGCATAGCAACCACTTGTTTATTTGTTTATTAAATTTCTTTTTTATTGGAACTGAAAACGTTTCATTCAGACTCAATCCATACATTTTATCCTTTCAATCGGTTCAATAGAATATCTGCATCTACAAAGTGTGTTGGGTATTATAAATTAATAATTGGTATATCATGTTTGACGGTAAGATATTTTATACAGATAAAAAATGAACCGTATCTATTAAATCGAGAATCTAGCTGAACAATTTGTTGTTCGTTCGAGAGAAAAACATTTAAACAAAATCATAAAATAGCGGTCTAATGAATTGTATAATTTAGGCTTTCAGCGACTTTATAGTCAGTGTTTCTTTCAAATCATGGCATCAAGATTGGTACATTTCGTTTCTCTTAACCTTCACTACAATAAGAACGTTTCTCGGGGTTAAAGCTGTTTATGACATTATCCCACCGATTAATATGTCTATAAACTTACAATGGTCTATTTTTCTTTAATTATATATCCCTATTTAGCGTTCTCGTAATACTACGCTCACCCAACTAATCTGTACTGTCAGAATACTGTATAGTTTTATGTTGGAGGGGGGGGGGGGTGACGGTTACGCATATTGTTTCGCATTACCCGACCCCTGATGGTCGTTCATACATTTAATCATACAATGTGTTTTTTTTTGTTGTTATTGTTTTTAATTCTAATTTTGTTTGACCTGTTGTAACACATACTTGTGCAAATAACTTGTCAATATATGATATAAAATGTTATAAAATCTCAAAAGGCCCAATCAACATTTGAAGATTCTATTTTTTGTTATATCTCTTTGCCGGCAATAACCATAGCCTGTCCTAAAAAAGTTTGTTTTTGTTTATAACAGCTATGTAACCTCTAATAATATCTAAATAACATATGCATGGCACCAGGAACGTTCAAGTCACGACATATGATGGTAATTAATGTGAATGGGGTTGTATGGAAGCGCATAGGGGTCAATAGCGGGATAGATACGCAATATTAATGCAGTATTTGGGAGAAATTAAAGACATTTAAAAGTTATCACCATCAACAGACCATATGAACCTCTAAACACTAAACCACGGAATATTATCATTAATCATATCAATCCCACCCAGCTCACCTCAAACTCTATCAAAAATGTGTTGTGTTTTTTATCTTTGAATAGTTGATCGACGGTGGAGGTGTAGTCCCCAGAATTCATAATTACAGTGGATTTCCCATTATCGGCTGGTATGATAACTATAGACTTGTCTTTCTTCAGATCTTGTATGGCTCTGGTTTCACCATTGGAAATATAGTAGGAATTCTTCTTGGCAGTTGACTTCATTATTAGGTTGGCTATCTTGCCGAGAAGGTGTAACACTATAGTCTTAGTGTTCTGTTTAATATAGAATTCTTTACCTACATGATGTATGACCATAACTAGGGTAATGAAGTAGCTTGCATTATTTTACTACTATCTTAGACTTACTCACAGACAGTTATGTCAGTATCCATTTCTGGAAAGTAGGGTACTATCGTCCAGTCCTCACGTGCACGGATTAGTGCAATTAACTAGAATAGTTTTGATGTAAAACGGTGCTTTTACGAAACACTTACCCATAAATGGTAATTGTCCCGCCCTAATAGATGACGCATTATACATTCTATATAGGAGAGAGTTTGTTTGTTTTACGCTCAGACAACATTTGAGAGATCCACAGAGAAGTACAAACCGGGAGCTGCCCCGGCTTCCAGGCTGGAAGCAGACAGCATTCGAGAGAGCCAAGGGGAAGTTCCCCCCGGGAGCTGGCCTGGCTTACTGGCCTGATGAAGCAATGTACAAGACATTATAGTGGTTAACGTTTTATATACCTAAAGAACAATAGTTGTATCTGGGCTGTAGAATATATTATTGTAACATATAAAGAATATCTCAAGAGTACAGAAAAGAGTTGAATTCTTATTGATCACAACGTCAAGTCCTACCTAGACAAACGACAGTGTGACAGAAGATTTGGCCACAGTACGTGTCTCTAGAGTGTCATAGTCGTCGATTTGGTACCGCGACACAGGATAGTGTCACAGTCCCACAACGTGAAGTCCGAAGAAAAGCCCTAGACGATCATTGTCCCATCTGTGACACCGTAGTAACAGGCCTGCTATTTGGGAGTCTGTGACCAGGATAGTCACGACATTATACTACCCGTAGTGTCACAAAGGAACTCAACTTTTCCACCAGGTGCTAGCTGGCACAAACCTTTCTCAATGTTGGCGATAAATACATCATGGTTGCTGGGTGCCCAGGATGGTGCAAACTTTAGTCCCTTAGCTAGTAGGTTGATTTGGTCATCGGTGAGGTTTTAACCACCGTCTTAGTGAGGAAATCTGTCTTGAGTTTGGTTGTGTCTGATTTCTTGGTAGTAGATTTACCTTTAAGAAGTTCATCAAAGTTTTTGAGGTGACGTTGTTTAATTATTCCTTCGCTAGCTTGTTTGGTAGAAGTTTGGGCCTTGCGGATAGAGGCTAAGTCTTCATTGGTAATTAGGTTGTTGAGTTGCTGTTCCTGATGTAACTCGTCTATTTGTCCTAATAGTCGGTGTTTGGTGTTCCGGTGATGCTGTATTCTTTCGCCGACTAAGGATTTATTGGCTTGTAGAAGGATCTTATGAGCAGCATTCGAATTAACGGGTGGGACGATTTATCCAATACTACCCAATACTACCCAATACCACCACAATACCACCCCAATATCACCACATACTACATAATACTACAAGATAATGATGCAAAATAGACATACAATTTGATTTTGTTCAAAAATAGTGAGTTATGTCGCGGGAAATGTAATTTAAGTCCAATACCGATGTCTGGCTGTTCCATTCACCTCCCTGTGCTACCAAAAACAAGCCAATAATAACCCAATACTACCAAATTCCCATAAAATACTACCAAATATGATTAAATGAAAACCTAATATTGTCAAATAAGAGCAAATTAGTATAATTACTGCAACAAATATTGGATATTTTGCAGAAATTTGAAATGTTTACCCAGTTATCTCCCTTTAAACCGATAAATAGATTTTAGATTGCTACTCAGTTTAATCATCTTCTTTGGCTTTGCAGTTGGTTTCCAAGACGACAAAGTTAAAATTAGGAAAACAAGTATGACGATATATCATATTTTATTATCAAATTGACCCATCTCTCTCTTACCGCTTGATAGTTACACGGCGTGGGGTCGTCTATCAAACAAGGCGGGGTTTCTCTGGTCCACGTCACTGTTAAACACCCCTTCGCGAAAGCGAGTTAATGAAATAATATTGAACTATATGTTAGTCCCCAAATTACCTATTTAGTGTCGGTTGTGTATTTATTTTAAAATTAAGGCTTTAACAAAACAACTGTATAATGTTTATATCTATTACGTCAACTATTAAGTTATTGCATATTTACTTACTACCGCACGATGTTTTATTTTAAAATTAACGAAATTGCACATGTTTCTTTCAAGTGTGTAATTCTCGACGCGACAATTCTCATCGAAACTGTCATTTGCGGCGTGTTACCGTTTTGTCGGTTTCTTTGATAATATAAATAAACCATTTTTTGTGGGTGATATAGGGAGGCAAATGGAACAGCCAGACATCGGAATCGCATTTGAGGTACATTTCTCGCGATATTACTCTCTATTTTTGAAAAAAAAAAATCAAATGGTATGTCTATTTTGCAGCACTATGTTGTAGTATTTGGTAGTATGTGGTGATATTTGGGTGGTATTGAGGTGGTATTGGGTAGTATTGGGTAAATCGTCCCGCCGGAATTAACTGGACACTTAAGTTTTAACCCTTAAATTATTACACACTCTTATATATTTGTCTTCAAGTTTACTAATCTGACGAACGCACTTAACTGCCACATCCCCATACTGACGTTGAACATAATCTTTAATCCTTCTGATATTAAACTGGACAACCTCTATGTCTCGAACAAATTAATATCTGATCATTTCCCGGCAAGTTTTAATCTTAAGATCCAGAAACCACAACCAACAAGAAAGACTGTAACATATCGAAGGTTTAAGTCACTTGACACTTATAAATTGAAATCGGAAGTTTATAGATAAATCACAAAGTACAGAATACTTGAACTGGATTTGTTACTTTAACTAAGAAATGTGACCACATCACTCATGTTTTATATAATTTACACCGATTACCCTTTAAATATCGAATTGATTTTAAGATTTTATTACTTTCTTTTACATATTTAAATGATTTAGTCCCTGTTTAGCTCTCAGATCTTTTAGAATCTTTTACACCTGGCCGAACATTACGTACATCAGATAAACTACTTTTAAAGCCCAAACTGTTCAACTAGTCTCTTATGGTCAGCGCTCTTATAGTTATCAAGCACCTGTTTCATGGAATAATCTACCATTTAGTTTGAGATGTTGTACATTTCTATATTCTTTTTAAAAAAAACAACTCAAAAATACATATATTTAATCAGACTTTACTGACTCTATATACAATCGTTAACATGTCCATAATCTCGTTGTTTATTTATGAATACATTGTCACTTTGTAAAGTGCCCCTGGACATGTTATATGAAAGGGCGCACTATAAATATGCTGTAGTAATAATAATTATAATAATAATATATGTCCTTATTTCGTTTTGGATGATTTTTTTAGGGTTATTGTGTCGCGTTGTTGGGTTGATTTTCTCGACTTTCTGATTTGTTGAGAATATGAAATGGGCGTTCAAGGACAATATTGGTGTCAGTCAGTATCACATATGTGATAGAACTGTGTTATATAATATGTGCTAGATCTGTGTTAAATGATACTTAGAACGTGTTTAACCACTTCTATCACATATGTGATAATGACTGACACCAATATTGTCCTTTAACAACCACCATATGTATGTCTTATCATCTTACATTTCACTAAAACTCATTTTCTTTTGTAGCCGTAAAACTACGTTGTTATGAAATAAGATTAATAAATTATTAATTTGTACTTTGTACGACTGAACCGCTTGAAAGGGTATGTGTAAATATATGTCATGACCTTGAATCAAAATTTAAGTTATAAACAAATGGCTGCAAACTTATCATTTTATTGTTAAGATTAAATCATGTCGAAGGTAGTGATTTTATGATAACTGTGTATATAGGATGTTATACTGGATGACTTCCCCTGATTGATCACAGTGTTCTACATTGTTAATAATGCAATAACCTTTACACAAGAGACGACAAAACGATCAAGGATTTGATTGATTGATACTCGGGATGTATTCAAGCATATAGAATAAAGCGTAAAATAAAACATCAAACAATTCGATAGATCTCTTGTCTTCCAAGACATAGAAATGTATAGCTATTTTTATTTTGTTTAATTGATTCACCGGTATTTATTTACGTTCATTGTTCTGTTCTTTTGTTTCGAGTCACCGCATGCATGTTTGTTACAAGGAATAGGATGGCCTGTATAACCCCACGGCTTTTATTTAGTACCTCTGGTTTCTTCCCAAAGTTAAAGCCCCTAAGCGCAAACAAATTATTGAAATAAAAATTTGAACCATGCTTGTGTCGAGTGGACGGAAATCCCATTTCTCACTGGCCCTGCTTGATTTATCCATACCGGCGCATACCGGCTGACCACAGTTCGGCAGTTTTCCCGGCGAGGTTACTTGATTTAACCGGAAGTCGACAAAAGTTAGGCCGCGGCGTACGCCGAATGCGCCGCTTTGTCGACAGCGGCGATAACCGGCTCAAGATGGTGAACATGTCAACGAGATAAGATTCACGTTAGATAGGAATGCCATTAGACACGAATATTAAAGCGTTAAAATAAAATTAAGAGCGTGTCCGCGAGAGCACCATGCAGGGGGTGATAACCCTTGGGTCGGGGATTTGGGCCAAATTTTTTCTGTGAGATGGGTTAGTACCCAGATACATCCCCACAAAATATTAGATTGATTCAGTTGATACCGACCTGGAAAATTGGAAATATATTTTTTAATAGAAAAATAAGCAAAAAATAGGCGATTTTGGAACCAAATTTGGATGATCTGCTATTCGGACACTAATTGGTTTAGGCAAACAAAATTTTGGGCATAAGTAGGACCACTCAGGTTCCTCCTATACACCGAGTTTAAAGTTCCTACTGCTAATTCTACCTTGGTACTGGCATGATACCCAACTCTGTCTGAAAATTGAATTTAATGGAAACCAATGTTTGAGATGCTATAGCTCGTTCTTTGCAGGGACTAGGACCAAAATTGAATGTTACCCACATCTAGCAACCTCCCCACTAACAAAATAAAAAATAAAAATGACCGGAACGGGCATAATAAATACATCAGAAATAAATTAAAAACACCCAAAAATAGGATAAAATGTTCCGTTTATCAATACCCCAGATGAAGTATATGTATGGACATCTTTACAAATTTAATATATTCCATTTAGTCAGTATCAAGGATGATTTAGACATGAGAGGAACAGAGTAAAATGAGATTTAGCATCCATTGGACACAAACTAGGTCATTTTGGGACTAACATATGGTGATGCATATCTATGGACATCATAACAAAGTTAATATATATTCCATTCAGTCGTTAGCAAGGGTGAATTTGACATAAGAGAGAGAGAGATGGGGTTTAAGACCCACTTGACGCAAATTAGGTCACTTTGGGACTAACATATGTTACAGATTTACTTCAATGATCGCTTGTGCGAAAATAGAAAATCCACACGGTTGGACAAACAACACCACACTTGCATGTTGTGTCATTACTTGACTCAATAACTGACCTTATGATCTAAAGCCCATGTAGACCAGGGACAAGTTTCATGCAATTTACATAGAATAATTCATTTTATATGAATATGATATGGTAATCATAGGTGAAATATGATACACCATTCAGAGTAAGCATATTTCAGCTCTTGGGTAAAAGATCACTAGGCTGCTGATGGCTGTGGAAGGTTCGAATTTTCATCTTCAGTACATTCTCGTTGCTGGAAATGTTTTGTGGAGAACCGGACAACCTGAAACGCAATAATTCGTGAGTGGTCGAGAGCCACATCAGCTAAGTCCGTGATCATAAACTATTAGTCGTCCATGGGTTGAAGTCTTGAAGTGTTTCTGAGGCATACATGTTTGCTCTTGTAACATGTTTTAAGGATGAGGGGATTGTACATGATCCAGTGAATTGAATCATAGGAGGAGAAGAGGACATAGACCAAAAACAGTATTACAAAATAAAACATTATTCTTTGGTCCAAAAACTTGAAGGAAGGTCAGATAGCATTGACGTAAGCACTCCTGCTCGAACGCAGACATGTAGGAAGTTGGCACATGCGGTCAACATTATCCTTGAGTGCCATAAATCCTGTTGTGATCTATGCCATCTTCCCCTTCAGAGATTTCAATATCAAACATTAAATGTCCCTACATGAATACTTCTGAATGTTTCTTTACATGAGCAGGTGTACAAATTAATAGATCAAGTTTATGATAGTCATGTCAGTCAATAAATCTATACAATGATCTGTTCCTGAATACTGATCTTAATAACAGTGGTCTGATCCCTGTAAAATTATACACGACATATGACCCTTCCCTTTGGCTATCAAGCGAGCGTCAGATTGTGTCACATTAATATGATTTTAAACAATATCTATTTGACACGAGGCACGTTCAAATACCAAAATATTATAAGTAATGTTGATGATCAATAGTCATTTGAAGATAATCGTTGGTCATTGCTGAAAAGGTGCTGCTTTGGTTAAATTGTGCCAATATGAAAACTTTCCATGCCAACCCATGGATTTATGCTCTTCTGTGCACCTAACTACTGAATACAGATTAGAATAATCGTTGCCTGACCCTGCAAAATTATACACCAGTTACGCCCCTTTTCTACAATGACCGCGAACGTCCGATTTTGTCAAAAAACTTCATGATATTTAACCAAGATAGTATATTTGGCACAAGGAACGTCCAAGTAACAAAATATGTTAGTTATGTTGATAATCAACGGTCATTTGAACTCTTGATGATAGTAGTCCATCATCAGTGAAAATACAAATTTTGTGGAAAATACCGTTTTTACATATTTTCAAACTATTGCAGCACTCTAGTGGATTGCGTTCCGGTCAGTTTTTTTCTTCTGACATTTACTTTGAGAAATGCCCTTCACAACCACACCAAGCAATTATATGTCAGACCTGCAAAGAAGTAGCTACATACGTTTTAGGATGGCATAGTTTTCAACATACGTAAAATGACCACTTTAAGATCACGCACAGAAAATTTCACACGATTGATACAATCCCAAACGACTGCAGGATTTTAAGACGACTACTAGGCCTATCATACCTGACCAATTTCAAAAATTTAGAGACACAACTTTTCGGGTAGGAGCGTTTTGAAATTTGGGTAAAAAATGGGTCGAAATATGTCAAATTTTGCCCGAAAACAACAATTTCCAGTTATACCGGAAGTTGTCACTTCAAAATTTTTTCACTTCATCATGTGACTTCAGTCGCCTAGGGGTCCCCATAGACCAAGTATGGTTGATATTTGCTGACCCCCAGGGTTATCGTTTTTTTCGATTTCTGCATGGTCCTCTCGCGGACGCGTTCTTAAATGCTTTGAAGTTGAATAAAAGCTTCGTAAAACCACATGTCATTTATTTTTTTTCGGTAATACTACAAATAATATTTGTATGTTTATTTTGCAGTCAAATGCTTTCATGAATACTGTTTTTATACGCCCACATTGAAATGTGGTCGTATATTGTCGTCGCCCCCGTCCGTCCGTCTGTCCGGCGTCCACAATTCTTTGTGGGCGCTCTTGAGCCCAAAGTTAATATATCCGATTGACATTAAATTTATACACAGTGTTTAAGGTCATGCGACGAAGAAGCGTGTGAATTTCAGCTATTTCCGTTAATTACTGCCAGCGGTATGGCCCTTGATCGCTTCAAAAAAATTTCTTGACACTCTAGAGGTCAACGTTAATATCCGATTGACTTTAAATTCATACAAAGTGTAAAAGCTCAAAAGTCGAAGAATTTCCGATAATAACTGCCAAAGTTATGGCCCTTGATCACTTTGAAAAATCTTGTGGACGGTCAGGGGCCAAATTTATCATCCGATTGACTACAGATTCAGGTCTTGAGACGAACAAGTATATTGATTTTCAATGAATTTTGTTAATATAACTGAACAGCTAAATCCATGATATTAAATGTTTCGTATACTACGTTAGCATGGGGCAGAACTTTATAAAAACCAAACAAGTTTTAATGATTTTCTGGTAACTACTTAATGTTACTTTTAATCAGATTTTAGTGTATTATAAATGTTTCATTACCGAAAAAAGTAAAAATATGTGACAACTCTTGTCGACTGCCTGGACGATTTAGCTGTTGTGGGCGTATCTTTCGTTGCCTGGCAACCTACCTTTATTAAAACATGTCATGTAACCTGTTTAATATTATCCGACGCCAAAATTTTTATCAGCCGGGTCACTTGATTTGCTCTGATACGGTAACCTGACCGGCGTACGCCTTGTACAAACCGGCTCGCCTATCGGCGGACAAATCAAGCAGCCCCACTGTCTTAGCTCTCTAAAAAAAATATTTGGAGATTTTAGAAGATGTTTGTTTAGAGAACATAGATTTCTACTGGTAGTATAGGTCTCTACTTATGTTTTCAACAGATTTTTTTTCCAATTTGGGTCATAACCCTATACATTTCCAATGTAGTTACATTGCCTGTAGTTTCAGAGTTACCTCCTCAAACCCCGTGGCATTGCGAAATGCTTGTTAATACGATGAAGCGTACACGGGGCCTCCTGGTAAGCGAGCGAAAGTTACTCACCGATCCGCCGCGTATCCCTAAATCTATAAAATAATCTGATATGCGAACACAAAACACCTTGATATGAATATTTATAACTTGATTTTATATTGTTACTATGTATTATTTTTCGGCAACATCCCGTAGAAGATAGAAATCGACACACACACACATACACCCACACACATTCTCTCTCTCTCTCTCTGTCTCCTGTTTTTCGTTATTCGGGAATAACGAGGGATACGCCACTTCGTTATTCGCTATGCTTATTCAATTTTGTATTTGAGATTTAAATATGCAGGTAGCCATGACTAGAATGGTGGATGCCAAGTATCAAAAAGCAACATTAAACACCGAAAAACGACTTCTACGCGAAAAACAGTCCGCATTGTAATTCAAGCAGCGAATAACGAGCTGTTTCTTATTCATTTTTCACCTCGTTATTCGGGATTCACATATGAAGGTGTTCATGTATCTTTAATGAAGATATTTCAGGATGTAATTCTATACGATCATTAGACAACAATAGAATAATAGATTGCAAAGTATCCCCTAGCAGTAGAAAACAGATTAAATGGCGTATAGTCGGTAACTTCCTACTGGGCACGATTGGCCACCCAGAGACTCAACAAATGTCTGGTAGTCGTAAATTCGTCAACCAGAGGCTCAACAAACCAGTACTACACATAGCTTAATATATAATAAATCAATTTCCATTGAAATAAAGATGAAGCCTTACAGCATAATTACATGATTTGGATTTGATGAAACTCAACTGCTACGCGAAAATTCAGCTGGTCGGTGTCATGGCGGCTGGCGTAATACGTCATTACAAGAAACGTCGCTATGCAAATGTTGAAGGCATTACCACAAAGAAAAACTGTTCGGTAACTATTTTTGTGGTCAAGTCTTCACTATTTGTAATAGAATTACTTATTCCAATACAAACTGCAATGGTATGTATTGACAATTGCGCGTAAGGAGTCGTAGACTGGCACAACTCCCTCTTAGCAAACTGTACGGTGAATCTCCCAAATAAATGAATAAATCTAAGTTGAGGGGACAGTGTATCTGGGTTAGTGTGCAGTGTATGGAATTCGTTTAATATTTGAAAGCGCCCTGCTAGTTCTCCAGTAAATACAAATTGATGGAATTCACACCCGCTGATCACCAGCTTCCAAGATATAAATTATTATTAGGTTTTCAGAATTTTGTCTGAAAGCCTACTGAGATTACTGAAATTATTATTAGGCTTTCAAACTTTCGTCTGAAAGACTATTGTTTTTACTAAAATTGTTATTATTATTAAGCTTTCATAAATTGACGAAATATAGGTCAGAATGACCTGAATTTTTTTCCGTACTAGACAAGAAATAACTCATTCGTACACAAAATATTGATTGTCGAGCGAACCGGAAATGCCACCATCTTGAAACGTGAAAGATCCATAAGGGTTTTCCAATATTTTACCTATAGACATGGGAGTTACATTTTCTGAAACCTTGAAGGAATGTCTAAAAATCTATCGGGTCAGAATTTTGATTTCGGTTAACAGATGGTCACCATTTTGAACTGAATATGAGAAAAGGTGAAAAATCCACGATAGCGGACATGAAAATGAAAACAATAGGCCGTAGTTTGGAGAATACATCTTCTATTTCCAAAATGAATGAATTTCCAGATAGCCCGCATCAATGTCTAATTTTCGGTGTTTGAAATGTCACAATGTTGAATTTTGCCTTTGACGTTTTTCGTGCCGACAACGTTATTTACTTGTGAAAAATCGCATTAACATGCTAGATCTGGCCGATTTTAATGATTTTTTTTTATCTTGTTGAGATTCTTTTTATGACCCATGAGGTGACAGGGGGTGACAGTGAATATGAAACTTTCATATCTGCTTATTGAAATAAAATTGAAATCATATGTTAGTCCCGAAATGACCTAGTTTGTGTCGAGTGGACGTTAAACCCCATTTCTCTCTTTCTCTCGGATTATAATCTCTGTCAAAAAATACATTTCATAAATCGATTAACTTAGGCCAAAACCACGACCTGCAAGTAATTTACAACCATCAACCTGTGAAATTATCATATTGTCATATTAATTAACGTATTATCATTGTATCGTCAAGAGTGAAGAGAATTTAACTGGTTGAAAAATGGGACTAGTTGAGAAATATTGAATCAGCAGGAATATTTTCATTTTCTGTTGCCGGGAGCGCTAGTTGATTCCTCATGTGATCATGGGCTCCATGCCCCCCCCCCCCCAATTGTTTTCCGGGGGGTGGGGGTGGGGATCTGAATATACTTGCCCCCCCCCCCCCCCCCAAAAAAAAAACAAAAAACAATTTGGCAAAATAAAGTGCCCGAAATTTAATAAAATACTAATTTTAGGACTGAAATAGCAGTAAAACTCGTTTGCGGCCATCAAATATTCCAAAATTTTCTTGGGGGGTCCATACAAAGTCAGCTCCGTTTCTACGCCGCGCGGAGAAAACTGGCCGCAGCCCGTAAACCTACTTCGGGTATTTCTATTTTTGCTCCCCTAATTGTCATCGAGTCCTAAAAAACCCACTAATTTCACTTATCTTTTAATTGAATGAGTTGACTATTGATTAAAACATTTTGTCGGGGACACTCTACTTTGTGCGACATTTTTCGGGCATCGATTATTACTTGTGAATGCAACTGCAACACCGTGATTGGATGGTTGGAATTCAGAGTGGGATTTCGGTTACAAAACCACTAGATACTATTGGAGTTGCTCACATAGGCTAGAATAGCAGAAAACGCATTTGCGGTGGTTAAATTTTCAAAATTTTCTCCGGGAGGGTGAGGCTCCCATATCCCGCGACGATTGATTGGTTGTTTGGAATTCGGGGCAGCCAGGTAGGCTATATTGGACCAAATTGAAGTTGCTGTATTCACAGGCTACAGACTGGAATAGCAGGAAAACGCGTTTGTTGCAGTTAAATTCTCTAAATCTTCTCCCAATGGCCACGTCTTCGTGGGTGTAAACGATGAATTGGAATTCGAGTCAGCAAGCCACCTTAATTAGGCTATATCAGACCACTTTGAAATTGCTTTGTTCATGGGCTGAAATTGGAGGAAAAAGTGTTTGCAGCCGTCAAATATTCCAAAATTTTCTCAGGTGGGGGTAAACCACGCTTCTTCGCCACTCGGGGAAGACCGGTGCCGCGGACTGTAAACATGATAAACGTTGTATTGGAGTGATGTTTTAACTTTACCCCGTAATATATGCCAAACAATGTTTACAGAAGACTGAGACTTTAAACAAAATTTATGGGGGTAGGGTCCCCCGCTCCCCCGTTGCGGACACCCCCCCCCCCCCCCAATATATATTTCACGGCTACGCCCCTGCCTGTGATGGAAGGCCAAGAAACACATTGGTATAGAGTGACGAAAGACACCCGGTCCAGAGAGTCTATTATACCAGCCCATCCCAGACTCCAGTGATGGTGTGGTGGCCCGTTAAAGCCATCGGCCACATATGATATGATCATTATGGCTCCATGGTCGGTCCAATACCCCCCTCTCCCATATAATGTTCAGCACAAAAAGGTTGTTTTTTTAGACGAATTGGACAAAGTTATTTTTTTTCATTTTTTGTCCGACCGGCCCTTCGAGCGATCGCCCAATCCGCCCCTGGCATAGAGTGGGATCTCGGCTGCAAAACCGTTGGACAACTTTAAAGTTGCTTGAGGTCCACAACATCCCACGACGACCAGCTTCGCTGACCTGGGCTCCGTGGACTAAACGATTAGAATTCAGGACAGCCACCTAAGTTACGCTACATTGGACCACATTGAAGTTGCTGTATTCACGTTGTTAATTTTAAAGCCCCAATAACACTCTTGTTGTAATTGAATAATATGTCCCAATCTTTATTCTGGTCAACAAATTGTATTATTTTACAATATTCAAATAAATTGATGATACAAATTTCATCGTAACACACCTAATTTAAAAAATTGGAAAAATTCAACTACATGATTTGAAAAGGTTAACGTAAACCTAACGTGACTTGGATTTTAAAATATTTTCGAACCCTCTGGACAAGTAAAATATGATGTAATGGATAATTTACACAACAGGTAGGACACATAAACATTTGGTACTTAGAATAAGACTATTATTTATTTTCTAGAACTGCCAAGCAAGCAAGAGTGTTATTGTCCCTTTAAGGGGATTGAGTACACAATTCTATTGAGTAGCTTTACAATCATTTCTGAAAGTTGTCAATTAAGAAATAGAATTTAAGCAATGGTAGCTCCTGTGGTTAAAGTGTGTAAGATGCTGGCTGACTAAGCAGTATCCCCGATTACTCCCGTCAAACAACAGCAAAATACTTAATCATATCAACACAAAAATAAACACAAACCTTACAGGCATAGACAAAATACAATAAAACATATTGATCTAACCACTGCCAAGTCTTGCTTTAATCTGGTATTTTTCATTTATTCAACAAGAATATCAAATTATAGACATTTAAATATTGATGGAAATAAAATGAAATGGGATTTTTAAATTCCTGTCCTGCTCCGACTGGAATAATGAAGACGGATATACGACATAATGTGTCCCGAATCCCGAATAAAGTGCCCTGATCGCATGAAAAAAACGGTCGTCTCCTTGCTAGTCGGTCACCCAACGTTCACGTACTGCCCCGTGCACTCCAACAAACCTGTCAGCACCGTACTCGCTGGATATGCTGCTGTCTCCTTGCTAGTCGACCACCCGACGTTCACTTACCCTTACGTTCGGAGGTATCGAGGAAATAGTCGCATGGAAGGTAGACCGCTCTTTTAGTGTCGAATCCCGAATCTCGAAAAACGTGCTGGCTCGTTATTCGTCATTGGCGAATCCCGAATAACGAGCCAGCACGGTATTCGGGATTTGCGAATCACGAATAACGAGCTGGCTCGTTATTCGTTATTTGAATCCCGAATCCCGAATAACGTGCCAACTTCACGTTGCCCTAGTGGTTTAGAGAACTGGCCGGTCACCTCTGGCTTGCGACTATGGTTTAGATCCCTGGTGTGAGCGTATGTGGCATAGAGATAGGGGCGCCTTCTCAACCTCGTGGATTTCCTCCGGGCACTCCGGTTTCCTCCCACTGCTAAAGACCCCTACGCGCAAGCGAATTATTGAAATAAAATTGAAATCATATGTTAGTCCCGAAATGACCTAGTTTGTGTCGAGTGGACGTTAAACCCCATTTCTCTCTCTCTGATTATAATCTCTGTCAAAAAATACACAATCTAATTAAAATATAGATCTATATTTCGTTTCGTTTTTTATACTTTCGATGGCCTACACTCATGTAGATCTAACTAGTTATAGTGAACGCTCACGTTCTATGACGTCAGGTATCAAGCACGGGACATTTGACCCGATAACGTCAGTCATTCGATTAACCAATTAGCGATCGCCATGCTTTTCAAAATCCACTTGTGTTTTGTTATGATTTCTATCCGCTGGTGTTAGTAAAGACGTCGTTGGCTGGTAATATCTACCCACAGTTCCACGCATGAAAAGGTCAAAGGGTCGATTCGACAGACCATTTGATTGGCTGACCCCTCATTTCAGGTAGAACACCAGTTAAATAACAAGTCCTCCAGATCCAAGAGTAGTGAAGACAAGTAAAAACGAAATTTTGAACTATAAAAAACGAAACGAAATTGGATCTGTGTTTTAATCAGATTGAAAATACATTTCATAAATCGATTAACTTAGGCCAAAACCACGACCTGCAAGTAATTTACAACCATCAACCTGTGAAATTATCATATTGTCATATTAATTAACGTATTATCATTGTATCGTCAAGAGTGAAGAGAATTTAACTGGTTGAAAAATGGGACTAGTTGAGAAATATTGAATCAGCAGGAATATTTTCATTTTCTGTTGCCGGGAGCGCTAGTTGATTCCTCATTTATTGCCCCAATCAGGTATAGGTGTTAAGAAACAACTACGGTGTTGTAACATTTTATTGGGGGCAATCAATTAATCAAGGTATAGCTGTGTGTCTGCAATTGTTTTACACCTCCACCGATGAAGTGTATTCTTGTCTTGTCAATTTCTCTGATAATAATATAGTTTGAACTGGTTTTATTTTCGTATTAAATAACATAAATTTTAATTTTTACAAATTGGCCGATATACCGCTAATAACTATCCTGAAAAAAACACGTTTCGTAAACGAGGCATTTTACAAATTGGCCGATATACCGCTAATAACTATCCTGAAAAAAACACGTTTCGTAAACGAGGCATTTTACCAAGCCTCGTTCTGAACAAAATACCTCGTTCCAAAAAAAAGGGCAATTTAAAAAACCTCGTTTCGGAACTGCAGACAACGAGGCATTTTCTTTACCTCGTTTGGACAGAAATGCCGAACGAGGCATTCTGAGGTTTATAGTGTTAGTCCCAAAATGACCTAGTTTGTGCTGAGAGAGAGAGAAGAGAAATATTATTATGTATTTAAATAACCTACATAAAATTGAGCCGACTGTGCTGTTGCGGTCTGCTTGCTGTCGGATATAATTAGTTTATTATCTGTCAGTTCAACAGATATCTCCATCTTTGTTTCTCCAGTCTTCATAAAAGTAATCTATAATACACTGAAAAAACACAGGACAATCTCATTAAAAAACAGAATCTTTTTCATTTCATTTGTTTATAGTTCAAAATTTCGTTTTGTTTTTACCACACTAGGATCTGGAAGAGTTGTTATATAAATAACGTTTTTTAGCATGGTTTCCAGGCCTGGTAATAACAGTTATAGATGTACCTGACAAAATGTCAGGCACTAATCAAATAGTAACTAACATTTTCAATTTAGTGCTGGATATGTATAAATAATATCTATAAAAAAATTGTCAGATGTGCATGACGGCAATTAATCTGGGATGCATTTCCAAATATAAATCATGATCGCTGCCCTAAATGCCTGCTATATTTAAAATTAATCAGTATATTATTTTGTATTACAGTTCTACTCCGTTGAATATTTATCATACACACCAAGACTAAATAAAGTTTTATAGTTTTATCAAATGGAAGCAGAATAAATACTCAAACAAATTCTTGAAGTATTTTGGACTAAAATCTTCCATTTAGAAATTAAAATGTCGGTCAACTAGCCTAGTGACTGTTGTCAAGCAGAGCTAACTGTAGACAGACAGCCTAAGTTTAGTATATAGATTCCTTTATCCATACAATTAAAACATCTAGTTAAAGCTGTATTCCCTGAATTAAAATATCTAGTTAAAGATGTATTCCCTGAATCATGGGATGGGGTTTAATATCTTGTTAACTTGTGATAGACAAATGAGAGTTGGAAGAATTTTGCCCAGCAGCAACATTTCAGACTACTCATCTTAAAATTTCAATATCCAAAGATTTTCTTATGAGGACCTTGGTTTTTCAACTCATATGAAGTCCTCTGAATTCCCGCGTTAACTATCATTTTTTAGCGAACTGGAATGTATCTTGTTATGTGAGGTGCACATGGTTTTCTTGCGTTGAGGTGCACACGTTTTTTTTGCGTTGAGGTGCATACGGTTTTCTTGTGGTGAGGTGCACATGGTTTCTAGCAGTTCAGTGCACACGGTTTTCTTGCAGTGTTCTGACTATTGTTATTGTCTTACAAACCTGTGTAAACCTTGCAGCTGACAAATTTTCACTTTTTTTAAAATGGACGAGAATATTCTTCCCTGTTGAAGCCATTGTAAACCCGTCTAAAAAAATATAATCAATCAATCTTAGAAATAATTGATTGTGTTAGTGGTCTGGGTATTCAGGAAGAAAAATTCCTGAAAATAAACAAATTTTAAAAAAATATTGTTCATATCTCAATATTTGATGGTCACGGTCATGATTCTCAGCTTTGTATGTGACCAGGAGTTGGTCGCCTGTCCAGCCTTCGTCCTGAGAAATGAAGATGGAACTTATTGATAATGGTACCGTGATAAATGTCATCATTCTGTCAGTGAAGATGAATCATTTTCTATTTAGTGATTTAAATGACATGTGCTGTCAGTGTAGGGCATCAGCTACAAATTAGTTGGTCTAGCGGCCAGGGAGGTATATTCGTGCTGGGTATTGTCACTGCAGCCACGATACCATATGTATTGCAATTCCTACTCAGGTCAATATTTACTAAGAAAACCACACAATAAATGAATAATTTATATATTTTTAGTCCCGCAGATGTCAAAGAGATAAGTCTGTTTTATATCACAATATTGATGTGGATCCAAATAAGGACCAAAACAATTTAAGAGTATGTCGATAACGAGTGACCTGGATAATTAACAGTGACAGAAAAACACATAAAATAGATCGCAATGCATCGATTCATCGTCTCGTGATTCAATATGATACATCAATTCAACAATATATTATACCAACACTGAAGTAAATCTGAGGGAAAGAGAGAGAGAGAGGTTTAATGTCCACACGACACAAACATATGGTTTAATTTTATTTCAATAATTCGCTTGTACCTAGGGGTCTTTAGCAGTGGAAACCGGAGTACACGGAGAAAACCCACAAGGATGGACAAATAAGCGACCCAAGGGGAATTGAAACCTCCTGGCAATAAAATGTGTCTAGTTGTTTGTATGGTATGAAAAACAGAGGTCCCATGTAAAATAGGAACCCACCCATAGCACTCTGTATGCCCTAATTCATTAGGCGTCGAAAAATGGGATCATAAAAGGCGATTTCATATCATTTCTGAAGCTATTAAGAACATTTGAAATGCATTTCAAATTCTAAAAATTAAATACAGTCTTTAGAATTTGGACCTGTCTGAATCCTTGTGTTACAGGTCACACGTGAAATTGTTAACTACGTGAAATTGTTAGCTACGAGAACCCTAACCCTAACCCTGTCACACGGAGGGTTGACAGATCAATTTTTTTATCTAGTGAAATGTTGGTACAGAAAACCGATTAATGACTCCCTTGTGTGAATTAATAAATTACAATAAATTAGTTTTATGCATGATTAATTGTTACATACAAGACCCTGTCGTCGTTCTTCCGTACCCATAGAAATGTCAGCAACCTTTATATAGTAAGTGCAGGAGGGCTGCACCACACACAATTCTACACAAAAACAAATATAGACAAGACATCATACTCAGAGACCACAAACATAAACAAATCAAAAAGAGTGAATGGATCCGTGGGCTAGCCGTAAGCGTCCACTGCACTGTACAGTCCCGGGCCTGTGATGACACAGACTTCACTCATATTTGAAAACAACTGGGAATGCAACCCAAAGAAATAATTATATAATGTCAGCATGAGTCATGATCTATTATATGTTGCAAGAATTACGAATGCAAGCATATTGTTGTATAAATTCCGCTACACAAGTAACCACACCGTTAAATGTATCAGAAGTAGGCCTAGTTCAAAAAACTAAATCAATAAAAAGGATTGAAGTATATTGAATGCATTTGGGACACACATTACAACCGTCACAGAAACAAAAACAAAAACAAAACTGAATACAAAGAAGCAAAGGAAAATAGACTATCTAGGGAGACAGCCGTCTGCTGACTGAGTGGCGTGATGTGAATCTGCCGTAATAGTTGTTATGACGTCGTGGTTTAGAAGGTGCAATTTCCCCCAAAAAAGGTATATTATTATTATGCTGTTGTCAACAACGACAGACACGAACCTTTACCCTTTCACAAGATGCTCTACTGTTAACTGTAGTTATCTCCCTTTAATAGGATTAACACCACCCAGTTAAAACGGTGTACCTTCTTTGCGTCAAATTGATATTAACCCTATTTTCAATACAGTAGGCCAATATAGCTATATCAAAGAGAACCAGGCTCCCGCTTGTCAGTGATGCAGGGCGGAGGGCCTGTCTAGTCGTTCGGATGGGACGAAAAACCTAGGTCCCGTGTACACATTTGCGTGGAGGTAAAAGATCCCTTGACAGCTAGAAATCATAATTTGTACGCAAATAGTCTAAAAGTATGTAATAACAAAGCCGTGGACACTCTACAATCAAAGTTTGTATTTATTCCGTTTTGATGAAACTTAAAATATAACATCTCGGTTCGATATGTATCAACCATAACTTCATAGATTATTGCCCCGGATTGTACTAAAAATCGCATTTGTAGATTGTGGGCACTCTAGAAGTCATTAATTTTATCCGATTTTGATCAAACTTGAAATGTATGTTTATGATCCAAATATCGTAACAATTTTTATCCAGTTTTGACGAAACTTGAAATATAGGTCTATTTCCCAAAGATCTCGGTTCGATATTGGCATGTATCGGACCATAACTTCATGGATTATGGCCCCCGTTTGTAATCTCCTTTTGTAACGTGTGGGCATTCTAGAAGTCACAATTTTTTATCCGATTTTGATGAAACTCGAAATGTATGTTTCCATCCAAAGATCGTGGTTCCGTTAGATATTTGTCGCATATCGGATCGTAATATCCTGATTGTAGGAAAAAAGGCGTTTTTAGCTCTAGAGGTCACACAAATTGTTATTTTATTTACCACCGTTACACCCTAATGATGGTTGAGTTCAATTCTCGTTTAAATTGGACCGAAACTGCCGGATAAAATGGCGGCTCCTTATACGCAGGCCCGTAGCTAGCCTAAAATTATTTGGGGAGCAAAAGATTCTAGGGGAACCGATGGGGCTTCTGGGGGCGCCAATGTTCTAGTGGAGCCGATGGGGCTTCTGGGGGCGCCGATGTACCTACACCTGACGGTCCACGGCGAACGGTACCGTGAATATACCTCCTTTCGGATAAGGGCCTAGGGTGCTCTCCATGGTGGGGGGGGGCAGAACATGGAATGCCCTAAATATTTCGGGTTGCAGACGTCTAGCCAACTCCACCCCCTCAAGAAAACGCCTTATCAAGCTATTCCAGTCACTGAATACAATAAGTGGTCTGATATAGCCTAACTTGGAAATTTAACTGCCGCAAACGCGTTTTCCTGCTATACTAGCCCGTGAATAGCAACTTAAATGTGGTCCAATATAGTATACCCAGTGACCGCCCTAGACCCTTAAAACCATTAGCCAAATTTTTAGCCAAATCAAAATTTTATTAGCCAATTCAGAAAGTTTTAGCCAAATATTTTATATCATTTTTATTCATGTTTGTTAATTAAAAATGAAACTACGTGCTTGTTGCTTTTTAAACGTACCGGTAATATAAGACTCATAGCAGCCGTAGAAAGGAAATAATAAACAGTACAAAATCCTTATGAGTATCCTTTATCTAAATTGCTACGTATTTTTTTTTACTTCGTTTTATCTAGTTCACTATATTGTCTGTCAATATATGAGTAGAAGTTTTGGAAAAGGTGGGAAATATCACGTGGTTTGCGCGTGGTGGAATAAAGGATGAAAGGGGGGATATTCCTTTGATGTCACGTAATCACTGTCTAATACATTCCGGCTTCTAGATGCCGAAATAAATTTAGAAATAATTTAGTGATTTATATTGTTATGCTTGGTTACTGTGTCGACAAATAAAAACTCATAATAAAGATCATACTTTATTAATTAATAATATTATCAACAAATAGGTTCCCATTAGATGTTTTATTTTTAACAATAGTTCTAGAAATGGCGGGAGAATGTCACGTGATAGCCACTGTTGACAAACGGGTCATGAAGGTATCGCTTTGATGTATCATTTCATTACCGCATGAACTAATGCACACGTATAGATATACATGTACAGATGCCGTGCCGATTACTGTAAGGAATTATATAGTAATTAACACTTAAAATATGATAATCTCGACCATTAATGATACAACAAATAATTTAATTCATAATGGATGGTGTATATTTTTGATTGCGTAAGAAGCGTGGCCCAATTATTACTTCAACAACACAGGGTTTATGTTGATTCCCGCAGTAAAATAGTAAAAGTTAGGGCCGAAACGATACGCTGTGCCACGATATGATACAGCATGATGTCGTAGCCCAACGATACGGGTGCATCACGATACACACGCCATTAATGTGAAATTTACTAAAGTTTTCTTGAGTTAAAATAAAGAAAAAATACACAATGACAATGTTTTAAATATATTGTTTATTAATATTATTAGATAAATTAAAATTTATATTTAACTTTTAACCAATATTTTTGGCACATTTTAACTACAAATACTTCAAACGTCTTTATTTATTTTTCTTTTACCTCAAAAAAATGTTTGAGAATTTAATTTGTCGGGGTAAAAAAGTTAATATGCCGAACTCATTAAGCCTCTTCGATGTCATGCTTATCGGCAGTGATTGTAGCGGCCAAGCGAATATTCACTGTGGTATCAGTTTGCTTCGATCGAACAGGCGGATGGCTTTTCTATTTCAACTTCACCAAGTGTAACACTGCTACCACCAGTACTGGGCGTGAACATAATAGCCGAAAGACTAAGAGAGACTGTTAACCAAAATTTCAACACGCTTTTCATTCATTCGAATAAGAGCCACCGGTTCTATGCCGGCATCGCGAGGAAGAAATGACTTAAATAAAATGCGATTTCATTGGTGTAAAATGCATGGCTTCCGGTATTTTGTCCAATGGAAAAAATTGTCTTATCCAGTTTCCGAGTCGTATTTGGCACGCGATTAGTAGGTCAGTTTTGCAATGATTGTGAAGTCTGGATGCCCGGGCCTATAGAAGAGGCGTGCTATTTATAGCTACCGAGGGTTTCTTTACATTTAGGCCTTGTGTACGTACGTACTGAACTGATAGGTAATTTCTAAGGGTCCTACATGTCTCATTTATTGAAAAAATATCGCGATATAGTATGAAATTAATCGTGAACCTTAAATTGAAAAAAAAATCGCGATTATCGATATTCTTACAAAAAATATCGTTCATCGTTTTCATGGAAAAAATCGCGGTACACCGGTTCACCGGTGAATCCTTTCGGCCCTAGTAAAAGTACCATGCGTTTCCCGACTAAAATAAAGACAAATATCTACATAGATCATCATGCCATTCGAGACATTTTAATGTGTAATGGTTTTATATCCACCACTATCGGTAATTTATTTGTATCGGTCGATATACTTCGCTGTCAATATCTGATATCGGTAAAACCGATAGGTGTCATATCGGAACATCGCTACGTGTAGTGAAGCGAATGTTACGCTCGGCGAGTGGCGAGCATATATATGTAAACAGTGCAGTGCCACACAAATTGGCAAATTGAGCGTAATTGTTTTGTACAGTCTCTAGACTCGATCTTTCAGTCGTTTTAATGCGTGACATTGACTGATTTGCGACTTGTACGATTGAGACTAGAGAAATTAATGTACTAAAAATAGACACTCCATTGAATGATCGAAAGAAGCGTTTAACGAAACGATTTCTACTTTAATATTAACAGATTTACAAAATAATTCATTCGCCAAAATTTTCGCCAGAATCATCACTTCATTCGCCAATAAAAATATTTGTCGTCATCGGCGAATTGGCGAATGTCTAGGGCGGTCACTGTATACCTTAGGTGGCTGACCTGAATTCCAAACAATATATTGATCGTCGCGGGATAATGGGGCCTTCGGCTTCCCGAGAGAGTTTCTAATCGTTTCGTAACCAAAATCCCACTCTATGCCGATCTGAATTCCAACCATCCAATCGGACTGAGGGCTCCCGACAAAATGTTTTAACCCATAGTCAATTCAGTACAAATAAGCGGTATTTAATTAAAAAAAAAGTAAAATAAGTGTTTTATTAGATTTCGGGCACTTTATTTTGCCAATTAGATAAAATAATATTTTTTGTTTTCACTTTACCCGTCTGCACGAAAAGTCAGATTGCCTATTTTGCTCTGCCTCAGAAAATTTTGGAAAATAGGAATTGTACTAGAAAATGACGGAAAATTTCAAATTTAAGGCTGAATTTGTGATATTGGCGTATTATGACATTTTAATATGAACATTATAAATATCTGAAGGAAGGAATACGAGTATAACGTCCCTATAATAATTCATGAGAAAAATGAAATGTTCGGGAATCGGGTTAGAGCGCGACATGTTTCAATTTTGAAGATTATCACGCCGTTTCGGGCGCCCAATTCATTCGTTCTGCTTAGACTGGGCTTAGACTGGGCTAATAAACACGGGCATACTCCATACAGTGTGCTAGGGCCCACTCATATATCGAATTCCAACTGCTAAGGAATCCTTTACGTGCATGCCAGTATATACACAGACCATTGCTGGAATAGCGGCTGTTTCTTGAACTTATGCGGGAGTGTGTTTATTCTTTCCGTTCAATGAAAGCTATCACTTAAGTACAGCAACATGACAGTCCTTCGTTTAATCTGCGTCTTCCCTAAAACCTTGGACAGTGATTAATTAAGGTATTAAAAACGGTGAAAGTATGTTCGTTTCCAAACAGTATTGTTTACATTTCATTCGACTTGATAGTCTCGTTTGTCACGCAATTAGTTTTACTGCAGTATTCTGCTATGTACGGGTTAATTAGGCATAATAAAATCGTGAGCCATGACGTAACGCTGTGTAAACATATTTGGTCCAATATTGGCACTCGTTTTAAATATAAAGCTTTTGTAAGGCAGCTAGTGAATGGTTGGTAGACGGACTACTGACCAATCAAAATTTAAAACAACAATATCCACTCATAATAGCAGTGTGAAGTAGGATTACCTCTATAATCAAACGAAACGCTGCGCGTAGTATGGTATATTCACGGGACTCGATTTTTTGTTCCGTCCGAACGACTAAAATCAATTGCATATATTATGTGTATCCAATTGAGTAACAGATAACCTGCCCTCTGTTAAAAGTAAGGATAATTTTCACGACCTGATTGACAAAATATCGATCTTATAGTCAACTATTTTGAAGTGATCCCAAATTAAAAACATACATCCACATTCCTACTTTTGAGAATGAAGAGAATGAAATATGAAATGGCTGTAATATGACAAGAGGCAAAAAAGGCTAGGCGTTGGGTTTAGTTTGCCTGATTTACAGAAAAAAATATTAACAAAAACGTGGGCGTGACACCGCCACAGGAGGTCGGAGAATGCACTAAAATAAGGACTGTCTGAAACACAAGTTAAAACCTTTTAACATACATACATTATGCAAGAGCCAATTATGCATATTGCAGGTCTTTATTTAGACCTAAGCTGTCATGTAAACTATTAATTAGACATTTATTAATATGATACTTGACCAATATCATAATTATTTTACAGTGAGAGTATGTAACGTTACCGAGTGTACAGAAAGAAGAGGATTCAGTATCGATTTAAAGTTGGGTTCCCGGATACAAACTGGGTGATTTGATGATATAATAGAATTAAAAACATATTCAAACTAATTATTTTATCATAATTTTGCTTCAAATCGTTCTCAAAACATTGTAATTGACGAGAATAGCCTGCTATAAAAATCTATCGAAAGAGACCATGTTTGCGTCAGGCGATTACCCCTCGACGTAACCAATGGCAACGGTGGCAGACGACAGGGGAGAATGCATTGCATACACAAGACGATGTTGTCTGTAAGCGCTGACTATTTACTACAAATATCGAATCCTAATTAAATTCTCGGATTATCCACTGCCCGCGTCTTTTTCCGTGATTTTTACCCCAGAAATTGTTGTATGTCTAACTCTTCATAAAGTTTTTCAACATGTACACAAATCACTCAAGTGCAGCCTTCAACGCCAAGCGTGCAGGTACCCTTATTTGTCGGGTTGACCATTAAGGGAACCCCTTACATTTTTGTCCTGTTTACGCTCCATGAGTGTTTTTCAGGGAATCCAGTATTTTTCTAGTAAGATTGGATATCTCTTCTTTCCATATATACCAAAATTGTCATACTTTTATAGGCAATAACCACCCGATAAATTCTTATCTGGGAACCCAACTTTAACATGTACGACTAATGGTAAGATATCTAGTCTTTTGTCAGCAGATTTATTACCAATACAATTATTTATTATTCACATACGACTTACAAATTAACTAGACATATTCCATGTATTGTTTTATCATATTTCACTTAATTATTTCAAAATGGCTAAATAGGTAAATCTTAAATAATTTGACAGTCGTCTCACCTGTAATTTTGTTATATTTTCCAGCTACTAATTATGCAGGTAAAGTCTGTAAAACAACTAACAACGAGGTGTGTATTGATGATACATGTGTAGTCAGAGGTAAGCATAACATTCTACCTATCCGTTGCTTAAAATTAATTGTCATGACTTCATAAAATTTTAAAATCTTGGGAGCTGTTAGACTTACTGATTCCACAAGATTTACAAACTGTTGATATATTAACTATGACTCAGTAAATTGCCTAACAATTTTACGAAACAGTCTGAAAACGCACAATACTGGATCTTCAACTTCGTGCGAAATGTTTTGATACCAACTGTTATTTGTGGGTTAGGGTAAGGGTTAGGCTTGGTCCAGGGTTAGTGTTAGGGCTAGCCCTGTTTATATCTAGACACTTTGACGAAATCTACAGGTCCTAGCCCTTACCCTAACCCTAACCCACAGTCTGCGTTCTCAAAATATTTGGCACGACGTCGAAGATCCAGTATTGTGCTCTGAAAACAAAGAATGCCATGGCTTCCTGTATGGTACAGATATCAACACCAACACAAACCGTGACTTCCTGTATGACACGGTCAGCACCCACATGTCACAATACGTTAATATGGCGTTTAATTTATATTATATACATGTTATATATTTCAGGTGATAGTTGTGGGGATGATGTAGATGGCATGACTAAAGTATGTGAACCTATTGGTGTGTTGTTTAACTTACTTACAATATTACATTCTTTTACAATATTAAGTTGAGCTACATCTATGTTGGTATGCTAGGAGTTATGGGATCAAATGAATGTTGGTATACACTGATTATTTAATATATATCTGTAACAACTCAAACAAAACTATACACAACTATATTCATCTTTATGCATCGGAGACTTCTCGGCAACACCAACACCAAAGATATCGTTCTACTCCACAAACCTCTGGGTTCGTATTAGGGTGGGGGGGTGTTAAATAAAAAATTGGGGGATCAAACCCCTCTAAACCCCCTGTACATACCCCCTGAAGGTTCCTACCCCTATTTTCACCCCAAAATAGCGGTTGTTGACGTAATAGGCCACAGAAATATGTCAAAGGTGGTTTGTATGTTGTCTTTTTAAAAGTTATTAATGATGTTGAGTCTGATTATTGACTTTATAATTATTTTCGATATTCCAAAATGGCGGCCAAAATTGCCTCCATTTTGCGTGACCTCTTTGCTTATTTCATATATAAGTCTAAATCGGATCTTGAAAAATAATTTTGACCGTCCAATATGGCCGAAATTCAAGATGATGATACAAACATGGCCGCCATTTTGAACAAAGCCTTTGTTAATTCGACTATATGGCTTGTAATATGTCTTTTTATGGGTTTTCGTTGCTGCAAAGTCTGAATTAGACCTTGAAAAATAGTTTTGAGCATCCAATATGGCGGAAATTCAAGATGGTGGATACATACATGGCCGCCATTTTGTACAATCTCATAGATAATCTGGTGACAACTTGAAAAAAAGCTTAAATTTAGTGCTTAAAATGCTATTATGATCTCCATGTAATGGTAATGTCTGTATGTTTTTTGTTTCTAACTGTGTCTATCATGTAATTAGATTAATTAGATGTACATGTATGCACTGCAATTGTCTCATCCCATGCACGATTCGCACATTGGCGTAACATTTGTGTACTTTCAGATGTTGTTATCGTAGTGTTCTAGTGATGTCGTCCTATGTGTACCCTCCGACATGTACAACTTATCAAAACGCCAACTTGATCTTCAGCAAGGAAAGACCTCGTCTATAAGGTAAATTAAACACCTTTAATAAACCAACAAGGTCTCCCATCTATAAGGTAAATTAAACCTCTTTAATAACCCGATGATAATGGATGTTTAAGACTATAGTGAGTTTAAAAACGGCGTATGATTTTGGCAAAAATATCATACAATTTGGCCGCAGGCCCGCTAGATCTTGAGGCCCTAAGCTTCAGCCTGCCAAGACCATTTTCGTTCATTATTTACTACATAGCAATTACCAGGAATTCAAACTCAGCATATGATATTGTAGATATGAATGCAGTGCCGGACATTCCGGTGAAAATTTCCCCAGTGGAATATATGACACTGATACAGAAAGAACTTGGTTTGATGTTGGGGAAAATACCGAAACTATAATTACTTTACCTACAGGTATACCTTTCAAAATTGTTATTCATTTCTTTCACGAAACAATCAATACTACTGTATATTTATTAGTATTCACTCAGTTACAATAGGATATCTCATCAATATATAAATATTGAAGCATACGTATAAAGCTCCAAAAACAAAAATCTTCTTGGGATCGATTTTAGGTGCCCTTGTGTTTCTAGCACCCCTAATTTTGTAATATTATTTTATATATTCCAGCTAAAGTTTTAGATAAGTCTGTGTCATATAGTGTATTTGTGAGAGTATGGTATAATTCAAATCAATATTCAATATTTAACTCTCCTGGTATTACACCACTGACGTCTGCTCCTAGTGTCAGTCATATAGCGGGAGCTGCTGTAAGTACATAAAAATAGGTTAAAGACACCAAACTATTTAATTATAACTGTTAATGTAACGACTACATTTTTGTTCGTTTTGTTTAACCTATTTTAAATAGAATTATTGATTTGATTTTGTGATAAATCTCTATATCTGTTATCCAGATAAAAGAATTAGAAACTGTGTCAAGTATTAACGATGCAGTAATCAGATTATTGTTGGTTGGAAGAATAAATTTAGAGGGGAAATTCATGGATTCGATTATTTTAAGCCTTATATAAGCACTTATCCAGAAGGTGGGTTTTAATACTAACATAATTACATTGAATAACTTTTCCGAACCAGAATGTTTTACGGAAAAAAATATTTATTATTTTCATGACAACATATTTAAACTGATGTTTCCATTCCTAAAGATATCTAGTGTAGTCAGTCTTACAGAAACATTATGTAAGAGCTAAATATTCCTATGCAAATCTTTCTTTTGGCCTCAATTTAATGTTCTTTCAATTATTAGAAATTTATTCACATGAAAAGCCCGTAATCAACTCTCTAGGACATCGGAATGTCACAATTTGAAATACGAGAGCAATAAAAATCGAGACTACGCTTTACTTATCAAAACCTCAAACACTAACAACTTCCCTCAGAATAGAGAACTGAAATTTTCAATATAATTTTTTTATTGCTGTTTCATTATCTGTTTTGAAACCATTATCTCGAGCACTGCCAGCTCTTTATCTAAATCTTACATAATGTATCTTTATTAATGTAATCAATAGCGGTCTTGGCTTCTTTTTCTGAAATCTAGGCCACAACGTTCATCAGTCATCTACAAGAGTACCAGGAAATACTAGTGTCTATACAGCTACTTATCTGAATCTACAAGAGAATAGAGAATATTATAGTACTGTACTAGCTTATAATAACGCAGGATTATTGAGCTGGGCCAATAGTGATGGAATATTAATAGACAATACAACTCCAACTTCCGGTATTATACATGATGGTAATGGTAAGTAAACTACTAAATTTATTGAATATAGAGTGACCCAAAAAATACAAAACCTATACACAAACATAATAACTTAGATAATAAATATAATAAGTTTCAGTTATCTTGTCATGATCTTTCCAAAAAGAAGAATTACAATTAATAGTTTTATTCAAAGATCTGTGGGGTCTGTTTTTATTTATTTTATTTATTTATTTTTTTTTGGGGGGGGGGGGGGCACATTAAAATTACCCAATGTAGCTCATAGACTTATTTTAGCCGATTTTGATTTTGTAATCTATTAAATCTGGTACGTATTTTCATGCTATTTCCCTAAGGAATTTCCTGTTTTGTGATGAGTTTTATTATTTATGCTTTTTATAGACAACTATAATAAATAGAGGATTACCGTCAGATATTATTTCATATTTTACAGATATCTATGATAAAGATTACCAAAGCTCCACAATAGTTATATCATCATCGTGGTATGGTTTTACTGATAGTGGTACTGGTATAGTTAAATATTACTGGTGTATTGGTACTGATGTTAGTACTACAGATTGTAATATACACGACTGGAAGAATGTAGGATTAAATACTAGAGTATCTGTAAACCTAACCTCACCTTTAAATCATGGTAGGTATTCTAATACAAACTTCCCCTATTCATTGATGAAATCGAATGTGAATTTCCACCAGACAAAGAGTTGAAGGGATTAAATAAATGTATTTTGATTATCGTGACAGTATGTATTCTACAGAAGGGATAAGGTATATCATTCGTCATATTGTTTTCTTCGCTCGATCGACAGGTGCGATACTGGTTCTCCACAGTAGTATAGTGAACAAGATAATGAAAAATAATATTTTATCCCTTTATTCTCTTGAATATACTATACCTAAAGACCACCCCATAACGACCCATGCCATCTATTCCAGAGGATGAGTTTCTGAATGTTTCGTTTCCAAATGCTGACACTGCCGATGTAATATACTATTCAAAAAAAGTAGGGGATATTTGATTTGGGGGGCATAATACTAAAATATGCAAATGACTACGAAAAAAGTCACTATAGAACCTAACAGAAGAAACATTTCCAGTTACATGTGACGCCCAAACGCACCAATAGCTACCGCATGGAATGCAGTGAATGCTTGGGATCATCATGGGGGTCCAACCTAAGATTTGCACGACTCTGACTTTGAATGTTACAGTCATTGTGGCATTGAATTCCAGGGTGGAAACATCAGTTTGATTGTTTTAGTGACCAGAAAACAAATTTTGATATGCGTCGGCTTACCCAAAATGAAAGGTTACGTGCCCTTGGCATGCTACAGATCGGCACAACACAGGCGGTTGTGGCGCGGACGATGAATGTTTCTCAGTCTGTCATAAGCAGGCTATGGTCCAGATACCGTGATACACAATCTGTACAGGACAGACCACGCTCAGGTCGACCAAGGGCGACAACTCAGGCCCAGGATCGATTTATCCGTACCTTGGCCTTGAGAAATCGTGTCATCACAGCAAATCAGATCAGCGCTCGTCTTCAAACAGGCACTGGTGTGAGAGTGAGTGGCCAGACGATTCGGAATCGACTGCATAGGGGTCACCTTCGCGCCCGACGCCCTCGCGTGATCCCTTGTTTGAGAGATCATCACATTCAGGCAAGACGTCGTTGGTGTAGGGATCGTCAACACTGGGATAATCGACGCTGGAGCAATGTGATGTTTTCAGATGAGTCAAGGTTCACTGTTGATTTTTTGGGCAGACGTAGGAGGGTGTGGCGTCGTCGAAACGAGCGCTTCCAAGACGTTAACGTCATCAGACATGATCGATTTGGGGGTGGTTCTGTTATGGTGTGGGGAGGCATCACTATTGCTGGAAGAACGGCTTTACATGTTGTTGCAGGGCGTGTAACAGGCCAGTACTACCGGGACAACATCTTGGCAGTCCATGTTGTGCCGTTCGCACGACGTCATGGCCGCCGTTTCATCTTCCAGGATGACAACGCAAGATGTCACAGGGCCAGGATCGTTACAGGTTACCTCCAACAACAGAACATCACCACATTACCTTGGCCAGTACTGAGTCCCGACCTCTCCCCCATCGAGCATGTCTGGGACATGCTTGGACAGAGGTTACGTCAACGTCAACAACGTCCTGCCAATGTCCAAGAACTTGCTGCTGCGTTGCAACAGGAATGGGACAATCTGGACCAAAATGACCTTAGACGTCTCATTAGGAGTATGCCACGTCGGATCAATGCTTGTTTGGCAAACAGAGGAGGATTTACCCGTTACTGACTTTGTTGTGATGCTGTGGTAACTTTGCTGTTTGACACCGGGTATCATTTTACCCTTATAATGGTCAGTCTGTGCCTTACTTAGTCTAACGATCATTTGGAATAAATCGATGAATGTGAACTTTAATTCATTTTGTCATTTGTTTCGTCGTCAGTTTCATTAGGTGACTTTAATAACACTTAAAAATCAAATATCCCCTACTTTTTTTGAATAGTATATATTTACTGATTATATTGGAACATTACTCAGGGAGCATTTCTCTTTTCTAAATCGTTTTAGAAACGGGGTTTCAATAAAACAATCACATTAATTTCAGGAACTGTTAAAGGTGGAACCCAGATTAAGTCGTTCGCAAGTGTTGGCAGAAATCAACAAGCTACAGCATCCGGTCTAAAATTAGCCCATAATACATTACTTTACTTTACCGTGATGTCAACCAATGGCGCCGGACTGACAACTGTCAGCCAATCAGAGAGAATTGTTGTTGATATGACTCCACCAACAATATCAGAGATAAACGATGGTATAGGTAAGAAATTAGATATTTATTGTGAGATACTTTAATGGAAAATATGATTGCCCACCACATTGAAAGATCAGCTATTTAAATTAGATTGACAGACCCTATGTTATTATCAGAATGGTTATGAACACTAAGGTGGTTATTACATGGCAGTCTTTTTTTCTGTTTACTAAATCAATCATTGTTAACATTGTCGATGTGGTATCAAAACCACATAACTGGTGTCATCAAAATTGTGAAAGAAGAATTCCCAACTCGATGGCCCCGAAAATAGTTTCTTGTTCAATACATTAACTTGTCTTTGTCTTTTGTTGATATAAATACACGCTAGATGTAAATTTCCAGCTAACTAAACTCATTTCAGTTAATTGGAAAGTAGGAGATCCAGAAACAGGAGTAGAATATTGTCAATGGGCTATAGGTAATACTTTACAATTTTCAAATTTGTAATAACGTAGTTTGTTAATCGGTTATAGGCAAGATTCCCAAGATAGCACAGTATATGCCGAATGTCCGTCTTTAGCCCACCCATTGTAGAACAGCAGGACGTAAAACCCAATTTCATCTTGTATTAGGCCTAGAACATATAACAAATGTCGTATCTCAATGTATGTAACATAAGTCGAAATTTGATTGTAATTATTGTTATTTTTTGTAACATACAATCTACTTGTATCAATGTATTTTATTTAATTATTCACGTATTTATACAAATGGTTATACTTTATGTATCAATTGATGTATTTTATATACCAGGTTCAACGCACGGTGGTGTTGATATACAGTCATTTACACTTGTACCAGATAAACAATCATTTATTCAAGTAGAACTCAATGTTGATCAAATACAGAACTCTAAACAAGTTTATTCTACTGTAAGATGTTATTATTCAGGCGCGGATACAGAAGGGGGCGCACCCGGCGCACGCCCCCTCTATTTTTTTGCGGTGGCGAACAATTTTTAGCTCCATATATTCTCGCGGGAAAGGAGAACAAAAACAGTTAAGGTTGGAAATTGTAATTTACAGTACTAGTATGAAATTAGTCCTTGTGGGCATTTTTGTCCACTCAAAAATCGTGGGTCGGGCTTCGCACTGACAACTTGGTGCAGCACGCCCCCCCCCTTTCTGAAAATCCTGTATCCCCCCCTGATAATAAAGCTGGTTTACCAACTACAGCTACCACAGATGGCGTTCTGGTTATAAACAAAATGGCTGCTATAGCAGACGGCCAGATCGCCATTCATAAAGATGTGGTATCTGAATATCCGGTGAAGGATGATTGTTATGCAATGACTGATAGTTTACGATTAAAATGGGATTTAAAATATACCATAATTGATACCAAGTCTATACAGGTATATATCTTTTAAGAGAAGGAGAAATTCCAGATTAGTGGAATCCTAGAATTTACAGTGTCTTTTTTCATAATACAACGATTTAGTGTTTGGGTTTAGAATAACCACCCTGACTGACACACGAATCAGCAATGACTATTCGCCAGACTGCTACATCGCCAGACTGCTACCTCGGTGCGGCTTAATGAGCTCCAAATATTAACCTTTTTCCTTCTGAAAAAGAAATTCTAGAAAATTTGCTTTGAGCGTTAGAAAAATAAATAAAGGTGTTTGACGTATATGCAGGTAAACAAATATGTCCTATTTAGTGCAAATGAATCTGTAAAATGAGTAAAAGTCGCCATTCTTCGTCTTATGTAAACAACGCAGGCGACATTGAGCCAAAGATTGATACCGCGTGATGTGACGTCACATGTTAAAAGCAGTCATCTGTGAAATAGATTATCTGACAGGCAGGAAACTTATTAAGATAAACTTGAGCCAAATATGAGACTTATGTATTTTATTACCAGGTATCAGTGTATGGTCCAGGTTATAATTTAGATAAAGAAGTTCGAGTTACAGAGATTGGTTATAACCAGGTTAAATTAAGAAGTTTATCACTACAACCTAGCTCTAACTATAATGTTAGTGTTTTTACTATTAATGTATTGGGAAGACAAGACAATTCTCTATCAACAGTAATAGCATCTGTAGCTCAACCTCCTATTTTACAAGGTTTGTATAACTCATTCTGCCAATAAAATGTGTAATATTATTGGTTTGTAATGGATATATCTAAAATTGATTCCGTTTGAGGTTTATTTTACTTCCGGTTATGACGAAAGACCGATAACTCATTTCGTGCGTTTATACACAGTTGTAATTGACAACGATAGCGCATTTAACGAGATGAACTTTATTTTGGCTCTGTTTTAGAAATATGTTCATGCAGTTGGACCACTTCGATTGGACTGTGCAGTGTGACAAATGGTTTGTGTTGAATGATATATATTCTGAATGAATAATGATACTATTATTACTATTCTATATATACTATTCAAAAAAAGTAGGGGATATTTGATTTTTAAGTGTTATTAAAGTCACCTAATGAAACTGACGAAGAAACAAATGACAAAATGAAATGAAGTTCACATTCATCGATTTATTCCAAATGGTCGTTAGACTAAGTAAGGCACAGACTGACCATTATAAGGGTGAAATGATACCCGGGGTCAAACAGCAAAGTTACTACAGCATCACAACAAAGTCAGTAACGGGTAAATCCTCCTCTGTTTGCCAAACAAGCATTGATCCGACATGGCATACTCCTAATGAGACGTCTAAGGTCATTTTGGTCCAGATTGTCCCATTCCTGTTGCAACACTGCAGCAAGTTCTTGGACATTGGCAGGACGTTGTTGACGTTGACGTAACCTCTGTCCAAGCATGTCCCAGACATGCTCGATGGGGGAGAGGTCGGGACTCAGTGCTGGCCAAGGTAATGTGGTGATGTTCTGTTGTTGGAGGTAACCTGTAACGATCCTGGCCCTGTGACATCTTGCGTTGTCATCCTGGAAGATGAAACGGCGGCCATGACATCGTGCGAACGGCACAACATGGACTGCCAAGATGTTGTCCCGGTAGTACTGGCCTGTAACACGCCCTGTAACAACATGTAAAGCCGTTCTTCCAGCAACAGTGATGCCTCCCCACACCATTACAGAACCACCCCCAAATCCATCATGTCTGATGACGTTAACGTCTTGGAAGCGCTCGTTTCGACGACACCACACCCTCCTACGTCTGTCCAAAAATCAACAGTGAACCTTGACTCATCTGAAAACATCACATTGCTCCAGCGTCGATTATCCCAGTGTTGACGATCCCTACACCAACGACGTCTTGCCTGAATGTGATGATCTCTCAAACAAGGGATCACGCGAGGACGTCGGGCGCGAAGGTGACCCCTATGCAGTCGATTCCGAATCGTCTGGCCACTCACTCTCACACCAGTGTCTGTTTGAAGACGAGCGCTGATCTGATTTGCTGTGATGACACGATTTCTCAAGGCCAAGGTACGGATAAATCGATCCTGGGCTTGAATTGTCGCCCTTGGTCGACCTGAGCGTGGTCTGTCCTGTACAGATTGTGTATCACGGTATCTGGACCATAGCCTGCTTATGACAGACTGAGAAACATTCATCGTCCGCGCCACAACCGCTTGTGTTGTGCCGATCTGTAGCATGCCAAGGGCACGTAACCTTTCATTTTGGGTAAGCCGACGCATATCAAAATTTGTTTTCTGGTCACTAAAACAATTAAACTGATGTTTCCACCCTGGAATTCAATGCCACAATGACTGTAACATTCAAAGTCAGAGTCGTGCAAATCTTGGGTTGGACCCCCATGATGATCCCAAGCATCACCTGCATTCCATGCGGTAGCTATTGGTGCGTTTGGGCGTCACATGTAACTGGAAATGTTTCTTCTGTTAGGTTTTATAGTGACTTTTTTCGTAGTCATTTGCATATTTTAGTATTATGCCCAACGAACCAAGATCTTTTTGATATAAATATGCATTCCATCTTTCCTCAAACTCTGACGAAAATTGTGACCTCTAGAAGGTCCACAATGTTGATATACCATATTTTACACTATTTGCGTACACTGAGAGGCCATTTTGTACGGCATTGTGGGTCCAATTTTCACGAAATTCGAATTCAACCATCATTAGGGTGTAACTGTGATATATTCAAACGTCTTTTTAAATTGAGTAAAATTTGTTAACTCTAGGGGGTCCACAAGCTGAAAAACGCAATTTTTCATACGATCAAAGGCCACAATTCAGGAAGTTACGATTCAATAAACTGACCTTTGTGATATAAACATAAATTTCAGGTTGCATCAAAATCAGAAAAAATTGTGACCTCTAGACAGTGCACAACCTTGATATACCATATTTTACACTATTTGTGTTATTCAAGGGGCGGACATTTTGTCCATCAGTGATATATTCAAACGTTTTATTAAATCGGAATAAAATTGTGACTTCCATAGGATCCACCAGGTAAAAAAGGGGCCATAATTCCGGACATTTCAAATTTTAACAAAATCAGATAAGAAAAATGTGCCTTCTGTAGGGTCCACAAGCTAAAAACGTGATTTGTCGTACAATCAGGGGCCATAATCCGTGAAGCTACGGTCCGATACATGCCAAAATCAAAACAACCAATATCTTAGGGAGATAAACCTATATTTAAAGTTTCATTGAAATCGGATAAAAATTGGAACCTTTAGAGTGTCCGAAACAGGGGTGACCACATAATGTGTCCTCAAGATAAGAGACTCTGTCAACTGTGCCAGTTCTTATGTTGTATATTGTTTAACATGCAAAACCTGTAATATGCAATATGTAGGCCAAACCATTACCCCTTTCAGCACTCGACTTAATAAGCACAGAAGTAATATAAAGCTTAGAAACAAAAAGGTCATTGCCCCCATGTAGTCTCCCATTTTAATATACCTGGTCATGATTTCGTGTGTACCATAGTACAAAAATTCCTTGTAAAGATCAGAAAAAACTGAACACAGCAGAAAGTTTATGGATTCATACACTTAATTCAGTTTGGCCTAACGGTTTAAATGAGTTAAATCCAGGGTTTTCAAAATCATTCATAGCATGCATATTTTTTCTTTCCTGTAAAAGTTTACCTATAGAGTGTTCACAAACAATTGTGGACGTCCGGATGGACAAGGGCGATGACAATATTGCCTGCAGCTCTGCGGAGTGATAGTTACAAACAAATTTTATTAGAGACGTCATTTTCTTTATCTGTATCTGTATATATAAGTCGAAGCACAGTACTCCCGAAAAATGAGGGACTTACGACTTACACCCCGAGCAATATGAAACCTCTGGACGGGAAAATCGTGAAAAGCTAAATATGTGGGACTAAAACCAGGCTGACACTTGCACGACTTTTCGCCACGATTTGTCGTGCCCATCAGTGTCCACATTGACACGAACTGGAACGACGAGTTCACGCATAGTTCGCGCATAGTTTGCGCATTGTTTACGCACTTCCCGCATTGACACGACGAGTTTGCGCAAATCGGACGGTGTCGTGCCGACTCGAGTCGTGCCAATGCGTGCCACGGAATCGTGCAAGTGTCAGCCTGGCTTAATACACCTTATACTCTGTACGGGAAAGTCGTGAAAAGTTAAATATCGATAAGGTTCGTCCTCTCATGATCGCAATGTTTGAAAAGAACACAACAGAATTGTGAAAGTCTCGGAATGTCGAATATTGATAAAGTTCAACCTCTCATGATCATGATGCTTCAGAAGAAGTTTGAAAAGAATATGTTAAAAAAAAACCAGTCGCTTCACAATCACAAACTAATTTTGACAAACAAACAGCCAGGGCAGCGATATAATACCCTAAAATTGAAAATAAGGTATAAATATCTTTTTTGAGTGGCATTTAGCAATTAACACAGTTAATAAACACATAAATAAATAGAGAATCTCCTACGAGTGTTTTTTGATATAACAAAATATCAACACAAGTTGATAAAGTGAAAAAAACGAGGCTCTGCCGAGTTTTTTTTTTACTTTATCAACGAGTGTTGATATTTTTTGATATCAAAAAACACGAGTTGGAGATTTTATTTATCACCCAATCCTTTCTTACATGCAGAAATAAATAAATATAATTCTTTGGTACAGATTTTCACCTTTACTGGATCTAATTTCATTACTGCGTAGTGATACATCACTTTCTTGACTGCAGTTTAGCTATTGCAAAGTCCTATATATTGACCCAGTATTTCCTTCAAAGTCAATTCAATAAAAACTTTTTATTTAAAATAAGTGGTTTCTTTAAAATAAAAGAAAGTAGTTCCTTTTTGATTGACCAATCAAATTCATGTAAAGCGATATCTCCTAAGGAGATATCGCAGTAGATTATGTAATTTATCATACAAGCGATATCTACTGTCAAATAAGATATTGGGTGATAAACTTAATTACACCAATATTACATGTACATATGTGATTGAATTCGTTTGAAACATTACAAATATAATTGTAACACAGATCTTTTATATGATTCATCTATCACAAAAATGTGAAGAATTTATAAGTGATTCAAAAGGTTACCGTTTACTGGCTGCAGTAGATTTTCAACTCACTGATACAACACAAAGAGCTGCTATCAGGGGCGTAAATGTGGGGTTTGTGTGGGGGGTACCCCCCCCCCCCCAGCAAAAAACCTAGTACTAACTGTATACGTCACGCTACTCACACAAAACTTTAGTATAAAATAACCTTGTCAGCTTATCATGTTTGAAAAGATGTTGTGTTTCACTCTCATTATGTTGTGAGTATGTTAGTCTAACAACAAAATGTCACACCCAGGGAGTAAAATAGTCGGTTTCACAATAAGTGAAATCACTGCAGTCGTCTCAAACACAATGCCAGAAAAGATCCCAAATATGTATTCGCGTGAATCCGTGAGCCTAAATTGCATACGTCACTCTTATTCTGTTGTGAGTATGTTGGTCTAACAACAAAATTTCACCCAGGGAGAAAAATAGTCGGTCACAAAATAAGTGCAGTCACTGCAGTCGGTCTCAAACACAATGCCAGAATAGATCCCAAACATTATGTATTTGGGTGAATCCGTGTGGCTAAATTGCATACGTCACAAAAAACTATAGTATAAAATAACCATATCTGCTTGTCACTCTTATTCTGTTGTGAGTATGTTGTTCTATGAGACCACAATCGGTCTCCGACTAAATGAATTAATGTGATAAACAAACAATCAAGATTCTCAAGATTCTGTCCCATTTCTTATCCTCTCGTTAACGAGAATTTGGTTCCATTTGCCATGACATTGATTCAAATTTTCAAGCCCATAGTCCCAAAAATTTAAAAGCTCCGTTACATATCTGTAATTTTTTCGCGCCTACGATTCCATTATAACATCATTTTTCTACTACTCGGTTACATATCTGAAATTATTTTCGCGCCTGTCGCGCTCGATTCCATTTTAAAATTATTCTTGTACACCTCAGTTGTCTTATACTGTCTCAGCACTATTATATTTACGATTATAGTGAACTGCCCAGTTTGGAGTACCACTGGTGTGTGGACGTCAGATTGTACAGATGTTATGCCAACTCTTGCGAAACACATCTGGAGATTCTGTCCCACTGACTGACATTTCTGGTCCACTCGTCCACAAGAATTTCTCCCAGCAATGACCTCATATGTCAGGATATTGAATCAATTTTTCAAATTTTTTTCAAATTACTCAGTGTTATAGGCACAATCATTAATATGACAAACTATATTTGAACTTAAATAAAACTGCTTTCCGACGAGACAACGATCGGCGGAAAACTATATAATTCTACAATACTATCTATGTACTACCGATACCGACTGGACGCTTAATGCTATAGCCAGTATTTTGTTTTACTTTCATTGTGGGGTGGGATTGTGGATGGCGCCCTAGATTTGATACCGCCCCTACCCCACCCCCATATTCCCTAGAAAACTCCTGATTGCGTCACTCACGCTGGGGACTGGGGGTGGGGTGTATGTGCATCAGTCGGTTGCATTTTGGCTAAACACCCCGCCCCCCACCCCCAAACGAAATCGTCATGTACGCCCCTGGCTGTTATATAAGACTGGGGCGAGATATCTGCTTGATGCAAACTATTCATAAACAATTGACTGTCACAAGATCAGACGGAAAATATTCTAGGCCTACTCCTGGTTTATTTTGTGCTACCATAGATACATATATATATTGGTTCGGTACATAATTAAAATGTCTTTATGTCTTTGCCATCTGGGCGGTTTCCTAGACGAGTGCTCTGATAAATGTTCTTTCGATCACTGAGTTCTGTGGCATGGTTTCAATCCCAAGTCGGTATAGGACAAGTAGTTGTGTATGATAAGTAGTGATTCCATCTAGCTTCCAAATATAAAGCCCTTATCAACCTTTTCATAACGTCCTCGACATGACTGCCACCAAAGGTGCTCAAATATAGGATCTATAAAAAAAACAAAAAACAAAATAAAAACAACTTTTATACTCCAACCAAAATAAAAATTAGGTTTAACATCGTACACCAACATGTACAAAATACTTTGGTTTTTCATCCCATTTGAAACACTGTACGATGGCCCTAGCCAGACTCTCTGTCTTTCCCAAAAGTCAATTTCAGTGAGTTATGCAGGTAGATTTTTGATGAAAAGCGATGGCAGCCAGGGTCCATGATGGAGACGTCAAGTTTGGAATGATGTTTGGGGGATTACAGTGTTACAGAAGAATTTGTTATATTTCTGCTTATTCAGAATCGGAGAGGATTGAGATTAAAGTGTTGCCAATGCTGTGAAAGTAAAAATGTCATGTGCCAAAGCCTGCAGTGTTGAGTGGTGGGGACATTATTCATTCCACTAAAAGTGCGAAAAGTGTACAGTAATAATCTGATAGTAATTTGTTTAATTTTCACAAAAAAACGTTTTTGTACTTTTATCTTTTTTATTGATAGTATTGAATACAAGCTGTTTCGTAACGTGGCCTCTTACAGAAATCAGTTGATTTTACAATACAAACGAAATATTACGTTTATGAATCGTAAAATTCTACTTGAAAATAGTATTGGGTTGTCAGATGTTGTGATAAATTATTCCTGTCGGAAAAAAAATAAGAATTACGGAGAAAAAAATAGAAAATAAGGACATAAAAATAGTTTTACAACAGACTATCATCTGCAGGTATACGTATATATCAGAAGTCGCCTGGTCTGATCAGTGTGGTATAATCTATGTTTCTCGGTTTGTGTAATTCAAGTGATCCATGTCGTATTTCTCACCAAAGAATTAGATTCCACTTAGTTTGTAAAGGTGCTTACGCCCTATACATGTATACATGTATTCATTGTATCTTGTAACTTTGATATTTATTGTATTTGTCATTTACGAATGATATACTGTTTTCCTTTCGCTTGTGTGTTAAAAATATATGGAAACCCTTTCTTGCCATAATTACATTTATTTGTACATCAAAGAAATTAAAATTCAATTTGCCTTTTTATTTCCTTTGTAGCTTTTCACTGTGCATATTTATTCATGAATAAATGGTTTAATCTGTCTGTGTAGTACACTACATGTGCTTTCCGGCAGAACACCCCTGATCCAACATGTCAATAGCTGACCTGTTCCTGTTTTCTTGTGTAAGGCGTGGCATTTTTCCGATCTGTATTTTAAAGGGCCAGAGTGCTTAAAATCGTGAAAAAGACAAGTGTTGCGTTTGCATCAACACACTTCATTATCGAGAACTGATATTTGGTTCAGAAAGAGACCCATCACAACTTTCACCTCTCCTATGTGCCATAAGATAGGAAAGCCCAAGAAAACGTTTATAAGAAATATTTCACGAATTAGGCCTTTGGGTATATATGAATAATAATGTCGGTATGAGTTTATTTGAAATGTAATTTATTTGTTTTCAATATTCTAGGCGAATAACAGGGCATTAGGTCAAGAGTCCAGGCCAATTTGTTTCTTGTTTAAAATACTAGTGATGGCAAATTTGGGTAAATCTTGACGTCATTAGGCGTAAGTATCCAATCACATTATTAAAGATACATAAGTAAAGAGTTTAATAAAGAGTTGGTCATTCTTGCTATAATAAAATAGGTGATAAAAAAAGAAAATATTGACAATTTCATTCAAATTCTTTTATTCTCAGCAGAGTTATCATTTGTTTGCAGTTTTGACAAGTTGTGCGCACAGTGGCGAACCGTTCTAACCTAGTTAAAATCTTGAGTATCCGATGCCATCGACAGTCGATTATGGTCTTGTTTTGTTAGTAGATGTAGAATTAATAGTTTATATAATATTTCAGGCCTAAAGAAAGACCCACAATAGGCCGATCCAACTCTTGTATAATGTATGTTTAATAGCATTAATCGGGGGATATATATGAATACACAACTGGCTGTAGTTTTTTCTTTGATGTCCATAGCAATTATATCTTATAACAACCTCTCATGACGTCATCATAGGTTGATATATTCGGTTCATATCAACCGCTGATGACGTCCTGACAGGTTGATATATTCGGCTCATATCAACCGCTCTTGACGTAGATGATCGAAATAATATAAAGAACACAGAAATATTTTGACAATAAAAAAAAATTGTTTTGGTACAGTTTGTAGCATTCAGGACCGAAATAGACGGCGTACTTATCGGCTTATTCAAATCGGTTATCCACACTCCAGTCCATGTCTAAGATATCTTTCAGAATTTTCTTTCTGCCCAAATCATTTCTCCACACACTCCAAGACTTGAAAGTATTATCATCCAAGAGTTCCTTTGCGTAAAGTATTTTTTGCTACGGCTACACTACAGTCCACTCAAAACAGTCGGTCAAATCTTTCTCTGAACATACCTAAAAGTAACCTTCAGTCACGGTTCATTGTCAGAATTATCGGAAAAGATTGCCTTTTGATCCAAATTTTCTTCAGGCTTTGTATGGATCCTCATCATAGTTGCATTCACATCTATTCTATCATCAATATGATGACTAAAAAGGATTGATTATTCGTCTGACTACGTTTTACTATCCATTTTGTTTTAGCTCTCTTCAGTTCAATTACTACAAAATGGCGACGTATAAACAAACACGTGCACGTGATGTCGAGCAATTATCCAATCACTGTTGCCTTTGCTAGAAGAGTCCATTAAATTTTAAGGTGAACGATGTATGTATAGGATATTAACCTACCCGAGGTTGATATGATAAGAGAACACGCGGGCGAAGCCCAAGGGTTATCTATCGTATCAATCCGAGGGAGTGTAAGTTTATATCTGACATATAAACCCTTAAGGGACTATTCTAAAAAAGGCAACAGTGATTGGATAATTGCTCCACAGTTTCCGCCAAAAAGCGAAAATTACCGAAGCTGTCACGTGCAGATGTTTATTTATACGTCGCCATTTTGAAGAAAGCAAAAACAAAAGGGATAGTAAAACGAAGCCAGACAAATAATCAATCCATTTTAGTTACCATAATGGTGATAGAATAGATGTGAATGCAAATATGATGAGGATCTATCCAAAGCCCGAAGAAAACTTGGAGTGTGTGGAGAAATAATGAAGGCGGAAAGAAAATTCTGAAAGATATCACAGATGGAGTATGGATAGCCGATTTAAATATGCCGATAAGTACGCCGTCTATTTCGTTACTGAATGCTACAAACTGTACTATAACAATGTTTTGGTTTTTTTTATTATTGTCAAAAGAATAAAATTTTATTTCTGTGTTCTTTGTATTATTTCGATCATCTACGTCATCAGCAGTTGATATGAGCCGAATATATCGATCAGAGATGACTTCATCAGCGGTTGATATGATGTGTGTGTGTGTGTGTGGGGGGGGGGTGTTAAGTTCGTCGGAGACGTTTTCGTAGCGATTTCTGGCTATTAAAATTACTCGGGCATGAAGTTTTTATGGGGTTTTTGTTATCTCTCACCACGAAAGCACCTGAGTCGACGGCACAATTTTTATCCGATTTTGATGAAACTTACAATGCATGTCTATAGCCGTAACTTCTTGGATTATGGCCCCTGATTGTACGAAAACTCACATTTTGAGCTTGTGGGCACTCTAAGAGGTCACAAATTTTATGGAATGTAAAGATAGGTTGCCAGGCAACGAAACATACGCCCACAGCAGCTAAATCGTCCGGGCAGTCAACAAGGGTTGTCGCAATTTTTTACATTTTTCAGTAATGAAACATTTGTAATACACTAAAATCTGATTAAGAGTAACAACTCATTATACAATTATCAGAAAATCATTAGAATTTGTTTGCTTTTTGTAAAGTTTTGCCCCACGCTAACAATTAGTATATGAAACATTTAATATCATGGATTTAGCTGTTCAGTTATCAAAATTCATTGAAAATCAAAATACTTGTTCGTTTCAACACCTTAAACTCCGTGTATCAATCTGAAGTCAATTGGATGAAAAGTTTGGCCTCTATAGCGTCACAAGATTTTTTACCAAGGGAGATTACTCTGGTTGTAATTTGAAATTGCTGAAAATCAATAGGCTTCTTCGTCTCATGACCTTATACAATGTGTGTAAATTTAAAGTCAATCGGATATTAACTTTGGCCTCTAGAGCGTCCACAAGATTTTTTGAAGTGATCAAGGGCCATAACTCTGGCACTAATTATCGGAAATCGCTGAAAATCAGTAGACTTCTTCGTCTTATGACCTTAAACACTGTGTATGACTTTAAAGTCAATCGGATATTAACTTTGGCCTCTAGAGCGTCCACAAGATGTGGGCGTATAAAAACGATTCAAATATATCACCATTTCACCATTACGACTGAGTTCCAATTCAAAATTCAAATGGCCGCTCCCCTTTACGCAAATAATGTAATAGCATGTAATACCCGGGGCGACCTTAGGCTGTAAACTGTGGTCGCGACTACAGTCTGACCAACACCCGAACACAAATGGTCCGGACCAATGGCTATTCAATATGGCGGCGCCAATGTCTGTTGTTCGAGTGCTATACTTTCTGTTATTTACCCATTTTAAAAACTATATTTTGACGATGGAGATGCCTTTAAAACAGTTTCTTATAACGCTGACCGAATAATTACTAGCGTGCAGTAACCTTAACGATCACAGGCTAACAATAGATGTATAGCTGGGAATGTGTCACACGTCGGTCGGATGTAGTGTTGGCTTTTGTTGCCTTTTGGTTTCCGACGGATTGTGCTACATATTAGATTTGGTTTCCAGGATCAACCTCTGAAAAATACTCGAGGGAATCAGTGACCAAAGGAATTCTGGTGGGTAAGCTTGCAAATGTTTATCGTCCACTCGACAGAAAATACGTCATCTAAGGACTAACATACATGTATGCTTCAATTCAATTTCAACAATTTGCTATAGCGCTTTGAAGTCTTTAACAGTGGACCTTAAATGAAATGGGGTACAGGACAAAAATTATTCTCATATTGGCTGAAAAAAAATAATTGTTATCAAATATATTTAAAGACCGAAATTGTGTTAGGCCGATAGAGAGTCACATTGTAAGTTTCCAGAATAAATATCAAATATAAATGGTTTAATGACATTGAAGAAAGATGCAATACAGGGATGCCAGGAAACAAATATGCATCATCCACCACCACCACAACACAAATTACTTTACGATGCGGGTCTTTCTTATACACAATGCATCTTTAATATAACATGAACAGTCAGCTTTTATCTAAATCTCACAAAATGCATCTTTAATATAACTATTAAAACAAGAACAGTCAGCTCTTTATATAAATCTTACGTGATGTATCTTTAACACTTGATAAAGATGAGAGATGAGTAACCCAACCATTTCAATATTCAGATAGTTTTGGTGTTTTTTTTATTTTTAAAAATCTCAAAAACTCTTGATCTGTAGAGAGGTTACAATAATTGTGAATATACAATATACAATAGAATACAATAAAAACAGTTGATGTTTATCAATTAACATAAAAACAAAAATCCATCCATTCATTTATTGCCGATCGTTTTCTGTGTCCTTGACATTCAGTTCGTGGTTTTGTCAACATTTATCAAAACAACATTTCAAACGAATCACACGTCCAGAAAAAATAATCTAAGGTTTCTCTCCATTGGCTAATCTTCTGTTGATGTCATCCACGACGTCGGGTAATTCCACGATACTATCAATAACATAGTGAGCCCCGGAATCAACCAGTAATTTACGACTATACGCCAGCCGTGTTTCGATTTCGCCTGGCGTCAGTTTTTGTGCCTGTTCTAAACTGTCAACATTCATATAATTTGAATATCTGGCCACGCCCACTCCCCAACAACCGGCCTCTATGGCTTCGCCAACGCCCGATACAGTGTCATCAACTTTAACCACAGATTGAATTGGATGTACGTTCAATAAGTCCATGTTACGGTATACCATATAGGGTTTAGGTCGAGCTCCATGAACGACTTCGTCTCCAGCGACATTTGCATCCGGTTCGAAGCCTTGCTTTTTGGCCTCCTCCAACAAAATATCCACCATTGATCGCAAAAAACCTGTCGTCATGCCGATTTTACAATTATACTCTTTGCGTAATTTATTTATGGCTTCCGCGGTCCCTGGGATCAGTGCTCCGTATTGTTTTATACACGCTAATTGCATCGGGACGAAATCATCAAACATTCTATCCACGTCCGCTTTTTCTGGGTATTTCCCGTAGACGTCCAACCATCTCTGTCTAACAGAATCAACCTCCGTTAACGCCTTAATATGGAGATCTTTCCGTAGCCCCATGGGACCCCTTGCTTCCAGCATGCTTATTGGCACTTTGTGTTTCTTAAAAACATCACAGAAAACGACAGCCGGAGCGAGGACATATTTATCAGCTGTAGTTCCACTCCAATCTAAAATACAAGCCTGGACTTTACCCAGATAGCTGCGTTGGGATCTAAGTTGTTTTAGTGCAACAGCCATGTTGGCGGACGATAACTAAAAATGTTATATGTGTGTCTGTGGCGGACGATCACTACAAATTTTATATGTGTGTTTGTGATATCTGAAAAGACAAGAAAAAAACAAACTAAATGAACATCGTATCTGAGCATTTATTCGCATCCCGGGGAGCATGCAGGGTTGGAGTCAGGGCATGAGATTAACTTAAAGGTACGACATGTATGTGTAAGAGGTAAATCAGCCTATTGGCAATTGCAGGTTTTTCTTTTGGCTTCAAGTGTATAATCATTCTCTCTAGACCATTGGATTCCCGAGTAGTCTCGATTGTTGAGTAAACGATCAATTCTACTTCTTCAAACAGTGATAACTTGGCTCAGAATAAAGTAATTTGAATGACTATTGTAGCAAGAACAGCCAACCGTTTATCCGAATCTTACATAATTTATCTTTGAATGGAGTTTTATGTCCTACTTCTCTGCACTAATGCAAACACACAGGCACTGCAGCTTGAGAACAGAAACTAAGTTAAACGAGGGGTTTCTTGAGTAGTCGAGATAAACAGAGAAATAAGATTAAACATTAATTTTGTTCCTACTGTTGTGGAGTTTATAGTCGTCTATCTACAATGTAGATCACATAAGGGGTATCAGGTGTCCAGTATTTAATTAGGAGATTAAATTAAAAGATAGGTTGCCAGGCAGCCAAACATACACCCACAGCAGCTAAAATGCTAAATCATCTGTAGGTAATTGGGGGCCTTTACAAGACAGTTCCATACAGATCAGATTATAATTTTTGTCTTTCAGGGTTCACAAGGTTCTACAAACTGAAATTCAATAGGCTTGTTCTTTTTACTAACTTAAATAATGCATATAAATTTCAGAAAGATCGGCAGATAACTTTGGAGGTTTGAGCGACCACAAAATTGCAACAAAGTAAATGACGCATATAAATTTCACAAAGCATGTAAATTCCATACAGATTGGCAGATAACTTTTTATGTTAGCGCGTTTCCAAGGTGCAACAAAGTGAAACAAGGTCCAGAACTCTAGAAGTAATTGGCTGAAATTGCTGAAATTCAATACGTTTCCTCGTTTCACTAATATAAATAATGCATATAAATTTCACAAAGATCAATTCCATATCGATTGGATGATAACTCCGACTCCCATTTAGATAAAGAGCTGGCCTTTCTGGCTATAAAAGTTCCAAAAATGATAACGCAAAACGAATATATTGAATATTTCATTCAAATTTCTTTATTCTTAGCGAAGCTATCGTATCACTGTTTGAAGTTTTGATAAGACGTGGCATAGTCAGTTTATTATCGTAAGCTCGATTCACCATTTCTTAATTAAATCATTAATTCACCACCCGGTGGTCTAGAGAGCTGATTATAAGCTTTTTATGGGAATGTCTAATTAATAGTTTATATATACATATAATATTTGAAGCCAAATAAAAAAGACTTGAAATAGTTCTTAAGGGGGTTGGGGGGATATAACTATAACACATAAGAGTATGCCGTAGAGCAAAATTTCCCTTATAGCACAAGTCAACTATACACCAATCTTCATTAGCCCAGTCGGTGCAGAAAAGTATATTTACTAAGAATGTCAAGTACACTGATATACATGTATGACTTCAACAGTCACATGTCACATGTATGACGTGTTAGTCATGATCACATGTATGATCTCTCTACTGTATTTAGTTACTATGATCTGACCCTAGCTTCACTAGTGTAAACAACAACAGCAGCACACAACTGAACTCATTTTCATTTCACTTATGACAATTGTAGAGAAATAGTATACTACATTCCTATTCATTTGCCATGTACGTGTCCTAGCATATAAATCAATAAAACAGATACCCTACTATATAATATGTACATATAGAAAGAAAATGGGGTACCGACTGGCAAAATGAAGACGAGCTTAATCATACAGTGTACTATGAGGGAAATTTTGCCCAGGCAACGATGCTACAGTCTACTTTTTTTCTTTTTTTTTTGAATTCCGACTCAATCGTTTTTTAACGTTTAATATTGTAATAAAGTTCCCGATCCTGACAGAATCTGTTTTTTGTTTTGTTTTTTTTTTTTTAAAAAAAGAACCTTACTTAAAACTGATCTTTTTTTAGGGAGGGAGGAGAGTGGCCAAATGGTTAACTGTCGTGGTTTTGATTCCTCACTTGTAGGTGACAAGGAGTGGGGTTGCCTGTCTAACTTAGTGAGGTTTCTCCATGTCCCCCGGTTTCCGCAATCGTCCCAATGCTAAAAACCCTTACGCACAAGATAATTATTGAAATGAAACTGAACTATATGTTAGTCCCGAAATGACCTAGTTTGTGGGGATTGGCTGTTAAACAGCTGTTTTCTCTCTTTCATATTTTAGGGAGAATTTATTATATTTTCTTTTTGTTCTATATTATAGTAAGTATCCTCCAATTCTCGATCTATCAATTTCTTTATCAAATCAATATTATTACCCTATCACGGGTAGGCTATTATCATATTTTAATTTTATTACGGTATTTGATCTTCTTTTATGGTTCTTTGGACGTACCATAAAATCTTTTCTTATTTTTATAAGTTGTCCACTCCATGATGACACTGCCATGGTGTGTCGATATGAAGAAATGGTTCCACTTCTGATGTTTTCGTTCAGCAACCAAGACAATTATCACGGACGATTGACAGTTGCAGCTGGTCTCTGCAATCTGCCCGGGGCATAAAGGTGGGTCTAACTAAACTACTGCGCATATAATCTGGCCACACGCTAGTGAGCTACACGCGATCTTGTCATTCGAAATCGAAACACAAGCGTTAAATTAAAACAGCAATTTTGAATTTATATTAAAATATATAGCTCATTATTATGATTCTATATATTGAAGTATAAACAATCTCTGTAAGTACGGTATTATTAGCGGTTTGTTTTACCCACCTTGTTCTTCGTCTCTGATGACTGATGACGATGTATAAGAACTATTAATATTATAGTATAAACATAAAGTAGGCCTACCAGGTCACTACAAAGTCCAAGATCGTATATTCTATTTAACAGGAATGAAACTATAATACATGTTTAATATTAAAATACTTACTTTACTATCATGAGCTGACAGTCAGCAATTATACGTTTCCTCTTGATTTAATAATTTCAAGCAGACGATGAGTGTTCAGTGGGTTGTATCATAATAACAATCTCTGTAAGTACGGTATTATTAGCGGTTTGTTTTACCCACCTTGTTCTTCGTCTCTGATGACTGATGACGATGTATAAGAACTATTAATATTATAGTATAAACATAAAGTAGGCCTACCAGGTCACTATAAAGTCCAAGATCGTATATTCTATTTAACAGGAATGAAACTATAATACATGTTTAATATTAAAATACTTACTTTACTATCATGAGCTGACAGTCAGCAATTATACGTTTCCTCTTGATTTAATAATTTCAAGCAGACGATGAGTGTTCAGTGGGTTGTATCATAATAACAACAAACTGGACAGTTGTTACTAAAAATACATGGCCTTGAACGAGACCCAATGGTAAAAAAGGCCAATCACTTGCTCTTTACGTGACCCCTGTAATGACGTAAGGCTTTTAATTACGTCACGACGCAATGTAAGTATTTGTTTTCGTATCTGAAAACCGATTCACAATTTGACTTTGAATAATGCCCAACAAATAAAACATTATTCAAAGCAGATATTAAATTACGGCATTTACAATGATATATTGTTGATTTTTTTCTGTCAAATCTTGAAATACGAAACTGCTAAGATGGAATGGTGAATCTTCAAAATGGCGTCTAAAGCAACGAACGAACGAACGAACGAACGAACGAGTGGAAAAGATGAATAAATGTACATTTTTTTTTAATGTGACCCATGGAGGGGGATAAAATTATTCATTCAATTTTATGTGGGACATTTTACTTGTGTCATCATCATAGTGACTCAGATAGTGTATACTGATTATAATAGTTACTATATTACAAATATACTTGAACGTAGTGGATATTTTACCGAATTCGGCAAAGTATCTACTTTCGCTGTTTTACCGTACATCGTTTCTAATTGGTTTAATATCCACTTCCGTCACTTCCGTTCGACATGCGCAGTTGTGCGATTCTTGATATATTCCACCATTTTGATTACTCTGTATATCAAGTTTGGCGCAAAGCACGATTTTACTGGAAAAACACAAACACCACCGACAGTCTTAGTACTTAAATTAAAAACCAAAATCTGCAGAAATGCGACCTCGACCAAAATAGAGTAAAATTCTAAATGTTTTTTCTACAATTTACATTTATTATCTTATTTTTTTTAAAAAATAATTCTATCAAATTCTACCATAGAAATTCAAGTAGGCTATTTTCGTCTCTTTATAATAAAAGGAGAAAGAAAGATTGTTAGTCACAGGACGGATAGTACTGTTGGGTTAGGGTGAGGGTTGGGTTTGGTGTAGATTTTGGGTTAGGGTTAGGGTTTGTGGTATGGGTAAATGTCAGACGGTAAAATAGCCGGCATCATTACCTTAGCGAAAACGGCTAAGTCCAGGAAACAGGGAACTGCGCATGTCAAACGGAAGGTACGGCAAAATAGCGAATCAGAGTAAAATGCCGAATTCGGTAAAATATCCACTGCCATACTCGAAACCTTAAACTGTGTGTTTAAGGTTACAATTGATACAGTCTAAGAACCCTCACGCAAATACAAATAGGTTCAAATACATATCATTACAGTTTGCATTGGAAAATTGGAAAAAAGTAATTCTATCACAAATTGAAATAGTGAAGACTGGACCACTAAAATATTTTATTTAGGCTACCGAACAGTTTTTTTTTATATTATGGTAATGTGTTCTACATTTGCATAGCAATGTTTATGTTGTAGGCATATTACGCAATCTGCCGTGACACCTGCCAGTTGAAATTTCGCGTAGCGGTTGGGCTTCATCAAATCATATGTAATTATGCGTAAAACTTCACCTTTATTTTAATGGGAATTGATTTATGATATGTTAAGCTATGGCAATGTGCAGTATGTTTTGGGTTAGTTTATGTGTAAATTAAGGGAGCTTTAGGCCAGTAAACTTTTTGTAGTCATTTGACTAAAAAACTTGCGCAAAGGAACTCTGTAGGAAAAGCCACTACTGCGGCTGGTGTAAGACCGAAACATTTCTAGGCTCGTGATTGATGAATTGCTGGATGTGAATTAGTTATTTTTGGAACTGTCTTTGAGTGGACGATGTCCATGCACTAACCTGACAGTGCCTATCCAGCCTCAATAGTTGCAGTATGAAAATACGCTAAAATACCGCTCTTCCCTACCTCTGTTCTCGGACTGTTTTTCACCATGGTCCTTTATTTTCCGCCAAAAGGAATTATTTTTCACTATATTTGACACAAATTATAATAATTAAATATGTTCAGGTAGAATATAGCGATCAAATAAACATGCTATCTGCGCATGTTCGGGTCTCGTATTGTTGTTCAGTTCAAACATATTTTGTGTATGTTTTCAATCGCAGAATTCTACTTGAAAATGGTGATGAATCATTATAAATATGTGTCAGCTGTGACAAGAAATGATGCCTTTGGCGAATAAAGTAGAATCTGATTAAGGTGAAAAATAACAGGAAGAGTGGTATTTTCATATTGCAGCTATATAAGGCCAGATATGAGATAGGAACTGCCAGGACATCGTCCGCTTAAAGACAGTTCCTAAAGGAACTAGATGTGAATGTCCTGTGTTTGATCTTGGTGCTGGTTGAGAAAGTTCACCAGGAATTCCCGGTATGGTTCCTCCTTGTCACTGGTCGAGTGCCGCAGTCCATGCAAAATTTCCCTCATATTATAGTCATAGCACACTTTATGGCGTAATGCCCAACTTCACCAGCCCTATGGCTATATTGGTGCAGAACAGTGCAGAAATACCACATTAAATTTCATTTCATTTCTTGGCGGGGGAGGGGGGTGGCCGAATGGTTATTGCAAGTTCAGCTCTGAACGTAGGTCTCGTTACACTCGCCCTGTACGTTCAGGGACCGCACTATTGAATCCTTGTCGAAAAAGCTCAGCTTCCCAGTCAATTTTACTTGACAACATTTTACTGCTAAACGGTTGCCTGTCAGTCCCTGTGAACACAGCTGACCAATGTAACAAAACATTTCATTGAGAAAATAAGACCTTGCTTACCTCGCTAGAACCAGTATGAGCTCCGCCTTTAACTGATTTGACCTACTTCGGTCCTTTATTGCTTTTCCTAGTTCAATTACAATAATTTACTATCCAATTTTTTCAAAAATTCCAATTTCCCCCCCCCCCCCCGGGACTTACCTAAATTTCGTTTCATCTTATATGCCCGAGTTTGTAAATTTGTGCGTTGTTATCCTGGTCAAATCGGTTGAAGACGGGGACATATTTTTTTACAGTGTGTTGTGTCGCTTAACACGTACTGGTTCTAGCGAGGTATAATTAAAGCAAGGTCACTTAGATGTTCAGTTACATTGGTCTGTCAGGGACTGACACGCGACCTTTCAGCAGTAAAAAGTTACCCGGTAAAATCGACTGGGAAGTGAAACTTTTTCGACACGGTTTCGATAGCGCGGTCCCTGAACGTATCGGGCGAGTGTAGATAGGGAGAATATCAATCTTCATCACATAAATCACAGCTGGAAATTGAGCTAAACAATTTCAAGGCCAATTTTATGAAGATAGCGGTATTATGTTTTGTAGATTATGTTCACACAGTGTGGACTATATACAGTAATACTGTGAAGGATATTAATGAGAGAAATGGAGTTTACCGTCCACTCAACACAAATTAGGTCATTTTGAGACTAACATATGGTTTAATTTTATTTCAATTATTCCCTTGTACGTAGATGTCTTTAGCAGTGGGATGAAACCAGAGGAGCCGGAGTAAATCCACTATGTGGGACAGGCGACTCTACTCCTTGTCACATATAATCAGGGATTTGAAACCACACCAGCTGAGTCAATGACAGGCTTTATGATACAGTGCCCACATGCTAACCATTGAGCCAACAACCCCCCCCCCCCACCCCCCCACCAGATCATATTGAATGGAAGCGACAACAATCAGCAGCCATGATGGATTCAGTCAATCAGTGATACCCATGTCTTTCTCCTGTGAAATGGAAAAAAATGGAATTGACTAAAATCTGAAAGTGGAAAATTATCATCTCTAGAATCTTTAATTGTCTCTTGACTTTAGTATGACACTTTTTATACTTATTAGTCAGTCTTGATAAAGATGATCCATTTACAATTTCAAATATGAAGCTACTTGTAGGCTAAAATACTTTTGAGGAAAAATAACCAAGTATTTCTGGATTTTTAATTATTTTTTCCCCATGGCAGATTAATCAACAACAGTATGTAATATGTGATAATATTACTTATTTCATAAATAATTAATTGTTTTTTGACCAAGTTGGGTATTCAAATTGATGTGGCCATAGCAATAATTATCTTGGGGTTAAATTGTTAATTATCAGACATTTCGATAAGATATAGATGAGGATGGCAGATTAGTCAATGATATTATGTGATATTATTACCTACTGTGGGTTATAAATTGTCAATAATAAAGTTACACAATCAGCTCAAGGGTTATACCAGTAGTATTGATTATGATAAATAAATGTTATAGATAGCAGGCTTCCTATAACCTTATCAATAAATATAGTGACTAAATCAGCTCAAGGGCTATATTTATCAGTTAATATAATAAGTAAATATCAAAGATGCATTAATTGTTCAAAAATATTAATGCCAGCTGTCCAGTACAGTTTATTCAAATTCCTATATTTTGGGCTAAGTTATGAATGACTGTTTGAAGATGTACTGAAGATGGTTTATTATTGCAGCAATGGTACTTGACAACTGAGACTATCCATTTTACAAACCCTCCAAATGAATATCAATGATTTTAATGTAATACTGTTGTCCTTATTTAACAATAAGAGTATATCAGAATTTTAATAACCATAACTCTAAAATGATACATCAACCAGTAAATCGTTAACCAATAAAAACTTGTGGACTGCCTTGAATTGAATTAACAATCAATCAAATAACCATCAGTGGTTTTATTTTAAGATAAATTATGGAAGATTTAATAAAGAGTTACTAGTTCAAAACTAGATAATGTTAAGTGAATATGCTTAAAATTAAACAAAGGATTCACATCCCACGGCTTTAAATTGAACAAATTTGTGTGAAACATTGACATTGTGAGAAATGTTTTAGCTTTTTATACGTCCACAATTGCTTGTGGAGACTAAAGTTCATATCCGATTGATTTTAGAATTATACACAGTGTTTATGGTCATTTCTGATAATTAGTACAGGAGTTAACATGAATTTATACACAGTGTTTAAACATACTTTCCTTCAAAATTATTTATCATATGGTTATTTCCAGTAAGAGTATGGCAATTTTAGTATATATATGGAAAGTATTTATCAAGTGGTTATTTCCACTGGTATATATATAAATATATGGAAAGTAGAAAAATCCAGTGTTATTAGAAAAATACTGGATTCCCTGAAAAACTCCCATTGGTCAAGCACTGGGCAAAAATGTCAGGGTTTCCATAACTGTCACTATAATTAACAGTCTCGATTATCCATATTTCTGTTTAATTATCAGCAGATCGGATTCAAATCCAATGAAAATCGGAGATATTAAATGGCATCGAGAGTTGGTTATGGTCTTTTAATGTATGATTAATAGTTTAGATAACATTTCAAGCCTAAAAAAAGACCTGCAAAGGCAGATTTAGCTCTTGCATAATGTACGTTTAGCTACATTTTTTTTCTCTTTCAGTTTAAATAAGAGAAGTGAAGAGATGATGCAGTAGAAATTATTTACACTGTCAGTATATCTTTCAATGCTTCTAGATAAATCAACCAAAGATCCTCATGAAATACTTCTTCATATATAGGTATTGGAAACTGTCAGGATGAATCCCTAGATTGTAAAACATACCCCTAATCTGGTATATAGATTGAAACAGTCAGAAACCCAAAGACAAATATAGTACCTGGCAATGTACATGTAACCAGGCGATTTGTGGGCTACCATCTTATATTATCACAATGTCTGACGATGATGACACGTACAGCTACGAGGAATCGTGGGATGAGTCAGGTAGCAAAACGTTTAGTACCTTGGGTAATTCATCTCCAGGAACGAGTGAACTCAGAGATGAAACGCAAGAAAATGAAGGTAAAAACGTGCATTTCCATCGGTTTTGAAAAAACAGAAAGATTCATTTACTGGACAACTTTTGGTTGATTATTCTGAAAATGGTGGATCATTGGATGTTTCTTCGACAGTTGTAGAATCTTCTATAGAAAGAAATACCATGTTAAATCCAGGTTTACATTTCTTGGAGAACGACGATAACCCAGTGACGTCAAATCTCGAAAGAAGTAGTTCCATCATGAGAGAAGGTAGAGAAAGTGTTGGAGCTGAAGATTCCCCAAAAATAAATACACCAAAAAAGATGCACGTACATTTCAGTAATACATTGGAAATAGTGCATGATATTCGCAACTCTCCCCCAGAATTCTCCGATTCAGGAGAAATCAGTTCAGAACATAGCAGTGATCGGACTGATACATCAACCAGTAAATCGTTAACCGATAAATATTCGAATGACTTTGATTCTCTGTCGGGCAAATCGTACTCTGCAGATTTTGAATCTTCGACGGCCAAATCTTACTCAAGTGATTTTGAGCAGACGTTCAGTGAAGACACGGACATGTATCAGTCCATCTCTGAGGATCAGGAAACGTCTCAGTTCAATAGCCAATCAGTGTTTAGTGACAGCAGTGATACCTATAGGAATGTCAGTGACAGTGAATCGTACACAGATTCTCACTATAGTGACATTAGTTCGTTGTCGGATGATGGATCGGATGCCACTGAGACTGGTGACGACCTCTACAGTGATACATTTGAATCAGCTACAAAAACTTCTGGAAGGTAATTATAAGTAACAGGGTTTCCACATCAAAATTTTCACTCTTGGTCATTTTTAATGACGCATGCTTTTTTTCTTACTTAAGTTACAATGTTGTGAATTCGTGGGTCTATTTCACTATGTATCAACTATCAAATGGTTTTCAAACCTCAACCCAGACAGCGTGGAATGTTTAATGTCCAACTGTTCTGCTCTCAGGACTAATGAAAATGGACATATAGGGCCAAAGACAATGCTATGTTCTACTCAAACTGGCAAGGTTCTTTTTCATACCCTCTAGCAGCTATCTGTTTTCCCATTCAAGGCCCCCTGTCATGCAGGATGGATGGCCTGAATGGGACAGTTAGTGAAGGAGGGATGGCCTGAATGGGACAATGGTGCAAGAAGGAGGGCCTGGATGGGACAAGTGGTGCCAGAAGTAGGGCCTGGATGAGAAAAGTTAATATTTGAAAACAGTGCAGGATGTTTGTGGTGTAAGGGGAGACAATCAATAGATAAAACATACAGTCACATCCCTTTCATCATTTCATATAGGTGTCTGTATATTTCAGATTGTCCAGCAGTTATAAATATGATGATGACACATTTGAAGACAGTGACACGTCAAGTATTAAACACAGTATATTAGATAGTCTTGTTTTCCCAGTAAGTTTTAGATAGTCTTGTATTTCCAGTAAGTTTTAGTTTTACCTTGATCACTTTATAGCTTATCCAACAAAATGGGAATAATTAAGAACTTACACAGATTAGAATAAAACAAAAGGAAATTTGAACTCCGACCCCAACCCATTCCATTCCTTGATTTGTTAACTAACGATAATGAAGTCAAAAACATTTACTTTTTAAAAGTAAATTAAGTACATTAATGGTGAAACTATTTATTGCACTGTTTTTCAGTTCCTTTTGTTATGGGTGTGGGAGGTGGACTAAATGTATTATGTGTGCACGTTAGATCATATAACGTCTGTCATTGTGTCAAGTGGAATGGTTTATATGCGTCACTTGTCTCTAGGTACCTCCCACCATTAAAGATCCCTGTGCGCAAGTGAATTAATGAAATAAAATTGAACCATATGATATTCCCGAAATAATCTGGTTTAAGGAATCATAATAACAAGCTACATCTTGAGATGATCAAGGTTCGAACCAATACTTGAAAATGATCTGGCACTTTGTTAACAGACTGTTTCTACACAAGTATAATGTATTTCTGTTGTTTTAGGATTTAAGTGATATTGAAACCACTGATGTTACGTATGCTACAGATCAATTTGTAGCAGGAACTATTTATAAACTTAAACATCCTGATATTAAACTTGACTTTTACCTGGCAGATGATAAACCTAAAACAGGTAAATAACCTCTCTTCTGACTTTTTATAAACAATAACTTCTCCCTACAGGCAGAATAGGGAGAAGTGAGGGAGACATAGGGAGACTTGAAGGAGAGGTCAAATTTCATGCATTGATGCCACCAATTTTATTAAGTTACACAATATACTTAATAAATTAACAAATATCATTTTGCTGCAAACATATATTTATTTCTATATGTACGACAGTGTACGTAACTCACTCAGTAAGAAATTATTTTTTTGACACCTCACTCACACACACTCATTTACCTTGTTTGATACCTCACTCACACACACTCATTTACCTTGTTTGCTATACGTTTGTGTTTAGATTAGTGAAACTAATAATATTGATGTAAATTTTAATTAACAACCCAACATATATTATACTATCAACACATTCTAAATGCATTCCGTTATCATTTTGATAAAAATTGACAAATTTGTTTTACTATCTCTTTTATTTTACAGAAATTTTCACTCATCACAGACGTATTGTTCTTTATTAAGTGTACCATATGTTGATAGAACAATGTACACTTTTTGTTTCCATTCAATCACTGTTTTATTATTCTTTTCAAAGAAAGAGAACCAAATCAGTATTTTGTCTTTATCGAGACAGAAATACATGAAAAACATCGCAAATTTACTAATCATGGCCGAGTTGCTCGTATCCGCCGCCATATTGACCATAATGGCTTTTGATTAGCTGTTATTTCTGGGCTAAGCTAGAGGTTGTAACGGAAATTTATGATTCAAGTCCTTCGCTTTATTTTAAAGAATGGTATTTGCAGTTGACATCAAATAAAAATTTTATCATAAACATTGTACTCACCGCCAACACAGAGAAAGTCGAAAAACAAAATATTAATACATGTTTTGGTTTTCACAACTTACCTAATTCTCATTTTTCTTTTTGTCCCCCGCCTTTCGAAGAAAGTTGGGGGACTATTAAAATGGGTTCGTCTGTCTGTCTGTCTGTCCGTCTGTCCGTCACACTTTTTGGGACACAATAACTCTCTTCCTAATTGAGCTAGAATGTTCAAACTTGGTGTATGTGTTTATTAGGTCAATGCCTTGATGGGTTTCGAAGATGAGCATTTTCCGCTTAGGGTAAGCAGAGATAAGCAATTTGATTGGTTGATGCTTTGGGACACGATAACTTTAGTTCTAATTAAGTGAGAGTGATGAAACGTGGTGTATAGTTTCATTACAGTAATACCTTGACTAAGATCGATAATGAGCATTTTCTGCTCAGGGTAAGCAGAGCGATAAGCAGTTTGATTTGCCGAGACCGAGACTTTGGAACACAATAACCCTCCTTCGAATTGAGTTAAAATGTTCAAAATTGGTGTGTATGCTTATTAGGTCAATGCCTTGATGGAGTTCGAAGATGAGCATTTTCTTATTAGGGTAGGCAGAGATAAGCAATTTGATTGGTTGATACTTTGGGACAAGATAACTTAGGTTCATCTTGATTGATGATTTTTATGCCAATACAATGACTGCATTCTCATTCAGTAATGGATTCGACAGTAACAGTGTATAGAAACGATTGACTCGGACACAAGGGCCCTTTCCCTTGGCCAGAGGGGCCCTTTTGTCAAGCGTGGGGGCCCTTTTGTCTGCCTTTAGGATCCCCTAACTAGGGTACATTTTCATTTTTCTCGTCGGTTTTGGCATTTTTCTTTATAAAACACTTTTGGATGACACTTTGTATACAGTTTGATTGCTCGATACGTTTGAAAAAAATAAATGTGCGATTAATTAATATGTGTCATCTATTTATTTTGGGATTTCGGCGGGGGACATCAGCCTCACTGTTGGCTTGTTGAAGCTTACAATGCGAACATGTGTTGAGTTGATTTGGAAATGCTTTGTTTAATTTCAATACCTGTTACTACTTCACCCTTCCACAAATGTACGGCAAAGTGAGGGCGATTTCAACTTTGCCCTATTGCCTTCTAGGGCAAAGGCATATATGAGTTTCACGACTATTTCGCTCACTTTGCTCGCTAATTCGAGCCCTGATTCTGCTTGGCCCCACCTGTTAAATATTTGGTTGGGTGGTTTACTCCTATCCCCATTTGTTTTATATTTTGTATTTTATTTACAGAAAGTAAAAAGGATAGAATAATGTCAGAGTATTGTCAGATGAAAATTGATCAATTGAAGTCTCAAAAAGGTTGGATATTAAAATTTGATTTCTATTTTGTTCTGGTTTTAATTTGGGTGTGGTCCATAAAACATAATGATCTATCTACTTGGTTATCAATGCTGTAGGGAGCCACGATGATTCAGTGAGGCAGACGTTGGCTCGCTAAACTGGAGGTGCCGTGTTAAATGCCAATCTGGGTCCCTGTTGTCAGTGGTGTAGGATCGAGTACTCAGGATTCGACGACCTACAGTTTTTTGAATGGGACGTAAAAGCAATGTCCTGTTTCCACATCAGCTTGCAAGTAAAAGAACCGGTAACAGTTGAAATTCGATAGATGTGACAAGACCATAGTGGAGCTGTCCTATTATCCTATTACACTACATGGTGTATGTCCGTCTTTATTATCCCAGTCGCAGCAGTTAAACCTCTTTTCATTTCATTTTCACTTTGATGTTGTTGTTGGATGGTGTGGTGGGTACGTGACACCGAGTATAGTCACCTGTTCAACTCCCACTGCTGAATTAATGAAATAAAACTGAACCATGTGTTAGTATGAGTGGACAATTAACTCTGTTTTTCTTTGATGCCGAATTGCGACTGTTCTAAGTCTACCTTTTCAAAACTTTGCTATTCGGACATGATCGGGACCCGGGTCAAACCGAACCTTATCATAATAAAACCCCATCCTTCACATGTCGCGGGTGGAGCCTGCGGGGCTATTTGGATGGAATGAAAACAGAGGTCTTCCTGTGTCAGTACTGACATTCACCCCCCTATATACACGCTAATCATTCACCCCCACCCCCACCGCTATATACACGACAACCATTCAGCCATCCCCCCCCCCCCACATATACACGCTGACCATTCAACCATACATGGGACAACATGCTAACTATTCGGCCATCCCCCCCCCCCCATATACACGCTGACCATTCAATCATACACCATACATGGGACAACATGCTTACCATTCGGCCATCCCCCCCCCCCCATATACACGCAAACCATTCAACCCTCCCCCTACCCCTATATAAACCAGACAACCAGAACAAATTTGAAAATTTATTACTTTTAGATAAACCTGAAAAAAAGACAATGAATTTACAACCGGACCTTATACCTGTAGAAAGATATGGAATGGGAACCCAGCAAGTTGAACGATTAAAATTACAAAATTTCATGATGAAGTTAAAACAGGTAACTTATTTATTTTCTATGAGTTTAGTGGCCAGTTGATAAAGTTATTTAGATTCCTGTAAATTCTAGATATAATTATTTTTGTATATATTTGTTTAATTATAAATTCTATATTTTATTTTAGAAATGTGAAGAAGAGATCCACGATATTAATACATGTCCTGGTTGTAGGTGCGTACAATTTCGGATTTCTGAATGTGAATATTTGGTAATATATTATTGTGCCTCAACATGGAACAAAATTATGATGTGTCCATGCTTTTAATTGAGCTTGAATTTTTAAACTTGATGCACATAATGATAATAAGAATAATAAATATTTGTATCATACTGCTATTCAGTCCACTAGGGAATCCGCTTGAAAATGTTCTCAATTTGGATTGTTAATAATAACCAAGTTTTCACTTTGGATTTAACCCTTAACAGATCAATGTCATTTTGACGTCATGACCTGAACTTGTAATGCTAAATAAAGTGAAATATTTATATGCCTATTTGAAACGTCTACTGCCGACGGCAATAAAAAAGTTGAAGAGGATATGTTGATCTATAATTTGCACTATTTGTTTCATATCATTTCAAAATGTAAAATAAATACGAAACTAAATACTCGAATGTGGCTTATAAAAAAGGTTTTTCCTGTGGTCACAAATATACGACTGTGACCACTTAGTAGTATAACGTTGTGGTGCAAATATGCGACTATTGTTGGATATTTTCTGGAAGTGTGTTCCAAACCATTTATGCACTATATTGAAAAGATTAATTGCATCTATTTATTTTGAGATTGAATTGGGGACATGAGACTCGTTATTCCATATTGCCTGTTTTGATGGAAGAATTAAATTTGAGATTGTTATTCCATATTGCTTGGTATTTGATAGAAGAATTTAATTGACTGTTTCTATATGTAAAACCTGTTACAAGATTCATCCAATGTATCTCTTATGTCTGGTAATTTGGTTTTACAGACAAAAGTCTGATGAGATTGATAGTGCTCTTCAAGAGAAAGAATTTATTAAACGAATAAAACAGAAAATTGAATCAGAAATAATGGAGGATAAAATACAGAAACATCTGCTAGAAATGGTGAGAATGGTTTGGGTTGTTTATTTGCCTGTATATCTGTATATTATTCAGTTGTTCAGATTGAATGAAATGCTGAAGCCTGGTGCGTATAGGCAATTTTATAAAATGATGTTGAAGCAAAAGGCAATTGTCAGGCAAACAAAATCACAGTGACAAATACAATCATTTATTAGGCTACGGTTCAGGGATTGTCACCTGTGATCATGTGACTAGTCAAATGTTAACGCCGATCGGTGAGTTAAGACAGGGTACCATTTTGTAAGATCATGTGAAATTCTTGACATTTGGTCAATCTTAAACTGTGATATCTGTTGTCGTGACAATGATGTACGCACACATGATTTTTTCTACCTGCACTTAAAATTGCTAAAGAAAATGTTTAGCAGAATTCGGCTTAATATACTGGAAACCATGGCACTGGCTAACGACCAAGAGATCTCCCTGGTTTCATTCTGATGTTGGCCAAGATTTTGCTGTTTGATTTTTACTTGTTAGTGCCATTGGTTGAGAACAGTTAAAACATTCGACCCCCATCCCCCTACCGGGGCCATGAGCATAAACAGAATGGAATGTGTGAATTATAAATACATGCTATTATTATTTTCATTTTTTGTGGCACTTGAGCATGACGTCTTTGAAAATGTGTTTTGTAAGTGCTAAATCTATCAATTGTAGTCCCTCTTTTGCCGTTATAGAAACTATTATTAGGCATAAAAGCCCATAGTCAATTATCTAGTCCATCTGTCGTCAAACTTTGCTCAGAATCGAGTAACTTAAATGAAATTTTCAATATTCGTTTTTCATTATTTATTTTTGAACTAAAAAATCCTTTCTTTAAGTTAGTGTAGTATATACTGGCGTCTAGGGAGAAAATAACATAATATAGTTAACATAATATATTTTTCTCTTTTACAGAATTCTGTGAATCTAATAGCAAAGATAATACGAGAAATTCCCAAGCTGGGTGACGATTCTAGAGAAACTATCTACACATATAAACAAAAACTTCAACAACGTTTCATAAACTCATGACCTCACGTGCACAATTAGGTTTTAGGACACGTCTGTGATATTGTTTTGGTAAAAATATTCATTTCTTCTCAGTGTTCTCCTGTTAATCTGGATTTCATATCAACTCTTAACTTCACATGTAACTTTTTTTATTTTTTTGGAAAATTATTTGTGATACTTTTATATTGTACAATTATTATTTTAATTTTATATAAAATAGTTGGTGTGTATTTAATGTTATTATAGCTGGGAGGGGGCTGAATGGTTAATGTGTGGACAAAGGATCAGAAGGTCTGTCATTGAGTCAAGTGACCTAATGCAAGTCTTGGAGCCGTCTCGGAGTTCCCTGAGCTGCAAGTTCCTCTGTATTTTCATGTCAGTTGTAGAGGATGTGGCAAGAGACAGTGTCTAGTCTTTTGGAGCAGCCAGAAAATGAGATGAACATGGATATAGGTTGGCATGCCCATAAAAAATTCCTTGAAGTTGAAATTCAGTAAAGACACATTCTTTCTCTCTTCCTGTCTCAATTCCCAGGGAGCCTCAGTAAGTAAAACGTTTGCTCGCCAACACGGAAGTCCAGTGTTTGCCAAGAAAAGTTTCAGCACGATTCCATTTGTCAGTGTTGCAGGAAGGGAGACCTGGCAAGAGACAGTGTTTAGTCATTCGGATGGGACATAAAGTGTGCACATAACAGAACTCTAGGCAGTTGGAATTTTATATAGGAGTAGAAAATAACACCGCTGATCAGGCAAAATTTCCCTCGCCACCTATCTTCATAAGCCCAGTAGGAGGTAAAACCCCAGTAAATTTTATGTGAGAGAAGGTTCATCTTTACTAATATTTGCAAGGTTGGCGGCTACACCAGGGTTGTCGTCTAATATATGTAACTGTCATTTGTTCAGGGTTGGTGCTACATTAGGGTTGTATCAAGGCTGAAATTTGATGTATAGATGTAGCTAAGACTGGCAAGTACTAGGCCTTGTGGCATTGGACTACCATTTTCTGTTTCAGAGTTATACTACTTTCAACCCGTGCAGCAGTCAAAATTATTCCAAGTGTTAACCATAAAAACGAAAGTTTGAAATCTATGATTTAACAATAAAACATTTTATTCATGGTCAAATTAAAGCTAAATAATACAAATGCTTCACATCAGAAAAACAAAAACAAAATTCATAAAATGAGAATATCTGAGATAAATAATACTGATAAAACTGGTAGAAATCATTTCACACCATCAAATATAAAACTGGTAGAAATCATTTCACACCATTATATAAAACTGATGACTCAACATTTCACACCATTATATAAATATAAAACTGAATCAGTGGATTACACAATGTTCACCATATCTTAAAACGTTAAAATGGAAAAGTGTCATATCTTCGTTAAACGTTACAATTGAAAAAAATAAGAGTTCATTTCTTATCGTAAAAATGGTACTTAAAATTTTATGTTCAAGTTGTACATATATTTCAAAAAAGTAAAACATTAAAATGTCAAAAACAAAATATGTATATTTCAAAAGAAGAACAACAAAACAGTGAACGTACTCTTATACAGCTATAAGAAACAGTTGATAAATGGGTTTCAGAGACATAAATATGGAAGATAAATAGATTTTGATTAACGGTTCAAATATAGATCAATGGTATACATAGGCATGCAATACTATCAATAAGATCTGTGGGGATGAAATATTATCAGTGGTATACATGAGCATGCAATACTATCAATGGTATATAGCAGGGATGTAATACTATCAATGGTATATAAATATACAATAAATAAAAGCATATAATTGTGTTTGATTAGAAATAAATGATGCAAACATGAGTAAAATATCATACATGCATCATATTTTTCATTCAGTATATATTAAGACTGGACAACAATACTTAATATAAAAGACATGAGCTGGTTAATCAAGACAACAATATGAAAGACATGAGCTGGTTAATCAGGACAAAAATATCACCATTGCTGTGAATAGTTAGTTGACTGAAATATAGAAAAACAAAAAGATAAAATTTCTGTTATTTTATTTAAAGTATCAAAGAAGGTTGCGTGTTTGGTCCCTGCATTGGCCGAGATTGTTCATTATGATTTTCTGGCATGGTTTCCCGTTGTCAATGGTGCAGCGTAAGCGGTTTTTTTCCATCAACTGGAGCCAGGTGTTATGACGTCATATGTGGATTGTGGGTTAGGATAAGGGTTAGGCTTGGCCCAGGGTTAGGGCTAGCCCTGTCTACATCTCGAGACTGACGAACCCACAATCCACTTATGACGTCATAACACCTGGCTCCAGTGGATGGAAAAAAACCGCTTACCATGGTGCAGAACAGGGGGTCTGAAAGGAATGGTACAGGACAGGGGGGGTGACAAGGGACAACATTTAGTCGTTCGAATGTGACAAAAACCCGAGGTCCTATGTACATATTGGCATGCATGTAAAGATCCCCTGACAATTGGAATTTGATATAAGACATAGTGCCACTGTGATCGTAAGATTTCCCTCATACTGCATGAGATATGCCCATCTTCATTAGGCCAGTCAGTGCAGAACAGTAGGATGTCAAACTCAATTTCACTTCATTTCTCATTAACGCAGGCTAATATGACCAACAGACAACTAAACGTATGATGCTACAGATCTTTCTCGGCGAACCCCGATATCTAAACAATGATTCAACTACCAAGCTTTATAATTTGCTGTATCTCATTTTAATCTGGGTTTATGTCGGTAATTAAATTGTTGAAAACTGATTCTTTAATTTAAAGGAGCAAAATCGCTAACATTTGGGACCTAGAAATTTACACAAGTGGGTCGCAACACATATAATACTGTAATATGAATGTATATAAACTGACACACATTCAATGGGGTCCGTTTTTACACTAATTTCAAATCAGTTATGTTCGGCGAAATAAGCCAGCAGTTTCAATCGGATGCAAATTTCTAGTGTCTGGTTATTCCAGTCTAATTTGGTGCAATGTTTCTAGCCCCTTTTCTCGAGTCTCTTGCTAGAATTGGGGCTGAAACGCATTATGGTACACGATTCATGTACCAATGAGAAAATGTTTATTTTGTCTTAAATATTGCATATCAGAAGCCCATCTTTTCTTGGTAAGAAGATCACAACATCAATATTGATTTAAATTGACCAATAATTCTTGTTTTCAGTGTTGAAGATGTTTTTTGATGATATTGAGTAAGAGACTTAGCTACTTAAATATTAAAGCTACAAATTCATATTTTTAAGTTATGTTTTAAAAATTTCTTAAAATAAAGCCTTAAAATAGTTGGTATCTATAAACAGTCCTGCCTTGTTAAAGAATAATCCTATTAATCCAATTATTCACTATTGCCTGTTAAGAAATTGACAAATATATCATTTTCAACTTCAAATGTTTGAAGATAGCTATTCCATGGGGGAGGGGGGAGTAAAGAAAATGAATGAATGAATGAAATGTTGTTTAATGGCACGTCAGCTCCAACTGGGCCATATTGCGCCAAACATTATGAAATTAACGTGACAAATTAAAACAATATCACAGGGGTGTATTCATATATGTAAATAAAAACAAATATCACAGAAAATATAATTTTAAAAAAAATATCAATTCCTTTACATATATAAATATTTAAAACGCAATGTATGATAAATATATACAATTAAAATTTAAAATAAAAGTTTGTCTCTTTTAAAAAAGCTAACAATTTAGCATAGAGCTCTGGTTGAGCAAATAGCTGACGTGCTGACTGGCAACGGTAATATTTAGATCTAATATTCTTGAGATGATTGCACTCAATCAAGATGTGTTTTACTGTCAAAGGAACATGACAGTGAACACATTCTGGTTGAGGCTCTCACTTCAAAATGAAAATATGAGTTAAAAAAGTATGCCCTATGCGAGAGCGACACAAGACAACTTCATCTCTCCTGCTTGTATGATAGGAGCTTGGCCAGTCTCCTAAGAGAGGCTTGATGTGATGAAGTTTGTTTGTGTCTGCAAGATCCCAAGACCGTTGCCAGCGGTCATATATATATATAAAAGTTAATAGACGACTTAAAATCGGTGTAAGGTAAAAGAAATGGTGATATGGGAAGATCTAAAGCAGACTTGGCAGCTAAGTCTGCTTGATCGTTCCCTTTAATATCAACATGACTGGGGAGCCAACAAAGGACTATGTCCTTGCCGATAAACTCGTGTGATAGTAGCAGATTATAAATATCTGCTACTAATGGGTGTACAAGATGTTTATGGCTTGCGTAGAGGACAGAGAATCAGTAAATATAATGTGTTTTATAGATGAAGAGGGTTTAATGAATTCCAAAGCCTGACTGATGGCCTGGAGTTCAGCAGTAAAGATGGAAGCAGCAGGAGGAAAACGAACAGAAATGGTCCCAGATGGTGTGACAGTAGCCGAAGCTACCCGATCACCATCTTTGGAACCATCTGTATAAATTGGAGCATAATCACCATATTTAGACCTTAACTCTTGAAAGCGAGATTGAAATACCGTGGAACTAGTCTCTCTCTTTTTGTGTTGTGTAAGATCTAAATTGATCTTGGGAGGAGTTATAACCCATGGTGGTGTTTCAAAGAAAGGGGTATTTGCAATACTGTCGTGACTGATACCAGCCTCAGACAATAGGGGTTGTATGCGAATACCGAATGGTGGAATGACTTTAGTCTTCACCAGATATAAATGCTCATAAAGAGGTGGGTAAAGAAAAAACAAGGGAGGTAATTGTATTATTATTTCCTGTGTCACTGATTTTCGAGTGTGGGGATAATGCTTATGATCGTATAATAGTGAGTTGACAATCATTGAGCAAATAATTATGTTTTGACTTTCTTTGAAAATATGAAATTTTTGCTAAAGTTATAAGTACATGTAACAGGACTTACCGACAGCCTATCAGGCAGCTTGGCTGAGTAAACAACCAACTTTGTTTTTCCTGTTCTGTACCTGTTAAAAACAAGTAATTATTAACTATATAATATAATTTATGAGGTTCAATGCAACCATACAGACATGTTCTGATTTAAACTTGTATTATGTTATTCACTAACAGGATAAGATCTCAAGTTTTATTATGTCATAATGAAAGAAAGCTTATAGCATCTAAAATAATACATAAATATTAACTTTTCACTTTGTAGCACTGAATTATCTCCCTTTAATCTACAATGGATTTAAAGAATTATTGCTCTAAACCCCTTTATCTCTTTTGGTTGATCAGTTGTTGATACAATTACCACTGACGGACACAGAAATGACTTCTGATACAGTATTACTAGTTCTGATTCATTGGCTAAGATATTTATATTTTAGAAAACCAGCCATTTCATTGGCTAAAAGATCAAATCTGTACAGTACTAGGACTTTTAATCTTAAAGCAAAGAAACAGATTGTGTCTTTTAAATATTTTACGTTTAAGTTTTCATGAAAAGGGTCCCACAATTGTGATGTAACGCTTCAGCAACAGTGATTGAAAGGCTGATTTAGCTTTCAAGTTAATTGACAAGTGTCTAACCATCTTAAAACTGTTGATCTCGAGTTGTTGCAGAAATTGATTTCGAGACATTGAATCAATTAAAATCACCCCACTACATAAATTTGACAGAATAAAGAAGATCTTACTTCTGTATATCTTTGTCTGTGATTCCTGGAGGACTTCCAACTTTTCTGATACCATCTCCTTCCATGTTGTAAGACTGCTGGACCGATTCCATCTGCTCTAGTAGAATATTATCAGGGTTGGAATTATACGCATCCTGCAATATAAAAATTCTCAAAGATTTAATTTGAAGTCTCCTGTTTCACTCAATGACTGGTAGTAAATTCTGAAACCATCCATAGAGAAAGAGAAATTTATAGTTAACATCCACTCAACACAAACCAGGTCATTTTGGGACTAACATATGGTTCAAATTTAATTCAAGAATTGACGTGTGCCCAGGGGTGTATACAGGCCTAGAAATAACATTTTTAGATGTACCTGACAATGTCAGGCACTATTGAAATAGTACCTGACATTTTCAACTTAGTGCCGGACATGTATAATAATATTAATAAAAAAGACAAATCAGTGCAGAACAAAATGAGAGTCACCAGAGGTTTTGTGCCTGACAAAGCCTGAATCTGTGTCTGATATTGTCAGTGACAGGTGCCTTATTTCCAAGCTTGGGTGTATAGTTTTGACAGGCAACCCTACTCCTTGTCACGTACAAACAGTGAATAGAAACCACGCCACTTGACTCAATGACGGACCTTCCTCATATACAGACTACGTTTATCCATTTACCCCCTCCCCCCTGCTATTTGTTTGTACCCTACGTCAGCATAATCTCTGATATAATGATCGGGGACATTAGGAAAAACTGAACAAACATCAGGCTCCAATATCAAAACAGGTAAACTTACAATGAATTGTTTTTTCTTGTTAGCCTGCATATCAAGGAATTTTTGTTTTCTTCTTGCTTCCATGTGTTCATTAATACCACAGGCAGCCATCTTTAATAATTTTACAAACAAAGGGTAATTCTGGAAGAGAAATGAATAATCTCCTATTAGATCTTGATTAGAAATGAAACTAAACATACACTGGTGGTTCAAGACTAAACTATCCTCTCGGTTAAAGCTCAAATATACTCATCAGCAGTAAATATTCGCTAAGAGTCAGGACATCGAAGCCAGTTTATTAGCTCTCAATAGTATCTTTTTTTTTTCTTCTGCAGACTAAATTTTTTTGGAATAGATCTACGGTGAACATTGCATAGCCTAAGTCAAATTTCCTAATACAGATCTTTGCTCAACTCAAATCAAAATGTTCAGTCCATTTGATCTAATTCCTGCTTTTTCCTTCGCCTAAGTCGCATCGGCAGTATGTTCAAAATTTGACTAGGTCAGTTTCTTCCCGAAGGTCTCAAATACAGCTAGGAGGCTATTCTATGCACAGAGTCCCAAAATATTTTCCCATATCATTTTGACTCAAATTAGTTTATTTGACGCGACGTCATAATTGAGTTTTCCTGGAAAATTTGAAACTTGCTGTCTGCTGTACGAGGCACTTCCCAGGAAAATGTCAGACATTTTTACCTACTCGCACCAAAACAGCAGTTATCTACTTGCACATACGAATAAAAGCTTGAAATATGCCTTGAAAAGTTTATCTTAATCCAGTTAAGATTGAATTTCGGTCTTTCGCTAACTCAGGTCTTTGCTTAACTCGGATAAAGTTGGTCAGTCCACTTAGATCAAACTTAGTCGAAGTTTGCTGTATTAACCCTTAGTCGCATATTTATGCACCACGTTATACTGCTATGTGGTCACTGTCACATATACATATGCGACCACAGCAAGGACCTTTTTTATAAGCCGCAATTGAGCATTTAGTTTTCTATTTAATTGATATAGCCACGCATGCTTGTCAGACAGGAACTTGTCTTGTCAATAACATTGAGAAAAACATGTCTTTATTCAACATTTTTTGACAAAAAATAGGTTGCCAGGCAACGAAACATACGCCCACACAGCAGCCAAATCGTCCGGGCAGTCAACAAGAGTTGTTGCATTTTAAGTAATCATCAGAAAATCATAATTCAAACTCACCCATAACTACGGTGTAAACCTGTAACTGTGATATAATCAAACGTCTTTTTAAATCAGATAATAATTATGACCTCCAGAGGGACCACAAGCTAAAAAGGGTGATTTTTCGTAGAATCAGGGGCCATGATTCAGGAAGTTACGATCCGATATGGGCAAATATGCAATGGAATCAAGATTATTAGGTTATAAACATGTATTTCAAGTTTCATCAAAATCAGTTCAAAATTGTGACCTCTATAGGGTCCACAACCTTGATATAACATAATTTTACACAATTTGCGTACAGACGGCGGCCATTTTATCCGTCAACACTGGTCCGATTTTCACAAAATTCAAATTCTCTCTTCATTAGCATGAACGTTTTTTTAAATCGGATAATAATTTTGAACTCCAGAGGGACCACAAGCTAACAAAAGCGATTTTTCGGACAATCAGGGGACATAATTCAGGAAGTTATGATTCGATGGGCGTAAATAACGAAAGGAACCAAGATCTTTGGGTTATAAACATGCATGTCACGTTTCATCAAAATCGGTTCAAAATTGTGACATCTATAAGGTCCACAACCTTGATATAACATATTTTCACACCATTCGCGTACAAACGGTGGCCATTTTGTCCATCAATTTTGGTCTGATTTTCACGAAATTCGAACTCAACCTTCATAACCATGGAACGGTGATATACTCAAAACGTTTTTTTAAATCGGATAACAATTTTGACCTCCAGAGGAACCACAAGCTGAAAAGGGCGATTTTTGGGACAATCAGGGGCCATAATTCAGGAAGTTACGATCCGATGGGCGCAAATATCGAAAGGAACCAAGATCTTTGGGTTATAGACATACATGTCAATTTTAATCAAAATCAGTTCAAAATTGTGACCTCTATAAGGTCCACAACCTTGATATAACATATTTTCACACAATTCGCGTACAAAGGACGGCCATTTTGTCCGTCAATTTTGGTCCGATTTTCACGAAATTCGAACTCAGCCTTCATAGCCATGGAATGGTGATATAATCAAACGGTTTTTTGAATCGGATAACAATTTTGACCTCCAGAGGGACCACAAGCTAAAAAGGGCGATTTTTCGGACAATCAGGGGCCATAATTCAGGAAGTTACGATCCGATGGGCGCAAATATCCAAAGGAACCAAGATCTTTGGGTTATAAACATACTTGTTAATTCTAATCAAAATCGGTTCAAAATTGTGACCTCTATAAGGTCCACAACCTTGATATAACATATTTTCACACCATTCGCGTGCAAACGGCGGCCATTTTGTCTGTCAATTTTGGTCCGATTTTCACGAAATTCGAACTCAACCTTCATAACCATGGAACGGTGATATTATCAAACGATTTTTTAAATCGGATAACAATTTTGACCTCCAGAGGGACCACAAGCTAAAAAGTGCGATTTTTCGGACAATCAGGGGACATAATTCAGGAAGTTACGATCCGATTGGCGCAAATATCGAAAGGAACCAAGATCTTTGGGTTATAAACATGGATTTAAAGTTTCATCCAAATCGGTTCAAAATTGTGACCTCTACACTGTTCACAAGCTAAAAAAAAGTGATTTTCGTACAATCAGGGGCCATAACCCATGAAGTTGCGGTCCGATACATGCCAATATCGAAAGGAACCGAGATCTTAGGGTGATAAACCTATATTTTAAGTTTCATTGAAATCGGATAAAAATTGTGACCTGTAGACTGTTCACAAACAATTGTGGACGGACGGACGGACGAACAGGGGCGACGACAATATACGTCCACATGAAAATGTGGGCGTATAAAAACGTAATTTATTAATGTCGTGAATGTTAAAGACTACAGGTAGTGATTGAAATGCTTATGAATGATTCTGACTCTGATTATCGATGACACCTATTCTGAAGACGATATTTCTGATGAAAACGATTTGCAAAGTATAGATCAATTTATCCCAGGTTCAACATTTTTTTATTGGTGTCAAGAGTCTATCACTTACAATTATCCGGCAGTAGTCCATTGAAATAGGCGTATAAAATATATCACATTAGCTTTTATTTAGCCTGACCACTTGACATCATGACGTCAAAATGACATCAACCGTTTAAGGCTAGGGCTATTTAGTCACAAGTGTATTTTGGCTTTGCAATGGATTGAAATTTAAAGGAGGTAAATCGCTAATATTTGGGGTCTAGAAATTGACACAAATGGGTCACAAGCCATATAATAATGTAATATGAATGTACATAAACTGATTTACATTCAATCGCTTCCGTTTTTACACTAATATCAAATCAGTTATATATGTTTGGCGAAGTACACCAGAAGTCTCAAATGAATCACAATATATATAGTGTCTGGTTATTCCAGCCTACATAGTATTTATTGCGCATGCTTATAATTACCGTTTGAGATGTCATGTGGAGTATACCTAGCCTTGTTCTTTGGGTCCCTAGCTGAAAATGAGTCTGACGCCGTATGGTACACGATTCGTGTACTGTACTAATGGTAAAAAAATTATTTCGTCTTAAATATTGGATATCATTATCAGACATCAGAAGCCCATTGTTGATTTAAATTGACAAATAATTTGTGTTTTCAACCTCGAAGACTTTCGATGATATTGAGTTAGAGACTAATTAGCTACTTTAACACAAGTTTAGTCAGTAGTAATTTTTCAAGCATTGTATAATTATTGCAAAATTTTCACTATGCCTAGTTCTAGGTCAACATGTAGCCTTAGTACTTATTACATTTATTCCTCTTTGAATCCATGATCGACCCCGGGAACTGCTAGAGGTATGTTACTGATAACAATTAAAACCGCACCCACCATTAACACATTTAAAAAACGACTTGATAAAGAATGGAAAGACCATACGTTTAGCACGCCTTACGGTTCATTCGCAAACTACAACATAGATGGCAACTAAAATTACTGACATTGTAATAACAGAAATTAACTACGTAACCTGTGTTTTAATCAAACTATGAACCGTGAAACTAACTCAAAACATGTGAATTGAAATCCTACATTGTGTCTGACAACTGGTATACAATATGATACACTACAATGACCCAATTATGGGGAACATTAACAGTAACATAGCTGTACATTTAACTCACCACGAATGGAATTAGTGCTACTCAAAGTGTTTTAAGATCAGCAAAAGGCCTTATGGCCTACCAACGCTGTAATGATAAGGATAAGGATAAGGAAAAACATGCGAAATTAATCCAACAAGTTAGATGTTACTCTTTGATATTCTGACGACGTAACATCTAACATCCGAACAGTCAAAAGCTCGAGGCAAAAGTTGATAACTAGCATACTTCGTTCAGCGGACGGCAAAATTCACAATTTTCAGTTATCTGCACTGCTAACACATTAAACTTACATATCATATCCATCTGTGTTCCGAAAAAAAAAATTTGTTGTCTATTTTAAGAGATTTCACAAAAATCTTCGCCCACAACCAACACAACACATTGAAAAAGGAAATGACCTACATAGGTGAAAGGTGAAATCTGGGTTGGTGCACATTACGAACGAATTCTTTAAACGAAACGAAATCATGAGACGAATTTGAAGGCGATCATTTTAAATTTATTTTCAGTGATGTTCCGATTATCGGTTTCGCCATTCAGTAGACTAATCGGCCGATGAGTGGCCTACCAAAAGAAATTTTGCCGATATGTGCGTAGCCGATATCTGTTCAAAAAGACTCGGCAGTCAAATACCTTTTCGTAAAATATTATTTAGATTGTGAATAAATCACTCTCTCTTACTTAAACTCGCACTCGACCCGTTTATTTTAGTTGCCGTGTGTGTGATACAAGACTCAATGCTTTATAATTATTCATATTTTCAAAGATAGAAAAGGCGGGAAAATGTCACGTGACATTGACAAAGACAGAAGCTATCATATCTATAATATCAACCGTTAGCCATGAAACATTCTACGAATGCCGACAAATTTAAGGATTTTAAATTATATTGTAATCAACATTTTATAAATAATAATCGCAATCATATAGCCTATGCTAGAAATTACCACGGCATAACGGCAATTGTCGTAAAAAAAAGTAAAAGCTGAAAGCAAACACGGACTGCTACGGTAATAAAAATAGCCTAAATTGCACTGTTGTCAACGTGTACACAAATCAAAAAGTTGTGCCTTTTCTATGTAGACGCATGAAATGCATATATGTAATAACTTTTCAATATCATACAGTCGTTCAGGGGATTTGGGATTAGGTCAATAATTCAGAGATGTAAGATTTAGTTGTAAATGTCCCGTCCTACCGTTATATATAATTAGTTTTTTCATAAGAATGCTTACTTTCTAAAATAGGTTATGGCAGAGCCGTGGGAAATTTGACGAATGAATTTTAGTTATAGCTGACATGATGGCCACCGTTATGAACACGAATAACTAAAAGGAAAGGAAACTAAATTTCGGTGATTTTATTACTCGTAAGAGGAATCTGTATAATTTATACTTTGACAGTACCACTAAACACAATTAGGGCCAGATTAATTGACACGATATATATAAAAATTGCACGTCCCGTGACGGAAAATGTCAACAGTTTGCTTTAAATAAGTTAGGCAGTGGTGCCTTGTCAGCTTATTTTAGCTACGGTTTTTTTAAATTTTTGTTTTTGAAAAGTCCTAATTTCAAGCACTGATCTAGACCTACTAAATAATCAAGCAACAAAGTTCTCAATTGACGTTGTTTATTTTCAACTACGCATGAAGAGCGACCTAATTATTCCTTCAATAAACATCGACTTCTATCCCAATATAAAATCTCTACAAAAACAGTACATTGTCATAATGCAATCCATAGAAATATTGTAGAAAAATGCATTTCGTTTCGTGTTAAACAGGGGTCCTCAAATTTTAATGGGGAGGATATGACGTCAAACGGATGTCAAACTATCCTAACATGGCGACTACATGAAATATTTTTGAATGTGATATTGGATAAACCTGTTTCAATGAACCTCGTGTGTGTGTCAGTAAGTGTTATTGTTGTTCAGAGATGGATCACACAATAAGGTAGGACATGCATTTAGAATTTATCGACTGACGCCTTTCAGCTCGTGGCTTTTTGATGCGCAAATAATTCAGTCGCACATCGCTTAAAGAGAATATAGCTTGTGGAATCTAGAGGTTACGTGTGAACGAAACCTCTAGACACTCTGGAGCAGAGCCTTATATAAAGAGAGTCTGGCCAACCCGTGTCCCGATTATGATTGGCTAATGGTGGTCACGTGACACATGGACGCCATTATGTTACCCATCTGAAAAGAATCGTCTGTATAGTAACCTACAATTTGACGTGTTTTAAGTGACATTTTATCCGCGTTTTTTTTATATTATTGGTCTGTTTTGTGGCTGTGAAATGCCACACAAATGATGTGCAAGGGATTTATTTGCACAGGTTCCCAAAAAATGCGAAAAGGCGTCGATCGTGGCAAAAATTACATCTTGTGTAGCGTTAGTAGCCTAGGCCTACCGGTAATTATTATCCTGTCATTCGCGTTTTTAATGATTTCAAGCGACCATAGATTCTCATTGTAGTTTGAAGAAATTCCGAACCTAATGACATATTCACGTCATAGGTTATCATTTTTTGATGAATGAATTTTCAAAGATTTGTTATGAATTGAAAAAGACGCTTTGACAGTGTAGGCCCAAATAGGCCTATAGGCCTAGCCTTTGTTAATTAGTAGATGTTTAAATTTCGTCTATATGGCATAAAGTGTTGCGGTTTGCGTTACTTTGTATATGTTTAATGAATTCATCCACGAGTGAATTTTCGAAAAAAGATTTATGTACTTGGGAATAACACTTTTGAGGCCTGGTCTGGCCTAGTTAGTAGATGTTTTTCGAATTTTAACTTCATCGATATGGTCATTTTTATTTTCATTTTTTTTTATAAGTGATTATGTTTGATATCTCCATCCAGGGGTGAATCTTCAACAATTTATGAGCTTGAGACACACAGTGTAGGCCTAGCAAAGTTCCCGCTTGATTGAAGTCATCAATATTATTAGTTATTCGGATTAAGCCGTTCAGATTATTTTTATTTTTCTGGTCTTTGTAGGGAGTCGAAGTTTGAATTTTGTTTTCCGGCAATTTTGAATAAAAGGCTAAATCATTTATTTTTGCTCCTCTGAATAAAAATTGTAGCCTACACCTAAATCTTCCTCGAATTTGTTCCCATGGTGGGAGAGAGAGGGTAACGTCCACTCGACACAAACTAGATCATATGGTTTAATTTTATTTCAATTATTCGCTTGCGCGTAGGGATCTTTAGCAGTGGGAGGAAACCGGAGGACCCAGAGAAAACCCACGAGACTGGACAGGCAACCCTACTCCTTGTCACTTACAACCTAGTGGGAGGACCCGGAGAAAACCCACGAGATTTGACAGGCGACCCTTCTACTTGTCAATTACAACCGGAGATTCTAAAGAGAGCTAGCGTATGGTACACCTTTAATAATTCGCTTGCGCGTAGGGGGTCTTTAGTAATGGAAGGAAATTGAAGGACAAGTAGAAAACCCACAAGGTTGGACAGGTGACCTACTCCCTGTCATGTAGAATCTTTAGGTCGAAACATCGCCGCTTGATTCAATAACAGAAATTATGATTAAAGCGCACGTGTTAGATCACACGACCACCCAAAGTCTCCACGGAAACACACAAATGATTACATCCTAAAGATTTCTAATTAGCAAAAGGCACAACCTGACACAACTACTATAATGATGTGTTTACAAATAAAGTTTCATAAAGATACTGGGATGGACAGAGCCCGTTTCAAGATCTCCCCCTTACTTCCTTCGACGCGGGATAATAATATACGATTAAAATTAAATTGGGAGATAAGATAGAGAGATGACAGTTCTCACTATAATAGTTAAAAACTAGATAAAGATAATTTGCTGAAAATTTCAGTCAAATTGATCCACTATTATTAGCCGAGAAAAAAGCGTTTGAAATATTCGCATAACCTCGGCCATCATTACTCAAATCATTTATATAAACAGCATAGTCTCGATTATCCACTTGATTGATTTAATTATCAACGGCCATTAAGCGGCATATATGATTTTAATCGGCCAACATCGAAGGCTAGTCTTGACATCAAGAGCTTATTATGGTCTGGATAAGTTAATTAATGTCTAATTTATTATTTAGATAACATCTCAGGCCTAAAGAAAGACCTGTAATAAGCAGATTTTGCTCTTGCATAATGCTATTTTAAATAAAAAATTATATTGGTTCATTGCGGTATTTTTAATGTTAATTTTAAAAAAAAAATCAGAAACGAAATCGGAATCAATGGAACCCGTTTCAATATTTCACCCTTAAAATATAATAAAAAAATATTTGTAATTTCAAAGGTAATCTTTGAATCATTATTCGATACTTTCAATTTAACCTTTAGATAAACGATATATTGGATTACGGCAGTGGCTAAATACCACGCTCCAAAATACCACGCTCGTCCCTATTGCTTCTATACAAATGTAACGTGGTACGAGATTTTGGTACCACGTTCTTTTTAATTATGGCGATTTTACCCGTTTAAAAGCTAATTTTGGAAATTACATTAATTATTTAAATAATTTCAATGTTTTATACTATTTATAGATCATATTTACACTTGATATTTAATATAATACAATTCAATCAGTCGGTTAAAATAATCGCCATTAATATACGGTGTACACGTTATTGTTACCTATTTAAAAAGGCCCCACGTGGTATATTGCACTACTGCGTAGATATACTCGTAGCAGTTAAAAACGTGGTATAATTATATATGAGAATGACACGAAAGAACAGTGAGTTGATAAGTAAAAAGAACGTGGTACAATAGAATCTGAGGCTGAGATAACAGTACCAAGTTCATTTACTGTTTCTATACAAACGAAACGTGGGACGCGACTTTGACTTATTTTAAATTATATAATGCTTATTTTTCAAATTATTTTGATTATTTAATCCATTTTGTTGTTTTATAGGCCCTATTTTCACTTTATGTTAAAATAAATTACAATGCAAATAGCCGATCGGCCCCGTTAATTACCATACCGTTAACAATATTGTGTAAAACAAACTTCTTGATATATTAGAATCCGAGGCGGGGATAACCCAATCAACCTCACATTACTGCTTCTGTACAATTGAAACGTGGTACGCGACTTTGGTACCACGTCCTTTTTAATTATTGGGATTTACATTATTTGAAGCAAATTTTCCAAATTGTAATGATTATATATTCCATACAAACGTGGTATAAAAGCGTGGTATAATAGAATCCGAGACTGATATAATCGTACCACGCTCGTCTTATTTGTTCTATGCAAACGGAATATGGTGCGCGACTTCGGTAAATAAAGGAGTGGTATACTAGAATCAGAGACTGGGATAACCGTGGCACAAATGGAACGTGGTGCGCGACTTCGGTACAAAAAAACGTGGTATAATAGATTCAGAGACTGGGATAATCATACCACGCTCGCCTTACTGTTTTTTTAAAAAAAACGGAACACGGTACGCAACTTCGGTTCAAAAACGCGGTATAATAGAATACGAGACTCAGATAATCGTACTGCTTCTATACAAACAGAACGTGGTGCGCGACATCGGATTCTATTATACCACATTTTAAAACCTAAGAAGCGTACCAGTATACGGCCTATAAAACATCAAAATGGATTAAATTATCAACATAATTTTAAAAATAAGCCAAATTGGTATACTAGAATCAGAGACTGGGATAACCGTGGCACGCTCGCCTTATACTGGCTCTATACAAACGGAACGTGGTACGCGACTTCGGTACAATAGAAACTTGGTATAATAGAATCCGAGACTGAGATAATCATACCACGATCGTCTTACCGGTTCTATATGAACAGAACGTGGTACCAAAGTCGCGTACCACGTCCCGTTTGCATAGAACTAGTAAGACTTCGGTCCAAAAAACGTGGTATAATAGAATCCGAAACTGAGATAGACGTACCACGCTCGCCTTACTGGTTCTATACAAACGGAACGTGGTACGCGACTTCGGTTCAAAAACGTGGTATAATAGAATCCGAAACTGAGATAATCATACCTCGCTCGCGTTACTGGTTCTATACAAACGGAACGTGGTATAATAGATTCAGAGACTGGGATAATCATACCACGCTCGCCTTACTGTTTTTTTTAAAAAACGGAACGCGGTACGCAACTTCGGTTCAAAAACGTGGTATACTAGAATCAGAGACTGGGATAACCGTGGCACGCTCGCCTTACACTGGCTCTATACAAACGGAACGTGGTACGCGACTTCGGTACAATAGAAACTTGGTATAATAGAATCCGAGACTGAGATAATCATACCACGCTCGCCTTACTGGTTCTATATGAACGGAACGTGGTACCAAAGTCGCGTACCACGTCCCGTTTGCATAGAACTAGTAAAACGTGGTATAATAGAATCCGAAACTGAGATAATCGTACCACGCTCGCCTTACTGGTTCTATACAAATGGAACGTGGTACGCGACTTCGGTTCAAAAACGTGGTATAATAGAATCCGAAACTGAGATAATCATACCACGATCGCGTTACTGGTTCTATATAAACGGAACGTGGTATAATAGATTCAGAGACTGGGATAATCATACCACGCTCGCCTTACTGGTTTTTTAAAAAACGGAACGCGGTATGCAACTTCGGTTCAAAAACGTGGTATACTAGAATCAGAGACTGGGATAACCGTGGCACGCTCGCCTTATACTGACTCTATACAAACGGAACGTGGTACGCGACTTCGGTACAATTGAAACTTGGTATAATAGAATCCGAGACTGAGATAATCATACCACGCTCGCCTTACTGGTTCTTTATGAACGGAACGTGGTACCAGAGTCCCGTACCACGACCCGTTTCCATAGAACTAGTAAGACTTCGGTCCAAAAAACGTGGTATAATAGAATCCAAAACTGAGATAATCGTACCACGCTCGCCTTGCTGGTTCTATACAAGCGGAACGTGGTACGCGACTTCGGTTCAAAAACGTGGTATAATAGAATCCGAAACTGAGATAATCATACCACGCTCGCGTTACTGGTTCCATACAAACGGAACGTGGTATAATAGATTCAGAGACTGGGATAATCATACCACGCTCGCCTTACTGTTTTTTTAAAAAACGGAACGCGGTACTCAACTTCGGTTCAAAAGCGTGGTATACTAGAATCAGAGACTGGGATAACCGTGGCACGCTCCCCTTATACTGGCTCTATACAAACGGAACGTGGTACGCGACTTCGGTACAATTGAAACTTGGTATAACAGAATCCGAGACTGAGATAATCATACAACGCTCGCCTTACTGGTTCTATATGAAAGGAACGTGGTACGAGAGTCGCGTACCACGCCCCGTTTGCATAGAACTAGTAAGACTTCGGTCCAAAAAACGTGGTATAATAGAATCCGAAACTGAGATAATCGTACCTCGCTCGCCTTGTCGGTTCTATACAAACGGAACGTGGTACGCAAATTCGGTTCAAACACGTGGTATAATAGAATCCGAAACTGAGATAATCATACCACACTCGCCTTACTGCAACGTGGTACGCAACTTCGGTTCAAAAACGTGGTATAATAGAATCCTAAACTGAGATAATCATACCACGCTCCCGTTACTGGTTCTATACAAACGGAACGTGGTATAATAGATTCAGAGACTGAGATAATCTTACCACGCTCGCCTTACTGGTTTTTTAAAAAAAAACGGAACGCGGTACGCAACTTCGGTTCAAAAACGTGGTATAATAGAATACGAGACTGAAATAATCGTACTGGTTCTATACAAACGGAACGTGGTGCGCGACATCGGATTCTATTATACCACGTTTTTAAACCTAAGAAGCGTACCAGTACACGGCCTATAAAACATCAAAATCGATTAAATTATCAACATAATTTCAAAAATAAGCCAAATTGGTATACTAGAATCAGAGACTGGGATAACCGTGGCACGCTCGCCTTATACTGGCTCTATACAAACGGAACGTGGTACGCGACTTCAGTACAATAGAAACTTGGTATAATAGAATCCGAGACTGAGATAATCATACCACGCTCGCCTTACTGGTTCTATACAAACGGAACGTGGTACGCGACTTCGGTTCAAAAACGTGGTATAATAGAATCCGAAACTGAGATAATCATACCACGCTCGCGTTACTGGTTCTATACAAACGGAACGTGGTATAATAGATTCAGAGACTGGGATAATCATACCACGCTCGCCTTACTGGTTTTTTAAAAAACGGAACGCGGTACGCAACTTCGGTTCAAAAACGTGGTATACTAGAATCAGAGACTTTGATAACCGTGGCATACTAGAATCAGAGACTGGGATAACCGTGGCACACTTGCCTTATACTGGCTCTATACAAACGGAACGTGGTACGCGACTTCGGTACAATAGAAACTTGGTATAATAGAATCCGAGACTGAGATAATCATACCACGCTCGCCTTACTACTTCTATATGAACGGAACGTGGTACCAGAGTCGCGTACCACGTCCCGTTTGTATAGAACTAGTAAGACTTCGGTCCAAAAAACGTGGCATAGAATCCGAAACTGAGATAATCGTACCACACTCGCCTTACTGGTTCTATACAAACGGAACGTGGTACGCGACTTCGGTTCAAAAACGTGATATAATAGAATCCGAAACTGAGATAATCATACCACGCTCGCCTTACTGGTTCTATACAAACGGAACGTGGTATAATAGATTCAGAGACTGGGATAATCATACCACGCTCGCCTTACTGGTTTTTAAAAAACGGAACGCGGTACGCAACTTCGGTTCAAAAACGTGGTATACTAGAATCAGAGACTTTGATAACCGTGGCATACTAGAATCAGAGACTGGGATAACCGTGGCACGCTCGCCTTACACTGGCTCTACATAAACGGAACGTGGTACGCGACTTCGGTACAATAGAAACTTGGTATAATAGAATCCGAGGCTGAGATAATCATACCACGCTCGCCTTACTGGTTCTATATGAACGGAACGTGGTACCAAAGTCGCGTACCACGTCCCGTTTGCATAGAACTAGTAACACTTAGGTCCAAAAAACGTGGTATAATAGAATCCGAAACTGAGATAATCGTACCACGCTCGCCTTACTGGTTCTATACAAACGGAACGTGGTACGCGACTTCGGTTCAAAAACGTGGTATAATAGAATCCGAAACTGAGATAATCATACCACGCTCGCGTTACTGGTTCTATACAAACGCCTTACTGGTTCTATATGAACGGAACGTGATACCAGAGTCGCGTACCACGTCCCGTTTGCATAGAACTAGTAAGACTTCGGTCCAAAAAACGTGGTATAATAGAATCCGAAACTGAGATAATCGTACCACGCTCGCCTTACTGGTTCTATACAAACGGAACGTGGCACGCGACTTCGGTTCAAAAACGTGGTATAATAGAATCCGAAACTGAGATAATCATACCACGCTCGCGTTACTGGTTCTATACAAACGGAACGTGGTATAATAGATTCAGAGACTGGGATAATTATACCACGCTCGCCTTACTGGCTCTATACAAACGGAACGTGGTACGCGACTTCGGTACAATAGAAACTTGGTATAATAGAATCCGAGACTGAGATAATCATACCACGCTCGCCTTACTACTTCTATATGAACGGAACGTGGTACCAGAGTCGCGTACCACGTCCCGTTTGTATAGAACTAGTAAGACTTCGGTCCAAAAAACGTGGCATAGAATCCGAAACTGAGATAATCGTACCACACTCGCCTTACTGGTTCTATACAAACGGAACGTGGTACGCGACTTCGGTTCAAAAACGTGGTATAATAGAATCCGAAACTGAGATAATCATACCACGCTCGCGTTACTGGTTCTATACAAACGGAACGTGGTATAATAGATTCAGAGACTGGGATAATCATACCACGCTCGCCTTACTGTTTTTTTAAAAAACGGAACGCGGTACTCAACTTCGGTTCAAAAGCGTGGTATACTAGAATCAGAGACTGGGATAACCGTGGCACGCTCCCCTTATACTGGCTCTATACACCACGCTCGCCTTACTGGTTCTATACAAACGGAACGTGGTACGCGACTTCGGTTCAAAAACGTGGTATAATAGAATCCTAAACTGAGATAATCATACCACGCTCCCGTTACTGGTTCTATACAAACGGAACGTGGTATAATAGATTCAGAGACTGAGATAATCTTACCACGCTCGCCTTACTGGTTTTTTAAAAAAAACGGAACGCGGTACGCAACTTCGGTTCAAAAACGTGGTATAATAGAATACGAGACTGAAATAATCGTACTGGTTCTATACAAACGGAACGTGGTGCGCGACATCGGATTCTATTATACCACGTTTTTAAACCTAAGAAGCGTACCAGTACACGGCCTATAAAACATCAAAATCGATTAAATTATCAACATAATTTCAAAAATAAGCCAAATTGGTATACTAGAATCAGAGACCAGAGTCGCGTACCACGTCCCGTTTGCATAGAACTAGTAAGACTTCGGTCCAAAAAACGTGGCATAATAGAATCCGAAACTGAGATAATCGTACCAAGCTCGCCTTACTGGTTCTATACAAACGGAACGTGGTACGCGACTTCGGTTCAATAACGTGGTATAATAGAATCCGAAACTGAGATAATCATACCACGCTCGCGTTACTGGTTCTATACAAACGGAACGTGGTATAATAGATTCAGAGACTGGGATAATCATACCACGCTCGCCTTACTGTTTTTTTTAAAAAACGGAACGCGGTACGCAACTTCGGTTCAAAAACGTGGTATACTAGAATCAGAGACTTTGATAACCGTGGCACGCTTGCTTTACACTGGTTCTATACAAACGGAACGTGGTACGCGACTTCGGTACAATAGAAACTTGGTATAATAGAATCCGAGACTGAGATAATCATACCACGCTCGCCTTACTGGTTCTATATGAACGGAAAGTGGTACCAAAGTCGCGTACCACGTCCCGTTTGCATAGAACTAGTAAGACTTAGGTCCAAAAATGTGGTGTAATAGAATCCGAAACTGAGATAATCGTACCACGCTCGCCTTACTGGTTCTATACAAACGGAACGTGGTACGCGACTTCGGTTCCAAAACGTGGTATAATAGAATCCGAAACTGAGATAATCATACCACGCTCGCGTTACTGGTTCTATACAAAGGGAACGTGGTATAATAGATTCAGAGACTGGGATAATCATACCACGCTCGCCTTACTGTTTTTTTAAAAAACGGAACGCGGTACGCAACTTCGGTGCAAAAACGTGGTACACTAGAATCAGGGACTGGGATAACCGTGGCACGCTCGCCTTATACTGGTTTATACAAACGGAACGTGGTACGCGACTTCGGTACTATAGAAACTTGGTATAATAGAATCCGAGACTTAGATAATCATACCACGCTCGCCTTACTGGTTCTATATGAACGGAACGTGGTACCAGAGTCGCGTACCACGTCCCGTTTGCATAGAACTAGTAAGACTTCGGTCCAAAAAACGTGGTATAATAGAATCCGAAACTGAGATAATCGTACCACGCTCGCCTTACTGGTTCTATACAAACGGAACGTGGCACGCGACTTCGGTTCAAAAACGTGGTATAATAGAATCCGAAACTGAGATAATCATACCACGCTCGCGTTACTGGTTCTATACAAACGGAACGTGGTATAATAGATTCAGAGACTGGGATAATTATACCACGCTCGCCTTACTGGTTTTTTAAAAAAGGGAACGCGGTACGCAACTTGGGTTCAAAAACGTGGTATACTAGAATCAGAGACTGGGATAACCGTGGCACGCTCGCCTTATACTGGCTCTATACAAACGGAACGTGTTACGCGACTTCGGTACAATAGAAAATTGGTATAATAGAATCCGACACTGAGATAATCATACCACGCTCGCCTTACTGGTTCTATACAAACGGAACGTGGTACCGGAGTCGCGTACCACGTCCCGTTTGCATAGAACTAGTAAGACGTGCGTGGCATGATTATCCCAGTCTGGGATTCTATTATACCACCTTTTTGAACCGAAGTCGTGTACCACGTTCCGTTTGTATAGAACCAGTAATTTGAGCGTGGTACGATTATCGCAGTCTCTGCTTCTATTATACATTGTACCACGTTTTTTGTAGAATCCGAGACTGAGATGATCGTACCACGCTCGCCTTACTGCCTACTGGTTCTGTACAAACGGAACGTGGTACGATCATCTCAGTTTCGGATTCTTACACGATCATCTCAGTCTCGTATTCTATTACATCACGTTTTTGAACCGAAGTCGCGTACCACGTTCCGAGCGTGGTACGATTATCTCAGTCCTGGATTCTATTATAAAACATTTTTTGTACCGACGTCGCGTACCACGTCCCGTTTGTACAGAACCAGTAAGGCGAGTGAAGTACGATTATCGCAGTCTCGGATTCTAGTTCGGTACCACGTCCTTTTCATTTATAGGGATTTAGCATTATATGTAGTACATTTTTTTAAATTATTTAATCCATGATTATCTGTTTCGGAGCGTGGTACGGTTATCTCGGTCTCGGATTCCATTATACCACGTTTTGTTTAACTATCAACTCAAGGTACTCTCGTATCATCCACGTATTTTATTATGCCCCGTTTTACTTGCCACGTTTTATTTCATATCTACCCACTATACCACAAGGCTTTTTTTTTATATGGGGTACAGTATATGGCCTATAAAGGCACCGAAATGGATCAAATTATCAACATAATTTGAAAAATAAGCCAAAGACGCGTACCACGTTTCGTTTTTGTAGACGGCGAAAGTCGAGTGAGGTACTGATATGCACGTTTTCATTAGGCCATACGGAGAACAGCAGTAGGACGTTAAACACCATTTAATTTCATTTCCAATATACCACGTAGAGTCTTTCTAAATAGGGAATAGTTTATTAACTTTTACTCAGTATTAGATTAAACATAAAGTGTAAATGTGGCCTATAAAAACATCAAAATGGATTAAATAATCAAAATTTACTACATATAATGCTAAATCCCTATAAATAAAAAGGACGTGGTACCGAATTAGAATCCGAGACTGCAATAATCGTACCACGCTCGCCTTACTGGTTTTATGAACGGGACGTGGTACACGACTTAGGTACAAAAAATGTTTTATAATAGAATCCAAGACTGAGATAATCGTACCATGCTCGGAACGTGGTACGCGACTTCGGTTCAAAAACGTGATGTAATAGAATACGAGACTGAGATGATCGTACCACGTTCCGTTTGTATAGAACCAGTAAAGCGAGCGTGGTACGATCATCTCTGTCTGGTATTCTACAAAAAAGTGGTACAATGTATAATAGATAATAGAAGCAGAGACTGCGATAATCGTACCACGCTCAAATTACTGGTTCTATACAAACGGAACGTGGTATACGACTTCGGTTCAAAGTGAGGTAATCGTACTGGTTCTATACAAACGGAACATGGTGCGCCACTTCAGTTCAAAAAACGTGGTATAATAGAATCAGAGACTGAGATAATCGTACCACGCTCGCCTTACTGGTTCTATGCAAACGGGACGTGGTACGCGACTTCGGTTAAAAAACGTGGTATAACAGAACCCGAGACTGAGATAATCGTAGCACGCTCGCCTTACTGGTTCTATACAAACGGAACGTGGTACGCGACTTCGGTTCAAAAAACGTGGTATAATAGAATCAGGGACTGAGATAATCGTACCACGCTCACCTTACAGGTTCTATACAACCGGAACGTGGTAAGCGACTTCGGTACAAAAGAAGTGGTAGTATAGAATCCGAGACTGAGATAATCGTACCAAGCTCGCCTTACTGGTTCTATACACACGGAATGTGGTACGAAACTTGGGTTCAAAAACGTGGTATAATAGAATCCGAGACTGAGATAATCGTACTGGTTCTATAAAAAGGGAACGTGTTGCGCGACTTCGATGCAAAAAACGTGGTATAAAAGAATCCGAGAATGAGATAATCGTACCATACTTGCTTTACTGGTTCTATACAAACAGGGCGTGGTACGCGACTTCGGTACAAAAAATGTTTTATAATAGAGTCCGAGAATGAGATAATCGTACCACCCTCGCCTTACTGGTTCTTTACAAACGGAACACGGTACGCAACTTCGGTTCAAAAACGTGGTATAATAGAATCCGAGACTGAGATAATCGCACCACGATCGTCTAACTGGGTCTAGAAAAACGTGGCCCGCGACTTCGATACAAAAAAATGTTGTATAATAGAATCCGAAACTGATATAATCGTACTACGCTCATTTTACGTGTTCTATACAAATGGAACGTGGTACGCGACTTCGGTACGGAAAAAGGTGGTATAATAGAATTCGAGACTGAGATAACCGTACAACGCTCATCCTACTGGTTCTATACAAACGAAAAGTTATACGCGACTTCGGTAAAAAAAAAGAGTGGTATTCTAGAATCAGAGACTGGGATAACCGTGGCACGCTCGCCTTGTACCGGTTCTATACAAACGGAACGTGGTACGCGACTTCAGTTCAAAAACGTGGTATAATAGAATCCGAGACTGAGATAACCGTATAACGCTCATTCTACTGGTTCTATACAAACGAAAAGTTATACGCGACTTCGGTAAAAAAAAAGAGTGGTATACTAGAATCAGAGACTGGGATAACCGTGGCACGCTCGCCTTGTACTGATTCTATACAAACGGAAGGTGGTACGCGACTTCGGTACAAAAAAAACGTGGTATAATAGAATCCGAGACTGAGATAACCGTACCACGCTGGCTTTACTACTTTTATACAAACGAAACGTGGTACGCGAATTTGTCGTATTTCTCAAATTATGTTGATTATTTAATCCAGTGATATAATAGAATCAGTGACTGAGATAACCGTGCCACGCTCGCCCTATACTGGTTCTATACAAATGGAACGTGGTACGCGACTTCGGTACAAATGTAAATCCCTATAAATAAAGGGGCTCAATCGCTAATATCTGGGACCTCGACATTAACACAAATGGGTCGCAACGCATATATTAATGTAATATGAATGAAAATAAACTGATTTACATTTAATCGTTTCTGTTTTTACAGTAATTTCTAATCAGTTAGGTTCGGCGAAATCGAATGGCAATCTCTAGCGTCTGGTTATATCAGTCTACGTCGATTACGTTTATTGCACATGTTCTCCAGATAAGAATATGCGGTCACCGTTTAACATGACTTGTGGAATAAGTCTAGCCTCGTTCTTCAAGTCCCTAGTGACAAATGGCGCTGAAACGCATTATGATACACGATAATTTATTTTATCATAAAGTGTAAATATGGCCTATAGTTAAAACATCAAAATGGATTAAATAATCCACATAATTTGCAAAATCTGCTTCGAATAATGTAAAATCTCTATAATTAAAAAAAGACGTGGTACCAATTAGCCTAGTACCACGTTTCAATTGCATATGAGAAGTAAGGCGAGCATAACACGTTTCAGTTGTATAGAAGTAGTAAGCCGGGCGTGGTACGGTTATGTCAGTATCGGTTTCTAGTTACCGTTATCTTGCTCTCAGTTTCTAGTTTACCACGTTTGTGTACCACGTTTCGTTTGTACAGAACCTGCCAGGCGAGCATGGTACGGTTATCTCTGTCTCGGTTTCTATTATACCACGTTTTTTGTACCGAAGTCGCGTACCACGTTCCATTTGTATAGAACCAGTATACGGCGAGCATGCTACGGTTATCACAGTCTCTGATTCTAGTATACCACGTTGTTTGTACCGAAGTGGCCTATAAAACATCAAAATGGATCAAATAATCAACACAATTTGCAAAATCTGCATCGAAAAATGTAAAATCCCTATTATTAAAAAGGATGTGGTACCAAAGCCGCGTACCACGTTTCAATTGTATAGGAGAAGTAGAGCGAGTTTACCACGTTTCAGTCGTATAAAAGTAGTAAGCCGGTCGTGGTTATCCCAGTCTTTGGTTCTAATTACGGTTATCTCAGTCTCGGGTTCTATTTTACCACTTTTCTTGTATCGAAGTCGCGCCCCACGTTCCGTTTGTGTACAACCAGTAGGCGAGCGTGCCATGGTTATACCAGTCACTGATTCTAGTATACCACCTTTTTTTTTCAGTCTCGGATTCTATTATACTACGTTTTTGAACCCAAGTTTCGTACCACGTTCCGTTTGTATAGAACAAGTAAGGCGAGCTTGATACGATTATCTCAGTCTCTGATTCTATTATACCACGTTTTTTAACCGAAGTCGCGTACCATGTCCCGTTTGCATAGAACCAGTAAGGCGAGCGTGGTACGATTATCTCAGTCTCTGATTCTATTATACCACGTTTTTTTAACTGAAGTGGCGCACCATGTTCCGTTTGTATAGAACCAAAGTCGCGTACAACGCTCCGTTTGTATAGAATCAGCAAGGCGAGTGTGGTACGGTTGTCTCAGTCTTGGATTCTATTTTACCACGATTCTTTTTTACCGAAGTCAGGTACCACGTTCCGGTTTTATAGATCCAGCAAGGCGAGCGTGGTACGGTTATCTCAGCACCGGATTCTATTATACCACTTTTGTTTAACTATATTCGACTCAAGGTACTCTCGTATAATCCACATATTTTATTATACCCCGTTTTACTTGCCACGTTTTATTTCATATCTACCCAATATACCACGTAGGGTCTTTTTAAATCGGATACAGTATATGGCCTATAAAAACATCAAAATGATCCAATTTGAAAAATAAGCCAAAGTCGCGTACCACGCTTCGTTTTTGTAGACAGAGAAAGTCGAGCGAGGTACTGATATGCCCGTTTTCATTAGCCCGGTCGGAGCGGAACAGTAGGACGTTAAACCCCATTTCATTTCATTTCCAATATACCACGTTGGGTTTTTTAAATTTACACAGTATTATTACCGATCGGTTACCTGTATTGTAATTAATTTTAGCATAAAGTGTAAATATGGCCTATAAAAACATCAAAATGGATTAAATAATCAACATAATTTGAAAAATTTACTACAAATAATGTAAAATCTCTATAAATAAAAAGGACGTGGTACCGAAGTCGCGTACCACGTTCCGTTTGTATAGCACTAGCAAGGCGAACGTGGTACGGTTATCTCGGCCCCGGAATACCACTTTTTTTACTGTCAACTTATCGCCCTTTCTTATCGCCCCTATACAGGATTATACAACGTTAGTTTTTACCTTCCGGGTTTTGTTTCATATCTATGCATAGTCGCATACATAATATTCCAATATACCACGTAGGGTCTTTTTGAATAGGGTATAATAACGGTTACACCGTATTATCAACCGTATAGCATAGGTACGGCTCGATGCATTAACCGACCGATCGGCTATCTGTATTGTAATTTATTTTAAGATTAAGTGTAAATATCACCAATAAAAACATCAAAATTGATTAAATGATCAACATAATTTGCAAAATTAGCTTTATATAAAGTAAAATCCCTATAATTAAATAGAAAGTGGTACCGAAAAAGCGTACCACGTTTCGTGTGTATAGAAGCAGTAAGGCGAGCGTGGTATTTTGAAGCGTGGTATTTAGCCGCTGCCTTGGATTACTGCGGTGTTTTTAAATGTTTAAAAGATAAAAAAAAAAATAAATATCGTCGATTTATTAAAATTATTGTCTACCCCTACACACGAATGAACATAAAATACATTTGTACAAATCTAAAACATATAAATCGGTCACACGCTGTACTGCGGCTCTATGTGCAACGTAAAAATGGGTAACAAAATGGCGCTCACGACGTCAGTTGGCCAGACTCTCTATATAAAAGGCTCTGCTCTGGAGTAATGCGAAATGTGATTAGTGATTGTGAAGCACAACAAATTCTTAAAAAATCCTACCTAGATTCTACCCGATTCGAAAATACACAATCGAGTTGATTGGTAATCTTACCTCGGTTGTAACTTTTAGCAGACGGAATGAATGTTTTCAGACCGGCCACAGAATAATCCCAAAAAAGAAGGAAAAGTAGTAGTGTTGCTAAGAAACAGAAAACAAAGCACTACCTATCCAGATTTTTCTATTCTAAAGAGCAGGGTAAGGGGAAGCAACCTTGATTACGAATATAACCGGAAGTCAAAATATCCATAGTGATCCCATAGTGATCCTTTTTTTTTTCTAGCTGTCAAAAAGTATTTATTTCTTCGGTGTATTTATTTCTTAGGATAACATCAAAATTATTAGACTTCAGCCCAAATTCATTTCAAAACATGGAAGAGCAAAATGTCAACAGGTAATCTAAAAGGCTGGGGCTATTTGCCACATGTGGTAAGACAATTCGGGGGCTATTTGCCACTTGTACGTCTCCGCACAGCAATTATCAACCAATATCCACGAAACTCGCAGAATATGATAACATTAATATTATCTCGGAGTAGCCAAAATTTCGACCACTTCCGGTTAGCGGTTTCCGAGATACAGGTTACCACACATTTCATGTGGCACGACTACAGACCATCAACCGATATCCACGAAACTTACAGGATATAATAACAATGATAATATCTCGGAGTAGCCAAAATTTCGAACACTTCCGGTCAGCAGTCTCCGAGATATCAGGTTACCACACGCCTACATGTGGCACGCCTACAGACCACAATTATCAACCGATATCCATGAAACTTAAAGGATATAATAACAATGATAATATCTCGGGGTAGCCAAAATTTCGACCACTTCCGGTCAGCAGTTTCCGAGATATCAGGTTACCACACATTTCATGTGGCACGCCTACAGACCACAATTATCAACCGATATCCACGAAACTTACAGGATATAATAACATTAATAATATCTCGGAGTAGCCAAAATTTCGACCACTCCCGGTTAGCGGTTTCCGAGATATCAGGTTACCACACATTTCATGTGGCACGCATACAGACCACAATTATTAACCGATATCCAAGAAACGTACAGGATATAATAACAATAATAATATCTCGGAGTAGTCAAAATTTCGACCACTTCCGGTCAGCAGTTTCCGAGATATCAGGTTACCACACATTTCATGTGGCACGCATACAGGCCACAATTATCAACCGATATCTACGAAACTTACAGAATAAAATTATATTAACAATATCTCGGAGTAGCCAAAATTTCGACCACTTCCGGTCAGCAGTTTCTGAGATATCAGGTTACCACACATTTCATGTGGCACGCATACAGGCCACAATTATCAACCGATATCTACGAAACTTACAGAATAAAATTATATTAATAATATCTCGGAGTAGCTAAAATTTCGACCACTTCCGGTTAGCGGTTTCCGAGATATCAGGTTACCACACATTTCATGTGGCACGCCTACAGACCACAATTATCAACCGATATCCATGAAACTTACAGGATATAATAACAATAATAATATCTCGGAGTAGCCAAAATTTCAGCCACTTCCGGTGGTCTGTAGGCGTGCCACATGAAATGTGTGGTAACCCGATATCTCGGAAACCGCTTACCAGAAGTGGCCGAAATTTGGGCTACTCCGAGATATTATCATTGCCATTCATTGGTATTATATTCTGTAAGTTTCGTGGATATCAGGTTATCACACATTTCATGTGGCACGCATACAGACCACAATTATTAACCGATATCCACGAAACTTACAGGATATAATAACAATAATAATATCTCGGAGTAGCCAAAATTTCGACCACTTCCGGTTAGCAGTTTCCGAGATATCAGGTTACCACACATTTCATGTGGCACGCCTACAGACCACAATTATCAACCGATATCCATGAAACTTACAGGATATAACAACAATAATAATATCTCGGAGTAGCCAAAATTTCGACCACTTCCGGTTAGCAGTTTCCGAGATATCAGGTTACCACACATTTCATGTGGCACGCCTACAGACCACAATTATCAACCGATATCCATTAAACTTACAGGATATAATAACAATAATAATATCTCGGAGTAACCAAAATTTCGACCACTTCCGGTTAGCGGTTTCAGAGATATTAGGTTACCACACATTTCATGTGGCACGCTTAAAGACCACAATTATCAACCGATATCCATGACACTTACAGGATATAATAACAATGATAATATCTCGGAGTAGCGAAAATTCCGACCACTTCCGGTCAGCAGTTTCCGAGATATCAGGTTACCACACATTTCATGTGGCACGCATACATACCACAATTATTAACCGATATCCACGAAACTTACAGGATATAATAACAATAATAATATCTCGGAGTAGCCAAAATTTCGACCACTTCCAGTTAACGGTTTCCGAGATATTAGGTTACCACACATTTCATGTGGCACGCCTACAGACAACAATTATCAACCGATATCCACGAAACGTACAGGATATAATAACAATAATAATATCTAAAAGTAGCCAAAATTTCGACCACTTCCGGTTAGCAGTGTGGTAACCCGATATCTCGGAAACCGCTTACCAGAAGTGGCCGAAATTTGGGCTACTCCGAGATATTATCATTGCCATTCATTGGTATTATATTCTGTAAGTTTCGTGGATATCAGGTTATCACACATTTCATGTGGCACGCATACAGGCCACAATTATCAACCGATATCTACGAAACTTACAGAATAAAATTATATTAACAATATCTCGGAGTAGCCAAAATTTCGACCACTTCCGGTTAGCAGTTTCCGAGATATCAGATTACCACACATTTCATGTGGCACGCCTACAGACCACAATTATCAACCGATATCCATGAAACTTACAGGATATAACAACAATAATAATATCTCGGAGTAGCCAAAATTTCGACCACTTCCGGTTAGCAGTTTCCGAGATATCAGGTTACCACACATTTCATGTGGCACGCCTACAGACCACAATTATCAACCGATATCCATGAAACTTACAGGATATAATAACAATAATAATATCTCGGAGTAGCCAAAATTTCGACCACTTCCGGTTAGCGGTTTCAGAGATATTAGGTTACCACACATTTCATGTGGCACGCCTACAGACCACAATTATCAACCGATATCCATGACACTTACAGGATATAATAACAATGATAATATCTCGGAGTAGCCAAAATTCCGACCACTTCCGGTCAGCAGTTTCCGAGATATCAGGTTACCACACATTTCATGTGGCACGCATACATACCACAATTATTAACCGATATCCACGAAACTTACAGGATATAATAACAATAATAATATCTCGGAGTAGCCAAAATTTCGACCACTTCCAGTTAACGGTTTCCGAGATATTAGGTTACCACACATTTCATGTGGCACGCCTACAGACCACAATTATCAACCGATATCCACGAAACTTACAGGATATAATAACAATAATAATATCTAAAAGTAGCCTAAATTTCGACCACTTCCGGTTAGCAGTTTCCGAGATATCAGGTTACCACACATTTCATGTGGCACGCCTACAGAGCACAAGTATCAACCGATATCCACGAAACTGACAGGATATAATAACAATAATAATATCTCGGAGTAGTCAAAATTTCGACCACTTCCGGTCAGCAGTTTCTGAGATATCAGGTTACCACACCTTTCATGTGGCACGCCTACAGACCACAATTATCAACCGATATCCATGAAACTTACAGGATGTAATAACAATAATAATATCTCGGAGTAGCCAAAATTTCATGTGGCACGACTACAGACCATCAACCGATATCCACGAAACTTACAGGATATAATAACAATGATAATATCTCGGAGTAGCCAAAATATCGACCACTTCCGGTTAGCAGTTTCCGAGATATCAGGTTACCACACATTTCATGTGGCACGCCTACAGACCACAATTATCAACCGATATCCATGAAACTTACAGGATATAATAACAATGATAATATCTCGGGGTAGCAAAAATTTCGACCACTTCCGGTTAGCAGTTTCCGAGATATCAGGTTACCACACATTTCATGTGGCACGCATACAGACCACAATTATTAACCGATATCCACGAAACTTACAGGATATAATATCAATAATAATATCTCGAAGTAGCCAAAATTTCGACCACTTCCGAGATATTATTAATGTTATTATATCCTGTAAGTTTCGTGGATATCGGTTGATAATTGTGGTCCGTAGGCGTGCCACATGAAATGTGTGGTAACCTAATATCCCGGAAACCGCTAATATGATAACATTAATATTATCTCGGAGTAGCGGTTTCCGAGATACAGGTTACCACACATTTCATGTGGCACGACTACAGACCATCAACCGATATCCACGAAACTTACAGGATATAATAACAATGATAATATCTCGGAGTAGCCAAAATATCGACCACTTCCGGTTAGCAGTTTCCGAGATATCAGGTTACCACACATTTCATGTGGCACGCCTACAGACCACAATTATCAACCGATATCCACGACACTTACAGGATATAATAACAATAATAATATCTCGGAGTAGCCAAAATTTCGACCACTTCCAGTTAGCGGTTTCCGAGATATTAGGTTACCACACATTTCATGTGGCACGCCTACAGACCACAATTATCAAAGGATATCCACGAAACTTACAGGATATAATAACAATAATAATATCTCGAAGTAGCGAAAATTTCGACCACTTCCGGTTAGCAGTTTCCGAGATATCAGGTTACCACATATTTCATGTGGCACGCATACAGACCACAATTATTAACCGATATCCACGAAACGTACAGGATATAATAACAATAATAATATCTCGGAGTAGCCAAAATTTCGACCACTTCCGGTCAGCAGTTTCTGAGATATCAGGTTACCACACATTTCATGTGGCACGCCTACAGACCACAATTATCAACCGATATCCATGAAACTTACAGGATATAATAACAATGATAATATCTCGGAGTAGCCAAAATTTCGACCACTTCCGGTCAGCAGTTTCCGAGATATCAGGTTACCACACATTTCATGTGGCACGCATACAGACCACAATTATCAACCGATATCTACGAAACTTACAGAATATAATTACATTAATAATATCTCGGATTAGGCAAAGTTTCGGCCACTTCCGGTTAGCCAAAATTTCGACCACTTCCAGTTAGCGGTTTCCGAGATATTAGGTTACCACACGTTTCATGTGGCACGCCTACAGACCACAATTATCAACCGATATCCACGAAACTTACAGGATTGATAACAATAATAATATCTTGGATATCGGTTAATAATTGTGGTCTGTATGCGTGCCACATGAAATGTGTGGTAACCTGATATCTCGGAAACTGCTGAGCAGAAGTGGTCGAAATTTTGGCTACTCCGGGATATTATCATTGTTATTATATCCTGTAAGTTTCATGGATATCGGTTGATAATTGTGGTCTGTAGGCGTGCCATATGAAATGTGTGGTAACCTGATATCTCGGAAACTGCTAACCGGAAATGGTCGAAATTTTGGCTACCCCGAGATATTATTATTGTTATTATATCCTGTAAGTTTCGTGGATATCGGTAGATAATTGTGGTCTGTAGGCGTGCCACATGAAATGTGTGGTAACCTGATATCTCGGAAACAGCTAACCGGAAGTGGTCGAAATTTTGGCTACTCCGAGATATTATTATTGTTAGTATATCCTGTAAGTTTCGTGGATATCGGTTAATAATTGTGGTCTGTATGCGTGCCACATGAAATGTGTGGTAACCTGATATCTCGGAAACTGCTGAGCAGAAGTGGTCGAAATTTTGGCTACTCCGAGATATTATCATTGTTATTATATCCTGTAAGTTTCATGGATATCGGTTGATAATTGTGGTCTGTAGGCGTGCCATATGAAATGTGTGGTAACCTGATATCTCGGAAACTGCTAACCGGAAATGGTCGAAATTTTGGCTACCCCGAGATATTATTATTGTTATTATATCCTGTAAGTTTCGTGGATATCGGTAGATAATTGTGGTCTGTAGGCGTGCCACATGAAATGTGTCGTAACCTGATATCTCGGAAACTGCTAACCGGAAGTGGTCGAAATTTTGGCTACTCCGAGATATTATTATTGTTATTATATCCTGTAAGTTTCGTGGATATCGGTTAATAATTGTGGTCTGTATGCGTGCCACATGAAATGTGTGGTAACCTGATATCTCGGAAACTGCTGACCGGAAGTGGTCGAAATTTTGGCTACTCCGAGATATTATCATTGTTATTATATCCTGTAAGTTTCATGGATATCGGTTGATAATTGTGGTCTGTAGGCGTGCCACATGAAATGTGTGGTAACCTGATATCTCGGAAACTGCTGACCGGAAGTGGTCAAAATTTTGGCTACTTCGAGATATTATTATAGTTATTATATCCTGTAAGTTTCGAGGATATCGGTCAATAATTGTGGTCTGTATGCGTGCCACATGAAATGTGTGGTAACCTGATATCTCGGAAACTGCTGACCGGAAGTGGTCGAAATTTTGGCTACTCCGAGATATTATGATTGTTATCATATTCTGTAAGTTTCAATGAAATCGGTTGGTAATTGCAGTCTGTAGTCGTGAGGATATTATGAAATTATTGCTTACCACATGTGGCAAATAGCCACTGCCATTATTTAAATAATTTCAATGTTTTTATACTATTTATAGATCATATTTACACTTGATATTTAATATAATACAATTCAATCAGTCGGTTAAAATAATCGCCATTAATATACGGTGTACACGTTATTGTTACCTATTTAAAAAGGCCCCACGTGGTATATTGCACTACTGCGTAGATATACTAAAACGTAGCAGTTAAAAACGTGGTATAATAAAGAATGAGTATGACACGAAAGAACAGTGAGTTGATAAGTAAAAAGAACGTGGTACAATAGAATCTGAGGCTGAGATAACAGTACCAAGTTCATTTACTGTTTCTATACAAACGAAACGTGGTATGCGACTTTGACTTATTTTAAATTATATAATGCTTATTTTTCAAATTATTTTGATTATTTAATCCATTTTGTTGTTTTATAGGCCCCATTTTCACTTTATGTTAAAATAAATTACAATACAAATAGCCGATCGGCCCGTTAATTACCATACCGTTAACAATATTGTGTAAAACAAACTTCTTGATATATTAGAATCCGAAGCGGGGATAACCCAATCAACCTCACATTACTGCTTCTGTACAATTGAAACGTGGTACGCGACTCTGGTACCACGTCCTTTTTAATTATTGGGATTTACATTATTTGAAGCAAATTTTCCAAATTGCAATGATTATATATTCCATACAAACGTGGTATAAAAACGTGGTATAATAGAATCCGAGACTGATATAATCGTACCACGTTCGTCTTATGTGTTCTATGCAAACGGAATATGGAGCGCGACTTCGGTAAATAAAGGAGTGGTATACTAGAATTAGAGACTGGGATAACCGTGGCACAAATGGAACGTGGTGCGCGACTTCGGTACAAAAAAATGTGGTATAATAGATTCAGAGACTGGGATAATCATACCACGCTCGCCTTACTGTTTTTTTATAAAACGGAACACGGTACGCAACTTCGGTTCAAAAACGTGGTATAATAGAATACGAGACTCAGATAATCGTACTGCTTCTATACAAACAGAACGTGGTGCGCGACATCGGATTCTATTATACCACCTTTTTAAACCTAAGAAGCGTACCAGTATACGGCCTATAAAACATCAAAATGGATTGAATTATCAACATAATTTTAAAAATAAGCCAAATTGGTATACTAGAATCAGAGACTGGGATAACCGTGGCACGCTCGCCTTATACTGGCTCTATACAAACGGAACGTGGTACGCGACTTCGGTACAATAGAAACTTAGTATAATAGAATCCGAGACTGAGATAATCATACCACGATCGCCTTACTGGTTCTATATGAACGGAACGTGGTACCAAAGTCGCGTACCACGTCCCGTTTGCATAGAACTAGTAAGACTTCGGTCCAAAAAACGTGGTATAATTAGAATCGGAAATTGAGATAATCGTACCACGCTCGCCTTACTGGTTCTATACAAACGGAACGTGGTACGCGACTTCGGTTCAAAAACGTGGTATAATAGAATCCGAAACTGAGATAATCATACCACGCTCGCGTTACTGGTTCTATACAAACGGAACGTGGTATAATAGATTCAGAGACTGGGATAATCATACCACGCTCGCCTTACTGTTATTTTAAAAAACGGAATACGGTACGCATCTTCGGTTCAAAAACGTGGTATACTAGAATCAGAGACTGGGATAACCGTGGCACACTCGCCTTATACTGGCTCTATACAAACGGAACGTGGTACGCGACTTCGGTAAAATAGAAACTTGGTATAATAGAATCCGAGACTGAGATAATCATACCACGCTCGCCTTACTGGTTCTATATGAACGGAACGTGGTACCAGGGTCGCGTACCACGTCCCGTTTGTATAGAACTGGTAAGACTTCGGTCCAAAAAACGTGGCGTAATAGAATCCGAAACTGAGATAATCGTACCACGCTCGCCTTACTGGTTCTATACAAACGGAACGTGGTACGCGACTTCGGTTCAAAAACGTGGTATAATAGAATCCGAAACTGAGATAATCATACCACGCTCGCGTTACTGGTTCTATACAAACGGAACGTGGTATAATAGATTCAGAGACTGGGATAATCATACCACGCACGCCTTACTGGTTTTTTAAAAAACGGAACGCGGTACGCAACTTCGGTTCAAAAACGTGGTATACTAGAATCAGAGACTGTGATAACCGTGGCACGCTCGCCTTACACTGGCTCTATACAAACGGAACGTGGTACGCGACTTCGGTACAATAGAAACTTGGTATAATAGAATCCGAGACTGAGATAATCATACCACGCTCGCCTTACTGGTTCTATATGAACGGAACGGGGTACCAAAGTCGCGTACCACGTCCCGTGGTATAATAGAATCCGAAACTGAGATAATCGTACCACGCTCGCCTTACTGGTTCTATACAAACGGAACGTGGTACGCGACTTCGGTTCAAAAACGTGGTATAATAGAATCCGAAACTGAGATAATCATACCACGCTCGCGTTACTGGTTCTATACAAACGGAACGTGGTATAATAGATTCAGAGACTGGGATAATCATACCACGCTCGCCTTACTGTTTTTTTAAAAAACGGAATACGGTACGCAACTTCGGTTCAAAAACGTGGTATACTAGAATCAGAGACTGGGATAACCGTGGCACACTCGCCTTATACTGGCTCTATACAAACGGAACGTGGTACGCGACTTCGGTAAAATAGAAACTTGGTATAATAGAATCCGAGACTGAGATAATCATACCACGCTCGCCTTACTGGTTCTATATGAACGGAACGTGGTACCAGGGTCGCGTACCACGTCCCGTTTGTATAGAACTGGTAAGACTTCGGTCCAAAAAACGTGGCGTAATAGAATCCGAAACTGAGATAATCGTACCACGCTCGCCTTACTGGTTCTATACAAACGGAACGTGGTACGCGACTTCGGTTCAAAAACGTGGTATAATAGAATCCGAAACTGAGATAATCATACCACGCTCGCGTTACTGGTTCTATACAAACGGAACGTGGTATAATAGATTCAGAGACTGGGATAATCATACCACGCACGCCTTACTGGTTTTTTAAAAAACGGAACGCGGTACGCAACTTCGGTTCAAAAACGTGGTATACTAGAATCAGAGACTGTGATAACCGTGGCACGCTCGCCTTACACTGGCTCTATACAAACGGAACGTGGTACGCGACTTCGGTACAATAGAAACTTGGTATAATAGAATCCGAGACTGAGATAATCATACCACGCTCGCCTTACTGGTTCTATATGAACGGAACGGGGTACCAAAGTCGCGTACCACGTCCCGTTTGCATAGAACTAGTAAGACTTAGGTCCAAAAACGTGGTATAATAGAATCCGAAACTGAGATAATCGTACCACGCTCGCCTTACTGGTTCTATACAAACGGAACGTGGTACGCGACTTCGGTTCAAAAACGTGGTATAATAGAATCCGAAACTGAGATAATCATACCACGCTCGCGTTACTGGTTCTATACAAACGGAACGTGGTATAATAGATTCAGAGACTGGGATAATCATACCACGCTCGCCTTACTGTTTTTTTAAAAAACGGAACGCGGTACGCAACTTCGGTTCAAAAACGTGGTATACTAGAATCAGAGACTGGGATAACCGTGGCACGCTCGCCTTATACTGGCTCTATACAAACGGAACGTGGTACGCGACTTCGGTACAATAGAAACTTGGTATAATAGAATCCGAGACTGGGATAATCATACCACGCTCGCCTTACTGGTTCTATATGAACGGAACGTGGTACCAGAGTCGCGTACCACGTCCCGTTTGCATAGAACTAGTAAGACTTCGGTCCAAAAAACGTGGTATAATAGAATCCGAAACTGAGATAATCGTACCACGCTGGCCTTACTGGTTCTATACAAGCGGAACGTGGTACGCGACTTCGGTTCAAAAACGTGGTATAATAGAATCCGAAACTGAGATAATCATACCACGCTCGCGTTACTGGTTCTATACAAACGGAACGTGGTATAATAGATTCAGAGACTGGGATAATCATATCACGCTCGCCTTACTGTTTTTTTTTAAAAAACGGAACGCGGTACGCAACTTCGGTTCAAAAACGTGGTATACTAGAATCAGAGACTGAGATAACCGTGGCACGCTCGCCTTATACTGGCTCTATACAAACGGAACGTGGTACGCGACTTCGGTACAATTGAAACTTGGTATAATAGAATCCGAGCCTGAGATAATCATACCACGCTCGCCTTACTGGTTCTATATGAACGGAACATGGTACCAGAGTCGCGTACCACGTCCCGTTTGCATAGAACTAGTAAGACTTCGGTCCAAAAAACGTGGTATAATAGAATCCGAAACTGAGATAATCGTACCACGCTCGCCTTACCGGTTCTATACAAACGGAACGTGGTACGCAAATTCGGTTCAAACACGTGGTATAATAGAATCCGAAACTGAGATAATCATACCACACTCGCCTTACTGGAACGTGGTACGCAACTTCGGTTCAAAAACGTGGTATAATAGAATCCTAAACTGAGATAATCATACCACGCTCGCGTTACTGGTTCTATACAAACGGAACGTGGTATAATAGATTCAGAGACTGAGATAATCATACCCCGTTCGCCTTACTGTTTTTTTAAAAAAACGGAACGCGGTACGCGACTTCGGTTCAAAAACGTGGTATAATAGAATACGAGACTGAAATAATCGTACTGGTTCTATACAAACGGAACTTGGTGCGCGACATCGGATTCTATTATACCACGTTTTTAAACCTAAGAAGCGTACCAGTATACGGCCTATAAAACATCAAAATCGATTAAATTATCAACATAATTTCAAAAATAAGCCAAATTGATATACTAGAATCAGAGACTGGGATAACCGTGGCACGCTCGCCTTATACTGGCTCTATACAAACGGAACGTGGTACGCGACTTCGGTACAATTGAAACTTGGTATAATAGAATCCGAGCCTGAGATAATCATACCACGCTCGCCTTACTGGTTCTATATGAACGGAACATGGTACCAGAGTCGCGTACCACGTCCCGTTTGCATAGAACTAGTAAGACTTCGGTCCAAAAAACGTGGTATAATAGAATCCGAAACTGAGATAATCGTACCACGCTCGCCTTACCGGTTCTATACAAACGGAACGTGGTACGCAAATTCGGTTCAAACACGTGGTATAATAGAATCCGAAACTGAGATAATCATACCACACTCGCCTTACTGGAACGTGGTACGCAACTTCGGTTCAAAAACGTGGTATAATAGAATCCTAAACTGAGATAATCATACCACGCTCGCGTTACTGGTTCTATACAAACGGAACGTGGTATAATAGATTCAGAGACTGAGATAATCATACCCCGCTCGCCTTACTGTTTTTTTAAAAAAACGGAACGCGGTACGCGACTTCGGTTCAAAAACGTGGTATAATAGAATACGAGACTGAAATAATCGTACTGGTTCTATACAAACGGAACTTGGTGCGCGACATCGGATTCTATTATACCACGTTTTTAAACCTAAGAAGCGTACCAGTATACGGCCTATAAAACATCAAAATCGATTAAATTATCAACATAATTTCAAAAATAAGCCAAATTGATATACTAGAATCAGAGACTGGGATAACCGTGGCACGCTCGCCTTATACTGGCTCTATACAAACGGAACGTGGTACGCGACTTCGGTACAATAGAAACTTGGTATAATAGAATCCGAGACTGAGATAATCATACCACGCTCGCCTTACTACGTCTATATGATCGGAATGTGGTACCAGAGTCGCGTACCACGCCCCGTTTGTATAGAACTAGTAAGACTTCGGTCCAAAAAACGTGGCATAATAGAATCCGAAACTGAGATAATCGTACCACGCTCGCCTTACTGGTTCTATACAAACGGAACGTGGTACGCGACTTCGGTTCAAAAACGTGGTATAATAGAATCCGAAACTGAGATAATCATACCACGCTCGCGTTACTGGTTCTATACAAACGGAACGTGGTATAATAGATTCAGAGACTGGGATAATCATACCACGCTCGCCTTACTGGTTTTTTAAAAAACGGAACGCGGTACGCAACTTCGGTTCAAAAACGTGGTATACTAGAATCAGAGACTGGGATAACCGTGGCACGCTCGCCTTACACTGGCTCTATACAAACGGAACGTGGTACGCGACTTCGGTACAATAGGAACTTGGTATAATAGAATCCGATGCTGAGATAATCATACCACGCTCGCCTTACTGGTTCTATATGAACGGAACGTGGTACCAAAGTCGCGTACCACGTCCCGTTTGCATAGAACTAGTAAGACTTCGGTCCAAAAAAACGTGGTATAATTAGAATCCGAAATTGAGATAATCGTACCACGCTCGCCTTACTGGTTCTATACAAACGGAACGTGGTACGCGACTTCGGTTCATAAACGTGGTATAATAGAATCCGAAACTGAGATAATCATACCACGCTCGCGTTACTGGTTCTATACAAACGGAACGTGGTATAATAGATTCAGAGACTGGGATAATCATACCACGCCCGCCTTACTGTTTTCTTAAAAAACGGAACGCGGTACGCAACTTCGGTTCAAAAACGTGGTATACTAGACTCAAAGACTGGGATAACCGTGGCACGCTCGCCTTATACTGGCTCTATACAAACGGAACGTGGTACGCGACTTCGGTACAATTGAAATTTGGTATAATAGAATCCGAGACTGAGATAATCATACCACGCTCGCCTTACTGGTTCTATATGAACGGAACGTGGTACCAGAGTCGCGTACCACGTCCCGTTTGCATAGAACTAGTAAGACTTCGGTCCAAAAAACGTGGTATAATAGAATCCGAAACTGAGATAATCGTACCACGCTCGTCTTACTGGTTCTATATAAACGGAACGTGGTACCGGAATCGCGTACCACGTCCCGTTTGCATAGAACTAGTAAGACGTGCGTGGCATGATTATCCCAGTCTGGGATTCTATTATACCATCTTTTTGAACCGAAGTCGTGTACCACGTTCCGTTTGTATAGAACCAGTAATTTCAGCGTGGTACGATTATCGCAGTCTCTGCTTCTATTATACATTGTACCACGTTTTTTTTTGTAGAATCCGAGACTGAGATGATCGTACCACGCTCGCCTTACTGGTTCTATACAAACGGGACGTGGTACGATCATCTCAGTTTCGGATTCTTACACGATCATCACGGTCTCGTATTCTATTACATCACGTTTTTGAACCGAAATCGCGTACCACGTTCCGAGCGTGGTACGATTATCTCAGTCCTGGATTCTATTATAAAACATTTTTTGTACCGAAGTCGCGTACCACGTCCCGTTTGTACAGAACCAGTAAGGCGAGTGAAGTACGATTATCGCAGTCTCGGATTCTAGTTCGGTACCACGTCCTTTTCATTTATAGGGATTTAGCATTATATGTAGTACATTTTTTAAAATTATTTAATCCATGATTATCTGTTTCTGAGCGTGGTACGGTTATCTCGGTCTCGGATTCCATTATACCACGTTTTGTTTAACTATCAACTCAAGGTACTCTCGTATCATCCACGTATTTTATTATGCCCCGTTTTACTTGCCACGTTTTATTTCATATCTACCCACTATACCACAAGGCTTTTTTTTATATGGGGTACAGTATATGGCCTATAAAGGCACCGAAATGGATTAAATTATCAACATAATTTGAAAAAATAAGCCAAAGTCGCGTACCACGTTTCGTTTTTGTAGACGGAGAAAGTCGAGTGAGGTACTGATATGCACGTTTTCATTAGCCCAGTCGGAGCACAACAGTAGGACGTTAAACCCCATTTCATTTCATTTCCAATATACCACGTAGAGTCTTTCTAAATAGGGAATAGTTTATTAACTTTTACTCAGTATTAGATTAAACATAAAGTGTAAATGTGGCCTATAAAAACATCAAAATGGATTAAATAATCAAAATTTACTACATATAATGCTAAATCCCTATAAATAAAAAGGACATGGTACCAAACTAGAATATACAAACGGGACGTGGTACGCGACTTCGGTACAAAAAATGTTTTATAATAGAATCAAAGACTGAGATAACCGTACCACGCTCGCCTTACTGGTTCTATACAAACGGAACGTGGTACGCGACTTCGGTTCAAAAACGTGGTATAATAGAATCCGAGAGTGAGATAATCGTACTGGTTCTATACAAACGAAACATGGTGCGCCACTTCAGTTCAAAAAACGTGGTATAATAGAATCAGAGACTGAGATAATCGTACCACGCTCGCCTTACTGGTTCTATGCAAACGGAACGTGGTACGCGACTTCGGTTCAAAAAACGTGGTATAATAGAATCAGAGACTGAGATAATCGTACCACGCTCGCCTTACTAGTTCTATACAAACGGAACGTGGTACGCGACTTCGGTTCAAAAAACGTGGTATAATAGAATCAGGGACTGAGATAATCGTACCACGCTCACCTTACAGGTTATATACAACCGGAACGTGGTAAGCGACTTCGGTACAAAACAAGTGGTAGTATAGAATCCGAGACTGAGATAATCGTACCAAGCTCGCCTTACTGGTTCTATACACACGGAATGTGGTACGAAACTTGGGTTCAAAAACGTGGTATAATAGAATCCGAGACTGAGATAATCGTACTGGTTCTATAAAAAGGGAACGTGTTGCGCGACTTCGATGCAAAAAACGTGGTATAAAAGAATCCGAGAATGAGATAATCGTACCATACTTGCTTTACTGGTTCTATACAAACAGGGCGTGGTACGCGACAAAAAATGTTTTATAATAGAATCCGAGAATGAGATAATCGTACCACCCTCGCCTTACTGGTTCTTTACAAACGGAACACGGTACGCAACTTCGGTTCAAAAACGTGGTATAATAGAATCCGAGACTGAGATAATCGCACCACGATCGTCTAACTGGGTCTAGAAAACGTGGCCGCGACTTGGATACAAAAAAATGTTGTATAATAGAATCCGAAACTGATATAATCGTACTACGCTCATTTTACGTGTTCTATACAAATGGAACGTGGTACGCGACTTCGGTACGAAAAAAGGTGGTATAATAGAATTCGAGACTGAGATAACCGTACAACGCTCATCCTACTGGTTCTATACAAACGAAAAGTTATACGCGACTTCGGTAAAAAAAAAAGAGTGGTATTCTAGAATCGGAGACTGGGATAACCGTGGCACGCTCGCCTTGTACCGGTTCTATACAAACGGAACGTGGTACGTGACTTCAGTTCAAAAACGTGGTATAATAGAATCCGAGACTGAGATAACCGTATAACGCGACTTCGGTAAAAAAAAAAGAGTGGTATACTAGAATCAGAGGCTGGGATAACCGTGGCACGCTCGCCTTGTACTGGTTCTATACAAACGGAACGTGGTACGCGACTTCGGTACAAAAAAAAACGTGGTATAATAGAATCCGAGACTGGTACGCGAATTTGTCGTATTTCTCAAATTATGTTGATTATTTAATCCAGTGATATAATAGAATCAGTGACTGAGATAACCGTGCCACGCTCGCCCTATACTGGTTCTATACAAATGGAACGTGGTACGCGACTTCGCTACAAATGTAAATCCCTATAAATAAAGGGGCTCAATCGCTAATATCTGGGACCTCGACATTAACACAAATGGGTCGCAACGCATATATTAATGTAATATGAATGAAAATAAACTGATTTACATTCAATCGTTTCTGTTTTTACAGTAATTTCTAATCAGTTAGGTTCGGCGAAATCGAATGACAATCTCTAGCGTCTGGTTATATCAGTCTACGTCGATTACGTTTATTGCACATGTTCTCCAGATAAGAATATGCGGTCACCGTTTAACATGACTTGTGGAATAAGTCTAGCCTCGTTCTTCGAGTCCCTAGTTACAAATGGCGCTGAAACGCATTATGTTACACGATAATTTATTTTATCATAAAGTGTAAATATGGCCTATAGTTAAAACATCAAAATGGATTAAATAATCCACACAATTTGCAAAATCTGCTTCGAATAATGTAAAATCTCTATAATTAAAAAAAGACGTGGTACCAATGCCGAGTACCACGTTTCAATTGTATATGAGAAGTAAGGCGAGCATAACACGTTTCAGTTGTATAGAAGTAGTAAGCCGGGCGTGGTAGGGTTATCTCAGTATCGGTTTCTAGTTACCGTTATCTTGGTTGCGGGTTCTAGTTTACCACGTTTTTGTACCCAAGTTGCGTACCACGTTTCGTTTGTATAGAGCCTGTCAGGCAAGCGTAGTACGGTTATCTCCGTCTCGGATTCTATTATACCACGTTTTTTGTACCGAAGTCATGTACACCGTTCCGTTTGTATAGAATCAGTAAGACGAGCGTGGTACTGTTACGATTGTCTCAGTACATTTATTAGTATCCCTATGGTCATAAAGTGTAAATATGGCCTATAGTATAAAACATGAAAATGGATTAAATAATTAACACAATTTGCAAAATCTGCTTTGAATAATGTATAAATCTCTATAATTAAAAAAAGACGTGGTACCAATTAGCCTAGTACCACGTTTCAATTGCATATGAGAAGTAAGGCGAGCATAACACGTTTCAGTTGTATAGAAGTAGTAAGCCGGGCGTGGTACGGTTATCTCAGTATCGGTTTCTAGTTACCGTTATCTTGCTCTCGGTTTCTAGTTTACCACGTTTTTGTACCGAAGTCGCGTACCACGTTTCGTTTGTACAGAACCTGCCAGGCGAGCATGGTACGGTTATCTCTGTCTCGGTTTCTATTATACCACGTTTTTTGTACCGAAGTCGCGTACCACGTTCCATTTGTATAGAACCAGTATACGGCGAGCGTGCTACGGTTATCACAGTCTCTGATTCTAGTATACCACGTTTTTTGTACCGAAGTGGCCTATACAACATCAAAATGGATCAAATAATCAACACAATTTGCAAAATCTGCATCGAAAAATGTAAAATCCCTATTATTAAAAAGGACGTGGTACCAAAGCCGCGTACCACGTTTCAATTGTATAGGAGAAGTAGAGCGAGTTTACCACGTTTCAGTTGTATAAAAGTAGTAAGCCGGGCGTGGTTATCCCAGTCTTTGGTTCTAATCACGGTTATCTCAGTCTCGGATTCTATTTTACCACTTTTCTTGTATCGAAGTCGTGCACCACGTTCCGTTTGTGTACAACCAGTAGGCGAGCGTGCCATGGTTATACCAGTCACTGATTCTAGTATACCACCTTTTTTTTTTACCGAAGTCGCGTACAACGTTCCGTTTATGTATAGAACAAGTAAGGCGATTATTTCAGTCTCGGATTCTATTATACCACGTTTTTGAACCCAAGTTTCGTACCACGTTCCGTTTGTATAGAACAAGTAAGGCGAGCTTGGTACGATTATCTCAGTCTCGGATTCTATTATACCACGTTTTTTTAACCGAAGTCGCGTACCACGTCCCGTTTGCATAGAACCAGTAAGGCGAGCGTGGTACGATTATCTCAGTCCCTGATTCTATTATACCACGTTTTTTTTTAACTGAAGTGGCGCACCATGTTCCGTTTGTATAGAACCAAAGTCGCGTACAACGTTCCGTTTGTATAGAATCAGCAAGGCGAGTGTGGTACGGTTGTCCCAGTCTTGGATTCTATTTTACCACGATTCTTTTTTACCGATGTCGGGTACCACGTTCCGGTTTTATAGATCCAGCAAGGCGAGCGTGGTACGGTTATCTCAGCACCGGATTCTATTATACCACTTTTGTTTAACTATATTCGACACAAGGTACTCTCGTATAATCCACATATTTTATTATACCCCGTTTTACTTGCCACGTTTTATTTCATATCTACCCAATATACCACGTAGGGTCTTTTTAAATCGGATACAGTATATGGCCTATAAAAACATCAAAATGATCCAATTTGAAAAATAAGCCAAAGTCGCGTACCACGCTTCGTTTTTGTAGACAGAGAAAGTCGAGCGAGGTACTGATATGCCCGTTTTCATTAGCCCGGTCTGAGTGGAACAGTAGGACGTTAAACCCCATTTCATTTCATTTCCAATATACCACGTTGGGTCTTTTATAATTTACACAGTATTATTACCGATCGGTTATCTGTATTGTAATTAATTTTAGCATATAGTGGTAAATATGGCCTATAAAAACATCAAAATGGATTAAATAATCAACATAATTTGAAAAATTTACTACAAATAATGTAAAATCTCTATAAATAAAAAAGAACGTGGTACCGAAGTCGCGTACACGTTCCGTTTGTATAGCACTAGCAAGGCGAACGTGGTACGGTTATCTCGGCCCCGGAATACCACTTTTTTTACTGTCAACTTATCGCCCTTTCTTATCGCCCCTATACAGGATTATACAACGTTAGTTTTTACCTTCCGGGTTTTGTTTCATATCTACATAGTCGCATACATAATATTCAAATATACCACGTAGGGTCTTTTTGAATAGGGTATAATAACGGTTACACCGTATTATAAACCGTATAGCAGAGGTACGGCTCGATGCATTAACCGACCGATCGGCTATCTGTATTGTAATTTATTTTAAGATTAAGTGTAAATATCACCAATAAAAACATTAAAATTGATTAAATGATCAACATAATTTGCAAAATTAGCTTTATATAATGTAAAATCCCTATGATTAAATAGAAAGTGGTACCGAAAAAGCGTACCACGTTTCGTGTGTATAGAAGCAGTAAGGCGAGCGTGGTATTTTGAAGCGTGGTATTTAGCCGCTGCCGTATAACTCTACTCAATAGTTACATGATTGTGCTGTCAACACCTTATGATGATGTGACACCTACGTTTAAAAGAAAGTTACCTCTGCGCATAAAGAAGTTCAATTTTTTCATTTAACTTTTGGTCACTTAATTGTAGAAAATCCAGTACTCTCTGTTCGGTCACATGAGGGAAGTTCTGTAAATGATCAGCATGGACATCTGTATAATCAGTCATTGCAGGTAGACACATATGGAATTCTGGAGCAGGTTCATTTTTACTTGAATTTCGGTCATCAAATATCAATCTAGAATTTATTAATGAAAGACTAAAATTAAAATTTGACATAGTAATATCACAGAGTAAGAATGTGGTAATATAGTATCGCATAGACGGCTAGCAGCATAATAATACAGTGCCGTGGCAGTTGTCTGCTGCCGTGCTGGGGAATAGGCCTAGCAAATTTGATGAAAGTACCAGTATTTTTATTTATTATTGTGTCTTCATTTCCACCATATTATATTGTTTCATTACACAATACAATAACTTATTACTAATTATTACAGTCATTAATTGTATAAATTATAATCAGGATCCACGGGAAACAATAACAATCAACGAATTACGTAAACAAATACAGGGCCTCCCGGCCATCATAGTTCATTAGTTCGCGTGTTTGTTTGTTTATAGAGGGTTCCGCGAATGTTTCTAATTTTAGTAACATTTCCCACAATTCATCGCGCGGTTCCATCCTGGTAGGCTGCGTGCTAAACAAATGGTAAGTGCTAAATAGTATAGAGCCGGGCCGATTTTGCTAAATTCTATAGAGCGAGTATGATTTAAGCCCTCCCCTTTTGTTGTTTAGGCCCTTCCCACATTTTTGAAGGTGATGGTTGTATGCTAGTATCACCATGGACCTTATGGTATCACTTACGCCGGAATTTGTTTTAAATTTATAGGTTGCTGTCTTATATAAAATTTAAATTAAGAATAATTCCATTAAAATTATGTTTTAGTAGTTTGAAAATCACCCCCCTTCTCCAGAGAGTATCAAATGGTTTGGTAAAATCTATGAAAAAAATGTACAAAGGCTGTTTTTTTTATATTTAATATTCCTTAATGATTGTTTTTAAAATAAAAATGTTATCCGTGGTTCTATGCTTTGATCTATATCCACATCAGGCGCGGATCCAGGATTTTTTGCAGGGGGGGGGGAGGGGGGCTAGGTTTGATAAAAGGCACTGAACCAATTAAGGGGGGGTGGGGGGCCCTCCCCCATGAAAATTTGATACATTAGATTCAATTTGGTGCATTCTGACGTATTTCCGAAAGGTAAATTCCAAAATTACAGGTCTAAAAGTCGCCAATAAAATCGCATAAAAAATTTTCAAGTCTGAGCAGGGGGGGGGGGCGGACCCCCTGGACCCCCCCCCCCCCTGGATCCGCGCCTGCACATTAGGCATGATCAATAATGCCACTGACTTCTAAATAAGTTTAACTTCTCTTATTAAGAATGGACAAAAAGCATTAATTTGGACAAACAGTTGGCCAGAACAATACCCCTGTAGTTATTTGGATCTTGATTTCAGCTTTTATCGTGAATTTCGACAAGGAAAGACTGTGACAAAGACTCTGGAATAAATGCAGATTCGAGAATCAAATTAAAAAGTTTTTTTTAAACTGTTGGTCAATCATTTTAGAAAAATGAACACGCCAATGGTTTAACGGAATGTTGTCAGTTACGTTCTTGTCAGTTTCAATTAAAGAATCAACCCCGTTCCGGTACTCACGTAGAATATTTAAATCTAAATTGTCAAGCTTAAGTTAAAATTTCACTGTTGGCATTCTTCTATTTTTGTACTTTGGTACCCTTTTGTACCCCCTCTTTCGTTTAAAACAGATTGACTTAAGAATTTTATTATGAGAATTTTTTTATTAAATTGGAAACGAGCATTTAACCTAATAATGTGGTATAAATGAAATGACGTGGTGTTTAATGGCACGTCAGCACCAACCGGGATATATTGCGCAAAACATATGATGTCGTCAACATATGGTGACGGCAAACTTAATATAATCACAATACTACTACTACATTTAACATACATAAATAAAAACAAAAATCACATAAATAACCCCTCTATGTATATAAATAGTTAAAATGAAAAATACAAGTTACATTATATACAATTAAAATTTATAATAAAAATGTGTCTCTTTTAAACAGACTAGCAACATTCCATACAACCCCGGTTAGATATGTGGTATAGGATGATAATTCCCATATTTCTAGCATAATATTCTTAGTTTATATAATGAAATCATTCAAATATATTTTTTATGGAAATTAGGTCCAAAAAAAAAACCATAAGAAAAAGACTCACTATAAAGTCAGACCGGTTGGGTTCTATGTGGTAAAAGGCAACCCTTTTTTCTCTATATCTAGGATATATAGGATAATATTCTTGATTTATATAATAATATCACAATAATATCGTTTGTGTTGTTTTTTGATGGAAGTTAATTGAAAAAATCTATGCTCCAACATCTTTTAAACATCAGAAAAGGCCTCACTATAAAGCGAGGACGATTGGGTTCTGTATGTGGTAAAAGGCAACCATTTGCTCTATATCGAGGATTTATAGGGTAATATTCCTCATTTATATTATAAAATCACCCTAATATCGTTTTTTGAGTGGATATTAATTGAAAAAAATACTCCAACATCTTTTAAACATAAGAAAAAGACTCACTATAAAGCGAGGACGATTGGGTTAATTGAAATTAATTGAAAACAAATGCTCCAACATTATTTAAACATCAGAGAAGGACTCACTATAAAGCTAGGACGATTGTGATCAATGAGTGGTATAAGGCAACGATTTTCTCTATATCTAGGATATATATTAAGATATTCTTAATATATGTTATAACATCACCGTAATATCGGGTTTTTTTTCATGGAAATTAATTGAAAAAAATACTCCAACATCTTTTGAACATCAGAAAAAGACTCACTATAAAGCGAGGACGATTGGGTTCTATATGTGGTAAAAGACAACCATTTTCTCTATATCTAGGATATAAAGGATAATATTCTTAATTTATATATTCAAATCACCGTAATATCGTTTTTTGAATGGAAATTAATTGAAAAAAAATGCTCCAACATCTTTTAAACATCAAGAAAAGACTCACTATAAAGCGAGGACGATTGGGTTCTATATATGGTAAAAGGCAACCATTTTGTCTATATCTAGGATATATAGGATAATATATTCTTAATTTATATAATCAAATCACCATAATATCGTTTTAAAATGGAAATTAATTGAACGATTGGGTTCAATGTGTGGTATAAGGCAACGATTTTCTCTATATCTAGAATATATAGGTTGATATTCTTAATTTATGTTATAAAATCATCGTAATATCACTTTTTTAATGGAAATTAATTGACAAAAATACTGCAACGTCTTTTAAACATAAGAAAAAAGACCCACTATAAAGCGAGGACGATTGGGTTCAATGGGTGATATAAGGCAACGATTTTCTCTATATTTAGGATATATAGGATAATATTGTTAATTTATGTATTCAAATCACCTTAATATCGTTTTTGTTTTTTGACTGGAAATTAATTGAAAAAAATACTGCAACATCTTTTAAATATAAGAAAAACACTCACTATAAAGTGAGGATGATCGGGTTCAATGTGTGATATAAGGCAACGACTTTCTCTAGGATGTATAGGATAATACTCTTAATTCATAAACATCACGGTAATATGTGGTATAAGGCAATCATCTTCTCTATATCTAGGATATATAGGATGATATCCTTAATTCATATAATAAAATCGCCCTAATATCAGGGTTTTTTTTATGAAAATTAATTGAAAAAAAATACTTCACGATCCTTTAAACATAAAAAAAACCTCACTATAAGGGCGAGGCAGACTGGGTTCAATGTAAGGTATAAGGCAACAATTTTCTTTATATCTGGGATATATAGGATGATATTCTTAATTTATGTTATAAGACCATCGTAATATCGTTTTTTTTTTAATGGAAATTAATTGAAAAACATTAGAAAAAGACTCACTATAAAGCGAGGCCGATTGGGTTCTATATTATGTGGTAAAAGGCAACCATTTTCTCTATATCTAGGATACATAGGATAATATTCTTAATTTATATACTCATATCGCCCTAATATCGGGTTTTTTTTTATGGAAATTAATTGAAAAAATACTCAACGATCCTTTATACATAAGATAAAAACTCGCTATAAAGCGAGGACGATTGGGTTCAATGTATGGTATAAGGCAACGATTTCTCTATTTCGAGGATTTTTAGGGTAATATTCCTCATTTATATAATAAAATCACCCTAGTATCGTTTTTTAAATGGATATTAATTGAAAAAAATACTCCAACATCTGGGATATATAGGATGGTATTCTTAATTTATGTTATAAAACCACCGTAATATCGTTATTTCCAAAGGAAATTAATTGAAAAACATTAGAAAAAGACTCACTATAAAGCGAGGCCGATTGGGTTTTATATTATGTGGTAAATGGCAACCATTTTCTCTATATCTAGGATACATAGGATAATATTCTTAATTTATATACTCATATCGCCCTAATATCGGGTTTTTTTTATGGAAATTAATTGAAAAAATACTCAACGATCCTTTATACATAAGATAAAAACTCGCTATAAAGCGAGGACGATTGGGTTCAATGTATGGTATAAGGCAACGATTTTCTCTATTTCAAGGATTTTTAGGGTAATATTCCTCATTTATATAATAAAATCACCCTAGTATCGTTTTTTGAATGGATATTAATTGAAAAAAATACTCCAACATCTGGGATATATAGGATGGTATTCTTAATTTATGTTATAAAACCACCGTAATATCGTTATTTCCAAAGGAAATTAATTGAAAAACATTAGAAAAAGACTCACTATAAAGCGAGGCCGATTGGGTTCTATATTATGTGGTAAATGGCAACCATTTTCTCTATATCTAGGATACATAGGATAATATTCTTAATTTATATACTCATATCGCCCTAATATCGTTTTTTTTTGTGGGGGAAATTAATTGAAAAAATACTCCACGATCCTTTATACATAAGATAAAATTCGCTATAAAGCGAGGACGATTGGGTTCAATGTATGGTATAAGGCAACGATTTTCTCTATTTCGAGGATTTATAGGGTAATATTCCTCATTTATATAATAAAATCACCCTAATATCGTTTTTTGAGTGGATATTAATTGAAAAAAATACTCCAACATCTTTTAAACATAAGAAAAAGACTCACTATAAAGCGAGGACGATTGGGTTCAATGTGTCATATAAGGCAACGATTTCCACTTTATCTAGGATATATGGGATAATATTCCTAATTTATATAATAAAGTCACCCTAATATCATTTTTATGAAAATTAATCGAAAAAAAAAAATGCTGCAACATCTTTTAAACACCAGAAAAAGACTCACTATAAAGCGAGCACGATTGGGTTCAATGTGTGGTATAAGGCAACGATTTTCCCTATATCTACGATATAGAGGATGATATTCTTAATTTATATAAAATCAAATCAGAGTAACATCGTTTTTTTTATGGAAATTACTCCAAAATCCTTTAAACAGACACACTATACAGCGGGGCCGAAGAAATTTACAGGAAGATGCAATATCTGATTTAGCCTCTAATGAACTGTTAATCAATGATTTTCTCTGTTTCTGAGATATATGCAGGATAATATTCTTAATTTATATAATAAAATCACGCTAATGCCATTATTTTATGGAAGTTAATTGAAAAATAAATACCCCCAAATCTTTCAAATATCAGTAAGATTGGATCCGATGTAATAGTGTGGTGATTTTCTCTATTTCTAAGGGGGGGGGGGGTGCCTAGTGGTCTAAAGTGCCGCGCTTCGACCTCTAGCTGGCCGGTTACCTCTGGCTTGCGGCTGTGGTTTCGAGCCCAGGTGTGAGCGTATGTGGCATGGAGATAGGGGCGCCTTCTCAACCTCGTGGGTTTCCTCCGGACACTACGAGCAAGCGAATTATTGAAATAAAATTGAACCATGTGGTAGTCCCGAAATGATCTAGTTTGTGTTGAGTGGACGTTAAACCCCATTTTTCTCTCTCTCTCTCTCTCTCTCTCTCTCTCTCTCTCTCTCTCTCTCTCTTCCTCTCTCGCTCCCTCTATTTCTAGGATAATATTATTAATATATGTTAAAAAGAATTACTCTAATATAATTATTTTATGGAGATTAATTGAAAGACATAACAAAATCTTTTAAACATAAGAAAAAGCCTCACTATAAAGAGAGACCGTTTTGGTTGTATTATTATATGGTCATAGGATAGCCTATACAGGATAATATTCTTAATCTATGACTATATAATAAAATCACTCTAATATCTTTATTTTATGGAAATTAATAGAAAGAAATACTCCAAATTTCTTTCAAATATAAGAAAAAGACTCAATATATAAAGCGAAACCGATGGGTTCTAATTATATGTGTCGTATAAATATAATGCGATGATTTTCTCTATTTCTAGGACATATACGATAATATTCTTAATTTAAAAAAAATCACTCAAATTTCGTGATTTTATTTATGGAAATTACTTGAAAAAATATTCCAAAATCTTTTAATCTAAACAGAGCCAATTACAGCGAGGCCGAACAAATATTTACAAGACCGTAGATCCAACATCTGATTTTAGCTTCTACTATACATAATGTCAAGGCCGTACATCGAACTGTCAATCAAATTGACTGACATGTTCCTCGCTCTATATCTTACTCGCTTTATAAGATTTAGCATTTTCCTAAACAAATACTACCAATGACGTATACGTAATTGAACACTATACGTATATCAGGGGCGTGGTGAGAATGAGTTCATGAGTAGCCATATTCATGCGCCAAAAAGTTTTTGCGCCAAAATCACAATCAAATTGTCTCGGATTGCTGGAGATTGCGTTTCTGGGCTTCTAATTTTCGAAATTTTCCCGGGGGAGGGCCCCCCGGACCCCCCACCGCGGGCTCGCGCCTTCGGTGCTCGCGGTGGCCGGCTTTGCCGGCCACAGCTCCGCGGTCAGTAAAAGGGTTTTTGTGCCAAAATCTTTTTTGTTACTCATAATTTCTTCTCAATAATTGCCCTCACCACGCCCCTGACGTATATATAGCACCTACGTTCTTTGTTTGGCCATTCTTTTTGTTTGCTTTGTTTGAATGAAAAGGTTTTTGTCTGTTTTACAATGGAGAAGTATTTTGAAACTTTGGATGCTGTCGCACGAAAAAGATATCTTGAGAAGATCGAACGAATTGGAAACCAAGATCCGTATTTAGTAACTAAGGAAAAATTCGTCTGCAATCCTAAGTTTTTCCCAGAAGTTAAGATGATAGACATTTTAAATTATTTAGTTTTTAGATTCCACTTGCTGCTCAAATAGACCTTATGAATGGTTTCATTTTTCCTGCATGAAAATAAAGAATGAACCAACAGGTAAATGGTACTGTCCTGACTGCAGTGAAAATGCGGCATTGATTAAAATAAGAGGGAGAAAGAAGAAGACAACAACATAAGATAGTTAAAATAAATCTGTATTTAAATTTATCAAACAAAAGACAAAAAAAAACAAGAAAAAAAAACACATGTCTGCAGTTTTTCAGTAAAATCATTTTGATGTGAAAACCCAAACTGCACTGATGAGCCCTGGGTGGGCGAAACATGTTTTTAAAGATACATATATATATACATTATAACAATTAGTAATTACGTTTGACATTCTTTCTGTTATTGTTTTAAAAAATAGATAATGAAATGTAATTAAGTATAACATTCTTTCTGTTACTGTTTAAAAAATAGATAATGAAATATAAATGGTACTGTTCTGACACATATAAAGGGTATGAATTAATCAAAAGGTACAACAGATGGGCAGAGATTTGTGAGAGCACAGCAGACAAAAACTATTTTATCAAGTAATGGACATGGTTCATCTTTTTTAGTAATTAAAAAATCGATTGGAATTGAACTTCCAAGAATAGTGTATTTTTGACGTACACTACCAATAACCCGTTCCACGTGAATGCGTACATTTGCAATTTTTCTTGTGGACTCCACTTCAGAAGCGCTTAACTGTTTTTTACCCCTCATAAATGCAGGGTAAATAACTTCAGCTCCAACTGTTGCCACAAGTTCTTTAATTTCAAAACCTCGGTCAGCTAACAGAACATCACCATTATGCAAATAATTTAAAAAATTGGAATTAGCTGTGAGGTGTTTATCACTAACTCTTCCTCCCCAGCCTTCAGAAATAAAAGTGACAGATCCTTGGGGGGAAATTGCAATTAAATATTTCACAGTATTGTTGTGTTTGTAACTGGAGAATGTTTGGACACGTGCCGTCATATTAGAAGGTCTGTCAATAAAAATTTCAAAACAATCAATTATGGCTGTTATTTTCCTCCCAAAGTACTTTCTAAAAACCATAGGCATGGTTTCATAAAGCTCACCTCTATCTGGCCACCTCACTAATGGCTGCAAGTGAAAAAACATCATATCTACCATTTCTATAAATACTTTAGAAACCGTGGTTTTTGAAACACCAAATCGATAACTCAAATCAGTTATTGATAAACACAGTCTTAGTCACATTAATGTCAATATAAATTTTTGAAATTTACTAAGGCTGGCATTTTTGCCATCGGCTATCTCTGGTGATAGCAAATTAAAAAGTGAAATTAATGTTAAATATGTAGGCAGGCCCGTATAATACTTTACTTTATCATCATCATTTTCAAAATCCTCTGGCGTATTGGCTCTCATTTTATGAATTATTTTTTTTAAACATGCATTTTCTTCTTCCGAACGTGTAATATTGGTTTGCAATTCTTTTATTTCATGATTAGCTAACTCTAACTGTTGTAAATGAGTTAGTTCTTCTTCAATAATATTGTCTGGTTCTACATCTACATCTGGATCTGTACATGCCATACTGTTATCAAGTGAAGCACTTAGATCCAATAAACTCATGGCAGCATCTTGCATATGTTTCCTATCAGTTCTCTTCTGCAGTCTGTCATATCTACTTACATCCGAACCATATGCATCCTTACACTGGTATCCCAAATTCTGAGTAGGGACCCAGTCTGGATTTGTCTCTCTATATAATTCTGATGGCTTTCCTAAAAAATAAATAAATAAAACATTTTTAGAAACGAATAAAGAGAAGAAAAAAAAAACATTATGAAAATGGGACCGTATCTAGACTTGGTCACTTGGTGGTCGTGTTACTTTCCCCCCAGAACAGAATGACTTTATTACTTTTAGGCCTATACTTTAATGGCTACACATAAAATATTTTTAATTCAGAGAAAGCTAAATACTTTATAAAATTTAAATAATATATCAACTAACCTGATATGAAGTGATCCGAGCAAACTCTTAGCTGGCCACACGTCTTCAAGCTTATGTCTGTGCGCTTGATAGCCGCAAGCCATAACCTTTGGCGTTTCTCGCTTTTACTTTGTGTTTCTTCTCCTTGGTGTTTTAATACACTGGGGATTCGAAAAAAGCTTTTGTTATCTCTTCCGGACCTACTATTACATTTGATAACAGCACAGGTAGTTGGCATTGTTTGGGTTGATCGGCCGTAACGTTCTCTATACAAATACAATACTCAAGAAAGCTTCCTTTGTTTACATTCACAGCCTACCGGTCATACGACACACCTGTGCTTGCCTACTCCATGATCAAACACGATAGCAGATGGCTTCCATCTTGTTTACTGACGGTACTACTTATTTTAAGACAGACTCGGCTTTCCAATTTATAATATCTACGTCATTGGGGATTTCCAATATATACTCACTGGTTGCTATGACCCGCTATGGCGTTGTCTAGAAACGCGCGTGCTCGCGTTAGTTTAAAATTTTTGCTATACGTTTAACATGGACTATTTGATGTAATTTGCCTGATTTGATTTGGCCCCATTTCCATAAATTTAGGTTGTTTTTTAGAAATTTTTAGCAAATGTTAATCTTAGGTGTTTTTTAATTCTAGCCGAAGTAAATTTTTTTACAATTTATAGCGAGTTAAGTTATCGTCTCTAAGAGGCGGGCGTAGTATTTTAAATGGCGGCCATTTGCCATCATGTGTATTCTTGAAGTAGGTACACATGATGTAATCGTATGCCTACCGGTATGGCTATTCGCTATGAATTGTGGGTAATTCTTAAAGTCGCGGAACCAATGACGTATATATATTAACTAGACCGCGCGCATGTCCAATCTCGACAGCAAACCAGACATAACATCCGGTTCAGTCAGAAGGCGGGATACATGATAAGAGTAACGGTAAGTAGCTTATAGATTCTAAAAGTTTTTAGCATGCTATTCATTTAGTACGCATTTGTTTACTTATTTAACATGATTACATCGGGCTGTGCTGTTGTATGTAGCAATAGAGATGAAAAAAAAGTCAGATAGTTCATGCTGACGGTAAAATTTTCATCATGAAAGTAGGACAGTCGCCTTTCCAACAGTATGAGTATGACTATGATGACCGGGTAGGCCTAGATACTAGATATAGGAGTTTGGTACTTTATTTATACAAGTTTTATAATTATCCATGCTTAAATTCGCACATCCCTAGGCTTATGCTAAGTCCGTGTGTGTCTTCATTGGGCTAGCTGTCGAAATGTTCAATAATATTAATATTTCATTGATAAAAGATAAGATGAATCATATCCATGGCGATGTACGGTAATAAATACTAGTAAAGGCCTGCTGCTACAGCAGGCAATCGGTATTTCGCCTGTGGAAACGTTATGACTTTAGGCTAGAATAAATAAAAAATGATACTACTTCTGAATAGTTAAAATCAACTTGATTTTCTATTTTATTTCACATTACTAAGCCTATGTGAATGTCCGTGAGAAATGTTCTAGCTACGGAACTTAAAAGCACTTGGGGAATAGGCCTATTTTAGTCAAAATAAAATACTTTATTTCAACGTAATAAGGCCTATTGAAATATGGCGAAAAATACATCTAAATTTAAAATGAAATTATCTAGTCTAAACATTTTGTATTCAGACAATTTTTAAACATATGCTAGATAGCTCTAAGATAATGAAATAATAATTAATGTCACTTCTGACCTAGTTAAAATGTATCGACTTGCATGTATACCTATATAAATCTTTTTAAATTTCACAGAGCTAAGCTCAAATCCGTGAGTAATGGTGTAGCTATGGAAATGAAAAGCCCTTGGGAAATAGGCCTAGTTTGAAAAACATTTATTGGGTTATAGACATAACGGCCCCAAACCATAACGGCCAAAAAAATTGGTCATAACGGCCCTAAAGATTTGGTCATAATGGCCAAAACATTTGGTCATAACGGCCCCACTAAAAACAAAAAATCTTTTACATGTAGGAAATGATATTTATTAACAAAAACATAGAGATTTAACATAGAAAATATAATAGATGTAAAACATACAAAATATATCTTTGTTGAACTACTTCAAGATTTAATAACTATTTGGTCAATATATCTACTTAATAAATATTTGGTCAATATATCTACTTAATAAATATTTGGTCAATATATCTACTTACTAAAATTTGGTCAATATATCTACTTACTAAAATTTGGTTAATAAATATTTGGTCAATATATCTTGGTTGAACTACTAAAAGATTTAATAAATATTTTGTCAATATATCTACTCGACGGGACCATGTACTGTAGTAAATACATGTAGCAGCATAGAGACACTAATGTTGCCCTCTTTGTATTCCTTCCATGCATTAAAAATTTCGGCCTGCCTTTTCGCTTCTTTTTTTCATCAAATATCGACGTAGTTGACATTAAAATATAACAAAGTGCCTCCATTTTCATCTGACTACCTGATTACGATCTTAAAAGTTCCATCTACAAACCACTTTTACCTTTATTTGATGAAAAAAAAATAAATGATTAATGTTTATCTCATATTAATTACCTAATCAAAGATAAGAATGTGTGAAGTGTGTAATTAGGGATTATCCAATCATTTGATTAATTAGTACTCACCTCTTTTCTTTGAATTACAGCATGTAATTTCTCTGGTTGGCTGGGGTGGTTATGGGTAATTTTTCCAGTTACAAATTCATCTGGGTACATCGTTTGTATTACCGTAGCACCACATCGATGTTTGGTTGTACGTATGCTACATCGCCAATAAACCTTCCTCTCAGTAGAAGACTTCTTAACATATTTAAGTGTTTTAATTGAATAGGATAATTAGATGAAACCGTGTTCGAATGATTATCTGATGAATGAATTGTTATTTTTGTCAAATGATTAATAGTGAGTTGTTACTATTATCAAAGATTAATAGTCAGTTGTTTTTTTTCTATCAAAGGTAAATTATATTTGCTAAAATATATTGTTTTTCATTAAATTAAAATTGTTTGGCCGTTATGACCAAATGTTATTGGCCGTTATGACCAAATGTGTTGGCCGTTATGACCAAATTAGGGCCGTTATGACCAAACCTGTTTTTGGCCATTATGGTTTAGGGCCGTTATGACTACATCCCCATTTATTCCAACGTGTAAGGCCTATGCGACATTTCAGGCTTCGCAACTGATAGAAATATGGCGAAAAATACATTTAAAGTAATATCATCTTAACATTTTATTTGATAAATTTCATCATATAAGCTACATTTATCTAAGATAATGAAAATTACAATCAACTTTAAATTTTAATAAATGTTTTAATATTTGGTAATTAATAAAATAATTTTAAAAATGTATTTTATTATGTTAAGATTCACAGGATTATTTTTATTCAAAACGAAAATGGTAAATTGATACTTAATTTACATGTTGTATTTTTCAGATCACTTCCACGATTGTAAATGACATACACAGATTATGAAGTGACAGGAGAAAATAAGAAAAACTTATCAAATTAATAAAAAGTGAATATTAGGAAAAGACACACCACGAACCAAAGTTACAGAAAGCAATGATATCATTTTACAGATAAACGTGGGAGAAATTTTTAAATTCTAATAATTTAAATATGTGCTGACAATTATGGCGGTATTTTAGATTCAAAATTCTAACATGCTATCGTCTAATTTCTTACTTCTGTTCATGTAATTTCTAACTTCCATTCATGTAATTTCTAACTTTCATTCATGTAATTTCTAACTTTCATTCATGTAATTTCAAAAAAAAAGACAAAGTATAATCCAATTTCTTTAATTTGTTCAGTGTAAATCCTAATTCATTTTCATCTTATTTCTATTATTAAGACTAATAACTGAATGAAAATAGAAATTACATGAATGGAAGTTAGAAATTAGACGATAGCATGTTAGAATTTTCAATCTAATATACCGCCAGAGACAATATTTTTCAAAATATCAGCTCTTTGGCTAGGAAAACCCCACAGTGCCTTCAATACCCTACTACCCACTCAATTATTAGTACCAACATTTTTGTGAATCCTTGGTAATGATGCGTGTGGGTTTTGTAATGAAGAGCCAGAGACAATTCTATTTTAAAATTTTAAACATTCATAACTTCGCTCAGAATAACATAGTTTAAAAGTGTGGCACTGCTCCTAAGTATCTGTGTGGACGTGTTCAGTCTTACAATCTACCGAAAATGTGATCGAAATCGAAAAATGCAACCATAGACAACTGATCATACCAAGTTAAAGGATGGCTAGAAGGTGGTCTCATTACTTGTGAACCTTCGTCAACACACCTCATTAACATCATTCAAGAAACTTTTAACAACTCAACTGATTCAAACAGACTTTATGTAGACATGTTTTGTCAAACGCTACGAACACAATTTAAAACTATTATAGCAAGAACAGCTATCTCTGTATTACCAAGTCTTATGGATCTATCGTGTACCATTATATTACTGCACGATTGAATATTGCAAGATAGCTTGATAAAAAAAATAAGTTTATTATCACCCATAAGCACATTCTACAGTAGATATCACTTGTGTGATAAATTTCATAATCTACTACAATATCATATGCATTTTTATTAAAATTTTGAATAGCCATTTTACTGTTTGTTTTCTTTCTGAAAAGATCATTTATTTGCAGTTATTTTATGACAATGTACACATTACATTGTAATTTGTTTGGGCATCTGTACAAATAATTGTTCAATACCGTGGTTGCTGCTAAAGTTACATGTATTTTCGAGAACATTGGGTGTGATTTGCATTATTTCTAATGACACTCGATCCTTAGACAAAGTGGAAAATATAATAATACAAGTGCCTTAAGGTCGCTTCGCTCAAAAACAATTTAGGTTTTTTCTTTAAAACCAACATGGATTCTTTCATTCCATAGCCTGGGGCGCACAAGCAAAATTTCAATGGTGGCGGTTGGCGGGAAGGGGGCGCTATCAAAAAATCGTTCCACTCAATATTAGAAAATCAATTCGGCCCACTATTACCTTATTTTTGGCACCCAGTGAAAATGGCATCGCCCGGCCCGAGATGGAGAACATTTTTTTTAAATTATCAATTATTACCCCCAGTTATAGGTCGAAAAGTAGTAAAGTATAGCACTGTGTAATTTTTGAATGACTCGGTTGAATATTGATTTGTAGTTGCGTATGTGGCATGGAGATAGGGGCGCCTTCTCAACCTTGTGGGTTTCCTCCGGGCACTCCAGTTTCCTCCCACTGCTAAAGACCCCTACGCACAAACGAATTATTGAAATAAAATCAAACCATATGTTAGTCCCAAAATGACATAGTTTGTGTCGAGTGGACGTTAAACCCAATTTCTCTCTCTGATTTGTAGGCCTCATTTTGTTTTTATTATGTTTAAGAGACAAAACGGTCCATTTTCCCGACAGAATCCAGTCACTCGGCAAACAAAATCGACCCATCCCCAATAGCCCCCTGTTGTTCAGTCCTGTCCATAGCCCTTGTTGTGTCACATTTTAATATGCCATGAAGTGTATATTATTCATTTCCAAGCATTTTAGTAGAATCACAGAGCAGCGTAAGGTTCTAGAAAATAATGCTGATTCGTGCTTATGTAAACACTGAGAACTGAGTTGTGGCATTTGGGCGCAGAAATCACACCAATCCCGATTCATAGGTCCTGTAGCAAATTGATAACCAGTAATCAGTTCAGAATAATAAAAAAAAAGCTTAGGTCTAGACACTTGAGGGTCTGAGCATTTGGCTTTTAAAAGATAGGGTCGGTATAGATGCAATTGCTTACCTTACCTATTAAAAAAATGGGGTCGGTGGGAAAACGTCTTTATTTAGGTTTTTTCCGATAGGGGAATCGTAAACAGACTTTTTATATTTATTTTTAATTTTTCGGGTGCCGTTATACGCCAATGAATCCTAATATGAAAATAAGTAGTTCAGCCAGACCTCAATCAGCGCATTGCCCATTCGTGGTCATATACTTGAAATTATAAGATATGATCACTTCTAAAAAATATAAAATTTTATTTGTGAACTGTACGGCGATGGTAATAACAGAAAAAATCTAAATTCCAATCAGTCTTTTTATTCACAAACGATATAACGATAAAAAATAAGGTGCACAACGTGTATTGTTTACATTAGAAACGTCACGCTTTCGGCTCTTCTTGACTGAACCGGAAGTCCGCACTGATTTGTCATCACGTCATTAGTAAACAGATTGGCGTCATCGGTCTAGTTAATATATATACGTCATTGCGCGGAACCCTCTAGGAGGACTAAGCTATCGACTATCGTTCACCCGAGTGTGTAGCATTTATAAATCTAAAGATAACATCGGATTAATTATCACTTACCGTTCAACCAAATCTTTCTTTTTCCCGGCAACTTTCAATTTTCGTACGCGAAGAATTTCCTTAAGTTCTGATAACGTTTTATCGCAGTATGTGTTGTTTTCGAAGTCAGCCATTTTTTAGCGTCTGCTTGTCGCTACGGAGACGTCCTACTTTCTTACAGCGCCACCGGGCGGATTAGTTCTGCCGGTACCTCATTTAAGATAAATTTACAACGTATTCTTTAATTATTTACAGGAATATTTGTAAATTTATGAAATAAAGCTAAAGAAATGGATCCTGGCAAGAAAAGAGCACTTATTGACTGGGTAAGTTAAATAAAGACTCTTATTTACATATTTAGTATAATTTACAGAGGGTCCTTTCCAGGACAGCATCTAATTCTATGTACATATTCATATGGGACGTAAAATGTCAAGTAGATGCTAAACCCTATTTCTCTATCGCATTAGACTTTACTAGTAATTCATTGGAGTGAACCTAAAGAGTCATGATTAAAGGGACAATACAATAACACTCTTGCTGGCTTGGCAGCTCCAGAAAATAAATGATAGCCTTATTTTAAGTTCTTCTAGATGTTTAAGTGTCCTATCTACCTGTTGTGTAAATTATCCATTACATCTAGTCCTATTTTACTTGTCCAAGTCACATTTGAAAAGGTTTACATGTACGTTATGCTTTTCAAATCATTTACCAGTAGTCGTTTTTTTTTCCAATTTTTATACGCCCACATTTTCATGTGGACGTATTATGTCGTCGCCCCTGTCCGTCCGGACGTCCGTCCGTCCGTCCGTCCGTCCACAATTTGTTTGTGGACTCTCTACAGGTCACAATTCTTATCCGATTTTGACGAAACTTGAAATATAGGTTTATCCCCATAAGATCTCGGCTGCTTTCGATATTGGCATGTATCGGATGGAAACTTCATGGATTATGGCCCCTGATTGTACGAAATATCATGTTTTTAGCTTGTGGACCCTATAGAGGTCACAATTTTGAACCGATTTTGATGAAACTTGACATGCATGTTTATAACCCCAAGATCTTGGTTCCTTTCGATATTTGCGCCCATCGGATCGTAACTTCCTGAATTATGGCCCCTGATTGTCCAAAAAATCGCCCTTTTTAGCTTGTGGTCCGCCTGGAGGTCAAAATTATTATCCGATTTAAAAAACCGTTCGATTATATCACCGTTACATGGTAATGAAGGTTGAGTTCGAATTTCGTGAAAATCGGACCAAAATTGATATGCAAAATGGCCGCCGTTTGTACGCGAATAGTGTGAAAATATGTTATTTCAAGGTTGTGGACCCTATAGAGGTCACAATTTTGAACCGGTTTTGATGAAACTTGACATGCATGTTTATAAGCCCAAGATCTTGGTTCCTTTTGATATTTGCGCCCATCGGATCATAACTTCCTGAATTATGGCCCCTGATTGTCCGAAAAATCGCCCTTTTTAGCTTGAGGTCCCTCTGGAGGTCAAAATTATTATCCAATTTAAAAAAAACCGTTTGATAATATCACCGTTATATGGTAATGAAGGTTGAGTTCGAATTTCGTGAAAATCGGACCCAAATTGACATACAAAATGGCTGCCGTTTATACGCGAATAGTGTGAAAATATGTTATTTCAAGGTTGTGGACCCTATAGAGGTCACAATTTTGAACCGATTGTGATGAAACTTGACATGTATGTTTATAAGCTAAAGATCTTGGTTCCTTTCTATATTTGCGGCCATCGGATCGTAACTTCCTGAATTATGGCCCTTGATTGTCCGAAAAATCGCCCTTTTTAGCTTGTGGTGGCTCTGGAGGTCAAAATTATCATCCGATTTAAAAAACCGTTTGATTATATCACCGTTACATGGTAATGAAGGTTGAGTTCAAATTTTGTGAAAATCGGACCCAAATGGACAGACAAAATGGCCCCTGTTTGTACGCGATCAGTGTGAAAATATGTTATATCAAGGTTGTGGACCCTATAGAGGTCACAATTTTGAACTGATTTTGATGAAACTTGACATGCATGTTTATAACCCGAAGATCTTGGTTCCTTTCGATATTTGCACCCATTGGTTCGTAACTTCCTGAATTATGGCCCCTGATTGTACGAAAAATCACCCTTTTTAGCTTTGGTCCCTCGGAGGTCAAAATTATTATCCGATTTAAAAAAAAGTTTGATTATATCACCGTTACATGGTAATGCAGATTGAGTTCAAATTTTGTGAAAATTGAACCAAAATTGACAGCTGTCTTGTCAGGATATCCATCCTTCATCACTAACAAGGGGAAACCATGCCAGAAAATCTAGATGAACTTTGTCACCCAATGTAGGGATCAAACACCCAACCTCAAGGCTGCCGAGCCAGCATCTTACCCACTTAGCAACATGATTCCCAGTCGAATTTGAAGCCTACTGAAATGCACCTTTATAACCCAAAGATCTTAATTCATTTCGATATTTGCACATATCATATTCTAACTTAATGATGTAGGAAAAATCACTTTCGGTATTGCTTGTTCTCTATCCATCTCTCGAAAATGTGGGTGTATCCTGCCTGGCAGTGCCAGCCTATCTTTTTAAATAAAGTATGTTAAGATGAAATTTGTATCATCAATTAATTGGAATATTGTAAAATAATACAATTTGTTGACCAGAATAAAAATTGGAACATTATTCAGTAAGAACAAGAGTGGTTTTGAGCCTTTAATACAAAATGTGAAACGTATTTCATGAATCTTGAGGTTATCATTATTTTGATTTATTTATTGTCGATATGTTTTCAGGTAAATGCTATTGATGAAGAGGCTCATTTAAATTCCCTTCATGAATTAAAAGATGGAAAACAATTGACCAATTTGCTCAAGTTATCGTAAGTTACCAAACCTGTATATGAATAAGCTAGAAAATATCAAGCAGGACAACTGTTTATAGAATATAGTGTTTATTCATCATTCTGCAAACTTATACTATAATATCAAACAGGGGGGGGGGATGGCTGAATGGTTTGCACGTTTGTGCTGTATTATAAAGCCTGGCGTTGAGTCAACTGGCGTGATTTCAAATCCCCGATTGTACGTGACAAGAAGTAGGTTGTCTGTCCAACCTCATGGTTTTTTTCTGGTTCCTGCGGTTTCCTCCTGCTAAAACCCATATACACGCAAGTAAATCATTGAAATAAAATTAAACCATATGTTAGTCCCGAAATGACCTAGTTTTTATCGAGTGGACATTAAACCCCATTTTTATACGCCCACATTGAAATGTGAAACTTCCAATCAATAGAAACAGGAAACACAAACCAAATACAGACGATTTGATGGGATCGATTTTGAGAAAGTCAAAATGATGCATATGATATTCAGATAAGTTGATATAAAATAAGTAGTAGAATACAATATCAAAAAACCATCGTTTTATCCAACGTTTCGTCAGTAAAAATACTAACTTCCTCAAGGTAAAGAAAACTAAATACAAAATGACTGGAAGTCAGTTATGACATCATAGGAAGTTATGACATCGTGGGAATGATGACGTCATAGACTTAGATACATAACAAGAAAGGTTAGCTTAACCTTTCTTGTTATGTATCTAAGTCTATGACGTCATCATTCCCACGATGTCATAACCATAGAAATATATATAAATAGACTAGAATGGCCGTCACGTGACCGGCGACATGTAAATAGGTCCGCCATTTTTGTGCATTGATTATTGACGTCGCGTGCGGTGAACTCAATGAATCCAGCTTCGTTTCACGTTACGCTTGAAAGAAAGAAAGGTCGAAAAACAACCCATTGCCATACATATTCACGGATTTTGCAGTACCAGTTTGTAAAATTTAATATCTTCATTCTCTAATTTAATGGAATGACTCGCGAGGCAGTCCATAACATATTAGTTAGGCTAGGCCTACATAGATTATAGATGCCATGTCAAAATGAACCTATTTTCCATCTAGGCCTACAAATTAAAAACACTGGATGGATGGGCTATGAATTGTGGTTTTTTTTTTTTTTTTTTTTTTTTTTTTGAAATTATGGAATCTCGATGATCGACAAGCAACAATAATAAGGCCGCTAAGTCTCGCGGAATCTACTCTAGGGGTGACATGCAGTATGCACCCAGCAATTGAGCAATGGCGAAAAATACGATGCCTTGCAAGGCATTGAATGTGAATCAATGACGAGTTCGCGGTACCAATTACTTTTGTTTTGCAAAAGAAAAATAACAGATATTTTGGTTTGTTTATCAAGGTATGTAAATCAATTATTTAAACATATCCTAATAAAATATTTCACATTAATCTCGAAATAGTAGGCTCTAGTCTAACTAAGCCTTGGTTTCACAGTAGTTTTTTTGCGATAGGTAGCGGTCTAAGTTAGATTTGTTTACAAACAAACCCCATTACCAGTACATTATTCCTCCGCCTGTACATTTAGTGCTTCGAGAAATTTAAATTTTAATGCCTTGGTTGTTATATAAAGCTAAAACAATTATTCCCACGGGTTATAATTCTAAGTACCGGTAAAATGCAAAAATTTATAGTAAGCCTACATGTGTTTTAAAATAAAATAAAAAAAAAAATTCTAAAAAAACTATCGCGATCTCCCTTGAATTTTTCGACAAGTTCCTACATGTATGTGTTTTATTTCAGCAGATTGATGAATTATAATATGATGGTGATGAGTTTCAAGTTTTTAGCGCAGAGAGGATGGGCTAAAAATGTCCGTAACGTGGTAGGTGTTCTCATTTAAGTAGTACTACTAGTGTAGGTAATTTGTCAAATAACGAATATGGGCGAATATTAAAATATTTAATTTTACTTAGGCCTATATTCAGTATAATTTAGTACCTGTTTGCATTTTATGGTTTTACTTGACAGACCTATCTCACGGCATTTTCCGAAGATTTATAAAAATAAAATAATACTAGGCCCCATGGGCCCATGAAGATTTTGCATTTTGTGAAGATTTGTAAAGTTTAAATATAGGCCTACCATAAATATTTTTAAAAAATGACCAGCTCTCTCAAAAGTCTCGATAAGCAGGCTCAATATCCCCCTGCATTTTATGAGGATTTGTAAAGTTAAAATAATATAGGTCCACTAGGCCTCATGAAATAGGCCTACCTATTTCTGAAAACCGTGAGCAGCTGTCAAAAACAAAAAAGCCACAATATGCAGGCAGAATACTCACAGTATTTTATGAAGATTTGAAAACTAAATATAAAAAAATACGAGGCCTTGTGATATAATGGAAAAGGTGAGCATTTCACAATGTGCAGGCAGGATATCTCACAGCAGTTTGTGAAATTAAGACAATACTACTCATCATGATATAGGCCAACCTATTTCTAAAAAAAAACAGTGATAAACTATCAAAAAAAATTAAATCAGGACACACGATATGTGGAGTATTTAAATTGTTTGGCAGCACATTTGTCTGATATTTATTACACTTTCTTTCTGGGGTGAATGAAAAGGGAAAAACCATTGTGACAGGTTATACCATGTTAATTAAATAGAACTTGGTTTTCTGTTAAAGATTGATACGGTTCTATTTGTGTCAGAATTCTACCACAAGTTAGCCATACTTAGCAAAACCCACTTGACCACTTACCTTAGCAGTAATTACATCATGACACTGTTATATACCTCTAACTAACATGATTCCTTTCCCTGTATTTATTTTACAGTGCTATCATGTAATTATCTAACATGATTGGGGGTCACCTCTGGCTTGCGGCTGTCGTTTCGAGCCCAGCTGTGAGCGTATGTGGCATGGAGATAGGGGTGCCTTCTCAACCTCCGGGCACTCCGGTTTCCTCCCACTGCTAAAGACCCCTACGCGCAAGCGGATTATGGAAATAAAATTTTAAAAAAAAACATGTTAGTCCCGAAATGACCTAGTTGTGTCGAGTGGACGTTAAACCCCATTTCTCTCTCTCAACATGATTGGGGAACCTGGCTAAGTGAGTAAGATGCTGTCTTGCTAGCCGATAGGTCACAGGTTAGATCTTGTTGGCCAAGAAAGTTCGCCATTTTCTGTTGTGGTTTCCCCTTGTCAGTGGTACAGGACGGAGGGCCTGACTAGGATAGCTGTCTCTGTCTAGTCGTTTGGATGGGACGGAAAACCGACGTCCAGTGTAAGTATTGGCGTTTACGTAAAAGATTGATTTGGCAGTTAGAATTTTATATTAGATTAGGCTATAGCAAAATTTCCCTCATAGCACAATGTTTGGCGTAAGCTGGTAGTCCTCACTAACAGGGGTCACACGGTGGGTAAGACGCTGGGTCGCTAGCCTAGAGGTTGGGTATTCGATCCCTTCATTGGCTGAGAACATTGATTCAGATTTTCCGGCATGTTTTCCCTTGTCAGTGATGCAGGACGGACGGCCTGACAAGGACAGCTGTCTAGTTGCCCAGATGGGACGATAAACCGAGGTCATGTATACACATTGGCATGCACGTAAAAGATCCCTTGACAGATGGAATTCGATATAAGAGTAGGCTTAGTGCTGCTGCCCGGGCAAAATGTCCCTCATAGCACACTTCATTAGCCAAATTCGGATGTAAAACTATTTCATTTCGCTTACTAACAAAGAAATTTTGAGTTTGAATCTGGTGTTCATCGAGAAAATTTCCTGGCTTCATCTTTTGTCAGTGGTGCAGGACGGCGCATCCGGAATGGAACAATGTCTAGTCATTCTGATGGGATGAAATATCAAGGGTCTGTTGGCATGCACGTAAATGAACCAATGACATTTGGAAATCGAAATAAGGGTAGGCTGTGGAGCTGCTGTTCAGTTAAATATTCTTAATTTTATTTCATTTCAATTTTTCTACATTTCAGATAGCATTGTAAATATTATGCAAGCTGCAAGCATACCGATTTTTGACAAGAAGCATATTTTAAAATAGAGAGTGAATTAGATATTAAGACAAAGTTTGGATTGGCACAAAGGTCATCTCTCATAGACTACCAAGAACATTTGTTGGTCTGCGAATCAGAACGAAATAATTAATTTTGTTTTTTAATGGAAATAATAAATCTGAAATATGAATAGTTGTGGATTATAAAGCCTATATGTGTATTTACATTGCAATATAATAGAGGCCCACAAAATCTAAAGACTGTACTATGCTGATTTATCCCTATACATTATAGGCAAGGAGTAGGGTCGCCTGTCCAACTTCGTATGTTTCGCCAGGTACTCCGGTTTCCCCCCACTGCTAAAGACCCCTACAAGAGAGCAATTAATTGAAATAAAATTAAACCATATGTTAGTCCCAAAATGAACTAGTTTGTGTCAAGAGGACATTAAACCCCATTTCTCTCTTTCCCATATACATTATAGTTGAAACTGTGAGTTTTTGAAAAAAAAATCAATAAATATATTAAATGAAATCATTGGATTATTGTGAAATATTTCTTTCTGACTGAATATTGGGAGAATGTACTTGGTATCGAGACTATTTATCTACTCATGAAATTATAAATTTTCCTCACTCAATGAAATAAACCTGATATTTGTGTTAAAGTCAATTTCTATTACATAGCTCTCATGTGTACATGTATTCAGTAAACTGCAAAAATTTTCACTTTTGAATTGAATTTGACTTGCACCCCCCTTTATGATGGCACAATTGCTTGTGGACGCTCTAGGAGCTAAAGTTAATATCCGATTGACTTTAAATTTATACACAGTGTTTAAGGTCATGAGACGAAGAAGCCTATTGTTTTTCAGCGATTTCCGATAATAACTACCAGAGTTATGGCCCTTGACGACTTCAAAAAATCTTGTGGACGCTCTAGAGGCCAAAGTTAATATCCGATTGGCTTTAAATTTATACACAGTGTTTAAGGTCATATGACGAAGAAGCCTATTGATTTTCAGTGATTTCCAATAAATAGTGCCAGAGTTATGGCCCTTGATCACTTCAAAAAATCTTGTGGACACTCTAAAAGCCAAAGTTAATATCCGATTGACTTTAAATTTATACACAGTGTTTAAGGTCATAAGATGAAGAAGCCTATTGATTTTCAGCGATTTCCGATAATTAGTGCCAGAGTTATGGCCCTTGATCACTTCTAAAAATTTTGTGAACGCTCTAAAAGCCAAAGTTAATATCCGATTGACTTTAAATTTATACACAGTGTTTAAGGTCATAAGACGAAGAAGCCTATTGATTTTCAGCGATTTCCGATAATTAGTGCCAGAGTTATGGCCCTTGATCACTTCAAAAAATCTTGTGGACGCTCTAAAAGCCAAAGTTAATATCCGATTGACTTTAAATTTATACACAGTGTTTAAGGTCATAAGACGAAGAAGCTTATTGATTTTCAGAGATTTCCGATAATTAGTGTCAGAGTTATGGCCCTTGATCACTTCAAAAAATCTTGTGGACGCTCTAAAAGCCAAAGTTAATATCCGATTGACTTTAAATTTATACACAGTGTTTAAGGTCATAAGACGGAGAAGCCTATTGATTTTCAGTGATTTCCGATAATTAGTGCCAGAGTTATCTCCCTTGATCACTTCAAAAAATCTTGTGGACGCTCTAAAAGCCAAAGTTAATATCCGATTGACTTTAAATTTATACATAGTGTTTAAGGTCATAAGACGAAGAAGCCTATTGATTTTCATCAATTTCCTATAATTGGTGCCAGAGTTATGGCCCTTGATCACATCAAAAAATCCTGTGGATGCTCTAGAGGCCGAAGTTAATATCCGATTGATTTTAAATTTACACACACTGTTTAAGGTCATGGTAGTAAGAAGACTACTGATTTTCAGCAATTTCAAATAATTACTTCCAGAGTTATCTCCCTTGATCACTTGAAAAAACCTTGTGACGCTGTAGATGCCTAACTTATCATCCGATTGACTTCAGATTGATACACAGAGTTTAAGGTGTTGAAACGAACAAGTATTTTGATTTTCAATGAATTTTGATAACTGAACAGCTAAATCCATGATGTTAAATGTTTCCTATAGGGTCATTCCATATCAAGTGGACCAATTTTGGGGAAATTGGGAAATCCACCCCCTCAAAAAAATCTGGAAAAAATATATGTTAAAGTACATGGCCTAAAACTACCAAATACCAATTTTCAGCTTCCTAGGTCAAATATTGGCGGAGATATCACCATTTGAAAAAAAGGTTGCCAATTGGTAATAAAAATTCTCTAATTTCTGTTAGGTTTTCAGCTCCGTTGTTTATATACTTCTAAAGTGTCTAGAACCCCCTAACTTGGCAATATGATAGAACTACAAACGTAGATTATGATTCTTTGAAAAAATTTGGGGTAGGGGGTATCCCTACTGTAAGGGTTGCCATCAAAGTTGGAAAAAAATAAACAAATATTTTATTTTTCATGACTTTGGAGTGCTCTAGAAAAGTCATTGTTGTGTCGAGGGGTCTAAAAATTGCTATATACACTCCCAGACGGTGGAATTTCGATATGGAATTGAATATAGGACCATATGATGTTATATCCCATAGATATTAGGCCCCAAAGTTGGTTTCCCGCCAAAATCTTGTGAAAATGCCTAATTTTGGTTGCCATTTTGGTTATGTGGGACAAGTGGCAAAATTTTAAAAGGGACAGGAAATGAATCTTCTGTTACCCTTCTACAACATATCAAAAATCCAAAGTTGGCCCGTGTTCTTTGATATTTTTAATTTTCATCCGAAGTTTGTAAATATACACATGTTTTTGCCGATTTTAGCATTTTCATGAAAAATTGCCTTTTTATGATCTCTGAAAAAAAGCTTCTAAATAGGTTAGACCTACCAAATCCACCATTCTAGATGAATTTTGTGCGTAGATCACGAATATAACATCAGTTCGGACGTAGGATGTAGCAGTGAGCTTTAATTTTACCTTCAAAATGCAACTTTTCGTTATTACAGATACAATGAAGAAAAATTAATGAAAGGTTGGTTTTCAAGACCAGTTTTTAATTACTACTGGATGATGTACTGTAGTCAAATTTACCAATCTAGGAGAAATTTTTACGTAGATTACGAATATAACATCAGTTCAGGCATAGGCTATGCTGTTTTAATTTTATTCTCTCTTCAAAATCGGAAAAAAATAAGGAAAATTCTTTTTTTTCTAACTATTCATGAGAAATGTTACAGTTTGAAGACCAGGGGCCTGTTTCACGAAATTTTAACTAAGTTAAAATCCAAATTTTAGTAATTTGATTGGATAATATTAGATTGATTTTAGTGCTTAGCGAATCAAAATTGAAGTATCTACCGGGGTACTAAAATTTGGATTTTATCTTCAGTTAAGATTTCGTGAAACTGGGCCCCCGTTTTTAATTTCTTCGAAATGTTAGCAAATTATTAGACCGATCTTTCCAAGAGAAAATTTTTCGTAGATTACGAATATAACAACAAACAAACCATATAGGATATTATATACAATTGTATTATTCTATTTGAATTCAATTCGAAATACATGCATACGTAGATGAACTACACATTTCGGTGTCTAGCAAATTGGACGTTGAAACCACACATTTTCAAATGTGCTTACAATGTATGTAAGTTGAAGGGCGAACATTTTTAGGGAGAAGTTTTATTATCTTTTTATGATCGTTTTCACTCAAGATGCACTGTCTACCACTACGACCAGATGCATCTGGTGTGGAAAATTATACAGATAACATTTGAAAATGGTATCCAAGTTATAATGGAGTTTGTGACACTCATCACCACAAGCGCGCCCTATGGAACAGGGATCCATGTGTAGGGGTTGTGGTTAGAATGTAGTAGGATTGACTTCAGAGCCAAGTAACGAAATTGCAAAGAAGATGGACTTTATATAGAAAATTTCTGTGGAAGACAGTACTAGGCGAGTGTAAGCATAGGGGTCATAGGTTTGGAGGGGGTCTAAAACGAGAAATTGTACAGGCCTGTACTAGGCGGGGTCATTCTAAAGAGAGTGGTTAGGCTGTACTTAAGCACTCTAGGACTAGAAACAAAAGGGAAACTGAAAAAGAAGTTAGGTGAGTTGTGGGATCGCCAAATACAAACAGTACAAAGAAACATATTCTTCATCTATTTCGAAGCTAAAATAAAATAGTATGGTATTCCAAACGGTTAGTTTGTTGCTATATTCGTAATCTACATAAATAGTTCTCTTGGAATGGTCAGTTTGATACCTTATTAACATTTCGAAGTAATTAAAAACCGATCTTCAAACTATAACATTTCTCATCAATAATAGAAGAAAAAGTAATTTTCCTTATTTTTTCCTATTTTGAAGAGAATAAAATTAAAACAACATATCCTATGCCTGAACTGATGTCATATTCGTAATCTACCTAAAAAGTTCTCCTAGACTGGTAAATTTGACTACAGTACATCATCCAGTAGTAATTAAAAACTGGCCTTGAAAACCAAACTTTTCATTAGTTTTCCTTCATTGTTGTACCTGTAATAACGAAAAGTTGCATTTTGAAGGTAAAATTAAAGCTCACTGCTACATCCTACGTCCAAACTGATGTTATATTCGTGATCTACGCACAAAATTCATCTAGAATGGTGGATTTGGTAGGTCTAACCTATTTAGAAGCTTTTTTTTCAGAGATCATAAAAAGGCAATTTTTCATGAAAATGCTAAAATCGGCAAAAACACATGTATATTTACAAACTTCGGATGAAAATTAAAAATATCAAAGAACACAGGCCAACTTTGGATTTTTGATATGTTGTAAAAGGGTAACAGAAGATTCATTTCCTGTCCCTTTTAAAATTTTGCCACTTGTCCCACATAACCAAAATGGCAACCAAAAGTAGGCATTTTCACGAGATTTTGGCGGGAAACCAACTTTGGGGCCTGATATCTATGGGATATAACATCATATGGTCCTATATTTTTTCAAAGAATCATAATCTACGTTTGCAGTTCTTTTATATTGCCAAGTTAGGGGGTTCTAGACACTTTAGAAGTATATAAACGACGGAGCTGAAAACCTAACAGAAATAAGAGAATTTTTATTACCAATTGGCAACCTTTTTTTCAAATGGTGATATCTTCGCCAATATTTGACCTAGGAAGCTGAAAATTGGTATTTGGTAGTTTTAGACCATGTACTTAAACATATATTTTTTCCAGATTTTTTTGAGGGGGTCAGTTTCCCACCACTGGTCCACTTGACATGGAATGACCCTATACTAATTGTTAGCGTGGGGCAAAACTTTATAAAAAGCAAACAAATTCTAATGATTTTCAGATAATTACATAATGAGTTGTTACTCTTAATCAGATTTTAGTGTATTACAAATGTTTCATTACCAAAAAAAAGTAAAAATATGCAAAAACCCTTGTTGACTGCCCGGACGATTTAGCTGCTGTGGGCGTATGTTTCGTTGCCTGGCAACCTATCTTTTTTCTCTCTCATAAAAAACCAAATAAAATGGCACGTGTCCTACATCCAAAATCTTTATCAAGTAATATCTGACTTATTGCAAGAGAATCCTGTCTATAGGACATTATCGTTTATACTGTTATAGTGCACTTGAAAGATCCATTGCCAATTATTCTGATACATTACACAACCCATCCCAGACAAAATTGTTACTTTCCTAGCTGATGACATTTTGTGAGAGTCTATCCATCAAATTTAACCAAGTGAAATAAATTACTGATGCTGTATAGTGTATAAAGTCTATCCATCAAATTTAACCAAGTGAAATAAATTACTGATGCTGTATAGTGTATAAAGTCATCAATTTCTTTTGTAATTTTATATTTCCAGGGAACAATCACTTGTAATAAACATATCGTCTGACAGAACATGGATGGAAAATGTGCAGGAATATATAGAAAGTAAGTTGAACTAGATGTACTGATACATGTAGCTAAGGATGCTGAACATTATTTTTTTACGTGAAAATCCCTCGCTGATTATCACCACATGATAATTGTTAGTCATATAACAATATTAGAAAAATACGAACATTTACACCACTGACGTAGATAATGTTGATCTTTTTTATATCAGCATGATACATTTCTTCATAAAAAAATTAATTAGGCTTGGTATACTACAATATGATTATATGGAAAATTTAGTATCACTGTACATGTTTAACAGTGTAAGCAGTAATACTACATGTAAGACTGTATGATTATATCGTCACAACCCTTTTGCCTTTGACAATTTAGATTTTAAGGAGAAAGAGAAGTTGAGGAAGTCACTCTCCATGGGGAATTCTCTTGCTTTATACTGGACCAAAATTCTCATGATTGTCTTTAAATGATCGAAAGCACCACTGTCCAAATAAAATTCTCTTGCATGTACTGCACGTTACCAAAGAAATACTGTATACATATTAGTTTCAAAATGGTCCAAGTATGCTGTCCCCATTCCCTTTTCAGAATATTTACTGAAATGCTTTCACATACAAATTATTTTCTTTAGCACAATAGAAATGTTTTAAAGCTGATTTCATTGTCATGTTAAAACACTGTGATGTTTTTTTTCAGATTTTTACCATGTAAAATTTGCTGAAAATAAATTAATAGATTTTGATCTGATTTATACTTCACAAGAAAAAGATGTCCATATTGAATTTGAGTTGGCTAAGGTAAAACAAGCATTTTATACTATTTCATATAGTTACCATCTGAATTAGATCTCCATCCTGTGTCAAGCAAAATTGCTTAGACCAATGTTAAAAGCTTTGTGAAACAATTATTAAGGCTATATTAAAGTTACTTTAAGTGGTTAACTCTTTAGAAATTGACTGGATACACTTTACTATGTTTTTTGTAGAAATATGATAGAACTTTCAGTTTCAATTTTTGGCCATGGTCAATAGTACCTAAATTCCAGACTGTGATAGTGACTGGATTGCAAAGTCTAATAGGAAGTGCAGGAGGACGGCACTACATGCAAAACAAAATTTACAAGATAAATCTACTGTCAAGACAGAATACACATATATTGCAAGACATAAACAAGTGAATGGATCTGAATGCTACCCGCAAGCGTTCACGATGTAAAGGAATGACTTCTGACACTATGATATCATCTATTTGGTCATGGAATTCAAAATGAAAGGTGAGGCAGACAAATTTACTGCTGGTGATAAACTTCATTACTATACATGCATTTTACCGTATATTATTGTAGGTATTATTGGCAGTACTTGGTACATCAGTACAAGAAAAGAATCGCCATTTATTTATCTGTCCAGCTATGAATCTTGATGTGACAGTACAACTGAGTGTAAAGGAATTATTAGAATGTGTTGTATGTCCTAATGATCCTCATTCTATTTTACCTGGAGATTTTGCTGATATTTTAACAAGAACAACAGGTAGGTACAATATGGAATCCATCATAAGTATTTTAATTTAAATTTTTCCTAAAAAAAAGATAAGAGGGTTGTGTTGCCAAATGAGGAAGGGCTGTCATTGAATCAAGTGGCAGGGTTCTGATTCCCCACCTTTAGGTAACACAACGAGGTACACCTGTCAAACCTAGTGGATTTTCTCCAGGTCCTCCGGTTTCCCCCACATCTATAGAATCCTATGTATGTGCATGTGAATTATTGAAAAAAAAAGAAAAATACATGTATGGTATGTTAGTCCCTAAATTACCTACTTTGTGTCACGTGAACATTAAATATTAAACCCCATTTCTCTTCTGTCTAAAAAAAAAAAAAATTCAAAATTTTAAAGTGTCATGTTGAGACTTTCAAATCCATTCTCTTCTTGAAAATTGAAATAAGACTACATGTGTTTGGAAATTATTGTGTTAAAAACAGTCATTCACCCATTGACCCATTGATTTCTTGCTACAAGAAAAGATAATATTTTTTTTCATGTTCAAATTGCTAATATTAGTAATATCTTGATTAGGAATGTGACTTTATTAATTAATGAAGATTATTCAAGACCTCTTTAATTGATTGCAATTGGGGAAACAGCCAACTATGTTATAAGATAAAGCAGTGATTCCCAACCTCTTTCCACTTGAGTAACCCACTCTGTGACAATTTAAAGATCTGAACATCCCACCACATCTTCAGTTATATATAGCCAGCCATTTTGCTCAAAACACGGTACAACAACCCATGGGCAACATCAAGATGATTGCCATTCTTATTATTGTGACTCTGATATGAACCATTGAAAACCATTGTAGATTTGACTAAGACTGCCTTTTTTATGTATGGTACCCCTTTACCCTTGTGGAAAACCCTCAAATTATTTCCCAAACCCCTAATGTGTCCATGGACCCCCATGGTTGGGAAATACTGGGATAAAAAATCAGAAAGCAGTGCAAGTGACATTTTGGTTTTTTACTTCTGCTTACTAGAAAAAGGTAACCGTCACAAAGCTACTCTTTTCTTTCGCCTAGTGGCCAATACCAGTCTACCAACGACACCTGTAGCGAACACACCAAATGGAGAAGAACATTTCTTTGCTTCCAACAGTAGTTTCTCCAGCTCCTCTTTATGTACGTCCTGCACCAATGTTCCATAACATTTTACTGAGTTATCTTTCCTTTCACAGACAGGCCACAGATCACTAATTATTTCCCCATTGACTTCAATGTTAATTCTCGTCTCTTAGACCGGCTGTAACTTTTTCCCAAATATTCGTTGGGTAGAACGCTTTCTGACACAGATGGAGCAACATGTGGCAAACTCTGGCCCAAAAGCATGTATGAGGTTCTTCATGAAAAACTTGAGATACACAAGCTGGAAGTAGAGACAGCAAACCAGGCAATTGTCGGCCCCCCTTTTCAACGTAACCAACCTCACAACTCTTGTATCCTTCCGCCTCAAAATCATCAATATTCACCAAAACCTGGCAGAAAATGTATTTTCAAACCCTTTTCTTCCATTCTACACCAAAAAGTAAACAAAAATCACCATGCAAAAGGGGGAAAAAGGGAAAGGGAGAGAAAGACTAAAAATAACTTGGCCCTACAATTTGTGGGTACCGCGTAGAAATATTTAGTGATCTGTGTCCTATATAGGGGTGAAACTTCAGGTATCACCAAAATGCCCTTTTTATATGCTTCCCATATGTTCTGGCAACGCACCGGTGAAAGAAAATCAAAATCAAAGAATAACTGCAAAAATGATGGCCCTTTAAGTATACAAGCTGCTTTATGTACAGCAGTGCATCTCAGGTCCCTGGGCCTTTTGTGCTAAAATTTAAAAATCTTTCTTATTAAATGCAGTATTTGAGTTTTGTGAAAAAATACGACAAGTTACAAACAAATTACACAGAAAACACTCATAATCTGGAATTTTTTTCAAAAATATATTTTTTTACTGTCATGTCATGAAAAATGTACAGAATTTACATGTAGCATCTTTCAAAAAACCCATAATTTTCCACTTTTTTAGATAGCCAGACTGGCAAGTAATATATTTTTGGAAACCCTGGACAATATGCAAACAGAAATATCACAAAACTGTTGCATTGATTGAAATTATAAAGGTCTGTACTGTAACATGTAACCCCACCCCCTAAAAATGTCAATGACTGAATCAATCTTATCTTTGGTTGCAAAGCTAACATTACCAAAAGAATCTGTCTAACAGATATGATTTACCATCCCTGGCTAATATATGAACATAAAAACTAAAATAGGTGCAATAAATGTGAAGTATGGTTAAAATAGGCCTTGCTGAAAGAAAAAAATGCCATAATTGGCCTATGTCCACCCCTCTCTAACAAAAGGGTCACAGAATACACAATTTTTACAAATTTGGAAATAGTTCAATGTTATCAAAATCTCAAAGCTCAGAGGCACCATACAAATCTTTATTGCAATTTTGGTGCTGAATCAAGATGTCTGGACCTTTACATCAATTGACTGAAAAAATGAAGTCAAAATGGTAGTTATAACAGAGTTGACATCATAAAAGAGGCCTGAAAAGGATCAAAATTAACATTTTACTGTTCTATAAGTAACATAAATGCAACAAACACCACAATCCTAGATTTCGATAAGAAAATATTGACCATTAAGCTGACATTTACACATCTACACCAGTTTTGTATCAGGGTACGGTCTTATTGGCCTGACATGTCTCAGGGGTTCTAAGTTTGCCTTCAAACCAAAAAGATTAGAAATCCTTGAAATGTACAAAATAACCATTTATTGGTGTAAAATAACATTCCTAACTGTAATTCAACAACAAATTCCAATTATTATCATTTAATTGTCAACACAGGTGCAATTAAAACTCTCAAAACACATTAATAAAAAGGGGTGGGGTGGGGCATTTATAGCCTCTGTAAACAGAATGGTGGGGAGAAAAATGCCTATAAAGACTAGGATATTGCTTCCTTCAGGAAGAAAATGCAAGAATTTAATGTTTCAAAGAAGAAAAAAATGCTTTTTGTGGCTAAATTGGTGGCCAAATTGAGCCAACCCCTGTTTTGAACATTTTGTATAAACCCATCTGCTGTATATTATTAACTCAGTGTTGCCAATTTTCAATTTTCTGTAGGAAAACTGCAGCTATTTCTAAACCTGACAAACTTATAGATCCCATCTAACTTACAATAGCAATGAAAATAAGGGGCATTTTTAGAAATTTTGACTAATTTGAGTAGGCATGAAGGCATTAATTTCTACATCGAAATGGGTGAATTTGCAGATTTTTTGTGAATATTCCTAATTTTTAGACAAAATTAGGTGAAATTACAAAGGTGTTCACTTTATCTATGCTTTCTGAGGCTGAAAACACCAAAATTGGACATAGAAATATTTTTCTTACTGTTAGAAATTAAATAAAAACTGAAAATTGAGAAATTTGCAGGGAAATCACAATTTTTCTCCAAATTTTGATTTTTTTTTTAAAATTTAACCTTTTTTTTTAGTTTTTCTGTAGTCAAAATACTTTATACATATTTTCTGACAATTTAGTCATCATATTTTCAAAACTAAGGCCTATCAGTCACAGCCTTGTCATACACAGACAGGCCACAGATCACTAATTATTTCCCCATTGACTTCAATGTTAATTCTCGTCTCTTAGACCGGCTGTAACTTTTTCCCAAATATTCGTTGGGTAGAACGCTTTCTGACACAGATGGAGCAACATGTGGCAAACTCTGGCCCAAAAGCATGTATGAGGTTCTTCATGAAAAACTTGAGATACACAAGCTGGAAGTAGAGACAGCAAACCAGGCAATTGTCGGCCCCCCTTTTCAACGTAACCAACCTCACAACTCTTGTATCCTTCCGCCTCAAAATCATCAATATTCACCAAAACCTGGCAGAAAATGTATTTTCAAACCCTTTTCTTCCATTCTACACCAAAAAGTAAACAAAAATCACCATGCAAAAGGGGGAAAAAGGGAAAGGGAGAGAAAGACTAAAAATAACTTGGCCCTACAATTTGTGGGTACCGCGTAGAAATATTTAGTGATCTGTGTCCAATTGTCTTCATTTCAGTTTCACACATGTTATCTTAGCTTTCACGCAGTTATCTTTCCTGTTTCACAGACCTATCTGGCCACAGATCACTAATTATTTCCCCATTGACTTCAATGTTAATTCTCGTCTCTTAGATCGGCTGTAACTTTTTCCCAAATATTCGTTGGGTAGAACGCTTTCTGCCACAGATGGAGCAACATGTGGCAAACTCTGGCCCAAAAGCATGTATGAGGTTCACCATGAAAAACTTGAGATACACAAGCTGGAAGTAGAGACAGCTAACCAGGCAATTTTCGGCCCCCCCTTTCAACGTAAGCAACCTCACAACTCTTGTATCCTTCCGCCTCAAAATCATGAATATTCACCAAAACCTGGCAGAAAATGTATTTCCAAACCCTTTTCTTCGATTCTACACCAAAAAGTAAACAAAAATCACCATGCAAAAGGGGGAAAAAGGGAAAGGGAGAGAAAGACTAAAAATAACTTGGCCCTACAATTTGTGGGTACCGGCGTAGAAATATTTAGTGATCTGTGTCCTATATAGGGGTGAAACTCCAGGTATCACCAAAATGCCCTTTTTATATGCTTCCCATATGTTCTGGCAACGCACCGGTGAAAGAAAATCAAAATCAAAGAATAACTGCAAAAATGATGGCCCTTTAAGTAAGCTGCTTTATGTACAGCAGTGCATCTCAGGTCCCTGGGCCTTTTGTGCTAAAATTTAAAAATCTTTCTTATTAAAGGCAGTATTTGAGTTTTGTGAAAAAATACGACAAGTTACAAACAAATTACACAGAAAACACTCATAATCTGGATTTTTTTTCAAAAATATATTTTTTTACTGTCATGTCATGAAAAATGTACAGAATTTACATGTAGCATCTTTCAAAAAACCAATAATTTTCCACTTTTTTAGATAGCCAGACTGGCAAGTAATATATTTTTGGAAACCCTGGACAATATGCAAACAGAAAAATCACAAAACTGTTGCAATGATTGAAATTATAAAGGTCTGTACTGAAACATGTAACCCCACCCCCTAAAAATGTCAATGACTGAATCAATCTTATCTTTGGTTGCAAAGCTAACATCACCAAAAGAATCTGTCTAACAGATATGATTTACCATCCCTGGCTAATATATGAACATAAAAACTAAAATAGGTGCAATAAATGTGAATTATGGTTAAAATAGGCCTTGCTGAAAGAAGAAAATGCCATAATTGGCCTATGTCCACCCCTCTCTAACAAAAGGGTCACAGAATACACAATTTTTACAAATTTGGAAATAGTTCAATGTTATCAATATCTCAAAGCTCAGAGGCACCATACAAATCTTTATTGCAATTCTGGTGCTGAATCAAGATGTCTGGACCTTTACATCAATTGCCTGAAAAAATGAAGTCAAAATGGTAGTTATAACAGAGTTGACATCATAAAAGAGGCCTGAAAAGGATCAGAATTAACATTTTACTGTTCTATAAGTAACATAAATGCAACAAACACCACAAATCGTAGATTTCGATAAGAAAATATTGACCATTAAGCTGACATTTACACATCTACACCAGTTTTGTATCAGGGTATGGTCTTATTGGCCTGACATGTCTCAGGGTTCTAAGTTTGCCTTAAACAAAAAAGATTAGAAATCCTTGAAATGTACAAAATAACCATTTATTGGTGTAAAATAACATTCCTAACTGTAATTCAACAACAAATTCCAATTATTATCATTTAATTGTCAACACAGGTGCAATTAAAACTCTCAAAACACATTAATAAAAAGGGTGGGGTGGGGCATTTATAGCCTCTGTAAACAGAATGGTGGGGTGAAAAATGTCTATAAAGACTGGGATATTGCTTCCTTCACAAAGGAAATGCAAGAATTTAATGTTTCAAAGAAGAAAAAAATGCTTTTTTTGGCTAAATTGGTGGCCAAATTGAGCCAACCCCTGTTTTGAACATTTTGTATAAACCCATCTGCTGTATATTATTAACTCAGTGTTGCCAATTTTCAATTTTCTGTAGGAAAACTGCAGCTATTTCTAAACCTGACAAACTTATAGATCCCATCTAACTTACAATAGCAATGAAAATAAGGGGCATTTTTAGAAATTTTGACTAATTTGAGTAGGCATGAAGGCATTAATTTCTACATCGAAATGGGCGAATTTGCAGATTTTTTGGGAATATTCCTGATTTTTAGACAAAATTAGGTGAAATTACAATGTTGTTCACTTTATCTATGCTTTCTGAGGCTGAATACACCAAAATTGGACATGGAAATATTTTTCTTACTGTTAGAAATTAAATAAAAACTGAAAATTGAGAAATTTGCATTGAAATCACAATTTTTCTCCAAACTTTGATTATTTTTTTTTAAATTTAATTTTTTTTTTAGTTTTTCTGTAGTCAAAATACTTTATACATATTTTTTGACAATTTAGTCATCATATTTTCAAAACTAAGGCCTATCACTATAATCAGTCACAGCCTTGTATTTCTATGACTTTAACACAGAGTTATCTTTTCTATTACACAGAGTTATCGTTCCTTTCACACAGTTATCTTTTCTTTCACACAGTTATCTTTTCTTTCACACAGTTTTCTTTCCTTTGACAAAGCTATCTTTCCTTTCACACAGTCACAAGATGTAACCATGGTAAGGGTAACTGGTTATTGCCAAGAATTGTAGGTATGGGTAAGGCTTAAGACAAGGTCTTGGATTAGGACTAGGGTTAGCGCTAGCCCATTTTAAATCTGCAGGTGTGCATGTGAAATAGATTTAACTGGTGGCTTCGAGAGTTGATTATGGTCTTGTCATGTTGATAAAATATGTCTCATAATTTGTTAAACATATAAGTCCCAATTAAATAGAGACCTGCAATAGGCAGATTTAGCTCTGACATAATGCCTGTTTAAAGGTAAATTTGAAAATGTTATCATTTAAATTTGTTTTGATATACATGTATATGAAGCGATCAATCCTCTTTATTCCCATTATTCTACAAGGGGAATGATTTCTTTGTTTATTTGCTCAATTGTATTCTCAATTTCTAATGGATCTTAAAATGTAAGGATGTAAATTAGTCGAAGAGAAAAGGTGGCCTACCTGATTGTTTGAATGCGTTTGACATAATTGTGGCTCAAATTTAAAGATTAACACATCAAAGTTATTTTTATGTTAAACGTTTCAACATAGGTTTTCTCATCTTTGCTTGATGCCAAATATCAGTTTAAGAAATAGCCAAAGCAAATTCACTAAGAGTAGAAGGATATCTATCATTTTGATTAATTATTTGTATTTTATCTTTTCACAGTATCTGTGTCAGACGTCAAACAAGCTAGTCCATTGTCTCGTCTGGGTGTTAAAGATATATCATCACCATTAAGAATGTTGACATTGACCTCATCACCGACAACACCTCTGGCAGAATTCATGCAGTCTCCACAACTAGCCCAGAAAGTAGGTTATATTCTATCTTACTTGTATAGAGATCATGAAATAACTAAAAGTGGATAAATTTAACAAAACATTCCATATATTCATATTATCAGTGCACAAAATGGGACATGCTTTATATGTGATTAGTGACAGCAAAAGGAAATGGGGTTTACAAGTCATCATTTTACAATTTGAACAAAAATGTTGAAATTTGGTTTCAAGTCCATTTTTAATCACACCAAAGACAAATAAAGCAAAATTTATAAAAAAATAGAAATCAAATAAGATAATTTCCAGGCTTTTGCTTAACACTTACAGGTGAAACTGGCTTGCTTATATAACTTGCACAGTATGCAGAATGTTGGGAAAGTTTCACTTGGTCATAAATTTGTGAATATACTGTAAATATCTGCACTGTATTTATTAATTTACTTCCATTTTATACTTCTTATAATCTATCTTATTCTATTTTGTATTATTGTTGTCATCTGTTTTAGTTTACCTTAGTTTTATTATTTATGTTAATTCCTTTTCCATCTAGATCCTGCTTAGAGAGAGAGAACAAAAGGATAAAGTGGAGGTGATTTATTCATCCTTCAATCATTTTATTCATCCACTAATTATTCTCTCATTCACTTATTGATTTGTTCATTTCACAGACTTGACACTAACAGAAAAAATAAACAAATACTTTTCTCGTTTCAATATCAGATTCACAGGTTTGGCAAATTGAAATTTTAGGAGTTCCCGTCGAAAATTCGAAATCTTATTTTTTTCACGAGCCGGCTGCAAATTTTATTGCATTATCTCTATACATGTATGTAATAGGACTGTGAGGTTGAATAACTTTAAAGCTCTTAAAGGATAAACCTTATTGATTTCAGTCCAAATAAAGTAGTGCTGATATGGCACAATATTTTTATGATTAGATTTTATGTTTAGAAATATTAAGTTCCATTTTTGGCCTGGGCCCCGTTCCTCAAAACAATTGTAACCATACAATAGTTGTAAGTCACTACAATCCAATTGTAACTTTTATTTACAATCACTACATTGTTCCTCAAAGCAATTGTAAGTTACAATAGTTGTAAGTTACAATCAATTCTGTAAGTTACTATGACCGTCTGTAACCTATACTTACAATCGATTGTAGTGGAATGCAAAATGGCGTTATTTGTTGCAATACAACAACAAAAGGGAAAGATTCGTCCACATTAACGGTACTCATTTGATACTCACTTTTCGGCAATCCCCTGCCACAACTTGCCCTTCAGTTTGGCAGTTAGTGTGGCGGAGAATGGCCCAAACAATGCAGTTTGATGAATGCCAACTTCCTCCACGAGAATAGCGATGTCACTCGCTTGGAAGTTGGCCTTCCGCACTTTCTTTGTGTCGTCTTCTGACATTGTTGTTGTCTTCTGCCAGAGAGGGGAGGTAACTCTCACATACCGGATGTAGTGTCAAATCGATTTTACTCACTTTCGCACAGAAGATCATGATTCTAAGTTTACAATAGCTTTGAGGAACGCAATTAAACTGTTACTTACGATAGTTGTAAAGTTGATTGTAGCTGTTACAACTATGGTAGGATACAATCGTTTTGAGGAACGACACCCCGAACTGTCAACCTGAAATGCAGACAGATAAACATTTTACAAAGCAAGTCAAAATTAATTTCCCAATTTTACAGAAACAAGACCTTAAATTTTATTAAACCTCTTACAACTCAGAGGTATAATCTTTTTAAACTTTGTTCACCATGAGTCCTATTCATAACCTCTTTTTGTTCATTAGCAAACTTTGTGATCTCTATTTCTATTTGACTTTTCTTAGAATTGATCTGTATTTCTATTTGACTTTTCTTAGAATATAAGTTGTTCCATTGTTTGTAAAACTTGTGAATCTGTATATTTAGTTAGTGTCAATGTATATCTATATTATTCATCACATCATGGCTGCAAAACTAACGTCACCCATTGCTGTTACTTGCTTCACTTATATTATAGTAACTAAAACACATTTTTAACACAAATTTCATGATGACATTGGGCAGGGTATATGGTAAAAAAAAAAATTGATTAGCAGTCATAGGATGTTTTAAAAAAAAAGTGCTAATCAATCTGAAAATTGATTAGCAGTTCCTCTTAATTGAATAGCAAAAAAGTAAATTTTCATGATATCGTATTGAACGATCTCTAGAGGCCATTAAATTTCTACCGGTATACAAGTAATATTGATGACATGGGTGTAATAACGGGGGACATTATTAACTCCCTTTAATAATAGTGTTATGTTTATATGCAGCATATTGTTCTCAATACAAACAAATAGATGCACCTCGCTATTTTTCATATTCAATTCCCATACAATATTCAAATTTAAATCAATATTATTTCTACAAAAAAAAAGTGTTTTTGTTATACGAATACGATAGAATCTAAGCGTACCGATGCTTCGGCTATCTAGTACCTGGTTCAATTTCATGCCGGCAAAATATTCCTCCAAAATTACATGTCTTTCTTTACACGACAGAAAATGAAAACAAAATATCTCTGATAAGAAAATTTTGATGTCGAAGCATTGTTTGACTTTGTTATAAAACGGTAGATTTTATTTTAAAATTACATAGAAGCTTCGACACCGAACACAAATTGGCCACCTATTCGGCTAGCCAGCTATTCGACCGATCCAGCTGGCAACCTGTTCGTTGGCAACCTATTCAGAATTAAGACAACAGTCGCCCAAACTCATCTATTTTTACCAACCAATAAAATCCAACGTTACGTCTATCAAATGAACGTAGAATAATATATTATTTTTTATCCATTCCTTTAGCTCAGAATAGAGGTGTAATTTCGCATTATCGTACAAAATTCTAGACATTCAACTAAATATATTCCGAAAGGTAATTAAATAGGCTTTCCAGATATTATTAGTAAAAGTTGGCACAATCATATTAAAGGGGTGCGCTCTCATCCTAAACGTCGACAATTTTTCAATATTTTAAACTCAAAGAACGGTAATATTCCGAGTCAAAATTCGCACCATCGTAAAAATTCTTAGCAACCAGCTATATATATTCTGAAAGGTAATTGATTACGCTTTCCAAATATTATTAGTAAAAGTTGGCACAATCATATTAAAGGGGCGCGCTCTCAACCTGAATATAGTCAATTTTTTAATATTCTATATGTAAAGATAGACCGGTATGTTATTCGAAGTCCAAATTCGGACCATCGTACAAAATTCTGAGCAACCAGCTATATATATTCTGAAAGGTAATTGAATAAGCTTTCCAAATATTATTAGTAAAAGTTGGCACAATCATATTAAAGGGGCGCGCTCTCAACGTGAACATAGCCAATGTTTCAACATTTAAAGTGAAAGAACGGTAATATTCCGAGTCAAAATGCGGACCATCGTACAAAATTCTGAGCATCCATCTATATATATTCTGAAAGGTAATTGGATAAGCTTTCCAAATATTATTAGTAAAAGTTGGCACAATCATATTAAAGGGGCGCCCTCTCAACCTACAAATAGCCAATTTTTTAATATTTTAAAGTGAAAGAACGGCAATATTCCGAGTCGAATACGGACTATCGTACAAAATTCTAAGCATCCAGCTATATATATTCTGAAAGGTAATTGCATAAGCTTTCCAAATATTATTAGTAAAAGTTGGCACAATCATATTAAAGGGGCGCGCTCTCAACCTATAAATAGTCATTTTTTCAATATTTTAAACTGAAATAATGGTAATATTCTCAGTCAAAATTCGGACCATCGTACAAAATTCTGAGCAACCAGCTATATATATTCTGAAAGGTAATTGAATAAGCTTTCCAAATATTATTAGTAAAAGTTGGCACAATCATATTAAAGGGGCGCGCTCTCAACCTACAAATAGCCATTTTTTCAATATTTTAAACTGAAAGAATGGTAATATTCTGAGTCAAAATTCGGACCATCGTACAAAATTCTGAGCATCCAGCTATATATATTCTGAAAGGTAATTGCATAAGCTTTCTAAATATTATTAGTAAAAGTTGGCACAATCATATTAAAGGGGCGCGCTCTCAACCTAAAAATAGCCAATTTTTCAATATTTTAAACTGAAAGAATGGTAATATTCCCAGTCGAAATTCGGACCATCGTACAAAATTCTGAGCAACCAGCTATATATATTCTGAAAGGTACTTGAATAAGCTTTCCAAATATTATTAGTAAAAGTTGGCACAATCATATTAAAGGGGCGCCCTCTCAACCTACAAATAGCCAATTTTTTAATATTTTAAAGTGAAAGAACGGCAATATTCCCAGTCGAATTCGGACTATCGTACAAAATTCCGAGCATCCAGCTATATATATTCTGAAAGGTAATTGCATAAGCTTTCCAAATATTATTAGTAAAAGTTGGCACAATCATATTAAAGGGGCGCGCTATCAACCTGAACATAGCCAATTTTTTAATATTTTAAAGTGAAAGAACGGCAATATTCCGAGTCCAAATTCGGACTATCGTACAAAATTCTCAGCATCCAGCTATATATATTCTGAATGGTAATTGGATAAGCTTTCCAAATATTATTAGTAAAAGTTGGCACAATCATATTAAAGGGGCGCCCTCTCAACCTGAACATAGCCAATTTTTCAATATTCTGAATGTAAAGACAGACCAGTATTTTTTTCGAAGTCCAAATTCGAACTATCGTACAAAATTCTAAGCATCCAGCTATATATATATTCTGAAAGGTAATTGCATAAGCTTTCCAAATATTATTAGTAAAAGTTGGCACAATCATATTAAAGAGGCGCGCTCTCAACCTGAACATAGCCAATGTTTCAACATTTAAAATGAAAGAACGGTAATATTCCGAGTCGAAATTCGGACCATCGTACAAAATTCTGAGCATCCATCTATATATATTCTGAAAGGTAATTGGATAAGCTTTCCAAATATTATTAGTAAAAGTTGGCACAATCATATTAAAGGGGCGCCCTCTCAACCTACAAATAGCCAATGTTTTAATATTTTAAAGTGAAAGAACGGCAATATTCCGAGTCGAATTCGGACTATCGTACAAAATTCTAAGCATCCAGCTATATATATTCTGAAAGGTATTTGCATAAACTTTCCAAATATTATTAGTAAAAGTTGGCACAATCATATTAAAGGGGCGTGCTCTCAACCTACAAATCGCCATTTTTTCAATATTTTAAACTGAAAGAATGGTAATATTCCGAGTCGAAATTCGGACCATCGTACAAAATTCTGAGCAACCAGCTATATATATTCTGAAAGGTAATTGAATAAGCTTTCCAAATATTATTAGTAAAAGTTGGCACAATCATATTAAAGGGGCGCGCTCTCAACGTGAACATAGCCAATGTTTCAACATTTAAAGTGAAAGAACGGTAATATTCCGAGTCGAAATGCGGACCATCGTACAAAATTCTGAGCATCCATCTATATATATTCTGAAAGGTAATTGGATAAGCTTTCCAAATATTATTAGTAAAAGTTGGCACAATCATATTAAAGGGGCGCCCTCTCAACCTACAAATAGCCAATTTTTTAATATTTTAAAGTGAAAGAACGGCAATATTCCGAGTCGAATTCGGACTATCGTACAAAATTCTAAGCATCCAGCTATATATATTCTGAAAGGTAATTGCATAAGCTTTCCAAATATTATTAGTAAAAGTTGGCACAATCATATTAAAGGGGCGCGCTATCAACCTGAACATAGCCAATTTTTTAATATTTTAAAGTGAAAGAACGGCAATATTCCGAGTCCAAATTCGGACTATCGTACAAAATTCTCAGCATCCAGCTATATATATTCTGAAAGGTAATTGGATAAGCTTTCCAAATATTATTAGTAAAAGTTGGCACAATCATATTAAATGGGCGCCCTCTCAACCTGAACATAGCCAATTTTTCAATATTCTGAATGTAAAGACAGACCAGTATTTTTTTCGAAGTCCAAATTTGAACTATCGTACAAAATTCTAAGCATCCAGCTATATATATTCTGAAAGGTAATTGCATAAGCTTTCCAAATATTATTAGTAAAAGTTGGCACAATCATATTAAAGGGGCGCGCTCTCAACCTGAACATAGCCAATGTTTCAACATTTAAAATGAAAGAACGGTAATATTCCGAGTCGAAATTCGGACCATCGTACAAAATTCTGAGCATCCATCTATATATATTCTGAAAGGTAATTGGATAAGCTTTCCAAATATTATTAGTAAAAGTTGGCTCAATCATCTACAAATAGCCAATTTTTTAATATTTTAAAGTGAAAGAACGGCAATATTCCGAGTCGAATTCGGACTATCGTACAAAATTCTAAGCATCCAGCTATATATATTCTGAAAGGTAATTGCATAAGCTTTCCAAATATTATTAGTAAAAGTTGGCACAATCATATTAAAGGGGCGCGCTATCAACCTGAACATAGCCAATTTTTTAATATTTTAAAGTGAAAGAACGGCAATATGATTGTGCCAACTTTTACTAATAATATTTGGAAAGCTTATCCAATTACCTTTCAGAATATATATAGCTGGATGCTGAGAATTTTGTACAATGGTCCGAATTTGGACTTCGAATAAAATACCGGTCTATATTTACATATATAATATTGAAAAATTGGCTATGTTCAGGTTGAGAGCGCGCCCCTTTAATATGATTGTGCCAACTTTTACTAATAATATTTGGAAAGCTTATTCAAGTACCTTTCAGAATATATATAGCTGGTTGCTCAGAATTTTGTACGATGGTCCGAATTTCGACTCGGAATATTACCATTCTTTCAGTTTAAAATATTGAAAAATTGGCTATTTGTAGGTTGAGAGCGCACCCCTTTAATATGATTGTGCCAACTGTTACTAATAATATTTGGAAAGCTTATCCAATTACCTTTCAGAATATATATAGCTGGATGCTCAGAATTTTGTACGATGGTCCGCATTTCTACTCGGAATATTACCGTTCTTTCACTTTAAATGTTGAAACATTGGCTATTTGTAGGTTGAGAGCGCGCCCCTTTAATATGATTGTGCCAACTTTTACTAATAATATTTGGAAAGCTTATTCAATTACCTTTTAGAATATATATAGCTGGTTGCTGAAAATTTTGTACGATGGTCCGAATTTTGACTCGGAATATTACCATTCTTTCAGTTTAAAATATTGAAAAAATGGCTATTTGTAGGTTGAGAGCGCGCCCCTTTAATATGATTGTGCCAACTTTTACTAATAATATTTGGAAAGCTTATGCAATTACCTTTCAGAATATATATAGCTGGATGCTTAGAATTTTGTACGATAGTTCGAATTTGGACTTCGAAAAAAATACCGGTCTGTCTTTACATTCAGAATATTGAAAAATTGGCTATGTTCAGGTTGAGAGCGCGCCCCTTTAATATGATTGTGCCAACTTTTACTAATAATATTTGGAACGCTTATCCAATTACCTTTCAGAATATATATAGCTGGATGCTCAGAATTTTGTACGATGGTCCGAATTTCGACTCGGAATATTACCGTTCTTTCATTTTAAATGTTGAAACATTGGCTATGTTCAGGTTGAGAGCGCGCCCCTTTAATATGATTGTGCCAACTTTTACTAATAATATTTGGAAAGCTTATGCAATTACCTTTCAGAATATATATAGCTGGATGCTTAGAATTTTGTACGATAGTTCGAATTTGAACTTCGAAAAAAATACTGGTCTGTCTTTACATTCAGAATATTGAAAAATTGGCTATGTTCATGTTCAGGTTGAGAGGGCGCCCCTTTAATATGATTGTGCCAACTTTTACTAATAATATTTGGAAAGCTTATCCAATTACCTTTCAGAATATATATAGCTGGATGCTGAGAATTTTGTACGATGGTCCGAATTTGGACTTCGAATAAAATACCGGTCTATCTTTACATATATAATATTGAAAAATTGGCTATGTTCAGGTTGATAGCGCGCCCCTTTAATATGATTGTGCCAACTTTTACTAATAATATTTGGAAAGCTTATCAAATTACCTTTCAGAATGTATATAGCTGAATGCTCAGAATTTTGTACGATAGTCCGAATTTCGACTCGGAATATTGCTGTTCTTTCACTTTAAAATATTAAAAAATTGGCTATGTTCACGTTGAGAGCGCGCCCCTTTAATATGATTGTGCCAACTTTTACTAATAATATTTGAAAAGCTTATCCAATTACCTTTCAGAATATATATAGATGGATGCTCAGAATTTTGTACGATGGTCCGCATTTCGACTCGGAATATTACCTTTCTTTCATTTTAAATGTTGAAATATTGGCTATGATCACGTTGAGAGCGCGCCCCTTTAATATGATTGTGCCAACTTTTACTAATAATATTTGGAAAGCTTATGCAATTACCTTTCAGAATATATATAGCTGGATGCTTAAAATTTTGTACGATAGTTCGAATTTGAACTTCGAAAAAAATACTGGTCTGTCTTTACATTCAGAATATTGAAAAATTGGCTATGTTCAGGTTGAGAGGGCGCCCCTTTAATATGATTGTTCCAACTTTTACTAATAATATTTGGAAAGCTTATCCAATTACCTTTCAGAATATATATAGCTGGATGCTGAGAATTTTGTACGATAGTCCGAATTTGGACTCGGAATATTGCCGTTCTTTCACTTTAAAATATTAAAAAATTGGCTATGTTCAGGTTGATAGCGCGCCCCTTTAATATGATTGTGCCAACTTTTAGTAATAATATTTGGAAAGCTTATGCAATTACCTTTCAGAATATATATAGCTGGATGCTTAGAATTTTGTACGATTGTCCGAATTCGACTCGGAATATTGCCGTTCTTTCACTTTAAAATATTAAAAAATTGGCTATTTGTAGGTTGAGAGGGCGCCCCTTTAATATGATTGTGCCAACTTTTACTAATAATATTTGGAAAGCTTATGCAATTACCTTTCAGAATATATATAGCTGGATGCTTAGAATTTTGTACGATAGTTCGAATTTGGACTTCGAAAAAAATACCGGTCTGTCTTTACATTCAGAATATTGAAAAATTGGCTATGTTCAGGTTGAGAGGGCGCCCCTTTAATATGATTGTGCCAACTTTTACTAATAATATTTGGAAAGCTTATCCAATTACCTTTCAGAATATATATAGCTGGATGCTGAGAATTTTGTACGATAGTCCGAATTTGGACTCGGAATATTGCCGTTCTTTCACTTGAAAATATTAAAAAATTGGCTATGTTCAGGTTGATAGCGCGCCCCTTTAATATGATTGTGCCAACTTTTAGTAATAATATTTGGAAAGCTTATGCAATTACCTTTCAGAATATATATAGCTGGATGCTAAGAATTTTGTACGATTGTCCGAATTCGACTCGGAATATTGCCGTTCTTTCACTTTAAAATATTAAAAAATTGGCTATTTGTAGGTTGAGAGGGCGCCCCTTTAATATGATTGTGCCAACTTTTACTAATAATATTTGGAAAGCTTATCCAATTACCTTTCAGAATATATATAGATGGATGCTCAGAATTTTGTACGATGGTCCGCATTTCGACTCGGAATATTACCGTTCTTTCACTTTAAATGTTGAAACATTGGCTATGTTCACGTTGAGAGCGCGCCCCTTTAATATGATTGTGCCAACTTTTACTAATAATATTTGGAAAGCTTATGCAATTACCTTTCAGAATATATATAGCTGGTTGCTCAGAATTTTGTACGATGGTCCGAATTTCGACTCGGAATATTACCATTCTTTCAGTTTAAAATATTGAAAAAAAAGGGCGATTTGTAGGTTGAGAGCGCGCCCCTTTAATATGATTGTGCCAACTTTTACTAATAATATTTGGAAAGTTTATGCAAATACCTTTCAGAATATATATAGCTGGATGCTTAGAATTTTGTACGATAGTCCGAATTCGACTCGGAATATTGCCGTTCTTTCACTTTAAAATATTAAAAAATTGGCTATTTGTAGGTTGAGAGGGCGCCCCTTTAATATGATTGTGCCAACTTTTACTAATAATATTTGGAAAGCTTATCCAATTACCTTTCAGAATATATATAGATGGATGCTCAGAATTTTGTACGATGGTCCGAATTTCGACTCGGAATATTACCGTTCTTTCATTTTAAATGTTGAAACATTGGCTATGTTCAGGTTCAGAGCGCGCCCCTTTAATATGATTGTGCCAACTTTTACTAATAATATTTGGAAAGCTTATGCAATTACCTTTCAGAATATATATAGCTGGATGCTTAGAATTTTGTACGATAGTTCGAATTTGGACTTCGAAAAAAATACTGGTCTGTCTTTACATTCAGAATATTGAAAAATTGGCTATGTTCAGGTTGAGAGGGCGCCCCTTTAATATGATTGTGCCAACTTTTACTAATAATATTTGGAAAGCTTATCCAATTACCTTTCAGAATATATATAGCTGGATGCTGAGAATTTTGTACGATAGTCCGAATTTGGACTCGGAATATTGCCGTTCTTTCACTTTAAAATATTAAAAAATTGGTTATGTTCAGGTTGATAGCGCGCCCCTTTAATATGATTGTGCCAACTTTTACTAATAATATTTGGAAAGCTTATGCAATTACCTTTCAGAATATATATAGCTGGGTGCTTAGAATTTTGTACGATAGTCCGAATTCGACTCGGAATATTGCCGTTCTTTCACTTTAAAATATTAAAAAATTGGCTATTTGTAGGTTGAGAGGGCGCCCCTTTAATATGATTGTGCCAACTTTTACTAATAATATTTGGAAAGCTTATCCAATTACCTTTCAGAATATATATAGATGGATGCTCAGAATTTTGTACGATGGTCCGCATTTCGACTCGGAATATTACCGTTCTTTCACTTTAAATGTTGAAACATTGGCTATGTTCACGTTGAGAGCGCGCCCCTTTAATATGATTGTGCCAACTTTTACTAATAATATTTGGAAAGCTTATGCAATTACCTTTCAGAATATATATAGCTGGTTGCTCAGAATTTTGTACGATGGTCCGAATTTCGACTCGGAATATTACCATTCTTTCAGTTTAAAATATTGAAAAAATGGCGATTTGTAGGTTGAGAGCGCGCCCCTTTAATATGATTGTGCCAACTTTTACTAATAATATTTGGAAAGTTTATGCAAATACCTTTCAGAATATATATAGCTGGATGCTTAGAATTTTGTACGATAGTCCGAATTCGACTCGGAATATTGCCGTTCTTTCACTTTAAAATATTAAAAAATTAGCTATTTGTAGGTTGAGAGGGCGCCCCTTTAATATGATTGTGCCAACTTTTACTAATAATATTTGGAAAGCTTATCCAATTACCTTTCAGAATATATATAGATGGATGCTCAGAATTTTGTACGATGGTCCGAATTTCGACTCGGAATATTACCGTTCTTTCATTTTAAATGTTGAAACATTGGCTATGTTCACGTTGAGAGCGCGCCCCTTTAATATGATTGTGCCAACTTTTACTAATAATATTTGGAAAGCTTATGCAATTACCTTTCAGAATATATATAGCTGGATGCTTAGAATTTTGTACGATAGTTCGAATTTGGACTTCGAAAAAAATACTGGTCTGTCTTTACATTCAGAATATTGAAAAATTGGCTATGTTCAGGTTGAGAGGGCGTCCCTTTAATATGATTGTGCCAACTTTTACTAATAATATTTGGAAAGCTTATCCAATTACCATTCAGAATATATATAGCTGGATGCTGAGAATTTTGTACGATAGTCCGAATTTGGACTCGGAATATTGCCGTTCTTTCACTTTAAAATATTAAAAAATTGGCTATGTTCAGGTTGATAGCGCGCCCTTTTAATATGATTGTGCCAACTTTTACTAATAATATTTGGAAAGCTTATGCAATTACCTTTCAGAATATATATAGCTGGATCCTTAGAATTTTGTACGATAGTCCTAATTCGACTCGGAATATTGCCGTTCTTTCACTTTAAAATATTAAAAAATTGGCTATTTGTAGGTTGAGAGGGCGCCCCTTTAATATGATTGTGCCAACTTTTACTAATAATATTTGGAAAGCTTATCCAATTACCTTTCAGAATATATATAGATGGATGCTCAGAATTTTGTACGATGGTCCGCATTTCGACTCGGAATATCACCGTTCTTTCACTTTAAATGTTGAAACATTGGCTATGTTCAGGTTGAGAGCGCGCCCCTTTAATATGATTGTGCCAACTTTTACTAATAATATTTGGAAAGCTTATTCAATTACCTTTCAGAATATATATAGCTGGTTGCTCAGAATTTTGTACGATGGTCCGAATTTCGACTCGGAATATTACCATTCTTTCAGTTTAAAATATTGAAAAAATGGCGATTTGTAGGTTGAGAGCGCGCCCCTTTAATATGATTGTGCCAACTTTTACTAATAATATTTGGAAAGTTTATGCAAATACCTTTCTGAATATATATAGCTGGATGCTTAGAATTTTGTACGATAGTCCGAATTCGACTCGGAATATTGCCGTTCTTTCACTTTAAAATATTAAAAAATTGGCTATTTGTAGGTTGAGAGGGCGCCCCTTTAATATGATTGTGCCAACTTTTACTAATAATATTTGGAAAGCTTATTCAAGTACCTTTCAGAATATATATAGCTGGTTGCTCAGAATTTTGTACGATGGTCCGATTTTCGACTGGGAATATTACCATTCTTTCAGTTTAAAATATTGAAAAATTGGCTATTTCTAGGTTGAGAGCGCGCCCCTTTAATATGATTGTGCCAACTTTTACTAATAATATTTAGAAAGCTTATGCAATTACCTTTCAGAATATATATAGCTGGTTGCTCAGAATTTTGTACGATGGTCCGAATTTGGACTTCGAATAACATACCGGTCTATCTTTACATATAGAATATTGAAAAATTGGCTATATTCAGGTTGAGAGCGCGCCCCTTTAATATGATTGTGCCAACTTTTACTAATAATATTTGGAAAGCGTAATCAATTACCTTTCAGAATATATATAGCTGGTTGCTAAGAATTTTGTACGATGGTGCGAATTTTGACTCGGAATATTACCGTTCTTTGAGTTTAAAATATTGAAAAATTGTCGACATTTAGGATGAGAGCGCACCCCTTTAATATGATTGTGCCAACTTTTACTAATAATATCTGGAAAGCCTATTTAATTACCTTTCGGAATATATTTAGTTGAATGTCTAGAATTTTGTACGATAATGCGAAATTACACCTCTATTCTGACCTAAAGGAATGGATAAAAAATAATATATTATTGTCCCCCGCCTTTCAAAGAAAGCAGGGGACTATTAAAATGGGTTCGTCTGTCTGTCTGTCTGTCTGTCTGTCTGTCTGTCTGTCTGTCTGTCTGTCTGTCTGTCTGTCTGTCTGTCTGTCTGTCTGTCTGTCCGTCCGTCCGTCCGTCCGTCCGTCCGTCCGTCCGTCCGTCCGTCCGTCCGTCCGTCCGTCCGTCTGTCCGTCCGTCACACTTTTTGGGACACAATAACTCTCTTCCTAATTGAGCTAGAATGTTCAAACTTGGTGTATGTGTTTATTAGGTCAATGCCTTGATGGAGTTCGAAGATGAGCATTTTCCGCTTAGGGTAAGCAGAGATAAGCAATTTGATTGGTTGATGCTTTGGGACACGATAACTCTCTTCCTAATTGGGCTAGAATGTTCAAACTTGGTGTATGTGTTTATTAGGTCAATGCCTTGATGGAGTTCGAAGATGAGCATTTTCCGCTTAGGGTAAGCAGAGATAAGCAATTTGATTGGTTGATGCTTTGGGACACGATAACTTTTAATTGAGCTAGAATGTTCAAACTTGGTGTATGTGTTTATTAGGTCAATGCCTTGATGGAGTTCGAGGATGAGCATTTTCCGCTTAGGGTAAGCAGAGATAAGCAATTTGATTGGTTGATACTTTGGGACATGATAACTCTCTTCCTAATTGAGCTAGAATGTTCAAACTTGGTGTATGTGTTTATTAGGTCAATGCTTTGATGGAGTTCGAAGATGAGCATTTTCCGCTTAGGGTAAGCAGAGATAAGCAATTTGATTGGTTGATGCTTTGGGACACGATAACTTTAGTTCTAATTAAGTGAGATTGATGAAACTTGGTGTATAGTTTCATTACAGTAATACCTTGACTAAGTTTGATAATGAGCATTTTCTGCTCAGGGTAAGTAGAGCGATACGCAATTTGATTGGTCGAGACTTTGGAACACAATAACTCTCCTTCTTATTGAGTTAAAATGTTCAAACTTGGTGTATATGCTTATTAGGTAAATGCCTTGATGGATTTCGAAGATGAGCATTTTCTGCTTAGGGTAAGCAGAGATAAGCAATTTGATTGGTTGATGCTTTAGGATACGATAACTTTAGTTCTAATTAAGTGAGAGTGATGAAACTTGGTGTATAGTTTCATTACAGTAATACCTTGACTAAGTTCGATAATGAGCATTTTCTGCTCAGGGTAAGCAGGGCGATATGCAATTTGATTGGTCGAGACTTTGGAACACAATAACTCTCCTTCTTATTGAGTTAAAATGTTCAAACTTGGTGTATATGCTTATTAGGTCAATGCCTTGATGTAGTTCGAAGATGAGCATTTTCCGCTTAGGGTAAGCAGATATAAGCAATTTGATTGGTTGATGCTTTCGGACACGATAACTTTAGTTCTAATTAAGTGATAGTGATGAAACTTGGTGTATAGTTTCATTACAGTAATACCTTGACTAAGTTCGATAATGAGCATTTTCTGCTCAGGGTAAGCAGAGTGATACGCAATTTGATTGGTCGAGACTTTGGAACACAATAACTCTCCTTCTAATTGAGTTAAAATGTTCAAACTTGGTGTATATGCTTATTAGGTCAATGCCTTGATGCAGTTCGAAGATGAGCATTTTCCGCTTAGGGTAAGCAGAGATAAGCAATTTGATTGGTTGATGCTTTGACACACGATAACTTTAGTTGTAATTAAGTGAGAGTGATGAAACTTGGTGTATAGTTTCATTACAGTAATACCTTGACTAAGATCGATAATGAGCATTTTCTGCTCAGGGTAAGCAGAGCGATAAGCAATTTGATTTGCCGAGACTTTGGAACACAATAACTCTCCTTCGAATTGCATTAAAATGTTCAAAATTGGCGTGTATGCTTATTAGGTCAATGCCTTGATGGAGTTCGAAGATGAGCATTTTTTTCTTAGGGTAGGCAGAGATAAGCAATTTGATTGGTTGATACTTTGGGACAAGATAACTTAGGTTCATCTTGATTGATGAGTTTTATGCCAATACAATGACTGCATTCTCATTCAGTAATGGATTCGACAGTAACAGTGGAAAGAAACAATTGACTCAGACACGAGGGCCCTTTCCCTTGGCCAGAGGGGCCCTTTTGTCAAGCGTGGATGACTTTTGGATGACACTTCGTGTACAGTTTGATTGCTCGATACTTTTGAAAAAAATAAATGTGCGATTAATTAATATGTGTCATCTATTTATTTTGGGATTTCGGCGGGGGACATCAGCCTCACTGTTGGCTTGTTCTACTTTCATTTGATAGACGTAACGTTGGATTTTATTGGTTGGTAAAAATAGATGAGTTTGGGCGACTGTTGTCTTAATTCTGAATAGGTTGCCAACGAACAGGTTGCCAGCTGGATCGGTCGAATAGCTGGCTAGCCGAATAGGTGGCCAATTTGTGTTCGGTAGCTTCGACACCCGTCTGCAGTGCATGCCACTCGGCAAACCTCGGAAGATCTACCGAGTGCAATGCATGCATTGTCGCCATGTTGTTGTTATTTGTCCACGTGACCTTTTTTCCCGCCAAAATGAACCAAGTGCAATTTGTCGAAAATTAGTTTGTCAAACAAATAAAAATTAAAATGGTGTCTAGAGCTAATAATAGTGCACGCATCAGATGGATACAGTTTTCGTACGATTAAAGACAACGGGATATTTTGTTGTTCAGTGAATGGAAAATAATTAAAATATTTGTGTGATGGCAGGATACCAGTTGGGAACACGTGCTCAATTCTTACAAAGGGAATTAAATGGTTACAGATACAAATTATTGTTTTATGAATAATTATCGAGGAGCTTGTATATTTACGGGATTGTTTACCTAATGTGATCGTGAACTGGATGACTGTTACAAGGTTAGCTTACAATTACCGTAGATTGCTGACTAACTTTGGGACCGACATCCAGGGGATTAAAATGTCAGTATGCAGTGAAACGGTAAATCATGTTTGTTAAACATTTTTTCACGCTTGATTTGGGACAAGAAATTTGATTCGAGGGTTCCCTTGAATTTGAAAATTTTCTGCTAATCAAATTAATATTTGATTCGCACTTACGTCGTTTTTGTTTAGCAAACTGCGATGCGATACCGCTTATCATATTCCCTGAATGTATGCTCGATTCTAAATTCAGAATGTCCCGAATTGACAGAATTGCAATCAGTTTTGTCACAGTTATGCCAGTCCCAACCTCGGGGGTGGTGTAAGTAGAAATGCGACGTAATTAAACACAATGAATATGTTTTGGCTGCATGGTTGTTGTAGACCGAAATACCCATTGAGAATTCAATTCCAGAATGCTCACTCAAGTTCTCCGGAATATCCCCATTTTTTATACGCCCACATTTTCATGTGGACGTATTATGTCGTCGCCCCTGTCCGTCCGGACGTCCGTCCGTCCACAATTTGTTTGTGAACTCTCTACAGGTCACAATTCTTATCTGATTTTGACGAAACTTGAAATATAGGTTTATCCCCATAAGATCTCGGTTCCTTTCGATATTGGCATGTATCGGATCGGAACTTCATGGATTATGGCCCCTGATTGTACGAAATATCATGTTTTTAGCTTGTGGACCCTATAGAGGTCACAATTTTGAACCGATTGTGATGAAACTTGACATGCATGTTTATAACCCCAACATCTTGGTTCCTTTCGATATTTGCGGCCATCGGATCGTAACTTCCTGAATTATGGCCCCTGATTGTCCGAAAAATCGCCCTTTTTAGCTTGTGGTCCCTCTGGAGGTCAAAATTATTATCCGATTTAAAAAACCGTTCGATTATATCACCGTTACATGGTAATGAAGGTCGAGTTCAAATTTCGTGAAAATCGGACCAAAATTGACAAACAAAATGGCCGCCGTTTGTACGCGAATATGTTATATCAAGGTTGTAGACCCTATAGAGGTCACAATTTTGAACCGATTTTGATGAAACTTGACATGTATGTTTATAACCCAAAGATCTTGGTTCCTTTCGATATTTGCACCCATCGGATCGTAACTTCCTGAATTATAACCCCTGATTGTTCGAAAAATTGCCCTTTTTAGCTTGTGGTCCCTCTGGAGGTCAAAATTATTATCCAATTTAAAAAAACGTTTGATTATATCACCGTTACATGGTAATGAAGGCTCTGTTTGAATTTCGTGAAAATCAAACCAAAATTGACGGACAAAATGGCCGCCGTTTGTACGCGAATATTGTGAAAATATGTTATATCAAGGTTGTGGACCCTATAGAGGTCACAATTTTGAACCGATTTTGATGAAACTTGACATGCATGTTTATAACCCGAAGATCTTGGTTCCTTTTGATATTTGCGCTCATTGATTCGTAACTTCCTGAATTATGGCCCCTGATTGTACGAAAAATCACCCTTTTTAGCTTGTGGTCCCACTGGAGGTCAAAATTATTCTTCGATTTAAAAAAATGTTTGATTATATCACCGTTACATGGTAATAAAGATTGAGGTAAAATTTTGTGAAAATCGGACCAAAATTGACAGACAAAATGGCCGCCGTTTGTACGCGATTAGTGTGAAAATACGTTATATTAAGGTTGTGGACCCTATACAGGTCACAATTTTGAACCGATTTTGATGAAACTTGACATGCATGTTTATAACCCAAAGATCTTAGTTCCTTTCGATATTTGTGCATATCGGATTGTAACTTCCTGAATTATGGCCCCTGATTGTACGAAAAATGGCCTTTTTTTTAGCTTTTGGCCCCTCTGGGGACAGAATTATTATCCCATTTACCCACTTAGCAACATGATCCCCAGTCGAATTTGAAGCCTACTGAAATGAACCTTTATAACCCAAAGATCTTAATTCCTTTCGATATTTGCACATAGGAAAAATCACTTTCGGTATTGTTTGTTCTCTATCCATCTCTCGAAAATGTGGGCGTATCCTGCCTGGCAGTGCCAGCCTATCTTTAAATTTTAGAGCAGTTAAATAGTTCATAATTTTAAATTTTAAGAGATTTATATTACTGACTGTGTTTTGTTAATATAGTGATCATATGAATATTGCACTCTTTAGTAAACGATTGCCAAAATTTATTCTCCAGTTTAAAATTTGACTGCGTCAAAAGTTGACTTATTCAATAAATGTGAGCTTCTTATGCTGTTTTTTTTTTTTTTAAACTGACTCAATTCATGGTTATCCTTTGGCATGGATTTTATAAGAAAAATATTTTTTTTTAGGCCATAATGAGACAAAAAGAACAAGAAATAAAGAAATTAGTATTAGTTATTGGTACCGAACGCCATCTTAGACAAGAATTAGAACTTGATCTTCAGGAGAAATCTGTTGTCATTGACGATAATGGTATGTTGTATTTTGCATTAAAAATATTATTTTCCAGTATGGATGAAGACTACTTCCACTACATCTCGAATATCATGTAGCTGTGGTGTTTTAGTGGGAGTTTATGTATTTAATATTTAATTTCAAATCATTGTTAGCTAATTGTTCTAATTCATGGAGAATCAACTAAAAATATTGGGTTCCTTGTGTTGCATTGTTTAAAATGGTCTGTTTGGATAGATGATTTAATGTTATGTTCTCACTGTTGGATATTGTGTATAATTTAAAGATTTGACCAGATGTATATTGTCTATTCGACTTAATGTTTTTTTGCTTTTTTATTCCAGAATGTAAAATTCGTGATTTAACTAAACAGTTGCAATATTTACGTAAGATGAAGGATGAGAGAGACGAGTTAATGACACTTCGTGCTGAAAATGAACAATATGAAAACGAAATAACCAGGTTAGTGACAAGACGTAGTTGATATGATTGAACTCATACCACAGGGAAATGAAATGGGTTTTAACGTCCAACTGTTCAGCGACAGTACGGCCTACTAGTATATCAAATTCCAGCTGCCCAGAGAGCTCAATGTGCCCATGGGACCTCAGGTTTTTTTCCATCGGAAAGACTATAGATGGTCACTTGCAAGGCTCTAAGTCTTGCACTTCTGAGAAGGAGGAACCACAACGGAAAATCCTGATGAACCTTCTCGGCCAACGCCATGATTGAACACAGGGCTTCCCAGTTAGCAAGCCAGCATGTTATTCACTGAGTCACTGTGTCTTCACAAACCAGAAAGCATGAGGCTAAATTTTGACTTAGATAGTATGGCAGACTGACTAATATGGAAGTTAAACACTCAAGTCCAGCCCTGTGTTGATCTAGAAAATTGCTCTAGTTTTTCCAACATGTGGGATGAATAACCGGGCGGTGAACAGTGTCTTGTCATTCGGATGGGTGTTAGCAAACCAGCTCCTGTGTACAAAGTTGTTTTCATATTAAATCTTGGCGTTCAGTTCCTTAAAATTCCTGTTTAATTTACCTTGTTTATTTTCTAGAATTAAGAGTAAGTTAGAAGAAATGATGATGATAAAGAAACAATCAGAAGTTATAGAAATTGAAAATAAAGAATTAGTTGCAGAATTAGAAAAATACAGACAAGAGGTAAATACAAATTACATTAGTTTAGTCTTCCTTTTTCAGGTGCCTGATTGGCCGAGAATGTTCATTTGGATTTTCCGGAGGGGTTCCCTGTTGTCAGTGGTTCAGGACAGAGTGCCTGACACGGAACAACATATATTTGGTCAAGTGTACATTGACGTGCACGTAAAAGATCCCTTGGCAGGTAGAATTTGATATAAGAGTTGTCTGGGCAAATTTCCTTGAAAGCAAACTGTATGGCATATGCTCATTTTCATTAGCCCAGTCGGAGCAGGATGTTCAACCTCATTTCATTTCACTTTAATTCACTTATCATGCTATAATTTTTAGGGGATGTCAGTTTGGGAGGCCAAATGCACTTAAGATCAGAAAGTCTGTCATCGACTTGTGGTTTCCATCACAATCTTGTACATGACGGGTAGTAGACTCTTTTCTCTGGTTGCTATCCACTGTTGTATGCAAACTGATAACCAAAAAATATATATACCATATTTAGTCCAAGTTACCTAGTTTGTGTGGATGTTAAACCCCATTTATTTTATTTTTTTACTTCAACAATAAAGCATTATTTTAACATATATTTTCTTTGCAGATGAAAATGGTGGATTCATTAAAAACTGGTTTTGAAGGATATCGAACACAATGTCACAAATTACAAGTTTCTTCAGCAGCCATTGAAAGTCAGTTAAATCAGAAAGAGGCTGAATATTCGAAACTACATGATGAAAAAGAGGCTGTGCTGCAGGCTCTTCAACAGCTGAAGGAGATGAACTCAAAAACTAAACATGACCTTGAAGACTTTAATGGAGAAGGTAAGTTAGCCAATCAAATTCTTTAATATTAGAACTGATCTAAACTTTACTTAGAGCCGTTGATGGATATCATCAGTACTTTTACAAATAAAACCTGTGTTTCTGTTTTATTGAAAGTGTATTTTAGACCTTCGGACATACAAATAAATATAATGAAATGTCTACTTTCTGTATAAACCAGTCATTGTTTTTTGAGGCTCGCGCTCGAGCGCCTGCCGCGCACCTGAATGTCGGCCGAGGGGAGGTTTTTCTCCCTCGCCTTAAAATTGAAAATCGCTCTCCATATTTGTAAATCATGGACATGTATTCGATCTCCGCCATGCTGTCATTGTGAAATTAAATTATTTGGTCTATTCGATTAGTATGTGATCGCACATGGTAATAAAATTCCGATGAATATGTTGCTAAAAATAGATGGCGCCAATGCGCCATTGGTTAATTTAACTGAAATGAAAAGTAGAACGCTCGCGAGACGTGAGAAATTACGAGAGATGGCACTTAAAAATTTCCAATGCGAGTAATTTCGGAAGAAATAGATTATATTTTGATGGAATTTTCAAGCGTTTATGATTATATTTTGAATGGGGGGTTATGTTTTTTAAAAATATTTATACAAGCTAAATATATTTAGAAATTTCGACAAGTATTTCTATTGAAATTACCGTAAGTAGTTATATAAACGATAGCAGAAGTTTTACTTGACCGTACGACTACGAAAGAATGCTATTATTTAGCAGACGATGTATATTATCAATTATGTAACCAGGAATGACCCCTTGCACCAAGTTATTGATCTTCAGAGCCATTTTCCATATAGCCTACAGAAAACTAATCACTCTTCTTAATATCAGATCACTCTCCTTAACGTCTAAATCACTCTTCTTGTCGAAACTGGGAGAGCTTTTTTAGGAGAGCGATTTTTTCAATTTCTTCATTAAGGTGAGCTTTTTTCGGCTCTCCTCTAAAATACAAAAAACAACGACTGTATAAACTGGACTTAAGAAGATAAGCATGCACCATCCAATCTGCTGTTTCTTTTTCCAACTTTAACGTACTGCCCATGGTATACAGCAAGGACTTCAAAGTTTTAGGGACTAGATGCCTTCGCTTCTGCTCACATAGTGGAAACATTGAGGATCTTTCGGGATCAAACTCCAAACCTCTTGTTTAGCAAGCCAGTGGTATACTCACTGAGCCACTGTTTCTCCATCCAGACAAATCGTGGGTCATAAGATATATACTAATCTCAAATTGACAAAATATTTACAGCATGGTTGATGTGATGCTAAACCTCACATATCTAAATGAAGTAAGAATGAATCATCTATTTTATTTTTAGGTTTGTGTAACGGTGAATCGATGGCTATTATAACTGACATGAAATTATCTGAAGTAGAAAATGAACTTGATAAAATTCAACAAACATGGGTTGAACCAAACGTGCATCAACAGTTACAGATTGAACATAATCATATTCTACAACAGCATGACCATTTACAGGTGGGTAAAAAACAGTTATTTATACTATACAGACGGTAACTTATGATTATTTGCCCTATACAGAAAGTAACTTAAAGTTAATTGTTCTATACAGAGGGTAACCTACATTGGGTCTACTTGAACTACATTAGATTAATGTCTAAAACTGTGATTGTATTTATTCATATCCTTGTTTTGATTGCTAAAGAGTGATACTTGTTAAGACTTTAAGGACAGAGCATTTGCACAGTTCAGATGTATAACATTTAGATGTACATGTAGCCAAAATTGATATTTTATTCTGATCACAACTATGTTCCATATTTTATGATATTACTGCCATGATGTTGAGACAAAGTGGGACTTTAGTGTAGAACCACTATTTAAAACTCCTCTAGGATGCAAGCCGAACTCTGTGGCCATTTTTTGGTGTACATATATTTTCCCTGAAAATATATTTTTATTTATATTTTCAGGAAAACTTGAAGAATTTAAATAAAAGTTCTACAAAAATGAGTGAAGAAATAACTCAACTAAAATCCTGGGTATCAAAATATGAAGACGAAATTAGGAATTTAAACCAATCAAACGAACAGCACACAGTTACCATAGCAAACATGGAGGAAAGGTATCAAAACGACACAGAATCTCTGAAAGCAGAAATTCAAACAACTCAAGAATCCCACAAAGAAATGATCTCGAAACTTGATGAAGATTACAAATGTAAACTATCGGTGTGTGAATCAAATCTTCAAGAAAAAATCAGCCTCTGTGATGATCTCAAACAAACTAACTTAGAATTAGAGGAACAAAATGAAAAACATCTTATAACCATAGAAACAAAACAATGGGAAATAATTTCAATAGCCATATATTATTTGGAAACGAGGTCACCAATTGTGGCTCCCGTAAATTTCATTTACAGTAAATATTTTACGATCAATTGATATAATCATGTTTTGAAATCAACCTCTTTTATTGTGAAAAGAAAAAAATAAATCTAAAGTTAAGTTATGAGGTCACAGCCGGTTAGCGTAAACGATGACAGATTCCAATGACTGAGTATCGTATTTCAGACGCGCGGCATGGTTTTTAAAAATTTGGGAATGGAAAACAAACGAACAAATTTTTAATTCTATAATGGTTGTAAATATATGAAACTCGCATGCAAACAAAAACGAACCACGCGTGCATGTTTCATTGCTAAATTGATATACTGATGCTGCTATTTTATACAATTAACGGGCTAATTACTATACTATGGTACGTTCGTTTCGCGTAAGTGTTCCACATTTATAATCGGAAGATTAAATTACCGTAAATGGGCGCGAATTAGCAATAATAGTGTTGTGTTTGTACACGTTATTTTTCGGATTATATGATCCCAAAACACCTATCAAAGAATGTTTTGTTGGGTGAATTTGGACGTTGTTAAATATAAAATGGATGTACTGAGTGATAAGGCGTATTACAATTACAAAACAGTCATATGGTGAGTATAGACTAGTTGTTTAAATTATATATACTATAGTACTAGCCTAGCTAGTGTGGATCGGGCTATTGGTAGTAATTTCCACCATTCAAATTATATGTGTGACCTGGCTATGTTTAGTTTTTAAAAAAATATGGTAAAACCGTTCTGTCCATATAGGCTACCGATCCACTAAAAATAAATTGAAAGAGTAAATTATCAGTGTTATAAATCTTGTGTGGGCTATTCAGAAGTTAATGATTGTAAATGCCTGCCACTCGACAGTCTATGCACATTTAATTAAATATTATCCATGGTTTCCAAAATTTATATTTATATGCTTTCTTTTTGACACATATGCCTATCTTTATTTAATATTATTTTGATGGTGTCATTTCAGGCCATACATTGTTATTACGGAAGAAGAAAAGCACAACACCAGAAGAAAAAGAAAATTAGAAAATGGAATACAGAAATTTGAGGGATAATTAATAATATAGTAATGATATTGTAATTGTTTGCAGTTTTTTTTTCAGAATGCATGTTAATAAACACTTTGAAATAGTAATATATAAGATTTCAGTAAAATTTCAGTAAAATTTCAACAAGATTTCAGTAAAATTTCACTGACAAATTTAGTTAAAATATTATTGAAATTTCAGTGAGATTTCACTGAAATTTCAGTGAGAGATTTGGTCAAAATATTATTGAAATTTCAGTGAGATTTTACTGAAATTTCAGTGAGATTTTACCGAAATTTCAGTGAGATTTTACCGAAATTTCAGTGAGATTTTACCGAATTTCAGTGAGAGATTTGGTCAAAATTTTATTGAAATTTCACCGAAATCTCATTGAATTTCAGTGAAATCTCATTGAATTTCAGTGAAATCTCATTGAAATTTCACTGAAATCTCATTGAAATTTCAGTAAAATCTCACTGAAATTTCAATAATATTTTGACCAAATCTCTCACTGAAATTTCACTGAAATCTCACTGAGATTTCACTGAAATTTCAGTGTGTATTTTCACAGGGGGATTGTACAAAAAATCACCCTTTTTAGCTTGTGGTCCCACTGGAGGTCAAAATTATTATCCGATTTAAAAAAACATTTGATTATATCACCGTTATATGGTAATAAAGATTGAGGTAAAAAAATTTTGTGAAAATCGGACCAAAATTGACAGACAAAATGGCCGCCGTTTGTACGCGATTAGTGTGAAAATACGTTATATTAAGGTTGTGGACCATATACAGATCACAATTTTAAACCGATTTTGATGAAACTTGACATGCATGTTTATAACCCAAAGATCTTGGTTCCTTTCGATATTTGTGCATATCGGATTGTAACTTCCTGAATTATGGCCCCTGATTGTACGAAAAATGACCTTTTTTTTAGCTTTTGGCCCCTCTGGGGTCAGAATTATTATCCCATTTACCCACTTAGCAACATGATCCCCAGTCGAATTTGAAGCCTACTGAAATGAACCTTTATAACCCAAAGATCTTAATTCATTTCGATATTTGCACATAGGAAAAATCACTTTCGGTATTGCTTGTTCTCTATCCATCTCTCGAAAATGTGGGCGTATCCTGCCTGGCAGTGCCAGCCTATCTTTCAATTTTATCTCTAAAGTATTTTACGTTTTTATACGCCCACATTTTCATGTGGACGTATTATGTCGTCGCCCCTGTCCGTCCGGACGTCCGTCCGTCCGTCCACAATTTGTTTGTGGACTCTCTACAGGTCACAATTCTTATCCGATTTTGACGAAACTTGAAATATAGGTTTATCCCCATAAGATCTCGGCTGCTTTCGATATTGGCATGTATCGGATGGAAACTTCATGGATTATGGCCCCTGATTGTACGAAATATCATGTTTTTAGCTTGTGGACCCTATAGAGGTCACAATTTTGAACCGATTGTGATGAAACTTGACATCACTAGGAAACTGGAATCGTTTAATTTGGGGTTTTTTGACTTTAAAAAATGCTATAGAGTTTAATTTCAAAACATCGTTTGATAATTGATTATAATCGTTTGAAAATTACAAAAATGGTTTAATTTAATGATACAGCGTTTGATTTCTCCGAGAGGGGTTTAGAAATGGACGGACCCTTTAATTATGTCAAGCGTCTAATTACTAGCCGAGTACTTTAATTTCCCGAGATGCATTTATAAATTAAATATTAGACGAAACTTTTAATTTCCCGCGAGTCGTTTAACCGATCGGCTCATTTTGTTTACGATTATTTAAATGTGAAGTACGAATAAAAAATATGAATATAGAAAAATAATGCGCATCAAATAATTGCTAATCTTTTAATTTCCCGCGAGTCGTTTAACCGATCGACTCTTTTTGATTACGATTATTTAAATGTGAAGTACAAATAAAAAATATGAATATAAAAAAATAATGCGCATCAAATAATTGCTAATCTTTTAATTTCCCGCGAGTCGTTTAACCGATCTGCTCATTTTGATTACGATTATTTTAATGTGAAGTACGAATAAAAAATATGAATATAAAAAAATAATGCGCATCAAATAATTGCTAATCTTTTAATTTCCCGCAAGTCGTTTAACCGATCGGCTCATTTTGATTACGATTATTTAAATGTGAAGTACGAATAAAAAATATGAATATAAAAAAAATACTGCGCACCAAATAATTGCTAATCTTTTAATTTCCCGCGAGTCGTTTAACCGATCGGCTCATTTTGATTACGATTATTTAAATGTGAAGTACGAATAAAAAATATGAATATAAAAAAATACTGCGCACCAAATAATTGCTCATCTTACCTTGGTCGTAGTATTTTTATCCATTATCGATTAAAGAATGATTCCACCATTGACAAACATCAAAAATCGGTAAATCACGCCCAATGTTATTATACAATCGGGAATCGGTAAAGCACATCCCAAAAAATGAACATAGCCTTTCACCTGTACGTGTCGCTATTTGTTGGAAATCGATAAAGCGCATCCCAGGTAATGTAATTTCTTTAAATCACAAATGAATGAAAATAGTTTTCCACCTACATGCGCCGCTAGAAGACATCACAATGTATGTTATCATGGAAGAGTGATAATCTCGCGAGACTTGAACGTTGGCGCCAAAAAGAAGCTATTAGGCCTACTATTTGTCGATCTCTATAGACAAGCTGTCGATCATTTTTAGACAGGACTATAGAATGGCTTCAAACAGTATCAATGACTGATCACAGCCTTGATGTTACGTAATCACCTGGGACAATAAAATGTTGACTGCAGAAGAACGATATCACACGATATTGCTAAATCAACATTTACTCCCTCAATATATAAAAAAATAATGTGTGTTGGCGAGGTATCGGTGTTTTTTTTTTTGTACTATTCAAAATCCACGTTAGATCTTTCATCCCACGACCGTTTCGCCACCCTAAATTACACAGCTCGTTTCATCCCACAAATTAAAAAGACAATTATTACGTATTTTAAAAATTTTATTGATACATTAATAACTAGTGATGGTCCGATATGGCACCTATCGGTTTTACCAATATCAGATATTGACAGCGAAACATATCGGCCGACACGGATAAATTACCGATAGTGGTGGATATAAAACTATTACACATTAAAATGTCTCGAATGACGTGATGATCTATGTAGATATTTGTCTGTATTAGTCGAGGAACGCATAATACTATTTTACTGCGTGAATCAAATACGAACCATGTGTTTTCGAAGTAATAATTGGGCCACGCTTCCTACGCAATCAAAAATATACACCATCCAATATGAACTTAATTAAATGCTGTACCATCAATGGTCGAGATTATCATATTTTAAGTGTTGAATACAATATAATTCCTAACAGTAACAGCACGTCTAGACGTGCATTAGTTCATGCGGTAATAAAATGATACATCAAAGCGATAACTTCCTGACCTGTTTGTCAACAGTGGCTATCACGTGACATTCTCCCGACATTTCTAGAACTATTGTTTAAAATAAAACATCTAATGGGAACCTATTTGTTTATAATATTATTAATTAATAAAGTATGATTTGTATTATGAGTTTTTATTTGACAACACAATAGTCAAGAATAACAATATAAATCGCTAAATTATTTCTAAATTTATATCGGCTTCTAGAAGCCGGCATGTATTAGACAGTGATTACGTGACATCAAAGGAATATCCCCCCTTTCATCCTTCATTCTACCACACGCAATACACGTGATATTTTCCCACCTTTTCCAAATCTTCTGACAGACAATATAGTGAACTAGATAAAACAAAGGAAAAAAAATATTTACTTGACGCGTCATGTTTCCAGCACCCAGAATCAAATTTAGCGATATTTTTCTGCAGGCGAATACCGAAATTTCCATTCGACAATTATTCGAAAATTGTATTTCATGGGCTTTATTTGCAGTTTGGGGGTTCGTTTTTTGACAAATATGTAAAATATGACGAGCGCTTTTATCCTCGAGGAAGAGCAATAAAAAGCTCTCATATTTTGAGGCGAAGCACTGATATCATCTTGTTATTAATGTATCAATAAAAGATTAAAAATACGTATTAATTGGGTTTTTTTTTTAATTTGTGGGATGAAACGACCCGCGTAATTTTGGGGGGTGAAACATTCGTGGGATAAAGATCTAATGTAGATTTTGTTTTGAATAGTACAAAAAAAAACACCGATACCTCACCAACACACATTATTTTTTATATATTGAGGGAGTAAATGTTGATTTAGCAATATCGTTTGATATCGTTCTTCTGCAGTCAACATTTTATTGTCCCAAGTGATTACGTAACATCAAGGCTGTGATCAGTCATTGATACTGTTTGAAGCCATTCTATAGTCCTGTCTAAAAATGATCGACAGCTTGTCTATAGAGATCAACAAATAGTAATAGCTTCTTTTTGGCGCCAACGTAAGTCTCGCGAGATTATCACTCTTCCATGATAACGTACATTGTGATGTCTTCTAGCGGCGCATGCAGGTGGAAAACTATTTTCATTCATTTGTGATTTAAAGAAAATACATTACCTGGGATGTACTTTACCGATTTCCAACAAATAGCGACGCGTACAGGTGGAAGGCTATGTTCATTTTTTGGGATGTGCTTTACCGATTCCCGATTGTATAATAACATTGGGCGTGATTTACCGATTTTTGATGTTTGTCAATGGTGGAATCATTCTTTAATCGATAATGGATAAAAATACTACGACCAAGGTAAGATGAGCAATTATTTGGTGCGCAGTATTTTTTTATATTCATATTTTTTATTCGTACTTCACATTTAAATAATCGTAATCAAAATGAGCCGATCGGTTAAACGACTCGCGAGAAATTAAAAGATTAGCAATTATTTGGTGCGCATTATTTTTTTATATTCATATTTTTTATTCGTACTTCACATTTAAATAATCGTAATCAAAATGAGCAGATCGGTTAAACGACTCGCGGGAAATTAAAAGATTAGCAATTATTTGATGCGCATTATTTTTTTATATTCATATTTTTTATTCGTACTTCACATTTAAATAATCGTAATCAAAAAGAGCCGATCGGTTAAACGACTCGCGGGAAATTAAAAGATTAGCAATTATTTGATGCGCATTATTTTTCTATATTCATATTTTTTATTCGTACTTCACATTTAAATAATCGTAAACAAAATGAGCCGATCGGTTAAACGACTCGCGGGAAATTAAAAGTTTCGTCTAATATTTAATTTATAAATGCATCTCGGGAAATTAAAGTACTCGGCTAGTAATTAGACGCTTGACATAATTAAAGGGTCCGTCCATTTCTAAACCCCTCTCGGAGAAATCAAACGCTATATCATTAAATTAAACCATAGTACTAATTAAACCATTTTTGTAATTTTCAAACGATTATAATCAATTATCAAACGATGTTTTGAAATTAAACTCTATAGCATTTTTTAAAGTCAAAAAACCCCAAATTAAACGATTCCAGTTTCCTAGTGCATGAATGTTAATAACCTGAAGATCTTGGTTCCTTTCGATATTTGCACCCATTGATTCGTAACTTCCTGAATTATGGCCCCTGATTGTATGAAAAATCACCCTTTTTAGCTTGTGGTCCCACGGGAGGTCAAAATTATTATCCGATTTAAAACAACGTTTGATTATATCACTGTTACATGGTAATGAAGATTGAGTTCAAATTTTGTGAAAATCGGACCAAAATTGACAGACAAAATGGCTGCCGTTTGTACGCGATTAGTGTGAAAATATGTTATATCAAGGTTGTGGACCCTATAGAGGCCAGCATCTTACCCACTTAGCAACATGATCCCCAGTCGAATTTGAAGCCTACTGGATTGCACCTTTATAACCCAAAGATCCTAATTCATTTCGATATTTGCACATATCAAATTCTAACTTAATGATGTAGGAAAAATCACTTTCGGTATTGCTTGTTCTCTATCCATCTCTGGAAAATGTGGGCGTATCCTGCCTGGCAGTGCCAGCCTATCTTTTATTCTATTACCCAACTTTGTTCCAAAAAAAAAATGTTCAAGATCATGGAGTTCATCGTAAAATTATACCCACAAATGGCTCTTTGTGGGTATAGGGTATAGAGATTAATATCACCGGAATATTAAAACAAAACGCTATTGGCAAAGAAATGTGATGGTTAGGTCATATTCGCGGCTGAAAAATACCGAAGTGTACTGAATGGAGCTTTCATTCAAAATTTGCGCTATTTTTGTCACAGTCAGTGATACCGGTAAAGTCAAAGAAGATTTATTACTTATTAGACGGTGAGTACAATTTATGTTTTGTTAAATTATAAGTCATTGCAATAAGACTGAGGATGTTGTTAGTGTTTTTTTTTACGTCTGCTTGTATAAACTTTGTTCGTTTGTGACCGTACTAGTAACTAAGTAAGTCAGTAGACATAGCTAAAATTGCCCAGTTTAGCTAGACTAGTAACTAGTAGATGATTTAGTAGTATTATTATATAGGGTTACTAATTATAAACTGGTCTAGATCTAATACGAATATTAATAGTTTGAAATCTATATAAACCCATAAACTGCCCATTTTTGTAGGTTGTTTGGAATGTTGAAAAGTCAATTTTGTTAATATTCATTGTTTAAATACAAATTTCACAGAATTCTTAGAAGTTTTTACGAAAAAAAAATTTGGTTATGATCACCAGGTAGGGCCTACCAAAGTACCAATACCAATTTGCAGGCTAGGCTTATCCTATATCATGAGTCGCAGTCTTGTGTCGGTATTCAAATCGGTTCCGGTTCTCAATAAATTGTTAATTTTATAGTAGCAAAGTCTCTCAACTCAATATCATCCAAAATCTTCAACATTGAAAACACGAATTAATTGTTAGTTTAAATCAACATTGATACTGTGATCTTATCGGAAAAATGGGGGGTTGGGATGGGCTAGTGGTCTAGAGTGCCGCGCTTCGAACTTTAGCTGGCCAGTTAGTTCAGCTCTGAACGTCGGTCTCATTACTCTCACCCTGAACGTTCAGGGACCCACCCATTGAATCAATGTCGAAAAAAACTGGAGAACAGTCAATTTTACTGGACGACTTTTCACTGCTAAACGACTGTAAAGCCTGTACATTTCGTTTCGTCTTGTATGACCGACATTCCTGAATGTGGACGTTGACCTACAGTTAGAGCGTCATGACGGCGAGAATGTAACTTGATAGGAGGGGATGTATTTTTAACAGCGTGTTGTGTCGCTCATACTGACTCTAGCGAAGTAACCAAGGTCTTATTTTCTCACTAAGATGTTCGTTTACATTGTACACGCGTCCACACGGATTGACAACCCATCGTTTAGCAGTGAAAAGTTGCCCAGTAAAATTGACTGGGGCTCCAATTATTTTCGACATTGATTGAATGGGACAGTCTCTGAATGTTCAGGGTGAGTGTAGTCAGACCGACGTTCAGAGCTGAACTACTGGCCGGTCACCTCTGGCTTGCGGCTGTGGTTTCAATCCCTGGTGTGAGCGTATGTGACATGGAGATAGGGGCGCCTTCTCAACCTCGTGGGTTTCCTCTGGGCACTCCGGTTTCCTCCCACTGCTAAAGACCCCTACGCGCAAGCGAATTATTGAAATAAAATTGAAACCATATGTTGGTCCCAGAATGACCTAGTTTGTGTCGAGTGGACGTTAAACCCCATTTCTCTCTCTCTTTATCGGAAAAAGATGGGCTTCTGATATCCAATATTTTAAGACAAAATAAACATTTTACCATTGGTACACGAATCGTGTACCATAATGTGTTTCAGCCGCAGCTCTAGCAAGAGACTCGAGGAACGAGGCTAGAAAAACATTGCACCAAATCCAACGGCGTATGTGGACTGGAATAACCAGGCGCTAGAAATTTGCATTCGATTTAGACTGCTGGCTAATTTAGCTGAACTTGAAATTAAATTAGAGTAAACCGGAAACCATTGAATGTAATCAGTTTCTATACATTCATATACTGTATTGTATGCGGTGCGTCCCACTTGTGTCAATTTCTAGGTCCCAAAAATTAGCGATTTAGCTACTTTAAATGCGATGATTCAGATTTGCTTGACAAGATGACAATTAGTAATAGTAGGCCTACATGAAACCTATTGTACAGTACAGGCTAAAATTGTAAGTTTAACGTCCTACTGTTCTGCTCCTAAACTGGGCATACGCAATACACAGTGTGCTATGAGGGAAATTTTGCCAGGGCAGCGGCGCTATGTCCTACCCTTAATATCGAATTCCAACTGCCAAGGGATCTTTTATGTGTACACGGGACCTCACTGTTTTTTTGGTCCCGTACTCCCATTGGAACAACTAGACAGCTGTTTATGTCAGGCCCTCAGTTCTGCATCACTGACCAGGGGAAACTACGACCTCTAGGCTAGCGAGCCGGCATCTTACCCACGTGATCCTCGGACGAGCTTCTTACTTGTAGATTGTTGTGTTCGTCTACTTTACTCTGGGGTGATGTGAAAGTTAGAGTTAAAGGTTCGCCATTATTAAGGCTAAGGGGGTCACAGTGGCTAAGTGGGTAAGATGGGAATCTAGCCTATTAGTGAAGTACATGCTAAAAAGAGATATCGATAATCACTCCAGTAACAAGCTACATATTGACACCAAAACACTGTTCATTATTGTGAATTTGTGAATTGGGTTTCATGTCCACAACAAATTTTAAAATTCAACAATTCGGACGTAAAAGTAAATATCTACTTCAGTGCACTACTCTGCCGCTCTAAAAATCTTTTTAATTATACATTCAATTCCTTCTGACGTCATACATGTAGACTTCAACGATCCAGTCTAAGTCATTGGAATTCGATATAATAAGAGTAGGCTGTAGTACTTGCTGCTGTCTGGGCAAACTTTCTCTCATAGCACACTGTATGGCATACATGTTTGCCCGTCTGCATCTTCATAAGTCCAGTTTGGAGCAGAACAACAGTAGGACGTTAAACTCCATTTCATTTCATTGTGTCTAATGGCTCCTCCAAATTTGATTTCCAAATTCCCAAGTAATTTGTGAAGTTTTAACCAAATCCACTATTATTTCAACTTGTATCACAATTATTTACATGTAATCAAATGTTGGATAATATAAGCTTGCTGTTTTTTGTATGCACACATTTTGGAAGTTTCTCACATTTTCATTTGACCGGTACATGTATGTCATGTCGTCCACCTCACTTTCTCTGTGAGTGCTCTACAGGTCACAATTTTTATCCGTCATTTTCCAAAGATCTTGGTTTCTTTCGAAATTGGCATGTGACGCACCACTTTAAAATATTGTTTATGGCCACTGATTGCACTGAAAATCACGTTTTTACTTTATATATAGCTGGACGTATATTGTTGTCCGTCCGTCCACAATTGTTTGTGAACACTCTACAGGTCAAAATTTTTATCCGATTTCAGTGAAACTTGATAGTTTTATCATTCTAAGATCTTGGTTCTTTTCGACATAGGCATTATTGAATTGTAACTTCGTGGATTATGGGCCCTGATTATACGAAAAATCTTGGTTTTAGCTTGTGAACACTGTCTAGTTCCCAATTTGGAACCAATTTTGATGAAACTTGAAATTCCTCCTTATTACCCAGGCATGTTTTTTTCTGTTTTTTAACAGATTTCCGCGATATTACAGTCATCCGTGGGTCATTCTTGTGATTCGTCTAAATTTGCAATAAAAAAAATGGGGGGGGGGTAATGCATGTCGGCCAAGTCTTAGTCTTTCTCCTCAAAAGAGAGAGAGAAATAAGGTTTAACATCCAATCGACACACACTTGGTCATTTCGGAACTAACATATGGTTTAATAATTTTTTAAATAATTCGCTTGCGCGTAGGGGTCTTTACCAGTGGGAGGACCCGGAGAAAATCCTTCTAGGTTGGACAGGCGACCCTACTCCTTGTCACGTACAACCAGGGCTTCGAAACCGGGCCATCTGACTCAATGACAGGCCTTTCTCCTGGAACCTGATGTTGACAGTAAACACAGTTTACTTCATTATCAAGGCTCTTGATGGTTATTACTGTCCTGGATAATGAAGAATCTGAGACTAATAATTGTCTAATTAAATTCCAAGAAATCATAATCTGCGGGAAATTGCCCTGTAGAGTTGTTTTGTGTCTGTGTGAGTTAATTCATAATACTTATCACGTCACTTATTGACTTTTTCTATGTGATTTAGGGTTGGGCGATATACCGGTATTTCGGTATACCGTGATAAAATCATCGGCGATTTTATCATATCGGACTTCCTTAAAAATATCGAGAAACCGGTATATCGTGATAAAAATTTTTTATCGCGATTATGATAATTATCGTGTACCACAGGGTTCAATTTAGTCTAAAGCCAATGAGTAGCAAATTTTTGTGACAGATTCACAATTTGGCTAATCAATTCAAAATTTGTATAGCATTTGCTCAGATTTGAGGAGCAGTAAAACATAGCCTTACATCACAAAAATTTGCAATCCTGATATTTCGGGGTATAAGTGGATACTTTTTTCCGCCGAAGTCCGGTCTTCGTTGTATACTCCGCTTCGACTTATGTATGGATAAAAAAAAATTCAGTTACCGTCTCTCCACGATGCCGGACGCACTATAATCGTCTAAAACAACACTACGTGTACTTTAAGTTTCACCATTCCAATAGAAATATTTGTAGACGTAGCTTTGCTGGTCTATGTCTTTATTTAAAAACACCCCCCTCACCGCCTTCAAAATATTATCAACCCGAGAATATGCCATCAGCATAAAATTTTTGTCAGACATTCGTCAAAAATGGCACGTTTAACACGTCTCGTGAGATGTCTACTTTTAGTTTTCAGTTAAGTTAACCAATCATATTATACTGCGTTGTTTTATTCTATTTTTAGTAACATATTTTATAAACACGTGTGATTAAAAACGGAGTCGGAATTGTGTTCTAGTTATCAGATATATTGAAATAAAAACTGGTTCAAATTAATCACTACTTGGAGTATTAAACAAGTTAGTCCCGCATTTATAAATAGATTTTTTCGTAGGCCTAAATATACTCCACATTCATCCAAAATATAATGAATCGCACTTCAGAAGTTAGAAAGCAACTTTTGGCTAATGAAAAAAATAATTCTATCGCTTTTACCGCGATTTGAGTCGCTTTTTGCGATGCGATACCGCTTAAATTGAACCCTGGTGTACCAATATCGATGATAATACCACAGAGTTTGATAATACATCGTCGCTTGGACTCGTAAAGGAGGAAAGCGTGTTTGGCAGGTCATGGTTGGACAGTATTTTACCCCAGTCGCAACTGTCAACTTTTTACAATGTTCTGATTATTAAGAAGCGATTTTAGAATCCTGCCAATTCTGGTTACATATTTTCGTTATATTAAAACTTAATATTCTAGTTCGACTAACTAGGCTAGTATACCATTCTATTGATAGAATTTAATTCATCTACAAGTCTAAAGATAGGCTGGCACTGCCAGGCAGGATACGCCCACATTTTCGAGAGATGGATAGAGAACAAGCAATACTGAAAGTGATTTTTCCTACATCATTAAGTTAGAATTTGATATGTGCAAATATCGAAATGAATTAAGATCTTTGGGTTATAAAGGTGCATTTCAGTAGGCTTCAAATTCGACTGGGGATCATGTTGCTAAGTGGGTAAGATGCTGGCCTCGCTCTATAGGGTCCACAACCTTGATATAACATATTTTCACACTAATCGCGTACAAACGGCGTCCATTTTGTCTGTCAATTTTGGTCCGATTTTCACAAAATTTGAACTCAATCTTCATTACCATGTAACGGTGATATAATCAAACGTTGTTTTAGATCGGATAATAATTTTGACCTCCAGTGGGACCACAAGCTAAAAAGGGTGATTTTTCGTACAATCAGGGGCCATAATTCAGGAAGTTACGAATCAATGGGCGCAAATATCAAAAGGAACCAAGATCTTCGGGTTATAAACATGCATGTCAAGTTTCATCAAAATCGGTTCAAAATTGTGACCTCTATAGGGTCCACAACCTTGATATAACATATTTTCACACTAATCGCGTACAAACGGCGGCCATTTTGTCTGTCCATTTGGGTCCGATTTTCACAAAATTTGAACTCAACCTTCATTACCATGTAACGGTGATATAATCAAACGTTTTTTTAAATCGGATGATAATTTTGACCTCCAGAGGAACCACAAGCTAAAAAGGGCGATTTTTCGGACAATCAGGGGCCATAATTCAAGAAGTTTGGTTCTGATGGCCGCAAATATAGAAAGGAACCAAGATCTTTGGCTTATAAACATACATGTCAAGTTTCATCACAATCGGTTCAAAATTGTGACCTCTATAGGGTCCACAACCTTGAAATAACATATTTTCACACTATTCGCGTATAAACGGCGGCCATTTTGTATGTCAATTTTGGTCCGCTTTTCAGGAAATTTGATCTCAACCTTCATTACCATGTAACGGTGATATAATCAAACGGTTTTTTAAATCGGATAATAATTTTGACCTCCAGAGGGACCACAAGCTAAAAAGGGCGATTTTTCGGACAATCAGGGGCCATAATTCTGGAAGTTATGATCTGATGGGCGCAAATATCGAAAGGGACCAAGATCTTGGGGTTATAAACATGCATGTCAAGTTTCATCACAATCGGTTCAAAATTGTGACCTCTATAGGGTCCACAACCTTGAAATAACATATTTTCACACTATTCGCGTACAAACGGCGGCCATTTTGTATGTCAATTTTGGTCCGATTTTCACGAAATTCGAACTCAACCTTCATTACCATGTAACGGTGATATAATCAAACGGTTTTTTAAATCGGATAATAATTTTGCCCTCCAGATGGACCACAAGTTAAAAAGGGCGATTTTTCGGACAATCAGGGGCCATAATTCAGGAATTTACGATCCGATTGGCGCAAATATCGAAAGGAACCAAGATCTTGGGGTTATAAACATGCATGTCAAGTTTCATCACAATCGGTTCAAAATTGTGACCTCTATAGGGTCCACAAGCTAAAAACATGATATTTCGTACAATCAGGGGCCATAATCCATGAAGTTTCCATCCGATACATGCCAATATCGAAAGCAGCCGAGATCTTATGGGGATAAACCTATATTTCAAGTTTCGTCAAAATCGGATAAGAATTGTGACCTGTAGAGAGTCCACAAACAAATTGTGGACGGACGGATGTCCAGACGTCCGGACGGACAGGGGCGACGACATAATACGTCCACATGAAAATGTGGGCATATAAAAATAGCATTATTACGTACCGGCATGTCAAGGGTAAATTTCCATCATGGCGTCAAGCTCCGTTAGCAACGATATAACAGTCATAACAAGCGACGATTTGCTGCCTAAAAAAAATTCCTCCATCACAAGTATTCAAATTTTGACTTATATATACACGTGTAACAATTATCACGATAATATCGTTTATCGCGATATTAGATGAATTATTATCACGATAATTTTTTTTTCATTATCGCCCAACCCTAATGTGATTTAAAGAAAAACAAACCTTTGATTATCACTGTTAAACAGTAATGAAGGTTGAGTTAGAATTTCACGAAAATCAGACCAAAACTGCCGGACAAAATGATCACCACTTGCACCCGAAGAGTGTAAAATTATGTTATATCAAGGTTGTGGACCCTGTAGAGGTCACAATTTTAATGAAACTTGAAATGCATGTTTATTGTATAACCGAAAGATCTTTGGTCCTTTTGATATTTGCGCATATCGGATCGTAGCTTCCTTAGGGTATTTGCGCATATCAGATCGTAGCTTCCTGAATTATGGACTCTGATTGGCTGAAAAATTGCCTTTTTATACGCCCACATTGAAATGTGGTCGTATATTGTCGTCGCCCCCATCCGTCCGTCCGTCCGTCGGTCCGGCGTCCACAATTGCTTGTGGACGCTCTATAGGCTAAAGTTAATATCCGATTGACTTTAAATTTATACACTGAGTTTGAGGTCATGAGACGAAGAAGCCTATTGTTTTTCAACGATTTCCGATAATAACTACCAGAGTTATGGCCCTTGATCACTTCAAAAAATCTTGTGGACGCTCTAGAGGCCAAAGTTAATATCCGATTGACTTTAAATTTATACTCAGCGTTTAAGGTCATAAGACAATGACACCTATTGATTTTCGGCGATTTCCGATAATTAGTGCCAGAGTTATGGCCCTTGATCTCTTTAAAATATCTTGTGGACGCTCTAAAGGTCAAAGTTAATATCCGATTGACTTTAAATTTATACACAGTGTTTAAGTCATAAGATGAAGAAGCCTATTGATTTTCAGCGATTTCCGATAATTAGTGCCAGAGTTATGGCCCTTGATCACTTCAAAAAATCTTGTGGACGCTCTAGAGGCCAAAGTTAATATCCGATTGACTTTAAATTTATACACAGTGTTTAAGGTCATAAGACGAAGACGCCTATTGATTTTCAGCGATTTCCGATAATTAGTGCCAGAGTTATGGCCCTTGATCACCTCAAAAAATCTTGTGGACGCTCTAGAGGCCAAAGTTAATATCCGATTTATACACAGTGTTTAAGGTCATGAGACGAAGAAGCCTAATGATTTTCAGCGATTTCCGATAATTAGTGCCAGAGTTATGGCCCTTGATCTCTTTAAAAAATCATGTGGACGCTCTAAAGGTCAAAGTTAATATCCGATTGACTTTAAATTTATACACAGTGTTTAAGGTCATGAGACGAAGAAGCCAATTAATTTTCAGCGATTTCCGATAATTAGTGCCAGAGTTATGGCCCTTGATCACCTCAAAAAATCTTGTGGACGCTCTGGAGGCCAAAGTTAATATCCGATTGACTTTAGATTTATACACAGTGGTTAAGTTCATGAGACGAAGAAACCTATTGATTTTCAGCGATTTCAAATAATTACTGCCAGAGTTATCTCCCTTGATAACTTCAAAAATTCTTGTGACGCTATAGAGGCCAAAGTTACCATCCGATTGACTTCAGATTGATTAAGGTGTTGAAACGAACAAGTATTTTGATTTTCAATGAATTTAGATAACTGAACAGCTAAATCCATGATATTAAATGTTTCATGTATATACTAATTGGGGTAAAACTTTATAAAAAGCAATCAAATTCTAATGATTTTCTGATAATTTCATAATGAGTTGTTACTCTTAATCAGTTTTTAGTGTATTACAAATGTTTCATTACCGAAAAAAGTAAAAATATGCGACAACCCTTGTTGACTGCCCGGACGATTTAGCTGCTATGGGCGTATGTTTCGTTGCCTGGCAACCTATCTTTTAGATTGTGGTCCTTATGGAGTTCACAATTATTATCCGATTTAAAAAAACTGTTTAACTGTATCACTGATGAAACGAGTTCAAATTTCGTGAAAATCAGAGCAATACTGCTGAAGACAAAATGGACGCCGCTTGTACGCAAATAGTGTTAAAATATGATATCAAGGTTGTTTGTGGACCCTGTCACAATTTTAATCTGATTTTGATGAAACTTGAAATGCATCTTTATAATCCAAAGACCTCTAAGAGGTCACAATTATTATCCGATTTAAAAAAGCGTTCGAATATATCACTGTTTCACTGTTATGAAGGTTGAGTTCGATTTCCGTCTACACCAATTGTGTAATACATAATACCAAGATTGTGGACTCTCCAGAGGTCACAATTTTTATACGTATATTGTTGTCGCCCCTGTTCGTGCATCTGTCCACAATTGTTTGTGAACAGTCTACAGGTCACAATTTTTTTATCCGATTTCAACGAAACTTAAAGTTACATTATGGGAGATAAGATAAAGAGATGGCAGTTCTCACTATAATAGTTAAAAACTAGATAGTGTAAAGGTAATTATCTGAAAATTTCAGTCAAATTAATCCATTATTAGCCGAGAAAAAAGCGTTTGAAATATTCACATAGCCTCGGTCATCATTACTCAAATCATTAATATAAACAGCATAGTCTCGATTATCCACTTGATTGATTTAATTATCAACGGCCATTAAGCGGCATATAGGAATTCAATCCGCCAACATCGAAGGCTAGCCTTGACTTTAAGAGTTTATTATGGTCTGGATATGTGAATTAATGTCTAATTGATTTTTTAGATAACATCTCAGGCCTAAAGAAAGACCTGTAATAAGCAGATTTTGCTCTTGCATAATGCTATTTTAAAATATAGGTTGGTCAACCTAAGATCTTGGTTCCTTTCGATATTGGAATGTATCGGAGTGTAACTTCATGAATTATGGCCCCTGATTGTATGAAAAATCACGTTTTTCGCTTGTGAACACTGTAGAGGTCCGATTTTGATGAAACTTGAAATGCATGTTTATAACCCAAAGATCTTGTTTCCTTTTTATATTTGCGTATTTCGGATTGTAACTTCCTGAATTATGGCCCTTAATTGTACGAAAAATCACCTGTTTTATCTTGTGGTCTTTCTGGAGGCCAAAATTATTATCTGATTTTAAAAAAAGTCTGATTATATCACCATTACACCATAATGAAGGTTGAGTTCGAATTTCGCGAAAAATCAGACCAAAATTGCCGGACAAAATGGACCCCACTTGTATGCGATTAGTGTTAAAATATGGTATAACAAGGTTGTGGACCCTGTGTAGGTAACAATTTTAATCTGATTTTGAAAATTGATGCATGTTTATAACCTAAAGAGCTTGGTTCCTTTCGATATTTGCGCATATCAGATCCTAACTTCATGGATTATATGATTGTATGAAAAATCACGTTTTTCGCTTGTGAACACTGTAGAGGTCACAATTTTGATAAAACTTGAAATGCATGTTCATAACCCAAAGATCATGGTTCCTTTTGATATTTGCGCATATTGGATTGTAACTTCCTGAATTATAGCCCCTGATTGTACGCAAAATCGACTTTTTAAGCTTGTGGTCCCTCTAGAGGTCTCAATTATTATCCAATTTTAAAAAACGTTTGATTATGTAGAGGTCACAATTTTGATAAAACTTGAAATGCATGTTTATAACCCAAAGATCATGGTTCCTTTTGATATTTGCGCATATTGGATTGTAACTTCCTGAATTATAGCCCCTGATTGTACGCAAAATCGACTTTGTAAGCTTGTGGTCCCTCTAGAGGTCTCAATTATTATCCAATTTTAAAAAACGTTTGATTATGTCACCATTACACTGTAATGACGGTTGAGGTCGAATTTCGGACCAAATATGTCGGACAACTTGACTGCCGCTAATACCCTGTAGAGGTCACAATTTTAATCCATTTGATGAAATTTGAAATGTAAGTTTATAATCCAAAGTTTGTGGTTCCTTTCAATATTCGGGCACATTGGACCAAAACTTCCTGAATTATGGCCCTGATTGTACGAAAAATCATGTTTTATACCTTGTGGACCCTATGGAAGTCACAATTTTATTCTGAATTAAAAAAATGTTTGACTGTATCCCTTTGCACATTAATGATGGATGATTTTGAATTTCTTGAAAATCGATAATTGAACAGCTAAAACCATAATATTAAATGTTTCGTATACTAAACGTTAGCATGGGGCAGAACTTTTATAAAAACCAAACAAATTCTAATGATTTTCTGATAATTACTTAATATGCGACAACTCTTGTTGACTGCCCGGACAATTTAGCTGCAGTGGGAGTATGTTTCGTTGACTGGCAACCTATTTTTAACCAATTTTGATCAATCTTGAATTGTATACATAACCCAAAGATCATAGTTCCTTTTGACATTCGCTCATATCAGACCGTAACTTCCTGTATTACGGTATGGCAACCTGACTGAACAAAATTTGCGTTTTCAGCTTGTGGTGCCTTTGGAGGTTATGATTTTTATCAAAAAAATTTGAATATATCACGGTTACACTCAAAAATGATGGCGTAGTTTAAATTTTGTGAGAATCGGACAGAAGGTACCTGACAAAATGGCTGCTCTTTGTACACAAATAGTGTAATAGTTTGTACATGTCGCCTAATACCCATGTTCCTTAAGCAACATCCGTGAGTTTTACAACATCTAACCATCACTTCAATACTCAGCAATTCATGAACTTTTGCGCAGCTACTAATTAGCATTTTGACATTCGCTCATATCAGACCGTAACTTCCTGTATTACGGTATGGCAACCTGACTGAACAAAATTTGCGTTTTCAGCTTGTGGTGCCTTTGGAGGTTATGATTTTTATCAAAAAAATTTGAATATATCACGGTTACACTCAAAAATGATGGCGTAGTTTAAATTTTGTGAGAATCGGACAGAAGGTACCTGACAAAATGGCTGCTCTTTGTACACAAATAGTGTAATAGTTTGTACAAGTCGCCTAATACCCATGTTCCTTAAGCAACGTCCGTGAGTTTTACAACATCTAACCATCACTTCAATACTCAGCAATTCATGAACTTTTGCGCAGCTACTAATTAGCATTGTCCAATCCAAGGTCGTGACACATACATTGTAAAACACTGCAAACAAACAAATATACAGGCTGCTCCTTGTACACAAATAGTGTAATAGTTTGTACATGTAGCCGAATACCCATGTTCCTTAAGCAACGTCCGCGAGTTTTACAACAAATTTTTTTTTTTAAATTGAGAAATTCACGGAAAACAAGTAACCTTGCCATTGATCGATCTTTGAACTTTGCAACTCGATTGTCACATGTAAACATTTTAGCTAAAAGCGCGAGACTTGGTATTCACGATGACCGATGAATCTGATAGGCTCCCAAGCTGGGCTTGTTACCCAATCAAACTTAGTGGCAAAATATGCAGGGTATTACGTGAAGGGTTTGATAAGATGTACGTAGTTAAGGCGAGATCAAGCCTTCTATTGAAGATGCCTAATACCAAGGTTATTGTGCACCCTCTAAAAGTTGTAAATTTTATCAGGTTTTGATGAAACTTATTGGAATTTTATGTTTTTATCCAAATGATCTTGGTTCCTTTTGATATTGGTGCATATCGAAATGTCACTTGCTGGTTAATGGTCCCAGATTGTACAAAAAATTACTTAAATTTTTTAGCTTGTCCATCTTTTGCAAAATGTGGGCCTATATTATCTTGCATGGCAACCGCTTGTTATGCTAAATTGTCACTTTTAAGGGCGTTGAGCAGTCTACGATACACACTAAATTTTCAACACCAAAAATATTAAGACTTTTCTGTTGCACACTTGTTCCTTGTATAAAATAAATAATAAATATACTATATTTTGTGTATTACAATTTGAATTAAGGTTTTGATCTGTAGAAATATGGTAGCATCTACCAGTAACGGAGCTACTAAATGTGTGGGCTTCATTGTAATCAGTACATAATTTACACTGTCTAGTTACAAGCACCGAAAGACAGCCTAAAAAATTCACAATTTATATTTGAACATATTGAATTACTAGTTTGACTACTTTGATTACCGTATGGGTAAGATTATTTGTTGCATTATTCGAAATTCCTCCCCCCATCGACCAATCAAATTTCTTAATGCTCTGCTTACCCAGAGCAGAAAATGTTCATTAGTCAAGGTATTGATGTGATAAAACTATACACCAAGTTTCCTCACTCTAAATTAACTTAAAGCAGAAAATTCTCATCTTCAAACTCCATCATGGCATTTACCCAATAAACATCTATTCCAAGTTTGAACATTCTAGCTCAGTTAGAATGAGAGTTGTCATATTCCAAAGTCTTGAGTCTCTCGACCAATCAAATTGCTCATATTATTGCTCTGCTTACCCGGAGCAGAAAATGTTTAGTATCGAACTTAGTCAAGGTATTGATGTAATCATGTAATAAAACTGCACCAAATTTCATCACTCTCACGTATCACTTAATTAGAACTAAAGTTATCATCTCCCAAAGCATCAACCAATGAAATTGCTTATCTCTGCTTACACCTACACCAAGTCTGAGATAGATAGAACTGGGGTTTACTAAGGTCCACTCGACACAAACTAGGTCATTTCGGGATGAACATATGGTTTAATTTTATTTCAATAATTCGTTTGCGCGTATTTGTCTTTAGCAGTGGGAGGAAACCGGAGTACCCAGGGAAAACCCACGAGGTTGGACAGGCGACCCTTCTCCTTGCCATGTACAACCAGGGATTCGAAACCACACCAGTTGACTCAATGGCAGGCCATTTGATACATCAAGCGCACGCTAACCATTCGGCCACCCAACCCCCCGCCAAGTTTGAACATTTTCGGTCAATTTGTTGAATATGTGCATGACAAGTTCTAAATACAACAATTCGGACGTAAAAGTAAATATTTCCTTCGGTGCACTACTCTGCCTTCGATCATCAATATGAAATTCAGCCATGTTCCAATCACGATAGATGGTAGACCTGGATAATCGTGTCTCACAGCAAATTCCTTCTGATTTTTCTCCGCTTGTAGCCTACCTCAATACAAACCGTCGGACTGTTATGTTTTGCATGGTCTCAAAAACTTATAGTTTTTTATATTTTAACGTTATTTTATCTGGATTATCGCCCTTTTATCGGGAAATTGCACCTTCTAACCCACGACGTCATAACAACTATTACGGCAGATTCACGTCACGCCACTCAGTCAGCAGACGGCTGTCTCCCTAGATGGTCTACATTCCTTTGCTTCTCTGTATTCAGTTTTGTTTGTTTCTGTGACGGCTGTAATGTGCGTCCTAAATGCATTCAACATACTTCAATCCTCTTTATTGATTTAGTTTTTTGGACTAGGCCTACTTCTTTGATACATTTAACGGTGTGGTTACTTGTATAGCGGAATTTATACAACAATATGCTTGCATTCGTAATTCTTGCAACATATAATACATGTAGATCATGACTCATGCTGACATTATATAATTATTTCTTTGGGTTGCATTCCCAATCGTTTTCAAATATGAGTGAAGTCTGTGTCACCACAGGCCCGGGACTGTACAGCGCAGTGGACGCTTACGGCTAGCCCCCGGATCCATTCACTCTTTTTGAATTGTTTATGTTTGTGGTCTCTGAGTATGATGTCTTGTCCATATATTTGTTTTTGTGTAGAATTGTGTGTGGTGCAGCCCTCCTGCACTTACTATTAGAACACAATAACTCTCCTTCTAATTGAGGTAGAATGGTTAAACTAAGTGTAGGCGTTCATAAGGTGAATGCCTTGGTGGAGTTGAGATATAAACATTGTCTGCTTTCGGTAAGCTGGAATAAGCAATCTGATTGGCTGATGCTTTGGCTTTGGGGCACATTAACGTTGGTTATAATTAAGTGAGAGTAACGAAACTCTGAATATAGATTCATCATATCATTACCTTGACTAACTTCGATGATGAAAATTTTCTGATTGTATGAAATATCATGTTTTTAATTTGTTAACCCTCTAGAGGTCACAATTTTTATTTGATTTTAAAAATCGTTCAAATATATCACTGTTAAACCCTAATGACATTTGTGTTTGGATTTTGTGAAAATGGTACTGAAACTGCCAGGCAAAATGGCTGCTTCTTGTACATCAATACTGTAGAATTAGGTAAACTGATAAAACTCCAAATGTATGTTTACATGTATATCCTGAAACTTGTGGTTCCTGTTTGGTATTGTCGCATGTCAGACCATAACATCCGGGATAATGGCTCCTGATTGTTTGAAAAATCACTTTTTGTCCCCCTTCTTTCGAAGAAAGCAGAGGACTATTAGAATGGGTTCGTCTTTCACACTTTTGGGGACACAATAACTCTCTTTCTAATTGGGCTAGAATGTTCAAACTTGGTGTAGGTAGTTGTGTATTAGGTCTATGCCTTGATGGAGTGTGAAGATGAACATCTGCTGCTTAGGGTAAGCAGAGATAAGCAATTTGATTGGTTGATGCTTTCGGACACGATAGCTTTAGTACTAATTAAATGAGAGTGATGAAACTTGGTGTATAGTTTCTGTAGATCAATACCTTGACTAAGTTTGATAATAAAATCTTCTGCTGAGGGTAAGCAATTTGATTGGTCGAGACTTCGGAACACAATAGCTCTCCTTCTAATTGAGGTAGAATGTTCAAACTTGATGTAGGTGTTCATTAGGTCAGTGCCTTGATGGAGTTCGAAGATGAACATTTTCCGCTTAGGGTTAACAGAGATAAGCAATGTGATTGGTTGATTCTTTGGGGCACGATAACTTTAGTTATAATGAAGTGAGAGCAATGAAGCTGTTAATATAGATTCATTATATTATTACCTTGACTTAATATAGATTCATTATATTATTACCTTGACTTAATTCGATGATGAGAATTTTCTGCTAAGGCTAAGGAGCAACAAGCAATTTGATTGGTCAAGACATTGGAACATAACAAATGCACTTTTATTTGAGGTAGAATTTTTGAACTTGATCTAGATGTTCAATAGGAGCTAAGCAATTTCATTGGTTGATGCTTTGGGACAAGATAACTTTGATTAAGAAGCAACAAGCAATTTGATTGGTCAAGACGTTGGAACATAACAAATGCACTTTTAATTGAGGTAGAATGTTTAAACTTGACCTGGATGTTCATTAGGAGCTAAGCAATTTCATTGGTTGATGCTTTGGGACAAGATAACTTTATATCAGATAGAGATTGATAAAACTTAATGTATAGTTTGATTACTCGGTTCCTTTGATTTGAAAGAAATAAATGTCAATTGTCATCTATTTATTTTGGGATTTCACCTGTGGGGAATCAGCCTCGGTGTTGGCTTGTTTTAGCTTCTTCTCTGTCCATTTCGGTTTTGTCATGGCAACCGATTGGTCTTTTTATACGCCCACATTTTCATGTGGACGTATATTGTCGTCGCCCCTGTCCGTCCGTCCGTCCGTCCGTCCACAATTGTTTGTGAACAGTCTACAGGTCACAATTGTAATCCGATTTCAATGAAACTTAAAATATAGGTTTATCACCCTAAGATCTCGGTTTCTTTCAATATTGGCATGTATCGGACCGTAACTTCATGGGTTATGGCCCCTGATTGTACGAAAAATCACGTTTTTTAGCTTGTGAACAGTGTAGAGGTCACAATTTTGAACCGATTTGGATGAAACTTGAAATGCATGTTTATAACCCAAAGATCTTGGTTCCTTTCGATATTTGCGCCAATCGGATCGTAACTTCCAGAATTATGGCCCCTGATTGTCCGAAAAATCGCCCTTTCTAGCTTGTGGTCCCTCTGGAGGTCAAAATTGTTATCAGATTTAAAAAACCGTTTGATTTTATCACCGTCCCATGTTTATGAAGGTTGAGTTCAAATTTCGTGCAAATCGGACCATAATTGACGGACAAAATGGCCGCCGTTTGTACGCGAATAGTGTGAAAATATTTTTTATCAAGGTTGTGGACCTTATAGAGGTCATAATTTTGAACCGATTTTGACGAAACTTGACATGTATGTTTATAACCCAAAGATCTTGGTTCCTTTCAATATTTGCGCCAATCGGATCGTAACTTCCTGAATTATGGCCCCTGATTGTCCGAAAAATCGCCCTTTTTAGCTTGTGGTCCCTCTGGAGGTCAAAATTGTTATCCGATTTAAAAAACCGTTTGATTATATCACCGTTCAATGGTTAAGAAGGCTGAGATCGTATTACGTGAAAATCGGACCAAAATTGACGGACAAAATGGCCGCCGTTTGTACGCGAATAGTGTGAAAATATGTTATATCAAGGTTGTGGACCTTATAGAGGTCACAATTTTGAACCAATTTTGATGAAACTTGACATGTATGTTTATAACCCAAAGATCTTGGTTCCTTTCGATATTTGCGCCCATCGGATCGTAACTTCCTGAATTATGGCCCCTGATTGTCCAAAAAATCGCCCTTTTTAGCTTGTGGTCCCTCTGGAGGTCAAAATTGTTATCCGATTTAAAAAAACGTTTGATTATATCACCATTCCATGGTTATGAAGGTTGAGTTCGAATTTTGTGAAAATCGGACCAAAATTGACGGACAAAATGGCCGCCGTTTGTACGTGAATAGTGTGAAAATATGTTATATAAAGGTTGTGGACCTTATAGAGGTCACAATTTTGAACCGATTTTGATGAAACTTGACATGTATGTTTATAACCCAAAGATCTTGGTTCCTTTCGATATTTGCACCCATTGGGTCATTACTTCCTGAATTATGTCCCCTGATTGTACGAAAAATCACCCTGTTTCGCTTGTGGTCCCTCTGGAGGTCACAATTATTATCTGATTTAAAAAAAAATGTTTGATTATAAAAACCAAACAAATTCTAATGATTTTCTGATAATTCCTTAATATGCGACAACTCTTGTTGACTGCCCGGACGATTTGGCTGCTGTGTGGGCGTATGTTTCGTTGCCTGGCAACCTATTTTTGATAATAATAATAATGATAATGAATATTTATATTGCGCGCATTCCACCCAAACAGTATGCTCATGGCTTACAATTTTGTATTCCAGAGCATACATGATGAGCTTAAGCTTGTACAAACATCAACCTAATTATTATACATTACATGTAGTAGTAGTGCATTTTGCTCATCAGAAGTTTTTCTGTTGAATGACTTATGTATTTCTACCACAACAGCTAGAATAAGAAGGCCTATTGAATTCAACAAAATCATAATCTGAAAAAATTTATATTTATTTTACACGCCGTTTATGCTCACGAGATGAAGAATTCTATTGAGTTTCAATGATTTCCAATAATTACTGGCCAGGTTATTGCCCTTGATAACTTTAAAAAATTTGGTGGAGGCTAAAGTTTTAACTTGTGACAATTGCTATCGAAACATATAGCTTTAGTAGAAGTTGAGCAAAACATGTATTGTCTTGTTTTGTAAATAATGAAAAATTTAACCTGTTGCGAGAGAGAGAAATGGGGTTTAACGTCCAATCGACACAAACTAGGTCATTTTGTCTAATTTTATTTCAATAATTTGTTTGTGCACAGGGGTCTTAAGCAGTGGGACTGGGAGGAAACCAGAGTACCCGGAGAAAACCCACGATGTTGGACAGGCGACCCTACTCCGTGCCACGTACAACCGGGGATTCGAAACCACGCCAGTTGACTCAATGGCAGGCCGCATGATACAGAGTGCGGACACCCAACCCCACTTTAACCTGTTGATGTAGAAAAGCTGTTATTTGAAACAGCACATGTTTAACTAATCTTAAATTTGATTTCAGAAGCCTGTAGAAAATTGCATATAAACAGGGCTGTTAAAGAGATAATGATTTCATGGAAGATACTCTCAAATAAGCTCAGGTAATCCATTTTATCATATTTTCAATTTGAGAGAATATTGTTGCCATAAAAGTCAGTTCATCAGTCTGTAAAATTCCAGTTATTGTGAAACTTCATTTGGCCAGAGAAAATCATAAGTCCTAAACTTAAGTGACTGTAGTCCAAAGATCTGTCTTATCTACAATGCGGAGATCTAAAGAGAAACAGACTTGCGAAAATCTTAGCTGAGAAGTATTTAAAACTTTTACTTCATACATTTATCAGGAATCATAACACATATTCAAATGTTATTGCGGCCATGCTTCTTAAGAACATGATTTGCAAAACTGAGAATCAAATGTGGTAAATTTAGGAAATTAATTATCAATTTCCGGTTTTGATTAGCAATATTTGGGGAAAATTGTGATTAAATAATGTCTGTGTTGAATTTACAATATAATGCAAAGCTTTATTGAAGTATAAATATTTCAAAACTTATAATTATAAATATAGATTTCAAAATTTGCCCACTGTTTTCTATACTTGCATGTGTTACAAATACTTTCTTCAAAGCAGTGAGGGGGTTGGGATGGCCTAGTGGTCTAGAGTGCCGCGCTTCGACCTCTAGCTGGCCGGTCACCTCTGGCTTGCGGCTGTGGTTTCGAGCCCTGGTGTGAGCGTATGTGGCATGGAGATAGGGGCGCCTTCTCAACCTCGTGGGTTTCCTCCGGGCACTCCGGTTTCCTCCCACGGCTAAAGACCCCTACGCGCAAGCGAATTATTGAAATAAAATTAAAAACCATGTGTTAGTCCCGAAATGACCTAGTTGTGTCGAGTGGACGTTAAACCCCATTTCTCTCTCTCTCTCTTTCAAAGCAGTGGCAGTTGAGACACTGGTTGTAAGCTTATCGGAATAGTTTAGATATGATATTTCAGCAGGCCTGGAAATAACTGTGTATATGTATCTGACATTTTCAACTTAGTGTCGGGCATGTATTAATAATATCATTAAAAAGAAAAATCAGTGCCTGGCAACATGACAGGCACCAGAGGTTTAGTGCCTGACAAAGCCTAAATCTGTGCCTGACATTGTCAGTGACAGGTGCCTAATTTCCAGGCTTGTATTTCTGGGTTGATTGGTAGTTTGGAAATGACATGAAATGAAATTGGGTTTAATGTCACAATAAGCACAACCATATTATGCACTGTCATCCACTCATTAGTTTACTGGATATTTGTATAGATATTTCATGCCAAAGCTAACTTGTCTCATTTTGTTTTATTATTGCAGAAGAGTTACCTTACAAGATACAAAGGGTAGTGATGAGTCATACATGTAATTATCATATATTGATTCTATGATACTGCATGATTATATGTTAATTCTGTGATACTTTATGACAATATATAAACTGATTCTGTGATACTGTATGTAGTATGACAATATTTATACTGATTCTGTACTGTATGATAATATACTGGTTTTTTGTTTCTGATTCTGTGATATTATATGATTGTATAGCCTACAGATTTCGTGATTCTGCATGATTATATACTGATTCTGTGATACTATATGATTATATACTGATTCTGTGGTTGTGATACTGTATGATTATATATACTGACTCTGTGATTCCCATTTCTGTGAAACTGTATGAGTATAATAAAAATCTGTGATAAAATATGATAATATACTTATACTGTGGTACTGTATGATAAGATAGTGATTAGAGAGATACTAGGATAATATACTGATTCTGTAATAGTAGTAATACTATCTGATAATATACTGATTCTGTGATACTTTGGGATTATATACTGATACTGTATGATAATATACTGATTCTGTGATACTTTATGATGAGATACTGTATGATAATATACTGATTCTGTGATACTTTATGATTATATACTGTATGATTATATACATACTGATTCTGTGATACTTTATGATTATATACAGATACTGTATGATAAAACATGTATACTGATATTGTATGATAATATACTGATATTGTATGATAATATACTGATATTGTATGATAATATACTGATTCTGTGATACTTTATGATTATATACTGATACTGCCTGATAATATATTGATTTTGTGATACTTTATGATTGTATACTGATACTGCATAATAATATATTGATTTTGATTATAATACTCATACTATATCATTATAATACGGATACTGCATCATTATACATGTATACTGATTCTGTGATTCTGATTACTGTAGGATTATTTACCCTTTCTGTGATATCGATGTATGATTTCTGTGGTATTGATTTATACTTTTTAATGTTGTTATCATTACTTATTAAATTTATTTTTAAAAAATATTCTTGTTAATGTTCATATTTTTGATGATAGAATTAAGCTGACCTTTGAAGAAATGATATTACAGGTTATACTTGAATTACACGTTATCGGTAACGTGTAGGGGAAGAATGTAGTACATGCTATAGACGTTATAGAGAACGTTCCAGGGGGAGAATTAAAAACCTGCTATAGACGTTATCGGTAACGTATTAGGGTGGGAATTTAGCATATAATATAGACGTTACAGAGAACGTTTCAGGGGGGGGGGGAATTAAAAACCTGCTATAGACGTTATCGGTAACGTATTAGGGTGGGGATTTAGCATATCGTCGGTGGGATTCCAAAAAGTCGTATCTCTGAAAAACCAACTTTTCAGGAGCAACAAAAAACTGTTTAAAACTTGTCTCAATTATTATAAGTGAACTATTTTTGGCATGTACACTATATATGCGATACTCTATTATGCAGTATGAAGATTTTAAATGTATGTCATGTATTTCGATTTATACTGGACTTACGACAATTTGGAATTTATATCGTGGTATTTTCCTGGAGATACGAGTTTTCAGACTTAAAGTAGACTTACTATTTCATGAAAAGGTCGAGGGTTCGCTCACATTCTTGGCCGAGAAAATGCATCGTGATTTTCTGGTATGGTTTCACCTTGTCAGTGGAGCAGGACAGAGGGACTGGCAAGGATAACTGTCTAGTTAGTCGGATGGGACGAGAAAACGAGGTCCTGTGTACACATTGGTGTGCACGTAAATGATCCCATTGCAGTTGGAATTCGATAAAGTAGGCCAGGGAGCCGTTGTTCGGGAAAAAATTATAATATTGTGTAAGGGGATATATCTCTATTTATTTTAAAAGTTTTTTTTAAAATTATAAGAAATTCAATAACGCCGAGAAAGTAAGATAATCAAAACAAGCTATCTGTTGTTGAATTCAAAAATTTAATATGGAATGCTTTACATTGAAAATTAACACAAAATAAAAACATTGATGTCTTTAGGACGCTGTAAACCTGATGACTTTAATGTGGAATACTTCACATTGAAAAAATTAACACATATTAAAAACATCAATGTCTTAACGGCGCTGCAAATATGATGACTGTAAGCCTTTATGCATGAGCTAATCCATCATAAAAACCATGATAATCCACAGGAATTACACTTTTAAGTTCTTGAAGATGTCGATATTTGGATGTTTTGATGGGTAGGGGTTCTGGATACAACTGAGGAACAGTATTTTCATCTGAAGACACAGCGGATGTAGACCTTGATCTTCTGGGTAAATCCCCAAATTCGTCATTGTAATCTAACTTATACGTGATCGTTCCATCAGGCGAATATTTCAATACCCGGATGTCTGTTACAACTGGATCACCAGATACTCTACCAGGACGTATAGATGTTATTGTCTTTAGACTTGAAAACTCTTTAAAAAATGTATGCGACAAGTAGTTTACTTTGTATGATTTTTTACATGATGTGATTATATCTATATAATTTTGGGGTGAGTAAATCGGTCGTTTCTTTATTTTCCGTTCTATTACACTATGTACAGAATTAACTTCCATTTGTGTATGGCCCTTTTCAAGGATCTTTTGCGTGATGGTTATGTTTTTGTCAGATGCCACTTTTAGGAGCATGTTAGCCAGCACAACATTGCGGTTTTGGTAAGTGCAACCATCGCTGTAAATGATAATTAGTTTGGTGTTAGGTGACTTCTCAAGGACTGTTTCGATGTAGTCATAGAGGCATGAAGCAAAAGAATTGGCTGTTAATTCCCCCTCCCCCTCATGCCAAAAATAGCATACACACTCTTTTGTTGCTAAGTCGTACACAGTATAATTGTGACACCCTAATTTCGTTTTATAGTACATTGCCGAAGCTTTTAAATTTGGCGCTAATAACACGGCTTGAAGGTCAAGAGTGATGACTTTAACTGTTGGATCTATCATAGCCCTTTCCTTGTCCGTATCTTTCTGATTTCTGGCATCATCTTTCCGTTTTATGTGAGCTTTATATCTGTCCTCTTGCACATTGCCTGCTTGATAACCACAACATAGGTCGCATTGATCTTTTTTTGGTGTATAGATGGCAAGGTTAAGGTCATGAAAAATTCTCTAAAGGTACGTCTGCTTACTCTAGAAGTGTTATTTTCCTCGCAGTACTCTGTGTAAGCCTTGTAGACTTCCGTCATGTCTGCAAAGACGGGTTCCAAGTACTGTTTGGAACTTGAAGCTCGACAATAATGGCTAGGAAGACTTGGTAAGGATTCCAAATATGATTTGGCTGCTTGGACTTTTTGAGACACTGTTCTCTGTGATGTGCGGTCACTGGTGTGTTCACCAACAGAAATATTATGTTCGTTGGAAACTGGATTGTTGGTATGGCCACCATTTCCATCTAACCAGTTATAGAGGCTTCGTTCTCCTAAACATAAAGTTGTAAGGAACATTGTTTTACAAACTTTGAGTCTTACACCATTTTTTCGGAAATTGTAAACTAGACTTTGATTCCTTCTAGGTTTTGTTGTTGTTGGTGTCACTTTTCTCTCTTTTACTGGTACCTTATCAACCATGTCTACTATAAACATCTTTTTGGCAGTCCAATCTAATTTCCAGAACATATCAAAAATATTTTGTCTATCATCTTCACTGAAACTTGAGCATGATTTTCCAGATTTACATCTTTTACTACATTGTTTTGGCTTAACCATTCTCTCGTCTTTTTGAAGAGTTGAATAACCATACTCATTCCGCTTTGTGCTTTGAAATTTCTTTCCGTGCATTCTGTTCATTTTATTCACTGTTTTCCTCCACTGCGATGGATCAGCTTTTCCCTTTCTGGCTCTTTTTCTCACAGGCTCATTGGCAACATCAGTTCCTTGTATTATTTCTTCTCTTTCTACCCTGATAGTCTCGCCCATATCTTCAACCTCCTGTAAAATTCTTTCCACCCGTTTATCGCCACCCTTTTCTCTGGGAGGTTCATAACTATGTTTTCCATCTTGTTCAGGTACAGGTGCGCACACTTTCTCTGGTACAAAAACATCTGTTTCGTCATCAGTGTTGGAATCTCGATCTTCTGGTATCCAATCTGGGTCTCGTACTTCATCATCCATATCTATTTCCATACTTTCTGTGCTTGAGGATCTTGATTTTTCTCCAGTTTGAACAGGAAATACAGTTGGGTTAGTAGTATGCTGTTCCAAGACGATATCTGATGTGTCTTCTTCTTCATTATCAGGCAATATAAGATCTTCGAAAATACTAATATCTAATGGCTGGTAAAGGTCTTTTGAGATGTCTTCTTCCATTAAACGGCAATCAGTTGCAGGTGTTGAACTTAATGGTAGACCAGAGCCTGAAGCTTCTATTGGTGATGATGGCCCCATACATCGATCAGAACCTTTGAAACTATGCGAAGTGTCTGTGGTATTTGTAGGTTTCTGTGGCACTATTATTGGGGCTTGACTACTATTTGCAAGATGAACAAGCAATTGCCCTCTAGAGTAGAACTGCTTTGGTTTAAGCATGTCTAACCTGTTCCTGTTACCTGAAATATAAAAGTAAAATCTATTTGATAACAGCCAAAATGTCGTAACTCGATATTTATTTTAACATCTCGGTTTATTTCCAAAAGGTTGTATGTTATTGTTTTGATACTTTTTGTTATTATTTTCATAAATATGATGCAGATCACAATTCAAAAGGAATAAAAAAAATATAACAAGGCTAATGTTGTACTATAGAGAAATTAGGCAGTTAATTAATCACTAAATATTTTTTCTAAGATCCAAACTGAAGAGAAATGATCCAGTGTTTTTGTGAGAGATGATCTCATTATCCTTTGATTTATGCATAAACACTGTATGATGACATAATTCTAAAAAATAAACATTAAGATATGCTAGAGAAAACTTACCATTCAAAAAACTATAAAAATTGCTTAAATTTGTAGCAGACGATGCATGTGGTGCAGAGAATCTGACATACGATTTTTTGGAAGTAACAAACTTTTCATCCAATGAAATACGACTTTTCATTTTTCGGCTGTAAAACAAAATCTAATTGGCCTAGAGCTCTAAAATTTTCACATGACATGTGTATCTAAAAATAGATCAGGGGAATCCCAAAAAGTGATTTTCCACAAAATTGGACTTACAACTTTTTGGAATCCCACCGACGATATGCTGTAGACGTTATATAGAACGTTTCAGGGGGAGAGTTGAACACCTGCTATAGACGTTATGGAGAACGTTAACGGAAGGGGGTTTCATGCATGCTGTAGACGTTATGGGGAACGTTTACCCAGAGGATTGTTAAACCTGCACTAGACGTTATCTGTAACGTTAAATGATGGAAATAAAACACGTGCTATCGACGTTATCAGAAACCTTACAGGGGAGGAATTTAAAACATGATATAGACGTTATCAGGAACGTTTAAGGAGGGGGGTTTACCACATCCTATTGACGTTATCCCGAACGTTAAGGGGTGAATTTTAACACATGCTATAGACGTTAATGGTAACTTTTATGGCTTACGTCCGATGAACATTCAAAACTAAGGTAAAGTAACAGAATAACTAATGTTTTCAAAACGTTAAAATTAATGTTCAGTTAACTTATCCTGTAACGTTTGTAAATAACGTTTGCCTTACGACAACAAAACTTTCCTGGCTTACATCAGATGAACATTCAAAACTAACGTTAAATAACAGAATAATTGATGTTTTCAAAACGTTAACATTAATGTTTTCCAAACGTTAACGTTAATGTCCAGTAAACGTATCCTATAACGTTTTTAAAAACGTTAACGTTACGACAACAAAACTTTCCTGGCTTACGTCAGATGAACATTCAAAACTAACGTTAAATAACAGAATAATTGATGTTTTCAAAACGTTAACAATTAATGTTTTCCAAACGTTAACGTTAATGTCCAGTAAACGTATACTATAACGTTTTTGTGGTGTCTTTAGTTTTATTATTGCTGTACATTGTTTCCGTATTTATTATACAATGAGGTTGGGCATGCGCAATAGCATAGAATGAGACATGTGGTTGAACGTTCGAGAATATGATGACTCAGATTAGAGCCATGCATGAAGCTGTACTTACTTCTGTACATACTTTACTTACTGATGCTACTTATATGTGAATCATTTTATTATAATAAAAACATACAATACAATATGGCGACGAGGATGATTGAGATTTTCAAGATATGGTAAATTTTCTTTCGAAACTGATTTTGATCTTCGTAGAGGTAGGCTTACTGTTTTTTCTGTCAACGGAAATGAGTATCCCGCTACCGCAAAGTTTTCTTCCGACTCCAGGGAAACCAGTTATACCTTGGGCACAATTTAGAAGCTCCTTCGAGAATTATTTAATTGCTGTCGATGGGGAAGACTACGCTAATAAAAGAAAACGATCTTTGTTACTCCATTGTTTGGGTACACACGGCAAGGCTGTTTATGACTCGCTCAACGATGAAGATGGGTCATTCCATGAAGTTGACACTTTGTTACCAACGATAATTAATGTGATGATAAAATACCGGTACTCAAGAAATAGAATTCAATAAATGAATTGTTGATAATTATCTTGGGGGTCTGATGTAAAGATAATATTAAAATGTCATTTTGTGAAATAAAAAAAATTCACTTGAAAAAAGGATGTGTCAAATGCATTTTCTGCAGTTTGACATGCACCAAAAGTGTGACATTTTCACCCCCCTGAACTTTGATTTGATCCCAACTTTTTATTATGTGTTTAAATCATCTATCCGAGGTGCAGTTGCAAAGATTTAACTTTCAATTTTTCAAATACAGCACAACAAGAGCATCGATATGACTATTTGTTTAGATATCGTCACCCAAAAATACAGAAAAAATCGTAACTATGTCTGTCAACTTTGTTACGTACGCTAATGACACGATGAGACAGAGCGCTTTCGTGTGACAAACTTAAATAATGTCGTAAAATGTAACCACTCTTATTTCATCTCGGAAAAGGGAAAATGTTTATCGGCTAGACTTTTCAAATGTTATAAACTGCAGTCATTGCGAAAAGTGTTGATTGTCTGTCAATTTTACGTTCGCGCGATTTCCATCTCTTTTTACGCCGGCGAAAGTGATCGAAAATTTAACGACACCACACAACTCATTTACAGCATAGACGACTGGTTAATGGCAACATGGCGGAGACAGCCGTAGAAAATATGGAATTCGGTAAGGAAAATGGAATTTGTCAATTTGTTACGTACATTTGAATCGCTTGTGTCAAGTTACGAACAACATATGAATACTTATTCAATATGAATGTTCCTTTTCTTTATATACATAAGTATAGAATACTGTTATGCAAACTTTTTTTCCGCAAAACAAATGGTTGTCATCGCCGATCTCGGGAACAAATCGGGATTGCATTGGTTGGTAACTTGACACGGTTAAGCTTTCAGTTGAATGTCAAAATTACTAACAACCTCTGTCTGGCACATTTATTTAATTATTTGTTAGATCTTTACAAAAGCTTATCTTTTGAAATAGTTCATGGTTCTATAATGCCATTACGACTTCGTTGTCATCCTTATATGTACCTACACCTGTTCAAGACTGTTGATGAAAATGATAGTGACTGTTGGTAACAATGACCAAACAACTGCCCTTGAGAAATTTTTGTTACCAACACAGTTATATTTCTTGTTTAGATTTTATTCAATAATGGCTGTACTTATTTAATTTGCATGTTCTGAACACGTTGTAGGCTATTTAACATTGAATTGCAAAATAGTGTAGAATTAACCTTGTGTTTAAATTAATTTCTTTCTAGGTTGTTGGTTGTTCGTGTGTCAAGTACTACAAACCAGCAGAGAATTTTCGGTTGGAAAGTGAACTGTTATTTGAATCTCTAATAGGAATAGCAGTCCGAAATTGATTTGATTCTGTTGACAACTTGAAAATGCTTCTCCCTATGTAAACAAGCCTTCCGTCATCTTTGTTTCGCAAAATATGATGACCAAAAGAGCTTTTCGTCATCTTTGTTTCGCATTTAATCTGATTGAATCTATGCAGGGAAATTATCTCTTGCTGATGTTTTGATTTCTTAGTTATACTATTAAGTCAGTCAATGTTGAGTTTCAGCATTGGTTATGAAGAAGAAAATATTTTTTGAAAAATGCAAATCCCATGTCGTTACTTTAATTAAATCAGTATTGATGCTTTATCAGTCCAATTTAATTGAATGGTATTGATGCTTTATCTGTCCAATTTAATTAAATCAGTATTGATGCTTTATCTGTCCATTTTAATTAAATAAGTATTGAGGCTTTATCCATCCAATTATTTTACCATTATTGTAATGTCATTTACATTAAACCCTATTTTATTTGTTATGTCATTTTTATTTTGTCTTTGTTTTTACACTGATCACTATGTTACATGTTGAATAATAAATGAAATATTAAATCATATTTCCAAAGTCGTTACTTATTTAATGATGGTTGTTCGAGAAAGATGGATTTTAACGGTCACTTGACTCTAGGTTATTTCAACGAGTGGCTTGTGAGGTCTTTAGCAGTGGGGGTAAATGATAGTCCTTGGCAAAACTCACAAGGCACAAGGTTAGACAAATGACCCTTGTGCTTGTCACATACATGACTAAAATCAACGTTATCATTTGTATTTGAAGGCCATAGCTTCTTCGAATGGTTAACACAATTTTTTATCCCCGATTACTGAACAATATATCACGATTCCAAAAGAATTTGATGTGGTCAATGTTACCAACTCTTTTTACCCAGGATATGTATTTTTTTTAATTATTATTAGACAGTACAATCAACAGGTCAAAAACTGTACAAGGCAAATAGATGTACAATATTAGGAATTGATTTCCAAAGGAATTTGATGTGGTCAATGTTACCAACTCTTTTTACCCAGGATATGTAGTGGTTTTTATTTTTAGATGGTAAAATCATCAGGTCAAAAACTGTACAAGTCAAATAGATGTATAATATTAGGAATTGTTTTCGCATTTTTTTTATGAGTATTGTTTTATAGAACTTTAACGTGTGTTTTTGGTCATTGTTACCCGCAGACTCATTTTGAGAGATGATGTAAAATAAATTACATTTTTTTTACATTTTGATACCACCAAATGATAGACACTTTGGTCTTGAGTACTGAGTTGCCTTTGATCATGATTTATTTATCTTAACAAGAAGAAAAATAGGACAATATTTTGTCAATGTTACACGCATTCATTTTGGTTTGTCAGCGTTTTTGCAGAAAATTGTGAAGTTTTTATCTTTTTACCACATTGGTACATCAGGTGACATTGAAAACAAAACAAACAAAGTGTTATTTTCTCTCCAAATACATTTTGAAATTTTAATGCCCATGTCACACTTTAGGTACCAACTTCATGGAATGACCCAGATACAACTTATGAAAGCTGTCTTGATGTGTTAGAAAATTATTTCGGAGCAAGGTACAATGTTACTGTTGAACGCTGTAGATTTATGTCCCATGCACAAAAGAATGGCGAAACTATTGATGAATATGTATCGGAACTACGTCGACTAAGTGTAAATTGTGATTATCCTGCAGGAATGCTTGATCAAATGATTCGTGATGTACTTATTGAAAAAACGAATAGTAAACCTATAAAGGAACATTTAATGATGGAAGGCAATGCCTTGACACTTGAGAATGCAATAACAATTGCCAGACAAATCGAACTTGCTACAGTTGAATGTCAATCACTTTTATCAAGGCCTAAATACTAATCACATGATGGATAGTGTGCAAAGAATTAAAGGTACCGGTAATAGAAATTATCGCACATATAATAATAATAATGAACGTTATAGTAATACTCAGTTTTCAAAGCCACATTACAATAATTTTTATGTGCCAAACAAAGTACAATTTCGACTCAATCAACAAGATAGAGGACGAAGACCACAGTTATTCCAGCCAAGGTTTCAACCTCGTAATCCAGTTCGCGCAGCAAATAATCAACAATTTCGACCTAGTTTTCAAACCAATACTAAACCTCCGTTCAATTCTGGTCGGACAAAACAACATTGTTTTAGGTGTGGTAGTATTCAACATAGAGCCTCCTATCCATTTTGCTCTGCTTTAAACCAGTACTGTCATAAATGCAACAAACAAGGACACTTCGCACATGTATGTAAATCAGGTATCGATTCAGTAGATCGTGTTAATCAGATGACAATCCTATCAGTGGATACAACATTTACACCGCGGAAACTTCAGTGTGATATCTTAGTTGACAGTATTCTCGTTAACTTTATTATCGACACAGGTTCACCGTTATCATTGTTGCATAAAGATATTTATGATAAATATTTTAGTAAGTATGAACTTATGACCCCTACAACTACATTACGATCATATAATAGTACTCCTATAGATGTTGCTGGTGTTATACAACTTCCTGTAGTGTTCCAAGATAGACAAGTATATGCAGATTTCTTTGTAGTTTATGCTGGAGATAATCTTTTAGGACTTGACTTAATAACTGCATTACAAATGACTATTTGTGTAAATACTCAGCCGGTGTATGGTGCTTCCGTGGGACCAACAGTAAAATCCGAATTTGTTATCAATCGCATAGAAAGTTTTGATAAACTGAAAGAAGAGTTTTCTAAAGTGTTCGATGGAATTGGAAAAGCTATTAATTTCAAACACAAATCTATTATTAAGGATGATGCAATTCCTATAGCCCAAAAATGTAGACCTATACCTTATGCACTTGAAGATGAGATGAAAATAGAAATTGATAATCTACTACAGAAGAAAATAATAGAAAAAGCTGACCACGCAGAATGGGTAAGCCCAGTCGTAATTTCGCGTCGTAAAAATAACAAAATCCGTCTTTGCGTAGATTTAAGATGTGTGAATAAAAACATTCTCCCAGTTAAATATCCACTTCCAAATATTGAGACTTTGATCGGTTCAATAAAAAAGGCCAATTTTATTACTAAACTGGATATGAACTCTGCGTACCATCAATTACCCCTTGATATTTCTACACAGCAAATCACTACATTCATAACTCCTTTTGGTTTATTTCGCTACTTAACAGGACCATTTGGATTATCAGATTTACCAGGAACATTCCAAAAAATGATGGACATTATTTTGACAGGTTGTGATGGTGTATATAACCTACTTGACGACATTTTGATAGTTGCTGACACCGAAGATAAACACGATGTTCGATTACGTGAAGTTATGTTACGTTTACAAAAAAACGGTCTTACTTTAAGTCCGTCGAAATGCCACTTTAAAGTCAGTAAGGCGAATTGGCTTGGTTTTTGTATTTTGTCAGAGGGTGTCAATATGCTAAATGAAAATATTGATGCTGTACAAGATATTTTGCCTCCAAAGAACGTTAAAGACGTACAGAGCATACTAGGATTTTTCAACCATTACTCAAAGTTTATTCCCAACTTCGCAAAGCTTACAGAACCAATTCGTAAATTAGTTCGTAAAAATGTACCTTGGGACTGGTCAAAAGAACAAGAACATTCTTTTACTCAATTGAAGTCACTTCTGACAACACCCCCAATACTCGCATTTTATAGACCTGACTTGCCGACATTTGTAACATGTGATGCATCAGATTATGCACTTGGTGCTGAATTATCACAACTACAAGATTCAGGTGATATTCGACCTGTTGCTTTCGCGTCTAAAATTCTTACAGATTGTGAAAGAAAATACAGCATAGGCAAAAAAGAAGCTTTAGCTTGTATGTGGGCAGTAAAGAAATGGGATCGTTATTTGCGAGGACGTCACTTTAAACTTGTCACCGATCACCGTTCATTAATAACATTGTTACAATCTACGGAAAACAATTCCGGACATAAGCCAGCAAGAATTGCTCGCTGGGCAGCTTCGTTACTTGAGTATGATTTTGTCATGGAATATAAGAAGGGTACACACAATGTAATAGCTGATGGGTTATCAAGACTACATAAAGTATCTCGCGAAAATACTTGTGCTTCTGAGATTTTAATTGATGAGATAAATTTGTGTAATTCGCTTACTATCGATTCTCTGAAATTAACACCTAGTGTTATTGCAAGTGAAACTGCAATAGACTCAGTTTTAAATATTGTTCTTGATTATTTATCTACGTCCTGGCCTTCTAAAAAAGATATTTGCGATGATGTGCTTCCATACTTCCGTCTCAAAGATGAATTATTTGTGTTCGGTAAAGGTTGCATTGGTCGAGGTGAAAGAACAGTAATTCCAAAAAGTCTTCAACGAGATGTTCTTAATTTAGCTCATGATGGACACTGCGGAATAGTCAAAACTAAACAGAAACTACGTTCAGTTGCTTATTGGATTGGTATGGATAAAGACATTGAAGATTTCATTTATAACTGTTATTTATGTGCATCTAGTGATAAATCGTCAAAATTAACTACTAGTCCGCTTAATCCAAGAAAACCGTCTGTTAGGCCATGGTGTGATATAGCTATTGATATTCAGGGACCCTTCGAAAATGCTCTGCAAGGCGCTAGATATCTTATAAATGTTATAGATTACTATAAAGTGGCCAGAGTCTTGTATGTCAGATTGTATAACTACTTCTTGTGTCATTAATTTTCTTGAATCATTATTTACTACATGGGGTATACCTGCTACAATAACTTCTGATAATGGACCTCAATTTGTTAGCTATGAATTTGTAAATTTCTTAGATAATTTGAGTATACATCATATCAGAACTCCTAATTATCACCCAGAATCAAATGGAGCCATAGAACGCCTAAATGGTACGATTAAGTCGTTATTACAAACTAATGTTCGATCCAAAATTAGTTGGACTTCTGCTTTACGTAAAGTCTTGCAAACGATTAGATCTACTAAGCATAATACAACCAATGAAACTCCTTATTTTCTCATGACGGGAAGGGAAATGATGACAAAACTCAGTATATTAAAACCTCCTGATAATTTTGATAATGTTGTAAACATGGATAATAATAATGCTTATAATGATACTGTTAGCAGAAATCAAAATAAAATGAAAACATGGTATGATAGTAAATACAGAGTTGTTAAACATAAGTTTAAGCTTGGAGATATTGTAAGAATTAAGTATAAGAGAATTCATGGAAATAAGCTAAGTTCTAATTTTTCAATGCCTACAGAAATTATTGAGATACAAGGTAATATTGTTACTGTAAAAGATGGCATTCCAATGATGTTACTATGTATAAGGGTTCAAATGAAGAGATGTATATTGATGCTGAAAGAAATAATAGAAATCCTTACTTATGGTTTGATGTTCAAAATAATAACAATAATGATAATATTGTTAATCCTTTACAAGATGTAAATCCTGTACAAGTACGTAGATATCCAACGAGAAATAGAGTAATTCCTAGATACTTACAAGAATATACATGGTGAATTTACTTAATACATGTTGATGAAAATTTCGATGTAAAATGTAATTCATATTTAAGATATATTAGTTAATGATGTGAATTGTCTTAGATAAGTATTTTTATAAGGTATATAATGAGATATTATATTTCATTCATTAGTTTCCATATTTTTCCAAGAGAGGGAAATATGTGGTGTCTTTAGTTTTATTATTGCTGTACATTGTTTCCGTATTTATTATACAATGAGGTTGGGCATGCGCAATAGCATAGAATGAGACATGTGGTTGAACGTTCGAGAATATGATGACTCAGATTAGAGCCATGCATGAAGCTGTACTTACTTCTGTACATACTTTACTCAGTGACCGCCCTAGACCCTTTAAACCATTAGCCAAATTTTTAGCCAAATCAAAATTTTATTAGCCAATTCAGAAAGTTTTAGCCAAATATTTTATATTATTTTTATTCATATGTTTGTTAATTAAAAATGAAACTACGTGCCTGTTGCTTTTTAAACGTACCGGTAATACAAGACTCATAGCAGCCGTAGAAAGGAAATAATAAACAATACAAAATCCTTATGAGTATCCTTTATCTAAATTGCTACGTTTTTTTTTTTTTTACTTCGTTTTATCTAGTTCACTATATTGTCTGTCAATATATGAGTAGAAGTTTTGGGAAAGGTGGGAAATATCACGTGGTTTGCGCGTGGTGGAATAAAGGATGAAAGGGGGGATATTCCTTTGATGTCATGTAATCACTGTCTAATACATTCCGGCTTCTAGATGCCGATATAAATTTAGAAATAATTTAGTGATTTATATTGTTATGCTTGGTTATTGTATCGACAAATAAAAACTCATAATAAAGATCATACTTTATTAATAATATTATCAACAAATAGGTTCCCATTAGATGTTTTATTTTTATACGCCCACATTTTTATGTGGACGTATATTGTCGTCGCCCCTGTCCGTCCGGACGTCCGTCCGTCCGTCCGTCCGTCCGTCCGTCCACAATTTGTTTGTGGACCCTCTACAGGTCACAATTCTTATCTGATTTTGACGAAACTTGAAATATAGGTTTATCCCCAAAAGATCTCGGCTGCTTTCGATATTGGCATGTATCGGATCAAAACTTCATGGATTATGGCCCCTGATAGTACGAAAAATCACGTTTTTAGCTTGTGGACCCTATAGAGGTCACAATTTTGAACCGATTTTAATGAAACTTGACATGCATGTTTATAACCCAAAGATCTTGGTTCCTTTCGATATTTGCGACTATCGGAACGTAATTTCCTGAATTATGGCCCCTGATTGTCCGAAAAATCACCTTTTTTAGCTTATGGTCCCTCTGGAGGTCACAATTATTATCCGATTTGAAAAACCGTTCGATTGTATCACCGTTACACCCTAAGGAAGGCTGAGTTCGAATTTCGGAAAAATCGGACCAAAATTGCCATACAAAATGGCCGCCAATTGGTACGCGAAAACTGTTAAAAAATGGTACATCAAGGTTGTGGACCCTGTAGAGGTCACAATTTTAATTCGATTTTGATGAAACTTGAAATTCATGGTTATAACCCAAAGATCTTGGTTCCTTTCGATATTTGCGCGTATCGGATCGTAACTTCCTGAATTATGGCCCTTGATTATACGCAAAATCGCCTTTTTTTAGCTTGTGGTCCCTCTGGAGGTCACAATTATTATTCGATTTAAAAAAACGTTTGATTATATCACCGTTACACCTTAAGGAAGGTTGAGTTCGAATTTCGGGAAAATCAGACCAAAATTGCCATACAAAATGGCCGCCGTTTGTACGCAAATACTGTTAAAAAATGGTATATCATGGTTGTGGACCCTGTATAGGTCACAATTTTAATTCGATTTTGATGAAACTTGAAATGAATGGTTATAACCCAAAGGTCTTGGTTCCTTTCGATATTTGCGCATATCGGATCTTAACTTCCTGAATTATGGCCCCTGATTGTCCGAAAAATCGCCTATGGCCCCTCTGGAGGTCACAATTATTATCCGATTTAAAAAAACGTTTGACTCTATCACCGTTACACCCTAAGGAAGGTTGAGTTCGAATTTCGGGAAAATCGGACCAAAATTGCCATACAAAATGGCCGCCGTTTGTACGCAAATACTGTTAAAAAATGGTATATCAAGGTTGTGAACCCTGTAGAGGTCACAATTTTAATTCGATTTTGATGAAACTTGAAATTCATGGTTATAATCCAAAGATCTTGGTTCCTTTCGATATTTGCGCATATCGGATCGTAACTTCCTGAATTATGGCCCCTGATTATACGCAAAATCGCCTTTTCTTAGCTTGTGGTCCCTCTGGAGGTCACAATTATTATCCGATTTAAAAAAACGTTTGATTATATTACCGTTACACCGTAAGGAAGGTTGAGTTCGAATTTCGGTTAAATCGGACCAAAATTGCCATACAAAATGGCCGCCGTTTGTACGCGAATACTGTTAAAAAATTGTATATGGTTTTGGACCCTGTAGAGGTCACAATTTTAATTCGATTTTGATGAAACTTTAAATGCATGGTTATAACCCAAAGATCTTGGTTCCTTTCGTTATTTGCACATATCTGATCGTAACTTCCTGAATTATGGCCCCTGATTGTCCGCAAAATCGCCTGTGGTCCCACTGGAAGTCACAATTATTATCCGATTTAAAAAAACGTTTGACTCTATCACCGTTACACCCTACGGTAGGTTGATTATGAATTTCGAGAAAATCGGACCATAATTGCCAGGAAAAATGGCCGCCGTTTGTACGCGAACAGTGTAAAAATATGGTATATCAAAGTTGTGGACCCTGTAGAGGTCGCAATTTTAATTCGATTTTGATGAAACCTGAATTGCTTGTTTATAACCTAAAGATCTTTATTCGTTTTGATATTTGTAACTTAATGAATTATGGCCTTTGATTGTAGGAAAAATCACTTTCGGTATTGCTTGTTCTCTGTCTATCTCTCGAACAATTATTATCTGATTTAAAAAAAAACTCTGATTATATTACTGTTGCACCGTAAGGAAGGTTCAGTTCGAATTTCGTGAAAATCGTTACCAAAATTGCCGGACGAAATGTTCGCCGTTTGTACGCGAATAGTGTAAAAATATGGTATATCATGGTTGTGGACTCTCTACAGGTCACAATTCTTATCCGATTTTGACGAAAAGTCACATTTCTAGGTTGTCGGCTTCAAATTTCATGAATATCAGACTGGAACTGACAAACAAAATGGCTGCTCCCAATACAGTATGAAATACAGGACTTAATGATGTAGGAAAAATCACTTTCGGTATTGCTTGTTCTCTATCCATCTCTCAAAAATGTGGGCGTATCCTGCCTGGCAGTGCCAGCCTATCTTTAACAATAGTCACAGAGTAAAAATAAAGAAATGGCGGGAGAATGTCACGTGATAGCCACTGTTGACAAACAGGTCATGAAGGTATCGCTTTGATGTATCATTTCATTACCGCATGAACTAATGCACACGTAATACGATCCCCGTAGTGGGTGAAAGCGCTAGCTAAGATGAAATTATTAGTTTTTTCTTTCTAGAAACTTCATATTTCTATATACTTTTACCTGAGAGTAGAATCTTTTATTTATTCTATTTTATGTATATATATATATATATATACAGATGCCGTGCCGATTACTGTAAGGAATTTCATAGTAATTAACACTTCAAATGTGATAATTTCCACCATTAATGATACAGCAAATAATTTAATTCATAATGGATGGTGTATATTTTTGATGATTGCGTAAGAAGCGTGGCCCAATTATTACTACAACAACACAGGGTTTATGTTGATTCCCGCCGTAAAATAGTAAAAGTACCATGCGTTTCCCGACTAAAATAAAGACAAATATCTACATAGATCATCATGCCATTCGAGACATTTTAATGTGTAATGGTTTTATATCCACCACTATCGGTAATTTATTTGTATCGGCCGATATGCTTCGCTGTCAATATCTGATATCGGTAAAACTGATAGGTGTCATATCGGAACATCGCTACTTGTAGTGAAGCGAATGTACACTCGGCAAGCGGCGAGCATTAAACAGTGCAGTGCCACACAAAAGGGGCGTAACTGTGTTGTATAGTCTCTAGACTCGATCTTTCAGTCGTTTTAATGCGTGACATTGACTGATTTGCGACTTGTACGATTGAGACTAGAGTAATTAATGTACTAAAAATAGACATTCCATTGAATGATCGAAAGAAGCGTTTAACGAAACGATTTCAACTTTAATATTAACAGATTTACAAAATAATTCATTCGCCAAAATTTTCGCCAGAATCATCACTTTATTCGCCTATAAAAATATTTGTCGTCATTGGCTAATTGGCGAATGTCTAGGGCGGTCACTGCTTTACTTACTGATGCTACTTATATGTGAATCATTTTATTATAATAAAAACATACAATACAATAGTTTTTAAAAACGTTAACGTTACGACAACAAAACTTTCCTGGCTTACGTCAGATTAACATTCAAAACTAACGTTAAATAACAGAATAATTGATGTTTTAAAAACGTTAACAGTAATGTTTTCAAAACGTTAACAGTAATGTCCAGTAAACGTATCCTATAACGTTTTTAAAAACGTTAACGTTACGACAACAAAACTTTCCTGGCTTACGTCAGATGAACATTCAAAACTAACGTAGAATAACTAATGTTTTCAAAACGTTAACATTAATGTTTTCAAAACGTTAACGTCAATGTTTTCAAAACGTTAACATTAATGTTTTCATAACGTTAACATTAATGTTTTCAAAACGTTAACATTAATGTTTTCAATACGTTAACATTAATGTTTTCAAAACGTATCCTGTAACGTTTGTAAAAACGTCAACGCGACAACAACAAAACTTTCCTGGGTCACGTGCCTCAAACATTCACAGGGAACGTTAAATAACGAAAAAATAATGTTTTGAAAACGTTCGGAAAACTAAATTTTGTTAGCTGGGATATAACTCAAAATGTGTGAAAAAGCCAGTTTTTGACGGTTAAATATCCCAAAAATTTTCGGGGGGCGCATGCCCCCAGACCCCCCTAGATAAGCAGTGTGCTTTGCACACTGCATTCTCGTGCCTACGGCACTCAATAGTTTTTCCTCCAAAAATATTTTTTCCTGTTCTCATGCCTGCAGGTAGCAATAACAATCAAGACTAGACTTAAAACATACATTTTGCAAGAGCAAAATCTGCCTATTGTAATGGTAGGTCTTTCTTTGGGCCTGAAATGTTATAAAAACTATGAATTAGACATTAATTTACTTACCCAGACCATAATCAACGCACAATGTCAAGGCTAGCCTGTGATATTTGTTGGATTATAGTTTGATTTGCTGCAAAATTTTCCTTCAAGATTAATGATTAAATGGATAATTGAGACTACTGGTTTTGTCTTACAAACTTTAGTAATGATGATTGTGGCTTAGTGGAACTTTTATTCGCTTAGTTCTCAGTTCATAGTGGATCAATTTGACTGAAATTTTCAGCAAATTGCCTTTACATTATCTAGTTTTTAACTATTATACTTAGAACTACCAACTCGTTTTCTAATCTCCCGTAACATATCTTTATTTGTATAGCCGATAGCGTGACTAAACAGTCCCTAGATGAGTTTGTTTCTAGTAATGATAAATAATCATTCAACTATTTTTAATTGATTAAATATGTATTTATTTACAGGAACAGAAAACTTTACAGTCCAATCTAGAACAACGTTACAATCACCATAAAGACAGTCTTTCTACATTAAATAATGCACTGGAAGTACAGAGAAAAATGGCCGATAAATATAAACAACGAGCAGAGAAAGCTGATCATGATTTAACGAAAATGATGGAAGAATCAGCTAAATTCAAAACATTAGGTATGTCCTGTTTAGTGATTTACATACCATAGACATTGTTTAAAGTGGCCATAGTAGTGGAATTCTTGACTCTGAATGTATCAGAAGCTCAAATCCTGGGGGTTGGGTTGTCTAGTGGTTTAACGTAAGATCATAAGGTCTGTCATCGAGCCAAGTGGTTTAGTTCCTGATCTCCGCCCCGCTTGTACCTGACAAGGACTAGGGTCACCCATCCAACCTTGTGAGTTTTCTCCGGTTTAGTCCCACTGCCAAAGACCCCTTTCTTCTCGCTAAGTGAATAATTGCAAGAAAATTGAACTATATGTTTGTCCTGAAATTACCTAGTTTGTGTCCAGTGGATGTCAAACACCATTTCTCTCTCTTGCTCTGGAATCCTGGCATGGGCAGAGAAAAATATTGGGATTTTTCAATCTCTGGTTGCAATTTGGCCAGGTCAGCAAGGAAAGGATTTCTAGTCATTTGGATTGGAGAAAAAATGGGGATGCACACAAAAAAAAAACCCTTTCCCTTCAAACTCTAGCATTGCACATGGGACCGTAGACGAAAGAAATAACCGTTTGTTCAGGATCATTCCAATCATATTGATCAATTCAAATTTATGTATGCTTAAATACAAAATCCAAATACAAACATTTTTTATTCATCATCAGCATATTACAACGATCATTCTTAAAAATTGTAACATAATCAGAAAAGATAAATGATCTTCTGTTTCTGTAAAGGACCAAAGATAAAGTCCACAAGTTTTTTTAAATGGACATGTTACATTTTTATACGCCCACATTTTCATGTGGACGTATTATGTCGTCGCCCCTGTCCGTCCGGACGTCCGTCCGTCCGTCCACAATTTGTTTGTGGACTCTCTACAGGTCACAATTCTTATCCGATTTTGACGAAACTTGAAATATAGGTTTATCTCCATAAGATCTCGGCTGCTTTCGATATTGACATGTATCGGATGGAAACTTCATGGATTATGGCCCCTGATTGTACGAAATATCATGTTTTTAGCTTGTGGACCCTATAGAGGTCACAATTTTGAACCGATTTTGATGAAACTTGACATGCATGTATATAACCCCAAGATCTTGGTTCCTTTCGATATTTGCGCTCATCTGATCGTAACTTCCTGAATTATGGCCCCTGATTGTCCGAAAAATCGCCCTTTTTAGCTTGTGGTCCGTCTGGAGGTCAAAATTATTATCCGATTTAAAAAACCGTTCGAGTATATCACCGTTACATGGTAATGAAGGTCGAGTTCAAATTTCGTGAAAATCGGACCGAAATTGACATACAAAATGGCCGCCGTTTGTACGCGAATAGTGTGAAAATATGTTATTTCAAGGTTGTGGACCCTATAGAGGTCACAATTTTGAACCGATTGTGATGAAACTTGACATGCATGTTTATAACCCCAAGATCTTGATTCTTTTCGATATTTGCGGCCATCGGATCGTAACTTCCTGAATTATGGCCCCTGATTGTCCGAAAAATCGCCCTTTTTAGCTTGAGGTCCCTCTGGAGGTCAAAATTATTATCCGATTTAAAAAACCGTTTGATAATATCACCGTTACATGGTAATGAAGGTTGAGTTCGAATTTCGTGAAAATTGGACCAAAATTGACATACAAAATGGCCGCCGTTTATACGCGAATAGTGTGAAAATATGTTATTTCAAGGTTGTGGACCCTATAGAGGTCACAATTTTGAACCGATTGTGATGAAACTTGACATGTATGTTTATAAGCTAAAGATCTTGGTTCCTTTCTATATTTGCGGCCATCGGATCGTAACTTCCTGAATTATGGCCCCTGATTGTCCGAAAAATCGCCCTTTTTAGCTTGTGGTCGCTCTGGAGGTCAAAATTATCATCCGATTTAAAAAAACGTTTGATTATATCACCGTTACATGGTAATGAAGGTTGAGTTCAAATTTTGTGTAAATCGGACCCAAATGGACAGACAAAATGGCCCCTGTTTGTACGTGATCAGTGTGAAAATATGTTATATCAAGGTTGTGGACCCTATAGAGGTCACAATTTTTAACCGATTTTGATGAAACTTGACATGCATGTTTATAACCCGAAGATCTTGGTTCCTTTCGATATTTGCGCCCATTGGTTCGTAACTTCCTGAATTATGGCCCCTGATTGTACGAAAAATCACCCTTTTTAGCTTGTGGTCCAACTTGAGGTCAAAATTATTATCTGATTTTAAAAAACGTTTGATTATATCACCGTTACATGGTAATGAAGATTGAGTTCAAATTTTGTGAAAATCGGACCAAAATTGACAGACAAAATGGCCGCCGTTTGAACGCGATTAGTGTGAAAATATGTTATATCATGGTTGTGGACCCTATAGAGGTCACAATTTTGAACCAATTTTGATGAAACTTGACATGCATGTTTATAACCCAAAGATCTTGGTTCCTTTCGATATTTGCGCCCATTGGATCGTAACTTCCTGAATTATGGCCCCTGATTGTCCGAAAAATGACCTTTTTTTTTTAGCTTGTGGTCCCTCTGCGGTCAGAATTATTATCCCATTTAAAAAAACGTTTGATTATATCACCGTTACATCCTTATGAAGGTTGAGGTCGAATATCGTGAAAATCGAACCAAAATTGACAGCTGTTCTTGTCAGGCCATCCATCCTTCATCACTAACAAGGGGAAACCACGCCAGAAAATCTAGGTGAACTTTTTCACCCAATGCAGGGATCAAACACCCAACCTCAAAGCTACCGAGCCAGCATCTTACCCACTTAGCAACATGATTCCCAGTCGAATTTGAAGCCTACTGAAATGCACCTTTATAACCCAAAGATCTTAATTCATTTCGATATTTGCACATATCATATTCTAACTTAATGATGTAGGAAAAATCACTTTCGGTATTGCTTGTTCTCTATCCATCTCTCGAAAATGTGGGCGTATCCTGCCTGGCAGTGCCAGCCTATCTTTCTATATTTGATTATTTACTTACAGGTCAGAAAGTTTGTAGTTTAGAAGCTCAGTTAGAACACGCGAATCGGCAAGTTCGTGAATATCGTCATCAGTTAGATTCAGCAGGAACCGCTTTACTGGGTGATTCTTCAGCTTTTAGACAGGAGATTGAAGGTCATAGTAGTGGGAGTTTAACAGGTAATAATTCAAACCTAAACTTACATTGCAAATCAAGATCAAGTAAACAAGATCACTTGGTTGGAAGTTATTACTTAGAGCAGTCACGTTTTCATTGCATTTTAAGTTCACTTTTAATTGGATTTAACATTAAATACAAAACGACCGTTTATTTAGGGATGGTAATGGGTGGAAATTAAAGTAAAACCAGTCATATCAAAATGGTGACATACTGTTTCTGGTTCAATATGCGTTTATAGTAAGATTCTGCCATACTTATAACTTCTAAGTGTTGTAATAATTGAATATTTTAAAAGTGTGGTGTCTGTTATGCCTTGGTTACAAATACTAATTATTGGTCTTTATTTGATGTTTTTAGATGTCAGTCTCAATGATTCGTTAGAAGATACGATGGACATCACCGCTCGTAAAATGAAGTCACATGACGTCAGTTCAACCAGTAGTAAACCATCGTTTGCGTTGACAGACACAGAGAGTCGGAGATTCAGTTTATTGTCATTAGCAAGGTTGGTACAATCCTCACATACGTATTGGCCGTATGTTACTTTCTATTAAATAAAATTCAGGTCACCATATTTATTATTTCATAATCGTCCCGTTGACGGAAAAGCTTATTGGACTTCTGATGCAGTGGGGTTTCTTAAAGCCCGAATCCCGAATTTCATAGAATCTGAAAATTACAAGTTCGTGTACGTGTGAAATTTAAACGCCAAAATACAGAGGAATTGTGTATTTACCTTGTCTGAAAGGTTCAGTTCAAAATATTGAGTCGTTTGGACGTGAACGTCAAAATCGCACCAAAATCGCTCATCCGGACACTAGCATTTTTAAATAGTTAGGGTCGTTCCACTTGATAAATGCGACTACATTCGATACCTATTGTACACTTCATAAATAGAGAGCTTGGATTTAGTCTGATTGTAAGCGGTAAGCGATAAATCGAGGGAAGAAATCTGATTGGCTGTTTATTTTTACACAGCCAATCGTTATAGTTTACTGGTACATCCGGCAAAAATGTGAATCGATCGGGTAAAAATGAAAGTTGCGAGTTTCATATTGTTCAATCCATCATGGACAACCATCCAAAGCGTAAAAGAGAGCGAACGGTGACAGATTCTGCAAAGAAAAGAAGAAAGAGAGAGTATATGCAACGTTAAAGAGAACAGAAAAAAGACGAATGTGTGTAAATATGCGGCGAGATAACCAGATAGAATGATTTCAAAACCAGTTTTGACTGCAATGAATGAATGAATGATGACGAAGAAGTTGCCAATGTAATGTTACTTCATTTTTTGACCGGTAAGCAAACATTTTTTATTTATCTGGATCAATTTATTTTCAAGAGTAGGCCTATTTACAAAAAATCCAATCAGAGAGGAATCAAACAGGCCTGCTGACAGTCAAGATCGCCTATATAATATATCTGAAGTGTATGCAATGTTAATTGGAGGAATTATTAGTAAATTATAGTAGGCCTACTGATCATAAATAACAAAAACAAAAATACTCTATCTTCGGATCTTCTATTTTTGTCAGAGACGTATGTAATACCTCACAGCTTTTGTTTTGAACGATTTATTTATTTTATTTTATTAGTAATATTACGTGTGGGCTAGTAATCGTCAATTAGTTTTTTATCTTTGTTGGGACTAAAAAGGGCCAAGATTATTTTCGATTTATTATTCTGATGTGTGGTTGTTTCAATGATTCCATTTTTATACGCCCACATTTTCATGTGGACGTATATTGTCGTCGCCCCTGTCCGTCTGTCCGTCCGTCCGGACGTACGTCCGTCCACAATTGTTTGTGAACAGTCTACAGGTCACAATTTTTATCCGATTTCAATGAAACTTAAAATATACTTTTATCACCCTAAGATCTCGGTTCCTTTCGATATTGGCATGTATCGGACCGTAACTTCATGGGTTATGGCCCCTGATTGTACGAAAAATCACGTTTTTTAGCTTGTGAACAGTGTAGAGGTCACAATTTTGAACCGATTTGGATGAAACTTGAAATGCATGTTTATAACCCAAAGATCTTGGTTCCTTTCGATATTTGCGCCAATCGGATCGTAACTTCCTGAATTATGGCCCCTGATTCTCCGAAAAATCGCCCTTTTTAGCTTGTGGTCCCTCTGGAGGTCAAAATTGTTATCCGATTTAAAAAACCGTTTGATTATATCACTGTACCATGGTTATGAAGGTTGAGTTCGAATTTCGTGAAAATCGGACCAAAATTGACGGACAAAATGGCCGCCGTTTGTACGCGAATTGTGTGAAAATATGTTATATCAAGGTTGTGGACCTTATAGAGGTCATAATTTTGAACCGATTTTGATTAAAATTGACATGTATGTTTATAACCCAAAGATCTTGGTTCCTTTTGATATTTGCGCCCATCGGATCGTAACTTCCTGAATTATGGCCCCTGATTGTCCGAAAAATCGCCCTTTTTAGCTTGTGGTCCCTCTGGAGGTCAAAATTGTTATCCGATTTAAAAAAACGTTTGATTATATCACCATTCCATGGTTATGAAGGTTGAGTTCGAATTTCGTGAAAATCGGACCGAAACTGAAAGACAAAATGGTCGCCGTTTGTACGCGAATGGTGTGAAAATATGTTATATCAAGGTTGTGGACCTTATAAAGGTCACAATTTTGAACCGATTTTGATGAAACTGGACATGTATGTTTATAACTCAAAGATCTTGGTTCCTTTCGATATTTGCGCCAATCGGATCATAACTTCCTGAATTATGGCCCCTGATTGTCCGAAAAATCGCCCTTTTTAGCTTGTGGTCCCTCTGGAGGTCAAAATTGTTATCCGATTTAAAAAAACGTTTGATTATATCACCATTCCATGGTTATGATGGTTGAGTTCGAATTTCGTGAAAAGCGGACCAAAATTGACGGACAAAATGGCCGCCGTTTGTACGCGAATTGTGTGAAAATATGTTATATCAAGGTTGTGGGCCCTATAGAGGTCACAATTTTAAACTGATTTTGATGAAACTTGAAATACATGTTTATAACCTAATGATCTTGGTTCCATTGCATATTTGCCCATATCGAATCGTAACTTCCTGAATCATGGCCCCTGATTGTACGAAAAATCACCCTTTTTAGCTTGTGGTCCCTCTGGAGGTCACAATTATTATCTGATTTAAAAAAACATTTGATTATATCACAGTTACACCGTAGTTATGGGTGAGTTTGAATTATGATTTTCTGATGATTACTTAAAATGCAACAACTCTTGTTGACTGCCCGGACGATTTGGCTGCTGTGTGGGCGTATGTTTCGTTGCCTGGCAACCTATTTTTAATTATTCCAGATGCTTTCACAGACCTGGTGAGTTTGGTGTCAGTCCCAATGCAGCCCAAAGCTAGCACCAGCACCTCTTCCACACGATTGATCGGTAAAAGACAAAGTTACAGGTAATTACAACCAGTACAGACCCGCATAACTCCTTTGTATTTCAAACCAGTTGTTATTTATGATTTTCACTTTCTTTTCAAGTTCGGGGTTTGTGGTCTACCATTGAGTCAAATGGCATTCTTTAGATTCTGCGGTTGTAGGTGACACTGAGTAGGGTTGTCTGTCCAACCTTGTGAATTTTTTCCGGGTACTCCAGTTTCCTACAAGACCCCTACACACAAGCAAATCATTGAATTAACATTTAACAATATGTTAGTCCCGAAATGATCTTGTTTGTGTTGAGTAGACATTAAACCCCAATTCCATTCACCCCTTTTTCACATTCCTACTACAAAATGTACTGTTTTAAAATTAATGAATGATGTTCGATAGCAATAATAATTTATTTGACATTATTTTGCAGTCCACCTTTATACCGTGCAAGATGTTTGTTGGCAGCTGTAGATTTTAATTCCCATGCAAATCGAGAACCCCAAACGTCCTGGTTCTCATATCAGCCATACAGGATGGGGGGGGGGGAATTACAGATAATCAAAATTTAAATTTCCCATATATAACACTGTATGAAATTTCCATACGCCAAAAGTGAAGGCCCCCTCTCCTGTAACCTTTTTAATTTATATTTCAGATACAGCAACAGCAGTGCCTATAATGTCACCATGCAAAGACATACAAGTATATTACCACATTAATTAAACAGATAGTCTTAAGCCACACTCAATCTGGAACAGCAATTCCTGCCCGAGTGGATATAGCCCCTCTGATCCCAGGATAATTCGTAGAACCCTTGCGCGTGAAGAGACAGACCACACGATTTTAAGAATATCAGACCCAAATTAAGGAAACAATATCAAAACAGGAATGTGTTTAATTACACCAGTGTTTATTGACTAATATGATTATGTCCATTTGTCTGCCTTGTATTCTGTATTTGGCCGTTTATGTCAGTATTACTTGTCGGTTATTTCTTCCAAGTCGACCATGCCTCCAGTAAATTAACTGACGACAGGCAGCATGATGAAAACTTTTCTGTTCATTGGCATCTGGCATCCTAAAAAAAAATGACATTTCTTGTTTGTAATGCGATCTGCAGTACTCCCTCGTCTAAACAATACTGATCAATTTCCTGAAAGTACATGTAAAATGTAAATATGTAAAAATATATTATAGTGTTATTAGAACTATTAGTTGTTTATTGTCAAATGTTATTTTTTGTATTTTGTAAACAGTTTGTCCTGAATGTAAATATTTAAGAGTATCTCATTACCTAAACCAGTTGTTGATGTCATAATTATTTGGTTGTCATAAACTCACAACATAAGGAAATACTTCATTCACTGATATTTCAACTTTACATGCATGAAATGTAAGATTTTATAAATCACTTACAGGTCTTAGAGATAGGCAATTTTGAGCCAAAGGTGTACAGCATAGTTTCTCCCTGTCTGTTGGCATTTCCTAGTAATTATTACAGGTACACCAGTCAGGATTTGTTGTCGGTGGTGGTGGTGATGTGAATGTTGTGTCTCTAGCTGGAATAGCCAATCTGTCGCAAACATCAAATATCAAGCCTGGTTGCCTTTCTGTTAAGCCAACCAGCAATTACATTCTCCTTTTATCATCCAATTGTGATATTAACATCTGTAAATATTAAAAATAATCATGATGTAATGTCATAATTTTTTGTAGTTTTGCAATAAATAAGCTCACATGACAGTCAAAAAATTGCTTGATTTTGTTTTTATACGATATTTGCCTGCCATGTAAATTATATGACTTGTCATCATTTGACACTCGAAAGAAATTATTCCAGGTTTGTAACCTGAGCTACACAACCCTGTCATACAGTAAGCATAATACAGCATAAGGGTAGTAAATAAACAACGGTTATCTACAGTAAGCATAATACAGCATAGGGGTAGTAAATAACAGTTATTTATACCTCCAGTCCATCAATTCTCTCAGATCTCAACCTTGTCACCCTTTCTTCTGTGGTCTCTGTAACCCCTGTAGCATCTCTTGGACGCCTCACAACACGTTTGTGCCCAGTTTTCCTACGCATTGGTGGGGGAGAAGGGTCTGTTGATGGATCAGTTGTAGCTTGTTCTGGTGTTGGCAAATCCGGCAAGCTTTCAATATCATCAGAACTTGATAGTGGTGTGGGTTAATTTCTTGATGTCTCGCTTACTCGACATATGATGCAGAAAAAATCAATAGCTTTTCCTCCTTTAGCTGCCTCTACATAGCTTTTTCTAGACAATTCTGAAGAAAACGAAGATTCAAAACTCATGAAAACATCAATAAAAATAACTGAAGGATATTGTCATTTGGTTTATAGATTAGTCATTTTTTTCTTTGAATTTAAATCTAATATACAGCTACTCTAGATCTTTATTCATTGATAGTTTTTGGATTGTTCTAAAAATTACACATAGAAAGATACCTACTTGTGCTACAAGTCCTGTGTGTCCACTGATCACACTTGTTGAATGAAATTGCCTGTTGGTTCTTCTTCACTGCCTTACTACACTTTACACACTTCTCAACCATTTTAAATAACAATTTTTCAACTGACAAAAATTATCAGCCATTCCTTTTAGGCAGTGGCTATTTGCCACATGTGGTAAGCAATAATTTCATAATATCCTCACGACTACAGACTGCAATTACCAACCGATTTCAATGAAACTTGCAGAATATGATAACAATCATAATATCTCGGAGTAGCCAAAATTTCGACCACTTCCGGTCAGCAGTTTCCGAGATATCAGGTTACCACACATTTCATGTGGCACGCCTACAGACCACAATTATCAACCGATATCCACGAAACTTACAGGATATAATAACAATAATAATATCTCGGAGTAGCCACAATTTCGACCACTTCCGGTTAGCGGTTTCCGAGATATCAGGTTACCACACATTTCATGTGGCACGCCTACAGACCACAATTATCAACCGATATCCACGAAACTTACAGGATATAATAACAATAAAAATATCTCGCAGTAGCCAAAATTTCGACCACTTCCGGTTAGCAGTTCCCGAGATATCAGGTTACCACACATTTCATGTGGCACGCCTACAGACCACAATTATCGACCGATATCCATGAAACTTACAGGATATAATAACAATGATAATATCTCGGAGTAGCCAAAATTTCGACCACTTCCGGTCAGCAATTTCCGAGATATCAGGTTACCACACATTTCATGTGGCACGCCTACGGACCACAATTATCAACCGATATCCACGAAACTGACAGGATATAATAACAATAATAATATCTCGGAGTAGCCAAAATTTCGACCACTTCCGGCTAGCAGTTTCCGAGATATCAGGTTACCACACATTTCATGTGGAACGCATACAGACCACAATTATTAACCACAAAATTTCGACCACTTCCGGTTAGCAGTTCCCGAGATATCAGGTTACCACACATTTCATGTGGCATGCCAAAATTTCGACCACTTCCGCTCAGCAATTTCCGAGATATCAGGTTACCACACATTTCATGTGGCACGCATACAGACCACAATTATCAACCGATATCCACGAAACTTACAGGATATAATAACAACAAAAATATCTCGGAGTAGCCAAAATTTCGACCACTTCCGGTTAGCGGTTTCAGAGATATTAGGCATACAGACCACAATTATCAACCGATATCCACGAAACTTACAGGATATAATAACAATAAAAATATCTCGGAGTAGCCAAAATTTCGACCACTTCCGGTTAGCAGTTCCCGAGATATCAGGTTACCACACATTTCATGTGGCACGCCAAAATTTCGACCACTTCCGCACAGCAATTTCCGAGATATCAGGTTACCACACATTTCATGTGGCACGCATACAGACCACAATTATCAACCGATATCCACGAAACTTACAGGATATAATAACAACAAAAATATCTCGGAGTAGCCAAAATTTCGACCACTGCCGGTTAGCGGTTTCCGGGATATTAGGTTACCACACATTTCATGTGGCACGCCTACGGACCACAATTATCAACCGATATCTACGAAACTTACAGGATATAATAACAATAATAATATCTCGGTGTAGCTAAAATTCCGACCACTTCCGGTCAGCAGTTTCCGAGATAACAGGTTACCACACATTTCATGTGCCACGCATACAGACCACAATTATTAACCGATATCCACAAAACTTACAGGATATAATGACATTAATAACATCTCGGAGTAGCCAAAATTTCGACCACTTCCGGTCAGCGGTTTCCGAGATATTAGGTTACCACACATTTCATGTGGCACGCCTACAGACCACAATTATCAACCGATATCCACGAAACTTACGGGATATAATAACATTAATAATATCTCGGAGTAGCCAAAAGTTCGACTACTTCCGGTCAGCGGTTTCCGAGATATTAGGTTACCACACATTTCATGTGGCACGCCTACAGACCACAATTATCAACCGATATCCATGAAACTTATAGGATATAATAACAATAATAATATCTCGGAGTAGCAAAAATTTCGACCACTTCCGGTTAGCAGTTTCTGAGATATCAGGTTACCACACATTTCATGTTTCACGCCTACAGACCACAATTATCAACCGATATCCATGAAACTTACAGGATATAATAACAATGATAATATCTCGGAGTAGCCAAAATTTCGACCACTTCCGGTCAGCAGTTTCCGAGATATCAGGTTACCACACATTTCATGTGGCACGCATACAGACCACAATTATCAACCTATATCCACGAAACTTACAGGATATAATAACAATAATAATATCTCGGAGTAGCCCATTTCATGTGGCACGCCAAAATTTCGACCACTTCCGCACAGCAATTTCCGAGATATCAGGTTACCACACATTTCATGTGGCACGCATACAGACCACAATTATCAACCGATATCCACGAAACTTACAGGATATAATAACAACAAAAATATCTCGGAGTAGCCAAAATTTCGACCACTGCCGGTTAGCGGTTTCCGGGATATTAGGTTACCACACATTTCATGTGGCACGCCTACGGACCACAATTATCAACCGATATCTACGAAACTTACAGGATATAATAACAATAATAATATCTCGGTGTAGCTAAAATTCCGACCACTTCCGGTCAGCAGTTTCCGAGATAACAGGTTACCACACATTTCATGTGCCACGCATACAGACCACAATTATTAACCGATATCCACAAAACTTACAGGATATAATGACATTAATAACATCTCGGAGTAGCCAAAATTTCGACCACTTCCGGTCAGCGGTTTCCGAGATATTAGGTTACCACACATTTCATGTGGCACGCCTACAGACCACAATTATCAACCGATATCCACGAAACTTACGGGATATAATAACATTAATAATATCTCGGAGTAGCCAAAAGTTCGACTACTTCCGGTCAGCGGTTTCCGAGATATTAGGTTACCACACATTTCATGTGGCACGCCTACAGACCACAATTATCAACCGATATCCATGAAACTTATAGGATATAATAACAATAATAATATCTCGGAGTAGCAAAAATTTCGACCACTTCCGGTTAGCAGTTTCTGAGATATCAGGTTACCACACATTTCATGTGGCACGCCTACAGACCACAATTATCAACCGATATCCATGAAACTTACAGGATATAATAACAATGATAATATCTCGGAGTAGCCAAAATTTCGACCACTTCCGGTCAGCAGTTTCCGAGATATCAGGTTACCACACATTTCATGTGGCACGCATACAGACCACAATTATCAACCTATATCCACGAAACTTACAGGATATAATAACAATAATAATATCTCGGAGTAGCCCAAATGTAGGCCACTTGCGGTAAGCGGCTTCCGAGATATCGGGTTACCACACATTTCATGTGGCACGCCTACAGACCACAATTATCAACCGATACCCATGAAACTTACAGGATATAATAACAATAATAATATCTCGGAATAGCCACAATTTTGGCCACTTCCAGTCAGCAGTTTCCAAGATATCAGGTTACCACACATTTCATGTGGTACGCCTACTGACCACAATTATCAACCGATATCCACGAAACTTACAGAATATAATACCAATAATAATATCTCGGAGTAGCCCAAATTTCGGCCACTTCCGGTAAGCGGTTACCACACATTTCACGTTGCACGCCTACAGACCACCGAAAGTGGCCGAAATTTTGACTACTCCGAGATATTATTATTGTTATTATATCCTGTAAGTATTGTTATTATATCCTGTAAGTAGCCAAAATTTCGACCACTTCCGGTTAGCAGTTCCGTGATATCAGGTTAACACACATTTCACGTGGCGCGCCTACAGACCACAATTACTAACCGATATCCACGAAACTTACAGGATATAATAACAATAAAAATATCTCGGAGTAGCCAAAATTTCGACCACTGCCGGTTAGCGGTTTCCGAGATATCAGGTTACCACACATTTCATGTGGCACGCACACAGACCACAATTACTAACCGATATCCACGAAACTTACAGGATATAATAACAATAAAATAACAATATCAGGTTACCACACATTTCATGTGGCACGCATACAGACCACAATTATCAACCGATATCCACGAAACTTACAGGATATAACAAAAATATCTCGGAGTAGCCAAAATTTCGATCACTTCCGGTTAGCGGTTTCAGAGATATTAGGTTACCACACATTTCATGTGGCACGCCTACAGACCACAATTATCAACCGATATCCATGACACTTACAGGATATAATAACAATGATAATATCTCGGAGTAGACAAAATTCCGACCACTTCCGGTCAGCAGTTTCCGAGATATCAGGTTACCACACATTTAATGTGGCACGCATACATACCACAATTATGAACCGATATCCACGAAACTTACAGGATATAATAACAACAAAAATATCTCGGCGTAGCCAAAATTTCGACCACTTCCGGTTAGCGGTTTCAGAGATATTAGGTTACCCCACATTTCATGTGGCACGCCTACAGACCACAATTATCAACCGATATCCACGAAACTTACAGGATATAATAACAATAATAATATCTCGAAGTAGCCAAAATTTCGACCACTTCCGGTTAGCAGTTTCCGAGATATCAGGTTACCACATATTTCATGTGGCACGCATACAGACCACAATTATTAACCGATATCCACGAAACGTACAGGATATAATAACAATAAGAATATCTTGGAGTAGCAAAAATTTCGACCACTTCCGGTCAGCAGTTTCTGAGATATCAGGTTACCACACATTTCATGTGGCACGCCTACAGACCACAATTATCAACCGATATCCATGAAACTTACAGGATATAATAACAATGATAATATCTCGGAGTAGCCAAAATTTCAACCACTTCCGGTCAGCAGTTTCCGAGATATCAAGTTACCACCCATTTCATGTGGCACTCATACAGGCCACAATTATCAACCGATATCTACGAAACTTACAGAATATAATTGCATTAATAATATCTCGGAGTAGGCAAAGTTTCGGCCACTTCCGGTTAGCGGTTTCCGAGATATCACGTTACCACAAATTTCATGTGGCACGCCTACAGTCCACAATTATCAACCGATATCCATGACACTTACAGGATATAATAACAATGATAATATCGCAGAGTAGCCAAAATTCCGACCACTTCCGGTCAGCAGTTTCCGAGATATCAGGTTACCACACATTTCACGTGGCACGCACACATACCACAATTATTAACCGATATCCACGAAACTTACAGGATATAATAACAATAATAATATCTCGGAGTAGCCAAAATTTCGACCACTTCCAGTTAGCGGTTTCCGAGATATTAGGTTACCACACATTTCATGTGGCACGCCTACAGACCACAATTATCAACCGATATCCACGAAACTTACAGGATATAATAACAATAATATTATCTCAGAGTAGCCAAAATTTCGACCACTTCCGGAAAGCAGTTTCAGAGATATCGGGATACCACACATTTCATGTGGCACGCATACAGACCACAATTATTAACCGATATCCACGAAACTTACAGGATATAATATCAATAATAATATCTCAAAGTAGCCAAAATTTCGACCACTTCCGGTTAGCGGTTTCCGAGATATCAGGTTACCACACATTTCATGTGGCACGCATACAGACCACAATTATTAACCGATATCCACGAAACGTACAGGATATAATAACAATAATAATATCTCGGAGTAGCCAAAATCTCGACCACTTCCGGTCAGCAGTTTCTGAGATATCAGGTTACCACACATTTCATGTGGCACGCCTACAGACCACAATTATCAACCGATATCTACGAAACTTACAGAATATAATTACATTAATAATATCTCGGAGTAGGCAAAGTTTCGGCCACTTCCGGTTAGCGGTTTCCGAGATATCACGTTACCACAAATTTCATGTGGCACGCCTACATACCACAATTATCAACCGATATCCATGAAACTTATATAATATAATATCAATAATAATATCTCGGAGTAGCAAAAATGTCGACCACTTCCGGTTAGCAGTTTCCGTGATATCAGGTTAACACACATTTCATGTGGCACGCCTACAGACCACAATTATCAACCGATATCCATGAAACTTACAGAATATAATAACAATAATAATATCTCGGAGTAGCCAAAATTTCGACCACTTCCGGTTAGCAGTTTCCAAAATATCAGGTTACCACACATTTCATGTGGCACGCATACAGACCACAATTATTAACCACAAAATTTCGACCACTTCCGGTTAGCAGTTCCCGAGATATCAGGTTACCACACATTTCATGTGGCACGCCAAAATTTCGACCACTTCCGCTCAGCAATTTCCGAGATATCAGGTTACCACACATTTCATGTGGCACGCATACAGACCACAATTATCAACCGATATCCACGAAACTTACAGGATATAATAACAACAAAAATATCTCGGAGTAGCCAAAATTTCAACCACTTCCGGTTAGCGGTTTCAGAGATATTAGGCATACAGACCACAATTATCAACCGATATCCACGAAACTTACAGGATATAATAACAATAAAAATATCTCGAAGTAGCCAAAATTTCGACCACTGCCGGTTAGCGGTTTCCAAGATATCAGGTTACCACACATTTCATGTGGCACGCCAAAATTTCGACCACTTCCGCACAGCAATTTCCGAGATATAAGGTTACCACACATTTCATGTGGCACGCATACAGACCACAATTATCAACCGATATCCACGAAACTTACAGGATATAATAACAACAAAAATATCTCGGAGTAGCCAAAATTTCGACCACTGCCGGTTAGCGGTTTCCGAGATATCAGGTTACCACACATTTCATGTGGCACGCATACAGACCACAATTATCAACCGATATCCATGAAACTTAAAGGATATAATAACAATGATAATATCTCGGGGTAGCCACGCATACAGACCACAATTATTAACCACAAAATTTCGACCACTTCCGGTTAGCAGTTACCGAGATATCAGGTTACCACACATTTCATGTGGCACGCCAAAATTTCGACCACTTCCGCTCAGCAATTTCCGAGATATCAGGTTACCACACATTTCATGTGGCACGCATACAGACCACAATTATCAACCGATATCCACGAAACTTACAGGATATAATAACAACAAAAATATCTCGGAGTAGCCAAAATTTCAACCACTTCCGGTTAGCGGTTTCAGAGATATTAGGCATACAGACCACAATTATCAACCGATATCCACGAAACTTACAGGATATAATAACAATAAAAATATCTCGAAGTAGCCAAAATTTCGACCACTTCCGGTTAGCAGTTCCCGAGATATCAGGTTACCACACATTTCATGTGGCACGCCAAAATTTCGACCACTTCCGCTCAGCAATTCCCGAGATATCAGGTTACCACACATTTCATGTGGCACGCATACAGACCACAATTATCAACCGATATCCACGAAACTTACAGGATATAATAACAACAAAAATATCTCGGAGTAGCCAAAATTTCAACCACTTCCGGTTAGCGGTTTCAGAGATATTAGGCATACAGACCACAATTATCAACCGATATCCACGAAACTTACAGGATATAATAACAATAAAAATATCTCGAAGTAGCCAAAATTTCGACCACTGCCGGTTAGCGGTTTCCAAGATATCAGGTTACCACACATTTCATGTGGCACGCCAAAATTTCGACCACTTCCGCACAGCAATTTCCGAGATATAAGGTTACCACACATTTCATGTGGCACGCATACAGACCACAATTATCAACCGATATCCACGAAACTTACAGGATATAATAACAACAAAAATATCTCGGAGTAGCCAAAATTTCGACCACTGCCGGTTAGCGGTTTCCGAGATATCAGGTTACCACACATTTCATGTGGCACGCATACAGACCACAATTATCAACCGATATCCATGACACTTACAGGATATAATAACAATGATAATATCTCGGAGTAGACAAAATTCCGACCACTTTTGGTCAGCAGTTTCCGAGATATCAGGTTACCACACATTTAATGTGGCACGCATACATACCACAATTATTAACCGATATCCACGAAACTTACAGGATATAATAACAACAAAAATATCTCGGCGTAGCCAAAATTTCGACCACTTCCGGTTAGCGGTTTCAGAGATATTAGGTTACCACACATTTCATGTGGCACGCCTACAGACCACAATTATCAACCGATATCCACGAAACCTACAGGATATAATAACAATAATAATATCTCGAAGTAGCCAAAATTTCGACCACTTCCGGTTAGCAGTTTCCGAGATATCAGGTTACCACATATTTCATGTGGCACGCATACAGACCACAATTATTAACCGATATCCACGAAACGTACAGGATATAATAACAATAAGAATATCTTGGAGTAGCAAAAATTTCGACCACTTCCGGTCAGCAGTTTCTGAGATATCAGGTTACCACACATTTCATGTCGCACGCCTACAGACCACCATTATCAACCGATATCCATGAAACTTACAGGATATAATAACAATGATAATATCTCGGAGTAGCCAAAATTTCAACCTCTTCCGGTCAGCAGTTTCCGAGATATCAAGTTACCACCCATTTCATGTGGCACGCATAAAGGCCACAATTATCAAGCGATATCTACGAAACTTACAGAATATGATTGCATTAATAATATCTCGGAGTAGGCAAAGTTTCGGCCACTTCCGGTTAGCGGTTTCCGAGATATCACGTTACCACAAATTTCATGTGGCACGCCTACAGTCCACAATTATCAACCGATATCCATGACACTTACAGGATATAATAACAATGATAGTATCGCAGAGTAGCCAAAATTCCGACCACTTCCGGTCAGCAGTTTCCGAGATATCAGGTTACCACACATTTCACGTGGCACGCACACATACCACAATTATTAACCGATATCCACGAAACTTACAGGATATAATAACAATAATAATATCTCGGAGTAGCCAAAATTTCGACCACTTCCAGTTAGCGGTTTCCGAGATATTAGGTTACCACACATTTCATGTGGCACGCCTACAGACCACAATTATCAACCGATATCCACGAAACTTACAGGATATAATAACAATAATATTATCTCAGAGTAGCCAAAATTTCGACCACTTCCGGCAAGCAGTTTCAGAGATATCGGGATACCACACATTTCATGTGGCACGCATACAGACCACAATTATTAACCGATATCCACGAAACTTACAGGATATAATATCAATAATAATATCTCGAAGTAGCCAAAACAATGATAATATCTCGGAGTAGACAAAATTCCGACCACTTCCGGTCAGCAGTTTCTGAGATATCAGGTTACCACACATTTAATGTGGCACGCATACATACCACAATTATTAACCGATATCCACGAAACTTACAGGATATAATAACAACAAAAATATCTCGGCGTAGCCAAAATTTCGACCACTTCCGGTTAGCGGTTTCCGAGATATCAGGTTAACACACATTTCATGTGGCACGCATACAGACCACAATTATTAACCGATATCCACAAAACGTACAGGATATAATAACAATAATAATATCTCGGAGTAGCCAAAATCTCGACCACTTCCGGTCAGCAGTTTCTGAGATATCAGGTTACCACACATTTCATGTGGCACGCCTACAGACCACAATTATCAACCGATATCTACGAAACTTACAGAATATAATTACATTAATAATATCTCGGAGTAGGCAAAGTTTCGGCCACTTCCGGTTAGCGGTTTCCGAGTTATCACGTTACCACAAATTTCATGTGGCACGCCTACATACCACAATTATCAACCGATATCCATGAAACTTATATAATATAATAACAATAATAATATCTCGGAGTAGCAAAAATGTCGACCACTTCCGGTTAGCAGTTTCCGAGATATCAGGTTACCACACATTTCATGTGGCACGCCTACAGACCACAATTATCAACCGATATCCATGAAACTTACAGGATATAATAACAATGATAATATCTCGGAGTAGCCAAAATTTCGACCACTTCCGGTCAGCAGTTTCCGAGATATCAGGTTACCACACATTTCATGTGGCACGCATACAGACCACAATTATCAACCTATATCCACGAAACTTACAAGATATAATAACAATAATAATATCTCGGATTAGCTCAAAGGTCGGCCACTTGCGGTAAGCGGCTTTCGAGATATCGGGTTACCACACATTTCATGTGGCACGCCAACAGACCACAATTATCAACCGATACCCATGAAACTTACAGGATATAATAACAATAATAATATCTCGGAATAGCCACAATTTCGGCCACTTCCATTCAGCAGTTTCCAAGATATCAGGTTACCACACATTTCATGTGGCACGCATACAGACCACAATTATCAACCGATATCCACGAAACTTACAGAATATAATACCAATAATAATATCTCCGAGTAGCCCCAATTTCGGCCACTTCCGGTAAGCGGTTTCCGAGATATCGGGTTACCACACATTTCATGTGGCACGCCTACAGACCACCGAAAGTGGCCGAAATTTTGGCTACTCCGAGATATTATTATTGTTATTATATCCTGTAAGTTTCATGGATATCGGTTGATAATTATGGTCTGTAGGCGTGCCACATGAAATGTGTGGTAACCTGATATCTTGGAAACTGCTAACCGGAAGTGGTCGAAATTTTGGCTACTCCGAGATATTATTATTGTTATTATATCCTGTAAGTTTCATGGATATCGGTTGATAATTGTGTTCTGTAGGCGTGCCACATGAAATGTGTGGTAACCTGATATCACGGAAACTTCTAACCGGAAGTGGTCGAAATTTTGGCTACTCCGAGATATTACTATTGTTATTATATCCTGTAAGTGTCGTGGATATCGGTTAATAATTGTGGTCTGTATGCGTGCCACATGAAATGTGTGATAACCTGATACCCACGAAACTTACAGAATATAATACCAATGAATGGCAATAATAATATCTCGGAGTAGCCCACATTTCGGCCACTTCTGGTAAGCGGTTTCCGAGATATCAGGTTTCCACACATTTCATGTGGCTCGCCTACGGACCACAATTATCAACCGATATCCACGAAACTTACAGGATATAATAACAATAATAATATCTCGGAGTAGCCAAAATTTCGACCACTTCCGGCTAGCAGTTTCCAAGATATCAGTTTACCACACATTTCATGTGGCACGCATACAGACCACAATTATTAACCACAAAATTTCGACCACTTCCGGTTAGCAGTTCCCGAGATATCAGGTTACCACACATTTCATGTGGCACGCCAAAATTTCGACCACTTCCGCTCAGCAATTTCCGGGATATCAGGTTACCGCACATTTCATGTGGCACGCATACAGACCACAATTATCAACCGATATCCACGAAACTTACAGGATATAATAACAACAAAAATATCTCGGAGTAGCCAAAATTTCGACCACTTCCGGTTAGCGGTTTCAGAGATATTAGGCATACAGACCACAATTATCAACCGATATCCACGAAACTTACAGGATATAATAACAATAAAAATATCTCGGAGTGGCCAAAATTTCGACCACTTCCGGTTAGCAGTTCCCGAGATATCAGGTTACCACACATTTCATGTGGCACGCCAAAATTTCGACCACTTCCGCTCAGCAATTTCCGAGATATCAGGTCACCACACATTTCATGTGGCACGCATACAGACCACAATTATCAACCGATATCCACGAAACTTACAGGATATAATAACAACAAAAATATCTCGGAGTAGCGAAAATTTCGACCACTTCCGGTTAGCGGTTTCAGAGATATTAGGTTACCACACATTTCATGTGGCACGCCTACAGACCACAATTATCAACCGATATCCATGACACTTACAGGATATAATAACAATGATAATATCTCGGAGTAGCCAAAATTCCGACCACTTCCGGTTAGTGGTTTCCGAGACCACATGTGGCACGCCTACAGACCACAATTATCAACCGATATCCACGAAACTTACGGGATATAATAACAATAATAATATCTCGAAGTAGCCAAAATTTCGACCACTTCCGGTTAGCAGTTTCCGAGATATCAGGTTACCACATATTTCATGTGGCACGCCTACAGACCACAATTATCAACCGATATCCATGAAACTTAAAGGATATAATAACAATGATAATATCGCGGAGTAGCCAAAATTCCGACCACTTCCGGTCAGCAGTTTCCGAGATATCAGGTTACCACACATTTCACGTGGCACGCATACATACCACAATTATTAACCGATATCCACGAAACTTACAGGATATAATAACAATAATAATATCTCGGAGTAGCCAAAATTTCGACCACTTCCAGTTAGCGGTTTCCGAGATATTAGGTTACCACACATTTCATGTGGCAGGCCTACAGACCACAATTATCAACCGATATCCACGAATCTTACAGGATATAATAACAATAATATTATCTCGGAGTAGCCAAAATTTCGACCACTTCCGCCTAGCAGTTTCAGAGATATCAGGTTACCACACATTTCATGTTGCACGCATACAGACCACAATTATTAACCGATATCCACGAAACTTACAGGATATAATATCAATAATAATATCTCGAAGTAGCCAAAATTTCGACCACTTCCGGTTAGCGGTTTCCGAGATATCAGGTTACCACACATTTCATGTGGCACGCATACAGACCACAATTATTAACCGATATCCACGAAACGTACAGGATATAATAACAATAATAATATCTAGGAGTAGGCAAAATTTTAACCACTTCCGGTCAGCAGTTTCTGAGATATCAGGTTACCACACATTTCATGTGGCACGCATACAGGCCACAATTATCAATCGATATCTACGAAACTTACAGAATATAATTACATCAATAATATCTCGGAGTAGCCAAAATTTCGACCACTTCCGGTTAGCGGTTTCCGAGATATCAGGTTACCACACATTTCATGTGGCACGCCTACGGACCACAATTATCAACCGATATCTACGAAACTTACAGAATATAATTACATTAATAATATCTCGGAGTAGGCAAAGTTTCGGCCACTTCCGGTTAGCTGCTGACCGGAAGTGGTCGAAATTTTGACTACTCCGAGATATTATTATTGTTATTATATCCTGTACGTTTCTTGGATATCGGTTAATAATTGTGGTCTGTATGCGTGTCACATGAAATGTGTGGTAACCTGATATCTCGGAAACCGCTAACCGGGAGTGGTCGAAATTTCGGATACTCTGAGATATTATTAATGTTATTATATCCTGTAAGTTTCGTGGATATCGGTTGATAATGGTGGTCTGTAGGCGTGCCACATGAAATGTGTGGTAACCTGATATCTCGGAAACTGCTGACCGGAAGTGGTCGAAATTTTGGTTACCCCGAGATATTATCATTGTTATTATATCCTTTAAGTTTCATGGATATCGGTTGATAATTGTGGTCTGTAGGCGTGCCACATGAAATGTGTGGTAACCTGATATCTCGGAGACTGCTGATCGGAAGTGGTTGAAATTTTGGCTACCCCGAGATATTATCATTGTTATTATATCCTGTAAGTTTCATTGATATCGGTTGATAATTGTGGTCTGTAGGCGTGCCACATGAAATGTGTGGTAACCTGATATCTCGGAAACTGCTAACCGAAAGTGGTCGATATTTTGGCTACTCCGAGATATTATCATTGTTATTATATCCTGTAAGTTTCGTGGATATCGGTTGATGGTCTGTAGTCGTACCACATGAAATGTGTGGTAACCTGTATCTCGGAAACCGCTAACCGGAAGTGGTCGAAATTTTGGCTATTCCGAGATAATATTAATGTTATCATATTCTGTGAGTTTCGTGGATATTGGTTGATAATTGCTGTGCGGAGACGTACAAGTGGCAAATAGCCCCCGAATTGTCTTACCACATGTGGCAAATAGCCCCAGCCTTCCTTTTATTGGGGCTACCAGCTAATCACTAGAAGCCATCCCCTCCAATTATCTCTTCCAAATTACAAAGAAGCCATTTAGCATCTATTTGATTAAACGAAAATATAAAAACAGCAGCCCATCGTTAAGCTTGATCAAAGAATCACCCACAAGGAATCCGTCATCATGGTTGTAGTAGCAAATTGATCGACGTTTGTCATAACGTGACGCCGAAACTTACAAATAAGAGTGAAATATTTCAGGAGACATGAAACATGATCTCTTACAATTCCACGCCATATTCATATGATGTTTAGTTGTGGTTATGTCTATTATATCCATATTTAACACAGAAATGACGAATACAGTAACAAAAAACTATGAAACGTAATCAAACCAGCCATGAACGGCTAAAACTCATTCGACACCTGATTAGAAAAAAACAAATTGAAAGTAACGCGGAAATGCCACTGCGCATACTCAGCATATAGTCGCGTATTATCCAGTCACTTTTTTAGGATGCAACCAAGACGCCGGTCTTCAAACACAGAGAAATACCGACGATTGGAAATTTTTTGAAAACGTATCACAACGCTTGCGGAAGTTGCTAGGGGCTAAGTAAGAAGTTATTAAGGGCCTTTCATACAAAATTAAGCAGTTTTAACCCCCAAAATGTAACTGGGATTATCCCTTTAATGCAGTGAAAACTTTATATGGATTAGCATAGAGAAACCTACAAAACTGTTCCTTTGTAAAACAAATTGCAAATAGCCAGACATCAACACTATTTCATATATCATCAGGGGTCATAAAACATTTTATATTTATATTTCAGTTCAACAAGTACACTAGATAGTCGTAAATCAACCACATCTCTTGCTAGTCACATGACTTTACGTAGTCGATCAAGTGATAGTAGATCGTCACGTCAGTCTATGTTAGCTGTACCACGTAAGTATTTATACGTTTATAACTTCATGAATGCATTGTTGTGTAATTGCAACAGCATACAATACATTATAAAAAGCAGACAGAAGAGATCCCAGCAAAGTTATAAGAACATCAGTGGGGGTATAATGTTTTAATAGATAAGCTCCCCATGATGTTGGCAGAGAAAGTTCATAAGGAATTTCGAGTGTGGTTTCCCCTGGTCACACAGTGGTGCAGGACAAAAGACTTGACCACATAGTCATTTGGATAGGAAGAAAAACCAATTCACTGTGTAAACATTGGCATGTGCATAAAAGATCCCTTGGCAGCTGGAATTCGATATAAGAGTGGGCTGTAGCGCCACTGTCAGTGGTGTAGGATGGAGGGTCCAGCAAGGGACAATGTCATTCAGATGGGACAAAAAAAACCCACAGTCCTGAGTACACATTGGAGTATTGGTATTCACATAAAAGACCCCTTGACAGTTGAAGTAGTGCCACTGTCTGAGTTTCCCTAATATCATACTGCATGACGTAAGCCCATCTTCATTAGCCCAGTTGGAGGAGAATAGTAGGACGTTAAACCCCATTTCATTTTGTAAATTGACCGTGTTTCAATGTAATTAATTATTTTGTAGATGGAACTGGTAACCTGTTTTCATGTGAAGACGAACCGTTTGATGATTACGAGTGGAACAGATTGAGTGAACTACAGCGTAGGAATACGCTTTGTCTTCCGCACATGAAGTCATCATACCCTGTGGAGACACAGACTCTAAAACTGGATGAAATGAATGATGAGAATTTACGTGAAAGTCAATCTTCGGACAGTGGTTCCATGTCTGGTAGAAAACGTAAAACTGAGAAATGGGAACTAGAGCACGATAACACGATGGTTGATACGAGTAAACAGGTCAGTATATTTTATATGAGTGTCTGATGCTCATTCAAATTAGTGACAGACGCATGAATTACTCAAATTAGTGACAATATATGCTACACGATATATGCTACAAATAGTTTAGGGGGCAATGGGACTGACGGGGAAAAATGTATAATCATTTAGATGGGTTAAATTCTAAGTTCATTATCTCAATCTTGTAGTTTGCATGTGATCCAAAATCCCTGTATTTTCCTTACATATATGTAATGCATGAACCGTAGAAAATAAGAAAAGTCTAGTTTTTAAAAAAAACTGGAGTATGCTCTTGGTCATAAAAGATATATATATATATTTGACAATATAATATTAATAACACCAGTCTGGATAAAAAATGTATATCTTTGACAGTAATATAACAGTTGGGATAAAAGGGTTTATTTATGATAGTAACATAAACCAGATACAAGTCCATCAAATACACTGAATTAGGCACAATGTATATTTCTAGGCTCGTCATGGAAGTACTATTTACCACAAACCTGGACCTCCAACACCTGGAGCTCGACCTAACAGTAAATCACCACAGCATAAATCAAAATCACCCAGAACCCCCCGTGGACGTACGAAGAAAGACACAAAAACTCCTAAAAAGAAAACCCCTAAAGCTTCACCCAAAGAAAAGAAGGTGAGCAATCACTAACCAAATTGAGTAAAATACTCCTAAATAAAGACTAACCCTGTGGGAGTGCCAAAATTGTTTTTACCCTACTTCCAATGTTGTGTGTTTACCACTACTACCAAACAGATGGTTGTAGATATTTCTGACTAAATAATTTGTAGGCCGTCCCTTATGAAGGTCCTAAGTTCAAATCCCCTTTAAACAGGAGCCACCCAGTTTCCCTCATAGCACACTGTATGTCGTAAACCTGTTTTTGTTATCCTTGTTGATGTAGATAAGTAAGATGTTAAACACCGTTATATTTTTAGTTCAAGCTGATTGTTTGTTTATTTAATTGCCGAAATATTTATCACTAGAATGATTTTATCTTTTCCTTTCAGAAAAGTGCTAGAGACAGTATCGCATTCAGCATCGGTTTCTCACCCAAAACCCGACATCCAAAACGTTTAACGCGACAGACTGGATTCGTAAAAACTGAAAAGACAGAAGCCAAACAGTCGCCAGCCAAACAGGTCAGTCGCCTAATTCAAATCTTCGAGACAGGAAATATCAAAAAAATATCCTCTGTACCTACAGCTGTACCCAAATCTTTTTTAGATGATTTAGCCGTGGATCATTTAAACAAAAGGCTTTTGGAGAATCTTAAAATAACAGATAGTAAATCACCTAAAAAACGTCATATAAACCTTACCGGATGTTTTACTCCTACAAAAAAACATAGGAGCAAAATTGAAGAGATTAAGAGGGCTGGGAATTTTACGCCTGTCAAAAATTCTTCGAAAACATTCAATGCATTATTAATGAGCTCAGAGAAAAAAACTCCAGTGAAAAAAGTTAGTAATTTTTTCGTGAAGCTTCGAACTCCACGAAAAGTATTTCCTGAGTGAGTTTAAAAGTACCAGGTATTAACACTATTGAACCAGATGTACTGGTAGATGTTTACAATAAAACTTGTCTATATATTTCAAACAATGGCTGTCTTTTGGCTCAATTATTGACGATCCCTTCAAGAATAAAAAAAAAATAGAAATATATTTATGCATTTGTTTTATGGTATTTGTGTGTCTAGTTGTATGGGTGGCACAAAAATCTGAGGCATAGTCAGTTGCTGAGAGTTAGAAATTAAACAAGTGTAGGTGTCGCTGTCTGTGCAAAAGTTTACTGTAGCTTATAGTTCTTTACAGGAATTGATACCATACCGTAGCGTAGATGACAAAAAATTTTATTTCCATGTCGATGGAATTTCATTTATGCCTATTAACTATTACAAGTGCTAAAATTTATATATTGAACAATAATATTAAGACAGTCAACGTTAAATTTTTTTGTTAAATAGTTGATGTTAAGTGTATTTTCTGGCCACACGATAAACTCAAGTCCTATTTTGTCTGTTGATTTCTAATTTTTGTAAAAACAGAAAAAGTATAACAAATATCATCGTTAAGCTGTGATAATTAGGTGAGATTAGTTAACATAAATAATTAATCCTTATTACATCAGTTGAGTTTTGACACGTCCAGATTTCACAGTTTGACTTTAGTCATTATTTCACTGCTGGGGATTTTTAAGAAAAGGGGACATGCACATCATGTTGAGTTGCCTTCTGTCAAATTTTGAGTATTAGCACTTCCAAGTTTTTTTCTATTAAGTGTTGGGAATGCACACAAATTCACTGTTATTTACTTCAACATAACAATTGCAGTTAATTTTTAATATTTGTAGTGTGGTCAAGTGGTCTTATGTGTGTACTTGAAGGATTTTTTATCGATTTGCCAAATTGATTTGAATTGAGTCGAGATGTCATGTGACAGTATAGTCAATTTCAAAGTACTTTGAGGAGTTCGTTAAATGCTCCAATTGGCTGTAAACATTTCTTGTGGCTGGACACAGCTGAAAAAACACAAGATCACCCGATGAAATCGTCAAATCGCACCCTGAAGTGATTCGGCAATTTGATGTTATCGCTTCGGAAATGGGTGTCAATAAATTCGTTGATTAGTGTAACCATTTTGAATTAGATGAACATTAAAGATGAATATTTGGTTGAATGCAAATCACTCAGTAGTCGTTAAAAACACCTTTAAGTTACAAGATCTGTCATTGTGTCAAATGACATGGCTTTAATCCCAACCTTGCATGTGACAATTAGTAGGCTTCCTTGCCCAACCTCATGGGTTTTCTCCAGTTTCCTCCAAATAAAACTGTACCTTATGTTAACCATTAAGTATAAGTTTAAACTGTTTACACTGTGCACATATTATATGTTATTGATGTTGATTCACCTTAACACTTTTTATCACACCTGTCTACCATATGACAACCGTTTAATTTAGAAAGAATATTTGTTAAAATACTGTCTGTGTGGTAACAATATATACATTTAAAGATTCATAGCATTTAGAAACCTGGAAAATGCACCAAAAATAGTCCAACAATTGATAATTTGAATTGAATGAAATCTTTGAATATTCAGATAGCAAAATAAGCATTTCATATGACAACTAAGACTTGCCTTGTGACTAATAATCAAAACAAATTCCTTGTGACCTTTGTCATGAAGTCTGTTTATACCTAACATAATTTTTCCTGAAAGACCATGTTGCCTGTAGTTAGATGCCAATGTGTTTCATATGTCACAGATCTTAAGTCCAATAATACTTTTTTGATTTGATGTTTGATTGAACACTACAAGTCCAAAATTTTAGCTAACCAATAAACAAATATTTTTAACCAATCAATCTTAAAAAGAAGATAATTAAATATTGTATTTTTATTCCATGTGTTTATTTTTCTGTTTTTATTTTTCAGGGAAAAAGGAAGCCACTTGGTATATTGAATCACTTCATGCAGACTGGTGTATAACGCTTCATATTTCTCCTATATTCTTTTTAATTTCAACTTTTAGTCGTCATCGAAATCAATTTTATTATACGCCCACATTTTCATGTGGACGTATTATGTCGTCGCCCCTGTCCGTCCGGACGTCCGTCCGTCCGTCCACAATTTGTTTGTGGACTCTCTACAGGTCACAATTCTTATCCGATTTTGACGAAACTTGAAATATAGGTTTATCCCCATAAGATCTCGGCTGCTTTCGATATTGGCATGTATCGGATGGAAACTTCATGGATTATGGCCCCTGATTGTACGAAATATCATGTTTTTAGCTTGTGGACCCTATAGAGGTCACAATTTTGAACCGATTTTGATGAAACTTGACATGCATGTTTATAACCCCAAGATCTTGGTTCCTTTCGATATTTGCGCCCATCGGATCGTAACTTCCTGAATTATGGCCCCTGATTGTCCGAAAAATCGCCCTTTTTAGCTTGTGGTCCGCCTGGAGGTCAAAATTATTATCCGATTTAAAAAACCGTTCGATTACATCACCGTTGCATGGTAATGAAGGTTGAGTTCGAATTTCGTGAAAATCGGACCAAAATTGATATACAAAATGGCCGCCGTTTGTACGCGAATAGTGTGAAAATATGTTATTTCAAGGTTGTGGACCCTATAGAGGTCACAATTTTGAACCGATTTTGATGAAACTTGACATGCATGTTTATAACCCCAAGATCTTGGTTCCTTTCGATATTTGCGCCCATCGGATCGTAACTTCCTGAATTATGGCCCCTGATTGTCCGAAAAATCGCCCTTTTTAGCTTGTGGTCCGCCTGGAGGTCAAAATTATTATCCGATTTAAAAAACCGTTCGATTATATCACCGTTACATGGTAATGAAGGTTGAGTTCGAATTTCGTGAAAATCGGACCAAAATTGATATACAAAATGGCCGCCGTTTGTACGCGAATAGTGTGAAAATATGTTATTTCAAGGTTGTGGACCCTATAGAGGTCACAATTTTGAACCGATTTTGATGAAACTTGACATGCATGTTTATAAGCCCAAGATCTTGGTTCCTTTTGATATTTGCGCCCATCGGATCATAACTTCCTGAATTATGGCCCCTGATTGTCCGAAAAATCGCCCTTTTTAGCTTGAGGTCCCTCTGGAGGTCAAAATTATTATCCAATTTAAAAAACCGTTTGATAATATCACCGTTACATGGTAATGAAGGTTGAGTTCGAATTTCGTGAAAATCGGACCCAAATTGACATACAAAATGGCTGCCGTTTATACGCGAATAGTGTGAAAATATGTTATTTCAAGGTTGTGGACCCTATAGAGGTCACAATTTTGAACCGATTGTGATGAAACTTGACATGTATGTTTATAAGCTAAAGATCTTGGTTCCTTTCTATATTTGCGGCCATCGGATCGTAACTTCCTGAATTATGGCCCCTGATTGTCCGAAAAATCGCCCTTTTTAGCTTGTGGTGGCTCTGGAGGTCAAAATTATCATCCGATTTAAAAAAACGTTTGATTATATCACCGTTACATGGTAATGAAGGTTGAGTTCAAATTTTGTGAAAATCGGACCCAAATGGACAGACAAAATGGCCCGTGTTTGTACGCGATCAGTGTGAAAATATGTTATATCAAGGTTGTGGACCCTGTAGAGGTCACAATTTTGAACTGATTTTGATGAAACTTGACATGCATGTTTATAACCCGAAGATCTTGGTTCCTTTCGATATTTGCACCCATTGGTTCGTAACTTCCTGAATTATGGCCCCTGATTGTACGAAAAATCACCCTTTTTAGCTTTGGTCCCTCGGAGGTCAAAATTATTATCCGATTTTAAAAAAAGTTTGATTATATCACCGTTACATGGTAATGCAGATTGAGTTCAAATTTTGTGAAAATTGAACCAAAATTGACAGCTGTCTTGTCAGGATATCCATCCTTCATCACTAACAAGGGGAAACCATGCCAGAAAATCTAGATGAACTTTGTCACCCAATGCAGGGATCAAACACCCAACCTCAAGGCTGCCGAGCCAGCATCTTACCCACTTAGCAACATGATTCCCAGTCGAATTTGAAGCCTACTGAAATGCACCTTTATAACCCAAAGATCTTAATTCATTTCGATATTTGCACATATCATATTCTAACTTAATGATGTAGGAAAAATCACTTTCGGTATTGCTTGTTCTCTATCCATCTCTCGAAAATGTGGGCGTATCCTGCCTGGCAGTGCCAGCCTATCTTATTCATTTTAATTTATTTTATTTTGTAGTTATAATTTATAGTCAAAAATGGGTTGGAAATTTTTTTTCTTCAATTTACGAAATTGTTTCTTAATCAAGGAATATTTTTTTCTTTGTCTAACTTTGGTGTTTGTGTTTCTGCTTTTCATTTAATCCTGTTGTAGTTAAGATAAAGGGATCTCAATCTTGACACACCCGAACCAATGATTGTGATGATCATGTGACTTATGCAATATTTATATATTAAAGGGATCATTTCCTGAATAGGGATGAGAGCTATTGTTTTACTTGTGCATGAAAAGTTTTATTGTAAATATTAACCAGACATTCTTTCATCATTATGTGTTCTATCAACCGTATATAATTCTTTTCTCTTTTGTATAAACTTCTGTTGTCTGTAAATCATGTAGAATAAAAAATGTAAACAAATAATTGTCTGATCAAAAACCCAATTCATGTGTGGTTGTGACTTTATGTTCTTATTTTGTTAATTTCTGTAAATATATCGTCCTGTATTTTTGTATATCTCAATGGCGCTAAAAAATAAAATAAAATAATATTTAACTACTCAAGTCATCTTTACATGTACCTCATGGAAACTAATATACTTCAATGTGTTCAGTAAACAGAATAATCAGGCATTAAATAGTCTTTGAATCTCAATTTGTCTCCAGTGTCAGTTAATGTTTCTATACCAATTTATTTGCAAATCCAACATATTCCCTTTTTCATAAATACAAAAAAAAAGTCTTCTATTCTTTATGCCTATATTACTGGTTAAGAACGTATCCGCGAGAGCACCATGCAGGTGGTGACAGGGGTCATGTCAGCGATTTCGGCCATATTTTCCATGTGGGATAGGTTCGGGCCCAAATACACGCAAAAGCGATATTTGACCGATTGGACCCCTCCTTATCCCCCGGAATGGGGTTTGGAGTTTTATCCTCAGAAAAACGGCAAAAATCGATTTTTTTGAGGTTGAAATTTGAGAGGCTGCCTCATGTAAACCAATGGAGATACAATAACCTTATTGGGATATAATATAGTCAAGGTTGTTCTCTAACAGTACATATTAGTTAAAGTTCGAAATCTGCACAGTGGTCCTTATTCAGACTGGATGCCAAACCCAATCCTAGGAACCATAGATTTGATACCCTAACTTTGAACAGTTGTAGCGCCCCCTTTGCGGGGTTGCGGGAGAAATGTGGTACCCAGGGAGAACAAGTATGACCAGTAGAATCGTATTCAAGAAAAAAATCCATTGCAGCCCAATGTTGTGGATCACAGTGAACGGTCAAAAATAGTGAAAAAAGAAGAAAATTTAAGAAAAACGGCGAATTTGATATATCTATCATATTGTATTTCCCAATATAGTCCGGCAGCAGGTCGACGAACCTGGAAATATAGTCCACCTAATATATTTTAATTGATTATATATCATCCCTGGCACCTTTGGGGAAATTCTATATTCAAGATGGCCGCCCTGAGGCATTTTCTGGTTATTTCCTTTAATTTAATGGGGTATAATTCGGAAAAAAATCTCTCGGACCTCAGTATGAAGGTGGTTTCTGTAAGAATTTGATCCGCTGAATCTAATGAGCTTGGGTATTCATCCTAAAAGTGACGACTAATTCCGCTGGGGGGCCAAAGTCATAATGGCAGCTCCTTTTTTGAGGTAAACTCACAGTGTCCCCCTATACGGTGTGTAATATATTGAAATATAGGTTTTCATTGTCATTTTCTTGAGATATAAACATAAATACATGTTCAAGAAAAAAGTGTTGAAATCCGATGATATTCTTCCCTTAATATTCTTATAAGGACACAGAGTATACACGGTCAAACACAATCAACTATCAGACCATCGTGAGTTGATAGCAATTTGTCACACATTGTCACATATTTGTCTTGTGCAACCTTGGGAATTTGTCTAACTCACCCTCTCTTGAATCACTGGAATACTCGCAATCGGTATAACATTCTGATTCTTCCCATTTCATCCATGTTATGCAACGGGGATGACATTTGTCATCCCTCATTCTACTCAGTTTTCTATTAGAGGAGGTGACACGGACGGCGGGACGGGTGTCATAGTGGATCATAATTTATGCTTGACAATTCGCTCTCCGTAGCTTTTGTTCATATGGTTCTCTGATTTGTGCTCTTAGTCAAGTGATACATAAGTTTTTACGTTAACGGCTCTATTATTTTCCATGGTCACTAAATTTAGTTATTTTGTTGAACTTGGGAACCATATTGGTGTTTCGTTCGGTCATGGCATATTTCACCATCAGATATGAAATTTGGCGACCCCGAAAAAAACCTATAGTTTAATACATTATGAATATTGTTATGTCTTGCCAAATATGGCCACCATTTTGAATTTAAGCTCAATCTGGAATACCTGTTGATCAGAACATGTTTTATGTTTATATCTGAAGTAAATGACACCGAAAACCTATTGTTTAATACATTGCACAGCCTTTTGGGGCGACTTTATGAGTTTCACCAAATAATTTTCCTCCATTTTGAATTTGGACACCTTGTGGAATTGGACAGCTTTTTAAGGAAGAATACCCAAGTTTTTTGGATTCAGAGGGTCACATTCTGACAGAAATCACCTTTATATCGAAATCCGAGAGAATCTGTCCAGAATTTTACCCCACTAAACTAAAGTAGATTATCAGAAAATGCCTCACGACGGCCATTTTGAATTCTTTTAATATACTCAAGGATGCCAGGAGGGCATCATCCGGATTCTGAAACTGCACAGATTGAAGATATATAATACACCAAAAACCTATTTTTCAATAAATTACACACCGTTTCAGGAAACTTTATACATTTCCAGCCAAAATAAGCCACCATTTTGAATTTGGCCTCCTAACGGATTCAGTGGGTCAAATTCTTGTAAAACCCATCTTCAACTCGTGGTTCGAGAGACACTGTCACATATTTTACCCCACTCAACAACCAGAAAAGCTCTCATGGCAGCCATCTTGAATATTTAAATTTCCCCAAGGGTGCCGGATTCTTAATCTACACATACTGAAGATATATGATCCATCAAAAAACATTAGATGGACTAAATTTCCACGTTAAGGCTTAAAATGGGGCTTTGTTGCCGGACTAATATTATCGTTGTAAAAGTAAAAGGCTATAAAAAAGAGTAGAGGATATCGCACCAACCATAATACTGATCAGATTCGTCGTATAAAACGTACTAGATACTGTATAAAACAGTAGTGGGCGTGGCACCTTCATTGTCAACGATATCACCTTAGGTGGAAGTGGACGTTAAACCCCACGAACGAACGAACGAACGGCACCTTCATTTGCTTATGGGGGGGGGGGCGGCCGAATGGTTAGCACGTGCGTGGTGTATCATAAAGCCTTTCATTGGGTCAACTGTCGTGGTTTCGAATCCCCGGTTGTATGTGACATGCATTTAGAAATTTTCTGAAGGCAGGGGATCTTGCATGACTGGAGTCCAAACCTCACTGATCAGCACGCGTCTTGTCGGCACTATTGACACCATGTTTAATACTGAGAGATGGAATGAAGCAGAATCAAATGACCTGAAACAGTGGATCAACACTGAAGGAAAATATCATAAAGATCGAATTTTCACATTTTTACGGGTGCCACTGCTCATCCCACTATTGCGTTGCATCCAATTTTATTTTTTATTTTGATAAAGCATGGTATGAACTTCATAACGACCGTATGAGATACTATGAAATACCTGCAAAGGGGGTGCTACAAGGATTTTTGGGAATGGTGTATTTTGCCTCTTAAAAGATATACCATTTTGACTGAGCTCTGAAACACCCATAATACATCATTTTCTAAAAATGGTGCCCATGTTAGAAAGTCGGAAACATGGCCTTTGCAATGAGAGCATGACAACTACCGTACATAACATATTTTATGAACAACGATATTTCAAACATTTTGTATTTTCAATGAAAATTCAATGAAAAAATGGCCATTTTCGAGTGAAAAACTACTGTTCCAGCTGTAGGCCCCAGGGTAGGTTTTGGGCTCTGGGACTTCACCACATTTATAACAATGCTTAGGTGGTCCAATAACCAGAGTAAGGTTAAAAATTTCAAACTTAGTACCGTACTTTGGCGTTTTTTTCGAATTTTGCATGGTTTTCTCGCGGATTCATTCTTAATAGTTATATGTAATTGTAAATGCTAATGAAATATTCTTTCAAAATGATTGCATAACTTACTTATAGACTAATTGTTAAAATGAAATATATGTATACATAACTAAACATAGTAGTTTATTATAAAATTAATGTGCATCAGAAATTAAGTTTAAAGGTATATGTTAGTTATCTCCCCTACTGTCTAGTATATGTTAGTTACCTCCCCTTCTGTCTATCTGTTGTATTTTCTATATAAAATCTGTTCTCTTCTGTGTATATATTATATAACTATATGTTACATGTAGATATTAAAGCAATAAATTGCCCAAAACAATCAAAATACATAATGTTTACTTTTATTCTTAAAGGGGAAGTCCAAGACTTGTCAGAGTATCTTTTAATGAAGATTGTTATAAGTATGAAATATTCAAATCAAAATATTAAGCCATTTAGAAATATTGCTAGATTTGCTTATTCAGGTTATTAAATTCATTTAAGGATTAGGATTCTTCGGTTGCATGGAATTTATTGACTTAGTGTTTAAGGAGCTGGCTCACTAACCAGCAGGTCCGGGGTCCTACTCCTATCCTTGGGTTGATCTAAAAAGTTCCCAGGATTTTTCAGCACGGCGGTGCGGCACAAACCGACAGCCTGGCAAGGAAAAGAGCAGGCTAGTGGATGTGATAGAAAACCAAAGTCTTGTTGGCATGCCTGTAAAAAAAAAACTTGACAGATGGAATTTATAATGTTGTTTACATATATGATATAGAGATGGGCACATTGCAGTAGACAATGCCTCCTGGGTTATGGTAGTCTCAAATATCCAGGCAAAATATCCCCCATAGTACACTACATGGTGTTATGCCCCTTTTCCTTAGCCAAGATTGGTGCAGAAAAGTGTGACGTTAAACCAATTTCTTTCATTGTATGGAATTTGGGGACTAACGACCTACTCAGGGAATTCGATAACCATGGTTGGTTATGGAGCACATTCTGAACTTTGTTAAATATTCAGTCTTCTGACATCAAACAGCCATGCTTGTTTGAACAAATCAGGTGCTATAATATCAAATTGTGTCTATACTAGTGTAAACAAAAGGAGAGAGAGAAATGGTGCATTGAATCCAATAGACATGGTTCAATAATTTTATTGCACATAGTTGTCTATCAGTGGGGGGAAACTGGAGGACTTGTAGAAAACCTACAAGTTTGCACAGATGTCCACATCACGTACAAGCAGGGAATCTAAACCACTCTATGACTGAACATTTTAATACTTCGGCTGCCCATCCCCCATAAGTAAATGGAAATCAACGCAAAATGACATCAAGATACATTGGCAGTTGAAAAACAAGTAGGTAGAAACATCGCTGTTAGGCAAAAACTTGGGTTATGAACATGCATGTCAAGTTTCATCAAAATCGGTTCAAAATTGTGACCTCTATAGGGTCCACAACCTTGACATAACATATTTTCACACTAATCGCGTTCAAACGGCGGCCATTTTGTCCGTCAATTTTGGTCTGATTTTCACGAAATTCGAACTCATCCTTCATTACCATGTAACGGTGATATAATCAAACAGTTTTTTAAATCGGATAATAATATTGACCTCCAGAGGGACCACAAGCTAAAAAGGGCAATTTTTCGGACAATCAGGGGCCATAATTCAGGAAGTTACGATCCGATGGGCGCAAATATCGAAAGGAACCAATATCTTTGGGTTATAAACATACATTCGAACTCAACCTTCATTACCATGTAACGGTGACATAATCAAACGTTTTTTTAAATCGGATAATAATTTTGATCTCCAGAGGGGCCACAAGCTAAAAAGGGCGATTTGTCGGACAATCAGGGGCCATAATTCAGGAAGTTACGATCCGATGGGCGCAAATATCGAAAGGAACCAAGATTTTGCGGTTATAAACATGCATGTCAAGTTTCATCACAATCGGTTCAAAATTGTGACCTCTATAGGGTCCACAAGCTTAAAACATGATATTTCGTACAATCGGGGGCCATAATCCTTGAAGTTTCGATCCGATGCATGCCAATTTCGAAAAAAGCCGAGATCTTATGGGGATAAACCTATATTTCAAGTTTCGTCAAAATCGGATAAGAATTGTGACCTGTAGAGAGTCCACAAACAAATTGTGGACGGACGTCCGAACGGACAGGGGGGACGGCATAATACGTCCACGTGAAAATGTGGGCGTATAAAAACACCATATGTTAATAACAGTCTTGTAATGACTGAAATGTTGAACTTCATGCACACCTAATCATATGGCCTGTCCAATGTGGTCTGTATTGCACTTCATTGAGGGTGAACTTATGGATATCAACAAACCTGGTTTTTGATATCAAACAATCAACTGATTGAAAGTGATACCAGACACCCAATGTTATGAATTGTAATTATGCACTATGATGAGCACGTTTTGTTGATTTGCTGGACATATTTATTATTATATGGACTAGAGTGATGAAAATATTTCATACATTCACATACTAGTATAAATATTAATCAAATGAGAGTTGTGTCCCCTCACACAACCAATTTCATAAGAGGAAAGCTTGAGTTGAAGAAATAACAAATGATATTTTGATGTAATTTTATTAAAATATTTGAAGATAGAACATGACGAGATGTACACATAATAAAATATTGCTGATTTTTACATTAAAAATATCGAAAACCTGAAACTTCAAAATTTCAAGACTCATCGAAAAGCCCAAGACTTTACGCCTTTTTGTATTGCAGGTTTGTTTTCTCTGGTTTTACATGTCCAAGTATAACTTATCAATCATGCTTTAAATCTTGTAAAAATTCGAGCCAGATTAAAAATATCTTCTTTCATTGGCATTTAGTAATTGAACATAATAACACAAGGTACAATTTTATGGATACACAATTACTGAGTTTGATACTAACTTGAAATTCATGGTAATAACCCAAAAATCTTAGTTCCTTTCGATATTTGCTCATATCGGAACGTAATTAACTGAATTATGTCCCCTGATTATACGCAAAATCGCCATATTTTAGCTTGTGGTCCCTCTGGTGGTCACAATTATTATCCGATTTAATAAAACGGTTGATAGTATTACCGTTACACCGTAAGGAAGGTTGAGTTCGAATTTCGGGAAAATCGGACCAAAATTGACAGACAAAATGGCCGCCGTTTGTACGCGAATACTGTTAAAAAAATTGTATATCATGGTTGTGGACCCTGTAGAGGTTACAATTTTAATTCGATTTTGATGAGACTTGAAATGCATGGTAATAACCCAAAGATCTTAGTTCCTTTCGATATTTGCTCATATCAGAACGTAATTACCTGAATTATGTCCCCTGATTATACGCAAAATCGCCATATTTTAGCTTGTGGTCCCTCTGGTGGTCACAATTATTATCCGAATTAATAAAACGGTTGATAGTATTACCGTTACACCGTAAGGAAGGTTGAGTTCGAATTTCGGGAAAATCGGACCAAAATTGACAGACAAAATGGCCGCCGTTTGTACGCGAATACTGTTAAAATATTGTATATCATGGTTGTGGACCCATAGAGGTTACAATTTTAATTCGATTTTGATGAAACTTGAAATGCATGGTTATAACCCAAAGATCTTCAATTACCCCTAAGTATCACAAGGATAGCCAGTCAGCCAATTCGGTCGATGGTTGGGTTAAAATTTGGGAATAGTTTGTTTGACGTGAATAAAAAACGCACTAACTCAAATTTCCTGAAATCGTTTTTGTCTATTTTGTTTATTTTCCCCGAAGTTCAAATCTGACAGTTGAAATCAAAACTTTATTGAGATTTTTCTTCAATATCAATCCCCTAAACAACCTGTTGACCTCTCTTAGCGAGTAAGGACATCAACTTCGGGTTAAAGGTAAACGACTGATGTCATCGACTGAAAACATAAACATAAACAATGGCCGTGCTAGAAACAGCTAGTGTTTAGTCTGTGTCCCATGAAAACCATTCGGCCATCCACCCCACCCCCATTACTGAAGGAGTCAGACGCTCGGTAGGGAAGGGGAAAGGGTGGGGAAGGTCTTATCAGAGCCTTATATATATAAGGCTCTGGGTCTTATCATTCTAAACATCTGTCAAATAGCTCAGTCAAATAATCCAGTCGAATAATTCAGTCGTATACTTCAGTCGTATAACTCAGTCGTATACTTCAGTCGTATAAGTCAGTCGTATAGTTCAGTCGTATAATTCAGTCGTATAGTTCAGTCGTATAATTCAGTCGTTCAATATTAAGTGTAGTTGACTAAGATAATATAGTAGCAAATCATGCTCGTAGCCATAGCTGAAGGTGCCGGGGCATAAGGTAGGGGCCGGGGGCATGAGGTTGGGGCCGGGGGCTTTCCAGACTAGTTTCAAGTTCGATTTTACGTAAGGTATTCGGGCGATATTTAAGCCGTAACCGAAAGAGAGAGAGAGAGAGAGAGAATAGAGAGAGACTGGAATGGGGTTTAACGTCCACTCGAGACAAACTAGGTAATTTCGGGACGAACATAAGATTTTAAATTTTATTTCAATAATTCGGTTGCGCGTAGGGGTCTTTAGCAGTGGGAGGACCCGGAGAAAAATCCACGAGTTTGGACAGGCGACCTTTTTCCTTGTCACGTACAGCCGATGATGCGAATTAAACCACGCCAGTTGACTCAATGACAGGCTTCATGATACAGGGAGCACCTGCAAACCATTCGGCCATCCCCCACCCCCACCCCATAACAGAAGGAGCCAGAAGCTCGGTATGGAAGGGGGTGGGGTGGGGAAGGTCTTATCATTCTTTATATCAGTCAAATAGCTCAGTCGAATAATCCAGTCGAATAATTCAGTCATATAGTTCAGTCGTATAATTCAGTCGTATACTTCAGTCGTATAGTTCAGTCGTATAACTCAGTCGTATAGTTCAGTCGTATAATTCAGTCGTATAGTTCAGTCGTATAATTCAGTCGTTCAATATTAAGCATTGGTGGTAGTGGACTAAAATAATATAGTAGCAAATCATGCTCGTAGCCATAGCTGAAAGTGCCGGGGCATGGGGTACGAGTCGGGGGCCTTCCCAACTGCTTTCAAGTTATATTTTACGGGCAAAATTAGCTTGATATGTAAGGTATTCAGGCCATAACTGAAAGATAAAGTGAGAGAGGAGGGGGGGGGGGTACCGTCCACACGACACAAACTAGGTCGTTTCGGGACTAACATATGGTTTTTATTTTTATTTCAATAATTCGTTTGCGCGTAGGGGTCTTTAGCTGTGGCTGGAAACCGGAGGACCCGGAGAAAAATCCTCGAGGTTGGACAGGCGACCCTTCTCCTTGTCACGTACAGCCGAGGACCCGGAGAAAAATCCACGAGGTTGGACAGGTGACCCTTCTCCTTGTCACGTACAGCCGAGGATGCGAAACCACACCAGTTGACTCAATGACAGGCTTCATGATACAGCGAGCACCTGCAAACAATTCAGCCATCCACCCACCCCATTACTGAAGGAGTCAAACGCTCGGTAGGGAAGAGGGTGGGGTGGGGAAGGTCTTATCATTCTTAACATCAGTCACATAGCTCAGTCAAATAATCCAGTCGCATAGTTCAGTCGTATAATTCAGTCGTATAAGTCAGTCGTATAATTCAGTCGTATAACTCAGTCGTATAGTTCAGTCGTATAATTCAGTCGTATAGTTCAGTCGTATAAATCAGCCGTATAGTTCAGTCGCATAATTCAGTCGTATAGTTCACTCGTATGATTCAGTTGTTCAATATTAAACATTGGTGACATTGGACTAAGATAATATAGTAGCAAATCATGCTCGTAACCATAGCTGAAAGTGCGGGGCATGGGGTAGGACTGTAGGAGCCAGGGGCTTTCCCAACTGCTTTCAAGTTCGATTTTACGGGCAAAAGTAGCTTGATATGGAAGGTATTCAGGCCATAGCTAAGCCATAACTGACAGAGAAAGTGAGAGAGAAGGAGGTTGGGGGGTAACGTCCACTCGACGCAAACAAGGTCGTTTCGGGACTAACATATGGCTTTTATTTTTATTTCAATAATTCGTTTGCGCGTAGGGGTCTTTAGCCGTGGGAGGAAACCTGAGGAGAAAAATCCAAGAGGTTGGAAAGGCGACCCTTCTGCTTGTCACGTACATCTGAGGACCCGGAGAAAAATCCACGAGGTTGGACAAGTGACCCTTCTCCTTGTCACGTACAGCCGAGGATGCGAAACCACACCAGTTGACTCAATGACAGGCTTCATGATGCAGTGAACACCTGCAAACAATTCGGCCATCCACCCCACCCCATTACTAAAGGAGTCCAACGCTCGGTAAGGAAGAGGGTGGGATGGGGAAGGTCTTATCATTCTTAACATCAGTCAAATAGCCCAGTCAAATAATCCAGTCGTATAGTTCAATCTTATAATTCAGTCGTATAAGTCAGTCGTGTAGTTCAGTCGTATAACTCAGTCGTATAACTCAGTCGTATAACTCAGTCGTATACAGTGTAGAGACTAGGTGCCAAAAACTGGCTAAATTTTGGATGTTTATCTTGTGTCCAGTTCACTGACATTTAATTCGCTGGTATGTTAGTCTAAACAACATGTCCCACTTGATAGCATTATTACCCTGTTAAGTCTTGACAACTTTTAACCTGCCTGCTATTGAGAGTATCAAATGCCAACATTTTGATTTAGAAAATAAAAAGCTCTTTACTATAATTGGTATCAGTTGTTTATTTCTTCCCAAAACCAAGTTTTATCATTAAAATGAATGGTATTGGATGCCAGAATAAAAAATTGACATCTTTCAATAAAGGTGAGCTATTTATAATCATTTTTTTTCTGAAAACAGAAGATATGTAGTTTAATTGGACAAGGATTTGTAGGGTTAGACCCAAGACAAAGTAGTGTGTATTTTTGTACAGAATTTACAAATATTTTAAGATTAAAGGTGCTAAATTGATAATATTTGGGACCTAGAAATTGTTACAAATGGGTCGCAACGCATATATACTAATGTAATATGAATGTAAATTGATTTACATTCAATTGTTTCCATTTTTACTATAATTTCAAATTATTTATGTTCGGCGAAATACGCCAGAAGTTTCAATCGAATAGCAATCTAAAGCATCTGGTTATTCCAATCTACCTCCATAGTATTTATTGTGCATGCTCTACAGATAAGAATACAGGTCACCGTTTGACAGGACTTGTGGAATATGTCTAGCCTCGTTCTTTGAGTCCCTTGTAAAAAAAAATTGCCCGAAACCAGAGCTGCTATTTTAATTTGAGGTAAAATAAGGAAAAGGCCCATCATTAAATATGGTAATTCTATATTAGATGTTGTCGATGATTATGATTATCTTGGTATTAAATTCAATTATAACGGAAAGTTCTGCAAAGCAATCAAGTCACTACATATAAAAGCTAGTAACGCCATGTTTTCACTGTTGAAGAAAGCAAATAAATTACACTTAGATATAGATACACAACTCCAACTATTTGATAAATTAATAACCCCAATATTATTGTATGGAAGCGAGGTGTGGGGTAATGGAGATATAACTTTATTACATAGATTACAATTGAAATTTTGTAAAATATCATTAGGCGTAAAAAATACTACTCCTAATGTAATGGTATATGGCGAACTCGGGGTCTTCCCGATCGATATTTACGTAAAGTGTAAAATGGTTTTATACTGGCATAAAAATATCACTGGAACCCCTAACAAGTTTACATATAGCATTATGTTGTTTATCAGTACTGTATATAATAATTTTAGATGGATTAATAATGTTAAATCGATCCTAGATAATGCTGGTCTTTCTTATATATGGCACCAGCATGGTCAAAATGTCAATCGCAAATGGTTAAAGCAAAAGTTATTAGAAAAGCTAAAAGATGAGTTTGTGCAAAACTGGAATACAAAAATATCAGAAAGCAGTAAATGTATCAATTATAGAATATTTAAGAAACAGATTAAATTAGAAGACTACATGTTAAATCTACCCCCAAAATATCGTAAGTATCTCTCGAAATTGCGATGTAGAAGTCATAGATTGCCTATCGAGACTCTATCGTATACCAATATACCAAGACAGGAAAGGAAATGTCATCTTTGCAGACTAAATAATATAGGAGACGAATTCCATTATCTGACAAGGAGAAGGGTCGCCTGTCCAACCTTGTGGATTTTTCTCCGGGTCCTCCGGTTTCCCCGCACTGCTAAAGACCCCTACGCGCAAACGAATTATGGAAATAAAATAATTACAAACCATATGTTTGTCCCGAAATGACCTAGTATGTGTCGAGTGGACGCTAAAAACTCTCTCTCTCTCTCTCTCTCTCTCTCTCTCTCTCTCTCAGTTATGGCTTAAATATCGCCCGAATGCATGCCTTACTTATCAAACTGCTTTTACCCGTAAAATCGAACTTGAAACCCGTTGGGAAGGACCCTGGCCCATACCCCATGCCCCCGGCACCTTCAGCTATGGCCACGAGCATGATTTGCTACAATATTATCTTAGCCCACTGCCACCGCTTCTTAATATTGAACGACTGAATTATACGACTGAATTATACGACTGAACTATACGACTGAGTTATACGACTGAACTATACGACTGAATTATACGACTGAACTATACGACTGAACTATACGACTGACTTACACGACTGAAGTATACGACTGAATTATACGACTGAAGCATACGACAGGTCTATACGACTGAATTATTCGACTTGATTATTCGACTGAGCTATTTGACTAATCCTAAGACTGATAGATCCTCCCCACCCCCCTTCCCTACCGAGCGTCTGGCTCCCTCAGTTATGGGTTGGGGGCGGGGTGGATGGCCGTATGGTTTGCAGGTGCTCGCTGTATCATGAAGCCTGTCATTGAGTCACCTGGCGTTGTACGTGACAAGGAGAAGGGTCGCCTGTCCAACCTTGTGGATTTTTCTCCGGGTCCTCCGGTTTCCCCGCACTGCTAAAGACCCCTGCGCGCAAGCGAATTATGGAAATAGAATAATTACAAACCATATGTTTGTCCCGAAATGACCTAGTGTGTGTCGAGTGGACGCTAAACCCCATCTCTCTCTCTCTCTCTCTCTCTCTCTCTCTCTCTCTCTCTCTCTCTCTCTCAGTTATGGCTTAAATATCGCCCGAATGCATGCCTTACTTAACAAACTGCTTTTGCCCGTAAAATCGAACTTGAAACCCGTTGGGAAGGACCCCGGCCCATACCCCATGACCCCGGCACCTTCAGCTATGGCTACGAGCATGATTTGCCACAATATTATCTTAGTCCACTGCCACCGCTGCTTAATATTGAACGACTGAATTATACGACTGAACTATACGACTGAACTATACGACTGAGTTATACTGTAGAAGGCAACTACAGTCTATAGTGACTTGCAGAAGCAATCCCGTTGCGTTGTCCCCCTAAGTCAAACACGCGTTCAGTTTGTGAAAAGGTTTATTATGTTCATTACATCAGTACCTTGCGTTGCGTTAAATACAGGAATGAGCGTTACATCATTGCGTTGCGTTGAGATACAGCTTTATACGTTATCGTATTCGTTAATAGAGACTTTTGGCAAGCGTAAATTTCTGGTCCGTATCGCGTATCCGTATCGATTTTGTGTGTGACGTCAACGATGTTTGTGTACTTCTCATACGTGATACTGCACACGAACACGGCAGCACGTGTAGAACAGCTTTCATACGGAAAAGGTCCGTATAACATCGTCGTCTTTTTACCGTACTTTTCTCTACTTTTAGACGTTGAAATGTTGTGTCATAGTGTTTTTATGAATCTATGTGTACCCTAGAACGCGAAGGTGTATATTTGATCAGATTTTAACCATGATAAAGCGGCAATTTAATGATTACTTTTGATGAGATTTTCACAGAATTTTCATTTTGCGCGATCCGACTCAAGATGGCGTGTTCAATGACAAATATTACGGGACGCTGAAGATCTAGTATTTTCCTTTTAGGACTTTTATATGATATCAGAATGATACAAATTCGATGGTTAGGCAATAGATTATGAGATACCGAAAATGTAGTATTTTCCTCTTTTTTTGGAGCCTTTTCAGACTCGTTTATCTCGAAAACTACTTCTATTTCACTTCTTAAACTTCTGTTACCCCGAGTCCTATCGGTCGTTTAGAGTATAAAGGTAAATTTAAAAGCATGGCAATGATATAAAGGACCCTGAAAGCCGATTCAGCACTGCTATGCAGGTCTAGTTATTATTATTAGGCTTTCAGACTTTCGTCTGAAAGACTATTGTTTTTAAAAAAATTATTATTAGGCTTTCAGACTTTCGTCTGAAAGACTATTGTTTTTACTAAAATTATTATTAAGCTTTCATATGTATTACATATGAAAGCTTATTGTTTCTGTTAAAGTTATTATTAAGCTTTCATATTACATATGAAAGCTTATTGTTTCTGTTAAGATTATTATTATTATTTTTTTTTTTTTGTGTGTTTTCTGCAAATCGGATTTCTCAGAATCTATCCGTAGGATCTTTCTGAAATTTTGACCTACCCCCCCATAAATGGGGTGCGAACCTTGATTAAATATATTTTCAAAACGTTTTACGAATCCGAAATCACCGAAATTTACGAACGACAAAATGGACAATGCATAGTCGTAACTTTGTTATTTTTTGACCGATTTTACTAATTCTTTTTTCTTTGTATACCTTGAAAAAAATCATTTTCATCTGCAGTTTCACATTTTCGAATTTCGAAAATTCGTCGCTGTGATTTCGAACCGGAAGTTTAGACCAGTTTGACAACTTCTTTAATAGTTGTACGATTTTCATGAAATTTAGTATATATGTAGACCTTACCGATGTGACTTCAAAAATATAATTAGAAATTTTCTAAATTATCTCCCCTTGACGAAATTAAGGATCAAAGTTTTAAAAAAAATCGTCGAAATATAGGTCAGAATGACCTAAAAAAATTTTTCGATACTCGACAAGTAATTACTGATCCCTACACAAAATATGGAGTTTGTCGATCGAACCGGAAGTGCCACCATCTTGAAACATGAAAAAGCCCTAAGGCTTTTTTGCTATTTTACTTACAGACACGGGAGTTATATTTTCTGAATCCTTGAAGGATGGCCCAAAAATCGTAGGGAGCAGAATTTTGATTTCGGTCACGTGATGGTCACCATTTTGAATTGAAAATGAAAAGTAGTAGCAATTTGAAGGGCCGAGACTTTGAAACACAATAACTCTCCTTCTAATTGAGCTAGAATGTTCAAACTTGGTGTAGACGTTCACTAGGTCAATGTCATGATTGAGTTCAAAGATGAGCATTTTCTGCCTAGGGTAAGCAGAGATAGGCTTGCTGATTTGTTGATTCTTTAGGGCACGATAACTTCGGTTATAATGAAGGGAGGCTTGTGAAACTTTTGTCAATAGAGAGTCCAATAGCTAGCCTGTTGTGTGAAATCATTGTATCATTTATTTTAAATATCAGGGATAGGCGAAAAAAAGAGATTGAAAATCCAAAAAGTCGTATTTTTACAATTTGGAGCATGTTTAGAGGTCTTTCTCGTAAAGTCAACTTAATATTTTTTGGGAACTTCTTCTACATAGAGTCTTATTGGTAGTCTTTTATATAAAACCATCGATCAACAATCCAACATATCAGGAGTAGAAGAACAAAAGGATCGAACATTGAAAACGGCATCCTTTCATTGTTCAGCGAAACATGCAGTGTGGGTGACTACAATCTACACATTTAGTCATCGTATACAGCTTATTCAACAGTATCGAATTCCAACTGCTTAGGGATATTTTTTTTTTCGTCCCATCCGAACGACTAGACAGCTGTGCTTGTCAGGCCCTCCGTTCTGCCTCACTGACAACGGGGAACCACGCCGGGAAATCAAGATGAACTTTTTCCGTGCAGAACTTTCAATTCAGGCCAAACGTTTATTGCATACGATTAAGCTGGTCAGTTGGAGCATATTTTCAAAAGTTTAGTAATAATCGGTTGGTAATTAAAGTACCGTGCACATTAAACTGTTAAAACAGAAAATTTCGCCCGGTTGAAATGTTTTTTGCTATAAGTCAGCAATTTTCCGAATTCAGGGAGGCTGAATGGCTGAATGGTTAGCATGTGCGCGCTGTATCGTAACGTCTGTCATTGAGTCAACGGGCGTCGTTTCGATCTCCAGGTTGCACGTGACATGGAGTATGATGTCCAACCTCGTGGGTTTTCTCCGTGTCCTTCGGTTTCCTCCCAACGGCTAAAGACCAGTAAGCGCAAGGGGAGTTTTTAAATAAAATTAAAAAACATATGTTAGTCACGAAATGACCTAGTTTGTGTCGAATGGACGTTAGGCCGCATTTCTCTCTTTCTCTTTTTAAAGTTTTGTAATAAACGGTTGGTAATCAAAGGTACTGTAAAAGTGATAAAACAGAAAATTTCGCCCGGTTGTAATGTTTCTCACTTTAAAGTCAGCAATTTGCCGATTTTAAGGGGCAAACGTTTATTGCGAACGATTAAGCTGGTCAAGGGGAGCTTATTTTTAAAAGTTTTGTAATATTCGGTTGATAACTAAAGGTACCGTGCAAATTAAACTGTTAAAATAGAAAATTTGGCCCGGTTGAACTGTTTCTCGCTGCAGGTCAGCAATTTGCCGATTTTAGGGAGGTTGCGTGGCTGAATAACGTCTGTCTTTGAGTCAACTGGCGTTGTTTCGATTTCTTGGTTGTACTTGACAAGGAGTATGTTCGCCTGTCCAACTTCGTAGGCCGTAACGCCGCTGCCCGGGTAAAATTTCCCTCATTGCACACTTTATGACATATGCCCGTCTTCATTAGCCCATTTTAGGAGCAGAACAGTAGGACGTTAAACCCCATTCAATTTCATTTCATTTTCTCTATGTTGCTTATTTATTATAGTGGATAAATATTTTTCTGGTTCTAGCAATTATTTAATTTCTGCATAGAAATCTTGCTTTGGCCAGTTTTTTTATTGCAGAGTGCCATTCTTGTATAATTCAGTCTATGATCCTTTGTTTAAAACATGCTTAAGAAGTCGTCACGATTTCCTACTTATAACCAAACATATTGGAAATATTAGTCTGGCATTATTAAATCCTAATTTTATTGGTCTTATTTAAAATTAAACTTTCATTTAACTATGAACAACCCTTAACGTGTCTCTTTAAAACTATTAAATACTCTAAAACAGTAGCTCAACCTTTTGACCTAAACTCATTAATTTACCATTTTCTTGTGAGCGACTTCTTATTCTTCCTATATGACATATTGCACGTGTCTGATTTCAAAGGGGGGTTGGGTGGCTGAATGGTTAGCACGCGCGCCTGTCATTGAGTTAACTAGCGTGTTTTCAAATGCCCGGTTGTACGTGACAAGGAGTAAGGTCGCCTGTCCAACCTGCCATTTTTAATTTGTTTTTCCCGCCATTTTCATTTCATTTTCTCATCCGTCTCATTACAGTAATACAAGTTTCGGTTATTTCCCTTTAGTTTTCAGATTATTGTTATGCCTGGGTGCAATGTTTCATACTATATTTAGACTTGTAACTTCGAGAGTTTTTGACCAATTTTGATAATTTTTTCTTCTTATCCTTTTATTTAGGATACTTGATACAATCAATGACACGTGACGATGAATATGAAAGCTTTCATATCTGCATGGGACAGTAGCAGATCTAGTTATTATTATTTTTTTTTTTTGTGTGTTTTCTGCAAATCGGATTTCTCAGAATCTATCCATAGGATCTTTCTGAAATTTTGACCTACCCCCCCAAAAATGGGGTGCGAACCTTGATTAAATGTATTTTCAAAACGTTTTACGAATCCGAAATCACCGAATTTTACGAACGAAAAAACTGACAATGCATAGTCGTAACTTTGTTATTTTTTGACCGATTTTACTAATTCTTTTTTCTTTGAATACCTTGAAAAAAATCGTTTTCATCTGCAGTTTCACATTTTCGAATTTCGAAAATTCGTCGCTGTGATTTCGAACCGGAAGTTTAGACCAATTTGACAACTTCTTTAATAGTTGTACGATTTTCATGAAATTTAGTATACAAGTAGATCTTACCGATGTGACTTCAAAAATATAATTAGAAATTTTCTAAATTATCTCCCCTTGGTGAAATTAAGGATCAAAGTTTTCAAAAAAATCGTCGAAATATAGGTCAGAATGACCTAAAAAAAATTTTCGATACTCGACAAGTAATTACTGATTCCTACACAAAATATGGAGTTTGTCGATCGAACCGGAAGTGCCACCATCTTGAAACATGAAAAATCCCTAAGGCTTTTTTGCTATTTTACTTACAGACACGGGAGTTATATTTTCTGAATCCTTGAAGGATGGCCCAAAAATCGTAGGGAGCAGAATTTTGATTTCGGTCACGTGATGGTCACCATTTTGAATTGAAAATGAAAAGTAGTAGCAATCTGAAGGGCCGAGACTTTGAAACACAATAACTCTCCTTTTAATTGAGCTAGAATGTTCAAACTTGGTGTAGACGTTCACTAGGACAATGTCATGATTGAGTTCAAAGTTGAGCATTTTCTGCCTAGGGTAAGCAGAGATGGGCATGCTGATTTGTTAATTCTTTAGGGCACGATAACTTCGGTTATAATGAAGGGAGGGCTGTGAAACTTTTGTCAATAGAGAGTCCAATAGCTAGCCTGTTGTGTGAAATCATTGTATCATTTATTTTAAATATCAGGGATAGGCGAAAAAAAGAGATTGAAAATCCAAAAAGTCGTATTTTTACAATTTGGAGCATGTTTAGAGGTCTTTCTCGTAAAGTCAACTTAATATTTTTTGGAAACTTCTTCTACAAAGAGTCTTATTGGTAGTCTTTCATATAAAACCATCGATCAACAATCCAACATATCAGGAGTAGAAGAACAAAAGGATCGAACATTGAAAACGGCATCCTTTCATTGTTAAGCGACACATGCAGTGTGGGTGACTACAATCTACACATTTAGTCATCGTATACAGCTTATTCAACAGTATCGAATTCCAACTGCTTAGGGATATTTTTTTTTCGTCCCATCCGAACGACTAGACAGCTGTGCTTGTCAGGCCCTCCGTTCTGCCTCACTGACAACGGGGAACCACGCCGGGAAATCAAGATGAACTTTTTCCGTGCAGAACTTTCAATTCAGGCCAAACGTTTATTGCATACGATTAAGCTGGTCAGTTGGAGCATATTTTCAAAAGTTTAGTAATAATCGGTTGGTAATTAAAGTACCGTGCACATTAAACTGTTAAAACAGAAAATTTCGCCCGGTTGAAATGTTTCTTGCTATAAGTCAGCAATTTTCCGAATTCAGGGAGGCTGAATGGCTGAATGGTTAGCATGTGCGCGCTGTATCGTAACGTCTGTCATTGAGTCAACGGGCGTCGTTTCGATCTCCAGGTTGCACGTGACATTCAGTATGATGTCCAACCTCGTGGGTTTTCTCCGTGTCCTTCGGTTTCCTCCCAACGGCTAAAGACCAGTAAGCGCAAGGGGAGTTTTTAAATAAAATTAAAAAACATATGTTAGTCACGAAATGACCTAGTTTGTGTCTAATGGACATTAGGCCGCATTTCTCTCTTTCTCTTTTATTTTTAAAGTTTTGTAATAAACGGTTGGTAATCAAAGGTACTGTAAAAGTGATAAAACAGAAAATTTCGCCCGGTTGTAATGTTTCTCACTTTAAAGTCAGCAATTTGCCGATTTTAAGGGGCAAACGTTTATTGCGAACGATTAAGCTGGTCAAGGGGAGCTTATTTTTAAAAGTTTTGTAATATTCGGTTGATAACTAAAGGTACCGTGCAAATTAAACTGTTAAAATAGAAAATTTGGCCCGGTTGAACTGTTTCTCGCTGCAGGTCAGCAATTTGCCGATTTTAGGGAGGTTGCGTGGCTGAATAACGTCTGTCTTTGAGTCAACTGGCGTTGTTTCGATTTCTTGGTTGTACGTGACAAGGAGTATGTTCGCCTGTCCAACTTCGTAGGCCGTAACGCCGCTGCCCGGGTAAAATTTCCCTCATTGCACACTTTATGGCATATGCCCGTCTTCATTAGCCCATTTTAGGAGCAGAACAGTAGGACGTTAAACCCCATTCAATTTCATTTCATTTTCTCTATGTTGCTTATTTATTATAGTGGATAAATATTTTTCTGGTTCTAGCAATTATTTAATTTCTGCATAGAAATCTTGCTTTGGCCAGTTTTTTTATTGCAGAGTGCCATTCTTGTATAATTCAGTCTATGATCCTTTGTTTAAAACATGCTTAAGAAGTCGTCACGATTTCCTACTTATAACCAAACATATTGGAAATATTAGTCTAGCATTATTAAATCCTAATTTTATTGGTCTTATTTAAAATTAAACTTTCATTTAACTATGAACAACCCTTAACGTGTCTCTTTAAAACTATTAAATACTCTAAAACAGTAGCTCAATCTTTTGACCTAAACTCATTAATTTACCATTTTCTTGTGAGCGACTTCTTATTCTTCCTATATGACATATTGCACGTGTCTGATTTCAAAGGGGGGTTGGGTGGCTGAATGGTTAGCACGCGCGCCTGTCATTGAGTTAACTAACGTGTTTTCAAATGCCCGGTTGTACGTGACAAGGAGTAAGGTCGCCTGTCCAACCTGCCATTTTTAATTTGTTTTTCCCGCCATTTTCATTTCATTTTCTCATCCGTCTCATTACAGTAATACAAGTTTCAGTTATTTCCCTTTAGTTTTCAGATTATTGTTATGCCTGGGTGCAATGTTTCATACTATATTTAGACTTGTAACTTCGAGAGTTTTTGACCAATTTTGATAATTTTTTCTTCTTATCCTTTTATTTAGGATACTTGATACAATCAATGACACGTGACGATGAATATGAAAGCTTTCATATCTGCATGGGACAGTAGCAGATCTAGTTATTAGGCTTTCAGACTTTCGTCTGAAAGACTATTGTTTTTACTAAAATTATTATTATTATTATTATTATTATTATTATTATTATTTTTTACCGCGGGAGCCTATTTCTCCATGATCGAAAACAGATATCGATCTGGAACAAACTTTTCTTTCGGGAAAACATGTGGTGGCTACTTGATAAACTATTTTTCAAACTTCTGCGCATACCGGAAGTGGCCGAACTTTGTAGGTTGTCATGATATTGAAAATCGGCCATAATTTCGTCAATTCTTTACCCATTTTTAATCAAATGACATTTTCGGAAACCCTGAATCTTTTGCAAGATAATGGCTATCTCACATTTTTCAATTTCGAACATTCGTCTATGACTTCTTTCGTTCGAAAATTGAAAAGACGTTGTTTATGAGACAATTTTTGTTATTTTTCAAAATTTGCAAATTTGACCTACATTTTTGGATTTCTGAGGTCCAAGCGATTCCAGTAATATAAGATTCATTCAGAGTTATCGCCCTTTATTTTTCGATTTTTTTCGAATTTTCTGCCCATTTTATGCCCCTTATATTTTTTGGAAAGGATAAAACGATATATCTGAAACCTCTGGAACATAAAGCCATATAGTCAGACATCCGGATAAAGCAATTTCAACAACGATCCGTAAACCGGAAGTAGCCGAAATAATGTCTGATTTTTTGAAAAAAACTCAAAAAATGGGGGCTTTGGGAAAAACGTGATTTCTTCGTCCCATATCAACCGATCAAATGGATTAAGGTATCGTTTGTTTACATCGGAATTGGAGTATCGTATGATACCGACTTCATACAGATACGATGATCCAGAAGTAAAATATGACACGCTGAAAATCAAGCATTTTTTGTTTTGGAGCGTTTTTGGACGCCGTTATCTCGAAAACTGCTCCAGCGATTTTTCTTAAACTTTATCTATCGATGGTCCTTCCGGTAGTCTTTAGCATGGATCCATCCATTAAGACCTTCATATAATTGGAATAAGACAAAAAAGGGACTGAAAATTGAAAAAAGTCCAAAAATCGTGAAATTTTGGAAAATGATCTACTATTTTTTTATTTTAAGAGATTTTCAAAAAAAAAATATATATTTAAAAAGCTGACCTAATTACGATTCTAATGATGTATAATATGTATGCAGTTATTGAAATTTAATTTTCAATATTTTGACATTTTGACATTTTTAACACTTTTGAACATAGGATTTCTCAGAAGTATTTTATTTGATCGTATAGTGTCGTATATCGTTAGAGAGCCCTGTTCCCATGCAAACTCCAAAACTGTATGAGAAAACTACTCGACAATGATTCGTAAACCGGAAGTAGTTCAAAAAACGAAGAAAAATGTAAAAAAGATAAAAAAAAATTGGAGCCCTTGCCAAAAGATCGAATTCTCCGTCACATATTAGCGGACCAAAACAATTAAAGTGTCGTTGGATAGTTCCATTAATAGACGATCGTATAACATCTCAATAACACGAATTTGATTTTTAGGAAATAAATTATGGTAAGCTGAAAACTAAGTATTTTCCGTTTTGGAGCATTCCGAGACGCCTTTTTCTCGAAAACGACGCCTACGATTTTTCTTAAACATTTTTTACTCAGAGTCCTATCGGTGGCCTAGCGTGTGCATCTAATAATAAAAGCGTTGCAATATTATAGGTGATCCAAAAATGACCTCAATCTTTGAAAAAAGTTGAAAAATCATTAAATTATTGAAAATGATCTTTTATTTATCTTTTTTTCAAAAATTACTTAATGAATGTTTCTGATATTTCTGCTACAGGAAGTTAAGTATCTAATCAACCTGTTAAAGCAATTCCGACAATGATTGAAAAACCGGAAGTAGTCGAAAAAATCTCCGATATTTTGAATTTTTTTTACATTTTTACAGAAAACTTTTTTATTTATGAATATTTTTTGATGGTAGTTTACACAGAGTTAAAGTATCACCCTACTTGAGCATAAGTGAGAAAGAATTTTGTCTGAGTAATTTTCTTTAGTCGCCATTGGCTAATTTAGTTTTTCGTACCTAGATTAATTATTTATTGTTCGATTTGTATAAAATAAAGTGCATATGCTTCGTGATGTCAATTGTAATATTTTTTGTTACGGTGACATTTTTCTGCACGCAACGGAAGTGGCGTAATATTAACAAAAACTACAATTTTGAGAGTTAAGTACCACTTTTTGACAGCAAATATTATTTTTTTCGAAAACTGATATAACAAAAAGTATGCGCCCTGTACAGGCGCATAAAATGTTTGGCTCAGATTCTTAAATTTCAATTTCATTTTCGGGCAATTTCGAATAAAATGTAAAAAAAAAGGTAAAATTCAGTTATTACAACCCATCCAACCTCTTTATATTTTGAACTATTTATTTGTAACTTTCATAAACTCGTAGCCATAATCCAGACAAAGAGAATGTATGCGAAAAATAGTTTGTAATATGAGCAGTTGCCGAGAAATATGCAATTTTGCATGCATCACTTTTCAAGTTATTTTGCCTATAAAAGAGTAAATTATTATCCGATTTTCAATATTTTTCTTTTATTTGATGCCTAATGCCAATTTGGACTAGGTTAAGCCAATTTTACAGTTTCACTGTTACCGGAAATGACGTCATTTTGGCAAAAACTGTATTTTTAACCTAAAAAACAAATATTTTATTCAAATGAGTCTCTTTTATAATTTTTTTAAAATTATGATATTTGAATCCCATCAACGAATAGCATGAACCCATACCATCATACAGATACCACAAAAAAGTTTCTAACTTGTACGGTTGCCGAGAAATAGACGATTTTCTACAAGTCACTTTTTAAGCTTTTTGGTCTATAAAAGTGTCAATTATTATTCAATTTTCATACAATTTTCACCATTTGATGCCTTATGCACTTTAGGATTGCAATGATCTGATTTAACATTTCCATTATCACCGGAAGTAATGTCATATTTGCAAAAACCGTATTTTTAGACTTCGAAACAAATATTTTATTCAAATGAGTCTGATTTGTAATGTTTATACAATTATGATATTTGATTCCAATCAACAAATAGATTAAACCCATACGGTCATATAAATACCAAAAAATGGTTTCTAACTTGTACAGTTGCCGAGAAATAGACGATTTTCTACACGTCACTTTTCAAGGTTTTTAGTCTATAAAAGTGGCAATTATTATTCGATTTACATAAAATTTTCACCATGTGATGCCTTATGCCATTTATGATTGCAATGATCTGATTTAACATTTCCATTATTACCGGAAGTAATGTCATATTTGCAAAAACTGTATTTTTAGACTTCCAAACAAAATTTTACTCCAAAATTAGATTTTGCGCGATCCGACTCAAGATGGCGTGTTCAATGACAAATATTACGGGACGCTGAAGATCTAGTATTTTCCTTTTTGGACTTTTATATGATATCAGAATGATACAAATTCGATGGTTAGGCAATAGATTATGAGATGCCGAAAATGTAGTATTTTCCTCTTTTTTTGGAGCCTTTTGGGACTCGTTTATCTCGAAATCTACATCTATTTCACTTCTTAAACTTCTGTTACCCCGAGTCCTATCGGTCGTTTAGAGTATAAAGGTAAATTTAAAAGCATGGCAATGATATAAAGGACCCTGAAAGCCGATTCAGCACTGCTATGCAGGTCTAGTTAGGCTTTCAGACTTTCGTCTGAAAGACTATTGTTTTTACTAAAATTATTATTATTATTATTATTATTATTATTATTATTATTATTTTTTACCGCGGGAGCCTATTTCTCCATGATCGAAAACAGATATCGATCTGAAACCAACTTTTCTATCGGGAAAACATGTGGTGGCTAGTGCATAAACTATTTTTCAAACTTCTGCGCATACCGGAAGTGGCCGAACTTTGTAGGTTGTCATGATATTGAAAATCGGCCATAATTTCGTCAATTCTTTACCCATTTTTAATCAAATGACATTTTCGGAAACCCTGAATCTTTTCCGAGATAATGGCTATCTCACATTTTTCAATTTCGAATATTTGTCTATGACTTCTATCGTTCGAAAATTGAAAAGACGTTGTTTATGAGACAATTTTTGTTATTTTTCAAAATTTGCAAATTTGACCTACATTTTTGGATTCCTGAAGTCTATGCGATTCCAGTAATATAAGTTTCATTCAGAGTTATCGCCCTTTATTTTTCGAATTTTTTCGAATTTTCTGCCCATTTGGTAACCCTTATATTTTTTGGAAAGGATAAAACGATATTTCTGAAACCCCTGAAACATAAAGCCATATTGCCAAACCGCTGCATAAAGCAATTTCAACATCGATTCGTAAACCGGAAGTAGTCGAAATAATGTCTGATTTTTTGAAAAAAACTCAAAAAATGGGGGCTTTGGGAAAAACGTGATTTCTTCGTCCCATATCAAACGATCAAATGGATTAAGGTATCGTTGGTTTACATCAGAATTGGAGTACCGTATGATACCCAATTCATACAGATATGATGATCCAGAAGTAAAATATGACACGCTGAAAATCAAGCATTTTTTGATTTGGAACGTTTTTGGACGCCTTTATCTCAAAAACTGCTCCAACGATTTTTCTTAAACTTTATCTATCGATGGTCCTTCCGATAGTCTATAGCATGGATCCATCCATTAAGACCTTCGTATAACTGGAATAAGACTAAAAAGGCACTGAAAATTGAAAAAAGTCAAAAAATCGTGAAATTTTGGAAAATGCTCTACTATTTTTTTATTTTAAGAGATTTTCAAAAAAAAAATATATATTTAAAAAGCTGACCTAATTACGATTCTAATGATGTATAATATGTATGCAGTTATTGAAATTTAATTTTCAATATTTTGACATTTTGACATTTTTAACAATTTTGAACATTGGATTTCTCAGAAGTATTTTATTTGATCGTATAGTGTCGTATATCATTAGAGAGCCTTTGTCCCATACAAACTCCAAAACTGGATGTGAAAACTACTCGACAATGATTCGTATACCGGAAGTAGTTCAAAAAACGAAGAAAAATGTAAAAAAGATGAAAAAAAATGGAGCTCTTGTCAAAAGTTCGAATTCTCCGTCACATATTAGCGGACCAAAACAATTAAAGTGTCGTTGGATAGTTCCATTAATAGACGATCGTATAACATCTAAATAACACGAATTTGATTCTTAGGAAATAAATTATGGTACGCCGAAAACTAAGTATTTTCCGTTTTGGAGCATTCCGAGACGCCCTTTTCTCGAAAACGACGCCTACGATTTTTCTTAAACATTTTTTACTCAGAGTCCTATCGGTGGCCTAGCGTGTGCATTTAATAATAAAAGCGTTGCAATATTATAGGTGGTCCAAAAATGACCTCAATCTTTGAAAAAAGTTGAAAAATCATTAAATTATTGAAAATGCTCTTTTATTTATCTTTTTTTCGAAAACTACTCAATGAATGTTTCTGACATTTCTGGTAAAGGAAGTTAAGTATCTAATCAACTAGTTAAAGCTATTCCGACAATGATCGAAAAACCGGAAGTAGTCGAAAAAATCTCCGATATTTTGAATTTTTTTTACATTTTTACAGAAAACTTTTTTATTTATGAATATTTTTTGATGGTAGTTCACACAGAGTTAAAGTATCACCCTACTTGAGCAGAAGTGAGAAAGAATTTTGTCTCAGTAATTTTCTTTAGTCGCCATTGGCTAATTTAGTTTTTCGTACCTAGATTAATTATTTATTGTTCGATTTGTATAAAACAAAGTGCATATGCTCCGTGATGTCAATTGTAATATTTTTTTTTACGGTGACATTTTTCTGCACGCAACGGAAGTGGCGTAATATTGACAAAAACTACAATTTTGAGAGTTAAGTACCACTTTTTGACAGCAAATATTATTTTTTTTCGAAAACTGATATAGCAAAAAGTATGCGCCCTGTAAAGGCGCATAAAATGTTTGGCTCAGATTCTTAAATTTCAATTTCATTTTCGGGCAATTTCGAATAAAATGCAAAAAAAAAGGTAAAATTCAGTTATTACAACCCATTCAACGTCTTTATATTTTGAACTATTTATTCGTAACTATCATAAACTCGTAGCCATAATCCAGACGAAGAGAATGTATGCCAAAAATAGTTTGTAATATGAGCAGTTGCCGAGAAATATGCAATTTTGCATGCATCACTTTTCAAGTTATTTTGCCTATAAAAGAGTAAATTATTATCCGATTTTCAATATTTTTCTTTTATTTGATGCCTAATGCCAATTTGGACTAGGTTAAGCCAATTTTACAGTTTCATACAGATACCACAAAAAAGTTTCTAACTTGTACGGTTGCCGAGAAATAGACGATTTTCTACAAGTCACTTTTCAAGCTTTTTGGCCTATAAAAGTGTCAATTATTATTCAATTTTCATACAATTTTCACCATTTGATGCCTTATGCCATTTATGATTGCATTAAACTAATTTAAGATTTTTATTATCACCGGAAGTAATGTCTTTTTTGCAAAAACCGTATTTTTAGACTTCAAAACAAATATTTTTTTTAAGTGAGTTATATTTATTATTTGTTTAACGTTATAACGTTTGATTCTAATGGCCATTTAGATTGGATCAATATAATCATACTGATATCAAAAAATTGCTTCTAGCATATTCCCTTGTCGAGGAATAACCAATTTTCTAAGGATCACTTTTTAAGTTTTTTACCTTTTTAATTTCAGTTTATGGGTTCTAAGTTTATTATGTTATTGGCTGATATGTATAAAACAATTCTCAATTGCGAATTCTCAACTTATTTGTTATCGATAATGATTTCTTTTGGCACCGGAAGTTAAGTTTTTTTGCCAGATTTTACAATTTTGACCGGTGTATTTATTTGCAAGCAAATATTACTTTTACAAATCTGATAGAGGGTGTCACTGAATCATAACAACTAGAGTATCGTTTGGTAGCTCGATGGATCGGCTATTGTATGACGCACTTCCTGTCTGATTCCTGAAAGCCGATTCAGCACTGCAGGTCTGCAGGTCTAGTTAGGCTTTCAGACTTTCGTCTGAAAGACTATTGTTTTTACTAAAATTATTATTATTATTATTATTCTTATTATTATTATTTTTTACCGCGGGAGCCTATTTCTCCATGATCGAAAACAGATATCGATCTGGAACCAACTTTTCTATCGGGAAAACATGTGGTGGCTAGTGCATAAACTATTTTTCAAACTTCTGCGCATACCGGAAGTGGCCGAACTTTGTAGGTTGTCATGATATTGAAAATCGGCCATAATTTCGTCAATTCTTTACCCATTTTTAATCAAATGACATTTTCGGAAACCCTGAATCTTTTCCGAGATAATGGCTATCTCACATTTTTCAATTTCGAATATTTGTCTATGACTTCTATCGTTCGAAAATTGAAAAGACGTTGTTTATGAGACAATTTTTGTTATTTTTCAAAATTTGCAAATTTGACCTACATTTTTGGATTCCTGAAGTCTATGCGATTCCAGTAATATAAGTTTCATTCAGAGTTATCGCCCTTTATTTTTCGAATTTTTTCGAATTTTCTGCCCATTTGGTAACCCTTATATTTTTTGGAAAGGATAAAACGATATTTCTGAAACCCCTGAAACATAAAGCCATATTGCCAAACCGCTCCATAAAGCAATTTCAACAACGATTCGTAAACCGGAAGTAGTCGAAATAATGTCTGATTTTTTGAAAAAAACTCAAAAAATGGGGGCTTTGGGAAAAACGTGATTTCTTCGTCCCATATCAACCGATCAAATGGATTAAGGTATCGTTGGTTTACATCAGAATTGGAGTATCGTATGATACCCAATTCATACAGATACGATGATCCAGAAGTAAAATATAACACGCTGAAAATCAAGCATTTTTTGATTTGGAACGTTTTTGGACGCCTTTATCTCAAAAACTGCTCCAACGATTTTTCTTAAACTTTATCTATCGATGGTCCTTCCGATAGTCTTTAGCATGGATCCATCCATTAAGACCTTCGTATAACTGGAATAAGACAAAAAAGGCACTGAAAATTGAAAAAAGTCAAAAAATCGTGAAATTTTGGAAAATGCTCTACTATTTTTTTATTTTAAGAGATTTTCAAAAAAAAAATATATATTTAAAAAGCTGACCTAATTACGATTCTAATGATGTATAATATGTATGCAGTTATTGAAATTTAATTTTCAATATTTTGACATTTTGACATTTTTAACAATTTTGAACATTGGATTTCTCAGAAGTATTTTATTTGATCGTATAGTGTCGTATATCATTAGAGAGCCTTTGTCCCATACAAACTCCAAAACTGGATGTGAAAACTACTCGACAATGATTCGTATACCGGAAGTAGTTCAAAAAACGAAGAAAAATGTAAAAACGATGAAAACAAAATGGAGCTCTTGTCAAAAGTTCGAATTCTTCGTCACATATTAGCGGACCAAAACAATTAAAGTGTTGTTGGATAGTTCCATTAATAGACGGTCGTATAACATCTAAATAACACGAATTTGATTCTTAGGAAATAAATTATGGTACGCCGAAAACTAAGTATTTTCCGTTTTGGAGCATTCCGAGACGCCTTTTTCTCGAAAACGACGCCTACGATTTTTCTTAAACATTTTTTACTCAGAGTCCTATCGGTGGCCTAGCGTGTGCATTTAATAATAAAAGCGTTGCAATATTATAGGTGGTCCAAAAATGACCTCAATCTTTGAAAAAAGTTGAAAAATCATTAAATTATTGAAAATGCTCTTTTATTTATCTTTTTTTCGAAAATTACTCAATGAATGTTTCTGACATTTCTGGTAAAGGAAGTTAAGTATCTAATCAACTAGTTAAAGCTATTTCGACTATGATCGAAAAACCGGAAGTAGTCGAAAAAATCTCCGATATTTTGATTTTTTTTTACATTTTTACAGAAAACTTTTTTATTTATGAATATTTTTTGATGGTAGTTCACACAGAGTTAAAGTATCACCCTACTTGAGCAGAAGTGAGAAAGAATTTTGTCTCAGTAATTTTCTTTAGTCGCCATTGGCTAATTTAGTTTTTCGTACCTAGATTAATTATTTATTGTTCGATTTGTATAAAACAAAGTGCATATGCTCCGTGATGTCAATTGTAATATTTTTTGTTACGGTGACATTTTTCTGCACGCAACGGAAGTGGCGTAATATTGACAAAAACTACAATTTTGAGAGTTAAGTACCACTTTTTGACAGCAAATATTTTTTTTTTCGAAAACTGATATAGCAAAAAGTATGCGCCCTGTAAAGGCGCATAAAATGTTTGGCTCAGATTCTTAAATTTCAATTTCATTTTCGGGCAATTTCGAATAAAATGTAAAAAAAAAAGGTAAAATTCAGTTATTACAACCCATTCAACGTCTTTATATTTTGAACTATTTATTCGTAACTTTCATAAACTCGTAGCCATAATCCAGACGAAGAGAATGTATGCCAAAAATAGTTTGTAATATGAGCAGTTGCCGAGAAATATGCAATTTTGCATGCATCACTTTTCAAGTTATTTTGCCTATAAAAGAGTAAATTATTATCCGATTTTCAATATTTTTCTTTTATTTGATGCCTAATGCCAATTTGGACTAGGTTAAGCCAATTTTACAGTTTCACTGTTACCGGAAATGACGTCATTTTGGCAAAAACTGTATTTTTAACCTAAAAAACAAATATTTTATTCAAATGAGTCTCTTTTATAATATTTTTAAAATTATGATATTTGAATCCCATCAACGAATAGCATGAACCCATACGATCATACAGATACCACAAAAAAGTTTCTAACTTGTACGGTTGCCGAGAAATAGACGATTTTCTACAAGTCACTTTTCAAGCTTTTTGGCCTATAAAAGTGTCAATTATTATTCAATTTTCATAAAATTTTCACCATTTGATGCCTTATGCCATTTATGATTGCATTAAACTAATTTAAGATTTTTATTATCACCGGAAGTAATGTCTTTTTTGCAAAAACCGTATTTTTAGACTTCAAAACAAATATTTTTTTTAAGTGAGTTATATTTATTATTTGTTTAACGTTATAACGTTTGATTCTAATGGCCATTTAGATTAGATCAATATAATCATACTGATATCAAAAAATTGCTTCTAGCATATTCCCTTGTCGAGGAATAACCAATTTTCTAAGGATCACTTTTTAAGTTTTTTACCTTTTTAATTTCAGTTTATGGGTTCTAAGTTTATTATGTTATTGGCTGATATGTATAAAACAATTGTAAATTGCGAATTCTCAACTTATTTGTTATCGATAATGATTTCTTTTGGCACCGGAAGTTAAGTTTTTTTGCCAGATTTTACAATTTTGACCGGTGTCTTTATTTGGAAGCAAATATTACTTTTACAAATCTGATAGATGGTGTCACTGAATCATAACAACTACAGTATCGTTTGGTAGCTCGATGGATCGGCTATTGTATGACGCACTTCCTGTCTGATTCCTGAAAGCCGATTCAGCACTGCAGGTCTGCAGGTCTAGTTATTATTATTATTATTTTTTACCGCGGGAGCCTATTTCTCCATGATCGAAAACAGATATCGATCTGGAACAAACTTTTCTATCGGGAAAACATGTGGTGGCTACTTGATAAACTATTTTTCAAACCTCTGCGCATACCGGAAGTGGCCGAACTTTGTACGTCGTCAAAAAATTGAAAATCGGCCATAATTTCGTCAATTCTCTACCCATTTTTAATCAAATGACATTTTCGGAAACCCTGAATCTTTTGCAAGATAATGACTATCTCACATTTTTCAATTTCGAACATTCGTCTATGACTTCTATCGTTCGAAAATTGAAAAGACGTTGTTTATGACACAATTTTTGTTATTTTTCAAAATTTGCAAATTTGACCTACATTTTTGGATTCCTGAAGTCTATGCGATTCCAGTAATATAAGTTTCATTCAGAGTTATCGCCCTTTATTTTTCGAATTTTTTCGAATTTTCTGCCCATTTTGTAACCCTTATATTTTTTGGAAAGGATAAAACGATATTTCTGAAACCCCTGAAACATAAAGCCATATTGCCAGACAGTTGCATAAAGCAATTTCAACAACGATTCGTAAACCGGAAGTAGTCGAAATAATGTCTGATTTTTTGAAAAAAACTCAAAAAATGGGGTGCTTTGAGAAAAACGTGATTTCTTCGTCCCATATCAACCGATCAAATGGATTAAGGTATCGTTGGTTGGCATCGGAATCGGAGTATCGTATGATACCAAATTCATACATATACGATGATCCAGAAGTAAAATATGACACGCTGAAAATCAAGCATTTTTTGATTTGGAGCGTTTTTGGACGCCTTTATCTCGAAAACTGCTCCAGCGATTTTTCTTAAACTTTATCTATCGATGGTCCTTCCGGTAGTCTTTAGCATGGATCCATCAATTAAGACCTATATATAATTGGAATAAGACAAAAAAGGGACTGAAAATTGAAAAAAGTCAAAAAATCGTGAAATTTTGGAAAATGCTCCACTATTTTTTTATTTGAAGAGATTTTCAAAAAAACGATATATATTTAAAAAGCTGGCCTAATTACGATTCTAATGATGTATAATATGTATGCAGTTATTGAAATTTAATTTTCAATATTTTGACATTTTGACATTTTTAACACTTTTGAACATAGGATTTCTCAGAAGTATTTTATTTGATCGTATAGTGTAGTATATCATTAGAGAGCCCTGTTCCCATGCAAACTCCAAAACTGGATGTAAAAACTACTCGACAATGATTCGTATACCGGAAGTAGTTCAAAAAACGACGAAAAATGTAAAAAAGATAAAAAAGAATTGGAGCTCTTGCCAAAAATTCGAATTCTCCGTCACATATTAGCGGACCAAAACAATTAAAGTGTCGTTGGATAGTTCCATTAATAGACGATCGTATAACATCTCAATAACACGAATTTGATTCTTAGGAAATAAATTATGGTACGCTGAAAACTACGTATTTTCCATTTTGGAGCATTCTGAGACGCCTTTTTCTCGAAAACGACGCCTACGATTTTTCTTAAACATTTTTTACTCAGAGTCCTATCGGTGGCCTACCGTGTGCATCTAATAATAAAAGCGTTGCAATATATTAGGTGGTCCAAAAATGATATCAATCTTTGAAAAAAGTTGAAAAATCATTATATTATTGAAAATGATCTTTTATTTATCTTTTTTTCAAAAAATACTTAATGAATGTTTCTGATATTTCTGCTACAGGAAGTTAAGTATCTAATCAACTTGTTAAAGCAATTCCGACAATGATCGAAAAACCGGAAGTAGTCGAAAAAATCTCCGATATTTTGAATTTTTTTTACATTTTTACAGAAAACTTTTTTATTTATGAATATTTTTTGATGGTAGTTTACACAGAGTTAAAGTATCACCCTACTTGAGCATAAGTGAGAAAGAATTTTGTCTCAGTAATTTTCTTTAGTCGCCATTGGCTAATTTAGTTTTTCGTACCTAGATTAATTATTTATTGTTCGATTTGTATAAAACAAAGTGCATATGCTTCGTGATGTCAATTGTAATATTTTTTGTTACGGTGACATTTTTCTGCACGCAACGGAAGTGGCGTAATATTAACAAAAACTACAATTTTGAGACTTAAGTACCACTTTTTGACAGCAAATATTATTTTTTTTCGAAAACTGATATAGCAAAAAGTATGCGCCCTGTAAAGGCGCATAAAATGTTTGGCTCAGATTCTTAAATTTCAATTTCATTTTCGGGCAATTTCGAATAAAATGTAAAGAAAGAGCTAAAATTCAGTTATTACAACCCATTCAACGTCTTTATATTTTGAGCTATTTATTCGTAACTTTCATAAACTCGTAGCCATAATCCAGACGAAGAGAATGTATGCCAAAAATAGTTTGTAATATGAGCAGTTGCCGAGAAATATGCAATTTTGCATGCATCACTTTTCAAGTTATTTTGCCTATAAAAGAGTAAATTATTATCCGATTTTCAATATTTTTCTTTTATTTGATGCCTAATGCCAATTTGGACTAGGTTAAGCCAATTTTACAGTTTCACTGTTACCGGAAATGACGTCATTTTGGCAAAAACTGTATTTTTAACCTAAAAAACAAATATTTTATTCAAATGTGTCTTTTTTTATAATATTTTTAAAATTATGATATTTGAATCGCATCAACGAATAGCATTAACCCATACGATCATACAGATACCACAAAAAAGTTTCTAACTTGTACGGTTGCCGAGAAATAGACGATTTTCTACAAGTCACTTTTCAAGCTTTTTGGTCTATAAAAGTGTCAATTATTATTCAATTTTCATACAATTTTCACCATTTGATGCCTTATGTCATTTATGATTGCATTAAACTAATTTAAGATTTTTATTATCACCGGAAGTAATGTCTTTTTTGCAAAAACCGTATTTTTAGACTTCAAAACAAATATTTTTTTTAAGTGTATTATATTTTGTATTTGTTTAACGTTATAATGTTTGATTATAATGGTCTTTTAGATTGGATCAATACAATCATATTGATGTCAAAAAATTGCTTCTAGCATATTCCCTTGTCGAGAAATAACCAATTTTCGCAGGATCACTTTTTAAGTTTTTTCACCTTTTTAATTTCAGTTTATGGGATCTAGGTTTAGTGTTTATTGCCTGATACGTATAAAACAAAGTTTGTATGTTTCTATGTTTCATGTTGCAAATTCTCAACTTATTTGCTGTCGATAATGATTTCTTTTGGCACCGGATGTGACGTAATTTTGCCAGATTTTACAATTTTGACCGATCTTTTCGCAAGCAAATATTACTTTTACAAGTCTGATAGAGGGTGTCATTGAATCAAAAAAAATACAGTATCGTTTGGTAGCTGGATAGATCGGCTATTGTATGACGTATTTCCTGTCTGATTCCCGAAAGCCGATTCAGTGCTGTGGAGGAAATGCAGCAGGTTGGACTGGCAACCTAGTCCTTGTCATGTACATTTGGACATCCCCTCCCCTCCTTAAACATGTGTACATAGGACCTCGGTTTCGCATCTACTCTGATTTACTATTCTAGGGCACCATCCCTACACCTTTGACAAGGGAGGAATTATGCTGACAAATCTGAATATTGCAAGGGTGCTCTTTTCGTAACGAAAAATCCATAACATCATAGTGTTATACTGAAGAACAATCTATACATTAGTAGTAATTTGTATATTATAACTTTGGTAGGATTAACTGAAGTTAATCTCATCAATTAATTAGCACCTTAGTGCCAGCTAGTGGACAGGAGATTAAGATTATTGTTGATTGGGTAATCATCAAAGCAGCCGCCACAGTTGTACGTGTGTTCATTTAACGCGTGAATTAAAATAAGATTTTGGGTGTACGTAGTATAGTATTTTCAGATACCGTAACGTTATCAAAATATGAGTCCCTATAGATAGCTGTCAATTTAATAGCCAAGTAAAGCTTACGTTCACTTTCGTGCATTTTGGCTTTGATGTAATTAAGCAATGGTAGGTTCGAGAATCGTCGCATTTCGGCTCGTTGGTCGTTCTCATTTTTTCGAACCATGGTGGTAAGAACATTTTAAACAATGATATCCAATACGCATTCCTTATTTTACATGCCATGTGAAGAAGCGACAGCTAACAGAATTCACCAATCGATAAAATTCCCCTCAAAAAGAAAATTATTGACCATTTTTATGCCCATTTAAGGCCTATAAATTATTTTTTAAAGATGATGTAAGATATTATTCGCAGTAAATAATGAGTTGTCGATGGCTTTATCATTGACCCGTGACAGTTGATTAGTAATACTCAACGACACACACCCGCTTGCCCATTAATTTACATAATCAGCTACATGGTTTTGATTAACACTCAACGGCAATCTGTATACGATCAGAATTAAATTTTTTTCTGTCACTTATCAAAGTGAATCGCATGTAGGTACCCCAAAACATTATTGCCTAAACCAAATATTTATCGCCCGCTCAGCCATCCACGTAACCATAATGTTTTGCACGCGATGTCTGGGCCAATCAACAAACGAGTTGCGTAGACAGCATGGCCACATGGTGTTTGTTTATATTTTCTAGGGGTTTTAAAACTCGAGCTTGTCCGTTCAAAATCAATTCAGCGATAATATTTTGATAATATTTGATATCTGGCGATTCTCCGTTTTACAACGATGCCAATTATTATGCAAGAGGAATGACCGGTCGTTCCATAGCGAGCGAAGGAACATAACTTTCGCAGAGAATTTTAAGAAATTGGACAGAGTTAAAAATACGGTACTCTTACAAAACGTTCAAATAAAGGTGTTCTAAAATCTTTTATTGCTATTTTGATCTTTTGTGTCGATAGATAGTATATTTATAGACTCATTTTTGAGAAAATCTCATCAATATTTTCACTTATTTTGCAATCCGGCTCATGATGGCGTGTTCAATCACAAATATTACGGCACGCTGAAGATCTAGTATTTTCCTTTTTGGGGCATTTATATGGTATCAGAATACAAATTCGATGGTTAGGCAATAGATTATGAGATGCCAAAAATGTACTACTTTCCTCCTTTTTTTGGAGCCAATTCAGACTCGTTTATCTCGAAAACTACTACTATTTCTCTTCTTAAACTTCTGTTACCCCGAGTCCTATCGGTCGTTTAGAGTATAAAGGTAAATTTAAAAGCATGACAATGATATGAAGGACCCTGAAAGCCGATTCAGCACTGCTATGCAGGTCTAGTTATTATTAGGCTTTCAGACTTTCGTCTGAAAGACTATTGTTTTTACTAAAATTATTATTATTATTATTATTATTATTATTATTATTATTATTTTTTACCGCGGGAGCCTATTTCTCCATGATCGAAAACAGATATCGATCTGGAACCAACTTTTCTATCGGGAAAACATGTGGTGGCTAGTGCATAAACTATTTTTCAAACTTCTGCGCATACCGGAAGTGGCCGAACTTTGTAGGTTGTCATGATATTGAAAATCGGCCATAATTTCGTCAATTCTTTACCCATTTTTAATCAAATGACATTTTCGGAAACCCTGAATCTTTTCCGAGATAATGGCTATCTCACATTTTTCAATTTCGAATATTTGTCTATGACTTCTATCGTTCGAAAATTGAAAAGACGTTGTTTATGAGACAATTTTTGTTATTTTTCAAAATTTGCAAATTTGACCTACATTTTTGGATTCCTGAAGTCTATGCGATTCCAGTAATATAAGTTTCATTCAGAGTTATCGCCCTTTATTTTTCGAATTTTTTCGAATTTTCTGCCCATTTGGTAACCCTTATATTTTTTGGAAAGGATAAAACGATATTTCTGAAACCCCTGAAACATAAAGCCATATTGCCAAACCGCTGCATAAAGCAATTTCAACAACGATTCGTAAACCGGAAGTAGTCGAAATAATGTCTGATTTTTTGAAAAAAACTCAAAAAATGGGGGCTTTGGGAAAAACGTGATTTCTTCGTCCCATATCAACCGATCAAATGGATTAAGGTATCGTTGGTTTACATCAGAATTGGAGTATCGTATGATACCCAATTCATACAGATACGATGATCCAGAAGTAAAATATGACACGCTGAAAATCAAGCATTTTTTGATTTGGAACGTTTTTGGACGCCTTTATCTCAAAAACTGCTCCAACGATTTTTCTTAAACTTTATCTATCGATGGTCCTTCCGATAGTCTTTAGCATGGATCCATCCATTAAGACCTTCGTATAACTGGAATAAGACAAAAAAGGCACTGAAAATTGAAAAAAGTCAAAAAATCGTGAAATTTTGGAAAATGCTCTACTATTTTTTTATTTTAAGAGATTTTCAAAAAAAATATATATATTTAAAAAGCTGACCTAATTACGATTCTAATGATGTATAATATGTATGCAGTTATTGAAATTTAATTTTCAATATTTTGACATTTTGACATTTTTAACAATTTTGAACATTGGATTTCTCAGAAGTATTTTATTTGATCGTATAGTGTCGTATATCATTAGAGAGCCTTTGTCCCATACAAACTCCAAAACTGGATGTGAAAACTACTCGACAATGATTCGTATACCGGAAGTAGTTCAAAAAACGAAGAAAAATGTAAAAAAGATGAAAAAAAAATGGAGCTCTTGTCAAAAGTTCGAATTCTTCGTCACATATTAGCGGACCAAAACAATTAAAGTGTCGTTGGATAGTTCCATTAATAGACGATCGTATAACATCTAAATAACACGAATTTGATTCTTAGGAAATAAATTATGGTACGCCGAAAACTAAGTATTTTCCGTTTTGGAGCATTCTGAGACGCCTTTTTCTCGAAAACGACGCCTACGATTTTTCTTAAACATTTTTTACTCAGAGTCCTATCGGTGGCCTAGCGTGTGCATTTAATAATAAAAGCGTTGCAATATTATAGGTGGTCCAAAAATGACCTCAATCTTTGAAAAAAGTTGAAAAATCATTAAATTATTGAAAATGCTCTTTTATTTATCTTTTTTTCGAAAACTACTCAATGAATGTTTCTGACATTTCTGGTAAAGGAAGTTAAGTATCTAATCAACTAGTTAAAGCTATTCCGACAATGATCGAAAAACCGGAAGTAGTCGAAAAAATCTCCGATATTTTGAATTTTTTTTACATTTTTACAGAAAACTTTTTTATTTATGAATATTTTTTGATGGTAGTTCACACAGAGTTAAAGTATCACCCTACTTGAGCAGAAGTGAGAAAGAATTTTGTCTCAGTAATTTTCTTTAGTCGCCATTGGCTAATTTAGTTTTTCGTACCTAGATTAATTATTTATTGTTCGATTTGTATAAAACAAAGTGCATATGCTCCGTGATGTCAATTGTAATATTTTTTGTTACGGTGAAATTTTTCTGCACGCAACGGAAGTGGCGTAATATTGACAAAAACTACAATTTTGAGAGTTAAGTACCACTTTTTGACAGCAAATATTTTTTTTTTCGAAAACTGATATAGCAAAAAGTATGCGCCCTGTAAAGGCGCATAAAATGTTTGGCTCAGATTCTTAAATTTCAATTTCATTTTCGGGCAATTTCGAATAAAATGTAAAAAAAAAGGTAAAATTCAGTTATTACAACCCATTCAACGTCTTTATATTTTGAACTATTTATTCGTAACTTTCATAAACTCGTAGCCATAATCCAGACGAAGAGAATGTATGCCAAAAATAGTTTGTAATATGAGCAGTTGCCGAGAAATATGCAATTTTGCATGCATCACTTTTCAAGTTATTTTGCCTATAAAAGAGTAAATTATTATCCGATTTTCAATATTTTTCTTTTATTTGATGCCTAATGCCAATTTGGACTAGGTTAAGCCAATTTTACAGTTTCACTGTTACCGGAAATGACGTCATTTTGGCAAAAACTGTATTTTTAACCTAAAAAACAAATATTTTATTCAAATGAGTCTCTTTTATAATATTTTTAAAATTATGATATTTGAATCCCATCAACGAATAGCATGAACCCATACGATCATACAGATACCACAAAAAAGTTTCTAACTTGTACGGTTGCCGAGAAATAGACGATTTTCTACAAGTCACTTTTCAAGCTTTTTGGCCTATAAAAGTGTCAATTATTATTCAATTTTCATACAATTTTCACCATTTGATACCTTATGCCATTTATGATTGCATTAAACTAATTTAAGATTTTTATTATCACCGGAAGTAATGTCTTTTTTGCAAAAACCGTATTTTTAGACTTCAAAACAAATATTTTTTTTAAGTGAGTTATATTTATTATTTGTTTAACGTTATAACGTTTGATTCTAATGGCCATTTAGGTTGGATCAATATAATCATACTGATATCAAAAAATTGCTTCTAGCATATTCCCTTGTCGAGGAATAACCAATTTTCTAAGGATCACTTTTTAAGTTTTTTACCTTTTTAATTTCAGTTTATGGGTTCTAAGTTTATTATGTTATTGGCTGATATGTATAAAACAATTGTCAATTGCGAATTCTCAACTTATTTGTTATCGATAATGATTTCTTTTGGCACCGGAAGTTAAGTTTTTTTGCCAGATTTTACAATTTTGACCGGTGTATTTATTTGAGAGCAAATATTACTTTTACAAATCTGATAGAGGGTGTCACTGAATCATAACAACTACAGTATCGTTTGGTAGCTTGATGGATCGGCTATTGTATGACGCACTTCCTGTCTGATTCCTGAAAGCCGATTCAGCACTGCAGGTCTGCAGGTCTAGTTATTATTATTTTTTTCCGCGGGAGCCTATTTCTCCATGATCGAAAACAGATATCGATCTGGAACAAACTTTTCTATCGGGAAAACATGTGGTGGCTAGTGCATAAACTATTTTTCAAACTTCTGCGCATACCGGAAGTGGCCGAACTTTGTAGGTTGTCAGGATATTGAAAATCGACCATAATTTCTTCAATTCTTTACCCATTTTTAAACAAATGACATTTTCGGAAACCCTGAATCTTTTGCGAGATAATGGCTATCTCACATTTTTGAATTTCGAACATTCGTCTATGACTTCTATCGTTCGAAAATTGAAAAGACGTTGTTTATGAGACAATTTTTGTTATTTTTCAAAATTTGCAAATTTGACCTACATTTTTGGATTTCTGGAGTCTATGCGATTCCAGTAATATAAGTTTCATTCAGAGTTATCGCCCTTTATTTTTCGAATTTTTTCGAATTTTCTTCCCATTTTGTGCCCCATATATTTTTTGGAAAGGATAAAACGATATTTCTGAAACCCCTGAAACATAAAGCCATATTGCCAGACAGTTGCATAAAGCAATTTCAACAACGATTCGTAAACCGGAAGTAGTCGAAATAATGTCTGATTTTTTGAAAAAAACTAAAAAAATGGGGGCTTTGGGAAAAATGTTATTTCGTCGTCCCATATCAACCGATCAAATGGATTAAGGTATCGTTGGTTGACATCGGAATTGGAGTATCGTATGATACCCAATTCATACAGATACGATGATCCAGAAGTAAAATATGACACGCTGAAAATCAAGCATTTTTTGATTTGGAGCGTTTTTGGACGCCTTTATCTCGAAAACTGCTCCAACGATTTTTCTTAAACTTTATCTATCAATGGTCCTTCCGGTAGTCATTAGCATGGATCCACTCATTAAGACCTATATATAATTGGAATAAGACAAAAAAGGGACTGAAAATTGAAAAAAGTCAAAAAATCGTGAAATTTTGGAAAATGCTCCACTATTTTTTTATTTGAAGAGATTTTCAAAAAAAAGATATATATTTAAAAAGCTGACCTAATTACGATTCTAATGATGTATAATATGTATGCAGTTATTGAAATTTAATTTTCAATATTTTGACATTTTGACATTTTTAACACTTTTGAACATAGGATTTCTCAGAAGTATTTTATTTGATCGTATAGTGTAGTATATCATTAGAGAGCCCTGTTCCCATGCAAACTCCAAAACTGGATGTGAAAACTACTCGACAATGATTCGTATACCGGAAGTATTTCAAAAAACGACGAAAAATGTAAAAAAGATAAAAAAGAATTGGAGCTCTTGCCAAAAGTTCGAATTCTCCGTCACATATTAGCGGACCAAAACAATTAAAGTGTCGTTGGATAGTTCCATTAATAGACGATCGTATAACATCTAAATAACACGAATTTGATTCTTAGGAAATAAATTATGGTACGCTGAAAACTACGTATTTTCCGTTTTGGAGCATTCTGAGACGCCTTTTTCTCGAAAACGACGCCTACGATTTTTCTTAAACATTTTTTAGTCAGAGTCCTATCGGTGGCCTAGCGTGTGCATCTAATAATAAAAGCGTTGCAATATTATAGGTGGTCCAAAAATGACATCAATCTTTGAAAAAAGTTGAAAAATCATTAAATTATTGAAAATGCTCTTTTATTTATCTTTTTTTCAAAAATTACTTAATGAATGTTTCTGATATTTCTGCTACAGGAAGTTAAGTATCTAATCAACTTGTTAAAGCAATTCCGACAATGATCGAAAAACCGGAAGTAGTCGAAAAAATCTCCGATATTTTGATTTTTTTTTACATTTTTACAGAAAACTTTTTTATTTATGAATATTTTTTGATGGTAGTTTACACAGAGTTAAAGTATCACCTTACTTGAGTATAAGTGAGAAAGAATTTTGTCTCAGTAATTTTCTTTAGTCGCCATTGGCTAATTTAGTTTTTCGTACCTAGATTAATTATTTATTGTTCGATTTGTATAAAACAAAGTGCATATGCTTCGTGATGTCAATTGTAATATTTTTTGTTACGGTGACATTTTTCTGCACGCAACGGAAGTGGCGTAATATTAACAAAAACTACAATTTTGAGAGTTAAGTACCACTTTTTGACAGCAAATATTATTTTTTTTCGAAAACTGATATAGCAAAAAGTATGCGCCCTGTAAAGGCGCATAAAATGTTTCGCTCAGATTCTTAAATTTCAATTTCATTTTCGGGCAATTTCGAATAAAATGTAAAAAAAAAAGGTAAAATTCAGTTATTACAACCCATTCAACGTCTTTATATTTTGAACTATTTATTCGTAACTTTCATAAACTCGTAGCCATAATCCAGACGAAGAGAATGTATGCCAAAAATAGTTTGTAATATGAGCAGTTGCCGAGAAATATGCAATTTTGCATGCATCACTTTTCAAGTTATTTTGCCTATAAAAGAGTAAATTATTATCCGATTTTCAATATTTTTCTTTTATTTGATGCCTAATGCCAATTTGGATTAGGTTAAGCCAACTTTACAGTTTCACTGTTACCGGAAATGACGTCATTTTGGCAAAAACTGTATTTTTAACCTAAAAAACAAATATTTTATTCAAATGAGTCTCTTTTATAATATTTTTAAAATTATGATATTTGAATCCCATCAACGAATAGCATGAACCCATACGATCATACAGATACCACAAAAAAGTTTCTAACTTGTACGGTTGCCGAGAAATAGACGATTTTCTACAAGTCACTTTTCAAGCTTTTTGGTCTATAAAAGTGTCAATTATTATTCAATTTTCATACAATTTTCACCATGTGATGCCTTATGCCATTTATGATTGCAATGATCTGATTTAACATTTCCATTATCACCGGAAGTAATGTCATATTTGCAAAAACCGTATTTTTAGACTTCAAAACAAATATTTTTTTGAAGTGAGTTATATTTATTATTTGTTTAACGTTATAACGTTTGATTCTAATGGCCATTTAGATTGGATCAATATAATCATACTGATATCAAAAAATTGCTTCTAGCATATTCCCTTGTCGAGGAATAACCAATTTTCTAAGGATCACATTTTAAGTTTTTTACCTTTTTAATTTCAGTTTATGGGTTCTAAGTTTATTATTTTATTGCCTGATATGTATAAAAAAATTCTCAATTGCGAATTCTCAACTTATTTGTTATCGATAATGATTTCTTTTGGCACCGGAAGTGAAGTAATTTTGCCAGATTTTACAATTTTGACCGGTGTATTTATTTGGAAGCAAATATTACTTTTACAAATCTGATAGAGGGTGTCACTGAATCATAACAACCACAGTATCGTTTGGTAGGTCGATGGATCGGCTATTGTATGACGCACTTCCTGTCTGATTCCTGAAAGCCGATTCAGCACTGCAGGTCTGCAGGTCTAGTTATTATTATTAGGCTTTCAGACTTTCGTCTGAAAGACTATTGTTTTTACTAAAATTATTATTATTATTATTCTTATTATTATTATTTTTTTCCGCGGGAGCCTATTTCTCCATGATCGAAAACAGATATCGATCTGGAACAAACTTTTCTATCGGGAAAACATGTGGTGGCTAGTGCATAAACTATTTTTCAAACTTCTGCGCATACCGGAAGTGGCCGAACTTTGTAGGTTGTCATGATATTGAAAATCGGCCATAATTTCGTCAATTCTTTACCCATTTTTAATCAAATGACATTTTCGGAAACCCTGAATCTTTTGCGAGATAATGGCTATCTCACATTTTTCAATTTCGAACATTCGTCTATGACTTCTATCGTTCGAAAATTGAAAAGACGTTGTTTATGAGACAATTTTTGTTATTTTTCAAAATTTTCAAATTTGACCTACATTTTTGGATTCCTGAAGTCCATCCGATTCCAGTAATATAAGTTTCATTCAGAGTTATCTCCCTTTATTTTTCGTTTTTTTTCGAATTTTCTACCCATTTTCAAACCCTTATATTTTTGGAAAGGATAAATCGATATTTCTGAAACCTCTGGAACATAAAGCCATATAGTCAGACAGTTGGATAAAGCAACTTCAACAACGATCCGTAAACCGGAAGTAGTCGAAAAAATTTCTGATGTTTGGAAAAAAATGCAAAAAATGGGTGCTTTGGGGAAAAACGAGATTATTTCGTCCGATATCAACGGATTAAAGAGATTAGGGTATCGTTGGGTTGCACGGGAATTGAAGTATCGTATGGTACCCATTTCATAAAGATACGATGACCCGGAAGTAAAATATCGCACGCTGAAAATCAAGTATTTTCTGATTTGGAGCGTTTTTAGACGCCTTTATCTCGAAAACTGCTCCAGCGATTTATCTTAAATCTTCTCTATCGAGAGTCCCTTCGGTGGTCTTTAGCATGAAGCAATCCATTACAATCTTCCAATAATTGGAATAGGACAAAAAAGGGACTGAAAATCGAAAAAAGTCAAAAAATCGTGAAATTTTGGAAAATGCTCTACTATTTTTTTATTTTAAGAGATTTTAAAAAAACAGATATATATTTAAAAAGCTGACCTAATTACGATTCTAATGATGTATAATATGTATGCAGTTATTGAAATTTAATTTTCAATATTTTGACATTTTGACATTTTTAACACTTTTGAACATAGGATTTCTCAGAAATATTTTATTTGATCGTATAGTGTCGTATATCATTAGAGAGCCCTGTTCCCATGCAAACTCCAAAACTGGATGTGAAAACTACTCGACAATGATTCGTATACCGGAAGTAGTTCAAAAAACGACAAAAAATGTAAAAAAGATAAAAAAGAATTGGAGCTCTTGCCAAAAGTTCGAATTCTCCGTCAAATATTAGCGGACCAAAACAATTAAAGTGTCGTTGGATAGTTCCATTAATAGACGATCGTATAACATCTAAATAACACGAATTTGATTCTTAGGAAATAAATTATGGTACGCCGAAAACTAAGTATTTTCCGTTTTGGAGCATTCTGAGACGCCTTTTTCTCGAAAACGACGCCTACGATTTTTCTTAAACATTTTTTACTCAGAGTCCTATCGGTGGCCTAGCGTGTGCATCTAATAATAAAAGCTTTGCAATATTATAGGTGGTCCAAAAATGACATCAATCTTTGAAAAAAGTTGAAAAATCATTAAATTATTGAAAATGCTCTTTTATTTATCTTTTTTTCAAAAATTACTTAATGAATGTTTCTGATATTTCTGGTACAGGAAGTTAAGTATCTAATCAACTTGTTAAAGCTATTCCGACAATGATCGAAAAACCGGAAGTAGTCGAAAAAATCTCCGATATTTTGAATTTTTTTTACATTTTTACAGAAAACTTTTTTATTTATGAATATTTTTTGATGGTAGTTTACACAGAGTTAAAGTATCACCCTACTTGAGCAGAAGTGAGAAAGAATTTTGTCTCAGTAATTTTCTTTAGTCGCCATTGGCTAATTTAGTTTTTCGTACCTAGATTAATTATTTATTGTTCGATTTGTATAAAACAAAGTGCATATGCTCCGTGGTCTCAATTGTAATTTTTTTTGTTACCGTGAAATTTTTCTGCACGCAACGGAAGTGGCGTAATATTAACAAAAACTACAATTTTGACAGTTCAGTACCACTTTTTGAAAGCAAATATTATTTTTTTCGATATCTGATATAGCAAAAAGGATGCGCGCTGTAAAGGGGCACAAATCGTTAGTTCAGATTTTTTTATTTCAATTTCATTTTCGGGCAATTTCGAATAAATGTAAAAAAAAGTGTAACAATCAGTTATTTACAACCCATTCAACGTCTTCGTATTTTAAACTATGTATTCGTAACGTTCATAAACTCGTAGTAATAATCCAGACGAGGAGAATGTATGCACAAAATAGTTCGTAATATGAGCAATTGCCGAGAAATATGCAATTTTGCATGCATCACTTTTCACGTTATTTTGCCTATAAAATAGTAAATTATTATCCGATTTTCAATATTTTTTTTTCATTTGATGCCTAATGCCAATTTAGACTAGGTTAAGCCAATTTTACAGTTTCACTGTTACCGGAAATGACGTCATTTTGGCAAAAACTGTATTTTTAACCTAAAAAAACAAATATTTTATTCAAATGAGTCTTTTTTTATAATACTTTTAAAATTATGATATTTGAATCCCATCAACGAATAGCATGAGCCCATACGATCATACAGATACCACAAAAAAGTTTCTAACTTGTACGGTTGCCGAGAAATAGACGATTTTCTACAAGTCACTTTTCAAGCTTTTTCGTCTATAAAAGTGTCAATTATTATTCAATTTTCATACAATTTTCACCATTTCATGCCTTATGCCATTTATGATTGCATTAAACTAATTTAAGATTTTTATTATCACCGGAAGTAATGTCTTTTTTGCAAAAACCGTATTTTTAGACTTCAAAACAAATATTTTTTTTAAGTGTATTATATTTTTTATTTGTTTAACGTTATAATGTTTGATTATAATGGTCATTTAGATTGGATCAATACAATCATATTGATGTCAAAAAATTGCTTCTAGCATATTCCCTTGTCGAGAAATAACCAATTTACTCAGGATCACTTTTTAAGTTTTTTCACCTTTTTAATTTCAGTTTATGGGATCTAGGTTTAGTGTTTATTGCCTGATACGTATAAAACAAAGTTTGTATGTTTCTATGTTTCATGTTGCAAATTCTCAATTTATTTGCTGTCGATAATGATTTCTTTTGGCACCGGATGTGACGTAATTTTGCCAGATTTTACAATTTTGACCGATCTTTTCGCAAGCAAATATTACTTTTACAAGTCTGATAGAGGGTGTCATTGAATCAAAAAAAAATACAGTATCGTTTGGTAGCTGGATAGATCGGCTATTGTATGACGTATTTCCTGTCTGATTCCTGAAAGCCGATTCAGTGCTGTGGAGGAAATGCAGCAGGTTGGACTGGCAACCTAGTCCTTGTCATGTACATTTGGACATCCCCTCCCCTCCTTAAACATGTGTACATAGGACCTCGGTTTCGCATCTCCTCTGATCTACTATTCTAGGGCACCATCCCTACACCTTTGACAAGGGAGGAATTATGCTGACAAATCTGAATATTGCAAGGGTGCTCTTTTCGTAACGAAAAATCCATAACATCATAGTGTTATACTGAAGAACAATCTATACATTAGTAGTAATTTGTATATTATAACTTTGGTAGGATTAACTGAAGTTAATCTCATCAATTAATTAGCACCTTAGTGCCAGCTAGTGGACAGGAGATTAAGATTATTGTTGATTGGGTAATCATCAAAGCAGCCGCCACAGTTGTACGTGTGTTCATTTAACGCGTGAATTAAAATAAGATTTTGGGTGTACGTAGTATAGTATTTTCAGATACCGTAACGTTATCAAAATATGAGTCCCTATACATAGCTGTGAATTTAATAGCCAAGTAAAGCTTACGTTCACTTTCGTGCATTTTGGCTTTGATGTAATTAAGCAATGGTAGGTTCGAGAATCGTCGCATTTCGGCTCGTTGGTCGTTCTCATTTTTTCGACCCATGGTGATAAGAACATTGATATCCAATACGCATTCCTTATTTTACATGCCGTATGAAGAAGCGACAGTTAACAGAATTCAGCTATCGATAAAATTCCCCTCGAAAAGAAAATTATTGGCCATTTTTATTTCCATTTAAGGCCTATAAATTATTTTTTAAAGATGGTATGAGATATTATTCGCAGTAAATAATGAGTTGTCGACGGCTTTATCATTTACCCGTGACAGTTGATTATTATTACTCAACGACACACACCCGCTTGCCGATTAATTTACATAATCAGCTACATGGTTTTGATTAACACTCAACGGCAATCTGTATACGATCAGAATTAAAAATTTTTCGGTCACTTATCAGAGTGAATCGCATGTAGGTACGCAAAAACATTATTGCCTAAACCAAAATATTTATCGCCCGCTCAGTCAGCCACGTAATCATAATGCTTTGCACGCGATGTCTGGGCCAATCAGCAAATGAGTTGGTTAGACAGCATGGTCACATGGTGTTTGTTTATATTTTCTAGGGGTTTTAAAACTCGAACGTGTCCGTCAAAATCAATTCAGCGATAATATTTTGATAATATTTGATATCTGGAGATTCTCCGTTTTACAACGATGCATTATGCAAGAGGAATGATCGGTCGTTCCATAGCGAGCGAAGAAACATAACTAATTTCGCCGAGAATTCTAAGAAATAGGACAGATTTAAAAATACGGTACTCTTACAAAACGTTCAAATAAAGGTGTTCTAAAATCTTTTATTGCTATTTTGATCTTTTGTGTCGATAGATAGTATATTTATAGACTCATTTTTGAGAACATCTCATCAATATTTTTACTTATTTGCCTCTACTCCAAAATTAGATTTTGCGCGATCCGACTCAAGATGGCGTGTTCAATGACAAATATTACGGGACGCTGAAGATCTAGTATTTTCCTTTTTGGACTTTTATATGATATCAGAATGATACACATTCGATGGTTAGGCAATAGATTATGAGATGCCGAAAATGTAGTATTTTCCTCTTTTTTGGAGCCTTTTCAGACTCGTTTATCTCGAAAACTACTTCTATTTCACTTCTTAAACTTCTGTTACCCCGAGTCCTATCGGTCGTTTAGAGTATAAAGGTAAATTTAAAAGCATGGCAATGATATAAAGGACCCTGAAAGCCGATTCAGCACTGCTATGCAGGTCTAGTTCTTATTATTATTATTTTTTACCGCGGGAGCCTATTTCTCCATGATCGAAAACAGATATCGATCTGGAACCAACTTTTCTATCGGGAAAACATGTGGTGGCTAGTGCATAAACTATTTTTCAAACTTCTGCGCATACCGGAAGTGGCCGAACTTTGTAGGTTGTCATGATATTGAAAATCGGCCATAATTTCGTCAATTCTTTACCCATTTTTAATCAAATGACATTTTCGGAAACCCTGAATCTTTTCCGAGATAATGGCTATCTCACATTTTTCAATTTCGAATATTTGTCTATGACTTCTATCGTTCGAAAATTGAAAAGACGTTGTTTATGAGACAATTTTTGTTATTTTTCAAAATTTGCAAATTTGACCTACATTTTTGGATTCCTGAAGTCTATGCGATTCCAGTAATATAAGTTTCATTCAGAGTTATCGCCCTTTATTTTTCGAATTTTTTCGAATTTTCTGCCCATTTGGTAACCCTTATATTTTTTGGAAAGGATAAAACGATATTTCTGAAACCCCTGAAACATAAAGCCATATTGCCAAACCGCTGCATAAAGCAATTTCAACAACGATTCGTAAACCGGAAGTAGTCGAAATAATGTCTGATTTTTTGAAAAAAACTCAAAAAATGGGGGCTTTGGGAAAAACGTGATTTCTTCGTCCCATATCAACCGATCAAATGGATTAAGGTATCGTTGGTTTACATCAGAATTGGAGTATCGTATGATACCCAATTCATACAGATACGATGATCCAGAAGTAAAATATGACACGCTGAAAATCAAGCATTTTTTGATTTGGAACGTTTTTGGACGCCTTTATCTCGAAAACTGCTCCAACGATTTTTCTTAAACTTTATCTATCGATGGTCCTTCCGATAGTCTTTAGCATGGATCCATCCATTAAGACCTTCGTATAACTGGAATAAGACAAAAAAGGCACTGAAAATTGAAAAAAGTCAAAAAATCGTGAAATTTTGGAAAATGCTCTACTATTTTTTTATTTTAAGAGATTTTCAAAAAAAAAATATATATTTAAAAAGCTGACCTAATTACGATTCTAATGATGTATAATATGTATGCAGTTATTGAAATTTAATTTTCAATATTTTGACATTTTGACATTTTTAACAATTTTGAACATTGGATTTCTCAGAAGTATTTTATTTGATCGTATAGTGTCGTATATCATTAGAGAGCCTTTGTCCCATACAAACTCCAAAACTGGATGTGAAAACTACTCGACAATGATTCGTATACCGGAAGTAGTTCAAAAAACGAAGAAAAATGTAAAAAAGATGAAAAAAAAATGGAGCTCTTGTCAAAAGTTCGAATTCTTCGTCACATATTAGCGGACCAAAACAATTAAAGTGTCGTTGGATAGTTCCATTAATAGACGATCGTATAACATCTAAATAACACGAATTTGATTCTTAGGAAATAAATTATGGTACGCCGAAAACTAAGTATTTTCCGTTTTGGAGCATTCCGAGACGCCTTTTTCTCGAAAACGACGCCTACGATTTTTCTTAAACATTTTTTACTCAGAGTCCTATCGGTGGCCTAGCGTGTGCATTTAATAATAAAAGCGTTGCAATATTATAGGTGGTCCAAAAATGACCTCAATCTTTGAAAAAAGTTGAAAAATCATTAAATTATTGAAAATGCTCTTTTATTTATCTTTTTTTCGAAAACTACTCAATGAATGTTTCTGACATTTCTGGTAAAGGAAGTTAAGTATCTAATCAACTAGTTAAAGCTATTCCGACAATGATCGAAAAACCGGAAGTAGTCGAAAAAATCTCCGATATTTTGAATTTTTTTTACATTTTTACAGAAAACTTTTTTATTTATGAATATTTTTTGATGGTAGTTCACACAGAGTTAAAGTATCACCCTACTTGAGCAGAAGTGAGAAAGAATTTTGTCTCAGTAATTTTCTTTAGTCGCCATTGGCTAATTTAGTTTTTCGTACCTAGATTAATTATTTATTGTTCGATTTGTATAAAACAAAGTGCATATGCTCCGTGATGTCAATTGTAATATTTTTTGTTACGGTGACATTTTTCTGCACGCAACGGAAGTGGCGTAATATTGACAAAAACTACAATTTTGGGAGTTAAGTACCACTTTTTGACAGCAAATATTATTTTTTTTCGAAAACTGACATAGCAAAAAGTATGCGCCCTGTAAAGGCGCATAAAATGTTTGGCTCAGATTCTTAAATTTCAATTTCATTTTCGGGCAATTTCGAATAAAATGTAAAAAAAAGGGTAAAATTCAGTTATTACAACCCATTCAACGTCTTTATATTTTGAACTATTTATTCGTAACTTTCATAAACTCGTAGCCATAATCCAGACGAAGAGAATGTATGCCAAAAATAGTTTGTAATATGAGCAGTTGCCGAGAAATATGCAATTTTGCATGCATCACTTTTCAAGTTATTTTGCCTATAAAAGAGTAAATTATTATCCGATTTTCAATATTTTTCTTTTATTTGATGCCTAATGCCAATTTGGACTAGGTTAAGCCAATTTTACAGTTTCACTGTTACCGGAAATGACGTCATTTTGGCAAAAACTGTATTTTTAACCTAAAAAACAAATATTTTATTCAAATGAGTCTCTTTTATAATATTTTTAAAATTATGATATTTGAATCCCATCAACGAATAGCATGAACCCATACGATCATACAGATACCACAAAAAAGTTTCTAACTTGAACGGTTGCCGAGAAATAGACGATTTTCTACAAGTCACTTTTCAAGCTTTTTGGCCTATAAAAGTGTCAATTATTATTCAATTTTCATACAATTTTCACCATTTGATGCCTTATGCCATTTATGATTGCATTAAACTAATTTAAGATTTTTATTATCACCGGAAGTAATGTCTTTTTTGCAAAAACCGTATTTTTAGACTTCAAAACAAATATTTTTTTTAAGTGAGTTATATTTTTTATTTGTTTAACGTTATAACGTTTGATTCTAATGGCCATTTAGATTGGATCAATATAATCATACTGATATCAAAAAATTGCTTCTAGCATATTCCCTTGTCGAGAAATAACCAATTTTCTAAGGATCACTTTTTAAGTTTTTTACCTTTTGAATTTCAGTTTATGGGTTCTAAGTTTATTATGTTATTGGCTGATATGTATAAAACAATTCTCAATTGCGAATTCTCAACTTATTTGTTATCGATAATGATTTCTTTTGGCACCGGAAGTTAAGTTTTTTTGCCAGATTTTACAATTTTGACCGGTGTATTTATTTGCAAGCAAATATTACTTTTACAAATCTGATAGAGGGTGTCACTGAATCATAACAACTACAGTATCGTTTGGTAGCTCGATGGATCGGCTATTGTATGACGCACTTCCTGTCTGATTCCTGAAAGCCGATTCAGCACTGCAGGTCTGCAGGTCTAGTTATTATTATTTTTTTCCGCGGGAGCCTATTTCTCCATGATCGAAAACAGATATCGATCTGGAACCAACTTTTCTATCGGGAAAACATGTGGTGGCTAGTGCATAAACTATTTTTCAAACTTCTGCGCATACCGGAAGTGGCCGAACTTTGTAGGTTGTCATGATATTGAAAATCGGCCATAATTTCGTCAATTCTTTACCCATTTTTAATCAAATGACATTTTCGGAAACCCTGAATCTTTTGCGAGATAATGGCTATCTCACATTTTTCAATTTCGAACATTTGACTATGACTTCTATCGTTCGAAAATTGAAAAGACGTTGTTTATGAGACAATTTTTGTTATTTTTCAAAATTTGCAAATTTGACCTACATTTTTGGATTCCTGAAGTCTATGCAATTCCACTAATATAAGTTTCATTCAGAGTTATCGCCCTTTATTTTTCGAATTTTTTCGAATTTTCTGCCCATTTGGTAACCCTTATATTTTTTGGAAAGGATAAAACGATATTTCTGAAACCCCTGAAACATAAAGCCATATTGCCAAACAGCTGCATAAAGCAATTTCAACAACGATTCGTAAACCGGAAGTAGTCGAAATATTGTCTGATTTTTTGAAAAAAACTCAAAAAATGGGGGCTTTGGGAAAAACGTGATTTCTTCGTCCCATATCAACCGATCAAATGGATTAAGGCATCGTTGGTTTACATCGGAATTGGAGTATCGTATGATACCCAATTCATACAGATACGATGAACCAGAAGTAAAATATGACACGCTGAAAATCAAGTATTTTTTTATTTGGAACGTTTTTGGACGCCTTTATCTCGAAAACTGCTCCAACGATTTTTCTTAAACTTTATCTATCGATGGTCCTTCCGATAGTCATTAGCATGGATCCATCCATTAAGACATTCGTATAATTCGAATAAGACAAAAAAGGCACTGAAAATTGAAAAAAGTCAAAAAATCGTGAAATTTTGGAAAATGCTCTACTATTTCTTTATTTTAAGAGATTTTCAAAAAAAAAATATATATTTAAAAAGCTGACCTAATTACGATTCTAATGATGTATAATATGTATGCAGTTATTGAAATTTAATTTTCAATATTTTGACATTTTGACATTTTTAACAATTTTGAACATAGGATTTCTTAGAAATATTTTATTTGATCGTATAGTGTCGTATATCATTAGAGAGCCTTGTTCCCATGCAAACTCCAAAACTGGATGTGAAAACTACTCGACAATGATTCGTATACCGGAAGTAGTTCAAAAAACGAAGAAAAATGTAAAAAAGATGAAAAAAAAATGGAGCTCTTGCCAAAAGTTCGAATTCTCCGTCACATATTAGCGGACCAAAACAATTAAAGTGTCGTTGGATAGTTCCATTAATAGACGATCGTATAACATCTAAATAACACGAATTTGATTCTTAGGAAATAAATTATGGTACGCCGAAAACTAAGTATTTTCCGTTTTGGAGCATTCCGAGACGCCTTTTTCTCGAAAACGACGCCTACGATTTTTCTTAAACATTGTTTACTCAGAGTCCTATCGGTGGCCTAGCCTGTGCATTTAAGAATAAAAGTGTTGCAATATTATAGGTGGTCCAAAAATGACCTCAATCTTTGAAAAAAGTTGAAAAATCATTAAATTATTGAAAATGCTCTTTTATTTATCTTTTTTTCGAAAACTACTCAATGAATGTTTCTGACATTTCTGGTACAGGAAGTTAAGTATCTAATCAACTTGTTAAAGCTATTCCGACAATGATCGAAAAACCGGAAGTAGTCGAAAAAATCTCCGATATTTTGAATTTTTTTTACATTTTTACAGAAAACTTTTTTATTTATGAATATTTTTTGATGGTAGTTCACACAGAGTTAAAGTATCACCCTACTTGAGCAGAAGTGAGAAAGAATTTTGTCTCAGTAATTTTCTTTAGTCGCCATTGGCTAATTTAGTTTTTCGTACCTAGATTAATTATTTATTGTTCGATTTGTATAAAACAAAGTGCATATGCTCCGTGGTCTCAATTGTAATTTTTCTTGTTGCCGTGAAATTTTTCTGCACGCAACGGAAGTGGCGTAATATTAACAAAAACTACAATTTTGACAGTTCAGTACCAATTTTTGAAAGCAAATATTATTTTTTTCGAAATCTGATATAGTAAAAAGGATGCGCGCTGTAAAGGGGCACAAATCGTTAGCTCAGATCTTTTAATTTCAATTTCACTTTCGGGCAATTTCGAATAAATGTAAAAAAAAGTGTAAAAATCAGTTATTTACAACCCATTCAACGTCTCCATATTTTGAACTATTTATTCGTAACTTTCATAAACTCGTAGTAATAATCCAGACGAGGAGAATGTATGCAAAAAATAGGTCGTAATGTGAGCAATTGCCGAGAAATATGCAATTTTGCATGCATCACTTTTCGAGTTATTTTGCCTATAAAATAGTAAATTATTATCTGATTTTCAATAATTTTTTTTCATTCGATGCCTAATGCCAATTTGGACTAGGTTAAGCCAATTTTACAGTTTCACTGTTACCGGAAATGGCGTCATTTTGGAAAAAATATACTTTTACCTAAAAAACAAATATTTTATTCAAAAGAGTCTTTTTTTATAATATTTTAAAAATTATGATATTTTGAATCCCATCAACGAATAGCATGAACCCATACGATCATGCAGATACCACAAAAAAGTTTCTAACTTGTACGGTTGCCGAGAAATAGACGATTTTCTACAAGTCACTTTTCAAGCTTTTTGGTCTATAAAAGTGTCAATTATTATTCAATTTTCATACAATTTTCACCATGTGATCCCTTATGCACTTTAGGATTGCAATGATCTGATTTAACATTTCCATTATCACCGGAAGTAATGTCATATTTGCAAAAACCGTATTTTTAGACTTCAAAACAAATATTTTATTCAAATGTGTCTGATTTGTAATGTTTATACAATTATGATATTTGATTCCAATCAACAAATAGATTAAACCCATACGGTCATATGAATACCAAAAAATGGTTTCTAACTTGTACGGTTGCCGAGAAATAGACGATTTTCTACACGTCACTTTTCAAGGTTTTTAGTCTATAAAAGTGGCAATTATTATTCGATTTACATAAAATTTTCACCATGTGATGCCTTATGCCATTTATGATTGCAATGACCTGATTTAACATTTCCATTATCACCGGAAGTAATGTCATATTTGCAAAAACCGTATTTTTAGACTTCCAAACAAAATTTTACTCCAAAATTAGATTTTGCGCGATCCGACTCAAGATGGCGTGTTCAATGACAAAAATTACGGGACGCTGAAGATCTAGTATTTTCCTTTTTGGACTTTTATATGATATCAGAATGATACAAATTCGATGGTTAGGCAATAGATTGTGAGATGCCGAAAATGTAGTATTTTCCTCTTTTTTTGGAGCCTTTTCCGACTCGTTTATCTCGAAAACTACTTCTATTTCACTTCTTAAACTTCTGTTACCCCGAGTCCTATCGGTCGTTTAGAGTATAAAGGTAAATTTAAAAGCATGGCAATGATATAAAGGACCCTGAAAGCCGATTCAGCACTGCTATGCAGGTCTAGTTATTATTATTTTTTTCCGCGGGAGCCTATTTCTCCATGATCGAAAACAGATATCGATCTGGAACAAACTTTTCTATCGGGAAAACATGTAGTGGCTAGTGCATAAACTATTTTTCAAACTTCTGCGCATACCGGAAGTGGCCGAACTTTGTAGGTTGTCATGATATTGAAAATCGGCCATAATTTCGTCAATTCTTTACCCATTTTTAATCAAATGACATTTTCGGAAACCCTGAATCTTTTGCGAGATATTGGCTATCTCACATTTTTCAATTTCGAACATTCGTCTATGACTTCTATCGTTCGAAAATTGAAAAGACGTTGTTTATGAGACAATTTTTGTTATTTTTCAAAATTTGCAAATTGGACCTACATTTTTGGATTCCTCAGGTCCAAGCGATTCCAGTAATATAAGATTCATTCAGAGTTATCGCCCTTTATTTTTCGAATTTTTTCGAATTTTCTGCTCATTTTCAAACCCTTATATTTTTTGGAAAGGATAAAAAGATATTTCTGAAACCTCTGGAACATAAAGCCATATAGTCAGACATCTGGATAAAGCAATTTCAACAACGATCCGTAAACCGGAAGTAGTCGAAATAATTTCTGATGTTTGGAAAAAAATGCAAAAAATGGGGGCTTTGGGGAAAAACGTGATTATTTCGTCCGATATCAACGGATTAAAGTGATTAGGGTATCGTTGGGTTGCACGGGAATTGAAGTATCGTATGGTACCCATTTCATAAAGATACGATGACCCGGAAGTAAAATATCGCACGCTGAAAATCAAGTATTTTCTGATTTGGAGCGTTTTTAGACGCCTTTATCTCGAAAACTTCTCCAGCGATTTTTCTTAAACTTTATCTATCGATGGTCCTTCCGGTAGTCTTTAGCATGGATCCATCCATTTAGACCCTCATATAATTGGAATAAGAGAAAAAAGGGACTGAAAATTGAAAAAAGTAAAAAAATCGTGAAATTTGGGAAAATGCTCTACTATTTTTTTATTTTAAGAGATTTTCAAAAGAAAGATATATTTTCAAAAAGCTGACCTAATTACGAATCTAATGATGTATAATATGTATGCAGTTATTGAAATTTAATTTTCAATATTTTGACATTTTGACATTTTTAACACTTTTGAACATAGGATTTCTCAAAAGTATTTTATCTGATCGTGTAGTGTAGTATACCATTAGAGAGCCCTGTTCCCATTCAAACTCCATAACTGGATGTGAAAACTACTCGACAATGATTCGTATACCGGAAGTAGTTCAAAAAACGAAGAAAAATGTAAAAAAGATAAAAAAAAAATTGGAGCTCTTGCCAAAAGTTCGAATTCTCCGTCACATATTAGCGGACCAAAACAATTAAAGTGTCGTTGGATAGTTCCATTAATAGACGATCGTATAACATCTAAATAACACGAATTTGATTTTTAGGAAAAAAATTATGGTACGCCGAAAACTAAGTATTTTCCGTTTTGGAGCATTCTGAGACGCCTTTTTCTCGAAAACGACGCCTACGATTTTTCTTAAACATTTTTTACTCCGAGTCCTATCGGTGGCCTAGCGTGTGCATCTAATAATAAAGGCGTTGCAATATTATAGGTGGTCCAAAAATGACCTCAATCTTTGAAAAAAGTTGAAAAATCATTAAATTATTGAAAATGCTCTTTTATTTATCTTTTTTTCGAAAACTACTCAATGAATGTTTTTGATATTTCTGTTACAGGAAGTTAAGTATCTAATCAACTTGTTAAAGTTATTCCGACAATGATCGAAAAACCGGAAGTAGTCGAAAAAATCTCCGATATTTTGAATTTTTTTTACATTTTTACAGAAAACTTTTTTATTTATGAATATTTTTTGATGGTAGTTTACACAGAGTTAAAGTATCACCCTACTTGAGCATAAGTGAGAAAGAATTTTGTCTCAGTAATTTTCTTTAGTCGCCATTGGCTAATTTAGTTTTTCGTACCTAGATTAATTATTTATTGTTCGATTTGTATAAAACAAAGTGCATATGCTTCGTGATGTCAATTGTAATATTTTTTGTTACGGTGACATTTTTCTGCACGCAACGGAAGTGGCGTAATATTAACAAAAACTACAATTTTGAGAGTTAATTGCCACTTTTTGACAGCAAATATTATTTTTTTCGAAAACTGATATAACAATAAGTATGCGCCCTGTAAAGGCGCATAAAATGTTTGGCTCAGATTCTTAAATTTCAATTTCATTTTCGGGCAATTTCGAATAAAATGTAAAAAAAAGGGTAAAATTCAGTTATTACAACCCATTCAACGTCTTCATATTTTGAACTATTTATTCGTAACTTTCATAAACTCGTAGCCATAATCCAGACGAAGAGAATGTATGCCAAAAATAGTTCGTAATATGAGCAATTGCCGAGAAATATGCAATTTTGCGTGAATCACTTTTCACGTTATTTTGTCTATAAAAGAGTAAATTATTATCCGATTTTCAATATTTTTTTTTCATTCGATGCCTAATGCCAATTTGGACTAGGTTAAGCCAATTTTACAGTTTCACTGTTACCGGAAATAACGTCATTTTGGAAAAAACTATACTTTTAACCTAAAAAACAAATAGTTTATTCAAAAGAGTCTTTTTTATAATATTTTAAAAATTATGATATTTTGAATCCCATCAACGAATAGCATGAACCCATACGATCATACAGATACCACAAAAAAGTTTCTAACTTGTACGGTTGCCGAGAAATAGACGATTTTCTACAAGTCACTTTTCAAGCTTTTTGGTCTATAAAAGTGTCAATTATTATTCAATTTTCATACAATTTTCACCATGTGATGCCTTATGCGCTTTAGGATTGCAATGATCTGATTTAATATTTCCATTATCACCGGAAGTAATGTCATATTTGCAAAAACCGTATTTTTAGACTTCAAAACAAATATTTTATTCAAATGAGTCTGATTTGTAATGTTTATACAATTATGATATTTGATTCCAATCAACAAATAGATAAAACCCATACGGTCATATAAATACCAAAAAATGGTTTCTAACTTGTACAGTTGCCGAGAAATAGACGATTTTCTACACGTCACTTTTCAAGGTTTTTAGTCTATAAAAGTGGCAATTATTATTCGATTTGCATAAAATTTTCACCATGTGATGCCTTATGCCATTTATGATTGCAATGATCTGATTTAACATTTCCATTATCACCGGAAGTAATGTCATATTTGCAAAAACCGTATTTTTAGACTTCCAAACAAAATTTTACTCCAAAATTAGATTTTGCGTGATCCGACTCAAGATGGCGTGTTCAATGACAAATATTACGGGACGCTGAAGATCTAGTATTTTCCTTTTTGGACTTTTATATGATATCAGAATGATACAAATTCGATGGTTAGGCAATAGATTATGAGATGCCGAAAATGTAGTATTTTCCTCTTTTTTTGAAGCCTTTTCGGACTCGTTTATCTCGAAAACTACTTCTATTTCACTTCTTAAACTTCTGTTACCCCGAGTCCTATCGGTCGTTTAGAGTATAAAGGTAAATTTAAAAGCATGGCAATGATATAAAGGACCCTGAAAGCCGATTCAGCACTGCTATGCAGGTCTAGTTATTATTATTAGGCTTTCAGACTTTCGTCTGAAAGACTATTGTTTTTACTAAAATTATTATTATTATTATTAAGCTTTCATATTACATATGAAAGCTTATTGTTTCTGTTAAAGTTATTATTATTATTATTAAGCTTTCATATTACATATGAAAGCTTATTGTTTCTGTTAAGATTATTATTGTTATTTTTTTTTTGTGTTTTATCCACAAATCGGATTTCTCAGAATCTAACCACAGTATCTTTATGAAACTTTTACCTACCCCCACAAAAATGGGTGGTAGCTGTTGATTAAATATATTTTCAAAACGTTTTACGAATCCGAAATCACCGAAATTTACGAACGACAAAATGGACAATGCATAGTTGTAACTTTGTTATTTTTTGACCGATTTTACTAATTCTTTTTTCTTTGAATACCTTGAAAAAAATCATTTTCATCTGCAGTTTCACATTTTCGAATTTCGAAAATTCGTCGCTGTGATTTCGAACCGGAAGTTTAGACCAATTTGACAACTTCTTTAATAGTTGTACGATTTTCATGAAATTTAGTATATAAGTAGATCTTACCGATGTGACTTCAAAAATAAAATTAGAAATTTTCTAAATTATCTCCCCCTGGTGAAATTAATGATCAAAATTTTCAATAAAATCGTCGAAATATAGGTCAGAATGACCTAATTTTTTTTTTCGATACTAGACAAGGAATTACTGATTCGTACACAAAATATGGAGTTTGTCGATCGAACCGGAAGTGCCACCATCTTTAAACGTGAAAATCACTAAGGCTTTTTTGCTATTTTACTTACAGACTCGGGAGTTATATTTTCTGAATCCTTGTAGGAAGGCCTAAAAAATGTCGGGAGTAGAATTTTGATTTAGGTCCACCGGGAGTCACCATTTTGAATTGAAAATGAAAAATAGAAGCAATTTGAATGGCCGAGACTTTGGAGCACAATAACTCTCCTTCTAATTAAGCTAGAATGTTCAAACTTGGTGTAGACGTTCACTAGGTCAATGTTATGATTGAGTTCAAAGATGAGCATTTTCTGCTTAGGGTAAGCAGAGATAAGCATTCTGATTTGTTGATTCTTTAGGGCACGATAACTTCGGTTATAATGAAGGGAGGGCGGTGAAACTCTTGTCAATAGAGAGTCTAATAGCTAGCCTGTTGTGTGAAATCATTGTATCACTTTTTTTAAATATCAGGGATAGCCGAAAAAAAGAGATTGAAAATGCAAAAAGTCGTATTTTTACAATTTGGAGCATGTTTAGAGGTCTTTCTCGTAAAGTCAACATAATATTTTTTGGGAACTTCTTCTACAAAGAGTCTTATTGGTAGTCTTTTATATGAAACCATCGATCAACAGTCCAACATATCAGGAGTAGAAGAACAAAAGGATCGAACATTGAAAACGGTACTCTTTCATTGTTAAGCGAAACATGCAGTGTGGGTGACTACAATCTACACATTTAGTCATCGTATAGAGCTTTATTCAACAGTATCGAATTCCAACTGCTTAGGGATATTTTACGTGCACTCCAATGTCTACACGGGACCTTGGTTTTTCGTCCCATCCGAACGACTAGACAACTGTGCTTGTCAGACCCTCCGTTCTGCCTCACTGACAAGGGGGAACCACGCCGGGAAATCGAGATGAACTTTCTCGGTGCAGAACTTTCAATTCAGGCCAAACGTTTATTGCATACGATTAAGCTGGTCAGTTGGAGCTTATTTTCAAAAGTTTTGTAATAATCGGTTGGTAATTAAAGTACCGTGCACATTAAACTGTTAAGACAGAAAATTTCGCCCGGTTGAAATGTTTCTTGCTATAAGTTAGCAATTTTCCGAATTCAGGGTGGCTGAATGGCTGAATGGTTAGCATGTGCGCGCTGTATCCTAACGTCTGTCATTGAGTCAACCGGCGTTGTTTCGACCTCCAGGTTGCACGTGACATGGAGTATGATGTCCAACCTCGTGGGTTTTCCCCGTGTCCTTCGGTTTCCTCCCAACGGCTAAAGACCAGTACGCGCAAGGGGAGTTTTTAAATAAAATTAAAAAAACATATGTTAGTCCCGAAATGACCTAGTTTGTGTCGAATGGACGTTTGGCCGCATTTCTCTTTCTCTTTTATTTTTAAAGTTTTGTAATAATCGGTTTGTAATCAAAGGTACTGTAAAAGTGATAAAACAGAAAATTTTGCCCGGTTGTAATGTTTCTCACTTTAATGTCAGCAATTTGCCGATTTTAAGGGGCAAACGTTTATTGCGAACGATTAAGCTGGTCAGGGGGAGCTTATTTTTAAAAGTTTTGTAATATTCGGTTGATAACTAAAGGTACCGTGCAAATTAAACTGTTAACATAGAAAATTTGGCCCGGTTGAAATATTTCTCGCTGTAGGTCAGAAATTTGCCGATTTTAGGGAGGTTGCGAGGCTGAATGGTTAGCACGTGCGCTCTGTATCATAACGTCTGTCATGGAGTCAACTGGCGTTGTTTCGATTTCGTGGTTGTACGTGACAAGGAGTATGGTCGCCTGTCCGACCTCATAGGCCGTAACGCCGCTGCCCGGGTAAAATTTCCCTCATTCCACACTTTATGGCGTATGCCCGTCTTCATTAGCCCGTTTTAGGAGCAGAACAGTAGGACGTTAAACCCCATTCAATTTCATTTCATTATTTTCTATGTTGCTTATTTATTATAGTGGATAAATATTTTTCTGGTTCTAGCAATTATTTAATTTCTGCATAGAAATCTTGCTTTCACCAGAACATTTAAAACGGCACCCTTTCATTGTTAAGCGAAACATGCAGTGTGGGTGACTACAATCTACACATTTAGTCATCGTATAGAGCTTATTCAACAGTATCGAATTCCAACTGCTTAGGGATATTTTACGTGCACTCCAATGTCTACACGGGACCTTGGTTTTTCGTCCCATCCGAACGACTAGACAACTGTGCTTGTCAGACCCTCCGTTCTGCCTCACTGACAAGGGGGAACCACGCCGGGAAATCGAGATGAACTTTCTCGGTGCAGAACTTTCAATTCAGGCCAAACGTTTATTGCATACGATTAAGCTGGTCAGTTGGAGCTTATTTTCAAACGTTTTGTAATAATCGGTTGGTAATTAAAGTACCGTGCACATTAAACTGTTAAAACAGAAAATTTCGCCCGGTTGAAATGTTTCTTGCTATAAGTCAGCAATTTTCCGAATTCAGGGTGGCTGAATGGTTAGCATGTGCGCGCTGTATCGTAACGTCTGTCATTGAGTCAACCGGCGTTGTTTCGATCTCCAGGTTTCACGTGACATGGAGTATGATGTCCAACCTCGTGGGTTTTCTCCGTGTCCTTCGGTTTCCTCCCAACGGCTAAAGACCAGTACGCGCAAGGGGAGTTTTTAAATAAAATTAAAAAAAACATATGTTAGTCCCGAAATGACATAGTTTGTGTCGAATGGACGTTAGGCCGCATTTCTCTCTTTCTCTTTTATTTTTAAAGTTTTGTAATAATCGGTTGGTAATCAAAGGTACTGTAAAAGTGATAAAACAGAACATTTTGCCCGGTTGTAATGTTTCTCACTTTAATGTCAGCAATTTGCCGATTTTAAGGGGCAAACGTTTATTGCGAACGATTAAGCTGGTCAGGGGGAGCTTATTTTTAAAAGTTTTGTAATATTCGGTTGATAACTAAAGGTACCGTGCAAATTAAACTGTTAAAATAGAAAACTTGGCCCGGTTGAAATGTTTCTATCTGTAGGTCAGAAATTTGCCGATTTTAGGGAGGTTGCGTGGCTGAATGGTTAGCACGTGCGCTCTGTATCATAACTTCTGTCATTGAGTCAACTGGCGTTGTTTCGATTTCTTGGTTGTACGTGACAAGGAGTAAGGTCGCCTGTCCAACGTCGTAGGCCGTAACGCCGCTGCCCGGGTAAAATTTCCCTCATTGCACACTTTATGGCGTATGCCCGTCTTAGGAGCAGAACAGTAGGACGTTAAACCCCATTCAATTTCATTGCATTTTCTCTATGTTGCTTATTTATTATAGTGGATAAATATTTTTCTGGTTCTAGCAATTATTTAATTTCTGCATAGAAATCTTGCTTTGACCATTTTTTTTTTATTGCAGAGTGCCATTCTTGTATATTGCAGTCTATGACCCTTTGTTTAAAACATGCTTAAGAAGTTGACACGATTTCCTACTTATAACCAAACATATTGGAAACCATAATTATATAACATATCTCTACTTTTGCCCGGGTGCAATGTTTCTCACTACATTTAAATTTGTAACTTTGTGAGTTTTCGACCGATTTTGATAATTATATTTAACGTAAATATTCAAACAGTTGAGTTCAACCTATGATCTAGTTTGGGACACAATAACTCTCTTTCTAATTCAGCTAGACTTGGTGTAGGTGTTTATTAGGCCAATACCTTGATGACTCTGGAACACAATAACTCTTCTTCTAATTGGGGTACCATGTTCAAACTTGGTATAGGCATTCACAAGGGCAATGTCTTGATGAAGTTCGAATATCAGCATTTTCGGCGTTGGGTAAGCAGAGATGAGCAATTTGATTGGTTGATGATTTGACAGACAATAACATTAGTTCTGATTAAGTGATAGTGATGAAACTTGGTGTATAGTTTCATTAAATCACTACCTTGACTAAGTTCGACAATGAGCATTTTCTGCCCAGGATAAGCAGAGCGATACGCAAATTGATTGGTCGAGACATTGAAACACAATAACTCTCAGTGTTATTCGGCTAGAATGTTCAAACTTGGCGTAGGTGTTTATTAGGTCAATGCTTTGATGGAGTTCGAAGATGAGCATTTTATGCTTAGGGTAAGCAGAGATAAGCAATTTGATTGGTTGATGATGATCGGATACTTTCACTTCAGTTCTAATTAAGTCAGAGTGACGAAACTTGGTGTATAGTTTCATTACATCAATACCTTGAATACGTTCGACAATGAGCATGGTCTGCCATGGATAAGCAGAGCGATGAGCAATTTGATTGGTCGAGAATTTGAAACAAAATAACTCTCCTTCTAATTGGGGCAGAATGTTCAATCTTGGTGAAAGCGTTCATTAGGTCAATGCCATGAAGGAGTGCGAAGATGAGCATTGTCTGCTTACAGTAAGCAGAGATAAGCAATCTGATTGGTTGATACTTTGGGGCACGATAACTTTGGTTATAATGAAGTGAGAGTGACAAAATTCCAAAAATAGATTCATTATATCATTACCTTGACTAAGTTTGATGTTGAGAATTTCTGCGTAGACTTAGGAGCAATAAGCAATTTGACTGATCACAATGGAACATAACAACTCTGTTTTTAATTAAGGTAGAATTTGAACCGGTTGAATTGTTTCTCGTTATAACTCGGTGAGTTTTTGGCGGATTTTATTAATTCTTTTCCCTTTTTAAGATTCTTTATATAACTGATGAGATGCGACAGAAACTGATCGTGAATATGAAAGCTTTAATATCTGCTTAGCAGATCTAGTTATTATTATTATTATTATTTTTTACCGCGGGAGCCTATTTCTCCATGATCGAAAACAGATATCGATCTGAAACAAACTTTTCTATCGGAAAAACATGTGGTGGCTAGTGCATAAACTATTTTTCAAACTTCTGCGCATACCGGAAGTGGCCGAACTTTGTAAGATATCATGATATTGAAAATCGGCCATAATTTCGTCAATTCTTTACCCATTTTTAATCAAATGACATTTTCGGAAACCCTGAATCTTTTGCGAGATAATGGCTATCTCACATTTTTCAATTTCGAACATTCGTCTATGACTTCTATCGCTCGAAAATTGAAAAGACGTTGTTTATGAGACAATTTTTGTTATTTTTCAAAATTTGCAAATTTGACCTACATTTTTGGATTTCTGAGGTCCAAGCGATTCCAGTAATATAAGATTCATTCAGAGTTATCGCCCTTTATTTTTCGAATTTTTTCGAATTTTCTGCCCATTTTATGCCCCTTATATTTTTTGGAAAGGATAAAACGATATTTCTGAAACCTCTGGAACATAAAGCCATATAGTCAGACATCCGGATAAAGCAATTTCAACAACGATCCGTAAACCGGAAGTAGTCGAAATAATGTCTGATTTTTTGAAAAAAACTCAAAAAATGGGGGCTTTGGGAAAAACGTAATTTCTTCGTCCCATATCAACCGATCAAATGGATTAAGGTATCGTTTGTTTACATCGGAATTGGAGTATCGTATGATACCGACTTCATACAGATACGATGATCCAGAAGTAAAATATGACACGCTGAAAATCAAGCATTTTTTGTTTTGGAGCGTTTTTGGACGCCTTTATCTCGAAAACTGCTCCAGCGATTTTTCTTAAACTTTATCTATCGATGGTCCTTCCGGTAGTCTTTAGCATGGATCCATCCATTAAGACCTTCATATAATTGGAATAAGACAAAAAAGGGACTGAAAATTGAAAAAAGTCCAAAAATCGTGAAATTTTGGAAAATGCTCTACAATTTTTTTATTTTAAGAGATTTTCAAAAAAAAAATATATAGTTAAAAAGCTGACCCAATTACGATTCTAATGATGTATAATATGTATGCAGTTATTGAAATTTAATTTTCAATATTTTGACATTTTGACATTTTTAACACTTTTGAACATAGGATTTCTCAGAAGTATTTTATTTGATCGTATAGTGTCGTATATCGTTAGAGAGCCCTGTTCCCATGCAAACTCCAAAACTGGATGAGAAAACTACTCGACAATGATTCGTATACCGGAAGTAGTTCAAAAAACGAAGAAAAATGTAAAAAAGATAAAAAAAAATTGGAGCTCTTGCCAAAAGATCGAATTCTCCGTCACATATTAGCGGACCAAAACAATTAAAGTGTCGTTGGATAGTTCCATTAATAGACGATCGTATAACATCTAAATAACACGAACTTGATTTTTAGGAAATAAATTATGGTACGCTGAAAACTAAGTATTTTCCGTTTTGGAGCATTCTGAGACGCCTTTTTCTCGAAAACGACGCCTACGATTTTTCTTAAACATTTTTTACTCAGAGTCCTCTCGGTGGCCTAGCGTGTGCATCTAATAATAAAAGCGTTGCAATATTATAGGTGGTCCAAAAATGACCTCAATCTTTGAAAAAAGTTGAAAAATCATTAAATTATTGAAAATGCTCTTTTATTTATCTTTTTTTCGAAAATTACTCAATTAATGTTTCTGATATTTCTGGTATGGGAAGTTAAGTATCTAATCAACTTGTTAAAGCTATTTCGACAATGATCGAAAAACCGGAAGTAGTCGAAAATATCTCCGATATTTTGAATTTTTTTTACAATTTTACAGAAAACTTTTTTATTTATGAATATTTTTTGATGGTAGTTTACTCAGAGTTAAAGTATCACCCTACTTGAGCAGAAGTGAGAAAGAATTTTGTCTCACTCATTTTCTTTAGTCGCCATTGGCTAACTTAGTTTTTCGTACCTAGATTAATTATTTATTGTTCGATTTGTGTAAAACAAAGTGCATATGCTCCGTGGTCTCAATTGTAATTTTTTGTGTTACCGTGAAATTTTTCTGCAAGCAACGGAAGTGGCGTAATATTAACAAAAACTACGATTTTGACAGTTCGGTACCACTTTTTGAAAGCAAATATTATTTTTTTCGAAATCTGATATAGCAAAAAGGATGCGCGCTGTAAAGGGGCACAAATCGTTAGCTCAGATTTTTTAATTTCAATTTCATTTTCGGGCAATTTCGAATAAATGTAAAAAAAAGTGTAACAATCAGTTATTTACAACCTATTCAACGTCTTCATATTTTGAACTATTTATTCGAAACTCATAAACTCGTATTAATAATCCAGACGAGGAGAATGTATGCAAAATATAGTTCGTAATATGAGCAATTGCCGAGAAATATGCAATTTTGCGTGAATCACTTTTCACGTTATTTTGTCTATAAAAGAGTAAATTATTATCCGATTTTCAATATTTTTTTTTCATTCGATGCCTAATGCCAATTTGGACTAGGTTAAGCCAATTTTACAGTTTCACTGTTACCGGAAATAACGTCATTTTGGAAAAAACTATACTTTTAACCTAAAAAACAAATATTTTATTCAAAAGAGTCTTTTTTATAATATTTTAAAAATTATGATATTTTGAATCCCATCAACGAATAGCATGAACCCATACGATCATACAGATACCACAAAAAAGTTTCTAACTTGTACGGTTGCCGAGAAATAGACGATTTTCTACAAGTCACTTTTCAAGCTTTTTGGTCTATAAAAGTGTCAATTATTATTCAATTTTCATACAATTTTCACCATGTGATGCCTTATGCGCTTTAGGATTCCAATGATCTGATTTAACATTTCCATTATCACCGGAAGTAATGTCATATTTGCAAAAACCGTATTTTTAGACTTCAAAATAAATATTTTATTCAAATGAGTCTGATTTGTAATGTTTATACAATTATGATATTTGATTCCAATCAACAAATAGATTAAACCCATACGGTCATATAAATACCAAAAAATGGTTTCTAACTTGTACAGTTGCCGAGAAATAGACGATTTTCTACACGTCACTTTTCAAGGTTTTTAGTCTATAAAAGTGGCAATTATTATTCGATTTACATAAAATTTTCACCATGTGATGCCTTATGCCATTTATGATTGCAATGATCTGATTTAACATTTCCATTATCACCGGAAGTAATGTCTCTTTTGCAAAAACCGTATTTTTAGACTTCAAAACAAATATTTTTTTTAAGTGAGTTATATTTATTATTTGTTTAACGTTATAACGTTTGATTCTAATGGCCATTTAGATTAGATCAATATAATCATACTGATATCAAAAAATTGCTTCTGGCATATTCCCTTGTCGAGGAATAACCAATTTTCTAAGGATCACTTTTTAAGTTTTTTACCTTTTTAATTTCAGTTTATGGGTTCTAAGTTTATTATGTTATTGGCTGATATGTATAAAACAATTCTCAATTGTGAATTTTCAACTTATTTGTTATCGATAATGATTTCTTTTGTCACCGGAAGTTAAGTTTTTTTGCCAGATTTTACAATTTTGACCGGTGTATTTATTTGCAAGCAAATATTACTTTTACAAATCTGATAGAGGGTGTCACTGAATCATAACAACTACAGTATCGTTTGGTAGCTCGATGGATCGGCTATTGTATGACGCACTTCCTGTCTGATTCCTGAAAGCCGATTCAGCACTGCAGGTCTGCAGGTCTAGTTAGGCTTTCAGACTTTCGTCTGAAAGACTATTGTTTTTACTAAAATTATTATTATTATTATTATTATTATTATTATTATTTTTTACCGCGGGAGCCTATTTCTCCATGATCGAAAACAGATATCGATCTGGAACAAACTTTTCTATCGGGAAAACATGTGGTGGCTACTTGATAAACTATTTTTCAAACCTCTGCGCATACCGGAAGTGGCCGAACTTTGTACGTCGTCTAATATTTGAAAATAGGCCATAGTTTCGTCAATTCTTTACGCATTTTAAAACAGATGACATTTTCGGGAACTCTGAACCTTTTGCGAGATAATGGCTATCTCACATTTTTCAATTTCGAACATTCGTCTATGACTTCTATCGTTCGAAAATTGAAAAGACGTTGTTTATGAGACAATTTTTGTTATTTTTCAAAATTTGCAAATTTGACCTACATTTTTGGATTTCTGAGGTCCAAGCGATTCCAGTAATATAAGATTCATTCAGAGTTATCGCCCTTTATTTTTCGAATTTTTTCGAATTTTCTGCCCATTTTATGCCCCTTATATTTTTTGGAAAGGATAAAACGATATTTCTGAAACCTCTGGAACATAAAGCCATATAGTCAGACATCCGGATAAAGCAATTTCAACAACGATCCGTAAACCGGAAGTAGTCGAAATAATGTCTGATTTTTTGAAAAAAACTCAAAAAATGGGGGCTTTGGGGAAAACGTGATTTCTTCGTCCCATATCAACCGATCAAATGGATTAAGGTATCGTTTGTTTACATCGGAATTGGAGTATCGTATGATACCGACTTCATAAAGATACGATGATCCAGAAGTAAAATATGACACGCTGAAAATCAAGCATTTTTTGTTTTGGAGCGTTTTTGGACGCCTTTATCTCGAAAACTGCTCCAGCGATTTTTCTTAAACTTTATCTATCGATGGTCCTTCCGGTAGTCTTTAGCATGGATCCATCCATTAAGACCTTCATATAATTGGAATAAGACAAAAAAGGGACTGAAAATTGAAAAAAGTCCAAAAATCGTGAAATTTTGGAAAATGCTCTACTATTTTTTTATTTTAAGAGATTTTCAAAAAAAAAATATATAGTTAAAAAGCTGACCCAATTACGATTCTAATGATGTATAATATGTATGCAGTTATTGAAATTTAATTTTCAATATTTTGACATTTTGACATTTTTAACACTTTTGAACATAGGATTTCTCAGAAGTATTTTATTTGATCGTATAGTGTCGTATATCGTTAGAGAGCCCTGTTCCCATGCAAACTCCAAAACTGGATGAGAAAACTACTCGACAATGATTCGTATACCGGAAGTAGTTCAAAAAACGAAGAAAAATGTAAAAAAGATAAAAAAAAAATTGGAGCTCTTGCCAAAAGATCGAATTCTCCGTCACATATTAGCGGACCAAAACAATTAAAGTGTCGTTGGATAGTTCCATTAATAGACGATCGAATAACATCTAAATAACACGAACTTGATTTTTAGGAAATAAATTATGGTACGCTGAAAACTAAGTATTTTCCGTTTTGGAGCATTCTGAGACGCCTTTTTCTCGAAAACGACGCCTACGATTTTTCTTAAACATTTTTTACTCAGAGTCCTATCGGTGGCCTAGCGTGTGCATCTAATAATAAAAGCGTTGCAATATTATAGGTGGTCCAAAAATGACCTCAATCTTTGAAAAAAGTTGAAAAATCATTAAATTATTGAAAATGCTCTTTTGTTTATCTTTTTTTCGAAAATTACTCAATTAATGTTTCTGATATTTCTGGTATGGGAAGTTAAGTATCTAATCAACTTGTTAAAGCTATTTCGACAATGATCGAAAAACCGGAAGTAGTCGAAAATATCTCCGATATTTTGAATTTTTTTTACAATTTTACAGAAAACTTTTTTATTTATGAATATTTTTTGATGGTAGTTTACTCAGAGTTACAGTATCACCCTACTTGAGCAGAAGTGAGAAAGAATTTTGTCTCACTCATTTTCTTTAGTCGCCATTGGCTAACTTAGTTTTTCGTACCTAGATTAATTATTTATTGTTCGATTTGTGTAAAACAAAGTGCATATGCTCCGTGGTCTCAATTGTAATTTTTTGTGTTACCGTGAAATTTTTCTGCAAGCAACGGAAGTGGCGTAATATTAACAAAAACTACGATTTTGACAGTTCGGTACCACTTTTTGAAAGCAAATATTATTTTTTTCGAAATCTGATATAGCAAAAAGGATGCGCGCTGTAAAGGGGCACAAATCGTTAGCTCAGATTTTTTAATTTCAATTTCATTTTCGGGCAATTTCGAATAAATGTAATAAAAAGTGTAACAATCAGTTATTTACAACCTATTCAACGTCTTCATATTTTGAACTATTTATTCGTAACTTTCATAAACTCGTATTTATAATCCAGACGAGGAGAATGTATGCAAAATATAGTTCGTAATATGAGCAATTGCCGAGAAATATGCAATTTTGCGTGAATCACTTTTCACGTTATTTTGTCTATAAAAGAGTAAATTATTATCCGATTTTCAATATTTTTTTTTCATTCGATGCCTAATGCCAATTTGGACTAGGTTAAGCCAATTTTACAGTTTCACTGTTACCGGAAATAACGTCATTTTTGAAAAAACTATACTTTTAACCTAAAAAACAAATATTTTATTCAAAAGAGTCTTTTTTATAATATTTTAAAAATTATGATATTTTGAATCCCATCAAAGAATAGCATGAACCCATACGATCATGCAGATACCACAAAAAAGTTTCTAACTTGTACGGTTGCCGAGAAATAGACGATTTTCTACAAGTCACTTTTCAAGCTTTTTGGTCTATAAAAGTGTCAATTATTATTCAATTTTCATACAATTTTCACCATGTGATCCCTTATGCACTTTAGGATTGCAATGATCTGATTTAACATTTCCATTATCACCGGAAGTAATGTCATATTTGCAAAAACCGTATTTTTAGACTTCAAAACAAATATTTTATTCAAATGAGTCTGATTTGTAATGTTTATACAATTATGATATTTGATTCCAATCAACAAATAGATTAAACCCATACGGTCATATAAATACCAAAAAATGGTTTCTAACTTGTACGGTTGCCGAGAAATAGACGATTTTCTACACGTCACTTTTCAAGGTTTTTAGTCTATAAAAGTGGCAATTATTATTCGATTTACATAAAATTTTCACCATGTGATGCCTTATGCCATTTATGATTGCAATGATCTGATTTAACATTTCCATTATCACCGGAAGTAATGTCATATTTGCAAAAACCGTATTTTTAGACTTCCAAACAAAATTTTACTCCAAAATTAGATTTTGCGCGATCCGACTCAAGATTGCGTGTTCAATGACAAATATTACGGGACGCTGAAGATCTAGTATTTTCCTTTTTGGACTTTTATATGATATCAGAATGATACAAATTCGATGGTTAGGCAATAGATTATGAGATGCCGAAAATGTAGTATTTTCCTCTTTTTTTGAAGCCTTTTCGGACTCGTTTATCTCGAAAACTACTTCTATTTCACTTCTTAAACTTCTGTTACCCCGAGTCCTATCGGTCGTTTACAGTATAAAGGTAAATTTAAAAGCATGGCAATGATATAAAGGACCCTGAAAGCCGATTCAGCACTGCTATGCAGGTCTAGTTATTATTATTATTATTATTTTTTACCGCGGGAGCCTATTTCTCCATGATAGAAAACAGATATCGATCTGGAACAAACTTTTCTATCGGGAAAACATGTGGTGGCTACTTGATAAACTATTTTTCAAACCTCTGCGCATACCGGAAGTGGCCGAACTTTGTACGTCGTCTAAAAATTGAAAATAGGCCATAGTTTCGTCAATTCTTTACCCATTTTTAATCAAATGACATTTTCGGAAACCCTGAATCTTTTGCGAGATAATGGCTATCTCACATTTTTCAATTTCGAACATTCGTCTATGACTTCTATCGTTCGAAAATTGAAAAGACGTTGTTTATGAGACAATTTTTGTTATTTTTCAAAATTTGCAAATTTGACCTACATTTTTGGATTTCTGAGGTCCAAGCGATTCCAGTAATATAAGATTCATTCAGAGTTATCGCCCTTTATTTTTCGAATTTTTTCGAATTTTCTGCCCATTTTATGCCCCTTATATTTTTTGGAAAGGATAAAACGATATTTCTGAAACCTCTGGAACATAAAGCCATATAGTCAGACATCCGGATAAAGCAATTTCAACAACGATCCGTAAACCGGAAGTAGTCGAAATAATGTCTGATTTTTTGAAAAAAACTCAAAAAATGGGGGCTTTGGGAAAAACGTGATTTCTTCGTCCCATATCAACCGATCAAATGGATTAAGGTATCGTTTGTTTACATCGGAATTGGAGTATCGTATGATACCGACTTCATACAGATACGATGATCCAGAAGTAAAATATGACACGCTGAAAATCAAGCATTTTTTGTTTTGGAGCGTTTTTGGACGCCTTTATCTCGAAAACTGCTCCAGCGATTTTTCTTAAACTTTATCTATCGATGGTCCTTCCGGTAGTCTTTAGCATGGATCCATCCATTAAGACCTTCATATAATTGGAATAAGACAAAAAAGGGACTGAAAATTGAAAAAGTCCAAAAATCGTGAAATTTTGGAAAATGCTCTACTATTTTTTTATTTTAAGAGATTTTCAAAAAAAAAATATATATTTAAAAAGCTGACCCAATTACGATTCTAATGATGTATAATATGTATGCAGTTATTGATATTTAATTTTCAATATTTTGACATTTTGACATTTTTAACACTTTTGAACATAGGATTTCTCAGAAGTATTTTATTTGATCGTATAGTGTCGTATATTGTTAGAGAGCCCTGTTCCCATGCAAACTCCAAAACTGGATGAGAAAACTACTCGACAATGATTCGTATACCGGAAGTAGTTCAAAAAACGAAGAAAAATGTAAAAAAGATAAAAAAAAAATTGGAGCTCTTGCCAAAAGATCGAATTCTCCGTCACATATTAGCGGACCAAAAGAATTAAAGTGTCGTTGGATAGTTCCATTAATAGACGATCGTATAACATCTAAATAACACGAATTTGATTTTTAGGAAATAAATTATGGTACGCTGAAAACTAAGTATTTTCCGTTTTGGAGCATTCTGAGACGCCTTTTTCTCGAAAACGACGCCTACGATTTTTCTTAAACATTTTTTACTCAGAGTCCTATCGGTGGCCTAGCGTGTGCATCTAATAATAAAAGCGTTGCAATATTATAGGTGGTCCAAAAATGACCTCAATCTTTGAAAAAAGTTGAAAAATCATTAAATTATTGAAAATGCTCTTTTATTTATCTTTTTTTCGAAAATTACTCAATTAATGTTTCTGATATTTCTGGTATGGGAAATTAAGTATCTAATCAACTTGTTAAAGCTATTCCGACAATGATCGAAAAACCGGAAGTAGTCGAAAATATCTCCGATATTTTGAATTTTTTTTACAATTTTACAGAAAACTTTTTTATTTATGAATATTTTTTGATGGTAGTTTACTCAGAGTTAAAGTATCACCCTACTTGAGCAGAAGTGAGAAAGAATTTTGTCTCACTCATTTTCTTTAGTCGCTATTGGCTAATTTAGTTTTTCGTACCTAGATTAATTATTTATTGTTCGATTTGTGTAAAACAAAGTGCATATGCTCCGTGGTCTCAATTGTAATTTTTTTTGTTACCGTGAAATTTTTCTGCAAGCAACGGAAGTGGCGTAATATTAACAAAAACTACGATTTTGACAGTTCAGTACCACTTTTTGAAAGCAAATATTATTTTTTTCGAAATCTGATATAGCAAAAAGGATGCGCGCTGTAAAGGGGCACAAATCGTTAGCTCAGATTTTTTAATTTCAATTTCATTTTCGGGCAATTTCGAATAAATGTAAAAAAAAGTGTAACAATCAGTTATTTACAACCTATTCAACGTCTTCATATTTTGAACTATTTATTCGTAACGTCCATAAACTCGTATTAATAATCCAGACGAGGAGAATGTATGCAAAATATAGTTCGTAATATGAGCAATTGCCGAGAAATATGCAATTTTGCGTGAATCACTTTTCACGTTATTTTGTCTATAAAAGAGTAAATTATTATCCGATTTTCAATATTTTTTTTTCATTCGATGCCTAATGCCAATTTGGACTAGGTTAAGCCAATTTTACAGTTTCACTGTTACCGGAAATAACGTCATTTTGGAAAAAACTATACTTTTAACCTAAAAAACAAATATTTTATTCAAAAGAGTCTTTTTTATAATATTTTAAAAATTATGATATTTTGAATCCCATCAACGAATAGCATGAACCCATACGATCATACAGATACCACAAAAAAGTTTCTAACTTGTACGGTTGCCGAGAAATAGACGATTTTCTACAAGTCACTTTTCAAGCTTTTTGGTCTATAAAAGTGTCAATTATTATTCAATTTTCATACAATTTTCACCATGTGATGCCTTATGCGCTTTAGGATTCCAATGATCTGATTTAACATTTCCATTATCACCGGAAGTAATGTCATATTTGCAAAAACCGTATTTTTAGACTTCAAAACAAATATTTTATTCAAATGAGTCTGATTTGTAATGTTTATACAATTATGATATTTGATTCCAATCAACAAATAGATTAAACCCATACGGTCATATAAATACCAAAAAATGGTTTCTAACTTGTACAGTTGCCGAGAAATAGACGATTTTCTACACGTCACTTTTCAAGGTTTTTAGTCTATAAAAGTGGCAATTATTATTCGATTTACATAAAATTTTCACCATGTGATGCCTTATGCCATTTATGATTGCAATGATCTGATTTAACATTTCCATTATCACCGGAAGTAATGTCATATTTGCAAAAACCGTATTTTTAGACTTCCAAACAAAATTTTACTCCAAAATTAGATTTTGCGTGATCCGACTCAAGATGGCGTGTTCAATGACAAATATTACGGGACGCTGAAGATCTAGTATTTTCCTTTTTGGACTTTTATATGATATCAGAATGATACAAATTCGATGGTTAGGCAATAGATTATGAGATGCCGAAAATGTAGTATTTTCCTCTTTTTTTGGAGCCTTTTCGGACTCGTTTATCTCGAAAACTACTTCTATTTCACTTCTTAAACTTCTGTTACCCCGAGTCCTATCGGTCATTTAGAGTATAAAGGTAAATTTAAAAGCATGGCAATGATATAAAGGACCCTGAAAGCCGATTCAGCACTGCTATGCAGGTCTAGTTAGGCTTTCAGACTTTCGTCTGAAAGACTATTGTTTTTACTAAAATTATTATTATTATTCTTATTAGGCTTTCAGACTTTCGTCTGAAAGACTATTGTTTTTACTAAAATTATTATTATTTATTATTATTATGTTATTTTTCGGGGGAGCCTATTTCTCAGCGCCTGTAACAGATACCGATCTGGGACCTAATTCTCTATTGGGAAACCATGTGTTGGCTACTTGATAAACTATTTTTGAAACTTCTGCGCAGACCGGAAGTGGTCGAATTTTGTGCTGTGTCAAAAAATTAAAAAACGGCCGTAGATTCGTCAATTCTGTATCTATTTTCATACAAATGACATTTTCGGAAACCTTGAGTCTTTTCTCGGACGATAGCAGTTGAAAATTTCGATATTTCGAAACTTCATCGCTGACTTCTTGCGATCGAAAAATGAAAAATTTTATTTGAGAGACAATTTTTGTTATTTTTCAAAATTTTCAAATTTGACCTACATTTTTGGATACCTGAAGGCAATCTGGTTCCAGTAATATAAGTTTCATTCCGAGTTATCGCCCTTTATTTTTCGATTTTTTTCGAATTTTCTTCACATTTTGTGAGCTTAAGTTTCGTTTTACGGCCGGATCAACGTTTCTCAAATTCCTGATACATGAAGCAATATTGTCAAACCACCGTTTAAAGCAATTTCAACAACAATCCGTAAACCAGAAGTAGTCGAAATAATATGCGATATTTTGAAAAAACGTGAAAAATTGGTGTCTTGGGTAAAAACACGATTTCTCCGCCCGATATCAACGGATTAAACAAATTAAGGTATCATTTGATCTAGCGGTGATTGGACCACTGAATGATACCCAATTCGTACGGATACGATGAGCTGGAAGCAAAATATGGCACGCTGAAAATCAAGTATTTTCTGATTTGGAGCGTTTTTGGACGCCTTTATCTCAAAAACTGCTCCAGCGATTTTTCTTAAACTTTCTCTATTAAGAGACCCTTCGATGGTCTTTAGCATGAAGCAATATATTACAATCTTCCAATAATTGGAATAAGACAAAAAAGGGACTGAAAATCGAAAAAAGTCAAAAAATCGTGAAATTTTGGAAAATGCTCTACTATTTTTTTATTTTAAGAGATTTTAAAAAAACAGATATATATTTAAAAAGCTGACCTAATTACGATTCTAATGATGTATAATATGTATGCAGTTATTGAAATTTAATTTTCAATATTTTGACATTTTGACATTTTTAACACTTTTGAACATAGGATTTCTCAGAAATATTTTATTTGATCGTATAGTGGTGTATATCATTAGAGAGCCCTGTTCCCATGCAAACTCCAAAACTGGATGTGAAAACTACTCGACAATGATTCGTATACCGAAAGTAGTTCAAAAAACGACAAAAAATGTAAAAAAGATAAAAAAGAATTGGAGCTCTTTCCAAAAGTTCGAATTCTCCGTCACATATTAGCGGACCAAAAGAATTAAAGTGTCGTTGGATAGTTCCATTAATAGACGATCGTATAACATCTAAATAACACGAATTTGATTCTTAGGAAATTAATTATGGTACGCCGAAAACTAAGTATTTTCCGTTTTGGAGCAACTTGAGACGCCTTTTTCTCGAAAACGACGCCTACGATTTTTCTTAAACATTTTTTACTCAGAGTCCTATCGGTGGCCTAGCGTGTGCATCTAATAATAAAAGCGTTGCAATATTATAGGTGGTCCAAAAATGACATCAATCTTTGAAAAAAGTTCAAAAATCATTGAATTATTGAAAATGCTCTTTTATTTATCTTTTTTTCAAAAATTACTTAATGAATGTTTCTGATATTTCTGCTACAGAAAGTTAAGTATCTAATCAACTTGTTAAAGCAATTCCGACAATGATCGAAAAACCGGAAGTAGTCGAAAAAATCTCCGATATTTTGATTTTTTTTTACATTTTTACAGAAAACTTTTTTATTTATGAATATTTTTTGATGGTAGTTTACACAGAGTTAAAGTATCACCCTTCTTGAGCATAAGTGAGAAAGAATTTTGTCTCAGTAATTTTCTTTAGTCGAAATTGGCTAATTTAGTTTTTCGTACCTAGATTAATTATTTATTGTTCGATTTGTATAAAACAAAGTGCATATGCTTTGTGATGTCAATTGGAATATTTTTTGTTACGGTAACATTTTTCTGCACGCAACGGAAGTGGCGTAATATCAACAAAAACTACAATTTTCAGAGTTAAGTACCACTTTTTGACAGCAAATATTATTTTTTTCGAAAACTGATATAACAAAAAGTATGCGCCCTGTAAAGGCGCATAAAATGTTTGGCTCAGATTCTTAAATTTCAATTTCATTTTCGGGCAATTTCGAATAACATGTAAAAAAAAGTGTAAAATTCAGTTATTACAACCCACTCAACGTCTTTATATTTTGAACTATTTATTCGTAACTTTCATAAACTCGTAGCCATAATCCAGACGAAGAGAATGTATGCGAAAAATAGTTTATAATATGAGCAGTTGCCGAAAAATATGCAATTTTGCATGCATCACTTTTCAAGTTATTTTGCCTATAAAAGAGTCAATTATTATCCGATTTTCAATATTTTTCTTTTATTTGATGCCTAATGCCAATTTGGACTAGGTTAAGCCAATTTTACAGTTTCACTGTTACCGGAAATGACGTCATTTTGGCAAAAACTGTATTTTTAACCTAAAAAACAAATATTTTATTCAAATGAGTCTCTTTTATAATATTTTTAAAATTATGATATTTGAATCCCATCAACGAATAGCATGAACCTATACGATCATACAGATACCACAAAAAAGTTTCTAACGTGTACGGTTGCCGAGAAATAGACGATTTTCTACATGTCACTTTTTAAGCTTTTTGGTCTATAAAAGTGTCAATTATTATTCAATTTTCATACAATTTTCACCATGTGATGCCTTATGCCATTTATGATTGCATTTAACATTTGATCTGATTTAACATTTCCATTATCACCGGAAGTAATGTCATATTTGCAAAAACCGTATTTTTAGGCTTCAAAACAAATATTTTTTTGAAGTCAGTTATATTTATTATTTGTTTAACGTTATAACGTTTGATTCTAATGACCATTTAGATTGGATCTATATAATCATACTGATATCAAAAAATTGCTTCTAGCATATTCCCTTGTCGAGAAATAACCAATTTTCTAAGGATCACTTTTTAAGTTTTTTACCTTTTTAATTTCAGTTTATGGGTTCTAAGTTTATTATTTATTGCCTGATATGTATAAAACAATTGTCAATTGCGAATTCTCAACTTATTTGTTTCCGATAATGATTTCTTTTGACACCGGAAGTGAAGTAATTTTGCCAGATTTTACAATTTTGACCGGTGTATTTGCAAGCAAATATTACTTTCACAAATCTGATAGAGGGTGTCACTGAATCATAACAACTACAATATCGTTTGGTAGTTCGATGGATCGGCTATTGTATGACGCACTTCCTGTCGGATTCCTGAAAGCTGATTCAGCACTGCAGGATAACTAATTTCGCCAAGAATTCTAAGAAATATGACAGATTTAAAAATACGGTACTCTTACAAAACGTTCAAATAAAGGTGTTCTAAAATCTTTTATTGCTATTTTGATCTTTTGTGTCGATAGATAGTGTATTTATAGACTCATTTTTGAGAACATCTCATCAATATTTTTACTTATTTGCCTCTACTCCAAAATTAGATTTTGCGCGATCCGACTCAAGATGGCGTGTTCAATGACAAATATTAAGGGACGCTGAAGATCTAGTATTTTCCTTTTTGGACTTATATATGATATCAGAATGATACAAATTCGATGGTTAGGCAATAGATTATGAGATGCCGAAAATGTAGTATTTTCCTCTTTTTTTGAGCCTTTTCAGACTCGTTTATCTCGAAAACTACTTCTATTTCACTTCTTAAACTTCTGTTACCCCGAGTCCTGTCGGTCGTTTAGAGTATAAAGGTAAATTTAAAAGCATGGCAATGATATAAAGGACCCTGAAAGCCGATTCAGCACTGCTATGCAGGTCTAGTTATTATTATTTTTTTCCGCGGGAGCCTATTTCTCCATGATCGAAAACAGATATCGATCTGGAACTAACTTTTCTATCGGGAAAACATGTGGTGGCTAGTGCATAAACTATTTTTCAAACTTCTGCGCATACCGGAAGTGGCCGAACTTTGTAGGGTGTCATAATATTGAAAATCGGCCATAATTTCGTCAATTCTTTACCCATTTCTAATCAAATGACATTTTCGGAAACCCTGAATCTTTTGCAAGATAATGGCTATCTCACATTTTTCAATTTCGAACATTCGTCTATGACTTCTATCGTTCGAAAATTGAAAAGACGTTGTTTATGAGACAATTTTTGTTATTTTTCAAAATTTGCAAATTTGACCTACATTTTTGGATTCCTCAGGTCCAAACAATTCCAGTAATATAAGATTTATTCAGAGTTATCGCCCTTTATTTTTCGAATTTTTTCGAATTTTCTGCCCATTTTCAAACCCTTATATTTTTTGTAAAGGATAAAAAGATATTTCTGAAACCTCTGGAACATAAAGCCATATAGTCAGACATCTGGATAAAGCAATTTCAACAACGATCCGTAAACCGGAAGTAGTCCAAATAATTTCTGATGTTTGGAAAGAAATGCAAAAAATGGGTGCTTTGGGGAAAAACGTGATTATTTCGTTCGATATCAACGGATTAAAGAGATTAGGATATCGTTGGGTTGCACGGGAATTGAAGTATCGTATGGTACCCATTTCATAAAGATACGATGACCCGGAAGTAAAATATCGCACGCTGAAAATCAAGTATTTTCTGATTTGGAGCGTTTTTGGACGCCTTTATCTCGAAAACTGCTCCAGCGATTTTTCTTAAACTTTCTCTATAAAGAGACCCTTCGGTGGTCTTTAGCATCAAGCCATCCAATAAGACCTTCGAATAATTGGAATAGGGCAAAAAAGGGACTGAAAATTGAAAAAAGTCAAAAAATCGTGAAATTTTGGAAAATGCTCTACTATTTTTTTATTTGAAGAGATTTTCAAAAAAAAGATATATATTTAAAAAGCTGACCTAATTACGATTCTAATGATGTATAATATGTATGCAGTTATTGAAATTTAATTTTCAATATTTTGACATTTTTACATTTTTAACACTTTTGAACATAGGATTTCTCAGAAGTATTTTATTTGATCGTATAGTGTAGTATATCATTAGAGAGCCCTGTTCCCATGCAAACTCCAAAACTGGATGTGAAAACTACTCGACAATGATTCGTATACCGGAAGTAGTTCAAAAAACGACGAAAAATGTAAAAAAGATAAAAAAGAATTGGAGCTCTTGCCAAAATTTCGAATTCTCCGTCACATATTAGCGGACCAAAACAATTAAAGTGTCGTTGGATAGTTCCATTAATAGACGATCGTATAACATCTAAATAACACAAATTTGATTCTTAGGAAATAAATTATGATACGCCGAAAACTAAGTATTTTCCGTTTTGGAGCATTCTGAGACGCCTTTTTCTCGAAAACGACGCCTACGATTTTTCTTAAACATTTTTTACTCAGAGTCCTATCGGTGGCCTAGCGTGTGCATCTAATAATAAAAGCGTTGCAATATTATAGGTGGTCCAAAAATGACATCAATCTTTGAAAAAAGTTGAAAAATCATTAAATTATTGAAAATGCTCTTTTATTTATCTTTTTTTCGAAAATTACTCAATGAATGTTTCTGATATTTCTGGTACAGGAAGTTTAGTAACTAATCAACTTGTTATAGCTATTCCGACAATGATCAAAAAACCGGAAGTAGTCGAAAAGATCTCCGATATTTTGATTTTTTTTTACATTTTTACAGAAAACTTTTTCATCTATGAATATTTTTTGATGGTAGTTTGCACAGAGTTAAAGTATCACCCTACTTGAGCAGAAGTGAGAAAGAATTTTGTCTCAGTAATTTTCTTTCGTCGCCATTGGCTAATTTAGTTTTTCGTACCTAGATTAATTATTTATTGTTCGATTTGTATAAAACAAAGTGCATATGCTCCGTGGTCACAATTGTAATTTTTTTTGTTACCGTGAAATTTTTCTGCACGCAACGGAAGTGGCGTAATATTAACAAAAACTACAATTTTGACAGTTCAGTACCGCTTTTTGAAAGCAAATATTATTTTTTTCGAAAACTGATATAACAAAAAGTATGTGCCCTGTAAAGGCGCGTAAGATGTTTGGCTCAGATTCTTAAATTTCAATTTCATTTTCGGGCAATTTCGAATAAAATGTAAAAAAAAGTGTAAAATTCAGTTATTACAACCCATTCAACGTCTTCATATTTTGAAATATTTATTCGTAACTTTCATAAACTCGTAGCAATAATCCAGACGAAGAGAATGTATGCGAAAAATAGTTTGTAATATGAGCAGTTGCCGAGAAATTTGCAATTTTGTATGCATCACTTTTCAAGTTATTTTGCCTATAAAAGAGTAAATTATTATCCGATTTTTTAAAAAAAAAATTCCATTTGTTGCCTAATGCCAATTTGGAATATGTTAAGCCAATTTTACATTTTCACTGTGACCGGAAATGACGTCATTTGGGCAAAAACTGTATTTTTAACCTAAAAAACAAGTATTTTATTCGAATGAGTCTTATTTAAAATGTTTTTAAAACTATGATATTTCATTTCAATCAAAGAATAGCATGAAGCAATGCGATCATATAGATACCACTAAATGGTTTCTAACTTGTACGTTTACAGAGAAATAGGCGATCTTCTATAAGTCACTTTTCAAGGTTTTCGGTCTATAAAAGTGTCAATTATTATTCGATATTCATATAATTTTCACCATTTGATGCCTTATGCCATTTATGATTGCATTAAACTAATTTAAGATTTTTATTATCACCGGAAGTAATGTCTTTTTTGCAAAAACCGTATTTTTAGACTTCAAAACAAATATTTTTTTTAAGTGTATTATATTTTTTTTTGTTTAACGTTATAATGTTTGATTATAATGGTCATTTAGATTGGATCAATACAATCATATTGATGTCAAAATATTGCTTCTAGCATATTCCCTTGTCGAGAAATAACCAATTTTCTCAGGATCACTTTTTAAGTTTTTTCACCTTTTTAATTTCAGTTTATGGGATCTAGGTTTAGTATTTATTGCCTGATACGTATAAAAAAAAAGTTTGTAGTCCTTGTCATGTACATTTGGACATCCCCTCCCCTCCTTAAACGTGTACATAGGACCTCGGTTTCGCATCTACTCTGATCTACTATTCAAGGGCACCATCCCTACACCTTTGACAAGGGAGGAACTATGCTGAGAAATCTGAATATTGCAAGGGTGCTCTTTTCGTAACGAAAAATCCATGACATCATAGTGTTATACTGAAGAACAATCTATACATTAGTAGTAATTTGTATATTATAACTTTGGTAGGATTAACTGAAGTTAATCTCATCAATTAATTAGCACCTTAGTGCCAGCTAGTGGACAGGAGATTAAGATTATTGTTGATTGAGTAATCATCAAAGCAGCCGCCACAGTTGTACGTGTGTTCATTTAACGCGTGAATTAAAATAAGATTTTGGGTGTACGTATTATAGTATTTTCAGATACCGTAACGTTATCAAAATATGAGTCCCTATACATAAGATTTTGGGTGTACGATACGTCTATAGTATTTTCAGATACCGTAACGTTATCAAAATATGAGTCCCTATAGATAGCTGTCAATTTAATAGCCAAGTAAAGCTTACGTTCACTTTCGTGCATTTTGGCTTTGATGTAATTAAGCAATGGTAGGTTCGAGAATCGTCGCATGTCGGCTCGTTGGTCGTTCTCATTTTTTCGACCCATGGTGATAAGAACATTGATATCCAATACGCATTCCTTATTCTACATGCCGTATGAAGAAGCGACAGTTAACAGAATTCAGCTATCGATAAAATTCCCTTCGAAAAGAAAATTATTGGCCATTTTTATTTCCATTTAAGGCCTATAAATTATTTTTTAAAGATGGTATGAGATATTATTCGCAGTTAATAATGAGTTGTCAACGGCTTTATCATTGACCCGTGACAGTTGATTATTATTACTCAACGACACACACCGCTTGCCGATTAACTTACATAATCAGCTACATGGTTTTGATTAACACTCAACGGCAATCTATATACGATCAGAATTAATTTTTTTCTGTCACTTATCAGAGTGAATCGCATGTAGGTACCCCAAAACATTATTGCCTAAACCAAATATTTATCGCCCGCTCAGCCATCCACGTAACTATAATGCTTTGCACGCGATGTTTGGGCCAATCATCAAACGAGTTGCGTAGACAGCATGGCCACAAGGTGTTTGTTTATATTTTCTAGGGGTTTTAAAACTCGAGCTTGTCCGTTCAAAATCAATTCAGCGATAATATTTTGATAATATTTGATATCTGGAGATTCTCCGTTTTACAACGATGCCAATTATTATGCAAGAGGAATGACCGGTCGTTCCATAGCGAGCGAAGGAACATAACTAATTTCGCAGAGAATTTTAAAAAATAGGACAGATTTAAGAATACGATACTCTTACAAAACGTTCAAATAAAGGTGTTCTAAAATCTTTTATTGCTATTTTGATCTTTTGTGTCGATAGATAGTATATTTATAGACTCATTTTTGAGAAAATCTCATCAATATTTTCACTTATTTTGCAATCCGGCTCATAATGGCGTGTTCAATCACAAATATTACGAGATGCTGAAGATCTAGTATTATCCTTTTTGGGCATTTATATATCAGAATACAAATTCGATTGTTAGGCAATAGATTATGAGATGCCAAAAATGTAGTATTTTCCTCCTTTTTTTTGGAGCCCATTCCGACTCGTTTATCTCGAAAACTACTACTATTTCTCTTCTTAAACTTCTGTTACCCCGAGTCCTATCGGTCGTTTAGAGTATAAAGGTAAATTTAAAAGCATGGCAATGATATGAAGGACCCTGAAAGCCGATTCAGCACTGCTATGCAGGTCTAGTTCTTATTATTATTATTTTTTTCCGCGGGAGCCTATTTCTCCATGATCGAAAACAGATATCGATCTGGAACTAACTTTTCTATCGGGAAAACATGTGGTGGCTAGTGCATAAACTATTTTTCAAACTTCTGCGCATACCGGAAGTGGCCGAACTTTGTAGGTTGTCATGATATTGAAAATCGGCCATAATTTCGCCAATTCTTTACCCATTTTTAATCAAATGACATTTTCGGAAACCCTGAATCTTTTGCGAGATAATGGCTATCTCACATTTTTCAATTTCGAACATTCGTCTATGACTTCTATCGTTCGAAAATTGAAAAGACGTTGTTTATGAGACAATTTTTGTTATTTTTCAAAATTTTCAAATTTGACCTACATTTTTGGATTTCTGAAGTCCATCCGATTCCAGTAATATAAGTTTCATTCAGAGTTATCTCCCTTTATTTTTCGTTTTTTTTCGAATTTTCTACCCATTTTCAAACCCTTATATTTTTTGGAAAGGATAAATCGATATTTCTGAAACCTCTATAACATAAAGCCATATAGTCAGACATCCGGATAAAGCAACTTCAACAACGATCCGTAAACCGGAAGTAGTCGAAAAAATTTCTGATGTTTGGAAAAAAATGCAAAAAATGGGTGCTTTGGGGAAAAACGAGATTATTTCGTCCGATATCAACGGATTAAAGAGATTAGGGTATCGTTGGGTTGCACGGGAATTGAAGTATCGTATGGTACCCATTTCATAAAGATACGATGACCCGGAAGTAAAATATCGCACGCTGAAAATCAAGTATTTTCTGATTTGGAGCGTTTTTAGACGCCTTTATCTCGAAAACTGCTCCAGCGATTTATCTTAAATCTTCTCTATCGAGAGTCCCTTCGGTGGTCTTTAGCATGAAGCAATCCATTACAATCTTCCAATAATTGGAATAGGACAAAAAAGGGACTGAAAATCGAAAAAAGTCAAAAAATCGTGAAATTTTGGAAAATGCTCTACTATTTTTTTATTTTAAGAGATTTTAAAAAAACAGATATATATTTAAAAAGCTGACCTAATTACGATTCTAATGATGTATAATATGTATGCAGTTATTGAAATTTAATTTTGAATATTTTGACATTTTGACATTTTTAACACTTTTGAACATAGGATTTCTCAGAAATATTTTATTTGATCGTATAGTGTCGTATATCATTAGAGAGCCCTGTTCCCATGCAAACTCCAAAACTGGATGTGAAAACTACTCGACAATGATTCGTATACCGGAAGTAGTTCAAAAAACGACAAAAAATGTAAAAAAGATAAAAAAGAATTGGAGCTCTTGCCAAAAGTTCGAATTCTCCGTCAAATATTAGCGGACCAAAACAATTAAAGTGTCGTTGGATAGTTCCATTAATAGACGATCGTATAACATCTAAATAACACGAATTTGATTCTTAGGAAATAAATTATGGTACGCCGAAAACTAAGTATTTTCCGTTTTGGAGCATTCTGAGACGCCTTTTTCTCGAAAACGACGCCTACGATTTTTCTTAAACATTTTTTACTCAGAGTCCTATCGGTGGCCTAGCGTGTGCATCTAATAATAAAAGCTTTGCAATATTATAGGTGGTCCAAAAATGACATCAATCTTTGAAAAAAGTTGAAAAATCATTAAATTATTGAAAATGCTCTTTTATTTATCTTTTTTTCAAAAATTACTTAATGAATGTTTCTGATATTTCTGGTACAGAAAGTTAAGTATCTAATCAACTTGTTAAAGCTATTCCGACAATGATCGAAAAACCGGAAGTAGTCGAAAAAATCTCCGATATTTTGAATTTTTTTTACATTTTTACAGAAAACTTTTTTATTTATGAATATTTTTTGATGGTAGTTTACACAGAGTTAAAGTATCACCCTACTTGAGCAGAAGTGAGAAAGAATTTTGTCTCAGTAATTTTCTTTAGTCGCCATTGGCTAATTTAGTTTTTCGTACCTAGATTAATTATTTATTGTTCGATTTGTATAAAACAAAGTGCATATGCTCCGTGGTCTCAATTGTAATTTTTTTTGTTACCGTGAAATTTTTCTGCACGCAACGGAAGTGGCGTAATATTAACAAAAACTACAATTTTAACAGTTCAGTACCACTTTTTGAAAGCAAATATTATTTTTTTCGATATCTGATATAGCAAAAAGGATGCGCGCTGTAAAGGGGCACAAATCGTTAGTTCAGATTTTTTTATTTCAATTTCATTTTCGGGCAATTTCGAATAAATGTAAAAAAAAGTGTAACAATCAGTTATTTACAACCCATTCAACGTCTTCGTATTTTAAACTATGTATTCGTAACGTTCATAAACTCGTAGTAATAATCCAGACGAGGAGAATGTATGCACAAAATAGTTCGTAATATGAGCAATTGCCGAGAAATATGCAATTTTGCATGCATCACTTTTCACGTTATTTTGCCTATAAAATAGTAAATTATTATCCGATTTTCAATATTTTTTTTTCATTTGATGCCAAATGCCAATTTAGACTAGGTTAAGCCAATTTTACAGTTTCACTGTTACCTGAAATGACGTCATTTTGGCAAAAACTGTATTTTTAACCTAAAAAAACAAATATTATATTCAAATGAGTCTTTTTTTATAATACTTTTAAAATTATGATATTTGAATCCCATCAACGAATAGCATGAGCCCATACGATCATACAGATACCACAAAAAAGTTTCTAACTTGTACGGTTGCCGAGAAATAGACGATTTTCTACAAGTCACTTTTCAAGCTTTTTCGTCTATAAAAGTGTCAATTATTATTCAATTTTCATACAATTTTCACCATTTCATGCCTTATGCCATTTATGATTGCATTAAACTAATTTAAGATTTTTATTATCACCGGAAGTAATGTCTTTTTTGCAAAAACCGTATTTTTAGACTTCAAAACAGATATTTTTTTTAAGTGTATTATATTTTTTATTTGTTTAACGTTATAATGTTTGATTATAATGGTCATTTAGATTGGATCAATACAATCATATTGATGTCAAAAAATTGCTTCTAGCATATTCCCTTGTCGAGAAATAACCAATTTACTCAGGATCACTTTTTAAGTTTTTTCACCTTTTTAATTTCAGTTTATGGGATCTAGGTTTAGTGTTTATTGCCTGATACGTATAAAACAAAGTTTGTATGTTTCTATGTTTCATGTTGCAAATTCTCAATTTATTTGCTGTCGATAATGATTTCTTTTGGCACCGGATGTGACGTAATTTTGCCAGATTTTACAATTTTGACCGATCTTTTCGCAAGCAAATATTACTTTTACAAGTCTGATAGAGGGTGTCATTGAATCAAAAAAAAAAATACAGTATCGTTTGGTAGCTGGATAGATCGGCTATTGTATGACGTATTTCCTGTCTGATTCCTGAAAGCCGATTCAGTGCTGTGGAGGAAATGCAGCAGGTTGGACTGGCAACCTAGTCCTTGTCATGTACATTTGGACATCCCCTCCCCTCCTTAAACATGTGTACATAGGACCTCGGTTTCGCATCTCCTCTGATCTACTATTCTAGGGCACCATCCCTACACCTTTGACAAGGGAGGAATTATGCTGACAAATCTGAATATTGCAAGGGTGCTCTTTTCGTAACGAAAAATCCATAACATCATAGTGTTATACTGAAGAACAATCTATACATTAGTAGTAATTTGTATATTATAACTTTGGTAGGATTAACTGAAGTTAATCTCATCAATTAATTAGCACCTTAGTGCCAGCTAGTGGACAGGAGATTAAGATTATTGTTGATTGGGTAATCATCAAAGCAGCCGCCACAGTTGTACGTGTGTTCATTTAACGCGTGAATTAAAATAAGATTTTGGGTGTACGTAGTATAGTATTTTCAGATACCGTAACGTTATCAAAATATGAGTCCCTATACATAGCTGTGAATTTAATAGCCAAGTAAAGCTTACGTTCACTTTCGTGCATTTTGGCTTTGATGTAATTAAGCAATGGTAGGTTCGAGAATCGTCGCATTTCGGCTCGTTGGTCGTTCTCATTTTTTCGACCCATGGTGATAAGAACATTGATATCCAATACGCATTCCTTATTTTACATGCCGTATGAAGAAGCGACAGTTAACAGAATTCAGCTATCGATAAAATTCCCCTCGAAAAGAAAATTATTGGCCATTTTTGTTTCCATTTAAGGCCTATAAATTATTTTTTAAAGATGGTATGAGATATTATTCGCAGTAAATAATGAGTTGTCGACGGCTTTATCATTTACCCGTGACAGTTGATTATTATTACTCAACGACACACACCCGCTTGCCGATTAATTTACATAATCAGCTACATGGTTTTGATTAACACTCAACGGCAATCTGTATACGATCAGAATTAAAAATTTTTCGGTCACTTATCAGAGTGAATCGCATGTAGGTACGCAAAAACATTATTGCCTAAACCAAAATATTTATCGCCCGCTCAGTCAGCCACGTAATCATAATGCTTTGCACGCGATGTCTGGGCCAATCAGCAAATGAGTTGGTTAGACAGCATGGTCACATGGTGTTTGTTTATATTTTCTAGGGGTTTTAAAACTCGAACCTGTCCGTCAAAATTAATTCAGCGATAATATTTTGATAATATTTGATATCTGGAGATTCTCCGTTTTACAACGATGCATTATGCAAGAGGAATGATCGGTCGTTCCATAGCGAGCGAAGAAACATAACTAATTTCGCCGAGAATTCTAAGAAATAGGACAGATTTAAAAATACGGTACTCTTACAAAACGTTCAAATAAAGGTGTTCTAAAATCTTTTATTGCTATTTTGATCTTTTGTGTCGATAGATAGTATATTTATAGACTCATTTTTGAGAACATCTCATCAATATTTTTACTTATTTGCCTCTACTCCAAAATTAGATTTTGCGCGATCCGACTCAAGATGGCGTGTTCAATGACAAATATTACGGGACGCTGAAGATCTAGTATTTTCCTTTTTGGACTTTTATATGATATCAGAATGATACACATTCGATGGTTAGGCAATAGATTATGAGATGCCGAAAATGTAGTATTTTCCTCTTTTTTGGAGCCTTTTCAGACTCGTTTATCTCGAAAACTACTTCTATTTCACTTCTTAAACTTCTGTTACCCCGAGTCCTATCGGTCGTTTAGAGTATAAAGGTAAATTTAAAAGCATGGCAATGATATAAAGGACCCTGAAAGCCGATTCAGCACTGCTATGCAGGTCTAGTTATTAGGCTTTCAGACTTTCGTCTGAAAGACTATTGTTTTTACTAAAATTATTATTAGGCTTTCAGACTTTCGTCTGAAAGACTATTGTTTTTACTAAAATTATTATTATTATTATTATTATTATTATTATTATTATTATTATTATTATTATTTTTTACCGCGGGAGCCTATTTCTCCATGATCGAAAACAGATATCGATCTGGAACAAACTTTTCTATCGGGAAAACATGTGGTGGCTAGTGCATAAACTATTTTTCAAACTTCTGCGCATACCGGAAGTGGCCGAACTTTGTATGTTGTCATGATATTGAAAATCGGCCATAATTTCGTCAATTCTTTACCCATTTTTAATCAAATGACATTTTCGGAAACCCTGAATCTTTTGCGAGATAATGGCTATCTCACATTTTTCAATTTCGAACATTCGTCTATGACTTCTATCGTTCGAAAATTGAAAAGACGTTGTTTATGAGACAATTTTTGTTATTTTTCAAAATTTGCAAATTTGACCTACATTTTTGGATTTCTGAGGTCCAAGCGATTCCAGTAATATAAGATTCATTCAGAGTTATCGCCCTTTATTTTTCGAATTTTTTCGAATTTTCTGCCCATTTTATGCCCCTTATATTTTTTGGAAAGGATAAAACGATATTTCTGAAACCTCTGGAACATAAAGCCATATAGTCAGACATCCGGATAAAGCAATTTCAACAACGATCCGTAAACCGGAAGTAGTCGAAATAATGTCTGATTTTTTGAAAAAAACTCAAAAAATGGGGGCTTTGGGAAAAACGTGATTTCTTCGTCCCATATCAACCGATCAAATGGATTAAGGTATCGTTTGTTTACATCGGAATTGGAGTATCGTATGATACCGACTTCATACAGATACGATGATCCAGAAGTAAAATATGACACGCTGAAAATCAAGCATTTTTTGTTTTGGAGCGTTTTTGGACGCCTTTATCTCGAAAACTGCTCCAGCGATTTTTCTTAAACTTTATCTATCGATGGTCCTTCCGGTAGTCTTTAGCATGGATCCATCCATTAAGACCTTCATATAATTGGAATAAGACAAAAAAGGGACTGAAAATTGAAAAAAGTCCAAAAATCGTGAAATTTTGGAAAATGCTCTACTATTTTTTTATTTTAAGAGATTTTCAAAAAAAAAATATATATTTAAAAAGCTGACCCAATTACGATTCTAATGATGTATAATATGTATGCAGTTATTGAAATTTAATTTTCAATATTTTGACATTTTGACATTTTTAACACTTTTGAATATAGGATTTCTCAGAAGTATTTTATTTCATCGTATAGTGTCGTATATCGTTAGAGAGCCCTGTTCCCATGCAAACTCCAAAACTGGATGAGAAAACTACTCGACAATGATTCGTATACCGGAAGTAGTTCAAAAAACGACAAAAAATGTAAAAAAGATAAAAAAGAATTGGAGCTCTTGCCAAAAGTTCGAATTCCCCGTCACATATTAGCGGACCAAAACAATTAAAGTGTCGTTGGATAGTTCCATTAATAGACGATCGTATAACATCTAAATAACACGAATTTGATTTTTAGGAAATAAATTATGGTACGCTGAAAACTAAGTATTTTCCGTTTTGGAGCATTCTGAGACGCCTTTTTCTCGAAAACGACGCCTACGATTTTTCTTAAACATTTTTTACTCAGAGTCCTATCGGTGGCCTAGCGTGTGCATCTAATAATAAAAGCGTTGCAATATTATAGGTGGTCCAAAAATGACCTCAATCTTTGAAAAAAGTTGAAAAATCATTAAATTATTGAAAATGCTCTTTTATTTATCTTTTTTTCGAAAATTACTCAATTAATGTTTCTGATATTTCTGGTATGGGAAGTTAAGTATCTAATCAACTTGTTAAAGCTATTCCGACAATGATCGAAAAACTTGAAGTAGTCGAAAATATCTCCGATATTTTGAATTTTTTTTACAATTTTACAGAAAACTTTTTTATTTATGAATAATTTGTGATGGTAGTTTACTCAGAGTTAAAGTATCACCCTACTTGAGCAGAAGTGAGAAAGAATTTTGTCTCACTCATTTTCTTTAGTCGCCATTGGCTAATTTAGTTTTTCGTACCTAGATTAATTATTTATTGTTCGATTTGTGTAAAACAAAGTGCATATGCTCCGTGGTCTCAATTGTAATTTTTTTTGTTACCGTGAAATTTTTCTGCAAGCAACGGAAGTGGCGTAATATTAACAAAAACTACGATTTTGATAGTTCGGTACCACTTTTTGAAAGCAAATATTATTTTTTTCGAAATCTGATATAGCAAAAAGGATGCGCGCTGTAAAGGGGCACAAATCGTTAGCTCAGATTTTTTAATTTCAATTTCATTTTCGGGCAATTTCGAATAAATGTAAAAAAAAGTGTAACAATCAGTTATTTACAACCTATTCAACGTCTTCATATTTTGAACTATTTATTCGTAACTTTCATAAACTCGTATTAATAATCCAGACGAGGAGAATGTATGCAAAATATAGTTCGTAATATGAGCAATTGCCGAGAAATATGCAATTTTGCGTGAATCACTTTTCACGTTATTTTGTCTATAAAAGAGTAAATTATTATCCGATTTTCAATATTTTTTTTTCATTCGATGCCTAATGCCAATTTGGACTAGGTTAAGCCAATTTTACAGTTTCACTGTTACCGGAAATAACGTCATTTTGGAAAAAACTATACTTTTAACCTAAAAAACAAATATTTTATTCAAAAGAGTCTTTTTTATAATATTTTAAAAATTATGATATTTTGAATCTCATCAACGAATAGAATGAACCCATACGATCATACAGATACCACAAAAAAGTTTCTAACTTGTACGGTTGCCGAGAAATCGACGATTTTCTACAAGTCACTTTTCAAGCTTTTTGGTCTATAAAAGTGTCAATTATTATTCAATTTTCATACAATTTTCACCATGTGATGCCTTATGCGCTTTAGGATTCCAATGATCTGATTTAACATTTCCATTATCACCGGAAGTAATGTCATATTTGCAAAAACCGTATTTTTAGACTTCAAAACAAATATTTCATTCAAATGAGTCTGATTTGTAATGTTTATACAATTATGATATTTGATTCCAATCAACAAATAGATTAAACCCATACGGTCATATAAATACCAAAAAATGGTTTCTAACTTGTACAGTTGCCGAGAAATAGACGATTTTCTACACGTCACTTTTCAAGGTTTTTAGTCTATAAAAGTGGCAATTATTATTCGATTTACATAAAATTTTCACCATGTGATGCCTTATGCCATTTATGATTGCAATGATCTGATTTAACATTTCCATTATTATCGGAAGTAATGTCATATTTGCAAAAACTGTATTTTTAGACTTCCAAACAAAATTTTACTCCAAAATTAGATTTTGCGCGATCCGACTCAAGATGGCGTGTTCAATGACAAATATTACGGGACGCTGAAGATCTAGTATTTTCCTTTTTGGACTTTTATATGATATCAGAATGATACAAATTCGATGGTTAGGCAATAGATTATGAGATGCCGAAAATGTAGTATTTTCCTCTTTTTTTGGAGCCTTTTCGGACTCGTTTATCTCGAAATCTACATCTATTTCACTTCTTAAACTTCTGTTACCCCGAGTCCTATCGGTCGTTTAGAGTATAAAGGTAAATTTAAAAGCATGGCAATGATATAAAGGACCCTGAAAGCCGATTCAGCACTGCTATGCAGGTCTAGTTATTATTATTATTATTAGGCTTTCAGACTTTCGTCTGAAAGACTATTGTTTTTACTAAAATTATTATTATTATTATTATTATTATTATTATTATTATTTTTTACCGCGGGAGCCTATTTCTCCATGATCGAAAACAGATATCGATCTGGAACAAACTTTTCTATCGGGAAAACATGTGGTGGCTACTTGATAAACTATTTTTCAAACCTCTGCGCATACCGGAAGTGGCCGAACTTTGTACGGCGTCTAAAAATTGAAAATCGGCCATAATTTCGTCAATTCTCTACCCATTTTTAATCAAATGACATTTTCGGAAACCCTGAATCTTTTGCAAGATAATGGCTATCTCACATTTTTCAATTTCGAACATTCGTCTATGACTTCTATCGTTCGAAAATTGAAAAGACGTTGTTTATGAGACAATTTTTGTTATTTTTCAAAATTTGCAAATTTGACCTACATTTTTGGATTTCTGAGGTCCAAGCGATTCCAGTAATATAAGATTCATTCAGAGTTATCGCCCTTTATTTTTCGAATTTTTTCGAATTTTCTGCCCATTTTATGCCCCTTATATTTTTTGGAAAGGATAAAACGATATTTCTGAAACCTCTGGAACATAAAGCCATATAGTCAGACATCCGGATAAAGCAATTTCAACAACGATCCGTAAACCGGAAGTAGTCGAAATAATGTCTGATTTTTTGAAAAAAACTCAAAAAATGGGGGCTTTGGGAAAAACGTGATTTCTTCGTCCCATATCAACCGATCAAATGGATTAAGGTATCGTTTGTTTACATCGGAATTGGAGTATCGTATGATACCGACTTCATACAGATACGATGATCAAGAAGTAAAATATGACACGCTGAAAATCAAGCATTTTTTGTTTTGGAGCGTTTTTGGACGCCTTTATCTCGAAAACTGCTCCAGCGATTTTTCTTAAACTTTATCTATCGATGGTCCTTCCGGTAGTCTTTAGCATGGATCCATCCATTAAGACCTTCATATAATTGGAATAAGATAAAAAAGGGACTGAAAATTGAAAAAAGTCAAAAAATCGTGAAATTTTGGAAAATGCTCCACTATTTTTTTATTTGAAGAGATTTTCAAAAAAACGATATATATTTAAAAAGCTGACCTAATGACGATTCTAATGATGTATAATATGTATGCAGTTATTGAAATTTAATTTTCAATATTTTGACATTTTGACATTTTTAACACTTTTGAACATAGGATTTCTCAGAAGTATTTTATTTGATCGTATAGTGTAGTATATCATTAGAGAGCCCCGTTCCCATGCAAACTCCAAAACTGGATGTAAAAACTACTCGACAATGATTCGTATACCGGAAGTAGTTCAAAAAACGACGAAAAATGTAAAAAAGATAAAAAAGAATTGGAGCTCTTGCCAAAAGTTCGAATTCTCCGTCACATATTAGCGGACCAAAACAATTAAAGTGTCGTTGGATAGTTCCATTAATAGACAATCGTATAACATCTCAATAACACGAATTTGATTCTTAGGAAATAAATTATGGTACGCTGAAAACTACGTATTTTCCGTTTTGGAGCATTCTGAGACGCCTTTTTCTCGAAAACGACGCCTACGATTTTTCTTAAACATTTTTTACTCAGAGTCCTATCGGTGGCCTACCGTGTGCATCTAATAATAAAAGCGTTGCAATATATTAGGTGGTCCAAAAATGACATCAATCTTTGAAAAAAGTTGAAAAATCATTAAATTATTGAAAATGCTCTTTTATTTATCTTTTTTTCAAAAAATACTTAATGAATGTTTCTGATATTTCTGCTACAGGAAGTTAAGTATCTAAGCAACTTGTTAAAGCAATTCCGACAATGATCGAGAAACCGGAAGTAGTCGAAAAAATCTCCGATATTTTGAATTTTTTTTACATTTTTACAGAAAACTTTTTTATTTATGAATATTTTTTGATGGTAGTTTACACAGAGTTAAAGTATCACCCTACTTGAGCATAAGTGAGAAAGAATTTTGTCTCAGTAATTTTCTTTAGTCGCCATTGGCTAATTTAGTTTTTCGTACCTAGATTAATTATTTATTGTTCGATTTGTATAAAACAAAGTGCATATGCTTCGTGATGTCAATTGTAATATTTTTTGTTACGGTGACATTTTTCTGCACGCAACGGAAGTGGCGTAATATTAACAAAAACTACAATTTTGAGACTTAAGTACCACTTTTTGACAGCAAATATTATTTTTTTTCGAAAACTGATATAGCAAAAAGTATGCGCCCTGTAAAGGCGCATAAAATGTTTGGCTCAGATTCTTAAATTTCAATTTCATTTTCGGGCAATTTCGAATAAAATGTAAAGAAAGAGCTAAAATTCAGTTATTACAACCCATTCAACGTCTTTATATTTTGAACTATTTATTCGTAACTTTCATAAACTCGTAGCCATAATCCAGACGAAGAGAATGTATGCCAAAAATAGTTTGTAATATGAGCAGTTGCCGAGAAATATGCAATTTTGCATGCATCACTTTTCAAGTTATTTTGCCTATAAAAGAGTAAATTATTATCCGATTTTCAATATTTTTCTTTTATTTGATGCCCAATGCCAATTTGGACTAGGTTAAGCCAATTTTACAGTTTCACTGTTACCGGAAATGACGTCATTTTGGCAAAAACTGTATTTTTAACCTAAAAAACAAATATTTTATTCAAATGTGTCGTTTTTTATAATACTTTTAAAATTATGATATTTGAATCGCATCAGCGAATAGCATTAACCCATACGATCATACAGATACCACAAAAAAGTTTCTAACTTGTACGGTTGCCGAGAAATAGACGATTTTCTACAAGTCACTTTTCAAGCTTTTTGGTCTATAAAAGTGTCAATTATTATTCAATTTTCATACAATTTTCACCATTTGATGCCTTATGTCATTTATGATTGCATTAAACTAATTTAAGATTTTTATTATCACCGGAAGTAATGTCTTTTTTGCAAAAACCGTATTTTTAGACTTCAAAACAAATATTTTTTTTAAGTGTATTATATTTTTTATTTGTTTAACGTTATAATGTTTGATTATAATGGTCATTTAGATTGGATCAATAGAATCATATTGATGTCAAAAAATTGCTTCTAGCATATTCCCTTGTCGAGAAATAACCAATTTTCTCAGGATCACTTTTTAAGTTTTTTCACCTTTTTAATTTCAGTTTATGGGATCTAGGTTTAGTGTTTATTGCCTGATACGTATAAAACAAAGTTTGTATGTTTCTATGTTTCAGGTTGCAAATTCTCAACTTATTTGCTGTCGATAATGATTTCTTTTGGCACCGGATGTGACGTAATTTTGCCAGATTTTACAATTTTCACCGATCTTTTCGCAAGCAAATATTACTTTTACAAGTCTAAAAGAGGGTGTCATTGAATCAAAAAAAAATACAGTATCGTTTGGTAGCTGGATAGATCGGCTATTGTATGACGTATTTCCTGTCTGATTCCTGAAAGCCGATTCAGTGCTGTGGAGGAAATGTAGCAGGTTGGACTGGCAACCTAGTCCTTGTCATGTACATTTGGACATCCCCTCCCCTCCTTAAACATGTGTACATAGGACCTCGGTTTCGCATCTACTCTGATTTACTATTCTAGGGCACCATCCCTACACCTTTGACAAGGGAGGAATTATGCTGACAAATCTGAATATTGCAAGGGTGCTCTTTTCGTAACGAAAAATCCATAACATCATAGTGTTATACTGAAGAACAATCTATACATTAGTAGTAATTTGTATATTATAACTTTGGTAGGATTAACTGAAGTTAATCTCATCAATTAATTAGCACCTTAGTGCCAGCTAGTGGACAGGAGATTAAGATTATTGTTGATTGGGTAATCATCAAAGCAGCCGCCACAGTTGTACGTGTGTTCATTTAACGCGTGAATTAAAATAAGATTTTGGGTGTACGTAGTATAGTATTTCCAGATACCGTAACGTTATCAAAATATGAGTCCCTATAGATAGCTGTCAATTTAATAGCCAAGTAAAGCTTACGTTCACTTTCGTGCATTTTGGCTTTGATGTAATTAAGCAATGGTAGGTTCGAGAATCGTCGCATTTCGGCTCGTTGGTCGTTCTCATTTTTTCGACCCATGGTGGTAAGAACATTTTAAACAATGATATCCAATACGCATTCCTTATTTTACATGCCATGTGAAGAAGCGACAGCTAACAGAATTCACCTATCGATAAAATTCCCTTCAAAAAGAAAATTTTTGGCCATTTTTATGCCCATTTAAGGCCTATAAATTATTTTTTAAAGATGATGTAAGATATTATTCGCAGTAAATAATGAGTTGTCGATGGCTTTATCATTGACCCGTGACAGTTGATTAGTAATACTCAACGACACACACCCGCTTGCCGATTAATTTACATAATCAGCTACATGGTTTTGGTTAACACTCAACGGCAATCTGTATACGATCAGAATTAATTTTTTTTCTGTCACTTATCAGAGTGAATCGCATGTAGGTACCCCAAAACATTATTGCCTAAACCAAATATTTATCGCCCGCTCAGCCATCCACGTAACCATAATGCTTTGCACGCGATGTCTGGGCCAATCAACAAACGAGTTGCGTAGACAGCATGGCCACATGGTGTTTGTTTATATTTTCTAGGGGTTTTAAAACTCGAGCTTGTCCGTTCAAAATCAATTCAGCGATAATATTTTGATAATATTTGATATCTGGCGATTCTCCGTTTTACAACGATGCCAATTATTATGCAAGAGGAATGACTGGTCGTTCCATAGCGAGCGAAGGAACATAACTTTCGCAGAGAATTTTAAGAAATAGGACAGAGTTAAAAATACGGTACTCTTACAAAACGTTCAAATAAAGGTGTTCTAAAATCTTTTATCGCTATTTTGATCTTTTGTGTCGATAGATAGTATATTTATAGACTCATTTTTGAGAAAATCTCATCAATATTTTCACTTATTTTGCAATCCGGCTCATGATGGCGTGTTCAATCACAAATATTACGGCACGCTGAAGATCTAGTATTTTCCTTTTTTGGGCATTTATATGATATCAGAATACAAATTCGATGGTTAGGCAATAGATTATGAGATGCCAAAAATGTACTATTTTCCTCCTTTTTTTGGAGCCAATTCAGACTCGTTTCTCTTCTTAAACTTCTGTTACCCCGAGTCCTATCGGTCGTTTAGAGTATAAAGGTAAATTTAAAAGCATGGCAATGATATGAAGGACCCTGAAAGCCGATTCAGCACTGCTATGCAGGTCTAGTTATTATTATTTTTTACCGCGGGAGCCTATTTCTCCATGATCGAAAACAGATATCGATCTGGAACAAACTTTTCTATCGGGAAAACATGTGGTGGCTACTTGATAAACTATTTTTCAAACCTCTGCGCATACCGGAAGTGGCCGAACTTTGTATGTTGTCATGATATTGAAAATCGGCCATAATTTCGTCAATTCTTTACCCATTTTTAATCAAATGACATTTTCGGAAACCCTGAATCTTTTGCAAGGTAATGGCTATCTCACATTTTTCAATTTCGAACATTCGTCTATGACTTCTATCGTTCGAAAATTGAAAAGACGTTGTTTATGAGACAATTTTTGTTATTTTTCAAAATTTGCAAATTTGACCTACATTTTTGGATTTCTGAGGTCCAAGCGATTCCAGTAATATAAGATTCATTCAGAGTTATCGCCCTTTATTTTTCGAATTTTTTCGAATTTTCTGCCCATTTTATGCCCCTTATATTTTTTGGAAAGGATAAAACGATATTTCTGAAACCTCTGGAACATAAAGCCATATAGTCAGACATCCGGATAAAGCAATTTCAACAACGATCCGTAAACCGGAAGTAGTCGAAATAATGTCTGATTTTTTGAAAAAAACTAAAAAAATGGGGGCTTTGGGAAAAACGTGATTTCTTCGTCCCATATCAACCGATCAAATGGATTAAGGTATCGTTTGTTTACATCGGAATTGGAGTATCGTATGATACCGACTTCATACAGATACGATGATCCAGAAGTAAAATATGACACGCTGAAAATCGAGCATTTTTTGTTTTGGAGCGTTTTTGGACGCCTTTATCTCGAAAACTGCTCCAGCGATTTTTCTTAAACTTTATCTATCGATGGTCCTTCCGGTAGTCTTTAGCATGGATCCATCCATTAAGACCTTCATATAATTGGAATAAGACAAAAAGGGACTGAAAATTGAAAAAAGTCCAAAAATCGTGAAATTTTGGAAAATGCTCTACTATTTTTTTATTTTAAGAGATTTTCAAAAAAAAAATATATAGTTAAAAAGCTGACCCAATTACGATTCTAATGATGTATAATATGTATGCAGTTATTGAAATTTAATTTTCAATATTTTGACATTTTGACATTTTTAACACTTTTGAACATAGGATTTCTCAGAAGTATTTTATTTGATCGTATAGTGTCGTATATCGTTAGAGAGCCCTGTTCCCATGCAAACTCCAAAACTGGATGAGAAAACTACTCGACAATGATTCGTATACCGGAAGTAGTTCAAAAAACGAAGAAAAATGTAAAAAAGATAAAAAAAAAATTGGAGCTCTTGCCAAAAGATCGAATTCTCCGTCACATATTAGCGGACCAAAACAATTAAAGTGTCGTTGGATAGTTCCATTAATAGACGATCGTATAACATCTAAATAACACGAACTTGATTTTTAGGAAATAAATTATGGTACGCTGAAAACTAAGTATTTTCCGTTTTGGAGCATTCTGAGACGCCTTTTTCTCGAAAACGACGCCTACGATTTTTCTTAAACATTTTTTACTCAGAGTCCTATCGGTGGCCTAGCGTGTGCATCTAATAATAAAAGCGTTGCAATATTATAGGTGGTCCAAAAATGACCTCAATCTTTGAAAAAAGTTGAAAAATCATTAAATTATTGAAAATGCTCTTTTATTTATCTTTTTTTCGAAAATTACTCAATTAATGTTTCTGATATTTCTGGTATGGGAAGTTAAGTATCTAATCAACTTGTTAAAGCTATTTCGACAATGATCGAAAAACCGGAAGTAGTCGAAAATATCTCCGATATTTTGAATTTTTTTTACAATTTTACAGAAAACTTTTTTATTTATGAATATTTTTTGATGGTAGTTTACTCAGAGTTAAAGTATCACCCTACTTGAGCAGAAGTGAGAAAGAATTTTGTCTCACTCATTTTCTTTAGTCGCCATTGGCTAACTTAGTTTTTCGTACCTAGATTAATTATTTATTGTTCGATTTGTGTAAAACAAAGTGCATATGCTCCGTGGTCTCAATTGTAATTTTTTGTGTTACCGTGAAATTTTTCTGCAAGCAACGGAAGTGGCGTAATATTAACAAAAACTACGATTTTGACAGTTCGGTACCACTTTTTGAAAGCAAATATTATTTTTTTCGAAATCTGATATAGCAAAAAGGATGCGCGCTGTAAAGGGGCACAAATCGTTAGCTCAGATTTTTTAATTTCAATTTTATTTTCGGGCAATTTCGAATAAATGTAAAAAAAAGTGTAACAATCAGTTATTTACAACCTATTCAACGTCTTCATATTTTGAACTATTTATTCGTAACTTTCATAAACTCGTATTAATAATCCAGACGAGGAGAATGTATGCAAAATATAGTTCGTAATATGAGCAATTGCCGAGAAATATGCAATTTTGCGTGAATCACTTTTCACGTTATTTTGTCTATAAAAGAGTAAATTATTATCCGATTTTCAATATTTTTTTTTCATTCGATGCCTAATGCCAATTTGGACTAGGTTAAGCCAATTTTACAGTTTCACTGTTACCGGAAATAACGTCATTTTGGAAAAAACTATACTTTTAACCTAAAAAACAAATATTTTATTCAAAAGAGTCTTTTTTATAATATTTTAAAAATTATGATATTTTGAATCCCATCAACGAATAGCATGAACCCATACGATCATACAGATACCACAAAAACGTTTCTAACTTGTACGGTTGCCGAGAAATAGACGATTTTCTACAAGTCACTTTTCAAGCTTTTTGGTCTATAAAAGTGTCAATTATTATTCAATTTTCATACAATTTTCACCATGTGATGCCTTATGCGCTTTAGGATTCCAATGATCTGATTTAACATTTCCATTATCACCGGAAGTAATGTCATATTTGCAAAAACCGTATTTTTAGACTTCAAAACAAATATTTTATTCAAATGAGTCTGATTTGTAATGTTTATACAATTATGATATTTGATTCCAATCAACAAATAGATTAAACCCATACGGTCATATAAATACCAAAAAATGGTTTCTAACTTGTACAGTTGCCGAGAAATAGACGATTTTCTACACGTCACTTTTCAAGGTTTTTAGTCTATAAAAGTGGCAATTATTATTCGATTTACATAAAATTTTCACCATGTGATGCCTTATGCCATTTATGATTGCAATGATCTGATTTAACATTTCCATTATCACCGGAAGTAATGTCATATTTGCAAAAACCGTATTTTTAGACTTCCAAACAAAATTTTACTCCAAAATTAGATTTTGCGTGATCCGACTCAAGATGGCGTGTTCAATGACAAATATTACGGGACGCTGAAGATCTAGTATTTTCCTTTTTGGACTTTTATATGATATCAGAATGATACAAATTCGATGGTAAGGCAATAGATTATGAGATGCCGAAAATGTAGTATTTACCTCTTTTTTTGAAGCCTTTTCGGACTCGTTTATCTCGAAAACTACTTCTATTTCACTTCTTAAACTTCTGTTACCCCGAGTCCTATCGGTTGTTTAGAGTATAAAGGTAAATTTAAAAGCATGGCAATGATATAAAGGACCCTGAAAGCCGATTCAGCACTGCTATGCAGGTCTAGTTCTTATTATTATTATTTTTTTCCGCGGGAGCCTATTTCTCCATGATCGAAAACAGATATCGATCTGGAACCAACTTTTCTATCGGGAAAACATGTGGTGGCTAGTGCATAAACTATTTTTCAAACTTCTGCGCATACCGGAAGTGGCCGAACTTTGTAGGTTGTCCGGATATTGAAAATCGGCCATAATTTCGTCAATTCTTTACCCATTTTTAAACAAATGACATTTTCGGAAACCCAGAATCTTTTGCGAGATAATGGCTATCTCACATTTTTCAATTTCGAACATTCGTCTATGACTTCTATCGTTCGAAAATTGAAAAGACGTTGATTATGAGACAATTTTTGTTATTTTTCAAAATTTTCAAATTTGACCTACATTTTTGGATTCCTGAAGTCCATCCGATTCCAGTAATATAAGTTTCATTCAGAGTTATCTCCCTTTATTTTTCGATTTTTTTCGAATTTTCTACCGATTTTCAAACCCTTATATTTTTTGGAAAGGATAAATCGATATTTCTCATACCTCTGGAACATAAAGCCATATTGTCAGACAGTTGGATAAAGCAATTTCAACAACGATCCGTAAACCGGAAGTAGTCGAAATAATTTCTGATGTTTGGAAAAAAATGCGAAAAATGGGGGCTTTGGGGAAAAACGTGATTATTTCGCCCGATATGAACGGATTAAAGAGATTAGGATATCGTTGGGTTGCCCGGGAATTGAAGTATCGTATGGTACCCATTTCATAAAGATACGAACACCCGGAAGTAAAATATCGCACGCTGAAAACCAAGTATTTTCTGATTTGGAGCGTTTTTGGACGCCGTTATCTCGAAAACTGCTCCTGCGATTTATCTTAAACTTTCTCTATCGAGAGTCCCTTCGTTGGTCTTTAGCATGAAGCCATCCATTAAAACCTTCCAATAATTGGAATAGGACCAAAAACGGACTGAAAATCGAAAAAAGTCGAAAAATCGTGAAATTTTGGAAAATGCTCTACTATTTTTTTATTTTAAGAGATTTTCAAAAAAAGGATATATATTTAAAAAGCTGACCTAATTACGATTCTAATGATGTATAATATGTATGCAGTTATTGAAATTTAATTTTCAATATTTTGACATTTTGACATTTTTAACACTTTTGAACATAGGATTTCTCAGAAGTATTTTATTTGATCGTATAGTGTAGTATACCATTAGAGAGTCCTGTTTCCATGCAAACTCCAAAACTGGATGTGAAAACTACTCGACAATGATTCGTATACCGGAAGTAGTTCAAAAAACGAAGAAAAATGTAAAAAAGATGAAAAAAAATTGGAGCTCTTGCCAAAAGTTCGAATTCTCCGTCACATATTAGCGGACCAAAACAATTAAAGAGTCGTTGGATAGTTCCATTAATAGACAATCGTATAACATCTAAATAACACGAATTTGATTCTTAGGAAATAAATTATGGTACGCCGAAAACTAAGTATTTTCCGTTTTGGAGCATTCTGAGACGCCTTTTTCTCGAAAACGACGCCTACGATTTTTCTTAAATATTTTTTACTCAGAGTCCTATCGGTGGCCTAGCGTGTGCATTTAATAATAAAAGCGTTGCAATATTATAGGTGGTCCAAAAATGACCTCAATCTTTGAAAAAAGTTGAAAAATCATTAAATTATTGAAAATGCTCTTTTATTTATCTTTTTTTCGAAAATTACTCAATGAATGTTTCTGACATTTCTGGTACAGGAAGTTAAGTATCTAATCAACTTGTTAAAGCTATTCCGACAATGATCGTAAAACCGGAAGTAGTCGAAAAAATCTCCGATATTTTGAATTTTTTTTACATTTTTACAGAAAACTTTTTTATTTATGAATATTTTTTGATGGTAGTTTACACAGAGTTAAAGTATCACCCTACTTGAGCAGAAGTGAGAAAGAATTTTGTCTCAGTAATTTTCTTTAGTCGCCATTGGCTAATTTAGTTTTTCGTACCTAGATTAATTACTTATTGTTCGATTTGTATAAAACAAAGTGCATATGCTCCGTGGTCTCAATTGTAATTTTTTTTGTTACCGTGAATTTTTTCTGCACGCAACGGAAGTGGCGTAATATTAACAAAAACTACAATTTTGACAGTTCAGTACCACTTTTTGAAAGGAAATATTATTTTTTTCGAAATCTGATATAGCAAAAAGAATGCGCGCTGTAAAGGGGCACAAATCGTTAGCTCAGATTTTTTAATTTCAATTTCAATTTCGAGCAATTTCGAATAAATGTAAAAAAAAGTGTAACAATCAGCTATTTACAACCCATTCAACGTCTTCATATTTTGAACTATTTATTCGTAACTTTCATAAACTCGTAGTAATAATCCAGACGAGGAGAATGTATGCAAAAAATAGTTCGTAATATGAGCAATTGCCGAGAAATATGCAATTTTGCATGCATCACTTTTCACGTTATTTTGCCTATAAAAGAGTAAATTATTATCCGATTTTCAATATTTTTTTTCATTCGATGCTTAATGCCAATTTGGACTAGTTTAAACCGATTTTACGGTTTCACTGTGACCGGAAATGACGTCATTTTGGCAAAAACTGTATTTTTAATCTAAAAAACAAATATTTTATTCAAATGTGTCTTTTTTATAATATTTTTAAAATTATGATATTTGAATCCCATCACCGAATAGCATGAACCCATACGATCATACAGATACCACAAAAAAGTTTCTAACTTGTACGGTTGCCGAGAAATAGACGATTTTCTACAAGTCACTTTTCAAGCTTTTTGGTCTATAAAAGTGTCAATTATTATTCAATTTTCATACAATTTTCACCATTTGATGCCTTATGCCATTTATGATTGCATTAAACTAATTTAAGATTCTTATTATCACCGGAAGTAATGTCTTTTTTTGCAAAAACCGTATTTTTAGACTTCAAAACAAATGTTTTTTTGAAGTGAGTTATATTTGTTATTTGTTTAACGTTATAACGTTTGATTCTAATGGCCATTTAGATTGGATCAATATAATCATACTGATATCAAAAAATTGCTTCTAGCATGTTCCCATGTCGAGAAATAACCAATTTTCTAAGGATCACTTTTTAAGTTTTTTTACCTTTTAATTTCAGTTTATGGGTTCCAAGTTTATTATTTATTGCCTGATATGTATAAAACAATTCTCAATTGCGAATTCTCAACTTATTTGTTACCGATAATGATTTCTTTTGGCACCGGAAGTGAAGTAATTTTGCCAGATTTTACAATTTTGACCGGTGTATTTGCAAGCATATATTACTTTTACAAATCTGATAAAGGGTGTCACTGAATCATAACAACTACAGTATCGTTTGGTAGCTCGATGGATCGGCTATTGTATGACGCACTTCCTGTCTGATTCCTGAAAGCCCATTTAGCACTGCAGGTCTGCAGAGGTCGTTCCATAGCGAGCGAAGAAACATAACTAATTTCGCCGAGAATTTTAAGAAATGGGACAAATTTAAAAATACGGTTCTCTTACAAAACGTTCAAATAAAGGTGTTCTAAAATCTTTTATTGCTATTTTGATCTTTTGTGTCGATAGATAGTATATTTATAGACTCATTTTTGAGAACATCTCATCAATATTTTTACTAATTTTACTAATTAGATTTTGCGCAAATATTACGAGACGCTGAAGATCTAGTATTTTCCTTTTTGGACTTGTATATGATATCAGAATGATACAAATTTGATGGATAGGCAATAGATTATGAGATGCCGAAAATGTAGTATTTTCCTCTTTTTTTGGAGCCTTTTCAGACCCGTTTATCTCGAAAACTACTTCTATTTCACTTCTTAAACTTCTGTTACCCCGAGTCCTATCGGTCGTTTAGAGTATAAAGGTAAATTTAAAAGCATGGCAATGATATAAAGGACCCTGAAAGCCGATTCAGCACTGCTATGCAGGTCTAGTTATTATTATTTTTTACCGCGGGAGCCTATTTCTCCATGATCGAAAACAGATATCGATCTGGAACAAACTTTTCTTTCGGGAAAACATGTGGTGGCTACTTGATAAACTATTTTTCAAACCTCTGCGCATACCGGAAGTGGCCGAACTTTGTACGTCGTCTAAAAATTGAAAATAGGCCATAGTTTCGTCAATTCTTTACCCATTTTTAAACAAATGACATTTTCGGGAACCCTGAATCTTTTGCAAGATAATGGCTATCTCACATTTTTCAATTTTGAACATTCGTCTATGACTTCTATCGTTCGAAAATTGAAAAGACGATGTTTATGAGACAATTTTTGTTATTTTTCAAAATTTGCAAATTTGACCTACATTTTTGGATTCCTGAAGTCTATGCGATTCCAGTAATATAAGTTTCATTCAGAGTTATCGCACTTTATTTTTCGAATTTTTTCGAATTTTCTGCCCATTTTATGCCCCTTATATTTTTTGGAAAGGATAAAACGATATTTCTGAAACCTCTGGAACATTAAGCCATATAGTCAGACATCCGGATAAAGCAATTTCAACAACGATCCGTAAACCGGAAGTAGTCGAAATAATGTCTGATTTTTTGAAAAAAACTCAAAAAATGGGGGCTTTGGGAAAAACGTGATTTCGTCGTCCCATATCAACCGATCAAATGGATTAAGGTATCGTTGGTTTACGTCGGAATTGGAGTATCGTATGATACCCAATTCATACAGATACGATGATCCAGAAATAAAATATGACACGCTGAAAGTCAAGCATTTTTTGATTTGGAGCGTTTTTGGACGCCTTTATCTCGAAAACTGCTCCGGCGATTTTTCTTAAACTTTATCTATCGATGGTCCTTCCGGTAGTCTTTAGCATGGATCCATCCATTAAGACCTTCATATAATTTGAATAAGACAAAAAAGGGACTGAAAATTGAAAAAAGTCAAAAAATCGTGAAATTTTGGAAAATGCTCTACCATTTTTTTATTTTAAGAGATTTTCAAAAAAAAGATATATATTTAAAAAGCTGACCTAATTATGATTCTAATGATGTATAATATGTATGCAGTTATTGAAATTTAATTTTCAATATTTTGACATTTTGACATTTTTAACACTTTTGAACATAGGATTTCTCAGAAGTATTTTATTTGATCGCATAGTATCGTATATCATTAGAGAGCCCTGTTCCCATGCAAACTACAAAATTGGACGTGAAAACTACTCGACAATGATTCGTATACCGGAAGTAGTTCAAAAAACGAAGAAAAATGTAAAAAAGATGAAAAAAAATTGGAGCTCTTGCCAAAAGTTCGAATTCTCCGTCAAATATTAGCGGACCAAAACAATTAAAGTGTGGTTGGATAGTTCCATTAATAGACGATCGTATAACATCTAAATAACACGAATTTGATTCTTAGGAAATAAATTATGGTACGCCGAAAACTAAGTATTTTCCGTTTTGGAGCATACTGAGACGCCTTTTTCTCGAAAACGACGCCTACGATTTTTCTTAAACATTTTTTACTCAGAGTCCTATCAGTGGCCTAGCGTATGCATTTAATAATAAAAGCGTTGCAATATTATAGGTGGTCCAAAAATGACATCAATCTTTGAAAAAAGTTGAAAAATCATTAAATTATTGAAAATACTCTTTTATTTATCTTTTTTTAGAAAATTACTCAATGAATGTTTCTGATATTTCTGGTACAGGAAGTTAAGTATCTAATCAACATGTTAAAGCTATTCCGACAATGATCGCAAAACCGGAAGTAGTCGAAAAAATCTCCGATATTTTGAATTTTTTTAACATTTTTACAGGAAACTTTTTTATTTATTAATATTTTTTGATGGTAGTTTACACATAGTTAAAGTATCACCCTACTTGAGCAGAAGTGGGAAAGAATTTTGTCTCAGTAATTTTCTTTAGTCGCCATTGGCTAATTTAGTTTTTCGTACCTAGATTAATTATTTATTGTTCGATTTGTATAAAACAAAGTGCATATGCTCCGTGGTCTCAATTGTAATTTTTTTTGTTACCGTGAATTTTTTCTGCACGCAACGGAAGTGGCGTAATATTAACAAAAACTACAATTTTGACAGTTAAGTACCACTTTTTGACAGCAAATATTATTTTTTTCGAAAACTGATAGAACAAAAAGTATGCGCCCTGTAAAGGCGCATAAAATGTTTGGCTCAGATTCTTAAATTTCAATTTCATTTTCGGGCAATTTCGAATAAAATGTAAAAAAAAAGGTAAAATTCAGTTATATACAACCCATTCAACGTCTTTATATTTTGAACTATTTATTCGTAACTTTCATAAACTCGTAGCCATAATCCAGACGAAGAGAATGTATGCCAAAAATAGTTTGTAATATGAGCAGTTGCCGAGAAATATGCAATTTTGCATGCATCACTTTTCAAGTTATTTTGCCTATAAAAGAGTAAATTATTATCCGATTTTCAATATTTTTCTTTTATTTGATGCCTAATGCCGATTTGGACTAGGTTAAGCCAATTTTACAGTTTCACTGTTACCGGAAATGACGTCATTTTGGCAAAAACTGTATTTTTAACCTAAAAAACAAATATTTTATTCAAATGAGTCTCTTTTATAATATTTTTAAAATTATGATATTTGAATCCCATCAACGAATAGCATGAACCCATACGATCATACGGATACCACAAAAAAGTTTCTAACTTGTACGGTTGCCGAGAAATAGACGATTTTCTACAAGTCACTTTTCAAGCTTTTTGGTCTATAAAAGTGTCAATTATTATTCAATTTTCATACAATTTTCACCATTTGATGCCTTATGCCATTTATGATTGCATTAAACTAATTTAAGATTTTTATTATCACCGGAAGTAATGTCTTTTTTTGCAAAAAACCGTATTTTTAGACTTCAAAACAAATGTTTTTTTGAAGTGAGTTATATTTGTTATTTTTTTAACGTTATAACGTTTGATTCAAATGGCCATTTAGATTGGATCAATATAATCATACTGATATCAAAAAATTGCTTCTAACATGTTCCCTTGTCGAGAAATAACCAATTTTCTAAGGATCACTTTTTAAGTTTTTTCACCTTTTAATTTCAGTTTATGGGTTCCAAGTTTATTATTTATTGCCTGATATGTATAAAACAATTCTCAATTGCGAATTCTCAACTTATTTGTTACCGATAATGATTTCTTTTGGCACCGGAAGTGAAGAAATTTTGCCAGATTTTACAATTTTGACCGGTGTATTTGCAAGCATATATTACTTTTACAAATCTGATAAAGGGTGTCACTGAATCATAACAACTACAGTATCGTTTGGTAGCTCGATGGATCGGCTATTGTGTGACGCACTTCCTGTCTGATTCCTGAAAGCCGATTTAGCACTGCAGGTCTGCAGAGGTCGTTCCATAGCGAACGAAGAAACATAACTAATTTCTCCGAGAATTTTAAGAAATAGGACAGATTTAAAAATACGGTACTCTTACAAAACGTTCAAATAAAGGTGTTCTAAAATCTTTTATTGCTGTTTTGATCTTTTGTGTCGATAGATAGTATATTTATAGACTCATTTTTGAGAACATCTCATCAATATTTTTACTAATTTGCCTCTACTCCAAAATTAGATTTTGCGCGATCCGACTCAAGATGGCGTGTTCAGTGACAAATATTACGGGACGCTGAAGGAAAATTTAAAAGCATGGCAATGATATAAAGGACCCTGAAAGCCGATTCAGCACTGCTATGCAGGTCTAGTTATTATTATTATTAGGCTTTCAGACTTTCGTCTGAAAGACTATTGTTTTTAAAAAGATTATTAGGCTTTCAGACTTTCGTCTGAAAGACTATTGTTTTTAAAAAAATTATTATTATTATTATTATTATTTTTTTCCGTGGGAGCCTATTTCTCCATGATCGAAAACAGATATCGATCTGGAACCAACTTTTCTATCGGGAAAACATGTGGTGGCTAGTGCATAAACAAATGACATTTTCGGAAACCCTGAATCTTTTGCGAGATAATGGCTATCTCACATTTTTGAATTTCGAACATTCGTCTATGACTTCTATCGTTCGAAAATTGAAAAGACGTTGTTTATGAGACAATTTTTGTTATTTTTCAAAATTTGCAAATTTGACCTACATTTTTGGATTCCTGAATTCTATGCGATTCCAGTAATATAAGTTTCATTCAGAGTTATCGCCCTTTATTTTTCGAATTTTTTCGAATTTTCTTCCCATTTTGTGCCCCATATATTTTTTGGAAAGGATAAAACGATATTTCTGAAACCCCTGAAACATAAAGCCATATTGCCAGACAGTTGCATAAAGCAATTTGAACAACGATTCATAAACCGGAAGTAGTCGAAATAATGTCTGATTTTTTGAAAAAAACTCAAAAAATGGGGGCTTTGGGAAAAACGTGATTTCTTCGTCCCATATCAACCGATCAAATGGATTAAGGTATCGTTGGTTTATATCGGAATTGGAGTATCGTATGATACCCAATTCACACAGATACGATGATCCAGAAGTAAAATATGACACGCTGAAAATCAAGCATTTTTTGATTTGGAGCGTTTTTGGACGCCTTTATCTCGAAAACTGCTCCAGCGATTTTTCTTAAACTTTATCTATCAATGGTCCTTCCGGTAGTCTTTAGCATGGATCCATCCATTAAGACCTATATATAATTGGAATAAGACAAAAAAGGGACTGAAAATTGAAAAAAGTCAAAAAATCGTGAAATTTTGGAAAATGCTCCACTATTTTTTTATTTGAAGAGATTTTCAAAAAAAAGATATATATTTAAAAAGCTGACCTAATTACGATTCTAATGATGTATAATATGTATGCAGTTATTGAAATTTAATTTTCAATATTTTGACATTTTGACATTTTTAACACTTTTGAACATAGGATTTCTCAGAAGTATTTTATTTGATCGTATAGTGTAGTATATCATTAGAGAGCCCTGTTCCCATGCAAACTCCAAAACTGGATGTGAAAACTACTCGACAATGATTCGTATACCGGAAGTATTTCAAAAAACGACGAAAAATGTAAAAAAGATAAAAAAGAATTGGAGCTCTTGCCAAAAGTTCGAATTCTCCGTCAGATATTAGCGGACCAAAACAATTAAAGTGTCGTTGGATAGTTCCATTAATAGACGATCGTATAACATCTAAATAACACGAATTTGATTCTTAGGAAATAAATTATGGTACGCTGAAAACTACGTATTTTCCGTTTTGGAGCATTCTGAGACGCCTTTTTCTCGAAAACGACGCCTACGATTTTTCTTAAACATTTTTTACTCAGAGTCCTATCGGTGGCCTAGCGTGTGCATCTAATAATAAAAGCGTTGCAATATTATAGGTGGTCCAAAAATGACCTCAATCTTTGAAAAAAGTTGAAAAATCATTAAATTATTGAAAATGCTCTTTTATTTATCTTTTTTTCAAAAATTACTTAATGAATGTTTCTGATATTTCTGCTACAGGAAGTTAAGTATCTAATCAACTTGTTAAAGCAATTCCGACAATGATCGAAAAACCGGAAGTAGTCGAAAAAAACTCCGATATTTTGATTTTTTTTTACATTTTTACAGAAAACTTTTTTATTTATGAATATTTTTTGATGGTAGTTTACACAGAGTTAAAGTATCACCTTACTTGAGCAGAAGTGGGAAAGAATTTTGTCTCAGTAATTTTCTTTAGTCGCCATTGGCTAATTTAGTTTTTCGTACCTAGATTAATTATTTATTGTTCGATTTGTATAAAACAAAGTGCATATGCTTCGTGATGTCAATTGTAATATTTTTTGTTACGGTGACATTTTTCTGCACGCAACGGAAGTGGCGTAATATTAACAAAAACTACAATTTTGAGAGTTAAGTACCACTTTTTGACAGCAAATATTATTTTTTTTCGAAATAACATAATAAACTTAGAACCCATAAACTGAAATTAAAAAGGTGAAAAAACTTAAAAAGTGATCCTGAGAAAATTGGTTATTTCTCGACAAGGGAATATGCTAGAAGCAATTTTTTGACATCAATATGATTGTATTGATCCAATCTAAATGACCATTATAATCAAACATTATAACGTTAAACAAATAAAAAATATAATACACTTAAAAAAAAAATTTGTTTTGAAGTCTAAAAATACGTTTTTTGCAAAAAAGACATTACTTCCGGTGATAATAAAAATCTTAAATTAGTTTAATGCAATCATAAATGACATAAGGCACCAAATGGTGAAAATTGTATGAAAATTGAATAATAATTGACACTTTTATAGACCAAAAAGCTTGAAAAGTGACTTGTAGAAAATCGTCTATTTCTCGGCAACCGTACAAGTTAGAAACTTTTTTGTGGTATCTGTATGATCGTATGGGTTAAAGCTATTCGTTGATGGGATTCAAATATCATAATTTTAAAAGTATTATAAAAAAAGACACATTTGAATAAAATATTTGTTTTTTAGGTTAAAAATACAGTTTTTGCCAAAATGACGTCATTTCCGGTAACAGTGAAACTGTAAAATTGGCTTAACCTAGTCCAAATTGGCATTAGGCATCAAATAAAAGAAAAATATTGAAAATCGGATAATAATTTACTCTTTTATAGGCAAAATAACTTGAAAAGTGATGCATGCAAAATTGCATATTTCTCGGCAACTGCTCATATTACAAACTATTTTTGGCATACATTCTCTTCGTCTGGATTATGGCTACGAGTTTATGAAAGCTACGAATAAATAGTTCAAAATATAAAGACGTTGAATGGGTTGTAATAACTGAATTTTAGCTCTTTCTTTACATTTTATTCGAAATTGCCCGAAAATGAAATTGAAATTTAAGAATCTGAGCCAAACATTTTATGCGCCTTTACAGGGCGCATACTTTTTGCTATATCAGTTTTCGAAAAAAAATAATATTTGCTGTCAAAAAGTGGTACTTAAGTCTCAAAATTGTAGGTATTGTTAATATTACGCCACTTCCTTTGCGTGCAGAAAAATGTCACCGTAACAAAAAATATTACAATTGCCATCACGAAGCATATGCACTTTGTTTTATACAAATCGAACAATAAATAATTAATCTAGGTACGAAAAACTAAATTAGCCAATGGCGACTAAAGAAAATTACTGAGACAAAATTCTTTCCCACTTCTGCTCAAGTAGGGTGATACTTTAACTATGTGTAAACTACCATCAAAAAATATTCATAAATAAAAAAGTTTCCTGTAAAAATGTAAAAAAAATTCAAAATATCGGAGATTTTTTCGACTACTTCCGGTTTTTCGATCATTGTCGGATTTGCTTTAACAAGTTGATTAGATACTTATCTTCCTGTAGCAGAAATATCAGAAACATTCATTAAGTATTTTTTGAAAAAAAGATAAATAAAAGAGCATTTTCAATAATTTAATGATTTTTCAACTTTTTTCAAAGATTGATGTCATTTTTGGACCACCTAATATATTGCAACGCTTTTATTATTAGATGCACACGGTAGGCCACCGATTGGACTCTGAGTAAAAAATGTTTAAGAAAAATCGTAGGCGTCGTTTTCGAGAAAAAGGCGTCTCAGAATGCTCCAAAACGGAAAATACGTAGTTTTCAGCGTACCATAATTTATTTCCTAAGAATCAAATTCATGTTATTGAGATGTTATACGATCGTCTATTAATGGAACTATCCAACGACACTTTAATTGTTTTGGTCCGCTAATATGTGACGGAGAATTCGAACTTTTGGCAAGAGCTCCAATTCTTTTTTATCTTTTATACATTTTTCGTCGTTTTTTGAACTACTTCCGGTATACGAATCATTGTCGAGTAGTTTTTACATCCAGTTTTGGAGTTTGCATGGGAACAGGGCTCTCTAATGATATACTACACTATACGATCAAATAAAATACTTCTGAGAAATCCTATGTTCAAAAGTGTTAAAAATGTCAAAATGTCAAAATATTGAAAATTAAATTTCAATAACTGCATACATATTATACATCATTAGAATCGTCATTAGGTCAGCTTTTTAAATATATATCGTTTTTTTGAAAAAAATCTCTTCAAATAAAAAAATAGTGGAGCATTTTCCAAAATTTCACGATTTTTTGACTTTTTTCAATTTTCAGTCCCTTTTTTGTCTTATTCCAATTATATATAGGTCTTAATTGATGGATCCGTGCTAAAGACTACCGGAAGGACCATCGATAGATAAAGTTTAAGAAAAATCGCTGGAGCAGTTTTCGAGATAAAGGCGTCCAAAAACGCTCCAAATCAAAAAATGCTTGATTTTCAGCGTGTCATATTTTACTTCTGGATCATCGTATATGTATGAATTGGGTATCATACGATACTCCGATTCCGATGTCAACCAACGATACCTTAATCCATTTGATCGGTTGATATGGGACGAAGAAATCACGTTTTTCCCAAAGCACCCCATTTTTTGAGTTTTTTTCAAAAAGTCAGACATTATTTCGACTACTTCCGGTTTACGAATCGTTGTTGAAATTGCTTTATGCAACTGTCTGGCAATATGGCTTTATGTTTCAGGAGTTTCAGAAATATCGTTTTATCCTTTCCAAAAAATATAAGGGTTACAAAATGGGCAGAAAATTCGAAAAAATTCGAAAAATAAAGGGCGATAACTCTGAATGAAACTTATATTACTGGAATCGCATAGACTTCAGGAATCCAAAAATGTAGGTCAAATTTGCAAATTTTGAAAAATAACAAAAATTGTGTCATAAACAACGTCTTTTCAATTTTCGAACGATAGAAGTCATAGACGAATGTTCGAAATTGAAAAATGTGAGATAGCCATTATCTTGCAAAAGATTCAGGGTTTCCGAAAATGTCATTTGATTAAAAATGGGTAGAGAATTGACGAAATTATGGCCGATTTTCAATTTTAAGACGACGTACAAAGTTCGGCCACTTCCGGTATGCGCAGAGGTTTGAAAAATAGTTTATCAAGTAGCCACCACATGTTTTCCCGATAGAAAAGTTTGTTCCAGATCGATATCTGTTTTCGATCATGGAGAAATAGGCTCCCGCGGTAAAAAATAATAATAATAATAATAACTAGACCTGCATAGCAGTGCTGAATCGGCTTTCAGGGTTCTTCATATCATTGCCATGCTTTTAAATTTACCTTTATACTCTAAACGACCGATAGGACTCGGGGTAACAGAAGTTTAAGAAGAGAAATAGTAGTAGTTTTCGAGATAAACGAGTCTGAATTGGCTTCAAAAAAAGGAGGAAAATAGTACATTTTTGGCATCTCATAATCTATTGCCTAACCATCGAATTTGTATTCTGATATCATATAAATGCCCAAAAAAGGAAAATACTAGATCTTCAGCGTGACGTAATATTTGTGACTGAACACGCCATCATGAGCCGGATTGCAAAATAAGTGAAAATATTGATGAGATTTTCTCAAAAATGAGTCTATAAATATACTATCTATCGACACAAAAGATCAAAATAGCAATAAAAGATTTTAGAACACCTTTATTTGAACGTTTTGTAAGGGTACCGTATTTTTAACTCTGTCCTATTTCTTAAAATTCTCTGCGAAAGTTATGTTCCTTCGCTCGCTATGGAACGACCGGTCATTCCTCTTGCATAATAATTGGCATCGTTGTAAAACGGAGAATCGCCAGATATCAAATATTATCAAAATATTATCGCTGAATTGATTTTGAACGGACAAGCTCGAGTTTTAAAACCCCTAGAAAATATAAACAAACACCATGTGGCCATGCTGTCTACGCAACTCGTTTGTTGATTGGCCCAGACATCGCGTGCAAAGCATTATGGTTACGTGGATGGCTGAGCGGGCGATAAATATTTGGTTTAGGCAATAATGTTTTGGGGTACCTACATGCGATTCACTCTGATAAATTACAGAAAAAATTTTAATTCTGATCTTATACAGATTGCCGATGAGTGTTAATCAAAACCATGTAGCTGATTATGTAAATTAATCGGCAAGCGGGTGTGTGTCGTCGAGTATTACTAATCAACTGTCACGGGTCAATGATAAAGCCATCGACAACTCATTATTTACTGCGAATAATATCTTACATCATCTTTAAAAAATAATTTATAGGCCTTAAATGGGCATAAAAATGGCCAATAATTTTCTTTTTGAAGGGAATTTTATCGATAGGTGAATTCTGTTAGCTGTCGCTTCTTCACATGGCATGTAAAATAAGGAATGCGTATTGGATATCATTGTTTAAAATGTTCTTACCACCATGGGTCGAAAAAATGAGAACGACCAACGAGCCGAAATGCGACGATTCTCGAACCTACCATTGCTTAATTACATCAAAGCCAAAATGCACGAAAGTGAACGTAAGCTTTACTTGGCTATTAAATTGACAGCTATCTATAGGGACTCATATTTTGATAACGTTACGGTATCTGAAAATACTATACTACGTACACCCAAAATCTTATTTTAATTCACGCGTTAAATGAACACACGTACAACTGTGGCGGCTGCTTTGATGATTACCCAATCAACAATAATCTTAATCTCCTGTCCACTAGCTGGCACTAAGGTGCTAATTAATTGATGAGATTAACTTCAGTTAATCCTACCAAAGTTATAATATACAAATTACTACTAATGTATAGATTGTTCTTCAGTATAACACTATGATGTTATGGATTTTTCGTTACGAAAAGAGCACCCTTGCAATATTCAGATTTGTCAGCATAATTCCTCCCTTGTCAAAGGTGTAGGGATGGTGCCCTAGAATAGTAAATCATAGTAGATGCGAAACCGAGGTCCTATGTACACATGTTTAAGGAGGGGAGGGGATGTCCAAATGTACATGACAAGGACTAGGTTGCCAGTCCAACTTGCTGCATTTCCTCCACAGCACTGGATCGGCTTTCAGGAATCAGACAGGAAATACGTCATACAATAGCCGATCTATCCAGCTACCAAACGATACTGTATTTTTTTTTTTGATTCAATGACACCCTCTATCAGACTTGTAAAAGTAATATTTGCTTGCGAAAAGATCGGTCAAAATTGTAAAATCTGGCAAAATTACGTCACATCCGGTGCCAAAAGAAATCATTATCGACAGCAAATAAGTTGAGAATTTGCAACATGAAACATAGAAACATACAAACTTTGTTTTATACGTATCAGGCAATAAACACTAAACCTAGATCCCATAAACTGAAATTAAAAAGGTGAAAAAACTTAAAAAGTGATCCTGAGAAAATTGGTTATTTCTCGACAAGGGAATATGCTAGAAGCAATTTTTTGACATCAATATGATTGTATTGATCCAATCTAAATGACCATTATAATCAAACATTATAACGTTAAACAAATAAAAAATATAATACACTTAAAAAAAATATTTGTTTTGAAGTCTAAAAATACGTTTTTTGCAAAAAAGACATTACTTCCGGTGATAATAAAAATCTTAAATTAGTTTAATGGAATCATAAATGACATAAGGCATCAAATGGTGAAAATTGTATGAAAATTGAATAATAATTGACACTTTTATAGACCAAAAAGCTTGAAAAGTGACTTGTAGAAAATCGTCTATTTCTCGGCAACCGTACAAGTTAGAAACTTTTTTGTGGTATCTGTATGATCGTATGGGTTAATGCTATTCGTTGATGGGATTCAAATATCATAATTTTAAAAGTATTATAAAAAAAGACACATTTGAATAAAATATTTGTTTTTTAGGTTAAAAATACAGTTTTTGCCAAAATGACGTCATTTCCGGTAACAGCGAAACTGTAAAATTGGCTTAACCTAGTCCAAATTGGCATTAGGCATCAAATAAAAGAAAAATATTGAAAATCGGATAATAATTTACTCTTTTATAGGCAAAATAACTTGAAAAGTGATGCATGCAAAATTGCATATTTCTCGGCAACTGCTCATATTACAAACTATTTTTGGCATACATTCTCTTCGTCTGGATTATGGCTACGAGTTTATGAAAGCTACGAATAAATAGTTCAAAATATAAAGACGTTGAATGGGTTGTAATAACTGAATTTTAGCTCTTTCTTTACATTTTATTCGAAATTGCCCGAAAATGAAATTGAAATTTAAGAATCTGAGCCAAACATTTTATGCGCCTTTACAGGGCGCATACTTTTTGCTATATCAGTTTTCGAAAAAAAATAATATTTGCTGTCAAAAAGTGGTACTTAAGTCTCAAAATTGTAGGTATTGTTAATATTACGCCACTTCCTTTGCGTGCAGAAAAATGTCACCGTAACAAAAAATATTACAATTGCCATCACGAAGCATATGCACTTTGTTCTATACAAATCGAACAATAAATAATTAATCTAGGTACGAAAAACTAAATTAGCCAATGGCGACTAAAGAAAATTACTGAGACAAAATTCTTTCTCACTTATGCTCAAGTAGGGTGATACTTTAACTCTGTGTAAACTACCATCAAAAAATATTCATAAATAAAAAAGTTTTCTGTAAAAATGTAAAAAAAATTCAAAATATCGGAGATTTTTTCGACTACTTCCGGTTTTTCGATCATTGTCGGAATTGCTTTAACAAGTTGATTAGATACTTATCTTCCTGTAGCAGAAATATCAGAAACATTCATTAAGTATTTTTTGAAAAAAAGATAAATAAAAGAGCATTTTCAATAATTTAATGATTTTTCAACTTTTTTCAAAGATTGATGTCATTTTTGGACCACCTAATATATTGCAACGCTTTTATTATTAGATGCACACGGTAGGCCACCGATTGGACTCTGAGTAAAAAATGTTTAAGAAAAATCGTAGGCGTCGTTTTCGAGAAAAAGGCGTCTCAGAATGCTCCAAAACGGAAAATACGTAGTTTTCAGCGTACCATAATTTATTTCCTAAGAATCAAATTCGTGTTATTGAGATGTTATACGATCGTCTATTAATGGAACTATCCAACGACACTTTAATTGTTTTGGTCCGCTAATATGTGACGGAGAATTCGAACTTTTGGCAAGAGCTCCAATTCTTTTTTATCTTTTATACATTTTTCGTCGTTTTTTGAACTACTTCCGGTATACGAATCATTGTCGAGTAGTTTTTACATCCAGTTTTGGAGTTTGCATGGGAACAGGGCTCTCTAATGATATACTACACTATACGATCAAATAAAATACTTCTGAGAAATCCTATGTTCAAAAGTGTTAAAAATGTCAAAATGTCAAAATATTGAAAATTAAATTTCAATAACTGCATACATATTATACATCATTAGAATCGCCATTAGGTCAGCTTTTTAAATATATATCGTTTTTTTGAAAATCTCTTCAAATAAAAAAATAGTGGAGCATTTTCCAAAATTTCACGATTTTTTGACTTTTTTCAATTTTCAGTCCCTTTTTTGTCTTATTCCAATTATATATAGGTCTTAATTGATGGATCCATGCTAAAGACTACCGGAAGGACCATCGATAGATAAAGTTTAAGAAAAATCGCTGGAGCAGTTTTCGAGATAAAGGCGTCCAAAAACGCTCCAAATCAAAAAATGCTTGATTTTCAGCGTGTCATATTTTACTTCTGGATCATCGTATATGTATGAATTGGGTATCATACGATACTCCGATTCCGATGTCAACCAACAATACCTTAATCCATTTGATCGGTTGATATGGGACGAAGAAATCACGTTTTTCCCAAAGCACCCTATTTTTTGAGTTTTTTTCAAAAAATCAGACATTATTTCGACTACTTCCGGTTTACGAATCGTTGTTGAAATTGCTTTATGCAACTGTCTGGCAATATGGCTTTATGTTTCAGGAGTTTCAGAAATATCGTTTTATCCTTTCCAAAAAATATAAGGGTTACAAAATGGGCAGAAAATTCGAAAAAATTCGAAAAATAAAGGGCGATAACTCTGAATGAAACTTATATTACTGGAATCGCATAGACTTCAGGAATCCAAAAATGTAGGTCAAATTTGCAAATTTTGAAAAATAACAAAAATTGTGTCATAAACAACGTCTTTTCAATTTTCGAACGATAGAAGTCATAGACGAATGTTCGAAATTGAAAAATGTGAGATAGCCATTATCTTGCAAAAGATTCAGGGTTTCCGAAAATGTCATTTGATTAAAAATGGGTAGAGAATTGACGAAATTTTGGCCGATTTTCAATTTTAAGACGACGTACAAAGTTCGGCCACTTCCGGTATGCGCAGAGGTTTGAAATATAGTTTATCAAGTAGCCACCACATGTTTTCCCGATAGAAAAGTTTGTTACAGATCGATATCTGTTTTCGATCATGGAGAAATAGGCTCCCGCGGTAAAAAATAATAATAATAATAATAATAATTTTAGTAAAAACAATAGTCTTTCAGACGAAAGTCTGAAAGCCTAACTAGACCTGCATAGCAGTGCTGAATCGGCTTTCAGGGTCCTTTATATCATTGCCATGCTTTTAAATTTACCTTTATACTCTAAACGACCGATAGGACTCGGGGTAACAGAAGTTTAAGAAGTGAAATAGAGGTGGTTTTCGAGACAAACGAGTCCGAAAAGGCTCCAAAAAAAGAGGAAAATACTACATTTTCGGCATCTCATAATCTATTGCCTAACCATCGAATTTGTATCATTCTGATATCATATAAAAGTCCAAAAAGGAAAATACTAGATCTTCAACGTCCCGTAATATTTGTCATTGAACACGCCATCTTGAGTCGGATCGAGCAAAATCTAATTTTGGAGTAAAATTTTGTTTGGAAGTCTAAAAATACGGTTTTTGCAAATATGACATTACTTCCGGTGATAATGGAAATGTTAAATCAGATCATTGCAATCATAAATGGCATAAGGCATCACATGGTGAAAATTTTATGTAAATCGAATAATAATTGCCACTTTTATAGACTAAAACCTTGAAAAGTGACGTCTAGAAAATCGTCTATTTCTCGGCAACCGTACAAGTTAGAAACCATTTTTTGGTATTTATATGACCGTATGGGTTTAATCTATTTGTTGATTGGAATCAAATATCATAATTGTATAAACATTACAAATCAGACTCATTTGAATAAAATATTTGTTTTGAAGTCTAAAAATACGGTTTTTGCAAATATGACATTACTTCCGGTGATAATGGAAATGTTAAATCAGATCATTGCAATCCTAAAGTGCATAAGGGATCACATGGTGAAAATTGTATGAAAATTGAATAATAATTGACACTTTTATAGACCAAAAAGCTTGAAAAGTGACGTGTAGAAAATGGCCTATTTCTCGGCAACCGTACAAGTTAGAAACTTTTTTGTGGTATCTGCATGATCGTATGGGTTCATGCTATTCGTTGATGGGATTTAAAATATCATAATTTTTAAAATATTATAAAAAAGACTCTTTTGAATAAAATATTTGTTTTTTAGGTTAAAAATACAGTTTTTGCCAAAATGACGTCATTTCCGGTAACAGTGAAACTGTAAAATTGGCTTAACCTAGTCCAAATTGGCATTAGGCATCAAATAAAAGAAAAATATTGAAAATTGGATAATAATTTACTATTTTATAGGCAAAATAACTCGAAAAGTGATGCATGCAAAATTGCATATTTCTCGGCAATTGCTCACATTACGACCTATTTTTTGCATACATTCTCCTCGTCTGGATTATTACTACGAGTTTATGAAAGTTACGAATAAATAGTTCAAAATATGGAGACGTTGAATGGGTTGTAAATAACTGATTGTTACACTTTTTTTTACATTTATTCGAAATTGCCCGAAAGTGAAATTGAAATTAAAAGATCTGAGCTAACGATTTGTGCCCCTTTACAGCGCGCATCCTTTTTGCTATATCAGATTTCGAAAAAAATAATATTTGCTGTCAAAAAGTGGTACTTAACTCTCAAAATTGTAGATTTTGTTGATATTACGCCACTTCCGTTGTGTGCAAAAAAATGTCACCGTAACAAAAAATATTCCAATTGACATCACGAAGCATATGCACTTTGTTTTATACAAATCGAACAATAAATAATTAATCTAGGTACGAAAAACTAAATTAGCCAATTTCGACTAAAGAAAATTACTGAGACAAAATTCTTTCTCACTTATGCTCAAGAAGGGTGATACTTTAACTCTGTGTAAACTACCATCAAAAAATATTCATAAATAAAAAAGTTTTCTGTAAAAATGTAAAAAAAAATCAAAATATCGGAGATTTTTTCGACTACTTCCGGTTTTTCGATCATTGTCGGAATTGCTTTAACAAGTTGATTAGACACTTAACTTCCTGTACCAGAAAAGTGGGAAACATTCATTGAGTAGTTTTCGAAAAAAAGATAAATAAAAGAGCATTTTCAATAATTTAATGATTTTTCAACTTTTTTCGAAGATTGAGGTCATTTTTGGACCACCTATAATATTGCAACGCTTTTATTCTTAAATGCACACGCTAGGCCACCGATAGGACTCTGAGTAAAAAATGTTTAAGAAAAATCGTAGGCGTAGTTTTCGAGAAAAAGGCGTCTCGGAATGCTCCAAAACGGAAAATACTTAGTTTTCGGCGTACCATAATTTATTTCCTAAGAATCGAATTCGTGTTATTTAGATGTTATACGATCGTCTATTAATGGAACTATCCAACGACACTTTAATTGTTTTGGTCCGCTAATATGTGACGGAGAATTCGAACTTTTGGCAAGAGCTCCAATTTTTTTTCATCTTTTTTACATTTTTCTTCGTTTTTTGAACTACTTTCGGTATACGAATCATTGTCGAGTAGTTTTCACATCCAGTTTTGGAGTTTGCATGGAACAAAGGCTCTCTAATGATATACGACACTATACGATCAAATAAAATACTTCTGAGAAATCCTATGTTCAAAATTGTTAAAAATGTCAAAATGTCAAAATATTGAAAATTAAATTTCAATAACTGCATATATATTATACATCATTAGAATCGTAATTAGGTCAGCTTTTTAAATATATATTTTTTTTTTGAAAATCTCTTAAAATAAAAAAATAGTAGAGCATTTTCCAAAATTTCACGATTTTTTGACTTTTTTCAATTTTCAGTGCCTTTTTTGTCTTATTCCAATTATACGAAGGTCTTAATGGATGGATCCATGCTAAAGACTATCGGAAGGACCATCGATAGATAAAGTTTAAGAAAAATCGTTGGAGCAGTTTTCGAGATAAAGGCGTCCAAAAACGTTCCAAATCAAAAAATGCTTGATTTTCAGCGTGTCATATTTTACTTCTAGATCATCGTATCTGTATGAATTGGGTATCATACGATACTCCAATTCTGATGTAAACCAACGATACCTTAATCTATTTGATCGGTTGATATGGGACGAAGAAATCACGTTTTTCCCAAAGCGCCCATTTTTTGAGTTTTTTTCAAAAAATCAGACATTATTTCGACTACTTCCGGTTTACGAATCGTTGTTGAAATTGCTTTATGCAGCTGTTTGGCAATATGGCTTTATGTTTCAGGGGTTTCAGAAATATCGTTTTATCCTTTCCAAAAAATATAAGGGTTACCAAATAGGCAGAAAATTCGAAAAAATTCGAAAAATAAAGGGCGATAACTCTGAATGAAACTTATATTACTGGAATCGCATAGACTTCAGGAATCCAAAAATGTAGGTCAAATTTGCAAATTTTGAAAAATAACAAAAATTGTCTCATAAACAACGTCTTTTCAATTTTCGAACGATAGAAGTCATAGACAAATGTTCGAAATTGAAAAATGTGAGATAGCCATTATCTCGCAAAAGATTCAGGGTTTCCGAAAATGTCATTTGATTAAAAATGGGTAAAGAATTGACGAAATTATGGCCGATTTTCAATATCATGACAACCTACAAAGTTCGGCCACTTCCGGTATGCGCAGAAGTTTGAAAAATAGTTTATGCACTAGCCACCACATGTTTTCCCGATAGAAAAGTTTGTTCCAGATCGATATCTGTTTTCGATCATGGAGAACTAGGCTCCCGCGGAAAAAAATAATAACTAGACCTGCATGCAGGAATGACGGGTTTCACTGGTGCCACGTTACCCTTAAACATGTCACTTCCGGTGCCAAGTTACCCTTGAACATATGTCACTTCCGGTACCAGCGAAACCACTAAAAAGGTTTCCAAATTAACATTGCACACAAATAAAATGGACGCAGAATCAACAAAATCCAGCAATATCAATTCATTTTATACATTTGTTACTTGTAAATGATCTTGACAAAATTAAATTACTCCCGGTGTTAATGCAAATGTTCAATTAGTCTTATGAAATCAGAAATGGCATACGATATAATATAGTGAAAATTTTATGAAATCGAATAATAATTGCCACTTTTAAAGACCAAAAAAGTTGAAAAATGACTTGTAGAAAATCGGCTATTTCTCTGCAACCGTACAAGATAGAAACCATTTTGTGGTATCTGTATGATCGTATGGGTTCATTCTATTTGTTGATTGGCATCAAATACCATACTTTGAAAAAGATTTCAAAACAGACTCATTTGAATAAAATATCTGTTTTGGAGGCTAAAAATACAGTTTTTGCCAAAATGACGTTACTTCTGGTGATAATGAAAATCTTAAATTACTTGTATGAAATCCCAAATGGCATTAGGTATAACATGGTGTGACGTTTATGAAAATCGAATAATAATTGACCCTTTTATGGCCCCGAAACCTTCAAAAGTGACCTGTAGAAAACCGTCTATTTCTCGGCAACCGAACAAGTTAGAAACCATTTTATGATATCTATATGACCATATGAGTTTTGTTTATATGTGAATTTAAACCAAAAGTTAAAATTATTAATACATATTAAGTTATTCTTGGTTGAATAAAACATTGATTTAAAAAGTTTAAAATGCATTTTTTGACCAAATGATGTCACTTCCGGTGTCAATTTTAAATTGTAATCAACTTGATATGACGCTACGTGCTTTTTGAATCAAATGATGTCACTTTTATAAAAATCCAATCATAATTGACTATTTTACAGGCAAAATAACGAAAACAGTGACTTGTACAGAACTGCCCATTTCTTGGTAACTGCTTATAGTACAAACGAATTTCAACATACATTTTCTTCGTATGGATTATAGCTACAAGTTTATAAAAGTTACGAAGAAATATTTTAAAATCTGAAAAGCCTGAATAGGTTGTAAATAGGCCAATTTTACACCATTTTTTGCCTCTTAATCGAATTTGCTCGAAAATGAAATCGAAATTAAAAAAACTGCTTCCTACATTTGTTGCGCCTTGAAAGGGCACACTCTTTGAGTCAAATAATTTTTCCAAAAAATAATATTTGTTTTCGAAGAAGGAAAATAACTGCCAAAATTGTAGTTTTTGGTAAAATTATGCCACTTCCGGTGCCGACAGATAAAACTTTTGGTAATAAAAAAAATGACAATTGATACAACGAAGCATATGAACTTTGTTTTATACAAATCGAACAATAAAAAATTAATCTAGGACTGAAAAACTGAATTAGCCAATGGCGGCCAAGGTAAATTACCGAGACAAATTTTTTTAACATTTTTGCACTAGTCAGATGACCCTTTAATTTTGTGCACAGTACGACTAAAAAATATTCATAAATAAAAAAGTTTTTTGTAAAATTTTAAATTTTCAAAATTTGGCGCCTAATATCTTTGAAGATTTACCGAAAATCAAAAATCGAAAGTAGCGTAGCTATATGCCCTGTCTCCGGCTATGCCAAAATGTATCGAAAGTTAAAATTCAATGATTATTGTTAAAATTACTGCAATATTTTAAAAAACTATAATTTGGTGATTTCGGACATTTCGCATTGTCGCAGAACGTTCAAAATAGCTTTATCCTCTAAGTCACACCCACTTTCCCAGTAAAACCGAAGAAATCGTAACGATGCGACAAGCAGTTGCTGAGATCTACTCAAAACAAAAGAAGAATAATAATAATAAGAATAACTAGACCTGCAAGCAGCACTGAACCGGCTTTCAGGAATCATACAGGAAGTTTCTTATACCATAGCCGATCCATTGAGCTACCAAACTATACTTTAGTTGTTTTGCTTCAGTGACACTCTCTATCATATGTAAAAGTAATATTTGCTGGCGAAAAGACCGGTCAAAATTGTAAATTATGGCAAAATTACGTCACTTCCGGTACCGAAAGAAATTTTTATAGGTGAAAAATAAGTCGAAAATTCGCAACACACAAAATACAAACTTTGTTTTATACATATTGGGCAATAAATAATTACCCTATAACCCATAAACTGAAATTAAGAAGGTAAAAAACTTAAAAGTGACCCTGGGAAAATTGGCTATTATTCGACAAGGGAACATGCTAGAAGGCTTTTTTTGATATCAATATGATGGTATTGATTCAATCTTACTGCCCATTAGAGTCAGACGTTATCAAGTTAAACGAATAATAAATATAAATCCCTTCAAAAAATGTTTGTTTTGAAGGCTAAAAATACGTTTTTTGCAAAAAATTACATTACTTCCGGTGATATTGAAAATGTTAACTTAGTTCATAGAAGCCATAAATGGCATAAGGCATCAAATGGTAAAAAAATTATAAAAATCGAATAATAATTGACACTTTTATAGACCAAAAACCTTGAAAAGTGACTTATAGAAGATCGCCTATTTCTCTGTAACCATACAAGTTAGAAACCATTTTGTGGTATCTGTATGGTCGTATGGCTTCATTCTATTCGTTGATGGGAATCAAATATCATAATTTTAAAAATATTATAAGGCAGACTCATTTGAATAAAATATTTGTTTTTTGGGTTAAAAATACAGTTTTTGCCCAAATGACGTCATTTCCGGTCACAGTGAAAATGTAAAATTGGCTTGACCTAGTCCAAATTGGCATTAGGCATCAAATGGAAAAAAAATATTGCAAATCGAATGATAATTCACTCTTTTATAAGCAAAATAACGTGAAAAGTGATGCATGCAAAATTGCATATTTCTTGGCAACTGCTAATATTACAAACTAATTTTCGCATACATTCTCTTCGTCTGGATTATTGCTACGAGTTTATGAAAATTACAAATAAATATTTCAAAATATGAAGACGCTGAATGAATTGTAAATAACTGAATTTTACACTTTATTTTACATTTTATTCGAAATTGCCCGAAAATGAAATTGAAATTAAAAAATCTGAGCTAAGGATTTTGTGCATCTTTGCAGGGTGCATCCTTTTAGTTATATGAGTTTTGAAAAAAAAAATATTTGCTTTCAAAAAGTGGTACCGAACTGTCAAAATTGTAGTTTTTGTTAATATTACGTCACTTTCCTTGCCGACAGAAAAATTTTACCGTAACAAAAAAAATTACAATTGGGACCACGGAGCATATGAACTTTGTTTTATACAAATCGAACAATAAATAATTTTTCTGGGTACGAAAAACTAAATTAGCCGATGGCGGCTAACGCAAATTACCCTGACAATTTTTTTTCTCATTTCTGCTCAAGTACGATGATATTTTAACCCTGTGTAAAATACCATCAAAAAATATTCATAAATAAAAAAGGTATTCGTAAAAAAATTAATTTTTTTCAAAATATCGGACATTTGTTCGACTACTTCCGGTTTTACGATCATTGTCGCGATAGCTTTACGAAGTTCTTTCGATACTTAACTTTCTGTACCAGAAGTGTCAGAAACATCCATTGAGTAGTTTTGGAAAAAAAGATAAATTAAAGAGCGTTTACAAAAATTTAATGATTTTTCAATTTTTTTCAAAGTTTGATGCCATTTTTGGACCACCTATATTATTTCAATGCATTTCATTTTGGATTCACTATATAGACAACCGATAGGACTTTGAGTAAGAAAAGTTTAAGAAAAATCTGAGGCGTCGTTTTCGAGAAAAGGGCGTCTCAGAATGTTAAAAAATCGGAAAATACTAGATTTTTGGCATACAATAATTTATTTCCTTACCATTGAAATCACATTATTTGGATACCATATGATGGTCCATTAATAGGGCTATCCAGCGACACTTTAGTTCTTTTGGTCCGCTATTACCTAAGGGAGAAATCAAGTTTTTCGCAAGAGCGACAATGTTTTTACTATTTTTTTTCATTTTTTTGAATACTTCCGTTATGGTTATTATTGTCGGAATAGTTTTAATAGCCGGTTGGGCACTAAAATGGCCACAGGGCTCTGTAATGATATATTGCATTATCTGATCAGATAAAATGCCCCTGAGAAATCCTATGTTGAAAAGTGCCAAAAATGCAAAAAATTTAAAATATCGAAAATTAAATTTCAATAACTACATACATATTATACATCGTTAGAATCGTAATTAGGTCAGCTATCTGAATATACAATCTTTTTTTCAAAATCTCTTAAAATAAAAAAATAGTAGAGCATTTTCCAAAATTTCACGATTTTTCGACTTTTTTCGATTTTCAGTCCGTTATTTCACCTATTCCAGACATTTCAAAGTCTTATTGGGTGGCATAATTCACAAGACTATCGAATGGACTCTCGATAGAGAAAGTTAAAAAAAAAGTTGCGGTTAAGTTTTCGAGATACAGGCGTCCAAAAACGCTCCAAATCAGAAAATACTTGATTTTCAGCGTGCCATATTTTGCTTCCTGCTCATCGTATCCGTATGAATTGGGTATCATACGATAGTACAATCCCAGTGCAGTCCAATGGTACCCTAATTTCTTTAATCCGTTGATATCGGGCGGAGAAATCGCGTTTTTCCCCAAAATATCCATTTTTTGCATTTTTTTCAAAATATTGAACATTGTTTCGACCACTTCCGGTTTAAAGATCCGTGTCGAAATTGCTTTATCAGTTGGTATTGGACTATAACTTCATGTTCCAGAAGTTTCAGAAACGTCAATTCTACCATAAAACGAAACCCGAGCTCGCAAAATGGGAAGAAAATTCGAAAAAAATCGAAAAATAAAGGGCGATAACTCTGAATGAAACTTATATTACTGGAATCGGATGGACTTCAGGTATCCAAAAATGTAGGTCAAATTTGAAAATTTTGAAAAATGACAAAAATTGTCTCGTAAACAACATGTTTTCAATTTTCGAACGATAAAAGTCATAGACGAATGTTCGAAATTGAAAAATGTGAGATAGCCATTGTCTCAGAAAAGATTCAGGGATTCCAAAAATGTAATTTGTTTGAAAATGGATAAAGAATTGACGAAACTATGGCCGATTTTCAATTTTTAGAGAAAGTAGAAAGTTCGGTCACTTCCGGTATGCGCAGAAATTTCAAAAATATTTTATCAAGTAGCCACCACATGGTTTCCCGATAGAAAAGCTAATTCCAGATCGATATCTGTTTTCGATCATGGAGATCTAGGCCCTCGCGGTAAATAATAATAATAATAATAACTAGACCTGCATAGCAGTGCTGAATCGGCTTTCAGGGTCCTTTATATCATTGCCATGCTTTTAAATTTACCTTTATACTCTAAACGACCGATAGGACTCGGGGTAACAGAAGTTTAAGAAGTGAAATAGAAGTAGTTTTCAAGATAAACGAGTCTGAAAAGGCTCCAAAAAAAGAGGAAAATACTACATTTTCGGCATCTCATAATCTATTGCCTAACCATCGAATTTGTATCATTCTGATATCATATAAAAGTCCAAAAAGGAAAATACTAGATCTTCAGCGTCCCGTAATATTTGTCATTGAACACGCCATCTTGGGTCGGATCGCGCAAAAATTTAATTTTGGAGTAAAATTATGTTTTGAAGTCTAAAAATACGGTTTTTGCAAATATGACATTACTTCCGGTGATAATGGAATCAGATCATTGCAATCATAAATGGCATAAGGCATCACATGGTGAAAATTGTATGAAAATTGAATAATAATTGACACTTTTATAGACCAAAAAGCTTGAAAAGTGACTTGTAGAAAATCGTCTATATCTCAGCAACCGTACAAGTTAGAAACTTTTTTGTGGTATCTGTATGATCGTATGGGTTCATGCTATTTGGTGATGGGGTTCAAATATCATAATTTTAAAAATATTATAAAAGAGACTCATTTGAATAAAATATTTGTTTTTTAGGTTAAAAATACAGTTTTTGCCAAAATGACGTCATTTCCGGTAACAGTGAAACTGTGAAATTGGCTTAACCTCATCCCAATTGGCATTAGGCATCAAATAAAAGAAAAATATTGAAAATCGGATAATAATTTACTCTTTTATAGGCAAAATAACTTGAAAAGTGATGCATGCAAAATTGCATATTTCTCGGCAACTGCTCATATTACAAACTATTTTAAGCATACGTTCTCTTCGTCTGGATTATGGCTACCAGTTTATGAAAGTTACGAATAAATAGTTCAAAATATAAAGACGTTGAATGGGTTGTAATAACTGAATTTTACCTTTTTTTTTTACATTTTATTCGAAATTGCCCGAAAATGAAATTGAAATTTAAGAATCTGAGCCAAACAATTTATGCGCCTTTACAGGGCGCATACTTTTTGTTATATCAGTTTTCGAAAAAAATAATATTTGCTGTCAAAAAGTGGTACTTAACTCTCAAAATAGTAGTTTTTGTTAATATTACGCCACTTCCGTTGCGTGCAGAAAAATGTCACCGTAACAAAAAATATTACAATTGACATCACGAAGCATATGCACTTTGTTTTATACAAATCGAACAATAAATAATTAATCTAGGTACGAAAAACTAAATTAGCCAATGGCGACTAAAGAAAATTATTGAGACAAAATTCTTTCTCACTTCTGCTCAAGTAGAGTGATACTTTAACTCTGTGTAAACTACCATCAAAAAATATTCATAAATAAAAAAGTTTTCTGTAAAAATGTAAAAAAAATTCAAAATATCGGAGATTTTTTCGACTACTTCCGGTTTTACGATCATTGTCGGAATAGCTTTAACAAGTTGATTAGATACTTAACTTCCTGTACCAGAAATGTCAGAAACATTCATTGAGTAATTTTCGAAAAAAAGATAAATAAAAGAGCATTTTCAATAATTTAATGATTTTTCAACTTTTTTCAAAGATTGAGGTCATTTTTGGACCACCTATAATATTGCAACGCTTTTATTATTAGATGCACACGCTAGGCCACCGATAGGACTCTGAGTAAAAAATATTTAAGAAAAATCGTAGGCGTCGTTTTCGAGAAAAAGGCGTCTCAGAATGCTCCAAAACGGAAAATACTTAGTTTTCGGCGTACCATAATTTATTTCCTAAGAATCAAATTCGTGTTATTTAGATGTTATACGATCGTCTATTAATGGAACTATCCAACGACACTTTAATTGTTTTGGTCCGCTAATATGTGACGGAGAATTCGAACTTTTGGCAAGAGCTCCAATTTTTTTTCATCTTTTTTACATTTTTTGTCGTTTTTTGAACTACTTCCGGTATACGAATCATTGTCGAGTAGTTTTCGCATCCAGTTTTGGAGTTTGCATGGGAACAGGGCTCTCTAATGATATACGACACTATACGACCAAATAAAATATTTCTGAGAAATCCTATGTTCAAAAGTGTTAAAAATGTCAAAATGTCAAAATATTGAAAATTAAATTTCAATAACTGCATACATATTATACATCATTAGAATCGTAATTAGGTCAGCTTTTTAAATATATATCTGTTTTTTTTAAATCTCTTAAAATAAAAAAATAGTAGAGCATTTTCCAAAATTTCACGATTTTTGGACTTTTTTCGATTTTCAGTCCCTTTTTTGTCTTATTCCAATTATTGGAAGATTGTAATGTATTGCTTCATGCTAAAGACCATCGAAGGGTCTCTTAATAGAGAAAGTTTAAGAAAAATCGCTGGAGCAGTTTTCGAGATAAAGGCGTCCAAAAACGCTCCAAATCAGAAAATACTTGATTTTCAGCGTGCCATATTTTTCTTCCAGCTCATTGTATCCGTACGAATTGGGTATCATTCAGTGGTCCAATCACCGCTAGACCCAATGATACCTTAATTTGTTTAATCCGTTGATATCGGACGGAGAAATCGTGTTTTTACCCAAGACACCAATTTTTCACGTTTTTTTCAAAATATCGCATATTATTTCGACTACTTCCGGTTTACGGATTGTTGTTGAAATTGCTTTAAACGGTGGTTTGACAATATTGCTTCATGTATCAGGAATTTGAAAAACGTTGATCCGGCCGTAAAACGAAACTTAAGCTCACAAAATGTGAAGAAAATTCGAAAAAAATCGAAAAATAAAGGGCGATAACTCGGAATGAAACTTATATTACTGGAACCAGATTGCCTTCAGGTATCCAAAAATGTAGGTCAAATTTGAAAATTTTGAAAAATAACAAAAATTGTCTCTCAAATAAAATTTTTCATTTTTCGATCGCAAGAAGTCAACGATGAAGTTTCGAAATATCGAAATTTTCAACTGCTATCGTCCGAGAAAAGACTCAAGGTTTCCGAAAATGTCATTTGTATGAAAATAGGTACAGAATTGACGAATCTACGGCCGTTTTTTAATTTTTTGACACAGCACGAAATTCGACCACTTCCGGTCTGCGCAGAAGTTTTAAAAATAGTTTATCAAGTAGCCAACACATGGTTTCCCTATAGAGAATTAGGTCCCAGATCGGTATCTGTTACAGGCGCTGAGAAATAGGCTCCCCCGAAAAATAAAATAATAATAATAAACTAGACCTGCATAGCAGTGCTGAATCGGCTTTCAGGGTCCTTCATATCATTGCCATGCTTTTAAATTTACCTTTATACTCTAAACGACCGATAGGACTCGGGGTAACAGAAGTTTAAGAAGAGAAACGAGTCTGAATTGGCTCCAAAAAAAGGAGGAAAATAGTACATTTTTGGCATCTCATAATCTATTGCCTAACCATCGAATTTGTATTCTGATATCATATAAATGCCCAAAAAAGGAAAATACTAGATCTTCAGCGTGCCGTAATATTTGTGATTGAACACGCCATCATGAGCCGGATTGCAAAATAAGTGAAAATATTGATGAGATTTTCTCAAAAATGAGTCTATAAATATACTATCTATCGACACAACAGATCAAAATAGCAATAAAAGATTTTAGAACACCTTTATTTGAACGTTTTGTAAGAGTACCGTATTTTTAACTCTGTCCTATTTCTTAAAATTCTCTGCGAAAGTTATGTTCCTTCGCTCGCTATGGAACGGCCGGTCATTCCTCTTGCATAATAATTGGCATCGTTGTAAAACGGAGAATCGCCAGATATCATATATCATCAAAATATTATCGCTGAATTGATTTTGAACGGACAAGCTCGAGTTTTAAAACCCCTAGAAAATATAAACAAACACCATGTGGCCATGCTGTCTACGCAACTCGTTTGTTGATTGGCCCAGACATCGCGTGCAAAGCATTATGGTTACGTGGATGGCTGAGCGGGCGATAAATATTTGGTTTAGGCAATAATGTTTTGGGGTACCTACATGCGATTCACTCTGATAAGTGACAGAAAAAAATTTAATTCTGATCGTATACAGATTGCCGTTGAGTGTTAATCAAAACCATGTAGCTGATTATGTAAATTAATCGGCAAGCGGGTGTGTGTCGTTGAGTATTACTAATCAACTGTCACGGGTCAATGATAAAGCCATCGACAACTCATTATTTACTGCGAATAATATCTTACATCATCTTTAAAAAATAATTTATAGGCCTTAAATGGGCATAAAAATGGCCAATAATTTTCTTTTTGAAGGGAATTTTATCGATAGGTGAATTCTGTTAGCTGTCGCTTCTTCACATGGCATGTAAAATAAGGAATGCGTATTGGATATCATTGTTTAAAATGTTCTTACCACCATGGGTCGAAAAATGAGAACGACCAACGAGCCGAAATGCGACGATTCTCGAACCTACCATTGCTTAATTACATCAAAGCCAAAATGCACGAAAGTGAACGTAAGCTTTACTTGGCTATTAAATTGACAGCTATCTATAGGGACTCATATTTTGATAACGTTACGGTATTTGGAAATACTATACTACGTACACCCAAAATCTTATTTTAATTCACGCGTTAAATGAACACACGTACAACTGTGGCGGCTGCTTTGATGATTACCCAATCAACAATAATCTTAATCTCCTGTCCACTAGCTGGCACTAAGGTGCTAATTAATTGATGAGATTAACTTCAGTTAATCCTACCAAAGTTATAATATACAAATTACTACTAATGTATAGATTGTTCTTCAGTATAACACTATGATGTTATGGATTTTTCGTTACGAAAAGAGCACCCTTGCAATATTCAGATTTGTCAGCATAATTCCTCCCTTGTCAAAGGTGTAGGGATGGTGCCCTAGAATAGTAAATCAGAGTAGATGCGAAACCGAGGTCCTACGTACACATGTTTAAGGAGGGGAGGGGATGTCCAAATGTACATGACAAGGACTAGGTTGCCAGTCCAACCTGCTACATTTCCTACACAGCACTGAATCGGCTTTCAGGAATCAGACAGGAAATACGTCATACAATAGCCGATCTATCCAGCTACCAAACGATACTGTATTTTTTTTTGATTCAATGACACCCTCTTTTAGACTTGTAAAAGTAATATTTGCTTGCGAAAAGATCGGTCAAAATTGTAAAATCTGGCAAAATTACGTCACATCCGGTGCCGAAAGAAATCATTATCGACAGCAAATAAGTTGAGAATTTGCAACCTGAAACATAGAAACATACAAACTTTGTTTTATACGTATCAGGCAATAAACACTAAACCTAGATCCCATAAACTGAAATTAAAAAGGTGAAAAAACTTAAAAAGTGATCCTGAGAAAATTGGTTATTTCTCGACAAGGGAATATGCTAGCAGCAATTTTTTGACATCAATATGATTCTATTGATCCAATCTAAATGACCATTATAATCAAACATTATAACGTTAAACAAATAAAAAATATAATACACTTAAAAAAAATATTTGTTTTGAAGTCTAAAAATACGGTTTTTGCAAAAAAGACATTACTTCCGGTGATAATAAAAATCTTAAATTAGTTTAATGCAATCATAAATGACATAAGGCATCAAATGGTGAAAATTGTATGAAAATTGAATAATAATTGACACTTTTATAGACCAAAAAGCTTGAAAAGTGACTTGTAGAAAATCGTCTATTTCTCGGCAACCGTACAAGTTAGAAACTTTTTTGTGGTATCTGTATGATCGTATGGGTTAATGCTATTCGCTGATGCGATTCAAATATCATAATTTTAAAAGTATTATAAAAAAAGACACATTTGAATAAAATATTTGTTTTTTAGGTTAAAAATACAGTTTTTGCCAAAATGACGTCATTTCCGGTAACAGTGAAACTGTAAAATTGGCTTAACCTAGTCCAAATTGGCATTGGGCATCAAATAAAAGAAAAATATTGAAAATCGGATAATAATTTACTCTTTTATAGGCAAAATAACTTGAAAAGTGATGCATGCAAAATTGCATATTTCTCGGCAACTGCTCATATTACAAACTATTTTTGGCATACATTCTCTTCGTCTGGATTATGGCTACGAGTTTATGAAAGTTACGAATAAATAGTTCAAAATATAAAGACGTTGAATGGGTTGTAATAACTGAATTTTAGCTCTTTCTTTACATTTTATTCGAAATTGCCCGAAAATGAAATTGAAATTTAAGAATCTGAGCCAAACATTTTATGCGCCTTTACAGGGCGCATACTTTTTGCTATATCAGTTTTCGAAAAAAAATAATATTTGCTGTCAAAAAGTGGTACTTAAGTCTCAAAATTGTAGTTTTTGTTAATATTACGCCACTTCCGTTGCGTGCAGAAAAATGTCACCGTAACAAAAAATATTACAATTGACATCACGAAGCATATGCACTTTGTTTTATACAAATCGAACAATAAATAATTAATCTAGGTACGAAAAACTAAATTAGCCAATGGCGACTAAAGAAAATTACTGAGACAAAATTCTTTCTCACTTCTGCTCAAGTAGGGTGATACTTTAACTCTGTGTGAACTACCATCAAAAAATATTCATAAATAAAAAAGTTTTCTGTAAAAATGTAAAAAAAATTCAAAATATCGGAGATTTTTTCGACTACTTCCGGTTTTTCGATCATTGTCGGAATAGCTTTAACTAGTTGATTAGATACTTAACTTCCTTTACCAGAAATGTCAGAAACATTCATTGAGTAGTTTTCGAAAAAAAGATAAATAAAAGAGCATTTTCAATAATTTAATGATTTTTCAACTTTTTTCAAAGATTGAGGTCATTTTTGGACCACCTATAATATTGCAACGCTTTTATTATTAAATGCACACGCTAGGCCACCGATAGGACTCTAAGTAAAAAATGTTTAAGAAAAATCGTAGGCGTCGTTTTCGAGAAAAAGGCGTCTCGGAATGCTCCAAAACGGAAAATACTTAGTTTTCGGCGTACCATAATTTATTTCCTAAGAATCGAATTCGTGTTATTTAGATGTTATACGATCGTCTATTAATGGAACTATCCAACGACACTTTAATTGTTTTGGTCCGCTAATATGTGACGAAGAATTCGAACTTTTGACAAGAGCTCCATTTTTTTTTCATCTTTTTTACATTTTTCTTCGTTTTTTGAACTACTTCCGGTATACGAATCATTGTCGAGTAGTTTCCACATCCAGTTTTGGAGTTTGTATGGGACAAATGCTCTCTAATGATATACGACACTATACGATCAAATAAAATACTTCTGAGAAATCCAATGTTCAAAATTGTTAAAAATGTCAAAATGTCAAAATATTGAAAATTAAATTTCAATAACTGCATACATATTATACATCATTAGAATCGTAATTAGGTCAGCTTTTTAAATATATATTTTTTTTTTGAAAATCTCTTAAAATAAAAAAATAGTAGAGCATTTTCCAAAATTTCACGATTTTTTGACTTTTTTCAATTTTCAGTGCCTTTTTTGTCTTATTCCAGTTATACGAAGGTCTTAATGGATGGATCCATGCTAAAGACTATCGGAAGGACCATCGATAGATAAAGTTTAAGAAAAATCGTTGGAGCAGTTTTTGAGATAAAGGCGTCCAAAAACGTTCCAAATCAAAAAATGCTTGATTTTCAGCGTGTCATATTTTACTTCTGGATCATCGTATCTGTATGAATTGGGTATCATACGATACTCCAATTCTGATGTAAACCAACGATACCTTAATCCATTTGATCGGTTGATATGGGACGAAGAAATCACGTTTTTCCCAAAGCCCCCATTTTTTGAGTTTTTTTCAAAAAATCAGACATTATTTCGACTACTTCCGGTTTACGAATCGTTGTTGAAATTGCTTTATGCAGCGGTTTGGCAATATGGCTTTATGTTTCAGGGGTTTCAGAAATATCGTTTTATCCTTTCCAAAAAATATAAGGGTTACCAAATGGGCAGAAAATTCGAAAAAATTCGAAAAATAAAGGGCGATAACTCTGAATGAAACTTATATTACTGGAATCGCATAGACTTCAGGAATCCAAAAATGTAGGTCAAATTTGCAAATTTTGAAAAATAACAAAAATTGTCTCATAAACAACGTCTTTTCAATTTTCGAACGATAGAAGTCATAGACAAATATTCGAAATTGAAAAATGTGAGATAGCCATTATCTCGGAAAAGATTCAGGGTTTCCGAAAATGTCATTTGATTAAAAATGGGTAAAGAATTGACGAAATTATGGCCGATTTTCAATATCATGACAACCTACAAAGTTCGGCCACTTCCGGTATGCGCAGAAGTTTGAAAAATAGTTTATGCACTAGCCACCACATGTTTTCCCGATAGAAAAGTTGGTTCCAGATCGATATCTGTTTTCGATCATGGAGAAATAGGCTCCCGCGGTAAAAAATAATAATAACTAGACCTGCATAGCAGTGCTGAATCGGCTTTCAGGGTCCTTTATATCATTGCCATGCTTTTAAATTTACCTTTATACTCTAAACGACCGATAGGACTCGGGGTAACAGAAGTTTAAGAAGTGAAATAGAAGTAGTTTTCGAGATAAACGAGTCCGAAAAGGCTTCAAAAAAAGAGGAAAATACTATATTTTCGGCATCTCATAATCTATTGCCTAACCATCGAATTTGTATCATTCTGATATCATATAAAAGTCCAAAAAGGAAAATACTAGATCTTCAGCGTCCCGTAATATTTGTCATTGAACACGCCATCTTGAGTCGGATCACGCAAAATCTAATTTTGGAGTAAAATTTTGTTTGGAAGTCTAAAAATACGGTTTTTGCAAATATGACATTACTTCCGGTGATAATGGAAATGTTAAATCAGATCATTGCAATCATAAATGGCATAAGGCATCACATGGTGAAAATTTTATGTAAATCGAATAATAATTGCCACTTTTATAGACTAAAAACCTTGAAAAGTGACGTGTAGAAAATCGTCTATTTCTCGGCAACTGTACAAGTTAGAAACCATTTTTTGGTATTTATATGACCGTATGGGTTTAATCTATTTGTTGATTGGAATCAAATATCATAATTGTATAAACATTACAAATCAGACTCATTTGAATAAAATATTTGTTTTGAAGTCTAAAAATACGGTTTTTGCAAATATGACATTACTTCCGGTGATAATGGAAATGTTAAATCAGATCATTGGAATCCTAAAGCGCATAAGGCATCACATGGTGAAAATTGTATGAAAATTGAATAATAATTGACACTTTTATAGACCAAAAAGCTTGAAAAGTGACTTGTAGAAAATCGTCTATTTCTCGGCAACCGTACAAGTTAGAAACTTTTTTGTGGTATCTGTATGATCGTATGGGTTCATGCTATTCGTTGATGGGATTCAAAATATCATAATTTTTAAAATATTATAAAAAAGACTCTTTTGAATAAAATATTTGTTTTTTAGGTTAAAAGTATAGTTTTTTCCAAAATGACGTTATTTCCGGTAACAGTGAAACTGTAAAATTGGCTTAACCTAGTCCAAATTGGCATTAGGCATCGAATGAAAAAAAAATATTGAAAATCGGATAATAATTTACTCTTTTATAGACAAAATAACGTGAAAAGTGATTCACGCAAAATTGCATATTTCTCGGCAATTGCTCATATTACGAACTATATTTTGCACACATTCTCCTCGTCTGGATTATTAATACGAGTTTATGAAAGTTACGAATAAATAGTTCAAAATATGAAGACGTTGAATAGGTTGTAAATAACTGATTGTTACACTTTTTTTTACATTTATTCGAAATTGCCCGAAAATGAAATTGAAATTAAAAAATCTGAGCTAACGATTTGTGCCCCTTTACAGCGCGCATCCTTTTTGCTATATCAGATTTCGAAAAAAATAATATTTGCTTTCAAAAAGTGGTACCGAACTGTCAAAATCGTAGTTTTTGTTAATATTACGCCACTTCCTTTGCTTGCAGAAAAATTTCACGGTAACAAAAAAAATTACAATTGAGACCACAGAGCATATGCACTTTGTTTTACACAAATCGAACAATAAATAATTAATCTAGGTACGAAAAACTAAGTTAGCCAATGGCGACTAAAGAAAATGAGTGAGACAAAATTCTTTCTCACTTCTGCTCAAGTAGGGTGATACTTTAACTCTGAGTAAACTACCATCAAAAAATATTCATAAATAAAAAAGTTTTCTGTAAAATTGTAAAAAAAATTCAAAATATCGGAGATATTTTCGACTACTTCCGGTTTTTCGATCATTGTCGGAATAGCTTTAACAAGTTGATTAGATACTTAACTTCCCATACCAGAAATATCAGAAACATTAATTGAGTAATTTTCGAAAAAAAGATAAATAAAAGAGCATTTTCAATAATTTAATGATTTTTCAACTTTTTTCAAAGATTGAGGTCATTTTTGGACCACCTATAATATTGCAACGCTTTTATTATTAGATGCACACGCTAGGCCACCGATAGGACTCTGAGTAAAAAATGTTTAAGAAAAATCGTAGGCGTCGTTTTCGAGAAAAAGGCGTCTCAGAATGCTCCAAAACGGAAAATACTTAGTTTTCAGCTTACCATAATTTATTTCCTAAAAATCAAATTCGTGTTATTTAGATGTTATACGATCGTCTATTAATGGAACTATCCAACGACACTTTAATTGTTTTGGTCCGCTAATATGTGACGGAGAATTCGATCTTTTGGCAAGAGCTCCAATTTTTTTTTTATCTTTTTTACATTTTTCTTCGTTTTTTGAACTACTTCCGGTATACGAATCATTGTCGAGTAGTTTTCTCATCCAATTTTGGAGTTTGCATGGGAACAGGGCTCTCAAACGATATACGACACTATACGATCAAATAAAATACTTCTGAGAAATCCTATGTTCAAAAGTGTTAAAAATGTCAAAATGTCAAAATATTGAAAATTAAATTTCAATAACTGCATACATATTATACATCATTAGAATTGTAATTGGGTCAGCTTTTTAAATATATATATTTTTTTTGAAAATCTCTTAAAATAAAAAAATAGTAGAGCATTTTCCAAAATTTCACGATTTTTGGACTTTTTTCAATTTTCAGTCCCTTTTTTGTCTTATTCCAATTATATGAAGGTCTTAATGGATGGATCCATGCTAAAGACTACCGGAAGGACCATCGGTAGATAAAGTTTAAGAAAAATCGCTGGAGCAGTTTTCGAGATAAAGGCGTCCAAAAACGCTCCAAAACAAAAAATGCTTGATTTTCAGCGTGTCATATTTTACTTCTGGATCATCGTATCTGTATGAAGTCGGTATCATACGATACTCCAATTCCGATGTAAACAAACGATACCTTAATCCATTTGATCGGTTGATATGGGACGAAGAAATCACGTTTTTCCCAAAGCCCCCATTTTTTGAGTTTTTTTCAAAAAATCAGACATTATTTCGACTACTTCCGGTTTACGGATCGTTGTTGAAATTGCTTTATCCGGATGTCTGACTATATGGCTTTATGTTCCAGAGGTTTCAGAAATATCGTTTTATCCTTTCCAAAAAATATAAGGGGCATAAAATGGGCAGAAAATTCGAAAAAATTCGAAAAATAAAGGGCGATAACTCTGAATGAATCTTATATTACTGGAATCGCTTGGACCTCAGAAATCCAAAAATGTAGGTCAAATTTGCAAATTTTGAAAAATAACAAAAATTGTCTCATAAACAACGTCTTTTCAATTTTCGAACGATAGAAGTCATAGACGAATGTTCGAAATTGAAAAATGTGAGATAGCCATTATCTCGCAAAAGATTCAGGGTTTCCGAAAATGTCATTTGATTAAAAATGGGTAAAGAATTGACGAAATTATGGCCGATTTTCAATATCATGACAACATACAAAGTTCGGCCACTTCCGGTATGCGCAGAAGTTTGAAAAATAGTTTATGCACTAGCCACCACATGTTTTCCCGATAGAAAAGTTTGTTCCAGATCGATATCTGTTTTCGATCATGGAGAAATAGGCTCCCGCGGTAAAAAATAATAATAATAATAATAATAATAATAATAATAATAATAATAATTTTAGTAAAAACAATAGTCTTTCAGACGAAAGTCTGAAAGCCTAATAATAATAACTAGACCTGCATAGCAGTGCTGAATCGGCTTTCAGGGTCCTTTAGATCATTGCCATGCTTTCAAATTTACCTTTATACACTAAAAGACCGATAGGACTCGGGGTAACAGAAGTTTAAGAAGTGAAATAGAAGTAGTTTTCGAGATAAACAAGTCTGAAAAGGCTCCAAAAAAAGAGGAAAATACTATATTTTCGGCATCTCATAATCTATTGCCTAACCATCGAATTTGTATCATTCTGATATCATGTAAAAGTCCAAAAAGGAAAATAATAGATCTTCAGCGTCCCGTAATATTTGTCATTGAACACGCCATCTTGAGTCGGATCGAGCAAATAAATATTTGTTTTGAAGTCTAAAAATACGGTTTTTGCAAATATGACATTACTTCCGGTGATAATGGAAATGTTGAATCAGATCATTGCAATCATAAATGGCATAAGGCATCACATGGTGAAAATTGTATGAAAATTGAATAATAATTGACACTTTTATAGACCTAAAAGCTTGAAAAGTGACTTGTAGAAAATCGTCTATTTCTCGGCAACCGTACAAGTTAGAAACTTTTTTGTGGTATCTGTATGATCGTATGGGTTCATGCTATTCGGTGATGGGATTCAAATATCATAATTTTAAAAATATTATAAAAAAGACGCATTTCAATAAAATATTTGTTTTTTAGGTTAAAAATACAGTTTTTGCCAAAATGACGTCATTTCCGGTCACAGTGAAACTGTAAAATTGGTTTAAACTAGTCCAAATTGGAATTAGGCATCGAATGAAAAAAAAATATTGAAAATCGGATAATAATTTACTCTTTTATAGGCAAAATAACGTGAAAAGTGATGCATGCAAAATTGCATATTTCTCGGCAATTGCTCATATTACGAACTATTTTTTGCATACATTCTCCTCGTCTGGATTATTACTACGAGTTTATGAAAGTTACGAATAAATAGTTCAAAATATGAAGACGTTGAATGGGTTGTAAATAACTGATTTTTACACTTTTTTTTACATTTATTCGAAATTGCCCGAAAATGAAATTGAAATTAAAAAATCTGAGCTAACGATTTATGCCCCTTTACAACGCGCATTCTTTTTGCTATATCAGATTTCGAAAAAAATAATATTTGCTTTCAAAAAGTGGTACTGAACTGTCAAAATTGTAGTTTTTGTTAATATTTCGCCATTTCCGTTGCGTGCAGAAAAAATTCACGGTAACAAAAAAAATTACAATTGAGACCACGTAGCAGATGCACTTTGTTTTATACAAATCGAACAATAAATAATTAATCTAGGTACGAAAAACTAAATTAGCCTATGGCGACTAAAGAAAATTACTGAGACAAAATTCTTTCTCACTTCTTCTCAAGTAGGGTGATACTTTAACTCTGTGTAAACTACCATCAAAAAATATTCATAAATAAAAAAGTTTTCTGTAAAAATGTAAAAAAAATTCAAAATATCGGAGATTTTTTCGACTACTTCCGGTTTTACGATCACTGTCGGAATAGCTTTAAGAAGTTGATTAGATACTTAACTTCCTGTACCAGAAATGTCAGAAACATTCATTGAGTAATTTTCGAAAAAAAGATAAATAAAAGAGCATTTTCAATAATTTAATGATTTTTCAACTTTTTTCAAAGATTGAGGTCATTTTTGGACCACCCATAATATTTCAACGCTTTTATTATTAAATGCACACGCTAGGCCACCGATAGGACTCTGAGTAAAAAATATTTAAGAAAAATCGTAGGCGTCGTTTTCGAGAAAAAGGCGTCTCAGAATGCTCCAAAACGGAAAATACTTAGTTTTCGTCGTACAATAATTTTTTTTTCTTAAGAATCAAATTCGTGTTATTTAGATGTTATACGATCGTCTATTAATGGAACTATCCAACGATACTTTAATTGTTTTGGTCCGCTAATATGTGACGGAGAATTCGAACTTTTGGCAAGAGCTCCAATTTTTTTTCATCTTTTTTACATTTTTCTTCGTTTTTTGAACTACTTCCGGTATACGAATCATTGTCGAGTAGTTTTCGCATCCAGTTTTGGAGTTTGCATGGGAACAGGGGTCTCTAATGATATACGACACTATACGATCAAATAAAATACTTCTGAGAAATCCTATGTTCAAAAGTGTTAAAAATGTCAAAATGTCAAAATATTGAAAATTAAATTTCAATAACTGCATACATATTATACATCATTAGAATCGTAATTAGGTCAGCTTTTTAAATATATATCTTTTTTTTGAAAATCTCTTAAAATAAAAAAATGGTAGAGCATTTTCCAAAATTTCACGATTTTTTGACTTTTTTCAATTTTCAGTGCCTTTTTTGTCTTATTCCAATTATATGAAGGTCTTAATGGATGGATCCATGCTAAAGACTACCGGAAGGACCACCGATAGATAAAGTTTAAGAAAAATCGTTGGAGCAGTTTTCGAGATAAAGGCGTCCAAAAACGTTCCAAATCAAAAAATGCTTGATTTTCAGCATGTCATATTTTACTTCTGGATCATCGTATCTGTATGAATTGGGTATCATACGATAGTACAATCCTAGTGCAGTCCCATGGTACCCTAATTTCTTTAATCCATTGATATCGGGCGGAGAAATCGCGTTTTTCCCCAAAATATCCATTTTTTGCATTTTTTTCAAAATATTGCACATTATTTCGACCACTTCCGGTTGAAGGATTCTTGTCGAAATTGCTTTATAAGTTGGTATTGGACTATAACTTCATGTTCCAGAAGTTTCAGAAACGTCAATTCTGCCATAAACTGAAACCCGAGCTCACAAAATGGGAAGAAAATTCGAAAAAAATCGAAAAATAAAGGGCGATAACTCTGAATAAAACTTATATTACTGGAATCGGATTGACTTCAGGTATCCAAAAATGTAGGTCAAATTTGAAAATTTTGAAAAATAACAAAAATTGTCTCGTAAACAACATTTTTTCAATTTTCGAACGATAAAAGTCATAGACAGTTGTTCGAAATTGAAAAATGTGAGATAGCCATTGTCTTAGAAAAGATTCAGGGATTCCAAAAATATAATTTGTTTGAAAATGGATAAAGAATTGACGAAACTATGGCCGATTTTCAATTTTTAGACAACGTACAAAGTTCGGTCACTTCCGGTATGCGCAGAAGTTTGAAAATTAGTTTATGCAGTAGCCACCACATGTTTTCCCGATAGAAAAGTTTGTTCCAGATCGATATCTGTTTTCGATCATGAAGATCTAGGCGCCCGCGGTAAATAATAATAATAATAATAATTTTAGTAATCTCAATAGGCTTTCAGACGAAAGTCTGAAAGCCTAACTAGACCTGCAGACCTGCAGTGCTGAATCGGCTTTCAGGAATCAGACAGGAAGTGCGTCATACAATAGCCGATCCATCGAGTTACCAAACGATAATGTAGTTGTTATGATTCAGTGACACCCTCTATCAGATTTGTAAAAGTAATATTTGCTTGCAAATAAATACACCGGTCAAAATTGTAAAATCTGGCAAAAAAACTTAACTTCCGGTGCCAAAAGAAATCATTATCGATAACAAATAAGTTGAGAATTCGCAATTGAGAATTGTTTTATACATATCAGCCAATAACATAATAAACTTAGAACCCATAAACTAAAATTAAAAAGGTAAAAAACTTAAGAGGTGATCCTTAGAAAATTGGTTATTCCTCGACAAGGGAATATGCTAGAAGCATTTTTTGATATCAGTATGATTATATTGATCCAATCTAAATGGCCATTAGAATCAAACGTTATAACGTTAAACAAATAATAAATATAACTCACTTCAAAAAAATATTTGTTTTGAAGTCTAAAAATACGGTTTTTGCAAATATGACATTACTTCCGGTGATAATGGAAATGTTAAATCAGATCATTGCAATCATAAATGGCATAAGGCATCACATGGTGAAAATTGTATGAAAATTGAATAATAATTGACACTTTTATAGACCAAAAAGCTTGAAAAGTGACTTGTAGAAAATCGTCTATTTCTCGGCAACCGTACAAGTTAGAAACTTTTTTGTGGTATCTGTATGATCGTATGGGTTCATGCTATTTGTTGATGGGATTCAAATATCATAATTTTAAAAATATTATAAAAGAGACTCATTTGAATAAAATATTTGTTTTTTAGGTTAAAAATACAGTTTTTGCCAAAATGACGTCATTTCCGGTAACAGTGAAACTGTAAAATTGGCTTAACCTAGTCCAAATCGGCATTAGGCATCAAATAAAAGAAAAATATTGAAAATCGGATAATAATTTACTCTTTTATAGGCAAAATAACTTGAAAAGTGATGCATGCAAAATTGCATATTTCTCGGCAACTGCTCATATTACAAACTATTTTTGGCATACATTCTCTTCGTCTGGATTATGGCTACGAGTTTATGAAAGTTACGAATAAATAGTTCAAAATATAAAGACGTTGAATAGGTTGTAATAACTGAATTTTACCCTTTTTTTTTACATTTTATTCGAAATTGCCCGAAAATGAAATTGAAATTTAAGAATCTGAGCCAAACATTTTATGCGCCTTTACAGGGCGCATACTTTTTGTTATATCAGTTTTCGAAAAAAATAATATTTGCTGTCAAAAAGTGGTACTTAACTCTCAAAATTGTAGTTTTTGTTAATATTACGCCACTTCCGTTGCGTGCAGAAAAATGTCACCGTAACAAAAATATTACAATTGACATCACGAAGCATATGCACTTTGTTTTATACAAATCGAACAATAAATAATTAATCTAGGTACGAAAAACTAAATTAGCCAATGGCGACTAAAGAAAATTACTGAGACAAAATTCTTTCTCACTTATGCTCAAGTAGGGTTATGCTTTAACTCTGTGTAAACTACCATCAAAAAATATTCATAAATAAAAAAGTTTCCAGTAAAAATGTAAAAAAAATTCAAAATATCGGACATTTTTTCGACTACTTCCGGTTTTTCGATCATTGTCGGAATTGCTTTAACAAGTTGATTAGATACTTAACTTCCTGTAACAGAAATATCAAAAACATTCATTGAGTACTTTTCGAAAAAAAGATAAATAAAAGAGCATTTTCAATAATTTAATGATTTTTCAACTTTTTTCAAAGATTGAGGTCATTTTTGGACCACCTATAATATTGCAACGCCTTTATTATTAGATGCACACGCTAGGCCATCGATAGGACTCGGAGTAAAAAATGTTTAAGAAAAATCGTAGGCGTCGTTTTCGAGAAAAAGGCGTCTCAGAATGCTCCAAAACGGAAAATACTTAGTTTTCGGCGTACCATAATTTATTTCCTAAAAATCAAATTCGTGTTATTTAGATGTTATACGATCGTCTATTAATGGAACTATCCAACGACACTTTAATTGTTTTGGTCCGCTAATATGTGACGGAGAATTCGAACTTTTGGCAAGAGCTCCAATTTTTTTTTATCTTTTTTACATTTTTCTTCGTTTTTTGAACTACTTCCGGTATACGAATCATTGTCGAGTAGTTTTCACATCCAGTTATGGAGTTTGAATGGGAACCGGGCTCTCTAATGGTATACTACACTACACGATCAGATAAAATACTTTTGAGAAATCCTATGTTCAAAAGTGTTAAAAATGTCAAAATGTCAAAATATTGAAAATTAAATTTCAATAACTGCATACATATTATACATCATTAGAATTGTAATTAGGTCAGTTTTCTAAATATATATCTTTTTTTTGAAAATCTCTTAAAATAAAAAAATAGTAGAGCATTTTCCAAAATTTCATGATTTTTCGACTTTTTTCGATTTTCAGTCCGTTTTTGGTCCTATTCCAATTATATGAAGGTTTTAATTTATAGCTTCATGCTAAAGACCACCGAAGGGACTCTCGATAGAGAAAGTTTAAGATAAATCGCTGGAGCAGTTTTCGAGATAAAGGCGTCTAAAAACGCTCCAAATCAGAAAATACTCGATTTTCAGCGTGCTATATTTTACTTCCGGGTCATCGTATATGTATGAATTTGGTATCATACGATACTCCAATTCCAATGTAAACCAACGATACCTTAATTCATTTGATCGGTTGATATCGGACGAAGAAATCACGTTTTTCCCAAAAGCACCACTTTTTTGAGTTTTTTCAAAATATCAGACATTATTTCGACTACTTCCGGTTTACGGATCGTTGTTGAAATTGCTTTATGCAACTGTCTGGCAATATGGCTTTATGTTTCAGGGGTTTCAGAAATATCGTTTTATCCTTTCCAAAAAATATAAGGGTTACAAAATGGGCAGAAAATTCGAAAAAAATCGAAAAATAAAGGGCGATAACTCTGAATGAAACTTATATTGCTGGAATCGCATAGACTACAGGAATCCAAAAATGTAGGTCAAATTTGAAAATTTTGAAAAATAACAAAAATTGTGTCATAAACAACGTGTTTTCAATTTTCGAACGATAGAAGTCCTAGACGAATTTTCGAAATTGAAAAATGTGAGATAGCCATTATCTCCGAAAAGATTCAGGGTTCCCGAAAATGTCATTTGTTTTAAAATGCGTAAAGAATTGACGAAACTATGGCCTATTTTCAATATTTAGACGACGTACAAAGTTCGGCGACTTCCGGTATGCGCAGAGGTTTGAAAAATAGTTTATCAAGTAGCCACCACATGTTTTCCTGATAGAAAAGTTGGTTCCAGATCGATATCTGTTTTCGATCATGGAGAAATAGGCTCCCGCGGTAAAAAATAATAATAATAATAATAACTAGACCTGCATAGCAGTGCTGAATCGGCTTTCAGGGTCCTTTATATCATTGCCATGCTTTTAAATTTACCTTTATACTCTAAACGACCGATAGGACTCGTGGTAACAGAAGTTTAAGAAGTGAAATAGAAGTAGTTTTCGAGATAAACGAGTCCGAAAAGGCTCCAAAAAAAAGAGGAAAATACTACATTTTCGGCATCTCATAATCTATTGCCTAACCATCGAATTTGTATCATTCTGATATCATATAGAAGTCCAAAAAGGAAAATACTAGATCTTCAGCGTCCCGTAATATTTGTCATTGAAAACGCCATCTTGAGTCGGATCGCGCAAAATCTAATTTTGGAGTAAAATTTTGTTTGGAAGTCTAAAAATACGGTTTTTGCAAATATGACATTACTTCCGGTGATAATGGAAATGTTAAATCAGATCATTGCAATCATAAATGGCATAAGGCATCACATGGTGAAAATTTTATGTAAATCGAATAATAATTGCCACTTTTATAGACTAAAAACCTTGAAAAGTGACGTGTAGAAAATCGTCTATTTCTCGGCAACCGTACAAGTTAGAAACCATTTTTTGGTATTTATATGACCGTATGGGTTTAATCTATTTGTTAATTGGAATCAAATATCATAATTGTATAAACATTACAAATCAGACTCATTTGAATAAAATATTTGTTTTGAAGTCTAAAAATACAGTTTTTGCAAATATGACATTACTTCCGGTGATAATGAAAATGTTAAATCAGATCATTGCAATCATAAATGGCATAAGGCATCACATGGTGAAAATTGTATGAAAATTGAATAATAATTGACACTTTTATAGACCAAAAAGCTTGAAAAGTGACTTGTAGAAAATCGTCTATTCCTCTGCAACCGTACAAGTTAGAAACTTTTTTGTGGTATCTGTATGATCGTATGGGTTCATGCTATTTGGTGATGGGATTCAAATATCATAATTTTAAAAATATTATAAAAGAGACTCATTTGAATAAAATATTTGTTTTTTAGGTTAAAAATACAGTTTTTGCCAAAATGACGTCATTTCCGGTAACAGTGAAACTGTGAAATTGGCTTAACCTCATCCAAATTGGCATTAGGCATCAAATAAAAGAAAAATATTGAAAATCGGATAATAATTTACTCTTTTATAGGCAAAATAACTTGAAAAGTGATGCATGCAAAATTGCATATTTCTCGGCAACTGCTCATATTACAAACTATTTTAAGCATACATTCTCTTCGTCTGGATTATGGCTACGAGTTTATGAAAGTTACGAATAAATAGTTCAAAATATAAAGACGTTGAATGGGTTGTAATAACTGAATTTTACCTTTTTTTTTACATTTTATTCGAAATTGCCCGAAAATGAAATTGAAATTTAAGAATCTGAGCCAAACATTTTATGCGCCTTTACAGGGCGCATACTTTTTGTTATATCAGTTTTCGAAAAAAATAATATTTGCTGTCAAAAAGTGGTACTTAACTCTCAAAATAGTAGTTTTTGTTAATATTACGCCACTTCCGTTGCGTGCAGAAAAATGTCACCGTAACAAAAAATATTACAATTGACATCACGAAGCATATGCACTTTGTTTTATACAAATCGAACAATAAATAATTAATCTAGGTACGAAAAACTAAATTAGCCAATGGCGACTAAAGAAAATTACTGAGACAAAATTCTTTCTCACTTCTGCTCAAGTAGGGTGATACTTTAACTCTGTGTGAACTACCATCAAAAAATATTCATAAATAAAAAAGATTTCTGTAAAAATGTAAAAAAAATTCAAAATATCGGAGATTTTTTCGACTACTTCCGGTTTTTCGATCATTGTCGGAATAGCTTTAACAAGTTGATTAGATACTTAACTTCCTGTACCAGAAATGTCAGAAACATTTATTGAGTAGTTTTCGAAAAAAAGATAAATAAAAGAGCATTTTCAATAATTTAATGATTTTTCAACTTTTTTCAAAGATTGAGGTCATTTTTGGACCACCTATAATATTGCAACGCTTTTATTATTAAATGCACACGCTAGGCCACCAATAGGACTCTGAGTAAAAGATGTTTAAGAAAAATCGTAGGCGTCGTTTTCGAGAAAAGGGCGTCTCGGAATGCTCCAAAACGGAAAATACTTAGTTTTCGGCGTACCATAATTTATTTCCTAAGAATCAAATTCGTGTTATTTAGATGTTATACGATCGTCTATTAATGGAACTATCCAACGACACTTTAATTGTTTTGGTCCGCTAATATGTGACGGAGAATTCGAACGTTTGGCAAGAGCTCCATTTTTTTTTCATCTTTTTTACATTTTTCTTCGTTTTTTGAACTACTTCCGGTATACGAATCATTGTCGAGTAGTTTTCACATCCAGTTTTGGAGTTTGCATGGGAACAAGGCTCTCTAATGATATACGACACTATACGATCAAATAAAATACTTCTGAGAAATCCTATGTTCAAAATTGTTAAAAATGTCAAAATGTCAAAATATTGAAAATTAAATTTCAATAACTGCATACATATTATACATCATTAGAATCGTAATTAGGTCAGCTTTTTAAATATATATTTTTTTTTTTGAAAATCTCTTAAAATAAAAAAATAGTAGAGCATTTTCCAAAATTTCACGATTTTTTGACTTTTTTCAATTTTCAGTGCCTTTTTTGTCTCATTTCAATTATACGAAGATCTTAATGGATGGATCCATGCTAAAGACTATCGGGAGGACCATCGATAGATAAAGTTTAAGAAAAATCGTTGGAGCAGTTTTCGAGATAAAGGCGTCCAAAAACGTTCCAAATCAAAAAATGCTTGATTTTCAGCGTGTCATATTTTACTTCTGGATCATCGTATCTGTATGAATTGGGTATCATACGATACTCCAATTCTGATGTAAACCAACGATACCTTAATCCATTTGATCGGTTGATATGGGACGAAGAAATCACGTTTTTCCCAAAGCCCCCATTTTTTGAGTTTTTTTCAAAAAATCAGACATTATTTCGACTACTTCCGGTTTACGAATCGTTGTTGAAATTGCTTTATGCAGCTGTTTGGCAATATGGCTTTATGTTTCAGGGGTTTCAGAAATATCGTTTTATCCTTTCCAAAAAATATAAGGGTTACCAAATGGGCAGAAAATTCGAAAACATTCGAAAAATAAAGGGCGATAACTCTGGATGAAACTTATATTACTGGAATCGCATAGACTTCAGGAATCCAAAAATGTAGGTCAAATTTGCAAATTTTGAAAAATAACAAAAATTGTCTCATAAACAACGTCTTTTCAATTTTCGAACGATAAAAGTCATAGACAAATGTTCGAAATTGAAAAATGTGAGATAGCCATTATCTCGCAAAAGATTCAGGGTTTCCGAAAATGTCATTTGATTAAAAATGGGTAAAGAATTGACGAAATTATGGCCGATTTTCAATATCATGACAACCTACAAAGTTCGGCCACTTCCGGTATGCGCAGAAGTTTGAAAAATAGTTTATGCACTAGCCACCACATGTTTTCCCGATAGAAAAGTTTGTTCCAGATCGATATCTGTTTTCGATCATGGAGAAATAGGCTCCCGCGGAAAAAAATAATAATAATAAGAATAACTAGATCTGCTACTGTCCCATGCAGATATGAAAGCTTTCATATTCATCGTCACGTGTCATTGATTGTATCAAGTATCCTAAATAAAAGGATAAGAAGAAAAAATTATCAAAATTGGTCAAAAACTCTCGAAGTTACAAGTCTAAATATAGTATGAAACATTGCACCCAGGCATAACAATAATCTGAAAACTAAAGGGAAATAACTAAAACTTGTATTACTGTAATGAGACGGATGAGTAAATGGAATGAAAATGGCGGGAAAAACAAATTAAAAATGGCAGGTTGGACAGGCGACCTTACTCCTTGTCACGTACAACCGGGCATTTGAAAACACGCTAGTTAACTCAATGACAGGCGCGCGTGCTAACCATTCAGCCACCCAACCCCCCTTTGAAATCAGACACGTGCAATATGTCATATAGGAAGAATAAGAAGTCGCTCACAAGAAAATGGTAAATTAATGAGTTTAGGTCAAAAGGTTGAGCTACTGTTTTAGAGTATTTAATAGTTTTAAAGAGACACGTTAAGGGTTGTTCATAGTTAAATGAAAGTTTAATTTTAAATAAGACCAATAAAATTAGGATTTAATAATGCCAGACTAATATTTCCAATATGTTTGGTTATAAGTAGGAAATCATGACGACTTCTTAAGCATGTTTTAAACAAAGGATCATAGACTGAATTATACAAGAATGGCACTCTGCAATAAAAAAAACTGGCCAGAGATTTATATGCAGAAATTAAATAATTGCTAGAACCAGAAAAATATTTATCCACTGTAATAAATAAGCAACACAGGGAAAATGAAATGAAATTGAATGGGGTTTGGTTATAAGTAGGAAATCGTGACGACTTCTTAAGCATGTTTTAAACAAAGGATCATAGACTGAATTATACAAGAATGGCACTCTGCAATAAAAAAACTGGCCAAAGCAAGATTTCTATGCAGAAATTAAATAATTGCTAGAACCAGAAAAATATTTATCCACTATAATAAATAAGCAACATGGAGAAAATGAAATGAAATTGAATGGGGTTTAACGTCCTATTGTTCTGCTCCTAAAATGGGCTAATGAAGACGGGCATATGCCATAAAGTGTGCAATGACGGAAATTTTACCCGGGCAGCGGCGTTATGGCCTACGAAGTTGGACAGGCGAACATACTCCTTGTCACGTACAACCAAGAAATCGAAACAACGCCAGTTGACTCAAAGACAGACGTTATTCAGCCACGCAACCTCCCTAAAATCGGCAAATTGCTGACCTGCAGCGAGAAACAGTTCAACCGGGCCAAATTTTCTATTTTAACAGTTTAATTTGCACGGTACCATTAGTTATCAACCGAATATTACAAAACTTTTAAAAATAAGCTCCCCTTGACCAGCTTAATCGTTCGCAATAAACGTTTGCCCCTTAAAATCGGCAAATTGCTGACTTTAAAGTGAGAAACATTACAACCGGGCGAAATTTTCTGTTTTATCACTTTTACAGTACCTTTGATTACCAACCGTTTATTACAAAACTTTAAAAATAAAAGAGAAGGAGAGAAATGCGGCCTAATGTCCATTAGACACAAACTAGGTCATTTCGTGACTAACATATGTTTTTTAATTTTATTTAAAAACTCCCCTTGCGCTTACTGGTCTTTAGCCGTTGGGAGGAAACCGAAGGACACGGAGAAATCCCACGAGGTTGGACATCATACTCCATGTCACGTGCAACCTGGAGATCGAAATGACGCCCGTTGACTCAATGACAGACGTTACGATACAGCGCGCACATGCTAACCATTCAGCCATTCAGCCTCCCTGAATTCGGAAAATTGCTGACTTATAGCAAGAAACATTTCAACTGGGCGAAATTTTCTGTTTTAACAGTTTAATGTGCACGGTACTTTAATTACCAACCGATTATTACTAAACTTTTGAAAATATGCTCCAACTGACCAGCTTAACCGTATGCAATAAACGTTTGGCCTGAATTGAAAGTTCTGCACGGAAAAAGTTCATCTTGATTTCCCGGCGTGGTTCCCCGTTGTCAGTGAGGCAGAACGGAGGGCCTGACAAGCACAGCTGTCTAGTCGTTCGGATGGGACGAAAAAAAATATCCCTAAGCAGTTGGAATTCGATACTGTTGAATAAGCTGTATACGATGACTAAATGTGTAGATTGTAGTCACCCACACTGCATGTTTCGCTTAACAATGAAAGGATGCCGTTTTCAATGTTCGATCCTTTTGTTCTTCTACTCCTGATATGTTGGATTGTTGATCGATGGTTTTATATAAAAGACTACCAATAAGACTCTTTGTAGAAGAAGTTCCCAAAAAATATTAAGTTGGCTTTACGAGAAAGACCTCTAAACATGCTCCAAATTGTAAAAATACGACTTTTTGGATTTTCAATCTCTTTTTTTCGCCTATCCCTGATATTTAAAATAAATGATACAATGATTTCACACAACAGGCTAGCTATTGGACTCTCTATTGACAAAAGTTTCACAGCCCTCCCTTCATTATAACCGAAGTTATCGTGCCCTAAAGAATCAACAAATCAGCATGCCTATCTCTGCTTACCCTAGGCAGAAAATGCTCATCTTTGAACTCAATCATGACATTGACCTAGTGAACGTCTACACCAAGTTTGAACATTCTAGCTCAATTAGAAGGAGAGTTATTGTGTTTCAAAGTCTCGGCCCTTCAAATTGCTACTACTTTTCATTTTCAATTCAAAATGGTGACCATCACGTGACCGAAATCAAAATTCTGCTCCCTACGATTTTTAGGCCATCCTTCAAGGATTCAGAAAATATAACTCCCGTGTCTGTAAGTAAAATAGCAAAAAAGCCTTAGGGATTTTTCATGTTTCAAGATGGTGGCACTTCCGGTTCGATCGACAAACTCCATATTTTGTGTAGGAATAAGTAATTACTTGTCGAGTATCGAAAATTTTTTTTAGGTCATTCTGACCTATATTTCGACGATTTTTTTGAAAACTTTGATCCTTAATTTCACCAAGGGGAGATAATTTAGAAAATTTCTAATTATATTTTTGAAGTCACATCGGTAAGATCTACTTGTATACTAAATTTCATGAAAATCGTACAACTATTAAAGAAGTTGTCAAATTGGTCTAAACTTCCGGTTCGAAATCACAGCGACGAATTTTCGAAATTCGAAAATGTGAAACTGCAGATGAAAACGATTTTTTTCAAGGTATTCAAAGAAAAAAGAATTAGTAAAATCGGTCAAAAAATAACAAAGTTACGACTATGCATTGTCAGTTTTTTCGTTCGTAAAATTCGGTGATTTCGGATTCGTAAAACGTTTTGAAAATATATTTAATCAACGTTCGCACCCCATTTTTGGGGGGGTAGGTCAAAGTTTCAGAAAGATCCCATGGTTAGATTCTGAGAAATCCGATTTGCAGAAAATACACAAAAAAAAAAATAATAATAATCTTAACAGAAACAATAAGCTTTCATATGTAATATGAAAGCTTAATAATAATAATAATTTTAGTAAAAACAATAGTCTTTCAGACGAAAGTCTGAAAGCCTAATAATTTTAGTAAAAACAATAGTCTTTCAGACGAAAGTCTGAAAGCCTAATAATAATAATAATAATAATAATTTTAGTAAAAACAATAGTCTTTCAGACGAAAGTCTGAAAGCCTAATAACTAGATCTGCTACTGTCCCATGCAGATATGAAAGCTTTCATATTCATCGTCACGTGTCTTTGATTGTATCAAGTATCCTAAATAAAAGGATAAGTAGAAAAAATTATCAAAATTGGTCAAAAACTCTCGAAGTTACAAGTCTAAATATAGTATGAAACATTGCACCCAGGCATAACAATAATCTGAAAACTAAAGGGAAATAACTGAAACTTGTATTACTGTAATGAGACGGATGAGAAAATGAAATGAAAATGGCGGGAAAAACAAATTAAAAATGGCAGGTTGGACAGGCGACCTTACTCCTTGTCACGTACAACGGGGCATTTGAAAACACGCTAGTTAACTCAATGACAGGCGCGCGTGCTAACCATTCAGCCACCCAACCCCCCTTTGAAATCAGACACGTGCAATATGTCATATAGGAAGAATAAGAAGTCGCTCACAAGAAAATGGTAAATTAATGAGTTTAGGTCAAAAGGTTGAGCTACTGTTTTAGAGTATTTAATAGTTTTAAAGAGACACGTTAAGGGTTGTTCATAGTTAAATGAAAGTTTAATTTTAAATAAGACCAATAAAATTAGGATTTAATAATGCCAGACTAATATTTCCAATATGTTTGGTTATAAGTAGGAAATCGTGACGACTTCTTAAGCATGTTTTAAACAAAGGATCATAGACTGAATTATACAAGAATGGCACTCTGCAATAAAAAAAACTGGCCAAAGCAAGATTTCTATGCAGAAATTAAATAATTGCTAGAACCAGAAAAATATTTATCCACTATAATAAATAAGCAACATCGAGAAAATGAAATGAAATTGAATGGGGTTTAACGTCCTACTGTTCTGCTCCTAAAATGGGCTAATGAAGACGGGCATATGCCATAAAGTGTGCAATGAGGGAAATTTTACCCGGGCAGCGGCGTTACGGCCTACGAAGTTGGACAGGCGAACATACTCCTTGTCACGTACAACCAAGAAATCGAAACAACGCCAGTTGACTCAAAGACAGACGTTATTGAGCCACGCAACCTCCCTAAAATCGGCAAATTGCTGACCTGCAGCGAGAAACAGTTCAACCGGGCCAAATTTTCTATTTTAACAGTTTAATTTGCACGGTACCTTTAGTTATCAACCGAATATTACAAAACTTTTAAAAATAAGCTCCCCTTGACCAGCTTAATCGTTCGCAATAAACGTTTGCCCCTTAAAATCGGCAAATTGCTGACTTTAAAGTGAGAAACATTACAACCGGGCGAAATTTTCTGTTTTATCACTTTTACAGTACCTTTGATTACCAACCGTTTATTACAAAACTTTAAAAATAAAAGAGAAAGAGAGAAATGCGGCCTAATGTCCATTAGAAACAAACTAGGTCATTTCGTGACTAATATATGTTTTTTAATTTTATTTAAAAACTCCCCTTGCGCTTACTGGTCTTTAGCCGTTGGGAGGAAACCGAAGGACACGGAGAAAACCCACGAGGTTGGACATCATACTCCATGTCACGTGCAACCTGAAGATCGAAACGACGCCCGTTGACTCAATGACAGACGTTACGATACAGCGCGCACATGCTAACCATTCAGCCATTCAGCCTCCCTGAATTCGGAAAATTGCTGACTTATAGCAAGAAACATTTCAACCGGGCGAAATTTTCTGTTTTAACAGTTTAATGTGCACGGTACTTTAATTACCAACCGATTATTACTAAACTTTTGAAAATATGCTCCAACTGACCAGCTTAATCGTATGCAATAAACGTTTGGCCTGAATTGAAAGTTCTGCACGGAAAAAGTTCATCTTGATTTCCAGGCGTGGTTCCCCGTTGTCAGTGAGGCAGAACGGAGGGCCTGACAAGCACAGCTGTCTAGTCGTTCGGATGGGACGAAAAAAAATATCCCTAAGCAGTTGGAATTCGATACTTTTGAGTAAGCTGAATACGATGACTAAATGTGTAGATTGTAGTCACCCACACTGCATGTTTCGCTTAACAATGAAAGGATGCCGTTTTCAATGTTCGATCCTTTTGTTCTTTTACTCCTGATATGTTGGATTGTTGATCGATGGTTTTATATAAAAGACTACCAATAAGACTCTTTGTAGAAGAAGTTCCCAAAAAATATTAAGTTGACTTTACGAGAAAGACCTCTAAACACGCTCCAAATTGTAAAAATACGACTTTTTGGATTTTCAATCTCTTTTTTTCGCCTATCCCTGATATTTAAAATAAATGATACAATGATTTCACACAACAGGCTAGCTATTGGACTCTCTATTGACAAAAGTTTCACAGCCCTCCCTTCATTATAACCGAAGTTATCGTGCCCTAAAGAATCAACAAATCAGCATGCCTATCTCTGCTTTCCCTAGGCAGAAAATGCTCATCATTGAACTCAATCATGACATTGACCTAGTGAACGTCTACACCAAGTTTGAACATTCTAGCTCAATTAGAAGGAGAGTTATTGTGTTTCAAAGTCTCGGCCCTTCAAATTGCTACTACTTTTCATTTTCAATTCAAAATGGTGACCATCACGTGACCGAAATCAAAATTCTGCTCCCTACGATTTTTGGGCCATCCTTCAAGGATTCAGAAAATATAACTCCCGTGTCTGTAAGTAAAATAGCAAAAAAGCCTTAGGGATTTTTCATGTTTCAAGATGGTGGCACTTCCGGTTCGATCGACAAACTCCATATTTTGTGTACGAATCAGTAATTACTTGTCCAGTATCGAAAAATATTTTTAGGTCATTCTGACCTATATTTCGACGATTTTTTTGAAAACTTTGATCCTTAATTTCACCAAGGGGAGATAATTTAGAAAATTTCTAATTATATTTTTGAAGTCACATCGGTAAGATCTACTTGTATACTAAATTTCATGAAAATCGTACAACTATTAAAGAAGTTGTCAAATTGGTCTAAACTTCCGGTTCGAAATCACAGCGACGAATTTTCGAAATTCGAAAATGTGAAACTGCAGATGAAAACGATTTTTTTCAAGGTATTCAAAGAAAAAAGAATTAGTAAAATCGGTCAAAAAATAACAAAGTTACGACTATGCATTGTCAGTTTTTTCGTTCGTAAAATTCGGTGATTTCGAATTCGCAAAACGTTTTGAAAATATATTTAAACAACGTTCGCACCCCATTTTTGGGGGGGTAGGTCAAAGTTTCATAAAGATCCCATGGTTAGATTCTGAGAAATCCGATTTGCAGAAAATACACAAAAAAAAAAAATAATAATAATCTTAACAGAAACAATAAGCTTTCATATGTAATATGAAAGCTTAATAATAATAATAATAATAATTTTAGTAAAAACAATAGTCTTTCAGACGAAAGTCTGAAAGCCTAATAACTAGACCTGCAGACCTGCAGTGCTGAATCGGCTTTCAGGAATCAGACAGGAAGTGCGTCATACAATAGCCGATCCATCGAGCTACCAAACGATACTGTAGTTGTTATGATTCAGTGACACCCTCTATCAGATTTGTAAAAGTAATATTTGCTTGCAAATAAATACACCGGTCAAAATTGTAAAATCTGGCAAAAAAACTTAACTTCCGGTGCCAAAAGAAATCATTATCGATAACAAATAAGTTGAGAATTCGCAATTGAGAATTGTTTTATACATATCAGCCAATAACATAATAAACTTAGAACCCATAAACTGAAATTAAAAAGGTAAAAAACTTAAAAAGTGATCCTTAGAAAATTGGTTATTCCTCGACAAGGGAATATGCTAGAAGCAATTTTTTGATATCAGTATGATTATATTGATCCAATCTAAATGGCCATTAGAATCAAACGTTATAACGTTAAACAAATAATAAATATAACTCACTTAAAAAAAATATTTGTTTTGAAGTCTAAAAATACGGTTTTTGCAAAAAAGACATTACTTCCGGTGATAATAAAAATCTTAAATTAGTTTAATGTAATCATAAATGGCATAAGGCATCAAATGGTGAAAATTGTATGAAAATTGAATAATAATTGACACTTTTATAGGCCAAAAAGCTTGAAAAGTGACTTGTAGAAAATCGTCTATTTCTCGGCAACCGTACAAGTTAGAAACTTTTTTGTGGTATCTGTATGATCGTATGGGTTCATGCTATTCGTTGATGGGATTCAAATATCATAATTTTAAAAATATTATAAAAGAGACTCATTTGAATAAAATATTTGTTTTTTAGGTTAAAAATACAGTTTTTGCCAAAATGACGTCATTTCCGGTAACAGTGAAACTGTAAAATTGGCTTAACCTAGTCCAAATTGGCATTAGGCATCAAATAAAAGAAAAATATTGAAAATCGGATAATAATTTACTCTTTTATAGGCAAAATAACTTGAAAAGTGATGCATGCAAAATTGCATATTTCTCGGCAACTGCTCATATTACAAACTATTTTTGGCATACATTCTCTTCGTCTGGATTATGGCTACGAGTTTATGAAAGTTACGAATAAATAGTTCAAAATATAAAGACGTTGAATGGGTTGTAATAACTGAATTTTACCTTTTTTTTTACATTTTATTCGAAATTGCCCGAAAATGAAATTGAAATTTAAGAATCTGAGCCAAACATTTTATGCGCCTTTACAGGGCGCATACTTTTTGCTATATCAGTTTTCGAAAAAAAATAATATTTGCTGTCAAAAAGTGGTACTTAACTCTCAAAATTGTAGTTTTTGTCAATATTACGCCACTTCCGTTGCGTGCAGAAAAATGTCACCGTAACAAAAAATATTACAATTGACATCACGGAGCATATGCACTTTGTTTTATACAAATCGAACAATAAATAATTAATCTAGGTACGAAAAACTAAATTAGCCAATGGCGACTAAAGAAAATTACTGAGACAAAATTCTTTCTCACTTCTGCTCAAGTAGGGTGATACTTTAACTCTGTGTGAACTACCATCAAAAAATATTCATAAATAAAAAAGTTTTCTGTAAAAATGTAAAAAAAATTCAAAATATCGGAGATTTTTTCGACTACTTCCGGTTTTTCGATCATTGTCGGAATAGCTTTAACTAGTTGATTAGATACTTAACTTCCTTTACCAGCAATGTCAGAAACATTCATTGAGTAGTTTTCGAAAAAAAGATAAATAAAAGAGCATTTTCAATAATTTAATGATTTTTCAACTTTTTTCAAAGATTGAGGTCATTTTTGGACCACCTATAATATTGCAACGCTTTTATTATTAAATGCACACGCTAGGCCACCGATAGGACTCTGAGTAAAAAATGTTTAAGAAAAATCGTAGGCGTCGTTTTCGAGAAAAAGGCGTCTCGGAATGCTCCAAAACGGAAAATACTTAGTTTTCGGCGTACCATAATTTATTTCCTAAGAATCAAATTCGTGTTATTTAGATGTTATACGATCGTCTATTAATGGAACTATCCAACGACACTCTAATTGTTTTGGTCCGCTAATATGTGACGAAGAATTCGAACTTTTGACAAGAGCTCCATTTTTTTTTTCATCTTTTTTACACTTTTCTTCGTTTTTTGAACTACTTCCGGTATACGAATCATTGTCGAGTAGTTTTCACATCCAGTTTTGGAGTTTGTATGGGACAAAGGCTCTCTAATGATATACGACACTATACGATCAAATAAAATACTTCTGAGAAATCCAATGTTCAAAATTGTTAAAAATGTCAAAATGTCAAAATATTGAAAATTAAATTTCAATAACTGCATACATATTATACATCATTAGAATCGTAATTAGGTCAGCTTTTTAAATATATATTTTTTTTTGAAAATCTCTTAAAATAAAAAAATAGTAGAGCATTTTCCAAAATTTCACGATTTTTTGACTTTTTTCAATTTTCAGTGCCTTTTTTGTCTTATTCCAGTTATACGAAGGTCTTAATGGATGGATCTATGCTAAAGACTATCGGAAGGACCATCGATAGATAAAGTTTAAGAAAAATCGTTGGAGCAGTTTTTGAGATAAAGGCGTCCAAAAACGTTCCAAATCAAAAAATGCTTGATTTTCAGCGTGTCATATTTTACTTCTGGATCATCGTATCTGTATGAATTGGGTATCATACGATACTCCAATTCTGATGTAAACCAACGATACCTTAATCCATTTGATCGGTTGATATGGGACGAAGAAATCACGTTTTTCCCAAAGCCCCCATTTTTTGAGTTTTTTTCAAAAAATCAGACATTATTTCGACTACTTCCGGTTTACGAATCGTTGTTGAAATTGCTTTATGCAGCGGTTTGGCAATATGGCTTTATGTTTCAGGGGTTTCAGAAATATCGTTTTATCCTTTCCAAAAAATATAAGGGTTACCAAATGGGCAGAAAATTCGAAAAAATTCGAAAAATAAAGGGCGATAACTCTGAATGAAACTTATATTACTGGAATCGCATAGACTTCAGGAATCCAAAAATATAGGTCAAATTTGCAAATTTTGAAAAATAACAAAAATTGTCTCATAAACAACGTCTTTTCAATTTTCGAACGATAGAAGTCATAGACAAATATTCGAAATTGAAAAATGTGAGATAGCCATTATCTCGGAAAAGATTCAGGGTTTTCGAAAATGTCATTTGATTAAAAATGGGTAAAAAATTGACGAAATTATGGACGATTTTCAATATCATGACAACCTACAAAGTTCAGCCACTTCCGGTATGCGCAGAAGTTTGAAAAATAGTTTATGCACTAGCCACCACATGTTTTCCCGATAGAAAAGTTGGTTCCAGATCGATATCTGTTTTCGATCATGGAGAAATAGGCTCCCGCGGTAAAAAATAATAATAATAATAATAATAATAATAACTAGACCTGCAGACCTGCAGTGCTGAATCGGCTTTCAGGAATCAGACAGGAAGTGCGTCATACAATAGCAGATCCATCGAGCTACCAAACGATACTGTAGTTGTTATGATTCAGTGACACCCTCTATCAGATTTGTAAAAGTAATATTTGCTTGCAAATAAATACACCGGTCAAAATTGTAAAATCTGGCAAAAAAACTTAACTTCCGGTGCCAAAAGAAATCATTATCGATAACAAATAAGTTGAGAATTCGCAATTGACAATTGTTTTATACATATCAGCCAATAACATAATAAACTTAGAACCCATAAACTGAAATTAAAAAGGTAAAAAACTTAAAAAGTGATCCTTAGAAAATTGGTTATTCCTCGACAAGGGAATATGCTAGAAGCAATTTTTTGATATCAGTATGATTATATTGATGCAATCTAAATGGCCATTAGAATCAAACGTTATAACGTTAAACAAATAATAAATATAACTCACTTAAAAAAAATATTTGTTTTGAAGTCTAAAAATACGGTTTTTGCAAAAAAGACATTACTTCCGGTGATAATAAAAATCTTAAATTAGTTTAATGCAATTATAAATGGCATAAGGCATCAAATGGTGAAAATTGTATGAAAATTGAATAATAATTGACACTTTTATAGGCCAAAAAGCTTGAAAAGTGACTTGTAGAAAATCGTCTATTTCTCGGCAACCGTACAAGTTAGAAACTTTTATGTGGTATCTGTATGATCGTATGGGTTCATGCTATTCGTTGATGGGATTCAAATATCATAATTTTAAAAATGTTATAAAAGAGACTCATTTGAATAAAATATTTGTTTTTTAGGTTAAAAATACAGTTTTTGCCAAAATGACGTCATTTCCGGTAACAGTGAAACTGTAAAATTGGCTTAACCTAGTCCAAATTGGCATTAGGCATCAAATAAAAGAAAAATATTGAAAATCGGATAATAATTTACTCTTTTATAGGCAAAATAACTTGAAAAGTGATGCATGCAAAATTGCATATTTCTCGGCAACTGCTCATATTACAAACTATTTTTGGCATACATTCTCTTCGTCTGGATTATGGCTACGAGTTTATGAAAGTTACGAATAAATACTTCAAAATATAAAGACGTTGCATGGGTTGTAATAACTGAATTTTACCTTTTTTTTTACATTTTATTCGAAATTGCCCGAAAATGAAATTGAAATTTAAGAATCTGAGCCAAACATTTTATGCGCCTTTACAGGGCGCATACTTTTTGCTATATCAGTTTTCGAAAAAAAATAATATTTGCTGTCAAAAAGTGGTACTTAACTCTCAAAATTGTAGTTTTTGTCAATATTACGCCACTTCCGTTGCGTGCAGAAAAATGTCACCGTAACAAAAAATATTACAATTGACATCACGGAGCATATGCACTTTGTTTTATACAAATCGAACAATAAATAATTAATCTAGGTACGAAAAACTAAATTAGCCAATGGCGACTAAAGAAAATTACTGAGACAAAATTCTTTCTCACTTCTGCTCAAGTAGGGTGATACTTTAACTCTGTGTGAACTACCATCAAAAAATATTCATAAATAAAAAAGTTTTCTGTAAAAATGTAAAAAAAATTCAAAATATCGGAGATTTTTTCGACTACTTCCGGTTTTTCGATCATTGTCGGAATAGCTTTAACTAGTTGATTAGATACTTAACTTCCTTTACCAGAAATGTCAGAAACATTCATTGAGTAGTTTTCGAAAAAAAGATAAATAAAAGAGCATTTTCAATAATTTAATGATTTTTCAACTTTTTTCAAAGATTGAGGTCATTTTTGGACCACCTATAATATTGCAACGCTTTTATTATTAAATGCACACGCTAGGCCACCGATAGGACTCTGAGTAAAAAATGTTTAAGAAAAATCGTAGGCGTCGTTTTCGAGAAAAAGGCGTCTCGGAATGCTCCAAAACGGAAAATACTTAGTTTTCGGCGTACCATAATTTATTTCCTAAGAATCAAATTCGTGTTATTTAGATGTTATACGATCGTCTATTAATGGAACTATCCAAAGACACTTTAATTGTTTTGGTCCGCTAATATGTGACGAAGAATTCGAACTTTTGACAAGAGCTCCATTTTTTTTTCATCTTTTTTACATTTTTCTTCGTTTTTTGAACTACTTCCGGTATACGAATCATTGTCGAGTAGTTTTCACATCCAGTTTTGGAGTTTGTATGGGACAAAGGCTCTCTAATGATATACGACACTATACGATCAAATAAAATACTTCTGAGAAATCCAATGTTCAAAATTGTTAAAAATGTCAAAATGTCAAAATATTGAAAATTAAATTTCAATAACTGCATACATATTATACATCATTAGAATCGTTATTAGGTCAGCTTTTTAAATATATATTTTTTTTTTTGAAAATCTCTTAAAATAAAAAAATAGTAGAGCATTTTCCAAAATTTCACGATTTTTTGACTTTTTTCAATTTTCAGTGCCTTTTTTGTCTTATTCCAGTTATACGAAGGTCTTAATGGATGGATCCATGCTAAAGACTATCGGAAGGACCATCGATAGATAAAGTTTAAGAAAAATCTTTGGAGCAGTTTTTGAGATAAAGGCGTCCAAAAACGTTCCAAATCAAAAAATGCTTGATTTTCAGCGTGTCATATTTTACTTCTGGATCATCGTATCTGTATGAATTGGGTATCATACGATACTCCAATTCTGATGTAAACCAACGATACCTTAATCCATTTGATCGGTTGATATGGGACGAAGAAATCACGTTTTTCCCAAAGCCCCCATTTTTTGAGTTTTTTTCAAAAAATCAGACATTATTTCGACTACTTCCGGTTTACGAATCGTTGTTGAAATTGCTTTATGCAGCGGTTTGGCAATATGGCTTTATGTTTCAGGGGTTTCAGAAATATCGTTTTATCCTTTCCAAAAAATATAAGGGTTACCAAATGGGCAGAAAATTCGAAAAAATTCGAAAAATAAAGGGCGATAACTCTGAATGAAACTTATATTATTGGAATCGCATAGACTTCAGGAATCCAAAAATGTAGGTCAAATTTGCAAATTTTGAAAAATAACAAAAATTGTCTCATAAACAACGTCTTTTCAATTTTCGAACGATAGAAGTCATAGACAAATATTCGAAATTGAAAAATGTGAGATAGCCATTATCTCGGAAAAGATTCAGGATTTCCGAAAATGTCATTTGTTTAAAAATGGGTAAAGAATTGACGAAATTATGGCCGATTTTCAATATCATGACAACCTACAAAGTTCGGCCACTTCCGGTATGCGCAGAAGTTTGAAAAATAGTTTATGCACTAGCCACCACATGTTTTCCCGATAGAAAAGTTGGTTCCAGATCGATATCTGTTTTCGATCATGGAGAAATAGGCTCCCGCGGTAAAAAATAATAATAATAATAATAATAATAATAATAATAATAATAATTTTAGTAAAAACAATAGTCTTTCAGACGAAAGTCTGAAAGCCTAACTAGACCTGCAGACCTGCAGTGCTGAATCGGCTTTCAGGAATCAGACAGGAAGTGCGTCATACAATAGCCGATCCATCGAGCTACCAAACGATAATGTAGTTGTTATGATTCAGTGACACCCTCTATCAGATTTGTAAAAGTAATATTTGCTTGCAAATAAATACACCGGTCAAAATTGTAAAATCTGGCAAAAAAACTTAACTTCCGGTGCCAAAAGAAATCATTATCGATAACAAATAAGTTGAGAATTCGCAATTGAGAATTGTTTTATACATATCAGCCAATAACATAATAAACTTAGAACCCATAAACTAAAATTAAAAAGGTAAAAAACTTAAGAGGTGATCCTTAGAAAATTGGTTACTCCTCCACAAGCGAATATGCTAGAAGCATTTTTTTGATATCAGTATGATTATATTGATCCAATCTAAATGGCCATTAGAATCAAACGTTATAAGGTTAAACAAATAATAAATATAACTCACTTCAAAAAAATATTTGTTTTGAAGTCTAAAAATACGGTTTTTGCAAATATGACATTACTTCCGGTGATAATGGAAATGTTAAATCAGATCATTGCAATCATAAATGGCATAAGGCATCACATGGTGAAAATTGTATGAAAATTGAATAATAATTGACACTTTTATAGACCAAAAAGCTTGAAAAGTGACTTGTAGAAAATCGTCTATTTCTCGGCAACCGTACAAGTTAGAAACTTTTTTGTGGTATCTGTATGATCGTATGGGTTCATGCTATTCGTTGATGGGATTCAAATATCATAATTTTAAAAATATTATAAAAGAGACTCATTTGAATAAAATATTTGTTTTTTAGGTTAAAAATACAGTTTTTGCCAAAATGACGTCATTTCCGGTAACAGTGAAACTGTAAAATTGGCTTAACCTAGTCCAAATCGGCATTAGGCATCAAATAAAAGAAAAATATTGAAAATCGGATAATAATTTACTCTTTTATAGGCAAAATAACTTGAAAAGTGATGCATGCAAAATTGCATATTTCTCGGCAACTGCTCATATTACAAACTATTTTTGGCATACATTCTCTTCGTCTGGATTATGGCTACGAGTTTATGAAAGTTACGAATAAATATTTCAAAATATAAAGACGTTGAATGGGTTGTATATAACTGAATTTTACCTTTTTTTTTACATTTTATTCGAAATTGCCCAAAAATGAAATTGAAATTTAAGAATCTGAGCCAAACATTTTATGCGCCTTTACAGGGCGCATACTTTTTGTTCTATCAGTTTTCGAAAAAAATAATATTTGCTGTCAAAAAGTGGTACTTAACACTCAAAATTGTAGTTTTTGTTAATATTACGCCGCTTCCGTTGCGTGCAGAAAAATGTCACCGTAACAAAAAATATTACAATTGACATCACGAAGCATATGCACTTTGTTTTATACAAATCGAACAATAAATAATTAATCTAGGTACGAAAAACTAAATTAGCCAATGGCGACTAAAGAAAATTACTGAGACAAAATTCTTTCCCACTTCTGCTCAAGTAGGGTGATACTTTAACTATGTGTAAACTACCATCAAAAAATATTAATAAATAAAAAAGTTTCCTGTAAAAATGTTAAAAAAATTCAAAATATCGGAGATTTTTTCGACTACTTCCGGTTTTGCGATCATTGTCGGAATAGCTTTAACATGTTGATTAGATACTTAACTTCCTGTACCAGAAATATCAGAAACATTCATTGAGTAATTTTCTAAAAAAAGATAAATAAAAGAGTATTTTCAATAATTTAATGATTTTTCAACTTTATTCAAAGATTGATGTCATTTTTGGACCACCTATAATATTGCAACGCTTTTATTATTAAATGCATACGCTAGGCCACTGATAGGACTCTGAGTAAAAAATGTTTAAGAAAAATCGTAGGCGTCGTTTTCGAGAAAAAGGCGTCTCAGTATGCTCCAAAACGGAAAATACTTAGTTTTCAGCGTACCATAATTTATTTCCTAAGAATCAAATTCGTGTTATTTAGATGTTATACGATCGTCTATTAATGGAACTATCCAACCACACTTTAATTGTTTTGGTCCGCTAATATTTGACGGAGAATTCGAACTTTTGGCAAGAGCTCCAATTTTTTTTCATCTTTTTTACATTTTTCTTCGTTTTTTGAACTACTTCCGGTATACGAATCATTGTCGAGTAGTTTTCACGTCCAGTTTTGTAGTTTGCATGGGAACAGGGCTCTCTAATGATATACGATACTATACGATCAAATAAAATACTTCTGAGAAATCCTATGTTCAAAAGTGTTAAAAATGTCAAAATGTCAAAATATTGAAAATTAAATTTCAATAACTGCATACATATTATACATCATTAGAATCGTAATTAGGTCAGCTTTTTAAATATATATCTGTTTTTTTAAAATCTCTTAAAATAAAAAAATGGTAGAGCATTTTCCAAAATTTCACGATTTTTTGACTTTTTTCGATTTTCAGTCCCTTTTTTGTCTTATTCCAATAATTGGAAGATTGTAATGGATTGCTTCATGCTAAAGACCACCGAAGGGACTCTCGATAGAGAAGGTTTACGATAAATCGCTGGAGCAGTTTTCGAGATAAAGGCGTCTAAAAACGCTCCAAATCAGAAAAAACTTGATTTTCAGCGTGCGATATTTTACTTCCGGGTCATCGTATCTTTATGAAATGGGTACCATACGATACTTCTATTCCCGTGCAACCCAACGATACCCTAATCACTTTAATCCGTTGATATCGGACGAAATAATCACGTTTTTCCCCAAAGCCCCCATTTTTTGCATTTTTTTCCAAACATCAGAAATTATTTCGACTACTTCCGGTTTACGGATCGTTGTTGAAATTGCTTTATCCAGATGTCTGACTATATGGCTTTATGTTCCAGAGGTTTCAGAAATATCTTTTTATCCTTTCCAAAAAATATAAGGGTTTGAAAATGGGCAGAAAATTCGAAAAAATTCGAAAAATAAAGGGCGATAACTTTGAATGAATCTTATATTACTGGAATAACTTTGACCTGAGGAATCCAAAAATGTAGGTCAAATTTGCAAATTTTGAAAAATAACAAAAATTGTCTCATAAACAACGTCTTTTCAATTTTCGAACGATAGAAGTCATAGACGAATGTTCGAAATTGAAAAATGTGAGATAGCCATTATCTCGCAAAAGATTCAGGGTTTCCGAAAATGTCATTTGATTAAAAATGGGTAAAGAATTGACGAAATTATGGCCGATTTTCAATATCATGACAACCTACAAAGTTCGGCCACTTCCGGTATGCGCAGAAGTTTGAAAAATAGTTTATGCACTAGCCACCACATGTTTTCCCGATAGAAAAGTTTGTTCCAGATCGATATCTGTTTTCGATCATGGAGAAATAGGCTCCCGCGGAAAAAAATAATAATAATAAGAACTAGACCTGCATAGCAGTGCTGAATCGGCTTTCAGGGTCCTTTATATCATTGCCATGCTTTTAAATTTACCTTTATACTCTAAACGACCGATAGGACTCGGGGTAACAGAAGTTTAAGAAGTGAAATAGAAGTAGTTTTCGAGATAAAAGAGTCCGAAAAGGCTCCAAAAAAAAGAGGAAAATACTACATTTTCGGCATCTATTGCCTAACCATCGAATTTGTATCATCCTGATATCATATAAAAGTCCAAAAAGGAAAATACTAGATCTTCAGCGTCCCGTAATATTTGTCATTGAACACGCCATCTTGAGTCGGATCGCGCAAAATCTAATTTTGGAGTAAAATTTTGTTTGGAAGTCTAAAAATACGGTTTTTGCAAATATGACATTACTTCCGGTGATAATGGAAATGTTAAATCAGATCATTGCAATCATAAATGGCATAAGGCATCACATGGTGAAAATGTTATGTAAATCGAATAATAATTGCCACTTTTATAGACTAAAAACCTTGAAAAGTGACGTGTAGAAAATCGTCTATTTCTCGGCAACCGTACAAGTTAGAAACCATTTTTTGGTATTTATATGATCGCATGGGTTTAATCTATTTGTTGATTGGAATCAAATATCATAATTGTATAAACATTACAAATCAGACTCATTTGAATAAAATATTTGTTTTGAAGTCTAAAAATACGGTTTTTGCAAATATGACATTACTTCCGGTGATAATGGAAATGTTAAATCAGATCATTGCAATCCTAAAGTGCATAAGGCATCACATGGTGAAAATTGTATGAAAATTGAATAATAATTGACACTTTTATAATACAAAAAGCTTGAAAAGTGACTTGTAGAAAATCGTCTATTTCTCTGCAACCGTACAAGATAGAAACTTTTTTGTGGTATCTGTATGATCGTATGGGTTCATGCTATTCGCTGATGGGATTCAAAATATCATAATTTTTAAAATATTATAAAAAAGACTCATTTGAATAAAATATTTGTTTTTTAGGTTAAAAGTATAGTTTTTTCCAAAATGACGTCATTTCCTTTAACAGTGAAACTGTAAAATTAGCTTAACCTAGTCCAAATTGGCATTAGGCATCGAATAAAAGAAAAATATTGAAAATTGGATAATAATTTACTCTTTTATAGGCAAAATAACTTCAAAAGTGATGCATGCAAAATTGCATATTTCTCGGCAACTGCTCATATTACAAACTATTTTTCGCATACATTCTCTTCGTCTGGATTATGACTACGGGTTTATGAAAGTTACGAATAAATAGTTCAAAATATGAAGACGTTGAATGGGTTGTAAATAACTGATTGTTACACTTTTTTTACATTTATTCGAAATTGCCCGAAAATGAAATTGAAATTAAAAAATCTGAGCTAACGATTTGTGCCCCTTTACAGCGCGCATTCTTTTTGCTATATCAGATTTCGAAAAAAATAATATTTCCTTTCAAAAAGTGGTACTGAACTGTCAAAATTGTAGTTTTTGTTAATATTACGCCACTTCCGTTGCGTGCAGAAAAAATTGACGGTAACAAATAAAATTGCAATTGAGACCACGGAGCATATGCACTTTGTTTTATACAAATCGAACAATAAATAATTAATCTAGGTACGAAAAACTAAATTAGCCAATGGCGACTAAAGAAAATTACTGAGACAAAATTCTTTCTCACTTCTGCTCAAGTGGGGTGATACTTTAACTCTGTGTAAACTACCATCAAAAAATATTCATAAATAAAAAAGTTTTCTGTAAAAATGTAAAAAAAAATCAAAATATCGGAGATTTTTTCGACTACTTCCGGTTTTACGATCATTGTCGGAATAGCTTTAACAAGTTGATTAGATACTTAACTTCCTGTACCAGAAATGTCAGAAACATTCATTGAGTAATTTTCGAAAAAAAGATAAATAAAAGAGCATTTTCAATAATTTAATGATTTTTCAACTTTTTTCAAAGATTGAGGTCATTTTTGGACCACATATAATATTGCAACGCTTTTATTATTAAATGCACACGCTAGGCCACCGATAGGACTCTGAGTAAAAAATATTTAAGAAAAATCGTAGGCGTCGTTTTCGAGAAAAAGGCGTCTCAGAATGCTCCAAAACGGAAAATACTTAGTTTTCGGCGTACCATAATTTATTTCCTAAGAATCAAATTCGTGTTATTTAGATGTTATACGATCGTCTATTGATGGAACTATCCAACGACACTTTAATTGTTTTGGTCCGCTAATATGTGACGGAGAATTCGAACTTTTGGCAAGAGCTCCAATTTTTTTTCATCTTTTTTACATTTTTCTTCGTTTTTTGAACTACTTCCGGTATACGAATCATTGTCGAGTAGTTTTCACATCCAGTTTTGGAGTTTGCATGGGAACAGGACTCTCTAATGGTATACTACACTATACGATCAAATAAAATACTTCTGAGAAATCCTATGTTCAAAAATGTTAAAAATGTAAAAATGTCAAAATATTGAAAATTAAATTTCAATAACTGCATACATATTATACATCATTAGAATTGTAATTAGGTCAGCTTTATAAATATATATCTTTTTTTTGAAAATCTCTTAAAATAAAAAGATAGTAGAGCATTTTCCAAAATTTCACGATTTTTCGACTTTTTTCGATTTTCAGTCCGTTTTTGGTCCTATTCCAATTATTGGAAGATTTTAATGGATGGCTTCATGCTAAAGACCACCGAAGGGACTCTCGATAGAGAAGGTTTAAGAAAAATCGCTGGAGCAGTTTTCGAGATAAAGGCGTCTAAAAACGCTCCAAATCAGAAAATACTTGATTTTCAGCGTGCGATATTTTACTTCCGGGTCATCGTATCTTTATGAAATGGGTATCATACGATACTTCAATTCCCGTGCAACCCAACGATACCCTAATCTCTTTAATCCGTTGATATCGGACGAAATAATCACGTTTTTCCCCAAAGCACCCATTTTTTGCATTTTTTTCCAAACATCAGAAATTATTTGGACTACTTCCGGTTTACGGATCGTTGTTGAAATTGCTTTATCCGGATGTCTGACTATATAGCTTTATGTTCTAGAGGTTTCAGAAATATCTTTTTATCCTTTCCAAAAAATATAAGGGTTTGAAAATGGGCAGAAAATTCGAAAAAATTCGAAAAATAAAGGGCGATAACTCTGAATGAATCTTATATTACTGGAATCGCTTGGACCTGAGGAATCCAAAAATGAAGGTCAAATTTGTAAATTTTGAAAAATAACAAAAAATGTCTCATAAACAACGTCTTTTCAATTTTCGAACGATTGAAGTCATAGACGAATGTTCGAAATTGAAAAATGTGAGATAGCCATTATCTCGCAAAAGATTCAGGGTTTCCGAAAATGTCATTTGATTAAAAATGGGTTAAGAATTGACGAAATTATGGCCGATTTTCAATATCATGACAACCTACAAAGTTCGGCCACTTCCGGTATGCGCAGAAGTTTGAAAAATAGTTTATGCACTAGCCACCACATGTTTTTCCGATAGAAAAGTTTGTTCCAGATCGATATCTGTTTTTGATCATGGAGAAATAGGCTCCCGCGGAAAAAAATAATAATAATAAGAATAATAATAATAATAATTTTAGTAAAAACAATAGTCTTTCAGACGAAAGTCTGAAAGCCTAATAACTAGACCTGCATAGCAGTGCTGAATCGGCTTTCAGGGTCCTTTAGATCATTGCCATGCTTTCAAATTTACCTTTATACCCTAAACGACCGATAGGACTCGTGGTAACAGAAGTTTAAGCGGTGAAATAGAAGTAGTTTTCGAGATAAACAAGTCTGAAAAGGCTCCAAAAAAAGAGGAAAATACTATATTTTCGGCATCTCATAATCTATTGCCTAACCATCGAATTTGTATCATTCTGTTATCATAAAAAAAAGTCCAAAAAGGAAAATACTAGATCTTCAGCGTCCCGTAATATTTGTCATTGAACACGACATCTTGAGTCGGATCGCGCAAAATCTAATTTTGGAGTAAAATTTTGTTTTGAAGTCTAAAAATACGGTTTTGCAAATATGACATTACTTCCGGTGATAATGGAAATGTTAAATCAGATCATTGCAATCATAAATGGCATAAGGCATCACATGGTGAAAATTTTATGAAAATCGAATAATAATTGCCACTTTTATTGACTAAAAACCTTGAAAAGTGACGTGTAGAAAATCGTCTATTTCTCGACAACCGTACAAGTTAGAAACCATTTTTTGGTATTTATATGACCGTATGGGTTTAATCTATTTGTTGATTGGAATCAAATATCATAATTGTATAAACATTACAAATCAGACTCATTTGAATAAAATATTTGTTTTGAAGTCTAAAAATACGGTTTTTGCAAATATGACATTACTTCCGGTGATAATGGAAATGTTAAATCAGATCATTGCAATCCTAAAGTGCATAAGGCATCACATGGCGAAAATTGTATGAAAATTGAATAATAATTGACACTTTTATAGACCAAAAAGCTTGAAAAGTGACTTGTAGAAAATCGTCTATTTCTCGGCAACCGTACAAGTTAGAAACTTTTTTGTGGTATCTGTATGATCGTATGGGTTCATGCTATTCGTTGGTGGGATTCAAAATATCATAATTTTTAAAACATTATAAAAAAGACTCATTTGAATAAAATATTTGTTTTTTAGGTTAAAAGTATAGTTTTTCCAAAATGACGTCATTTCCGGTAACAGTGAAACTGTAAAATTGGCTTAACCTAGTCCAAATTGGCATTAGGCATCGAATGAAAAAAAATATTGAAAATCGGATAATAATGTACTCTTTTATAGACAAAAATAACGTGAAAAGTGATGCATGCAAAATTGCATATTTCTCGGCAATTGCTCATATTACGAACTATTTTTTGCATACATTCTCCTCGTCTGGATTATTACTACGAGTTTATGAAAGTTACGAATAAATAGTTCAAAATATGAAGACGTTGAATAGGTTGTAAATAACTGATTGTTACACTTTTTTGTACATTTATTCGAAATTGCCCGAAAATGAAATTGAAATTAAAAAATCTGAGCTAACGATTTGTGCCCCTTTACAGCGCGCATCCTTTTTGCTATATCAGATTTCGAAAAAAATAATATTTGCTTTCAAAAAGTGGTACCGAACTGTCAAAATCGTAGTTTTTGTTAATATTACGCCACTTCCGTTGCGTGCAGAAAAATTTCACGGTAACAAAAAAAATTACAATTAAGACCACGGAGCATATGCACTTTATTTTACACAAATCGAACAATAAATAATTAATCTAGGTATGAAAAACTAAATTAGCCAATGGCGACTAAAGAAAATTACTGAGACAAAATTCTTTCTCACTTCTGCTCAAGTAGGGTGATACTTTAACTCTGAGTAAACTACCATCAAAAAATATTCATAAATAAAAAAGTTTTCTGTAAAAATGTAAAAAAAAATCAAAATATCGGAGATTTTTTCGACTACTTCCAGTTTTTCGATCATTGTCGGAATAGCTTTAACAAGTTGATTAGATACTTAACTTCCTGTAGCAGAAATATCAGAAACATTAATTGAGTAGTTTTCGAAAAAAAGATAAATAAAAGAGCATTTTCAATAATTTAATGATTTTTCAACTTTTTTCAAAGATTGAGGTCATTTTTGGACCACCTATAATATTGCAACGCTTTTATTATTAGATGCACACGCTAGGCCACCGATAGGACTCTGAGTAAAAAATGTTTAAGAAAAATGGTAGGCGTCGTTTTCGAGAAAAAGGCGTCTCAGAATGCTCCAAAACGGAAAATACTTAGTTTTCGGCGTACCATAATTTATTTCCTAAAAATCAAATTCGTGTTATTTAGATGTTATACGATCGTCTATTAATGGAACTATCCATCGACACTTTTAATTGTTTTGGTCCGCTAATATGTCACGGAGAATTCGATCTTTTGGCAAGAGCTCCAATTTTTTTTTATCTTTTTTACATTTTTCGTCGTTTTTTGAACTACTTCCGGTATACGAATCATTGTCGAGTAGTTTTCACATCCAGTTTTGGAGTTTGCATGGGAACAGGGCTCTCTAATGATATACTACACTATACGATCAAATAAAATACTTCTGAGAAATCCTATGTTCAAAAGTGTTAAAAATGTCAAAATGTCAAAATATTGAAAATTAAATTTCAATAACTGCATACATATTATACATCATTAGAATCGTAATTAGGTCAGCTTTCTAAATATATATCTTTTTTTTGAAAATCTCTTCAAATAAAAAAATAGTAGAGCATTTTCCAAAATTTCACGATTTTTTGACTTTTTTCAATTTTCAGTCCCTTTTTTGTCTTATTCCAATTATATAAAGGTCTTAATGGATGGATCCATGCTAAAGACTACCGGAAGGACCATCGATAGATAAAGTTTAAGAAAAATCGCTGGAGCAGTTTTCGAGATAAAGGCGTCCAAAAACGCTCCAAATCAAAAAATGCTTGATTTTCAGCGTGTCATATTTTACTTCTGGATCATCGTATCGGTATGAATTGGGTATCATACGATACTCCGATTCCGATGTAAACCAACGATACCTTAATCCATTTGATCGGTTGATATGGGACGAAGAAATCACGTTTTTCCCAAAGCCCCCATTTTTTGAGTTTTTTTCAAAAAATCAGACATTATTTCGACTACTTCCGGTTTACGGATCGTTGTTGAAATTGCTTTATCCGGATGTCTGACTATATGGCTTTATGTTCCAGAGGTTTCAGAAATATCGTTTTATTCTTTCCAAAAAATATAAGGGGCATAAAATGGGCAGAAAATTCGAAAAAATTCGAAAAATAAAGGGCGATAACTCTGAATGAATCTTATATTACTGGAATCGCTTGGACCTCAGAAATCCAAAAATGTAGGTCAAATTTGCAAATTTTGAAAAATAACAAAAATTGTCTCATAAACAACGTCTTTTCAAATTTCGAGCGATAGAAGTCATAGACGAATGTTCGAAATTGAAAAATGTGAGATAGCCATTATCTCGCAAAAGATTCAGGGTTTCCGAAAATGTCATTTGATTAAAAATGGGTAAAGAATTGACGAAATTATGGCCGATTTTCAATATCATGATATCTTACAAAGTTCGGCCACTTCCGGTATGCGCAGAAGTTTGAAAAATAGTTTATGCACTAGCCACCACATGTTTTCCCGATAGAAAAGTTTGTTTCAGATCGATATCTGTTTTCGATCATGGAGAAATAGGCTCCCGCGGTAAAAAATAATAATAATAATAATAATAATAATAATAACTAGACCTGCATAGCAGTGCTGAATCGGCTTTCAGGGTCCTTTATATCATTGCCATGCTTTTAAATTTACCTTTATACTCTAAACGACCGATAGGACTCGGGGTAACAGAAGTTTAAGAAGTGAAATAGAAGTAGTTTTCGAGATAAACGAGTCCGAAAAGGCTTCAAAAAAAGAGGAAAATACTACATTTTCGGCATCTCATAATCTATTGCCTAACCATCGAATTTGTATCATTCTGATATCATATAAAAGTCCAAAAAGGAAAATACTAGATCTTCAGCGTCCCGTAATATTTGTCATTGAACACGCCATCTTGAGTCGGATCACGCAAAATCTAATTTTGGAGTAAAATTTTGTTTGGAAGTCTAAAAATACGGTTTTTGCAAATATGACATTACTTCCGGTGATAATGGAAATGTTAAATCAGATCATTGCAATCATAAATGGCATAAGGCATCACATGGTGAAAATTTTATGTAAATCGAATAATAATTGCCACTTTTATAGACTAAAAACCTTGAAAAGTGACGTGTAGAAAATCGTCTATTTCTCGGCAACTGTACAAGTTAGAAACCATTTTTTGGTATTTATATGACCGTATGGGTTTTATCTATTTGTTGATTGGAATCAAATATCATAATTGTATAAACATTACAAATCAGACTCATTTGAATAAAATATTTGTTTTGAAGTCTAAAAATACGGTTTTTGCAAATATGACATTACTTCCGGTGATAATGGAAATATTAAATCAGATCATTGCAATCCTAAAGCGCATAAGGCATCACATGGTGAAAATTGTATGAAAATTGAATAATAATTGACACTTTTATAGACCAAAAAGCTTGAAAAGTGACTTGTAGAAAATCGTCTATTTCTCGGCAACCGTACAAGTTAGAAACTTTTTTGTGGTATCTGTATGATCGTATGGGTTCATGCTATTCGTTGATGGGATTCAAAATATCATAATTTTTAAAATATTATAAAAAAGACTCTTTTGAATAAAATATTTGTTTTTTAGGTTAAAAGTATAGTTTTTTCCAAAATGACGTTATTTCCGGTAACAGTGAAACTGTAAAATTGGCTTAACCTAGTCCAAATTGGCATTAGGCATCGAATGAAAAAAAAATATTGAAAATCGGATAATAATTTACTCTTTTATAGACAAAATAACGTGAAAAGTGATTCACGCAAAATTGCATATTTCTCGGCAATTGCTCATATTACGAACTATATTTTGCATACATTCTCCTCGTCTGGATTATTAATACGAGTTTATGAAAGTTACGAATAAATAGTTCAAAATATGAAGACGTTGAATAGGTTGTAAATAACTGATTGTTACACTTTTTTTTACATTTATTCGAAATTGCCCGAAAATGAAATTGAAATTAAAAAATCTGAGCTAACGATTTGTGCCCCTTTACAGCGCGCATCCTTTTTGCTATATCAGATTTCGAAAAAAATAATATTTGCTTTCAAAAAGTGGTACCGAACTGTCAAAATCGTAGTTTTTGTTAACATTACGCCACTTCCGTTGCTTGCAGAAAAATTTCACGGTAACAAAAAAAATTACAATTGAGACCACGGAGCATATGCATTTTGTTTTACACAAATCGAACAATAAATAATTAATCTAGGTACGAAAAACTAAATTAGCCAATGGCGACTAAAGAAAATGAGTGAGACAAAATTCTTTCTCACTTCTGCTCAAGTAGGGTGATACTTTAACTCTGAGTAAACTACCATCAAAAAATATTCATAAATAAAAAAGTTTTCTGTAAAATTGTAAAAAAAATTCAAAATATCGGAGATATTTTCGACTACTTCCGGTTTTTCGATCATTGTCGGAATAGCTTTAACAAGTTGATTAGATACGTAACTTCCCATACCAGAAATATCAGAAACATTAATTGAGTAATTTTCGAAAAAAAGATAAATAAAAGAGCATTTTCAATAATTTAATGATTTTTCAACTTTTTTCAAAGATTGAGGTCATTTTTGGACCACCTATAATATTGCAACGCTTTTATTATTAGATGCACACGCTAGGCCACCGATAGGACTCTGAGTAAAAAATGTTTAAGAAAAATCGTAGGCGTCGTTTTCGAGAAAAAGGCGTCTCAGAATGCTCCAAAACGGAAAATACTTAGTTTTCAGCGTACCATAATTTATTTCCTAAAAATCAAATTCGTGTTATTTAGATGTTATACGATCGTCTATTAATGGAACTATCCAACGACACTTTAATTGTTTTGGTCCGCTAATATGTGACGGAGAATTCGATCTTTTGGCAAGAGCTCCAATTTTTTTTTTATCTTTTTTACATTTTTCTTCGTTTTTTGAACTACTTCCGGTACACGAATCATTGTCGAGTAGTTTTCTCATCCAGTTTTGGAGTTTGCATGGGAACAGGGCTCTCTAACGATATACGACACTATACGATCAAATAAAATACTTCTGAGAAATCCTATGTTCAAAAGTGTTAAAAATGTCAAAATGTCAAAATATTGAAAATTAAATTTCAATAACTGCATACATATTATACATCATTAGAATCGTAATTGGGTCAGCTTTTTAAATATATATTTTTTTTTTGAAAATCTCTTAAAATAAAAAAATAGTAGAGCATTTTCCAAAATTTCACGATTTTTGGACTTTTTTCAATTTTCAGTCCCTTTTTTGTCTTATTCCAATTATATGAAGGTCTTAATGGATGAATCCATGCTAAAGACTACCGGAAGGACCATCGATAGATAAAGTTTAAGAAAAATCGCTGGAGCAGTTTTTGAGATAAAGGCGTCCAAAAACGCTCCAAAACAAAAAATACTTGATTTTCACCGTGTCATATTTTACTTCTGGATCATCGTATCTGTATGAAGTCGGTATCATACGATACTCCAATTCCGATGTAAACTAACGATACCTTAATCCATTTGATCGGTTGATATGGGACGAAGAAATCACGTTTTTCCCAAAGCCCCCATTTTTTGAGTTTTTTTCAAAAAATCAGACATTATTTCGACTACTTCCGGTTTACGGATCGTTGTTGAAATTGCTTTATCCGGATATCTGACTATATGGCTTTATGTTCCAGAGGTTTCAGAAATATCGTTTTATCCTTTCCAAAAAATATAAGGGGCATAAAATGGGCAGAAAATTCGAAAAAATTCGAAAAATAAAGGGCGATAACTCTGAATGAATCTTATATTACTGGAATCGCTTGGACCTCAGAAATCCAAAAATGTAGGTCAAATTTGCAAATTTTGAAAAATAACAAAAATTGTCTCATAAACAACGTCTTTTCAATTTTCGAACGATAGAAGTCATAGACGAATGTTCGAAATTGAAAAATGTGAGATAGCCATTATCTCGCAAAAGGTTCAGAGTTCCCGAAAATGTCATCTGTTTTAAAATGCGTAAAGAATTGACGAAACTATGGCCTATTTTCAAATATTAGACGACGTACAAAGTTCGGCCACTTCCGGTATGCGCAGAGGTTTGAAAAATAGTTTATCAAGTAGCCACCACATGTTTTCCCGATAGAAAAGTTTGTTCCAGATCGATATCTGTTTTCGATCATGGAGAAATAGGCTCCCGCGGTAAAAAATAATAATAATAATAATAATAATAATAATTTTAGTAAAAACAATAGTCTTTCAGACGAAAGTCTGAAAGCCTAATAATAATAATAATAATTTTAGTAAAAACAATAGTCTTTCAGACGAAAGTCTGAAAGCCTAACTAGACCTGCATAGCAGTGCTGAATCGGCTTTCAGGGTCCTTTAGATCATTGCCATGCTTTCAAATTTACCTTTATACCCTAAACGACCGATGGGACTCGGGGTAACAGAAGGTTAAGAAGTGAAATAGAAGTAGTTTTCGAAATAAACGAGTCCGAAAAGGCTCCAAAAAAAGAGGAAAATACTACATTTTCGGCATCTCATAATCTGTTGCCTAACCATCGAATTTGTATCATTCTGATATCATATAAAAGTCCAAAAAGGAAAATACTAGATCTTCAGCGTCCCGTAATATTTGTCATTGAACACGCCATCTTGAGTCGGATCGCGCAAAATCTAATTTTGGAGTAAAATTTTGTTTGGAAGTCTAAAAATACGGTTTTTGCAAATATGACATTACTTCCGGTGATAATGGAAATGTTAAATCAGATCATTGCAATCATAAATGGCATAAGGCATCACATTTTGAAAATTTTATGTAAATCGAATAATAATTGCCACTTTCATAGACTAAAAACCTTGAAAAGTGACGTGTAGAAAATCGTCTATTTCTCGGCAACCGTACAAGTTAGAAACCATTTTTTGGTATTTATATGACCGTATGGGTTTAATCTATTTGTTGATTGGAATCAAATATCATAATTGTATAAACATTACAAATCAGACTCATTTGAATAAAATATTTGTTTTGAAGTCTAAAAATACGGTTTTTGCAAATATGACATTACTTCCGGTGATAATGGAAATGTTAAATCAGATCATTGCAATCATAAATGGCATAAGGCATCACATGGTGAAAATTGTATGAAAATTGAATAATAATTGACACTTTTATAGACCAAAAAGCTTGAAAAGTGACTTGTAGAAAATCGTCTATTTCTCGGCAACCGTACAAGTTAGAAACTTTTTTGTGGTATCTGTATGATCGTATGGGTTCATGCTATTCGTTGATGGGATTCAAATATCATAATTTTAAAAATATTATAAAAGAGACTCATTTGAATAAAATATTTGTTTTTTAGGTTAAAAATACAGTTTTTGCCAAAATGACGTCATTTCCGGTAACAGTGAAACTGTAAATTGGCTTAACTTAATCCAAATTGGCATTAGGCATCAAATAAAAGGAAAATATTGAAAATCGGATAATAATTTACTCTTTTATAGGCAAAATAACTTGAAAAGTGATGCATGCAAAATTGCATATTTCTCGGCAACTGCTCATATTACAAACTATTTTTGGCATACATTCTCTTCGTCTGGATTATGGCTACGAGTTTATGAAAGTTACGAATAAATAGTTCAAAATATAAAGACGTTGAATGGGTTGTAATAACTGAATTTTACCTTTTTTTTTACATTTTATTCGAAATTGCCCGAAAATGAAATTGAAATTTAAGAATCTGAGCCAAACATTTTACGCGCCTTTACAGGGCGCATACTTTTTGCTATATCAGTTTTCGAAAAAAAATAATATTTGCTGTCAAAAAGTGGTACTTAACTCTCAAAATTGTAGTTTTTGTTAATATTACGCCACTTCCGTTGCGTGCAGAAAAATTTCACGGTAACAAGAAAAATTACAATTGAGACCACGGAGCATATGCACTTTGTTTTATACAAATCGAACAATAAATAATTAATCTAGGTACGAAAAACTAAATTAGCCAATGGCGACTAAAGAAAATTACTGAGACAAAATTCTTTCTCACTTCTGCTCAAGTAGGGTGATATTTTAACTCTGTGTGAACTACCATCAAAAAATATTCATAAATAAAAAAGTTTTCTGTAAAAATGTAAAAAAAATTCAAAATATCGGAGATTTTTTCGACTACTTCCGGTTTTTCGATCATTGTCGGAATAGCTTTAACAAGTTGATTAGATACTTAACTTCCTGTACCAGAAATGTCAGAAACATTCATTGAGTAGTTTTCGAAAAAAAGATAAATAAATGAGCATTTTCAACAATTTAATGATTTTTCAACTTTTTTCAAAGATTGAGGTCATTTTTGGACCACCTATAATATTGCAACGCTTTTATTATTAAATGCACACGCTAGGCCACCGATAGGACTCTGAGTAAAAAATGTTTAAGAAAAATCGTAGGCGTCGTTTTCGAGAAAAAGGCGTCTCGGAATGCTCCAAAACGGAAAATACTTAGTTTTCGGCGTACCATAATTTATTTCCTAAGAATCAAATTCGTGTTATTTAGATGTTATACGATCGTCTATTAATGGAACTATCCAACGACACTTTAATTGTTTTGGTCCGCTAATATGTGACGGAGAATTCGAACTTTTGGCAAGAGCTCCAATTCTTTTTTATCTTTTTTACATTTTTTGTCGTTTTTTGAACTACTTCCGGTATACGAATCATTGTCGAGTAGTTTTCACATCCAGTTTTGGAGTTTGCATGGGAACAGGGCTCTCTAATGATATACGACACTATACGATCAAATAAAATATTTCTGAGAAATCCTATGTTCAAAAGTGTTAAAAATGTCAAAATGTCAAAATATTGAAAATTAAATTTCAATAACTGCATACATATTATACATCATTAGAATCGTAATTAGGTCAGCTTTTTAAATATATATCTGTTTTTTTAAAATCTCTTAAAATAAAAAAATAGTAGAGCATTTTCCAAAATTTCACGATTTTTTGACTTTTTTCGATTTTCAGTCCCTTTTTTGTCTTATTCCAATTATTGGAAGATTGTAATGGATTGCTTCATGCTAAAGACCACCGAAGGGACTCTCGATAGAGAAGGTTTAAGATAAATCGCTGGAGCAGTTTTCGAGATAAAGGCGTCTAAAAACGCTCCAAATCAAAAAATACTTGATTTTCAGCGTGCGATATTTTACTTCCGGGTCGTCGTATCTTTATGAAATGGGTACCATACGATACATCAATTCCCATGCAACCCAACGATACCCTAATCTCTTTAATCCGTTGATATCGGACGAAATAATCACGTTTTTCCCCAAAGCACCCACTTTTTGCATTTTTTCCCAAACATCAGAAATTTTTTCGACTACTTCCGGTTTACGGATCGTTGTTGAAATTGCTTTATCCGGATGTCTGACTATATGGCTTTATGTTCCAGAGGTTTCAGAAATATCAATTTATCCTTTCCAAAAAATATAAGGGTTTGAAAATGGGTAGAAAATTCGAAAAAAAACGAAAAATAAAGGGAGATAACTCTGAATGAAACTTATATTACTGGAATCGGATGGACTTCAGGAATCCAAAAATGTAGGTCAAATTTGAAAATTTTGAAAAATAACAAAAATTGTCTCATAAACAACGTCTTTTCAATTTTCGAACGATAGAAGTCATACGAATGTTCGAAATTGAAAAATGTGAGATAGCCATTATCTCGCAAAAGATTCAGGGTTTCCGAAAATGTCATTTGATTAAAAATGGGTAAAGAATTGGCGAAATTATGGCCGATTTTCAATATCATGACAACCTACAAAGTTCGGCCACTTCCGGTATGCGCAGAAGTTTGAAAAATAGTTTATGCACTAGCCACCACATGTTTTCCCGATAGAAAAGTTTGTTCCAGATCGATATCTGTTTTCGATCATGGAGAAATAGGCTCCCGCGGAAAAAAATAATAACTAGACCTGCATAGCAGTGCTGAATCGGCTTTCAGGGTCCTTCATATCATTGCCATGCTTTTAAATTTACCTTTATACTCTAAACGACCGATAGGACTCGGGGTAACAGAAGTTTAAGAAGAGAAACGAGTCTGAATTGGCTCCAAAAAAAGGAGGAAAATAGTACATTTTTGGCATCTCATAATCTATTGCCTAACCATCGAATTTGTATTCTGATATCATATAAATGCCCAAAAAAGGAAAATACTAGATCTTCAGCGTGCCGTAATATTTGTGATTGAACACGCCATCATGAGCCGGATTGCAAAATAAGTGAAAATATTGATGAGATTTTCTCAAAAATGAGTCTATAAATATACTATCTATCGACACAAAAGATCAAAATAGCAATAAAAGATTTTAGAACACCTTTATTTGAACGTTTTGTAAGAGTACCGTATTTTTAACTCTGTCCTATTTCTTAAAATTCTCTGCGAAAGTTATGTTCCTTCGCTCGCTATGGAACGACCGGTCATTCCTCTTGCATAATAATTGGCATCGTTGTAAAACGGAGAATCGCCAGATATCAAATATTATCAAAATATTATCGCTGAATTGATTTTGAACGGACAAGCTCGAGTTTTAAAACCCCTAGAAAATATAAACAAACACCATGTGGCCATGCTGTCTACGCAACTCGATTGTTGATTGGCCCAGACATCGCGTGCAAAGCATTATGGTTACGTGGATGGCTGAGCGGGCGATAAATATTTGGTTTAGGCAATAATGTTTTGGGGTACCTACATGCGATTCACTCTGATAAGTGACAGAAAAAAATTTAATTCTGATCGTATACAGATTGCCGTTGAGTGTTAATCAAAACCATGTAGCTGATTATGTAAATTAATCGGCAAGCGGGTGTGTGTCGTTGAGTATTACTAATCAACTGTCACGGGTCAATGATAAAGCCATCGACAACTCATTATTTACTGCGAATAATATCTTACATCATCTTTAAAAAATAATTTATAGGCCTTAATGGGCATAAAAATGGCCAATAATTTTCTTTTTGAAGGGAATTTTATCGATAGGTGAATTCTGTTAGCTGTCGCTTCTTCACATGGCATGTAAAATAAGGAATGCGTATTGGATATCATTGTTTAAAATGTTCTTACCACCATGGGTCGAAAAAATGAGAACGACCAACGAGCCGAAATGCGACGATTCTCGAACCTACCATTGCTTAATTACATCAAAGCCAAAATGCACGAAAGTGAACGTAAGCTTTACTTGGCTATTAAATTGACAGCTATCTATAGGGACTCATATTTTGATAACGTTACGGTATCTGGAAATACTATACTACGTACACCCAAAATCTTATTTTAATTCACGCGTTAAATGAACACACGTACAACTGTGGCGGCTGCTTTGATGATTACCCAATCAACAATAATCTTAATCTCCTGTCCACTAGCTGGCACTAAGGTGCTAATTAATTGATGAGATTAACTTCAGTTAATCCTACCAAAGTTATAATATACAAATTACTACTAATGTATAGATTGTTCTTCAGTATAACACTATGATGTTATGGATTTTTCGTTACGAAAAGAGCACCCTTGCAATATTCAGATTTGTCAGCATAATTCCTCCCTTGTCAAAGGTGTAGGGATGGTGCCCTAGAATAGTAAATCAGAGTAGATGCGAAACCGAGGTCCTATGTACACATGTTTAAGGAGGGGAGGGGATGTCCAAATGTACATGACAAGGACTAGGTTGCCAGTCCAACCTGCTACATTTCCTCCACAGCACTGAATCGGCTTTCAGGAATCAGACAGGAAATACGTCATACAATAGCCGATCTATCCAGCTACCAAACGATACTGTATTTTTTTTTGATTCAATGACACCCTCTTTTAGACTTGTAAAAGTAATATTTGCTTGCGAAAAGATCGGTCAAAATTGTAAAATCTGGCAAAATTACGTCACATCCGGTGCCAAAAGAAATCATTATCGACAGCAAATAAGTTGAGAATTTGCAACCTGAAACATAGAAACATACAAACTTTGTTTTATACGTATCAGGCAATAAACACTAAACCTAGATCCCATAAACTGAAATTAAAAAGGTGAAAAAACTTAAAAAATGATCCTGAGAAAATTGGTTATTTCTCGACAAGGGAATATGCTAGAAGCAATTTTTTGACATCAATATGATTCTATTGATCCAATCTAAATGACCATTATAATCAAACATTATAACGTTAAACAAATAAAAAATATAATACACTTAAAAAAAATATTTGTTTTGAAGTCTAAAAATACGGTTTTTGCAAAAAAGACATTACTTCCGGTGATAATAAAAATCTTAAATTAGTTTAATGCAATCATAAATGACATAAGGCATCAAATGGTGAAAATTGTATGAAAATTGAATAATAATTGACACTTTTATAGACCAAAAAGCTTGAAAAGTGACTTGTAGAAAATCGTCTATTTCTCGGCAACCGTACAAGTTAGAAACTTTTTTGTGGTATCTGTATGATCGTATGGGTTAATGCTATTCGCTGATGCGATTCAAATATCATAATTTTAAAAGTATTATAAAAAACGACACATTTGAATAAAATATTTGTTTTTTAGGTTAAAAATACAGTTTTTGCCAAAATGACGTCATTTCCGGTAACAGTGAAACTGTAAAATTGGCTTAACCTAGTCCAAATTGGCATTGGGCATCAAATAAAAGAAAAATATTGAAAATCGGATAATAATTTACTCTTTTATAGGCAAAATAACTTGAAAAGTGATGCATGCAAAATTGCATATTTCTCGGCAACTGCTCATATTACAAACTATTTTTGGCATACATTCTCTTCGTCTGGATTATGGCTACGAGTTTATGAAAGTTACGAATAAATAGTTCAAAATATAAAGACGTTGAATGGGTTGTAATAACTGAATTTTAGCTCTTTCTTTATATTTTATTCGAAATTGCCCGAAAATGAAATTGAAATTTAAGAATCTGAGCCAAACATTTTATGCGCCTTTACAGGGCGCATACTTTTTGCTATATCATTTTTCGAAAAAAAATAATATTTGCTGTCAAAAAGTGGTACTTAACTCTCAAAATTGTAGTTTTTGTTAATATTACGCCACTTCCGTTGCGTGCAGAAAAATGTCACCGTAACAAAAAATATTACAATTGACATCACGAAGCATATGCACTTTGTTTTATACAAATCGAACAATAAATAATTAATCTAGGTACGAAAAACTAAATTAGCCAATGGCGACTAAAGAAAATTACTGAGACAAAATTCTTTCTCACTTATGCTCAAGTAGGGTGATACTTTAACTCTGTGTAAACTACCATCAAAAAATATTCATAAATAAAAAAGTTTTCTGTAAAAATGTAAAAAAAATTCAAAATATCGGAGATTTTTTCGACTACTTCCGGTTTTTCGATCATTGTCGGAATTGCTTTAACAAGTTGCTTAGATACTTAACTTCCTGTAGCAGAAATATCAGAAACATTCATTAAGTATTTTTTGAAAAAAAGATAAATAAAAGAGCATTTTCAATAATTTAATGATTTTTCAACTTTTTTCAAAGATTGATGTCATTTTTGGACCACCTAATATATTGCAACGCTTTTATTATTAGATGCACACGGTAGGCCACCGATAGGACTCTGAGTAAAAAATGTTTAAGAAAAATCGTAGGCGTCGTTTTCGAGAAAAAGGCGTCTCAGAATGCTCCAAAACGGAAAATACGTAGTTTTCAGCGTACCATAATTTATTTCCTAAGAATCAAATTCGTGTTATTGAGATGTTATACGATTGTCTATTAATGGAACTATCCAACGACACTTTAATTGTTTTGGTCCGCTAATATGTGACGGAGAATTCGAACTTTTGGCAAGAGCTCCAATTCTTTTTTATCTTTTTTACATTTTTCGTCGTTTTTTGAACTACTTCCGGTATACGAATCATTGTCGAGTAGTTTTTACATCCAGTTTTGGAGTTTGCATGGGAACGGGGCTCTCTAATGATATACTACACTATACGATCAAATAAAATACTTCTGAGAAATCCTATGTTCAAAAGTGTTAAAAATGTCAAAATGTCAAAATATTGAAAATTAAATTTCAATAACTGCATACATATTATACATCATTAGAATCGTCATTAGGTCAGCTTTTTAAATATATATCGTTTTTTTGAAAATCTCTTCAAATAAAAAAATAGTGGAGCATTTTCCAAAATTTCACGATTTTTTGACTTTTTTCAATTTTCAGTCCCTTTTTTGTCTTATTCCAATTATATGAGGGTCTTAATGGATGGATCCATGCTAAAGACTACCGGAAGGACCATCGATAGATAAAGTTTAAGAAAAATCGCTGGAGCAGTTTTCGAGATAAAGGCGTCCAAAAACGCTCCAAAACAAAAAATGCTTGATTTTCAGAGTTTCATATTTTACTTCTGGATCATCGTATCTGTATGAAGTCGGTATCATACGATACTCCAATTTCGATGTAAACAAACGATACCTTAATCCATTTGATCGGTTGATATGGGACGAAGAAATCACGTTTTTCCCAAAGCCCCCATTTTTTGAGTTTTTTTCAAAAAATCAGACATTATTTCGACTACTTCCGGTTTACGGATCGTTGTTGAAATTGCTTTATCCGGATGTCTGACTATATGGCTTTATGTTCCAGAGGTTTCAGAAATATCGTTTTATCCTTTCCAAAAAATATAAGGGGCATAAAATGGGCAGAAAATTCGAAAAAATTCGAAAAATAAAGGGCGATAACTCTGAATGAATCTTATATTACTGGAATCGCTTGGACCTCAGAAATCCAAAAATGTAGGTCAAATTTGCAAATTTTGAAAAATAACAAAAATTGTCTCATAAACAACGTCTTTTCAATTTTCGAACGATAGAAGTCATAGACGAATGTTCGAAATTGAAAAATGTGAGATAGCCATTATCTTGCAAAAGATTCAGGGTTTCCGAAAATGTCATTTGATTAAAAATGGGTAGAGAATTGACGAAATTATGGCCGATTTTCAATTTTTAGACGCCGTACAAAGTTCGGCCACTTCCGGTATGCGCAGAGGTTTGAAAAATAGTTTATCAAGTAGCCACCACATGTTTTCCCGATAGAAAAGTTTGTTCCAGATCGATATCTGTTTTCGATCATGGAGAAATAGGCTCCCGCGGTAAAAAATAATAATAATAATAATAATAATAATAATTTTAGTAAAAACAATAGTCTTTCAGACGAAAGTCTGAAAGCCTAATAATAAGAATAATAATAATTTTAGTAAAAACAATAGTCTTTCAGACGAAAGTCTGAAAGCCTAATAATAATAATTTTAGTAAAAACAATAGTCTTTCAGACGAAAGTCTGAAAGCCTAACTAGACCTGCATAGCAGTGCTGAATCGGCTTTCAGGGTCCTTTATATCATTGCCATGCTTTTAAATTTACCTTTATACTCTAAACGACCGATAGGACTCGGGGTAACAGAAGTTTAAGAAGTGAAATAGAAGTAGTTTTCGAGATAAACGAGTCTGAAAAGGCTCCAAAAAAAAGAGGAAAATACTACATTTTCGGCATCTCATAATCTATTGCCTAACCATCGAATTTGTATCATTCTGATATCATATAAAAGTCCAAAAAGGAAAATACTAGATCTTCAGCGTCCCGTAATATTTGTCATTGAACACGCCATCTTAAGTCGGATCGCGCAAAATCTAATTTTGGAGTAGAGGCAAATAAGTAAAAATATTGATGAGATGTTCTCAAAAATGAGTCTATAAATATACTATCTATCGACACAAAAGATCGAAATAGCAATAAAAGATTTTAGAACACCTTTATTTGAACGTTTTGTTAGAGTACCGTATTTTTAAATCTGTCCTATTTCTTAGAATACTCGGCGAAATTAGTTATGTTTCTTCGTTCGCTATGGAACGACCGATCATTCCTCTTGCATAATAAATGGCATCGTTGTAAAACGCTCGAGTTTTAAAACCCCTAGAAAATATAAACAAACACCATGTGACCATGCTGTCTAACCAACTCATTTGCTGATTGGCCCAGACATCGCGTGCAAAGCATTATGATTACGTGGCTGACTGAGAGGGCGATAAATATTTGGTTTAGGCACTAATGTTTTTGCGATTCACTCTGATAAGTGACCGAAAATTTTTTAATTCTGATCGTATACAGATTACCGTTGAGTGTTAATCAAAACCATGTAGCTGATTATGTAAATTAATCGACAAGCGGGTGTGTGTCGTTGAGTAATAATAATCAACTGTCACGGGTCAATGATAAAGCCGTCGACAACTCATTATTTACTGCGAATAATATCTCATACCATCTTTAAAAAATAATTTATAGGCCTTAAATGGAAATAAAAATGGCCAATAATTTTCTTTTCGAGGGGAATTTTATCGATAGCTGAATTCTGTTAACTGTCGCTTCTTCATACGGCATGTAAAATAAGGAATGCGTATTGGATATCAATGTTCTTATCACCATGGGTCGAAAAAATGAGAACGACCAACGAGCCGAAATGCGACGATTCTCGAACCTACCATTGCTTAATTACATCAAAGCCAAAATGCACGAAAGTGAACGTAAGCTTTACTTGGCTATTAAATTGACAGCTATGTATAGGGACTCATATTTTGATAACGTTACGGTATCTGAAAATACTATACTACGTACACCCAAAATCTTATTTTAATTCACGCGTTAAATGAACACACGTACAACTGTGGCGGCTGCTTTGATGATTACCCAATCAACAATAATCTTAATCTCCTGTCCACTAGCTGGCACTAAGGTGCTAATTAATTGATGAGATTAACTTCAGTTAATCCTACCAAAGTTATAATATACAAATTACTACTAATGTATAGATTGTTCTTCAGTATAACACTATGATGTTATGGATTTTTCGTTACGAAAAGAGCACCCTTGCAATATTCAGATTTGTCAGCATAATTCCTCCCTTGTCAGAGGTGTAGGGATGGTGCCCTAGAATAGTAGATCAGAGTAGATGCGAAACCGAGGTCCTATGTACACATGTTTAAGGAGGGGAGGGGATGTCCAAATGTACATGACAAGGACTAGGTTGCCAGTCCAACCTGCTGCATTTCCTCCACAGCACTGAATCGGCTTTCAGGAATCAGACAGGAAATACGTCATACAATAGCCGATCTATCCAGCTACCAAACGATACTGTATTTTTTTTGATTCAATGACACCCTCTATCAGACTTGTAAAAGTAATATTTGCTTGCGAAAAGATCGGTCAAAATTGTAAAATCTGGCAAAATTACGTCACATCCGGTGCCAAAAGAAATCATTATCGACAGCAAATAAGTTGAGAATTTGCAACATGAAACATAGAAACATACAAACTTTGTTTTATACGTATCAGGCAATAAACACTAAACCTAGATCCCATAAACTGAAATTAAAAAGGTGAAAAAACGTAAAAAGTGATCCTGAGAAAATTGGTTATTTCTCGACAAGGGAATATGCTAGAATCAAATTTTTGACATCAATATGATTGTATTGATCCAATCTAAATGACCATTATAATCAAACATTATAACGTTAAACAAATAAAAAATATAATACACTTAAAAAAAATATTTGTTTTGAAGTCTAAAAATACGGTTTTTGCAAAAAAGACATTACTTCCGGTGATAATAAAAATCTTAAATTAGTTTAATGCGATCATAAATGGCATAAGGCATCAAATGGTGAAAACTGTATGAAAATTGAATAATAATTGACACTTTTATAGACCAAAAAGCTTGAAAAGTGACTTGTAGAAAATCGTCTATTTCTCGGCAACCGTACAAGTTAGAAACTTTTTTGTGGTATCTGTTTGATCGTATGGGTTAATGCTATTCCTTGATGAGATTCAAATGTCATAATTTTAAAAGTATTATAAAAAAAGACTCATTTGAATAAAATATTTGTTTTTAAGGTTAAAAATACAGTTTTTGCCAAAATGACGTCATTTCCGGTAACAGTGAAACTGTAAAATTGGCTTAACCTAGTCCAAATTGGCATTAGGCATCGAATGAAAAAAACATATTGAAAATCGGATAATAATTTACTATCTTATAGGCAGAATAACGTGAAAAGTGATGCATGCAAAATTGAATATTTCTCGGCAATTGCTCATATTACGAACTATTTTGTGCATACATTCTCCTCGTCTGGATTATTACTACGAGTTTATGAACGTTACGAATACATAGTTCAAAATTTGAAGACGTTGAATGGGTTGTAAATAACTGATTGTTACACTTTTTTTTACATTTATTCGAAATTGCCCGAAAATGAAATTGAAATAAAAAAATCGGAACTAACGATTTGTGCCCCTTTACAGCGCGCATCCTTTTTGCTATATCAGATATCGAAAAAAATAATATTTGCTTTCAAAAAGTGGTACTGAACTGTCAAAATTGTAGTTTTTGTTAATATTACGCCACTTCCGTTGCGTGCAGAAAAATTTCACGGTAACAAAAAAAATTACGATAGAGACCACGGAGCATATGCACTTTGTTTTATACAAATCGAACAATAAATAATTAATCTAGGTACGAAAAACTAAATTAGCCAATGGCGACTAAAGAAAATTACTGAGACAAAATTCTTTCTCACTTCTGCCCAAGTAGGGTGATACTTTAACTCTGTGCAAACTACCATCAAAAAATATTCATAAATAAAAAAGTTTTCTGTAAAAATGTAAAAAAAATTCAAAATATCGGAGATTTTTTCGACTACTTCCGGTTTTTCGATCATTGTCGGAATAGCTTTAACAAGTTGATTAGATACTTAACTTCCTGTAGCAGAAATATCAGAAACATTCATTAAGTAATTTTTGAAAAAAAGATAAATAAAAGAGCATTTTCAATAATTTAATGATTTTTCAACTTTTTTCAAAGATTGATGTCATTTTTGGACCACCTATAATATTGCAAAGCTTTTATTATTAGATGCACACGCTAGGCCACCGATAGGACTCTGAGTAAAAAATGTTTAAGAAAAATCGTAGGCGTCGTTTTCGAGAAAAAGGCGTCTCAGAATGCTCCAAAACGGAAAATACTTAGTTTTCGGCGTACCATAATTTATTTCCTAAGAATCAAATTCGTGTTATTGAGATGTTATACGATCGTCTATTAATGGAACTATCCAACGACACTTTAATTGTTTTGGTCCGCTAATATGTGACGGAGAATTCGAACTTTTGGCAAGAGCTCCAATTCTTTTTTATCTTTTTTACATTTTTTGTCGTTTTTTGAACTACTTCCGGTATACGAATCATTGTCGAGTAGTTTTCACATCCAGTTTTGGAGTTTGCATGGGAACAGGGCTCTCTAATGATATACGACACTATACGATCAAATAAAATATTTCTGAGAAATCCTATGTTCAAAAGTGTTAAAAATGTCAAAATGTCAAAATATTGAAAATTAAATTTCAATAACTGCATACATATTATACATCATTAGAATCGTAATTAGGTCAGCTTTTTAAATATATATCTGTTTTTTTAAAATCTCTTAAAATAAAAAAATAGTAGAGCATTTTCCAAAATTTCACGATTTTTTGACTTTTTTCGATTTTCAGTCCCTTTTTTGTCTTATTCCAATTATTGGAAGATTGTAATGGATTGCTTCATGCTAAAGACCACCGAAGGGACTCTCGATAGAGAAGGTTTAAGATAAATCGCTGGAGCAGTTTTCGAGATAAAGGCGTCTAAAAACGCTCCAAATCAGAAAATACTTGATTTTCAGCGTGCGATATTTTACTTCCGGGTCATCGTATCTTTATGAAATGGGTACCATACGATACTTCAATTCCCGTGCAACCCAACGATACCCAAATCTCTTTACTCCGTTGATATCGGACGAAATATTCAGGTTTTTCCCCAAAGCACCCATTTTTTGCATTTTTTCCCAAACATCAGAAATTTTTTCGACTACTTCCGGTTTACAGATCGTTGTTGAAATTGCTTTATCCGGATGTCTGACTATATGGCTTTATGTTCCAGAGGTTTCAGAAATATCGATTTATCCTTTCCAAAAAATATAAGGGTTTGAAAATGGGTAGAAAATTCGAAAAAAAACGAAAAATAAAGGGAGATAACTCTGAATGAAACTTATATTACTGGAATCGGATGGACTTCAGAAATCCAAAAATGTAGGTCAAATTTGAAAATTTTGAAAAATAACAAAAATTGTCTCATAATCAACGTCTTTTCAATTTTCGAACGATAGAAGTCATAGACGAATGTTCGAAATTGAAAAATGTGAGATAGCCATTATATCGCAAAAGATTCTGGGTTTCCGAAAATGTCATTTGTTTAAAAATGGGTAAAGAATTGACGAAATTATGGCCGATTTTCAATATCCGGACAACCTACAAAGTTCGACCACTTCCGGTATGCGCAGAAGTTTGAAAAATAGTTTATGCACTAGCCACCACATGTTTTCCCGATAGAAAAGTTGGTTCCAGATCGATATCTGTTTTCGATCATGGAGAAATAGGCTCCCGCGGAAAAAAATAATAATAATAAGAACTAGACCTGCAGACCTGCAGTGCTGAATCGGCTTTCAGGAAACAGACAGGAAGTGCGTCATACAATAGCCCATCCATCGAGCTACAAAACGATGCTGTAGTTGTTATGATTGAGTGACACCCTCTATCAGATTTGTAAAAGTAATATATGCTTTCAAATACCCCGGGAAAAATTACTTCACTTCCGGTGCCAAAAGAAATCATTATCGGTAACAAATAAGTTGAGAATTCGCAATTGAGAATTGTTTTATACATATCAGGCAATAAATAATAAACTTAGAACCCATAAACTGAAATTAAAAAGGTAAAAAACTTAAAAAATGATCCTTGGAAAATTGGTTATTTCTCGACAAGGGAATATGCTAGAAGCAATTATTTGATATCAGTATGATTATATTGATCCAATCTAAATGGCCATAAGAAACAAACGTTATAACGTTAAACAAATAATAAATATAACTCACTTCAAAAAAATATTTGTTTTGATGTCTAAAAATACTGTTTTTGCAAATATGACATTACTTCCGGTGATAATGGAAATGTTAAATCAGATCATTGCAATCATAAATGGCATAAGGTATCACATGGTGAAAATTGTATGAAAATTGAATGATAATTGACACTTTTATAGACCAAAAAGCTTGAAAAGTGACTTGTAGAAAATCGTCTATTTCTCGGCAACCGTACAAGTTAGAAACTTTTTTGTGGTATCTGTATGATCGTATGGGTTCATGCTATTCGTTGATGGGATTCAAATATCATAATTTTAAAAACATTATAAAAAGGACTCATTTGAATAAAATATTTGTTTTTTAGGTTAAAAATACAGTTGTTGCACAAATGATGTCATTTCCGGTCACAGTGAAACTGTAAAATTGGCTTAACCTAGTCCAAATTGGCATTAGGCATCGAATGAAAAAAAAATATTGAAAATCGGATAATAATTTACTCTTTTATAGGCAAAATAACGTGAAAAGTGATGCATGCAAAATTGCATATTTCTCGGCAATTGCTCATATTACGAACCATTTTTTCCACACATTCTCCTCGTCTGGATTATTACTACGAGTTTATGAAAGTTACGAATAAATAATTGAAAATATGAAGACGTTGAATGGGTTGTAAATAACTGATTTTTACACTTTTTTTTACATTTATTCGAAATTGCCCGAAAATGAAATTGAAATTAAAAAATCGGAGCTAACGATTTGTGCCCCTTTACAGCGCGCATCCTTTTTGCTATATCAGATTTCGAAAAAAATAATATTTACTTTCAAAAAGTGGTACTGAACTGTTAAAATTGTAGTTTTTTTTAATATTACGCCACTTCCGTTGCCTACAGAAATATTTCACGGTAACAAAAAAGATTACAATTGAGACCACGGAGCATATGCACTTTGTTTTATACAAATCGAACAATAAATAATTATTCTAGGTAAGAAAAACAAAATTAGCCAATGGCGACTAAAGATAATTACTGAGACAAAATTCTTTCTCACTTCTGCTCAAATAGGGTGATACTTTAACTATGTGTAAACTACCATCAAAAGATATTCATAAATACAAAAATTTTCTGTAAAAATGTAAAACAAATTCAAAATATCGGAGATTTTTTCGACTACTTCCGGTTTTCCGATCATTGTCGGAATAGCTTTAAGAACTTGATTAGATACCTAACTTCCTGTATCAGAAATGTCAGAAACATTCATTGAGTAATTTTCGAAAAAAAGATAAAAAAATTAGCATTTTCAGTAATTGAATGATTTTTCCACTTTTTTCACAGATTGAGGCCATTTTCGGACAACCTATAATATTTCAATGCTTTTAATTTTGTATGCACACTTTAGACCATCGATGGGACTCTTAGTAAAAAATATTCTAGAAAAATCGTAGGCGTCGTTTTCGAGAAAAAGGCGTCTCAGAATGCTCCAAAACGGAAAATACTTAGTTTTCGGCGTACCATAATTTATTTCCTAAGAATCAAATTCGTGTTATTTAGATGTTATGCGATCGTCTATTAACGGAACTATCCAACGACACTTTAATTGTTTTGGTCCGCTAATATGTGACGGAGAATTCGAACTTTTGGCAGGAGCTCCAATTTTTTTTTAACTTTTTAACATTTTTCTTCGTTTTTTGAACTACTTCCGGTTTTCGAATCATTGTCGAGTAGTTTTCACATCCAGTTTTGGAGTTTGCACAGGAACAGGGCTCTCTAATGATATACTACATTTTACGATCAAATAAAATACTTCTGAGAAATCCTATGTTCAAAACTGTTAAAAATGTCAAAATGTCAAAATATTGAAAATTAAATTTCAATAACTGCATACATATTATACATCATTAGAATCGTAATTAGGTCAGCTTTTTAAATATATATCTTTTTTTTGAAAATCTCTTAAAATAAAAAAATAGTAGAGCATTTTCCGAAATTTCACGATTTTTCGACTTTTTTCGATTTTCAGTCCGTTTTTAGTCCTATTCCAATTATTTGAAGGTTTTAGTGGATGGGTTCATGTTAAAGACCACCGAAGGGACTCCCGATAGAGAAAGTTTAAGATAAATCGCTGGAGCAGTTTTCGAGATAAAGGCGTCTAAAAACGCTCCAAATCAGAAAATACTTGATTTTCAGCGCGCGATATTTTACTTCCGGGTCATCGTATTTTTATGAAATGGGTACCATACGATACTTCAATTCCCGTGCAACGCAACGATACCCTAATCTCTTTCATCCGTTGACATCGGACGAAATAATCACATTTTTCCCCCGAAACACCCATTTTTTGCATTTTTATCCAAACATCAGAAATTATTTCGACTACTTCCGGTTTATGGATCGTTGTTGAAATTGCTTTATCCTACTGTCTGACTATATGGCTTTATGTTCCAGAGGTTTCAGAATTATCGATTTATCCTTTCCAAAAAATATAAGTGTTTGAAAATGGGTAGAAAATTCGAAAAAAATCGAAAAATAAAGGGCGATAACTCTGAATGAAACTTATATTACTGGAATCACATAGACTCCAGAAATCCAAAAATGTAGGTCAAATTTCAAAATTTTGAAAAATAAAAAAAATGTTTCGTAAACAACATTTTTTCAATTTTCGAATGACAGAAATCAGAGACGAATGTTCGAAATTGAAAAATGTGAGATAGCCATTGTCTTAGAAAAGATTCAGGGTTTCCGAAAATATCATTTGTTTTAAAATGGGTAATGAATTGGCGAAACTATGGCCGATTTTCAATTTTTAGACGACGTACAAAGTTCGGCCACTTCCGGTATGCGCAGAAGTTTGAAAAATAGTTTATCCAGTAGCCACCACATGGTTTCCCAATAAAAAATTTGGTTTCGGGTCGATAACTGTTTCCGATCATGGAGAAATAGGCTCCCGCGGAAAAAAATAATAATAATAATAATCTTTTTAAAAACAATAGTCTTTCAGACGAAAGTCTGAAAGCCTAATAATAATAATTTTAGTAAAAACAATAGTCTTTCAGACGAAAGTCTGAAAGCCTAACTAGACCTGCATAGCAGTGCTGAATCGGCTTTCAGGGTCCTTTATATCATTGCCATGCTTTTAAATTTACCTTTATACTCTAAACGACCGATAGGACTCGGGGTAACAGAAGTTTAAGAAGTGAAATAGATGTAGATTTCGAGATAAACGAGTCCGAAAAGGCTCCAAAAAAAGAGGAAAATACTACATTTTCGGCATCTCATAATCTATTGCCTAACCATCGAATTTGTATCATTCTGATATCATATAAAAGTCCAAAAAGGAAAATACTAGATCTTCAGCGTCCCGTAATATTTGTCATTTAACACGCCATCTTGAGTCGGATCGCGCAAAATCTAATTTTGGAGTAAAATTTTGTTTGGAAGTCTAAAAATACAGTTTTTGCAAATATGACATTACTTCCGATAATAATGGAAATGTTAAATCAGATCATTGCAATCATAAATGGCATAAGGCATCACATGGTGAAAATTTTATGTAAATCGAATAATAATTGCCACTTTTATAGACTAAAAACCTTGAAAAGTGACGTGTAGAAAATCGTCTATTTCTCGGCAACTGTACAAGTTAGAAACCATTTTTTGGTATTTATATGACCGTATGGGTTTAATCTATTTGTTGATTGGAATCAAATATCATAATTGTATAAACATTACAAATCAGACTCATTTGAATAAAATATTTGTTTCGAAGTCTAAAAATACGGTTTTTGCAAATATGACATTACTTCCGGTGATAATGGAAATGTTAAATCAGATCATTGCAATCCTAAAGTGCATAAGGCATCACATGGTGAAAATTGTATGAAAATTGAATAATAATTGACACTTTTATAGAGCAAAAAGCTTAAAAAGTGACTTGTAGAAAATCGTCTATTTCTCGGCAACCGTACAAGTTAGAAACTTTTTTGTGGTATCTGTATGATGGTATGGGTTCATGCTATTCGTTGATGGGATTCAAATATCATAATTTTAAAAATATTATAAAAGAGACTCATTTGAATAAAATATTTGTTTTTTAGGTTAAAAATAGTTTTTGCCAAAATGACGTCATTTTCGGTAACAGTGAAACTGTAAAATTGGCTTAACCTAGTCCAAATTGGCATTAGGCATCAAATAAAAGAAAAATATTGAAAATCGGATAATAATTTACTCTTTTATAGGCAAAATAACTTGAAAAGTGATGCATGCAAAATTGCATATTTCTCGGCAACTGCTCATATTACAAACTATTTTTCGCATACATTCTCTTTGTCTGGATTATGGCTACGAGTTTATGAAAGTTACGAATAAATAGTTCAAAATATAAAGAGGTTGGATGGGTTGTAATAACTGAATTTTACCTTTTTTTTTTACATTTTATTCGAAATTGCCCGAAAATGAAATTGAAATTAAAGAATCTGAGCCAAACATTTTATGCGCCTGTACAGGGCGCATACTTTTTGTTATATCAGTTTTCGAAAAAAATAATATTTGCTGTCAAAAAGTGGTACTTAACTCTCAAAATTGTAGTTTTTGTTAATATTACGCCACTTCCGTTGCGTGCAGAAAAATGTCACCGTAACAAAAAATATTACAATTGACATCACGAAGCATATGCACTTTATTTTATACAAATCGAACAATAAATAATTAATCTAGGTACGAAAAACTAAATTAGCCAATGGCGACTAAAGAAAATTACTCAGACAAAATTCTTTCTCACTTATGCTCAAGTAGGGTGATACTTTAACTCTGTGTAAACTACCATCAAAAAATATTCATAAATAAAAAAGTTTTCTGTAAAAATGTAAAAAAAATTCAAAATATCGGAGATTTTTTCGACTACTTCCGGTTTTTCAATCATTCTCGGAATTGCTTTAACAGGTTGATTAGATACTTAACTTCCTGTAGCAGAAATATCAGAAACATTCATTAAGTAATTTTTGAAAAAAAGATAAATAAAAGATCATTTTCAATAATTTAATGATTTTTCAACTTTTTTCAAAGATTGATGTCATTTTTGGATCACCTATAATATTGCAACGCTTTTATTATTAGATGCACACGCTAGGCCACCGATAGGACTCTGAGTAAAAAATGTTTAAGAAAAATCGTAGGCGTCGTTTTCGAGAAAAAGGCGTCTCAGAATGCTCCAAAACGGAAAATACTTAGTTTTCAGCGTACCATAATTTATTTCCTAAAAATCAAATTCGTGTTATTGAGATGTTATACGATCGTCTATTAATGGAAATATCCAACGACACTTTAATTGTTTTGGTCCGCTAATATGTGACGGAGAATTCGATCTTTTGGCAAGGGCTCCAATTTTTTTTTATCTTTTTTACATTTTTCTTCGTTTTTTGAACTACGAATCATTGTCGAGTAGTTTTCTCATACAGTTTTGGAGTTTGCATGGGAACAGGGCTCTCTAACGATATACGACACTATACGATCAAATAAAATACTTCTGAGAAATCCTATGTTCAAAAGTGGTCAAAATGTCAAAATGTCAAAATATTGAAAATTAAATTTCAATAACTGCATACATATTATACATCATTAGAATCGTAATTAGGTCAGCTTTTTAAATATATATTTTTTTTTTTGAAAATCTCTTAAAATAAAAAAAAAATAGATCATTTTCCAAAATTTCACGATTTTTGGACTTTTTTCAATTTTCAGTCCCTTTTTTGTCTTATTCCAATTATATGAAGGTCTTAATGGATGGATCCATGCTAAAGACTACCGGAAGGACCATCGATAGATAAAGTTTAAGAAAAATCGCTGGAGCAGTTTTCGAGATAACGGCGTCCAAAAACGCTCCAAAACAAAAAATGCTTGATTTTCAGCGTGTCATATTTTACTTCTGGATCATCGTATCTGTATGAAGTCGGTATCATACGATACTCCAATTCCGATGTAAACAAACGATACCTTAATCCATTTGATCGGTTGATATGGGACGAAGAAATCACGTTTTTCCCAAAGCCCCCATTTTTTGAGTTTTTTTCAAAAAATCACGACATTATTTCGACTACTTCCGGTTTACGGATCGTTGTTGAAATTGCTTTATCCGGATGTCTGACTATATGGCTTTATGTTCCAGAGGTTTCAGATATATCGTTTTATCCTTTCCAAAAAATATAAGGGGCATAAAATGGGCAGAAAATTCGAAAAAAATCGAAAAATAAAGGGCGATAACTCTGAATGAATCTTATATTACTGGAATCGCTTGGACCTCAGAAATCCAAAAATGTAGGTCAAATTTGCAAATTTTGAAAAATAACAAAAATTGTCTCATAAACAACGTCTTTTCAATTTTCGAACGAAAGAAGTCATAGACGAATGTTCGAAATTGAAAAATGTGAGATAGCCATTATCTTGCAAAAGATTCAGGGTTTCCGAAAATGTCATTTGATTAAAAATGGGTAAAGAATTGACGAAATTATGGCCGATTTTCAATATCATGACAACCTACAAAGTTCGGCCACTTCCGGTATGCGCAGAAGTTTGAAAAATAGTTTATGCACTAGCCACCACATGTTTTCCCGATAGAAAAGTTTGTTCCAGATCGATATCTGTTTTCGATCATGGAGAAATAGGCTCCCGCGGTAAAAAATAATAATAACTAGACCTGCATAGCAGTGCTGAATCGGCTTTCAGGGTCCTTTATATCATTGCCATGCTTTTAAATTTACCTTTATACTCTAAACAACCGATAGGACTCGGGGTAACAGAAGTTTAAGAAGTGAAATAGAAGTAGTTTTCGAGATAAACGAGTCCGAAAAGGCTTCAAAAAAAGAGGTAAATACTACATTTTCGGCATCTCATAATCTATTGCCTAACCATCGAATTTGTATCATTCTGATATCATATAAAAGTCCAAAAAGGAAAATACTAGATCTTCAGCGTCCCGTAATATTTGTCATTGAACACGCCATCTTGAGTCGGATCACGCAAAATCTAATTTTGGAGTAAAATTTTGTTTGGAAGTCTAAAAATACGGTTTTTGCAAATATGACATTACTTCCGGTGATAATGGAAATGTTAAATCAGATCATTGCAATCATAAATGGCATAAGGCATCACATGGTGAAAATTTTATGTAAATTGAATAATAATTGACACTTTTATAGACCAAAAAGCTTGAAAAGTGACTTGTAGAAAATCGTCTATTTCTCGGCAACCGTACAAGTTAGAAACGTTTTTGTGGTATCTGTATGATCGTATGGGTTCATGCTATTCGTTGATGGGATTCAAAATATCATAATTTTTAAAATATTATAAAAAAGACTCTTTTGAATAAAATATTTGTTTTTTAGGTTAAAAGTATAGTTTTTTCCAAAATGACGTTATTTCCGGTAACAGTGAAACTGTAAAATTGGCTTAACCTAGTCCAAATTGGCATTAGGCATCGAATGAAAAAAAAATATTGAAAATCGGATAATAATTTACTCTTTTATAGACAAAATAACGTGAAAAGTGATGCACGCAAAATTGCATATTTTTCGGCAATTGCTCATATTACGAACTATATTTTGCATACATTCTCCTCGTCTGGATTATTAATACGAGTTTATGAAAGTTACGAATAAATAGTTCAAAATATGAAGACGTTGAATAGGTTGTAAATAACTGATTGTTACACTTTTTTTTACATTTATTCGAAATTGCCCGAAAATAAAATTGAAATTAAAAAATCTGAGCTAACGATTTGTGCCCCTTTACAGCGCGCATCCTTTTTGCTATATCAGATTTCGAAAAAAATAATATTTGCTTTCAAAAAGTGGTACCGAACTGTCAAAATCGTAGTTTTTGTTAATATTACGCCACTTCCGTTGCTTGCAGAAAAATTTCACGGTAACACAAAAAATTACAATTGAGACCACGGAGCATATGCACTTTGTTTTACACAAATCGAACAATAAATAATTAATCTAGGTACGAAAAACTAAGTTAGCCAATGGCGACTAAAGAAAATGAGTGAGACAAAATTCTTTCTCACTTCTGCTCAAGTAGGGTGATACTTTAACTCTGAGTAAACTACCATCAAAAAATATTCATAAATAAAAAAGTTTTCTGTAAAATTGTAAAAAAAATTCAAAATATCGGAGATATTTTCGACTACTTCCGGTTTTTCGATCATTGTCGAAATAGCTTTAACAAGTTGATAAGATACTTAACTTCCCATACCAGAAATATCAGAAACATTAATTGAGTAATTTTCGAAAAAAAGATAAATAAAAGAGCATTTTCAATAATTTAATGATTTTTCAACTTTTTTCAAAGATTGAGGTCATTTTTGGACCACCTATAATATTGCAACGCTTTTATTATTAGATGCACACGCTAGGCCACCGATAGGACTCTGAGTAAAAAATGTTTAAGAAAAATCGTAGGCGTCGTTTTCGAGAAAAAGGCGTCTCAGAATGCTCCAAAACGGAAAATACTTAGTTTTCAGCGTACCATAATTTATTTCCTAAAAATCAAGTTCGTGTTATTTAGATGTTATACGATCGTCTATTAATGGAACTATCCAACGACACTTTAATTGTTTTGGTCCGCTAATATGTGACGGAGAATTCGATCTTTTGGCAAGAGCTCCAATTTTTTTTTTATCTTTTTTACATTTTTCTTCGTTTTTTGAACTACTTCCGGTATACGAATCATTGTCGAGTAGTTTTCTCATCCAGTTTTGGAGTTTGCATGGGAACAGGGCTCTCTAACGATATACGACACTATACGATCAAATAAAATACTTCTGAGAAATCCAATGTTCAAAAGTGTTAAAAATGTCAAAATGTCAAAATATTGAAAATTAAATTTCAATAACTGCATACATATTATACATCATTAGAATCGTAATTGGGTCAGCTTTTTAACTATATATCTTTTTTTTGAAAATCTCTTAAAATAAAAAAATAGTAGAGCATTTTCCAAAATTTCACGATTTTTGGACTTTTTTCAATTTTCAGTCCCTTTTTGTCTTATTCCAATTATATGAAGGTCTTAATGGATGGATCCATGCTAAAGACTACCGGAAGGACCATCGATAGATAAAGTTTAAGAAAAATCGCTGGAGCAGTTTTCGAGATAAAGGCGTCCAAAAACGCTCCAAAACAAAAAATGCTTGATTTTCAGCGTGTCATATTTTACTTCTGGATCATCGTATCTGTATGAAGTCGGTATCATACGATACTCCAATTCCGATGTAAACAAACGATACCTTAATCCATTTGATCGGTTGATATGGGACGAAGAAATCACGTTTTTCCCAAAGCCCCCATTTTTTGAGTTTTTTTCAAAAAATCAGACATTATTTCGACTACTTCCGGTTTACGGATCGTTGTTGAAATTGCTTTATCCGGATGTCTGACTATATGGCTTTATGTTCCAGAGGTTTCAGAAATATCGTTTTATCCTTTCCAAAAAATATAAGGGGCATAAAATGGGCAGAAAATTCGAAAAAATTCGAAAAATAAAGGGCGATAACTCTGAATGAATCTTATATTACTGGAATCGCTTGGACCTCAGAAATCCAAAAATGTAGGTCAAATTTGCAAATTTTGAAAAATAACAAAAATTGTCTCATAAACAACGTCTTTTCAATTTTCGAACGATAGAAGTCATAGACGAATGTTCGAAATTGAAAAATGTGAGATAGCCAAAAGATTCAGGGTTTCCGAAAATGTCATTTGATTAAAAATGGGTAAAGAATTGACGAAATTATGGCCGATTTTCAATATCATGACAACATACAAAGTTCGGCCACTTCCGGTATGCGCAGAGGTTTGAAAAATAGTTTATCAAGTAGCCACCACATGTTTTCCCGATAGAAAAGTTTGTTCCAGATCGATATCTGTTTTCGATCATGGAGAAATAGGCTCCCGCGGTAAAAAATAATAATAACTAGACCTGCATAGCAGTGCTGAATCGGCTTTCAGGGTCCTTTATATCATTGCCATGCTTTTAAATTTACCTTTATACTCTTAAACGACCGATAGGACTCGGGGTAACAGAAGTTTAAGAAGTGAAATAGAAGTAGTTTTCGAGATAAACGAGTCCGAAAAGGCTCCAAAAAAAGAGGAAAATACTACATTTTCGGCATCTCATAATCTATTGCCTAACCATCGAATTTGTATCATTCTGATATCATATAAAAGTCCAAAAAGGAAAATACTAGATCTTCAGCGTCCCGTAATATTTGTCATTGAACACGCCATCTTGAGTCGGATCGCGCAAAATCTAATTTTGGAGTAAAATTTTGTTTGGAAGTCTAAAAATACGGTTTTTGCAAATATGACATTACTTCCGGTGATAATGGAAATGTTAAATCAGATCATTGCAATCATAAATGGCATAAGGCATCACATGGTGAAAATTTTATGTAAATCGAATAATAATTGCCACTTTTATAGACTAATAACCTTGAAAAGTGACGTGTAGAAAATCGTCTATTTCTCGGCAACTGTACAAGTTAGAAACCATTTTTTGGTATTTATATGACCATATGGGTTTAATCTATTTGTTGATTGGAATCAAATATCATAATTGTATAAACATTACAAATCAGACTCATTTGAATAAAATATTTGTTTTGAAGTCTAAAAATATGTTTTTTTCAAATATGACATTACTTCCGGTGATAATGGAAATGTTAAATCAGATCATTGCAATTCTAAAGTGCATAAGGCATCACATGGTGAAAATTGTATGAAAATTGAATAATAATTGACACTTTTATAGACCAAAAAGCTTGAAAAGTGACTTGTAGAAAATCGTCTATTTCTCGGCAACCGTACAAGTTAGAAACTTTTTTGTGGTATCTGTATGATCGTATGGGTTCATTCTATTCGTTGATGAGATTCAAAATATCATAATTTTTAAAATATTATAAAAAAGACTCTTTTGAATAAAATATTTGTTTTTTAGGTTAAAAGTATAGTTTTTTCCAAAATGACGTTATTTCCGGTAACAGTGAAACTGTAAAATTGGCTTAACCTAGTCCAAATTGGCATTAGGCATCGAATGAAAAAAAAATATTGAAAATCGGATAATAATTTACTCTTTTATAGACAAAATAACGTGAAAAGTGATTCACGCAAAATTGCATATTTCTCGGCAATTGCTCATATTACGAACTATATTTTGCATACATTCTCCTCGTCTGGATTATTAATACGAGTTTATGAAAGTTACGAATAAATAGTTCAAAATATGAAGACGTTGAATAGGTTGTAAATAACTGATTGTTACACTTTTTTTTACATTTATTCGAAATTGCCCGAAAATGAAATTGAAATTAAAACATCTGAGCTAACGATTTGTGCCCCTTTACAGCGCGCATCCTTTTTGCTATATCAGATTTCGAAAAAAATAATATTTGCTTTCAAAAAGTGGTACCGAACTGTCAAAATCGTAGTTTTTGTTAATATTACGCCACTTCCGTTGCTGGCAGAAAAATTTCACGGTGACAAAAAAAATTACAATTGAGACCACGGAGCATATGCACTTTGTTTTACACAAATCGAACAATAAATAATTAATCTAGGTACGAGAAACTAAATTAGCCAATGGCGACTAAAGAAAATGAGTGAGACAAAATTCTTTCTCACTTCTACTCAAGTAGGGTGATACTTTAACTCTGAGTAAACTACCATCAAAAAATATTCATAAATAAAAAAGTTTTCTGTAAAATTGTAAAAAAAATTCAAAATATCGGAGATATTTTCGACTACTTCAAGTTTTTCGATCATTGTCGGAATAGCTTTAACAAGTTGATTAGATACTTAACTTCCCATACCAGAAATATCAGAAACATTCATTGAGTAATTTTCGAAAAAAAGATAAATAAAAGAGCATTTTCAATAATTTAATGATTTTTCAACTTTTTTCAAAGATTGAGGTCATTTTTGGACCACCTATAATATTGCAACGCTTTTATTATTAGATGCACACGCTAGGCCACCGATAGGACTCTGAGTAAAAAATGTTTAAGAAAAATCGTAGGCGTCGTTTTCGAGAAAAAGGCGTCTCAGAATGCTCCAAAACGGAAAATACTTAGTTTTCAGCGTACCATAATTTATTTCCTAAAAATCAAATTCGTGTTATTTAGATGTTATACGATCGTCTATTAATGGAACTATCCAACGACACTTTAATTGTTTTGGTCCGCTAATATGTGACGGAGAATTCGATCTTTTGGCAAGAGCTCCAATTTTTTTTTTATCTTTTTTACATTTTTCTTCGTTTTTTGAACTACTTCCGGTATACGAATCATTGTCGAGTAGTTTTCTCATCCAGTTTTGGAGTTTGCATGGGAACAGGGCTCTCTAACGATATACGACACTATACGATCAAATAAAATACTTCTGAGAAATCCTATGTTCAAAAGTGTTAAAAATGTCAAAATGTCAAAATATTGAAAATTAAATTTCAATAACTGCATACATATTATACATCATTAGAATCGTAATTGGGTCAGCTTTTCAAATATATATTTTTTTTTTGAAAATCTCTTAAAATAAAAAAATAGTAGAGCATTTTCCAAAATTTCACGATTTTTGGACTTTTTTCTATTTTCAGTCCCTTTTTTGTCTTATTCCAATTATATGAAGGTCTTAATGGATGGATCCATGCTAAAGACTACCGGAAGGACCATCGATAGATAAAGTTTAAGAAAAATCGCTGGAGCAGTTTTCGAGATAAAGGCGTCCAAAAACGCTCCAAAACAAAAAATGCTTGATTTTCAGCGCGTCATATTTTACTTCTGGATCATCGTATCTGTACGAAGTCGGTATCATACGATACTCCAATTCCGATGTAAACAAACGATACCTTAATCCATTTGATCGGTTGATATGGGACGAAGAAATCACGTTTTTCCCAAAGCCCCCATTTTTTGAGTTTTTTTCAAAAAATCAGACATTATTTCGACTACTTCCGGTTTACGGATCGTTGTTGAAATTGCTTTATCCGGATGTCTGACTATATGGCTTTATGTTCCAGAGGTTTCAGAAATATCGTTTTATCCTTTCCAAAAAATATAAGGGGCATAAAATGGGCAGAAAATTCGAAAAAATTCGAAAAATAAAGGGCGATAACTCTGAATGAATCTTATATTACTGGAATCGCTTGGACCTCAGAAATCCAAAAATGTAGGTCAAATTTGCAAATTTTGAAAAATAACAAAAATTGTCTCATAAACAACGTCTTTTCAATTTTCGAACGATAGAAGTCATAGACGAATGTTCGAAATTGAAAAATGTGAGATAGCCATTATCTCGCAAAAGATTCAGGGTTTCCGAAAATGTCATTTGATTAAAAATGGGTAAAGAATTGACGAAATTATGGCCGATTTTCAATATCATGACAACATACAAAGTTCGGCCACTTCCGGTATGCGCAGAAGTTTGAAAAATAGTTTATGCACTAGCCACCACATGTTTTCCCGATAGAAAAGTTTGTTCCAGATCGATATCTGTTTTCGATCATGGAGAAATAGGCTCCCGCGGTAAAAAATAATAATAATAATAATAATAATAATAATAATAATAATAATAATTTTAGTAAAAACAATAGTCTTTCAGACGAAAGTCTGAAAGCCTAATAATAACTAGATCTGCTACTGTCCCATGCAGATATGAAAGCTTTCATATTCATCGTCACGTGTCATTGATTGTATCAAGTATCCTAAATAAAAGGATAAGAAGAAAAAATTATCAAAATTGGTCAAAAACTCTCGAAGTTACAAGTCTAAATATAGTATGAAACATTGCACCCAGGCATAACAATAATCTGAAAACTAAAGGGAAATAACTGAAACTTGTATTACTGTAATGAGACGGATGAGAAAATGAAATGAAAATGGCGGGAAAAACAAATTAAAAATGGCAGGTTGGACAGGCGACCTTACTCCTTGTCACGTACAACCGGGCATTTGAAAACACGCTAGTTAACTCAATGACAGGCGCGCGTGCTAACCATTCAGCCACCCAACCCCCCTTTGAAATCAGACACGTGCAATATGTCATATAGGAAGAATAAGAAATCGCTCACAAGAAAATGGTAAATTAATGAGTTTAGGTCAAAAGATTGAGCTACTGTTTTAGAGTATTTAATAATTTTAAAGAGACACGTTAAGGGTTGTTCATAGTTAAATGAAAGTTTAATTTTAAATAAGACCAATAAAATTAGGATTTAATAATGCAAGATTAATATTTCCAATATGTTTGGTTATAAGTAGGAAATCGTGACGACTTCTTAAGCATGTTTTAAACAAAGGATCATAGACTGAATTATACAAGAATGGCACTCTGCAATAAAAAAACTGGCCAAAGCAAGATTTCTATGCAGAAATTAAATAATTGCTAGAACCAGAAAAATATTTATCCACTATAATAAATAAGCAACATAGAGAAAATGAAATGAAATTGAATGGGGTTTAACGTCCTACTGTTCTGCTCCTAAAATGGGCTAATGAAGACGGGCATATGCCATAAAGTGTGCAATGAGGGAAATTTTACCCGGGCAGCGGCGTTACGGCCTACGAAATTGGACAGGCGAATATACTCCTTGTCACGTACAACCAAGAAATCGAAACAACGCCAGTTGACTCAAAGACAGACGTTATTCAGCCACGCAACCTCCCTAAAATCGGCAAATTGCTGACCTGCAGCGAGAAACAGTTCAACCGGGCCAAATTTTCTATTTTAACAGTTTAATATGCACGGTACCTTTAGTTATCAACCGAATATTACAAAACTTTTAAAAATAAGCTCCCCTTGACCAGCTTAATCGTTCGCAATAAACGTTTGCCCCTTAAAATCGGCAAATTGCTGACTTTAAAGTGAGAAACATTACAACCGGGCGAAATTTTCTGTTTTATCACTTTTACAGTACCTTTGATTACCAACCGTTTATTACAAAACTTTAAAAATAAAAGAGAAAGAGAGAAATGCGGCCTAATGTCCATTAGACACAAACTAGGTCATTTCGTGACTAACATATGTTTTTTAATTTTATTTAAAAACTCCCCTTGCGCTTACTGGTCTTTAGCCGTTGGGAGGAAACCGAAGGACACGGAGAAAACCCACGAGGTTGGACATCATACTCCATGTCACGTGCAACCTGGAGATCGAAACGACGCCCGTTGAATCAATGACAGACGTTACGATACAGCGCGCACATGCTAACCATTCAGCCATTCAGCCTCCCTGAATTCGGAAAATTGCTGACTTATAGCAAGAAACATTTCAACCGGGCGAAATTTTCTGTTTTAACAGTTTAATGTGCACGGTACTTTAATTACCAACCGATTATTACTAAACTTTTGAAAATAAGCTCCAACTGACCAGCTTAATCGTATGCAATAAACGTTTGGCCTGAATTGAAAGTTCTGCACGGAAAAAGTTCATCTTGATTTCCCGGCGTGGTTCCCCGTTGTCAGTGAGGCAGAACGGAGGGCCTGACAAGCACAGCTGTCTAGTCGTTCGGATGGGACGAAAAAAAATATCCCTAAGCAGTTGGAATTCGATACTGTTGAATAAGCTGTATACGATGACTAAATGTGTAGATTGTAGTCACCCACACTGCATGTGTCGCTTAACAATGAAAGGATGCCGTTTTCAATGTTCGATCCTTTTGTTCTTCTACTCCTGATATGTTGGATTGTTGATCGATGGTTTTATATGAAAGACTACCAATAAGACTCTTTGTAGAAGAAGTTCCCAAAAAATATTAAGTTGACTTTACGAGAAAGACCTCTAAACATGCTCCAAATTGTAAAAATACGACTTTTTGGATTTTCAATCTCTTTTTTTCGCCTATCCCTGATATTTAAAATAAATGATACAATGATTTCACACAACAGGCTAGCTATTGGACTCTCTATTGACAAAAGTTTCACAGCCCTCCCTTCATTATAACCGAAGTTATCGTGCCCTAAAGAATCAACAAATCAGCATGCCCATCTCTGCTTACCCTAGGCAGAAAATGCTCATCTTTGAACTCAATCATGACATTGTCCTAGTGAACGTCTACACCAAGTTTGAACATTCTAGCTCAATTAGAAGGAGAGTTATTGTGTTTCAAAGTCTCGGCCCTTCAAATTGCTACTACTTTTCATTTTCAATTCAAAATGGTGACCATCACGTGACCGAAATCAAAATTCTGCTCCCTACGATTTTTGGGCCATCCTTCAAGGATTCAGAAAATATAACTCCCGTGTCTGTAAGTAAAATAGCAAAAAAGCCTTAGGGATTTTTCATGTTTCAAGATGGTGGCACTTCCGGTTCGATCGACAAACTCCATATTTTGTGTAGGAATCAGTAATTACTTGTCGAGTATCGAAAAATTTTTTTAGGTCATTCTGACCTATATTTCGACGATTTTTTTGAAAACTTTGATCCTTAATTTCACCAAGGGGAGATAATTTAGAAAATTTCTAATTATATTTTTGAAGTCACATCGGTAAGATCTACTTGTGTGCTAAATTTCATGAAAATCGTACAACCATTAAAGAAGTTGTCAAATTGGTCTAAACTTCCGGTTCGAAATCACAGCGACGAATTTTCGAAATTCGAAAATGTGAAACTGCAGATGAAAATGATTTTTTTCAAGGTATTCAAAGAAAAAAGAATTAGTAAAATCGGTCAAAAAATAACAAAGTTACGACTATGCATTGTCCATTTTGTCGTTCGTAAATTTCGGTGATTTCGGATTCGTAAAACGTTTTGAAAATACATTTAATCAAGGTTCGCACCCCATTTTTGGGGGGGTAGGTCAAAATTTCAGAAAGATCCTATGGATAGATTCTGAGAAATCCGATTTGCAGAAAACACACAAAAAAAAAAAATAACTAGATCTGCTACTGTCCCATGCAGATATGAAAGCTTTCATATTCATCGTCACGTGTCATTGATTGTATCAAGTATCCTAAATAAAAGGATAAGAAGAAAAAATTATCAAAATTGGTCAAAAACTCTCGAAGTTACAAGTCTAAATATAGTATGAAACATTGCACCCAGGCATAACAATAATCTGAAAACTAAAGGGAAATAACTGAAACTTGTATTACTGTAATGAGACGGATGAGAAAATGAAATGAAAATGGCGGGAAAAACAAATTAAAAATGGCAGGTTGGACAGGCGACCTTACTCCTTGTCACGTACAACCGGGCATTTGAAAACACGCTAGTTAACTCAATGACAGGCGCGCGTGCTAACCATTCAGCCACCCAACCCCCCTTTGAAATCAGACACGTGCAATATGTCATATAGGAAGAATAAGAAGTCGCTCACAAGAAAATGGTAAATTAATGAGTTTAGGTCAAAAGATTGAGCTACTGTTTTAGAGTATTTAATAGTTTTAAAGAGACACGTTAAGGGTTGTTCATAGTTAAATGAAAGTTTAATTTTAAATAAGACCAATAAAATTAGGATTTAATAATGCTAGACTAATATTTCCAATATGTTTGGTTATAAGTAGGAAATCGTGACGACTTCTTAAGCATGTTTTAAACAAAGGATCATAGACTGAATTATACAAGACTGGCACTCTGCAATAAAAAAAACTGGCCAAAGCAAGATTTCTATGCAGAAATTAAATAATTGCTAGAACCAGAAAAATATTTATCCACTATAATAAATAAGCAACATAGAGAAAATGAAATGAAATTGAATGGGGTTTAACGTCCTACTGTTCTGCTCCTAAAATGGGCTAATGAAGACGGGCATATGCCATAAAGTGTGCAATGAGGGAAATTTTACCCAGGCAGCGGCGTTACGGCCTACGAAGTTGGACAGGCGAACATACTCCTTGTCACGTACAACCAAGAAATCGAAACAACGCCAGTTGACTCAAAGACAGACGTTATTCAGCCACGCAACCTCCCTTAAATCGGCAAATTACTGACCTGCAGCGAGAAACAGTTCAACCGGGCCAAATTTTCTATTTTAACAGTTTAATTTGCACGGTACCTTTAGTTATCAACCGAATATTACAAAACTTTTAAAAATAAGCTCCCCTTGACCAGCTTAATCGTTCGCAATAAACGTTTGCCCCTTAAAATCGGCAAATTGCTGACTTTAAAGTGAGAAACATTACAACCGGGCGAAATTTTCTGTTTTATCACTTTTACAGTACCTTTGATTACCAACCGTTTATTACAAAACTTTAAAAATAAAAGAGAAAGAGAGAAATGCGGCCTAATGTCCATTAGACACAAACTAGGTCATTTCGTGACTAACATATGTTTTTTAATTTTATTTAAAAACTCCCCTTGCGCTTACTGGTCTTTAGCCGTTGGGAGGAAACCGAAGGACACGGAGAAAACCCACGAGGTTGGACATCATACTCCATGTCACGTGCAACCTGGAGATCGAAACGACGCCCGTTGACTCAATGACAGACGTTACGATACAGCGCGCACATGCTAACCATTCAGCCATTCAGCCTCCCTGAATTCGGAAAATTGCTGACTTATAGCAAGAAACATTTCAACCGGGCGAAATTTTCTGTTTTAACAGTTTAATGTGCACGGTACTTTAATTACCAACCGATTATTACTAAACTTTTGAAAATATGCTCCAACTGACCAGCTTAATCGTATGCAATAAACGTTTGGCCTGAATTGAAAGTTCTGCACGGAAAAAGTTCATCTTGATTTCCCGGCGTGGTTCCCCGTTGTCAGTGAGGCAGAACGGAGGGCCTGACAAGCACAGCTGTCTAGTCGTTCGGATGGGACGAAAAAAAAATATCCCTAAGCAGTTGAAATTCGATACTGTTGAATAAGCTGTATACGATGACTAAATGTGTAGATTGTAGTCACCCACACTGCATGTGTCGCTTAACAATGAAAGGATGCCGTTTTCAATGTTCGATCCTTTTGTTCTTCTACTCCTGATATGTTGGATTGTTGATCGATGGTTTTATATGAAAGACTACCAATAAGACTCTTTGTAGAAGAAGTTCCCAAAAAATATTAAGTTGACTTTACGAGAAAGACCTCTAAACATGCTCCAAATTGTAAAAATACGACTTTTTGGATTTTCAATCTCTTTTTTTCGCCTATCCCTGATATTTAAAATAAATGATACAATGATTTCACACAACAGGCTAGCTATTGGACTCTCTATTGACAAAAGTTTCACAGCCCTCCCTTCATTATAACCGAAGTTATCGTGCCCTAAAGAATCAACAAATCAGCATGCCCATCTCTGCTTACCCTAGGCAGAAAATGCTCATCTTTGAACTCAATCATGACATTGTCCTAGTGAACGTCTACACCAAGTTTGAACATTCTAGCTCAATTAGAAGGAGAGTTGTTGTGTTTCAAAGTCTCGGCCCTTCAAATTGCTACTACTTTTCATTTTCAATTCAAAATGGTGACCATCACGTGACCGAAATCAAAATTCTGCTCCCTACGATTTTTGGGCCATCCTTCAAGGATTCAGAAAATATAACTCCCGTGTCTGTAAGTAAAATAGCAAAAAAGCCTTAGGGATTTTTCATGTTTCAAGATGGTGGCACTTCCGGTTCGATCGACAAACTCCATATTTTGTGTAGGAATCAGTAATTACTTGTCGAGTATCGAAAATTTTTTTTAGGTCATTCTGACCTATATTTCGACGATTTTTTTGAAAACTTTGATCCTTAATTTCACCAAGGGGAGATAATTTAGAAAATTTCTAATTATATTTTTGAAGTCACATCGGTAAGATCTACTTGTATACTAAATTTCATGAAAATCGTACAACTATTAAAGAAGTTGTCAAATTGGTCTAAACTTCCGGTTCGAAATCACAGCGACGAATTTTCGAAATTCGAAAATGTGAAACTGCAGATGAAAACGATTTTCTTCAAGGTATTCAAAGAAAAAAGAATTAGTAAAATCGGTCAAAAAATAACAAAGTTACGACTATGCATTGTCAGTTTTTTCGTTCGTAAAATTCGGTGATTTCGGATTCGTAAAACGTTTTGAAAATACATTTAATCAAGGTTCGCACCCCATTTTTGGGGGGGTAGGTCAAAATTTCAGAAAGATCCTATGGATAGATTCTGAGAAATCCGATTTGCAGAAAACACACAAAAAAAAAAATAATAATAATAACTTTAACAGAAACAATAAGCTTTCATATGTAATACATATGAAAGCTTAATAATAACTAGATCTGCTACTGTCCCATGCAGATATGAAAGCTTTCATATTCATCGTCACGTGTCATTGATTGTATCAAGTATCCTAAATAAAAGGATAAGAAGAAAAAATTATCAAAATTGGTCAAAAACTCTCGAAGTTACAAGTCTAAATATAGTATGAAACATTGCACCCAGGCATAACAATAATCTGAAAACTAAAGGGAAATAACTGAAACTTGTATTACTGTAATGAGACGGATGAGAAAATGAAATGAAAATGGCCGGAAAAACAAATTAAAAATGGCAGGTTGGACAGGCGACCTTACTCCTTATCACGTACAACCGGGCATTTGAAAACACGCTAGTTAACTCAATGACAGGCGCGCGTGCTAACCATTCAGCCACCCAACCCCCCTTTGAAATCAGACACGTGCAATATGTCATATAGGAAGAATAAGAAGTCGCTCACAAGAAAATGGTAAATTAATGAGTTTAGGTCAAAAGATTGAGCTACTGTTTTAGAGTATTTAATAGTTTTAAAGAGACACGTTAAGGGTTGTTCATAGTTAAATGAAAGTTTAATTTTAAATAAGACCAATAAAATTAGGATTTAATAATGCTAGACTAATATTTCCAATATGTTTGGTTATAAGTAGGAAATCGTGACGACTTCTTAAGCATGTTTTAAACAAAGGATCATAGACTGAATTATACAAGAATGGCACTCTGCAATAAAAAAACTGGCCAAAGCAAGATTTCTATGCAGAAATTAAATAATTGCTAGAACCAGAAAAATATTTATCCACTATAATAAATAAGCAACATAGAGAAAATGAAATGAAATTGAATGGGGTTTAACGTCCTACTGTTCTGCTCCTAAAATGGGCTAATGAAGACGGGCATATGCCATAAAGTGTGCAATGAGGGACATTTTACCCGGGCAGCGGCGTTACGGCCTACGAAGTTGGACAGGCGAACATACTCCTTGTCACGTACAACCAAGAAATCGAAACAACGCCAGTTGACTCAAAGACAGACGTTATTCAGCCACGCAACCTCCCTAAAATCGGCAAATTGCTGACCTGCAGCGAGAAACAGTTCAACCGGGCCAAATTTTCTATTTTAACAGTTTAATTTGCACGGTACCTTTAGTTATCAACCGAATATTACAAAACTTTTAAAAATAAGCTCCCCTTGACCAGCTTAATCGTTCGCAATAAACGTTTGCCCCTTAAAATCGGCAAATTGCTGACTTTAAAGTGAGAAACATTACAACCGGGCGAAATTTTCTGTTTTATCACTTTTACAGTACCTTTGATTACCAACCGTTTATTACAAAACTTTAAAAATAAAAGAGAAAGAGAGAAATGCGGCCTAATGTCCATTAGACACAAACTAGGTCATTTCGTGACTAACATATGTTTTTTAATTTTATTTAAAAACTCCCCTTGCGCTTACTGGTCTTTAGCCGTTGGGAGGAAACCGAAGGACACGGAGAAAACCCACGAGGTTGGACATCATACTCCATGTCACGTGCAACCTGGAGATCGAAACGACGCCCGTTGACTCAATGACAGACGTTACGATACAGCGCGCACATGCTAACCATTCAGCCATTCAGCCTCCCTGAATTCGGAAAATTGCTGACTTATAGCAAGAAACATTTCAACCGGGCGAAATTTTCTGTTTTAACAGTTTAATGTGCACGGTACTTTAATTACCAACCGATTATTACTAAACTTTTGAAAATATGCTCCAACTGACCAGCTTAATCGTATGCAATAAACGTTTGGCCTGAATTGAAAGTTCTGCACGGAAAAAGTTCATCTTGATTTCCCGGCGTGGTTCCCCGTTGTCAGTGAGGCAGAACGGAGGGCCTGACAAGCACAGCTGTCTAGTCGTTCGGATGGGACGAAAAAAAAATATCCCTAAGCAGTTGGAATTCGATACTGTTGAATAAGCTGTATACGATGACTAAATGTGTAGATTGTAGTCACCCACACTGCATGTGTCGCTTAACAATGAAAGGATGCCGTTTTCAATGTTCGATCCTTTTGTTCTTCTACTCCTGATATGTTGGATTGTTGATCGATGGTATTATATGAAAGACTACCAATAAGACTCTTTGTAGAAGAAGTTCCCAAAAAATATTAAGTTGACTTTACGAGAAAGACCTCTAAACATGCTCCAAATTGTAAAAATACGACTTTTTGGATTTTCAATCTCTTTTTTTCGCCTATCCCTGATATTTAAAATAAATGATACAATGATTTCACACAACAGGCTAGCTATTGGACTCTCTATTGACAAAAGTTTCACAGCCCTCCCTTCATTATAACCGAAGTTATCGTGCCCTAAAGAATCAACAAATCAGCATGCCCATCTCTGCTTACCCTAGGCAGAAAATGCTCATCTTTGAACTCAATCATAACATTGTCCTAGTGAACGTCTACACCAAGTTTGAACATTCTAGCTCAATTAGAAGGAGAGTTATTGTGTTTCAAAGTCTCGGCCCTTCAAATTGCTACTACTTTTCATTTTCAATTCAAAATGGTGACCATCACGTGACCGAAATCAAAATTCTGCTCCCTACGATTTTTGGGCCATCCTTCAAGGATTCAGAAAATATAACTCCCGTGTCTGTAAGTAAAATAGCAAAAAAGCCTTAGGGATTTTTCATGTTTCAAAATGGTGGCACTTCCGGTTCGATCGACAAACTCCATATTTTGTGTAGGAATCAGTAATTACTTGTCGAGTATCGAAAAAAATTTTTAGGTCATTCTGACCTATATTTCGACGATTTTTTTGAAAACTTTGATCCTTAATTTCACCAAGGGGAGATAATTTAGAAAATTTCTAATTATTTTTTTGAAGTCACATTGGTAAGATCTACTTGTATACTAAATTTCATGAAAATCGTTCAACTATTAAAGAAGTTGTCAAATTGGTCTAAACTTCCGGTTCGAAATCACAGCGACGAATTTTCGAAATTCGAAAATGTGAAACTGCAGATGAAAACGATTTTTTTCAAGGTATTCAAAGAAAAAAGAATTAGTAAAATCGGTCAAAAAATAACAAAGTTACGACTATGCATTGTCAGTTTTTTCGTTCGTAAAATTCGGTGATTTCGGATTCGTAAAACGTTTTGAAAATACATTTAATCAAGGTTCGCACCCCATTTTTGGGGGGGTAGGTCAAAATTTCAGAAAGATCCTATGGATAGATTCTGAGAAATCCGATTTGCAGAAAACACACAAAAAAAAAAAATAATAATAACTAGATCTGCTACTGTCCCATGCAGATATGAAAGCTTTCATATTCATCGTCACGTGTCATCGATTATATCAAGTATCTCAAATAAAAGGATAAGAATAACAAACTATCAAAATTGGTCAAAAACTCGCGAAGTTACAAGTCTAAATATAGTATGAAACATTGAGTAATCTGAAAACTAAAGGG